>OY284413.1:94028229-96528229 GCA_958301585.1 Merodon equestris
CCGTTCTTACTGGGAAAAATAAAGGGAATTTCGAGAAATAGTCTACTACGGTCAAGATATAGCAATATCCCCGAGTTGACCTTGGAAGTGGTCCCACAAAATCGACGCATAACATCTCCCACGGTCTGCTTATATTGCCACGAGAAGCCATCAACCCTGCTGGTTTTCGCAAATCAGGCTTCACCGCCTGACAGATTGCACAAGCCCGGACGTAGCGCGCAATGCTGGCTCCCATCCTTGGCCAATAATAGCTTTTTGCTACTTTATCTACCGTCTTCTGGATACCGCCGTGCCCACTCAAGACATCGTCGTGGCATTGTTTTAGTACCTCAAGCCTAGACTCCTTTGGGACCGCTCGCTTCCACTCGTCCCCCTCATCCATCAATTTCGGGTATTTCCTTGGTATGCGACGGAACAACATACTACAGTCGACCCTCCAGTGTGGAAACTTCCCAGCATCCCGTCGAACAAGGTCTAACATCCTCAGATACCAAGCGTCCTCGGTAGTCTCAGAGATTGAAGCTAATTCATCACTCGCCCTGGACAAAGCATCGGGGACTAGGTGGTCCTTCCCCTTGCGGTGTATAACCTTGAAGTCGTACTGCTGCAATTTGACAGCCCACCGAGCTAGGCGACCCTGTGGGTCCTCCAAGTTGTTCAGCCAAAGTAGAGAGTGGTGATCGGTAACCACCGTAAAACTACTACCTTCGAGATAGGGGCGCAACTTCTCAACAGCCCATAACACCGCCAGACATTCCCGTTCTGTGGTGGAGTAGTTCCTCTCGGTTCGAGTTAAAGTCCTACTTAGGTAGCTGATTACTTTTTCGCCCTCACCCGGTTGCTCCTGAGTAAGAACTGCCCCTATCCCGCAACCTGAAGCATCCGTATGCACCGTAAACGGCAACGTGAAATCTGGGCACGTGAGGATCGGAGGCGATATTAATTTCTCCTTTAACGCGCAGAAAGCTTCCTCGCATTTCTCACCCCATTCGAACCGGCGCTTCTTCTTTAAGAGCCCGGTAATAGGAGCAATTAAGTCCGAAAAGTTCGGGACGAAACGTCTGTACCAGGACACCATGCCAACGAACCTGCGGACACCGGACACTGTCTTAGGCCGTGGATACTCGACCATACACCTAACCTTGTCTGGATCCACTAACAGACCTTACCCATTTACCACGTACCCCAGGTATTTCAGTTCGGGCTTACAGAATTCGCATTTCTCCCGACTCAACACAAGACCGGCAGCCTTAATGCGCTCTAACACTGCCCTTAACACCTCCAAATGCTGTTCGAAAGTCTCAGAGACTACAATGACGTCGTCCAGATACACAAACACGTTCGGTTCTAGGTCGGCTCCAATGACCGTATCAATAAAACGCTGCCACGTCGCTGGTGCGTTGTGAAGCCCAAAAGGCATGCGGCGAAATTGATACAGATCTTTCCCGGGAATAGTGAACGCTGTGTATACTTTCGACGACTCAGCCATTAGGATTTGCCAATACGCGGACTTGATATCCAACGACGACAAGGATTTTGCGTTTCGAAGTTTATCAAGCGTCGCAGAGACATACGGAATGGGATACGCGTCGCGGTCAGTTACTCGATTGAGTTGCGAAAATCGACGCAGAACCGATATTTTCCGTCCTTTTTCCTAATCAACAGAATAGGCGAGGACCATGGGCTAGACGACGGCTCAATAACCCCTGCTTTGAGCATCTCGTCCACCTCCTTATTAATTTGCTCCTGAACAACCGGCGAAACGGGATAATAACGCTGTTTAATTGGAGGTGCGTTGGTTTTGATAACGTGTTCGACAAGAGTAGAGCAACCAAGACCCTCGCCGATTGGAACATTCCGCCAACTAATTCGTCCAACTTTGTTTTCTGTGCATTTGTCAGCACAAAGCCGTCCTTAACTTCTAGGATCTCTTCTCCGAAGTCCCACACCCTATTCCTAAGGTCCGGTATTATGGAAAACTTTCCCCAAAAATCGGCCCCCAAAATAAGACTATGAGGGAGTTGGGGGATTACAAGTATCTCCATAACCTTCACCGCGTTTTCCACCTTAATCGGGATATTCAATGCCCCCACCACTTCCACCCCATCCCCATTGGCGACCGTCACTGTGGCAACACTAACCTTAACTAAACTATAATTCAGGTCCTTCAAAAGTTCCCAGCCCTTTTCCCCGAGTATGGTTCGAGACGCCCCTGAGTCTAACAATCCAAATAATTTAACCCCATAAATGTCGACATTCAGGTATGGCCGCCTATCAGAACCTTTCTTCTCCAAAATAAAGTCTAAGACTAGGTTACACTTTCGCGACTCTACAACGGCCCTTCTCTCCTGCACTGCGGTCTTCTTTGCCCGACTCAATGCCCCGCCTGGCCTTGAGTCGCCGCCTGGTTTCCCGATGCTTTCGACTGCGGTGTACAGCGCGGACACCGGCTGCGTATTGTGCCAACTGCGTTGCACCCGTAACATCGTACGGGTTGCGGACATTGAGCGGCGATGTGACCCGGCTGTCTACATCGGAAACAGGAAAGGGTGTCGTTGACACGGCGGACTGTCGGGGTTACCGCTTGTACCTCCTCTCTACCTCCTTCGGCGTCTATATACGCCAAATCAGGCTCTAGTAGAGTATTGTGCCTCCGGGACGGTGGCGGAGCATAACTCTCGACCAAGTAACGCGTGGCTTCCAGCTGATGGCCAACCTTGACCTTGCTATCTGCGTCTGGTAAAAGGGTGAAAGGTTCCTCCGGATCCATTTTAATTTTAACTCGTCCGTACACGGCTCGCTCAGCCTTGAAAATAGGCCTATCATGACGCTCACATATATCCCTATAGACTCTGAACGCCCTTGCGTCCTACCTCTTATCTCCTCCCAAAGCCTATCATCGTACCCAGGTGGTAAGAATTCCTCCTTTAATTTATTGACCAGTTGACCCCAGTCTTTAATAAAGGGTTTGTTGGCCCTATACCATATCGCCGCTTTCCCCTCGAATAAATCGTACGCTGAGGCGAAAAGCTCCGGTTTCGTATAGCCCCGAGCGTCCCTTAGATCCTCTACTTTCTCCAGGAAGCAACCGATTGATTGTGTATGGTCACCGCTGAATTTGACGCCCCATTTCATAATGGGTATCCTTTTCTCGACTGGGAACAAAGGTGACGAGGTTGCCATGGGTTGGGAAGGGCCTGGACCAAGACTACCTATATTTACCGGCGGCATACTAACAGACTTATCGACTGGAGGTTGTTCCTCTACTCCAGCTTTCACATCTAAACTAGCGAGCAGGCCTACAACTTCTTGTCGAGTATTAGCGAGAAAGGAAAGGACTTGTGACCTGCCCAATCGTCTCAGAATCCATTCCGCTTTAGCTACGATCTTTTTAAACTCTTTGGAGCTTTCATCGCCAGTAAATTCATTCATAAGTCTACGAATTTCCCCTAGTTTTAATTCTACAGCCTGCTTATCCTCGATAAAAGTGAATGGGTACTCAGGTAAGATGAAACTAGAGTCCCTCCTTAGTGCCGCACGCAATAGCTTCCTCATTTCCTCCACATCACCCCCCACTAGTCCCCTCACCTCTAGCTCATACCTCAACTCCTCCAAATTCAACCTATTTATTTCCATCTCTGAAACGAACTATCCCTACTTTTGGTTGAAGGTTTTCCTTTCTTATAATGATAGATATAATAATATACAATAGTTGTGAGTAATAATTAAGTGGAAGCTAGGCAACCAATAGCAATATAACGAAAACGCACAGAAGAAAAGCAACTCAAAACTCCAAGCGCCAAAAAAAACAACTTAAATTAAAAAAAAAATTAATTAACAAAACCGTAACCGAACGCCGGATTTTAAACCGAGTGGCGACAACCGACGGTTAACAATAATGGCTTATTTTAATGCAAATTTCTTGTATTATCGTAAGGCCCCACGTTGGGCGCCAAAAATGTTACCGGTCGCCTCCCCACCTGTCCGCGACGTCGTACGAAAGGGTGCTCGGCCAGCTGCGAAGACTGGTCGTGAGTTGAGATGTCGAAATGGGCGCCACGCGATTGCCCTTCCGCCGACTTACCCGCAACAACAATCGCGAATTTGCTGCGAGACTCGCGTAAGACACAAAACACCTCAAACAAAAAAAGGTAAAGGAATAACACCACGGAACGTTCTTATAAATTAACAAGTTTAATTCCTTAGTCTAACTTAGTCTAGATTTACAATTCAAGTCTTATAACTACCCTTCACCGTGCAATAATTCTGAAAGTGACAAAAAAAAACGAATTCACTATCAACAAAAAGAAACCGAAGAAAAAAAAAACTATCGAGCCGCAAACTGAAGATTCGAACCCGTGCTTCTACTACTCCTCGTATTGTTACCGACGACTTTACCCTCACCGTCCACAAGCAACGCGATACCCGGATCGGCGTACACAAAAGAGACACAACGTACCACCACGGACCACGACCTTATGGTATAATAGCACCCACGTCAAGTGTTAAATTAAAGGGTACCTTTGCGATGGTCTCCTCTTAGCTGGCCGTACTAATGGTCTTGCCGTTCTTTTCCTTCTTCTTATGTGTGTTGGTATTAAGGCAGTACCGATGCTTCCACTTCGGCCACGTCCTGATGTCCAGCGGCGGCTTCAGTCAAAAATTAAAAAGGGGGGGAAAGGAAAACCTTCAACCATATCTTGTTCCTGCAAAAACAGGAGATATAGAATACCTACAATAACCGAGAACCAGCTAATATTATCCTTACCAAATAATTTCGTAAATCTTATTCCCCACTCGCACTCTTCACTATTTCGCACTACGAATCGGCCTTGCGAACTATGCTGATTAGTCGGCTATCCTCAACTGATTCTCTAAATTACTTAACACCCGACCAGAACCTGCCGTACGCACACTACCTTCTCTTTCCCTTATATAAGGGACATGTGGCGTGATGATCATGGCCTGATTCTGGCCTTATGTGTTTCCAGTCAATCCGAACATAACTCTCCGAGTCCTTTGCCTGCTCTCCCTTATGTATTTATAGCCCTCAACCTCAACCAAGCAAAAAAAACAAACAAAAAAAAAAAGTGACATCACACACTCACTGGGAGTTGAACATCACTCGCCCGCATGTCGAGCTATGGTGGTCTCCCCCCGGGCTGCGTGTTACCTGTGGGGACGGTCTTCCAAAATGGGAACATACGAACCGCCCACAACCGATACTGAACGAAAGATGTCAACGAAAATCTTTCGCAGAACAAATCATAACAATCTATGGTCAGCTTTTCCAGCCTCACCAGTGATGTTAAGTCTGATATGTTGGTGATCAGATAGTGAGGCCTCATTGGAAATGTGCCAGTTATTTATTTATTTTAATTTATTTATTTATTTATTTATTTATTTATCTACGTCTTAGTATACACTTTAACAGATAACGGACTTGAAACTAAAATTATAATACATATGTAACATCCATTTAAAGTTCAAGTGACAGTTAATGTTTTCTAACATTTGATCTGTCATCAAATAAATGAATTTCTGTACAAAAAAAATTACAATATTTTATACATTTAGTGATTGGTTCGTTAGAATCATAACTATATATATGACTAGGATGGCGAAAGATGTTTCTTTGACGAATAATTCTTTCTGGTGCATAAAGAAAAAAACATTCAAGAATTTCAGGGCGTATCATTTTATACGAAAATATATCATAAACAAAAATTATATAGTTAATAGATCTTCTTTTTTCTAGCGTATCTAGACCTATTAAAGCGCATCTAGCATTGTAGGAGGTCATAATATCTAAATTCCAATTTAGTTGCCTTATAACGAATCTAGTGAAAGCTTTTTGTACTCTTTCCAAACGCAACTTCGAGGTGGTATTTTCAGGACACCATACTGCACAGCAATATTCTAAAATAGGTCAAACAATTGACATATAAACCGATTGAAGGGTGTAAGGATTAGAAAACGCAGAGCAATTTCTTTTTAAAAACCTTAGTAAAGAATTAGCTTTTGCAACTATGTAGTCAATATGAGGAGAAAAAGTTAGCTTCGTATCAAAGATTACTCCAAGATCTTTAACTTCTGACATTCTCTTTAGATTTATTCCAGCTACAGAATAATTAAATATGATTGGGAGTTTTGGTCTAGATACCGAAAAGGTATTACATTTATTGATATTAAGTAAAATACCGTTTTTACTCCACCAATTTAAAATATTGTTTATATCGGATTGTAAGTATTCACAACTATTTTAATTCTGAATGCGCATTAAGATCTTAAGATCATCAGCGTACATCAAGCAATTTACTTTTTAAGATGATTTGGAATATCATTCACAAAAATGTTAAAGAGCAAAGGACCCAAATGACTACCTTGTGGTATGCCAGATGAAATATTTATAACTCTAGATCTGCAGTTTTTAATTCTTACTATCTGTTTTCTGTCAGAGAGATAGTCTTTTATCCACCGAAGTAATGTAGAGTGAAATCCAAAGCATCTCAATTTATTTATAATAAACTTATGGCAGACAGTATCGAAAGCTTTCGAGAAATCTGCAAACATTATATCAACTTGATATCCCAGTTCAAGAGAATCAAATAAATACTTTGAAAATATAATTAGATTAGTTGACGTTGACCTGCCCGATACAAACCCATGTCGGTGAGAAGAAATTTGTTCTTTGACTTCAAAATATATTTTAGATGTTACTATGTGCTCAAAGAGTTTTGGAATCGAGGGTAGTTTTGAAATACCTCTGTAATTTTCTACATTATTTCGGGATCCTGATTTATGAATAGGAGTTTCCAATCATTTAAAAATAGTCCTGATAACAAAGACAAGTTGAAAATGATGTTAATAGGAAAAGAGAGTGTCGAGTGGCACTACCTCAGTACTTCAAATGGTATACCATCTGGACCAGCATTCGGATTGGAGTTCATGGATAGTATACTCTTTGATACATCCTCGACATTTATATGTAGATGACCTAAGTTTGTTTTCTGATTATATGAATGATCAGTAAATATGTCATCTTTATTTGAATGTGTGACATGAACAGATTCAAAAAACCTTGCCAACAATTCACAAGTAAAATCGATTGTATTAGAAGATAAACCTTTCAAGTCCATCTTTTCTGGAATACCACGAGTATGTTTTTTGTTATTGAAAAATGTCCAAAAGCCTTTCGGATTCTTAAAAATATGCGAATCAATTTTGAAAATATACTGTTTGTAAAGGAATTTGTTGAGAAATTCAAATTCTTTTAAATTAATGAGTCTTTTATTACACCAAGGATGCTTAAAAGCGGGCTTGAGCTTCATTAAAGGAACAAATTGGTCAAAACCACAATAAATAACATTTAAAAATATTCCGTAAGTATCTTTAAGATTACCACCGGATAGAATATTAGACCAATCAAATGAATTAAAATAGTTATTTAAAGCTTTATAGTTCGCTGTTGCAAAATTATACGTACTAACAATATAACAATCTTTTTGTTTAGTGCCTGTGGAAGAATAATATTCAATACATAACTTCAAAGCTGTATGATGAACTGAATTTTTCATTAAGGGTAACAAAGCTTCATCGACAGTGCAATTCAAACTATTGTTTACAAAAACTAAATCTAATATCCTGTTAAAAGAGTTTTTACAATAGTTTTTTTGAATAAATTCGAAGGACAACATTGCATCAACAAATGTTGATTCACATTCTGTTTTTAAATTGCGAGGAAATAAACATCTGTCATCGAGGGAATATTCCCACTTTATATCTCCTAGATTAAAGTCACCTAGGACAATTTGATATTGATGTTCTTTAATTTGATTTATTATTATTTCAATATTTTTGATATGACTTTCATAAATACATAATGGACCTTTTGGTGGAATATAACTTGCAAATACATAAAGTTCATTGCGAAAGGCTGATCCGCTCACCATGCTGATAAAAACACAAAGTTGCTTTATGTCAGAATTGTGAAGGGCAACAGCATAATTAGTAAGAGATGACTTCACGGCGATGAGTACCCCTCCTCCGCGGATATTAACGGCGTTTATCTCTTTATATCTGTCTCTTCTATAAACGGTATAGTAATCATCGAAGATTTCTGCTGTCATAATATGAGAGTGTAACCAAGCTTCAGTGATTACTATGACGTCATATTCATGAAGGGAGATATCAAGGAAAAGATCATTCGTTTTAGTCCGTATTCCGCCTGCATTCTGGTAGTAGACATAGAAGGAGTGTGGAGAAAAAGAGCAAGATGATGTTGAACAATGGGAAAGTTGATGCGGGAATTGAAGAGAACGGTTGTTTATTGTTGTTATATTATTGGAGTAAGTGGAACATTCTCGTTTTTTGACTTGAAGACGAACATTTTCACCCGAACGTTGAGAGGCCAATTACCAGGACGAAAGGAGTCGTGGTGGTACATTGAGCTTTTTAGAAACGTATGAAAGTAATGACTCCGCAGAAGTGTTAATGGAAAAGCGAGAGAGGTGTAACCATTTTTTGTTGGAAATTGCTTCAAGTTCTGTGTAGGTGGAATCAGTGCCAACAATTTTGGATTTGTCTTTGTGAGACTTTTGTTTGCTCTAATTTTGACCAGCGGGAAGAGCTGTAATTTCACGAGTGATGTGGGTTCGTTGACCTCCGAAACTGCTGGTGTGTTATTGTTTACATTACCACTGTTAGACTTTTGTGAAATGATTTTTGATTTAATTGTTTTCACTTTTTTTTCAACCACCCCTTCTCTAATAGACTTTATGAATGTGGGTTTGTTGCACCTGCTCGTATTTGCAACGGTGAGGTTTTTACTAAATAAATATTCAATAAGTGACTCACCTCTTTTGTTTGTATTGTTGCTGCTCCATTCCATTGGCATCGCATCCGATGATCAGATGTGATATTGATTGATATTGATATTTTATTATTGATATTCATAAATAAGTTTACAATTTTTAGTTTGTGTTATCCGCAAAGCCTCAAAGGCTTGTCTGCAGAAGACTAGTTACAAAATTGAGTTACAATTATTGTTGAGTTTATTGAATTAATTAGACATATTGTTATAATTACAATTGTTATTATTTTAATTTATTCCACAATCACTCATTGTTCTGAACTTAAATAAAAATCTTTTGCTTTTTTTAATAGTTGCGACTTATTTAGGTTGCGAATTTCATTCGGAAGTTCGTTTAATGTCGTCGGTATCGTTACGATGTATCTTCTTCTGCCGTAGTCGTTCCATGACCTCGGGATGGTATATCGCAGCTGTTCTCGCCTTCTAGTGTTAAACGCCTGTTGTGTTGGTGTTAGTCCGGTGTTATCGTTGTAAAAATTAGTTAATATCTCTAATTTAAAAATTTGTGAGATATTTAGCATTTTCTTGTCTTTCGTGATCTGTTGTCTCCCGTGTTGTTGTACCCATGTCTCTTGATGTAGCCATTTTGTGAATTCGTGTTTGCAGTCTTTGTTGCATTTGTTTTGCTCTTCCCCAGGCTAATATTCCATACCTTAGATGTGCTTCAACCAAACCAAAGTAGCATTGTCGGAGAACCGTTGGTGGGCAATCGTATCTTAAATGTGCAAGAGCAAATGTCGCTTGTCTTAGCTTTTTGCATAGCGCGTCTATGTGGTATCCCCATTTAAGATTATAATCCAACGTCACACCCAGATATTTATACGTCGACACGTTTTCAATGTATATTGAGCAACTATCTTCGTCTCTCAAGAGTTCATGGCATCTAATACGGTGCAAGCATGGTACGTCGTGTATCTTTATTTTTATTTTGGATTTCTGGATGTGTGGCGGTCGAATATGCATGACCTTAGTTTTTTGTGCATTTATAATTAACCCATGGTCGTGACACCATGCTATTACCGCATTGAATTCCTTTTGCGTTGTAGCTATGGCTTCTTCTACTTTTCTATGACTGACTACAATTGCTGTGTCGTCCGCATATGCATAACCTGTACTCTGCTTCAGAACTGATAGTAGATCATTCATGTATATTATAAATAGTAGTGGGCCCAGTTTTGAGCCTTGTGGGACGCCGTATTCAATAACTTCTTCATCGCTCATATGGTCAGCTATCTTGACTTTAAATTTCCTGTTATAAAGGTAATTTTCGAACCAGGTTAAAAAATGCCCACGCATCCCGATTTTCTTCTGCTGCCTTAGAATTTGTTGGTGATTTAAGGTGTCGAACGCTTTCTTAAAATCAATAAATAAGACGATTGTGTTGTGGTTTTTATCTAAATTGGTGTGAAGTGTGTTTGCAAAATCCCCAAGTAATCGGTTTATAC
The DNA here is from genome assembly GCA_958301585.1 of Merodon equestris. Classification (NCBI taxonomy): domain Eukaryota; kingdom Metazoa; phylum Arthropoda; class Insecta; order Diptera; family Syrphidae; genus Merodon; species Merodon equestris. The sequence goes on from OY284413.1 coordinate 94,038,547, forward strand.
TTTTGTTTTTCCTGAAACCATATTGGTTCTTTTGTAGGATTGAGTACTTTTCAATATAATTTGATAGTCTCTTAGCTACCACCTCCTCAAGTACCTTGTCAACCACTGAAAGAATTGAAATCGGCCTATAGTTCAAAACATCGTCCTTCTTCTCACTCTTGTATATGGGACGCACAATCGATGTCTTCAGATTTGTTGGTACCAACGCCTGATCTATGCCAGTAGCGTAAATTAGTTTACACGATCTATTTTGTAGGCCCATAATCTTAACTCTTTGAGCCCAGGGTTTTTGTCTAAGTCCGAGAGATATTTTGTCGCGGAAGTTACTCAGGCTTAATGTGTTCGAGGCACCTTTGGCATGGTGCAGGTTACCTGGCAGTACACGCAACCCACTACTTGCAAAGGTAGACCGGGTGTTTCACGCGTTGTGTCTTATTATTCCCACGCCGGAAGTTTTCGGTCCGATGGAAGTGATCCATCGACCTGCTTCCTATCGAAGATTCCCCGAGTTTAGTGGAGGGACGTTTTGTTATTTTGGTTGGACGATCCTTGATGGGTGCCACCTGTGGTATTGCGGTAGTTTTTGGGCCGCCACTGGTTGACGCCGCAGATATGGCAATAGGTGCAACTATTGAACTGGTATCTGCAGCGACCTGTGAAAGTTCCATTGACACCTTCTCATGCCTTCTTATAATGGTTTTGATATCATTACTATGATGCCACTTTTCATTTTAGTTCTAACAGCCGGTCCAGGGACCTGTCGCTGATTGCTATAACCAGATGCAGGAATCCTTTTTTCTTATCTGTCGTGCTTTGCATGACTCTCCATTGCCGTGTATGCAGGCGTCCGTTTTGTAAGTCCAGCGTCGCTAAAACCAAAGTTGTGGGAAGACGATATGAGGTTTCGGGAACGTATCTTTTTCCACAAGTTTGACATCAAGTCCACTTTCTTCGTTTATAGCCGTGAAGTTGGAGCTTATCCAATCGGCTGTGGTTGCATTGGCACACAAAAAGTAGAGCCCACCTGACCTATATGTCGACCTCTTGAAGTGTGGTTTTTCCCCCTTACCTAGCAGTTCAATCGAGGTGTCAATCACAGTCTCTTGAATCAGATCAGAGCGCCCAGATCATTGGGGACGACGTAGAGTTTTGTTTTTCCAGCTACACTAACGTAGCTTTCTTTGTCGGCTTGTGGATTGCGAATTATCCTGCGTTTGGCGGCAGGGTTCAGCGGGGTATTGTCGGCGGAACGAACCCGTTTCGGTTTCAATTCAATGTAGATTTGGAAATTCTTGAGTTCAGTACCGTATATTTGACTCTTTATTGCGGACCCTCCGTGCCCTTTCCTGTCTGGGTGGTCTGTAATAAGGTGGGTTTCAACAATAAGCATTACGTCGGTTTGACTGTCCTTTAAGTATTGCTTGAGTTCCAGGTAGTTATGATGAAGTCCGGTTGCATTCCATACAGTAATGCTGACGTTTCTATACTATTCTACATATTTGTTTCTATTTATTTACTATTTAATTCTCTTAAAATACTTATAAATATAATATTGTATAAAAATACGAATTCAAATAAATAATTGAATTCGTTAGGAATTACAAAGTAAAACAAGAGAAATCTGGTCGCATTCGATATTTTATACAGAGTGAGTTCATATAGTGTTGAATGCCACTTCAAAAGGAAGAAACCCATCCGACCCTCTCATCTGCAGTCCCTGCACTTATTGGCGTCGCGCAACGCAGAAAGCGCCGGCGGCTAGTAAAGGCCGCCGCAGGCGGCACAAGCATGCCAGCGCTTTCGGCATGCGCCTCAAACACTCCTCCTCTTATTGGTGACGGTCAAATCCCCAATAAGAGCGTGCCAGGTTCCAAAACTGACGGAGCTGAAAATGTTCAGGGTCCTGTTATGGCCGGCGCCACCGCCGAAAAAGGCGATGATGCTGACAGACAAACTCTGATCGCAGAAGGCAAAGCGGTTATGGATTCCCAACAAACCTCAAGCTGGCGAAGGGAGCAGGAGCTCGAACGGAAAAAGGTAAGAGCGCTCGCAAACGGAAGACGGCCGCCGGGGACAACCTTGCTGGGGAGAGAGAACGTGATGTCTCCTCCTCTGACGTAGCGGCGGAAAATCGGAGTCCGAAGGTAGATTCGGCGATCAACAAAGATCAAAGCAAAAATCTGAAGACGGAGAGGACCAAAGACTGCTCCTCGGAGGCGGACACTTCACCTTTCCTCTGGAAAGGAAATACAAATGACAAGCACCTCTGCTCTGAAGAGGTCAGGATAGGGAAAACTGGCAATGACAGAAGAATGACCAGAGCAGATTTCCAACACTGCGAGGAGCTAGCTTCGGCAACAGGCTCCTGTATTCAGGCTGAGAGGTCTGCTTTGATGAATGGTACCTTCGTAGTGAGCTGTCCCTCACTGCAGACATCTGCCTGGATCAGGAGCACGGTGCCGAAAATCCCTCCCCTGGGAGCTACTACCTATCAGGTAGTTAGTCTCCCAAAATTAATGCACGCCATCTGCTGGATTCCGGGGAAACCTGGAAATTATCTGAAAGTGCCGACGCGACTACGTGCACAGAGCCCGGGACTCGACACTGTTTATTCTTACAAAGAGATTAAGGGCTCTATAAAAAGGATGGCTTCAATCTGGTTGTAGGATTGGACAACGGCTCTGTCGAGACCCTGAAATCTGCGCATGATTCACGTCCCTACTTCGGCCTTGGTAGAATTTTATTCCATTTTGATGTCAAGTAGTCGAAGGATGGAACGTGCTTCGCAGTCTAAATCTATGATTTTTACTCAGACTATTCTACAGCATTGCAAGGCTGCTACCGCTCTTCTAAATAGCAGAATTGCATGCAGTGGTACAAATCATCACATTGTTTTCCATTCAGGAACTAGTGGTGTGGACTAAACGCCTGTTTGGTCTTAGTGGTATACGTAATGCTACGATTCTTTATGATAAACGATCCGAAAGGCCTAGGGTCTGCTTCATCATATCGAACATCGGCAACCAAACTTGGTTAATTTTGTGGATAAGAGCTGGTGGCTGCCAGAGTTAGCTACAAGGCACACGGAGAAATTGAACACTTCGTCGTGGCGTCTGCTTACTTCCCCTACGAGTCGGTACTGCCCCCGCCACCTAAGGCGGTTTCTGAACTCGTAGTGTACTGTGAAGCCAGAAGAATTGGACTCATCATCTGTTGCGATGCTAGCTCTCAAAACACTGTTTGGGGCAGCAGCCAATGCAACCGGAGAGGAGACAATCTTTTGAACTTCACTCTTTCGTCTGACCTTATTATCAACAATGATGGCTCTCAACCAACCTTTGTGACGGCGAGACGACAAGAAGTGATTGACCTAACCCTGTCTAATAGCCATGTGGAGGGCATCATTAACTGGAGAGTCTTACGAGATGTTACGCTGTCAGATCATAGATATATCGAATTGAAATTAGAGCAGCCATCCAAGAAAGACGGACTGGGTGCGATTCAGAGAGGAGCATGAGAAATCCACTCAAGCCTTGAATAAACTCAAAACAAAGCAATTGGTGGGGAATGCCGTTCATAACGTGAGCAGCGTCATCACCAACTGTTTCGAACTCGCATGTCCTCTCAAAAAACCTCCCAGCAGGAAACGGGTTCCCTGGTGGAACGCTAAGCTCCAATGTCTTCGCAGGGAAGCCAGAATAAAAAAAAAATCGAACTCGGTAGATGACTGGAATAAATATCGATAAGAAGCTTTATTCGTAAATCGAAGAATGATTCCTATAAATCCTTCTGCGAAGAGATCAAATCCCTGAGCGCGACCAGTAAGTTGGTTAACGTTCTCATGCGAGGAAAATCGATAAAGCTGGATGTTTTCAGAAAGTCTGATGGTACCTTCACCGAGTCTAAAGCAGAAACTCTTAGTTTATGAGTACTGTTTCAGGCCCATTTCCCGGGAAATCAGACTGTCATCGGCTCGTTGCACACTCCCTCATTGGAAACGGCGACTGAAACGATGAAAACAACTTGGCGTAGCTGGTATGTTGCGTCACGCGTGGCAACCACTGAGGCCATTGAATTGACTGTGGCATCTTTCGATGGCTTCAAGTGGCATCAAGTGGGCACTGATGGGGTATACCCTGTTATGCTGCGAAAAGGTATGAAAAGCAGTGAAAATAATTTTTACTGCTAGCCTGGCACTTGCTTACATACCTATTCCTTGCCGCGCGGTGAAAGTGATTTTTATTCCCAAAATAGGGAAAGAACATTACTCACTCGCCAACAGTTTTAGACCAATCAGTCTAACATCCTTCCTGCTGAAGAGCACTTTGCACGTGCGCAAAGTTGCCCTTCAAATGCTTCCTCTCTCGGAGTTGCAACATGCTTATCAGCGAGGAAAAATACTGCGAGCCTGCGTTTCAAAACCTAGTTGGGGGAATTGAATGCGCATTTCAAAGTAAAGAGTATGAACTGGGCATTTTTGTCGACATTGAGGGAGCTTTTGATAATGCTACTTTCGACAGCATGTGTAACGCTACTAGACGGAATGGCGTAGATGAGGTTTTGTGGATCAAAACAATGCTTGTGCACAGGACATTGATCGCTGATGCAGGCCTTGAACAATGTGTCAAGTCTGGAGTAAACAGAGGCTGTCCGCGAGGTCGCGTCTTGTCTCCGCTGTTATGGTGAATGGTGGTCGACTCTCTGCTCGATGCTCTCAATGCCTCTGGAATCTATGTCCAGGCCTATGCGGATAATGTTGCTGTTCTCTCTGTCGGATCATGTTTTACGACTGTCTGTTTCAAAGCGCAGGCTTCGCTTGATATGATTGAAGAGTAGTGCACGAGAAATTGGCTGTCGATTAATCCTCTTAAGACTGATGTCGTTCTCTTCACGAGAAGGAGGAAAAATACTGGCATTACTCAACTGGTGCTAAAAGGCATTCCCATCCCGATATCCAAGGTAGCTAAGTAACTGAGACTCATCATAGCGAGCTTCTTTGGTCAAAGCATGTTGAAAGCGCTGTCAGCTTTTTGGCAAAACAAAGATGCCTTTGGCAAAACATGGGGCTTATCGCCAAAAAAGGTCCTTTGGAACTACACGGCAATGACAAGATCGATAATCTCATACGCATCGGTTGTTTGGTGGAACAGGCTAACACGCAAACACGCTATGGCTTCACTCACCAAAACTCCAAAGAGCGATCTGTCTCAGCTGCACGGGGGCTTTCCACAGCACACCGGGAGCTGCTCTAGATGCTATGATGAATCTTCCACCCCTTGATATATACATATATCAGAGGGTGCCACTGAAAGCCATTTCTAGCCTAAAGAGAAATGGCCAAAGCCGTTTCTAGCCTAAAGAGAAATGGTCTTTGGTACAACTCGCATTGGAGTGAAAGTGTACTTGCGCGAGAAATATTCTACGACCCCTGTCTCATGGATATGCCTTCTAACGCAATGACACCTGCCATCCTACTGCACTGTAATTTCACAGTCACATTTCCATGACGTCAGGACTGGCTTTGGCCAGACACTGAACCTGGAATAGAATGTCTTCGCATTTTCACAGATGGCTCCAGGACTGGCCAGGGATCCGGCACTGGAGTTTTCTTTGAGCGCAAAAACATTCGACTGCACTTCGAATAGGAAAATATGCGCCTGTCTTTCAGTCGGAGATTTACGCAATCCTTATGGCCATGCACTATGTTGTGAAACACAGATGGAAGGGAAAGAGCATATGCGTCTGCAGTGACAGGCAAACTGCACTCAACGCTGTGTCCAACCCTCTATCCAACTCCAAACTAGTGCATGAACCCTGTGCTGCATGTTGCGAGGAGGATAACACACTTTCTCTGCGACTGTCCCGTCTTCCTTCGCGCCTTTTGGCGCACCCTTGGGGCCGACGTGGTGGGTGCCGAATCTCTAAGCTCTACATCCCTGAAGCCAATCCTCATTTTCTCCGGATAAAGGGGAAAATACAATAAAGACAAGGTTTCTATCTGGTAGTACAATGGACCAGTATTTGTGTCTGAGTGCTCCAACAGATAGTAAAAGTCTCCAACACAAAAAAAAAAAAAAAAAACATTCGAGCATGAAACCCCGCACACCTGCACACTTTTCTTAATAAAATTGTATGGTCACCCATGCCAAAGGTCTTGGTTATATCTATGAATAACGCACCAGTACATTTCTTTTGCCAGGTTGCACATTATTTGAGAGCAAAACTCAAAAAGTGCGTCCTCGGTTGATTTGCCCTTTTGGAAACCAAATTGAGTAGCATGAAAAAACCTAGCCCGGTCGATAAATTTACTAATCTAATTTTTATGTTTTTTTTAAAAAGGCTGAAGAGGAATTGGTCTATAATTTCCTATTTCAGTTGGATCACAAATCACCTTAGCCGATTCCGCCCCTGTATTTTGTATGGGAATATAAAAAGCTTATATCTTCGAAACTAGGAAAATCCGACCTAAAATATATATGTATATCAAAATTCTTAGAAAAAATCTTAATCTTACATACTGAAATTTTATCAAAATCGGAGAGTTTGCCCTTTTTCTAAACAACTACCAATAATTTTTCATTGCAATAAGAACTACGAGTATTATTACAGTAAGAACATCACAGTGCGGTTTGCAATGGACAAAGATAGAAGAGTTATCAATTAAATCATTTTCTGAATTCATGAACTACTTATATACATACTAAAAAAGAAAGAAAAGAGAAGAAAAAAAATGCATGCATGTAATGAGTAAGGGAGTCGTTGCCAAATATGCTGCTTCCTTTGTTGTTCTTACTGTTTCTTCTGCTTACATCCCCGCTGGAAAGGTCAATCACTTGTTTTTGTTCGTCCTTTGTAAGCAAGGAGCAAGGAGTGGCCGTTACAGTCAATGGCGATCGTTATCAGGCCATGTTGAACGAATTTTTGTTCACAAAAATTGAAGAGGAGGATATTGGCAACATTTGGTTTCAACAGGACGGCGCTACGTGCCACACAGCCGAAGCTACACTCGATGTTTGGCGCCCTGTTTTTGAAGATCGCATTATCAGCCGCAGAGCTGATGTCGTTTGGCCACCTCGGAGCTGCGATTTGACACCGTTGGACTATTATTTGTGGGGTGCCGTCAAAGATAAGTGTTACGCCGACAAGCCAGAGACAATTGACGCTTTAAAGGACAATATTCGTGAAGCCATTGGTGAAATACAGCTGCACACAATCGATAATGTGCTTAAAAATTGGACCGATCGTGTAGGCTACTGCATGGCCAGCCGAGGCAGCCATTTGAATGAAATTATTTTCCATTATTAACCGGAAGGATTGTACTTTCAAATAAAAAAGAAGTTTGAGAAAATATTCAGTAGTTTTTTTCAAAAAAGTTAGCATTTTCAAAAAAAAAAAAAGTTATTTGGCGGACCCTTTATTAGGTGTATTTTATTATGCCATATGAACCGATCTGGATCATGGAACATAATAAAACAGTACAGATCAACGAATAGGCAGCTTGACATTTCGTCTTGTTCAGCCCTGTCAAAGATCTAACATTTGAAAACAAAATTTCATTATGGAATTGCCATATCAAATTAAATTTTTTTTTTCATACAAATTTGATACGATTTATTAAAATGCTGATGATAATAATTTGTAATTGGGGGTAATATTTCCCCAATTGGTTGGCATGAAAAAAAGGGGGTTCACCAGTTGTAAGTGGCGGTCCATGTAAATTTATGTGGTTTTGATAGTAAAGAACATTTTTTTCGGTTAGGCTGGCATATGAAACAGTTACCCTGTTTATTTAGCATGAATTCCCTTTTTTTAAGAAAATCAACAACTGTTACTTGTAAAAACTTGTATAATTGATAACCAGTGAAACGCGTGTCGAGACTTGCAAAGCGCCGCCATTCCGCCCGTAACGCTTGTTCAGACGTGCAAAGGGACGAAATACGATTTGGGCTGTGCTTGCAATCTTGCATGAACTTGTCTAATTCCTCACCAATATAAATACGAATGCTGCAAAGGACAAACGCTCATTTGTTTCCTGAATTTTGAAAAGAAAAGTGTAAGTGCATCGATGTCACTGTTTGCCAGTGCCGCAAAAGGTAAGTACCTGCCTATTTGTACATTTATTATGCATACTAATTTAATACATTAATATATTTTATATTGAATTAATAGTATATTTATTATGTTAGCGTGTAGTATGTACGTAATAAAAATTAAGTACCGAACATTCTTTAAAAGAAGAGAAAGCCGAGAAAAATTTAACTTTTAGTATTATACCTTTTATTATAAAATTATTTATTTGCCCGACTGTTGCGATTCACTAAGAGAAAGATATAGCCCTCGTAGTTGCTAATACTAGATGACTAAAAATATTTTCATAAATTGTACGTTTCTTCAGGTACCACCCGTAACGTACATCAAAGTAATAAATAAATCATTAAAATCGTGGAGTTATGATGTCGAAATATTCTTTAAAATCACACAAGTGTTTGCTCTCGAATCAACAGGAATGCATCAAATTCAATTTGAGCGTATCGTTGTTGACAGCTAGTTAATGTTTTTGAGGCGAAAGTTATGGGTTTATTGTTCTAAAATAAAACTGCCCCAACAGAAAATTTCGAAGCATCTGTAGACAAAACCAATGGTTCATTATCCCGATAATATGATAAAATCGGAGGAGAAATAACAAGGCCTTTCAAATGCTCAAAAACTTGCTGGTGACTTTCGTTCCATTCCCACGCACTATCTTTTTTCAAAGGAGCTCTTAATGACGCTGTTTCTGCTGATAAATTTTTAATATATATTCCTAAATAATTCAGCATTCCTATGAATCTCTGAAGGTCTTTGACTGACTTTGGAGGTGGCATGTCACGAATAGCTTTAAGTTTTGACTGATCTGGACTCATACCATGTTCGCTAAAAATTTGGCCGAATTACTTCACCTGTTTTAGACCAAAACGACATTTATCCTTGTTTAGTTTCAGGTTCACTTGCCTAACTCTATTTAAAACCGCTGACAGACGCCTATCGTGTTCTTCAATCGTTTTGCCCCACACCAAAATGTCATCAATATACACTATCACTTCCAAATCACAGAATAGTTCAGTGATTGTTCTGTGGAATATTTCTGGTGAAACATTTAAACCATATGGTAGACGTGAAAATTTGTGTCTTCCAAAAGGAGTGTTAAATGTACATAAAAGAGAGGATGGCTCATCTAATTTAATCATGCAGAATCCATTACTTGCATCTAATACAAAAAAAATAGTGCCCCTGATAATTTCGATTTTACTAATTCAATATCAGGTATTGGATAGTGACATCTGAGCAATACTTTATTAAGATTTCTTGAATCCAAACAGATCCGTAGCGATTTATCTGCCTTTTCTACTAAAACAATAGAACTTACCCATGGAGTGAGACCCTTAACTTTTTCAATGACTTTTAAATTTTCCATACGAGTCAGTTCTTTTTTTAACCTGTCATACAATTTATAAGGAACCCTTCTTGGTGGATCTACCACTGGCATGCAATTTTCTTTAATCTTAAACTGGCAAGTATAATCAAGATACCGTAAACCGGTAAATAAATCATGATAATTTGCTAATAAATTTTTCCTAAGATTGCCATCTGCACAAATTCTTTTTACTAAGCCAAGTCGGACATAATCCGGTAAACCTATTATCGTAGAACATAATTCAGAAATTATTATAAATTCAACAATCTCATATAAACTTTCGTTTTTCCGTTTCGCAAATAAAATCACACTTTCCAACTACAGACAATTTTTGATTACCCAAAGTATTTAAAGAAGCACTCGACTTATTCAGATTTGATCCATTAACCGAATAAAATACTTTTTGAGACATAACATTGGCTTGTGCCCCGGTATCTAAATAGCACTTTATGGGCAATTTGTTAATACCAATTTGATATACCAGTCCTCACAGTCACTGAAGTATTTTTCATTGGCTTTACACATACCTACGAAAAAACTATTGCTACTATCACACTCACTATCACTGCTGTTATTGTTTTGATATAATCCAAAAGCTTTGATGGATTTAAATTTATACATTTTAGCATAATAATTTTTTCCATTAATCGTTTTCCAATAATTTATATAATGTGTGTTACCTGATGAAGATGGTCTAATCTCTCTCTTTCGATCGCCGCTTTCCATCCAATGAATCCCTTCTTTACTTTGCTGCGGTTGTTGTTGATTCCGTTGTTCCGTTGCTGATAGTGAATTGGGTCTGCCCTGCTGCTGATCCCACGTGCGTTTATGATGAGGCGTTGGTCTTTCAATGTAGTTGATTGGAATTTCTGCTGCTAAATCTCCATGTGACATATCCGACGCGTGAGCTTTTCCCAGTACATACGCTTTAGACTTTTCTTCTGCAATTTCTAGTATTAAGTCTTCAGTTCCAAGAAGTTTTTCTCGTAGGCTATCGTCTTGCATTCCAATGATGAACATGTCTCTCACCATCGAGATTTCCTCTTTATATTCACAAGATGAAACTACTTGTTTGAGTTCAGTAAGAAATTGATCCACACTTTGTGCAGTTTTTGGCGACAACTTAGAAATTTTAACCTTTCATATATCAGGTTCTTTTTTGGTTCAAAGTATTCATCAAATTTTGATACCACACTTTTGTACTCCTCCTCTGCAGAGTCTTTAAACTTAAATGTATTCAAGATCTTTAAGCCCTCTTCTTCGATTGAGTGTAACAACAAAGCTATTTTTTTTTCCATTGTCTGCTCCCTCTAGACACGCTGCCGTGATAAAGAGTTGGAAACGTTGTTTCCAAATTCTCCAATTTTGGGTTTGATTAGAATTTATACAACTTAAACTTGATGGTGGTTTTAATGAATCCATATTGCGCTTACTGAATCGACTGTACTTTATATATATATATATAATATATATATTTTTGACTACGAATTTGAGCTGACACCATTTAATGTTTATTAAAAGACCGTTGTCTCGATTGGTGGCTCTTTATTCACTGAACTTACTTACTAAACAGCTTGCCATACAAAGTAATACATTCTTACATACTAACAATATTGTGTGTTCGTATTATGATGTGTAATACATAATGTTCAATATATAGGTATGTATTGCATTCACATGATCAGCTAATATGGCGATAATATATAACAGTGTCGTTACAAACTTATTAACAAATAAAAGGAGCAGAATGAACATCACAGAACGGGGAGATTTGCGGATATTCCTTACAAATCTGAAGCCAAATATTGACAATTTGCTGTCAATCTATCAAGTACATCCCACCCATTAAAATTATGATTTTTTTTTTTTAGTTTTGCTTTGTATTGTTGAAGTTACGAAGCGTTATTAATGTTTAATTAATATTAATAATTAATTAATATTAATAATTAATTAATTAATTAATTAATATTAATAATTAATTATTAATGTTTAATTAATATTAATATTATATTAATTATTTAATTAATATATGAAGTCTGTAATCGTATTATTTTAATAAATAGAACATAAGAAAATATACTGGTTTTCATCTTATTTTTACCACTCCGAATTTTGGGTTGGAACTCAGCCACGATGCAAATTTCCATCGTTAGATCTAATCTTCACATTTTTTGACGAGTTTTGGGAATATGGTAAAAATGTAGCAGCAGGGGGTCCGTCGAAATCAGGTTAATTTCAAAAGTGGTCTATGAGAAGAAAAGTATGGGATCCTCTGATGTAAAGTAGTAAATGCCAGTCAGTCTTTCACTGTCCACTCAAACCAATCGGACGTTTTTTCTTAACATTACATCACTTAGTGCACCATCATTGATATAAATATATTGTTTACACTTCTGGATACGTCCGTACACTGGATAAAAAAATGCTCTTTAACATTTTTTAGTCAATAAAACTAACTGGGCTTTCTCAGTAGCCGGATTTAGGCCATGGGTTTCTACTGCCCTTCTGCTAGAAATCTAACATATGAGTTGATTGTCTGCAATTCATGTGGAAGATGGTTCCAGGCGCGAATTACAGATACAAAAAAGGATCGATCTCCGATGCAACGTGTGAATGAAGGAATAATAAGTTTCTTTCCTCTATTTGATTGAGCAAAGTGTAATAATTCAAAAAGATAACTAGGAGATTTAGTTTGTATGATTTTAAAAAATTTTAATACATTGCGGAAATTTAAATACAAATTCAGATTGAGACCGTAAATTGAGGATGTAAAACTGGACACACTATTGGATCTTGGTATATTATAAATAAAGCGGACACAGTCATTAAACGCAACCTTAAGTCTATGCTTACAGACAGAGTCAAGACAGGGAAACGCAGAACAATTAAACAAAATGTAAGGCATTACAAGCGTTTTCACCAATCTTATTTTTAAGCGTTGATGCAGGTATTTCGCCGAGTATCGTAATTTACGCAATCCACAATAAACTGTTTTCAGGGTATCTCTTACAGCGTCACAACAAGACAGTGAAGAATTAATGTGGAAACCAAGATATCTAACAGAATTAACAACAGTAACGGGATTGCCATCAAAGACAACAGGTGAATAATCATCTGAACAGAGCTCATTATTAGAAAAAACGATACAAACTGTCTTGACAGGGTTCAGCTTCAGTTGTTTACCTTTTGACCAGTTGGATATGTTATCAAGATCATTATTCACCCTGGCGGTACAATCTTCAATAAGACCAATAGGACGCGTGAAATAAATAATCACATCATCAGCATACATGTGTATTTTGCAGTTTTTAACAATATCTGGGATTTCATTGTTAAAAAGAGAGAACAGTAGTGGCCCCAGAACAGAACCTTGCGGAACCTCTGCATGAATAACTTTAGAATTTGAGCAACCAAGCTCAGTTACGATCGTCTGTACTCTATCTCTTAAATAACAACTTAATAGCTTAGTGGAGGAGTTTGAAAATTTAAAGCCACTTTTAATCTTTAAAAGTAATAAAGAATGGTCAATGCAGTCGAAGGCTTTAGTAAAGTCTAAAAGAACATTACAGTCTAAAGCAGAACGAATGTCAGTAGTAACTTTTAGAACAGCAGATTCACAGCTGTGTTTGCTCCGAAAACTGGATTGCCATTTTGAGAGCTTATTATTATTGTCTAAGAATGTCCGCATTTGGAGAGATAATACTTTTTCAAAAGCTTTTGACAAAAAACACAAAATACTAATTGGTCTAAAGTCTGCAGGGCAATTGGGACTAAGCTTTTTGGGTATAGGAATAATTTTGGCCCTTTTCCAACTATCCGGGAACTGGGAGCTGTAGATACAGTAATTAAATATATGATGTATGTAGCAAATGATATACGGCAGTATAAGTTTAAGAAATCGAGGTGCGATACCATCAGGTCCTATGGCATTCGATTTAACAGAGCTAATAGCTTTGAAAACATCAAATTTATCAATACATCGGAAATAGAAATTTGATGACAATTCAGGAGAACTCAGATCAAGGTTAAAAGATGAGGGGTGATTAGGATCGGTGGAAAAAGCCACACTCATTTCTTCTGGAGATAACGAACACTTGGACATTTTATTATTAGAAACTACACCCAGCCCTTTGAGATTTTTCCATAACTGCTTGGAACCTAAGCTAGGGTCAAGCTTTTTTAAAAAATAAGACCTTTTGGAGCTACGGATAAGAGTTGTAACTTTGTTACGTAAAATACAATATTTTATTCTATTTTCCATTGTGAGGTTACGTTTGAATTTATTAAAAAGGCGCCCACGCTCATTTTACATTGTATTTCGATACTGTACCAGGGACAGGAACAAGATTTAACACGCTTATAAAATAAGGAGTTGACTAGATTATTAAAAATTTCAACCTTTTGTTCATATTGGAGGTTACATATACAGGGTGTCCCACGAGCAGTGTGCCAAAAAGCTACAGCGTGTAGGTCTAGTCAAGACAAGAAAAAAATCGTATGGGAGGGGGGGTCTATTTCCCCCCGTTTAGCCGGGAGGGGCAATTTTCTAAAAAATTTACTTATTTTGGAAAAATAATTATTAAAAATCAACAGTTACATCCACAACGGCACGATATACCTTTTTGTAAAGTCAGAAACCTCTTCTTTCATATTGATTTTAAATGAAGCTGTTTTAAGGAGTAGTTTTTGAGAAATTAATTTTCAAACTCAAAATTTTGAAAAAAAAAAATTTCGAACTATTTTTTTTCAAAATTGTATGTAATTAAGTAGTATTTTTTTTTCAAAAATTCAATGCTCTCATTAGTTTTTAGTTAAAAAAAAGAAAACCGGATGGAAAAATGTCTTGTAGTTTCTGAGAAATTAAAAAAAAACCCGAACCATTTTTTTCTAAGAAAAACCTTTTTTTTTGGTTTTAACGCGGCTGGACTTGTAGGCAAATTAATGTATGAAAGAATGACCTCTTTTTTATTATTTTTAAAAAATTCGGAGTTTTATGAGGATACAATAAAGTGATACACTATTGGAATAACCCTGGATTAATTCTTTTTTTTCATTGATAACGCCTGAAAACTGACCTGCGAATTTCGGCTGGGTCCGCCCGCCGCCGATGGGTTCTACCCGAATTTTGAATTTGGTCCGACGCAATCCCTCCCTTAGTACAAGGAGGATGGCTATTATGCTTGGAGTGCCCAAATCTAGAGTATGGAGAGTGCTTCATACCGAAAACTTACACCCGTACCATTTTAGGCCAGTTCAGGGACTCACCTCAAACGACAAGTTTTTGAGAGCAGAGTTTTGTCGATCATTGAACTATCATGAAACTGAACGAAACTATTTTGCAAGGATATTCTGGACGGATGAAGCACAGTTTACCAGAGATGGGGTTACTAACTTCCACAATTTGCATCATTGGAGTAGCACCAATCCACACAACAAAAAAACAAAATAAATCACAACACCGCTTTAGCTGTAATGTTTGGCTTGGTATTGTTGGACAAACTGTAATCGGGGCCCGGTTTTTGAATGCCGTTATTAAGGGAGAATCATACCTGCAGTTCCTACGAGACCTTTTGCCTGATTTGATGGAAAACGTTCCTTTGGCCATAGCAGATAATATAATCTACCAGCAAGATGGAGCACCAGCACACTACAGCTTACGGGTTAGACACTGGCTGGATGATCATTTTAGTGACCGTTGAATCGGAAGAAGAGGCCCCACGAAATGGCCACCTAGATCACCAGATTTAACTCCTCTAGATTTTTATGTGTGGGTATTCATGAAAAATTATGTTTACGAAGTGGAAATAGTATCTTTGGAACAACGGATTGAAGTCGCTGGAGTCAAATTGCAGGAAAATTTGTCAAACATAGACTAATGTGCAGCCATTAGAAGAAGATATAATCTTTGCCTTCTAAAAAATGGGGATCATATTGAAAATTTATTATAATAAAACTCCGAATTTTTTAAAAATAATAAAAAAGAGGTCAATCTTTCATACATTAATTTTCCTACAAGTCCAGCCGCGTTAAAACCAAAAAAAAAGGTTTTTCTTAGAAAAAAATGGTTCGGGTTTTTTTTTTAATTTCTCAAAAACTACAAGACATTTTTGCATCCGGTTTTCTGTTTTTAACTAAAAACTAATAAGGGAATTAAATTTTGGAAAAAAAAAATAGTACTTAATTACATACAATTTTGGAAAAAAGTAGTTCGAAATTTTTTTTTTCCAATTTTTTTTCAAAATTTTGAGTTTGAAAATTAATTTCTCAAAAACTATTCCTTACAACAGCTTCGTTTAAAAACAAGATCAAAGAAGAGGTTTCTGGCTTTACAAAAAAGTATATCGCGGCATTGTGGCTGTTACTGTTGATTTTTAATAATTTTTTTTCCAAATTAAGTCAATTTTTTAGAAAATTGCCCCTCCCGGCTAAACGGGGGGGAATAGACCCCCCCCTCCCGTACGATTTTTTTCTTGTCTTGGCCAGGGCTACACGCTCTAGCTTTTTGGCACACTGCTCGTGGGGCACCCTGTATATCATGCCAATTTAAACTATAGAGTGCACGTGTAAGTCCTATAAGGTTGATGTCCTTAAACGACCTAAAGCTAAAGGTGTTATCACTGTTGAGTCCATCTGTATTAAAAACGAAAGAACAAAAAATCATATCATGAATGAATTCACTAGTCAATTTAATTTGGTCAAAACATAAAACACCCGAAGCACAATTAGTTAGAAACATGTCAAGTAGTGAGGAATTATTTGAAGATTTGAAACAGGTGGGATAACTAGAATTAACTATAGACAGTCCTAATCTATCACAGAAATAATAAAATTGACTAGTTATATTATTGCACTTTAAGATGTTCACATTGAAATCACCACCTACCAATATCTTATTATATTTAAGATGTAGTTCTAATAATGTGTCTTGAAGTTCTACTAAGTTTTCTTCTATAAATCTGTGAGGGGGCGAATACACTACAACAAGAAGTACCTTCTCATGTGCAGAACTGACTTCTCAATAACAAAATTGTATAACAGACTTAGAGGACGAATATACAAACTTCGGTTTAAAGCATGTTCTGGCATAAATACACACACCACCACCTACCCTATTTTTACGGTAATTTCTAAATAAAGTAAAATTAGGAATTTTTACTTTCTAATTAATTTCTGATAGTATATCACAGTTAAGCCAAGATTCAGAAACCATTAGAATGTCAATCTTAGAAGTACTAAATATTTGGTGTAAAATCGTATACTTAGATCTGACACTTTCGCCATTAATGTGACAAATTCTGATTCCTTGATTTGATTCACAGATTGCATTGAGAACGGTCCTTATATTGTCAGGATGGTTTAAACTCATAGGATGAGGATTTATATACAATATAAAAGTATATACCGTCTTCAGAAAGCAAGAGCAAATTAAAATAAGTAAAAATAAAAGTTAGCGAACAGTTCACCATATAATATTAAATAATAAATTAAGCATAGAATATTTTGCTAAAAATTCAAAATAAATTAAAAACATTAATGATAAAATTAAATTAAAGTTCAAAAGAATAATTGGCAACTCTGACAGTTGAAACATTTTCACCAGAAAGGTTACAGCAACAAATTTGTTTCAGCAACACACCCAATGAATTGTTGGTGGTAGAGAGCGGATGCGTAGCTGTAGTATTGGTAAAAGACATAAGAGTAGGGACGTCACAAACTTCCACAGATCTGTCCCCTGCACCTTTTTTAACAAACACTCTTCCATTGCGTGTGTACACAGAATTTAGATGATTTTCACGTCGCATTTTCAAGGCCTTCTGCATGATTATGTTTAGTCAAGCTCTCATACATACGGACGAAATTGCTGCTGTCAAAACCTAAGTCGCGAAGACACAACGGGCGGGAGTTCTCTTTGTTGTATGTCGCGAGACTTTTTAGTAAACACACTTTAGTCTCTTCGAACGGAAATGGAGACGGGGGCAACATGATTTGCGTTTATTTTCGAGCAGAGCGCTTTATACAGTTTACTTAGATCTTCATTTTTGACAATAGGAATTCCATGTAGAACAACGTCTCCCGCAACACGCTTGCGAAAGAGAAAGTCCACTTGATTTTTCAAATCTTTGTTTACTTCCTGCAATGACTTAATTGAAAAGAGGAGAGCGTTGCATTTTTTGTTATGGGTTTCTTCTGAAGTTTGAATTCGACTGAAGTTTGAATTCAAATTCACTTTTAAAAGACGTTAACTGGTCAATTAAACGCTTCTCCATTGACTTAATTTCGTTTCTAAAATCATTTTTAATCACTGAAGCCACAGAGTTAACTAAGTCAGCTTTTAATGAGTCAAAGCGACTATTAATTAAGTTAAGAACTTCGACGGAGCCACCGGTTTTAAGGGAGGTGCCAGATTTATTAACGGACCGAAGTGATCTTTGATGAGATTTAGCAGAATTTGGTGTACAGAAAAGTCGATTTAATTTAATTTTCACTTTTTGGTTTTTAATTTAGAAAATAATGACGATAAACTGAAAGATCCGGTACTAGACAGATAGCCAATTTACTTGGGACGAACTTAACAATTTAAAGAACACTATTAACGACTTTATTTTGAATTTTTGCGGAGCAGATCTTGCTAGGAACTCATGACCTTTACTTCTTCATACATATGTTGTGATCAGCCCAGCTTGCATTGACTTTTAACCTCTTTGGCTTGGTCCTAACAAAGTTTATGGGCCAAAATTAAAGAAAAAAAAATTTGTATTTATCACTTTATTTCTGGCTGATCTGTTTGTACAATCGTTTTTTTTGTTTATTTCCCTTGTCTCAACCACTTGTCCTCGCTCGGCTGCTGCTCACTTGAAAACGTATGGTCGCCCTTCCTTGCCAGGGTTACGTTCTTCTATTTCACGTAAGACGGCGTGTACACTTCGTGCAAAATGCCGACTGAGTACAGTCAGTTTCTTACACAACTATAATACATAATGTGTCAGGCCCATTAAAGATAAGGGACGAACAGAGTTCCAAAAGAGACAATAATAAACCTGCCTGACAGTTCACACTGGTGGTACATTGTACGTCATACTTCAGTGGGCAACAATTTTTACGAATGTTTCTCGCTTCTACAACTCCATCATATGGAAGCTGCGTTATTTGGCAATTCTCAATATCGCGGATAATGTACCTATCGCTGGGTAAGACTTTATGCCCTTTACATTTGGGTATAAGTCGACGGGTAAGTGTCGACGTCCTTTATAACTACGTAGTCTCCAGTTTCGTAAGTTCGAGGCGGATTGTTGTGCTTCCCAAAATATCTACTTCACTATTGCCTTCGAAGCATCCTTTCCAAAGTTACTTAAGTCTCTTTCAGATCAATCTAATTCCTTTCTTCTAAGAACTCTGTAAGTTTATCGACAACTACACCCATTTGCAAACAGAAGTTTGCTTGGCGTGGTGCGGATGGACCTGTAGACCGTTTTATTCAAAGTATACACCACTTGGGACAACGTGTGAGCCCAGTCGGAATGTTTCAAAGGCTCGAAAACTTGCCAAGCATGCCGGTGAGGGCTAAATTAGTTCGCTCAACCTGACTGAAGTGGTCAAGATCGACCATGTGATACGTCACCATTTTCGTTGGGTTATTAAATAGGTTCCTCTTATTTTTATGTACGGACGACGAATAAATAATGCACCGAATGCAATTTCTCGTGAACTTTTCAACCTTTTCGTGCATTTATTATACATTTAAATGTCCAATCTTTTCATGTTGGAGTCTTTTGAGATTAGTAGAAATGGAAACAATAGTTCCTTTTTTAAAAAATATATATTTTATTTTCACGGAACTCGAACTGAACGGGTCAAAATTCTGGAGCACACAACACACAGATGAGGAGTTTCGCTTCCCTTTATATGCCGAATTGATTTGGATTCGATGTGACGATGTTGCAATGCGTTGTGTGGGGTCAGTCATTAACGTAAGTGTTTCTGTAGGGCAGAACGCGGATATTGGCCTATATTCGGCGTTTTATGTTTATGCGTCTTTTATTGTTCCGTTTGTTGTGCCACTGTTTGTTTATGTTTCTTACAATGTCAGCTTTTAGGCGGGCATTGTACTGGTTCTCTGTATGTCGCAATGGTCAGGTCTGTTTGTTTATGTTTGTTGTGATGTCAGCTTCTGAGCGGGCATTGTAACAGTTTATTTATACATTGCAACAGCGTCGCAGCGAATATGCTGTGTAAACTATATTATATTGGTTTTAGCGCTTCCTGCTATAACTATTAGTTTTCACGTTTTTTAGGACATAGAAGCAAAGCTTACCGGCGCTGTTTTTTCTGAAAATCATACCATCTTCCAAGGTGAAAGGTATACAATCTAACAAGAATAGTGTCTCTTTTAGTGCAGAGACGGTTATGCCTCAGCTTTGAGCGACTGGAATTCAATGTCTTCGGGAAGCTGTTTTTCTGAACATCGTATTCTTTAACCCTAAGTCATAGATAATCTAAGGACGTTATACTTGCTCGTAGCTCTGGCCCATTCGTTGCAAGCTGTGGCAGGACTCGGACCAGTAGTTCCAAGTGTTCAGATAAATTTGACTTTCATAATTCACACACGATTGGCCATTTGGTTTGACAAAGGTTGTGTGGTATCAGCCGTCAGACCCCTAATGACCTAAGCTCAAATGGCGGCAGGTCTGGGGCAGACGGTACAAAAGTTAGTGGCTGTTCCTGAAGCCCCAGTGCCTGTGGACTTGCGTTCGATTCTGTTCGCCATCCAAGGGCAGATCGGCCAGTTCCAGCAGCAGATCCAGGTACTTTTTAACCTGTTGGAAGACGAAAGCTCCGATGTTACATAAAGTTACATAACATAAAGTTATATATAGCGGTGAAGTGCGGAGGTTCCATGTGCTAGAGGCCGGTATCGTGTGCATTCCTCTCCGAAATGGAAAGAAAATGTACATTGTATCAGCCTATGCACCTGAAGCACCTCAACCCACTGTTTTCATTGCAGAGCTCGAGACACTCTTTCGTTTTCTGCAATTAAGTTCGGAAGAAAACTTATACATTCTGGCCGGGGATTTAAATGCCCAACATAGTGATTGGGGAAATTACAGTCCAAACACTAGGGGAGCCTACTAAGCCATTGGTGGGTTCTGCAGAGGATGGAGTGCAGACTCAAGATACTTGCAACAGATAGTTCGTCGTATCCTAGGAGCGGCTTCTACCTGGATCTCATGCTGCTTGATTCTCGACTGAGACTGGCTGACACTAACTGCCTACGGACCTTCGTATATGACAGTGACCATTGCGGATTTAATGACAGTACCAGACGAAATGCGGAAACGGCAAAGTACCCCTATGATTATCGTAGGGCGCGTTGGTCACGCTTTACCAGTTCCTGACGAGAACACTCGCTTCGAGTGCCTCCTCCCATCGTCCAATAAGAACCTGTCAAACTACGAGATTGACAGGTACCTTAAACAAATGGACGACATCATTAAACAGACAATGAACAGTACAATACCACGCCAACGACAGCACGATACCAAGAACATGTACCGAAACGCGACAATCAACGCACTGCACAGACAGAAAAGTAGACTCCTGACAAGACTCAAACTCTTGTACAGGCGGTTTACTGACACACAAAACTCGGAGGTCAGGACACTGAAGACACTGATTAAAAATCTTCAACAGTTGATCAAGGAAAATTACAGATTATCTGTAAGTTTGTATTGGAACAATAGAATTCGTGCTGCGAAATCCAACAGCGCGAGTTTGTATGTTATGAATGACATTCAGGATCTGAAGCTTCCGAGAACGGCAGACAATGAACGCTTGCTACGAACAGTTGGCATCGATCTAGAAAGCGCCGTTTTGGATGATGCTTTGTTCGTGATCGAGGATCCACAGGAGAAGGTGGCGACAGTGGGAGCTGTATTCCAGGAAGTGTATACGGTAAATGAGAACATTCGCCCAGACCGCGACCTGGAAAACAGAGTCCTACTTCTTCACTTCTACCTTCAAAATGATATAGATCATTGGCGATCAGAGAACCTTGGTTTTACCAGTATCAATGATGATTTTATGGCAAACAATGCCGTCGCCAGTGAAGGGACTAACACCCTGTTAATTTCGATGGAGGATCTCCAGACGATCTCATGATGATTGAAAAGAAAAAAATCCGCGGGAACTGACGGTATATCCAATGTTGTGTTTGGTACTCCTGTTTTACAATGCAATGAATAATGCATATTATCCAGTGCACTGGAAAACAGCGGTGGTGCAATCCCCAGGACGAGTAAAGACATCTTTAACCCTTCAAATCTTCGGTCAATAAGTCTCCTTCCATTACATGACATTATTCATGCCGCGTCGGAACTCGTACCGGATATCCAGTGGAATAAATGCAAGAACCAAGTATTAAGTTTCTATAAAAAATCAAAAAAAAAAAACATTTTCTTAGATGAATTATTTTCTTTTTTAAATTATTTTTAGTCAGGCATTAAAGCATTAGGTCGAAAGACATAGTTTAATTTGTTCAGTGTACTTTAGAGCGTCCGTATAAGGCCAATAAGTTATTTTAAGTTTGTTAAGTTATTTAAGCTATTTTTTAACATTTTTGTCTAGCCTAAGATAGCTCTAAGTGAAAATTGAATACAAATGAAGTAAAAAAAAAAAAAAAAGATTGTGTGATAAGTTGAACTCGGAGATACGCTTACTTTGTAAAAGCCACTCCTTAGGTCGAGCTCACTAAATATTTTCTATTCCTGTGTAGGTATCTCGGACTGTAAGGGTATTAAGGACGGGATAATCCATGCACATGTGTAGTTCGCCATATTTTTTCTCATAAGAACACTAAGGAGGGAGACTCACTGGTTTGGATCTAAGAGATCTTCAATAATGTTATTTACCTTCTGCTTTTCCGCAAAAGACAGTCTCCGTGGTTGAAAGTACAATGAATTATCCTTAGTTTAGTGAATATGCATTTTGAATGGAATGACCTTTGATCGGTCGAAATTTATATAGTTTTCGTTTATAATGTTTACGGCTTTATCTGAGGTGGACCGTGTAAGGTTCGGACAAATGTCGTACAAATACAACTGTTTGTTAATTAAATTTTTAATGACATGGAGAAATTATTTACACTTCTGCTCTGAAGATGTATCTATTTTTCTTGAATTCATAAATAATTCATGTATGTTAAAAAGGTGAAGTAGATCACCCCCAATCAATAAATATATAGGTGTAATATTATCTGGACAATCATAAGAGGAGTTGGTTTAATATGATCAGCTCTCTTAATGTAACATTTCACTGTACCATATGTATGTAGGATTTCCAACCAAAACGCACAGCTTTTCTTTACTAACTTATTTTATTGTTTACAACACAACTTCAATATTTATATTTTATATTTACTCCTTGGCATTTCATAACGCCCGCTCTTCTTCAAGAATGCCTGCCTGCACGGAATGCAAAATACGACTAGACAAATGGAATCCCTGCGGGACCGATGCGTTTTCCCGTAAATCGTCGTCGATCTTCAATGTGGCATATCCTGTGTTTTTATTGTTTGTCTCGTCCGCTTGTTAGTGTCGCCGTTCGTCGTTGCATGTAATGTATTGTGTTCCTCGTATGTGTTGTCTGTCGTTGGTTCGTCGCCCTATATACTGGCTCCTGCATTCGGCCATTCTGCGCTTCGTTCGACCCGAATGAAGGGTTTCACCTCCATTTTTTCCGCTCCTTGTTTCATTCGGTCATTATCATTATCAACCTCCTCTACTTCGAACCTTCCGTGATTCAGCTTTTTGACGATATCGTATGGTCCCAAGAACATAGGTCTCAGCTTCATCGCAGTGCCGTATTGTGTCCGCTTCATGGCTACCAACTCGTTCAGGTCGTATTTCTTCTCGGGAATTCTTCCTCTTTCTCACCGTCCAGTTCATTCGCAATCGCTTCTTCTAGCAACTCTCGAAGGTCCAAGCACGCTTTTGTTAACATGGAGATCTCGATCTGGTTCACTCTTTCCACTTGCCCGTTGCGATTACTATATGTTGTATGGCTTCTCCTTCGCAATACTCCCTGAGCGCGGTCGAAGTAAAATCTGTACCTCTGTCCATAATAATCGTTTTGGGATTACCGAAGACGCTACTCTGCTTTCTTAGTCTCTCTACAACTTCACCGGTCCTTACTCTTAGTCGGATAGAGCCAGACAAATTTTGAGAACGCATCTACCACCACCAGCAGATAATTGTATTTCTTGTGCGTCTGCTCCATCGGGCCTACATGGTCGACGTGATAGGTCCCTAAAGATTTGTCTTTTTTATCCATCAGCGCAAGCAGCCCCCCTTTCTTTCCTGCCTTGGCTTCTGACAGGATTCCTTCTCGATCACATCTCGAGTTCTCTTGGCTGAGAAGTATCCCTGCCGATGTGCTATGTTGATTACTTCCAGTTCCATTGACGTAGGTACCATTATCAACTCCTTCACATAGTTTTTGTACAACACGTCGTTCTTCAAGTAGAAATCTTCATATACCTTCCTTACTGCTCGAATCCAATCGTCTCTGACCTGTGCTTCCTTTATGTGAAAGTTTGAAAACTTCTGTTTGTCAACATATTATTAATCTACTACATTAATTCAATCCTTCATTTTGTATTGTCAACTCTTGTACAAATAAACTCTCACTTCTTCTTTGACATTGCTTGAATACGGTTACTTTTTATTAAGCAAATCATCAAGGATCATATCTCACAGGTTATGGGCCCAGGCACGTGGTTTTCCTAAAGTTAAGAGTATTTCAAAGCGTGAAAATCGTGTTGGAACACGAGTTAGTTTTTATAGATATATCGCGGATTTTGAATTACAAAAAAAAATGGAAGGTGATTTGCAAAAAATAGATAAATTACAAAACAGCGAACAATGGCTGACCTGGAAATTCCAAATAAAAGTGATGCTGAAAGCAAATGATTTGTGGGACATTGTTGCTTACAAGGAGACGAAACCGATTTTAAAAGAAGAACCATCAGCAGCAGATAATGATTCTTTAAAAAAATGGATACATTTAACATCCATCGGACAGGAACCGTTACTTCACATAATGAGTTGCGACAATGCACATGACATGTGGACAAAGCTGGAAAGCATATACGAACAAAAATCGAAAACAACAATACATATGTTGCAGCAGAATTTCTACAGTTTTTCCAAGAGCGAAGAAGACACTCTATCTGTTCATATATCGAAATTGCAAAGAATTGTACAGCAACTCAAAGACTTAGGCGAACATATTTCGGACTCAATGGTGATTACCAAGATTTTAATGACATTACCATCTTCATTTAATCACTTTTCTAGTGCATGGGAGTCGACGGTAGCAGGTGAGCAAACTTTAAAAAATTTAACAGCAAGGCATCTTATGGAAGTGTCAAGAATAAACACCAAAAACCAGGTGGAATGTGAAGCTTTAGTTGCAAGAAAAAGTAAAACGACAATGAACAATGGTTTGCCACGTCACGGGGCTATCAAGGGCAAGAAACCGGGAAAATGTTTCATATGCAATAAAGCTGGTCACTGGAAGTCCGAATGTCCAAAATGAAGAAAAGAGAAATCACACCTGGAAGACACCGGAAAGAGAGGTGAAGCATTTATTAGTCAATCTACTTTCACTCAAATGGGCGAACGGGATAGCTGGTTTCTTGACTCAGGCGTCAGCGATCACATGTCATTTCGGAGGGATTGGTTTATCTCATTCCAAAAGTTTGCTACACCGATTAAGATTCGCATTGGTAATGGGGAAGTCATTTACGCATATGGATGTGGAGACATTAATATTATTGCATATGACAAAATTGAATGGAGAGAGAAATACATCTCAAATATTTTGTTTGTTCTTGACATCAAACTAAATTTATTTTCTGCAAGTTGTGCGTTGGATAAAGTCTAGAAATGAGATCAAACAAAAAAGAATGTGAGCTTTTGAGTTCAGGGGTTGTTGTTGCCGTTGGAGTACGCAAGTGCAAGATGTTCAAGCTTCTATTCAATGTAGTAACGAATGAATTAAAATTATGGCATGAACGGCTGTGCCATCAAAATGTTAATCATGTAATAAAGTTCTTATCATATTTGAATATTCCTTTTTCTGGTGAATTTTCGTTTTTTTGTGCGGCATGGACAGGAAAAGGACATCGACTTCTGTTCATAAGAAGTATTAAGAGAGCAACAAAAATTGGCGCCGATCACTGTGAGCCCATGCATGTTACATCGCTTGGAGGATCCAGGTATTTTTTATTCTTTAAAGATGACTTTTCTAATTTTCGTTACGTTTATTTCATAAAACAAAAAACGGAGGTAACAAAGTTCGTAAAACGTTACCTAAGTCAAGTGGAGATTGATACTGGTTGTCATGTTAAATCTCTGCGAACTGATAATGGGTTGGAGTTCCTCAACAGAGACGTGGAGTCACTACTTTGAGCCCGTGGCGTGAGTCATCAAAGGACAGCTCCATATACTCCTCAACATAACGGACGAGCGGAAAGATAGATGCGTAAACTCATAGAAGCGGCAAGATCAATGATGCTTGGCCGGAACATCAGCACAAAACTCGGGGCTGAAGCTGTAAACACGGCTACATATGTATTAAATAGAAGTGGTCCATGCCAGTTTTCTGGCAAAACACCATTTGAGCTATGGTTCAATAAGCAAATTGAAAATGTTCAATTCAAGGTGTTTGGATGCGAAGCATATGTACATGTTCTCAATGAAAAAAGAAAAAAAATGGCACCAAAAGTCAAAAAAGAGAATTTGGGTGGGTTTGCTGAGAACACAAATGGGCATCGAATTCTGTTGGACGGCTGCGGAACAGTTGAAATTTCTCGTGACGTCATATTCAACGAAACTTTTGTTCCAAGTGAAAACAGATCTGACCAAGCCACAAACGCCAATAGCTCAGATGTTTTTGCAATTGGAGAAAGAGTGACAAAAGATGATGTTAAATCTGCATGCTCAATGAATGAAATTCCTTTAGCATGTTTATTTAAGTATATAAGTTATTAATTGGAAAAGACAACCTGATCGTGCGGAGGCCGAATTAAGAAGAAAGAATCAGAGAGATTTAACTCATGTTGACGGATGTAAGAAACCCCAAATTCCCACTAGGTAGCGTAGTTGTTCCTTTGTTCCAACGGTCAGGTAAATACACGACAGATGATGAGACCAATGACTTATCCGAGAACAATGCATCTGAAGAGAGTGAAGGAAAGGGCAACATGCGTGAAGAAGCATTCGAAAATCCAATGGAAGGAGATGACGGTAGTAAATCCATTATAGGACGTGAAGGAGCAAAGAGCGGCGAACAGACTAGTGTTGGCAATGAAGTATGCAACGACTCAAGCGAGATGGAAAAAGCTCCAGAAGATTCAATAAAAAATCGATTGCGCAAAAGAAACCAAACAAACGTCGTTATTGCTTTTGTTGCTGAATGCGATGAACCAACATCGTATGAAGATGCGACCCAATCGTCACTAGCTTTAAAATGGAAATTAGCAATGGACGAAGAAATTTCTAGTTTGATGAAAAACAACACGTGGAAACTTGTCGATTTGCTGAAAAACAGAAAAGCCATAGGCTATGGGTATATAAAATAAAAACGGCAGCAACAGGTGAGTTGAAGAAATATAAAGCGCGCTTGGTTGTGAAAGGCTTCAACCAAAAATACGGAATGGATTACTTAGAGACGTTTAGTCCAGTAGTAAAATTTTCATCATTGAGAATGATCATGGCTGTTGCAGCAGCAGAAAATTTAAAATTGTTTCAGTTCGATATAAAAACAGCTTTTTTGAATGGCAATTTAACCGATGAAACGATTAACATGAAACTACCAGAGGGTTACGACGACAACAGCGGCAAGGTGTGCAAACTACAAAAGAGTCTATATGGGTTGAAGCATTCTTCGAGACGCTGGAACAAGAGATTTACCAACTTTCTTCAAGTTTCAATTCAAAATGAGTGCGTCTGATCCGTGCGTCTTTGTTAGCCATTTCGGAGAAAACAAAATGTTACTCACGATTTATATTGATGATGGATTGGTGGCAGCTTCAAGCAAAGAAGAAGTTGACATGTTTCTAAAATGCTTCACACAGGAGTTTGAAATAACTCACGACATTGCGGATTACTTTCTGAGTCTAAAACTAATAAGAAGAAAGGATGGGGCTATTTTATACATCAAGCTGCATATGCTCAGAAATTACTAAGAAAATTCAATATGGAAGATGCCAAGGCAGTTTTAACTTCATCGGGAAAGCAAACAAGTTCCGTCAATAGTCGTTCTTACGGAGGGCAATTTCCTTTTCGGGAGGCAGTCGGGAGCCTGATGTATTTGGCCATCGCGACTAGACCTGATATCTCGTTCGCAATTAGCTGTGTTAGCAGGCATCTAGAGAACCCAAGTGAGGCAAATATTAGCGCAGTGAAGCGTATTTTTAAATACATAAGAGGCACAATCAGTCACGGTATAATTTATAATAATGTCAATCATATAAATTTAAATTGTTTCAGCGATGCCGATTACGCGGGCGACATTGAAACTAGACGATCAACGAGCGGTTTGGTTGTTATGCTTTGTGAAGGTGCTATACCCTGGCAATCCCAGCGCCAAAAATGCATTTCACTGTCTACGACGGAATCGGAGTATGTTGCTGTTAAGGACTTGATATGGTTCCAGAAACTATTACAAGAACTAACACTGGGTCAGAAGTCAGTATCTACCTGGCATATAGACAATCAAAGTGCAATCAAATTGATTAAGAATTCTGAATTTCACAAACGCACAAAACACATAGATGTGCGGTATCACTTTATTCGAGAAATGTTCGAAAAAGATTTGTTTAAGTTAGAATATGTTCCTTCCGAAGAACAAATTGCGGACATCTTTACAAAACCATTGTTAAGAAGAAAAATGTGAGAAAAATTTCACAAAAGGCATATATGTATATATTCAATTGAAGTTTTTTGAGGATAATTTAAAGTTGCTTTATAAAATCATAATACTCGTATGTGAATTACCATTTTTTTTTAGCTGAATTCTTCAAATATCTTTATATTCTTGTAGTTCTCTAATGTGTACATATGTAGACAAAAGTGGAAGTGTGAAAGTTTGAAAACTTCTGTTTGTCAACATATTATTAATCTATTACATTAATTCAATCCTTCATATTGTATTGTCAACCCTTGTACAAATAAACTCTCAATTCTTCTTTGACCTTACGGTTCCTTTTTTATTAAGCAAATCATCAAGGGTCCTATCTCACACTTGAATCTATGGTCCTATCAGCTTGGCACATGCTGCATTTTCGAGCCGGAACGATATTCGATTTCGTATTGGAACTCCTGAAGGAACACGGCCCATCTAGATACTCTTAACGGAACATCCCTTTTCCTCAGGGTCATGGCAAACGCGTTGCACTCCGTAATGATTTTGAACTTAATCCCCCTACACGTACGTCGTACACTCTTCACTTCTTCAGAGCTTCGATTACGACGAGTACCTCCAGCTCCTCCGAGTGATACTCCTCCTCTGACGCGGTTGTTTTGGGGCTCATGTATCGGATGAGATGGAGTAATTGGTCCTCACGGTCTTTTTCTAACAATATAGCACCGTAACCAAACTTGCTTTCATTTGTGCGAATCTCGGTAACCGCTTTAGGGTCGTACACCTTGAGGACGTGCTCGTTGGTTAGTGCCACCTTTAGTTGGCTAAACCAATTCATCTGCTCCACTACCCACACAAAACTTGCTTCTATGCGGAGTAGGTCTGTCAAAGGTTGACGACGACGGCGAACCCCTCTATGACGTCAAGCCGAGAAAACGTTTTCTTTTCGACTGGCGGCGAGTATTCCCTCACAGCCCACTTCTTCTCCTCCGATGGCTGGATTGTGTTGTTCTCGTTTCTTCTTAATTACCTACACTTACGCGAATTCAAAGGCAACCCATATTTAGCAGCAACTTCTAGTACCTTCTACAGTTTTTCGATGCCCTCATCCTCGTTCTTCGATGGTATGATTATGTCGTCCATGTACGCTTCCACTACGCCTGCCTTTATTAATGTCCGCTAAATAGCGTTAATAAACCTTGCAAATACCGCCAGAGAATACGATATATCAAATAGTACGTATAGGGATTCGAACTGCTGATCTTGTGTCACGAACGCAGTTTACTTACGGGTATCCGGATCCATCGGAACATGGAACCCGTTCTTAAAATCCAGCGTTGTGAACACTTTATCAGTAGTGGATTTAAACATGTGGACGCAAGTTGCTCATATGCATCGTACTTATCCATCTTCTCCCCGTTTAGTTGGCCGAGTTGTCTTTCAGTAAATGACTGTTCTTCCGTAAGTACATTTAACGTTGAATCAATGATTGTGGCTTGATTTTTCTTTAACAGAATCATATGGTTTTCATTTTCTCTTACGCGATCTATTGTTTCTTAATATCGTTGGGCAAATCTTTGGTCTAATATTGCAATAGTTTATTGGAATAAACCTGTTCATACGAATGGTGTATGGATCTGACGAACTGAATTTTATTTTCAGATAATACTGCTTAAATAGTACAATTTTGCTTATTCTACAATAAATATGATATTACAAATTTGCTTATTCTAAGAAAGATATATGAGCCGAAAGAGGTGAACAGGTGAACGAAAGAGAAAAACAAAGTATAAACAAAGTCTGGCGTCAAGTGTCTGTAATTGTTGTGGTTGAACATAACATGCTGGGTAAAGTGTTCGTCACTGATGAGGCAACTGGTTCACTTCGTCGTCTACGTGGTGCTGGGTTGGGGTTGGTCACAATGTTAATATTAATACCTAATATATTACTTCCTTTTTCGAAATTCTTTCAGTACAGCGATGCATATTGCTATGATGACGAAAAGTGGTATTGCACCGCTTATTGAATACAGCTGGATCTTGTGGCTTCGGACTTGGTTCAATAGTACTTCTTGGCTTTTTTTTGGAGAGCAATATCGTGTTGTAATTTTGAGATCTGCTGTGAGTCCTTTGTTCCGGTTCTTCGTGGTGATAATGTTGATCAGTTGGAAAATCGGAAATGTTCGGCAGCGGCAAATAGAATGAAGTTATTCTCGTTGTTACTGACTGCCTGCCAAACATGATCATGCTTGATAGGAGAATTCTACAGTTAGGTTGCAATTGCACTATTCCCGTTGACATCAATTGGGCTGTCGAAGATACCTTGCCACATGCTACAATATATCTACATTGACCGCGTTTGGTGTGCTATATATCCATGTGTTCGTGTGGTGCATTTGTACCCAATATAATTGAGGACTGACGCTTTGGATGACGCACGAATGTGGAATCTCTTTCGCATGTCTCAAAAGACCCATTTCACAGGAACTAATCGTCGACTCTGTTAGGTACAGAGGGTGCTTCATGTCGCACCAGAACGATCCTGACGATCCTACAGCCTACACATCGAAAACGACACTTCGTTCAAAGGGTAGAAGTTATCGCCTTCCAGATTGACTATCAAATTCTCTGATAATGGTACAATAAAAGCGAATTTGTTACCTCACCAAACTGGTACTGAAAGCAGTTTGTAGATTTTGAACTCTTCGTTATACAAGAGTGGCAGTGTTATTTCGATGATGACATTTTTTTCCATCACTCTTACCCTTGGCTATAACGTCTTGTACAGTTGAATTATTGACTCGTGATTTCCTTCCCCTGGGATCACCAAGCTTCTTGGTATGTTGTCGTGGACTCGAGAGAGTACCATTTTAAGTTGATTAACTGTCAAAATTAACGGGTGAATTTGTCCATTATGCGTTGCCAGTACGATGTCTAGTAATGTATTCTATTATACTGGTTTGATTTTTCAGTGGATTAAGTAGATGGTTTTCATTTCCTGTCATTTCTGTTATTGACTGTTCATATTGAAGAGCAAAGTTTTGATCCAGTATGCCAAATAGTTTGTTGCTGACTGTTCCGGTGAAATCAAAGGGTGATCGTTTCATCCTTTGTGGTGAATCGTTGTTGGCGTGACGTAGTGCAACATTGTTTACTTCAATTTGTTGTAATTGCCGATCAAATATAATAGATGTAGACTGCTCTCATAAAGCAGAGTATTTGATTCTGACAGATTTGTGTTTAGGCAGACCTCTTTCATGTGTTTTACGAATTTCCGGTATGTCTGTTATCAGCCCAATAGTTCGCCAAATTGAAGAACGAACCAGCAACCATATTTGTATGTCCAATATCTTCGAAATATAATCCTGGGGTTGTTTCGAAACTTGTAACTTTGTAGTTTGCAGTCAGTTGTTGGCCAGATATAGTACTTATGGCCAGTATTAAAATGCACATCCAAAGAATTGGCTTGAAACTCATTCTTTCTAACAAAACTGTAGCTTTATTTTTTGAACTTACTTTAATTTCAGTCGAAGTTGTTGTCTCAGCATTATTTTCAATGGTCAAATGACATAGTTTTGGTATTGGTATTTTCTTGGAGTACACAGTGACTGCACGAACTTGTCCATCTGTTCCAGGATGTATCTCAGTGACCTTCCCCAAGTTCCATTTAGTAGGTGAAAGGCGTTCGTCCTTGATCAGTACTATATCCCTAAATTTACATTTTCTCTCCTTTGCTTCCATTTGCAGCGATGTTGTACCTGTGAAGATATTCTGACGACCAGATTTGCCAAAAATCTTGAACCATTTTTTGGATCATCATCACCATCACCATCGGGAGCGATAAGTCTTATTTCGATCCAGTGTGGGATCTGGTAAGGCATTTAGTGCTGATCCAATTAAGAAGTGTCCCGGAGTTAAAATAGGATTATCGTCGATGTCGTTGTTAATACTGGTCAATGGGCGAGAGTTCAAGCAAGCTTTGATCTGGGTTAATGTTGTAGTGAATTCTTCAAATGTGAGCATAGTATCACCGATGACCCTTTTTAGGTGGTATTTCATTGATTTCACCCCGGCTTCCTATAATCCTCCAAAGTGGGGTGCGGCTGGAGGAATAAAATTCCATTGAATGCCCTCCAAGAGCAATTTATCTGCTACATCTGTTTTCAGTTGCTGGGCAACAAGCTGATAAATTTTCTGTAGTTCCTTGTTAGCACCTATAAAGGTTGTTCCGCAATCACCGTAGAAGCTTGAACAGATGCCTCTTCGAGACACGAATCTTCGTACTGCGGCCAAAAATGCTTCCGATGATAGATCGCTGATTAATTCGAGATGTATTGCCTTAGTGGCGTAGCAAACGAAAACTGCCACGTAGCCCTTTGTCGATCGATTTTTTCTTCCTTTTGCTATTATATGAAATGGCCCTGCATAATCCACTCCGGTGTGGGTGAATGGCCTTGATGGGTGTTATAAAGTGTGTAGATTGGTGTGGGGTGTAACAGGGGGTAAGGGAATCACTTCTTCTCCTTTTTTTTGTTTTAAATGTTATGTGTAGTGTTGTGTGGGGTGAAGGGGAAGCACTTCCTTTTTACTAAATGCTATTTTATATGTATGCATATATGTATGTATATATGTATGTATATATGTATGTATATATGTATGTATATATGTTTCGTGTGGAACTGCTGTGTGTAGTGTTGTAGATAGGGAATTTAACCACCGGAATAAAAAACATATACGTTTTAATTGATGTTCACAAATTTATTTATATTTATGTATGTACATATAAAACAAGTTAGTTTTGATTCACGAACGAATTCTCGGATGTCCGAAATGGAAATTAAAGTACTTAACAAATCGGGATAACCGTGCGCGGATCGTGTGTTTAAAAAAACCAACTGTCATTATGATCGGCTGATTTTACCCCTTTTATTACATATCTTCCGCGACGGTTATTCCGTTTTAGTGCGTTTTTCTCAAGTTTAATCATATGTTGTCTCATCTTCGAACTAATTTACTAATTGTAATAGAATTTTGTCTAATTCACAATAGGATTATGTTCTAAGTTACAATTTTATGTTATATTATACGTAACAATGGGGATACTCTTGGTGCTGGTAACACTCCCATTATCTGCTGCCTACTAGATGTTTTAAATC
The DNA here is from genome assembly GCA_958301585.1 of Merodon equestris. Taxonomy (NCBI): domain Eukaryota; kingdom Metazoa; phylum Arthropoda; class Insecta; order Diptera; family Syrphidae; genus Merodon; species Merodon equestris. The sequence continues at coordinate 94,072,077 of OY284413.1, forward strand.
TATGACATCGAACGCAGTTGTGTAAAACCTTCCTTACTAATCGCTTCGCATGGAGAACCCAATATGATTGCCTCAATTGCCCCATTGTTTTATTCCGCCATGTAGTGTTTTATTATGTACATTCTCCACCATTAGTTTTGTGAAATTATCGGCGTATGGTAGGATGTAAGGATGCCGCTGGGTTTGTGGGAGATTTGCGTTTTCCAAACGACCCTCAACAATTAAAATTCCATCATCATTTATTTGGGGATCTAATGATAGCAGTTTACTATTCTTCGGAACGCTGTTTCCATTGTTTAAGCACCTTATTTCATCAGAGAACTCCTTTCTTTGAACTAATCGGATGATAATTTTTCTTGTCTCTTCGACTTCATCTGTTGTAAGTGATCCTGAACGTCTTTCTGCTATAGTACTTCTAGTGTTGTACACATACCGTCTGCAGTACGCCATTACTCTGACAAGTCTATCGTACGATGAACATTTCTCGAAGATGCTTCCTTCCTCTACTTTCGATGTTAACGATATTATCAAAATCAGTGGATCAATAGGGCTTTCGAAAATCTGGAACAACTTTGGCTGTAGTGGCCAGGATTCTTTATTGTCTTTTAGCCAGTCTGGTCCTCTCCACCAAAAGGAATGATTCATTAACTGTTTTGGTGTTAATCTCCTGGAAGCACAGTCAGCAGAATTTTCTGCAGATCTTATATGCCGCCATGAATTTGCATCTACCATTTCAAGTATTTTTGATATTCTATTCGATATGAACATTGTCTTGTTGGAGGGATCTTTCCTTATCCACGCTAACACAATAGTAGAGTCAGTCCATGCAAACACTTTATCTACTTGTGCTCCAAAATTCTGTTTTACTTCCTTCAAAAGCCTTGACAATAGATTCGCGCCACACAACTCTAGCTTTGGTATAGTGAGTTTTTCCTTCAACGGCGCAACTCTTGTTTTTGATGTTAGCAGTGCAATTGAATATATTGAATTACCATAAGGGACTCTGGAATAAATCACAGCTGCGTAAGGTCCGTCCCAGGCATCACAAAATCCGTGTAACTCAATTTTATGGACCTTGTACGTATAAATCCATCTAAGAATTGTTATGGCCTCTGCATCTGGAAGATCTTTTTTAAAGTTGGTCCAACATTGTTGCAATTCTTCAGTAAGCGGTTCACCCACTCGAGGTCAGCCGCCCAAATCCGTTGCGTTAGTAACTTTGCAATAATTGTCAGTGATGACAGCCATCCTAATGAATCAAAAAGTCTTGCTATTTCCGACAATGTTGTTCGTTTGGTTGGCACCGTCTGTTTTTTTAAGTTAACTTTGAATTGGAAGGTATCGTTCGATGGACTCCAATGCATGCCCAGTGTCGTTACGGTATTTTCTTTGTCAAGGTTGATGACAGATTGGCAATTAGAATCTGAAATGACATTCAGAAGTTCCTTGTGATTTGCTGAATATTTTCGAAGATGAAAACCACCACATTTCAATAATTTTATGAGCTGATTCTGAGAGTATCTCCAATCACTCAAAGTGTCACCTCCGGAAATTAGGTCGTCAACGTAGAAGTCTTCGTTTAAGATGCTTGCAGCAATTGGATAATCTTGTTGCTCATCAGATGCTAATTGATGGAGTGTTTCGACAGCAAGGTACGGTGCGGAAGCTGTTCCGTACGTGACAGTGGTAAGTTTATAGTCCTTAATTTTTTCATTTAATGCGTTCCTCCATACTATCCGCTGCTAGTTTAGATGCTTTTTGTTCATTTTAATTCGACGGTACATCTTTTCGATGTCCGCCGTGAAGACATATCTGTATCTTCTCCAACGCATAATAATGGTGGTTAAATCAAATTGTAACCTTGGGCCCAAAAACATAAGATCGTTGAGACTAACTCCGGTTGATGTCTTCGATGACGCGTCGGACACTACTCTCAGTTTTGTTGTAATGCTGTCGGGTTTAATTACAGCATGGTGTGGCATATAGTACACACCTTCGGTTTGTTTTTCATTTAAAGGAACTTCTACCATATGACCAAGACTTATAAATTCTTTTATGAGTTCGGTATACTCAAGCTGCAACAAGTTGTTTGTTTTAAATTTTTTTTCCAGTTGGAATAATCTTGCAACTGCTCGGTCTCGTGAGGCTCATAGACTGTACTTCTGTTTTAATAGTTTATTGAACGAAATAGTCACTATCTATCTGCCATCAATGTCCCAACAATGAGTTTCTTCATATATTTTTTCACAATTCAAGTCGTTCTGCGTAATTGAATTTGTACTGGTACCTCCTCTTGTTCCCAGAATTGCTTGAGTTGAGTTTCTAGTGTTGTTTGGGAAACCATTCCCATGATTACTACACTGGCGCATTTGGATGTCGTACGCCCAGTAACAAACCATCCAAATTGAGACCTTTGTGCAATGGGAAAACCTTATGGACCCTTCTTTATGCTATTAAGAATGATGTCCCCGTAAACATCAGTTCCAAGGATGATATCAATGTTACCAGTAATATTGAATGATGGATCGGCTAGCAACAAATTTTTGAAATTGTTGGGAATTTCATTTAAGTCGTTTTTGTCAGGCGTTATTCTTGTGTCTTGTGAGCGTTGGTAGTACAAGCGCAGAAACCAGCAATTTGAACTTTGACGCGAATCTTGGAGATAATACCACTTCTACTTTACTGCATTTACGGCATTAGTTGCTCCTAAGCCGCTAATTTCCGTATGGATCTTTTGTTTTGGCAGGCGTAATGACTGGGCTGCTTCTTCAGTGATCACTGTTGCCTGCGATCCTGGGTCGAGAAGAGCTCTCAGCTTTCTCTGATGGCCATCAACGTTTGTCGCTGTTATCAATGCTGTGGCCAGCCTTGCTTAAAGAGGTTTCTGCTTTCCTGGTCTAAAGATTTTGTAATTAAATGAACAATAAGAGGACCCCACGATGATGTGTCAAAGCCCATGGTGGTTATTGCTGATAGGCCCTTCTTTGTTGCATCCCAGATTGCTTTAATGGAATTCGATGGTGATTGGTTTCCTTGATGACCATATTTGAGCATTTTCTCAATATCTACTCCAAAAATTTTCCTATCATTATCATACCTTTAAAGTTTCCCAGACCGATGTATAGTTTGCACTTGAAATGGTTAAATGCTGGATAAGTAGCATTGGTTCTCCTTCCAAATGCGTTTTCAGGTACTCCATATTTTCTGTAGTACTGAGTGTGACTTTGTTGTGTATAATTGTTGTGAATATGTCACAAAACGATTGCCATTCCAAATAGTTTCCTTTAAATGTCGAAATATTTAATTGTGGCAATCTGACTTCCATTTGTTGATGTCTTTCTTCAACCTTCAATTGGTTGGTTTCGTTGAGTTTGGAAGCAATCTTATGAAAACATCGATTTAGTTCCTGTTGTACTTCCCTGTACTCATCTTCTATTACATAGCTTGTTTTAAGATCATTCTCTGATGCGTTAATCATGAAGTCGTCGTGCAACTCGGTGAAGCTTCTAGATTGCTCCAGCAATATTTTTTGTTGGAAATCATGGACTTCAGGTGATAGCCTATCAGAATGTCTTCTTCAAATTCCATGACATTGTTGATAACCTCTGTAACCTCTGTGATTGCTCACCCCCTATTTTATTTTCTGAGGGTGCTGGTTCGCTGACGTATGGGCTTGTTTTCTTTATTTTTGCCTTTAATTCCTCTTACAGTTGTTGAACTTTCTTTACCGTATTGTTTTGCATGTTCGGGGTGTCATGCTTTACTACTTCCTCAATTTTTTTGTTGTTGTCGAGGAAATTTGTCCAGATTTCCTCTATCCGTTGTAGTCTTTCTTTCAAGTATTTAGCAGTTTTTCGGAGTGGACTGTCCTTTGCAAAATTTCTACTAGCTTTCTCTAATTCCTCTGCTAGATTTTTGTCTAGCTACGATGGTATAAACCTCTGTTTCATCTAACACCATTTTTAACTTTTATGTTAATTCATGTTATGTCCCTTTGTTGTAAATGCTTCTTTGGATGGCCTGCTTGTTTCAGCTCTGGTTGTATCTCATATCAATAGAAATGAGGCACAGTTTGGTAACGGGCCTCTGTATTTTTGTTACTGAATACTGAAGCAGCGCGAATTTCATTATCCTTTGTGGGATGTTCTTCCGTTATGATGTCCATCAGTCATGTAGTTTATCATATAATATATTATCGCCAGGGTTAATATTGAGACGGTTTTTTTATCCATTTGGTTAGTTGTTGGAGTTGTGAGAGGTATTCAGATGACCAAACCTTCCAAAAGTCCCAACTTTCTTTTGTATTAATAGCCAACGGGAACGGTAACCCTTTAAATCCTCTATGATCTCTTGAGGAACAGGGTTAAGTCCAATAAGAAAATGTCCAGAAGTCGGGAATTGAAACAAGCTTATATTCGCGTCAGCAAAGTAAAACGTTCTTCGAATGTTAATGACGTATTACTCGTTTTAAATGGTATTTTGTAGACCTTACCGCAGCTTTCCATAGCCCACTAGGAGGTATAAAATGCCACTGAATTCCATCCAAAAAACTTTCCTTGATGCATCTTCTGCAGACTTTTTCATAGCATTCTTTATTTGGTTTTGAATTTCCTTGACGTCGCCAATAAGCTATAGAACACATTCCTCTTCTTGATGTAAACCTTATCACTCAAGACTTCTATGTGAACGACCTTGGAAGACAAACACACAAATATAGCGATGTAAGCCTTCGTAGTTCTTTTTCCTCGTCCTTTTAAAATTAATTACTGGATTGGTCCAGCATAATCGACTGAAGTGCTTGTAAAAGGGGTCTAGACGGAGTGACTCGTGGAGACGGTACCATTCCCATTGACTGAGTTTAAGTTTATGCATTGAATCGATGACATCTTATACAATTGTGGATAACCTGTCGTATTATCCGTTTTGCTTGAATGACGAGATTGCCGCAAGGTTGATAACATTACCCCTTACATGGAGGTATGTAAGGTTCGTCTGTGTATGTTCCCAACTAATAATTTTGTAAGCCTCTCGTTGTGCGGCAAAATTCACGGATGTTTTTCGGCATTTCATTTCATTGCATGTTCCAGACGTCCTCCCACAACCAGAAGATTGTCTTGATCTATGAAGGGATTTAATGACAGAAGTTTAAATTTCCGGTTAAGATGTTTTTCATTTCTTATGCATGACAGTCCTTCGGGAAACATTCTTGCTTGAATCGAGCGTGTAGGCACCTTGCAGGCGTCCTCCAACTCGTCTATGCTCAAAACTCCAATTCGCGTCATTTTCCTTCTCGGCAATTGTTCGCAAATCTTATGCGGTATGCACCTACATTTAACTGTTTGGTGAAGCACGAGAATTTTTCATTTATTTCGTTAACTGTGTGCATTGCTATATTCAAAACTTGTCTTTGTTTCGGAATCTTTATAGCATGTACTTCTTGCTTGCCATTTAATAGGATCGGAGTGCAGCCACTGACCATTCCAGCTTAATTGGTTGTTTTTTATTTGTTCTGGTAAGCACCTTCTAGAGACAGGTTGTCCAATGACGGGGTATGCGTCCATGAAGTTTGTTTAGTAACTTCTAGTACTTCCTACAGTTTATTCGCGACAAATGTCCTCCAGGTTGATGGACATTTTTGGATCCAAGAAAGAGCGATTGTAGAGTTACACTACGCGAATACTTCATTTACTTGAACGCCAGATATCTTTAACATTTCTACCAATGTCTTTGTAAATGTGCTCTACAAAGTTTTAATTTGGGAAGGGGAAGCTTTCTCCGGATTGGGGCTACATTTGTTTTTGCTGTCAACAACATTGTAGTGCAAGATCCTTTTCCTTGAGCAACTCTTGAGTTAATGCTGCGACATATGCTATCTCCAAGGCGTCAGAGAATCCACGAGGTTCAAATTTTTAATTTTTCTTTACTTTCGTCCATCGAGGGATCCTAAAATCCTCCAGAGTCACAAGATTGTCCTTAATTTTGGTCTTAATTCAGGTGAGGCGGTTCATCCCATTCCATATCCGATTTCCAAATTTGTTGCGTTAGAATGTTTGCACTTGCAGTCATTGATGCTAGCCATCCAAATGGGTCATATAATTTGGCAATGTCAGGCAATGTTTTCGTCAAGATGTCTTCTTGTCTTAAGCATTTATCTTTGTGAACCCTAAGTTGAAAGTTGTCGCATACAGGATTCCAATGTATTTCCAAAGTCTTAATAGTTTCTTCTTCTAAAATCCTTATATTATTTTGAGTCTCGGTAGATTCGGGTGGAATTTCTTTAAGTAACCTGCGATCATTAGCTACTTCGAAAGATGAAAACCTGTTCCTCCCGGCATTGCAATGAATTGTGCCTGAGACGTTTTACATTCGGACAATGTCCGGACAATACAATACGTCATCAACATAAAAATCATGTTTTACAATTATTATGCGACTGGATACTTTTCCTTCTCGTCTAAAGCTAGTTGCTGAAGTGTCTTAACTACTAAATGTGGCGACATACGTGATTGTTATCAGTTTATATTATTTTATTGGTTGATCGGTTGAACTTCACGCCATATAATTCGTTGATAATCTTGGTGATCCTCATAGGGCATAATTTGCCGATACATCTTTTCAATATCTACAGCAAAGACATACAATACTTATGGCTATGTCATCGGATCAGCATCGTTGTGATGCCTTCATGAAGTCTGGGGCCAACTAGCATTAGCTGAAGCCGCCAGTCAAAGTGTTCGCAGGTCCGAACACTACGCGTAATCTTGTAGTAATGCTCTCAGATTATAGAACAGCATGATGGGGTATGTAGTACCTGTAATCCTGTTTTTTATGGTTATCTGAAGTTGCCTCGAACATGTGCCCATGCTCATTAAATTCGTTAATGGTCTTTGTGTATTCATTTTTTAGCCCCAAATTATTGTTGAGCTTTGCTTCATGCTGACGAAATTTAGTAATGGCGCTATTCTTCGAGTCTCCCAAAGTTGATAGCTGTTTGTTGAATGGAATCTTCACTACGTATCTTTCGTCGTGTCGTCGATAATGTGTTTTCATATATATATCTTCATATTCCTTGTCACCTGACTTCAAGTATTTCGGTGTCGCAACCGAAAGGATGTCCGTCCTGAGATGTGCTATCTTAATTGCAACATTTGAGCCATCAGTGAATTGTCTTTTTCTCTTCGTAAGAACATATGGTGACATATGAGTCAGCTCCTATAATCATGTCTGTGGAACCTGGGCAATTCTATGTAGGATCAGCTTGTTCAAGTTTTTTGAAATGATTAAATTTTATATTTTTATCTGCTTCGGATGGTAGTTGCCTTGTAAGTTTTGGTAATACTAGGTTCTAAATGTAGTACAAATTCAGATGGGAATCGTGGTCTCAATTTTATTTCGACTTTGTGCTTAGCAGTTTCTGTATTCGTGTCGCTTAATCCATTTACCTTTATAAGGACCTTTTGCTTGAGTCTCAATAGCTGCACGACATTTTCCGTGGTAAGGAAGGTTTGAGAGTCGGGATCGATGAGCGCTCGTACGTTAATACTGTGGCAAAAATGATCACTGCTGCTTATGTTTACAATTGCAGTCGTAAGTAATACATTTTAGTTCTGCTCACCGTGAATCACTTGTTAAGTGAAATTTGAACAGCTTGGTTGTCCATTTGCTTCAGCTGTGGAATTATTTTTTGCCCTTCCAAGTAATGATAGTGCTTTTTATTGCAAATTTTGCATTTCCTCTTGCAATGGCATTGGGTTTCCTTACCATGTCGTAGACAATTTATACACAGCTTGGCGTGTTTGATAAATTCAAACCGTTGCTTTGGTGTGCTATTCGTGAGTTTTGGACATGTGTATATTGCGTGATCGCCCTTACAAGTTACGCACTCCATTTTTTTTGACGTAAAAAGGAAGTTGCGCACTGGATGTTTCGAATCGTCCACCCAATTATTTTTTCTTAGCAGATAATACCACTTCTAGGGCCTGATATCTTCTTTCCAAGAAGTCCAATAATGATTTCAAGGTTGAGATCTTATTTGGTTCCATAAGAAACTTGTGCGAACGTGATTTCGTTGTTAAATGCATTATGATCAGACCCCAAGAAGATGTATCGAAGTCCAGATTTTTTAAAGCTGATAATTCATATATAATCCAATAATAAAGCTTAATGGCCGATTTAATTGCAGTTGATTGCAGACTGATTTGCTCTTAACATCCTTTCAATGTACATCGAGACGATTTTCTGCTCGTAATCGCACCTCGATTTAATGTTGGCGCTTGCCATCGTTAAATATTGAATTAGGTGGTTCTCCTTCCAAATGGGTCTTCAAATATTCCATTTTCTCTGCTGAGCTTGTGGAATCTTTTCCATGAATTATTGTTGAAAATATATCATAGAAAGAACTCCACTCTAGAGATATTTTTCCCAAAATTTTGGTAGCTTTAAGGGAAGCCGTTTTGCGCTAGATTCAAGCCCAATATTGAATTTGTTTTCCTGGGCGAGAGTAGACGACATCCGATGGATACATTGATTTATGATTTATTTTAATATTCATGGATTTCGACTGTTTGATATATGCTGACTGCATTTCTTCTGCAACCCTTCTTGAAGCTCATTCAAGTTCCGAAGTTGCTCTTACAAAATCTTTTCTTGGTATTCGTATACTTCCTTCCAATATCCAACGAAAGTATCTTCGAACTCCTCCATGTTACCGATTATTGCTTCAAATTTCAGCTAAAGTTTTCTGAGTTTCTGCGATTGAAGGTTAAAGAAAAAATCATCATTAAGCAAATAGATCATTTGCTGAAAGAAGTTTAGTAACTCAGATTCTGCCACGGGACTGGCCCGTTTTTTGACTTAGAAGAAGAATGTTTCATGTAGACTGTCGTCGTTTAAATGCAAAAATAATGAAGGACAGATATCCCCTCCCGGTCATGGAAGAGTTGCTAGGAGATTTATACGATGCTAATGTGTTCACGTTTAAGAATTGAGGTAGGTCCAAAGTTGATGTCCTTGGACGTGGATGATTTTGCCGATTCTATTTCTCCGTCTTCATGAGGAACTATGCTTTCATCATCTTACATCTCCTCCACTTTGCCATATATATTTTTCCCCATATATGGCGTGTCTGATTTGATTGAGTCTTTTATTGTCTCGCGGTTGTCACGAAATTCGGTCCATAATGCATTTATTCTCTCCAAACGCTTCTGTTTATAACGCTGAGTCTTTCTAGAAGCACTATGGCTTCTGAAGTTTGAAGCTGCTCTCCAGTTCATCTGCTAGTGTTTTTTGTCTCGCAACGATGACAAATACATCTGTCTTCCGCCATATTAAATTTGTTACCGAAACTTAACCTATTAGTTATAATTTACCAATGTAAGTAGCGTTGGTAACGCTTTAAATGTTGTCTTTTTTTTGTAATAGACCAATGTCAATAGCCTTGGTAAAGGTTTTATTTTTTAAATATACCAATGTCAGTAGCCTTGGTAACGCTAAATGTCGATGTTAGATCTTACCACTAGTGGGGAACAACCCAGTCCAGTTCCGAACCTTAGTTTGTGCAGTCGCATTTTAGCTCGCTCCTCTCTTAAATGTTTTTTTCTCCTTTTCTTTCAAAACGACCCATAATTCAATTTTTCTTCTACACAATCAAAATGCGCGAGTGTCCAACTGTACCCCCAATTAGTCACCATAAACAAACTTTCACCTCATCAATTAAATATTAAAACGCGCGTGACCCGTCTTTCCCCAATCTAAATACTCTGACGCAGCCAAAAAAACGCATGTGCTCCCAATTTACACCAAAACAATGAAACAAAAAAAAAAAAAACAAATTATATTATCTTTCTGAACGTGAGTGACCCGCTCTTGCCCTAGTTTAATATGGATCACTGTGCTTTTGCCCACTATGCCGCCGATACCAGAAATGCTAAACGAGTTATTTGGAAGAGTATCTGCGGCAAATCGTTTCACCTTCCCTGCATCGGTCTAAGCAAAAGGTCGATCACATATATAAAGGAATACGCTGAACATTTCTCCTTTTATTGAGAGGAGTGCAAAAAAAATCACTCTCTCTGATGTCCTGTTCGCGATTAAGTATAACACTGAAAACATTAACTCGGTCGCCAACAACAACAATATGTTCTTCAAGAACCTGGCGTCTAAGTTTGACTTTCTTACCAAATGTGTTGAAGATATCAACTCTACAATGGAGTCAACTTTAACTAACAAACTCAACTGCCTGGAAAAACAAAATTAGCCAATGTAAATTCAGAAAGTAGTTTACCCAACATCCGTAGTGTCGAACTTAAACGCGACCTCATTTCGACCCTCAACACATACCTAAATCCCTTAAACGTAAATAAATTAAACGAGAACTTAAATTCCCTCCGGTCAGACATTGACATTTACTTTAGCACCTCATCCAATAAAAGTGCTCCACCTATTTCTCAACCCGACCTTCTGCTTGAAGCTATTGCAAGCAAATTAAATGACGTCAGCAGTGAACTCACCACCACCAGGTTTACCCTAAGCGATTTAATTGACGAATTGAGAACAGCATCTAACAAGATTGGTGACATCCGCATCCCCGGCTACTTCCATACCAATCAATCGTTTGCCAATACCTCCGTACGTGATGAATTGCTTGAAGCCAATGTGTCCACCCCGTCAATTTGTGTTTCTCCGCTGCCGTCAAAAACCACATTCTCAGTCTACACGCAAACAGAAGGCCCCATTTCTGAAGACCCAATTGTTGAAATAAATATTGAACGATTTCGCCAAATATGGAGTTTAAATGAATGAAACCAGCGACTCCAAAAACTGAAAAAAGGCAACGAAGAAATTTCTACCTTTATTATTGATGGATTGACCCCCGACACTCAAAAAAATGGGCACAAAAGTTCACAATGGAATTCAAAATTCCAATAGTAAGTTGCCAAGCACTTCAACGGTCCAGATAGTTTAAACTGGAGCTGTTCATATCATCGAAATACGAGTGGTTATTCCTAAACCCTGACGGCCGCCCTTACACTCTTGGTAAAACTGCCTTTACCAGATGGCACGAAAAGAAAGATATCCACGCCAAGCTGCCCAATAATTCTAAAAAACAAATCTATGTACCTAGCTCTAAGAAACATAAAAATAAGCCTAACACCTGTGATAAAAACCCTAAACTTCAATCTAACCCCCGCCATAACTGGAGCTTCAAAACTAAACTTTTCCCATCATTCACTCACCCCTCCATCTCCCATATGGAGACCTCTTCCTTTGCTCCACCAAAACCAGCAAGCCAACGAGTTTCCTTCAATCTGACTCCAACTGCTCGTTCTACCACCGTTAGCCCCTCGCCACAAACACAAGCACCTCTACCTAATTGTTTTCCAAATTTCGATCTCAAATCTGGAGCCAAGTATCCTAATTTCCGCAGCTCCCACGTCCTCAATCCCTCAGCCACCGCCTTTTCTAATACATCCACACCAAACTCGCCCTTTCACACTATAGTTAACCCTACTTCTCTTCCAACAGTTTCAACTTCTTCTTCAACAACGTCTCCTCCTAACTCCACCCAATCTTTCATTGATCCCCTTCTGCCCCCCTCAGTCAAAATTACCCTGCAAGTTAGTAACCCCACTGAATGCCGCTATGCTCTCTCTCTCTCGTCTAAGAGATAAAAAGACGTATGAAAACATTCGTCTTTTTTGGCCTATCTCCATGATAAACCAGACTCGGTCTGCTATAAACGAAGACTAGTGTATCCATTCAACAGGAAGGCCTCCCTATTGACTTTGCCAATTTCAAGTGCCTCTTTACCTCTTTATTAAGTATCACGAGTTCTTCAATATTCCCCCACAAAAAGTATCGAACGATCTAGATACCTTTCGTCAATATATCCACTCAAAGCGGATATCCCACCTCCAGCGTAACAGAGCCTATATTTCGACCTAATTTCCATTCTCTTCCTGCCGCACATGCTAACCTTCCTCTCACCTTCTATTATTAAAATGTAAGGGGTCTTCGCTCAAAATCCCAAGCAGTCTTTCAACAGTCTCATGCTTTACCATTCCAAATCTTCGCTCTGACTGAAACAAACTTGATACCTAGTATAAGCAACCAAGAATTGTTCCTATCAAATTTTAACGTCTACCGCGACGACGATCTCAATCGACCCTGCCCCTGACGGGGCCGTCCTTAACTCAATCGACTCATCCCTTATTGCAATATCCTCTTCCCTGTATCTCGACTTCGTTTCAATCAATATTGTACTGCCCCGTAAAGCACTCTATGTCATCTGCTTTTATATCTTGCCATCTCAACCTATTGAATCCTATGAACTCGTCATTAATACGATTGATAGCATAAATCATCCCGTAAATCAGGATCCTCATGATGAAATCCTTCTCTTTGGTGATTTCAATCTTCCCTCTCTTAAATGGGCTCCATCAGAGGATCAAACATTTTACATTGCCACTAATCCCTCTTCTGCCAAAGAATGTCTTTTCTTAGATCGCCTAGCTGATTCAAACCTTAGCATCACGAATTACATGGGTATGCAGCTAGACCTGATCTTCACAACAGACCCCCTTAGTTCCTCTATATCACTTTGTCCCTTTTCCTTATCAACCATCGACAGCTACTATCCTCCCCTTCATCTCTCATTTTTTCACGACTCCCCACCACTGAATACTTCCCCTTCGCTTAAGTCATACGACTTCCACAAAGCAAATTTCCACCTAATCAATGAATATCTCAGTAACGCCCCCCTCAATTTTGACAGCCATACAATAAACGACGCCATATTTATTTTCTACAGAGAAATATTCAATTCTATCTCTCTTAACGTTCCCCTTTCCCGATCCAAACATTTATCTACCTCCCCTCCATAGTATAATCGCAGGCTTCGTTCACTAAGAAACACAAGAAACAAACTGTGGGCAATCTATCTGAAATTCACAGAGCTGCATACGTCACTCTATGAACGCCGTTTAATCGAAACGCAAGCCAATCTTATAAACGATCCCAAGTCCTTCTTTCAGTTTATCAATTACAAAAGGAAATCTGATGGCTACCCAACTTCACTCGCCTTCAATGGCGAAACTTCGAATGATCTCAAAACGATCGCCAACTTTATCAAACATTCCTTCGCCGATGATTCCTTTGTGCTGGATACTGCTCACTTCGACTACTTACCAAATTTCTCCCTTGGACCATTTCTCCCACGTACTATTGACCCCCATATCATTGAAAATAAATTCAATCAACTTCATGATGAATTTACTCCTGGGCCCGATGGTCTCCCTGCCATATTACTAAAATAATGTTCCTCCATTATTATTTAAATATTAATATTTAAGTGATTATTAGACGGATGTTTATGACTTCGGTTTAATTTTGTTTTATTGTGTAATGCCAACTAAAACATTTAAAATGAAGTGCAGTTCGTGCAACATGAAAGTCGATAGATCAGATAGAATTTTATCATGCTAAGTGTGCCAACTTGGACAAAAGAGAAATAGAATTTTATGGAAAAGACAAGCAACTCTTTAAATGTGAGAAATGCATATCTCAGAGAAGAAAATCGATTTCTGTGGACCTCCCACGTAACCCGCTGATTAACACCTCTTCTGGGAAAGCAACAGCTATCGGATCTCCTAACTTGGCTATTCCAAATTCAGCTGTAAACTTCGCTCCTGCCATCCCTGACGTCAGGAACACGGGTGAGCAAATAATAACATTAAAATTACTTTACGACGAGATCATCAAACTGAATCAAATCAACACCGAAGCGCTCACCAAAATCAAAACTCTTGAAGAGAGTAATGTGTCTCTCTCAAAAAAGGTTGATGCTCTTGAATCTAAACTGAATAAAGTCGAGCAAAGAGAAAAGCTAAGTTCTGTTGACATTATCGGTATTCCTAATGTTAACAATAGGTCTGTTCCCGTACTTTTTGGGCAGAAATTCACAGATTTTCATTTTCCCAAGAGTGGGGATGAAATTCTCTCAAAGAGAAGTGGAAACACAAAAAAGTACGGGAACGCGTTGAACCAAAAAAGTTGCACACATTTTAAATGTCAAAAACATATGTTTGAATTTGATACATTCTTGGATTCGTTAGCAGGTGCAATATACTAATTTGCAAAAACATACATATTATTTTCAGATTACTATTTATTAGATGATTCAGCATATCCATTCATCATTTAATAACGCCATATAGAGACAATGCACATCTTAAAAATGCACAAAAGAATTTTAATATAAAATTGAGCTCTTGTCGTATGACGGAATGACGGAAATCAGCTGATTTCACAAAGCTGTGACAAACTACCCACATAAATTTCTTGGGTTGAAATTCGCAGCATGGGGAAATTTTTTACTCTCTCGAGAGCGCTCTCTTTCGTCCAAAAGTGTGAATTTTTGGAGTACGGGAACAGACTTTCGTAGTTTTTCGTAGATTTGGACTGTTTTTGTCAGGTACGGGAACAGACCTAATGAGAATGTCGAAGAGAAAATAAAAGTGCTACTCAGTGCGATCAACTGTGATAGTGACAATTCATCTCATATAGACAATTGTTTTGTCAAAAATACCAAAATAACCAACAACAACAAAAAGCATGCACCTCTCAGTATTGTGTGTGTTAAGTTTTCATCTCTTTCGCGGAAGAAAGCAGTAATATCAGCTATGCGTTATAACAAGAACATGATCTCTTCAGACGTGTTTGATCCTCCGTGTTCCAACAACAATCTACATGTTACCAGCAACGACAACAGTGGCCGACATAAAATTATTTTTTATTCCTAACTACACCTTTAATGCTTGTTGTAATAACACTTATGCTTCAGGGGGAGTTGCAGTGTTTTGTAGAAGTGATATTTCTTGCGATATTGTTTTCCCTAAATTCAATACTGCTGATCTGATTGTCGTTAATTGTGAGCTATCTGGTATTTCATTCTGTTTTGTTTGTGTATACAGATTTCATTTCTTTAATATAACTGCTTTCGTGGATGAATTTTCTGCGTTTTTGGATAATCAAAGCTGCAAGAACCAAATTCTACTTGGTGATTTTAATATTGATATTTTGTCTGAATTATCTGTTGTAGACAATTTTCTTGCTGTTGTGTCTTCTTTTGGTTTTAGGTCATTAATTAATAAACCAACCAGAGGTTTATCGTGCCTGGACCATATTTTTATTAAATTTCAAAGGAACAATAATAGAAATTATAAGGCTGATGTGTTCGACTTACAAATTACTGATCATAAATTGGTTAGCCTTCAGTTTGAAAGGGTTGTTTCCCTTATCAATGTTTTTCGAAAAAAAAACAAAAAATCAATTTTGTGGCTCTCAAATCTGATTTAACTTATGAATCTTGGGATGACGTTTTTGCTGCTCTGGATACGTTCCTATTTGACCTATTCCATCTAAAGTACAGTTCCACATTTCGGATAACTGTCAACGCCGTGAAAGTAAAGATTCAAATCTAACTTTTCGTAAGTCTTGGATGAATATCCATCTGTTGAAAAAAATATTGGTTCTATAACTTAATTCGTGCGGTTTGCTAAGAGATGGCGTAACTTGTATTATTCCATTGTTATTATTCCATTGGAACATGCGTTGGAAAGCTACTGTCATTGTATGTCATTTCAGTATATATCATTCATTTGAAGCGTAAACAACAATCATTTTTTTTCACTCAAATATGTCGAACTTTGTGCTTGAAAAAGTGTTTTTGCGGGGAGTTCTTCTTCATTACTTTAATATGAAGAAAACTGCTGCCGAAGGTCATCGTATTTTGGTGGAAGTTTATGGTGAACATGCGCTAGCTGAGCGAACGTGCCAAAAGTGGTTTGCACGATTTAAAAGTGGTGATTTTGGCTTGGAATACGATGAACGTCCTGGGCAGCCAAAAAAGTTTGAAGATGAAGAACTGGAAGCATTAACTATGAAGATTGTTGCCAAACACAAGAAGAGCTCGCAGAATCTTTGGGTGTCACTCAAGCAGCCATTTCAAAACGTTTAAAAGCAGCTGGATATATTCAAAAGCAAGGAAATTGGGTTCCACATGAACTCAAGCCGAGAGACGTCGAAAGGCGGTTTTGCATGTCCGAAATGCTGCTGGAACGCCACAAAAGGAAGCAATTTTTGTATCGGATTGTTACTGGTGATGAAAAATGGATCCATTACGACAACCCCATGCGCAAAAAATCATATGTGAAACCCGGCCAACCAGCCAAATCAACGGCAAAGCCGAATATCCATGGTGCGGAGGTAATGCTCTGTATTTGTTGGGATCAGAAGGGTGTGCTGTATTATGAGCTGCTAAAACCGGGTGAAACTGGATACGTTCTTGGCATCAATGGACAACGCTACCGAACACAATTAATCCGTTTGAAGAGAGCAGTAGCCGAAAAACGCCCGGAATATGCGACCAGACACGAGGCAATAATTTTCCATCATGACAACGCTCGGCCCCACGTTGCTATTCCGGTTAGGAACTATTTGGAAAACAGTGGATGGGAAGTTTTACCCCACCCGCCTTATAGCCCAGACCTTGCCCCTTCTGACTACCATTTGTTCCGGTCGATGCAGAACGCCCTCACTGAAATACGGTTCACATCAGAGCAGAATATCAAAAATTGGCTTGATTCATTCTTGGCTGCCAAGCCGGCGCAGTTCTTTTGGGATGGGATCCACAAATTGCCAGAAAGATGGAAAAAAGTCATAGCTTCAGATGGGCAATACTATGAATAATACTATTGTACATGTTTTTCTTAAATAAACGTTCAAATCTGAAAAAAACCGCACGAATTAAGTTATATACCCAATAAATAAGAAGAAAAACTTCACAACTGCGTTAAAAAAACATCCAAATAATACGAGATTGAGAACTCTTTACGAAAAACTTTGTCTTGAACTAAAAACTGAGATTCCTCTCTGTAGAGACTCATATTACAGAAATAAACTGAGTGAAAATGTTGGTAATTCCAAAAAGGAATGGTACATCGTGAACGATATTTTAAATAGAAGAAAGACTCAAGTGGGTATTACTATTGAATACAACAATACACTTGTGTCCGACCCTGAAGAGGTTGCGGATTTATTTAATGATTTTTTCTCAAACATATGCCTGCAGAATACATATGACTTTCAAACCAATTCGAACGTACTGTGTTGTAATTTAAGAGATGATAGTTTTAATTCAGCAAGCTTTTTCTTTAATAACTTCAGCTCACAAAAATACATAGAATCATAATGTCGCTAAAAAATTCAAACTCTTCTTCTGATGACAATATCTCCAGCACACCAAACAAATATCTTTCTTCATATCAGATGTTTTATGTTTCATTTTCAATTGCAGTGTACAAAAAGGTATTTTTCCAAAAGCGTTAAAAAAAGCCATTGTTATACCATTGCATAAAAAAGGAGCGACTTCCAGCTTAAACAACTATCGTCCCATTTCACTTCTTTCAGTCTTTTCAAAAATCTTTGCAAAAGGAATGAAGTCCAGAATGATTTCTTTCCTTAACAGAAACAACTTTTTCAGCAGACATCAATGCGGTTTTTTGAGTGGTAGATCCACAGAAGATGTTCTCTAAAATTATGTGGTGAGATTTGTTGTAGTTTAAACAACTCTGAGCTACCTTCGTCTCTGTTCATTGATATAGCTAAGGCCTTCGATACTGTAGACCATACTCTGTTATTCAGTAAATTATACAAAGCCGGCTTTAGAAGTAGTGTCTATGATTGGCTGGCTTCTTATCTAATGAACAAAATGTAAGAATTCAAGATAAACTAAGCTCGGAAAAGCCTATATATATGGGCGTGCAACAAGGATCAGTCTTGGGCCCGATTCTGTTCTTAGTCTTTGTCAACTTACTCTTTATTCAACCCTTTAAAGGTAAGATCACAGCTTTTGCGGATGATACTGCTCTGTCTTACTCATCGAAAAATGTTTGCCTAAAGTTTTCTTTGAGTAATAATTGTAAGCATGTTTCTTCTTTTTAATGATTTCAATTTAATTCTCTCACTTTTAATGAAAACTTGTTATGTACAAAAAGCTGTTTTGAAATTGAGCGCGTTGAAAGCTTTAAGTACTTAGGTTTGCTATTGAACTTTCGGATGAGTTGGAAAAACCACACTCTCAACTCAAAAGAGTATTTTAATAAGGTGGTTGGACAAATATACCATCTGAGCCTTTATTGCCGTCTTACCCTAGTCTACAATGGCTTATTTAAGTCAAAACTGCAATATGGTCTCTCATGCTGGGGTGGGACACATTACAATAAAATCGAACCACTACTTATTAAGCAAAAACATGCCATAAGAATTCTCTGTAGAGCTAACCGCCGAACTCCGAGCTTTGAGTTATTTAGTAACCTTAAGATTCTGCCACTACAGCATTTGTATTATTATAAAGTCTTAAAAATATTTTATGAAAGATCTGGCAATTTGTCCGCTAGGTTATACGGATCTCACAATTTGCGTGTAAACAGTAGAAATTTAGTTAGCGTACCTACTATTAAGAAATCTCTCTTTTCCCACTTCTACGAAGTAACTGCACCTCGTCTTTTTAATAACTTGCCAGAAAGAATTCGATGTGATGCAATCAAATCTTCGTATTTAAGGAATATTAAGACCTTATTATTTTCATTGAACTTTAAGAAAATTGGCAGCTTACTGAATTTTATAACTTAAGATTATTGAAATACACTCTTTTATGATATTTTTCTTTTCTAATTTGTGCACTTATTTTATATATGTATACCTATGTTTAAAATTAATTGAATTTTCCTGTTAACTTTTGATAAACTCCCCCTCAATAAAGATTTATTTTGTTAATTTGTAACTTTATGCGGTATATCCAACTCTTGTTCTTAGGGTAACCGGATGTACCTAACTATTTTATTATGATTTTCTTACTCTTTGAAAACCATCTCTTTGTAAATATTTTGATTGCTAGTTATAAGAAATCATGTGAAATAAAGATTATAAAAAAAAAAAAACAAAAAAACAAAACAAAAAAGAATGGAAATGAGGTTGACGTCATTTCAACTGATTTCAGTAAAGCTTTCGACAAAATCTCCCACAAACTAATACTCTTCAAAATGTCTTCCCTTGGTTTTGAACCCACTGCGTTGAAGTGAATATCTTCTTATTTCAAAAAACCGTTACTACAGATACGTTTCAGATTTGCCTTTTCCAATCCCTTCTTAGCTTCACCCGGCGTCCCCCAAGGCAGCCACCTAGGTCCACTTCTTTTTATTCTTACCATAAACTTTGTCATCAAACATTCGCACCTCTCACTGTACGCGGACGACACCAAGTTCTTCAATACCATTTCCTGGCAACAGGATTCTTTACTTATTCAATCGGATCTGAACAGCTTTTCCGTTTGGTGTTTCAAAAATTGTTTGGAACTTAACATTTCCAAATGCCAATCAATTACCTTCTCACGTAAACGAATCAAACCTCCCCCTCGTCTATACTTCCTGAATAATCAGCCCATCTCCACCGTTCAGGTTATCCGCGATCTTATCATACTAGCTCAAGAGCTCAATTTTCGCGCACATATCAATGATATAATTCATAAAGCCAACTCTGCACTCGGTTTTGTGAAACGTTTGTCTAAAAAATTCTCCAATCCCTACGTGACTCGATCCCTCTATATTACCTTTGTTCTCCCCCTTCTCGAATACGCATCTCAAGTGTGGTCCCCTTTTATCAACAAAGATATATCTAGAATCGAAAGCATCCAACATCGGTTCCTACGTTTCGCTCTTCGAGGTCTGCCTTTTAATAATCCCTTGTTCTTATCACCCTATCAAGACCGTCTGAAACTAATCAACTTAAGTACTCTGGAGGAAAGAAGAAGAGTATCCGATATAATCTTTATTCATAGACTCCTTACAGGTACCATTGACTGCGCCACCCTTTATAACTCCATATCTCTTAACACTAACCCCAGTAATACACGCAATCCTCGTCTCTTCTATCTATCCACCCTCCGCACCTCATACGGCTCCAATGAACCCATTTCCCGTATGCTGGCAAGTGTTAATTCGAATATTAACTTAGACTTCAACCTCAGCACTCCATGCCTAAAACTCCGTCTTCTCAATAACCTTTCCTCCTTCCAGTCTTAGTTTCTAAGGTTTCTTTTTTTTTTTCTATTTTCTTTATTGTTTCTTATTTGTACATAATAAATAAAACATTTTACAGTTCTTTAAGAAAAGGAAGATGGTATCATTCTATAGCCCATAAGGGGCTAGAACCGAATGATCCTTCTATTTAATATTATATAAATCAATATCAATAAGATGAAATGTGGGGTAAAGCCAGAAAGATAGAAATAAATGGAATGATTATTTCACTAAAATGAGCAACTTATTTTAAAAAAGAGTGAGCAGATTAGAAAATTAAATACAAACATAAGCAAAAATGAGAAGTGGCAAGGATATCAATGTGGGGATTATTTTATATGTTTGTTTAACTGAGAAAGAAATTTCCTTAATTCTTTAAGAAGAAGTTGAAGCAGCGAGACTTTTTAGAAATCGCCACAGTCGAGATAGTCATGTTGTAAATTCTTAGGTTTTATATATTTGAGCTCGTTAGGGTCGCAGTATATCCACTTCGAATAAAGAAAATCTTAAAGATGTACAGATGTTGCATTGGAAGTATCCGTAAAGCTAGAAAAAGTGGCCAGCTATGGGAAAATTGGTTTTGCCTGCAAATTAATCTTACTATCTTTTTTGAGTTACTGCAAGGGCTTCAGTCGTGCTACTGTAGGCACTACCCCAACTAGCAATACCATATTGTAGGTTAGAGTGTGCAATGCCGTTGTAGAACATGAGCATTATTTTTTTGGAGCAGTGTTCTCTTAGAAGGTACATACATTTTACGTGTAACAGATAACATATATTCAATGTCAGTCAATGTGAGCTTTCCAGGTCATATTTCTATCTATTAACAAGCCTAGATATTTGTAGTTTTCAACCCCTTGAATCTTAAAGCAATTTGAATTGCACGGTAGGTTTTCGTGGAAGTTATAGTCACCACACGTATGGACAGATAAAGACAGTTTTAAACAAGAACTTGCATGGAAAATGGCGTCACAGTCAAGTGGAAAAGATCCTTTTAGACTAAAAATCATAAGTCTAGTTTTGCTGCTGATTAATAAGTTTTATTAAGTTTAATTAAGATTAATAAGATTAATAAGTCATGTCATATGTAGCTGTATTGCAGAGTCAAGAATACTTTTATTGTCATAAGTTAATGCCATATCGTCAGCGGAAGCAGTAATTTTGCTACAAAGATTTTGATGGAACAGTGAATTAACATATATTAAAAACAGTAGTGGTCCCAAGACAAGGTACACCACTTTTCAACTGTAACTGGTTACTGAAGATTTCACCCATTTTTACTCCCTGAATTCTACATGATAAGTATGACGAGAACCATTTGTGAACTGTACCTTATCCCAGCCTTGTATAACTTATTTAGTAGAGTGTCATGATTGACCATATCAAAGGCTTTGGTCATATCTATGAACAGTGCCATATTATGGTGGTCATTATTGAAGCTATCGTGAATTTCGGTGCATAGCTTTAGAATAGCATCTTCAGTTGATTTACCTTCTCGAAAACCAAACTGAGCATTTCGTAGAAAGTGATTTTTATTTAAGAATGACACAATAATTTACAAAAGGTTGGAAGCAGAGAGATAGGCCTATATTGGGTTATTAAAATTCTATTACCTTTTTTAAATAAGGGAATGACTTCCGCACTTTTTAACGCAGACGGAAAGATACCACAATTGACACTAAGGTTAAACAGGTAACCCAATACATCAATTATGTAGAACGAGATACATTTTAGAAGGCTGTTGGTAATGCCATCCGAGGTACAAGAGGTCTTATTGTCAAGTGACATTATACATGTATGGATTTCGAAAACAAAACTGTTACTTATTGGAGTATCTTCAACTAAATCTAGAAACATATTACAACTGCAACTGTATTGGGCAAGAGACGGTTTTGAATCAGAGGCAACAGAAGTGAAGTAAGTGTTAAACTGATTGGCAATGTCTATTGGATCGGTGATCACAATGCCATTAACTTCAACGTATTTAATGCCCTCCTGTCTGTTCCATAATTCTTTTCTTTTGTTTTATGATGTATAGGTTTATGTCTGAATTTTCAAAAGATATTCGAGCATCTTTTTGCGTTTGTATGTCAGTCTTTTCATTGCCCTCATGGTTTTCATGACCTGGCTCACTTCATCACTTGTTTACAGCCACTTTGTTTAGTGTATTGTGACATTCCCCGAAAGCTTTAGAGTTAAAAGTGTACCTCTTTAGCGCTTTAAAAACCGCTTGGCTATCTGAGAATATAGTTATCCTTGTGTAAGTGGGACTCCTGTCGCTGATGCTTCTTCATTGATTGCAAACAGTTCGGCCTGAAATAAAGTTGACTCATTGCAAAGTGGAATGTGTACATTTTGGTCCTATTACACCAGCCTATACCTTGTTTCCAGATTTCGACCCATTTGTGTACCATCTCTGGGCTCCATCCTTCATCCAAGGTGAGTTGTTGTTCCATTCCTCTCTGCTCTGATATCGTGCGGGATATCAGGTCATTTATTTGGGTTAGTTCCCAGCTGTTATCCCATTTTTTTTTAGAATTTCTAGATGTCCAACAAGGTCTCTTTCTTTGTATTCATAGTTTCTCTGTAAGTTTAAGGCTTGTTTGGCAGCATCAGCCTGTATGGCAGTATGTAATTGTGGAATGTTTAGAATTTTGTTCATCCCTTCAGTCGGAATCGTTTTCATTGCTCAAGCCACGCTGGCCTTTTTATGTTATTGATTTATTCATGACGCTTTTTTGTTCACATTTTTCCCACCAAACAGCAGCACCATAAAGTATGGTTGATTTCATCATTTGATTGTATATCCAAAGACAAATTATTGGGTTTAGCCCCCATGTTTTATCTACGAGTTGTTTTAGGGAGCATACAGATTTGCAGGCCTTCGAGTATATTTTGTTAATGTGTGCATTCCAATAGAGTTTTTGGTTCAGTATTATTCCTAAAAACTTTACCTTTCCTTTAATGGGTATAGGATGGGAGGTTGCTTTGAATTTTAAAGTTTGTTGTTCTTCTTTTAGTGAATCGAATTATGGGTGTTTTGCTGGGATTGATGCAGAGTCCTTCTTTCTTGCACAAGTTCCAGGTAATTTCTAGAGCACTTTGCATGAGGTGTCCTTCCTTTTATTATTGTGGTTATATCGCCAGCATATCTGATGGCTGTTAAGCCATTGTTATTAAGTACACAAAGTAGTTCGTCTACTAGAATTGACCATAGAAGTCAATTCTCATTCAATTCAATCCCTCCTGCGGGCAAACCCTAATAGTTTTGATGACTACCTCTGATGTGCCTAATTTGCCTGTTGTATGCCCTTTTTTTAGCATGACGTTTATTCATTTGATAATTAATGGGTCTACATTTTTTCTACAAAGTGCATTTGTAAGTGATGAATGATTTGCATTGCCAAATGCTCCTTCTATATCCATAAAGGCGCCAATCGCGGGTTGTAGTTTTTGGAGTGATGCGTTCTCCAGTGTTGTCTTATGACCATTTCTATCAGTTTTTCTGTCATGTTCAGTAAAAATGAGGAGAGACTGATCGGTCGGTAGGATTTGGGGCTGTTGGGTGGTTTGTTGCCACCTTTACAAAGTATGAGGTATAAATATTACCCTAACTATGGGTATAAATATTACCCTAACCATTCTCCACTTAAGTCGTATATAATTGGTTATAAGGTTATTTTAATCAGAATAGCCAGGGGCTTTGACTGGTTTTAATCTGTTAAAAGCCCAGTCAACTTTTTCATACGTTACTTACTTTAGGATTTCTACCTTTGTTGAAGATTACATTTACTTCACAGTAGTTTATAGTGTTGGTTTTTACCTTACACCCGGAAAGTCTTTAGAAGTAGCTCTAGGGTGTCTCTAAAATTATGCGTCAGATTACCATCCAGGTCTTTAAGTAGATCAAGTGAGTCGTGGTTGCCTTTGGAGAGCGCCTAATAAACTCTTGCCGTTTTCGGTGAGTCCTTTAGGTCCTCGCAGTAGTTTTTCCACGATTTTCTCTTGAATGATCTGATTTCTTTGTTGTAATTAGTTTGTGCTTGTTTGAATGGCTGCCAGTTACCCGTCTCTATGGCCTTATCTTGCTGATCTCCGTTGTTTACTCGATTACAATTGTATCTGCCAAGATAGCGCAGCGCTCTTCTTTGGGCAATTTACTGTGATGTGCCGGTATGTAGAACAGTAGAAACAGCGGATAACTTGACCACCTATCGACGTTGATAACGGACTTCGGCTTGCTGAAGTTACAGGTACAGCCTTATGGTTCATCGTTGGTCCCAGATTGATTTCGCCGAGTACAAGATCGATACGTTAGAGAGATTCCTTGTGCCTGCTCACTGCCTATTAAACTCCTTAAGCAGTATGCCCTTGGAAGAGTCGCAACTGTCATCACGGACTGTTCGGAGTAGCACTTTTGCAGTGCCCTGTATTAATTCACGTGCAGCGAGGCATTTGCGTCGCTTGCTATATATTAGTGAGGGGACGACGTCCTCAAAGTTCACTACCCACTTTCTAACGCTGTATGAGTCGTCACCGGTGAAAGGGGGAATGGCGTTCTGAATGTAAGCGAAATCGACGCTTTTATCTTGTTATCTGGTGGATTCCAACTCCATCTTTAACTCCAAGATTTTCTTGCGTCGTTCCAACCGCAGCAGCCTCTCTCTTCTTCGGCGTCAAGGTCGGAGGTTGCCTCCTCACCATCGTCCATTGGTGCAGAAGTTTCATGGCCTCTAGTTTATGGTGCACTTGAAATGTCGTCTGGTGAAGTATCATTTGTTCGTATTGCTGAAGTCTCATCACAGCTCAACAAAATTAATTTTTTTTTGTTGCCCTGGATGTCTCTGCGGATTTCTATATTTTCAAGTACACATTTTACGAATATATTTATGAAAGTACTGAATTGGCTCTAGTTTTTATGATATTGATGTATTCATAATATAAAAAATAATAAACAATTTACGTCGGCTCCTCGGAATACGAGTTGTTAATAAGCGTTTGGTTTCTGGTTAAAATTCGTTTTGTGGACATTTTTTTTGTGCAGTAATTATATTTCATTTATTTAAAAGATTAGAGGACGCACGACTTGCATTTGGGTAAGTTACTAATATAAGGATTAATGTTTTATTTATTGAATTTTGATTTGAATACATATGTAATATGGGTTCATCGCGAAGAAAATGCAACTATAGCCCTGATGTATTTTGTTACATTTGTGGTGTTTATAAAACAACAAAACAGTCACGAAATATCACAGACTTTGTGAAAGAAGTTTACACTGCAAGATAAGTCATGGGTGCCGGAAAAAGTTTGTAAATCGTGTGTTAAACCTTTACGTTTGTGGAAGAAAGGAGAACGTCACGGATTAGATGCTGGTAACCCTATGATCTGGATTGAACCCAGGAATCGTTTCGATGACTGCAATTTTTGTAGTAGACATCAAAGGCTTTAATCGAAATAAAGCGCGGAAATATCCAGCTTTGCAGCCCAAAAAAAAATCCTATCCTGCACAATGAAGATCTTCCTCAGTCCATCTATACCTCCATACATTCGTATGCCCTCAGAATCTATGGTGTAACTAAACTCACAGCATTCAATCCAATCTACTAGTGGAAGTGAATATGAAGGTGAAAAATCAGCACCGCAGTTGTATTCTTAAAAAGAGGTCAGTGATTTAATATGAGACTTAAATTTATCAAAACAAGCATCAGAACTTCTTGCTTCAAGACTAGAAGAAAAGAATTTAACAAAACAATTACAGCATACAGAACAAGAGAAAGTCCAATTTTACGGATTTTCAGTGAAAATGAAGAACTTGTCTACTGTAATAATGTCTACTGTCATATCCACAGTAGACATTAATTATAATGAAACAGTTCGTCAAAGCGATGGACAAGAACGGAGAATGCTTTAAGTACATTCGTCAAACATTTCCTAAGTTAAGTGTGGAGAAGTTGAAAGCTAGAATATTCAATGGCGCTCAAATTCGTGCATTAATAAAAGACACAAACTTCATAAAAGTAATTCTGACTAATTCTGAATGTGGAGCTTGGAGGGAGTTTTATGTTGGTTGTAGAAAATTTTTTAGGTAGCTATAAAGCACCAAACTAAAGAGAAATTGTGCAAAAGATGTTGGAGAGCTTTAAGATTTTAGGACCAAATATAAGCATACATTTTTTTGCTATTTTTTTTTTGTCTTTTTACCTCCCTGTAAATTAACGAAATACCAAAACAAAACATTAAGTAATATTTTTCAATAAAATTTTTTTTTATAGAATGTACTTGCTTATATTCCCATTATTTTCTACTATTTATAGTATAATAAGAAAATGAGGATTAAAAAAAAAAACAAAGCCAATATGCCAAAAGCATTCATAGTTTCATAAATTGTTGGTGTAAATTTGCTCAAAATTATTATTACATCAAGGGCCCCAAAACCACTGTTGACCAGTGTTATCGACAGAATCCATTGGAGTTCTGGCGCCATCTAGACTGTGTTGCGCGTAAAGCGATCTAACTTGTGCTAGCGTATCGGTGCTAGGCACCTCGGCGCCGACAGCACATAAGGCTTCCACGAGTTGGGCACGGGTTAGTTTTTTGTTTATGGAGATGTGAAATAAATTCTCGTTTTCCCTTGTGATCAATGGTTGTTATACACAATTTTCTTCTCTTGAATTATGTGTAACCCCACACCTGACGTTTTAGCACTTTATTTCTCACTGGTCTGTACAATCGTTTATTTATTTCCCTTGTCTCGACCATTTGTCCTCGTACGGCTGCTGCTCACTTAAATACATATGGTAGCCCTTTCTCGCCAGGATTGCGTTCTTATATTCCAAGTAAGATAGCGTGTACATTTCGTGCAAAATGCCGACTGGATACAGTCAGAAAAGGGATAATTCATGTCTAGCGAATAATACTACATTTATTTAGTATTATAATAATATTTTCATTTATTTTTTTTAACCACATTTAGTTTATCTTTATCAAAGAAAAATGATTTCCGCTTTAACCCGGCGCCAATGACGCTGGGTCATAATGACCCGAGATGATTTGAAACAGCTGTATTTTTTTTTCAAAGTAGGCAGTAAAATATTGAAGTTTGTGTAACTGGAGATAGAGTCTTGCACAACCCTATTAGCTTGTGCGCTCAATTGGAAGCCGACGGTGCAGCGATATCAGAAACCAGAATGAGAAGTGCGTCTTTCGTACGTCTTCCCCTGACACCCTAAAATTTTGAAAGAAGTTCAGGTTCGCAGCGACAAAACCCGTTACAAACAAACTCTATTCGTGGATACGTGTGAGCTCATTTCATTTTACCGCAGTGTACTCCCGCCACACACACTCTTGGAATTATAACAATGTACGTGATTGTTTACATAATTTTGACAGAACTTCAGGTTCCCCCGTGCCATGCCGTGCCGTGGTGATTTCTGAGCCATATAGACGTGCATAAAGTTAAAACGGGTAAATATGACCCAGCGTCATCGCTGGTGTAAAAATATTTTTATTTGGTGTTTTTAGTGTTGTTGTATTTTTTTAGTTTTTCTTTGCAAAAATGGTCATAAGAAATAAGCCAGAGGGAATTTTGACAATTTTAGAGGAGTCGGAGTCGAATTTCTGCTACTTACGATATGAGCAGAAATTCAAAACGATGGCCATTGACGGTTTTTTTTCTATGTTGAACATCTCGGGCATAATTGCTGACATACTCGTAATTTATCGGGATAATAAAAACGATACACGCATAAAAAAACGGCAATTCCTAAAAAACCTTGGACTCGCTATGATACAAAAGCTTTTTCCAAGTTCGAAAGACACGTGTGAATTCACCCCAGCAACTATGAAAAAGAATCGCAGATTTTATTGGTGAACCGCTTGAAGAACCTCCCCAGAAGATTCCAGGAACTCGTAAAAGGTACCAAACATGTCCCTCAAATAAGGATAAGAAAACATTTCATACGTGTAATGGATGACGGATTTAATTTCGTGCAGATCACTTGATTTCGTACTGTAACAATTGCAGTAGCTCCATGTTGCTTGATAAGATAGTGGAAGACTAATTTCGGCATGTTTCAGCATTTAATTTTATATTAAAACTTTGATAAAAATGTAAAAAAATACTTCTTCAATGAATATTAAAACTTACTAAATTCTTTTTATTTTACAAAAAATTGTCGAAAAATTTCGATAGGGTGATAATGAACCACTGTCATTGTTCGTGTTATTTTTTCATTGGCGCAGGGTTAAACCAAATCGACAAGGTAGATGACTCTAACTTTGACGTGGCGAAAGTCTTGATGAAGTCAGTTTTTATTCATTGTGATTTTTGGGGTAATCTAGCTGGTGCAACTCTAGCTCCAATTGAGGCCGTTTCTTTAAAAGAGTAGAAATTGAAAGATGAAGCTTTTCCAAAAATTCGATGCCTACTGCTTCTTTAAGCTTCACGAAATAGATGCTCTTATTCGTGGACAACTTAAGCCGCAAAATATGTAAATGTAGTTTTTGAAAAATTTGAAATTGTAAAAGCAAATATTGAGTTCGATACAGGAAGTAAAATAAGAACATTTCATTCAGATAACGTCGGCGAATGCGCTAATCGGGAGTTTAATAAGTTTCTAAGACAAGAAAGTATTTCGAGACGTCTAATATTAGCATATACACCCCAGCAAAACGGTATTACACAGCGCCTCAATCGAAACCCATGAAGCTTAGAGTGGTAAGAAACCAAGTGTATCCTATTTTGAAGTCTTTGGTCAATTCAATTTTACTGATAAAAACCTGATAACGGGGAGGGAACGACCCACGCCAATAACAATAATACTAGTAATAATAATAATAATAATAGTCATAATAATAATAAGAACAATAATAGTAAGTAGCGATATATAATATATAGTCAGATATAACTGATTTACTGATTTACCTTGGTGGACCAAGGTAATTTTCTTGCTTCTTCTTCTTTTCCTTTTTATCCCGGCGTCGTTATGGTCAGAAGTGTAGGACCATAACCTTCCCACTTAACTGCATTCCTACTGGTCCGCTTGTGGGGTCCGCCGGTTTGACCTCAGAAAGTAGCGGCAGGCTTCCCGGTTTGGGATTACTTCATCGCTGAGGCCAATCAAATGCTGGTGTTTTTGCATTTGTTTGCACCAATTGTTTTTCGGCCTGCCTTTTTTGCGTGTTGAAATTGGAATGTTGATTGATAACGCCTTTTGGACGGGGTTCAAAGGATCTCTCCTTTGAACATGGCAATACCAACTGAGTCGGTCGCGCTCTATATTTCTTGTGATGGTTTCTTTTACGTGGAGGCTTCCTCGGATCTTTGAACTTCTAATTCTGTCACGCTTTGTTACTCCCGCTGTCATGCGAAGCATCTTCATCTCAGTTGCCGTTAATTCGCTCTCATACTTTTTGTGCATTGTCCAGCATTGTGAACCGTATGTGAGCGCCGGACGTACAACTGAAGTGTAGAGCCTTCCTTTCAGCTTAGGGGGCATTTTTCGATCACAGAAGATGGCGGAGTTTTCCCGCCACGTCATCCACCCTACGCTTACGCGATGTTTGATGTCGTCATCACAAGTTGCTTCTCTATTAATCATAGATCCCAGCTATTTAAACTTTTCACACTTGGGAAGCACTCTTCCATTCAAGTAAATGTCTGGAATAGGCTGATGAGGGTCAGAGAACGGGCAGCACAGATACTCTGTCTTCTTTGAACTAATACGATACCCGTGTCCCTCAAAAATGTCCACCCACACATCAAGTGCTCGTTGTAGGGACGCCTGATCATCACTTATAATGGCCCCATCGTCAGCAAAGAATAGCTGGTGCACATTGGGGTCCGTCACTTTTCCTTCAAGCAAGCAATCAAGGACTGCTATAAAAAGCAGTGGGCTGAGGACGCTCCCTTGGTGTACACCGACTTTGATTGCGAACTCTTCGGTGACTCCTGCGGTGCATCTTACTCTTGTCGTTGCTCTCTCGTACATGTCCATAATTACTCGCACGTAGGTTTCTGGAACTCCTTTTTGTCTTAGCGCTACCCATAAAAGATCTCTTGGTTGCCGGTCAAAGGCCTTCTCGAAATCAACCAACACCATATGCAAGTCCTTTGAAGATGCTTTTCCATCATGATCCTTATACTTTGGATTGCATCTGTTGTTGATTTACCCGAGACAAACCCGCACTGGTCATCAGATAGTCGTATTATTTTCCGCAGTCGGCTATCTAATACCCGTTCAACGATCTTCATGGTGTGCGACATCAGCTTGACAGAACGGTAGTTATCACAATTTCGCGTATCACCCTTTCCTTTGTGCAATGGAAGAAGATAGCTTTCCCTCCATTGATTAGGCATAGTGTCGCCTCTCATAAGTTTAGAGATAAGAACCATGAGCCATCTAGACCCGATGTCTCCCATCTTTTTCCAGAACTCAGAGGGTATCCCGTCCGGCCCAACAGCTTTTCTTTTCTTGGAGTTTTTAACCGCGTACCGAACTTCTTCGACTGTGATGTCGGGTATTTCGGCATGATTCGGGGCGGCTCTTGGAAAGTACACTCGGGGAAACTGTTCGTTCAGAAGTTCCTCGCAATACTGTCGCCATCTGTGGAGAATTTTTTCGTCTTCCACAAGGAGTTCGCCTTCAGCATTGTTAATAAACTTTGGGAAACGAATCTCCTGAGCATTTCTTCTTCTCTGGGCGGCTATCTTAAAGATATTTGCTCCTTTGTTCAAATTGTTTTGTCGAAGCTCCTGGGTAGCCTGGTTCCTGTCAGACGCGGAAGACGATATTTCTTCCAACTCCTGATAGAGGCCTTCCATGCTTTTCGCTTTGAATTCGGCGCATTTTTTCTTCGCGATACCTTTGCAACATCTATATACCTTTTCACGGCGAGCTTTTCCTCTCTATTAGTAGAAGAGCACTTTGACCAAGCTTGGAAAGCCATTTTCTTTTCGTGTATCACTGCTTTGGCTTCGTCTGTCCACCACCAGGTTTCTTTTGCGTGTTGGCAGGGGCCTTTAGATGTTCCGAGCAGTGATTTGGCTTTCTCCAGGCCAGATTGTTGTAGGGAATCCCACATGTCTTGTGCTCTGCACTCCTCATTACCGACCTCATCGATAATGGAAGAGAGGTAGTTTTCTATGATGGTAATAAAAGCTTCGCCTTTTCCTTTATCCAGCTTATACCACTTGATTCTCTCAGACACCTTCGTTTGCTGCTTTGACTTCTTTCTCGCATCCATAAAAAATTCAGTCAGGAGGAGACGGTGTTGAGGGGCGATCGCGTCTCCCAGGATCACTTTGCAATCTTTAGCTCGTGGCTTCATGAAACTGGATACCAAATGATAGTCTATTTGAGTTTCATTTCCGCCGCTGCTATAAGTGATCAGGTGCCGGCTTTGTTTGACGAACATGGTATTTAGCACTATAAGACCGTACGACTTGCACATGTTTAGGATATCTTCACCTGAAGAGTTCCTGGTGCCGTATCCCAGCCCTCCGTGGTAGCCTTCATAGTCTTCGCTTGTCTTCCCGACATGTCCGTTTAAATCTCCCCCAACAAACAAAAGCTCTTCCTTTGGGATGATTTTGACAAGGTTGTGGAAATCTAGCCAGAATGCATCTTTTTCTTTTTGTTCGCATCCTACTTGAGGGGCATATGCGCTTACGATGTTCCACACCTCACCATGCATCACCAATTTGAGAGCCATCAAACGGTCACTGGACTTTGAAATGGTTAAGACGTTGCCAAGTAACTCTGCCGCAAGGATGATGGCGATTCCGTTTTTTCCTTGTTCCAATCCATAGTAAAACATCTTGTAGGCTTTTGTTTTAACGTCCAAGAAACGTGCCCGATTACCGGTGTTTCGCCATTTCGTCTCTTGTACGCACAGGATGTCTACTCGCCTTCTAACCATCATTTCTTCAAGCTCATAGCTGCGCCCACTCATGCTTCCAACGTTCCAACTCGCGACTCTTAAATGTGGCTTACGCCGTTGCATTACTTTGCTATCCCCCGGAAATCCTATAGCTCTGACCCGAGCATTGCTGCTCGTCCCAGGATCACGACCATTAGTAGTGCCTGGCGGGGTAGTGCTTTTCCTTTTAGCGTTCTTTTCCATAATGCTACGGTTTGACCGTTTTCATTCTTCCCTTCCTTTTTGACACGGGCATGCTCCAGATTTTTTATTTTTTTATTTTTTGATTGATCTTACTCTTACAACACCGGTGATCTCCAGTCATGTCAACCCACTGATTTGCATGCACACTTGTTGGGCAGTTTAATGGTGGTATATGTGTCCCTAGGCTCACCTTGGTGTTTTCTAAATTGCCTAGATGTGAGTTTTGTTTACCTTTGTTTAGTCGCCTTTTACGACAAGCGATAGGTATCGCTGCAGGGATATTCTTAACCCGTCCCTGCACAGCCAAGGTAATTTTCTTGCTAAAAATTGATTTTATTATATTATATTATATTATATTTTATATCACCAAAAACGTTCAGTTTTCACGATGTATAAAATGGAATGATGAAAGAGTTGGGTAAATAAGGCACCTTTAGACACCAGCCAATTAATAAATTGACAAGATTGATCATGAAATTTTAAGTATCAGCTTCTTTAGAATTCCGATAAGAACTTTCTTTATGGAAGCCATAAGTTTCATGTACCTAAAGCTTTTAAATCATTTTATGAGTCAATTTGGCTCATAGTCGTAAAAATAGATTTATCACATTCAAATATGCAAAATGAGGGGGTCCGCGGAGGGGAGTAACCCATATTTACCTTTACCTATATTTCATTACTTAACTAAAAACCAACATAAAAAGAATAATAGTTCAGTTTTATACATATATATAGCAATAAAGTTTAAATGAGTCAAATTGGCTCATTCCGTAAATCTAGTGTTAGTTAATTATTATTATTTAGTTTATATTTTTGCAAGACTTCTTCGCATTATATGTCTTGAAATTCCTTTACATTAAGTATCTTAACCTTCCTGTACTCGCGCGTTTTGACAGCACACATATACTCGCGCACGGTCTCTCAGACCGAGATTTTATCTGGTCTATATATTCTTGCATCTGTATTTTTTAAGTAGTTTTGCCATTTATTTTAAAGAAAATAATATAATTAATTAAAACAAATAGAAAAATATAGGAACTTTTACTTTATTTGGCAACAATAACGTTTAAAACTAGCTTCTCAAAAAATTAAATTTTTTTCTGGACCTTAACTTAAATAATAAAAACGATCTTTCCTTAAAACAAACAAAAACGTATTAATTCAATAAAAACAAATAAGAGAAATAATAAAAAAGTATAAAAAAAGATTCAATCTTCATATGTTTGTAAAGCGTAGCAGTCCGAACATACCATATATGCATGCTCGAGACAAAAATATTTTTTGCATTTCATGCAATTGTATTTTGTTCGTTTGGCAATTCCTTTTTATTTTTTCTAATTGTGCCTATCACAGTGAGCTTGTGATTTTGCATCAAACTGTCGACTAAAGGGATGCTTGTACAAAAATTATCACAAGTTACATTTCGACCAGATCCATCAATTACAGAACAAAGACGCTTGATTAATGCCTGGGATCCGTTGTCAACTTTATATAATCCTTCAGGTTGTTGTCCTACATAAAGACAGACTTCGTATAACTGAAGACTTGACTTGACGTATAAAATAATTTAGCATCTGTGAGTGCATATGTATATCTTTATACCATATTTATTTGGCTTCGAAGGTATATATTATCGGAAGCTACAGCGCCCTCTAAATGCTTCCAATTTCTCGTCGATTGTAACGAATGCAGAGTGGCTGAAATATTTTTTGAAATTTAACACAATTTCTTCAAATAAGTCTCTTATTGGAGCTAGCTTGTCGACTGAAGCACGGTGATTTCTGGTTTCTTTGTTATCAAATCTGAGACATCTCAATAGGAGGTAAAAATGACTCCAACTCATTACTAATCGGAAAATTTCCGGCGATGAACCATCAGTCCTGAAAAGATCTTTAGCATTAAGCCGACTATTTTTCCTGCCCCCAGCAAACAAGAGAAGACCGAGCAGGGCTTGAGTTTCATCTTCGTCAGTAAGACGACAGTCTCTAGCTCGTTTAAATTCAGGTGAGGGCCGCTCTATATGTTGGTTTGTATAGCACCGTATTTATGCGGATAACTGTTTCAGAAATAAAGAGTTTCCAAATTTCACCTGGATCTTTCAAGTTTCTTGCTTCTCTTCTTACGCCAGGAAGTTGCATTATAATATTTTCAGATCTTATTCTCACTGCAGAAGGAGGGCAATTTTTGTGCCACCTAGTCGTTTTATCTTTGCCAACGCAGTAGTGTTGAAATGAACGCAAAACTTCCTCAGATTCGTCTGTTGGTTCGCACTCCTGCTCAATGTCTGTATTTTCCTCTTGCACTTCAACTGCGTCTTCCACCTCACTGTCACCCCCCTCATCATAATTGGAGTCCAAATCTTCACTCTCTAACAGCGCCCTTATTATTCTTTCTTCGTCCATTGTGCTGACAAAAACGACTTAAAAGAATTCAAAACGGTTGTTAGAAATATTATATACTTAGCAAAATATAAAAACCTAAAATAAAATCATATTTTTCACTTTCTAATATTTTAAAATAAAAAAAATTACTTACCCAAAAATTGTAACACTTATACTCGCGTCGGTCTGTGGGACCGAAAATTCACAAAAAAAGAAGACGTCTACTTGTCACGTGCGCTTGCGCCCAACTAAACGACGGAGAACATTTACTTGGGAAGCTACTGAAAACTTCAAAGAGGCAGGGATAATATATTTCAAGTAAACAAAGAATTAAGGATTTGTCGGTCTGAGAGACCAATGCGCGAGTATAGGAAGGTTAAATAGCTAGTTACATTATCTTGTGGTTTTCTTCCTATCTTATACCACGTGGACATTCAATTATGTTATAAACATTTTCCATAGATCCTAGTATTTTAAATATCATAGCTAGTTCTTTTCTGAATGTATGTCTGAATTAAATAAATGTTTAATAAGTTAATAATACTCATAAGTATTTCTTGAGGCCATTAAACTTCCTTTATATTAATCATTGAACTAATTATACTCGTAAGTTATCGGTTTCAATTACTTTGATAATTTTGCAAACTAAACGTAGCTGCCCATTATGATCAAATCGCTTCTCCCGATTTCTTCACCCCGCAACATCACTCAGTAAGTGCGTAGGGTGACTAATAAAATAGCAAATTCTAAAGAAAGTTGCGATTTATTCATCAACAAAGTCTCATTCAAGAGTCACACTTTCATTTGAACGTTTCTTTAATATTTCAATCCCTTTTCTTGTAAAACTATTTATCTTTTGCTTCATATGATCTTGAGTTTCGGCAATCACTTTTTTAATTTGTTTACTGAAGCCAAATCTCTTTCTTTAGCATTTTTTCATAAGGTCGGAAGAATACGGTGGATGGGGAAACAATTCAAACTGCAATTTCGCCACTGTTACGACCGAAACATGACAGTTTATTTTATCATCTTGATAAGGAAAAGTTTTTCAAAATGTCGTCCTTCAAACGTATTTTTAAATCTGTGAGAGATCGTAAAGATCAATATAACAGCATGTACGTCGATAGATAAACCAAATAACACGGAGATGTTATCCCAATATTTTTTCCCATTTAAGTGCTAGCCCTCTTATATTCTTCATTTAAATTTTCTTTTTGCTCTTTAACTCCAATTTGAACTATTAAGACATGTACACGCTTTAGCTACAATGAATGCCTGAGTGATTTAACTAAATTACGGTTGATCATGCTCGAACAAAAAAATAAAAAAAAGAAGGAAAGTGCCGCGAACATACTTAATCGTATATACTACAATTCGATATGTTCTTTGATCCGGTGGACAAACTGGAAAGTATGAATGTGCAAATAAACTTGATCACCATAACACTGTTGTATAGTGTGCCTGCTCTTCATGAAAAGGTTCAGTTTTAAGAAAATTAAAATTATTGAAGAAAACGAGGCCAGAAACCAATCTATTTGGGGTGTTGCCATGGCTATAGCAGCTGGAAGTAACCCACGTCAAAATCGTATACGAATAGCAGAGCGGAAAGAAGAACAAAAACACTTGATTTTAAATGCTTCAAATACCGCGCTAGAAGACACAATATTTGTTCAACGAAAAACTCTGTTAAGTCGGTGTTTTGTGTTACGCGTTAGCGTAGGGAAAACAAAACACTACTCGTATTTAGTTTAAAGTAAACTGATTTATTACTTAATTTTAAGAAATCAGGCTTTCCCTGTCATCGATTGTCGGAGATGGAAAAATTCTTCATCTCTGCATAATGTACTTTTTGTAATATAAAAGATGTCATGCACTCCAAATGGGTGGCGAATAGCCGATCCTTCACTTGTTTATTTAAGCGTTCGAAACATAAAACTGATGATCGCCCCAGTAAAATGAATATAGTGACAATGTATGGAGTGCAAACGTACGCAAAATGTATGGCATATGTAAATGCTAATCTCGATAACGTAGATAAAGAACATAAATGCCTAACATTTTACAGGAAGTCATATAGCCATGAATGCAAGTGATTCAGATGCAAGATAAAATAACAGAGGATGGATTCTTAATAGTGGATGCACATTATATCTCTGTGGCGATGAATATTTATTCAATTCCATGGGAGATTTCAATAATGTTGAAACTTGCAAATGGGCAATGTAAAGTTAAAGGGAATAAGGAAACTAGGTAAATATAACGATAAGTGGAACTTATATAACTTTTGGACAAATTTAATTTCTGTTTTAAAAATTACGAGCAGGGGTTATAAAGTGACAATTTGTAGTAATCGTGCCTATGTTCATGATGGAGAAGGTCACGTACTTCTAATTGCGGGTTGTAGAGGTTGTATTCGCGGGTTGTATTCCCACGGTTGATTTAAAGAATACTGAGCAATTAACGAAGTTTGTAGTGTGTTTAAAGGGGAAGATGATAGCTGCACCGTGTACAGCAATATGAAAAATTTTATATTCTGATGTAATTGGCCAATTTCAAATAGAATTAACCCTGCTGTGAAGTTTTTTGTTTTTTGAAACAACAGAATGTAATAGCAAAACAAAAGAACCGAATTCTGTTAGAGATCATTATTTCTACAATTCCAATTTTACATTTTGGTCGGAAGCGGTTATCAACAATGTCAACGCATATCATATCCGGAATTGGCACCGGACAATCAAAGTCTAAAAAAGGGTAAAATTGAATTATATGGAGGTGTTTGGTTCAAGAGTACTTCAGGATCCTATGAAATATAAGCTTGCACCGTTTTAGCATATGTTTACGACATCCTGGTTGCATCGGACGATGTGGAGCGCTTTAGGGATCTGTATAAATGTTTAATTAATTACTTTGGAACTAAAGAATTGGAAATAAAAAAAAGAATTCAAATTAAACGTTACCTGGGACTCTCAGAGAGGATACGCTACTTAAGTAGTACAGAATGGAAGTCTGTAACTCGCTGAAATGTTCTTCGAAAGTCAGCATGCGTTTTGATGATACAATTGGTGACTATATTCACAAAGTTCATCCATACTGGGAGTTAATTGCTGCTCTCAGGTATTTGTTAGTAGTCACCCCTCTAGATATTGCTAACGCGGTATAATGGTTGTTATAGTTTACGCATAAGCCGAGGATTTGCCAATGGCTTGTAGCAAAACGAGCCTTGAGATGCCATTCTGGAACTGCCGATATTGGATGTGTGTATAAGAAATCTGGTTGTTTTATGTATGTTTTATTATGTACTTTTGATCGTTCCTCGTACGCAGGGTATGTGTTTTCTCTCAATTGTGTAGACATTAGCTGAAGGTGGCAGAAGCAGCGGACGGTTGCGTTATCATCGGCGGTGGCCAAATATGTCAACCTAGCAGAGGCAGCGAAAGAAGCCATCTTCCTTCGTAACCCAATGCTTAAGTTTACTCTATTCATGCGAATGGGCACATGGGCTACATGGCGACACTGTTCATCTTTGTTATAAACTGACAGATTATTTTTGTATACATGAGTTTAGACCATATTTTGAATTTGCCGCCCTTTTATTGTAAAACACCATCTTTTTTTGTTAACTTTTCATTACGTATGTTCTAAGAGACATCTTTGTACAATAGGAAAACTAAAATCTCTCCTCTAATCAAATCGTTGAGCAAGAAATATCTGTCTCCTGGCTAGCTCTTAATCAAAATCAAAATCATGTACAGTGATGTACAAATAATGTATATATATCAATCCTGGAACGAGTTCCAGATCCTACCAGAAAAATTCATAACCACCATCCAAAACCATCAGAAAATACTTCATATGGTCGTTGGAAATTATTTGCATATAGATGTATATATGTAAGTGGAATGATTAGTACACTCACATTCCCCGCAGGTATGTGTCTCTCATTTTAATTATTCGAATGTGCGTTGAAACACTCCTGGAGTAGCATAAAGTCCGACACATACTATTGTATATTCTAAAGTACTTGTAAGTTATTATACTTATTATTTGGCTTGCGAAACAATATAATAATCTATCATCGCCTAATTGATTCCCACAAAGTACTTATAATAAACAAAAAAAAACTCATACAGCATTAGTCTCAATTCCTCCAATTACAAAAAGCTTTCATCATATTGTAGCGTGATTGCTAATGAGTAGGGCTAGGATTTTCATACACTTAAGAACGCTAAATATACGCTTAAAATATGCTCATAAAAATGGGAAATGTGCATTTTAAATATGCACTTAAAACCATGGCGAAGTCACCTATAACGACGTAGTTTATAACGACCAGTCGCTTTTAACGACAAATTTTCCCCCACGTGGTTGGTTTTTGCATAAGTAATCTTTCTATTTTTGAAAAGTCGGATAAAACGACCGGGGACTGTAGCGAACAGTTAAACTCTACGACTGTAATTTAGTTTGTAATTTTTATAGTGAAAAACAAAAAAACATGTTATCTAGTTTTTAAGAAAATTCAGTCTTTTTAACCGTCGCAAAAAGAGGGGTGTTATAAGTTTGACGTGTCAGTTTGTCTGTGTGTCTGTCTGTGGCATCGTAGCTCTTGAACGAATAGACCGATTTTTTGTTTGAAAGCTACCGTGATCGAGATGGTTCTTAGCTACAATTTATGAAGATCTGTTGAGGCGTTTCAAGGTTACTACCTTTTTGTTAGCTGTTTTAGGGATCTTAGTAGAGTTGGGTAGTTCAGGACATGTATAGTTCCAGGAACTATGTCCTCAGTCGGAAACATTTCCCATCGTTCCTCAAACTGGACGATAACATGTCCATAGTTCAATTCAACCTAGAAATTCATCAATAGCGGCGTTCATATTATACATACAACCCAGCCGAACGTCCGAACGACGCGGTCGTACGACTATGTTGTAGAACAACGTAATCACTGACAAAACGAAAAGAAAGATAAATGCAATCGAACATGTCTTATACTACGTAGTAGACAACCAAAAACAAAATGTAAATAAATATCGTATACATTGATGTAGCGATAAGCTCGAACAGTTTATGCACACTCACACACTGGAACTGGAATAGCAGAAGAGTGATCAAACAATAATGTCCGCAATCATATTCGTACAGGCAATTCGTTCCGTGTTTCGCAACGAATTAGGTATGAAGGATCGGATATGGATCTCTCTTATCATACTAATAGTTCCGATAGTTCCGACAGTTCCGATGTAGTTCCGAGGAGATAGTTCCAGGAACTAGTTCCGACAGGGAAAGGAAACGTTCCATGTTCGTTCCGGGGTTGGAACTATTTTGCGCAACTCTAGATTACTTTCAAACATATCTGCGAGCTAACATTTGAAACACCCATGTATGCTGGTACTACTGAGCTGGTACTCTGATGATGGAACTCGAAGGTAGGAGACGATTGTCTATTAGTAAATCTGTTAAATATGGGCTCATTACATTCGTCTTAACTAGTTCTGTTTATAGCTAAGGTGCTGTACTTGCTTTAAAAACAATGAGTTTATTCCGGAATCGCGATATTAATAACAAAAACATCTTTATTATACAAAAATTGACACAGTTCCGTCGTAGATTACATTTTTGACATACATGTGTAATATAACGGGGATAAGTCATGCTGAATGTGGTAAATTATATATGGGTTTGTATGCGGTAGAGTTTTACGAAAAATTTAATTTAAGTAGTTACTCGTACCTATCGGAATTAGGGCGAGTAATTTAAAAAGAATGAAATAAAAACAAAATTAAAAATTTTAACACAAAAAAAAAAAACTACAAAAAGTAAAAAAATATTTTTTTTTCTCTCGGCCTTTTGACTTCATTAAAAGAACCTATTAATATTTTTAAGATGATGTCGCCGCGTCGGGGAATTTTATTATTTAAAGAATTATTAGGTGTGCAATTAAGTTCTCGCTGTTTATCAAGACATGGCTCTAGTAGTAAATGCTGGTCGATTTTGACGTATCCAAAACGTCACGAATCAAGCTTAGACTTATGGTAAATAAACCGCTTTGACACATTAGTGATTTTGTTTGAGAACTCCAAAAAGTTTACGGAGATGCTGCTCTAAGTGAAACAACGTGCCGTGATTGGTTCCGCCGCTTCAAAGACGGTGATTTCAATGTTGACGACCGTTCGAAGAAAGGCCAAAAACCTTCGAAGACGCTGAATTGGAGGCATTGCTCGATGAGGACCCATGCCAAACGCAAAAAGAGCTTGCTTTAGTAGAAGGAGTTACCCGCCAAGCTATTCAGAAGCGATTGCATGCGTTTGGAATGATTCAAGACCAAGGAATTTGGGCTCCTTATGATTTGAAGCCAAGAGACGTTGAGCAACGATTTTTCGCCTGTGAACAACTGCTCCAGTGACAAAAAAGGAAGGGTTTCCTTCATTGCATCGTTACGGGTGATGAAAAATGGATTCATTACAGAAACCCAAAGAGAAAAAAATCATTGGGACAGTCCGGTCATACTTCTTTGTCGCCGGCTCGGCCAAATATTCACGATGCGAAGGTTATGCTGTCTATTTGATGGGATCAAGGCGGTGTTATTTATTATGAGCTGTTGAAACCAAACAAAACCATCACGAACGGTATCGAACTCAATTAATGCGACTGAGCCGAGCACTGAGCTAAAAGTGGCCACAATACGAGCAGAGGCACGAAAAAGTGATTCTACAGCATGACAACTCTCGGGCTCACGTTGCCAAACCCGTCAAAATCTACTTAGAAACGCTCAAATGGGAAGTCCTACCCCAGCCGCCATATTGCGCCGTCCGCTTATCACTTGTTCCGTTCGATGGCACATGGTCTGGCTGATCAGCAGTTCCATTCATATCTCAAAATGGCTTGATTCGTGGACAGCCTCAAAAAACACACATGACGGTATGCGAGCTCTACCAGAAAGATGGAAAAAAGTTATTGCTAGCGATGGGCAATACTTTTAATGATTCATTTGTAACCGTTTTTTTCACAATAAAGTAACAATTTCATCAAAAAAAAAAACAGCGAGAACTTAGTTGCGTTCCTAATAAAAAACAATTATTATTACTTATTTTTTTATTAATTAATAGCTTTATTTCCGACAAAAGTATTTACATAGATATAGGATTGACATAATTTGGTTGACACATATGACTGAAATAGTAAAGATACATTCAATTGTAAAATAACAAAATAACAAAAATTTACAAAAATTAGTATTCGTACAAATAAGGTATGTATAACAAAAGATAAAGTAAACAGGCAAGTAAAAAGATAAGTTAAAATAAAATATAAAATGAAGGAGATCATCCAAACAAAATATTATAATTAGATTAAATATGCAATATTTTTTTAATCTCAGAATAGCTGAGAGACAGGAGCCATTCATAAATATCTCTCAAGAAAACTGTTTCCACTCTTTCGCATCGTAAATTAACCCATTCCTTCCCGCTGTCCTTTTTATAGGACACCATATTCAAAACTTTTTTTTTATAAGTTAGTCCTTTCATTTTTATTGTTTCTAATGAAATGTGTATTTATACAGCATTTTTCTATTGAAATATTTTTCTTGGGTCGCGAAAAAAGATTTACTTCATTTTTAATTTTATTTTTTAAATTAATCACTTTTGTTACGCCAAGAAGAACATTATTTTCTGATTTATATATCGTTTATGACAAATACAACTAGTACGTAAAAACTATTCTAAAACCTTTATCTAATATATAACAAACAAAACTATAAACAAAATATATTTTGGAAACATGTTATATGCCTTCAAAACAGGCCGTACTATATATATGACACTGGGAACACGTCTATACTATTTACCGCGAAAACACGTTCGATCCTGTACGATCGAGTATGTATGTACATATATCTTGAAACCTATCTCGCTTGTTTCTTGCGAGTCGTGTGAGCTACACATTGCCAACACCGGACCAATAAAGAGATCGTGTGAGTTTATTATCATACGGTCCAATTAGATTTTATTTGGTTTTCCCTAATCCCTGGTACCAAATGTTGGACCGTTGGACCATCAGAATATTTCCGAAAAGAAAACGTGGAAGTATTGTATTATTTATTGTATTTATTATATTTAGAACACTTAATAAATATTACAGTAATTATAAATAAGATCACTAATTATCCAAAGACCCTTCGGTTACTTCCTGTCATAAAACTAAATGAGGATATTGGGTATTTTTGATAATAAAACATTTGTAACCCAATATCCTTGCATTTTCTAGCATATTTAAAAAGTTGTTGAAGACGATCGGGGATCAGTCTCTTTTAGAACGCAACGCAACAACGCCACTTCGAATAATATAAGAGAGGAAAGAATTTATTCACGAAGGCAAGTAAACATTTTTGATTTAGTTTTTTATCAAATAATAAATTCATATAGTTTTATTGATGCTCGAGAGGAGAGAAAAAAAAAAGGAAAATCGGTTTCTTGCAATAGGGAGTTTTTATTTTCACCTTTATACAATTATGTTCGCTTATGAAACGCGTCTACATTCCTCGAGGGTTTCCAACAGAAGAGCTAGAGTGCCCCGCTTCGGCTTGAAGGAAGCCGAAGTCGGAGGAAGGCGCAAAGAGCGATAAGCCGATAAGCTTCCGATAAGCGCAGACTAGACTTGTTTGTTCGTGCAAACGAGTCTAGTGCGCTGATAAGCTGTAGAAGCTACTGTTTAATAGATGGCCTTCTATAACACCTCCCCCCTTACATTTTTTTGGGACCCAAAAAATTATAAAATTACTTAGTAACTATTTTACATTTACAAAAAATTAATATTAGATTACATTGAAAAGTAAATTGTCATCACTGGAAATTTAAGCCTGGTAGTGATTAATTCCAGGGATGTTGCAAAGCTTATCACATCGTGACCAATAATTTACATTACTACTGACGATATATTTTCTTATTATCAATTAGGTACGTATACATATTAAACGGTTATTTGAACGTAACATACTTTGATGATAATACAAAATATTTTACAATCTTCAACATTATCTCGATCCTAGAATAGTTCTATGATAATACACTAACAAAATATTTTACAATATCTTACAATATTTTACAATCTCAATTATTATAAAGTATTAGCTTCCAGTTATTTATTCCCTGTCAGCCACAATAGATTCATTTCATACTACCCATGTAAACAAACTCTTTTATCATTGCAAAAATCTAGTACAATATTTATTGTTTGACGTTTGCATCTTTTGCTCTATTTGAAATTTAAAAATAAAATGTAAATTTCATTTTTGTGAACAAAATCTTTGGTTTAGTTTGTTGTGTTCTAACAATCCGGTGTGTTTTGGTAAGTATATTTTCGTTTAAGTTGTGTTTTGTAAAATTTTGTATTTCTTTTTGTCGAATTATCTATAACGTAGTTACCCCTGACCGTGAAATTATCTAGCTTCCTGTATTTTGGTTCAGATTTACCTATCATTCTGTTTTTTATGATATTTTTGCAAAGCTTTGAGGTGTTTTCCCTACCTTTCTTTAAATTTAGTTTTTGTATTTTGTTTGCTTTTTGAACCCTAAACTTTTCTGATAGAGATACTATATCTTCCCTAGTGAGATTCTTGCAGAGGAAGTCAATTGGGCGCATATTGGTGGTGGTATGTATCGTATCGTTATAGTAACATACTATC
The DNA here is from genome assembly GCA_958301585.1 of Merodon equestris. Taxonomy (NCBI): domain Eukaryota; kingdom Metazoa; phylum Arthropoda; class Insecta; order Diptera; family Syrphidae; genus Merodon; species Merodon equestris. Next base: position 94,116,398 of record OY284413.1, read on the forward strand.
CTAAACAACTTCTCTTCTAGGTCGGCTTTGTCTTTAGCCGCATTCATTATCCTCAGGTGCTCGTTAAAGGTGCCATGAAGTCTTTCGATATCGGCATTCCCAGTCTTATGGTGGCCTGTAGTTTTGTGAAAGGCTATATTGTTTTCTTTGAGAAATTCTTCCACAGCTGAATTTATGAAACAGGTATCACCATCGAGAATTATTTTTGTCGGTTTTCCCAGAAATTTAATTATTTCCTTTAGTGCTCGTAAAATTGCTATCCAGTTCCTATTATCTAATGCATGGATTGTTGCATACTTAGAAAACTTATCTAAGGTTGTTAGAAACATTTTGTTTCTCTCCGGGAACCAGATATCTATATGAACGATACTATTGAACTGGGCTGGAGGTTCTGTTACTTGAAGTGGAATCGTTAGTGGTCGTCTATCATGCTTCGAAAGGTTGCAGACGTCGCAATTATTAATTACTTTCTGACTTTCTACCTGAAGGTTTGGATAAAAATATAGCTTCCGCATTTCTGCAAAAACTTCGCGAATCCCTCTATGGTTCTTACTTAGATGTTCCTTTTTGATAAGAGTAAGTATTCGGTTCTGTCCGGGATATCTTTAAGTTTGATTTGAGATTTCAGTATCTTTAGGTTTTTGTTCATTGAGAAGTATTTGACGTATAACTTTTGAAATTGCAGATATAATTGAATATCGTTGCAGAATATACACATAAGGCCTTTATTTATCAGGATTCTCTGCATAATGCCTAACAAGTTAGTACTATCCTCTTTTACGAAAATGAAATTTTGCACTTTTTTGTGTACAATTTTTAAACTAACCTTTTCTTTTGTGTCATATGCCAAGTATATTTGGTTTTTATAAAGGTTGACGGGCTTAGGTGTTATGTAAATATAGTTGCTCACATCTTCCTGGGCACTGTGAATTGTGGCCCCTGTGGATAAATTATCTAGGTTCGATTGATCACCTGCACTTATGACATCTTCATCATTATGGCCATTAGTATCAGCGAACTCATTGTGGAAAATATCACCCAAGATGGATTCTTCGCTACTAAACCCTTTTGCTTCGTCGCTATTGTTTTCGCATAGAACCCTGCTTAGCCCATCTGCCACAAAATTTTCTTTTCCTTTTAAATATTCGACTGAAAAATCAAACTCGTTTAACTGTATCTTCCATCGTTGCAGCTTCATGTTAGGCTCTTTAATTCCATTGAGCCAAACTAATGGTTTATGATCGGTACGGACGACAAAATGTCGACCGTACAGGTATGTCCGATAATATTTTATCGACCACACAATAGCCAAAAGTTCTTTCTCAATTGTTGAGTAGCGTAGCACATGGTTATTTAGCGTTCGAGAGGCATAGGAAATCAGATGGCCATCCTGGCTCAATACGGCTCCTAGCGCATAATTAGATGCGTCGCAGGTAAGTACGAACTTCTTACTGAAATCGGGACTTCTGAGAATTGGATCGCTAGTGAGTAACCTTTTTAAGGTATTAAATGCGTTTAAATATTGTTTGTCTGATACTTTAATTTTTTCCGTCTTTTTTAAGCACTTAATCATAGGATACGCTACTTTGGCATAGTCTATAATAAACTTTCGGTAGTAGCCCGTCATGCCAAGGAATTGCTTAATACCTTTTATAGTAGTTGGAACTTTCATGTGGTGAATGGCTTTTACCTTCTCTTCATCGGGTTTGATACCATTACCAGTTACTGTATGACCTAGATAATTCGTAGAGAGCTTAGCAAATCGGCATTTATTTATTTGTATTTTAAGGTTATTTTCCTTAAGCCTTTGAAGAATTTTACGTAATGAAACTACGTGTTCGTCAAAACTAGTCGAGAAGATAAGGATATCGTCGAGATACACCACGCAAATTTTATTTATGTATTCCTTAAGGACGCTATTCATAAGCCGTTGGAACGTGGCTGGTGCATTTTTTAACCCAAATGGCATACGTAGGAATTCATAGTGGCCGTCTTTTGTGGAGAATGCGGTCTTAAGTGTATCTCTTGGTTCGACTTCGATTTGATAGAATCCCTTTACCAAGTCGATTGTTGAGAAGAAGTTGCACTTTCCCAGCTTATCGAGCAAGTCATCGATATTTGGCATTGGAAACCTATCTTCAATTGTTTCGCTGTTAAGTTTTCTATAATCTACTACTATTCGCCATTGTTTCCTACCATTTTCGTCATCTTTTTTTAGGGACGACCCAGATGGGCGAATTATAGGGGCTATTACTTGGGACAATGATTTTTTGCTGCAACATCTCCTCAATTTGCCGATCAACTTCCTCAGCATGCACTTCTGGATATCGGTAAAGCTTGGTGTAAATTGGGATATTATTCTTCGTATTAATTTGATGCCTAATTTGATTCGTAAAGGTAAGGAGGTTACCGTTTTTATAAAAAATAGACTTAAAGGAGTAGAGCAAAGACTTTAATTTTAAAATATCGTATATCGATAAATGGTCAGAAAAAACCTTGTCCATAATTTTATCCTCGAAGCTTTCGTTTGAGTAAATTGCTAATGCTTCGTCGCTGTAGCACTTTTTCTCATAAACTTCTTCGTTCTCGTTAAAATAAATACGAATTTGAGCATCGTTAGTTATAAGGGCTCTTTTATCGTAATCGGTAATGGCTTTTAATGGAAACAAGCTAACGTAAAAATTGTTTCTGTTGAATTGGGAGAAAAGGGGCAATCTGTATTTTGTAGGAAGGTTAATACGTCGACCAAGTACTTGAAGCGAATTATTCGACGAACTTACTTTCCATTTAGGGTGGCAAATATTTTCGTTTATGATACTATACTCAGCCCCGGTGTCAACAACGAATCTAAGAGGACGCGTACGACTATTAACTATTATATAAGGTAGTCGTTTCGGCCTCTTTGAGAAAAATTTGTTCGAGAAGAAGTGGAAGGAGATTCCGATCGCCCACGCTCATTAATTCCTATGTCCATAGGCTCAAAGTCGCGACTCCTATTTGTCTGTCTAGTTTGTCTGGACTGCATGTTGTATTCAGGAGCACTACTTTGTCGCGATTGAGTGTTAGGTGTCCTGTTATTTGAATAACGTGGTACGTTTGTCTGTCTGTAGTTATTATGTTGTTGTACATAGCGTTTCCCTATGCTATTATTCCGTTCCTGCGATTCGTAACATTAGAGCTTATGTGTGAATTAAAATTACCACTATTACTATACCTGCCATACTGTGGTGTTTTCCTGCCGGGACCTAGATGTTGGTTTTCAGTTTCCAGTATAATTTTGTATGCTTCAGCTAGGGTGGAAGGGTTTCTGCAAAAAATTATTGTTTTTGCTGGCTCAGGTATATTTTGCTTGAAGGTTTCAAAAGCAATCCTATTATTAGAGGCAATAAGGTTGTAATCAAGCAAACAACTGTTGTTTAATCTACTTAGGTATGTGTTTATGGTGTTATAGTAATCCTCGATATTTGTTTCTATTTTGCTTGTTCTAATTTTATCTATTAATGTACCGACGGACAGTTTTTCCTCAAAACTATTTCTTAAAATTTCCTTTACTTCTGACCAGGTATTAGATCTACCATGCATTTGCAAGGCGCACTTCGCATTTCCAGTTATTTTATCTTTAATATAACCTATAATAATTACCCGTATGCTCTCCTCGAAACTGTCTATCGTGGCTGCTAGGGAATCAACTCGCTCGATAAAATCTAACAAATATAACGAATCCCCGTCAAATTCTTTTATTTTGCTAATTAAGTCTAATATAATTCTAAGCCTTTCTATTGGCTGTACAGTTTCCATCTTTTATTTATCTTTTATTTAACTTAGCGTAATCTAATTTAACTTATACTTTCATTGAACTTAACTAGCTTAATTTAATTTATTCTAATTTATTTAAACGTGTGGATTGTGCGTTAGGGTCTTCTTCTTCGAATAACTTCCTGGCTTCCTGGTGCTGGTTATGTTTAGATGACAGCTTATTACGCCATGCAAAGGACCACGTGTTCGCTTCCTCAATGAATAGTTTATATCTCTAGCTTAGTTCATGTATAGTTAATAGTTTAGATTAATTTGCACTGTTTTTTTTTTTTTTTTTTTTTTTTTTTTTTTTTTTTTTTTTTTATAGATTTGCACGCACTTTAAAATTACGGTATGCAAAGGACCACGTGTTCGCTTCCTCAATGAATAGTTTATATCTCTAGCTTAGTTCATGTATAGTTAATAGTTAAGATTAATTTGCACTTTTGTATTACTTTTACTTTGTTTAATATGAATAGTAAGTTTTAGTTTAGTTCTACTTTTTTGTTTTTTTTTTTTTTGTTTTTTTTTTTTTTGTTTTTCCGACTGCGCCAGTTTTATTGATGCTCGAGAGGAGAGAAAAAAAAAGGAAAATCGGTTTCTTGCAATAGGGAGTTTTTATTTTCACCTTTATACAATTATGTTCGCTTATGAAACGCGTCTACATTCCTCGAGGGTTTCCAACAGAAGAGCGAGAGTGCCCCGCTTCGGCTTGAAGGAAGCCGAAGTCGGAGGAAGGCGCAAAGAGCGATAAGCCGATAAGCTTCCGATAAGCGCAGACTAGACTTGTTTGTTCGTGCAAACGATTCTAGTGCGCTGATAAGCTGTAGAAGCTACTGTTTAATAGATGGCCTTCTATAACAATATACATACTCGTTATTTGATAGAATTGTACGTACATATTTTTCATATTTATAGACAATGGATCCAGTGAAAATTAAATACAAGAAAGCTTTAAAGGTGACGGATATCGCCGGCTACCTTCAAGATATTGAAGATTATAGTGATGAAGACTTGAACGATATTGAAGTTAATATTGCCTCCGGACCAAGTGGATGAAATGACTGACATAGAAGAAGGTCCTGACGACGATATGGGAGTTGGACTGGTGTCAGATATAGTTGGTCAAGTGGAATTTTCATGTACGGTTGATAACGTCGAAGAAGATCACCCTAATAAATCCATATCTCGGATAAGCAAGACAGCCGCTTGGCGTAAGTGTAACCCAGTTTATTCTGGAATACAGCCGGAATCCAATACTGCTAAAGAATATTGGGAAAATATGATTACGGAGTTCGAAGGAAAATCAGCGGTAGAGATATTCGAACATATATTGTGTGATGAGATTCTAGAATATATTGTGCACGAAACTATAACCTATGACAAACATTACAAAAATGATTCGAAATTCAGTCTAACTGTGAAGGAGCTAAAAGTTTTTATAGGAATTTTAATATTTTCCTCGTATCACTATTTGCCTCAAAGCAAGCTTTATTGGTGTAGAGACGATGATGTACACATCCCATTTGTTGAACAAGCAATGTCGCGTAATCGCTTTGATAAGATTAAATCTTATTTGCATTTCAATGACAATTCAAAAATTGATAAAACCCACAAAGCTTTCAAAATACGCCCATTTATAGATAAATCTAATGAATCATTTCGAAAGTTTGGTATATTTGAATCCAATTTAGCTGTTGATGAAATGATTGTCAAATATTTTGGGCATTACGGAATCAAACAATTTATTAAAGGCAATCCAGTGAGGTTTGGATATAAACTTTGGGCATTGTGTGGAGTCAGTGGCTATTGTTATAACTTTTCACTATATACAGGCAAGGAGGCTCAAATCTCAGATGGTACTGGCGATGGCTTAGGCGCAAGAGTAGTAAAAGGGTTACTTAAAAAGTGTACAGATCCCAGCGCACATGTAGTGTACTTCGATAACTTTTTCAGTAGTATGCAATTATTGATTGATTTGAAATCTCACGGGTTCAGAGCAACAGGCACAGTCAGAAACAATAGGACTAAGAAATGTCCTATCATGACAAAGCAAGAAATGAAAAAGAAAGGCCGAGGGTATTCTGATCATCGTTTCGATAAATATAATGAAATATTATGCGTCAAATGACATGACAACAATGTAGTATGTCTTTTGACTAATTTTGATATTGTTGAATCTTTTGTCAAAACTACTAAATACTCAAAGACAGAAAAGGCCAAAGTAGCCGTGAATTAGCCAAAACTCATTTTCATAATTATAATAAAAATATGGGAGGAGTCGATAAACATGATTGGTTGATTTCTAAATATCCCATCCGTTTTAGAGAAATTAAATGGTACTGGCCGTTGGTGATTCGTGTTTTAGATATGTCGCAAGTGAATGCATGGATTATTTACAACCAGGTAAATAAAGATGAAACCATCCCTCTGCTGGATTTTAGACGAAGAGTTTGTTTCTCTTGGATGAAAAAATCAGAAGGAAGAGCAAGTAAACCTACTCCAGGTTCTTCCGAAGTACTTTTACAACCTATCAGGTTCGACAATATTGGTCACTATATGATGAGGAGGGACAAACAGAGGCGTTGCCAAGGACTTTTTACGTTGTAAAAAGAAACCTCTAACTTTTTGTATTAAATGCGAAAAAACACTTTGCAGTGAATGTTTTATACCTCATCATAGGAAATAAACTTTGAAAAGTTTATTTTATATCTCTTTGTAATCACAGTTTTCGAATAAATTTGATTTTCTTATAAATGTCATCTTTCATAATTTCTGATCATATATCCCCATCGTCATATTTATAGGACAGGCTGAATCAATAACCTGGGTACATTTTTTTTATATTTTATTTTATATTATTTTTTTTTAATGCATTAAAATCTTAACTTGAAGATTTCACCAAAAAAATTCAATGTTTTTTATGCTTGGGAAGTAATGGGTTAATAGGAAGTGAATTGAATATCCGAGGTGCAGTAACACAGAAAAAACATGAAAAGTGACATTTCTTTTTTATTGGGACAGACGCAAAATTTCTAGTATTGACACGCAAGTTATAGTTATCATCAAACCTGACTGCATAATAACCAGCATTTTTAAAGAATATTTTTAACACTTTGTAAAAATAAAGATGTCTAAGCGGTAGAATTCTAAGGTTTTTAAACAGATCAAAGTTAGGTGTACATTGATTTACTTTGCGAATTATTCTTACAGCATGTTTTTGTTAAAGTATTAAAGGTTTAATATTAGAAAAGTATGCACCACCCCAACAAGATAGCCCATATTGCAATTTAGATTTTAAAAGACCATTATAAACCAGTTTCAAAACAGATTGATTACGAAAGAAACTAAGGTTGTAGAGCTGCTTGACAACAATAATATTAATTAAATAAATAAAAAGGTTAAAAAAACATAAAGATCTTCATTTAAAAAATTAAATAATAAAACTAGTATTACTTAGATTTAACTTAGGTTTTCACAATGAAAAAAGAATATAAGAAATTGAATTGTGCGCGTGCATTTTCACGATTTTGTTTTTTTTTTTTAATTTTGAGTTAATTTTTCGGAAATATGCACAAAATATGGATTTATTATTAACAATATGCAAGAATATGCAAAATATGCAAAAATATGCACTAACGATTAGATGCCAATTTAAATGAAAATTCATGAATCGGAAATATAACTTATCCTAGTGGTTCTAATGTCTCTTAAAAAAAAAATGTAAATGCATTGAAATCCTAGCCCTACTAATGAGCATGGCAATCGATGATGGAGGGTTACAAAAAAAAAAAAGCTAGTTTGAGGAGAACACGTTTATTTATCAGCGGATGCAGAACAGAAGTGTCAAATTTCACAGTAAGAAGACAGGAACGAACTGGCGAAGATCAACAAGCTCAAGCTTCAACAAGAGGAAGCCTTTCTCGGATAAAAACTTTATTTGATACTCAGGATCTTGCAGCGCCAGAACTGGAATGCCGTCTTGGCATATTAGAATCGTATTTTAAGCAAATATTAGCGTTTCAAGGTATAATCGAAGAAATTGTGCATGAAGACACCAGCCGAAATGAATTGGAAGATTTGTACGTTTCCACAAAAGCTAAGATTTTATCACTTATGGGCAATAGTAGACGGAGTAGCATCTTCGAATCTTCGTGGACTATTCCTTCTTCTGTTAACCATCTAAGAAAATTACATTTAGATAATATTTAGAGTATAAACATTTATAAACCTCGATACTAATCCAACCCTTTCCAAATTGAAAAATTTAATCATTTGTTGACTTGCTTTAGAGATCAAGCACTTGGAACAATTAAGGCTTTTCAAATAAATAATTATACGAAAGCACTTAACCGTTTGAAGGAACGTTACGATAACAATCGTCTGATTTTCGTAGAGAATATTACTCAACTTTTCGAGTTATGAAGGACTAAGAAAACATAAGCTTGTCAACTTCGTAATTTAGTAGACAACATTAGTGCAATTTCTAGTTCTCTTTTTCGCTTGGCTCGGAATCTGACATTTGCAATGCTATCATCATTCATATCGCGATGAGTTGAGTTGATGAAGGAACTCAATCTAAATGGGATGAATAGTTCGACTACAATAGCTTACCAACATGGAAACATTGTGCTGACGTTTTAGAGAAGCGTTGTCAATTTCTTGAAGTAGGAGAAGGTAAAGCTCTGCAAGCAGATAACCGCAAACAACCGTTGACAAGGTATAAAAGCCATCGTTTCGAAAGCCAGCAGTGGTCATCCTTTATAGCCAATCAAAAATCGTGTTCGTTTTGCAGGGACAGTACTCATTCCATTAGTACTTGCCCACAGTTTACCGAACTCTCCATTTTCGATCGTTTCAATAACGCAACAACGTAAGCTTGTGCCTAAATTGTTTGTGAAAAGATCATAATGTCGAATTCGCCATCAATCGTATCATACGCTACTTCATCGGACAATTCAAAACACAAGTGGCTTAACCACATATGTCTCTTTATCATCAGCAGCTGCCAACTCTGCCCTCGAAGCAGATTGGAAACATAAGGAAACGAACAAGTCATTCTGGCTACAGCTCTTGTTCTTGTTAGGGATGCTGCTGGAGGTTTCCAAATAGGACGAGTTTTATTAGATTCAGGCTCACAGGTGAATTTCATCAAAAAGGACTTTGTTAAGTTGTTGAATTTATGAACTCAAAGAGAAACAGTAGATATTATTGAATAGGTTGCAAGGAGACAAAGATAAGTTCTCATCAATGTGTTCTACGGCCAAATAGTACGTCGATTAAGTTACGAGTTGTATTCGGCGCTTCTTGTCGCACATCGTCACAAATATCTCTAAACGAAATTCGAATGCCCGGCCCCACCATTCAGGATGATCTCTTCATAATTCTTCTTCGCTTTCGCATGAATGGATTTGCTTTAATTGCTGATCTAGTGAAGATGTATAGACAGGTTTTGGTACACCCATCCCATGGAAGTTTTCAGTACGTCTTGTGGATTGTAAGGGACAAGGATTCAATTGTTTTCAAAATTTTCAAAATTGTTTTCAAAAATGGCATTACCTCAGCTCCATATCTCGCAATTCGCTGTTTGCAATACCTTGGAGACAAATTCGAGAATGAAATCCTTTGGAATCTCACGTTGTAAGTTTGGATTTTTACGTCGGTGATATGATTACTGGAACAGATAATTTGAAAACTTTAGCACAGTTAAAAAGCGAAGTCGAAGCTGCGCTGCATCTGCAATCCAAATGGCATAGTAATCACCCTATCATCATCACAGCTAATATGAGTGAATCTTACATCACAAGTATACTTATTATAACACGGAATTCGTCACATGATCACTTCTACTTTTCGTACAATCCTAATAGAACATATTCGTCATATTCTAAAAGGTCGATATTGTCCTCTTCATTGTTCGACACAATGGGCTTGCTTAATCCTATTTTAGTAAGAGCAACAATCATTTTACAACAGTTGTGGATCAACAAAATTGGGACGCAGCAATTCCACAACAAATCGACATGGAATGGCGACAATTTATGGCTGATCTGAACTCTCTTCAAAATCTCTCAGTTCCACGATTCGTTCTTACCTCGGATATTCAAATAGTACAGGTTCATCGATTTTGTGATGCATCTATGAAAGCTTATGGATGCTGCATTTATATTCAGTTACTAGATTTACAAGGTTCAGTAGTAACTAATTTGTTAGTCGGAAAGTCTACAGTTGCACCAGCAAAACGGATTTCTTTGCCTAGACTTGAACTTTGCAGTGCTCATTTACTCTCAAAACTATGGTTAAAAATTATCGATTTTCAAGCAATTGTTTTCAGAGCTTTACTTTTAGAAAGATTCCCTAGTGGAATCTGCACTGGATATTCACTCATTGCTCTAAACTAAGCACGTTTGTAGGAACTTGTATAGCGGCATTGCAGGAAAAAACTGTTGACGTCATCTGGAGGCATATATCTACAGAATTTAACCCGGCAGATCGACATTACGAAATCTAATTTGTTTCCTGCATTTTAGTTGAGCTCATCGGAAAAATGGCCACCCACAAACTACTCATCTCTAACTTCAGAAATAAAAAAAACTTAGAAAAACGGAAAACACTATCTATCAAGTTGCAAGCCGACTCAAAATTATGTACTCGATGTAGTAAATAGATTTAGCTCATATACAAGTCTCATAAGAGCATTTTCATTGGTATTGGAGTTTGACAATGTTCTTTATACAGATCTTATGATCGTCAGAATAAAACAAGCACATTAATTTTCAGAAGAAATCCAACAACTTCTTAAAAACAAAATAATAACAGGCGCATCTCAAATGGTTGAACCCTTCTCTGGACATAAGTAAGGGCTATCCTATCCTACGAGTTATATGTCGGTTGAGAACAAAAACATCCACTCCTTCTGCCTGAAGGTTCTCAATTCGCCAATCACGTTGTTCGTCACTTACACAACTAACTATCACGCTGGACCTAAAACACTTATTGCTTTGCTCCGACAAAAATTTGGATTGCCAAAGCAAGGGACTTGATCCGAAAAGTTGTGCGCAACTGCATTCATTGTGTTCGATATCGTCCTGGGCTACTACACCAAACAATGGGAGATCTTCCTCCAGAAAGAATCAGTGCGACTCGTCCCTTTCTACGTTGTGGTGTAGATTTTTGTGACCCAGTATTTGTTTACCACAGAATTCGTGGCAAGGTGCCCTATAAAGCATACATCGCAGTGTTCATTTGCTTGGCGACAAAGGCAGTGCATCTCGAAGCTGTCTCTAATCTCTCTGTCGATGCTTTCATAGCATCTTTAAAACGTCTAATCAGTCGTCGAAGTCTCCCACGAGAGGAAAAATTGATTGAGCTCGTAATTGGAGGAAAAGAGGAAAAATTGATTGAGCTCGTAATTGGAAGTGGTTTTAACTCGCTCTATAATAAAATGTTCTAAAGCAGAGATTTAAATGGCTTTTGATAAAGAAGTGTACAAATATCATAGACATTAACCAGAATAAACATTTTAAGAGCATATACATATATGTAACTGAAATTAGTGCATCTTTAATCAAATTGTCTAAATTTAAAATTGTACGGTGTGCAATTGTTTACTTTTGCTTTGTTTTCTTGTCTCCATCATCTTAACAAAATAAATATGTATGTGTGTAATCACTGCGGTGATAATTTTCCTCTGGAAAGGGATTATGCTATGTTCGCTCTGTACTGAACTGTAACTGAAAAATCATGGAGAACCATGGGTGCGAAGAGAGAAACATGGAAATGTTGGGGCGATATCCCAAGTGGGGACAATGTATTAGCCTCACACACACCTACATCACATACCTTCCAGCAGTCTCATAAACAATAGCAAGAATGTTGATAACTCTAACGTTCGAGCTGATGATATAAGAGGTGAAGGAAATTATCAGAAGTTGCGAATTTCTTGGGCTGAAATATGAAGAACTAAACACAAATATGTCAAAACATATTCAGCTGTTCGAAAATCTCTCAAAAGAAATAGCTGAATTCAAAGAAAATAATAACAAAACACAAAACAAATAAAGAAAATAATACAAAATATGCAAGTACAAATAAGTAATATTGAACAGCAAATAATAAAGAACAATGTTGAAATTAAAAACATCCCACCCACACCACAGGAAAAAAAGGTTCAATTGGTCTAACTGGCAAAACTATTAATATGGATATCAAAAACAGCGATATAGTAGACGCCTTCAGAACAAAGTATGACAAATCGTCTATAGTTGTAACATTTGCTTCAATCATTTGCAAGCAACCCGACCCACCAAATTAAAAGACAACAAACAACAACAATAATAACAACACAAACGTGCCCGATGCTGTTATTTACATCAATAATCAGCTGACAAAGCAAAACAAACAATTACTGTGGCTAGTCAAAGAAAATGCTAAACAGGAAAAATGGAAATTCGTTTGTAGTTGCCATCACCGAGGTCTCCGATGTTGACAAAATAACAAACGTATTATAATCGTTTGCACTCTTTTGCCAAATAGAGAAACATACACACATGCATGAAAAAATGACAAAAACAAAAACAATTAATAAACTATTAGCTAATATGGACTGTAGGGTAACAAAGGCTCAGCATCAGAATTAAAAAGGAACAATTGTTGTTATTTATGTTTTAGTATAAGATCACTACGTGCAAATTGGGATAGTTTTTTGCATTAGCATAAAGCACCTTATAATTGCACTGGATATTATAATTTTACTTGAAACGATTAAAGAGGATTAAGAGATAAAATATTACCCACTCGATGGCTTTTATATTCCAGAATTTATAAACAGAAGCACGAGCCGAGATTTTAATATTTGTCCGTAATAATATTAAATATAATCGATTACACAGTGTAAGCGTAGCCAATGAAAATATAAAAATATATCTAACGGAAGAAAAAAATATGTACTTGGTTTATACAGACCACCAGAGCCAAAAAGATTTCATAGATGAATTAGAGAAGAACTTTTATGAAATTAAAAGTAACGATGAAATAATTGTAATGGGTGACATAAACATTAATGTTCGAAATTCAAACTCAAACTATGTATTTAGAACTGATACCAACAGTTGGGTTGGCGAATATTATTACTGAATACACAAGAATTGACCCAGCAAGCGGGTCGAAATAATCAATAGACCATATCTTAGTACGTAATATAGAGAGCGTAATATCTTTAATAATTAAAAATGGCTTAACGGACCATTATCCAACGTTATACTGCAAGGGCGCACAGAAACCACATGGACGCAATGTAGCACCAATTTTCTATATTTGTATTGTACAAACAAACTTGATACACTTATTTCTGCAGCAAATTGGGAAGAGATATTGAATAAGGGTGATCCAAGTCCAAGATCGTTCAGTACAAAACTTCAAGAAAGCAACTTGCGTTCAAATGGTGAAAAGGAAATGTAAAAACATGGTAATTTCCGTTCAAAAAAAAGATACAAACTTTCATAGAGAACAACAGACTTAACAAGAGCTATGAGACAGAATACAAGTGTTGCCGGAATAAATAAAATAAAGAAATAATGATACAAAAAGCTAACTATTGAAAAGACAAATAGACAAATTTAATAAAACACCTCGCAAAACATGGAATTTAATTAATGAGATAATGGGAAGAAGAAAACTCACTACTGATGATGTCATTAATAATAATTTCACACATACAAATCATACAACAGTGTGAGAGAGTTACATCGGATTATAACAATATAACTATTCCCAATCGAAACTAATGTCTCAGAAGTTTATAACTTAATCAGTCGAATAAAGAAAATAAATCCCCAGGATTTGACGGAATTAGACCGGGCAATATAAGACGTCATGCACCAATATTTGCTCCCATTCTTTGTAAACTCATTAATCTAAGCCTGATGAAAGCAACAATTCCAGAAACACTTAAAACTGCGGTGGTGAGACCAGTCTATAAAAGAGATGTAAAAAAAGAGATTAACAACTGCCGTCCAATCTCCATATTGTCAGTTATCGAAAGTGCATGGCAGATGTGATCATGAATAGGCTAAACAATTTAATAGGGAAATATAACATCATTCATAAAAATCAGTTTGGATTCCAAAAAGAAAAAAAGTACTGGCAATTTGCTTGCTGACTTTGCACATTGTATCAACGAGAGTCTAAATAAAAGTCACTACATATTAGTACTATATATGGATTTCAGTAAAGCCTTCGACACTTTGAACCACACTAAACTTCTAGAAGCACTCGAGCATCTTGGTATCCGTGGAATCATGTCGAATTGGTTTACTGCCTACTTAAAAAATCCACAGTTTTGTGCAAAAATCAATAACACTTATAGTAAAATGCGACAAGTCAAATATGGAGTGCCACAAGGCTTCAAACTAGGACCCATCCTCTTTATATTGTACACGAATGAGTTCCTGCGTTTTTTTTTAAAAGGCAAGCCTTTTGCTTTTGCCGCCGACACAGCAATAGTGGTTCGCCATAGGTGTCTGGAGACGGATACAAAAATAATGCAAGATGAGTTTAACTTGGCCGTGAAATAATGTCACGATAATGCGCCAAAAACGAAAATTAAGCACATTCGAAGTCCACAGTATGCAGTAACACAACAGCAGATATTTTTTAAAAATGATGCATGTCCTTCAACACGTAGTCCACCAATCAAAATCGTCGAATCATATAAATATCTCGGGGTCATAATAGATAGCCATTTCATCTGGGGTTAGCATGTTGAAAAAATCCGTAGCGATATAGGGGGCGCGCTTTTTGCAATTGCGCACTAACTATTCAACGCCTCAAGTCCTAAAACAAATCTGCTACGCCTTAATTGAATCCAATTTAAGGTACTTATTAAGGTATTCTTGCATGGGAGAATGCATCTACAAAACACTTGATGAAATTGCAAAAGTTACAAAACTCTGCGCTGAAACTTATCAATAATAGAAATGTTTCAAACGGAAGGCAATTTTGTGTGTTGTCGGTATAACATATCTACCTACATATACAAGATGACACCCGTTCTCAACTACTATGATGACCTGCGATTCAAGAAGGTCATCAAGGCATGTTTCTTATTCCAAGGAACTATGACATCTATAGAAAAAGACAATTATCATCGATGTTAAATGAATTACCAGATAACCTTAAAAAATATTAGAAATTTTAAATACTGAAAAGAATGTATTAAAAACTTCTTACATCTCAGTTGTCTATGTCAAACAAGTAATTGTCATTGTAATTTTTCAGAAAGCTTTATATTTTTATTCTTATTATCATTTAAAACATAAAAGTTAAATTAATGTAATGCTCAATTTAAATTAATATATTGATATGCGATCTTCTGCAGAAAAGCCAAAAGGCTTCGCAGGAGTATTGTAAAAGATGTAAATGTTAAAGTGAATTGAACAAATTGAATTGAATTGAATTGAAAAAAAGCTTTCGGCCTGTGTTAGACCACACGGGCGCATAGATTAAACGTAGAATACGTATCAGTCTTTTTTCAATAAAAATATAAGAAGTAAATATAATATTGTATAAATGATTTAAATGTTTTAGTAATAAAAAACTCATTATAAATTTCTGTATGAAGTTTTTCTATTTATTTTTTATTTTATAATATTTTAACCAAGTTGTGCGTTTACAAATTTTTTTTGATTATTTACACTTACATACATTGTAAATAATTGTAAAAAATGTAAATAATTGTAAAATATTGTAAATAATTGTAAAGTATTGTAAATAATTGTAAACTACTGTAAATAATTGTAAATTAAATGAATTATTTGTAATAAATATTTACAATACTTTACAATTATTTACAATAGTTTACAATTATTTACAATATTTGACAATTATTTACATAAGGAATAGTTATTTACAAAACATACATTATTTACAATAAAATTTCAGGCCTGTAAATACATGCATTTACATGTAAATAATTATTGTAAATTATGTACGTAATTTATAGGCACAACCCTGATTTTAACACTCACATTTATTTAATTTTACAAAGTATTGGCGTATGGTATGAAAAATAAGACATATGTATATTGTAAATATGAGATTCTAAATTAATATATCTTGAAAATATGGCATCAATGCATGAACCGCCAAGAGTAGTCGCTGTTTTTGGCGACGACAATATCAATACAAATGTTCAAACATGAATTTTAAAAAGATTTCATTTTCTGGTTTAGAAAAATCAATATTGAAATCCCCACACAATATTAGAGGAATTTTGTGTAATTCTGCATTTGCTAGAGTATTGCTTATTTGTCCAATGTGTGTACTATATTGAATGAAATGTCGAGATAAAAATCACTAAATTGTCCCACTTTTATTAAAGTAACCCTGGGTTTATGTCTTGAATATTGTTAGTTGTTTTTGCTGAAATACCATAGGTGGCGCAGAAAAAACAGCAATGCATCAAATGTTAATAAAGTTTATGAGCTTGAAATCGTATTTTCGTATAGAAATTTTATGTGAATAAAATTTAATCAATTAACGATTGCAAAATAAAAGTACACATATTTAAGTTGATGAGTGCTTACTTTATTATTTTTATTGATGACAATTTAATAGAAAAATATGCACTCAAAGTCAAGCAAACAGTTTAACAAAAATCGTACTTCAATTTACACCCCCATTTAATCCGAAAGACGTATTCTACGTCAAAAAGAAGATATATTCTGCGACAACGCGACGAATTTCGTAGAGGCCAACTCAACGTAATTCCTTAAGGCAATTCAATGAGCGGGAGATGATTCTCATAAGACAGACCTGCTTCGGTATTGGCGGAGAATCAACAACATAAAAACTCACTTCTGGAGACGTTGGTGAAGCGAATACGTGAGAGAGTTGTAGCAACGATGGCTGATGGACGGGGTTCGCAATACTATTCCTGGCCAAGACGGAAATGTTCGTGTTGAAAAGAAATATACCTACATATATATTTGCAACACCGAAAAACCAACGTACATGTTCTTCCCCTCTCTTTTCTTTTTTTTCTGTTCTCATTCATTCGCATAACTAATATCATAGTGGAAGCACGCGTTTCAATTTATTATCAGGTTATGGTCCCAGGACTTGACAAATGTGAATATAGTAGTTGAAGTGTAAAATTAAAAATAATAACACTGGTCAGCAAAAAAACAACTTTTTCAAACCCATGAAAGGAATTCAACTGATTTTAAGAGAACATTAAAAAATGTTCACAGTGGTAATAATTTTATGTCTTAGTTAGCTCGGGTTTTTTGTGGATATCAATAAAAAGACTTACAGCTCAGTTAAAAGTTTACTTATATTAATACATTTTTTAATTTTAAAATTGTAAAGTTGAACTACTTTTTCTTTTATAATCGAGATCTACAGCTTCTCTTCTTAACGTCCAACAATAGTCTGCTAGCATAGCAGGGCTCCACTTTCCCTGATAACGCTGTTCCATGGTTGCTATATCCTGGTGGAAACGCTCACCGTGCTCATCACTAACGTCTCTCATATATTGAGCTAAAAAATTTAAATGTGAGTCCAGAATATGTATTTTGAAGGACATTTTACAGCCAATAATGCGCAAGGCTTCAATCATATCTTTTACAAGTGTTTGATAGTTCTCAGCTCTCACATTTCCGAGAAAATTAGTAAAAACATGTACCATGGATTTCCAAGCCTTGCTCTCTTCTTTATTCAATTTACTGTTGAAAGTATTGTCGTTTATCAACTTTCGTATTTGAGGCCCTATCAAAATCCCTTCTTTTAATTTTCCCTCTGTCATTTTTGGAAACTTATTTTTAAGATATTGAAAAGCATCACTTTCGCGGTTAAGAGATTTAACAAAGTTTTTCATTATTCCTAATTTTAGATGCAAAGGTGGAACAATAATGCTCTGTTGTTGAACTTATGGTAGATGGAGTATATTTTCTGATCCTGGAGTGAAACTTTTCCCGGGTGGCCGAACTTTTCTGACGTAATGATTTTCTTTATCGCGACTAGAGACACAAAAAACAATCTTCTCAAGTAAAAGCCTCAGATTTTCGTAGGTTTCTTTCAAAGAAACTGCATGACCCACAGGAATAGAAGGGTATTTATTACCGTTGTACTGCTTTTAGACTACTTTTTGATGAATCTATGAATAATCTCCAAGCTTGTGGGTCGTGATTAATACCGAGCATAGTTTGGACGCACTATATGATATAAGCCATTGAACAAGAAAGAACACGTTCGTGGGTATGCGCGGCGATAACAACCAATACATGTTACAACAAGCACACCATGAGCATAACTCAGAAAATCGAACTAAGCCAGCTGTGAAACGTCTATGGTCACCGCGTACTTCTTGATATTACAACTCATTATCACTGGGCAAAAACCTTGTTGACCAGTGTAATTATTAAAATTAAAATGGCATCGTTATATACATACAATCGATAAGCTCGATGAATCGAACTATGAAACTTGGTCAATACGAATGCGAAGTGTTTTGGTGCATGGAGGTATTTGGAAGGTGGTGAGTTATGTGCAGGAAGTGAAACCAGAAGAGGTTGCAGCTTGGACCACGAACGATGAGGAGGCTTTGGCCACGATAGTACTCAGCGTTATGCCAACACAATTGAATTACATCAAGAACTGCAAGACATCTGCAGAAGCATGGCAGAAATTAATGGAAGTGTACAACCAAAAGGTCCGGTGCAAAAAGTTATTTTATAAAGGGTCCGCCATCTAACGTTTTTTTTTTTTCAAGTAGTGCTTATTTCGTGAATGGTAACACTTAGCTCATGTCTGATTTGACAGATAATTAGTTTTATCCTTCCGCTGAACGAATATGGTTGGGTATATGCTTGAACAACGCTTCGCTAAGTGGGCCTGCGATCGACTTACAGAAGATGCCGATTTTGCCAAAAAAATCATCTTTTCAGATGAAGCTCATTTTGATCTTGGCGGGTATGTAAACAAGCAAAATTGTCGCATTTGGGGCACAGAAAACCCGCACGCATACATTGAAAAGCCGGTGCACCCAAAACGAGCCACTGTTTGGTGCGGATTTTGGTCCAGAGGCATAATTGGGCCATTTTTCTTCGAAAATGAGCAAGGAGTGGCCGTTACAGTCAATGGCGATCGTTATCGGGCCATGTTGAACGAATTTTTGTTCACAAAAATTGAAGAGGAGGATATTGGCAACATTTGGTTTCAACAGGACGGCGCTACGTGCCACACAGCCGAAGCTACACTCGATGTTTTGCGCCCTGTTTTTGAAGATCGCATTATCAGCCGCAGAGCTGATGTCGTTTGGCCACCTCGGAGCTGCGATTTGACACCGTTGGACTATTATTTGTGGGGTGCCGTCAAAGATAAGTGTTACGCCGACAAGCCAGAGACAATTGACGCTTTAAAGGACAATATTCGTGAAGCCATTGGTGAAATACAGCTGCACACAATCGATAATGTGCTTAAAAATTGGACCGATCGTGTAGGCTACTGCATGGCCAGCCGAGGCAGCCATTTGAATGAAATTATTTTCCATTATTAACCGGAAGGATTGTACTTTCAAATAAAAAAAGAAATTTGAGAAAATATTTAGTAGTTTTTTTTATAGCATTTTCAAAAAAAAAAAGAAGTTATTTGGCGGACCCTATACAAGCAACTGCGAACATGCGAATGCAAGATCACGACAACATTGTGGAGTTCATCAATTCTTTCACTGGAATATCAAAAAAATTGGCAGAAGTTGGGATCGTAATACAGTAGGAACTGTTAAGTATAATCCTTCTTTCAAATTCACCAAAATCGTTTGAAAATTTCACAATCGCAATGGAGACGCGACTAAATTTGCCCACATACAGCGCATTGAAATTGAAGCTTCTAGAAGAATTTCAGAGGCGCAAGCAACAAAGAGATCCGTTAGACGACAATAACGCACAGCAAGCGTTCAAATAACAAACAGACAAATAAAAAGGAAACAAACAAATTTAAGGGTAAGTGTTTTGCATGTGGTGGACACTTTTGCGACCCAGTGTAAAGCAAAACAAAGGCATAGCGAATCCGCAATGGGCATTCTAGCCATGGCAGATACACATACACACAGTCAACGGAACTAGCTGGTAAATCGATAGTGGTGCGATCACACACATGTGCAATAAGAAGCAGACTTTTGTTCGGTTTACAGAGCATCAGGAAAAAAATTGGTTGGCTGCGAATGTGTCAATGATGGCAGTGGGGAAAGGCGATCTGTTGTTACGTATGAGCGAGAGAAATATTCGCTGTAGAAATATTTTGTATTCTCCGGAGCTGAAAACGAATTTCATTTCTATAAGCAAGGTAGCTGAAAATGGAATGACTGCCAAAATCCAAGGTGAGCGCACTTGGATAAGGGACCAGCAAGGCAACGTTATTCTGCAAGCACTAGCTTGCTTCTCCAAGCTAATGAGAGCTATGTTGCGGTGAGTAACAACGCTTGTTTGCGGTGAGTAACAACGTAATCTGGCATTGCAGGTATGGTCACCAGAATAATTGCCAAAGTCGTGAGTTGGAGCAGCATGATATGGTACGAGGCCTAAAATTGAAGAAAAACGATGATGACGAGTGTTGTAACACTTGTATACTAGGCAAAATACATACATTACCTTTTCCCCAAACGTCAGAACGCAGATTAACAAAATAATTCGACGCCGTTTTGAAGAAGAATGGAATTCGTCGTGAATTAACAGTGCCACATACTCTACAGCAGAATGGCATTGCAGAACTTGCAAATCGAACGTTGGTGGAGATTGCTCGTTGCATGCTGCATACACGCAGGTTTGCCTCAAAATTTGTGGGCGGAAGCAGTCTCAACATCAGCATACATCCGCAACAGGTGCCCTACCAAGTTATTACAAAATTAAACTCCGTATGAAGTTTGGTACAACAAGAAACCAACGGACAGTCATCTTAAAATATTTGGTTCGATTGCAGTGGCCTTAAATAAAAACCATCACGCCAAATTTGGACCCAAACGCAAGATGATTGGATATTCCACCGACTCGAAAGCATATCGTCTGTATGATAAAGAAACGCATAAAGTAGTCGTGAAAAGGGATGTACTTTTCAATGAACACTTTCAAAAACATGAAGATACACGAAATATTGATATTGATACGAAACAGTTTTTTTCATGCGGCGAAGATGATGCAAATTAAACAATTATTTATTAGTTTGTCATAAAAAAAATATTTTTATTTATTCGTTGTCGGGCAGCGGTTGCCCTTACACTTCAAACTTAAGATTGAATACAATATTTTCTTAAACTACCTTAAATACTAATTGTGCGGAAGGTGGATACGAGGGATCAAATAGCACGCCGTCGAGAACTATGCTCTGACTGGTGGAAGTGGTGTTTCGTATTTCTCCCGTTCACCGGTGCCTGCTGGAATGTGTGCGCACAGTCAGCAACCTTGACGATGATATTTGGATTTCCGTGGGATTTGTCGTCACTTGGAATGCGCGTGTCAGCTTCGAATGTTTATGTCGTTAACTTGCACAGCTAAATGATATGCCATTGTTATGCCTTGTTTTAAGACGATAAGAAAAAAAGATGCCTCGTCGGTCCAGCTATGTATTCCGGGTTTGGGGAATGCTGGTGTTACCGTCGGAGAAAATGAAAATGAAGATCCACCGATGAGATGATCGAACGACAACAAAGGCGAATTTAATGAACAATAACAAACAAAAAAAAAAACACTGAATTTAAACTTCTAATTTAATTAACGATAACAAAAAAAAAAACAAAAACCACTGATTTTAAACTTCTAAATTTCTTTTATTAAAAGTGCACAATGACTACAGAACTATTTTGCAACAATCACTAAAATGAACTTATATTTTGTGTGTACTTATATTTTAATTATTGCTGACATATTATAATTTACTTACTTCAATTTATTGCCGATATAGAATTTGAATCAATCAAAAGAGGAAAAAAATGAAATTATTGCTGACATTTGACAATGGACTTATTTCAATTTATTGCCGATATAGAAACTGAATCAATCAAAAGAGAATAAAAATGAAAAGGTGTTCAGGCGCTGAATCGGCACGCGTGCGGTGTTTTGCCGTTCCATTTTGTTCTTCTTTTTTTTTTTGTTGCTTGCTTCCTGCATAACTCTCCCTTTAAACACATCTAGGGATACCTTATCTTTAGATTGGATTTTGGTGTCTGCATCTCGAAGTTTTCTATTTGTCGTTCAGGTGTGTTGTCCACTCTAAGAGTTATTTCGCGACTTACTCGATTTCTTTTATTAAAACATCTGTTAAACAGGGGTAGTGTTGTTCTTCCGGAACTACATTTCCACATCATATAAGCTATGAGTAGTACACTTAAAACCCCTGTTATTGAGATGAGTATACCTTGAGAACGTTCGGGTATTTTTCCTAGGGCTTTTAACCAGAAATCTCTTTGTTGTTGTATTTCCACTGATAGGTCTTGTAACTCATGTACCTATGTCCTTCGCTGTAATTTTGGACATCGGTTCCCGGGAGCAGTCATCTCATTCTCTATAGGAACATTTATTTCTCAGCAATACGTCAGCATCCTTGTTCGGTGTTCTAATAGTTGTATCATATGTTTCTAGCTTACAATTTTCGGTTAAAGTTATTATACCTGTACCAACAAGTTTTCCTGTTTCTGTGTTATTGTTACATTTACATTTAAAACTAGTTTCATCGGTAATTGTACATTAAAATGAGTTACTTTTGATTTGGTGATAAATTTCTGCTTTTGAATTTATTAGTTTAATATTACAGTTGTGGGCTCTATTTCTTATAAAAATATTTACTTCACAATTTGAATCACTCATGGTACTTTTAAAAAATTGCATTTTACAAACAAATATTTCATTAACAAATTTTCAATCATCTAGGTTATGTTTTATGCTATATTCTTCTCTTATTTTGTCAATTATTAAATATTTATTATCTAAAGCTAAAATTAATATTCCATTTGTAACAATTTCAGGAATAGCAATTATTTCATACTAATCGTCATTGATTTTGGTTACTATTGATACGCTAATGACAACAATTATGTTTCGCTCTTTAGTAAATGCTTTCAATTCTATGAGTTTTAGGATTTGCGAATAATTTCCTATATTCGGTTCTATTGCAAGGACTCTGTTATGTTCCAGAACTCTTAATTCTTTTAGTAGGTCGGCCGGGTAGATTATCCGGGGATGCTAAATCCCTGCTTGAATGAATAAAAGGCTATCTATAAATTTTTCTACTTCGAATTTCAATTGCATTAATTTATGGTTAACTTTATTTGACATGTCTTCAAAATACGAATTAATAAAATAGTTCGATTGGGATTGGCTTGGTCACTATTAATTTTATTAAGCTCGGTTAAAACGTTGTTAATTTTGTTCATAGTAGTTTTACTGTTCTTTACGCTCTCTAATACCTCTTTGTTTAAATGACTCAAAATATTTATGTTTTTCTCCATACCGTCTTTAATACGTTGCTCGTTCTCAGAGACACTTTGGATTGCCGTATGATAGTATTCGGCATCCTCATTGTCCATAGTTCCAAAAAGGACTTTAAAACCTGAACCAATTATATTAATCAAGATGCGTTTTTCTCTTTTTGGTTTGCCAATTATTCCCAGAATTATTCCGATTTTATGGTCTATCTTTATTAATTCCCGTCTGGCTGTTTGTTGAAATACTTTACATCCTATTCTTGATTCTAAGCAAATACTATCTATTGAATTTATAATAGTTCGGATATTCGAACTGGATTGTTCTAACGTATTTATGTCTAAATTTATTATGATTGATACTTGGCTATTTATTTCTTTTCCCTCTCCTAAGTGATTGAAATATAAGCCAGTGTGATTTTGTAAGTCGCTTATTCGGACGTTTTCTGCTGTAATCTGTTCGATGAACGAGATCCTGAAAAATAAGGTTTCATGTTAGCTTTATTGAATTTCTGTTTTGTGTTTGGAAGACCTACTACTAGATGGTTATCGTGAACTTCTAAGATCGAAAAGGGACCCTTATAAGTACTTTTAAGCCTTCCTTTTCTTTCGTTCTTTACTAATACCTTGTCGCCTATCAATTCTTTTCCCTATCTGCCTATAATACAATACATAAGCTTAGATTTTTTCCTACATTCTCTAGTATGTTTCTTAACGTTTTTCTGAATGTCGAAAAGATTTGCTTTGAGTTCATCCACATAATCATAAATCGTTGTTTCGTACACTATATCGACCCGCTAGGTTGGTTTGCCTAAACACCGAAAACAACTTCATATGGCGTGTATTCCGTTGTATTGTGGATTGTGGCGTTATAACAGAAACTTGCATAAGGCATTCGTCTATGCCAATCTTTTAGTTGGTTTAGCTCCTTTCCTCTTGTTTTGAGGTATTCCAATAACCTACACTGTGCTTTCTCTGCGCTCCCATTAGCTTTTGGATAAGCTACGCTGATTGTTATGTATTTTATCCCTAATAGCATACAGAATTCCTCAAAAAGGGAATTTGACAAACTCTGTACCGTTATCAGATAAGAATAATTTTGGCATTCCAAAATTCATAATTCACTCGTCCATAATAGCTCGCGCCAATGTCTCCATGTTTTTATTTTGAAGCGTGTGTCGCGCGGACACTAGCGATTATAAAAAATGGAAATGATTAATCCAATTACCGATTGTGATTTACTCCGGACGCGATATTCACATAAACTATTCGAAAAGAGGAAAATAAAACGATAAAAGTTAAATTAACAAAAGATTTATTTCGATCTTCTCGATCTCAGTTCTGTACAAGAAGTGTTCGAAAAATTGCAATCGTGGTGTATATGTACACTCGCCATAGTACACTCGCTTCTCTACGCAAGTCTTCTGTTTCTATTTCTTTTCTACTTGTGCTTGCTAGATTTTCCCTATTCTCATTATTTACTTCAATATCTTCTTCTTCTAAAGGACTCATTAAATCCTGCCATGTTTCTTCCCTTTCTTGTTCAGTTATTCTGACATTCCTACTTAGTTCATCGGCTACTACATTTTCCTTACCTTTCTTATAAGCAATGGTATTGTATTCTTCAAGTTTGAGACGCCATCTTACTAGTCTGCTTCCTGGATCCTTGACCTTAGAAAGCCATGTCAGAAGTCTGTGGTCGGTTTGTATAACGAATTTAGTACCATAAATGTAAAGTCTAAATTGTTTATTTGCCCATACGATGGCCAGGCATTCCTTTTCTGTGTTCTGTAGTTATTTTCTGCTTTGTTAAGGGTCCGGCTTGCTAGTGTAGATCGTAGTGGAAGATCTTTGCCGTTATGTTCTTGGCTGAGTACGGCTCCAATGTCTCGATTAGAAGCATCAGTGGCAATCATAAATGGCTTACTGAAATCCGGATATTGCAATATGGGGTGAGTCGTAATTATTTCCTTTAGTTAAGTGAAATTTCCTTGCTGTTCCGGACCCGAAATAAACGGAACATCTTTTTTAGTAGTCTATTTAGAGGTTCGGCAACATTACTAAAATTCTTTATAAATTTCCTATAATACCCAATCATCTCGAGGAAAGATTTTATTCCCTTAGTATTTATAGGTGCTTCCATATTTACCTATATAATACCTTCAATCTTTTTTGGATCTGGTTTAACGCCATCGTCCGTTATAACATGATCCAGATAGGAGACCTCTTTTCTCAAGAACTCACACTTGTCGGGTTGTAGTTTGAGGTTTGCCTTCCTTAGCTGTTCAAGTACTTCCACCAATTTTTCGTTGTGTTCTTTTAGATTCTGTCCATATATGACGATGTCGTCTAGATAGACAAAACACTTGATGCCTTGTAATCCTGCCAGAACTGTGTTCATGAGTCTCTATGTCTTCTCTATGTCTTCGTCTGCCATTGGAATTTGGTGAAACCCGGACGTTAAGTCCAAAGTGGAGAAGTATTTAGCTTTTCCCAATTGATCTAAAATTTTCGCGATATTGGGCAGAGGATAGTTGTCTGCGATAGTCAAGTCATTTAGCTTGCGGTAATCAATAACCATACGCCATTTCCTTTTCCCACTTGCGTCGGCCTTTTTCGGGACTATCCACAATGGTGAACTCCAAGGCGAACTGCTGTCGCGTATTATACCGTCATCTTTTAACTTCTTGACTTGTTCGCGAACTTGCTCCACGTGTACCTTTGGTTATCTATAACTTTTAGTAAATGTAGGTTCCGAACCAGGCAAGGTACGTATTCTATGTTTCACGTCTGACGTGTGTGACAACTTTTCGTTTTCTGTACTGAAAATTTCACTGAACTTTTTAATTATCTCTATTAGGCTATCTTTCTCCTCTTTGAACTCTACTTTCTGCGATATTGAAATCACTCAAATTGGATCCTTGTACGGATATATCCTTCAAAACACAATATGTCTGTTGTGTTTACAATTGACACTAGACATTTTTCCTGTTTTTTCCCGGTTACGCAACTTGGAATGATGATACCATCGGTAATTTCCTGTTTTCGTATAACTATCTCCATATCTAGATTACCCTTTACATTAACAGTTCTAAAAGTTCTAAAAACTTCAGTTCTTCCTTTAACAATTTGTTCTTCATTCAGGTATCTGAGCGGAATCTTTCCGAAACCACCTACTATTACATTCTCTTTGTAATCAATTATTAAATCGCCTTCCCTTAGGAAATGATTCCCAATCAATCCATCGTATTCTCCTAATAGACCGTTTTCGATGACATGGAACTTTATCACATTTGGCTTCAATTTGCCAACCTGACAACAAAGTGCAACTTTGGATTCAGTTTCTCCTAAAGTCTTACAGCATTTACCTCCTATTCCCCTGAATTTCATTGTTTTCTCAATATTCATCTCGTCTTTATATACGCCATTTGCTTTAATAAGGGAGATCTCGGCTCACGTATCTGTTATACATTTTTTATTTCACCATTAACTACTCCCAAAATGTGAGGACTTTCAGAGCTGTCCAAAGCCCTTAACTGCAATGGGACCTCACTCGCAATGCAGCTTACCGACAATTGTGCTTCCGCCGCAGTCGATGGATGATTCGCGTTTTGCTTAAATGGATTTATATAGGTTCCGTTCTGATCTTTTTTTGAAAGTCGACAGTTTTTCGCGATATGTCCGGGTTTGCCACAGTTGTAACATCTTATGCTTTGGAAGTTGATCCTAGCTAAGTTTTTGAAGGTGTAGTCCTTCTGAGTGTTGGTTCTAAACATATTTATGCGTTGCTCTTCCTCGGACGCAAATTGGGCGGGTTTGGATATCTATATATTTGGTTATATGTAGGTTTGGTTATATATATATAACAATCTTTCCGGCAATCCGTTTATGAAAACCGTTAGAGTTTCGTTTTGAATGTATTCCAATTGACCATCTCTATGTTCTTCTTTTACGTCTGCGAGCTTACTTTGTAACAGTCGTCGCTGCAGAGTTTCGACTCTTTGATGATAGTGAACAACGGACTCGTCCCTATTTTTACTAATAGAAGCTTAACCTATGAAGCTGTAAGGCACTGTGAGGTTCCCTAAATATGAGCGTCAGTTCCTTTTTTAGAGTGTCCCAGTCTCTGATTTCTTTATTCATTAAAATTTTGGTAGCATTACCACGAATCTTCGTTTTGATGTACTTAAAAGGAACATCTTTTTGAGGGAGAGATGCTAATTGGATAGCATCATTGCATGAATCAATAAAGGTGAAAACTTCGCTGCTCGTACCGTTAAAGGTATGGATGAAGTTAATCAAGACATTTATGGGAATCTCAGCCATTCTCGGAATTGAACCACTACCGTTATTAATTTCGCTATCAGATTAATCACTATTTGTACCGTTATCACTTTCGTTCTCTATGTTATTAATATTTCGGAATTAAGAGAACCGCAAAGATTTGAAAACATTTAGAGCACTCCCTTTGAGTATTCACTTTATATGTTTGTACAATGTATAGGAAACAATTGCTTTACAATAAAAAAAATTACTCACTGATTCCTTGTTGATCCTCGGTGAATCCCACCGCAGCCACCAGAAAATGAGTTATACCTTGTTTTAAGGCGATAAGGAAAAAAGATTATAACGAGGATCCCTCCTCGGGTCAGCTATGTATTCATGGTTTGGGGAATGCTGGTGTCACCGTCGGAGAAAATGGAAATGAAGATCCACCGATAAGATGATAGAATGACAACAAAGGCGAGTTTAATTAACGATACCAAAAAAACAAGAACCACTGATTTTAAACTTCTAAATTTCTTTTATTTAAAGAGCACAATAACTACAGATCTACTTTGCAACAATCACTAAAATCAACTTCGACCCGTTACAATTTTTCGATGTACTTATATTTTAATTATTGCTGATATTTGATAACTTACTTATTTTAATTTATTGCCGATATAGAATTTGAACCAATCAAAAGAGAATAAAAATGAAATTATCCCTGACATTTGACAATTTACTTATTTCAATTTATTACAAAAAGTACAGGCTTTTCGGTCATTCACCAGAACATTCGTAGCATGAGAGCTAACTTTGATTCTTTTTTCACTCATCTCGCATCTCTTGACCATTTGCCGGATCTGATATTTCTTTCTGAGATTTGGATTTTCGTAGAAGAAATCTCAGATTATGCAATACCCACATTGTCTGCAAACTGTAATAGTAATTATTCAGCTGGGGGTGTTGCAGTGTTCTTCGGAAATAACTTAGAAGGTTGTGAAGTTAAGATGTGGAAAATTGAAAGTGCGGATATATTGACTGTATATTGTGAAATTGCTGGCGCACGTTACTGTTTTTGTTGTGTATATAGACTTCATAAGTTTTCAGTAGCTGCGTTCATAGATGAATTTTCCGATTTCTTAGACAAGCAAACTTGTAAAAATATGGTACTCCTGGGTGATCTTAATATAAACATTCTGTCTGATTCAATAGATGTCGACAACTGTTGGCCTCATATGGTCTTGAGTCTTTATTGAATCAACCTACCCGCTTAGATTCCTGTCTAGACCATATTTTCATAAGGCTTCATAGAAACAATTTTATAGAATACCAAGTAATGGCCTATGATTTGGGTATAACAGATCATTATTTAACTAGTATTCAATTCGATCATAAAGAATATAAGACTAGCAATTCCTCGTATTTTGGTTTTGATAAAACTGATTTTAATTCTTTTAAAACTAAGCTTAGCTTTGAATTTTGGGATGAAATTTTTAACTCACATGATCCATCCCAAGCCTTTGATACATTCCTTAAAATATTTCAGTCTCACTTATCGTGTTGTAGTCATCGTATGAATAAAAAGTGTAATAAATTCAGATGTATCAAACCGTGGATGACTATCCCTTTACTTAGAAAAAAAAAAAAAATGTTATATTCGCGTGTGAAAAAGCATCCCAATAATACAAGGCTTAAAAAGTATTACGATAAATTATGTACGGAATTGAAAAATGACATACCAATTTGCAGGGATTCTTACTTTGGGAACAAGTTAACTAAGAATATTGGTAATGCGAAAAAGGAATGGGAAGTGGTAAATGAGATACTAAACAGAACAAAGAAGAATGATGATATAGTTTTAGAAATTAATAATGTACTTGTATCTGACCCGTTTTAGTGTCCAACCTCTTTAATGATTTTTTTCTAATCTGTCCTCCGCACAAGAATTGTCAAATGTAAGTGTTTCTTCTTGCCTATGTGAACATTCATTTAACCCTTTCACCCCCGAATTTTTTAAGGCGGGGCAAACAATTTTTTGCCGACATATTTGTGTCAATATGCACCTAAATATGAACTGATATAATTTTCGAAGTCCTATCTATCATGGTCCCGGAATTACAGAATGTTGCCTATAGGTGGTAAATTTGAAGCTCATATGGAAATAATTTTTTTTTTTTTATTTAGATATTTTTATTGAATT
This sequence comes from Merodon equestris, assembly GCA_958301585.1. Taxonomy (NCBI): domain Eukaryota; kingdom Metazoa; phylum Arthropoda; class Insecta; order Diptera; family Syrphidae; genus Merodon; species Merodon equestris. The sequence continues at coordinate 94,146,133 of OY284413.1, forward strand.
TAAATATGCAATTTTTCTGCGGATTGCAACACAAATATACTTTGCATTTGCTGCACTTTAAGCATGGAAAGCCAGTTTGACACATCCTGCATCGTCCCTTCGAACCCCATTGCACCCAATGGCTAGTTTGGTCAAACCTTTTATTTTTTTCAGGTTCTGCACAATAAGTTCTTTTATAAGAGCTTGCAGAAGCTAGAGCTGGCGATGTATATCTGATGATGATGGAGCTGGTGATGATGAATTCGATAGCAAAGCGTTCTTCATTTCCAGTTGTAGTAAGTTTGGGCGGCCCCTTTTCCGTGGTATGATAGTTAAATTCGTTGCGTTCACTAATTCATTGGCAATGTTCAGTTGAAAATCAAGTGGTGACATATACTTGTTCTCTGCGCTCAAATGTTTTAAGTCTCTGCGGTACGAGAGCCAGCTGTTGACTACTGCAGAGGCTATGCACCAGTAAACAATACGCATGTACCATTTATTTGATCGGTGGTTGATTTTCTACAGCTCTAGTAACATGGCTGCAGGGTCAACTCCTTCCATATGTCTATTATAACATATGTACAACTACGAGTCTACCTGGATGAAGGATCGACACATACTTTTTCTCTTTTCGGCACCATCGCTTACATTCACTCATCGGGTTCTTGCCTATATAGTTTGAAAGAAGCTGTACAATCTTGTTATCATACCACCGACAAACAATCAAATTGTGTGCATTTTCATATTTGAAATCACTTGATCCTCGGCCGTTATGCTGCAGTTCCTTTTCAGTTTTCAGTTCATAATTTTGTATCCAATTCGCTCTAATTGTTCCGACAGATAAGATACCTCTTTCTTTCAAAGCAATCATAAGCAATCATTGGAATATTCGTTGATAAATAAGTACAGAACTATGTCCGAGGATATTCCTAACCCATAAGAAGGGCATGTTCCTTCGCCAATGTATAGAGCAAAATCGTACATAATTCCAGAAACACCAGCTCTTGTGAACATTTTCATACCCCACTGCGTGGCTTTTTCGGCAAATACTGCTTCATGCTGTTGTGACCTGTGAATAACAAATATATCAATTTTAATATGCGATTCACACATTAAAAAAATTAACTTTATAAGAAATAATTTGCTCATCGGCACTCTATTCTTCTCGGAGTATTAGAATATATTTTTCCTTCAATTTTGTTAGCAATGGACGAACTTTGTGCAATTTGTCATAATTAGCATATCCTTTTTGGGGTTGTTCAGCATTATCATTTATATGGAAATACTGCCTTATTTTGTCAAACCAATTTCTTGAAACTGATTGTGCTATTGCTGGAAGTCTGAATTTTTGCGCCCATGCCATTTTTATGTGTTGTATTTTCACTGCACCCAAGCACAGTAATACAATGATGAATCTCTTTATTTCATAAGGTTAACATTTTAATTCTACGCCATTCGTTTGCAACGCGTATTTGTTCATTTCATCACTTATCTTTTTAATAATTTCATCATCGAAAAACTGGACAAAATAAGCTAATGGTTCCTTGGACTTACTACAGATGACTTTGTTTTTCCAAACAGTATCGCCCTCATTCATCCCAGTACCTCCATCTCAAACTATATAAATCAATTTTTTCAACTACCTCCTGCACTGTTTCCTCATTTTGCGTTTCATAGCTAGGTTCTGTGACGTCCCCAGCAACCTCCTCAATCGAACCAATCTTTATGTCATTTTCACCTACATTATGTAACGTTTCCTCTATTCGATTTTTCGACAACTCATTTTCTTCCTCATTTTCACCTTCACTTTCATTAGCAGAATCATCCCAGTCATAATTGAGCAATTCAAACTGTGTCAAACCTTTAGATTCCATTTCGGACAAAAAAAATATACTTATATGAAATTGGAACATTATGGACCAATGTTGCCCATAGGCAACATTTTGTTTGAAAAAAATACTGATGTCAAACTTGCAACTTTTTTTTCACTTTTATTGTTTTATTTCATTGACTTACCTGTTTCAAGTATTACAGTTCACTTTTTATTCAAAAATCCTTTTAGCTATTTTTTTTATTAATTTTTTTCCGAACAGACTTTTTGCAATTTTTTTTTATCACTTGTAGACACTTCAAAGACAAGCACGCAAATAAACAATAGCAACACCTTATTCACGAAATTTCGCATAATGCATGCTTAAGGCACATAGTTGTGGCTCAAAAAAATCCGTTTTCAAAACTAATAAGAACAACGTGAACTATAAACACATCGGTACAATGTTGCCTATAGGCAACATGGTTTGCCTCCTATATCAAACCCTTAATAAATAAGCAAAAACATGCAGTTAGAGTTATCTGTCGAGTAAGCCGTACAACTCATAGTTCTCAACTTTTCAGAAATCTTGAATTTCTTCCACTGAGGCACTTATACTGCATTAAAGTCCTAAAAATATTTTTTGAAAAATGTGGATTCTACGCGGTTAGACTACATGATAACTAGAACTTGCGTATCAACACCAGAAACTTTGTAACAATGCCAGCAGTCTACAAATCTCACTTTTCTAGGTTTTATTTCGTCACTGCGCCTCGACTCTTCAACTTGCTTCCTGATAACATCAGATGTGAAAGAGTGAAAACTGTTTTCTTAGTTGCTATTAAAAAATGGCTTTTCTCGTTTAATTACACGGCTATTGAACAAACTTTTACACCGTTAGTTTAAATGTCTATATGTTTAGATATTCTGCTATTCATTTTGTACTCCGTCTTCGAAATTTCAACATATTGTTTTTCTCATCAATATTTTATTGAATTTTATGTAATTCTATATTTGAATTGATTCGCCTCTTGTCTGGTTGACAACAGAAAGTATTTAAAAATTATTTAATTGTTTAATTTATCTAATTATTTTGTTATTTTATTAGCTTTAAGGTTGCAATGGAATAAAGTTTGAAATTATTAAAAAAAAAAAAAAAAAAAGAATAAAAATGAAAAGGTGTTCAGACGCTGAGTCGGCACGCGTGCGGTGTTTTCCCGTTCCATTTTGTTCTTCTTCTTTTTTGTTTGTTGCGAAAAAATGGTGAAATAGAGCACTACAAAGCAAGACTTGTTGCAAAAGAATGTGTGTTAAAAATTAATGAGCACCCTATACTTTCCAACATAGTTAGCCTAATACTTTAAATAATGAACTCATCTCTTTCTTCATTTTCCAATTTTATTTTCGAACATACATATAGGTATATATAAAGGAAACGCTTTAAAACAATCACGTGGTTAGTTGCTATTGTAAAATTAGAATATTAACAAGACTTGAAGTAATTAAAAGGCGCATCTTTACTTGTTCATTTTCCACGGGCTTCATTTTCTTGTCCGTTTATTTTACATTGGTGCCGAAACCCGGGACGCGGAAAATCGGTAAAGAACGCTATAATTTCTAGTTTTCCTAATTGAATAATTGCCTACTCGTGATCTTAAAATGGAGTTATCAACACGTGCTACATATAGAGGACAACTTACGAAAATTGCCAAGGCAGCATCGGATTATTTAAAGGACGAAGGATCACAGCTAACTGATGCTCATTTGCTACAATTTGATGGAATTGAGGAAGAGCTCGTGTCGTTCATTCATAGACTCACTGCGGTAAATGATAGTTTAAACACTATAAATGAAGATCTCAAACAAAAGGGACTGCTAAAAGCTGAAGATGCCCCTGAGAAAATATTGGAATATCAAGATCTTGCTATCGGAACACTCGCCCGTTTAAATGTACGCTTAACAAAATTGCGACAGAAACAAAAACTCACTTGTACTTCTGAAGAATCAGGTAACGTTTCTCTTAGTGCGAAGACTTTCACCTATTCATCCAAGTTACCAAAACTACCACTTAAACGTTTTGATGGTAGCCTCGACAAGTGGCTGCCCTTTTGGGAGCAATTTCGCAGCGCAGTTCACGAGAATGTTAACTTATCGTCCTCTGAGAAATTCAATTATCTGGAGTCGGTACTAACGGGAGAAGCTAAAAAATCAATTGCTGGCTTTACGCCCTCAACGAGATGTTACGACGCCGCCGTGGCCTTGTTGGTAGAGCAGTATGGAAATAATGACCGTCTCATTGATAAGCATATCCAACAGTTGATAAATCTGAGCACAATTCGAGACAAGGCGGACGTAATTGGACTTCGTAATTTGTATGGAAAGGTAGTTGCATGCACACGTTCCCTCACAGCATTACAAGTCCCCAGCAATCATTATTATATCATGCTTCGATCCATTCTTTTACGTTGCCTCCCCGCTGAATTGAGAGTTTCGTACCATCGACAATTAGGGCGGACTGAAGATTCGGATGGAAACGAACCATCTTCAAACAGAAGTGAGTCTTCCCTCTCGTTCATTGGGGGAGATGAAGTTAAAAATATCTTGCGCTTTCTTAAGAGGGAAGTGGAATCTTTAGAGAGAAGCGGAATTTCACATACCATCATGAAACCAAAAACGAAGGACTTGGCTACCGCTTCTAGTTTGATGGTGCTTAGCGACGAAAATATGTGTCTCTTTTGCAAGTCTAAAGCACACAAAACAAAGGAATGCGACAGCAATATTTCATTATCGGAGAAAAGATCCACCTTACGGACAACTGGGCGATGTTTTCGCTGTGCTAAGCGCGGACACTCATCGAAAAAATGCAGAAGTAGCAAATTTCTCTCGTGCAATAAGTGTCATGGCAAACACATGACAGCTATGTGTTATTCGAAACTTCAAAGTTTGGCTCCTGTGACAGTTGCTAAAAGTAAACAACAGGTCGATAACCTGTCAATTGAAAAGGAAATGAATGCTCTGAATTTGTGCACACATAATTCTAAATCAAACATTTTTTTGAAAACTGTTCGTTGCACTGCACTTGGAGATAATCAAGTTCTTTCTATACGTGCAATTATAGATGGTGGCAGTCAGTTCACTTACATTCGCGAAAGGGTTGCAAAAAAATTAAAGCTGAAGTGTTTAGGGGAAGTGAAACTGTCAGTAATTCCCTTTGGAAGCAAAAAAGTAAACACAGTGGAAACATTTGCAAAGGTAAGGGTTAACCTTAAAAGTACCTTTAAAGAAGGGAAAGATATCTCCTTGGAAGCTGTAGTAGTCCCAGAAATTTGCGTTGATATTCTCGAAGCCCCGCAAGAAGATGTATCGCTTTTCAGAAACATCAAGTTAGCCGATGTCCAACCAAATGGTATAGAGTTCGAGGACGGCTTGAGTCTTCTCATTGGATCGGATTATTATTGGTCTGTTATCACAGGGAAGCAGCGACGGCTTACCGATCGCTTAAGAGCGATCGAGACTGTGTTTGGATGGGCGTTGCAAGGAATTCACAACCCCGTAAGTGAAAACATGCGTACTTTTAATAATAGTTCTTCTTTCTCCACTAGCAACCTAATATGCATTGGGTGTGTACCGGAGCCAGTCCACGATTTCTGGTCGCTAGAAACAATTGGCATCATGAACACCGAAGATGAAACTGATTCGCAAACTAAAGAATTGATCAATGAATGTATTACCCGAGAAGGCTCGCGCTATGTTGCTAAGTTGCCGTGGAAAAATCCTAGCTCCGAGTTACATAACAATAAAGCCCAAGCAGCCAAGCGCTTACTATCACTTTATCGTCGTTTGACAAAGGATCCTGCTAAATTATTTGAATACCATGCAGCTATACTAAACCTTGTGCATGATGGTATTGCCGAACCAGTTCGAAGTACTGAAGAAAATCACAAACGTAACATCTTCTATTTGCCGCATCGGCCCGTATATAAAGAAGAAAGCCTGTCTACAAATATGCGTGTGGTTTTTGATGCCTCTGCGTGTGAAGACGGTACGCGATCTCTTAATGACTTTCTATGGACAGGTGCTAACTTATTGCCGGACGTAATGACAGTGCTGCTCAATATCCGGCTGGGTCCATTTGCTGTTGTCGCAGACATTGAGAAGGCATTTCTCCAAATAATTTTGCATAACGATGATCGTGATAGTCATCGTTTCTTGTGGTTTACTAATGAATTGACATCTACATCTTGTGTACCCGCTGAGATGTTGAACCTGTGTGAACTAAGGATGACCAGAGTAACTTTTGGTGTTAAAAGCAGTCCATTTCTCTTGTGCGCTGCCATTGAAAAACATCTCCATTACGAGAAACAAGAATTTCCTGACACATGTTGCGCCTTAAAGCATATTTATATGGACGATGTGGCAATTGGCGTCGACTCTGAGGCAGAAGCGCTACGAATTTGCGAGGAAGCCACCAGTATCTTTAAAAGGGCAATGATGAATTTACACAAATGGAATTCTAACAGCAGCTTAGTCCGAGATGCGATGAGACCACAGGATCGGCCCCTTGTTGCAATGCAAAAGGTCTTGGGACTTTCTTGGTTTGTACATAGCGACGAATTAGGTGTACCTACCGACTCCATAGAGACTATGCTTAATTCCCAATTAACTAGAGCGACCAAATGCAATGTGCTGCAGGCCATCGCCCGAATATTTGACCCCTTGGGTTATCTTGGACCGACAATTGTAAAATTGAAGATACTTTTCCAGAGTACCTGGAAGAAAAATTTGGCTTGGAACCAAACACTTCCCGAGGACTTCTTAATTGAATGGGAAGATTGCATCAAAAGTTTGTTGGAGCTGAAGCACATGACATTTCCTAGAGCAGCCTTGCCTTATTCCTCCAGCAACGCTCACATTCAAATTCACATTTTTGCTGATGCGAGTACAAAAGCCTACGGTACCGTTGCATACCTCCGAAGTTCACTGATTAATGGGGAACAAATTCGAGTGAATTTTCTATGTGCCAAAAATAGGATAGCGCCACTGAAAATTGATGGAGAAAACGAACTTACCTTGCCCAAACTGGAACTGACCGCTGCACTTATAGCATCCCGGCTTTATTCCTTTATAAAAAACGCGATAAGACTAAAAAGATGTGAAATACTTCCTCTGGACGGATTCAAAGATTACCCTGAGTTGGATTCAAGGCAATTTAGAGAAATGGAAACCCTATGTTCAAAACAGGGTGACTGAGATACGTCGGCTTACCCAACTTTCACAATGGAGGCATTGTAGTGGAAAAGACAATCCAGCAGATCTGCTTACAAGAGGCATTTCAGGTGAGGCCCTGCGAAGATCTATTCTTTGGGCTCATGGACCTCAGTGGCTTTACGACAGTGATGTTTATTTGGAAACTGACCTTCAAAATCAGCCTACGTTTGTTGCCACTTTGCTCTTGGCGGATACCCCATTACCTAATCTTAAGCCTACACCGTTGTTACACTTTTCTGACTACTGCACTTGGAATCGTTTGCTTCGAGTTACAGCTTTTGTGCAACGTTTTGTGCAGAATACAAAGGAATAATTGGCTGTACACTCGAGAAGTAATGAAAGAAAGGTTTCGAAGCAATCTTTGAAACCAATCGGAGAAATTGTACCTCTGTCGGCAATAGACATTAGCCGTGCCGAAAAATATTGGTTCAGGTACTTACAAAGACTCAATTTTTCTAATGAAATTTCTTCATTGCAGAACGGAAAGCACATAAAAGGTTCTAAAATACTAGAGCTTACGCCATTTTTAGATGATGAAGACATTTTGAGATTGGGTGGTCGTCTTCAAGCACTCGATGAACCTTTGCACACTAAGCACCCACCTTCAGACTCGCATCGACGCGTTTTGCATGCAGGTGTTAATATTGTGCTAGCAGAACTTCGAAAACATTTGTGGATAGTTCGAGCTCGTCAAGTCATCAAACGTCGCATCAAAGCATGTATAGTATGCAGAAAGATCTGGGGACGCCATGCGTCCCAACCCTTTGCACCATTGCCTTTGGAGAGGATAGTTCTTTCACGGCCATTCGATAATGTAGGGGTCGATTTTGCTGGTCCCCTATATACTTACAATAACAAGGACGCTGCAGAGAAAGTGTATGTGGCAATTTTTACTTGTGCTGCAGTTCGTGCTGTTCATTTGGAACTTGTTTCCAATTTGTCGACAGAACAATTCCTAATGGCGTTGAGGCGGTTCATTGGGAGAAGAGGTATACCATCGTTATTATTATCAGACAATGCCAAGACTTTCCGAAGAGCTGCTATGGAGTTAAGGAGTCCACATTGTCTTTGGAACGAAGAAGTTATTCATGGGTTTCTCGCGCAGTGGCGTTTCATTGTGGAGCGTGCTCCATGGTGGGGCGGTTTCTGGGAGAGGATGATCCGGACGATGAAGAATCTCTTGAAGACTGCGATTGGAAATGCAAAGCTAAACAACGACCAACTGCGCACTGTCCTCATAGAAGTAGAAGAAGTAGTGAACAAGCGACCATTAACTTATCAAAGCTCGGACCCTTTAGACTTATCCCCCCTAACGCCTTTACATTTTCTAATCGAACACTGCCCTCTTGTTTTAGCGTCATCATCGAGAGAATCAGAGGCTGACACGCTTCGGACTGCCTGGAAACACAGTATGAAGTTTACAAATCAGCTTAAGAGGAGGTGGCATTCCGTGTACCTTCAATTGTTGCGATCCTTTCATTTTCGACCTGAGGCTCCATCAGTTCAGCTAAACGTAGGCGATGTTGTTTTAGTCTCCGAATCTTCAACCCCAAGAATCCACTGGAAAATGGCCATCGTTGAAGAAGTATTTATGGGGAGAGATCAAAGAGTGAGATCCTGTTTAGTAAGACAAGCCGATGGAAAAACATTCAGAAGACCTATCCAGCTTCTTTTCGCACTTGAACTTTCATCTTGCCCGGCGGCGGATGTTAAAAATTAATGAGCACCCTATACTTTCCAACATATTAGCCTAATACTTTAAATAATGAACTCATCTCTTTCTTCATTTTCCAATTTTATTTTCGAACATACATATAGGTATATATAAAGGAAACGCTTTAAAACAATCACGTGGTTAGTTGCTATTGTAAAATTAGAATATTAACAAGACTTGAAGTAATTAAAAGGCGCATCTTTACTTGTTCATTTTCCACGGGTTTCATTTTCTTGTCCGTTTATTTTACAATGTGAACAACAATGAAACCTTTTCTCTAGTTGTACGATATGCAACAACAAGAATAGTCCTGGCGATTGCAGTTCAAGAAAATATGCATCTACATCAAATGGATATCAGTGCATCCTATTTGAATAGTAAATTGTATGTCCGGCAGACAATGGAACTTTAAACTCAATAATGTATTGAAACAAATGGGATTTGTGGCGTGCGACAGTGAGCCAGGCTTGTACGAAAAGAAGTCAGGCAACGAATTAATTTTAGTGGCAATTTATGTGGATGACATTATTATCGCATGTAAAGATAAATCAAAACTGATCAAGGTGAAAGAATATATTGCAGAACAATTCGACGTGGTTGATAAGGGCGCCTTACAACATTTCCTCGGGATGGAAATCGAGCGTGAGGGTGAAACTGGTTCTATTGCTTTGATTTAAGCCCAATATATAAAGGAACTGCTCAATCAGTATCGTATGAGGCACTGTAAAAGTGTGTCAGTTCCACCTGAACCTGGTTATCAAGTTGCATGCAACAATCAATGTCGTAAAGCAGATGTAACAAATTATCAATCGCTAGTTGGAGCACTTATGCATCTTGGGATAACGACGCGACCAGACATAATGCATTTTGTTGCCAAGTTGGAACATTGGAACAGAAAAACAAAGATCCACATGTTGAACAAATGACAGCGGCCAAACATACATATATTAAGATCAGGTAGTATAATTTCAAACTTTGTTATCGTGCAGGAAATAGTCAGATAGAAGGCTATGTTGGCGCAGACTGGGGAAGCGACGTTCAAGATAGTAAGTCTTATTCAGGCCTTGTATTTTTGTACGGAAAATTTGCATTTCCCTGGGAGTCGAAGAAACAGAACACGATTGCGTTGAGCAACACAGAAGCTGACTATGTTGCAGCATCCAGTGCAGCTAAAGAGGCAATCTACCTGCGGCGATTATTACGAGAAGTTGAATACTGGAAAAATAATCCAATTGTCATCAATGTATAATAAAGGGGCGCAGAAGCTAGCAACGAATCCAGTGTACCACAACCGTACGAAACCTCTTACGAGAGGTCGTAAAAAGCGGTGAAATACAATTGAAGTATTGTCCATCTGACGAAATGACGGTCGTGTTTTTACCAAAAATTTGCCAAAAATTAAGCACGAAAAATCTGTTAAACAAATGAATATGTCATAAATTTGTTAAACGACATTCACGTTGAGGAGGAGCGTTGAAAAGAAATATATATTAGCAACACCGAAAAACCAATGTGCATGTTCTTCCCCTTTCTTTTCTTTTTCTCTGTTTTCATTCATTTGCATAATAAGCATTATAGTGGAAGCACGCGTTTCAATCTTCATCAGTTCGAGCAGCGGAAGTTCTTACGACAAGAGGGCCGATCGTCCGACCTACATATCTGAAAGCTTGCACCTTTGCCTTGTTGAAAGAGGATGCTTTCAAAGGGGGCGTAATGTTCGGTCAAACACTCAACTAATATACTAATATTGGGCTACAGCGCAACACTGTTCATCTTTCTTATAAACTGATAGATTATTTTTGTATAACAATGTTGGAAATCCGTGGATTATGTGATTGAAGCACAGGTTTAAAATCTTAGTACATTTATTAATAAGCTATATACATTGTGCGTCTCGGCACCACTTCTTACATCTATGACTTTGACTTACAGAAGGCAAGTCTTTCCAGGAATACGCTGTTTATATACTCGTGCATATGTTTACGCATGCTCAACTCTCTTATTTTCTCTGCACTAAACATTTGCTCTGCACTAGAGTTTTCTCTGCACTCTAGTTTTCTCTCCAAATACACAACATGAATCTAACATATTTCAACACGCCTCCTTAGATTTATGTTGTTACACTTTTCAAATATAATTAGTTCAGATTTAAACAATCTCTGAATTTAACAAATTTTTCTTTACATAGGGACTTAGTGAATATATCAGCGATATTATCATTTGTATCTATTTTGCACACTTGAATCAAACCTTCTCTTACACTCTCATGTACAAAATGATAATGTATTTCTACATGTTTTGAATTTTTCGTAAAATTACCATTTTTAGCAATATCTATCGCACCTGAATTATCTTCAAAGATCTTAATTGGCATTTGCAACTTTATATTGAATATTTTTATCAACTCTATTAAATATTTTACCTCACTTACAGCTTCTGATAAAGCTACATACTCAGCATATGTTGATGCCTTGGTTACACTTTTCTGTTTTCTAGATTTCCAATTAACAACGTTATTAAACAATTTTATTACATATCCTGTTGTTGATTTCCTATCAGTATTATCTCCAGCCCAATCGGCATCTACATGACATTCTAAGTTTCCATCGATTACACTTTCCTTATATTCTAAATTCAAATCTTTTGTTAAATATAAATATTTCAAAATTCTTAATGCATATTTCCAATGCGTTTCATCAAATCCATTTTGAAATCTACTTAAATAATTCACTCCAAAACTAATATCTGGTCTTGTGTTAGAACTAATGTATAACAAAGCACCAATCAAACTTCTAAATTTAGTATTGTTTTCACATTCATTTTCATTTTTATATAATTTCAAATTAACTTCCATAGGAGTATTATACAACTTGCTACCCTTAATTTGAAATTTCTCTGCCAAGTTTTCAATATATTTCGTTTGATTCATTTGCAATACATTTTTTACATAATCATAATTAATCGCTATTCCAAGATACTCTTTTATTTTACCCATATCTTTCATTTTGAAACGTTTCGATAATATTACTTTCATTTTCTTAATCAAGTTTTCCTTTTTACTGCAAATTAATAAATCATCAACATAAACTAAAATATAAACTTCATCATTATTTTCTATCCTTTTATATAAACATGAATCTGCTTTACTATTCTCAAAATTCAAACTGATTAAATATTCATTTAGACATTCATACCAGTCTCTAGGACTTTCTCTCAAGCCATATAACGCTTTTTCTAGTTTGTAAACTTTATTATTATCTTTCTCATAACCTCTTGGTTGCTTAACATATACTTCAGTAGTTACTTTTCCATTTAAGAATGCTGTTTCTACATCCATCTGTTCTATTTTTAACTCATTTTGACAACAATATGACAATAAAACTTTCAAAGTTTGATTTCCTGCTACTGGTGAGTATATTTCATCCACCAAGTCGTTTTGTTGAAATCCTTTTACAACTAATCTAGCTTTAAATCTATTGTCAGCTTTAACATTATATATCCATTTAACATCTAAAACCTTTTTATTTTCAAAGTTTTCTACTAATTTCCAAGTATGATTCTTTTCAATACATTTTATTTCGTGATCCATTGCTATTTTCCAATGTTCGCTCTCTTTGGAATTAATCGCCTCCTCAAATGTATTAGGAGTATCTACTCTACAATAATTTACTCGCACATTATAACTTTCTGATTCTAGGTATCTTATTGGACCTTTTCTGTCTCTATTTGACCTTCTTGGTAGCTTATTTTTCTCAATTTTTGTTTCTTTTTGTTCATTTTCAGATTCATCCGCGCTCGTAAATACATCATCACTTAAGATTTCATTATTTTCATTTTCTAGATCAGATTCATTTTCTATTTCATTATCAAAACCAATGCATTTTGTATTTTCTTCAACAAATTCTACATTACGTGCAATGATTATTTTATCATTAATTAATATACGATACCCAACTTCTTCATATCCCAATAAAATGCCCATTTCAGATTTCTTATCCCATTTAGAGTTTCTTTTAATTTCGGGTTTTCTTACAAAAACTTTACTTCCATAAAGTCTCAAATTTTCAACATTAGGTTTTTCATTAAAAAATATTTCAAATGGTGTTTTTCTTTCTATAGTATTTGTCAAAGTTCTATTTTTCAGGTACGCAGCCGCACGAATGATTTCTGGCCAAAACCGTTTATGTACCTTTGCCTCAGCAAGTAAACATCTAGCCATGTTCAAAATTGTTCTATTAAATCGTTCAGCTGTACCATTTAATTCGTGTACATAAGCAGGACAATTATTTATTTTAATTCCCTTCTCATTTGTGAACTTATAAAAACGATTATTTATATATTCTTTTCCATTATCGCATCTTATAATTTTTACTCTTTTTCCTGTTAAGTTTTCGCAATAATTAATATAACTCACTAAACAATTATAAACTTCATCCTTTGATTTTATACAGTAAACTCTGGCTATTTTACTATAATCATCTATAATTGAAACAAAATATTTTTCTCCATTTAATCCTGTGGTGCTAAACGGTCCACACACATCTGTATGAATTATTTCAAGAATATCTTTAGCTCGTGTTCTATTATTTTTACATGATAAATTACTCATTTTATTCTCCAAACAAATTTTACATTTCATATACTCATTCTCAATATTCTTTGGTAGACCTTCAAGTAACCTTTCAGTACACATTGTTTTCAAATACCCAAAGTTTACATGTCCTAATGTCCTATGCCATTTCTCTTTGTTATTCATGTTATATTTTGTGTTTGCCTTATTTACGTATCTATCCTTGAACTCGATTCTCAATTTGATTATTTGATTTTCGATATAACCAACCGCAACTAACTTATTCTTTTCATTTATGACTTTAGTTATATTTCCTTTAGACGTTACTGTGTTTGATTTCATTACTTTCGCATAACTAATCAAGTTTGCATGCATCTCTTTTACATAAAGTACATTATTCAAGATTACTTTTGTTTTTGAATTGAAAGTATTAAAATAACTCGTTACATTTCCTATTTTTGTAGCTTTAACAATTCTATTATCTCCTAAATGAATATCTATAGGTTTTTTTAATATTATCGGATTTTCAAATAATTCATCATTATTTATGATATGATCGCTACAACCGCTATCAAGATACCAAGTTATTACATTACCATTTGTCCTTGACTCTTCATTGTTTGTGCTGCGCGCTGTGTAGCCTGTTGCTACCCAAGCCGTTGCGTCTTCTTCGTTTGTTCTTGATTGTTGTTGTTGTTGATGATATTGTCGTTGCTGGAAGTTTCCGCGACCTCTGCCGTAGCTGCCTCTGCCTCGTCCTCTGCTGTTGCCTCGCGAAGAACCTCTCCATTTTCCTCTGCTACTATGCTGTTGTCCGCCATTTTCTCGTCCACAATCTCGTGCATAATGTCCTGGCTTCCCGCACTTATAACAGTTTCCATTGAATCTCTTGTTTGCAGCAAATACATTTGAATTTTCTTGATTCTGATCATTTTTCTTCGTCTTCATTTCTGCTAATTGGATTTTATTTTTCACATAATCTGCTGTTTGATCTTCTTCTTTTAATGTGTCGATCAACTCTCCAATATAACTATAATATTCTGGCAATGTATTAAGCATATAATTGAGTTTCTCTCTTTCATCAATTTTTGCACCAGCACTTTTTAGTTCGTTAATATGCATTTCAAAATCACTGAAAAATGTACTTGAATCACTGTAATTTTCTAGTTTTAATTTACTTAACTTATTTCTGCACACTATTTGTAAGGCTGTCGATTCTCTCAAATATAAGTTATCAAATTTCTTTATTATTCCTCTTGCCGTAGTTTCTTCTTTTATATATTCTAACTGTCTATCAGATATACTACTATAGATCCAGTTTCTCGCTCTCAAATTAGTATTGTTCCAATCTTCTTCTTCATCTTTATCAGTTTTGTCTCTCAGTACTACATTATCACACTTCTTCATTTCCAGGTACGACATGATTCTTATCTTCCATGTACTGTAATTCTTTCCATCAAATATCGGAATTACTACTTCTCTTCTTGAATTATCCATGTTTGCTTCAGTACTCATTTTAGTGTTTCAAATACACTAGAATGTTTCTTGATTCTTTATTCTTGAGTTTCTCTACTTACTCACACTCACTTATCTATTTATTTTCAATAATAAATAGATGAAGTATACTGATTTACAGAACTACGCTCTGCTACCATGTTGGAAATCCGTGGATTATGTGATTGAAGCACAGGTTTAAAATCTTAGTACATTTATTAATAAGCTATATACATTGTGCGTCTCGGCACCACTTCTTACATCTATGACTTTGACTTACAGAAGGCAAGTCTTTCCAGGAATACGCTGTTTATATACTCGTGCATATGTTTACGCATGCTCAACTCTCTTATTTTCTCTGCACTAAACATTTGCTCTGCACTAGAGTTTTCTCTGCACTCTAGTTTTCTCTCCAAATACACAACATGAATCTAACATATTTCAACAAACAAAAATGAGTTTATACCATATTTTGAATTTGACGTCCTTATCTTAAAACGCCATATTTTTTTGTTAACTTTCCAATACACTATGTACTCAAAGCCATTTTTGTACAAAAGGAAAAATAGAATGTCTCTTCTAAACGGAGCAGGAAACATCTTTATTCTGGCTAGCTCGTCATTCTTCCTCATTTTTACCACGAATTTGTACAATCGTCTCTTTACATTTGGGAGATTTTCACATTGCATGTTTTGATATAACAAATTTCTTTACAGAGCGTTTTAAAAAGCTTTAAACGCACATTGCCATCTCCTATTCTTAATTAAAGTACGTATCAATAAAACAATTTTAGCATTTACATTTAATTTTAGCAATTTACTTAAGGTATCCGACCTAATTTGATCTCGCTTATAAAATTTTTAGGAAGCTTCCATATGCTTCTGAATAATTAATTGGCCTTTGACTATTATGTGTGTCGATTAATGAAATGATGTTGAAACTTAAAAGTTCGAATTCATCTTGGAATGTTAATGTTTCTTTCATCTACATCTACACTAATATTATAAAGAGGAAAGAGTCGAAAATTGGTCGATAATGGAGTTCAGTGTGACATTATCATTTTAATTTTTACGTTTTGAATCCAGGATGCCAGCGTCCTTGATGGTAGGTTGCAGAGCAGAGTTATCGGGATCTTGAATTTTTCGTGTATTATCATTTTTATAATTGTGGTGTGTATTTTGTTATAAAATGTTAAAATATTTTAAACGCAATCAAATGTGCGATCCAAGGTTTTAAATGCAAATGATTGATGGAGTAGATTATTTTCAAATTTCCCTCCAAATTTCTTACGACCATTTGACACTTAAAAAAAGAAATTTTTAGCTCTGTTCGAGTGACACTACCAGTCGTTCCATGCTCTACTTTTGCCGATGAGATTAACGCGTGCTTAAAACAGTCGTTTTTGTGGCGAAGTGTCGAAACACTTCGATTAACCTTGAGTACAATTGCAAAAATGTCTTTTAAATCAATCCACACTATAAAATTGTCCAACTGAGTTTTTAAATTTTCTAGATAGACCAGGAATGCCACCACACAATCTTCAGTTAAGGATTTGTTCACTTATTATTCTGCTTCGTAGTTTAAATCCAGAGCGCATCATGGCGCAGCAGGAAGTGTATCGGCCGCTGACGCTGACGTTTTATGAGCGAGTTCGGATCCCGATAACACCAACGCCATCGAATGATTTTTTTCAACTTCTCTTCTCGGCAAGGTACTGGGAAAACTCCCCGTTGTACACTTGCCTTCAAAAAGCTTCTCGGCTCTCATTTACTATTTATTTTACAGTGTCCGTTTAGGGCCAGTAAGATATCTAGATTGTTAAGATAGTTAAGCTAGTTTTTAAGCATTTTTGTCTAGGGTAAGATAAATCTAAGCAACTATAAATAAAAATGAATTAAAAACTAAAAACTAGCTCCTCGGCTCTCGCCTTTTGGAAACTGCATTACGCTTTAGGTTCCGTTTACTTGTGTGAAAAACAAAACGCACACAACATAAGTGGCTCTTCCACCTTGATTATGCAACGGTACACGTTAAGATTCACCGAAAAAGTTCTTGAAGCAATTATTTTGACTGGTAAATTTGACGGAAAAATCGTCCTGTTGCCACATATTCCAATGATACTGTCAGAATCTACAAATCCAGCTTCAATTTCCGATTCGATTGTCTTTTGCAATGACTATAAATAAGTGTCAGTGCCAAACAATGTACATTTGGGACTTGGAAAATACGTGTTTCTCTTATTTTTGCAGATGTGGTCGCTACCATATTTTTAGATTTATTGAAAGTGTGTTCCCCTACCGGGGAGCGTATAAGATTGAGCATTGCTGTAGAATTTTTTTTCTTTACGTGCCTCATTCGTTTTGATTGGTTTTGGTGTTTATAGTTATTTACAGAACAAAGTAAATTTATATCAGTTAGATTCACAGGAGCACCTACCTTTGATTTGAGTACAAACCCAGCAGAACACTTTAATACCCGACTCGAAGCGATATAATTCAGTGTTCATTCACAAAGGAAGAGCAGACGTTTAAGTTGTTTTTGATCGCGAGTATTTTATCGCACTCAATACCTTAAATTTAAACAGTTTCGCACAGACCACTTTAACTTACTCTTCTCTTGCATACAGGGTTGCCAGGGTTTTTTTAAAAAAACAGAGTCTGATAATTATTTTTTCCAATTTGATTAAGCTATAGAAGAAATAATGCGTCTAAGTCAGATCGGTTAATTTCACGTAATTAGAAACCCATTACCATGGCTTTTTTTAAATTAAGTAAATGCCAGCAATAAGGGCACGGTTGAAATATTCGTATCGAAATTGATGAACGCAATACGCGAACGTATGAAAAGGGTCTTGAAATGTTTGATGCTCATATGAAAGCCTGAAGACGCGCTCGTGGTCTACATTTTAAGGATGTTATTTTTCACATGTAGGTCTTACGAACCACGCCACCAGTAAAAATCGAAGTATTTACATATTTCATTTAAAACAATTTGGTTAATCAAATATATTTCTTTTAACTCCTCGCATAGGAGCTGATTTATATAATTCATTGGGTTTTTAGTAGCTATGTCTGAATTGGCTATTGTTCTTTGAAGCTTGTTTTCCATTTTACTATGGAGCGCTGCACTTTTGAAGAACGTCAAAATTGTTTTAATTAATAATAGAAATACGCGAAAAACAACGAATATGGTCGTTCAAAGAACTGTTGCCAATTTCAGGAGAAGCAGTTGGGTTGCTGATAAAGCACTACGAAAAGGTGGGTGAAAGCTCAAACCTTTCAATGCAGCAGATTGCAGTCCTTTTGCTCCCTCAACGTATTGCAGCTGAGACAGCATCTGGGCAATCGTCATAAGCACACACGACTCAAGACCACCAAGCCCGTCGTAGGTTCGTTGATCGCATCAGCTGGAAAGTATCGAAATTTAGTTTATTACTTTTTAATTGAATAGTTTATGAACAATCAGAATGGTGAAATTTCGGAAGAGAGTAGTCCATAGCAATGTTAAAAGTGGTGCAAATGTTGTACAGATGGCATCATTGGAACTGGGTAAAATGCAGTTTCAACAAAAAAGCACAGTATACTCGGCCCATGGAAATTAGGCCGAGTAATAATTCTTCTTTGAGGATTATTCTTTATTGTTTTTTTTTTAATTAATAATGTAAAAAAATGAACAACCGCTTAAACTCTAGACGGCTATAAAGCAGATATTACAACACTCCATAAAGAACGATAGATTAAATATAGTGAAAAAAGGCTGAAAAGGCTATTACGGAATCTGTTACCGAGAGTATCAATAAAGCATATTCAAGTGCGAATTTATTATTCGTGCAAACTGAGGAAAAAGCCACATGTAACAATAATCCGTATCAAGGTTAACTTATACATATATCAAGAAGAACTATTGCTTGTATCACCTGAGCGCTGTTCCTTGATATGTTTAAATATTCTCATGACATGGTTTTGTACTCGTATAACACATATAAACCCAAATCGTTCGTTTGTGATAAAGTTGTTAACCTCTATAAATTAATATATTTAGTCTTTCATAATTTAAATATATGCTACTATATAATAAATATATACTAGAATATACTAAAGCTACTGAGGTGGCTGATGGGCTTGTATTTCAACTTTATTGGTAGATTTTCCAGATTTATAAATTGGATACTTTAGCCAGTTTTTATTTAGCGGGAAGTCTTAGTAGTTCTTTAGTACCATATACATATGAGTATATATTTAATTTTATCAAACTCAGCTGATTTTCTTTTTCTCAGATTGTTTTTGTGATATACTTGTGAAATATAATCATAAAAGACAAAGGCACTATGTGCGTCTCAATATATGTATGTATGTATATAAATAAAGTTATATTTTGTTTATTGATAGTGTTGATTGTTGTGAGGTTACTTAGACCCTGGCTCAATGGAAGATTTCTTACATACATATGTATGTATATGAAGGTAAATCCATTTGTTTTGTTGGCATCAGAATATATTTCATTTTGCTGAGATAGAATTTACTGTTTATAATTATTTTAGCCAAATTCCATAACAGTTTATCGATCTTTTCCAGTTTTTCAAACTTATTATTCCATGAAATATTGCGCTCTATATAAATGAGTTTTGAATTTAAATTACTAAACTTTTTAATCTTGATTTTATACCATACACAGGGCTTTGATATCTCTGTCAGCTTCTTCTAGCCATGATTCAAATTTTCAATAAATGTAGAATTTGGTACAGTTTCATCGATTGAATTAGATTAGATTTAGATTAGATTAGATTTAGATTAGATTTAGATTAGATTTAGATTAGATTAGATTTAGATTAGATTAGATTTAGATTAGATTAGATTTAAACTTTATTAGTTACAGTTGTAACTCTATAAATTACGATTTTACAATTAATAATAACTTACTACATATTGAACAATTTGTTTTTTAAATTTTACAATATTTCTTTCCTCTTTAACATTTCTTTCTAAAGTATTAAATAATTGAACTCCTTTGTACAAAATATTGTTTTGACTTCTTTCTCTTCTGTATAGGGGTAGGAGAAAGTTACCTAAATTCCTCAAATTATAATAATCCTACCTATTGCAAATTTCTTTGTAGATATATGGGAAAGAGCCCATTTTTTAACTTAAAGATAAAAATCAGTACATTCATCGTTAATTTTTGCTTAACACTCATCCATTTCGATTCACTTAACATATCAATAACATGTGATCTTAGACTACATTTCAATATACATCTCATCACTCTGTTTTGTAAAACTTGAATGTTATTATTTTTTTCATTATTGCATCATATATAGGTAATATAATTATATTAAAATAAATATAAATATTTATTGCACAAGTTTTAGAAATTGTTTGCCTTATTCTATACATAAAGTTGATTTTTTTTGAAATTTTTCCGCATATACATATAGTCCGAATCAGCGTTAAACGATAATTTGTTGTCTATTATTACTCCTAAATACTTTATTTGGTCTACACATTACATTTTTTCATTATTTAGTTTTACACTTACATACATCATCTGCATTATTAGCAAAACACATACATTTAGTTTTGGAGACATTTAACATTAATCTATTCTTACACAACCATTTATAAATACCTTCAACATCATAGTTTAACTTAGATTCACAGTCTTTATATTTTTACCCACGATATAAATCAATGTATCATCCGCAAATAATGAAGTCTTAGTATATTTTAGGCAGTCTTTCAAATCATTCACGTATACCAAAAATAAAATAACACCTAATATTGTTCCTTGTGGTTTACTGTTTTGGTATTCGAAAACACATCTCCCAACTTTACTTTTTGTATCCTAGCTGACAGGTATGTTCTAAACCAAAGTAGTTCTTTATTTCTAATACCATATTTATGGTATGGTATGGTGAGAAGAATCTCTCGGTCTACAGTCTCAAATGCTCTTTTTAGATCCAAGAAAAGTACCAATACCAAGTTTCCTTACTCCGAGTTCTTCTTCCATTCGTTAAGACTCCAAACCAGCGCTGTTTCGGTCGAGTGACCTTTTCGAAACTAAGATTGTTCTTCGTATAGTGTTCCATTATTAGTGAGAAATTTTTCTAATTGTTTATGTACCACCTTTTCTATGATCTTTTCATAAAGGGGCATCATATTAATTGGACGAAATTTTTTCCGTTTTTTTTTACATTTTTTTCTTTTTCTACTGGAACTATGATTGAATCTTTCCACGCACTTTGGAACACACCATCATTAAATGACTTGTTTGTAATATTAAGTAGTACAGGAAGTACCAACTCTTTACAATCTAAAATCATTGTTGTCTTTAGTATGTTGTAACTATTTTATTATTCATTTGTTTAATGGTATCCTCTAATTCCTTCATAGATATTTGTTTTAATTTGAAAACACGTAAGGAATTATTTATACTATCGTCATATTGGAAGTTAGGAATGCCGTTATTTATTACCACGATATTATCCACAAAAATTCATTAAATTTGTTTGCGATGTCCTCACTCTTGTTTATTTTTACATTGTTTATTTTTATCTCCGAAATTTCCTGCTGCACTTTAGACAAAACATATTTTTTTATCACTCTCCACATATCTTTTTGATTTCCTGTCTTCTCTTCAATTTTTGATTCAATGTATTTATTTTTAGTTTTCACACATAAATGTTTGTATTTATTACGGACAGATTTATAGGCTATCCAACTCCTAGTAGAACCCACAATAGTACAAATGTTGTACCTAAGTATTTTTCCTTTCTTAAGTTGTTTAAGTTCATTGTTATACCACTCAACATAATGAGGTTTGATATCAAGAGCTTTCTTTAATTTTTTAATAGATGCTTCAATACAATTCTTAAATTCACTAGATATATCAGGGCAGTTACTATTCACTACTAAATTCGATAGGTTACTGTATATTAATTGCGTTTTAAATTTTTCTTTGTCGTATTTAATGTATTCAATACGCTGTGGTTTTGTTTGTGTTTTTTCCGATTGCAACTCGGTTTTAATTGTTTCATGATCTGAAATTATCCAGTCTTTTACAGTTGTTGCCTTAATTCCCGACACATAATCACTTAGTACATAGTCAATAAGAGTTGAAGATGATTTCGTAATTCTAGTATAACATTTTACTATTAGCTGAATACCAATTTTTTTTATTATGTCAGCCTCAAATCTTCTTTTGTCCTAGTTATCACTTTTAAAATCAATATTAAAGTCACCAGCTATAAAAAAAATTTCGTTAAAATTAAAATTCGCTTCTAGAAATTCACTAAGCATTGTATTGAAGTCACAAACATTTATTTTACACATTCTATAAATAGCTATAATGTTCCTGCAATCATTCGAATTTGTTAGTCTTATCATTAGAATCCATAATTTATAATTAACAGCTTTTGTTATCAATTGCACAGCTTTTATTTTATTATTAACATAAATTAAAACTCCCCCAGTATGTCTCGAAACGATTTATAATTATTTAATTTATATTCACTTTCGTTCACATCGACAGTAATGTGTGTTTCACCAACTATTACAACATCTGGTTTGTTTTTATGTATTAATTCTTCCAATATTTCAAAATTCCCAGTTAAGCCTAGTATATTAAATATATGCCATATAATTTATTTGGTTGCTAATACCCAATGCGCTTTTTTTTTATTTCCAGTTTGTTTAAATAGACTGGACACAGCCTACTTAGTGTTATATAATTAGTATCTAGACTTAAATGTAATTTATCATTTGCTCTTGTGCAATTTATGCATTTTATAATAGCCTCTTTTTTGCATTCACTTGTTCTATGATTATCTAAACATTTTAAACATGACTCTTCTGTCATTTTGCACTCACTTGCTTTATAATTGTAACCTTTGCATTTGAAACACCTTCTAATATCAATACCGTCAAATACTCTACAACGTTCCCATCCCACACTTAATTTACCGACTTCAATTACTTTTGGAAAAGTGTCTGCGTCTATTTCCAAAATTGCACAGAATGTTGTACTATTCCCATTTTTCTGTTCAAAGTATTTAATCAGATTTAATTCACTTTTAGGAAGAAGTTCATTTTGTTTTTTTAATTTTTCTATTAGCTCAATCTCTTCAGATATAAACTTCATATTGGGAATAACTATCCTTGGATTTATCTTATTTGGAACCTTAATTTCATATTTATCACCAATACTCTCCTCTATTGCATTTTTTATCTTGTCCCTGTCCTCAGCACTTTCTATATCAATTATTCCATCATGAGAGTTTTGAAAGTTAGAAATTTTAAAATTTTTTGGATCGACATTTTTATAAGTCTTCTTTTGTTTTATTGCTATTTTGCACAGCCTACTATCAAAGGTAATTCTTTTTTAATTTTTGGCAGCACTTTTTTTGGGATAACTTCACTTGTCACTTTGACAGCATCAGCGAATGACATTTGTTTAGTTGACAAATGCTTTTGTTTATTCTCCATCAATTTTTTAATTTGTTCACACACGTTCACATTTGCCTTTTTTACCTCACTGCATATATTATCTCCTTCTCTTTTGAAGCTTTCAGCAACGTTATTAATTTTACTGATTTCCACCAGACCTTGTTTTTTTCTTCATTTCTTTAAGCCGCTGCATATAGTGGACTTCTATAGCTTCAAGAACTGCTTTAATTTCACCTTCATTTTGTCTAAGTGAATTTTCAAATTCTTCCCTATAACTTTTTAAATATTGTGTGTTCTTTTCAACACTTTCCTGCATGTCCTTTATCATCAAGTCCACATTTTGAATTAAACATATAAAGGCTAACATTTTATATACTAATATCAATATCGTTTTAAGAATTGATGCTATCCAAGCTCGTAGGAAGACTTCGAAGGTAAGTACTCAGTTTCTCTTGTGTTTGGTTTTTCTATTTTTAATAGCTCACGCGTTATAAGTGACATGTATCAAAGCCCAACATGATCAGTTAGCATTGCCATTGATTGATTGATTATTATTTTTATTATTTCTCAAGTTGTTGACAGTACAAAGTCTGGGATATCTTAGCACTAGTGACATGAAGTAATAAAGGAAATAGTGACGTTCTATATTTAAAATTACAATGAATAATATATACATTCTATATTTAAAATTATCATACTTAATAAATAGTGTCGAATTGGGGGTGACAGAATAGAAGGAAAATATAACAATTAAAAAAACAAAATAGAAAGTTAAAACACAAAGATCAAACGAATTGCAACAAATAAAACCAAAAGAAAATCTTATTTTCAATGTATGGCACTTAAGAATTTGTAAATTATATAGGAGCATAGTCTTTAAAAGTACATTTTTTACAATATAAAGAAAGCAATTAAGATTTAACCATTACGACAGAAATTGAGATTATAACTCAGTGCGCATATTAAATGTACCAGATACTGTTATTGTTTTGTCTGGGAAGCTTATTAAATAATCGATAACACAAAATAGTATAAAAATTACGATAAGCGGTGGTGCGGAGAGACGGTATATATAACAAGCTAGCGGAGTTACAACGTAAATTGTGATTAGATATTAAACGAAAATTACAACAACCGGATCTTATATAAAACTATTTGAATACCTTAAAACAATATATGTAGGTGATGAACAGGTAAAATGTTTGTGCCACAGAACAACAGATAGCTAGGATGTCTACTAGACTTACGACAAATTTTTCTTATATCTTTTTTTTTAAGTTCAATCAATGCAAGGATATGATTATATTAAATACCACCCCAAGTCTCCAACATACAATACCATATTGAAGTTTGAAGTGAAAAATCCCATAATATATAGTTTTAAGCAGGTATTGCGAACAGATTTTGTTTAGGTAGAAAAAATGCCGCAGCACATTCCGAAAGTATTTTCTTAGAGAATCCACGTGATTAATGAAACTCATTTTATAGTCATTTTTTAGTTTTGTTTTTGAACTTATTACTAAGTTATGTTCTGCAAACCATTTCCGTAGAAGATCAAGATCCCAATTGATGGCAGAGACCAGTTCTAAAGGACTGTTGCATTCATTTGAAACACCAATCAATTTTATTCAGAATTTTATTAACAAGACGCCACTCATTAGCTAATTTCCTTTAGCTTCTAGAAACAGAGAACGATAATAATTGTCACGACATATGGGGATTTCTTTTTTAAGCTGAGTGCAGAGTATCTTGTAATTGATTAATTTAAGATTATTTTTAACTTATACTTTATTTAACAAGTAATTTGAAATCCAGGGTTTAAGTCTCTTTATTATGTTCTTGCCAGGAGACATGGAAGAACATTTCCAAATGTGGTCCCTTAGACAACCAATAAAGACTGAAAAAGCTGTTGACACATCTGCACATGAATAAACATCTTCCCAATACTCATACAAAAGATTGTTTTTAAGTTGGCGGAAGTTAATTTTCATTTTGTTAATGTATGGTTTGCCGACATTATTCTTGCAATTTAATGGCTTGATTAAAAGACCAATCAGACAGTGATCAGTTATCTTCAAATCAAGAATATAACTTTCGCAATGAGACATAGAAATGTTACCAAATCTTGCATAAATATGATCTAGACATTTACTGGATAAGGGCCTAGTAATTTTATAGACTAAACAAGCTAATAATCCTAAATAATTATAAGTCGTGTTATCAGCTTCTAGTATATATAAGTTGAAATCCCCTAGTATGATCAGGTTTTTACATTTTTCTTGCTCAAAAGATTGGAAAATTCTGTGACGAACATTGAGACACTGGAAGCGTGTAACCTATAATTCACTATCAATTTCAACAGAGACCTTGATTACATCAGCACTTGTAACTTTATGACAAAGAACATTAATGCGTAATTGTCATTAGTGTTAGCTTTCTTAGTGTTAGATTCTAAAGCCGGGTATATTATAGTAAGGTGACCAACTATTTTTTGTTCAAAAAGAGTACACTTTGCAAGTATTTCATAGGTGAAAAAAAAGAAGAAAAAAGGAGGGATGTTCGTCTAATAATGTAGCCACATCCGAACAAATTCATTTTGCATATTAAAACGGAGCTGGAGTTAAGGCAAGCCATCTGACTTTGGAATAACCAACCTGTTTTTTGTATTGAACGCCAGCCTCTTCACAAAATTCTTTCAAACTTGCTACCCGTACTGTAAACCGATTGAAATATAAATATATATTTGTAATAATTACTTCCACATATATTGTCATTGAACTTGATGCTGTATTGATATAATGTGAGCATTACAACCAATGCCCAAAATATTTCGTTTCAGAAAATTTTGTGTACACATTATTGACACCTTTACGGGTGCGTCCTCCAAAATTAGTATTTGTGTTATCAGCCGAGGGCGCCAAAATTTTCTTATTCAAATTGTTGTCTGTTATAACTCGAAATAAGTGATTAGACAAAATGTCTGATATTTCCCCTTCGATTGATTCCAAATTTAAAATCTTAATTTGAATACCGTTCTTAATATCGAAATACCTTACTAAAATTGGATAAAGTTTTATTTCATTGTGATTCGATGCGTCTGATAGAATAGATATGTATACATGATACAGAATCCAGATTTTCTGATAGCATTTTCTTGCAGTATTCATTAAATACGCTGGTTACGATAGACTCACATTTTGTTCGCAAACAACAAAATTTTTCGTCACAAATTCTTTTTAATAATTTAGTAGTGCAGTCCATGCTGCGAAAACTTTGATTATGGATTATTGTGTGAAAAGCGAAAGTACCCTCCATAACTGCCAATTTTTTTTCATTAGTTCCAAAAGTATTCCCTTTAAAAAATGTTGTCAGTTGACGCTGCTGTGCCATGAGACGTTTTATGTACTTTAGTTTCAATGTGTGCCGTTATTGCACTACGTCCATGAATTGTAATTGAAAATTCCCTATTGCAGATTGTGCATTTAACCAATGAGTCATCATTTCGATTTTTAACTACAATGAACGGAAACTTTTTTTTTAAATTTTCGTTTAAACGATTTTTCCTTCTTTTGTTATCGCTCATATTTGAATTAATAATCTAAAAATTATATTACTAATATAATTTTTATTTTGATTTTAAATAAATATTATAATCTGATATTATTTAAGTAAAATGAAAATGAAACTATAATATTAATACTTGCATGCAACTTCACCTTCACTAGATAAATAAAATAAAATTTTATTTTATTTTGTACACCTCAAATCTTGTTAACTTGAACAAAAAGTACGAAATTGTTGGTTTTCTCTAACCTCAAATTAATTAAACAGAAAGGGAATTGCCATAAACTTTGCCGTACATACTACGAATGCGTCAAGACTGTCAAGCATGCCGTACATACTGCACATCAAAGATCAGCCTTGGGATTACGTACACAAATATTGGAGAGATAGATATATCCATCTCTTTTCACAAATGTAATTTTGACGTTGTTAGAAAAAGAGGTCCGTAGTATCTATCTATCTCTCCAGGTACATAATACGGCCTCTCAATTGTGCCGGAAACTGCAGCCATATGTGCGCGCGAAATTCAAATCACTGTCAAACTCGTGTCTGGTGTTTGCCTTGTCTTCTGACGTGCCGGAAACGGCAAGCAATATGCGCGCGTGAAATTCAAATCATTGTCAAAATAATTTTAAATATTTAATTAATAAAATTGAAATAAAATAATCCAAAAAAATGTTTTAGAAATACAAATGAGTATAAAATTATACAAATGAGTACTTTCAGAGTACAGGATTTGAAAAGAGTACGGTTTGCGAAAAAAGAGTACAAAACTCAGTAAATGAGTATAGTTGGTCATCTTAATTATAGTCAATAATTTCGAAATCATAAATCCATATCTCAGAAACAGAATCAATATCTAGAATGTGGTCAAAAGAATCAATGAGAGTCACAAGAGAAGTAAAGTTTTCTCTCAAACTTCTGACGTTTTGGTGAACAATAAAAAACGAATCCTTAAAGTATGCAATATATTAAGGAGATTTAAAGTAAACATATTAATATGCAGAGGGATGGGAGTGTCATCTATTAAACAAGGGCTATTATTCATAATAAGAGACATAGAATGTATAACTTTATAATAAATGTATTAAATTAACAAGAGGTCATTAAATGATCTTATTGAAATTACTCTCTCACCCTCAGTCTTTCTGATTAAAATTTTACTATTATTATAACATACGTATTTTACTCCTTTCTGCTTAGCAACATCTTTCGCCTTCATTAAGTGAGCCTGCGTGTATTTCGTCAAAGATTTGTTGATGTAAATTCTCGTCCTCCTCCGGTTATTGCTGTCACTAACAAGTGACACTAGCACCTCTCTTGTTGTTATTGTTACGGTGTCATCCATAGAAGTCGGTGTCATCCATACAAGTCGCCAGAATGGTTAAGTTTTTCTTGCACGTCTTTTGAGCAGTCATAATCTCTTATTTCTTGTTCGAATCCGATAATTTTATACATACACTCAGTCCAAAAAGTCTTCGTACAAGTGCCAATTTAAAGTACTTACGTTGAAAATTTCATATATAACTACTATAAAAGAAAAAGAAATCACGCAAAATCAAAGAAGCAATAATGAAGAACTAGGTTATGAACAAAATTAACATTTTTTTTATTGTATTTTACTAAAACAAAAGTAATTAAGTCGAACTTCAACCACAAATAAATGAATAAAATGCGATTTATTTATGAAATCAAAGTACTGCTTAGTACTTGGTTGGTCCTCCTTTATTATTTAAAACTTCTTTAAGCCGATTTTTCATTGAATGAACTAACTTAGAGGTGGTTTCTGGGCCAATCTTGTTCCACTCTTCCATTAGGATGGTTTTGAGCTGATTTTGGCTGGTAATAGTGTGTTGACGGATTTTTTTGTCCAAATGGTCCCATAAATGCTCAATAGGGTTCAGGTCAGGTGACTGAGCGGGATGTTTCATTTGTCTTGGAGCATTATACAGTAGCCATTCTTTCACCAATCTTGAGGTATGCTTTGGGTCGTTATCTTGTAAGAACGAGAAGTTATTCGCCAGACCCAATTTATTTGCGCTTGAACCTAGATTTTCCCTCAGAATGGTTAAATACCCAAATCTGTCCATTTTGATTTCAATGAAAACGAGATTACCCACGCCAGAAGAAGCCATACATCCCCAGACGATGACATTCCCTCCTCCATGCTTGACGGTCGGAGTAAGGTTCTTAGTATTCATTTCCGTATTCGGTTTTCTCCATACCATACGACGATCCGAAAATATTAAATTTACTTTCGTCACTGAATATGACCTTATCCCAAAATGAATTGTCCTTGTCGATGTGTTCGATGGCGTACTCTAGTCTGGCTTTCTGGTTGGGTTTCCTGATGTAAGGCTTCTTTCGGCTCACCCGACCGTTATACCCATTTTTCTTGAAGACATTTCGGACAGTTTGTGCGCAAACATCAATATTGTCGTTTACCTTCAATTGAGCAACTATAGCACAAGCACTTGTTTTAGGATCTTCAGACAAAGTTTTGATTATCCTTTTCTCAAGGCGATGATCAATTTTTTTCGGTCGCCCAGATCTTAGTTTATTTGACACCGAGTTTTTTTTTTTGAACTGCTCGATAACATATTGCACTGACGATCTCGGTCTTTTCAGTATTTGAGATATTTCAGCCAAAGTTTTCCCTTCTTTTTTCAATTGTACAATGATTTGCTTTGTAGCCAAAGCAATTTGCGTATTTTTCATCTCCATGGTGATAAAAAAAATTTTTCTTCAAACTCACAATAAAGAACACGACTGATTACTACTGGAGTTATTCACAAATGCAGTTTTTATCTGAAAAAGCTAGCAGAAATTACCGTTAGGAGGCTGAAAAGCTGTACGGCATACGGTGTATGGAAACTTTTTTGTTGTTTGTTTTGTGGCTTTTCGGACTACTATGACCATTGCCGCTATGTTTTTCAGTAAAAGTGTGGCACATTTTGTAATCCTAAAGAAAAATTGCTAGTCTTTTTAATAAATGTTAATTTTTTTTTAAATTTGCTTTGTTTATATTGAATGGAAAGAATAGATGTGAAAGTATAGCACTGTACGGAGACTTTTTGGACTGAGTGTATAATGTGATTTAGCTTGGAGTATTTGGATTTAACTTTCTTTACATAACATTTTTCTATTTTGGTGTCCGGAACATCTACAGACAAAACGTTGTGTAAAATTTGTTTTCTAGAGGACAGCGCGCTATTTTCATTGACATTAGGCAAGCCGGCTATTTCAATGGTGTTGTTAAGATGTTGTTGTTGTTCTCAATTAAGTTTACTCTCCAGTGTATTGATTTTTGATTTTAACTCCAAGTTTTCTGATCGGAGTTCACTTATTTCCTGGAGAAAACGATTATTTGTTTCCTCCAACTTTGTCAATTTTAAATAAATCATCTGGAGAGTATATTCGTCGTCGTTATTTAAAGTTCCAGACGAAGAAGTAGCAGGAACAGATTTTTCTTTGTTGGTTTCCGCTTGCCTTTCCGGCCGATGGGACAGTCTTCGCCTTCTTCGGAGCACGTTCACCGGGTGAAGTCCACTGCTTCGACTGTTCCTTGGTCTCTGGTGCGTACCAGTGGATCCATGTTTCGTCGACTGTCACGAAACGACGCAGAAACTCCTTCGGATTGCGTTTAAACAGCGCCAAACACTGCTCTGAACTGGTTTGACGGTTGCTTGTTGTCCGGAGTGAGCAAACGCGGCACCCACCGCGCCGACAGCTTTCTCATGCCCAAAATTTCATGCAGGATATGACCCACGCGATCTTTTGAAATGCCTACTGTCTCAGCTATCTTGCACACCTTTAATCGGCGGTCTGCCAATACGAGATCGTAGATTTTTGTCACGTTATCCTTCGTGGTAGCTGTTTTCGGGGCACCTGGACGTGGCTCATCAAAAATGACGTGCGACCATGTTGAAACTCGTTAAACCAACTTTTGATGGTCGCCATCGGAAGGAGAAGAGTTACCGTACACAGCATCCAAACGCTCTTTGAGTTCGCTGCGCGATTTCTCTTCTAAAGACAAGAATCGAATCACCGACCGATATTGCTCTTTTTCCATTTTTCTAAAATTCGCGGACACACGCGGTCAAAACAAAACTACGAGTCCGATCCGGCTTTTTTTTATTCAATTGTTTGCTTCGTTATAACAAGCTTTTTCAAAATGGTCGTCGGTTAAATTTTGACGACGATGGTTATTAACGATTCCAGCGAATGAGAAAAGCCTTTCAACTGGAGCTGAAGATGACAAGGGCGTCTCAAATTTATAAAACATGTGTTTTATAATTGGATAGTCGTTGAGTACGATCGACGTTTTATTTTCGGTCTTCAAAAAGCTTCTCAATTCCTTTACTATACTCAGGCTCTCGTTCCTACAGATCTTAGCAAATACACGTCTTAGCGAATACTCATTTGCCCAGTTATCAAAATGCACAAACCTAATGCTTAATTTAAATTTTTCTCTACTTCTCATTGGTATTTTAAAATGGTAATGCTGACGTCTTTCATTAGCATATTTCAATGATAATGAAAAAAAAATTAATTGGCATTGAATTATTCAATGCTAATGATTTTTTTTCATTGGCATTACTTGATTTAATGCTAATTTTTTTCTAATTTCATTGAGAAAGTAATGCATTACTCTTTCTTCGTTCTCAGCGACATCGGCAGCTACGATATTCTCAGCCGAACGACCAGTCCAGTGGCAGCCAGCTCTGCACTGTCTCCTGCAGTTCCAGTCTGTTCGAGTAGAGTAGCTAAGTTCCGGAATATTTGCCGCTCGCCACGATTACGAAATCGACGTCGACATTCACGCTGCGGTAAAAAAAAATCGATACAATTATTCCACACCCTTACGGAGTATAGCACTTCATTGCTGTTTGTATACTGCAGCTGTCTAGCTCACAAGTGTCAAATATGAATGATATACGACGCTATTTGCAAAATGTATAATATCTTCCGATTAATTTGCGCCACCTTGCTTATTCAAATACAATGTTTTAAGTTGATATCAAGTCACCTACCCAGATGAAAATATTGCTGCTGTATCCAGCAGTGTTGATCAAGACCATGACTTGTCCGTTTATTTCTAACAATTGGAATTGTGTTACTCGATTGCGTGGTAGATTTTTTGTAAGGATCTTTAAAAATTCTCATGCAAAAACTGAAGCCGAACGACTTGCTGCAGTGTCGAATTTTCGGTGAGTCTAGAAAAAGGTGGGAAATTGTTTGATTTTTTATGGAAAATAGTCTCCAACGATAAGGATAATTTCCGGTTGAATTGTTAAAAAAACTGGCGCATTTGGTTCGACGATCAATCGGGCGATACTAGAGCTGTCAATGCCCCCAAAAAAAATGCATTCCGGTGGAACAATTGGTTCCTATTTTTTAAAGATGAACATGAGAACAACGAAGCCGTTCAATGATTTCGAACCTGACCGACATGTGGTTCCAGTGAGATGTACCTAATGCTACACCTGTCTATATACGATAATCGAACGCAGCCATGTAACATCATTACACATATTATTAGCGAAATACAAGCCAATATGCTCGAAGAAGTGACTCAGAAGTGGACTTCTTATACATATACCACTTTAAAAGTGATCAACATTTATTTGAAGTAATCCTTGAAATTGACTTATCAATTCAAATAATCATTTTATACATTTTAAGCGTATTTTATTTATTAACAATGTTTTATATATGTATAACATAACATATTATAAGCAAAATGTAAAACAAAGTTATGCCAAATTTATAATTTCTCTATTCGCTATTCGAAATCATCGGTTAGCAAAAAAATAATAAAAATAAATAATAAAAAATGCTAACGCCAGATGATGCAGTGAAAACATGAAATGCATATGAGAGAGCAGCAAGAGAAATATGACAAATAAAGGTATTTGTGTAAAGTGTGTTTCAAAGCAAAAATGGAATAAAAATAATTTTAAGAAAAAGAACAATGTACAAACACATTTGTACTCGTAGTGAAGGAACCTTTTCAGCTTGAAAACAAGGACAATATTGAATGAAAGACTAAATGCGCATTTATTTGAACATATTATTCATTCATTATTATCATTATCATAGGCAAATAGTATGCAATTTTTAAAGCGCTTGCTTGTTTTTCAAAAATTAAGAAGATGTAAATTTCCATTTGAGTTGATAAAAGTCAATGCTTGTCACCTACTTTTTAACCACAATTTTGAGTCACTTTGTTGAGTATGTTAGCTGGCATCTCGCAAACATGTTAATGTTGTCTTACAAGGCTGCAAATCAAGTTTGCTAATTAGCATGCGCGGGCCTAAAGGTATGAAATCGCAATTAGTTGGCCAATTCCGTGAAAGAGTTCAGCGTGTTTCTGTTGCTTTCTAAATATTTATTAAACAAAAATATGCAAAGTGCGATCTTCTTCTTTTCCTTTTTCCGGCGTTGTTATGGTCAGTAGCTGGCATCTCGCAAACATGTTAATGTTGTCTTACAAGGCTGCAAATCAAGTTTGCTAATTAGCATTCGCGGGCTTAAAGGTATGAAATCGCAATTAGTTGGCCAATTCCGTGAAAGAGTTCAACGTGTTTCTGTTGCTCTCTAAATATTTATTAAACAAAAATGTCCTCAGAAAGTAGCGACAGGCTTCCCGGTTTGGGATTACTTCATTGCTGAGGCCAATCAAATGCTGGTGTTTTTGCATTTGTTTGCACCAATTGTTTTTCGGCCTGCCTTTTTTTTTTTTTTTTTGTGACACGGGCATGCTTCAAATTTTTTTTGTTTGATCTTACAACACCGGTGATCTCCAGTCGTGTCAACCCACTGATTTGCATGTACACTTGTGGGGCAGTTTAATGGTGGTATATGTGTCCCTAGGCTCACCTTGGTGTTTTCTAAATTGCCTAGATGTGATTTTTGTTTACCTTTGTTTTAGTCGCCTTTTACGACAAGCGAGAGGTATCTCTGTAGGGATATTCTTAACCAGTCCCTGCAAAGTGCGATAAGATTTTCAATAAAGACTTTGTTATTTGTGCTTGGCTTTGTTGTCATAAATTTCATGATAAATGCACCTTACTATCGTATAGTACTTTTTATTCGAATATAATTTTAGAATCGAATATAAGTATATTGTGGAAGTGTAGTGTATAGTTTCAAAACTTAATGAACTAAATAAAGTTGCAATTCAACTTTAAAAGGAGATTATGGCACTCAAATAAAGTGACAGTGTTGTAGACAACACAGAAAAACCTGCAGATAAATTGAGATCCGTAAAAAAAGACAGACAGTCATTAGCCAAGATCATAAGTGATGCCGAAAAAAATTTCACAAATATTCCGACCGAACGTGTACGTGCAAAGGCCACTGACCCCAGTTATAGTGGTAATGATAGAAATGCATCGGAAAATAAAAACCGCCTTCTCTTAGAACCAAACAGACAAAGACGAGGAAACGCCAAAGGTATACATATTGCTAGGAGAGATTCAACATCGACTGCATTAAACATTATGCAATCTCGGAAATGGCTGCATCTGTCTCGTTTTACATCAAACACTACTGCAAATCAAATAATAACATACATATGCGTCAAACAAATTAAACGTATCAGCTGAACAACTGCAATGCTTTCCACTCATAAAGAGGGTTTTTCTCGCTGCGTCCATGCATGAATATGATGTCATCGTATTTACGAAACCTTGCTTCATGAAAATATTTAATCAGCTGAGCTGTTTGACAAATTTTGCAAAGTTTACCGTTTGGATCGCTCCCCCAATACCGGATTTGCACGAGAAAGTGGTGTTCTTATTGCCGTTCGTTCATCATAGTCTTGTGATAGATCTCCCGAATACATCTGACCAACTTGAACAGCTCAGTAGGGATGAATATGTTTGATGGACTTGTGCAGTTTGTTTTTATTGTATACCCCAAATAATAATAAAAATCTAATTTAGTGTGTGATATGCACGTACAAAATATTAAATTTGTATTAAATAATCTTTCCGATAATCAGTACCCATATAATTTAGGTGATTTTAATATGAGCGATGTAAACTGATCTTATTCGGATGATGACAAGTGTTTGATTTCGTAAAATATCAAAAGAGAATGTTTTATTATTTTTATAAATTCGATGCTCTCGTTTGATTAATTTCAGATAAACCATATTGTGAACTTCTTGCATATGTAGATCTCTCGATCTTATACATACAGATATATATATATACATATACATATATACATAGACATATTTACATATACATATATACATATACATATATACATATACATATATACATATACATATATACATATACATATATACATATACATATATACATATACATATATACATATACATATATACATATACATATATACATATACATATATACATATACATATATACATATACATATATACATATACATATAAAGGGTCCGCCAAATAATTTTTTTTTTTTTGAAAATGCTATAAAAAAAACTACTGAATATTTTCTCAAATTTCTTTTTTTATTTGAAAGTACAATCCTTCCGGTTAATAATGGAAAATAATTTCATTCAAATGGCTGCCTCGGCTGGGCATTCAGTAGCCTACACGATCGGTCCATTTTTTTTGCACATTATCGATTGTGTGCAGCTGTATTTCACCAATGGCTTCACGAATATTGTCCTTTAAAGCGTCAATTGTCTCTGGCTTGTCGGCGTAACACTTATCTTTGACGGCACCCCACAAATAATAGTCCAACGGCGTCAAATCGCAGCTCCGAGGTGGCCAAACGACATCAGCTCTGCGTCTGATAATGCGATCTTCAAAAACAGGGCGCAAAACATAGCGTGTAGCTTCGGCTGTGTAGCACGTGGCGCCGTCCTGTTGAAACCAAATGTTGCCAATATCCTCCTCTTCAATTTTTGTGAACAAAAATTCGTTCAATTTCGAAGAAAAATGGCCCAATTATGCCTCTGGACCAAAATCCGCACCAAACAGTGGCTCGTTTTGAGTGCACCGGCTTTTCAATGTATGCGTGCGGGTTTTCTGTGCCCCAAATGCGACAATTTTGCTTGTTTACATACCCGCCAAGATCAAAATGAGCTTCATCTGAAAAGATGATTTTTTTGGCAAAATCGGCATCTTCTGTAAGTCGATCGCAGGCCCACTTAGCGAAGCGAAAACGCATTGGATGGTCAGTTGGCTTCAACGCCTGAACCAATTGAACTTTGTATGGCGTCATACCAAGGTCTTTATGCAAAATTGGTCTCAATGATGTCTCCGAAATGTTCAATTGTTGAGAACGACGGTGAATTGATGTTGATGGCGCTTCACGCACACTTTCTGCCGCAGCAGCAATATTCTCGGGTGTACGCATTGTTTTTGGCTTTTCACGCTTTGGTTTATCGATGAGGATGCCAGTTTCTTTCACTTTTTTCACAAGATAACGAACATACGGAGCTGACGGTGCTTCTCTTCTTCCAAAATCCGTACGCAATTTTCGCACACATTCTGCAACATTACCATGATTTTCAAAGTAATGTCGCAATATTTCCCAGCGTTGTTCAAGCGTATACACAACCATATTCGTTCAGCGGAAGGATAAAACTAATTATCTGTCAAATCAGACATGAGCTAAGTGTTACCATTCACGAAATAAGCACTACTTGAAAAAAAAAAGTTAGATGGCGGACCCTGTATATATATATATATATATATATATCCGAGTATAATATTGTATAACTTGTGCTTCCTACTTCAACTGCTGTTCCATTGAAACAATTATGTAAGAGAAATAGTAACATAACCTATAATAGTCCAAAGAAAGAAGAAAAAAGTTAGTTTGATAAACATGGATGTGCCCGCGTTGATTGCAATTACTTACGCATATCTATGAAACATGTTAAAATCAAATAATTGCTTACATTACATTACATTACATTTTTGCTTATTACTTCCATTATAAGAATCGCATAAGAATTGATACATCAATCTCTTCACCTGGAAATTT
Source organism: Merodon equestris (assembly GCA_958301585.1). NCBI lineage: Eukaryota > Metazoa > Arthropoda > Insecta > Diptera > Syrphidae > Merodon > Merodon equestris. The sequence goes on from OY284413.1 coordinate 94,182,967, forward strand.
ACTAATCGAAAAGTAAAGTCATATTTAAATCTGCTCAGCCATTTTGTAGTAATATGTGTGTAAAATATACAAAATATTTGTTTTTTTTCAGTTAAAAAATCATATAAAACGGGTTTAAGACCTTAGGATACTAAATACCCTCCTATGTAATACGGCTACTCACGACAAGTCGATTGATTTGATATTGTTGAGGTATCGTTACGTACCTAATCCCTACACGCGGACAAACAGGAAAATGTGTTCTCTGTTACAGATGTAGAGAAGAGAAGATTATATGTACATGAAGTTAATGAAGTACTTTGTCCTCTATTAAAAAATTCGCTTCACCATAAAGCAAATTTTTCATTTATTTACATTTGTTTACATTTCATTTAAATTCTGTAAAGAATGTATCAAAGTCTAGTTATAAGAAATCGTTTAATTTTGCTAAAGCTAATTATGAAGCACTTAATAACCATTTTCATTCTTTTCATTCATTTCATTTCATTTCATTAATAATTAATTAATATCCTTTCTGGTATCAATGTTCACGAAGTTTACAAAACACTATTACAATTTTTAAAATTCGTTCCACATAAATGTACATCGTCCTCTGTTAGATCATCGTGCTACAGCAAACAACTTATAAATCTAAAGAATGTAAAATAAAGCATTTTAATTATTTAGAAAATTAAATATAAAGTTATATAAAAATCGTTATATGCAACTTAGAAGAGAATTTCTAAAAACATTATACATATAATGAAAGTTAAGTCGCAAATAAAAAATAATCGTAAGAGGTTTTAGTCGTATCTGAATGGAAAGTTGAAATCGGAATGTGTTTTTAATAATAAATAATGCATATTATAATATGCATATATATAATATGCATTATATAAAATGCATAATAATAATAAATAATGCAATAATAATGCAATACCTCTACTTATTTAAGAAATACATAATTACATACATGTGAACTTTTTGCATCATTTTTTGAATCTGTATACAAAGCCCATTCAAATATTCATCTTTGTTTTCACTTTCATCCTGAGACTACTATTCAAAATGTTGGCTTTTTGTGTCTATCATTAGAGGATATTTCTGAGCGTATATATTCGCTAAATCAGAATGTAAATGCTGGTCCAGATCAAATTTCGTCATTTGTACTTAAACGATGCAGCCAATCCCTTTTTATGCTTTTATGCCACTCAATTACTGTTTAACTTATCTTTATCAACAGGTAATTTCTTAGATGAAGGGAAGCTATCATACGATATTCTTATTAAAAATTCGGTCAAAGACATAAAGTGGAAATTATTGTTGTCTTTCTAAAATATCTGCATGTTACCTATAATAATCAGTATTTATCAATAAAAATACATATACATATGTATGTATATATAGTTAAAATACAATATAATTACATTTTTTTATTTTATTGCAATCTAGTCTTAAGACTAATAAACAATTTTGTTTTATCTAAGATTTAAAAAAAATAACATTAAAAGTTTAATATCACAGCATTAAACATATATACTGGTTTACATTACATAATTACATATAGCCTATAATACATTATATAAGCTGTACAAGCTCAAAAGGTTTAGTTCTTTTTAGTCGCCTAAGAAGATTTGTTTGGTCCAAGAGCGGGGCGGTTTCAGGGTTCGTGTGGTGATGAAGTCGGTCCTGATGCTTCTTAGCGAATTTGTGTATTTCATCCTGTACGAATTCCATGTCGAGGTCTCGGTGAAGATCGTTCCTGATGTAATTAGGTGCGTTTACAATATTTCTCAGCACCTTGTTTTTTAATCGTTGTATTATTTGGATGTTACTTTTTTTAGTATAACCCCACAGCTGAATACCATAGGTCCATATGGGCTTTATGACTTGTTTGTAGAGTAGAACTTTGTTGTATGTTGATAGGCAAGATTGTCTACCTGTAATCCAGTACATCTTTTTATAACGAATACCCATCTCCTCTCGTTTTTTCTTGACATGAGCTTTCCAACGGAGTTTTGCATCCAGGGTCATACCAAGATACTTTGCATGATTTGCGTACGGTATGACTTGGTTGTTAATGAATACTGGCAAGTACTTTATTTTTCTGTTTGTAAAATCAACATGTACAGATTAAGCTTCGTTTAAACGTATTCTCCATTTTTTTGTCCAATTCTGAATGTGCAGTATCGCCTCTTGAAGTTTATGAGTTGAGTCCTCATTACTTTCCGCAACTGCCAGTAAAGCCGTGTCATCAGCAAATGTTGCTATCATGTTACATTCTAGGGTTGGAATATCATGAGCGTACAAAAGATAGAGTAGTGGCCCAAGAATACTTCCTTGGGGTACACCCGCTTTGATTTCTTTAAGTTCTGAATATGTGTCCTTTTCTTTTATGCGAAAGTATCTGTCCGAAATATAAGACCTAAGGATTTTAGCATATGCATTATATAGTATCTGTTTTAGTTTGAAGATCAAACCCTCATGCCAAACTTTATCAAATGCTTGTGCTACATCAAGAAAGACTGTAGAACAAACTTTTTTTTCTTCAAGTGCTTTTTCAACAGTATTTGTTAGTCGGTGTACTTGTTCAATGGTTGAATGTATCACTCGAAAGCCAAATTGATGATCAGGGATTATATGTTTTGTTTCTATAATTTAATAGTAGCCTTTTGAATAGTTTGGACATGATTGGTAGCAGGGATATTGGCGTGTATGACGAAGCTTCCTGCGGTGGTTTTTCGGGTTTGGCTATCATGATAACTTCAGCTACTTTCCATAACTGAGGAACGTATTTCAGTTTGAATGCGGTGTTGATAATGCACGTTAGTTTTAAGAGTGCTTTTCTTGGGAGCTGCTTCAGGATTTGACCCGTTATCAGTTCAAATCCTGGGGTTTTTTTCATTTTTAAGGTTTTTATGTACTCTTTCACCTCTGAAGGCGACTTGCTGGATATATCCTCATTTTCTTCTAGTAATAATTCTCGAGTGGGCAGATCACTCTTCGCTGGGTTTAGTTGAAAAATTCCCTCTAAGTACTATGCAAATCTTTCATCCTTTATTTTTAATGGTGGAAGGTGAGTGATTGGTCTTTTTAACTTTCTAGTAGCTTTCCAGAGGGAGTACTCCGTATTTTTGTTGTTGTTGAGATTTAGGAGGAAGGAATTAATTTCAGAATCTTTAAGATCCTTAATTGCTCGTCTAACTCTTTGTGCTAAATTATTGAACCGTTTTTTATCCCGAGGAGCTCTGGATTGGTGCCATTTCTTCCTCGCTCTCCGCTTTTCGGCAATTAACTCTCTAATTTGTTGGGGGTAGTAATTGCGCTTTAATCTTTTTTTGGTACTAGGGGTGTTTTCCCAGGCTGAGATTGAATGTCTTTGATAAATTTTTCAACCTCTGAATCAAGTTGGTCTTTAGATAGTATTGGTGTAAGTGTTTGTATCTTCTCTTCAAGACTTGATTTGAAGCTTACGCAGTCTGTTCGCTTATTAGTAAGAGCTGGATTACTTTCGTTGTGTGGAAAGTTCGAACTCATAGTGAGAATAATAGGTGAGTGGTCTGAGCTTAGGTCGTGACTTTCATCAATTCTCAGAAGGTTACTCGAGATGTTTTTCACTATGAAGAAGTCAATGAGATCTGGGATTTTTTCTGGATCTGTAGGCCAGTAAGTCGGCTTTCCAGTAGTTTTCATTAATTGCGTTTAGGAGCTCTCTTCCCTTAGTTGTCGTTAGTTTTGATCCCCAATGCGTGTTTTTCGCATTGAAGTCACCTCCGATAATAAACTTTTGTCCCAATTGGTCAAAAAGTTGAGTATATTGGTTTTTTTGGATTGAATATTTTGGAGGACAGTAAATACTAGCAACAATTATGGGGTAGTTTGTTGCCTTAATAACTACAGCTGATAATTATATTTTGTTTGTTTGAATTTTTAGCTCCTCGTAATGCTTTATATTTTCTTTACAATAACAGCGCTTCCCGCCCTAGCAGAATTATCCGGGTGAATGGTATGATAGACTTTGTAACCTCTGAATTTAATAAATGATTCTTTAGTGAAGTGAGTTTCTGAAACAAGGCAAACATCTATTTATCTAGGATTATCTGTAACTCTTTTTGGTGTTTCAATAATCCATTTGCATTCCATGTCATTATTTTTAGGGATTTATTCATTAGGTTACTTAGATTTATAAAATTAAATTAACTGAATTAAATGTAGCAATCATTGTAACTTAGCTTGTTATCTATTACAATTATAACAATTAATCAAACATGAGACAGCACACTAACCACTAGAAAGAAATAGAACGAAGACTGTCAGGTAACGGAGTAACCATCTCGGACGAAATTGGATAAAAATGGGTCGATCATAGATATTTGTTCTTTCCCGCGATACACACCACATCCGTAGATTCTTTCGCACGATCTTACGAGTATACCACACGGTTATCTGATAGTTCTGTTGTACTGTGAATGCCAGAAACCAGAACGAGACGTGTGTCTTTCGTACGTCTTCCCCCGTAACACCCTGAAATTTCGAATGAAGTCCAGGTTCGTAGCGACAAGACCCGTTACAAACAGACTCTATTTGTAAATACGTGTGAGCTCATTTTATTTTATCGCAGTGTACTCCCGCCACATCCACTCTTGGAATTAAAACAATGTGCGTGATTGTTTACATAATTTTGACCGAACCCTGGGTTCCCACGTGCTCGCCGCAGCTTGTAGGCAAACGTCGGCGGCCATTTTAAGTGGTACGTCTCATAGGTGGTTTCTGGTGAATGCATTGCCCCTGTTTGTACTCGTACATATGTAAGGCCTCTTGCGAAAATAAAATAAATTGTGAACAATTTAGTAACGAAATATTGTGCCTTATTTCGGACATGCAAAATTCCCTTTCCCATGCCACAATAAACATATCCACATAAGTATAACCAAATATACCAATAATAAATATATATACATACATACATATAACATAGACAACGAAATATCAAGCAATGCGTTTACTTCTTCCGGGTGTGGTCCCACACAACCCCATATCACCCCAACCATATATATATATGTCATAATATATGTATATATATAAGATAGATCAGAATTGTGCAATCAATTTTAGTGATCCCTTCGCCCCACACCATACAGCACTACATAAAACATATGCATATACTTATATAAAATTATAAAACAATTAATCAAAAGTAATACCCAATGCTATGCAACATACCTCATATCTATATACATATGTATATATGTTATGCATCTATATATGAGCTGTTATTTTTTAAAGTGGTTTAATTCCATTTTTTCATGGATTGGGCTTGCATTTGAATTATATTCCACTTGCTGAAAAAATGAGTTAATGCTAATTTTAGAAGGATATATTCACCTTCTCTCCATAGATTGTTAAAAACATCACTCGAATAGATTAATATTTGTCAATATTTTAAATATAATTCAAATGCAAGCCCAATCCATGAAAAAATGGAATTAAACCACTTTCAAAAATAACAGCTCATATCAAGATATATGTATGTATATATGCCCACTGTTTTTGGAAAATTGAAAACTAAGTGATTCCCTTTTCTACACACACGACACTACACATGACATTTGGTCATTCGACCCGGATGATCGGCTATATATTTCATCGATTTAGCGAAGCTAAAACTATATTCTAGATCTACACTTCAACATAAAGTTTATCTGATTATCCTTAATATACTCCTGACATTTTTTGTAACTATTTAATTCTAAAAATAAAAAATACAGTTCAATATAATCTATAATATATAAATATATATGACTCCATGTGACTCTCTTGTGAGTTTTGTGCTTCCGGTTTGGTTCGTTTTTCAGTGCTGCTAAACGGGCTCCCGCAACGCGCAATTGGTTGCAGTCTTTATCATGTGAAAAACCAAATAAATCGGTAAGTGATTAACTTGCCCACATACAATATATACATATATGTATATTGCCATACTGTACAGCGTTCATCTTATGTTATATCTATATTATATCTATATATTGCACACTGTCAGTTTGTAAAGAAAATGTTTACACAAGTGAAAAATTTTACTTTTGCTTATAATAACTATATTAGAATTGTCTTTTTTAATATATTGTAATATAATTCAAATCGAGGAAACAATAAAACACAATATGCTTATCATTTAACTAAAAAACAACGACAAAATAAAAATAAGGGACAAAAACTCCAGTGTCAAGAAAGTGTAATTTTTTTTTCAATTTCTAATTCATTTTTATTCGAAAATGCTTAAAACTAGCTAAATTTAAATATCTTACTGGCCTAGGCGGACACTCTCAAACAAACAGTACAACTTAAACCTATGTCTTTCGACAATATGTAAACTTATGTATGTATATGTAAACTTAGAATATCTTGAACAATATTATAATATCTTAAGCTAAGAAAAATTAATTTTATTAGAAAAAAAAACTTAGCACATGATCGCTTATTTTGTATATAATAAAACTTAAGGCTACTTTAACCTAACTAAACCTAACTTATTCTAGCTTCATTAGAATTTATATATTGTATATAAAAGTATATACTTAATATATATATCTTTTTTTGTTGAATTTTATATCATACAATTTTTTTTTTGTCTTGTTTTTATTGTTTTTTTTTTTTATTTATTTTTTTTGTGATTTTTTTTTGTCCTATACTACCCTACTACTACCTACCCTACCCTATCCCACCTTACCCTACCGTAGCCTATGTAAGCCTGCCATTAGGGTTAGGCAGGCACTGCCTGGAAGATGCTGAAGCTATTGAACTTTCCACTGACGTAGCTCTCTCCAACCACCAAAACCACCACGTCTCCTCGATTCCGGCGTGAAACCGATCTACAGAACCTGAGGCGCTTTGGCTCACCGAGCGCGACATCGGGTCCGTAGAGGAATCGCCATTCCACGGAATTGCGACCAACGTGGTACCGCCAATCTATCCTGGATCAGCCCACATCAATCTAAGTACAGGAATGCATATGGCGGGACAAAGCCGTTAAGACGCACTCATGGTATAATTCATTGGGGTAGTAAGCCGCCGAGATCAGGCTATTGACCGAAGTCATTGCTCTTGTAACGTGGCTCCGAATCAGTTTGATCAGAAAGTTATCGAACCGTACAATCCTAGGCCTATTGTATAGGACCTCGTTCGGGCAAAATTTCGTGTACTCAGATTCGGGTGTCCTATGTAGCCCGAAACAAGTCTTGAATCCTTTCCATTAAGCCCGCTCTCACATTGAACCAGACGGGACATCCATAGGCAACCATGGGCCTGATTAAGGCCATGTAGCAGATTACCTGGATTAAAGTTGGCTGCTATAAAACAGCCATCCTGTCGGAGGGAAAGCGCCCCGGGCTCTGACCAGAGCAGCATCTATATATTTGTCAAAACACAAATACTGGTATAGCTAGATCCCAAGGTATCTTGTTGGGAAGCTTCGCCAATTTTTCTAGTGTCCCGAGAGGCCCTAGATAGAGGCGTTCTGAATAAAATACATTCTGACTTTTGAAAATTGAAGTCAACTTCCAGTCATCACAATACTGCTGAATTTTTTTGAAGTCACGCTTCAGTGACGTCGATCATTAGACTTGATCTGTATGCAATTAAATCGTCCGCGTACGCTATTGAATGATGAAAAAGAGCTATCAGATCACAGAAGTAAATGCTGAAAAGGATCAGCGAGTTGACGGTACCCTGTTGCAGATCGTTGTTAATATCAAATGTGTGAATAGAAGACAAGCTTGCAATATTTACCGGTTAACATGTCAAATATCACACATAGCAGTGGTTTACTTATGCCCAAACGACTGAGCTTGTAGTAAAGTCCTTTTAACCATACTCTAACCATACTGTGTGGAAAACTTTTTCCAACTCAATAAGACATGCACCCGTGCATTGGTTCTTGCATTTGTTGAATAGTGTCATGACCCGCTCTGAAACCGAATTGCTTATATGGGATTTCTTTTTTCTTGTCCTCACCCATTTTCTTGTCCTCACCCATTTTGACCTTTTAGAAGACCATGCCGATACTTGGAAGAAGACTTATCGACCGGAGATTTGCCGGGTTAGAGGTGTCCTTACCTTTCTTGGGGATTGGTTGCATCACTGCTGTCTTCCAGTGGATGATATGTATTATTCAGTGCATTGTTGAACAGGATGGTGTACCTCTCTACAGCCACTGGTGGACGGTGCGTAAGTACCCGTGGATTTTTTCGTTTTCAATGACTGAACTGGAGATATCCCGTTGAAATGAACAGGGTATTAGCTCCCTCATGGCGATGGCATTGTTTGCCATGAAATCTTCATTGAACCTGGTAATACCAAGATTCTCAGATCACCAATGATCGAAATAATTTCTAAGGTAGAAGTGATGAAGTAGGGCTCTGTTCTCCAGGCTGTGTCATTCGCCTTGTACACTTCCTGGAAGAAAGCTCCCACTGTCGCTACCTTCTCCTGAGAATCCTTAATCAGAAAAAAGCCATCATCCAGGATGGCGCTGTCTGGCTCGATGCTAACTCTTTGTAGCAAACGTTCATTGTGACGTTCTTGGAAGCTTTAGATCCTGAATGTCATTCTGATTGAACTTACTCGCGCTGTTGGGTTTTACAGCACGAATTCTGTTGTTCCAATGCAAACTTACAGATATTCTGTAATTCTCTTGGATCAAATGTTGGAGATTTTTAATCAGTGACTTCAGTGTCTTGACCTCCGAGTTTTGTCTGTCGGTAAAAAGCCTGTACAAGATTTTGAGTCTTGTCAGGAGTCTACTTTTTTGTCTGTGCAATGCGTCGATTGTCGCTTTTCGGTATACGTTTGTGGTATCGTGCTGTCGTTGGCGTGGTATCGTCATGATCATTATCTGTTCAATGATATCGTCCATTTGTTTGAGGTATCTGTCAATTTCGTGGTTTGACAGGTTCCTCTTTCTCGGTGGAAAGGAGGCGCTCGAAGTGATCGCTCTCGTCAGGGAATTGGCGGAGCGTGACCAACGTGCCCTACTGTAATCGTTTTGGTGCGTGTGGACGTAGTCTGTCATTTCTGCGAACTCGTCTTCACCGCACTTCACCGCCTTATATGACCTTATGTTTAAAGTTATTTTTAATAGCAAAAGACAGCAACTCCCCCGTCTTGAGTAGCGTTGGGTCGGTCTCTTCTAATTATCCTATAAGAACAGTGCCGGAACCTGCAACAGGTTAAAAAGTATGGCTCGTCGCTCAATCCTTATCAGTGAATTTACATTCACCGACAGGATCTTCAAGGGCCTCTCTACCAGCGTACAAATCATGATCTTAGGTGCGCTCTGCCCGGCAGAAGTCAGCAGATACTATCCACTCGGGTCCCCGTTTCAAGGATCTGTTGTTGGAGCTGCCCAATCTGCCCTTGGATTCCGAGCAAGATCGTCTTTCCCGAGCCTGCCGCCATTTGGGCGTAGGTCAACTGGGATATGACGGCTGGTATTTGTAAGTGACCCGAGGAATGCTTATCCTCGACCTTCTGCTTACGGGCCCGGTTTTCTTTCTTGATGTCTTGGAACTTAGGACATTCCCGATAGTGTACGCAACGAGGATGCATTTCGCAGTTCGACGCGGCGCGCGTGCCCGAAACTTTGGCAGCGGATTTGAGTATAAACCACGTGTTTTTTGCAGTGATTATAAACAACAGAAAACAACAAATTTAAACACAATTAAATCAGTGCTGAAAGCATACTAATTCAACATTTAAAGCTTTATTGTGGTGAGTGCAATTAATTAAGTATATTTATACATAATGGCAAAATGCTTTCGGTGCAATGACAAAAGAGTAAATATGTTAGACCCAATATTTTTATCGCAGAGCTCGAGACACTCTTTCAATCTCTGCGCTTGAACTCGGAAGAAAACTTCTACATTCTGGCCGGCGATTTAAATGCCAAACATAGTGATGGGGGAAATAACATACCCAACACTACGGGGAGCCTACTAAGCCATTGGTGGGTTCTTCGCAGCATTGAATATAGAGTCAAGTTGCTCGCAACGGATAGTCCGTCGTATCCTAGGAGCGGCTCCTATCTGGATCTCATGCTAATAGACTCTCGACTGAGACTGGCAGACACGAACGAATGGTCTATTAACTGTCTACGGACCATTGTATACGACAGTGACCATTGCGGATTATGTGCCGTGATCACAGTAACTGACGAGTTCGCGGAGGTGGCAGAGTGTGTCCAAACGCACCCCTACGATTACAGTAGGGTGTGCTGGCCGCGCTTTGCCAATTCCCTGACGAGAGCGCTCACTTCGAGCGCCTGCTTTCCACCGACTAATAGGAACCTGTCAAACTACGAGATTGACAGGTATCTCAAACAAATGGACGATGTCATTAAACAGACAATGAACAGTACGATACCACGCCAAAGACAGCACGATACTACAAACGTGTACCGAAACGCGACAATCGACGCACTGCACAGACAAAAAAGTAGACTCCTGACAAGACTCAAACTCTCGTACAGGCGGTTTACCGACAGACAAAACTCGGAGGTCAGGACACTGAAGTCACTGATTAGAAATATCCAACAGTTAATCAAGGAAAATTACAGAATATCTGTAAGTTTGCATTGGAACAAAAGAATTCGTGCTGTAAAATCCAACAGCGCGACTATGTTCCCGCAAATAGAATGTACATTGTATCAGCCTATGCACCTGAAGCACCTCAACCCAACGTTTACATTGTAGAGCTCGAGACACTTTTTCGTTCTCTGCTTAAACTCGGTAGAAAACTTCTACATTCTGGCCGGCGATTTAAATGCCAAACATAGTGATTGGGGAAATAACATTCCCAACACTAGGGGGAGCCTACTAAGCCATTGGTGGGTTCTTCGCAGCATTGAATATAGAGTCAAGTTGCTCGCAACGGATAGTCCGTCGTATCCTAGGAGCGGCTCCTATCTGGATCTCATGCTAATAGACTCTCGACTGAGACTGGCAGACACGAACGAATGGTCTATTAACTGTCTACGGACCATTGTATACGACAGTGACCATTGCGGACTATGTGCCGTGATCACATAAATTGACGAGTTCGCGGAAATGGCAGAGTATGTCCACACGCACCCCTACGATTACAGTAGGGCGCCTTGGCCACGCTTCGCCAATTCCCTGACGAGAGCGCTCACTTCGAGCGCCTCCTTCCCACCGTCTAATAGGAACCTGTAAAACTACGAGATTGACAGGTACCTCAAACAAATGGACGATATAATTAAGCAGACGATGGACAGTACAATACCACGTCAACGACAGACGATACTACAAACGTGTACCGAAACGCGACAATCGACGCACTGCACAGACAAAAAAGTAGACTCCTGACAAGACTCAAACTCTCGTACCGGCGGTTTACCGACAGACAAAACTCGGAGGTCAGGACACTGAAGTCACTGATTAAAAATATCCAACAGTTAATCAAGGAAAATTACAGAATATCTGTAAGTTTGCATTGGAACAAAAGAATTCGTGCTGTAAAATCCAACAGCGCGAGTATGTTCCCGCAAATAAATAAAATATTTCGGAGAAACAATCAGAATGACATTCAGGATGTAAAGCTTCGGAGAACGTCAGAAAATGAACGAACAGTTAGCATCGACCCAGAGGGCGCCATCCTGGATGACGACTTCTTCGTGATCGAGGATCCTCAGGAGAAGGTGGCGGCAGTTGGAGCTGTTTTCCAGGAAATGTATACGGTGAATAATGGCATTCGGCCAAACCACGAATCGGAAAACGGAGTACTTCATCACTCCTACCTTAGAAATGATATCGATCATTGGCGATCCGAGAATCTTGGTTTTACCAGGTTCGATGACGATTTCATGGCAAATAATGCCGTCACCAATGAAAGGGCTAATACCCTGTTCATCGGAAGATCTCCGGAGGATCTTTCAGTCATTGAAAAGGAAAAAATCTGCGGGTATCGACGGTATATCCAATGTTGTGCTTAGGCACCTTCCACCAGTGGCTGTAGAGAGGTACACTATCCTGTTCAACAATGCACTGAATAATGCATATTATCCAGTGCAATGGAAGACAGCGGTGGTGCAACCAATCCCCAAGAGGGTTAAAGACACCTCTAACCCAGCAAATCTCCGGTCGATAAGTCTCCTTCCGAGTGTCAGCAAGGTCTTCGAGAAGGTGGCCCATAGAGCCCTGTCTAAATGGGCTGAGGACAATAAAATCATCCCGGATAACCAATTCATGCCGCGTCGAAACTCGTGTCGGTGAACTCGCCGATCCTTTTCAGCATTTGCTTCAGTGATTTGATAGCTTCTCTTCACCATTCAATAGCATATGCGGACGATCTAATCACGTACAGATCAGGTCCAACGATCGACGTCATTGTCACTCTCTTGCAGCGTGACTTCTAAAAAATTCAGCAGTATTGTGATGACTTTAAGTTGAAGATCAACTGCCAGAAATCAGAAACTGTTTTGTTCAGAACGCCTTTGTCTAGGGCCTCTCGGGACACTAGAAAAAATTGGCGCGGGTTCTCAATTCTTGAACAGGACGGGCGCCCACTGGCGAAACAAAGTGTAGTCAGATACCTTGGGATCTGGCATTCCTCTATTTAGATAAATGTGGGCTGATCCAGGATAGATTGGCGGTACCGCTAATCTTCCACGTGGGTCGCAATTCCGTGGAACGGCGATTCCTCTACGGACCCGATGTCGCGCTCAGTGAGCCCGAGCGCCTCAGGTTCTGTAGATCGGTCTCACGCCGGGATCGAGGAGACGTAGTCCGCCAGCATCAACGCTTTTGGTGGCTGGAGGGAGCTGCGTCAGTTAGGCAGGGCTTGCCTAACACCAATAGCAGGCTTACATAGGGTAGGGCAGGGTAGGTAGAGTAGGTAGGATAGAACAAAAAAATATATTAAAAACCAAAAAAAGTATAAATATATTAAAACCAAAAAAAATATATAATATATATTTATATATATATGTACATATACAGGGTGTCCCACGATACTTAACTAATATGTATAGGGTGTCCCACGAGCAGTGTGCCAAAAAGCTAGAGCGTGTAGGTCTGGTCAAGACAAGAAAAAAATCGTAAGGGAGGGGGGATCTATTACCCCCCGTTTAGCCGGGAGGGGCAATTTTCTAAATAAATTTGCTTAATTTGGAAAAAAAATTATTAAAAATCAACAGTTACATCCACAGTGCCGTGATATACCTTTTGTAAAGCCAGAAACCTCTTCTTTCATCTTGTTTTTAAACGAAGCTGTTTTAAGGAATAGTTTTTGAGAAATGAATTTTCAAACTCAAAATTTTGAAAATAAAATGAAAAAAAAAAAAATTCGAACTATTTTTTTTCAAAATTGTATCTAATTAAGTACTAATTTTTTTTTCAAAAATTCAATTCTCTTATTAGTTTTTAGTCAAAAACAGAAAACCGGATGCAAAAATGTCTTGTAGTTTTTGAGAAATTAAAAAAAAACCCGAACCATTTTTTCTAAGAAAAACCTTTTTTTTGGTTTTAACGCGGCTGGACTTATAGGCAAATTAATGTATGAAACATTGACCTCTTTTTTATTATTTTTAAAAAATTCGGAGTTTTATTATAATAAATTTTCAATATGATCACCATTTTCTAGAAGGCAAAGATTATATCTCCTTCTAATGTCTGCACATAAGTCTATGCTTGACAAATTTTCCTGTAATTTGACTCCAGCGACTTCAATCCACTCTTTCAGTTGTTCCAAAGATACTATTTCCACTTCGTAAACATAATTCTTCATGAATCCCCACACATACAAATCTAGAGGAATTAAATCTGGTGATCTAGGTGGCCATTCCGTGGGGCCCTTTCTTCCGATCCAACGGTCACTAAAATGATCATCCAGCCAGTTTCTAACCCGTAAGCTGCAGTGTGCTGGTGCTCCATATTGCTGGTAGATTAAATTATCTGCTATGGCCAAAGGAACGTTGTCCATCAAATCGGGCAAAAGGTCTCGTAGGAACTGCAGGTATGATTCTCCATTAATAACGGCATTCAAAAACCCGATTACAGTTTGTCCAACAATACCAAGCCAAACATTACAGCTAAAGCGGTGTTGTGATTTATTTTTTTGTTTGTTGTGTGGATTGGTGCTACTCCAATGATGCAAATTGTGGAAGTTAGTAACCCCGTCTCTGGTAAACTGTGCATCCGTCCAGAATATCCTTGCAAAATAGTTTCGTTCAGATTCATCTCGAAACAGTAATGATCGACAAAATTCTGCTCTCAAAAACTTGTCGTTTGAGGAGAGTTCCTGAACTGGCCTAAAATGGTACGGGTGTAAGTTTTCTGTATGAAGCACTCTCCATACTCTAGATTTGGGCACTCCAAGCATAATAGCTATCCTCCTTGTACTAAGGGAATTCTTTCATCTATGATTCCTGATCCATCTGTAACTGATCTTTCGCTTCTTCGATGCTCTAGCACTCCGTGCTCTCGCAGACGTCGGTGGATTCTTGAAAACATGCTACGACTGGGAAACCTCCGATTGGGATATCTTTCAGCGTAGAATCTTTCGGCTTCAGGATCTCGACCATTAGCTAAACCGTAGCAGAAGTGCATGTCCGTTAATTCTTCTCGAGAGTATGAGTTTGACATCGTAATGTGTTGATGAGTTAACATCCAATTTGGAAATAGTTTTTTATTAAAAATGCGATGCCTTTTATTTACATTTGGATTGCAAATATTTTGTTTTTCAATAAAGAAAAATTGCGGTTTTATTGTCTTAAGGTCCTAGCGGGTAGAACCCATTGGCGGCGGGCGGACCCAGACGAAATTGACAGGTCAGTTTTCAGGCGTTATCAATGAAAAACAAGGATTAATTCAGGGCTATTCCAATACTGTGTCACTTTATTGTATCCTCATAAAACTCCGATTTTTTTTTTTAAATAATAAAAAAGAGGTCAATGTTTAATACATTAATTTGCCTACAAGTCCAGCCGCGTTAAAACCAAAAAAAAGGTTTTTCTTAGAAAAAATGGTTCGGTTTTTTTTTTAATTTCTCAAAAACTACAGACATTTTTGCATCCGGTTTTCTGTTTTTAACCAAAAACTAATAAGAGAATTGAATTTGTGAAAAAAATTAGTACTTACTTCGCAAAATAGTCGAACATTTTTTTTTTCATTTTGTTTTTCAAAATATTGAGTTTGAAAATTATATTCTCAAAAACTATTCCGTAAAACATTGATGCAAAAGTGGACGAATGAACATAGTTGGACTTTTTGGGATATTTTATTTTTTTGTTATTTGAATGAAATATTTTTTGTTTTGTATTACTCTTCTGAAACATCAACAAATAAAATGAATCAATAGAAATTCTATTAGGACTACAAATAAATGTGTTATGAAAGATTTCCAGGATTTTTTCATTTATTCGACCGGTTTTGCTCGCCACTGTATGTATATATATGTAGGTACGTCCTTACGCTGATAGAAAAAATAAACAGCTGAAAAACATATCAGTATGGTTCACGCGTAAACAAACAAAAACAAAGTTTCTCGAGAGTGCTAAAGAGAAAAAAACTCTGACCTATGCACCAAAATTAACAGAAAGCAAAACCAAATGTACTCTGACACAATCATATACATATGTCAGCAACAAACTTACAGCAAATTTAAAAAAAATGCTATGGCTGGCCAAAACAAAAGCCCGAACTGTAAATTGGAAATATGTTTGGTTTAAGAACAACAAAATATTTGCAAGGAAAGATAATGGAGAGCGTATAGTCGAGATCGAGTCAAGAGCTGATATTAAAAAAATAGTTTAACAAACATATATGTACATGAAACACACTTGCGAAAATAAATTATGATTCACATGATGGATGAGAATATGAGTGAACTAATACGAGTAACTACTAATTTTAAAACTCCAAGTACGCCAGAGGATAGCAAATACTATATAAAAAAAGTAAATGGATTATCTTTCTTCTGTTTAAATATACGATCGTTGAGGAAAAATTGGGATTGATTTATGTTGAGTATAAATGAGTTTTTACAGTCAATTGATAATATTATTTTATCTGAAACAAATATAAAAAAAGAAGAAAATAATTTATATAAAATTGAATGCCTTAATGTGGAGTGTTATAATAGATCAAGATCTAGAGGTGAAGGAATAACTGTATTCATTAAGGATGACATTACGTACGATAGAGTAGAACGCTTATACACTTACTACTCGCAAATACGAGGATCTTTGAATATGAATATTATACGAGGATCTTTGTCAGCTAGTCTAATGTCAGTATACAGACCTCCTAACCTAAATCCTAATCGATTTATCAATGAACTTGCAGATAATATATTGTAGATTTAGTAGGCAAAAGAAAAACGTGGATTGTAGCAGGCGACATAAACATAAATATGGATAACCGTAATGATCACACCGTTGATCTCTTCAAAAGGACTTATAAATACCATACTGTCGGAAACGAGACTTGAAGTATCCAGAAATTCCAAAACATTAATAAACCATTGTCTCATTCGCGTGAAATGAGAACAAATCAAATTAAATGTATCTGATCATTATGGCATATACACTGCGGTTGTGCTTAATAATTGAATTCGAACAGTTCAAAAATAAAAACATCAGTACATAAACTCTCAACAGCTAGCACAAAGTATCGAAGCATGCAACTGGGAACAATTAAGTGTATTTTCAGCGGTGAATGATTTCTAAGACCAATTTAAGAATATCTTAACCAATTTGATGTCAGCAGCAACGGTAACAAAAGAAAAAAAGTCAGAAAGAATGAACATGGCTGGATAAATAATGATCTTAGAAATGCATGTAAAGAAAAACATAGATTGTACCGACGGTACAAAAACAACCGTAGAAATGAGGACTATGAAAGAGAATTTAAGCAATTTCGAAATCATTTTAACAAAGAAATCAACAAGGCAAAAGTGAATTTCAAAAGGAGAACAAAAATCCTAGAGAGACTTGGAAGACAGTTAATGCAATTCATGGTAAAAAGCCCAGCAAATTAGGTGATGTCCTAATTAAGAATTTCGAAAACGTGGAACGGTCTAACAATCCAGCAAATGAATTTGCAAAGAAACTTCTGTCCGACGTTTCAAGCACGGTGCACGAATGTCAACATAAAAGTTTTACTGGCCCGATAACCAGCATGCAGAGGTCAATATACATGGGATATGTCACGGTGCACACTCAAGGCACAACAGGAATTGATGGTATAAGGCCAAAAGATGTGAAAAATAATGCAAAAGTGGTAACTAATGTAATAACCAAATCCATATTTATAATAAAGTTCTAGGGTTTTTTTCTTTCGTCCCTAGCGGCGTGAAAACCACTGGACAGATTTTAATGATTTTTTTTTTTAATTTTGCTTAAGACTATGGGAAGGACATATGTAGGCTATCTTATTTTTGGTCAGGTTAATTTTTGGGAGCGTTTTAACCAATTTTTTTTTTATTTTTATTAATTTTTTGACTTTAACCTACTATAACTCGAACAGTTCTTGATCATTAGACAACTTTCCTTAACATTTTAAGTCATCCATCAGCTTTCTGTCTCATCTCTAAGCTGAGTTACAGACCAAAATCTGGCACGATTAAATCAAATTTTTTTCATAAGATCGAAAACGATTGTTCTTGATCGTTCTTCTGCTTTGGGATGGTGGGCGCACAATGAAAGCAAATTCACTCAACGAACATTGTGTGTAGTTTTCTCCGTTAGATCGGAACCAGCCACCAACGACCGAGATCTCACACTCAAAATGACACCGACATATTTGTTGACATATGTACATATTTGCTTACAAGCTGCTTCTTAGAATATTACGCACATTGTTCTAAATTCTTGAGCACGGTGCTTGACCGAACAATACATTGAAATCGTATGCCTGCCTTATGAATTCACACATACACAAATCGGTTTTGAACGGAGGGAGGGGTTGAAATGACGTTTCTCATTGTTGGTTTCGGATCGGAGCGAAAGAAAACTATACCCATGCGTATACGAATTTGAGGTTGATAGCACGAGTGGTGATGTAAATATGTATGTATACGTAAATGTTTCTCCAGATTTTTAAAAGAAGCACTCCATTTATGGTAGTGTGAGTGACAACTCACTCAATCGAATGGTGTTGAAACTTCATACTCTTATCTATTATGGCGAGGTTCTATTCAAACCTCCACTACAATCAATTTTTCAATTTTTTTTTTGTGCATTTTTGGCTTTCGAAATTTATTTTCCGTGAATTAATATTTTTATTTATTATTTGATGATATTGTTTTGTTTAAAGATAAAGCCATTTATTTTATAATAAGCATACAAAATCCCAAAAAGTCCAACTATGTTCATTCGACCACTTTTGCACGTTTCGCCTGTAGTTCCTAGAATGCATGTAAATCAAAATGTACCGTTATATTTTTGTTTTTCTCTTTTCGTACATCTGTTCTTGCATTTACTGTGTGCAGTTTCAGTAGAATGTTCATGTGGGAAAGTGTTCTTGAGTTTATTTTAAAGATCACACACAGTTCAATACAAAATGAGAAAAATATCGAGCAGTTTGGAAGATAACATTGCAGTCCTTGTTGGAAAAGTTTTGTCTGCCAGGAAAATTGCAAAAACGCTGAAAATTAGTCATTCCACAGTGCGCATGGTAAAAACAAGACGGAGATTGGAAGCGGTTAACACATCCGGTGGTCGCCCAAGGCTGTTATCCGATGGGGATGTGCGGCTTATTGAACGTTTGATGTTATCCAAACAGGCTAAGACATCGAAAGAAGCCATAAAAGCATTAAATAAGAACGTCAGTGAGTGGACGGCCAGAAGAGCACTTCGCAGAATCGGACTGGTATCAGCAACAAAAAAGAAAAAACCCGCGTTAAAGTTTTGCAAATAACACAAATCATGGACCATAGATGACCATAGACCATAGAGCAATCTCAACCAACTGTGGTCTACAGTGCAGGCTGAATGGCAACGTATTCCTCATTGTACTATCGAAAAATTAGTAGAAAGCATGCCAAAAAGAGTGAATAGTGTTATTAAGAACAAAGGGCTCTGGACAAAATACTGAAAAATAGCAGTATATTAAGCTCACAAAAAACGTGCAAAAGTGGACGAATGAACATAGTTGGACTTTTTGGGTTTTTTTATTTTTTTGTTATTTGAATGAAATATTTTTTGTTTTGTATTACTCTTCTCAACAAATAAAATAAATCAATAGAAATTCTATTAGGACTACAAATAAATGTGTTATGAAAGATTTCCAGGATTTTTTCATTTATTCGACCGGTTTTGCTCGCCACTGTATGTATATATATGTAGGTAGGTCCTTACGCTGATAGAAAAAATAAACAGCTGAAAAACATATCAGTATGGTTCACGCGTAAACAAACAAAAACAACGTTTCTCGAGAGTGCTAAAGAGAAAAAAAACTCTGACCTATGCCGAAATCTGCACCAAAATAAACAGAAAGCAAAACCAAATGTACTCTGACACAATCATATACATATGTCAGCAACAAACTTACAGCAAATTTTAAAAAAATGCTATGGCTGGCCAAAACAAAAGCCCGAACTGTAAATTGGAAATATGTTTGGTGAACTAATACGAGTAACTACTAATTTTAAAACTCCAAGTACGCCAGAGGATAGCAAATACTAAAGGGTCCGCCAAATAATTTTTTTTTTTTGAAAATGCTATAAAAAAAACTACTGAATATTTTCTCAAATTTCTTTTTTTATTTGAAATCCTTCCGGTTAATAATGGAAAATAATTTCATTCAAATGGCTGCCTCGGCTGGCCATGCAGTAGCCTACACGATCGGTCCAATTTTTAAGCACATTATCGATTGTGTGCAGCTGTATTTCACCAATGGCTTCACGAATATTGTCCTTTAAAGCGTCAATTGTCTCTGGCTTGTCGGCGTAACACTTATCTTTGACGGCACCCCACAAATAATAGTCCAACGGTGTCAAATCGCAGCTCCGAGGTGGCCAAACGACATCAGCTCTGCGGCTGATAATGCGATCTTCAAAAACAGGGCGCAAAAGATCGAGTGTAGCTTCGGCTGTGTGGCACGTAGCGCCGTCCTGTTAAAACCAAATGTTGCCAATATCCTCCTCTTCAATTTTTGTGAACAAAAATTCGTTCAACATGGCCCGATAACGATCGCCAATGACTGTAACGGCCACTCCTTGCTCATTTTCGAAGAAAAATGGCCCAATTATGCCTCTGGACCAAAATCCGCACCAAACAGTGGCTCGTTTTGGGTGCACCGGCTTTTCAATGTATGCGTGCGGGTTTTCTGTGCCCCAAATGCGACAATTTTGCTTGTTTACATACCTTCCAAGATCAAAATGAGCTTCATCTGAAAAGATGATTTTTTTTGCAAAATCGGCATCTTCTGTAAGTCGATCGCAGGCCCACTTAGCGAAGCGAAAACGCATTGGATGGTCAGTTGGCTTCAACTCCTGAACCAATTGAACTTTGTATGGCGTCATACCAAGGTCTTTATGCAAAATTCGTCTCAATGATGTCTCCGAAATGTTCAATTGTTGAGAACGACGGTGAATTGATGTTGATGGCGCTTCACGCACACTTTCCGCAGCAGCAATATTCTCGGGTGTACGCATTGTTTTTGGCTTTTCACGCTTTGGTTTATCGATGAGGATGCCAGTTTCTTTCACTTTTTTCACAAGATAACGAACATACGGAGCTGACGGTGCTTCTCTTCTTCCAAAATCCGTACGCAATTTTCGCACACATTCTGCAACATTACCATGATTTTCAAAGTAATTTCGCAATATTTCCCAGCGTTGTTCAAGCGTATACACAACCATATTCGTTCAGCGGAAGGATAAAACTAATTATCTGTCAAATCAGACATGAGCTAATTGTTACCATTTACGAAATAAGCACTACTTGAAAAAAAAAGTTAGATGGCGGACCCTTTATATAAAAAGAGTAAATGGATTATCTTTCTTCTGTTTAAATATACGATCGTTGAGGAAAAATTGGGATTGGTTTATGTTGAGTATAAATGAGTTTTTACAGTCAATTGATAATATTATTTTATCTGAAACAAATATAAAAAAAGAAGAAAACAATTTATATAAAATCGAATGCCTTAATGTTCAGTCTTATAATAGATCAAGATCTAGAGGTGAAGGAATAACTGTATTCATTAAGGATGACATTACGTACGATAGAGTAGAACGCTTATACACTTACTACTCGCAAATACGAGGATCTTTGAATATGAATATTATACGAGGATCTTTGTCAGCTAGTCTAATGTCAGTATACAGA
Organism: Merodon equestris; assembly: GCA_958301585.1. NCBI lineage: Eukaryota > Metazoa > Arthropoda > Insecta > Diptera > Syrphidae > Merodon > Merodon equestris. The sequence goes on from OY284413.1 coordinate 94,204,286, forward strand.
CCTCCTAACCTAAATCCTAATCGATTTATCAATGAACTTGCAGATAATATATAGTGGATTTAGTAGGCAAAAGAAAAACGTTGATTGTAGCAGGCGACATAAACATAAATATGAATAACCGTAATGATCACACCGTTAACAACTACCTTTCTATGATCTCTTCAAAAGGACTTATAAATACCATACTGTCGGAAACGAGACTTGAAGTATCCAGAAATTCCAAAACATTAATAAACCATTGTCTCATTCGCGTGAAATGAGAACAAATCAAATTAAATGTATCTGATCGTTATGGCATATACACTGCGGTTGTGCTTAATAATTCAATTCGAACAGTTCAAAAAGAAAAACATCAGTACATAAACTCTTAACAGTTAGCACAAAGTATCGAAGCATGCAACTGGGAACAATTAAGTGTATTTTCAGCGGTGAATGATTTCTAAGACCAATTTAAGAATATCTTAACCAATTTGATGTCAGCAGCAACGGTAACAAAAGAAAAAAAGTCAGAAAGAATGAACATGGCTGGATAAATAATGATCTTAGAAATGCATGTAAAGAAAAACATAGATTGTACCGACGGTACAAAAACAACCGTAGAAATGAGGACTATGAAAGAGAATTTAAGCAATTTCGAAATCATTTTAACAAAGAAATCAACAAGGCAAATACAAGATTCTATAAAAGTGAATTTCAAAGAGAGACTTGGAAGACAGTTAATGCATTTCTTGGTAAAAAGCCCAGCAAATTAGGTGATTTCCTAATTAAGAATTTCGAAAACGTGGAACGGTCTAACAATCCAGCAAATGAATTTGCAAAGAAACTTCTGTCCGACGTTTCAAGCACGGTGCACGAATGTCAACATAAAAGTTTTACTGGCCCGATAACCAGCATGCAGAGGTCAATATACATGGGATATGTCACGGTAAGGGAGATAGATAATATTCTCACTCAAGGCACAACAGGAATTGATGGTATAAGGCCAAAAGATGTGGAAAATAATGCAAAAGTGGTAACTAATGTAATAACCAAATCCATACTTATAATAAAGTTCTAGGGTTTTTTTCTTTCGTCCCTAACGGCGTGAAAACCACTGGACAGATTTTAATGATTTTTTTTTTTAAATTTTGCTTAAGACTATGGGAAGGACTTATGTAGGCTATGTTATTTTTGGTCAGGTTAATTTTTGGGAGCGTTTTAACCAATTTTTTTTTATTTTTATTAATTTTTTGACTTTATCCTACTATAACTCGAACAGTTCTTGATCAATAGATACAAAACAAGAGCTGTAACAGAGCCAACACTTTCCTTAACATTTTAAGCCATCCATCAGCTTTCTGCCTCATCTAAATCTGGCACGATTAAATCAAATTTTTTTCATAAGATCGAAAACAATTGTTCTTGATCGTTCTTCTGCTTTGGGATGGTGGGCGCACAATGAAAGCAAATTCACTCAACGAACATTGTGTGTAGTTTTCTCCGTTAGATCGGAACCAGCCACCAACGACCGACATCTCACAATCAAAATGACACCGACATATCATACTTTTATCTATTATGGCGAGGTTCTATTCAAACCTCCACTACAATCAATTTTTAATTTTTTTTTTTGCGCATTGGTTAGGCTTTCGAAATTTATTTTCCGTGAATTAATATTTTTATTTAATATTTGATGATATTGTTTTGTTTAAAGATAAAGCCATTTATTTTATAATAAGCATGGCTTTGAGGAAAAAGTCTAATCTTTCTCGAAGGTCAAAACGTGTTAGGCGTGAACTTCGATCGTATCGAGCTGGTGAAAAACATCACCACTCGCGCGTCACAAACAAACATACATCTTTAGTGGATAAATAAAACAGAAGTGGATTTTGTTACACTAAAGAAATTAATTATGCCGAGTTGCTGCTATCGGTGGAATGAGACACGCCTGTGATCATTGTTAAGCTATCAAATGGTTAAAAGAATCGAATCGAGTTTGCTGCTCAAGCGGAAAAGTACGTTTAGATATTTTTCAAGAACCACCAGAACCCTTAAAATCACTCTTGACTGGCGATCACCCAGAATCTAAACATTTTTTGGAGCGTACCCGTGCAAACCAAATTGTAGAAGGTGCATTTATGCCCACCTATAAAATTCAGGGTCAACCTTATCATCTGACTGGATCTCTGTTACCTGTAGAAAAACCGAAATTTTTACAAATATACTTGGTTTGCGACTTGATGCCTCAGCGATTAAGTAATCTCAAACCGGGAAGCCTGCCGCTACTTTCTGAGGTCAAACCGGCGGACCCCACAAGCGGACCAGTAGGAATGCAGTTAAGTGGGAAGGTTATGGTCCCACACTTCTGACCATAACAACGCCGGAAGAAGGAAAAGAAGAAGACTTTGTATCCGACTATGGGGAACAAGCCAATATCAGGAATCAACATTTTCCGAAACTCAAAGCCAGTCTGATTTCCGACCTGCAAAGGAGGGCCGCGCTACATGCACGAGCGCACACAAGATGCGTTTTGTTATGTAAGGAAGTACCGACGCGCGGACCTCTTCATAACGTTTACCATTGATCCTAAGTAGGATGAAATCCAAGAACTTTTCCCAGGCCAAGCTTGTTATGATCGACAGGATGTCATAGCAAGAGTTTTCCATTTAAAATTCAAGTTAATGATTAACTTGCTGACAAAGGAAAATATGTTTGGTGCATCTTTGTGTTTTAGGTATATTGTTGAGTGGCAGAAGCGTGGTTTACCCCGTGCACACATTCTTCTATGGCTGAAGGAAAAAATCCGTCCACGATATTGGAAAGAATCAAATGTTTCATGGTCCTTGTGGTATATTGAATACCAACTCTTACTGCATAGAAAATAACCGCTGCACGAAAAAATATCCGAGAGCGCACTATAACAGGAAGATGGGTGTCTCAGCAAGGTGGTTCACTGCACAAATAAGACTATGTGGGCAGCAAATCGTGGTAGACAATAGATGGGTGGTACCTTATTCACCAGTATCGTCAAAGGCGTTTTGTGCCCACATAAACGTTGAAATGTGTAACAGCGTTCAGTCTATAAAATACGTATGCAAGTATGTAAATAAAGGTAGCGATCAAGCTAATTTTTCATTGCAAAATAAACACGACGAAGTGACACAATTCCAGTCGGGCTGTTATATAAGCTCTTCTGAGGCTATGTGGTGTATTTTCGGTTTTCCAACCCACGAGAGGTACCCACCGGTCATACATCTTGACGTTCACTTAGAGGGTGGACAGCGCATATATTTTAATCCTGAGAACATCAGAGAGCGTTTAGAAAACCCAAGAAAGACAACTTTACTGGTATTTTTTCTATTATGTGAAACAGCTTCGCTAAAACGCTACTGTACGAGGAAGTTCCGTCCTACTTCACATACAATAAACAACAAGGTATCTTTAATCGACGAAAACGAGGTGCTGTGGTAGAAGGTATCTCATCCGTGTTCAGGGAACACGTCATAGGAATAGTCTATACAATTCATTCAAACAATTCGGAGTGTTATCATCTACGCTTGCTGTTGCACACAGTATGAGGACCCACTTCGTTTGCCGTCTTGCGAATGGTTGATGACGTCGAACATTCCACCTTTCAAGCTGCTTGCCGGGCGCGGAATATGATGGATGATGACCAGCACTGGGACGACACGCTGGCTGAAGCATGCGTCCGCGAGAGCCCAAGTTCCTTGCGTCATTTATTTGCCGTAATGTTGGTATTCTGCGGACTGATGAGACACGAGGCAAATAATTGACGGTGGCGAATTGAACGACACGATTTTGAACAGTTGTTTGAAGCCTATACAAGAAACAGTTTTGTCTATTGGTGGTAAACTTTTGTTAAATTATGGTGAGCAAAGGTCAGCATGGTAGCAGAGAGTATACATCCGAAACCAACTACAACCCCGTCGAACTAGCACAATCACTGCGAGCTGTAAGCTTAGCCTTACAGCAGAGCAGCAAAACATTTTCCATCGGGTTTGCCAAAGTTTAACCAACAGCTCTGGAGAATTGTTATTTTTAGATGCACCCGGCGGAACTGGAAAATTTTTTTCTAACAAAATTAATTCTAGCTCAGATACGAAGCCAATGTAATATTGCCTTGGCTGTGGCGTCGTCAGAGATAGCAGCTACATTACTCCCCGGTGGTAAAACTGCTCATGCAATGTTTAAAATACCTTTACAATTAGACACCACTGACAGTCCAGTTTGCAACATATCCGGAAAAGTGATAAAGCTCAAGTTTTGCCTGACTATTGTCTAATTGTGTGGGACGAATGCACTATGGCACACCGTAAAGCGTGAGAAGCCGTTAACAGAACATTACAGGATATACGAAAAAACGATAGACCGATGTGACGACATTACAGTGCTATTTTGCGGAGATTTTCGACATACGCTGCCAGTAGTACGCCTGCCTGAAAAAGTCAAATGAACTTGACTGTCAACATGCGGGAACGAATAGGAGGCGATCCAAACGCAGAACATTTCTCCGATTTGCTACTTAAGATTGGTGAAGCAACGTTTCCGGATGAAAATTAAAAATAAATTTATCACATCGTTTATGCCAAACAGTGTCTTCTACTGAAGAACTCATCTCATCCGTTTACGGTGATATATTACAACTAATAAACAGTGAGAATTCTTGGGTTTATGAGTGAGCTATTTTGACGTCTCGAAATGACCAGGCTGCAGCAATTAATAGCGAAATATTGGCACGTGTTGATGGTCAAAGTATACACTTCCATCAACGGGCTTATGGACCAAGAAGAAACAACCAGATATCCAGTCGAATTTTTAAATTCGCTACAACGAACATCTATTCATCCCTAGAGTCCCGATAATACCTAACAACTTTTCGTTCCAATTTAAGCGTGTGCAATTTCCTATCAGCGTATGCTTCGCGATGACAATAAGGCGCAGGGTCAAACATTATGTGCCACCGACTGCTTCTCACATGGTCAATTATACGTGTCTCTTTTCCGTGTCAGCAGCAGTAAAAATGTATTTGTGTATGCTCCAGGCAACACAGCCTCAAATATTGTTTTCAAAGAAGCTTTATAAAAAATTAACCGTAACAAAATCCGATTGTCAATTATTTATAGTAGATACAATTAGTGTACAAAATCTGCGTACATTACTGCGTACATTTTTGTTGGATTTTAGAATCAATAAAAAATGATGTTTACCGTAGATGCCTTTATCATTGAATCATTACTGTTTTCTCATCCATCACATGCTCTGAACTTTTGAGTTCATAGTGATAAGCCGTAAAAGTTTATGGGCAATCGGTTAAATATGTACATAGTCACATTTTACGAGTGCGAGTACAATATACGAGTATGGGAAAGATATATTGAATTTTGAGAAATATGAAATCCGCAATTAGGCTAATTCATTACCCATTGTAATGAAAATGATAAAATGCAATTAATCAATAAAATTTATTGTACACAATTTCATGAATTTAGACAAATACTTTAATATTTCTTTAGCCGCTTTGATATTACATGGATTTTTATGAATGAGGAAGAATTTTGAGGGCGAAGCAAGGCGAGCACGGGTCCAGCTAGTTGGTAAATATGAGTCTTGAGCAAGCAATAGTTCCAAAGACACTTAAAATATTTATCGTATGTCCCATATATAAAGACAGAAAGAAAAATGATATATCCAACTATAGGCCAATTTCAATATTATCTGCAGTGGACAAAGTGTTAGAAGAGGTAGTAGCTGTAAGATTATACGAATTTGTTCAAAAGTACAAAATTCTGGAGAAAAACCAGTATGGATTTCGAAAAAATAAAAGTACAAACCGACTTCTTGGAGACTTCACCAACAGAATATATGAAAGCGTTGATACAAATCACAACGTTATCATTTTATTCATTGATTTTAAAAAAGCATTCGATGTGTTAAATTATAGAAATATTCTGAAGCAGCTGGAAAAAAATTGGTGTATGGGGGCCCCTTCTAAGTTGGTTCGAAAGCTATCTTACAGATAGAAATTACATAGTGAAAATAGGTGAAAACCTTAGCCAAGCAGAAAACTCGTTATATGGGGTTCCACAGGGATCAAAACTAGGTCCTCTTATTTTCATAATTTATGTAAATGAGCTACTCGTACTATCGGTTCTAAAACAAAGTACGGGATATGCTTACGCTGACGACACAGCTATTGTAGTAAGCCATCAAAACGTTGAATCAGCTGGAAAAATCATACAGAAGGAGCTTAACGCGGTGTTGCTTGCATCAACTCCAAAAAAAAAACAAAAGTTATGCACATACGCCCTCCACATATCCCAAAACACATAGAAATAAATATCAAAATACATAGATATGATTGCATCCATAGAACAGAAATTCATCTGTAACTTTCACAAAAAGATGAGTGTTCAACATATATCTGTATACAAATACCTTGGAGTTATCGTAGATTACAATTTTAAATGGAGTTATCAAATAAATGCTAAAATAAAGAAATTTCGGTTATCGGCTTTACTATTCTGAGATATGGCATTTTAGCTTGGGGAAATGCACCTCACCTTCGACAACTCGAAATGGTACAGCTCAGAATCCAAAAAATAATTCTTGAAGGCATCAAATTGAAGGCAAATAAACAATGACAAGAGGCTGGTGAGTATAAAACAACTCCATTAACTTGAGATCCTTTCACAGTTTAAAGACGACAACACATACAAAATCCCAACCCAAAAAGTCAGCAACACCAGAAGAGGTCAACAAGGAAGATACATCGTTCCAAGATACTGGAGTGCTTATGGGTGGCGTGTGGCGTAAATATGATGTGACAGTTCCAAACACGTTCAATGAATTGCCCTCTGATTTCCATAACTTACCAAAACTAATATTAATGCAAAAGTGCAAAAAGCAATGTTATTTTATAATTTTATTATAACAAAAATCCACTGTCAAGCTAAAGAAAAAACCAAAAAAAAAAAATCGTACTAAAGACAACAAAAACGAGGGCTTGTGCTTGGTGTGAATAAAACTCCCAACGCCTTGAATGAATTAAAGTTCTAAAGTCTTTTGTACTTTCTATTTATTTATTTATCTATGTATATGTGTATATGTATCATTCTATAAAACAAGAACTCAAAAATATGTTTTAAATATAAACAGCCTTCTGCAGACAAATCCTCGGGTCTTGCAGAAACATTTTGTTTGTTTGTTTGTTTATTTATTTCATGATAAGCTTACATTTAAGATAAAATATTTTATTTAAATTAAAGCCTTTAAATGCAAAACAGCTACGTTGTGTGATTTACAAAGATTGATAGTTTTATATATGAAAGTGAAAAGCAATATTAAAATTAATTTAATTTTGTGTTCAAACTATAAGTTACTAAAGTATTTCTTCAATTCCTTTCCCATCTTTCTCGTGCAACTCAGACCTTTCATTTCTCGCGGCAGAGAATTCCAAATTCGTGCGGAGCTTATAAAAAACTGACGTTCGAATGTCGTACAACTAAAATGCGGAATCAGGACATTTAACGATCGATCAGAGTTTAAAAAATTGATTTCTTTATAATGATCCACAGGTTGCCGGGTTATGAGTATATAAGAAAGAAAGTTACAGAACGATATTTTAAAAAGTTTTCGAAGGTCATACCAAGAAATTGTGAAACATATTGCGAAATTCTATCAAAACGACGTAGACCATAGACATAACGCACTGCATTGTTGAATACGACAGTTTCTTTTGCTCTCGTAATTCAAATACAAAAATTGCTCACAACCATAAGTAAGCAGAGGAAGAAAAATAAAATGAAATATGAAATATAAAATGAAATATGGATACATTGTAAAATGTTTCCGCTCCTCTTTAACTTTTCCCATGTTACAGTCTGGGATGCTAAGGAGGTGATAGTCCTTAGCCTCTTCAGCTTGCTGCTGGGTAGCTGGGAGCTGTACCACGAACAAGGGAATCACACGCTTGATGGGTAGCACTTTCTCATTTTTAGGACGTTGTTGCTGTTTTTATTGTTTCGGCTGTTGTTGTTGCTGCTGCTTCTGTTGCTGCGGCTGTTGTTACTGCTGTTTCTGCTGCAGTTGTTGCTGTTGCTTCTTCTGCGGCTTTTGCTATGGGGAGCCTGTTGTCTGCTTGTCTCCCTCTTTGTCATCTCTTTAACTTCCGATTACGGCCTGTAGCTGGGCACGTAGGAAGCTTTCTTCCTTCTCAAGCTCCTAACGCTTCTCCTCCGTAGCCGAACTTCAATGGGCCGGCGATTCGAACACCTCACCTTCGGATTATGAGTCCGGCGCTTTGCGATTCGCTCGCCTAAGCACGCAGTACTACTGTTTATTGTTTATTTTGGTTTGCACTGAAATCAAGCCGAAACACGTCCTTCCACTTCCCTGGTCTGTGATCAATTGTCAAGAAACTGTTTACACATCTGAATGATTTCGAAGAAAGACCTTTCTTCCCCATTTTTCACCTCCCTTTCGCAGGAAATGCATTGTTTCGTAACAAAACCATTTAACAGTAATTTGTTCTCATTGCTTTTGTAGGCATTCGAATGAAAAATGGAATAGGAATACTTCTAATTTAATGTGCATTTGAGTAGTTCTTGATTTTTTCAATATGCCTGGTAAAAGAATATCTCTTGATGTATAGTCACTCACACTCAAAGTGGGATAACATAAAAACATGCCAATGATTAATTTTCCAAGGCAAAAAAAAAGTCATGGCTAATTTTTCAACTATTTCATTATTTTTCTTTTGTATCAATGACTTCAACTATTCAAAAACAATAAAACAAAAGCGAAAACAATATCATTAAATAAAAAAAAAAATCATAATTCTCTCAGCCTCCTTTTCACTACGTCACACTCAAAGTGGGACACGGTAAACTCTGCTTCTTAAAGTAGCGTTAATTTTTTTTTAATATTTTGTCGATTCCATTGTTCATAATAGTCTCTTCAAGACGCTGTTATGTATTTGAGATGGTGTAAACATCACCCCTAAGTCATAATAAGTATTTACTTGAGGTAGACTATAAGTGGATCTTAAGACTATGAATTTGCTCTCTCTTACTGTGACCGGCAATTAATAAAGTTGTTACCCGCCATAACCGTGTGTTTGACTTAACATTGGCGACGAGGATTTTTTTTTCTTTGGTAACTCAAACTTATATTCTATATTTTCTTTAAGTCATAAAATGTCACGTTTGGTGGGGTTTATTCAGCCATTTGTGACGGGGAGCAATTTCAAGGCATACGAAGATCGCCTGAGACAATTCTTCAAAGTTTATGACATTGGCGAGAAGCAGAAACAGCGTTTTTCATTACGGTAGTGGGTACAGAAATTTACGAAATTCTGATGTCGACTATGCTTAAATTGCCAAGTGAAATGAAATTCAATGATCTTACCACACTACTGCGAAATCATTTCGCTCCAAAGCAAAACAAGAGAGCCGAGAGGTATAAATTCAACAAGATTCAGCAGGAAGATGGGCAGCCACTATGTGAGTTTATTGTGTGCCTTAAAGCAGCTGCACAGACCTGTCAATTTGGAAGTTTCTTAGAACACGTGGAAGGTGAAATAAAATTTGGAAATGACAGGGAGAGAGAAGGAAAAAGTTGGCGGTGTTGCTGTTCCTACGGGTTCTTCAGATACAAGGGCCGGAGTGTACAAATCATATATATTGGACGAAGCACTGATCGATCGCATTATAATGGGCGTAAAAAGTGAAAAAATTCAGGAAGTATTGTTGGGAGATGATTCTTTGACGTTCGAGAAATGTTGCGCGAGAGCACTGAATTATCCGAAAAAGCATCCAGATCTATTCAACCCATGTACCAGCATGCAGTTTATAATGACAACAAAAAATTCAATGTGAAACATCGGGAGTTAAGAGCACAGCAGGGAGATAATAAAGGGGGAATGTCACGAAGTGATCGCGGAAGGAAATGGGAATGTGGTAGATGTGGCCGTGCAGACCACGTGGATTCAAAGTGTCCAGCCGAAATTGGCAATGTTTCGCGTGTAATAAAAAGGGCCATGTGGCAAGCAAATGTCGATTCAATAAGACCAATGTGAATCAAATAGGTGGTGCCAACAGTGAAAATCCTTCCGTTGGTGGTAAATGGTATAGAATTATCGATGAAGGTGGACACGGGAGCAGCGGGATCAATTATCAACGAGCAGGGGTATTTAGATAAGTTTAAAAATTTTAAATTGATAAAAGCAAATAATAATTTAATTTCGGTCACAGGTTCAAGGTTAAGAGAGCTAGGAGTCATGCTCGTTGAAATTAGTTCTGGCAGTCACCTGGTGAAGTTACCATTAGTAATGGTCCAAGGACAAATGCCTAAAAAAGGGTTAATTGGACGTACGTGGATCGATAAATTATTTCCAAACTGGAGGAACACGTTCTTAAAAGTAAGTACCCAAGCAGAAATTTTAACTCGTATTAAGGCTCGATTTCCGAACATAACCGTTCAAGAGTTAAACCATCCGATTGTGGGGTATGAGCCGATAGAATAGATCTTAAACCCAATCAGACCCCTATTTTCCACACGCCCTATAGGGTACCATACAAGTTACGCGATAAAGTAGAAGCAGAATTGGGGAGGTTAGTTAAAGAAGATATTTTAATACCGGTGGAGTTTAGTAAGTGGGCTAGTCCGATAGTAATCATTCCCAAAGGCGACGGCACTATTAGGATATGCGTAGATTGCAAGGTGACATTGAATCGATGCATAGAAACGCAGTACTATCCATTCCCTTTAGCGGACGATATCTTTGCAGGGCTGGTGGGTTGTACACACTTTGTAGTTATTGATTTGATGGGTGCTTATCAGCAACTAAGGGTATCAGACAAATCTCAAGATCTCCTTCTTCTGAATACACTCCATGTGCACTCGTTTGGTCTATGGAGTAAAATATGCACCTGCGATATTCCAGTCGGTAATGGATCGCATCTTATAGGGATTGGATAGGGTTTTTTGCCACCTAGATGATATTTTGATCGGAGGTTCATCACCTAAAGTGTGTGAGGAATTGATGTTTGAAGTTTTAAGTCGGTTGCATGCACACAACAAACACATCAATGTTAAAAAATGCAAATTCATAGCAGATAAAGGTGATTATTTAGGGCACACATTGTCGTCAAAAGGTATAAGCCCAAATGAGAAAAAGGTTGAGGCTATTGTGGAAGTACCACCACCCAATAATCTTCAACAACTTCAATCGTTTTTAGGCTTGTTAAATTATTATAACAAGTTCTTGCCGAATTTATGTAGTAAGGCCCACCAACTTTATCAGTTGTTAAAAAAGGGAGTTCGCTACGATTGGACAGCCGAATGCCAATCATCTTTCGAAAATTGTAAAAAATTGCTTTTAGAAAATAGTCTTTTAGAGCTTTACGACCCAAAAAAGCCTATTGTCATAGTTGCAGATGCTAGGGGTGGGAGCAATTTTGTTCCATACAGTTGACGATGAGGAAAAACCAGTCTATTTTGCATCGTGCACCTTATCTCCGGCTGAACAAAATTACTCACAACTCCATAGAGAAGGGTTGGCAATCATGTTCGCTGTTAAAAAATTCCATACGTATATCTACGGACATAATTTCCAGATATGCTCAGATTACCAAGCCCTCAAGGAAATTTTTCACCCTCACAAGGGAAACTCGGCCGTCGCATCAGCGCGGCTTCAACGTTGGGCGATAATTCTATCTCAGTATGATTATACGATTTCGTTTAGAAAGGGTTCTAAAATGTCGAATGTTGATTGTCTTTCACGTTTATCTATTAAAGCAAATTCTGAGATAGAAGAAGCAAATATATTTTTTTTTTAATTCAGAAGAAAATTTAATAGATGTGGAGCTAGTACGGACATTTACGGAAAAGGATGGATGTTTGAAAATCGTGTATAACCATTTACAGTTTGGACAGTTTGTCAGGGACATTCCGGATAGTTTAATACCTTATTTCAAAAAACGCTAAACTTTAGCAATCGAAAATGGATGTGTATTTTATGCACATAGAATTGTTATACCCATTGCAAGAATCGATTCTTAAGTCATTACATAAGAATCATACTGGAATCGTACGTATGAAAATGTTGGCACGGTCTTTTGTATGGTGGCCTACATTAGATGACAACATTAAAAAGTATGTTCAAATTGTTTAGTATGTGAACAAACGCAAAACCTACCAAAAGAGATTGTTCACACCAAGTGGGTTGAAGCGGCATATCCTTTTGATTGAATTCATTTAGATTTTTTTCACTTTGGTGGAAAAACGTTTCTCATAGTCATGGACGCATATTCAAAGTATGGTGAGATTAAATGAATGCCGAAAACATCAGCATCGAACGTAATTGATGTACTTTCAGAATTATTTCTTACTTTCGGCCTATCCGCCAATATAGTTTCCGATAATGGGCCGTTTAATTCGTTTGTCTTTCGGAAATTTTGTAGGTGTAAGGGTATAAATCTTTTGAAATCGCACCCATATCATCCACAATCAAATGGTTTAGCGGAACGGGGTGTTCAAACAGTTAAGTCAGTGTTAAAAAGGTTCTGCTTGGAGGTAAAAAATGATTTTTCGTTAATGAATAAAGTCAATGAGTTTTTAGTAAATTATCGAAATACTCCCACTACAGTGACTGGCAGAACACCTTCCGAAATGATATTTAGTTATCAACCTAGAACTTTATTGCATTGTTTAAATAATAAGAATTTGTTAACTAGCAATTCAAATAAAAGTGTTGAAATTAACAAAACAATAGGAAAAAATAAAAGAGATGTTGATGCAAAATTTAAAAATAATATAGTTTTTGAAATTGGGGAGGAATTCCTCTATAGAAATCATTTTGTAAATATGGTTAAATGGAATTAAATGTTAGTAAGAAAACATTTATTATCATGGTTAACGGCTATGAAAGATCTGTACATGAAAATCAGCTTAAGAAGATATATTTAAGAAATAAATCGTACGTAGCTTATATAGATCCTGAAAAATTTAAAGAAATTAGAAATAACATATTGACAGAGGTTAAGGAAAAAGAGCTGCCAATTGAAAAAGCAAAAAGGAATATCCGGAAAATACCAGAATTTCAAGAAATCAGAAGGTCTTCTAGAATTAAACATAAAAAATTAAAATCCAATTAAGGTGTAAAATTAAATATATTATAAGTAAATAATTGATACCCACGCATTATACATATTATAGAATTTATACAAAAAAATAAAAAAGGGAAAATGTATTTGAAATGGTGTAAACATCACCCCTAAGTCTGTATAGAATACATAATAAGTATTTACTGAACGTAGACTATAAGTAGATCTTAAGACTATGAATTTGCTCTCTACTGTGACTGGCAATTAATAAAGTTGTTACCCGCCATAACCGTGTGTTTGACTTAACAGACGCCTTGGCATACTTTCAACCAATTTTTTGCAAAAAGATGGCTCGATAGTTTCCCATTCTTCAATCACAGCTCTTTTAAGAGCGTTGATGTTCGAGACTTTTTTTAGCCACTCTTTTCTTTAGTTCTGCCCACAAATGCTCAATTACATTTAAGTCCGGTGATTGAGCAGGTGTGGAAAGAACTTTAGGGCAATTGTGAAGGAGCTACATCTTCGCAACCCAAGACTTATGATTGGGATCGTTGTCTTGGTCGAAGATAAAGTCGTCTTTGATGCCAAGTTTCTCCGCACTATCTTTAACGGTCTCTTTTAAAATGTCAATGTAGTACATTGCGTTCATGTTTCCACGTCCAAAGTGCAACTTTCCAGTTCCTTCGGCTGACATGCAGCCCCATACCATCAGCGACCCGCCGCCATGCTTCACAGTTTTCCTAACAGCTTTTCCGTTGTATTCTTCGCCGGGTTCTCTCCATACAAATGGTCTACCGTCGGAGCCAAAAGATTGATTTTGGTCTCGTCTGTAAAGAGAACCTTTCAAGAAGGTTCGGAGTATGTCAAAAGTCAGAAAACAGACCAAAAAAAAACTTACTTTCATAAACTTACTTTTGACCAGAAAGTCATATCCTTATTTGCAGGTTCTTTTGCAAATTTAAGTCTTAAAACGCGGTTTTTTTATCAGATATTAAGGGCTTTTTACGAGCAATCCTTCCGTGCAAGTTGTTATTTCTTAAGAACCGGCGAACTATTTCTGCACTCACTTCTAAGTTTTTAATGTCCTTCAACAATTTTTGAAGGTTTATGGGCGACAACAAAGGATAATTTTGAATTTTTCTTAAAATAACCCTCCCATCTCTAGTGGTTATTTTCCTCCTGCTTTCAGTATTTTTTGGTTTATTTTGGATTCTTCCGTTTTCCTTATATCTTTTTATAATATTAAAAACAGTAGATTTCTTTTTGTTTATTAACTCGCTGATTTCTCGAATAGTTTGACCATTTTCATAATTTAGAATTACAATTTTTCTTTCCTCTACATTAGTTTGTCTAGACTTTAACTTCAAGATCACACAAATGTGCTGAAAAGACTGGAATGAGCGAAAATACATCAGAATCATACAAGTTGCGAACGAGAACCGTTAGTTTTCATGGAAATCGACACGTGTCCCACTTTGAGTGTGAGCTGCAAAATATGTTATGCCCACATATTTGTTTTAAAATAAAGTAGTTATTGGTAGAATTTGTGTTTTTTTTTATCATTGTACGTTTGTATTGATATGGAATGTGAAGTGGAATACGATAAGCAAAGTAATTCCAATCAATGCCTTTACAATCAATCCTGAAACTCAAGAGAGAGGATTTTTGTAGGTTGCCCCACTTTGAGTGTGATGTATATTACAACTACCATAAAGGGAAAGTGTTGTGGAACAAAGTGTGTTGTACACTCTCGGTAAAGTGAACTAATAAAAACCAAGCCTGTTCATACGAGCGGTATTGTTCACATTACCGAGCGTGCAAATTTTAATGCTTTCTATAGTACGGGTAATCCACAAAATTATTTTATATTTTTGAAAAGTAATTAGTCATTTTTGTTTGTTTTTTCCTGAAATTTAAATCAGTTTGCACTGCCTTTTCCTGCAACCGTTTGATAACTACAATATCTTCGTAATGTACGCTATTACATCCTGCCCACTCCAGTACTTTGTCAAATGAATGAATAACATTTCTTAAAGAAACAGAACAAGCCGGGCGGTCAGAAACTAGTTGGCACTCTTCTTCAATTTCATTTTCCTTTTCCCCTTCATCAATATCCGATGGCATTTGATCTTCATTCCAGTTGTTGATATCAATGACTGTGTGTGTTACCTCAACATTAATATGATTGAGTAAATATGATCATTGACAACATTTGTGATTGGATGGCTACGCAGAATATTAAGGGGTATATCGTCTTCATCGTCACAGGTTTCATCAGATCCAAAAATGTTACTCCCACATTTTTCAATAATAGAACCATTTACGTTATCCCAGGCTGCTCCCAAGTTAAACACTGCTTCATTATTGTTATAGATTTCTGAAATATAATTCAATGACATTTACAAAACATAACATGTTAGTGATAAAAAATTTCTGACAACATGCAGCAACATGCGATAACAGCAACCTTTTTCTATAGAAAAGTTTAGTCAGGCAAATAACATTCTGGACCATAGGCTGAATGAGAGGAGTTACATTTGGAGGCATATAAATAACTGTTATGCTACCGTCTGAATATCGTAGCTCACTCCCTGACTCTCCGGGGGATAACTAGGGGCATTATCCAAAATAAGTAGAGCTTTGACGGGTAAACCGTCTTTTTTAAAGGAAATTTGTAACTTCGGGAACTAAACAGTTACTGAACCAGTCTTTAAAAATTACTGCAGTAATCCAAGCTGATTTGGAGCTTCTGCAATGTACAAGTAGGAATACATTCTTGAATGAACGAGGGTTTTTGGCTTTGCCTGCCTTTGCCCCTTGTGCCGACCTGTGGCATTAGTGCACGCTAAAAAAGTTATCCTCTGCTTCTCTGTTTTTCGTGCAGGAGCAGTTTTTCCAGTTGATTCCACATATTTTTTCCCTGGTAGAGGCTTCCAATATAGCTCCGACTCATCGGCGTTATAAATTTGGTTTGGTTTCAGATCGAGATCTTGAATTTTTTTTCTTAAGTTGTCTCTTAAATTAACACAAAAGTTCTGGATGTGACGACAATTTTTCCCGGATATTTTGATATACCAAACACTAAACTTCTTTTTAAATTTTTGCACCCAACCGTCACTTGCTATGAAGGTAGACTCGTTGCCGTGCAGGGTTCTATTTATGGCAATGGCAGGTTTCAAATTCAGGTTTAAGAAACTAATAGGTAAATTCTTCCTCCACTGTTCTAGGAACCAATTATAAAGCGCAGAAGATCTTGAATTTTGTTTTTATACAATATTTTGTAAGATTCGAATGGATCATGGCAAGGACTTTATCATGCCTTCCTCATGACAACTGCTTTAGAACTTCAGTTTTTCTATTAAACTTAAATGTTTTCGATTCATTTTTGCCAACAAAATATCACTTCCTATACCAAACCAAACCAATCAATCGAATGAACTTTCAAGAGAATATTTACCCACCCTGTGATAAAAACGAACGACGACAGGTTCACTCTAAAGAGGTTTATCGTTCACTCTGTAGAGTAGTCTGTATAAAATTTTGGGTGTTTTATGTTGGATTGCTCACTCAACCGATGTTCACTCTACCGAGAGTGTACTTTATATGTTTATAATATTATTAATCGAGCGAAATGTGAAAATCGAGTGGAAAGTATTATTTAAAAAAAAAAATGGCCAAGAAAATTAACTAATTGAAATGACCCTCAAATCTCAATTAAATCTTTGTCAAGGGACCTAGAGCGTAAACATGGCATAAAAGTTTTCCATGAAACTGTGAAACAAGTGCTACTAATACATACATTTAGTAGAAAAAGTCTGCGTTCATCTTAATCTAATCAAGGTATAATGCAAATAGAATATATACCGAGAAAAAATGCCTATATTCTATTTCAAAAGTTTTTTACCATTCACAATACGATCGGCACAAAACAAAGTTGTTCATTTGGTTTCAGGGTTTCTGAAATAACGGTAGTTTTGTCATGTAGTGTGCAAAAAACAAACTGAAAAAGTAGTAGTAGTAGTTAGTATCTTGGGGATTCCCCTTAAATAGTCGGACAAATAGTCTGCTATATCCTGCCTAGAATCTAATTCATTACATTTGATTGCGGCATTGAGTTCATTCGGGTTTTGTAAATAAATTTGTTTCTTTGTTGCAATGGGAAAAAAGAGAAAAGAAATTAGCGTAAGTGAACGTAAAATAACAATAAAGCTTTGGAAAGTAGGAAAGGGGAAACATTGCCAAAACAGTAGAAAGACAATATTCATCTATCCAACAGTTATTAAATAACTTAAAGTCGACCGAAGCCTTGACATCTCCGTTCCTGTCGTCCATCGAAGCTGCTTTGCAGAGAAAAGCGATATCTAGAATTGCTGGTGAAGAAAAAGCCACGATTGAATGCTTTGCAAATAGCGACAAATATCGAGAGACCATCTGACAAAAAAATCGTTGCCGATACTGCCCGGAAAATTGTAAAAAAGGCTGGTTACTACGGGCGAGTAGCAAGAAAAAAACCATTCATTTCACGGGTCAACAGACAAAAGCGCATGGCTTTCGCTAATTAGTTCGTTAATAAGCCAATTTAGTTTTGGAAAAATATATTATTTTCAGACGAAAGTAAGTTCTGCATTTTTGGAATAAAAGGACCTGGTTTGGAGAAAATCAGGAACAGCCCACAGTAAAACATGGTGGTGGTGGTGTGATGGTTTGAGGGTGAATGGCTAGTGCTGGTGTGGGGAAATTTCAGTTTATCGAGTCTGAATGAATACATTTGATCTTAAATACATCTTAAAAAGTAATTTAATCTAAAGCGCCTCACAACTCGGCTTTGGCACAAACTTCCGTTTTCAACACGACAACGACCCGAAGCATATAGCCCAAATTGTGAGACTCTATTTACTAAATAACATGGCTAAACGACTTCATACCCCCCCAATCACCAGATCTCAACCCCATTGAACACCTTTGGGATCTACTGGTGAGAAGAATTCGGAAACACACAATAACCAGTAAGGAAATGCTGAAAGGTGTGTTCTTAGAGGAATGGGAGAAAACTAGTGCTAAAGAGACGATGAAGTTGGTAAAATTTATACCAAAAGACTCCGAGAAGAAGAGGTTATCCAACTAGTTACCAAATATCTAACATATTTAAAGAAAAAAAGAAGATACTAAATATCTAACATATTTAAAGAAAAAAGAAGTTTTTAAAAGTGAACGCAGACTTTTTGTAGCAGTTGTAAGTATTCATCAAGAGTTGCTTGGAAAAAACCATTGCTCCCCACTCAAAATGTGCAAAAAACATTTAGAGTTTGCTAACGAATACAATATGTACTCAGCCCATGAAATATTGGGATGATGTCATGTTCTGCGATGAAACTAAGATAATGTTGTATTACAATGAAGGTCCCAAAAGAGTGTGGTGCACACTCAGAAAGATAACCATACTAAGCATTCATAGGAAAAAAAAGGGTTGTTTTTCTTCGAATGCATTCAGATGTTTAATCACTTTTTTGACACTGGAGTTTTTGTCTCTTTTTAGTTTATTATGTTTTTTGTTGTTGTTTTTTCGTTAAATGATTTGCATTTTGTGTTATATCGTTTCCCCGATTTGAATAATAATAATATATTGGAAAAGAAAAATTTAATAAAGCTGTTATAAGTCCTCGTATTTCAAAGCAGAAAGTAAAATAAATAGTTTTTTCCACTTGCATGAACACTTTCTGAACAAACTATATATTGCAATACTACCTGGCGATCATCTTCACCTGTCCGTGGGTAATTTTACATATATTGCCACACTACTCATCGATCATCTACACCTGTCCGTGAGTCATCTTACATATATATTGCTATACTACCCGTCGATCGCTTCATCTGGCTGTTGTTCATCTTACATACATATACTATCCGTCGGTCTTCTTGTTAACTGTTCGTTGGATATTTTTTTTATTTACGCTGCATTTTATCGTCATTTTTGTCGTCTATCCCTAGCTGATAGAATATGAGAAATATTAAAGACATTAAGCTTTTCAAAAATACATTGTCCATCATGGAGGATGATTACAAGCTATTCAGTCAAGCGAAGGGTTTAAATGAGCGGCTGATTATCTCGTCCGCTGATGGGCGACACACGATGTGGAAATTCTTAAGCAGCTAATCCAGGAGACTAATTTCATGTACAAGACTGAGCTTTTTTTCACTTTCACTGACACTTTCGACCATGTGACTGCGTCATCATCAGGTACCAATTCTGGAACAAATACCACCACAATGCAGAGTGCTATACGGTTGTCCGGGATACCGTTGTGGCCGTACACAATTCTCCGGCGATTATGAGAAGTGGCGCAATTCACCACAATTCAAGATTAAATGAATTACAGAAGCACGAATATCATAAGGCCTGCATTTCCAAGGATGCCGATCGTATTGTGCAACATTTAGAGATCGTTCCAGGCAACTATGAAAAGGCATGATGCTTACTGTGCGCACGGTATGACATCAAGCGTTTTCTGGTGAATTCGTATCTGAAGACATTCTTCTATCAACCCAACATTCAAACCGAAAATGTTGGATACATCGACGGAATGTATACATTCACTAGAAAACTTGAGGTACCGGTGCAATAGTGGGACACAATTCTAATTTATATCATGCTGCACAAATTGCATCCATACACACAACAACGATGGGAAGAACGGTTAGGTGGAAGCCGTGATGTCAATTCCTTCGAGTTTCTTGAAGCAAGACTTAGAACTAGAAGTCGTCGAGCAACTAAGGCCAAAGTCATCACACTATATCACAAAGCGGCACAACAACTAACATCAGCGCCGAAGAACACGTTTCACCTCCGACCACAGAAACTAAGGGAACAGTTCTTGTCCACCGTGTTTCTAGCAATACCTTGCCAAAACCGGATTACCCTAGTACATCCTAATACGCACACTCATCGACAATGACCAACAACACACAATTATCATCCCCTACTTCTATAAGCGCACCTGTTCGAAAAAAATTTGCACAACAACACAACTCAACAGGTGTTGCTGGCAACTGCCATGGTGAGAGTTAGGTCACCCAAGGGTAGGTACTGCAACTTTAGGGCATTGATCGATCCAAGTTCGGACTACCTTTATAACGGAATCAACGGTACAACTGTTAAGCATGGGTACGCATGGTACTCTTGTTAAAGTATCAGGGTTAGGTAAGATCAGCAGTGGAGCATGCCATCGGTATGCTGATATATCGTCTGGATCACTACACAGCAACTTTGAAATTACCACTCGAGCCTATGTGTACAGGTCCCTCACCGGCCTTCTCCCAGCCAAAAAACTGAACTTCAACCAGTGGGACCACATCAAAGGATTAGTTCTGGCTGATCTACTCTTCCATCGACCGGCGACGGTAGGTCGCTAGGTTGGATCCTGTTAAGTAAGGTCTCAGCTCCAATAACAAACAACCGTGAGGGTTGTTTTTGTTTTTTTAACTTTATGTTTTCAATTTGAGATACAATTACAAAATGTGCTAGTCTATACAAACTTTAATTTATCTATTGAAAACAAGAAATAGTTAAGTACATACTGTTGCCCAAGTATATAGTTTTCTGAGCTGCTAGGCTCTGATTTAAACAACGTGTTTATTTTATTTAAAATCGAAGTGGTTTTATTTCCGATTACTTTTGATTACATTAATAACACTCTTGACAATACTTCTTTCTAATCATCCCGCAGTAGCTTAGCGTACTTCTTAACCCCAGCGTGGTCCAGATCGAAAAGAGGAAGAGTGCTCGGCTTCGTCTTCTGTGAAGACGAAGTTGGAGCAAGCGAATTTTATTTCGCCTTGGCGGAAATACACACTTGGCATGTTTGCTGAATCGAACGAGCCAAGTGTGATGATGCGCCTATTGAATGATAGGGGGCTAAGATGTATTGTATAACAATATACTTATATTAATATATACAGAAAATAATTTATAATAAAATATTATTGCTGAGGGGAGAATTCAGAGATGAAGTAAACAACAAGGGATAACTTACTCGTACTTTAAGCATTAAAAGAACAAAATTCATTAATGAACAAATTATTAATACTTGTACGAGTATAGTCAAACGACCAAAGCCAATTACTAATAACACTCTCAAATGCATTTTCCACTCTTTCAAATCTTAGAGGATCAGGAAGTAAATTGAACATATGGGGTGCTGAGGCGAGGTAAAAACTACCAAAGCGAGCTTTATGAACTGGAGGAATTGCTGCAAAATTTCTAGAATTGATTCGTAAATTATAGTTGTCAGTGCTACGAACTGTGTAAAAACCCGGATTTCGAAAAAAATATTTTAAGTACTTTATAGCAGTAGAGATGTCTTAACGGAAGAGTTTTAAGGTTGCTGAAGAAATTAAAGCTTGGAGTTCTGCGATTTGCCTTGCATAGAATTCGAATTGTATGTTATTGCCTTATCAATAAAGGCTCGGTTTTAGTAAAGTAAGCACCGCCCCAACAAGTGATACCATATTCCAATTTAGATTTTAATAAACTATTGTATACAAGTTTAAGAATATTTTGGGGGCAATAAAGACCGAGATGGTACAGTTGTCTTACTACTCTGTTGGAATATTGTCGTAGATAATGCGTACGATGGTCCCAATTGAGCTTGTTTTCCAAGATTATTCCGAGGTATTTAAACCTTTCAACACATTCTATCTTAAAATAATTATTGCAACATAAGGCTTGACCGATGAAGAATAATCACCTGCAATATTCCATATTCTAAAGCGGGTACAGTTCTGGGAGTGGTAATATAAAGGTAAATCAACAAAATTTGTATTTTTGGTAAAATACCATAAATTTGGTTTTATTACTGATAATGAGCTTATGACATGCAAACCATTTTCTCAGTAAGTCAAGATCATGAATTACATCTAAGAAAACATTGAAAAAAACATTTGTTAGAGTGTGAAATAGCAGAGTCATCAGCAAAAGCAGTGACGTTGCCTTTAAATGATAGAGTAAACAGGGAGTTCACATAGATAAAAAAAAAATGGGGCCTAGAATGGCTCCCTGTGGAACACCCGATACAATCTTTTTGGAGAGCTATAAGTATTTTTTAATCTCACCATTTGTTGACGGATATCTAAGGTTGAAGCAAATCAGCTATATATATTACCACGATAACCAGAAAGTGAGAGTCTATTTAATAATATTGAGTGATCGACCATATGAAAAGCCTTAGTGATATCTATAAACAGGGACGCCGAAATATCAGAAGAATTAAAAAATAACTCTCCTGTTAGTTTTAACAGAGCAGCTTCAGTAGACTTTCCACTCCTGAATCCAAATTGGCAATCGCTAAGAAAATGAGTTCTTTTTAAAAAAAAATAACATTCTGGACTCAATGCCCCTTTCAAAGATTTTTGAAAATACCGATAGCAGAGACCACCATTAAACCGCCCCACAAGTGTACATGCAAATCAGTGGGTTGGCACGACTGGAGATCACCGGTGTTGTAAAAGTAAGATCAAAAAAAAAAATCAGGAGCATGCCAGTGTCACAAAAAAAAAAAAAAAAAAAAAAAAGGCAGGCCGAAAAACAATTGGTGCAAACAAATGCAAAAACACCAGCATTTTATTGGCCTCAGCGATGAAGTAATCCCAAACCGGGAAGTCTGCTGCTACTTTCTGAGGTCAAACCGGCAGACCAGTAGAAATGTAGTTAAGTGGGAAGGTTATGGTCCTACACTTCTGACCATAACAACGCCGGAAAAAGGAAAAGAAGAAGAAGACCGATAGCAGAGATATAGGTCGATAATTATTCAACATTTTTAGTCGCCCTTTTTATGAAGAGGAACTACTATAGCCATTTTAAGCGAATGAGGGAAAATACCTTTTTGTATACTAGAGTTAAAAATATGTCAAAGGACGTCAGAAATATGGAAAGAAATTTTCTTTAGCAAGCAACTTGTAATCATGTCGAAGGATGTAGCCTTAGAACTTTTAAGAGAGCGAATTAAATTATGTATTTCCAAAGGACTAAATGGATCGCAAAAAAAACGATCAAAGACTATTCTTTAGAACAATGTAATTAATTTTATCGAGCACGTTAGATGCACTTGATTCAGTTCGAGAAATATTGTTTTCTATGAATTGGATGCTTGTTAAGCAATGATCTGGTACTTGGAGGTCAAGTGACATGGTTTTGAACATAGTTTTATTGTTGCGGTGTACCCTAATAAATATGTGGTCTAGACACGAATTAAAACGAGTAGATTCAGTTAGTAAAGAATCGAAACCGAATGCAGATAGAGTCAACAGAAAATTGTCAACATCAACTGAGTTCGATAAAATGTTAATGTTAAAATCATCAATTAGAATAATATTTTAACAAATTTGATGTTCGAAGAACTCATAAAACTCTTCCCAAAAATACTTAAGTGAGCAACCATGGAGTCTGTAAACACAAATAAATATATTATAAGAGCTAGAATTTACACAGTTTAAGGTGATTATGTCAGCACTTTGCAAGTTAATTTTTTTTATTTCTATGCTAGTTAAACTGTTTATAAAGGTTATAAACACCACCAGCTGCATATGAATCATTACATGTTGCATTAAATGAATAATTTGGAGTATAAAAATCAGGAACTTCATTTTCACAGATCCAGATTTCCGAAACGAAAATTAAGTCTGGTGAATGATCTAAAAATGAGAGGTGGGTTGAAAATGAAAATTTTCTGATGGATAACTAAGAAACCAGAAGATTGTTCATGTTTTGAATGATCTCTACAGTAACAATTGAAATTATCGGATTGAAAAGGAAAGTTTATATCAATGTTATTAGAGCTAGGAGAAGATATAAAAAGAGAGTTATTTAAGAAAATAGTTGGATTAGACATATTTAGCAAACATAAATTAATTTAACACTCCCTCAACAACACTCCCTTACGCAAATCTTCAAATGAATATATTTTTATTACGTTATCACCTTACTTAACTCGAATGAAAATAGTCGAATTTCGTACATACAAACTTACATTTATTCAGACGTTTAAGTGTAATTGCTTTATTTAATAGGGAATGGTTATACCTTTTGAGACAATCATTCACGGAAATCTTCTTGCTGGTGTCCGATTTTTTGCTGTTTCCGCTGTCGCTGTAGAACCTATTTGAAATCTGCCTTCCGTGCAATCGCAATTTCTTCATTACATCGATTTTCTTATCCAGTGACGAAAACTTGACGCATACAATGCTGCTCTTTTCGTTGTGGCTCTCTTCACCACGCATGAGAAGCGAACCGCGCATCAATAATCTCAAATAGCTCATTGCACTTTCCCATAACATAGAGGAGCCAACCTCAGGAAGACCAACAAAATCCACAGCACACTGTTTCTCCTTCTGCAGAGCACTAAGAAATGTATTTTACTTTCCAATGACATCACTTGTTTGGTAAGAGACATTGCTTTCTTCCAGAAATTTAATTTTCTCAAGAGCATTCAAGACTATATGCTTCAGTTTCATTATTTCCGTTAGAAGCATTTGCATGGTCACCTCTTTGTCTCCCACATCGTTGACATTGTGATTGCCCGTAAGTGGTGTAGTGCTGTCGTTGTTGATGCTGCTGATTGGAAGAGGGCAAGCAGTTAGGTTCTTCGGCGCTTGCAGGTGTTGGAGAGGAATAACTGGAGATTCCACAAGAATGGATTTTCTTTGCAGAGAAATGCATAAAGAGCATTTGAAAGGTTGATTGCTCTTTGCGTAGAAATCAATCTCTTTTTTGGTGATTTTGGCACACTTAGCATGAGAAAATTCTCTGCAGACCGCACACTGAGTTTTTAGATCAACTCTATTAATTTTAGCTAGGCACCATTGACACTTCATGACGAATTTGTTCTATTAAAGTTGCGTCCTTTTAAGAAAAAAGAACTTATACGTACTGGTAGAATGATTTTAAGAGACAAGTTTATGAAAAAACAGATATCAATTGTTTGAATTGTTCTCACGTTTGAGTAGCTCGCAACGCTCCTTACTCACCTTACTCATATCGAGTCATGCCTGAATTCCAGACCACTCTGTCCAATCTCAAATAATGTTGACGATTTCACTGTGCTTACTCCCGCGCACTTTCTCATTGGAGAGTCAACAAACACCATCCCAGAGCCATGTGCGACTGACTGTTTCCTACAAAACCGTTGGCAGCTGATGCAACGCTTGTATCAAACCTTCTGGTTTGCAATGACGACCAAAATGGCTTAATGTTGAGGCGCAACCAAACATCGGAGATCTCGACCTCTTAAAGGATGGCCATCGTCCCGTTGGTTGGTTCGGGTCATTGACCTCTAGCCAGGGAAAAACAACTTAACGCGAGCTGTAACACTCAAAACTCAAACTGGATAGTTAAAACGACCGATCACTAAAATATGTGAGTTACCGAGTAATGAAATCGCGACGAATGAATCATTAATTTAGACAAATGATATTATCACAAGTAAAAATACTAAAAAACAAAAACAACCCCTGTAATCAACACAACACGTAATATCGAATCTTTCTTTAATTCAAAACTACACATGTGTGATATGTAATACTTAATAATAATAAAGAATAATTAATCAGACTAATAATACTTAAAAGAAAATTTACTTACGTTTTGTTTTTGTTATCCAATTTGACAGTTGGCAATGGGCTTGTTTTACTCACTTACCTATGTGTTATGTGTATGTCTGTTGTTTTCTCGTTCACACACAGATTTTAACGAGATCAAGTACCCGGCGAAGTGAGAAAGAGAGGTCACCAGCATAACATCGATCACGTCGTTCACAGTGAAGCAGTGCTACCAGATCCAATGAAACAGTGTTGCCAGATCCAACTGCGGAAAGTACAAAGTTGCAAACCGAGCCCATGCCGGTAGGAATGTTACGTATGAAAATTATAATTTATTAATAAAAATAAATATATAGATAATTTTTATATTTTATATATTATATAACTATTATATATTGGGAGTACAACTTAATTCGGGCCGTTTTTTTGTGTTTAAATTTTTTTTTATTGAAAAAACGTAAAAAATGCATCACTCAAAGTATTGTCACTTTTTCCCATCTCTCTGGTAATTTTCGAATACCATCTCTACAAAATGAGTCCTGTCTGGCATCGATCCAATCATTGAGCCATTCTTCGATTTCTTCAAAAGACCCGAACTGGTGACCCCCAAATCGTTTTGCATTCGTCGAAAAAGCCAGTAGTCGGAAGGAGCAAAGGTCTGGAGAATACGGCGGGTGGGGTAAGACCTCCCATTTCAGCGTTTTTGACCGCTACAGCCACGTGGGTCCGAGCGTTATCATGTTGCAAAATCACCTTGTCATACCTTTCGGTCGTTTCTGGCCGTTTTTCACGCAATGCATGGATCAAACGCCTTAGTTGTAGTCGATAACGTTTCCTACCAATGGTTTCGCCTGGTTTTAGCAGCTCACAGTACACCACACCCGTCGGGTCCCACCATATGCAGAGCATGACCTTTGAACCGTCGATGTTTTTCTTTGGCGTCGATGTAGACGATGATGGAACGGGTTCACCAGGCTATGCACAGTATTTTCTCTTTTGGGGGTTATCGTAGTATATCCACTTTTCATCTCCAGTTACGATCCGGTGCAAAAATTCCTTTGATGTCTTTCAAGAAGCAGTTCCGAGGTGAAAAATCGCCTTTCGACATCTCTCGGTTTCAACTTGTACGGCAGCCAATTTCCTTGCTTTTGAATAAATCCAAATTTCTTTAACCGAACGGAAATTGTTTGCTGAGTCACTCCCAACGATTCTGCGAGTTCACTTTGCATTTGGCACGGATCTTGATCCAGTAAAGCCTCCAATTCCTCATCTTCAAACTTTTTGGGCTGGCCAAGACGCTCTTTGTCTTCGACGCTAAAAACACCACTTTTGAAGCTTCGAAACTACTCTCTGCATGATTTATCGGTCGGAGCAGATTCACCATAAACTTCTACAAGCATTCGATGGGGTTCAGCTGCACTTTTCTTCCAATTAAAAAAGAAAATCAAAACTTCCCGCAAATGCTGTTTATTTAAGACAAATCCGGACATTTTCGAAGAAACTGTTGTTGTCAGAGACAGACGCTGATGCACACGAATTATTATTGTTGACAGATGTCACACCTTTCCAATGAGGTAGGTAATCGCTTCCAAGATCAGTCACAACTTGCAGGTGGCGCCATCTTTTGAAAACAGACCGAATTAATTTGTACCCCCAATTTATACAAATTATATAATGATTATATAAAAATATTTATATTTATATAATATAACACTATATATGTATGTATATAGATGAAATATAATTAAAATAACTAAAGTATATGTAGCAATCATTGTGTCTTAGCTTGTAATCTATTACAATTATAACATTTAATCAAACATGAGAAAAAAATAGAACGAAGACTCTTAGGTAACGGAATAACCGTCTCGGACGAAATTGGATAAAAGAGGGTCGATCATCCGATCATACACAGTTGATCTTTTCCGCGACACACACCACGTCCGTACAATCTTTCGCACGATCTTACGAGTATTCCGCACGGTCACCCGATAGTTCTGTTGTACTGTGAATCCGTTGCCCCTGTTTATAGATAAGGTCTCTTGAGAAAATAAAATAAATTGTGAACAATTAGTAATGAAATATTGTGCTTTATTTCGGACATGCAAAATTCCATTTCCCATACCACATAAAGCATATCCACATATATCCAAATAAACGGATAATAAATATATATTCATATACAATTACATTGGCAATGACATAATAACTAGTGCGCTTACTTTGTTCCGGGTGTGATCCCACGCCACACCATACCACCCCAACCATATGTGCATCTATACTCATAATATACATATAAGATAGATCAGAAACATAAACTGTGCAATCAATTTTAGTGATCCCTCCGCCCCACACCATATAACACTACATAAAACATATATACATGTGGTGTAAATAGGGGACTAAAAAGCACACATCGCTCTCCGAATTTTATTCTTCGATCGGCTGTTGTGCAACGCGAACGTGGATGTGGACGTGTACTATGTGGACTCGAGTAATTTAGAATTGAATGTTGCACTCGGACACCGTGCTTTCTCGCAATTGGAGGGAAGAGTACAGAACGGAAAATAATACGCAATTTAATGTTTATTTATTTATTTATTATTGACTCTTCTTGAGTCTATTTGCTTAATTTAAATATAATTTTACTTTTACTCTTACTTGCTTTTGCTTAGCTCTTGGTCTTGCTCGCTTTGACTCTGCCTTATAACCAATACTACCGTTCCAAAACAAAAGGAGACCTCAGCTATATGGTGCAAGCCTTCCTGGCACATAAGGCGATCAACAACGACTGGGAGAAGGGAACCACCGAAGCAGCGAGCAGTATAACAACTAAGGTAGTCCAATTAGTTTAAGTTATATAAAAAAAGAACATTACTGTTAACGTAGAATATCACCACACGCACCAGCTTCGCTTAGTCGATTTTTTTTTTGTGTCTCTCTCGCATCTAAAAATGTTCACTTGTTCAAAGGAAACTGCGGTAGCTTTTCGCAGCCCTACTTTTCGAATCTTTATCAGAAACGAATCTTTATCAGAAACGAATCTTTATCAGAAACGAATCTTTATCAGAAACGAATCTTTATCAGAAACGAATCTTTATCAGAAACGAATCTTTATCAGAAACGAATCTTTATCAGAAATGAATCTTTATCAGAAACAAATCTTTATCAGAAACGAATCTTTATCAGAAGCTCATGAACCCCCATTCCCAGTAATGGAGGTAAGAATCAGTTTGGCTGACGTCAACATGATTGTCCCTGTGTTCGACGGCAACCCGAACGAACTATCTAAGTTCATCTCTTGTTGAGACACCCTCTTCTCTTTCATCAAAGACGAAACCCAGCACGGTCTTTTTCTGGCTACTGTTAAAACCAGACTCCAGGAGCCAGCATTCGAGTTGGTAAAATATAAAACCCTTTCAAAATAGCAGACCTGGAAGCCGAATTAGAATGTCAATTCAAAGAACACATTTCGCGGTCCACCGCACAAAATGAGCTGGCTTCGGCCAAGCAAGGGAGCAGGGAAAACGTGAAAGA
This sequence comes from Merodon equestris, assembly GCA_958301585.1. NCBI lineage: Eukaryota > Metazoa > Arthropoda > Insecta > Diptera > Syrphidae > Merodon > Merodon equestris. The sequence goes on from OY284413.1 coordinate 94,233,514, forward strand.
TTATGGCGATAGAATGTCATGTCTACTATACTCCAGAGGTAGACATAGGTAGTAGTACCTCAAACACTGCCGTACCGACTTACCTGTTAGAAGAAAACAAAATGACAGCCATTCGATCTTTTGAAGATGGCCTAAAAGACCCAAATTTAAGACTCCTTGTAAAGGCACACAATACTCAGACTTTACGGTCAGCGATAAAATACGCCATCGAACAATCTATACGATTGGAAGGCAGTAGTTCCACTTCAAATCCCTCTCGCATTTCAAGCCCTTTTGTCTAACATGTAGAAAAATTGGCCACACATCTGCCACTTGTTTCATAGAAATCAACCCTTGGTCTGTCAAACATGTAAGCAAGACATACGTCCCAAACCTGCTTCAAAAACACCCTTATACACAACTTCGTACCACAACAAGTTAAAAGAGAGGTACATGTCTTAAAGTGTATATATTGCAACAAGTAGAACCATTCACTAAACGAATGTAGAACTCGGTTGGCTCATTTACAAATGCAGGGCCAAGCCCCCAGATGGGAACAACAGCAACAATAATCTAAATAACAGGCCGCGAAACCATGACTCGCGTTATGATGCTAGATATCACACTACAACACACACTCACCAACATAACCTTTCAAATGAGGCGGGAAACGAGTTGACTCGGGAAGATATTGTCGACAATCTGTTCTGAGCCCAAGTGCAGCGCGACATATAAATAACCTCCGTCCAAATTCAACCTCAGTCGTATCATTTTTTCCCGAATGTAAGGACCCGGTGATACTAATAAAATTTAAAGACAAAAAAATTTCTTACATTCTTGATCGCTACAGGCACCGATATCAGCCTGCTGAAAACAAAAGGCACCCAACACATCCTTACCAAACACGAGTGCTATATATCAACCATATCAGAGTATTCGCTGATTTCAATTGGAGAAGTTACAGGAACTTTGGAATTTCAAACAGAAGACCTCTCGATTCTTCTGGACCATCCGTTCCAAGTGATGCCTAACCACAACCACATTTTGAAAAAAATGTCTGTGCAACCTTGATTACGAAGGTGGCCAGATCAAAACAAAGCCTCAAGGGAATGCAAGCGAAAGCAATAAAGATATCGAACGTTCGATAACTGGGGCTTATAATGCTGATCATACAAGTTCCAAACACAAACCAGTGCTACATTGGTTTGGGAAACGTTGTAATATCTAAAGCAGAACCTAACTTTGAACCCGAAGGTCAAAGGGTTCATCAAGCTAACAACCTGAAGCAACTACTATACAATCTCCAACCCGCCATCGCAAGCAATTCCTGGAGCAATATATAAAAGCCTCAGCAGTAGTCAGTAAGCCTGAGCAATACAAAAGGATGTCAGCAATAGAAGAGCCTGATAATAAAAAAAATAAAAATAATAATACCGATAAAATATTCAATATCAAAGCACGAAGTCAACAAATAATTGAATTCCCCTTTTTCGACAAATCTAACACAACCCAAGTTTTAGAACTAGCCACTAGAAACCAAAAACGGACATTCGAAAGTAATATAATGCAGATAAAGATATGACAGAAACTCCTCAGATGCACAAAGTTTCCTCTAGCTTCAACTTATTCGAGAAAAATGGTTCTATGTACGACTCCAAACAAATGGCCTCTAAAATGATTATACTACCCATTGAGGGACCAATAGAGGAAGAAATCCTAAAGAAAAGGTTACCTAACTTTACTAAATCACATCTAGGAAAAACTTCTACTTTCCAACCAGATAAGAAATCTAATCTCCTTGTTACAACCCTACCCATTCCATTTAGAGGCCCAAGAGATCAACAAATCTCAGAATCTCGTCTAGACGACATTAAAGCAAAATTCGCGAACTCTAAGTCATTAAGTTTCGGTCTGACAGCAACCGACAACGATTCAAAGAATATTTTCAAAAACTTCCTTGAAAAGACCTTCCTAATGCAAGATCTTTTTACCGACGAAAGACTCTTTACGACTAATAATAATGATATCTTAAAAGTTTTACATGAAAACCACGAGTCACCATTCGGTGGACATCAAGGTGTCACCAGAACCATCAAACGAATTAAAAGAAACTACTGCCGGCCTACAATTACAAAAGACACTACTGAATACATCCGTAAATTCGAATTATGCTTAAATAACAAATTATCTAGAAACAATAAAATCCCTCTGAAAATAACTACTACAAGTAAAACACCATTTGAGAGTATAGCCTTGGATATAGTAGGTCCACTTCCCAATAGTCATGATAGCAACAAATACATTCTAACATTTCAAGATGACTTCACGAAGTATCTGAAGCCATACCGATACCAAACGCAGAAGCCTCAACCATAGCTCGAATGCTAGTCGAGCGCTTGTTTGGAATTCCAGACTCTATTCTTACAGACCAAGGAACAAACTTTCTTAGCAATCTATTTAAGGAAGTATGCAATATCCTTAAAACGAAAAAACTAAAAACAACTCCATACCATCCTCGAACTAATGATTTTGAACATAGTTATCAACACTTGCAGAATATCTACGACACTATGTTTACCAAAATCCTTTCGCTTGGGATATTGTACATGGCTGCCATCCTCCATGTTCGTATATAATACTACACCTCATAGTAGCACAACATACACTCCTTACGAACTACTATACGGTTATATTGCACGGATCCCCAGCTCGCTTAATAAGACACCCCAACCTCTATACAACTACGATAATTGCGCGCACGAACTAAGATGCCGACTACAAAACGGATCCAAAATAACTAGAGAAATCCTATTCAAAAAGAAAGAGCAAGCTAAAGCATACTACGACAAAAACACTACGACTAAACATTCAACGTAGATGACGAGGTTCTGATGAGAAACCAAAAGAGGCAAAACAAACTTTCAGCCTTATGGAACGGACCATATGAAGTGATTAAAACAGTATCCAACGAAAATACTATAATAAAAATAGGGAAAAAGTCTAGACTATTACACAATAACGACCTACTACAGGAATGACCAAAACAAAAATCACGTATGGGTCAACTCCATTTTCTCAACGAACAATGCAATTGCTAACAAGAAGTAAAACGGTTCCAGTTCATGTGACATAAAACAATTTAACCGCTCGACGGTATGGATCCAATTGTCACAATAAAATAAATGGCTATTTTCGTCCCTTGAAAACAATTTCATAGACGAAATCTGCGGCGAAAATGTCACAACGTTTACCCTCTACGATACTGCAATAATCGAACTATCAGGTAAATATTATACATATAAAGAGTAAAGATATGATTATTCACGCATACAGTGAAGAAACCACGACAACCTCCAAATCATTTATCACTTCTTTAAATATCTCAACATTCCTAACACCTAACCTCGGAAATCTGTCAAATTTCTCAAACAACTTAGCCGTCATAAAATTCTCTACCATTGATGAAATAGAATCAATATCCCAACAACTAAGCGAATTAAAAATCGACGAAACGAAACTACTAACACCCCTAAACGCACATCATATACACAACTACATAAAAAGTTACACAATAATTGCAGTAATCCTCATATTAACACTTTTATAAGATATCGAATTTATAAAGTTATAAATAACCAAGAAAAAATTAAAAAGACCCAAAATATAAAACAGCCAACGAAACGGATAATAAAACCCCAGTATTTGTATTAAACATTTAAACATCCCTATGAAAAACCTCCGTTATTTTTAATTAATCATAAATAATACATATGTGTACGTTTAAACCAAACCATATCTAAATAGTATAAAAAAAAAAAATAAATAAATAATTTTTGACAAAAAAAAATATATATAAATAATATGCATCTAATTTTCTCATAACCATATCTAAATAGTATAAAAAAAATAAATAATTTTTGACAGTTAAAAAAATATATATGTACATATATAAATATATAAATAATATGCTTAAATTGCTAATTTTCCCATAAATTTCTGAAAAACCATAAATGTTATAGGCCCCTAAACCAAATATTTAAACATTTCAATGGAACAATAGACAAAAGTAATGTACAAAAGTTATGCAAATCAAAAGAATATGTTTGTCAGAATTCTTCAAATTCATTCTAGAATATACAAAAATTATAAATTACAATCACTTTGGCAGAAAATTGAACTCTTCAAGATCAATTTGCTTTATCGTAGGGGAGCAGGATGTAGTGATTGCACTACATACACTACATTCTCCATCATACGCATTCCACTCCACCCCACACACACGCCGCTATCATTCGCAGCATTACACAGAGTTGGAGTAAAAGCGAATCAATAAGTGAAGTGTGAATGACATCCACGACCTAATTAATGGTGCGAGGCAAATACTGAACGACCAAAAATGCGCATGCAGACAAGTGCAATGCAAGAGATATGGGGTGCGGATACTTATCGACATATTGATGATGCTGAGTATTTCCTTTGTTAGGCTAAGAAATGTCTTTCGGCACTTTGTGTGTTGGAGGGGATTGCGATTGAACCAAAATCGTCCTATAAAAGAGACGGTATTTTGGTTACAAGGCAGAGAAAAAAGGGAGCAAGACCAAGAGCTAAACAAAAGAAAATAAGAGTAAAATTATAGTTAAATTAAGCAAATAGACCCAAAAAGAGTCAATAATAAATAATTAAATAAGAATTAAATTGCGTTTTACTCTCCGTTGGGCACTCTTTCCTCCAATTGCGAGAAAGCACGGTGCCCGAGCGCAACAATTATATTGCCTCCAAATAAAACAAAGTAGTCTCTCTCAAAATATTGTTGGGTCGTTTATTCTATTAATTGTGTTCGACGACCCGTCAGTGACGAACGAACTCTCGAGTGGTGTACATGGAAAGAAAAACACTGGTGTCCTCCTAAATAAAATAAACGGTTCGGTTGTGCAAGTAAAAGTAATATGAGTGCAAATGCGAGGTGCTGGAGGAATTTGTAGCGAAGTGATGATTCGGTTGAGGTGGACGATGTGCGACGACACGATGGTATTGGCACCGAGGCTTATTAAACTATGTTCAGCATATCAGATATTGAAAATGTGATACGAAAATTCTCAGGAGACGAAACTGTGAACATAATAAAGTGGCTAGAAGAATTTGAGTCGTACGCGAACGCGTTTCAATGGAGATCAGTGCAACGATTTCTATTTTATAAAAATTATCTTTCTGGTGCCGCTAAAACGTTCGTCGAGTGTGAGGCGAAACCGGTATCTTTTCACCAGCACAAAGTGCCGTTAACGGAAGAATTCGAACGGAAGATTTCTAGTGTCGATGTGCATGAGAAACTTCGAGAATCGAAAAAACGCGGAATTATATGCATATACCATATATATATATGTATATAATATATATAACTGTTTTTCCGCTAATGAGAAATAAGCGATGTAAATACTCGGAAAAGTCACTACCAACAAGTAAAAACAAAACTTGCACGAACGAGACTCGGGATCGTTAGTGTACGGAAAAACGTCATGCCCGAGTGGTTGAAAAAAAAACCTGACATATTAGAAACTCGAGTGTAAACAATAGCAATCGGACGCGCTAATGCTTCAATTGTGAATGAATATGAATATGAAAAAATAAAAGGCGCCGCGATATTTTGGATGCGGTAACTTCGGCCACAAGCGCCCAGATTGTCCAACGAACGCCATACTGTCAGCAAACTTAATCCAAAAAACTGACATGATGTGACAAGCTATGGTGAACAACGTTGGACTAATAGACACCGGAAGCGATGTCTGCATTTTGAAACGAAATCAAGTGACAAAAATCCGACCACAGTGCTTTTCAAAAAATTTTAATTTTTCGTTAACAGGTATTGGCGCAAACATTGTTTCGGGTGGAGTCTGTAGAGCTAACGTCTGCATAGATGGTGTTATGCTCGACGGCATTGAGTTTTATATGGTTGAAAATCGCTACGTAAAGCCCGGCGTCATTATTAGCATGACTCTTTTAAACAAAGCCATGGTGAAGGTCGACCGAGGTGTAGTTACTATCTCCAAGTGAAACGAAGGAAGTACACCGCTTTTATAACTCAAGGTGGTCAATATGAATTTTTGGCCTGTTTTTATGTATATATGTTGTATGCATATATGGCCTGTGCAATATGTCGAGAACATTTCAAAAGAACATAATGTATATTTTTAAAACATTAATTCGTTTAGGAATTTTGAGAATATATATAGACGATCTCGTAATAGAGGTAAAGACGATTGAAGAAGTGCTTAAGTTTTTGAAGATGGTGCTTGATACGGCAGTAGTTAACGGACTTCGAATAAAGTTAAAAAAGTACCGATTCCTACAACGGGAGATCGAGTATTTGGGACATCGAATCTGCAATGGCAAGGTCTCGCCGTGCAGCGCAAAGGTGAAAGCATTGTTAAACTTCCCAAAACCAACAATGATAAAGAAGCTGCAAAGTTTCCTGGCCCTGGCTGGTTACTTCCGGAAGTTCATCCCTAACTTCTCAGTGAGAGCAAAACTGTTCATGGAGTTACTAAAAAAAGGTGGATCATACTTTTATGATACGTGAAAAAAAGATAGACGATTTTATTTTTTCCACGACCTTTATTTGTATGAATCTTTCCACACACTAAACACCAAACCTCGTAGTCAATATCCCCATGTCTCGTATTCACGTTCATTCCTCATTACGCCATTACGCCATGCTGAGTTGCATTTGCCCGGGTCGATCGTTCGGTTATCGATCTACACTGTTTGTTTAGTCGGCTCTTCCTTATTTGTTTACGTTGAGTTCAAGTGTAGTTGAACTCGCGATCGTTTACTTATGGATCGATAAAGTATTTTGAAACTGGAGACGATGAACTTGCGGTCGTTGATTTATGGGTCAGTAATGCATTTCGAAACCGGAGACGATGACCGCTGGGAACTGGGAAATAGACGACGCAATGGTATTCGTTTACGTGACGAGTGACGAGGGAAAATGCCGACGCGGTAATACTTATATTATCGTAGATGCGGGGTGAGTGGTTATTATAACTCCCCCACCGTTTGATTGAGGCTCCGACGAAATCTGGAGAGATTGTTTACTCCGTTTGGTGCATACAAAAATGATCATAGATATGAAAATAATACACAATATGGTTAAGTCAGTACTTAGGCTTATTACATTAGAGTTTTTGTTAGTGTACAATATTTGGTCAATATTCTTTTCGAAGTTTACTTGTTTCAAGTATAAATTTTCTAACTTTATATCGGGTATTGACGTATTTTCTTTTATTTTGGTCATGTAGTTTGGTAAGATTAGTTTATCGTATATTTTCATATTAGGGTTAAGGTACTTTTTGTTCTTTACTTCAACTATACAGTTTTCAAATTTAATGATAAATGTTCCTTCGTTTCTTATTTCTATATTATTACAATTATGATGAATTGTTTGGTTGTAAATGTTTTTTAATATGAGTACACCTGGTAGTAATTCTTTTATTTCTTGTTGCAGGAAAGTTTTCATTGCACAGTGTGCCTCTTCAAAGTTTATAATACTCTTTATACAATTGTCTTCTAATCTAATTAATTTAATTAAGATTATCTTTTACGTTAGTGGTGAAAATATTTCTATATGGGCTTACTAACACCTCTCGTGTCTCTAGGTCTAAGGATTTATTATTTTTATTCGGGATTGGTTCAAACATTAGTCTGGATAAGGTTTGGTCTGAATAATGGGGAATAAGTAGGATGATGACAATATTTGTCTCATGAAGGGTAATGGCGATTTTTGTGTGCGTGTAGCTGTCATAGTCCTTAATAAGTTTAAGTTCTGTTTGCGATAAAATATCGGTTGGGATAATACCAAGTTTCCCAGAGAAGGCAATTTGTCCTATGTCGTCGATATGGTTTCTTAATAAATTTATGTCATTATCGACCTGGTAAGCTCGTTGGAAGAAGGCAATTTCGTCTTCGATTGTCGCTACTTTATTTTGTATTACGTTTTTAAAGCCGTTTAAGTAGTCTTTTATCGTTTTTTGTTGCGTATTTATATGTTTTGTAATATTATGTATCTGTAAGGATAGTGTATTGCTAACTAAAATTAACTTCGAGTGTTTTCGAGATTTGCACTTCGTCGTCACTGTCCATAGTACCTGCTATGTACTTCATACCTTTTCCGAATAAGTTAATCAATCCGCGTTTTTGTTTAAAATGTGGGATAAGGTAGTCAAGTTTTGCCTTGAGTAAAATAAAGTTTTTGTTAATGGAGTCTAGAATTGGTCTTACGCTTGTTGTGGGTGTTTGCAGGATGTTTATGTTGTTCTGAATGATTTCAATTGTCTTTCCGTACTCTGTAGTATTAATGATATGAAGATATGATCTGTTCTCCCATTTTGATTGTGACATATCCATGGTTGTTTGTAAGGTCCTGGATTTCGATCGTTTGCATTTTGATCAGCTCGATGGTGGCGTACCATACTAGTAATGTTATTTGGTTCATGTTACTCGATCCTGAAAAGAATGCGTGTACATATGTAATATGTATATTGTGGAGACGAGATGTTGTGATTTTGTGTTGATGTGTATAACGTAGATATTTTATGTTCTTCGTTTAAGTCGTTTTGTGTTATTCCCTTTAATGGTAGGGTTGTTTCTATCTTCTTATTTTTGGTCCTTTCGTACATGTATCTTGTAGTATTTAAATCTATTATTTATGTCTATTACGTGTTCGTCACCTAATTTTTCTGTCTCAATTTTTCTATATTTGCTGTGGTTCTTACCTCCTCTGATTTCTTTAATGAAATTAGGACCTGGTTTGATCTGTATATCCTTTCTATCCCTATTTAGTTTATTTATAGTATTTTCTTTTCTTCTCCTTATTCTCTCTTGGGTTGCTGGATATTCCTCTTGTGTAATTTCCGTTTAGGAAATCGATAGGTTTCCTGTTGGTTGTTGTGTGGATTGTATCATTATAAAATCGTATAATTCGTAATATTTTCTCTTCGATGGTTTCATCGTTATTTTTCTCGTCGTGTTTTAGTAATCTTATACATATGTTCGTTGATAGTATTATGAAGCGGCTCTATGTCAGCGTTGGACGTATGATTGCTATTAGAAGTAAAATGGATTTCTATGTTTTCATCTTTCAAAAATTGTTGAAGTGGTAATGCCTTAAAATCCAGTTCATTATCAACTATTATTGTGTTAATCTTTCCCTGAGTACTAAGATATTGTAAAATTTTAGCCTTAAACTCTGTCCAGGTACGCCCACTAATTCTATGCGCTTGGGCATACTTCGTGAATTTGTCTATGGTAGTCATAAAGAGTTGTTTTCCTAATGTGTAGAAAACGTCGATGTGGACAGTATCGTTAGGTTTTGCTGGTGTTTCAGTGATTTTATAGGGAATTTTCGGGGGACTTCTATCGTATTTCTCTAAACTACATACTTCGCAGTTGTTGATAAATTGTGTGATTCTAATTTTAAGTTTTGGGTGATAAATAATATCTTTTAATTCTTTAAACACAACATCAATGCCTCTGTGATTGATTTTTTTTGTGTTCATTTTCAATGAATACCGTAAGTTTCTCTTCGCTTGTTATATCTTCTAATTCTTTAAAACATCTTATGATTTTAAACTTGTGGTTATTTGAGAAGTTCTTAGTAAACGTTTTTTCGTATAAATCGTAGAAATCGTCATCTATTATCACGGCGTTGAGTTTGAAATGGTTTTTCAACAAGATGATTATAGATTGTTCATCTAATTCCTTGACACTTATAATTTTTCGGTTGTTGTTGAATATTTTATAATTTTTTATCCTAACTTATCCAGATGCTATTTTCGTGATTATAATTTGGTTTTTAAAAATATTAATAGCGGATTCGCTATTCGTAATTGTTTTTCCTTTTGTTGGTATAGCATCAATTATGTTTACTTGTTCGTTCTCTATTCTTGATAGTGCATCTGCGTTGCCATTTTTTATCCCTTTTTTATATTTTATGCTGTATTCAAACTCAGAGAGCCTTAGCCTCCATCTTACTAACTTCGAATTAGGTTCCTTTATTGAAAAAAGCCAGGTAAGGGGTTTGTGGTCTGTTTCTATAATGAATTTTCGCCCAAACAGTAGTCTTTTTAAAGTCTCAAAACTATTTTGGTAATCTATATTTGTTATATTGATTTTAGCATCTTTCTTAAGAGCCTTTGTCATAGGTTTGGAAATGAGTGAATAGTCCTTTATGAACTTCCGGTAGTAGCCGGTTAGCCCTAGGAATTGTTTGATTTGTTTTGTTGTTTTGGGTATGGGGAAATTTAGAACGCATATTCTTTATTGAGTCTGTGTGCTCCTGCAGTGAAGTCGAAAATACAATTATGTCATCCATATATTATACTAAACATATCTTCCCTATATAATTGCCCAATATTTCGTTCATCAACCTTTGGAACGTTGATGGGGCCGTCTTCAGCCCGAATGGCATCCTCAGAAACTCATAGTGTCCATTATCTACGCTGAATGCTGTTTTGTGCACGTCTTCTGGTGCTACTTCAATTTGATAAAATCCTTTTGCTAAATCGAGTGTTGTGAAATATTGGCATCTTCCTAGTTTGTCCAGTATTTCGTCGATGTTCGGGATAGGGTACTTGTCGTCTATCGTTACTTCGTTTAGTTTGCGATAGTCGATAACCATTCTCCATTTTTTATCTCCGTCCTTCTTAAGTACGATCCACACAGGTGCTGAATATGGGGAATTGCTTGGTCGGATAATTCCGCTATCCAACATCTCTTGTATTTGCTTTGCTATCTCCTTCTTGTGAATATAGGGGTACCTATATGATTTAGCATAGATTGGTACGTCATCTGTTGTACGGATTCTATGTTTCGTTACATGTGTGAACGTTAGGTTCGAATCCGGTTGGTAGAATATGCTAGAATATTATTAAGAGCATTTGTGTTTCTTCCGAATTCAAATGGTTGGTTCTAATTTGTTCCAAGATCGATACATGAATCTTTTCCTCTATGATATTGAAGTTTTCGCAGTTAACTTCTTGCGTTTGAATCGATTTTGTAAGTAGAGGCAAATCGAAATCGTCTTCAGTCTCGATAATTGCTTCTACGTTATAATTATTTATTTCGTAGATACCTTCTCTGATAAGTCAACAGGGAAATTCGAATGTGCCGCGATGGTTATTTTCACTCTAAAATGATTAGCTCACAAGGTAATCCTAGAAAAGAGTGGAAATTGATAAATAACTTTATTAGTGGCAGCTCTACAAATCGGCCTAGCCCAATCGCTTTGAGAAATGAAGGTGTTGAAATTACTGATCCATCTACAGTAGCTAATACATTCAATGACTTTTTTTCAACAATTGGGCATAAGTCTTTTGATATTGATTGTCCTTCATATTGCCAACATTGTGGTGGAACAGTGGAAAGAGCGTCCTGCAGAAATAGTTTCTTTTTTGAACAAATTACTGGGTTCGAATTATTAAGTATGATAAAGTCTCTCAATAATATGAAATCATGTGGTAATGATGGCATTTCTAACATAACTCTTAAGAATATCGCCTATAATGTTGTTGACATTTTAGCTCATCTTTTTAATTTAAGTATTTATACTGGAGACTTTCCCGATAAATTAAAATGTGCTTACGTAGTACCACTTTTCAAAAAAGGTGACAAAATGGATAAAAATAACTATAGACCGATGTCCTTGTTACCTTCTATTTCTAAAATATTTGAAAAGGCCGTTAAAAAGAGATTATGCGGATACTTAAATAGTATCAACTTTTTCTGTCCAGCACAATTTGGCTTTAGAGAGGGCCTTTCCACTGAAGATGCTCTTCTGACCTTTTGCTCCCTTATAAACAAAGGTCTTGATGACAAAAAATATTGCGCCGGTCTTTTCGTAGATATTACAAAGGCATTCGACATGGTCCATCACAGCATTCTATTAGACAAGCTATATGGTGCTGGCTTTCGAGGCTTTATGTATAATTGGTTTGTTTCTTATCTCAAAGACAGGACACAAAAAGTAAAAGTGGTCTTAGCGACCCCAAAGCAATTTCATTGGGTGTACCGCAAGGGTCTGTCCTTGGCCCCATCTTGTTTTTGATCTACATTAACTCCTTGTTTGATCAACCATTTGTGGGACCGCTTTTGCAGATGATCTTGGCATTGCCTATGGATCAAATAATAACCCTTTGGATCTGGCTGCTGACTTAAACCATGATATAGATTTGCTAAGAATCTGGTTTGCGAAGCACAGATTAATTGTCAGTAGCAAAACCAAAATTATGTATTTCAGCCTAAGTATGCAAGAGTCTCCTGACTTCGAAATATATTTCCATGCACTCGGTTGCTGTCGGCAAAGTATGATAATTTGTACTTGTACTGCAGAAGCTTGTAAAAGAATGTATAATGACAGCGCTACTTGCAATGTAAACTGCTTTAAAATTGAAGTTGTAAAAAAGTTCAGGTACTTAGGTGTTGTTATAGATGAAAGTCTAAGTTGGAGTGAACACATCGCGGTCTTAAAAAACTGTCTGCGTTCGGCTATCCGTAGTCTCTATCGACTCAGAAAATATTGTACAAATCATATTTTAAAAACAGTTTACTACGCAATTTTTCATTCGAAGTTATAATATGGTATAAGCTGTTGGGGGGGTACATACATCACAAATCTCCAACCACTTAATGTGTTGCAAAAGTGTGCCGTCCGAAAAATATGTAATGCTCACCGCTTATGGTGCTGTTTAGGTCCTTAAAAATCCTGCCTGTTAGGCATTTATACTATTTTAAAGCTTCAAAGATTTTTTTTATAAGGGGTGGATATATGCAAAGCCCAATCTCCGACACTTACAATTTAAGAAGTATTTCCCGTTCTGTTGTCGATATACCTCCTTTTCGTACCACCCATTATAGAAACTTTTTTTGTGTAGTATCTTGCAAATTGTTCAATAGACTCCCTGTAGACATACGACGCATTAGAACATTAAACGCGTTCTTAAAAAAATTGAAAATATGGCTGCTTGATATTAGTCATAATGATATTGAAGTTTTGCTGTCCTACATTGTTTGATTCTCAATCTTTTGTACAAGCCCTAAAGCTACCTGTTTCGTTTATTTATTTAATTAAATTATTGTGCACCCCACTATAAATAATTGATTTTTGAAGTGGCATCTGTATCTATTTATATTACTTAATATTCGATGTCACTAACTATTCTCTTGTGTAAAGTAATTCTGTAATATTTTCTGTAATTTTTGTAAAAAGAGAGAATAAAGAAATTCATTCATTCATTCATTCATTATTATTTTTAACGTATATGAGGCCTTCCCTTTGCTTAACTGTTAAATTTACTTTCGTTTCTATTTTGTTCGCAGACAGGATAGGGATTAATTTATCTTCTATTTCTAAGATGTTATTTTTTAGTCGATTTTTGCGTTCAACTTCCTTAAAATATCATTCCCTATTATCATATGTATTATGGAATTTACAGACTAGGAAATCTATTTTATATTTTGGATCTCCAATCTCCACAAACATTGGTATTCTAACCTTTTCGGTTACTATAACTTCGCTTTGTAAAGTCTTAATTTTTATATTGTCAATTGGGATTTTCTATTTTGGGTGGCAGATGCCGGGATTGATTATAGAATGGGTTGCTCCTGTATCTATTATAAGTTTTAAGGGGTTTAGTTTCGTTTTTATTACTATATGTGGTAAGTTTCCGTTGAGGCTGTTGATGGAAAATTTTCAACAATCTCGTGTTTGTTGATGTCCATTGGTTCTCTGGGTGCATGAACATTTGGATTGGTTTCGTCCCCTGATCCCAAGATGACCAGGATTTTATTGTTCAGATTCCTTAGTTTTTGTTTTATTTCATTATAAAAATCTAGGGAGTTTGTCTTATAGGTTGTACCGCGTAGCTCGTCAAAGAGTTTTTCGCAACTACGCCTATCGCCGAAATTGTTTTGTAATATGGATTTTATTTCTGACCAGGACGTTGCTTGACAGTTAATCTCCAGTGTCATTCTAGCTCTGCCTTTTAGCTTTCTCTTAATTAGGTCGGAGAATAATTGCTGCGATAAAGCGTCATAGGCTTGTAAGATGGGGTATACCCTATCTATTAAACGAACAAAACTCTGTAAGTCCCTATTATCGCCATGGAATTCGAGGAGGCTATTGAGGTATTTAATGGGATCAATTGAGACTGAGGAAGGGTTAGCCATAGTTACAACTACTTATAAAACTACTAAAACTATTTTTATTGTCTTACTATTTCTGTTGTCTTAGCGTGTATATTAAGTGTGTAAAAAAAAATAAGTATACCCTGACACGTATAATTTGTTGACTTCTTCGAGGCGTTCGGGGTTTCTCGACTATCTCCGGTACTACGGTGTTTCTGGTTTTCTGTTGATATGTTGTCGCTCTCCTTCTGTATGTAGAGTTGCTCCTTATGTTGATTTTGGCTTGCACTATGTCACTAGGTGGCACTTTTATATATTATTATTATTATTATTTTTTTTTTTGTCTTTTTATTTTCACTTGTTGGCAAAAAAAAAAACTTGTTCGCAATTCGTTTACGTGACGAGTGACGAGGGAAAATGCCGACGCGGTAATACTTATATTATCGTAGGTGCGGGGCGAGTGGTTATTATAACTGATCATCTCGAATCATGCTTTCAAATGGGGAACTCTTAGCCGCGGATGAACTAAAAAATGCTCTTTCGGCAAAACCGGTCTTAAGTATCTTTTAATACGGCAGCACTACCGAGCTACTGGACTATGTGGACTCGAGTAATTTCGAATTTATTATTATATTGCATTTAATAATATATATAAAGTAAAGTATAGTACTTAAGTATATGGTTGCTTTGTTTCAATGGCAAAAGCACACACATATATTAAAATATAAATTAAAATTATTAAAATACCATTAATCAAAAGTGATACCCAATGCTATGCAACATACCCCATATCTATACACATACATATATATGCATCTATATATCTCAATGACTCCTGTTATTGGAAAAGTGAAAACTATGTGATTCTCTTGCAACTTTCTACACTACACAAAACACTGAAATACCGAAACTCTTCGACCTAATCGTTAAAGAAAAAGTTTTTTTTAATCTTAGAGAATATAAGTTAATGCAACGTACAGGACAAATTCTGCTGAACCAACAATTCCGTGTACTGATCGTACCAGGTACAGTGCACACGTCACCCATGCATCCAGCGACAAGAACATCATGAGATCGCATTGCACTGCACGTTGCACACGCCACCAATGCACAAGCGAAATTGCACGAGATCATATGGCACGGCAGACAGAAAAGCTTCGGATGACACCTGGGAAGCAGCAAAAGGGAAACGTGAGAAGGAATGCAGATAGGTAGCTGGAAGGTATTTTTAAGTTAGAATTAAGTTAGAGATAAGTTCAGTTTGTAGTAAACCTCAGTTGTGCAGTAAAGTAATCTAGTTTAGTGAAGTGACCAACGCGACCTAAGAATCCGCGAAAGAAAAAAATAAAAAATAAATAAGTGCATTCAGTAGTGAACTAAGAATCCACGAAAGTGCATACATAAACTGGTGACCAACGCGACCCAGAAATCTAACTGATTACATACTGTGTGCTCGAGTGACCTGAGAACTAACCGAGCAGGTCTCTCAAAATTAAATAACAAAAAAGTGTGAAAAGTGGTACCGGAGTAGCCGAAAAATACAACATATCGGAGGAAACGGAAGCTGCCATCTTCGCCGAGGGAGACTCAACGACGATGTTCACTATATTAATTACCCTGTAAGTTAGTTAAGCCGTTGAACCAAAATCATAAGAACATAAAATTTAAAATATTATTTTTGTACGTATTTATAACTCTTGCGCAAATTTTTATAAATTTTAATTACTTTAACAAGAAGTGCCATCTAAACAAAATTATATATATTATCCAGAAGTCCTATCTAAAATTATAAAGAAACGCTATTTAAATTAAGAAAAGAAAGGAAATATTACCAAAAAAAAAAAAAGTTTTTCATATAAATTGTAAAAATGCCAAATGAAAACATTCTTCGGCCTCCTATCCTTAATCCAGATCGTCCTAGCACATCTCCAAATGCCACTCCTGAACTAGAAAATTTAATTCGAACGATTGTCTCTCGGGTTTTTCTTGACGAAGGAAGACAAATATTAAATTCCATAGTAAATCCCAATTCAGAATGGATGAATGCCACTGACCAGTGCATAAGTCTAGAACACAACAATCAACTAAGTGAATTAGACAAAATTCCCGACGTAGTACGGTCACTCAGAGATTTCGCAGGCGCTCCAGGAGAATACAGCTCCTGGAGGAAAAGCGTAGAGAGAATTTTAAAGATCTACGAGCCAATAAAAGGATCCCCTAAGTATTTTGGTATCCTTAGCGTTATCAGAAATAAAATTATAGGGAACGCTGATATTGCGCTTGAATCATACAATACGCCCTTAAATTGGGAAGCAATATCTCGCTGCTTAACATTGCATTATGCTAATAAGCGAGACCTAGGGACACTCGAGTATCAAATGACTTCCTTAATACAAGGGAATGATACGATACAGGGCTTTTATCAGTCAGTTTACGCACATTTATCGCTAATCCTCAATAAAGTGTCCGCCATGCAAATAAGTCTTGAATCAATGTCTTTATTAACCCAATCTTATAGGGACAAAGCGCTTGACACCTTTGTCCGTGGATTAAAAGGTGATTTGCCTAGGCTTCTAGGAATGCGCGAGCCAGCAGACTTGCCACAAGCTTTACATTTATGTTTAAAGCTTGAGAATCAAAATTATCGAGCAAACTATGCCTTAAACAATCAAGGAACGAATAGAAAATTTAATAATTTACCACCACCTCCACTTCCACCCCGTAAGAATTCTAACCATAATCAACATCGAAACCACAATCAACCTTTCTTCCCACAATTAGCACACTTTCCCCAAATTAATGTAAATCCCATTCAAAGGCAAGCGCCATTCTATAACCAACCTAGAACTAGACCTCAAAACCAATTTCAAATGCCCTATCAAAGGCAGTATCCTCCAAATCCACAGAACAGAGGAGAACCTATGGATCTCTCTACTATAAAATCGAGAAATATTAATTATCAAAACCGTCCGAATATAAATCCCCAACATCAAGCCCATAAACGCCCAAATACTTCACAACAATTGCATGTCCCGAATAAGGCTCAAAGAACTTTCCATACTAACACACAAGATATTCAAGATGACCCTACCTACGAACCAGAACAAACTCTGATAGATTACATTCAACCCGAAAATGACGAAAGCCTTGAAATTTGTGATGAACTTCAAGATCTCAATTTTTTAGATTAGGGTGCTTTTCGCTTCCTTATTATGAGTTTGAAGCGAGGAGCGGAAAACTGTTGAAATTTCTGTTGGATACCGGATCCAACAAGAACTATATCAAACCTTGCTATATCCGAAAACCAATCCAAAACCAAAATCCCTTTTTTGCAAACTCTGTAAATGGAAAAATAAGAATCACACACCATGCAAACTTAGAAATATTAGGATCTCAAATTGGAAAAATAAAATTCTTTATCTTGACTGGACTCAAAACTTTCGATGGTATTATAGGAAATGATACATTGAAAGAATTGGGAGCCATCATTCATACAGACAAAAATTATTTTCTCACTAAAGACAATATTAAATTTCCCCTAAAACAATTAAAAGCAGAAACAGTGAACAATTTGGATATAAGATCTTCTCATCTAAACTCCATACAGGAAAATAAAATCAAAAAAATCATACAAAAATATCCAGAACTATTTAGTGAACCAAATAAAAAACTAACATTCTTAACCTCAGTCAAAGGCGAAATCAGAACCACTAGCGAGACCCCTGTCTATTCCAGGCCATATCCGTATCCAAAAGCGCTAAAAGGAGAAGTCGATAAACAAATCAGCGAACTGATGGAAAACGGTATTATCCGTCCCTCAAAATCACCCTATAATTCCCCTATCATTATTGTAGGAAAGAAACTCGATGCTTCAGGAACAAAAAAATACCGTCTAGTTATAGATTACAGAAAACTAAATTTAGTTACCACTCCCGACCGTTATCCTATCCCAGACATAAATGACGTTTTATATAATCTTGGCAAATGCAAACATTTCACCATATTAGACCTTAAGAGTGGATTCCACCAGATCCCCCTTAAGGAGTCCGACATAGAAAAAACGGCATTTTCCGTTAACAATGGTAAGTACGAGTTTACTCGTCTACCATTTGGACTACGAAATGCACCATCCATTTTTCAACGGGCCATTGACGACATTCTAAGAACCCATATCGGTATCCGATATTATGTTTACATCGATGATATTATTATATTCAGTCAAACTGAAGAACAACATTTCGCCGATCTAAACATAATATTCGAAACGCGGAATCAGGCCAATGTCCGTGTCCAAATGGACAAATGTGAGTTTTTGAAATCCGAAGTAGAGTTCTTGGGATTTATTGTTAGCGATTTAGGAATCAAAACCAATCCGGCCAAAGTAAAGGCTATTGCTGATTTTCCCACTCCTAAAACTCTTAGGGACCTAAGATCGTTCCTTGGGCTGTCAGGGTATTATAGAAGATTTATCCAAGACTATGCAAAGCTGGCTAAGCCCCTGACATCCCTCTTAAGAGGGGAGGGAGGACGGATTTCAAAGACACAATCCAAATTAAAACCTATCCATCTCGACCAGACCGCCTTACAGGCTTTTGATAAATTGAAAAACTCCCTCATATCCAATGACGTTATGTTGATTTACCCTGATTTCGAAAAGGAATTTGTGTTGGCTCAAAACAAGAAACCAATAATTTTCCTTTCAAGGAGCCTAAACGCGGCAAACGAAAAAGAAATGCTCGCGATCGTCTGGGCATTGGGTTCCTTGCGAAATTTCCTGTACGGATCAAGGAAAGTTGTTATCTACACGGACCATCAACCACTCACCTATTCTTTGAGCAATAAAAACACAAACTCAAAAATGAAGAGGTGGAAAGCGATACACGAACTCAAGTATACTCCAGGCAAATCCAATGTGGTCGCTGATGCTTTAAGTAGATGCCAGTCGACTAACTTGACGTCAGACAACATATATTCCCTTACACGAAGTGACGAAAGCTCGTCACATAATTTAATTCCAAAAATAGAAGCACCGATTAACGTGTATAAAAATCAAATTATTCTCTTGATAGGAGAATCCAGCCAGCATAAATTCGAGCACCCCTTTCCCAAATTTAATAGACACACAATTACAGAACAAAATTATACAAAAGAAAATATTATAGGAATATTCAAACGTTTCTTGGATCCCAACGTCATTAATGGTTTAGCAGCACCAGAACAGGTGATGGGTATAATCCAGGAAGTATACAAATTGTATTTCCTGAATTACAAAATCAGATACACCCAAAGATTTGTAGAAGACGTTCCTTCAGAAACCCGTCAAAATGAAATAATAATATCGACACATAACAGAGCTCACAGAGGTTCACATGAAAATAAAAATCAAATAATCGAAAAATTTTATTTCCCCAGCATGACAAAGAAAATAAAAGCAATAACGAAATTATGTTCCACATGCAAAATGCAAAAGTATGAACGTCATCCCAACAATCCAAAACTAGATAAAACTCCCATTCCTAATTACCCCGGTCATACCATCCATATAGATATCTTTTCAACCCAAAAACACTTAGCATTAACAGCCCTTGATAAATTTACCAAATTTGCAATAGTTAAATTAATCAAATCAAAAGCTACGGAAGACATTCGACGACCCTTGCGTGACATAATATTTCAATTCGGAGTCCCCGAATGTATTGTCATCGACAATGAAAAGTCGTTAAATTCTGAGTCAATTATCTTCATGTTGAAAAATGAACTCAACATAAATGTCTTCACGACTCCTCCTTATAGGAGCGAAATAAACGGACAAGTGGAAAGATTCCACTCGACGCTAGCTGAAATTATGCGCTGCCTCAAGGCAAATAACGACAACATCCAGTTTGAAGAACTATTGGAAAATTCAGTCAATGAGTATAACCATACCTACCATTCCACCACAAGTCGAAGACCCGTAGATTTATTTTTCGGAAGATCTGTTAACTTTGGACCATTAGACTATGAAAAAACCCGTCTTAGCAATATAGAAAAACTGAAAGAAAAACAGTTGAAAGACCTTAATTTCCACAACAAAAGAAAACAGACAATTAAAGAGTACAATCCCGGAGACAAAATTTACGTTAGACATAACAAACGAGTAGGAACAAAACTTACTAGACGATATAATGAGGAAATAGTGTTAGAAAATAGGAAGACAACCGTAAAAACCCAATCCGGAAAAATAGTACACAAAAAACATATACGAAACTAGCCCTTTAAACAATTCCTTTTTACAGACTCACACCATTGCTGACATTAGGAGAAATAAAAATACTCGACTACTCTAGTACACATCTGATCACAATAGACGCAGGACAAGCAAAAATAAAAAACGGAGACCTTAAACTCATACACTACATTGACGTGAAACAATATGACGACTTTTTAACAGAGGTTAACAATACCATCAACAGAATCCTTCCAAAATCCCATCATATTTACCCTTTACTTAACCATGAAATATTGCAAATCAAAGAAATCCTAAATACTATTCGACCCATATCCCGTAAAAGAAACCGAAGAGCGTTCAATTTCCTAGGGACGGCATGGAAGTACATAGCCGGAAGCCCTGATCATGAAGATCTTGAAATCCTTACAACCCATATAAATGATATAACATTAAATAACAACAAACAAGTTATAATAAACAAAATGTACAATGAAAGAATAAATAATTTAACACAAATTACAAATAAACTAACAAATATTATACGTAAAGATACAAACATAAATGATGAAATTGTATTAAATATAGAATATAGATTAAGACTAATTAAAGATGAAATATCGAATGTTAAATTTGCAATTCAATTAGCGAAAAATAAAATGGTTAACTCAGTACTTCTTTCCAAAAATGAATTAGAATTAATAACAAATACATTTAACACCGAACATTTACCGTATGCAACTATAGAAGAAGCGATCGAATTCGCAAATGTGAAAATATTGAGTAATAGTTCTACTATTTTATATATAATAAATATTCCAATCACAACAGACAAGATCTATGACAAAATTATTGTAAAACCAACAAAGAAGAATAATAAAGCACTCCATCTAAATTATAATGAAATATTAAAATACAAAAAAGAGATATACGGAGTAAAAGAAAAATGTCAACTTTTTAATACATTAACAATATGTAATCAAAACCAATTAATAGATATAAGTAATGATACATGTATTCCTAGGTTATTAAGTAATAGTAATTCATCATGTTCCACAATAAATGGTAATCACATAAGTACTATAGAAGAATTGGAACCTGGTGTCCTGCTCATCAACGACTACGCAGGAACGATAACCATAGATGAAACAGATCAACAAATAAACGGCACATACTTAATTAAATTCACCAATACCTCAGTAATAATTAACAATCAGACCTATAAAAATGCTCAAGCACCCCAAATTAAAGTATTGCCAGCAACCTTCCAACCAAACCCTAGTGAGAAGAACTACATCAACATACTATCACTACAGGATTTGAAAGAACTACACCTTAACAACACAAAGATGATCAACTTATTAGTCTCCGAAAAACATCTATATTACTACATTCCTTATGGAATAATTATAATATCCGCTGTTATAATTCTATTAACCCTTAAATGTAGAAAAGGTAATAAACCAACTAATATCATCGAAATAAATAGAGTAAGCAGTGATCCAGCTAAGTATCCAAACCCACCAAAGGCACTGACCCTAAGTACCACGACCTTACCCAACATCTACAACGTCCCATTTTTTTGAATGAGGACATTCAACTTTAGAGGGGAGGAGTTAATGCAACGTACAGGACAAATTCTGCTGAACCAACAATTCCGTGTACTGATCGTACCAGGTACAGTGCACACGTCACCCATGCATCCAGCGACAAGAACATCATGAGATCGCATTGCACTGCACGTTGCACACGCCACCAATGCACCAGCGAAATTGCACGAGATCATATGGCACGGCAGACAGAAAAGCTTCGGATGACACCTGGGAAGCAGCAAAAGGGAAACGTGAGAAGGAATGCAGATAGGTAGCTGGAAGGTATTTTTAAGTTAGAATTAAGTTAGAGATAAGTTCAGTTTGTAGTAAACCTCAGTGGAATAAAATTCTATTTTTTTTAAGCAAATCAAGGCGGATATTTATTAACTTATATGTTATCTCCCTGTTATCTCCCCTTGTGACCTGTATTCATGGGTGGTCAATGTGTTGCAACGAATCTCGTTTTGTTTACCGAGTATATTTTTGATTCTTTTGAAGCCGGTTTTCACGTAGATACAATCATACTGATTTCACAAAAGCTTTTTATACTATCTGCCAACAAATTTTAATTCGAAAAATTCGTTGTTTTGGAATCCATGGTTATCTTTTGAAATGGATTTTAAACTACTTTTGTAAAAGAAAGCAGATTGTTAAAATATCTGATGTTTCGTCAAGAGCTACATATATTTGTGTCTACCGGAGTTCCTCAAGGCAGTTCAAACAGATTTAAATAATATCGTTAAATTTAATAAATTATGCGATTTTTTTATTTGAGTATAAGTAAATGCTAGACAGATAAGACGACTCCTGTTCTTTATAATTATTCAATTCGCGATCTAAACATAGTCGGACAATCCGAAGTTAAAGATCTAGGAGTGATTTTTGACACTAGAGTCACATTTTCCTCTCATATAGATCATGTAATTACAAGAGCAAACTCCATTCTCGGATTTCTGAAAAGAAGCTGCATAGATTCCTCAAATCATTACACAATGAAATCTAATAATGTGTTCCTAGTACATCCCATTCTTGAATATGTTTCTATTATTTGGGAACCAATCTATACCAATGCTAAAACTCGTATTGAAAGGGTTCAAAAATCTTTAACTAGATACTTAGTAAGACAATTACTTCGGAATCTCAATGCATTACCATCTTATTCTACTATTCATCAAATTATTATTGTTCATTGTATAATGTTTGTATATGATGCTTCTTCGAATTGTGTTAAATGTGCTGAAATTCTTGAATTATTACCTATACATATACGAGTATGTACCAGAAAGACATATCCGGGTACGACATTTTTTATGTGTTCCAAGACATACTTACAATTATGGTGATAATAAACCAATTACTCGATGTATTAAATTATTCAATGAATATTATTCTTTTTGTGATTTCACTTTTAATAGACATATGTTTAAAAGAATACTGTTATATAATACATATAAGATAAATATAAATTGTTGAATTTCTAAATGTACCTATAATCTATAATGGCCTAACTCGATAAATGAAATAGATAAATAAATAAAACCTCACATTTTGCAAAAAGTTTACTAAATACTTATATTCTTCCAGAGCTAGGTAGGGTTTTGCGCAGGTATCTTTCTTTCTAATATTATCAAAACAAAAGAACCTACATATATCTTCAATAAAATACAGTTTCCAACATCCAACTGATCTGTTTCCTTAGTTTTACCGCGTTTTCTTGTCTAACATCTGTGAGGCAATTTTCATTGCAGCTCTTGGCTTGTGGAACTCATTTCCATGCACTCTGCGAAAATTAAATGGCAAACGTCGACTTAGGAGCGAATTACAGTTTCAGAGCAACTTAACTTACATTTAAATTTAATTTTGACTCTTCTTACTATTTTTTTTTGTTTTTTGGTGGCTTACTCAGACACAAATACTGGTCTATTGTACTACCAGATTGTATTTTCCCCGTTGTCTGGAGAAAAGTGAGGAGGGGCTTCCGTAATGTGGAGGTAAGAGATTCGGCACACACCACTTCGGCCCCAAGGGTGCGCCACCGTGCGCGAGCGATGGCGGGACAGTTGAAGAGAAAGTGTTCTGCTCTGTCATCTTCCTCGCAACATGCAGCACAGTTGCCAAGAGCGTAGAGATGCTTGGCAAAAGTGTAATGGCCCGTAATGACGCCCGTAAGCTTTCTGCAATCATTTCTCCTTAAGGTAGGAAGAACGTTGCGGACTTCTTGCAGATATCAGGGCGTACGCGCTTAGTCACCCTTCATCCTGGATATTTCCCCCATTTAAGACTGTATGCATTAATGACCCAATCCTGGATGTCGGATTTAACTGTGGAAGCAGGTAGATCTAAGGCGGTTTCAGGTCCTGAGAAAATCTCCTCTGAGCCCCTTGTTGCGAGTTCATCGGAGATCTCATTTCCTAGGCGAGCTTAGTCTTCCCACTTTGTTCAAAAAGGTCTTGAGTTCATGCACTAATTTGGAGTTGGATAGTGGGTTGAACACAGCTTTGAGTGCAGGTGCCAACCATTGCAGAAACAATTCCTGGTGTGCTGGTGAAAGCTCCCTTGCAGCTGACACAGGCCGCTCTTTGGAGTTTGGTGAAGGAGGCCACAACGTGTTTGCGTGTGAGCCTGTTCCACCAAACAACCGATGCATATGAGATTATCGGTCTTATCATTGCCGTGTGGATCCAGAAGACTTATTTCGGCGATAATCATCATTTGCATTGCCAAAAAGCTGAGAGCACTTTGGTGGTTTTGAACTCAACATGCTTTGACCAAAGTAGCTTGCTATCTAAGATGACTACCAGGTACTTAGCTTCCTGGGATATCGGGATGGGAATGTATTGTCGTGAAGAAAACGACATCAGTCTTAAGAGACGACAAAAATGCCCATGCAATTTTGCTACTGAGAAGAACGGTAGCAGCCTTACAGTGCTGTATATTAATCTGAGCAAAAATCATAGATTTAGACTGCGGAGCACGTTCCATCCTATTGACATCAAAATAGAATAAAATCCTACCAAGGCCGAAGAGGGGACGTGAATCGTACGCGGATGCTACAAACATATGCATTTTTTATGTTTTATATTTATATTTATATGAAATGTTTATTAAATTGTAAATGCTAGTGTAGCATACTTTCCGGCCTTTATATTCTTATATTCTTATCCTTTTTTTTATTATCAAAATGAAAAAACCAAATTGAATTTATGAATTCAGTTTATCTTTCATAGACTTTAAAGTGCATTCTTTCTGAGTTAACGCGATCGGCTGTCCCACCTGCCGACAAAAATAGATCTACGCAGTCAAAACAAACAACTGTCCCACCTGCCGACGGAATTGGATCCCCGCGCTGCATGATTTCGTATGTGAACTTAGAAACGCATGCAGTGCAATTCATGGTCACACATCCGCTGGACTTTGGTCGTAGGCAACCTTGGGTCTGCGTGGGAACTGCATCTCGGCATTTTAGTATTAAGTTATGATTTCGTTTGTTAGGATCGAATAAGTTAATTCGCTTTGGGACGGGACTAAGACCGGTCATTCCAAATACAGTCAAAAGCTTATAATGTAACATTACCTTGTGTTTGAACTAAGAGCCAGTGGCGGGCTCTTTGAAACTGGCGCCGGAGCTGGGACCGCCCGCGTCGCGGCTGCATATAGCAAAAAAAAACAAAGAAACAGTTTAACTAACAGTGAATATCAACCCTAAATATCCAAAATTGCATATAGCAAAAAAAACAAGAAACAGTTAAACTAACAGTGAATATGAAACCTAAATAGCCAAAATTGTATATAGGAAAAAAAAAACAAAGAAACAGTTAAAGTAACAGTGAATATCAACTCTAAATAGCCAAAATTGTATATATAAAAATAGAAAAACAGGCAAAAAAACACACGCAGAACGGTGAAAACCAAGAACCAGAGAGAGGAGAAAAGAATATTAAGTAGTGTTAATAGTATAAATCTGAAGACCCAAAGGATAAAGAAAAGGAGCAATGAAAAAGTAAAAAACAGAAACTCGAACAAAAATAAAAAATAAGAGAGAAAAAATTATACACATTAATTAAAAAAAAAAAAGAAATGAAAAATATATATATAAGTGCAGACTAACCACTTGCTCGGCCTTTTGACCCCTATCTCGACACCCCTTGGAAACTTTTTGGCCCATTGATTCCTTTAATTAGCGTATCTTTTCCAGTACATATTCCCTGTCACCATATAATTAGATCGCCGATAGTTTAAAATTCTCTTGCTAATTTCACTTCAGTGCATCTAAATTGACGAATTAAAGAATTCATTAACGCAACTAACCGGTGCTATTAACACCGTGTTGGAGCAGCTGACAGGGATAAAGATTCATCTCACCCAGATCGAGCTTTGCAATTCAAGGCAGGCGATTCAATCATTGAACGAACGATTAGGTGCTCTTCAAGAACGTGTCCATTCTACGGAACATACGAGTCCATCAAATAGTCCACAGTCCGAACACATTGAACTACTCCGTGGACAAAGTTCCGAACCAGACCTTCGCGACATTTCAAAACTCCCCGATACCGTTAAGGAATTGCAAGTTTTCGATGGAAAGACAGTTTCTTGGGTACACAGTGTAGAGACGGTGCTCAAGGACTACGAAATTGTTCGTAGCAAACCGATTTATCGAGCAATTTTGCCACACGTTCGGCAAAAAACTCGCGGCAAAGCTGATTCCGCACTTGTGTCGTACAACATCTTCGACGATGAATGGGTCGAGATAAGGAGAGTCCCCTCGCTGCACTCTGCCGATAAAAGGGACATTCGGACGCTCGAGCATCAACTGAATCAGTTGACGTAGGGTAGCTCAAGGTTGGATGACTTTTACGCCACGGTTAACTACCAGTTCTATTATTATTATATATACAGTTCTGTTATTATTAACAAAATAAGCGTAGAAACGAATTCGACTGAAACGGTTGATATCCTGGTTGAAACTTATAGAAACCGGGCATTAGACGTCTTCATTAGAGGATTGAGTGGAGATCTGTCGAGGCTTCTGGTAATACAGAAGCCAAAAACACTTGCATCGAAATGCAAAACCTAAACTTTAGGAGTGACAAAGAGCATGTACAAGCCCCAAACACCATAACATATCCTATAGGATATAACTTCCAAAATGACAGGGGACCACCTCAAACCAGACCATTCGATGGAAGAGCCAACTCCGCACGTCGGCCGAACACCTCTTGGGGTTCGGGCTTCCAACGACAGTACCCTCCTCCGCGACCGACTGCTGCGAAACCCCCCGTTAAGATGGAGGTAGACCGATCTGAGCAATTGAGGAATGTCATTTATATGAATCGGCCCGCGAATGCGTTTAAAAGGGAAACGAACTCAGATAGTTATCACCGGAAACAGCAACGGCTCTTCAACATGGTGGCAACCACCGAAGTAGGTACAGAGGAGCCTGAGCCAAATAAAGCGACAGTAGCTGAACATTTTATGACAGCCGCCTCGTTTCCAGCGTACCATACATAGAGTATGTCACGCAGGACGGGAAAATGCTAAACTTCCTCGTGGATACTGGAGCTAACAAAAACTTATTAAACCTCATTTAGCATCCAGTCCCAATCCCGTCTAAATCCCATTTTTCGTCAATAGCCCGTCTGGTAAGATCAAAATCGAAAGCAAAATAACCGGCACATTTTTCTCTCCTCTTGGTTTCGATACGGAAGTAACCTTTTTCGTTCTTCCGAGTCTGGATTCGTTCGACGGAATAATTGGTGACGACACATTAAAACAGTTAAAGGCGAAAATAGATAGGGAAAAAATGAACTTGTCTTAGGATCAGATGTAGTAATTCCTTTAAATAATAGAGCAGCCGACTTTGTGAACCACTTAATCATCCCAAACGAAAATGTCTCCCAGGAAGCTAAATCCGAATAAGAATCTATCTGTAAGCGATTCCACAGCCTATTTGGCCCGGTAGGAAACGACAAATTAAAAACCAATGTGAGAGCTAAAATCCGCACAACCACTAACGAACCAATTGTTTTGATCCACACAACGGACCACACGCATCGTCCACTCAGCGAAATGCACACTTCTCTTCTTTCTTTCACCCATATCCGCCAACAACGCAAACAATGAATCACACCTTTGAAGTGTGCCCATTTAAAACTAAAGGTCAGTGCAGTATGACTAACTCAAGTGGGGTCAGTACAGCCCAAGACAAGACAGTCAAGACATACGGCACCCTTGAAGCGTACAAGACACATGACACCTTAGAAGTGTGCCCATTCATATGTGCTACATGCAGTATATTGGGTAAACACTAATTCATGCACAGCCAATAGCAAAACTCTGAAGGCAATTAAACGCAATTAAGGTATATGGTGAATGAGTACCAGTTTGCATGCATGAAAGTGAAAATGGGTCGGAGCAAAGTCGAGTTTCGTAGTGTTTACACCTACGCTGCAGAAACCAATTTCTGACGCGGGTAGGATAAGATGCGTACGAATATAAAAAGGCAGCTGATATCTAGGGTAGAGAGAGTTAATTTGAGTTAGTTATCGGAGTTAGTTATCAGAGCTAATTATTATTGATAAACTAATTGAAGGGTTTTAAGTCTAAAGGGTCTAAGGCCAATTTTATTATTAGGAGATATACGAAAAAAGACATAATAAAAAGACATTTTCTGGGTTACGTTTTCTCTGAATGTTTTGATCACTTGATGATGTAGCATCCATTTCGTACTGTGTAATCAACTAACTGTTAACAAGCATAAGCCCATGCTAACAGCCACCACCACCAGCTAATTCGACCTGAACGCACACAGGCACAGACCCTTTTGAGCGAAAGTTCTTTGGCACTGTTAGATAATAAGAGACAAAATTGTACAAAATCACGACAACACAGTTTATTACTTTGAGTCCACTCTGACCGATAGTTCACTTAAGACTAATGTGACAAATTTTAATTTTTAGCAACGGAACTCGAGTGCTCACGAATAAATTCAAATTCGTAAACGCTCGAATTTCACAAATGAATTGAATTAGAGTGTGGGGACAGACAGTACCGTCGCTCGGAATCTGATATTCGTGAGCGACCTAGTAATGACCGTTCGCACACTTACAATTAGTGTCAACGCAGTAGAATGCGTGAGAATATAAATCTTAACACACTCCCCTCCTTAGAGGGTTCTTAGCCTCTAACTTAAAACAAAACCCTTTATTATTATTATCTTGGGCTAAATATTCTTTGAATGAAGGTTAAACAAACGTGTTAACGAAAGATACTAATGTATTAACAAAAAAAAATGAAAATAGTGACCTAGACATTCACTTGAAAACGAGAGGATCTGGGAGCCGGCTTAGGCTTCCGTCGTCGATGACAGCAATATATGACCACCGCCCCAATCATGCCAGCCAGTAATAGATAGCCTAATCCGTAGTGATGATAGTCATGCCAGTTAATTTTTTCCAGTAGTTCCTCGGACTGCTGTATTACTGTGTTGATTTGATCCTTTAATTTTACAAATTCCACTTCATCAATGTGATGTATCTGCGGGAGGTCACTGGTACTTGGTTTTGAAGGCTTTAGGATCCAAGTGCTTATGTTGGTGTTTGGAATGACTGAGTTTTTGATGGTGACAGTATTATTGTACTCCAATATTCCCCTGATAGACATGGTTGGCATTTTGAGCATACAAGGTTCCTTAAATTCAAGCAAGCCATTTCCGACCACCGTTAGACCTTCCGTGATTTCGTTGCATATTAGATGGCCTGTTACCCGAGATCTTGTAGAGAATATCCACCGATTAGAACCCTTCAATGCCTTCCAGTAATCTCCATCGGGGATTTTTTTTAACGTGCACTCGTGAAGGGCATTGTTCTTATGATTCAACAGTGCTATTTCGCAGCTGCTCGTGGCAGCTTGTTTGGTGTAAGTGGGATGTACTTTTTTACAGAGAAAATGTTGCGACGATAATTCCTTGCACAAACTTAATTCGAATTCGGAGAGCAAAAAGAATTCATCCCTTGTTGGTGAAATAGCCAACAATTGTGAAGACGTTTCCACTAGATAACTATACGACTGTTGTAGAATGGGAATAGGAAGTAGATTAAACAATTGAAATTCCGCGCTATTGGCAAGTGGGAGCCGCATTTCAAAAACAACCGCCTCTTTCAAAACTCGTCCCTTCACCGAGGCCATTTTGTACAGGTCCATTGTTGATCCCTTCGCTGGTGTTAGTGTAGGCGGTAGATATGCCTTTATTAGCATGATCTGTTCGGTAAGTTGGTGAGGTGTTATTATTTGAGGATTAATCCTTGCATGATTCAAATCTAAAAGTACATCTAAGAGTAGTTCTTGAATCTTTTCGAGATTTGAAATTGCCAGGATCAAGTATGAAGTTAGAGAGGCGATATTTTGTTTCACATCATTTTCCACCTGTTTTTCTTGAATTGCGTTTGCGATTTTGGCCAAGTAGGCATTTAGAGCCTGAGATTGCTGATTAATTTGAATTACACTACGCTTTAAAAGATTTGACGTAGAATCGGCGATGGAACTTTGTTTTTGGATGAGTTCCATCAGATGCTGCTGGTTTTGCTTGGCCTTGTATATTTGACTCTCAATATGCTTGGCATCATCCTGATCAAGAACCCCGAATAGGCTATTAGCCACTTTTCCCACAATATCCAGAGGGGATCTTACTACTCGAGTCCTTTCCTGACCTCCCATATTGTAGTTGTACAGAATCTCGTTTTATGGCTGTGAACCTGTGTGTTATTGCATCGATCGTTGGTTTGCAATTTACCTTGTGAATGTTTTCCTGCGCACAAAATTCTTCTATTCGCTGAAGACACGACTCAATTTCACGCAATTCCAAGAAATAGGCTGTAAGGTTATAATATACGTATATATTCCAGTAGCTATTAATAGTTTGTATTTTTCCAATGTCTTCGAAATATATACCAACATGGATTTATCTTTAATCGGTCTGTTTTTTGAGCTATTGAGGAAGGGAAGCTTAAACACACCATGAGAGCAATCGACAACAGTGATGTTACAATTTTTTTGCGTTTCGGCGTTGGTTTCTCAAGGCAATTAGTTTGGAAAGTACCCTTAGTGATTTGGCTGTTAGTTTTCAAGTTTTCTGGTCCATTTACCGTATTCGTCTCTGTTGGTATAGGTAGCGAGATCTGATGTTTGGCATCAACTACAATGGATGAATTTTTTAACCTTCCACCCACTCTAATTAGTTTAGTTTTTTCATCGAAGAATGGCGACAACGACGCTATGTTGGAACCTTTATGCACATTTGCATTCCTCTGCAAAGAGCGATAGTCATCCGGAAATTCTCTTCTTTGCACGCATACCCAAATAAAATTAGTCCCACGATGAAGTTCGTCCACTGTTAACTGTCCTATATTTCTCAGTGACTTGTTCTTTCTGCAGTTACTATAAAATCGAAAACAGTATGCAAATATCTTTTGTAATGTAAAAAAGGAATTTTTATGATTAACTTCTTCAACCAATATTTCGTTGCTAACTGTTGTCGCTGCTAAAACGGACTTCTTCTTACGTCGTTCTGGAACATCTTCTGGAATAACATGCTGCATTGCTTCCCATAAACTCTCATCTTCGGAAAGAAAGTCAGGACCATTGAACCAGGCGGGCGTTTTAAGAAGCGTTTGTAATCCCATCCCTCTAGAGACCATATCAGCCGGATTGACGCTTCCCTTTATGTAGTTCCATTGTTGTATATCCGTGTTTGCTTGGATTTTAGCCACCCTATTTGCGTCGTAGGTGATCAAATCCATGCTAGTACTGTCGTGGAGTCGGTGTAATAACGCACTTTGTTTATTTTAACAGTTAGCAATTGCAGTAGTCTTGTTACCAGTTCCACCATGAGCACAGCGCCCTGCAATTCCAATCGTGCTATGGATGTTGCTATGAGGGGCCCAATTCTCGACTTCGAACATAGCAATTGTGAGTAGATGCATCCACTGTCATCAACATATCTAAGATATACGCATGCCCCAAAGGCACTCAGGCTACTGTCCGAAAATGCGTGCAGTTCAATATCGCTGCAAGGGCGGGAAGCATATCGTGGGATGCTTAGCTCGTTCAAGGTGGAGAATTCTTTCAGGTACTTATGCCATTTATTAGCTTGCTCTTCCGGAAGTTGATCATCCCAGGATAACTTTGTTTTCCAAAGTTCTTGCAGAAAAAGCTTCCCGAGGACTATTGCAGGTCCAAGTAATCCCAACGGATCAAATAACCGGGCAAGATCGGCGAGTACAGTTCGTTTGCACACAGGTCCGTACACTCTCTCATAATCAAACTTAAACTTAAATGCATCGGAGGACGGGTCCCAAATTAGTCCCAACGTTTAAATCACTTCGGATTGATGAAACCCAACAAGTTGTTCTTTATGTTCTTCCGGGATTTTTTCTAGTATTCTGGGGTGGTTGACGCAAAACTTTCTTAACTCGAAGCCTCCCAGTTTCAAAAGATGACGGATTTCAGTCAACAATTTTTCGGCATCTTCTACACTCTCTGCGCCCGTAAGGCAATCATCCACGTAAAAACACGATTTTAATGCCTCGCCAGCACGGGGGTATTCACCTTTGTTATCATCTGCTAACTTCATCAAACATTTCGTAGCTAGATATGATGCGGATGCTGTGCCATACGTTACAGTATTAAGCTGATATGTTTGCAATGTGTGGTCATGTTGTGATCTCCACAAGATTAATTGCATCCTTCTATCCTTAGAATCTACTAATATTTGTCGGTACATCTGGCTTATGTCTCCAGTAAAAACATACCTATGTAATCGAAAGTTAGTTATAATGGAAAATAGATCTGGTTGGACCGTGCAGGGACGGGTTAAGAATATCCCTGCAGCGATACCTATCGCTTGTCGTAAAAGGCGACTAAAGAAAGGTAAACAAAACTCACATCTAGGCAATTTAGAAAACACCAAGGTGAGCCTAGGGACACATATACCACCATTAAACTGCCCCACAAGTGTGCATGCAAATCAGTGGGTTGACACGACTGGAGATCACCGGTGTTGTAAGAGTAAGATCAATCAAAAAAAAAAAAATGAAAAATCTGGAGCATGCCCGTGTCAAAAAGGAAGGGAAGAAAGAAAACGGTCAAACGGTAGCATTATGGAAAAGAACGCTAAAAGGAAAAGCACTACCCCGCCAGGCACTACTAATGGTCGTGATCCTGGGACGAACAGCAATGCTCGGGTCAGAGCTATAGGATTTCCGGGGGATAGCAAAGTAATGCAACGGCGTAAGCCACATTTAAGAGTCGCGAGTTGGAACGTTGGAAGCATGAGTGGGCCCAGCTATGAGCTTGAAGAAATGATGGTTAGAAGGCGAGTAGACACCCTGTGCGTACAAGAGACGAAATGGCGAAACACCGGTAATCGGGCACGTTTCTTGGACGTTAAAACAAAAGCCTACAAGATGTTTTACTATGGATTGGAACAAGGAAAAAACGGAATCGCCATCATCCTTGCGGCAGAGTTACTTGGCAATGTCTTAACCATTTCAAAGTCCAGTGACCGTTTGATGGCTCTCAAATTGGTGATGCATGGTGAGGTGTGGAACATCGTAAGCGCATATGCCCCTCAAGTAGGATGCGAACAAAAAGAAAAAGATGCATTCTGGCTAGATTTCCACAACCTTGTCAAAATCATCCCAAAGGAAGAGCTTTTGTTTGTTGGGGGAGATTTAAACGGACATGTCGGGAAGACAAGCGAAGACTATGAAGGCTACCACGGAGGGCTGGGATACGGCACCAGGAACTCTTCAGGTGAAGATATCCTAAACATGTGCAAGTCATACGGTCTTATAGTGTTAAATACCATGTTCGTCAAACAAAGCCGGCACCTGATCACTTATAGCAGCGGCGGAAATGAAACTCAAATAGACTATCATTTGGTATCCAATTTCATGAAGCCACGAGCTAAAGATTGCAAAGTGATCCTGGGAGACGCGATCGCCCCTCAACACCGTCTCCTCCTGACTGAATTTTTTATGGATGCGAGAAAGAAGTCAAAGCAGCAAACGAAGGTGTCTGAGAGAATCAAGTGGTATAAGCTGGATAAAGGAAAAGGCGAAGCTTTTATTACCATCATGGAAAACTACCTCTCTTCCATTAGAGAAGAGTAATTTATTACTTCTTGTGCAGAGCACAAGACATGTGGGATTCCCTACAACAATCTGGCCTGGAGAAAGCCAAATCACTGCTCGGAACATCTAAAGGCCCCTGCCAACACGCAAAAGAAACCTGGTGGTGGACAGACGAAGCCAAAGCAGTGATACACGAAAAGAAAATGGCTTTCCAAGCTTGGTCAAAGTGCTCTTCTACTAATAGAGAGGAAAAAGCTCGCCGTGAAAAGGTATACAGATGTTGCAAAGGTATCGCGAAGAAAAAATGCGCCGAATTCAAAGCGAAAAGCATGGAAGGCCTCTATCAGGAGTTGGAAGAAATATCGTTTTCCGCGTCTGACAGGAACCCAGGAGCTTCGACAAAACAATTTGAACAAAGGAGCAAATATCTTTGAGATAGCCGCCCAGAGAAGAAGAAATGCTCAGGAAATTCGTTTCCCAAAGTTTATTAACAATGCTGAAGGCCAACTCCTTGTGGAAGACGAAAAAATTCTCCACAGATGGTGACAGTATTGCGAGGAACTTCTGAACGAACAGTTTCCCCAAGTGTACTTTCCAAGAGCCGCCCCGAATCATGCCGAAATATCCGACATCACAGTCGAAGAAGTTCGGTACGCGGTTAAAAACTCCAAGAAAAGAAAAGCTGTTGGGCCGGACGGGATACCCTCTGAGTTCTGGAAAAAGATGGGAGACATCGGGTCTAGATGGCTCATGGTTCTTATCTCCAAACTTATGAGAGGCGACACTATGCCTAATCAATGGAGGGAAAGCTATCTTCTTCCATTGCACAAAGGAAAGGGTGATACACGAAATTGTGATAACTACCGTTCTGTCAATCTGATGTCGCACACCATGAAGATCGTTGAACGGGTATTAGATAGCCGACTGCGGAAAATAATACGACTATCTGATGACCAGTGCGGGTTTGTCTCGTGTATCGTGTAAATCAACAACAGATGCAATCCAAAGTATAAGGATCATGATGGAAAAGCATCGTGATTCTTCAAAGGACTTGCATATGGTGTTGGTTGATTTCGAGAAGGCCTTTGACCGGCAACCAAGAGATCTTTTATGGGTAGCGCTAAGACAAAAAGGAGTTCCAGAAACCTACGTGCGAGTGATTATGGACATGTACAAGAGAGTAACGACAAGAGTAAGATGCACCGCAGGAGTCACCGAAGAGTTCGCAATCAAAGTCGGTGTACACCAAGGGAGCGTCCTCAGCCCACTGCTTTTTATAGCAGTCCTTGATTGCTTGCTTGAAGGAAAAGTGACGGACCCCAATGTGCACCAGCTATTCTTTGCTGACGATGGGGCCATTATAAGTGATGATCAGGCGTCCCTACAACGAGCACTTGATGTGTGGGTGGACATTTTTGAGGGACACGGGTATCGTATTAGTTCAAAGAAGACAGAGTATCTGTGCTGCCCGTTCTCTGACCCTCATCAGCCTATTCCAGACATTTACTTGAATGGAAGAGTGCTTCCCAAGTGTGAAAAGTTTAAATATCTGGGATCTATGATTAATAGAGAAGCAACTTGTGATGACGACATCAAACATCGCGTAAGCGTAGGGTGGATGAAGTGGCGGGAAAACTCCGCCATCTTCTGTGATCGAAAAATGCCCCCTAAGCTGAAAGGAAGGCTCTACACTTCAGTTGTACGTCCGCCGCTCACATACATTTCACAATGCTGGACAATGCACAAAAAGTATGAGAGTAAATTAACGGCAACTGAGATGAAGATGCTTCGCATGACAGCGGGTGTAACAAAGCGTGACAGAATTAGAAGTTCAAAGATCCGAGGAAGCCTCCACGTAAAAGAAACCATCACAAGAAATATAGAGCGCGACCGACTCAGTTGGTATTGCCATGTTCAAAGGAGAAATCCTTTGAACCCCGTCCAAAAGGCGTTATCAATCAACATTCCAATTTCAACACGCAAAAAAGGCAGGCCGAAAAACAATTGGTGCAAACAAATGCAAAAACACCAGCATTTGATTGGCCTCAGCGATGAAGTAATCCCAAACCGGGAAGCCTGCCGCTACTTTCTGAGGTCAAACCGGCGGACCCCACAAGCGGACCAGTAGGAATGCAGTTAAGTGGGAAGGTTATGGTCCTACACTTCTGACCATAACGACGCCGGGATAAAAAGGAAAAGAAGAAGAAGATCTGGTTGGACTGTTGGACCAACCATTAATAAATCATTGAGCGAGTGCCCGGAAGTGCTTTTGGCAGATGCATCAAACACCACTCGAAGCTTGGTGGACGAGCTTTCTGGCTTGACAATACAATGATGAGGGATAAAGTAGTGTGTTTTTGGAATTTCTTCGGCAGATACTGGGCTCATATGACCCAAAGATTCGTACTCATCCATGAACCTTACATATGATTCTTTCAATAACGCATTTTTTTCCAATCTTTTCTCTAAGGAGAAGAATCGCCTTTTTGCTGACTCCCATGATTCCCCAAGTAGGAGATCTGGTTCACGTTTGAAAGGCAATCTTACTGAAAACCGTCCACCTGGTAAGATCTTAGTATGCGTTGTGAAATGTCTCTCGCATTGGTGTTCCTCTTCACTTAGTGGGGTCGTCATGCGACTCCGTCTCCCAGAACTTGCGCACTAATCTGTCATCAGATTAGTGTTGCGAATGAGGGCCTTGTCGCTAGGTGACAATGAGCTGGGGTATTTGTCGGTGAGGCAGTTCCAGCCACAATCCAACCCAATTTCGTGTTGCGTAGGACTGGTAGATTATTTGATATTTGGATATCTCCTGGTATGAACAAGTCGAAAAATACTTCTGCTCCCAAGAGCATATCAATGCGTTGGGCCTTGAAACACATGGGATCCGCAAGTTGCACATGCGGCGGTAAATTCCAATGCATTATGTCTATTTCTTGAGTAGGTTGGTATTCACTGATACGAGGCATGATGCTTGCCTCAATTATTGACCTATATGATGAGGTCCTGGATTCAATTGTCACTCTAGTGACGTATTCAGCCTTGCATTCCCTACCTCCTATACCACTGATTGGTATATCCATTCGACGCTTCCTATGGCCTAACTCGTGAGCAAACATTGTCGATATGAAATTTAGTTGTGAGCCAGAATCTAATAGGGCACGGCAAGGAGTACGGGACCCACACGCAGAAATGACATTGACGATTGCTGTGGCGAGATAAACTTCACGGTTTCTCGGCTGGCGACCTATTGCTGCATTGGCAGAATAGCTCGACGACTGACTTGCATAAACCTTAACATTATTAGGCATTCCAGGCTGATGTTCTTGGTCATCCTTTTTGTTGAGTTGATGTTGCCGCATCTGACTTGACTCTTGAACTTGTTGATGATAACTTGCTTGCTGAGTGAGTTCTTGCTGTCGGTTGGATTTTGTCTTCTGATGATGCTGCTTTTGATGAAGAAGTGTGTTATGTTTGCTGCCACAATTTTGGCATCCTCGGGACTGGCATGATTGGGAGAAGTGGCCCGGTTTCAGGCAGTTCCTGCATAGCTCTAGTCGTCGCACCGCCCTTTCACGATCTTCACCTGAAAGATTAAGAAAGTTTGAGCAACTGAAAATCTTGTGCTTACCTGAGTTGCACATGTAGCAATTGATGCAATCTGGGCGTGTTGCAACGGGCCGTCTTTCTGCCCTCGCCTGGTCTACTGATGGCCTCCAGAGTTTGGAATC
This sequence comes from Merodon equestris, assembly GCA_958301585.1. Lineage (NCBI taxonomy): Eukaryota > Metazoa > Arthropoda > Insecta > Diptera > Syrphidae > Merodon > Merodon equestris. The sequence goes on from OY284413.1 coordinate 94,271,324, forward strand.
TGAGCTCTACGAATTTTAGGAACTCTCCTAGGGAGGGGCTGCTCCTTGGGTCACTTAGAGACTGTTCGAAGAGCATTCTGCTGTCTTTGTCCATTCTCTGCAGCATTAAGTGAACCACCAGTGGGTCCCAGCTGCTGACGTTGAAACCCAAACTAGTAATCGCCTGCATACTTTCCTTTGTGGTGTCGTGTAACTTTCGGAGGCTAGCTGCGGTGCCAGTTGTTATAGGTTGCGAAAGAAGCCGGTTAAGTCGAGCAGTAAGCAACAGCCTGTTATTATCGTATCGCTCCACTAGGGTTTTCCAAGCAATGTCGTAGTTACTGTTGGTAGCTTGGAAATGCTGGATAAGGTTGTGCGCCTCTCCAGTAACATTGTCTCTCAGAAAGTATAGCTTTTGAGCGGCTGGTATCGGCTGGTCATGAATTAATTGCTTGAACAGGTAGTAGAATTGGCGCCAGTTGAGATAGCTGCCGTCAAACTTGGGGAGTTCTATTTTTGGTAGTCTCATTGTGGGGTTAACCGATGCTTCCGTCTGCTGTGGACGATGTGCATGAGCCCCACCTTCAAACAAGATTAGTAGAACTTCTTCCACTTGCTCTTGTGTTCTGAAATAACACTCGAGTTCTTCAACGGTTAACTGCTCTTCAACCTTTCTGTAGAGACACGTTATCTCATCCCAGTTCTGTTGAATGGTTCTTATTTTTATTTGGTAACAATGCTCTGTACGCACCTCCGCCGCCACAACTACGCACTTGTCCAATGATCTTTTTAGGATGTGAATCAGCAATTGGAACCTATCCTTATGCTTCATTAGACCTTCTGTCAAACACTGTGTTGGAAGCGGGTTAGCGGTTGGTAATGCATGTTTCTGCTTGGAAACAGTACCCTGCTGCTTGGCTGCGCCCATTGTGGTTGAATCACTTGCTGCACCAGATACTTCCCGATCTTCCTCGAATGTTGACCGATCCTTCGATTGCGGTGTGAGTCGCCGCTCGATATCGCTTCGCATGCGATCCGTTACCTTTCGCACTGCTTCATAATAGTCCTTCTTGAAGTACGGGTGTTCCAGTTCAGCAGGAAATTCTTCTCGAATCTTACTATCAGTGTCATCAAATTCTTTCCAGAGATTTTCCAACGCTGTCAAGCGCTCAGCCAAGTATAATGGAGTCTTTCTCAGATCTGAATCCTTCCCATAGTTGCGCGCCAGTCGACAGAGTTCCTCACCAACCCTTTCTTGTTGGCTTGCGTACTCTTCAATTGATGACATTTTTTATTTTTATCTTTATCTCACTGCACTATTTTCACAGGTATTGCCAAACGTTAGCAAAAGAAGTCCTGTCACGGTCGCCAATTTTTGTTAGATAATAAGAGACAAAATTGTACAAAATCACGACAACACAGTTTATTACTTTGAGTCCACTCTGACCGATAGTTCACTTAAGACTAATGTGACAAATTTTAATTTTTAGCAACGGAACTCGAGTGCTCACGAATAAATTCAAATTCGTAAAAGCTCGAATTTCACAAATGAATTGAATTCGAGTGTGGGAACAGACAGTACCGTCGCTCGGAATCTGATATTCGTGAGCGACCTAGTAATGACCGTTCGCACACTTACAATTAGTGTCAACGCAGTAGAATGCGTGAGAATATAAATCTTAACAGGCACCTAGACCCTACCACAAATTTATTTGTGTGTGGGTAAAATTTTAAAAGAAAAGACACTTGGATCCATTTGGATATTATTAGGCTTGGCACTTAGATTGTATTTTCCTAATAATATTGACTTTTGATTTTTTGGCACTTAGACTCTTTAGACTTACAACCCTTCAATTATTATTGATAAACTAATTGATAAACTAATAAGAAATTTAAAAAAGGAGAACTTGTTTACCTCTCCGATCCAGCCGATCACTTGAAAGACATAGAGACCGTCTTTGCTAAGATTCACGAAGCTGGACTTAAAATTAATCTTGAGAAAACCCACTTCCTAGCTACCAGTGTTGAGTTCCTGGGCTACTTGGTTACCCCGGATGGCATTCTTTCCGACCCCAAGAAGGTCAAAGCCATCGAAGCGATACTTTTTCCTAAGACTCTTAAAGAATTGAAAAGTTTCCTCGGTTTGACGTCCTACTATATGAGGTTTATTAAAGATTATGCTAAGATCACAAAGCCGCTAACAAATATGATCCGTGGAGATCTCGCGCAGGTAAGTGCTCATCAAACCAAGAATATTCCAGTAACACTCGATGATGCAGCACTTACGGCATTCATGGACCTGAAAGAGCTGCTCATATCGGTGGAGGTACTCGCATTTCCTGGCTTTAATATGCCCTTCGACCTAACTGCTGACGCGTTTGATTATGGTATATGCACTGTACTATCGCAAGGCGAGTATGGCAAGGACAAGCCGGTTGCGTACATTTCCCGCTCATTAAACCGAACCGAAGAGAACTACGCAACGAATGAGAAGGAACTTCGTGCGATTGTGTGGGCTCGCGATAACCTAAGGAACTATCTTTACGGAGTCAAGAAAATCAGTATTTACACTGTTCATCAGCCTTTGACCTTCACGCCCAGTAATAGAAATTATAACGCGAAGCTCAAGCGCTGGAAGTCACGAATCGAAGAGTACAAGTACGAGTTGATTTACACGCCGGGTAAATCAAACTTAGTGGCAGACGCTCTATCGCGGCTCAAGACAGAAGTCCATCACCTGTCTAATAACATCGATGCTCCAAATGCAGTAAATAGCGAAGGTTCTCGCACAATGATGACCGACTCGCACAACGATGACCGATCTCTGCACATTGTGGCAAAGACAATCGGGTCATGTTACTTGATTTTAGTTTTAAATTATAAAAAAAAATTAAGCCTAAGATAACTGTAAACCTGTCAATAAAAAAGCTGTAAAATTACAAATGAAATTGCAGACTAGTTATGTTGACCCCTGACCCAGACCCTTCATATTTTCGCCTACAAGTCCCAAAGACAATCGGGTCATGTTAGTTGATTTTAGTTTTAAATTAAAAAAAAATTAAGCCTAAGATAACCGTAAACCTGTCAATAAAGAAGCTGTAAAATTACAAATGAAATTGCAGACTAGTTATGTTGACCCTTCATATTTTCGCCTACAAGTCCCCAATTGCGACTATTCGAGAAGAAAACGGGTGGGTAACGAATGGCTACTTTAAACTAGTCCATGTCATTAATCTTGACAAATATTGCACCCTTCTCCATAATGCTAAGCAATTGGCGCAACAACTCGTGAAAGGTGAGGGAACTCGACTTGTACTAGACTACTACTTAAACCAGATAGAGAACCGCATGAGCGAGCTTAGGGACTCGAGGACGAGGTGAACTAGATCAATTGACTGGCTCGGAACCGCTTGGAAATGGTTGGCTGGTTCCCCCGACGCGACTTACTGGAGCAATCTACTGGACATGCAAACTGACAAACTGACATTATACAGAACAATAACGAACAATACAGGATTAATGAGAAACTATTCGACAAGGCACGAGACATAACAATAACAACTGTAGCATTATAACAACGCCGTACAGAAGGAAGAAACGGACAAGTTGCGACAAGACCTGCTGAACAAAATGTATATTTTAAAATAAGAAATAAGCGAAATAGTGAGAGGCTGTTAGAATGCCAAGAACGGCATTGTCAACAGCAACCTTCTTGATCCCGAGGAAATCAACAGCGTATTAAATGAGTTAGAAGTCCTCCCCTATCAAAACATGATAGAAGCCGTAGAATATGCCCATCCTTCAGTATATAGCAACGGAACCCTTTTATTGTATGTCCTTTCGATCCCAAAGGTCGACCCTAGGGCCCATCATTTACTAATTGCTTACTCTCCGATACAGGATGGAAAACAGATTGACTTAAATGACAAAAGACTTCTATTGAGCCACGACAACATATACGGACTTACCAGCGACTGCCTGACTATAAGTAAGTAAGCAAAGAGGATACTATGGATAAGATACCTGAAGACGCATGCTTAGCTAGGGTCCTTAGGGATGGTAGTGCACATTGCGACTACGGCATGAACAATCGAGGGATAGTCGTACTAGTTGGGTCAATACGATTTTCATTACTAATTTTAATGCACTCTTCTAAATAAAAATTCTTCCATCCACCTAGAAGCCAGCTATTTGATCCAACTAGATAATGACGACGTACGCATAAGGAATAAGACCTATCGGAGCAGGACCGCTACTATCCCACAGGCACTTCCCCCGATTCTGGTCAATGTGACAACCGACCAGATTAAACCCAGTTTGGAATTAGTGCATCCCCTCAGCACAGGAAACATCGAGCATATTAATATCCTAAAAAATTTAAAGCGTTTCTACTTACAGAATTATCTGTGACCACTATCGTAGTAATCACCATCATCCCACTGGCCACCAAAATCTATGGTAGGGTCAATGTCCCGGAGCTTCGCCTATATGCCAGTCCCAGACCTACCTCACGGTCCAAGCAAGAGCCACATATCGCAGTCAATGACGAACTCTTGGTGTGGGACGCAGATATTTGAAAGGGCGGCAGTTAACACGATCGGATGTCCCACCTGCCGACGAAATTAGATCCACGCAGTTTTTTTTTTTTTTTTTTTAGTTTTTAGTTTTTAATTCATTTTTATTCATAACTTCTTAGATCTATCTTACCCTAGACAAAAATGCTTAAAAACTAGCTTAACTATCTTAACAATCTAGGTATCTTACTGGCCCTAGGCGGACACTCTAAAATAGACGTAACAACTTAAATCTATGTCTTTCGACTACTATATCAACTTACCACTAACATTACTATATCTAGCTTAAGCTAAGAAAAATGTTTTTTTTTATTAAAAACTTAGCATATGATCATTTGTGTTACAATAAAACTTAAGCCTACCTTAATGTAACTAAACCTAACTTATTCTACCTTAACTAAAATATATATATATAAATTATATACATAATATATATTTAATACATATATATATCTTTTTTTTTTTTTTTTTTTTTTTTTAAACGTACACATACCCTACTACCACTACCTACCCTACCCTACCCTAGCCTATGTAAGCCTGCCATTGGTGTTGGCAGGCGATGCCTTGAAGAGGCTGAAGCTCTCAAAGTGTCCACTGACGTAGCTCTCTCCAGCCACCAAAAGCGTTGATGCTGTCGGACTACGTCTCCTCGATCCCGGCGTGAGACTGATCTACAGAACCTGAGGCGCTCGGGCTCACGGAGCGCGACATCGGGTTCGTAGAGGAATCGCCGTTCCACGGAATTGCGACCCACGTGGAAGATTAGCGGTACCGCCAATCTATCCTGGATCAGCCCACATCTATCTAAATAGAGGAATGCTTCTGGCGGCACAAAGCCATTAAGGCGCACTCTCTCGTGATATAAATCGTTGGGGTAGTAAGCCCCGAAGATCAGGCTATTGACCGAAGTCATTGCTCTAGCAACGTGGCTTCGAATCAGTTTGATCAAAAAATTATCTACCCGTACAATCCTGGCCCTATTGTATAGGACCTCGTTCGGGTAAAATTTCGTGTACTCAGATTCGGGTGTCCTATTTAGCCCCAGACACGTCCTGAGACATTGTCTCTCAAGCACCCGAATCCTTTCCATTAAGCTGGCTCTCACATTGAACCAGACGGGACATCCATAGGCAACCATGGGCCTGATTAAGGCCATGTAGCAGATTACCTTCACCCTAGAATCAAGTTGGCTGCTATGAAACAGCCACCTTGTCAGAGCGAAAGCGCCCCGGGCCCTTGCCAGAGCAGCATCTACATGTTTGTCAAAATATAGATACTGATCCAGCACGATCCCAAGATATCTGACCACACTTTGTCTCGCCAGTGGACGCCCGTCCGGTCCTAAAATTAAGAACCTGCGCCAGTTTTTTCTAGTGTCCCGAGAGGCCCTAGACAAAGGGGTTCTGAACAATATAGATTCTGATTTCTGGAAGTTGATTTTCAACTTCCAGTCATCACAATACTGCTGAATTTTTTCGAAGTCACGCTGCAGGAGAGTAACAATAACGTCGATCGTTGGACCTGACGCGATTAGGTCGTCTGTGTGCGCTATTGAATGGTGAAGAGAAACTAGCAGATCGCTTAGGTAAATGCTGAAAAGGATCGGCGAATTTACCGTACCCTGTTGCAGTCCATTTTTGATTTCAAATGTTTGGGTAGAAGTCACGTTGGCAATTTTCACTACGAACTTTCTACCTGTTAACATGTCAAAAATCATATATAGCAGTGGTTTACTTATGCCCAGCCGACTGAGCTTGTAATAAAGACCTTCTAACCATACGGTGTCGAAGGCTTTTTCTAAGTCAATCAGACAGGCACCCGTGCATTGGTTCTTGCATTTATTCCATTGGACATCCGACACAAGCTTCGACGCGGCATGAATAGTGCCATGCCCCGCTCTGAAACCGAATTGGTTATCCGGGAAGATCCACGCAGTCAACACAACCAAATGTCCCGCCTGTCGACGGAATTGGATCCCCGCGCTGCATGATTTCGTATGTGAACTTAGAAACGCATGCAGTGCAATTCATGGTCACACATCCGCTGGACTTTGATCGTAGGCAACTTTGGGTCTGCATGGGAATTGCAACTCGGCAGTTTAATATTAAGTTATGATTTCGTTTGTTAGGATAGAATAAGTTAGTTCGCTTTGGGACGGGACTAAGACCGGTCATTCCAAATAAAATCAAAAGTTTGTAATGTAACATAACCTTGTGTTTGCACTTAGAGCCAGTGGCGGGCTCTTTAAAAATTTTATTTTTTATTTCAAAAGGACCAAGAGCCCTTAACTTTTGTGTTATGCATATTAATTAAACAAATAAATAAACCTTCCGTCCCTAGTTTTACCTATAGCTATAAACAGTTGCGATTTCTGGTCTTAAGCATTGGGTTGAGCAGGCCATCCACCGCGAATTTGTCCAACGATTTTGTTAAATTCCACAAAATATTCGAGGTTAGTGAAGGTGTTTGTCCGTTACATGTTGCAACAGTAGCAAAGACTCAAATAAGTGCGAAAGAAAGGGTCAGTGAAATAGAGATATACTGGCACAGTGATGCGCGGGTAGGTTTTCCGTGCATCATTTTGACATTTCCCTATCTCTTTGTTCTTTCACACTTCTGTGTGCACTCTACAAGTAAGCGGAGGGTTACATAGTGCTATTTTCAAAAGTGGACAAAGGAATTGACATCTGAGCTCATAAATATTAAAGCAAACAAATTCCGCTTACAATGATCGACACTGAATGGCGAATATCAAGTAAAAGAGAAATGTCAAATTGATGCGCGACACTCCGAAATAAAGAGATGCACCATGTAATAAGCACTGCATCTCGGAATGTCAGTTCAAAAGGAAATCACCAAGAGTTGCACGTTAAAAAGATGCGATGTGTTAGAAAATCGACAATATTCTTCTTAATCTTAGTTGCTTTCCCCGAATCAATGGAAAGATGACCGATGTATTCAGAATCTGGCTCTGACTTTATCGAAATATATTCTTCGGCAATAATCTTAGTCTTAGTCATAACTAAAGTCTTGTCTTTAGGACCGTCGAAATAAATAGCAGATATAGGTTTACTCCTTTCAATGCATTACAAATCTTTGCGCACTTTTTTTTCGCTCTCAACATATTTTGCTTCGAACTATTACTTTAAATGAGTTGTCTGTACTGATAACCTTGACAACAAACAATGTCGCGTTCACAATAAATGCAGCAGATAGATCGGAAATTTCAGTTTTATCACACGCGGTTACTAAGTTAATTCAATTTTGCAGCTTTCCTCTCATCTTCTGAATTTATTTATTAAATCTTCTCGGTGTTTCTGATGTGCGAAAGTCATCTTCATCTGTTATTTCAGTAGAAAAACTGTCAAATGCTCTTATAGTTCAGACGAATTTTATCACAAACTCATCCTATTTTCGCTTCCTAATTTCACTGCGACGGATAAATTGTGTCATCATCTTATCCACAGAAACAATATACATCTTCCGAACACTTCGTTGGTCTTTCAAGAAGTTTTTTTCAGCAGCGGGCACTTTAGTTAAACATTTGCATACTCCTCTAAACGCATATTCACATTTTGCGATATCAAACAACCTTTTCAGAGAATTCTTGTAAAAAATCTATTTTTTGGCGTCACTGCGCAATTTCATACTTTTGTACTTTTTATAATATGAAATCAACCTTGCGATAACTTGCTGATAGCTTATCGCAATTATTTCACATAAATCTTTTACTAAAGGATCTTTTCCGTTGTTCAATGCAAGCATGTATCTCTAAGCCAAAATAATAACATTATAGATACAATATGTTGGTATTATCACTTAGTTTCAGTGGATCATTAAACACAGGGCCACGGAAATCTTTTCGTGTTTTATGCAATTTTTTTAAACATTTTATACGCGAGTAAAATTTGTATGTTTATGACAAAAAGTTAAGAAATAACTTCAATTTTGAAGGTACAACTTAGAATGTACCTAAATATTAAGATTTTTGTAAACTACCCTCACGGTGCACCACCTGAAAATAAATTCGTGGATTTTTTATTTTTTGTACGAATTTTTTGCTATTGGGTCATCGAATTTTTTTTTACTTATTTCGCTCCAACCTTATGTGCATCCATCTTAGTTATTTATCGAAGAAATAAATTTAATTAAACGTACCTTTGGCTTTAGCGTGATCTGCAGTATCCTAGCCAGCTCCACCATTTTCTCTGTTCTGCCAGACATTTTATGTGCACTTTTCACTTTTGGTCTTTGGTTTTGAAATAAGAAAATAAGTCTACTTTGGCTTATTTTATTTTAAACTCAAATACATATAGAGTAATGGCCTAACTCTCGATCAGATTTCAAAAATATTATTCTCTGTTTTAGATAAAGAAACTAATTCGAGTCAAGCTAATTAAAAATCAAAATTGTGTTTTGAAATAACAACCTAACTCAAGTTAAGAAAATTGAATTACTTTTATACAATATTTGGGTGGAGTTCCGAATAGTACTCACCCCCGATTTTTTTCAATTTTTTTGTACGTATAGCCTAATGTATCAAAGTTAAAAATCCAAAGCGGTTTTTGGCGCAAATGACTGGAAAGGACTAAAAGGATGTGCTAAATTTGAATATCCTGCAGAAAATATCTTGAAAGTTACAACAGCTATATTTATAAGTGATATCGCAAATTAAAGCAGAAATTAAGTGCTTTTAACTGATAATAAAATTATAGTATATAGTTTACAAATATTGAAGATATGAAGTATTTTGGAAAAATAGGTCAATATTTTCAAGGAAACATTTTTTTTTGAAAGAAAGTGTATTATGAAGGCATATTTTTTTTTGGAATTATAAAATTACATTCGAAAACCTTTTTAACGATACCAAACATGCTATACTTTTCGTTAAACATCACCTTAAGAGAGGAGTTTTTTTCTTTAGAAGTGACATTCATCAAGCTTGGGTGAGCCCTGGGAGTAACATTTGTATAAACAAATGTTTTTCCCCTCGTATAACGGCGATAACGGACCCAAGTAAAGACAACCGATGATGAAAAAGCTTTTCGTCTCTTGTTGAGTAGAAACTGTCCACAAAGGTAGACCTAAATTTTCCGCTATTGTTCATACTTTGTATTTTGCAATGGATTTAACGTATAATTTATTTCAATTAGCAAGTATTTTAAGTGATCATTCGAAAACTTTGCAGTGGTTAAGAGATAAGAGATAAGAGATTGGACTAATTCCAGCGACAAAGTATTGTCATAAGCATAAAAAATATATGGTATTAAATGAATTAAAATTAATATGTGGATTATTTGAGTGTCGTAAGACAAGCAAATACTATCATTGTGAAAGTGTTGCAAATAATACGTGGTTTGAGAGATGTCGTATTTCACCTGAAGTTTGCATACTAATTACTTATTGTTTTTCTTTAAATATGTCATTTGAACAAACCATCCGGGAAAGTTCAATTATTGATGGAAAGCAAGTTTCCCGTGAGACAGTTGCGGATCGGTTTTCGTTTTGTCGAGAAGAAGAGGGTCAAATAGGAGGTGTTGGTCAAGTTGTTGAGATTGACGAATGTAAAATTGCTCGTCGTAAATACCATAGGGGGCATGTTGTTGAGGGTTCTTGGGTCTTAGGCATTATACTTCGTGGGAGTCCTTCTCAATACCGTATCGAAATTTGTTCCGAAAATAAAAGAGACAAAAATACTTTAATAAGTCTAATACAAAAACATGTGAAGTTGGGAACTACTATCCACACAGATTGTTGGAAGGGATATATGGACTTAGAATCTTTCGGATATCATCACTTTACTGTCAATCATTCCAAAGAATTTGTAGATTCCGAAACAGGGGCTCATACCCAAAATATTGAGTCGTCGTGGCGGTGGATGCGTCGTCAATTATCTCGTGGTGGTGTCCGTGTCGACAATATGGAGCAACATTTATGCGAATTTTTGTGGCGTCGTCGCGTCAAAAAGTTGAACGAAGATCCTTTTAATCAGTTGCTGAAGGATATTAAGCGCTGTTACCCTGGTCAATGATTTGTATTGTTAAATTGACGTAAATTAAATATTATATTTATATATATAATAAATATTTATATTGTGTATGTGTGTGTGTATCAAACTGTATATAAATAATGAAATGTGAAATAAATGTTATTGTAATTTGAATTTTGATATAAAAATGTTATATTTAAAAGTTATTATTCAGGACTAAATTTGTAAAGAGAAAATGGAATAATGATAAATATTAACAAAAGAGTACTCCTGCCCGATTTTGATAAAATTTGAGTATATGGTAAAGGGCATTCTAATATTTTGATACACATATGTATGCACAACCTCATACTTTGCACCTACCCCAACTTTGCACCTACCCCAACTTTGCACCTACCCCAAATCCTACAGTGAGCCCAAGCAGGGGGGTTGCAGGGGGGCAGCATGCCCCCCCATAGGTATTTCACTGCGATTTACTTATAAAAATGGCGACGCACATATATACATATGTATTCATGGCAGAAAAAAGAGCATTTTTCATTCCTTTTAGCCATTATCTTGTAAACTATACTTTGATGAATGTTACTTCTGAAGAAATAAACTGTTCGCGTAAGGTAATATTTTGTGAAAAGCATGTTTGGTATCATTGAAAAGTACTTCAAATGTAGTTTTATAATCCCGTAAAAAACATATGCCTTTATAATACACTTTCTTTTTTAATTTTTTTTTTTCCTTGAAAATATTGACCTATTTTTTCAAAATTCTTCATATCTTCAATATTTGTGAACGGATTACTATACTTTTGATGTCAGTTAAAAGCACTTAATTACTGCTTTAATTTGCAGTATCATTTATAAATATAGCTGTTGCAGTTTTAAAGATATTTGAGTTTTATTTCTGCAGGATATTCAAATTTAGCACATCCTTTTAGTCCTTTCCAGTCACTTGCGCTAAAAACCGCTTTGGATTTTTATCTTTGATACATTAGACTATATGTACAAAAAATTTTAAAAAAATCGGGGGTGAGTACTATTCGGAACTTTATCCCAATATTTTGAGAAATAACAGCTTAAGTTGACTTAGGCAATTATTAAAAATGATCATTATTGATCGATAGCTGATAGAATTTCTTTTGAGTTAGGCTCTTACTCCAAAATGAAAATGTTATTAAAAGAAATAGGCATAGCGAAAATGCAGACATATAAGTTATTAAGACAAATTAAAAAGTAAATTCAAGTAAGACTTAACTCAAGTTAGGAAACCAACCTTGAAAAACATTATAATTATGACGAGTTAAGCTGTTATACCAAAACAGTATTTTAAAAAAAAATGAGGCTGCTAGGTTTCTCGAAATAACTTCTGTTTAAAAAAAGATACAGACATGAAAAATGTCGTGGAAGTAGACTTAAACATGCTGAACCTAATGGTATTTATAACTTAATTTTTGTCCTAACTCCAGTTAAGCGGTTATAATTTGTGGCCACAGAGCTATGTGCTTCATGTTAAATAGTTTGCAGAAGATTTCAAACAACTTTTTATAATGATTTTAAATAGAATACATTTTATTAATTTCGGCAGGTCACTCTGAATGGAATCACTTTCATTTAAGTCCAATACTTTAATACGTTTTTTACCTTCTGAGGTATCTTCTATGTCTTTCATAAAATTTTCTTCAGCACTTCAATTTGCATTTATGTCATTTGTAGCTCCGGTTTTTGTTTCCTTATCTGTAATATCCCTAATCATTTCGTCTATTACGCAGCCCAGCCTAAGTTGCAGAGTTTCGAAATAAATACATACATCTCGTTAGTTTATTTAAATTGGAATATACAAAACAATTCTCTATTCACAACAATAGGAATATTATGCAAGGGGCTAGCCCTAATTACATTTAGAGGATCTAAATTTAACGATTGAGTCCAGAACCTCATTGAATGGACCTGAAACTACTTGCCGGGTAAGTGTTTCTTTAAAACTGTATAATGTTCCTCAATAAGAGTTGTTTATTTCCCTTTAATTATAAATACAAATTAGAAATACAAAATTGATCACTCTCTACATTTTCCCTTAGCCATAACTTAACCGTACTAATAAAAAAGAAAAGCGGGCAAAGTTTCACCCCAACCGTAGAGATAATATGACTACGGCCAAAATTAATAAACTAAATATGAATAAAATGAGTATGACAAAAATCTAAACGGAAGCGAATTTCTTTCTGAAAATAGTTTAAATTGCTATATATAGCAGATATTTCTGCGCATAAGAAAGAACGATGGTATAGACCGGATAAAAAATTGTGATTTATTCTAAGGGAACTATTACATAAAAGGCAAATAAGCCTATTTGGATTTGGATTTTTTGTTCAATGCAGTATTATTACTCGTATATTAAAGCGTTGATACAATGCCCCAGCTCTAACACTAAAATCGTTCTAGGAGATTTTAATGCGAGGTTGTTTAAGAACGACATTGTTAACAACAAACTACACAACACATCAGATTTCAGGCTATTATACTTATGTCCCACTAGAAGCTGGCAGGCGATTCCCACACGCTAACATTCATGAGGCTGTGACTACTGATTAGTTGACAGCAGACTTAATTGATCATATTTCAATCCTCACATATTATAACCAAGGTCCGGATGCGGATTTCGCGGAATCAATTTGAAAGTCTCAAGCTCCCTCAAAACATAATCTCAAACTACTTAGAATAAAGTTGATTTGAGGAGATAACAAAAAAGCCTCTGTAGAGAGTAAGAGTGAATAAGTCGCATCGAAACACAAGAGGCATCGAAACGAAGGTGACGACATTCGTAAGTTTTACAAAAAGTTAAAATGAACTTACCAGCTGTTGTCAGGGACAACTCGTAGTAGAGTAGTAGTCGTAGCTGAGAATACAGAAAGTCTGCTGTCGGTACAGTGGCGATGATAGTCCAAAATTCTTGTCAGACGAAATGAATCATTCTTACTGTATGAAGACGTATTACGCCCGACTTCGCCCGGAAGTAGAAGTCTTACAAAGTTAGCCCAGAAGTAGAATACTTACAAAGTTAATATCGCGGAAGGATTGCCTACTGCAGAATTTATTATTATTATTGCTGTCGGCCATTTGAATTCGGAAGTTCAGGGTCTCGTTGACAACCTTTGACCAGGTTGTTCTTTCATTCGCTGTTTTATTACGGGTTTTCCACTGATTATACATTTGATTGTCCGTCAACTGTTTATTAGTTCTACGTGTCCTGTCCACGTTAGTTGTCGCGATTCTTTTATTTGGACAATGCTTGGGACTGAATAGAGTTCTTCGAGTCCTTTATTGTGTAGTTTTCTCCATGCACGTGTTTCTTCTACTTCTTTTCCACCATGGATTCAAATTAAGATCTTGTTTCCAAAGACCCGAAATAAATTTTTCTCTTCTTAGTGAGAGACTTAACTTCACATCAGTAAAGTCACTGGCACTAATGTGGTTTTATAAATATGGCTTTTGACATTGCGGGACAAAGTTTTTTTGAATAGTTTCTTCAACGCGAAGAAACATGCGTTGCTCAAATGCAGCCTTTTATTTATTTAGATCCTTTTGTCATTTTTGGCATTCAATATGATATGTAGAATTTTTTTGATTTTGGTGGGGGCTATACCCCCATTTTATTTTGCTTAATTCAAGCTACATACTTAATTGAACTTACAATCTAGGAAACTAAGAAAGAGGGCGATTGAGACGGAGTTTTAGACAAGGAGTGCTGATGTTAAAGTTGAAACAGTTTTTCGCATTAACATTCCGCAGCATACGGGAGATAGGTTCATTGGAGCCATAGGAGGTATGATAAGTGGGTACATAGAAGAAACGTGGATTTCGTGTATTACGAGGGTTAGTGTTAAAAAATATAGAGTTATAAAAGGACGCGCAGTCGATGGTACCTGAGAGGAGTTGGTGGATGAAAAGGATGTCGGATATCCTTCTTCGTCCTTCCAGCGAGTTCAAATTAATAAGTTTTAGGCGGTCTTGATAGGGAGGTAGGATCAGAGGATTGTTCCAGGGTAAACCGCGAAGAGCAAAACGGAGAAAACGACGTTTGATACTCTCGATTCTGGAAATGTGTGAATGAGAGTAAGGAGACCACACTTGAGACGCGTATTCGAGAATAGGGCGAACAAAGGTTATGTAGAAAAACCGAGTGACGTAGGGATTGGAAAACTCTTTAGACCATCGTTTCACGAAGCCGAGTGCAGAATTGGCCTTAAGAATTATATCGCTGATATGTGCAAGGAAATTGAGTTCCTGGTCGCATACACCAAGACCACGGATCACCTGAACGGTAGAAAGGGGTTGATTATAGAGAAAGTAGAGGCGGGAAGAAGGTTTGTTACGTTTGCGGGAGAAAGTAATAGATTGACACTTTGAAATGTTAAGGTCGAGGCAGTTCTTGCAGCACCAGGTGGAGAAGCTGTTGAGGTCCGATTGAATAAGGGAAGAGTCATGTTCTGAGGAAATGATCTTAAAGAATTTAGCATCGTCGGCATATAGAGAGATGTGGGAATGTTTGATAACCATTTCAATATCGTTAATGGTGAGGATAAAAAGAATTGGGCCTAAATGACTGCCTTGGGGGACACCGGAGGAAGCAAGGAAGGGGTTAGAGAGGGCAGATCTAAAGCGAACGCTGTAGTGGCGATTTTCCAGGTAAGAAGAAATCCACTTTGGCTCAAAGCCAAGAGAAGACAGTTTGAAGAGTATCAATCTGTGTGAAATTTTATCGAAGGCCTTACTGAAGTCAGTTGAGATAACATCGACTTCCTTGCCATTTTCTAAGGCTGAAAGGGTGAAGGAAACGAATTCAATAAGGTTTGTGGTTGTAGACCTACCTGTCTGGGGGAGATTAAAACTTGCATTGAAAACTTAAATTATCATACAAAATACATTCGAAGATTTGTATTAGAATGTTGAAAGTTGAACTGTTTCACTTTCTCAAAGCGTTTATCGAATACAGTCAGAGCAAAGTTTGGATCGATCTAAGTCGGAGAATGACCATATATTTGGTCTTCTCTTCAGTTGTTTCTTAACCTCTTTCCCTTCCTGCCGTTATTAGACTTTCTACATATCTTTTAACTGTTTCTTCACTATGTCCTACGCTGGAACGGATGTGATTTCATTAAAAATTATTCCTCTCACATTTTCCAGAACGGATTTCGTGACGAATTCCAGCCACAAATTAAAAGAAGTGGTTGTAAGGCATTTCCTTGTTTTAATCCCTCACGTACCTCAAATGTTTCAGTTGAGACGTTTCCTACTTTACCTGTCATTTGTTTCCCCTAATGCATATAAACAAAACGAAGTTTATGATATTTAATATCAAAGGCAAAGTTTTCAGAGAACTTCCATGCACCAATGTGTAATCGATTTGTTTTTGGAGATGGACAATTATGTAGATCGCCATGAAAATTTCATTTCGATTGAACACGTTGAAAGTTTTATATATTTAGCTGTTATTGTATATTGGACCAAAAACTTTGTTAGAAAAACCATTCAATATATTTGAAACAGCATCTGTAAGACAAATATAGCATGTTAGTATGTACTGGAATAAAATTAATTTTAAAATTAGTTTACTATGGTGTATTTAAATCCAAAATTTCTTGCTGGGTAGGTACTTATTTCAATAGAACCTTTATTGATAAGGCAGAAGCATGCAATGAGGATCATTTTAAAAACTAATCGCAGGACACCCAGTTGTGGGCTATTCAAATATCTCGTATTTCTTCCCTTAAGGCACCTTTATTGCTATAAAGTTTTAAAAATATTTTTTTGTGATTCCAGATACTATGTAGGAATTTCGCAACTGTACCCACCATAAAAAAAAAACATTTTTCTCATTCTAAGAGAACCTTAGGTGTAAAAGAGTGAAAACAATATTCTTAAAGGCAGTAAAAAATGGATTTTTTCATTCAACCTTTCTGAAATTGATGCTTTATTAAGTCCAATGATGTAACTTTAATTTCTGAAAACATTTATAATTTAATCTTTTAATTTCCATTTAAATCTTCTATTGCTTCCCATCAATTGAACTATTGATCTATTTTGAGTTGAACTTGTTAAGTACTTCCGTCACTGTCTTGCTTTACAGATTGGATTCAGCTATTTTGTTCGTTTTTGTATGTGTATTGTATTTTATTTGTAATAATTATTGAAAGAATTGAGACAATTGTAATAATTATACCGTTGAAGATATTGTTATGACATAAATATGAATCCGCAAACGTCCACACCGGCAATGGTCACGAGATAGATCCCACATCTGAAATGCCAGCGTTTATATGTTAATAACAGTATGGTTGACTAAATATTTTCACTGTATTTCTAAAATCCGCTTCCGAATAAAAAAAAAAAAACATGTGTGCAGCTCCCACGCGGAGGAAGTGAAACCTTAATAAAACTAAATTGACGAAGATTGCAGTATCAAAAAGGAAATAATAATTACATATGGTTTCTTTATTATAAAACTAAAGTATGAAACAAATGTTTTTGTTTGAATTTTATCAGTATATCTTTGAAATACAGCATCAATTACTGTGATGCTGTTTGATCTCGTTGTCGTTTCAGTGCAACTGCTGCACATTTTAAATTCATTTTGGTGTTGAGAAATTCAATCACAGAGAGCGCTGTATCCAACGCAAAATTCAAATTAATATCCCCACTTAAAATCATGGGAAATTTATTGTAATCTTTTTTACGAATCCGCGAATTGTCGTGGATGATTTCAATAATTGTTTTTATTGATTGGTTGTGAGAAAAATATTGTGCAATCTGCTCTTACAAGCACATATGTATGGATAATGATTGCAGTTGTTGTGCATTAAGATCTATTTGGGAAGCAACAACACGGGCTCTGTCATTTATATTATGGTAGGTTGCAACTCCGCTTGCCCTCATGTGTGACCTTTATAATGAACTACAACATCAATTTTGGTATGTCTAAACTGCTAAAACGTCCTCATTATTTATCCATGTTTCGTAAAGAATTAAAAAAATTAAACTATGCTATTTTGTCTAATTGAAGATCCTGTACTCGTAAAGTTTGGCAGTTAAAGTAAACAGTGTCAATTCTTTATTTGTATTTATAAAATCATATAATACATAGTTTTTCAATTGTTTCAAATGGATTCAGTTAGACGAAAATGAGTTGGAAATAATTGAATCACGATTTTACTCCGAAGAAGAGGCTGATAGAATTTATCCAGACGGTATACCTTATTTCACAAGCAACAGATGTATACTTGTCTATTAGTTGTCACAGTGTTGAACTATTCAACTATTGATACAGGAGGTTTGCATTATGAAATTACATTGGTTATCAATAAACCTTACATTGTAATTACTAATATTGACGTGTCAGATGGATTGGCGAATGTTGCGATAAAAATATTGAATTATATCTAATATAATGACGAAGGAGAAATAGGTCGTTTATGGTTTGAATTCAATGTCTCTCCCAAAACTGGCAAAAAATCAGAAGAAAGGCAGCAGCATCAATATGAAAGCATAATTATTGTCCAATGGTAGTAGCAATACATATATGGCCGAACATCCTACCAATGATTCCCAAAGTGATCCAGGTGGAAAGACTTAACGGAGGCATGAAAAAAAGGGGATTCACCAGTTGTAAGCGGGGGTCCACGAAAATGTATATGATTTTGATAGTAAAGGACAATTTTTTCGGTTAAGCTGGTATATATCAAATAGACTGTTTATTTATTGTAGCATGAATCTCCTTTTTTAAGAAGATCAGCGACTGTTGCTTGCATAAACTTGAAACTCATTATCAAAGTGTAACGCGTGTCGAGACTTGCAAAGCGCTTGTTCAGACGCACAAAGGGACGATATACGACTTGTGCTTGCAATCTTGCATGAACTTGTCTGATTCCTCACCAATATAAATACTGTAACGAAAAGCAGATTTGGCAACACCTCAGATAAATGACAAAAAGGGAAAACAACATTTTACCTCTCGGGAACCAGAGCACAAAGAGGAAACGAAAATAAGTGGCCAGATCACATTCCGTTTTTTGAAGGAAGCGGTGCTTTGTTTTTTTTTGGGGACACTTTTCTTTTGGCAACCGCTGACACAAGACGCTCTCGCTTATCAGTCCATTGCAGTTAATAAAGATCCTTTACAAGAAAAAAAAACAGATTGTTAAAGTTTAATTTTTTCCCATTTCGTCACACTGGTGTCAGGTGTGGGTTAACGAAAATTTGGAAGTTTCAAATATTTCTCACGAGATGGCCGAGAATTCCGCAAAACAATTGTTCGAGACTCTTGTCGTAGAATTCGCAACTGTAAAGCGCGAACTCAGTGAAACGGTTGCCACGCAGCACGCAAAGTTGGAGGAACAGCTGAAAATCCAAAATGCGTCCTTAGACAAGCGATTAGAAGAGCTTGAAAACACCTTGTACCACACAAACTTGACAGACTTCGCTACAAGGGCAGGGAGAATATCTGCAGATGCAGCCTCCACGAGATCGAATCTGAACAGCAGCGATCCTCACCTAGGAAGTCCCACGGGAAACGTCGGCGATCGGCAATTGTCAAAGGAGGTAGGTGACCTTCCGGTCACCTCCGAGGTGCGTAATCTGAAATTAAATGGGTTAAACAGTAATGATTGTAAATCCCTTCTCATTTCGGTCACACCGTACGACGGCAAGGATTCCTGGGTTGCCTACGAGCGTCAGTTCGAGATCATCGCTACAAATCAGCGTTGGACCGAAATGCAAAAAGGAGAAGTGTTGGCCGCGAATTTAAGAGGAGATGCATTAGCTGTGCTGGGAGCACTACCACATGGACATCCACCCAGTTATCCAGTGCTAATAACGTGGCTCCGCCAGCGCTTTTCCCTAGACGCTCACACCAGTTTCACTCATCTTCGCAATAGAGTTCAACGTCCGAAAGAAACACTCGCCGAATTCGTCTCGGAAATTCAGAAGCTGGCCTCTTTCGCTCTAATTGGATGCCCCGCAGAAGTCTTAAACAAAATCGTCCTGAGTCAGTTTATTGAAGGAATACGTGATACACAGGTGCAGAATTTAGTTGCAGTTAACCGCCCAGCAACGTTATCTGAAGCCTTAAGTGTAGCCCAGGACACTTCGGAAAGGCCTTCGCCTTCGTTCGGAAAGGCGTGCAGTCTTTCAGGCAACCGTCTCAAACGATAATCGCATGGACAAGGGGAATCGACGATCGCGTTTCGATAAAGCCCAAACATCCTTAGAAGTGGGGGAGGAAACATTAAAACCATCAAGTTCGGGAAACTAATAACTGCCAACATACGAGGGCAAGCGTTGGTGGAGAAAGACGGAGAGCCCTCAACAATAACAACAAGCAAGTCCGAGAAGAAACAGGAAAACAAACTGATGGCTATAGGCGCTTTCGCACTGGGTTCCACTAGTTTACTCGTCGACGGGTTGGTGAATGGTCGGAAATGTAGTCTGCTGATTGACACAGGTGCTGAGGTATCCCTCTTAAATATCGCATTGGTCAAGCCGAACACCTTGAATAACACAACACATCGCATAAAAGGAATTACGGGGACAGAAATCGAGCCGAATGGTCAAAGTAAAGCAACTGTTGAATTTCGAGGCCTCTTGTTCCACCATGAATTTTTAGTTTTGGACGTCGATATAGCATGTATTCTCGGCATAGATTTTCTTCGGCTTCATCAGTGCAAATTAGACTTTTCATCAGCAAAGCTGTTCATCGAAGGTCGGCCGGTACCACTTCGAGTACGTGGAGAAAACCATCGATTGCTAGTTTGCGCAGCGGAAAACCCAACTCTTCCTGCCAATTCAGAAGCTTTGCTTGAGGGAACGCTACCAAATACTAAAGTCGACGTAAAGGACTTAGTGGTTGAACCATGTGGGGAATCGCAGCTACCACCTTCAGTGCACTTATCTAGAACCCTGGTGGATAAGGCTCGGAATACTGTGAACGTACGAGTCCTCAATTCTAGTTCTGAACCGATCCCCATCCAACGAGATACGATTATTGGCGGCGTCCAAGAAGTAGAAGTGGTTGACCTTGCAGCAATGCCATACGCAAGAGAACCGGGTCACATTCGAGATATTGCACAACAGGCGGAGCATCTTAATGAATCACAACGAAAGGAATTCGCTTTACTGCTAAGCAAGTACCGGGACCCTGTGATTTCGGACGTACATCACTAACAAAACACAGAATAGAATAGACAGCCGATCAAATTGCCGCCCAGGCGCGTACCACTTGCCAAAAGGGAGGAGGTGAGAGAACTTATCCGAGAGATGGAGGAGAGGGGAGTAATCGAAAAGTCATCTAGCCGCTGGTCAGCCCCAATAGTCTTAGTGAGGAAAAAGGATGGTACGGCAAGATTTTGCGTCGACTACCGACGGCTCAACAGCGTGACCAAGAAGGATTCCTATCCTCTCCCACGTATGGACGACATATTCGGCAACTTCTCTGGAGCTCGCTGGTTTTCCACCATGGACTTACAGAGTGGGTTTTGGCAGGTGGAAATGGAAGACAACGATAAGGAGAAGACTGCGTTTTCGACGGGCACTGGCTTGTGGCAGTTTAAGGTTATGCCTTTTGGTCTTTGAAACGCCCCAGCTACATTTGAGCGTCTCATGGATCGAGTGTTTCACGGCCTCTCTTGGGATGTCCTGATTTACATTGACGACATCATCGTGCATGGTAAAACATTTGAAGAACATTTGGAAAACTTAGGGCAGGTGTTTCAGCGATTACAAAAGGCTAATTTGAAATTATGTCCACAAAAATGCTTTTTCTTTAAGGAAGACGTACGCTATTTGGGACATATTGTGTCGCGTGAAGGCATCAGGACTGATCCAGCTAAAGTCGCCGCCATAGAAGGTTGGAGCACCCCACGATCTAAGCGAGATATACGCAGCTTCTTGGGTCTGTGCTCCTACTACCGCAAGTTCATACACGGATTCGTAACAATTGCCAAACCCTTATCCCAGCTCACCGAAGAGAAGCGGAAATTTGTTTGGGGCGAAGCAGAAGAAGCCGCATTCCAGCAACTCAAGGCAAAACTCGTGGCATCCCCTATTCTGTCATATCCCAACCCAGAGACAACATTTATTCTGGATACAGATGCCAGCAATTGCGGAAT
This sequence comes from Merodon equestris, assembly GCA_958301585.1. Classification (NCBI taxonomy): domain Eukaryota; kingdom Metazoa; phylum Arthropoda; class Insecta; order Diptera; family Syrphidae; genus Merodon; species Merodon equestris. The sequence goes on from OY284413.1 coordinate 94,293,018, forward strand.
TGGAGGTGTTTTAAGCTAAATTCAGGACGGAAAGGAAGTCGTCGTGGAATACTTCAGTACAAGTTTAAGCCGAGCTGAAACAAATTACTGCGTAACACGAAAAGAGCTTTTGGCCGTAGTGATGAGCGTTAAACATTTTCATCACTACTTATATGGACGCAGCTTTATTATTCGGACCGACCACGCAGCACTGAGATGGCTTTTCAATTTCAAGCAACTGGAGGGGCAGTTCGCCAGGTGGCTCGAGCGCTTGCAACAGTACGACATGGAGATCCACCACCGACCCGGATCCCGTCATCTCAATGCGGATGCGCTTTCCAGAAGAAATTGTGGGGACTGTAGGCATTGTCAGACTGCGGAGGCCAAGGATCGCGAGGGGGTACCAGAAGAGCGAGTATTAGCTAAGGTGTTTGCTGTTGAGGTTCTCGGAGCTAACCTAGAAACGCTGCAAGACGAGGATTCGTGCTTAGCGCTAGTTAAATCCTGGGTAAAGAATAAAATCAAACCGACAAGAGAAGATGTGCTTGCTGAAGGACGCGAAGTAAAAAGCTATTGGAGCCAGTTTGAGAGCTTGAGTATGGAGGATGGGGTGCTGGTAAGGCTTTGGGAGAAATTCGATCAAACCACGAAAAAGCAGTTGGTGATACCTCGTACCTTGATGCCAAGAGTGTTGCAAAGTCTGCACACGGGACTAAGCGGTGGACACCTGGGGCGTACCAAGACGTTGGCGAAGGTAAAAGACAGGTTTTACTGGATTGGCCAGGCTGCAGACGTTTTCAACTGGTGTGCACAATGTCAAATATGCAGCGCACGGAAAGGACCCCCCGCAATAACTCGAGGGCAGATGAAAATTTCTCTTTCAGGCGAACCATTCGAAAGAGTTGCGGTAGACGTGCTGGGGCCTTTGCCGAAAACATCCCGGAATAATCGATACATAGTTGTACTAATGGATTATTATACTAAGTGGCCTGAGGCATTCGCACTTCCGGATCAAAAAGCCGAGCTGGTGGCATCGAAACTTGTGGAAGAGGTGTTCAGTCGTTTTGGAATCCCCCATATCCTGCACTCTGATCAGGGTCGTAATTTTGAGTCAACAATTTTCCAACAGAGTATGGAGTATCTCGGCATCGAGAAAACCAGAACGACACCCTTACACCCGCAATCAGATGGAATGGTTGAACGTTTCAACCGAACTCTCCTCGATTATCTAGCTAAGTTTGTAAACAACAATCAAACTAATTGGGATGAAGTACTTCCATTGGCACTTATGGCATATCGTTCCTCGCTACATGAATCAACTAAGTATACGCCTGCCATGCTTAATCTTGGCAGAGAAATTCGTCTGCCAGCAGACTTAATTTTTGGATCTACACCTTCTTCGCAAAAATCAGTCACGCAATTCGTCAGCGACTTACGGCGCAGAATGTCCTTAGTGAATAAAGAAGCACGGGAAAACTTGAGAAATGAAGTACAGGTACGCTCTAACCCAGTCTCGTTTGTTACAGGTGATAAAATTTGGCTATATAACCCGAAGCGAAAGGTGGGCTTATGTCCTAAGCTGCAGAGTGACTGGGAATGGCCTTACATCGTCCAGAAGAAGTTGAACGACCTGATCTATCGCATTCAGGGGACCAGTGCAAGGAAGAGACGGGTAATACATGTTAACCGCCTTGCGTCCTATAGAGAAGAAAGTACATCGGTCGGAGCGGCGATGTTTTAAGAGCGGGGTAGTGTAACGAAAAGCAGATTTGGCAACACCTCAGATAAATGACAAAAAGGGAAAACAACATTTTACATCTCGGGAACCAGAGCACAAAGAGGAAACGAAAATAAGTGGCCAGATCACGTTCCGTTCTTTGAAGGAAGCGGTGCTTTGTTTTTTTTTGGGGACACTCTTCTTTTGGCAACCGCTGACACAAGACGCTCTCGCTTATCAATCCATTGCAGTTAATAAAGATCGTTTACAAGAAAAAAAAACAGATTGTTAAAGTTTAATTCTTTCCCATTTCGTCACAATACGAATGCTGCCAATGACAAACGCTCATTTGTTTCCTGAATTTTGAAAAGAAAAGTGTGAGTGAATCTATTTCAGTGTTTGCCAGTGCCGGAAAAAGTAAGTACCTGCCTATTTTTTTTTTTTTTTTTTTTTTTGTTTTTGCATTTTGTTTTTATTTTTTTTTCTATATCTAACTTATTATAGACAAAAATGCTTAAGCCTAACTTAACTATCTCAACTAATTATAATTACCTTACTGGCCCTCTGCGGGCACTCTAAAGTAGACAGGACGTTCTTAAAACTATGTCTTTCGACTTAATTAATAACTTAATTAGAATAAATGAAAAATAAAAGCTAAGAAAATTTAAGAAAAGCAAAAACTTAGCAACTGATGAAGAATTTTGGATTTTATGTAAAACTTATAACTAATTAAAACTAACTTAACCTACCTTAACTACAATACACATAGAACATATGATGTATACATAATATACATTTACTAAATGCATCCTTTTTTTTTTTTTTTGTTTTTTTTTGTTTTTTTTTTTTTTTTTTTGGATTTAAGTTTTATTATTTTTTTCTTTATTTTTATTTATTTTTTTTTTTTTGATTTTTTGTTTTTTTATATAAACTAATTAATCCTAAATATTACACCACCACCCGTATCCTAATCTAAATCTACCTTAACCTATGTAAGCCATCCATCGGTGTTGGGTCGGCTTTGCCTTAAAGAGGCTGAACTATCAAACAATCGACGACGGAGCTTCCTCCAGCCACCAGAAGCGTTGATGCTGTCGGACAACGTCTCTCCTATCTTGGCATGATACCGCTCTACTGAACCTGAGGCGCTCCGGCTCACAGAGCGCGACATCACGTTCGTAGAGAAGTCGCCGTTCTACGGAATTGCGGGACACGTGGAAGATTAGCGGTACTGCCAATCTATCCTGTATAAGCCCACATCTATCTAAATAGAGGAATGCTTCTGGGGGGACAAAGCCATTAAGGCGCACCCTCTCGTGATACGAATTATTGGGGTAGTAAGCCCCGGAGATCAAGTTATTGGCCGAAGTCATTGCTCTTGCAACATGGCTTCGAATCAACTTTATCAGAAAATTGTCCACCCGTAAAATCCTAGCCCTATTGTAAAGGATCTCGTTAGGGTAAAATTTCGTGTACTCAGATTCGGGAGTCCTATGTAGCCCGAGACAAGTCCTAAGACATTGTCTCTCAAACACCCGAATCCTTTCCATTAAGCTGGCTCTCACATTGAACCAGACGGGACATCCATAGGCAACCATAGGCCTGATTAAGGCCATGTAGCAGATTACTTTCACCCTAGAATCAAGTTGGCTGCTGTGAAACAGCCATCTTGTCAGAGCGAAAGCGCCCCGGGCCCTTGCCAGAGCAGCATCCACATGTTTGTCAAAATATAGATACTGATCTAGCACGATCCCAAGGTATCTGACTACACTTTGTTTCGCCAGTGGACACCCGTCCGGTCCAAGAATTGAAAACCTGCGCCAATTTTTTCTAGTATCCCGAGAGGCCCTAGACAAAGGCGTTCTGAATAAAATAGATTCTGATTTCTGGAAGTTGATTTTCAACTTCCAGTCATCACAATACTGTTGAATTTTTTCGAAGTCACGCTGCAAAAGATTAACAATGACGTCGATCGTTGGACCTGATCTGTACGCAATTAAATCGTCGGCATACGCTACAGAGTGGCGAAGAGAAGCTATCAGATCGCTTAGGTAAATGCTGAAAAGGATCGGCGAGTTAACCGTGCCCTGCTGCAGTCCATTTTTAATTTCAAATGTTTGGGTAGAAGTCACATTGGCAATTTTCACAACGAACTTTCTACCGGTTAACATGTCAAAAATCATATATAGCAGTGGTTTACTTATGCCCAGCCGACTGAGCTTGTAATAAAGGCCTTCTAACCATACGGTGTCGAAAGCTTTTTTCAAGTCAATCAGGCAGGCACCCGTGCATTGGTTCTTGCATTTATTCCATTGGATATCAGATACGAGTTTCGACGCGGCATGAATAGTGTCATGCCCCGCTCTGAAACCGAATTGGTTATCCGGGATGATTTTATTGTCCTCAACCCATTTAGACAGGGCCCTATGGATCACCTTCTCGAAGACCTTGCTGATACTCGGAAGGAGACTTATTGACCGGAGATTTGCCGGGTTAGAGGTGTCCTTACCCCTCTTGGGGATTGGTTGCACCACCGCTGTTTTCCAGTGCACTGGATAATATGCATTATTCAGTGCATTGTTGAACAGGATGGTGTACCTCTCTACAGCCACTGGCGGAAGGTGCCTAAGCACAACATTGGATATACCGTCGACTCCCGCGGATTTTTTCTTCTTCAATGACTCGAAGATCATCTGAAGATCTTCTGTCGAAATGAACAGGGTATTAGCCCCCTCACTGGCGATGGCATTGTTTGCCATGAAATCTTCATTGAACCTGGTAAAACCAAGATTCTCTGATCGCCAATGATCGATATCATTTCGAAGATAAAAGTGATGAAGCAGGGCTCTGTTCTCCAGGTCCTGGTTCGGGCGAATACCATCATTCACCTTGTACACTTCCTGGAAGACAGCTCCTACTGTCGCCACCTTCTCCTGAGGATCCTCGATCACGAAGAAGTCGTCATCCAGGATGGCGTTCTCTGGATCGATGCTGACTGTTCGTAGTAAACGTTCATTGTCTGACGTTCTCGGAAGCTTAAGATCCTGAATGTCATTCTGATTGTTTCTCCTAAATATTTTATTTATTTGCGGGAACATACTCGCGTTGTTGGATTTTACAGCTCGAATTCTGTTGTTCCAATGCAAACTTACAGATATTCTGTAATTCTCTTTGATTAACTGTTGGAGATTTTTAATCAGTGACTTCAGTGTCCTGACCTCCGAGTTTTGTCTGTCAGTAAACCGCCTATACAAGAGTTTGAGTCTTGTTAGGAGTCTACTTTTTTGTCTGTGCAGTGCGTCGATTGTCGCGTTTCGGTATACGTTTGTAGTATCGTGCGGTCGGTGGCGTGGTATTGTACTGTCCATCGTCTGCTTAATTATATCGTCCATCTGTTTAAGATACCTGTCAATCTCGTAGTTTGACAGGTTCCTATTGGACGGTGGGAAGGAGGCGCTCGAAGTGAGCGCTCTCGTAAGGGAATTGGCAAAGCGTGGCCAACGCGCCCCACTATAATCGTAGGGTTGCAATTGTACATGCTCTCCCAACTCAGCGAATTCGTCAGGTACTGTGATTACGGCACTAAGTCCGCAATGGTCACTGTCGTATGTGAAGGTCCGTAGACAGTTCGTAGACCATTCGTTTGTGTCAGCCAGTCTCAGTCGAGAGTCAAGTAGCATAAGATCCAGATAGGAGCCACTCCTTGGATACGACGGACTATCCGTTGCGAGTATCTTAACTTTGTACTCTATATTGCGCATAGCCCACCAATGGCTTAGTAGGCTCCCCCTAGTGTTGGGAGTGTTATTTCCCCAATCACTATGTTTGGCATTTAAATCTCCAGCCAAGATATAGGAGTTTTCATTCGAGTTCAGTCGCAGAAATCGAAAGAGTATCTCGAGCTCTGTGATAAAAAAACGGGGTTGAGATGCTTCAGGTGCATAAGCCGCAACAATATACAACCTCTTACTATTTTGTAGGGGGATGCACACATGCAGACTTCTAGCACCCGGAACCTCCGCACTTCACCACTATATATGATTTTATGTTTCAGATTGTTTTTTATGAATATCGCAACTCCCCCGCCTCGCGTGGCGTTGGGTCGGTCTCTTCGAATTACTTTATAAGAACTGTGCCTGATTTTGTGCTTCTGGTTTAGCTTTGTTTCGCCAACCAGAAGCACATCGGGGCTTTCGTCCTGCAGCAAGTTAAAAAGCACGGCTCTCCGTTCGATCCTAATCAATGAATTAACATTCACCGACAGGATTTTTAAGTATCTCTCAGCCAGCGCACCCATTACGATTCAAGGTGCGCTAGGCCCGGCAGAAGCGAGTAGATTCGATCCACTCGGGTCGCCTGTTCACGGATCTGCTGTTGAAGCTGGCCGATCTGTCCTTGAATGGCAAGTAAGATCGAGCGCAGGTCCACCTCGACCTCCGGTGCCTTGGGAACAGGCAAGGGGGCTTTAGGAGCAACCGTGGGCTTTTGTACCGTCAGTCCCGGACCTGCTGCCATTTGGGCGTAGGTCGTTTGGGGCGTAACGGCTGGTGTTTGCAAACGTCCCGAAGGACGTTTCTCCTCAGGCTTCTGCTTACGAGCCAGATTTAATTTACTAAGTTCTTGGAACTTAGGACATCCTCGATAATTAGCAGGGTGTCCTCGGTTCCTACAGAGCACGCACTCGAGTTGCTCCCTGTCCGCGGGTTTGTCTTGGGTTAGGTCGCATTCCTCGTTTTTGTGGTTTTTTGCACACTTAACGCATCGAGGCTGCATCTCGCAGTTCGACGCGGCGTGCCCAAACCTTTGACAACGGATACATTGTACAATGTTCCCTTGTCTCTTTAATTTTTCCCATTTTACAAACTGACTGCCTATGACATTGATGGTCTTTAGGCCATCAAGTTTGCTACTGGGTGTGAGCTGTACTAGGAAGAAAGGTAGGGTCCGCTTCTCCCTTTTGGCCCTTACCGTGATATACGGCTTGACTCCCATGAACTCGAGGTCCTGACTCTCAAACTTTTTGAGCATTTGGAGCAGTGCCTCGGGGTCGGTAGCCGGATCTACGCCTTTTAGGAGCATTGTCTGCAACCTCTCGGCCTTTGGAGTATATGAATAAAACTCCGTCGTCGACATTTTGAGCAGTTCTTTGACCTGCTTATGCTGCTCCACTGTTTTGCAGTGTATAGCATGGCGGTCTTCGCCCAGACGCTTAATATAAAAATTATCACCAATGGCGTACTTACATAGGTCAATGGTGTCGAATAACTCTATTTTGAAGGTTTTGATGGGTGGTACCTTCTCTTTAGCTGAACGTTGTTGCTGTTTCTTCTGCTGCTTCATTTGTGGTTGGTGATGTTGTTGCTGTTGTTGCTGCTGCTGTTGCTGCTGTTGTTGCTGCTTTTGTTGTTGATGTTGTTGTTGATTTAATTGTTTTGGCTGCTTTTGTTGCGGCTGTTTCTTTTGATGTGGCTGCTTCTGTTGAGCCTGCATCTTTTGCTGCTGCTTTTCTTGCGGCTGTTTCTGCTCTTTGCGTGAGGCTTGCTGTTGTTGCTGTTCCTTCTGAGAGGCTTGTTGTTGTTGCTGCTCCTTCTGTGGGGCTCGTTGTTGTTGCTGCTCCTTCTGTCGCCTTGCCGCTTGTTTGGCGACAACGGCATTTAGTTTTATAGTGACAAAGCGGCGAAGGAATTGTTTTCACCGGTGTAGTGGCCTTCCCCACCGTCTGAAAGATAGCTAAAATCTTCCTCGGCCACGGTTGCTGACTGTTGTTTTTGTTCTACTTGTTGTTGTTGTTGTTCTTTTTTTTGCTGCTTTTGTGCTGCTTCTGATGTTGATGCTGTTGACGCCCCTTCCTCCACTTCGAATCGCAGCTTTTCAATCGGAGTGCAGAGGGAGGGGCGCTTAATTAAGGTGGATTTGGTGGTTACACGTCGTCTCCTCTTTATACCGACGTCACTCGGTGGAACAGCCGATGGCGTCGAGAACTCGGGCGACTTCGATGCCGAATCATCGGATGATGCCGTGTGACGTGCGGGCCTTCCCCCGCCGTCTTCCGACATTTTAATCTCCGTATTAAGTAGCCTTGTACGGGATTATCGTATGACACTCTCTTTTTCAGAAAAAAAAAAAAATTAAATGTTTTGCCCCAACCGGGGAGCCGAACTCGCGAACTCTTGGATAGCGACCAGGCACTTAAACGCTGGGCCAAATTGGTATTTTTTGATCGCTCGCCTAAATGCGCACTAGAGCTTTTGTGATGTTTGTTTATACACTACTTCGTCGAAACACGTCCGTAGCCTTTCGTAGTCTGTGATCAACTGAGTACCTGCCTATTTGTACATTTGTTATGCATACTTCTATTATATATTGTAATTTTATTTTATTTTTCTATTAATATTGTTTGCGTGTAGTATGGACGTGAATAATAAAAATTAAATACTGAACAGGGCCATTATTCGATACTTCTTTAAAAGAAGAAAAAGCCCTGAAAATTTTAACTTTTAGTATTGTACTTTTTATTATAAAATTATCTATTTGCCCGACTGTGGCGATTCGCTAAAGGGGAGATATAGCCCTCATAGTTGCCAATATTACATGACTACAAATATTTTCATAAATTGTACGTTTCTTCATGTATGTACATAGGTACCACTCGTAACGTACATCAATGTAATAAATAAATCATTGTAATCGTGGAGTTATGATGTCGAAATATTCTATAAAAGTACATAGGTATTTACTCTCGAATTAACAGAAATGTATCAAAATATATAATAATTATTCAAAAAATGTTTTGTATTACATAGTTCCAGCCGTTTTGTGAGAACCTCTCTAGGGGTATTTTGTTAAAAATACATATCTTGTTAAAATCGCCTTTTGATTACTAAGACAAACATTTTTTTTCTTTACTGATATGAAACATGGCTGAATGTAAGAAAAAATTTCGACAGTACAGTGTTGGTTATTATTTGAAATTTGGTTTTCTTCCATCAAAGGCAAACAAACTAATGCCCATATGCCTTTTATGTAACAATATTTTGAGGAATGACCCTATGAAACCATCAAAGCTCGAAGATCATCTAAGATGTGTCATTCTGATAAAATAGGCAAAGATTTAAAATGTCTTCAAACATTGTAGGAAAAATATGAACAGAACCCCACAGTGCACAGTATGTTCGCTTCAACGTCTCAAAGTAACGATGATGGCTTGCGGGCATCTTACAATATCTCATTGCTTATAGCGAAATCTGGAAAACCGCACACAATCGCAGAACAGTTAATTTTACCCGACGTTGAAGAGGTTTTAAAAACTGTTCTGCACAAACCTCCATTTGATGTAATCAAAAGAATTCCTATGAGTAACAACACTATACAACGGCGCATTGATGAAATGAGCTCTGATATTGAAAGCTTCTTGTGTAATTATCTGCAAACAACTCATTTTTCTTTTCAACTGGATGAGTCAACTTTACCTGATAATGAAGCATTAAGAGGAAGGCGAAGGGAATGTGTTGGCATATGTTCGGACGAAGAAATCCATGAATAGCTGCTATTCGCGAAAACTTTAGAGGCGGATACTAAGGGCGAATCAATATTTATGTCCTGAGTAATTTTTTTGAAAGAAAAATCGATTCCATTGACAAACATCATTTCGGCGGCAGCAGATAGAGCACCTGCTATGTTCGGGTGATATCGTGGGCTTATAAACCATCTTAAAAGAATTATACCAGGAGTAACTGCAATTCACTGTGTCATCCATCGACAACACCTAGTAGCGAGAAATTTGAGTGATAGATTGCACCAATCGCTTCAGTGAATGAAATAAGAAGCAATTCGTTGAATACCCGATGGCTTGCACAGTTGTGCGACGAAAATGATGCAGACTTCCAACGATTACTCTTTCATACTGAAGTACGCTGGTTGTCGAAAGGTGCATGCTTAACAAGATTTTACTCACTTTTTGAATCAGTGTTAGAGTTTCTGTAAAGTTAAGATCCAAATTTAAAAAAAATCCTGATCAAATTGATAGCAGACACCGCGTATTTGACAGATTTGTTCAAAAAATTCAATGACATTAACTTGCAGTTACAAGGGGACAGCCTAAATTTAATAAAAACAAAGGGTGTAATTTTAGCTTTTCTTGGAAAATTGAAATTTATGAAGCAAAATATTAGTCGGCGCAAGTCCTCCCAGTTTCCAAACTTATCACAGGCAGAATGTCTTGATGTGATTATGATGTGGACATACGTTCATCATCTAAATACCCTGCATGATGACTTCAAAAACGGATTTGAAGATATTCTCACGATGAAAATACCACCATGGATTATAAATCCATTTGATGAAACGGAAGTGTCGAATGTGGTATTATAAGAACTCGAGCTTAGCACCAATGAGGAGCTGAAGGTGCAATTTAAAAAAAGGCTAACAAACATTTTGGCTGCAGGCAGAAATACCCGAAAAATATCCTGGGCTGTGGGAAATTGCGAGCAAACTTTTTTTAGCGTTTCCCTCGTCATTCCATCGTATTGTTGAAGTTATGATGCGTTATTAATGTTTAATTTTAGCTCTACGAAGTCTGTAATCTTATTATTTTAATAAATAGAACATAAGAAAATATACTAATAGTTTTCTTCTTATTTTTGCCACTACGAAATTAAGGTTTGAACTCAGCCGCGATGCAAATTTCCATCGTTAGATCTAATCTTCACATTTTTTGACGAGTTTTGGGAATATGGTAAAAATGTAGCAGCAGGGGGTTCACTGAAATCTGGTTAATATTGAGAGTGTCCTATGAGAAAAAAAAATGTTGGAGACCTCTGCTCTATACCATAATTCATTGCAATACTCGGACTCAGGAAATGCCAACTTATTATCACTGTTCACTCTTGTCACTTATTATCATTATTATTACCTGCCGTTTAGAGCCTCGTTGACAACCATTCCCCAAGCCTCCCTATCATGAGTGCGATCCTTCCATGTTTCGCTTTTCTCGTCTATATCTTCTAGATCCATCTAGATATTGTCTTCTAGGGGTATTTTTCCTACGGGTTTTCCACTGATTATAGTTTTGACCATTCGTACACTTTCCTTAGGTTCTACATGTTCTGCCCATCTTAATCATAGGGATTATATTCGTCAATGCTCAGGGCTGAATAGAGTTCCTCGAGTTCTCGATTATAAAGTTTTCTCGTTTCTTCTTTCTGTTTAACACCATAGATTCTCCTCAACCCTTTCAATCCTAATTTAATTGTAGTCCATAAAAAAAAATCTTCTACAAAAATATTATCCTTAGGGCTTTATATTGGTATATATACAGTAATTATTAATATGCGTAAGTATATAACCTTTTTAGGTCCTTATCCAATATGTTAGACTTCGGGTCTCAGGAGTATCATATTATTGCGTGGAACACAATCTAGCTCAGAACAAATTTTATCACACAAGTTAGAAAATGTATGATATATTTTTCTCCTTAATTAAAACCGGAGTTTAAAAAAAAAACTTACTTATATATTTATTATATTAAAATACAATTTAAAATCTATTACAAAAAATTCAATATTAGTAATAAAAGGAACAAAAAAAAAGCAGACAGTAACTGCTAAAACGCTTTTGGAATAAGTTTATTACGGTTTCGTGTGAAACAGTAAGAAGCAGTTCCTATCTTTATTTAGAAACAAATGCACATAACACTTCCTGCACATGAATTACATTTCCACTTGCAATCCTCAAATTTGCATCGCCCTCCATCCTTCCGAGGATCTATTATCGGCTAATGGTTCAGTCCATCCCACCTAACCTCCTCAATGGGTCTTCTTTCCGCTGTCGGTCTTTTTCGGGAATCATTCTGTTCCTATTTTTGTAAGCTTGGCCTTCTTCTTTCATTGCTCTCTACCTCATTCTAAGCTCAAGAAGATCCATTATTTTGTTTCGTGGAACTTTAACAGATTGATCAGATAGGGTACAGGTACTCGTTCCAGCTATTTACAAGTGCCATATCAATTAGAGATCTGCATGAATGCATTCAAAGTAGCATATGAAACATTCATTCTCAAAACACATGTATGTTTCGCGGTTCCCTTTTAAGTGAGTGCATATGGATTATGTACTTGTTTCTGTTTAAGAGAATAGTGTCCCTATTCACATATTCCTATGCACATGAATTATTGGTTGAATGCTGAATAGTGTACAGTAAATTAAGAGTATAGTGTTTACTGCACACTTTACTTACTGTGCAGTGAATGAAATATTTTGGTCAGTTTTTTTATATGTTTATTATAGATTATAAAATAGATTTAGTACAGACCTAAAACGAAGTAAATAACATCACAATAAATATATGTACATGTTTTTTTTATTATTCTAACACATTTTCAATATTTTTAATCAATTTATTCAAGCTTGTGCAACTTCTGACCGGCCTACATGTAGGACGTCAGGTACATCTGGGTTAACACTAAACTTATGTACATGCATGCAAAAAGACAATTCACACACAAACAGACAGAACAATCAATTCACTTCAACAATAATACTTACATTTTCCAAAAAAAACTCATTTTCGGCTTTAATTCGATTTCTTGATTTTTTAATTTGATTTTCGCAACATATATTTTTGTTGTGTCCGCTTTCTTCACTTTGTACACTACTGATTTTGTTGCATTGGTTCCATTATCACTATACACATCCTTTTATCTCGTGTACACGATTGTATACAAAGAGCATATTTAGCATTCATTTAGCCTGAGTATAGCAAAACATTGAACCCTTTCTCCTTCGCTTGCATGTGTACACAGTACAACGCGAATAGTGTTCAGTAAATTTGAGTACAGCATAGTACTGTACATACTGCAGTGGAACAAATGAATGTATTCATGCAGATCTCTAATATCAATTGCATGCATGATTAGGCGCAATGTCTATTTCTTAGACTTGACGAATATCCTGTTGTGGCTTATTAATTGATCTAGGAGGTCCACCCCTCCCATAGCATGGTTATACTGCTTCACTACTTCGGGCCTTGCTACCTTCTTGACCTTTCTGTATGACAGTGTGTCTACCTCATCTGACTGTCCAATGCCAACAAAGTTCGATGCAAGAACTACGACTTGCCACTTTTTTAGGACTATGTTCTGATCTAAATAGGGAAAGAAGATTACTAACTCGCCAAGAGTTTTAGACCAATCAGTCTAACATCCTTCTTGCTGAAAAGCATGGAAAGATTAGTAGAGTTGCACGTGCGTAAAGTTGCCCTTTGAATGCATCCTCTCTCGGATATGCAACATGTTTATCAGCGCGGAAAATCCTACGAGACTGCGCTTCAAAACCTAGTTGGGAGAATTGAATGCACTCTCGAAAGGAAAGTTACTTTCGACAGCATTTGTAACGCTGGTTTTGTGGATCAAAGCAATGCTTGTGCACAGGACATTGATCGCTGATGCAGGCCTCGAACAATGTGTCAAGTCTGGAGTAAAGAGGGGCTGCCCGCAAGGTGGTGTCTTGTCTCCGCTATTATGGTGCATGGTGGTTGACTCTCTGCTCGATGCTCTCAATGCCTCTGGAATCTATGCCCAGGCATATACGGACGATGTTGCTGTTCTCTCTGTCGGCTCATGTTTAGCGAATGTCTGTCTCAAAGCGCAGGCGCCGCTAGATGTGATCGAAAACTGGTGCACGAGAAATGGGCTGTCGGTTAATCCTTTTAAGACAGATGTCGTTCTCTCTACTCAGCTGGTGCAGCTGGTCATCCTAGATAGCAAGCTTCTTTGGTCGAAGCTGTTGAGTCCTAAACCACCAAAGCGCTGTCAGCTTTTTGGCAATGCCTTTGGCAAAACATGGGGCTTATCGGCGAAAAAGGTCCTTTGGATCTACACGGCAATGATAAGACCGATAATCTCATATGCATCGGTTGTTTGGTGGAACAGGCTTTGGTGGACATGCCATCTTACGCAATGACACCTGCCATCCTACTGCGCTGTAATTTCACAGTCACATTTCCATGGCGTCAGACCTGGCTTTGGCCAGACACTGAACCTGGAATGGAATGTCTTCGCATTTTCACAGATGGCTCCAGGACTTTGCAGGAATCCGGCGCTGGAGTTTTCTTTGAGCGCGAAAACATTCGACTGCACTTCTCGTTAGGAAAATATGCGTCTGTCTTTCAATCGGAGGTTTACGCAATCCTACTGTGAAACACAGGGGGAGGGGAAAAAGCATATGCGTATGCAGTGACAGCCAAGCTGCACTCAAAGCTGTGTCCATCCCTCTATTCAACTCTAAATTAGTGCATGAACTCAAGACCTTTTTGGACAAAGTGGGAAGACTAAATTCACTTAGGCCTGTATGGGTCCCAGGTTACTCTGGGATCCCAGGAAACAAGATCTCCGATGAACTCGGTAGAAGGGGCTCAGAGGAGAGTTTCTCAGGGCCTGAACCCGCCTTAGGCCTACCTGCTTCCACGGTCAAAACTGACATCAACGACTGGGTCTTTAATACACACAGTCGTAGATGGGAGGGTACAGGATGACTAAGCGTGTACGCCCTGATGTCTGCCAGAAGTCCGCAACATTTTTCTTATCCTTAAAGAGAAATGATTGAAGAAGGCTTACGGGCGTCATTATGGACAATTACACTTTTGCCAAACATCTCTACGTGCTTGGCATCAGTGAGATGCATGTTGCGAGGAGGATGACACAGGAGAACACTTTCTCCGCGACTGTCCCGCCTTCCCGCGGCGCACCCTTGGGGCCGACGTAGTGGGTGCCGAATCTCTTAGCTCTACATCACTTTTCTCCCAACGACGGGGAAAATACAATAAAGACAAGGTGTCTGTCTGGCAGTACAATGGAACAGTATTTGTGTGTGACTGCTCCAACAGATGGTAGAAGCCTCCAACAAAAAAAAAAAAAAAAAGTTCCCATCTCTACATACGACCACTTGTGGAAAACCTCCCTCTTTTTTCTTCATCTGAACATCTGTCATAAAACATATTTTACACCCCATGGTGAGGGTTTACCCTTTACGTATTGCTTTATAGAAAGCTTTCCTTTAAATGGCACAATCTGTTCGTCTATGCCCAAAAATTCTTCGAGATCTAAACTTAGATCTCGACTGCGTATAGCGTCATATAAAGGTCGAACTTTGTACATGATGTCTTGGTATCCTTCTGCTGCCTCCAGGTTGTTAACTATATTAAGATGTGCCTAAAGTTGAAAAAACCTGTTCTTTGACATATTATCCAAGAACCCATTTAATCCGTTGAACCAGTCCCAGTACATTTTACATCTAGGGAATTTAAAATAACTCATAGACACGTGAGGACCGATCAGTTTTTTTCACTTCTGGAAAAAGGTTAGGTAGGTTTAGGTAGGGTTAGGAAAAAGGTAGGTTTAAAATGTTCATCTCCCTGCTGCAAGGCGTATATATTTGTATATTCTGTAATTTTTTCTCTCTTCTTTTATATAGTTGAGAAAGTAAACAATGGGATATTTTTCGAACACATCTGTGGTGTCTGGAGGCTGAATCGATGAGAAGCTGATATTTGGAGGGTGAAACTGGCGTTGCCTGTACTGTATATTTGATTTTGCTGTGAGAAAATCGTACTCATTCTTATTTATCCCAAGCGATTACCGTAGCGATGTTATCAACCACTGTATCAATTTCAATATTTCCCCCACCTAAGTCCACGGTGCCCTGAAATCCGACGTCTTCAATCTGGATGTCTTCTACAGCCGAGATCATTTTCGCACCCAATTAAGCAAAGAATGCCCAAAATATCATTTTCATTGTTAAGTCTATAGTTCCTTGAAGCTATAAAAAAAAAATTAAAAAAAAAAAATGCGAAACAAATATTGTAATACACTCAGCAATTCTGAATTATTCATCAGACAACATTTTACTTCAAATTAATTAATATTGTCTGGTCGAAGCACTTTCTATAAACAACAGCGGTAAAGATCTGACGTCGAATATCTTGGACAACAAATTTTTACCAATTATACACATGTTATACAAAATCCAAACCTCATTTATTGTATATTTTTATTCGATTAATAATAACTATAGAAGAAAAAAATATTTTTTTATTTCCCTAAATTTACGTATTTCTAATAATAAAACGAAATATATGTGACGTACCTGATAGTTGACGTATTCTCTCCGCCATGATATGATATATTATGACGGATTTTCTATGTGACTGTGCAGAGGCAATCAATGGCGGTAAAATTTTATTCAGAAAGGTTTCAATAAAATGACCGTGGGATCTAAATGGCAGTCAATTCTAATTATACTGACAGAAGGAAGTAAACAAATCATGTCCAATATTCTGGACACAGGGATTCAAAGGCTTAAGATCTATCCCTCCTTTTTAGTAAGAGACCAAGTTCAACACCCGTAAAGGGTCACTGGCACTATTATGGTTTTATAAGTGCGAATTTTGACAATACGGCACAAAAGATTCGCCATATTTTGAATCTCGTTGAATGTAACTTTCCTGTAGCTGGTACATATTTTTTTTCTTTATTTAATGAAAAACGATCAGATTGAAAATACTACACCTTCTGTCAAGCCTTAAACGTACACGCTATTTTAAATAAGAAAGGTTGTCCCTTTTTTACATACACAAAACTGCGAGTAATTGCAATTCCCATGAAATGGCTGAACATTTTAACAAAGGAAATTAAGAGTCTGATACGCTTTTCTTCTACATATTATGGTGAGGTTTCGTTTTATTTTATAAAAAAGGAACAACTTGTATATTAACCACTAATCCTAGTCGATAGTAGATCTTAAACAACTTAAAGATCTTAAACATTCTTCGGTCATTGAGAACAGAACGATACCACGAATGCATAACGCAACACGATGAATGACGTACTGTACCGACAAAAACTGGACTCCTCTTAAGGCTCCAACCCTTGCACAAGCAGTTTACCGACAGGCAAAACTCGGAGGTTAGGAAAATTAGACTACTTATCAAAAATCTCCAATATCTGATTAAGAAAAGTTGAGAAAAGTATATATATAATATTGTACAATATAAAATCCAAAAGCCCGAATATTTATTCGTAGAAAAATAAATAAAAAAATATTTCGGGGGAACAATGAGAACATCAGGCAAGAGCGCCGTCTTGGACATAAATATGTACTTATATAAAGTGAGTGATAACTTTCGCCCGAAATTCGATTTGGAGAACAGACCATTTCTATCTTGGAGATGATATCGAACACTGGCAAACAGCATAAAGCCAATAACGCACTGGGAAAAGTATTTTACTTATACGCCTAAAAGCGGAAACTGCAAACGTTTCGTTTAAAAGGCGATCCAACCATTATAACGAACGTGCTCGACGTGCTAGTTTTTCTTAGCTTAAGTTATCCCAAGATAAGTTCTAAGTTTATGTTTAGCAGTAAAAATACAGATTTAAGTTGTTTCGTTTATTTTAGAGTGTCCGCCTATTGCCAGTAAGATACTTAGATTTGCTAAAATAGTTAAGATAGTTAAGCTAGTCTTAAGCATTTTTGTCTAGGGTAAGACAGATCTAAGAAATTATGAAAAAAAAAAAAAATTAAAACCAAAAAAAAACTAAAACGCACGTGCTCGAAAACGAGTTTAAGAAAATTGAAAGCGATGACCCCAAGTTCGAGGGGATCAAGCCGTTTACCACGGCCGCGACTTAACAAAAACCTAAAAGTACCATTCTAGTATTCTTATACGAGGATGTTCATTGGGAGAAAATAAAAAGCGCCTAGCGCGTACTTCAATGTATGTATGTGTTGCTAAAAGTTCAGTCGTGCCGCGGCTAATTGCAACATGCAGTAAAAAATGTGTTAAATAAGATCATTGTTAAATGATTACAGATCAGGTCCAGCTATTGACGTCATTGCAACTCTTGTGTAGTTGATTATCATCTTTCAGAAATCAGTAGCCATTTTATTAAGAATGTCATTGTCCAGGGCTTTCAGGTACAATAGAGAAGAATTATTTGGGTTCTAAATTGGTGGATCGAACAAGGACTACCAGCGAACGAAAATGTAGTAAGATACCTTGAGACCCGGCTAAAGAATAACTTTATTTTATTAAATATGTAAACGCTGGTCTGTTCTGGTGTTAGATTACAATAGCTTCTGCCAATAGCCTAATTGTCGGAAACTACTACCCCAATAACCCATGAGAGGGTGCTCCTTGACCACTTTGTCTCCCCAGAAACTTTCATCTATTTTGGTTTATTTGAAACAAAATGAATCTGATCCAAGACAAATTAGTTTTGCCGCTGATCTTTAATATATCCGACAATTACTTTCAACGCCGATTTCTCAACGTCCAAAAAATTAATAAAACTTGAAAAAATAAATTAATTAAAACAAAAGCCATAAAACAATACACATATTTTTTTTTTTATAATTCGTGCAGGTTAAGAGTTACGCTCTTATGATGTCTGTTACACAATCTGGACGGGGTGCAGATGGTTTGTGTCGAAGATGTTCGTTCATTACTCTCCGGGGGTGGTTGTCTTGGGATTCGACTTAATTTGTCGCCTTGTTTGTAATTTTACAGTAATTTTTTTTATTCCATGCCATTAAGATGTTCTATTGGAAATGCACACGCAGAATGTGAATTTTGAAGTGATCTTGTACTGTGAGTGTTATGCCTTCGTCAGCATTTTTTGATCATCTCTCATTCACAACTGGTGTTGTTGCACAGTTTTTTTCTTTTTTTTTATCTCGTATATAACATAGACCATATTAAGCAAATTATTGTAAATTAAATGTTTATAATGTATATATCAATGTTGGACCCTGAATAGTTTCAAAATGTTAGAATAGTTAATTACGAATCTCTACCTGAAATTATGTCTTGTATTGCAATCTGGTTTCCACACCATAGAGGTAGAGCAATTTAACACAATTTTTTATACGTCAATTTAGTAAAGTTTAAATTTACAATTTACAAAACTGGTTTTGAAAGAAACCGTTTTCGACAGATACAAATGCAATACCTTAAGGAAAATTTAAAGTGTAAGTGTTGTAAATTAAAAAAAATAAGTGACTTCACAAATGTTTTGTAGTTAAATAAATAAATCAAAAAACTTCCCGTATAACATATATAAAAAAAAAATAAATAGAAGGTTTGGAAAATAATATTGTAACAAAGCTAAATAATACTGGTGATATGTATGTAAATTAGAACTCTTTCATAAAAATCCGGTCTACTTTTAATTTTTAAAAGCAGTCGCTTTTCTATCAATAAAAGTGTTAAATCGAAGAGTCTGTTTTTCGCTTGATATTTTTCTCAAATACGTATGTATTCTTTTTAGAGCTGAAAAAAATCGCTTCACATAGGCAACAATTATTTGAAATGTTAGAAATAGACCACTTAAGCTTAAAATTTGGAGAAATGTGTCGCGCAATTTTTCACTTTTCAAAAGTTTATGGAGTTCTATAACGCCAATTTGTCGAAATGAAGGAGTTTTATATAAAACTTTCAGTTCGTTTTTCAAAGCCGTAAAATCGAAAATTCCAGGAAAAAAAATTATAAAAGATGATATTTTTTCATCTGGATTTGATAGCGCAAAACGAATAACAAGAAAATTTTGATCTATTCAGAAAATCCAAAAACAAATAATTCAGTGAAAGATTTATATCTTGTCTTGAATTGGCTTATAATATTGTCCTTTATTTATTAAAAGGGCATTTATAGTGTGTAATCGGCTTTTTCGCAAAGGTTCTGCGAAAATTGATTCGTATTTGTTGCCAAACTCAGAGCAAAGCCAAGACTCAAAATATTCCATGTCTTCCTTAGTAATTTCAACATCCGTTTGTTTATTTTGTATTGAATTAAAAAATACATCAGTCTTATAAAATTTTCGGATAATGTACTAGGTAAAAAACAAAAATGTTTGCCTTCTAATTTAAGTAACAAACTCTCGGCGTCATTGTTTCATTCATTGGGTTTATCTAATATTTGATTAAACGTATCAATAATTCAATCTACAATTAAAAATAACGTTAGTTATTCGCGAATAGTAATGCCAACGGTCTCCGATAATCCTGGCATGCGCCGGTTGGCTATTTGTTTTAAAAGATTCTTTCATTTATTGAAAACACGTACTATATATATTTGTGCCGAAAAATACTTGTTATTCAGATATATTTTCTTGTGATCTAATGATCGATAACACCAAATTTAAAACATGAGCATAGGAAATTAGTTATTGGACATACATCGAGTACTTTTTTTAACACCGCCCCCTTCCCCGGACATTACTGTGATCTGTATTTCGACTCTTATTCAAGTCAAAAAAACCAAAAAAACCTTTCCTCTATTCCATCATCCGATAAGTACCTCACTTAGTTAGTTGTTCCCTATGGCTCACATCTGATGTTTCATCGATCATAATGGACACATATCGCGTTTCACTAACTTCTATTTTGATATCAGATTTTATAACGACAACGATATTATGTATAAAATCGTTTTGAATATTATTTGAGAGACCGGAAAAAAAATTTGATTTTGTGCACTTGAACATTGCTCTAATTGTCACGACTATTGGAATCAGGCTTTTCATCGTGATCCCGGAATGCTTGCTCCTGTTTATCTAAAAGAACTACTGTATTTATAAAACGCTCCATTAATTTACGGTTTCTATCAACTTTTTTGTTGTGAGTTGCAAAGTAATTACCTAAGGAGATTTCAATTTCAAGTGTGTACTAAATTCATGCAAAGATTAAAAGCTACAAATATGTTTTTGCGTCTTGACATGTTTTTTTTTACAGAATTTACTTCATTATTTGTGTTAGTGTGCCCGTATGGCTCCAAACACTTGGAAAATTTGAGAAAAGAAGACAAGGAAAACAAAACATTTTGTTTAGTTTACAACTACTAGTCAATCAAGTACATTTTTGGTATAAGGATTCACTGAAATGATAAACAAAATCAACTTTGCGCTTGTAATCTATTTTCATAAAAGAAGTAGAGGGTCTCGTCTCTATAGCTTTCGTTTTTTAAGAATAATCAAACTTTCACACTTTTCACTGTTCTTAATTTTGTCGTTTTTTTAATTAGTTTCACAACACCACATAAATTCACATCAAGTTACGTATCGCAATCTGCTTAATAATAAATATAACATATGAGTCCGTGTTATTCTTGCGATTTTTGATGTGAAACATCTATATGCGCGGCTTAGTAGCAAAATCGATGATGGCATGACGGAAAACGGCATGACGCTGTCGTGCCACGATGCCTCCACTATGTCACAGCTGCCGACTCATTTGCTTGTGCGCCCACGTGTATAATATACACTTTGTTACTTCTCTGTGTGAGCCTCGTTTTATGTACATAGTTTTATCGATTCTATTGGTATCACCAAAAAAAACAAGATTTGAATTTTATTTAAACTAAGTTTTATTTAGCGTAATTTAGTTAGCGTCCAGCTTGCTTGACAGGTCCCCGAAGAAGAAGGAAGGTGTGCTCCACTTCGGCTTTGAAGAAGTCGAAGTTGGAGCAAGGCGAAAAAAGTGCAATTCACCTTACCGGAAACGCGACTTGACTCGTTTGATTATGCAAACGAGTCAAGTGCGTCGATAGGCTAGTTTCGCTACGGATCGCAAGAGGGCCTTGTATAACACCTCCCCCCTTTACAATTTTTGGGCCCCAAAAATAATGCATAATTTACTATAGTATATAATTGCTATAACTTTCCGTGCAGGGACGGGTTAAGAATATCCCTGCAGCGATACCTCTCGCTTGTCGTAAAAGGCGACTAAAACAAAGGTAAACAAAAATCACATCTAGGCAATTTTGAAAACACCAAGGTGAGCCTAGGGACACATATACCACCATTAAACTGCCCCACAAGTATACATGCAAATCAGTGGGCTGACACGACTGGAGATCACCGGTGTTGTAAGAGTAAGATCAAACAAAAAAATCTGGAGCATGCCCGTGTCACAAAAAAAAAAAAAAAAAAAACGGCAGGCCGAAAAACAATTGATGCAAACAAATGCAAAAACACCAGCATTTGATTGGCCTCAGCGATGAAGTAATCCCAAACCGGGAAGCCTGCCGCTACTTTCTGAGGTCAAACCGGCGGACCCCACAAGCGGACCAGTAGGAATGCAGTTAAGTGGGAAGGTTATGGTCCTACACTTCTGACCATAACAACGCCGGAAAAAGGAAAAGAAGAAGAAGAAGATATAATTGCTATAACTGCTAAATATTTATATTCCAAAAAAACATTAATCTACGTTACAAAACAAGTGTAATCACCGGCAATTTAACCATTCTAAAACTAAATTCAATGATGTTATAATATTAAATTCTGATATGAGCTTACGTTGCTAATGATATATTTTCAAAAACTTCATATAAAGTACATATACGTATCTACGTACAAATCATTTCTTAGGCACAGTGTTCATTTATAATCATATTAATTTCCTTAATTATTCGCTATCAGCCACAATAAATTCAATTACATGGGTTTATACTACCCATCTAAACGGACTCATACATCGTTGCGGAAATCTAGTACGATTTTCTTTTCACATTTCATTTGACATTGACGTCTGTTTGGCAATTTTTTTTTTTTTTTTTTTTGAAAATGGAAAATATTTTGTTTATTTATTATTAGAATATTCACGATCCAGGGCGTTTTGGTAAGTATACTTTCTTTTAAGTTGGTTTTTGTAGAATCTTGTTTGTCTTTTAGTAGAGTTATCTATAACGTATGTAGTTACCTTTGACCGAAAAACTATCAAGCTTCTTATATTTGGGTTTACTTTTACCGATCGTTCTGTTTTTTACAATATTTGTGCAGAGATTCGAGGTGTTTCCCCTAGCTAACTTCAGATTTAATTTTTGAATTCTGTTTTCGTTTTGAGCCCTGAACTCTTCGGATAAAGATATTATATCTTCCCTCGTCAGATTTTTGTAGAGAAAGTCAATTGGACGCATATTTGTGGTGGTATGTATCGTATTGTTATAACAGCAAATAATTCTAAACAATTTATCCTCTAGCTCGTCTTTGTCTTTAGCTACATTCATGATCCTCAGGTGTTCGTTTAAGGTGCCATGAAGTCTCTCGATATCAGCATTCCCAGTCTTAAGATGACCTGTGGTTTTGTGGAAATCTATATTGTTTTCGCTAAGAAATTGCTCTACAGCTGAGTTTATAAAACAGGTATCTCCATCTAGAATTATTTTTGTTGATTTTCCCAGAAACCTAAATCTTTCCTTGAGTGCCCCTAATATTGCTACCCAGTTCCTATTATCTAATTTATGAATTGTTGCATATTTAGAGAATTTGTCAATAGTTGTTAAAAACATTTTGTTTCTTTCGGGGAACCAGATATCAATATGAACGATACTATTGAATTGCGCGGGGGCTTCCGTTATTTGAAACGGTATCTCTAGTGGCCGCCTATCATGTTTCGAGAGGTTGCAAATTTCACAATTATTAATAATTTTTTGAATCTCAACTTGAAGGTTTGGATAATAGTATAACTTTTGCATTTCTGCAAAAACTTCGCGAATGGTTCTTACTTAGATGTTCCTTTTTTATTAAAGTTATTATTTTATTTCTGTCTGTGATATCTTCAAGTTTAATCTGGGATTTCAGTATCTTTAAGTTTTTATTCATTGAAAAATATCTCACATATAAGTTTTAAAACTGCAGGTACAACTGAATATCATCACAATAGATACACATTAAGTCCTTATCTATTACAACTCTTTGCATTATACTTAAAAGGTACTACCCTCTTTAACGAAAATGAAATTTTGCACTTTTTTATAAACTATTTTTAAACTGACTTTTTCTTTTGTGTCGTATGAGAGATATATCTGATTTTTATATAGATAGATAGGCTTGTTTGTTATATAGATATAACTACTTTTATCTTCCTGCGCGCTATGGATAGTAGTTATCTTCATTCGGTTGGATAACTGCATTTATGACTTCTTCGTCATAACAGCTGTTAGGGGCAATCAGTTCATTATTAAATAAATCGCCTAAGATAGATTCCTCATCGTTGAAAGCGCTAACTTCAGCGTTGCTACTTCCACCTGGAATCCTACTTAACCCATCTGCGACACGGTTCTCCTTGCCTTTCAAGTATTCCACTGAAAAGTTAAACTCATTTAGATGAATCTTCCATCGTTGAAGTTTCATATTGGGTTCCTTAATCCCATTAACCCATACTAAGGGCTTATGATCAGTTCGTACGACGAAATGTCGACCGTATAAGTATGCCCGGAAATTGTTTCTTGACCACACGATAGCCAGAAGTTCTTTCTCGATTGTCGAGTAACGGAGTTCGTGATTATTTAGCGTTCGGGATGCGTAGCAAATTGGATGACCTTCCTGGCTTAGGACAGCTCCTAACTCATAATTAGATGCGTCGCAAGTAAGGACAAATTCCTTATTGAAATCAGGACTCCTAAGAATGGGATCGCTTGTAAGCAAAGTTTTCAAAGTTTTGAACTCGTTTAAATATTGCTGATCTGATATATTGATTTTACTTCCTTTTTTTAGGCATTTGATCATAGGGTAGGCTACCTTCGCGTAGTCTTTGATAAATTTACGGTAGTAGCCTGTGATCCCGAGGAACTGTTTTATAGCTTTTACCGTGGTATGGACTTTCATACACTGAATGGCTTTTACCTTCCCTTCGTCGGGTTTGATACCATTGCCGATTATTGTATGACCTAAATAATTTGTAGAGAGCTCAGCAAAACGACACTGATTAATCTGTATTTTTAGGTTGTGATCTTTAAGTGTTTGCAAGATTTTCTTCAATGAAACTAAGTGCTCGTCAAAACTTGTCGAGAATACAAGAATGTAATCAAGATACACCACGCAAATTTTATTGATGAATTCCTTCAGCACACTATTCATGAGCCGTTGGAACGTTGCTGGAGCGTTTTTTAGGCCAAAAGGCATACGTAGGAATTCATAATGACCGTCCCTGGTGGAGAAGGCGGTTTTGGGTCTATCTCTTGGCTCGACTTCAATTTGATGGAAGCTCTTTACTAAATCAATCGTAGAGAAGAAGTTGCATTTTCCCAGCTTATCAAACATGTCGTCGATATTTGGCATTGGAAACCTATCTTCTATTGTTTCATTATTAAGTTTCCTATAATCCACTACAATTCGCCATTGTTTGTTACCGCTTTCATCGTCTTTTTTAGGAACAACCTCGATGGGCGAATTGTAGGGGCTATTGCTTGGGACTATAATTTTTTGATGCAACATCTCCTCGATTTGACGATCTACTTCCTCAACATGCACTTCTGGATAACGGTAAAGCTTACTATAGATTGGTATATTATTCCTGGTGTTTATTTGATGCCTGATTTCATTAGTAAAAGTGAGAAGATCTCCATTTTTATAAAAAATAAGTTTGAAAGAGTAGAGCAACGATTTCAATTTGGATATATCGGATTTTGACAAATGAGAGCAAAAAATTTTATCATTAACTTTATTTTCGAAACTTTCGTTCAAAAGAATTGCTAACGCTTCATCGCTGTAGCAATTCCTTTCATCTTCTTCATTAAAGTAGATACGTATTTCAGCATCTTTGGTAATAAGTAATTTTTTACTAAAATCGATAATAGGGCTTAGTGGGAACAAGATATTATTGCCTATAAGGCCATCGAAGAAACCATGAAACTGATATTCGAGGAAGTTAACAAAATAATTTGACATATTAAATTCGGGAAATAGGGGTATCTTATATTTAGTTGAAGTGCAAATATGCCGGCCAAGTACTTGCAAAGAATTATTTGGTGAATTAACCTTCCATTTATGATTGCAGATATTTTTATTTATAATACTATACTCGGCACCACAATCAATAATAAATCGAAGAGGACGTATATTGGTATTAATTATTATATATGGTAATAATTTTGACCTTTTCGGATAAAATTTGATTGGTTGGAATTATAAGAAAATCTTCCTCGTTCATTTAGTCCATGGGTTGGAAACCTCGGTAACCACTTGTTTGTCTAGACTGCCTACTTTGTTCGAAATCTCGACCCTGTCGCTCGTATTATTTGAATGTTGCGATGTATTTGCGTGTCTGTAATTATTGTGTTGTTGTGTATAGCCATTATTTATATTATAGTTTCGTTCCTGTCCTTAATTTTGAGTATGAACATTTTTCCGAAAATTAAAGTTGTCGTTATTTCCGAACCTATTATACTGTGGTGTTTTCCTAAACTCCTTACGGGGACCTAAATGCTGAGTTTCGGTTTCAATAATAATCTTGTATGCCTCGTACAAGGTTGCGGGGTTTCTACTAAGAATAATCGTTTTAGCCGACTCGGGTAAATTTTGCTTAAATATTTCGAAAGCAATTCTGTGATTGGATAAGATCATGTCGTAATTGTTCGCCTCAAGTGAACAAACGTTATTTAACCTACTTAAGTACGTATTTATGGTATTATAATAGTCTTCGATATTTGTCTCTATCCTACTTATTCTTATCTTATCTATGAGCGAGCTAACGGACAATATTCCTAAGTATTTGTTTTATCTCTGTCCAGGTATTTACCCTACCATGTTTTTGTATTTCAGCTTTAGCACTTCCTACAATTTTATCTTTGATATAGCCCATGACAATATCGCGTATGGTTTCTTCAAAACTGTCTATTGTGGCTGCTAGCGAATCGATTCGCTCAATAAAATCTAATGTATACAACGGGTCTCCGTTAAATTCTTTAATTTTACTTACTAAATCCAACACTAGTCTAAGTCTCTCTACTGGTTGTACCAACTCCATTTTTATTTAATTTTCTTTATTTGGTTACTAGCTATTAATTTATTGTAATATACTTAGTTACTAGTTACAATTTTTGTTTTGTTCAATTGCTTAAAATTAGTATTACTACATACCTATAATATATACTTGCTCACCGATGCCTTATTCTGACTGCTCTGTTCTTCGTCTTCTCCGGATGATTGTTAGTAGAATGTAATCTCGATGTTTTGTTCTATCTTCTTTTTCTTTTTGTTTAAATGTTAGCCACTTACTTGTTTATGATATTTAATTTAATTTAAATTAATTCGATTAATATTTAATTATGAGTCGATTTAATTTTTGAATGTTTTAGCTTTGATTCCATTAATGTACAGTAATTTTACACTTAGGTTAACTTGTTCTATGTAAATGTCTTTGGACCACGTGTTTGTCTTTACTTTGTTTTGTAATTTATAAGTATTTATTTATTATTTATATTTATACCGATTAGGCTAAGTATTTTGTATTTTAATTAATTTAAATTCACAATTCGCTTTGCAGCGTGCATTCTACTTGTCTTATACACGTGCGTTTGTCTTTTTTTTTTTTTTTTAATTTTTTCGTAGAGCCGCGGTCAAAGTATAATTTTATTTTCCGAAGTACCGACTGCGCCAGTTTTATCGATTCTATTGGTATCACCAAAAAAAACAAGATTTGGATTTTATTTAAACTAAGTTTTATTTAGCGTAATTTAGTTAGCGTCCAGCTTGCTTGGCAGGTCCCCGAAGAAGAAGGAAGGTGTGCTCCACTTCGGCTTTGAAGAAGTCGAAGTTGGAGCAAGGCGAAAAAAGTGCAATTCACCTTACCGGAAACGCGACTTGACTCGTTTGATTATGCAAACGAGTCAAGTACGTCGATAGGCTAGTTTCGCTACGGATCCCAAGAGGGCCTTGTATAACAATATATAATACTTGGCACATATACCATTTGTATACACGCGTTGTATTTTGCTTTGAAATATTGTTTTTAAAGCTTTTAAAGATTTCCAATACGTTAAGATTATCAAATATATGAGTGACAGTGACGATCTTTAAGATAGCCGCCCAGAGAAGAAGAAATGCTCAGGAGATTCGTTTTCCAAAGTTTATTAACAATGCTGAAGGCCAACTCCTTGTGGAAGACGAAAAAATTCTCCACAGATGGCGACAGTATTGCGAGGAACTTCTGAACGAACAGTTTCCCCGAGTGTACTTTCCAAGAGCCGCCCCGAATCATGCCGAAATATCCGACATCACAGTCGAAGAAGTTCGGTACGCGGTTAAAAACTCCAAGAAAAGAAAAGCTGTTGGGCCGGACGGGAACCCTCTGAGTTCTGGAAAAAGATGGGAGACATCGGGTCTAGATGGCTCATGGTTCTTATCTCCAAACTTATGAGAGGCGACACTATGCCTAATCAATGGAGGGAAAGCTATCTTCTTCCATTGCACAAAGGAAAGGGTGATACGCGAAATTGTGATAACTACCGTTCTGTCAAGCTGATGTCGCACACCATGAAGATCGTTGAACGGGTATTAGATAGCCGACTGCGGAAAATAATACGACTATCTGATGACCAGTGCGGGTTCGTCTCGGGTAAATCAACAACAGATGCAATCCAAAGTATAAGGATCATGATGGAAAAGCATCGTGATTCTTCAAAGGACTTGCATATGGTGTTGGTTGATTTCGAGAAGGCCTTTGACCGGCAACCAAGAGATCTTTTATGGGTAGCGCTAAGACAAAAAGGAGTTCCAGAAACCTACGTGCGAGTGATTATGGACATGTACGAGAGAGCAACGACAAGAGTAAGATGCACCGCAGGAGTCACCGAAGAGTTCGCAATCAAAGTCGGTGTACACCAAGGGAGCGTCCTCAGCCCACTGCTTTTTATAACAGTCCTTGATTGCTTGCTTGAAGGAAAAGTGACGGACCCCAATGTGCACCAGCTATTCTTTGCTGACGATGGGGCCATTATAAGTGATGATCAGGCGTCCCTACAACGAGCACTTGATGTGTGGGTGGACATTTTTGAGGGACACGGGTATCGTATTAGTTCAAAGAAGACAGAGTATCTGTGCTGCCCGTTCTCTGACCCTCATCAGCCTATTCCAGACATTTACTTGAATGGAAGAGTGCTTCCCAAGTGTGAAAAGTTTAAATATCTGGGATCTATTATTAATAGAGAAGCAACTTGTGATGACGACATCAAACATCGCGTAAGCGTAGGGTGGATGAAGTGGCGGGAAAACTCCGCCATCTTCTGTGATCGAAAAATGCCCCCTAAGCTGAAAGGAAGGCTCTACACTTCAGTTGTACGTCCGGCGCTCACATACGGTTCACAATGCTGGACAATGCACAAAAAGTATGAGAACAAATTAACGGCAACTGAGATGAAGATGCTTCGCATGACAGCGGGAGTAACAAAGCGTGACAGAATTAGAAGTTCAAAGATCCGAGGAAGCCTCCACGTAAAAGAAACCATCACAAGAAATATAGAGCGCGACCGACTCAGTTGGTATTGCCATGTTCAAAGGAGAGATCCTTTGAACCCCGTCCAAAAGGCGTTATAAATCAACATTCCAATTTCAACACGCAAAAAAGGCAGGCCGAAAAACAATTGGTGCAAACATATGCAAAAACACCCGCATTTGATTGGTCTCAGTGATGAAGTAATCCCAAACCGGGAAGCCTGCCGCTACTTTCTGAGGTCAAACCGGCGGACCCCACAAGCGGACCAGTAGGAATGCAGTTAAGTGGGAAGGTTATGGTCCTACACTTCTGACCATAACGACGCCGGGATAAAAAAAAAAAAAGGAAAAGAAGAAGAAGTGACGATCAAGTGCACAATAAGAAACAAAAGGTGATGATCAAAGTGCAGTGTGCAGTGAAATGTTTAATACGTGTCTACAACGTTTGCTTTACGGAATACAATACGAGTATTTCGATTCAAACCAAATGTTAATAAATTATCGGTAATTATTTGGGAAAAGGCCCTGCACACCGATTTTGATGAAATTCGAATATGTCAAAATAGACTTTGTCCTGACAATTTTAATATACATAGATATTTAGGTCACTTTCCTAGTTTCAAAAATACATATAAGCTTTTAAATTTTACATACAAAATACAGATTTGGCTTGTTTTAGTTCAATCATAATTTTGGCTGGGACTATGCAACAAGTATTAAATAATCACATTTTTCATGTAAAGGTTATACGTACATATAGCTCCTAACAATATGCGGTTTTCAATAGTTTAGAAGATACATATACAAATATCTGTATACAAAATATTACATACTTTCAAAAACGTATCAGGAGTCGTAAGGGGAAGCATGCTGCTTCCCTGCAACCCCTTGCTTGGGATCACTGCTGGATTTGGAGTAGGCGCGAGATTAGGCCTTTGCTTTGGCGAGGATTAAAATTCTACGAATTAGCTCAAGTTATGAGACAAATTATTGTAATTTTTGCTTCTATACTTACAAAAATTGGTAATGGATCTATTCTACAATAGATGATGACCAATTGGCTATTAATGTAGCAGTCAATGCATACAACGTATCTATTTTGCAACAAGCTTAAAAAACCACTGCAAAATATGTTATTAATGGTTGTACTACTAACAGGAAGGATTTGTGAGACAAAAATTACATAAGATGACAGTGATTGACACAGGTGGATTGTCATACGAAATTATTTTTGTACATGCAAAACCTTTCATTATTACAACAAATTAAGACGTTACAGATGGATTGGCTAATGGTGCATTTAGATTAGAATGAACAAAATGAAATTACTCATGTATGGCTGGTTTTTCCTGATAAAAAAAAAATGGTACAGCTGTAAGAAAAAAAAACTGCTAGATTCATTACAGAACATAATATCGATAAACGAGTCGTTCTTACATATTATAGTCAAACGACAAGTATTCATCTTAACAACAACAAAATCAATTTCCTATGATATCCGCATGTGCCATGACTATTCATAAGTCTCAAGAAGCTACATTTGACGAGATAGACTATGAGTGTAAAAGATCTCATTCTATTTAGTTATAGTCGCTTTATCGCAAGTTACTAGTATTGAAAGTTTGTTCAAATGTAGATTCATTAAAATTTTACCATGGAAGAAGAATTCATCCATCAATTTTTTTTTATATATATAAGCTTGATACTTTGCAAGACGTGATAACTAGTTTCATAACATCGAGAAAGGGATTGACAATATTAACGTTAAACTGTCATAGGCTCAAAATAAAATGTTTCAGATATGCAAAGTTCTATTTTTCAAAAAATTGAATTCTTATCAATTGTAATGTTAATGTAATGTTTATGTACGACCGGGTAGGGAGCGACCTAGGCAACTACGAGGCAGGGCACGCATGCCATAAAGATTCTGCCGAAGAAGATGCGGGGGAAATATGCCATAAATATTCTGTCTGGGAAAGTTTTGGGAATACGGCACGAATGCCAGAGAAATGGTTCGATAGTCAAGTCGAATCTGATTTTATTTAACATTTCTTGCCCTATTTATACAGACCCACTCTATTGCACTGTACCATATACTTACATATTAATGATCCAATTCTTTACGCTCATCAGCGCAAAGGCCGGTATCATTTAGCAGTGAATCATTTGATAAATACTTTGTGTTCCTTTCTACCTTCTATCAGCATTAAACGCGCGTCGTCCACTTTTGATTGCAGTGACCGTTATTGAACTTTAGTTTATGGTATCACATGGTGTTACGTTATCGTACTCTTTAGTGTACTAGAGACCCGTTAATTGATGGTGTCGTATTTGGGTTACGTAACTTGTGGGAATGTTTACATTTGTTTTGATTAGTGTTCTTGTTAGGATGGATACACTACACAATATCAGAAATACAGCTTTCTAATGAAAAAGTTATTGAAATACCGAATTTCGATTGCACTTATAAATTTAAACGAAAAGATGTTATATGTGCGCGAGTTGCAATTTATCAGAACAAAAACATAGCTCAAGTTATTACGGATAATACAGAACTTTCAATAAGAACGTGAAATTGACGTTAACCAAGCAACTATTAGTGATATATGTGCTTCTCAAGTTAAATTGATGATGGGAGAGAATTCGTTATGGTAATTGTGTATACTTCACCAAATCAAAAAGGCACAGAAAATATAAAGTCATTTACTCATATACAGCTGCGAATGTTCGAGAATTTTAGAAGATAATTTAGACGAGCTTCCGATGATTTTAGCAGGAGATTTCAATACCAATTTTGCAACTAACGATTCAATCCTTTTGTCAACATTCCTTGAACAAACATTTGATTTGAAAATCAATAATAAATCAATTGAATAAACAACTAGATATGGAACGACTATCGACACTGTATTTTCGAGATATCTTGATAACACGACGTCTAATACATTTGTTACCTATTTCAGTTATCACCGGCCAATCATTTCTTTAATATTGTCCTATACACCTTTGACAGCAACTATTACAAAAATCGGAAAAGATACGTCAAATAATATCAAGTATGTAGCTCCATTGTAAAGTATATTTTATATTCTATTCATGCACCTACATATATAAGTTAATGAAAATATTATTAATTTCTTTAAAAAAATATTTTTTTCAGGCAGATTGCCTGACCTTTATTACGACCGGTAATTTAAGACTAAAGACTACTTAATACTCCACATGCATTTGTTGGTGATTATTGCTGAGTCGCCGAAAGAGGTGCATTTGATTAAATTGTTTAATCGGGTGTTTTGGTCGTACCTGTTTCCAGGTATTCTGTCTGTTAGGTGGTTTGAGCGGAAATTGGGTCGGGTGAATGAATTGCGAGTGCAATTCGGAAATTTGATCTATTTTCCGTTAACTCTTCCCCTTCTAAATGAGATGGTTCTCAATCGCTTAAAAATATGCAAGATCGTTGAACCTTGTTCGGGGAGTGGTAGGATCATCTGTTGCTGGTGTCTTTTTTGATTGCGGAGGAATTCGGACGTCTTTTATTTGTGGTTGCTGAATAATGACTTTTGTATTTTTTCCTCTAGTACAGATTTTATAAATCGGATTAAAAGGAAGATTCCAATGGAAGCCATTGCCCCGTAGCTGGTGAAAGCCAGTGTTTTGCGTTCATCTTGGAGTAACTCAATTTGCCTTGTATTATTAATATGTAATTCGCCCATCATTTCTAAAGACAAGAGCTTATGAAACTTTTTCTCTTTGGGAGTTTGGTGCAAGACTGCTGGGAGGATCGTATGAGTAGATACTTCTTGTGCCGTGAACACCCTGTTATTAATGGTGATGTTGATTTTCTCGTACTTGATTAGAAAAGTGCCTGTAAGGTTCCGGTGAGCGGCTTCAGCTTCGAGAGTTCCGTTGAAATCGTTTAGAAGTATTATTCCTGGTGATATTTCTTCGATAGTGGCAATGTGCTGACTATTTATTAAATTGCATGATGCTTCTTTACTTCTTAATAAATTGGGGATACATGTGGAGTTTTTCATGTTTATAAGATATTGTTTTTTACAGATTGAAATATTGTTTACAGATTCACATTCATTGATTATACCAAACAGTTCATCTTTATTTGCTTATAAAGGGTCCGCCATCTAAGGTTTTTTTTTTCAAGTAGTGCTTATTTCGTGAATGGTAACACTTAGCTCATGTCTGATTTGACAGATAATTAGTTTTATCCTTCCGCTGAACGAATATGGTTGTGTATACGCTTGAACAACGCTGGGAAATATTGCGACATTACTTTGAAAATCATGGTAATGTTGCAGAATGTGAAAAAATGAAAAAATCATCTTTTCAGATGAAGCTCATTTTGATCTTGGCGGGTATGTAAACAAGCAAAATTGTCGCATTTGGGGCACAGAAAACCCGCACGCATACATTGAAAAGCCGGTGCACTCAAAACGAGCCACTGTTTGGGCGGATTTTGGTCCAGAGGCATAATTGGGCCATTTTTCTTCGAAAATGAGCAAGGAGTGGCCGTTACAGTCAATGGCGATCGTTATCGGGCCATGTTGAACGAATTTTTGTTCACAAAAATTGAAGAGGAGGATATTGGCAACATTTGGTTTCAACAGGACGGCGCTACGTTCCACACAGCCGAAGCTACACTCGATGTTTTGCGCCCTGTTTTTGAAGATCGCATTATCAGCCGCAGAGCTGATGTCGTTTGGCGACCTCGGAGCTGCGATTTGACACCGTTGGACTATTATTTGTGGGGTGCCGTCAAAGATAAGTGTTACGCCGACAAGCCAGAGACAATTGACGCTTTAAAGGACAATATTCGTGAAGCCATTGGTGAAATACAGCTGCACACAATCGATAATGTGCTTAAAAATTGGACCGATCGTGTAGGCTACGGCATGGCCAGCCGAGGCAGCCATTTGAATGAAATTATTTTCCATTATTAACCGGAAGGATTGTACTTTCAAATAAAAAAAGAAATTTGAGAAAATATTCAGTAGTTTTTTTTATAGCATTTTCAAAAAAAAAAAAGTTATTTGGCGGACCCTATATTTAATTTATATTGCTATTCCGTTTCTTTTCACAGGTTTAATTAAAATTTGTTCATAAACATTATTGTCTGTTATTGGAATATTAACAATATACAAAATTGAAACTGAATTAGTTATTACTTTAATTTCAGCGAAATTTAAGGCTTCTTCTATAGTAGAAAAGGGAATATTTTCTTTACTTAATTTTTTTGTGTCTATGCTTATTTCTTTGTTTGATAGGATAAGTGAATTTACAATGCCTAATTTTGCCCAATGAATAGCTAAATTTATATTCTGGAGTTCTTCTTTAACAATTTTAAATTTATATTGAATTTCGGATATAATATTCTTATTTATATTTTTGTTCTCTTTTATCATTGCTTCAATTTCATTAGTAATTTTTGTTAAATTATTAATTCGTTCATTATGTAGACTATTGATTATGATTTGGTTGTTGGAATTTACAAGTAAATTATTCATTTTTCTTTTGATTGTCATATAATCATTGTGGTCGGGATATGCTTAATGATCTTTTGGTGTTTTTGGGGTTTAAGGTTATGGATTAAATTCTGTATTTGGTCAGAAATACGAAGGTCAAGGTCAACTTCGTGAATCAGTTTTAAGTTTCCGTTTTGTATTTTTGCTTGTCCGGTGTGTAATGAAACAAACTGTGAATTAGAGAAATCCAAAATTTGAATTTCTCCTGTTGCAGTGTAGAGTAAATGCCTGAAATAGGAAAGGTGTAGGATTGTTAGTCAATTTCTAATATGGCTTTTGTGTACGGTTTTTCCTGATTCTGTTATCACTACTGTATTTCTGTTTTCTTTAACTATTTCTTGTCTGTATCTAAACGTTAATTTTGAGCCTAATCTTTTGTTGTGTTTTGCGTATATAACGTCTCCTGGATTGTAAGTTTTCGGCGGTGTTTTATTGTGATACTTAATGTCTTTTTATTGTTTTTGTAAACTTTTTTCGACCTTCTTTTGGCTATTGTTTTCAAATTCTTCGGGAGTTGTGTTAGGTGATCGGCCAAGGTAAAGTTCAACCGGTTTTTTGCCAGTTGTTGAATGGACTGTGAAGTTGTACTCGTTAGTTGCTTTTTCGAGTAACTCTTCGAATGAACGAGAAGTCTGTTCGGTTTTGATGCATCGCATAATCTCGGAAAAAGTGGAATGGAACCGCTCGATCTGTCTATTTACCTCACTTTTATATGGTGGTGTTTTGTAGATGCGTACACCTAGTTCATCTGTGCAAGCTCGTTGTCAATAACTATGTTTTCGGGAACTCCGAATGAGAAAATCATTTCCCGAAGTGGTTGTCTAATGTCAGTTACAGCTCTTGATTGGATAATTTTAGTTTTTGCAAATTTCGTAAGTTTGCATATAGCGGTCAGAACTAAAACTTTTTCTATGGAAAATATATCAAAATGTACTGTGTGGCCAGGATATTTTGGGATAGGAGTTGGTTCAAGGGTAGGTTTATTTGGGTGCCGTTCATATTTATTCTCTTTGCAAGTTCGGCAATTCTTTACTAATCTTTTAATCTTTGCTGCCATTTTTGGGAAGTAGAAGTTATCAAGTAACTGTTTTCGATTTTTCTCTGGGTTATGATGAGCTCTACGATGAATTTTTAAAATCTTTCCTCTTGTTCGGTTTCATCGGTAACGTCTTCGACCACTGATTGTGTAAATCTAACTTTAAAATTAGCAAAGTAAAGAGGATAAATATTCTCTATTTAACCCATAATGCTTTCTGTTGTTTGTAGGCCATTTATGGTGCTGGGGTTAAGGAATTTTTTGAATACGTTAACGATGTCTGTGTCGGTATAGTTGGGTTGAATGAAAATGTGCCTATGGTAGGTTGTGAAGGGAATAGGAAATTGGTGGCTAGTTTCGTCTCCGATCTTTAGAATGAGTTGATTACGGAAGACGTTGATGGGAGTTTCAACCGCTGGAATCGAATTATGTGACGAGCTATCACTGTCATATGTACACTGTCATATGTACTGTCATTGTCATTGAGTTTACCTCTGTTGTCTGTGGAAGTCGTGATAAAGCATCTGCGACTATATTTGTCCTTCCTGGTTTGTATTTCAGTTCGTAATTGTACTCCTCCAGGATGGCTTTCCATCGCTTCATCTTATGGTTATTCTTCTTGTTACAAAGCGTGTAGGTCAATGGTTGATGGTCTGTATAAATTTTTACCTTTTTCGATCCGTACAGGAAGTTCCTAAGCGAGTTGAGAGCCCAAATGATTGCAAGCATCTCTTTCTCGTTAGTGGCGTAATGTTCTTCAGTTGTAGTCAATGTCCGTGATAGAAAAGTGATTGGCTTATTGTCTTGGGATAAGACAGCGCATATCGCGTAATTTGAAGCGTCAGTCGTAAGTTCGAATTCTTTATTAAAGTCTGGATAATTTAGAATAACTTATTGGGAAGATAGTGAGTCTTTAATTTTGTTGAAAGAGTTTATTGCATCTGTGTCGAGTCCAATGGCTTTGTTCTTGGAAAGGAGCTTGGACACTCGTCCGTCTTCCCCTCTTAAAAGGGATGTCAGGGGTTTCGCTACTTTCGCGTAGTCTTTGATGAAGCGGCGATAATAGCCTTACATACGATCGTAAGTCTTTAAGAGTTTTGGGGCTGGTAGTTTAGCAATGGCCTGCACTTTTTTCGGACTCGTCTTAATCCCATTTTTACCTATGATAAATCCAAGGAACTCAATTTCTTGTTAGAAAAATTCACATTTGTCCAACTGGATTTTCATGTTGGCACGTTCTAAGGTTTTGAATACAGCTTTGAGATTGTTTATATGCTCGGTTTTATTCTTGGCAAAGATGAAAATATCGTCGATATACACGTAGCAACGTTTTCCTTAATGTTCTCTTAAGATGTCATCAAGAGTTCTTTATAAAATTGCTGGGGCGTTCTTGAGGCCGAAGGGGAGACGTGTAAATTCGAATTTGCCATTATTTACCGAGAAGGTAGTTTTTTCAATATCAGACTCCTTAAGTGGAATCTGATGAAATCCGCTCTTTAAGTCAATTATGGTAAACCAACTATTATCGCCGAGGTTGGCGAAAACTTCGTTGATTTGAGGGATGGGGTATCTGTCTGGAACAGTGACAAAATTCAATTTCTTGTAGTCAACGACGAGACGATATTTTTTCTTCATGGGCGCATCCATTTTTTTTGGGACGATCCAAATAGGTGAGTTGTATGGTGACTTAGATGGTCTGATGATACCATCTTCAAGTAACTTGTTGATTTGCTTGCTGACTTCTTCTCTTAATGCTGTCGGATAAGGCATGTTTTGGAATAAACTAGTTCGGAGCTTGTGGTGCGGCTTTCTCCTTTAACTGATGTTGTATAGGTTAAGTTTTCATTAGGGTCAGAAAAGAGGTTAGGATAATCTTTAATTATCTTAATTAAGTTGGTAGAATCTTCTTTGTTTAAATGGGAAGTTCTAATGTTAACATTGTTAACGGTTTCAGTAGTGTGTTGTTTAAGGGGAATAATTATGTTTGAATTTCTCTTTGGTATGAATGACAGCGTTTAGTTTTTTTAACGTGTCATTACCAATAATACCATCGAACGAGATAAGACTTGGAAAGATGTAAAATTTTATTTTGTCTATACAGGGGTCGAAAAGTTGAATAAAGCAATAGTGTGTTATTTTTATGTTTCCTCCTACAGAATTTGCGTAAAAATGTTTGTTATTCAGAAGAAGGTGTCTAACGTGACGGGGTTGAATATAGTCTGTGAAGAATTTAAATTTGTGTCAGTGTAACTAGTCAATGTTTGTTCATGATTTTGGTCTTCTTGGCTTAATATGGTTTCGTCTTCTTCGAAATCCTCTCTATTTTGGTTGGATTCTTCTATGTGATAGACCTTTTGCATTTTATGCGACTGATGGACTCGCTGAGAGTGTTGACGTTTTTGGAGGATTGGAAGATTCCGAGGTCGATTTTGGTAATTTACCTTCTGTCGATGTCCATTGGTTTTGTAGGCAGTGGTCGTTGATTAGCTGGTAACTGTCGTTGTTGGTAATTTTGTTGAAAATGTGGTTCTCTATAGACTTGAAGTGGTTGGGGATTACGAGGGTTGTGAAGGAGTTTGCTAAGAATGAGGGATAAATGGTGGTAGACTATCTGGTAAAACTCGGGTATGGTATTAGTAGTAGTAGTAGTATTTGACCTTTATTTCGATTTTTAAATTCATTACAATTCATTTTTTTTTAATCTAAGTCTATTATGGTTTTGGCTTATGGCCGTCTACCAGATTGACAATATTAGCATCAAAAATCTTCTTCAACTATACATTTTCTATAACGAAGTGCATTTGTACAGTAGTTGTAAAGTATATCCCACCCATGGTCCCCATTTAAAATTTGAGTTGCTTCATCTATTCCCAAAATATGTGAATTAAAGAATCTCATTCGAATTTCTTTTAGGATTGGACATACTGCAAGGAAGTGAAATACATCCTCTCGTATCTTCATATTGCAAAGATTGCACAGGATAGGCAGCTCTGGACGGTGTGGAATGAAATTGAGGTTCAGTAGTTCTCCTCTGATTTTGAAAATTATGCCAATTTTTTCTGTTGAATTGCAGTTTAGGAAGTAGGTTTTTTCTGCTAGGTGGTATTTCAGCTTACTATAGTATGTTCTATACTGAGAAGATTGTGCATCCATTACAAATTGGTCATACATATTTCGGCCTACTTTTTCCAATAGTATGTTGAGGTGCGCTCTTAGATGTTCAGAGCGTCCATCGGGTGTTATCCTTATGGCTTCTCCACAGTTTGATGCAAGGCGTTCCCATTCTTGAATGAAACCTGCTCTACTTCTTATTACACTCTTGAGTACTATTTTTGGCAGTCTATCGTCACTCATTGCCATAACTTTTACTATATAATCAAAATGTAGTTTCAATGTTTCCAAGAACATAGGTGGTACACCAGTTTCTAGGTGTAGCATATAATTAGGTGTAACACTTGGTAAACGGAATATTCGCTTTATGAAATAGCGAAGAAACTTTTCAACTTCAACAGATGAACAGTATCCCCACACCTGCGCACCATATAAAAGAACTGAAGCTGCAGTTGAGCGAAAGAGTTTCTGCTTCGCGTTATGTGTTACATACTTATTGTTGATGCAGCGACTCCATATTGATGAGATTGCTCGTTTGGCTTCAGATAGTTTGGCTTCTAGGTGCTTCTTCATATCCAGGTTCGAAGACACCAAAATTCCTAGGTATTTGTACTCGCGAACAACTTCTACCGTTTCTCCTTCATACGTCCATCTTTCGCTTCGAGAATATCTGCCACCGCCGCCTCTGAACACCATTACCTTGGACTTATTCAAGTTCACGCTCAGGTTCCAGCATTTGCAATAAACGTTGAGCCTATTCATCATAAGTTGCAACCCATTCACAGAGTCAGAAAGGAAAACGATGTCATCCGCATACTTAAGAGCCGGAATTTTTTTGCTGCCGAGCTCGATTCCTCCCTTTACAGCATCTGTTATGTCGTTGATGAACAGAATAAATAGTAACGCACTCAAGACACATCCTTGCTTTACACCCATCGTTGTTGGAAACTCTCCAGATACGGACTCCCCATCCCATACATAAGCCACATTATTTGCATACATTGCTCTTAGGATGTTAATTATTTTCGTTGAGAGGCCCATATTGTACAGTTTGTAAATCAAAGCCTCGCGCGCTATGGTGTCGAATGCTGCTCTAAAGTCAACGAAGAAGGCATATAGTTTTTTATGTTTTTGTTTATATATCTCCGCAATATTAAGTAGTGAAAATACTTGATCAACTGTCGAGTAGTTCTTTCTAAATCCTGCCTGAAACTCCTGCAAAACTTTTTTATTTTCGACCCAGCAGTTCAGTCTGTTGTAGATGAGGGCGGTAAACAACTTGGCAGAGGTGTTCAGGAAGGAAATTCCCCTGTAGTTTGTAGGATCGCCATAGTCACCTTTTTTGTGCAGTGGATAGATAATTGCTTTTTTAAAACTTTCTGGAATAATTGCTGATTGAAAGATTCTATTGAATTCCTTTACAAGCGCAGACATGAATTCATCCGTGCAGTTTTTATAGAACTCGTATGGAATTCTGTCATCTCCGGGGGCCTTTCTCGTTTTTGCTTTGATTAGGACTTCTTTGACTTCTTCTAATGAAAACGGGCTGTCTAGGAATTCATCGGTAATCAGTGGGGCTGCATATTGGAGTGGTGGTGAGATCTGTGGGGAATTAAGCAGATTGATAAAGTGGTCCATTAGCTGTGATGCTTTAAGCGACAAGGCGATGCTATTCGTTTGTCCATTTATATACTTTACAGCTTTCCAAAATTCCGATGAAGACGTGGAGTTGTTTATAATAGCAATACGGTGTTGTTCAAATTTTATCTTTTTCTCGAGGCAAATGCGTTTGAAGTTTTTATTTGCTTCGCCATAGAGGGTTTTAAAGATGCTGGCATTATATTTTCTAAAAAGTTTTAGCAGTTTGAAAGAGTTACTTCTGGCTCTTAGACACTCATAATCAAACCAGTTTTGTTTTGAGGTTAAATTTTTTCTTGTAGGTAAGCTCGGAACTGCGTTTTTAATCACACTTGTAAGGGCAGCGACATCTGGTATAGTACCCATTGAGTATAGTCGCTCAAGTTCAGCATTTAAATTACTGCGATATATATCTCGCATTCGGTCATTCCACAATAGTTTTGGTAAAAGTCCTAATTGCCTTATACTCATCTCATTCGTAGGTCTAGATACCAGACAAATAAGTTCAAGTGGCATATGGTCCGAAAAAGTCTGCATTCCTATCCGAAAGTCGCTGAGGAGGGAGTACCATTTTCCAGAGATGCAGCAGTAATCGATTACTGAGCATGCTTTCCCACGGATAAACGTGTATTCCCCACAGTAGTCGCCTTCACAACTTCCATTTAGAATACTGCAGTCGTATGCATCCGCAAGATCAAGTATCTTTCTACCCTTGTGGTCACAGATTCTATCTTTGGATGTGCGATTTATACATATTGTGGGTGTTTTGTAACCACTTACAAAATTATTTTGAGAAAGTCCTAGCCGACCATTAAAATCACCGATGAGCATCAAATTTGTTTCCCTCAGGCTCTGTAGTACATCCTTAAGATTTTCAAAATCGCGTTGCCAGTGACTAGTGTTCAAATAAATGGGAATTATAAACAGGGTGCTGTTATTCGTTCTTACATCGAGGACATACGATTCTTCTATTCTTTTAAAGTTAACTTTTGCACAATTAAGGTCCTTTCGATAACCATAAAGTTCTCCACCACTTCCCCTTCCGAATGTTGATGACTTAGTTGCGGGTATCCATTTCAATTCATATTTTGAAAATATGTTTTCAAATCTCATCTCTTCATTTTCTAATACATGGGTCTCGAACAGTACAAAGATGTCGAATTTTTTGACATAATTAAAGAAGTTTACAAATAATAATTTATTTTTCAATCCAGCTACGTTATAACTTAGAATACTTAATTTAAGACTATTTCTATTCTGGTAGACTTCTGCGTTTCAGGCTTCGTGTGAGGACGTACTTGTGTGTCCACCCAAATGGCTTTCAGTAATAATAGAGTTGGCAGCATTGACATTTTGTGGCATATTTGACGTTTCACGAACACTAACGTTGCTGTTAACAAGCTCATTCATGATCTGTTTTGGTTGTAAAGTGTCTCCGGTTAGGTTTTTTAGTACTTCGTACCCACATTTGCGGCCGCATTTCAACCCTTTCGAGGAATCCCAGGTGAATATTTTGTCCGCGACATACAATTTATCGTCTCTTAAGACGGTTTTCAGCTCGGGGTGCTTTCTGCGCAAGACTTTCATGAATGGTACCAGCTTCGCTCTTCTCTGCCGTATGCTTGGGGGTAAATCTTTATGTATACTAATGTTGGTTCCTCTTAATTTATTGGCTCGACGTAGTACATTCCAGGCGTAATCTCTTGATGACATCTTTACAATGATGGTGGAAATGTGTGGGGCTCTAGCCCGTACGCTGTACGCTGACTCTACAATGTTGGATGCTTCGCTCTTGTCCAGCAATCCGGCGCAGATGGATTTTGCTTTTTCCTGCATGTTGGTGTTAGGTTCGACAGGTAAGTGCACCACAACATTGGATTCATTATTCTTCTGCATGAGCTTATCCAGTTGAGTTTCTAGAAACTCATTTCTCTTCTCCAGTTGTATTACCTTTTCTGATAGCTCATCTTGGCGGATCTTAATGCTTGATATCTCTGCACGTAAAAACTGAAAGTCGGACTTTGATGGCAGTTCCTGGACAAGTTCTTTGTTTTTCTCTTCGAGTAGTTTTTTTAAGGTTTCAATGCTTATTCCAGTTAATACGTCCATTTCCAAATTTGGGCGACGTTTTTCATTCCTGTGATATTCTGGTGAAGTTGCTGATACGCCTCTTTTATGCATTTAGAGAGGTTAGTTTTGCGTTGGATTTTGTTTTCACTTGGTATGGTCTTAAATGCTATGACTTACTCTGAGTAACCACTTTAATTAAAGGGTGGCTTCTTATATTGCACTTTTTTCAGATTCTTTACTAAATATTTTTCCTTTTTTATTTTGTTTTGTGTACTTTTTGCAGGAGGTCTTTATTTTTTCTTCTACTTTCACTGACAGTTCTAATGTCAATGGGTATGGTATTATGTCCTTGTACAAGAGTTGTCATCTGGTACTCGAGGGTACCTAAGTCTCTCTTATCAGCGTAATGTAAAGTTAGGCACTTGGATATCTTTTCCCAGTTTAATGGGGTATTATATGATTCCAAGGCTATGTCTGCATGGCCTGTTATCTTATTTCGTATAACTGAGAGGATGCCATAATGACCGTGCAGGGACGGGTTAAGAATATCCCTGCAGCGATACCTCTCGCTTATCGTAAAAGGCGACTAAAACAAAGGTAAACAAAAATCACATCTAGGCAATTTAGAAAACACCAAGGTGAGCCTAGGGACACATATACCACCATTAAACTGCCCCACAAGTGTACATGCAAATCAGTGGGTTGACACGACCGGTGTTGTAAGAGTAAGATCAAACAAAAAAATCTGGAGCATGCCCGTGTCACAAAAAAAAAAAAGGCAGGCCGAAAAACAATTGGTGCAAACAAAAGCAAAAACACCAGCATTTGATTGGCCTCAGCGATGAAGTAATCCCAAACCGGGAAGCCTGCCGCTACTTTCTGAGGTCAAACCGGCGGACCCCACAAGCGGACCAGTAGGAATGCAGTTAAGTGGGTCCTATACTTCTGACCATAACAACGGAAAAAGGAAAAGAAGAAGAAGAAGAGAGAATGCTATAATATTTGGGAGTGCCCTTGAGGTGATCGTAGATCTTGAGTATCCGCTCGACCCTCTTTTTCCACGAATTGAACTCTTCCGGCTGCCCCGAAAAATCCCGGAGGCTTTTAACAACATCCGGTATTTTGTCCATGTCTGACAGAATTCCATCGTTAATTACATTGATGGTTTGATCAACGTCGTTATTAATATCGGACGCGGGGTTCATTATTGAGTTGAAAATTTGACGTCCTTGTATTTGTAAGGTTTCTGTTACAAGTCTT
Source organism: Merodon equestris (assembly GCA_958301585.1). Lineage (NCBI taxonomy): Eukaryota > Metazoa > Arthropoda > Insecta > Diptera > Syrphidae > Merodon > Merodon equestris. The sequence continues at coordinate 94,336,623 of OY284413.1, forward strand.
GTAATTAGTTGTATCATGTTATTGTCAGGTTGGTTGGGTACTGAGGCGGAAACTGAGGGAGTTGGATTGGCATCTTCCTGAGGTGCTTGCAAACGAGGTGATCTGATTAAACTAATAGGGTTTGACATTTTTTTTTTTTTTAAATTTATTTATTGACAACCGAAATCTGAAATTTAATTGTAGCAATGATAATGGGACAACTTAGTGGTCTAGTCTATTCAATTAATGTAATATGGATATGATAGCAAATAATTTACTCTTAGTGATTATGATAATAATTTCTAAGAATGTAAGTGTAATTTTTCTTGTTTTCAAAATTTATATTATTGGGGACACAGTTGTTTTAAGTATTTGTTAAGATAAATTCAAATAGAAGTGAATTTGAATGAGCCTAAGTTTACAATGTTTTTTTTTCTTTAAAAATAATAACATTTATATGGCTTACAAAAATATGAACGTTGTAGCTTCTATTTCCATAACGATGTGGGGTTCCGGGAACTGCTGGTTAATGGATAGGACGGCTGTCCACGATTTCTGGACTCGTTTTTGTCCTTGTTTTACGGGGCTACTAAGGGGCCTCTTTTCCCTTTCACAAACACTGTTTCACTGCTTTGATGTGGCTTGGTGTCCACTTTTAACTTTCTTTTCTATCGCGCTTGGTTGTCACGATTTTCGATAGTCACATACACTAGTTCTCAGTTCACGCACTTTGTTAGATTTTACTCAGTTCACTCACTTTGTAAGATTTTACTCAAACCGACTTGGTTATCGTCAGCCAAAACGCGCACTAACTTGGTTATCGTTAACTTATTGTGATGTGTTTGATGTTTGATGTGTTTTTAGCAGTATAACGTAAACGCAAAACGCAAATAGTGTAACACAACAGTCCCTGGTGCTCGGGCGCCAGTTAATGAAAATATTATTAATTTCTTTAAAAAAATATTTTTTTCAGGCAGATTGCCTGACCTTTATTACAACCGGTAACTTAAGACTAAAGACTACTTAATACTCCACATGCATTTATTGGTGATTATTGCTGAGTCGCCGAAAGAGGTGCATTTGATTAAATTGTTTAATCGGGTGTTTTGGTCGTACCTGTTTCCAGGTATTCTGTCTGTTAGGTGGTTTGAGCGGAAATTGGGTCGGGTGAATAAATTGCGAGTGCAATTCGGAAATTTGATCTATTTCCCGTTAACTTATATTCTGTAATTACTATAATTAAAATAATATGAAAAATTAATTGATTCTGTCAAAGTAACTCTATTTTGTCTTTATTTTATTCCATCTTTGGCTATAGATTTTTATTAATAATTAATTCTAGTAATAAAATAGATGTTTCACATCTGCCGGGCGTCTCGTGATGGTCAACTTTTTTTTCAAACAGTAACCTACACAGTTCTATGTATATCTCTGCTCAATAGACTTAACACAGCAGCGCAACGCGATACATACAAAATTAACCCACCAAATAAGTCGAAGAAAAGCCAGTTATTTTTTTTTTACATAAGAAAGCGTGTATTGAACAGAGAGAAGTCAAACACCGCGACTGCTAAAGGAAAAAAAGAAAAGAAAACAAATTTGTTCTATCTAGCCAGAAACTTTTTAACTCGACATACTTATTTCGCGTTACTTTTCTTTGCTATCGCTTTGGCTTTCTTGATCGGGTATGGTGTGGTTAATAAACAGATAGTGATGTGTGGGTGTGTGAGTACCGCGACTGCTAAAGGAAAAAAAGAAAAGAAAACAAATTTGTTCTATCTAGCAAAAAACTTTTTAACTCGACATACTTATTTCGTGTTACTTTTCTTTGCTATCGCTTTGGCTTTCTTGATCGGGTATGGTGTGGGGAATAAACAGATAGTGATGTGTGGGTGTGTGCTTAGAGTAGAACGCTGGGCAGTGGTTGACTGCTAGGTTGGAGGGTAGGATGTCGGTGTAGGAATACACATATTTCTGTTTATTCATTAGGATTCATATTGCGCGTTATTAAATTAACATTGCTGAAAGTTAGAATTTTAAAAGGTAACTCGGTAGCAATTGAGTTATATGGACGCCATGCCACTTGCATATATGTATATAGTGAGGTTTTTATGTCACATTTCGCATCAGCGACAGTGACGTATTTATGTCACACTTCGCATTAATGTGTCAATTCACATTGTACCTAGTAAACATCGATGTTTGCTATTTGAATAAAGTAAATAATAGAAATTCGTGTGTTATATTGAATTTACTAAATAACTAACTTCACTGGCGCAGTCGGCAGGATAATGTTTACAGAATCTTGATGCGATAGCTTAACTTTAAATTCTCGTGGCCTGTTGTTATCCGCAAAATTACCTACGTTGTGACATAGCGATTACAGAATCTTGATGCGTTAGCTTGACTTAACAATTCTCGTGTCCTGTCGTTGTGCGCAAAATAGTGACATTCTTGAAATCGTTGGAGCTATAAATCCAATCTGTTGCTCCGAGAAAGGCAAAACTGCTAGCAGCGCGAAAATAAAAATTATTTATAAGGAAAATAAATAATTAAAAATAAAGAAACTTTAAGTGAACTTTAAGTGAAAAGAATAATAATAATAATAAAAAAAAACAAATAAAAAAAATAAAAAATAAATAAAAATGGCTCAGGCAGCACCAGCAGGGGCAGAAGCAGCAGCAGCAGCGGAGTAACCGCCTTCCGACTTTAACATGGCAAAAGTTTCATATCAGATTGGAAATTTCGAGAAGTTTGATGGCAACCCCCACGCATTATACACCTTCATCCACCGTATCGACTGCATCCTTTCTCAGTATGTAACCAACGACGTAAGGCAGCAACACATTCTGTTTGGACATATCGAGTGAAGTGTGAGTGGCGAAGTTATGCATTCCTGGAAATTCATGACATAAATAGCTGAACTGAACTCAGACGTCAACTGATTCTCAACCACAAACCCTAGACTCCCAATCACTGGAGGACTTTCGCAATACACGATTTAAAGGTAATGTACGAGCTTTTTTGGAGGAAGCCGAACAACGCAGACGGACACTGACAAGTAAGTTACAATTAGAAATAGATAAGATAGATAAAGTATTATTTTCCCGATTGATAAATATAAGCATAGAGAATTTAATTCAAAAATTACATACAGACATTTATTTGCACATTGTTTACCATAATATATCCTATTTACGATCACTCATTAATTTATTACAAGAAAAGGGCATGTATGAACGGACTAATTTTATGCAAAGACCCGTTCAAAAACAATATCCTGATAAGCTACACAAAATTTATAACCATATTCCAAACTAACCCAATTATAACACCCAAAGAACCCTACACCTCTCCAACTACATTATAATTCACAGATGACATAGTCAATTGCACAACCTTACTAGAATCAACCAAATCATCCGGGGCAATACCGTCACCCAACATTTAATGACACTAATTCGAGCTATCAATCCAATTCAAATCACATCCCTCGACCAAATCAACCTAAAGACAGAAAATGTGTGACTATAACCGTTTTGGACCAAACCAACAACGGGCCCAACGACTACCACATGACTCAGGTTCCCCTTTTTACAACCAACCAACCAAATGTACAAGACCATCTAACAGAGGACAGAGAAGAATGTGTATAGAAGAACTTAGACACCAGGAAGAAGTTGAATATCAAAAATACCACCCATTCCGACAACTAAAATTGTTACTATCCCGAATACTCACCAGAACAATATGATCAACAATATTTGAATTGTTCACATCCACAACCGTTATCAACAGAAATTGATGAGGAAGAAAAGAAAAAAAGAAATATCGAGGAGGCCGAAAATGTTCAGTCACAGGGGGTTTTTTTGTATTGCTATAGTATCGGAAATGTATTCGAAAATCGGAAATCGGTATTTTATATGGCTATAGCAAATGTGTACAATTTGCTTTCGGAAATGTTAAGTAATGCCAACTCGTTTTCGGAAATTTGGTATTTTGTATTCCGAAAGTGAATGTCAAAATCGTTATTTCTTACGAATTTTCATTCGAAAGCTGTTTGGTTAACGGATTGTGCGTGTTTGTGAATTTTTACGTTAATTAAAAAGATTTTTAAGTGGTTTCAAGGTATATATAAGATATTTAAAATATGTAAGTATATTTTTTCTGATAAATACTCTTAACTTAGTTAATTATTTGATTATTTAAAGGCAGAGTACAAAGGCGGGAAGCACCAAGCCTCAACAGTTTGAAGTCCTTGTAGAGTTCATGTGCAAGCATTCGGAACTTGCAAAAGGGTATCTCCCATCAGCCGGTGCAAGACAGAAATTCAATCAACTTTGGACTAGGTTAGCGGAAGGGCTAAATTTAAAAGGCCCACCGATTCGCGATATGAATGGCTGGAAAAAGGGTATGCTTGAAAAAATATTTTGATATTGAGATACATATATAATAATATATATAAATATTGAGATATTGGATCTCAACGTCGCGGTGAGTGGCACGCCCAACACGTTATCATTAGGGATACCTTCTTCAATGCCTAACGAGGATTTGGATCCTATGTACGAGGATTGCATCATGAACCAGTCACAGTCGAAGGACGATAAAAAATTGTTCTGCTCTGGGCAGCGATTCAGCAGTAATGACCATCGACCAACAACAACGAAAAAATCTCTTTTAGAGATTCAAGTACCAAATCAGGAAAAGTTGTCAAAGGAAGTCATACAAGTACTTAATGAAATTAATAAATCCACCAAGGATATTGCTCGGTACCAGAGAAAAAAACTTGAATTTAAAAGTGGGAATTTAAAAAGGAAATGGAGCGAGGAAAGCATGAAATTCGTTTGAAAAAACTTGAAATCAAAGAACGTATGTTGTTGTTGAAAGAGCAACAATTAGATTAATAAAATAAAAATAACTATAGTTATTGTTATGTCAAACTATCTTTAATTTGATTTCTTATTCCAACAGCTAAATTGTTTCTATCACTTTCCCCAGAGTATGAGTGATCTTCTCCAAGCCGCAAAAAGTCTTCATTTATTAATTCTTCGATAGAAGGCAAATCCATTTTAAACCGTAGACAAATGTTGTGAAGAGCACAGCATGAATTTAAAATTTGAGTTGCTTTTTCAGGCGAATAAAAAAGCTCTCTTGCAGCTAGTAAACATCTAAACCTGCCCTTTAGCCCACCGAAATTCCTCTCCACTAAACTTCTTGCTTTCGACAGTCGCTCGTTGAATTTGGTTTCAGCAGAGTTTTCGGCTGCTAGACGGTAAAGCGTTAAAAGCCATCGTTGAAGTGGACACCCAGAATCGCCTATAATACACAAAATATATACATATATCTATTTATAATAAGCATCGATTGAGACATATACCTAAAAGCCAAGAAGATATCTTTCTCCAGATAGTTCTTCTACTGAAACTACTGAATTACGACAGATTAGAATGTCAACAATCAAAATTAAAACATCAACTTGGATTAACCAGAAAAGTAATCAATTACTAATTACATCCCACCAACCAACCACAAATCAATCAACACAATTAGAATAGCCCCCTCTCCAGATCATAATTAGCCAATTAGATTACACAGATACACAGACTTATGTATTATGAGAACAAAAACAAAATTTATAATTAAAAAACTGAAGAAATAAATAATGAATATATCACAAATATAATTATACGTAAAAACCCAATTTTTTAATTTTGTACCGATATTCACAAAAAAAAAAATCAAATATGGTGAACCTAATGTAGTTTTAACTTGGAACCTGACTAAAATTAGATACTATTATACAAAATTGTCAGAAATTAAATAGTAATGTACAAATAGAAGGAAATAAGGTAATAAGAGTGGTACAATGCAGTCTTGAGATTGGAAATATTGTGTTAAGATGGTAAAACACAACGATATTGGTAAATTAATTTCAAAAAACAATATCACGCCTTACATAATTATCACAATTGTAGTTTTAGTACTTTTTGTATTGTATTTATATTCGAAATATGTAAACACAAATCCACTTATCCCTTCTCTTCACTATATCTTTTAATGGGAACACATTTTCCTGTTTGCCCGCGAGTAGGCAGTAGGTATGTAACGATATTTATACATATAGCTATTATATATATATAGCTATAATTCTGTTATATATACATATATGTATATATATATAGCTATTAATATAGCTATTAATTCTGCTAATCGATGTCTATGTTGTTTGAAAAAATGTGAACACATATTTCGTAATTTTCCATGCTCTTTGTGTTGGAATTGGTCCCATTTAATATAACAAATAGCCTTAGTGTTATCGATTTTTTTTCATTGTTATTTATTTAAAAAAATGTGTATTCTTCATTTGTTTAAATATGTGAATAAATATATTTCTTATCGTTATTCAAGTTGTTTTTAATGCACAAGGTCGCTTTGGAAAATTTGAACTAGGAATATATGAAAACATTAAACTACCCTTTCAATCGTTATCAACTTGGGGATGATTTTTACCCTATTAAAATGCTTATCCGCCAAAAAAATACGTATCTCATCATTTTCAATGTAAAGGGTCCGCCATCTAACTTTTTTTTTCAAGTAGTACTTATTTCGTGAATGGTAACACTTAGCTCATGTCTGATTTGACAGATAATTAGTTTTATCCTTCCGCTGAACGAATATGGTTGTGTATACGCTTGAACAACGCTGAGAAATATTGCGACATTACTTTGAAAATCATGATAATGTTGCAGAATGTGTGCGAAAATTGCGTACGGATTTTGGAAGAAGAGAAGCACCGTCAGCTCCGTATGTTCGTTATCTTCTGAAAAAAGTGAAAGAAACTGGCATCTTCATCGATAAACCAAAGCGTGAAAAGCCAAAAACAGTGCGTGCACCCGAGAATATTGCTGCTGCGGCAGAAAGTGTGCGTGACGCGCCATCAACATCAATTCACCGTCGTTCTCAACAATTGAACATTTCGGAGACATCATTGAGACGAATTTTGCATAAAGACCTTGGTATGACGCCATACAAAGTCCAATTGGTTCAGGAGTTGAAGCCAACTGACCATCCAATGCGTTTTCGCTTCGCTAAGTGGGTGCACTCAAAACGAGCCACTGTTTGGTGCGGATTTTGGTCCAGAGGCATAATTGGGCCATTTTTCTTCGAAAATGAGCAAGGAGTGGCCATTACAGTCAATGGCGATCGTTATCGGGCCATGTTGAACGAATTTTTGTTCACAAAAATTGAAGAGGAGGATATTGGCAACATTTGGTTTCAACAGGACGGCGCTACGTGCCACACAGCCGAAGCTACACTCAATGTTTTGCGCCCTGTTTTTGAAGATCGTATTATCAGCCGCAGAGCTGATGTCGTTTGGCCACCTCGGAGCAGCGATTTGACACCGTTGGACTATTATTTGTGGGGTGCCGTCAAAGATAAGTGTTACGCCGACAAGCCAGAGACAATTGACGCTTTAAAGGACAATATTCGTGAAGACATTGGTGAAATACAGCTGCACACAATCGATAATGTGCTTAAAAATTGGACCGATCGTGTAGGCTACTGCATGGCCAGCCGAGGCAGCCATTTGAATGAAATTATTTTCCATTATTAACCGCAAGGATTGTACTTTCAAATAAAAAAAGAAATTTGAGAAAATATTCAGTAGTTTTTTTTATAGCATTTTCAAAAAAAAAAAAAATTATTTGGCGGACCCTTTAGATAGATGTAGATATAGCCGCAACTTAATCGGAGGGAACACTTCAAGAGGTTTCCTTGTAAGCTTGCGAGTTATTTTTTGAACAAACAAAGTACATATCTGCACAATGTAATTCAATTGTTCCTAATAATTGTTTATTATTATATAATATTTACTTATTATTATACAATATTTACTTATTATTATATGCATTTTTATTTTTACTATTTCAGGTTAAACGTTTACTGCTATGATAGCGCAACCAAATTTATATATGTGGTCTCACGAGGACAACGATCTCGACCATATATCATACCACATGATTTGGAATGCATTGTTCAAGATGTGGTTGAAACTCATCCTGGCCTTGACTTTTTGAGATCAGCAACTGAGTTTCATTCAATGTATATACAAACAGTTATAGCACGAATATTTTATACTGTCAATCGGAGCTGGTCTGGAAAAATTTCCGCTACAGAATTGCGAAATTCTGATTTACTCGAAGTACGTTACGTAGTACATGCATGCCATAAACCCAAAAATCTATAAAGTTAACTAGTTTATTCGATTGAGCAAATCTTTGTCAGTATAAAAAGGAAGATATGATTCTTTATATATTTAATAAATAAGTTCGGTACGTATAGGAAACAAAAATTATTATACTATTTAACTGCTTTATTAATTTATGTTCACATGTGCTACGCGTTGGAAACGAGTATATTTCGTAGTTTGTTTAATTCCATTCGGCCACATCATTTCATTACTGAGGCTGACGTTAGCGTTAGCATCATCTGGAGCCGAAGGGATATCTGGTGAAAATAAGTTTCTTTATGAAATAAAATTAGAATAAAATAGAACAAATAAGGCTCTCCGCAAAAAAAAAAATATTAAAGTTTATCTACTCTTTTATTACTAATTTAATTTTTCTCAATTACATCAAAGTCAACGAATATTAGAATGTCATTTAGGTCATTCCTCAATTATTTCCACGTTGAAAAAAATAAAACCACCCAAGCGAGCTGACAGACAATCTAATAATAGATCAATCTAATAGGATGTGTAATCTGAGTTTTAGGAATAAATTTGGAATTTAGAGTGATGTCTTATGATAGGATTTTTTGAAATATGCTCGTCAAACATTGAAAGAGCAAAAATGACTTCCTTCCAATATTAATTTTACTGTCGAAAAGAACGCGTAAAATAGAAGACATCGACATTAGACTTCGAACAAACTGTTATTACCTTTACGGCATAGATTGTGTCAACAAAATGTTCATAAATAAGATTACGTAATAACTCAATTTGAGAGAATTGTAAAATGGTATTCTGTATGAATTTAAATTTCACAAAGGGTACCTACATTTCTCTGATATCACCCAAAACCATCTTTGTATACAGTTATGTTGATGTTCGATACTAGGTTACAAAGCACGGATTGCAAGGATTGGGATTCCGTTTAATTCAGTGAAACTTCTGCCGAATTCAAATCATTAAAATGAAGAACATATATAAGTGATCTGGATATATAAGTTATCTAATTTATTTTCACCTGTCTTTTGCGCTAAATTCTCATTTTGTGTTAACAAATATAACAATATGCCAATTTCTGTCTGACGGTGGTGCGACCATGTGTGTGCATGCGGAAGATTTGTTCGTTCGTAAATCACCATATTTTGTAACATGAGAATACTTTAGGCATACGTACAACAGATGAAAGCGTGTTTTTTTTTGCATATAGGAAACGTTTTTTTTAATAACTTTAATAATGAAATGCTTTTTCTACTATACCGACTAGAACACCGAAAACCCAGTTAGGAATTCCTGTAATATGTGGAAAATGTTACAATAAGGACCTCAATACACATTCTCTTCGCTCTCTAAAATACTAATTTAGAGAAAACTAATATGTACCCCTCTCGTCTGAAAGAAGACAGCAACGCACAAAGTAACTTATATTTTGTACTGCAGTCGGTTATTCGCGCGAGGAACTCTGAAGTAACATCGATGTATTAAAAATAAATTTCACTTTGCCTGCACGAATTACAGTTGGCCGGAAAAACACTTCAATATTACAATGGCTAAGCTGAACCTAGTATTTTCTGTAACTCACTCGAGTTGACAATATCACAACGCTCGGTTTGGATGTGAAGTTAAATCCATTCTCAGAACCAAAATCAGAAGGCACATTGTAAATTCCCTTCTGTTTAAAAAACCATTTGAAACGCTTGTCCATTAGCATTAAGAATCAATTACGGTGGCCCAAAACAGTATAAATTCATGTATTCAGATATATTGGCCTACAACAAAATATATGTAGTTGAATGTTGACATGGTTTTAAAGCCATTTTGTGCACTGACGATGGTGGAATCGGCCGTGGACAGATCGAGTGAATTAGCAGTTCCTATTGTCACAAACTTCTTACATCAAAACATCAAGGTCAGGGTCTGAGTCAAACTTTCAATGATATCGCTGAGAAAGATAGCTTGTAGGTTTTTGTGGAAAGACGTGCAAACTATGTACTACGATGGAATACAATAAACAACAAATTACCAAATGAACAACTAAGCATGAAGAGAAACTCAGCCGGAAACAAACTCAGTTGGAAACAAATTTAGTTGTAACCGAAGTTGAGAGGTTTTTTTTACATCAACGCGCCTCGGATATGTGATAAAACCATTCAAAAAACTTCATTACACTAATCTTTGCTTCAGTTACTGGCAACTGACGAAAGTGCCAACCGTACATTGCTGTGTCAGGTTAATCCTCCCGCCGCTGCAGACCGCTAATTTAACACCAGCTACCACGGAATTATTCGATATTATCAGCTAAAACATTCATGGTGACTGGCGAGTGGTTGATCTTACTGGCGAATGCAATGCTTACATTAGAAATGGCAATGACTATACACATCCTTGCCAGGTTATTTGTTATCTGGAGACCGATCTCTTTTATTTAATACAGCTTTTTGATTTCTTACTGGTGAATATAATCGTTTACATTAAGAATGTATTGTTGCCGGATTATTTATGATCTGGCAGCCAGAATTATTTTAATACTAGTAAGCCACTTTGTCAATGGGAAATTTATGACAGTTTAGTTTCTATGGTATAATCCCTCGAAACAGATGGAAGTATGCGATAATGTCACACACATCAATGTATTCTCAAAGTTGAAACAACAAAAATGTTGTGCTGTTGAGGGGTGGAGAAAACAGAAATTCAATCAAAACATTAATGTGAAATGGGAGCCAAGTTCAATATTATGATATATTAATAAATCACGCGCTTAATCTTAAATCCGGTTTAAATCACTCCAGCATTAAGTTTTTGCTAAATTTTATTACATAGTGCACCACTTCAGACAAATACCTTTCCAACGGTGTATCGCACTTGGTGCGACTTTTAGTTTAGGAGGAGAAGCGTCTTCACTGGCGTATTATATATATAGATAGCTTTTTGAGTCCCATGAGTATTTGCAGGAACTATCATTGCCATATAGCCGTCCTGCTTTATGGTCGAACGAGCCAAATCGATGCACCGATTGGCGCAGACATATGGGATGATATCATCCAGATAGGAATCGTAGGTGGTTCAACAAATGAATCTTTTACACAAGTAACTTCACTGGGATGGGTGTTTGCTGTATTGAGGCTTTTTTCTCATCATTGACTCGTTCGTTGTATTCAATCTGTAGCAAAAATTATTGTTATAGGTTGTTACATATATGTTACATATATGTTACCTCGGAACGTGTAGAAGCAGTTCAATACCAAATAAGTTTGAGCGGAAATTTAAATTTTGTAATATAAAATTCTCTACGGAGTGTCAAAAGTTTCGGTGCATAACTTATATACTGGTAACTATTCATTTGCGCGAAAAAGTGTCTTCTGCTAAGCAAGGTCTTCAGTATCAGGAATGTCAAGTCGCCACAAAGCACAGAAATAAACTCTGTCTACACAATTTGCCTCTTCTTCACCTGCTATTAAACCACCCACCAACGACAAGGAGATGATTACAATCAAGATACTTGAAGAACAATTTGCTAAAAATGCCACATCAACGCAAAGTAACTTTACCAGGGAAGACGATAAATTGTAGTTGTTTTCGTCCAGTAAGTATTTTTCGTGGTAGTTGCTACTTGAACGAGAGCTTAACCAAACATTTCTTTCTCTTACAAAGTGCAGTTCGAAAGAAAGAAGTTACTCTCGGCTGTCTACCCTAAAAATGGGAACGTTTCTGTTAAGAAGATGACGAATGAGCTTTTCTATCGAAAGCCCAGATGGTCTACACTTCTTTGCTGCTGTCATGGATGACTCTGCTGCGATATATCATTCAAATACAAACATTGTTTACATTTTCTTTTGTTAAACTGATTTCTATCGTTCTTTGTGATTTCAAGCTTGTTGTAATATCTTTAGAAATATGAGTGGCCTAAGTGGCGCAAAAAAATCGGCACATTTAATGAGCAATGTTCTTTCTAAATATTGCAATGGTTTTAAAGGTTGTTATCTAAATTCATGTAGTCTTAATTCTTGGAAACTGGATTACTTGACTAGATTAAATTACTGTTGTTGATGTTATATGTGTTTGTGAAACTTGGTTTAGGTAAGATACTTCTGATGAGCAATGTAATATACCAAATTATATAATGTTAAGACATGACAGGATTACGGACACATGGGGAAGTGGAATAGTGGTTTTCTGCAAGCAGTCTTTTAAGTGCAATATTATTGGAAAATTGCCAACCTAGTCAGTGAGTTCTCATTTGCTGAAATCCATGATGGTTGCACGAAATGCCTGGTTACTTGTGCCTACATTCCTGATCGTACCTGTTCTCCTAAACCATTTTTCTCTGCGCTCTCTGAATTCTCAGCTAGGTATGAAAACATCATATTATGTATGAGGTTTTTACTGGTTCCTCTGCAACTTAAATAAAGGACTTTATCTCTTCGGTGGGGCCCGAGATTTTAGTATCCTACGAAAAATGCAAAAGGATGCACTCCGAGTTTGCTTGATCTCGCTATGGCTTCTAATCTTTTGCCAGTTATTTTGCTTGAACAGTTCTCACTTGATTCTCTTTCTGATCATTATCTATTCTTTTGTACGCTAAATATCAATTTTACACACTCTCCTGTCCCACTAATTCTTTCTTTTCGAGACTTCTCGTCTGTCAAAATTGATAATAGACTTATATAATATTATAGTGGTAATAGACTTATTTAATAAATATGTGCCAGTTAAAACAGTTTGGTTTCGTAATAATATCTGTCTGGCAATATCTGCTATCAAAACCAGTAATAAACTGTATAGTAAATGGAAACGTATACCGTCTGTTTCTAACTGGGCGGCGTATAAAGCGGTATTCTTATTATAAGAAGCTTCAAAAGAATATATTTCGCATCCAAACTAATCAAGTCTCTTCCTTTTAAGAAACTGTGGAGTAATCTAAAACGCATTGGGGCATCCAAGGCCACCCAAATGTGAAATTGATTTCTCGAGAAATACTCCTTTGTCTCCTTAAAAGGGATTGGTTTTGAGATTCAATCTGTAAAGGAGGTGGATGTTGCAAACTATGTGGCAAGTCCAATGCTGTTGGTGAGGATGGGGTTCAACTGCGTTTTATAATAATGATTTAGTCTTACTGCATATCGCATTTGATCCACATAAATAACCACTTTATAACCATGTCTCTTTCATGTCATCTTTCATCAAACAATGGAAAATAGCCAGAATTATACCGGTTGCCAAAAAACATATCCATGTCTTGGCGGTGGGTTTAAGACCTATAAGCCTTATACCGTTTCGGTCGAAAGTCTTTGAGGAACTAATTCCTAAACAGGTTTTTCAATATCTCACTGATAACTGTTTATTGTATAGAGAACAATTTGGTTTCAGAACTCATCACAGCTGTTTCTGATCCTGATCAAAATATTGGAAGATATCAGTTTGATATATGATAATGCTTCTCTGTTTGCTTGATTTCTCGAAGGCTTTCGACAAAGTGAACCACAAAATAATTTGCTGGAAGCTTAGGCATAAATTCGGTTCTGAATTAGCTGTCAAGACTTTCTTTCAGATAGATATCAAAGTGTGGTTACTCAAAATACTTCCTCCGCTCTTTTAACGGTGAAACTCAGGGATCAATTTTTGGCCCCATTTTATTTTCAATGTTTATTAACGACTTGTCTTCTGTCTGTAAACATACGAAAGTTCATCTCTATGCAGATGATGCCCAAGTTTATTTAGTGAAGCCGCTATCAAAAATTGACGAATTATAGCCAATCTAAATGGGGACCTCTCTAGTATTTCCGAATGGTCTATTTCAAACGGGTTAATGCTAAACTCAAAAAAGTTACAGGTTGTACCCATTCTAAGAAAAAAGTTAACCCTTAACACCATCCCCGATAGCCTACTCTCGAGAAACAAATTTAATGTGGTGGAATTGATGAAAACAAAGCTAAAATGATGCAAAAATCGAAGCGCACGTGTACGTTTGCTCGATAGAATGTTTACTGCTACACTAAATTATATCCCCTACACTGACTAAATATATAGTACAAGTATAAACACATTTGTACTTGTGTTGAAATGTCTATAAAGAAAGATAGAGGATTGGGGATTATATAGAGAACAAAACATATGCTAGGTAACAATAGTGCGCTGTGGCCAGGCAACTGTTTTCTGATGCGCTGAGTCATGTATGAGGAGTAGCTGTTTAAACAGCTGTAACTTTGTGAGTTTTGAACATTCATATAATATTTTTAAAAGGTGCACCATTCAGAAAATCAATTAAAAAAGATGCGGCGGGGTTTGTGAACGTGTTAAATGTCCTTGTAAATCTCGATGCATCTTAAATTCGAAGCGAAGATTGAAAATATTTAATGTCATAATTGAAATTACTGAACTGACAAATGGAAAACTTTGTTTGTTCGCCTGATTTTGAAAAGGCATTTCCTCGACCATGAATGATTGTCAAACCAAGTTAAGTTGCCCTAAGTATTTCAGTGTTTACGAAGCAAACTCATGAAGTAAGTGTCGTTAAAGATATGTACTTCTAACACCCAGCTGGGTGCCTCTCGCTTTATTCAATTACCTTTATAAATGAATGAAAATAATTTTATAGACTAAAAGAATTAATTTGTTACAATATTTTGGTGCCAACGACTATGTGTTAGATTAGTCACATGATGCCGTTGCGGCAGTCATTTGATATACAAGTAAACGAGGTAAAATTGGATATCCCTCAACCGTACTTACTCAATCACTGTAAAAAATGCCATAATCTAGTACGATTTTGTTTCTATAAACCATTTTGTACTTTGTTATAAACATTTGCTGATGTACATATGAATCATTGTAATTTGACAGTCGTCACGATTCTTTCGACCCGGCTAGATCGGTTTTCTTTTGCGTTAAATATTGTAAGCGAAGTGTATTAAATAATAAACACAATAATTGAAATATACATATAGGCGTAGTTTTTTGTTCTTTATGTCAACAGTAGCGACTTTCAATTTTTCAAATTGGTGCCGAAACCCGGGACGCTTGAGATATAAAGAAGTAATTGCAGATCTTACAATATCGGTCGTGACTACTCAGAGATCGTGGTGTTTCTATTGTTTTTTTTTTTTTAAATGGAGTTTCAAGCGAGAGCTGGCTATAGGAGCCAGATAACCAAAGTCGTGAAAGAAGCAGCAGAGTACCTTAATTCCCTTAATATAAATACTGATGACACAGCAAAATTGGAGTCAGCCGAGGAGGAGCTTGCATTTTACCTTAAACGTTTAACAACTGCCAATGATAATCTCCGTTTAATAAATGCCGAATTTGTGTCCAAAAATTTTGAGGACAAGAATGCAGAAAAGACGGCTGAGTACGAAGACACCGCTGCAGGAATGATAGCGAGATTGGAAGTACGTTTATTAAAGGTACAAGGACGCATTAATCCCCTTCAAAACAGTGTAAACACCCAAAGGCCATCCATATCCACTAAATCGCATTGTACCAAGCTACCCAGATTGGAGATGAAAAAGTTTTCCGGCGACCATCACGAGTGGATTCCTTTCTGGGATAGTTTTCGCACAACTGTACATGAAAACGACAGTCTTACTGGCGCTGAGAAGTTCAATTATTTGCAGTCCGTTTTAACGGGAAACGCGGCAAAAACCATAGCGGGATTTACTCCAACAGATGCCTGCTACGATGGTGCTATCTCACTCTTACAGGAAGAGTATGGTGATGCCGAAAAGCTGATCGACAAACTAATGCAACAGCTCATGGCGCTTCCTGTCGTTCACAATAGAAGAGATGCAACAGCTTTAAGACAGCTATATAACACCGTAATAGCATGCAGCCGCTCACTCACAGCACTAGGTGTACCGTCATCCCATTACTATATAATGTTAAAAACCATTCTTTTAAAATGCATGCCAAGCGAATTACGTATAGCCTACCATCGTATACAAAAGGAGACATCCATAAAAGAAGAAGACGGGGAACAAGGCAGGGATGGCCCATCTGATAATGGCTCTACTCTGTCCTTTGATGGAGATAGGCAAGTAAAACACATACTACGTTTTCTTAAACAAGAAGTAGAGTCCGTAGAGAGAGCAGATGTTGGAAAGTATGGTATAAAATCCAATACAAAAAACACGTACCCGTCGACGGCAGCTGGTCTCTTCACTCCCGCAGGTGTCATGCCATGCTTTTTTTGCAAATCAACCGAACATTTGACCAGAGAATGTAGCAGTCCGCGCACCCTGGACGAAAAGAAGCAAATGTTGAAAAGGGATGGTAGGTGCTTCCGATGTAGTGGTAGTGGTCATACTGCAAGATACTGTAAAGCGAGAGGGGTAATATGCAGAAACTGCAAACGTCATCACGCCACTGCTTTATGCGACAATAAAAGAATGATACCCGTAACGAATGATGGAGGAAAGCCAAACGACAAACAACCCACTAGTGACACGGTAATGTTAAATCCAACACTTAATTTGTCGGCGCATGGTATTTGTAAACAAACAAATTATATATTTTTGCAAACCGTACGGGTTTTGTTATCGAAAGCTAACCCCTCTACCAACCCAAAGGAAATCTTTGTTCGTGCAATTATTGACGGTGGTAGCCAGCGAACTTATGTGCGGGAGTCTATTGTTAAAAAACTTAAATTGCCATCTTTGGGTCTAATTAATATGTCGGTTATCCCATTTGGTGAAAAACATCTTCCCAGCGTCAAGGAGATGAAGACAGTAAAGGTGGTTGTGCGCAGTCAATTCAGTGCCAAATGTGTCGAGATTGTTGCCGTTGTTGTGCCGGAGATATGTTTTGACATACTGCTCGCTCCCGACGGTTGTAAACAGCAACTTAATGGACTTTGTTTAGCCGATTCAAACGAACTAGGTCGCCATCAAGAGGAAGGTATAAACGTACTTATCGGTGCAGATTATTTCTGGCAAGTCGTGACGGGAAAATATCGAAGAATAACAAATCGTCTGACAGCGGTGGAAACAATTTTTGGATGGACGATTCAGGGACCCTATGCCGATAGTAAGAATGAAATTTCCAATAATAATATCTCGACCCTTTGCAGTTTGGCCTTTTTTGAAAATATGTGGAGTATGGAGAGTTTGGGTATACGAAACGACGAGACCGAAAAGCAGACATTTACCGAAGAACTTCAGGCGAAATGCATACGAAAGACAACATCCAGATATGAAGCTCGTTTGCCCTGGAGAGCGACAGTTGGGAATTTGGGAAATAATAAAGAAAATGCTGCATCCAGGCTGCACGCACTCACCAAGAGGCTGGCTCGAGAACCGTCAAAGCTCCAAGAATATGACAACACCATGCGCGAGTTTATTGCTTCTGGGTGTGCTGAACCCGTACCGTCAATTGATTCCAATAAAAAGACCATCTATTACATGCCGCATTGTCCAGTTTATCGTCCAGAGAAGAGTACAACAAAATTACGAATCGTCTTCGATGCCTCGTCACATGTCCCAGGTAAATTGTCTTTGAATGATTGTTTATGGACAGGTTCGAACCTACTTCCAGATATTCTAAGAATCCTGCTACGTTTTCGTGTTCGAAAGATCGGTCTAATAGCCGACATAGAGAAGGCCTTTTTACAGATCGCTTTGGCAGAGCAAGAAAGAGACAGCCACAGATTTGTTTGGTATTCTCAGAAAACCGATTCTACAACGGACTATAAAACGGAGAAAGATTATCGTATGACACGCGTCACATTTGGGGTCACCTGCAGTCCTTTTTTGCTATCCGCAACCTTGAAATTTCACATCGATAAACAATCGCTGGAGTTTGCAGATACTTGTGCGAATTTGCGACAGTCATTTTATATGGATGATCTAATAACCAGTGTTGACAGCAGAGATCAGGCCATAAGATTTCATATGGAATCTGTTGAAATTCTACGCCGTGCCTTTATGAATCTGCGGAAGTGGACCAGCAATGATGCAGACGTTCGAACTTATCTGGGACAGACTGACCAAGGAAATGTGCCTGTGGTATTGGGGATAAAATGGAATACATATACGGATGAATTAATGATTAACTTGAATAGTGATGAGTTACAAACTTTGAATCTGCCCACAAAGCGTAATATATTGAAAGTGATTGCGCGTGTTTTTGATCCCTTAGGCTATTTGAGCCCGATCCTTATAAAATTAAAAATACTTTTTCAAATTTCATGGAAAAGGAAGGTTGACTGGGACACGCCGTTAGATGCTGAATTAAGCAAAGAGTGGTATTCTTCCTTTATGAATTTAAATAAGATAACTGAATTATCACTTCCAAGATGGCTCGGTACAGAGAAGGGATTAAAGCCCCCAGAATTGCATATTTTTGCGGACGCTAGCTTGAAAGCATTTGGAGCAGTCGCCTTCTTACGAATACAACAACCCGGTGTTGGCACAACGGTAAGATTTTTGTGTGCTAAGGCGCGTGTAGCACCTCTTAAAGAAAATAAAGAGAATGATTTAAGCCTTCCAAAATTGGAGTTAACTGCTGCGTTAATAGCGTCCCGACTGAGTCGTTATTTCAAAAAATCAGATATCCCCTTCGAAAAGATGTATCTTTGGACAGATTCGCAGATCGCCTTGCATTGGATAAAGGAACATGCAAAAAAATGGAAGCCATACGTGTTTAGCCGAGTTAAGGAGATCCAGGAACTCACTAACACAAGTGACTGGCACCATTGTTCGGGTAAAGAAAATCCGGCAGATCTGCTCACCAGGGGAATATCCGTCGAGAAGTTCGATTCCTCTACATTGTGGACAGATGGACCGTCATGGCTCCAGAAGACTAAGGACGAATGGCCAATTGAAATTCCAATAGAAGAAGAGTCCTTAAATTTGCAGGTTTCTTCTGCAAGGTTGGATTTGCACCCAGTTAAAGAAATTGTACCGGTTTTTCAATACGAGAGAATAGGGAATTGGAAGAAGATGCTAAGGATTACGGCTTACGTTCTTCGTATAACTAATAAGTTGATGGGCAGAGAAGTTGTAACCACAAAATGTACACACACAATGGAGCTGCAGCAGGCGGAGCTTTACTGGTTAAGATATTTTCAAAATTCTTATTTCGCTAACGAAATTTTATCTTTGCAGGAGCACAAACCTGTTCCTCGCTCATCTTCCCTCCTGACTTTGAATCCTTTTCTCGATGATCAGGGATTACTTCGTGTAGGAAGTAGATTGACGCAACTGGATGAACCGTTTGATGTTATAAGTCCTATTATCCTTCCGAGGGACAGTTATTTAAGCAAGTTAGTTGTGATTGACCAGCATGAGGCATTACTCCATGGCGGCGTTAACTCGGTGTTGGCTCAGCTCCGAAAAAGATTTTGGTTGATTGGTGGTCGTCAGCTGATCAAAAAAACGATAAGCGCTTGCCGAATTTGTAGAAGATTTCGAGGAAAGTTTGCTTCACAACCGTTTGCTCCCCTTCCTCGAGAACGCATGCTAGCATCCAGACCATTTGAGACCGTTGGTGTGGATTTCGCAGGGCCGCTTTACACCAAATCCGATGATACCAGATCCAAGGTGTATATAATGATATTTACATGTGCAGTTGTTCGGGCTGTGCATTTGGAATTGGTGTTAAAATTGACAACTGAATGCTGTCTATTAGCCATACGACGTTTTATTGCCAGAAGAGGTTTGCCAAAGATCATTTACTCCGACAACGCGAAGACTTTCAAAAGAGCTGCCAACGATTTGGGGCATGTTGGAGAAATTTTGAATGGAGAGCTATTTAATTGTTTCCTTTGTAATCGTGGCATTACATGGCGCTTCAGCGTTGAAAGGGCTCCCTGGTGGGGGGGATTTTGGGAGCGGCTAGTAAAAAGTGTAAAAGATATTTTAAAGGTTACCATCTGGAAGGCGCAAATAGGAAATGAAGAACTTATAACTCTTTTGGCGGAAGCAGAACGCATCATTAATATGAGACCACTGACCTATATTAGCGATGACCCGACGGATTTGACTCCTTTAACTCCTGATATGTTCCTAACTGGTCATTCTCCCAGCACCAACAACGATAAAGGGGATGTAACCATTGCCTCAGACCTGCGGACAAAATGGAAGACGAACACCCGGTATACTTCCTTTTTGTGGAAGAGGTGGAAAGTTGAGTACCTCAGTCTCTTGCGTTCTGTACATCATTCCAAGCAGTGCCTTTCACGAGAAATACGCACTGGAGACGTTGTCCTAGTTTACGACGCAGCTACACCTCGTATTCACTGGAAGCTAGCCCTAGTGGAAACCTGTTTCCCAGGACGTGACAATAAGATAAGAGCCTGCGAAGTTCGTTTTGCTGACGGCAAGAAGTTACGACGTGCTATACAACACCTATATCCGCTTGAGATTCGCGAGCAGGCCCGCCCGGAGGATGTAAAAAATGCCATAATCTAGTACGATTTTGTTTCTATAAACCATTTTGTACTTTGTTATAAACATTTGCTGATGTACATATGAATCATTGTAATTTGACAGTCGTCACGATTCTTTCGACCCGGCTAGATCGGTTTTCTTTTGCGTTAAATATTGTAAGCGAAGTGTATTAAATAATAAACACAATAATTGAAATATACATATAGGCGTAGTTTTTTGTTCTTTATGTCAACAGTAGCGACTTTCAATTTTTCAAAATCACAAAGTAAAAATATACCCAAATCGAAAATAAATTTTTTGAATTTTATTTGGGAGTACAAAGTTATACTCCAATTCAATTTCAATTATGGTTGAAACGGACCATAAAACGGTCGTCCCCTTTTCAGTTTTATCAAACATCATTTAATACCGTCAAGAGGTCTGACCTACCAACCTTCCGAACATTTTGTGAAGCCACAATGTAGGCAATAACTTGGATGATAATCTTTTGTAGGTCACTCAATCAAAACGAGGCAATAAGTAACGCGTTTCGATAGCACCATAAAGCCGTCATATAGCTCTGTAGGTGTGGGGTTTCTCTATCATATTCAACAACAGTTCTTTAAATTCTATTAACTCGACGCGGAGGAAATAGGATTTCTCACGAAGAGATTACATGAATAGTTTTTGAGAGAAGAAGGTCACAAAGTGGCACACGGAAATCAGCGAACGTCGATCTAGCATGGAGGTAAGAGAAGACGAACTGGAGAAAGCTCTTAATTTCGTTCCGGTTCCTTATTCTTTGCCGCAGCTAACGCCACTAGTAACTTCCTGGTTTCCCACAGTCACTTTCAACCGCATTCAGCCTTAGCTACTTGGCCTAAGGACCCACTGCTTCGACGATTCGGTCCCGGGACCTGCCTTGTAACTTGGCTCCATTCTTCCAACCCTGGGTTACAATAGTTCGATGGATAATTATTCTGGACCGTCAAATTCAATTCGAAAATTAATTCGAAAGTGTGGCAGGGAAAAGACCAACGCGCTGGCCATCCAATTAAAAACGGGTACAACTTCAATGTAATAAAAAGGGACTTTTTTACCAACAGATTTGACTGAATTTATATTTGTTGAGATGTTTGGTAGTTGTGAAAAGTTAGTCCTTGGTTGTGTTTATATGGCTCCCGATGTCGTCAACGCAAATCCGCTGAGGGAAATTTTGGAAGAACTTGCTCCATCTTACTCAAATATCGTAATCTGTGGTGATATGAACCTTAACATATTACGAGGTAACAATTGAACACTAAAACAAATGATAGAATATTTTGGTTTTACATTTGTAAGTCGAATACAACCTTCACATTTTCCTCCAAATGGTGCGCCATCCCTGTTAGATATTGCATTAGTTTCAAACTCCGAATTGTCAAGCATTACGATCAGATCCTTGCTCCCGGTTTTTCGTACCATGATATGATCCTGTTTAAAATAAATGTGACATTGCCAATTATGGGAGGAATCATTTTCAAACTGTATCAGTATGAGAACATAAACAAAAATGCACTTTTTGCTGATTGTCTTGCCTCTAATTGGCTTCCAATACACAACACAAATTGAGATATCTGTTCGAAAAACATGTCCCGTTGAAAAAAGTGAAGACGGAAAAGAACAATACACCTTGAATAACGCGTGAAGTTTGTGATCTGATAAAGACTCGTGATCTGATAAAGTCGTGGGGTGCGAACTAACTTAAACTTAACGTTTGTAATGAAAGGATGGAGCGCAGTAATAAATCTAAAGTTACTTGTGCCGACAGTTCACATAGTTTTCATTCTTCGTGCGTGAATATTGAATTTTCTGACACTGATTATTTAAACTCAAATAACATTAAATACCGGTGTGACAAATGCAGTGTTCTTCGTCGCAAGTCTTTACAACTGCAACCAATAGTGCCGCATAACACAACAACAATGAATCAACAATCACAAATAGAGCGATAAAAACCTGCTAAACAACTCAAACCTACGGACAAGCCTAAATCAAAAAAAAAACTGCTACACCAAAGCACACACCAACAGCACTCAATACCACCTCGAACCGAAAGCTTGTGTTCGATAGGAGTCGCGCAGTTAATCGAACCTCCTCCAAACCCATCGCCGCAGCCACAACACAACGACGCTGTAACTATGCAATTACTATATGAAGAAAAAATAAACTTGAAGAAAATAAATTCCGATTTTCTATCGTTACTGCAAGCGTTACAAGAGGAAAATGTTGGGCTAAGGCGTAAGGTAATATGTCTAGAAAATAAAATGAATTGGAGGGGACAAAAGCCTCTGGAAAATGCAGTTGAAGTCGTGGGTATCCCTAAGGTAAACAACGGCGACGCAGTTGCGTGTGTTCAAACACTTTTTGGTGAAGCGCTTAATGTTGATATTTCCGCCGATGAAATACAAATATTCTACGTTAAACCAACAAAAAATAAATTCAAATAACGACGGAAACATTGTATTCGTTCAACTCTCTTCACACGCAGTAAAACAAAAGTTGATGTCCAGGAGAAAGTCAGAGAAGGACAAAATATATGCTTCAATATTTGCCGGTAATAAAAAAAGTTGAATTTATATCAATGCTTCCTTAAAATACAATCGAGCTTTACTTATTGCTGCAAAAAAAAATTAAAAAAAATTAAACAAATTTAGATATCTTTGGTTTAAGAATTCTCAGATATTGCCTCGGAAAGTTGAGAATGGTGAGGTTATAGTTATAAGATCTTTTGCTGACTTAGATACTATACAAGATTAGTTTTTTCTTTGTTCTTTATGTTGAATTCAATTAACAATCTCGGTCTTATACGAGTAAATAACGATCTCACAATTTCAACCATTCGAAATAGCTCAGATAAAATTTTTGAAACTAAGCCTAATGATCTTAAATCTGTATACATAGTACACGTATGTAAGTAAGTAGTTTGCCGCGAAATTTCGATATCCTGTGTTGTAATCTTGAGTTGATGAGTATAATTTACCTAATTACATATTTTATGCGTGTCCTAATGATTCATACTCTTCGGGTGGAGTTGGAGTCTTTGTGCATGAAAAGTACGAGTTGTCTGCATAGATTTCACTCAAAACCAGAGCAGGTGTTTTTTGATAACTCTATTTTTGTGGATCAAGAATGTGATAGGCGTGATATTGTGCTGCGCACCCATGACGAAAGCTTGCAACGGATAAGCGAAACTCATCGGGCCTATAATAGTCTCCAGTATCCTCTGATTTATTGTCGCGGTGAAGACGGATATAATTTTGGGTTTTCCAAGTAAATCCTACTACCGGGACGCCAAATTATAATAAAAAAAACATCCGCTCTGCAGTTCTATTCGTACCTTATGCATATACGACGCAATAAAATTTGCTCATTTGCACCGCTTTCGAGGTATTTTCAATCAGTTCGCGGTTGATATGTACGCTAAAATCGAAACAGAGCGTATGGTATACATTCGAACAAATAGAAAAAGATTACGCGTGGAAAATTAAATTGATCTACAGGACGCCACGCAGCAGGATACTAACGTTGAGGAACTGGGGCGGTTGGTAATTCTGCCATCGAGTTTCACAGGAGGGCCGCGCTACATGCGGGAGCGCACACAAGATGCGTTTTGTTATGTAGGAAGTACGGACGCCCGGACCTCTTCATAACGTGTTCCACTAATCCTAAGTGGGATGAAATCATCCAAGAACTTTTCGCAGGCAAAGCTTCCTATGATCGACACGATGTCATAGCAAGAGTTTTCCATTTAAGACTCAAGTTAATGATTAACTTGCTGACAAAGGAAAATGTATTTGGTGCACCTTTGTGTTTTATGTATACTGTTGAGTGGCAGAAGCGTGGTTTGCCGCATGAACACATTCTTCTATGGCTGAAGAAAAAAATCCGTCCCAACGACGTCGATAACATAATTAGTGCGGAATTTCCGGACCCCAACGCAGACCCAATATTGCACGATATTGTAAAGAATCAAATGTTGCATGGTCCCTTTGATATATTGAATACCAACTCTTCCTGCATGGAAAATAACCGCTGCACGAAAAAATATCCAAGAGCACAGATCCAATACACTATAACAGGAGAAGATGGGTATCCATTATATCGTCGGCCGATTTCCTCGATGATGGATTCACTGCACAAGTAAGACAATGTGGGCAGCAAATCGTGGTAGACAATAGATGAGTCGTACCTTACTCACCAGTATTGTCAAAGGCATTTTGGGCCCACATAAACGTTGAAATGTATAACAGCGTTCAGTCCATAAAATACATATGTAAGTAAATAAGAGGTAGCGACCAAGCTACTTTTTCATTGCAAAATAAACACGACGAAGTGACACAATTCCATTCAGGCCGTTATATAAGCTCTTCTGAGGCTATGTGGCGTATTTTCTGTTTTCCAATCCACGAGAGATAAACACCGGTCATACATCTTGACGTTCACTTAGAGGGCCGACAGCGCATATATTTTGATCCTAAGAATATCACAGAGCGTTTAGAAAACCCAAGAAAGACAACTTTACTGGCATTTTTTCTATTATGTGAGACAGACAGCTTCGCTAAAACGCTACTGTACGTGGAAGTTCCGTCTTACTTCACATACAATAAACAACATGGTATTTTAAATCGACGAAAACGAGGTGCTGTGGTAGAAAGTATCTCAGGCGGGTTCAAGGAACACGTCATAGGAAGAATCTATACAATTCATCCAAACAATTCGGAGTGCTATTATCTGCGCTTGCTGTTGCACACAATACGAGGACCCACTTCTTTTGCCGTCTTGCGAATGGTTGATGACGTCGAACATTCCACCTTTCAAGCTGCTTGCCTTGATGGATGATGACCAGTACTGGGACGACACGCTGGCTGAAGCATGCGTCCGCGAGAGCCGGTGGCGAATTAAACGACACACTGTGGGATAGTATTTTGAACAGTTGTTTGAAGCCTATACAAGAAACAGTTTTGTCTATTGGTGGTAAACTTTTGTTAAATTATGGTGAGCAAAGGTCAGCATGGTAACAGAGAGTATACATCCGAAACCAACTGCAACCCCGTCGAACTAGCACAATCACTGCGAGCTGTAAGCTTAGCCTTACAGCAGAGCAGCAAAATATTTTCGATCGGGTTTGCCAAAGTGTAACCAACAGCTCTGGAGAACTGTTATTTTTAGATGCATCCGGTGGAACTGAAAAAAAATTTTTAACGAAAATAATTCTAGCTCAGATACGACGCCTTGGCTGTGGCGTCTTCAAGAATAGCAGCTTCATTACTCCCCGGTGGTAAAACTGCTCATGCATTATTTTACAATTTTACAATACCTTTACAATCAGACATCACTGACAGTCCAGTTTGCAACATATCCCGAAAAAGTGATAAAGCTCAAGTTTTGCGAGACTGTTGTCTAATTGTGTGGGACGAATGCACTATGGCACACCGTAAAGCGTGGGAAGCCGTTAACAGAACATTACAGGATATACGACAAAACGATAGACCGATGGGCAACATTACAGTGCTATTTTGCGTAGATTTTCCACAAACGCTGCCAGTGGTACCACGAGGCAAAAGAACTGATGAAGTAAACGCCTCTCTGAAAAAGTCAAGTCTCTGGTCCAGCATTAATCAAATGAACTTGGCTGTCAACATGCAGGCACGAATCCAAACGCAGAACATTTCTCCGATTTGCTACTTAAAATTGGTGAAGGAACGTTTCCGGATGAAAATTAAAAATAAATTTATCACATCGTTTATGCCAAACAGTGTCTTCTACTGAAGAACTTATCTCATCCGTTTACGGTGATATATTACAACTAAAAAACAGTGAGAATTCTTCGGTTATTTTCCATGCAGGAAGAGTTGGTATTCAATATATCAAAGGGACCATGCAACATTTGATTCTTTACAATATCGTGCAATATTGTGCCATAATACATGGCAAATATTTAATTTTGTTCATTTTATTGCATATTAAAAAAGAAACTTGTATTTGGTTCACCCTTTAGTTTTGCCGGAAGTGTAGACAATGTTGTTGATTCGTATAACCACCTCTCTGTAGTGTCGTAGAGACTTCCCTTTTTGTAGTACAGCTATACCATATAAACGTCGTTGTGCCCCATCATACCTGATCTTTTTTGTTTTTACTTTGGTTCATTCTTAGCTGTACACACGACGCATTTTGGCCACCCTGTTCCAAAGTCATCTTTTGTACTGAGCCAGCAGAAACATTCACGACCTTAGTCCAATGTTTTTTTTAAGCCCAGGTATCCCCTGAATACGTCGCTGTGCTTTTCCTGTAACATTTCATGCACTTTCGAACTGTTCATCACGGGCTGCATCTTGAACGTCCTTTCATCCTTTCATATGTTTTGAGGCAGGGATTTTTGACCATCGAGTTTCCTCTTGTTTCCCATCCAGACTGATCTTCTTTCTGAACGTTCCGAATCACTTCAATAGTCTTTTCTCTTACGAAGCCTTATTTTAAACTCGAACATCTGCAATAGTTCGATTCGATCTGAAACTCAGAGTTTTTTTAACTACATCAACCACTTCCAAATCGCAGAAGGAATATTCTTCCATCTCGTTTAAGATTTAGAGTAAAAAACCATTGAATTTCTGAGAGAGCGCTCAGAATGTCATCGACCTTGAACAAAAGATAGCGACGCAGTGACGAAAGTTGCACATTTCTTCAAAAAGTTTCTCTTCTTTTCTCCATTCATCATCATTTTTAGGAAGCTGAAAATAATGAAAAAATTAATTCCTGAACTTAAAGATAAATATAGACATGTTGTATTTAATAGGGGGTGAATGCAGAAAACAAACTTGTTAAAATGGCTTACGAGCATTTGCAAGATAGCAATGATGATGCATCAAATTTAACAAGTGGATGGGCATCCCATTATACAGAATTGCTAAGCCAACAGAAAGTTTTTGTGAGGAAATTTTTTTCTTATACACTGTTAACTGGTTGCCACAGTTTGCTGGAAAGTGGAGACAGATCATTTGCTCCATGGAGTGATTTGTCCCTTACATCACCGCCACCAGTGCCGCAAAAATTATTATTATTCTTTGTGCAACAGGCACAACCTTCCCGTGTAGTGTGTAGCACCAAGTCAAATGATCGTAAAATGTATACAAATATACCCAAGAACTATTCGACAATTGCTCTTAAATGAAAACTGTAAACAAAAATAAACAAATAAAAAATATATTTTACTTACTTTTATATTGTTTTTTAATACTGTTGTATTGGCTTTTCATTTCTCCATTACAATATGTCTTATAGTTTGTGGTGCCAATGCTGACAAGAACTTTAAGTCTTCAAATGATTCCCCACATAATGTTATTGACAGGAGAAATTGATATTCTCATTAATGCGTTATTTTATTTATTACTAGCTGGACCCGTGCTCGCCTTGCTTCTCCCTCAAAATTCTTCCTCATTCATAAAAATCCATACGTATGTAATATCAACGCGGCTAAAGACATTAAAGTATTTGTCTAAATCCATGAAATTGTGTACAATGAAATTTATTGATTAATTGCATTTTATCATTTTCATTACAATGGGTAATGAATTAGCCTAATTGCGGATTTCATATTTCTCAAAATTCAATATATTTTTCCCATACTCGTATATTGTACTAGCACTCGTAAAATGTGATTTTTCTACTATGTATTTGACCGATTGCCCATAAACTTTTACGGCCTGTTTTATTATTATGAACTCAAAAGTTCAGAGCATGCGATGGATGAGAAAACAGTAATGATTCAATGATAAAGGCATTTACGGTAAACATAATTTTTTTATTAATTCAAATTTCCGACAAAAATATGAGCGCGGCAGGATAATTTCTAAAACAGGTAGTAATGTACCTACGCAGATTTTTTACACTAATTGTATCTACTATAAATAATTGACAATCGTATTTTGTTACGGTTCATTTTTTATAAAGCTTCTTTACATTTTTACTGCCGCTGACACGGAAAGAGAAACGTATAATTGGCCGTGTGAGAAGCAGTCGGTGGTGAGGTCCACGCCGGCGGTACATAATGTTTGACCCTGCGCCTTATTTATTGTCATCGCGAAGCATAAGCTGATAGGAAATTGCACACGCTTAAATTGGAACGGAAAGTTGTTAGGTATTATCGGGACTCGAGGGACATGTTCGCGGACTCCATAGCCCATCAACACTTCCGCCTCTACCAGATTTCGTTGCAGATTTGTAACTCTAAGTCGGGTGCCGTTACACAATTTAGGCGGGCTCAATTCTCTCAGCAAAATAATAGGTACACCTATTTTCAGTTTTAATTTATGTGATGGAAGCCCGGGAGCAGATAGCGAGTTTAAAAATTCGACCGGATATCTGGTTGTTTCTTCTTGGTCCATAAGCCGGTTGATAGAAGTGTATTCTGTACTTTGACCATCAACACGTGCCAATATCTCGCTATGAATTGCTGCAGCCTGGTAAATTCGAGGCATCAAAATAGCTCACTCATAAACCCAAGAATTCTCACTGTTTTTTAGTTGTAATATATCACCGTAAACGGATGAGATAAGTTCTTCAGTAGAAGACACTGTTTGGCATAAACGATGTGATAAATTTATTTTTAATTTTCATCCGGAAACGTTCCTTCACCAATTTTAAGTAGCAAATCGGAGAAATGTTCTGCGTTTGGATTCGTGCCCGCATGTTGACAGCCAAGTTCATTTGATTAATGCTGGACCAGAGACTTGACTTTTTCAGAGAGGCGTTTACTTCATCAGTTCTTTTGCCTCGTGGTACCACTGGCAGCGTTTGTCGAAAATCTCCGCAAAATAGCACTGTAATGTTGCCCATCCTGTAATGTTCTGTTAACGGCTTCCCACGCTTTACGGTGTGCCATAGTGCATTCGTCCCACACAATTAGACAACAGTCTCGCAAAACTTGAGCTTTATCACTTTTTCGGGATATGTTGCAAACTGGACTGTCAGTGATGTCTGATTGTAAAGGTATTTTAAATAATGCATGAGCAGTTTTACCACAGGGGAGTAATGAAGCTGCTATTCCTGAAGACGCCACAGCCAAGGCGTCGTATCTGAGCTAGAATTATTTTCGTTAAAAAAATTTTTTCAGTTCCACCGGATGCATCTAAAAATAACAATTCTCCAGAGCTGTTGGTTACACTTTGGCAAACCCGATCGATAATGTTTTGCTGCTCTGCTGTAAGGCTAAGCTTACAGCTCGCAGTGATTGTGCTAGTTCGACGGGGTTGTAGTTGGTTTCGGATGTATACTCTCTGTTACCATGCTGACCTTTGCTCACCATAATTTAACAAAAGTTTACCACCAACAGACAAAACTGTTTCTTGTATAGGCTTCAAACAACTGTTCAAAATACTATCCCACAGTGTGTCGTTTAATTCGCCACCGTCAATTATTTGCCTCGTGTCTCATCAGTCCGCAGAATACCAACATTACGGCAAATAAATAAATGACGGAAGGGACGTTGGCTCTCGCGGACGCATGCTTCAGCCAGCGTGACGTCCCAGTACTGGTCATCATCCATCATATTCCGCGCCCGGCAAGCAGCTTGAAAGGTGGAATGTTCGACGTCATCAACCATTCGCAAGACGGCAAAAGAAGTGGGTCCTCGTATTGTGTGCAACAGCAAGCGCAGATAATAACACTCCGAATTGTTTGGATGAATTGTATAGATTCTTCCTATGACGTGTTCCTTGAACCCGCCTGAGATACTTTCTACCACAGCACCTCGTTTTCGTCGATTTAAAATACCATGTTGTTTATTGTATGTGAAGTAGGACGGAACTTCCACGTACAGTAGCGTTTTAGCGAAGCTGTCTGTCTCACATAATAGAAAAAATGCCAGTAAAGTTGTCTTTCTTGGGTTTTCTAAACGCTCTGTGATATTCTTAGGATCAAAATATATGCGCTGTCGGCCCTCTAAGTGAACGTCAAGATGTATGACCGGTGTTTATCTCTCGTGGATTGGAAAACAGAAAATACGCCACATAGCCTCAGAAGAGCTTATATAACGGCCTGAATGGAATTGTGTCACTTCGTCGTGTTTATTTTGAATGAAAAAGTAGCTTGGTCGCTACCTCTTATTTACTTACATATGTATTTTATGGACTGAACGCTGTTATACATTTCAACGTTTATGTGGGCCCAAAATGCCTTTGACAATACTGGTGAGTAAGGTACGACTCATCTATTGTCTACCACGATTTGCTGCCCACATTGTCTTACTTGTGCAGTGAATCCATCATCGAGGAAATCGGCCGACGATATAATGGATACCCATCTTCTCCTGTTATAGTGTATTGGATCTGTGCTCTTGGATATTTTTTCGTGCAGCGGTTATTTTCCATGCAGGAAGAGTTGGTATTCAATATATCAAAGGGACCATGCAACATTTGATTCTTTACAATATCGTGCAATGGGGTCCGGAAATTCCGCACTAATTATGTTATCGACGTCGTTGGGACGGATTTTTTTCTTCAGTCATAGAAGAATGTGTTCATGCGGCAAACCACGCTTCTGCCACTCAACAGTATACATAAAGCACAAAGGTGCACCAAATACATTTTCCTTTGTCAGCAAGTTAATCATTAACTTGAGTTTTAAATGGAAAACTCTTGCTATGACATCGTGTCGATCATAGGAAGCTTTGCCTGCGAAAAGTTCTTGGATGATTTCATCCCACTTAGGATTAGTGGAACAGTTATGAAGAGGTCCGGGCGTCCGAACTTCCTACATAACAAAACGCATCTTGTGTGCGCTCCTGCATGTAGCGCGGCCCTCCTGTGAAACTCGATGGCAGAATTACCAACCGCCCCAGTTCCTCAACGTTAGTATCCTGTAGATCAATTTAATTTTCCACGCGTAATCTTTTTTGATTTGTTCGAATGTATACCAAACGCTCTGTTTCGATTTTAGCGTACATATCAACCGCGAACTGATTAAAAATACCTCGAAAGCGGTGCAAATTAGCAAATTTTATTGCGTCGTACGAATAAGGTACAAATAGAACTGCAGAGCGGATGTTTTTTTTATTATAATTTGGCGTCCCGGTAGTAGGATTTACATGGAAAACGCAAAATTATATCCGTCTTCACCGCGACAATAAATCAGAGGATACTGGAGACTATTATAGGCCCGATGAGTTTCGCTTATCCGTTGCAAACTTTCGTCATGGGTGCGCAGCACAATATCACGCCTATCACATTCTTGATCCACCAAAACAACAGCAACTTAATTTGTGCTGGGGGAATTGTGCCGGCCACGATGTTCTGCAATGGGCCGTCTGTCAGCGCTAATTACAAATTAGTAATTATTATGTTGATTGTATAGACTCCAGTGCAGCCCTGAAGTTATTGACATGTGGATTAATTTCATGAAACATGCTTTTCAGGTCGGAAATCACACTGGCTTTGAGTTTCGGAAAATTTTGATTCCTGATATTGCCTTGTTCCCCATAGTGGGATACAAAGTATATTTGTAAAAATTTCTTAGGTTAACCCTGAATTTTGAAGGTGGGCATAGATGCAATTACAATTTGAATCTACAATTTGGTTTGCCCCAAATGAAGTCATCTGGAATGCACTGCTGTAAGAACGGATACACTCCAAAAAATTAGATTCTGGGTGATCGCCGGTCAAGAGTGATTTCAAGGGTTCTGGTGATTCTTGAAAAAAATCTAAACGTACCTTTCCACCTGAGCAGCAAACTCCATTCGATTCTTTCAACCATTTGAGAGCTAGACAATGATCACAGGCGTGTGTCATTCCATCGATAGCAGCAAACTCGGCATAATTAATTTCTTTAGTGTAACAAAACCCACTTCTGCTTTTATTAATCCACTGAAGATGTATGTTTGTTTGTGACGCGAGTTATATGTAATACGACACCGATGACCCAACCGAAGAACCTTCGGTCATTGTCATCGAAAATATTTTAACTGTATTTTAATTAATAATGACGAATCATTTCCGTCAATAATTTTGTAATGCAATTCGTTACAGCGTCAGCGAAAGGTCGACGATGGCAACGAACTTGCAATCGTAAGTTAAGTTAGATTTTAATTCATTCAGTGTGTAGTCATGAATCAATAAAGTGTTTTTTCGCGAGAAGCGTTGTGTTCTTTGAAATAACATAAGTGGCGCAGTCGGTGAAAGATAAAAAAAAAAAAAAAAAAAAAAAAGTATCAAGACATAAGTTGGAAACAAAGTAAAGCAAAATAAAATTTAGTGCTTTACGCAGAAACAAAAACAGTCTTGGAGAAAAGCAGCAGTGCAGTGAAAAAAAAAAAAAAAAAAAAAAATTATTAACAACAATAAAGATAGAAGTGGAAAACAAATTAGGTCCTTTACGTAGAAACAAAAGTTTTTAAAGTGGATCGACGCAACATTAGAGCAAACATTTTCGACAGCTCTAGAAACATGGCTCAACCGAATCAGATCGAACAATGTTTGGTGGCATTGACCCAATTGCTAGTACAGGGTCAACCCCAGAGACAAAGCTTACGATCAAGAATCGAGAAGGAAACTCGGTTCCTACCAATTTTCGATGGACAACTTGGGACACTACCATCATTCATTGATGCAGTAACAAGAGTTTTAGATGAATACCGAGAAGAAGCCTTGGAAGCATTCCAGATAATTTACGACCTCAAGATACAAGGAGCAGCCAAAAACCTGTTAAATGTCAACCCCCCCTCAACCTGGGAAGAGTGTAAAGCAGCGTTAAGACGACACTACCGGCCCAAAAAGGATCAGATGACTCTCACCAAACAAATTGGATCGCTTAGAGTGAGTAGCATAATAGAATTAGATAATAAGTTAACAAATTGTGTTGAAGACATAACAGAGTACGTAGCTTTTGTTAAGAACCGAAAAATACAATTAGATATTTTTAGTGGAATGCTGGTGCAAAAAATTAAGGAACTAGTTTCCGGACCATTAGCTTATGCCATAATTGATAAATATAACTTATCGGAAATTAGTGATATTATACACAAATTTATAGGCCTCGATCAGGGTAATTTAAATTGTAGCCAGATGAATAGTAATGATAGAATGAAAAATAGTAATCATTATGATCGGAGTATCAATCCTAGGCAAAATAATCAACCAGTCAATCAATACAAACAAAAACATAGTTCAGTTCAATTTAGTAGGCAGTCCTCTAATAATAATCAATTTTATAGAAATGGTAACCACTCACAACATGTAGGGACAAGACAAACCAATAGACAATCACAA
This sequence comes from Merodon equestris, assembly GCA_958301585.1. NCBI lineage: Eukaryota > Metazoa > Arthropoda > Insecta > Diptera > Syrphidae > Merodon > Merodon equestris. The sequence continues at coordinate 94,370,489 of OY284413.1, forward strand.
CCAAGTAGTTCAAACAACACTAGACAACATTCATATACGAATAACAGACCACAAGGTAGTCAACAAAGTACACGACAAATGGACGTAGATACGATTGACAGATTAGATACAGATGTTACAAATTCGTTTTTTACGAACTAGCCTCGGAAAATAAAATTTTTACAACTCTCACGATTGAAAAGAAAAAATATATAGCCTTATTCGATACTGGTTCTACAATAAGTATACTTAACCTATCGAGATTTCCCAACTACAATTACCAAGTTTTAGACGACTTACATCAAACGAAAATAAATACAATACAAGGTCATGTCAGTAAACCTAATAAAACAGTAGCAACAGTTTGCCCTGAAGAATTCAAATACCCGAATAATGCAAAAATTAAATGGATAGCGTTAGAAATAGAAAAACCTTATGATCTTTTGATTGGCATGGACTGGATTCAGAAAAATGTTAAGGAAATAAGCTTAGAAGATAAAGAAATCAGAATGAAAAATGGTGTAAATTTATCCTTTCTTTCCAAAATTGTTGAAGAAGAAGTTAATGTTCTAGAAGTAAGCACTCTGAAAAGTATTCAGTTGGATCATTTAAACGAACAAGAAAGGAATATTATAACAAAATTACTGGTTAAATTTAATAAACTTCTATATAAAGAAGGAGATATTCTAACTAAAACAAAAACGGTGGTACATAATATAAAAACTACAACAGAGGAACAGATAAATTCGAAAATATACCGATACCCACCGAAACATGAAGCTGAGGTTAGAAAACAAATAGACGAAATGGAGAAGCAAGGCATAATTCGAAAGAGCAATAGTAGGTATAGTTCACCAATTATTGTCGTTCCGAAGAAGATGGACAATTCAGGCATCCAAAAGTTCAGAATAGTTGTCGATTATAGAAGACTGAATCAAGTAACAGTCGATGATAAATACCCTTTGCCTAATATTGAGGGAATACTTGATAAATTAGGCAAGGCGCAGTATTTTAGTACAATTGATCTTGCTAAAGGCTATCACCAGATAATGGTTGCGGAAAAGGATATAGAAAAAACCGCCTTTGTTAGCCCAGCAGGTCTGTACGAGTATGTTCGAATGCCGTTTGGATTGAAGAATGCTCCGGCAACTTTCCAACGGCTGATGAATGAAATCCTTAGAGAATTTATTAATAAAATTTGTATAGTATATTTGGATGATATACTAATTTTTTCAACTTCGCTAGAAGAACATGAAAATTCATTAACAAAGATCTTTGCTAGACTACAGGAACATAACTTAAAAATACAAATAGACAAATGCAGTTTTCTTAAAAAGAACACGGAATTTTTAGGTCATATTTTAACAAAGGATGGTATAAAACCGAATCCGAATAAAATAAAAGATATTCAGAATATAGAAATTCCAAAAACAGAAAGGCAATTAAAGGGATTTTTGGGAGCTACAGGATTTTATCGAAAGTTTATTCAGAATTATTCGAAAATAGCTTATCCGATGATAAAATATTTGAAAAAGGGATTTAGGATTAATATTAAAGACTCCCAGTACATAGCAGCTTTTGAAAACTTAAAACGTCTGATTTCTACACATCCCATACTAAAGTACCCCCAATTCGATAAACCTTTTACTGTGACAACAGATGCCAGCGATTATGCTATTGGCGCTGTTCTGTCTCAGGAGGGCCACCCAGTATGTTTTGTTTCTAGAACGTTAAATAACCATGAAATAAATTACAGCACTACTGACAAAGAATTTCTTGCTATTGTTTATGCTGTAAATTATTGTCGTCTATATATATATGGCAATAGGTTTAAAATCATTACCGATCATGTTCCAATAAAATACCTAAATACTAAGTTCAAAGGAAAAGAATTCTCGCAAAGACATCAGAGATGGATCTTAAAATTGCAGGAATATAATTACGAAATAGAGTACTTGAAAGGACGAGAAAATAAGGTCGCCGACTACCTAAGTAGATTAGAAAATTCACAAAAGATTAATGATTGTAATAAAGAAGGTTCAAACTTTGCACTCTCTGATCGGGATACCCAACATTCAGTTCAGGAACAACTACTTGATCACATAGGAATCAAGGACGATATCGTTAATAAATACAAAATTCAAATTATTTTAACTTATAGTCCAGGTGAAGAAGTTGAAACTGTACATAAAAGAACAATTATTCAAATTAACCCACTGGAAGACAAAAATCAAATAGAAATGATACTTAAACGTTATATAATTAAGGGATATATAGGGATCTATTCCGAAGTATCAGAATCAGACTACAATAAAATTCAGTTAATTTTAATTTCGCTTTATTCATCTGACCAGAAAACAAAATTTATAAAGTGCACCAAAAGAGCAATGGAAATAAAGACAGAAACAGAATTACATAAACAGCTATCCTTATACCATACCAAAGAATCTATGCACAGCGGCATAAATGAGTGTTACAATAGCCTAAAAAATAAAATTTACTACCCAAAATTAAGAGAGCATATCCATCTTATAATAAACAACTGTCAAAAATGCCGTGAAACTAAATACGATAGGAAACCTATTAAACCAAAATTTTGTATTTCCGAAACTCCAAAAGGGAAAAACGACACCATTCATATAGATATATTTCATTTTAAAAAACATGCATTTGTTACAACAATAGACAAATTAACAAAATTTGCAGCAGCTTATAATATCACTGATAGAAACTGGAGAGCTAAAATTACTATTATAATGGAACAATTTACAAAGTTTGGTAAACCCAGAAAAGTTATCATGGACAATGAATTTAAGTCAGAGCAAGTAATACAATTTTTGCAAAAAGAAAATGTAGAATTTCATTTTACAAAGCCCAATAGCCATACAGGTAACGCCGATATTGAAAGATTGCACTCAACCTTGTTAGAAAAAATAACAGGAATTGAGGACAATGGGCCTGCACACACGGAAGTAATCCAACCGGCTGAAAATTGAGTTTATGGGAGAGGGAGCTGAAGTGTGAAGTATGAAACGGAGTAAAATCTTCAACCGCGTATCGAGTGGTTGAAGAGAGCGCAAAACTAATACATACACAACTCTTTACTTTTCGAGTCGGCAGGTTTTTTGTCTCGTGTTGCGTCTCAATCGTAATTTGCCCTTCAAGCAGTGAACAGTGTATAAACCAAATGGAAAGGAGACGTCTTTTGCGAAATATCTCTGTCAAATGAAATGTCAGAAAGACGAGAAAACACTAACACAATGAAACGAGGTTCACATATACATTTTTTTCAGTTGGATTAATTCATTCCGTGTAAGCTTAGAGCAGAGCATTACACCAGTTTTACTCCTGATAAAATTACTCCCGTGTGTGCAGGCCCAATGAACTTTCAGTCGAAATGAAGATACAAATCGTTATAAGAAACTATAATGATCGGTATCACTCCACCATAAAATGTTCACCTAGACAAGCTAAGGAAATAGTAAGCGTTAGTGACCTTCAGACAAGAATTGACAAAGTAAAAAATCACGTAATTGCAAAAAGAAATCTTGGTAGGGAGGTATATGAAGAAACCAGATCGAGAGGTCATATTAGAAATTACAAAAGACTAAGACATAAGGACGAACGATATTACAAATTAGCCCCTCTTCAAAATGTACATTTTTCAAATATAAAACGCCCTCTCAAAATTACAGGTATTAACACTAGCAGCTCTAATGTTGCTGACCCCAGTGACACAGGGACTACTACAAGTAGATCAAATAAATGAAGAATTAGGATATACGATGATAAAAATTCAGGAAGTAGAAATTATTAATACAACAAATATGGTCTTACATATAATCAGCCCTCAAGAAATGGCGATCATGTTAAATGAAATAAAAACAAATATTGATAGTCTTGAACTACATGGTAAAGAAGTACTAAACAATGTTATCATAAATATACAAGCTAAAATTAAATCAATCATGCCAAATGTTAAAAGAGAAAAAAGAGGATTATTTAATTTTGTAGGTCAAGCTCAGAAATGGTTGTTTGGAACCATGGATGAGGAGGATAGAATAGAAATTTTAAAACACCTAGATATAAACAAAGAAAACAATAAACATGCAATAGAATACTTAAATCAACAAATTTTAATTAATACCCACTTTAATGACACATTAAGTACTTTAAAAAATGCTATAATAAATGATAGAAGTAAGATTACAAGTGCATTAAATACTATTAAAGAAGAATATCATGAAATAAAAAAACAAACTATGTTTTTCGATCAAATGTTAAAACTATGATATTTGGAAAATAAGATCGACCAAATTCAAGATAATATTGCTTCAGCAAAAAATAACATGATTCATCCAGGAATATTAACAACTGAAGAAATAGAAATGTTTAAAATTGATTTTTATAAGCTAAAACTGATTAAGATGGGAGTTTTAAAATACAAAGAACAATCTATTGTTATAGCTTTAAAAATTCCAAATTCATATGTAAAAACAGACTTAAAATTAATAACACCGTTGTCAAATAAAGATAATGTCGAAATTGATGAAACCAATGAATACATTGTAAAAATAAATAACGATATTTTAACTTTTAAGCAAGATACTATTTTGAAGGACCTAAAACCAAGTAAGAATTGCATTTTCAAAAATAATTGTAACTATAAAGTCAATAATAAAACAAAAATAGAAATAATTGATGACGAAACCATTTTGGTAAAAAATGCTTTAAACGAAAAACTTATTCAAAATTGTGATGACAGAAACATAACGCTAACAAGAAATTACCTGATTAATTTTTATAATTGCCAAATTAGTTTATACCAAGAAACGTTTACAAACAATACAATTAATATAGAAGTCAAATATTTTTATCCAAGTAATAGTTTTGATTCAAACACTACAATTAAATTAGTATCATTTGATGAAATAAAAAGCAACAATGATTTTAAAAATCTTAAACTAATTAAGGAACTTAGATTTCATAAGAACTTATCTTATGGTATGGATATGACTCTCCTCGTTATTATCTTAATAGTAATAATCTTTATTATTGTCAAACTCAAAAGTTCAAAAACAAAAATTAATATTGTAGCAAAGGAAAATAATTGTAATAGAACTCAGGAGAGTTCTTTTTCTGACCGGGGAGGAGTTATATGTAATACGACACCGATGACCCAACCGAAGAACCTTCGGTCATTGTCATCGAAAATATTTTAACTGTATTTTAATTAATAATGACGAAGCATTTCCGTCAATAATTTTGTAATGCAATTCGTTACAGCGTCAGCGAAAGGTCGACGATGGCAACGAACTTGCAATCGTAAGTTAAGTTAGATTTTAATTCATTCAGTGTGTAGTCATGAATCAATAAAGTGTTTTTTCGCGAGAAGCGTTGTGTTCTTTGAAATAACATAAGTGGCGCAGTCGGTGAAAGATAAAAAAAAAAAAAAAAAAAAAAAAGTATCAAGACATAAGTTGGAAACAAAGTAAAGCAAAATAAAATTTAGTGCTTTACGCAGAAACAAAAACAGTCTTGGAGAAAAGCAGCAGTGCAGTGAAAAAAAAAAAAAAAAAAAAAATTATTAACAACAATAAAGATAGAAGTGGAAAACAAATTAGGTCCTTTACGTAGAAACAAAAGTTTTTAAAGTGGATCGACGCAACATTAGAGCAAACATTTTCGACAGCTCTAGAAACATGGCTCAACCGAATCAGATCGAACAATGTTTGGTGGCATTGACCCAATTGCTAGTACATGGTCAACCCCAGAGACAAAGCTTACGATCAAGAATCGAGAAGGAAACTCGGTTCCTACCAATTTTCGATGGACAACTTGGGACACTACCATCATTCATTGATGCAGTAACAAGAGTTTTAGATGAATACCGAGAAGAAGCCTTGGAAGCATTCCAGATAATTTACGACCTCAAGATACAAGGAGCAGCCAAAAACCTGTTAAATGTCAACCCCCCCTCAACCTGGGAAGAGTGTAAAGCAGCGTTAAGACGACACTACCGGCCCAAAAAGGATCAGATGACTCTCACCAAACAAATTGGATCGCTTAGAGTGAGTAGCATAATAGAATTAGATAATAAGTTAACAAATTGTGTTGAAGACATAACAGAGTACGTAGCTTTTGTTAAGAACCGAAAAATACAATTAGATATTTTTAGTGGAATGCTGGTGCAAAAAATTAAGGAACTAGTTTCCGGACCATTAGCTTATGCCATAATTGATAAATATAACTTATCGGAAATTAGTGATATTATACACAAATTTATAGGCCTCGATCAGGGTAATTTAAATTGTAGCCAGATGAATAGTAATGATAGAATGAAAAATAGTAATCATTATGATCGGAGTATCAATCCTAGGCAAAATAATCAACCAGTCAATCAATACAAACAAAAACATAGTTCAGTTCAATTTAGTAGGCAGTCCTCTAATAATAATCAATTTTATAGAAATGGTAACCACTCACAACATGTAGGGACAAGACAAACCAATAGACAATCACAACCAAGTAGTTCAAACAACACTAGACAACATTCATATACGAATAACAGACCACAAGGTAGTCAACAAAGTACACGACAAATGGACGTAGATACGATTGACAGATTAGATACAGATGTTACAAATTCGTTTTTTACGAACTAGCCTCGGAAAATAAAATTTTTACAACTCTCACGATTGAAAAGAAAAAATATATAGCCTTATTCGATACTGGTTCTACAATAAGTATACTTAACCTATCGAGATTTCCCAACTACAATTACCAAGTTTTAGACGACTTACATCAAACGAAAATAAATACAATACAAGGTCATGTCAGTAAACCTAATAAAACAGTAGCAACAGTTTGCCCTGAAGAATTCAAATACCCGAATAATGCAAAAATTAAATGTATAGCGTTAGAAATAGAAAAACCTTATGATCTTTTGATTGGCATGGACTGGATTCAGAAAAATGTTAAGGAAATAAGCTTAGAAGATAAAGAAATCAGAATGAAAAATGGTGTAAATTTATCCTTTCTTTCCAAAATTGTTGAAGAAGAAGTTAATGTTCTAGAAGTAAGCACTCTGAAAAGTATTCAGTTGGATCATTTAAACGAACAAGAAAGGAATATTATAACAAAATTACTGGTTAAATTTAATAAACTTCTATATAAAGAAGGAGATATTCTAACTAAAACAAAAACGGTGGTACATAATATAAAAACTACAACAGAGGAACAGATAAATTCGAAAATATACCGATACCCACCGAAACATGAAGCTGAGGTTAGAAAACAAATAGACGAAATGGAGAAGCAAGGCATAATTCGAAAGAGCAATAGTAGGTATAGTTCACCAATTATTGTCGTTCCGAAGAAGATGGACAATTCAGGCATCCAAAAGTTCAGAATAGTTGTCGATTATAGAAGACTGAATCAAGTAACAGTCGATGATAAATACCCTTTGCCTAATATTGAGGGAATACTTGATAAATTAGGCAAGGCGCAGTATTTTAGTACAATTGATCTTGCTAAAGGCTATCACCAGATAATGGTTGCGGAAAAGGATATAGAAAAAACCGCCTTTGTTAGCCCAGCAGGTCTGTACGAGTATGTTCGAATGCCGTTTGGATTGAAGAATGCTCCGGCAACTTTCCAACGGCTGATGAATGAAATCCTTAGAGAATTTATTAATAAAATTTGTATAGTATATTTGGATGATATACTAATTTTTTCAACTTCGCTAGAAGAACATGAAAATTCATTAACAAAGATCTTTGCTAGACTACAGGAACATAACTTAAAAATACAAATAGACAAATGCAGTTTTCTTAAAAAGAACACGGAATTTTTAGGTCATATTTTAACAAAGGATGGTATAAAACCGAATCCGAATAAAATAAAAGATATTCAGAATATAGAAATTCCAAAAACAGAAAGGCAATTAAAGGGATTTTTGGGAGCTACAGGATTTTATCGAAAGTTTATTCAGAATTATTCGAAAATAGCTTATCCGATGATAAAATATTTGAAAAAGGGATTTAGGATTAATATTAAAGACTCCCAGTACATAGCAGCTTTTGAAAACTTAAAACGTCTGATTTCTACACATCCCATACTAAAGTACCCCCAATTCGATAAACCTTTTACTGTGACAACAGATGCCAGCGATTATGCTATTGGCGCTGTTCTGTCTCAGGAGGGCCACCCAGTATGTTTTGTTTCTAGAACGTTAAATAACCATGAAATAAATTACAGCACTACTGACAAAGAATTTCTTGCTATTGTTTATGCTGTAAATTATTGTCGTCTATATCTATATGGCAATAGGTTTAAAATCATTACCGATCATGTTCCAATAAAATACCTAAATACTAAGTTCAAAGGAAAAGAATTCTCGCAAAGACATCAGAGATGGATCTTAAAATTGCAGGAATATAATTACGAAATAGAGTACTTGAAAGGACGAGAAAATAAGGTCGCCGACTACCTAAGTAGATTAGAAAATTCACAAAAGATTAATGATTGTAATAAAGAAGGTTCAAACTTTGCACTCTCTGATCGGGATACCCAACATTCAGTTCAGGAACAACTACTTGATCACATAGGAATCAAGGACGATATCGTTAATAAATACAAAATTCAAATTATTTTAACTTATAGTCCAGGTGAAGAAGTTGAAACTGTACATAAAAGAACAATTATTCAAATTAACCCACTGGAAGATAAAAATCAAATAGAAATGATACTTAAACGTTATATAATTAAGGGATATATAGGGATCTATTCCGAAGTATCAGAATCAGACTACAATAAAATTCAGTTAATTTTAATTTCGCTTTATTCATCTGACCAGAAAACAATTTATAAAGTGCACCAAAAGAGCAATGGAAATAAAGACAGAAACAGAATTACATAAACAGCTATCCTTATACCATACCAAAGAATCTATGCACAGCGGCATAAATGAGTGTTACAATAGCCTAAAAAATAAAATTTACTACCCAAAATTAAGAGAGCATATCCATCTTATAATAAACAACTGTCAAAAATGCCGTGAAACTAAATACGATAGGAAACCTATTAAACCAAAATTTTGTATTTCCGAAACTCCAAAAGGGAAAAACGACACCATTCATATAGATATATTTCATTTTAAAAAACATGCATTTGTTACAACAATAGACAAATTAACAAAATTTGCAGCAGCTTATAATATCACTGATAGAAACTGGAGAGCTAAAATTACTATTATAATGGAACAATTTACAAAGTTTGGTAAACCCAGAAAAGTTATCATGGACAATGAATTTAAGTCAGAGCAAGTAATACAATTTTTGCAAAAAGAAAATGTAGAATTTCATTTTACAAAGCCCAATAGCCATACAGGTAACGCCGATATTGAAAGATTGCACTCAACCTTGTTAGAAAAAATAACAGGAATTGAGGACAATGGGCCTGCACACACGGAAGTAATCCAACCGGCTGAAAATTGAGTTTATGGGAGAGGGAGCTGAAGTGTGAAGTATGAAACGGAGTAAAATCTTCAACCGCGTATCGAGTGGTTGAAGAGAGCGCAAAACTAATACATACACAACTCTTTACTTTTCGAGTCGGCAGGTTTTTTGTCTCGTGTTGCGTCTCAATCGTAATTTGCCCTTCAAGCAGTGAACAGTGTATAAACCAAATGGAAAGGAGACGTCTTTTGCGAAATATCTCTGTCAAATGAAATGTCAGAAAGACGAGAAAACACTAACACAATGAAACGAGGTTCACATATACATTTTTTTCAGTTGGATTAATTCATTCCGTGTAAGCTTAGAGCAGAGCATTACACCAGTTTTACTCCTGATAAAATTACTCCCGTGTGTGCAGGCCCAATGAACTTTCAGTCGAAATGAAGATACAAATCGTTATAAGAAACTATAATGATCGGTATCACTCCACCATAAAATGTTCACCTAGACAAGCTAAGGAAATAGTAAGCGTTAGTGACCTTCAGACAAGAATTGACAAAGTAAAAAATCACGTAATTGCAAAAAGAAATCTTGGTAGGGAGGTATATGAAGAAACCAGATCGAGAGGTCATATTAGAAATTACAAAAGACTAAGACATAAGGACGAACGATATTACAAATTAGCCCCTCTTCAAAATGTACATTTTTCAAATATAAAACGCCCTCTCAAAATTACAGGTATTAACACTAGCAGCTCTAATGTTGCTGACCCCAGTGACACAGGGACTACTACAAGTAGATCAAATAAATGAAGAATTAGGATATACGATGATAAAAATTCAGGAAGTAGAAATTATTAATACAACAAATATGGTCTTACATATAATCAGCCCTCAAGAAATGGCGATCATGTTAAATGAAATAAAAACAAATATTGATAGTCTTGAACTACATGGTAAAGAAGTACTAAACAATGTTATCATAAATATACAAGCTAAAATTAAATCAATCATGCCAAATGTTAAAAGAGAAAAAAGAGGATTATTTAATTTTGTAGGTCAAGCTCAGAAATGGTTGTTTGGAACCATGGATGAGGAGGATAGAATAGAAATTTTAAAACACCTAGATATAAACAAAGAAAACAATAAACATGCAATAGAAAACTTAAATCAACAAATTTTAATTAATACCCACTTTAATGACACATTAAGTACTTTAAAAAATGCTATAATAAATGATAGAAGTAAGATTACAAGTGCATTAAATACTATTAAAGAAGAATATCATGAAATAAAAAAACAAACTATGTTTTTCGATCAAATGTTAAAACTATGATATTTGGAAAATAAGATCGACCAAATTCAAGATAATATTGCTTCAGCAAAAAATAACATGATTCATCCAGGAATATTAACAACTGAAGAAATAGAAATGTTTAAAATTGATTTTTATAAGCTAAAACTGATTAAGATGGGAGTTTTAAAATACAAAGAACAATCTATTGTTATAGCTTTAAAAATTCCAAATTCATATGTAAAAACAGACTTAAAATTAATAACACCGTTGTCAAATAAAGATAATGTCGAAATTGATGAAACCAATGAATACATTGTAAAAATAAATAACGATATTTTAACTTTTAAGCAAGATACTATTTTGAAGGACCTAAAACCAAGTAAGAATTGCATTTTCAAAAATAATTGTAACTATAAAGTCAATAATAAAACAAAAATAGAAATAATTGATGACGAAACCATTTTGGTAAAAAATGCTTTAAACGAAAAACTTATTCAAAATTGTGATGACAGAAACATAACGCTAACAAGAAATTACCTGATTAATTTTTATAATTGCCAAATTAGTTTATACCAAGAAACGTTTACAAACAATACAATTAATATAGAAGTCAAATATTTTTATCCAAGTAATAGTTTTGATTCAAACACTACAATTAAATTAGTATCATTTGATGAAATAAAAAGCAACAATGATTTTAAAAATCTTAAACTAATTAAGGAACTTAGATTTCATAAGAACTTATCTTATGGTATGGATATGACTCTCCTCGTTATTATCTTAATAGTAATAATCTTTATTATTGTCAAACTCAAAAGTTCAAAAACAAAAATTAATATTGTAGCAAAGGAAAATAATTGTAATAGAACTCAGGAGAGTTCTTTTTCTGGCCGGGGAGGAGTTATATGTAATACGACACCGATGACCCAACCGAAGAACCTTCGGTCATTGTCATCGAAAATATTTTAACTGTATTTTAATTAATAATGACGAAGCATTTCCGTCAATAATTTTGTAATGCAATTCGTTACAGCGTCAGCGAAAGGTCGACGATGGCAACGAACTTGCAATCGTAAGTTAAGTTAGATTTTAATTCATTCAGTGTGTAGTCATGAATCAATAAAGTGTTTTTTCGCGAGAAGCGTAGTGTTTTTTGAAATAACATAAGTCGCGCGAGTGGTGGCAGGACGTTCAGGTTCAGTATCTGACCTAATCTGATGTTCTTCACCAGCTCGATACGATTGAAGATGACGCCTAACACGTTTTGACCTTCGAGAAAGATTAGACTTTATCCTCAAAGGCATCCTTATTATAAAATAAATAGTTTTTTCCTTAAACAAAACAATATCATCAAATATTAAATCAAAAATATTAATTCACGGAAAATTAATTTCGAAAGCCTTACCAATGCACCAAAAAAAAAAATTAAAAATTGGTTGTAGTGGAGGTTTGAATAGAACTAAGGACAATGTTATTCTAAGGACACCTTCGCCATAATAGATAAAAGTATGACATTTCGACCCCATTCGATTGAGTGAGTTTTCACTCACACTACCATAAATGGAGTGCTTCTTTTTAAAATCTGGAGAAACATTTACGTATACATAATTACATCACCACTCGTGTTATCAACCTCAAATTCGTATACGCATGGGTATAGTTTTCTTTCGCTCCGATCCGAAACCAACAATGAGAAACGTCATTTCAACCTCTCCCTCCGTTCAAAATCGATTTGTGTACATATGTGTGAATTCATAAGGCAGGCATACAATTTCAATGTATTGTTCGGTCAAGCAGCGTGCTCAAAAATTTACATCAATGTGCGTAATATTCTAAGAAGCATAATATGTCGGTTTCATTTTGAGTGTGAGATCTCGGTTGTTGGTGTCCGGTTCCGATCTAACGGAGAAAACTACACACAATGTTCCTTGAGTGAATTTGCTTTCATTGTGCGCCCACCACCCCAAAGCAGAAGAACGGTCAAGAACACTCGTTTTCGATTTTATGAAAAAAATTTAATCTAATCGTGCCAGATTTTGGTCTGTAACTCAGCTTCTAAATGAGGCAGAAAGCTGAACGACGGCTTAAAATGTTAAGGAAGGCGTTGATTCTGTTACGGCTCTTGTTTTTTGATCTATTGATCAAGAACTATTAGAGTTATAGCAGGTTACGGTCAAATTAATCAAAATATAAGACTTTTGGTTAAAACGCTCCCAAAAATTAACCTGGCCAAAAATAACATAGCCTATGTCCTTCCCATAGTCTTAAGCAACATTTAAAAAAAAAATCATTAAAATCTGTCCAGCGGTTTTCACGACATTAGTGACGAAAGAAAAAATCTCCGAGTCTTATTATAAGTATGGATGGGACGTATTTTTTGCAATAGATTTAATAAGTTCTTTTTATCCATTTGGCAAAAATTATTGAAGTCCGAAGCAGAGCTCTGTTCCAATTCTTTCAATAATTTCGTAATGCCAAGGATGCTTCGTTTTTGTTAACCATTCCTTACACCAATTCTTTTTTTTCATCACCAAAGTAAAAGCAGCACAAGCTGTATCCGTTATTTTTCCAAAGTCGACTTGTTGTTTCCTGTGGGTGAAAACACGATACAAATTGAGGTTTGTGCTGATTGTACTTATGTATATGTGTAGTGTATTGCGTAAGCTCATGCTTGCAATGATATTTTTCCGTAGTGTATGGCCCCTTTAAGATGGGTGTTTTATAAACGTTTTCAGCTATAGATAGATATTGATATATACAGTCTCACCGTTTTTCATTTGAATGGTTCGTACGACATTCATACCCATACCGACAAATGGGTGAGAACAATATGTATGAATTTTCACTGTAATCTGTTAATTGACAAAAATGAGATTGTGCTCGCCATCTTTGATTTTCTATTAATTTAAGGGGGTAGTTTCATGTGACCACTTCGAAAGATCGATACTTTTTTTCATATTTCGATAGTAAATCCTATCGAAAATATGCTGTGAAAAATTCAGATCGAAATTCCTAGTATTAAATAAGTTACAACTCATAGTCGCCGACGCACCAAGTCTGCAGCTGCTACCTTTCTATTGTTGTCACCGGTCTTTTATACCTGCGTACGGAGTTTCTGACGGTCAACTTTAGTACATTACCTACCTGTGCATATGTGGAATAGTATATATAAATTCTTGTTCCACAAGATATCCAGGGCAAAAAGAAAGAAAAAGGAGTTTTCGAAGGAATCAGTATACTGCTGAAACCAATACTGAGTTTGTGAGCACATCAGCCGAAAAATTAAAAGATAAGAATGATTTTGATGAACTGATTGACGAAGGATTCAGCTACAGCATTCTGTGTTTCTCGCTAGTGTTTACAGCTTTGCAATCAATTTTAAAGTGCAAGCTGTGCGATAGTCACGTTAAATTTTTGAAAAAATCACCGCGAGGGCTAGGATTCAAGTTGTGTGTAAAGTGTTCGTGCTAAGAATTTGACATCAATTCTCCTCCTTAAAATACTTACGAAATCAATAGACGTCTTGTATTTATTATGCGACTGCTTGGAGTCGGTCCGGCTGGAATAAATTTATTTTGTTCGCTAATGGACTTGTGTGATGGAATCAGTAAAAACGGATATTATGGTATGCTCGACCAAATTTATATTTCTGTAAAGTCAGTAGTTGATACTGTTTTCAAAAAAGCCTTGCAGAAGAAAAAAAATTAAATGTTGAAAACGGTTGTGCTGAAGATAAAATCACGGTTTCTGGTGATGGATCATGGGCCAAGCGTGGTTTTACCTCACTGCTGGGTGTTGTTTCTTTGATAGGAAAATATTCTAATAAAATTTTAGATTTAATTGTCAAATCAAAAGTGTGTAAAGCATGCGAGCAATGGATTGTATCAGGGAAGAGTCAGACGAGTTTTTGGAGTGCTATGAAAATCACATTGAGCATTGTGAAGCAAATCATGAAGGAAGTTCCGGTAAAATGGAAATTGACGGTGTGATGGAAATGATTCAGCAGTCCGTCGAATACTTTAAAGTAAAATATAGTAAATACATTGGATATGGTGACAGCAAAACATTTAAAAATTTACTGGATGCCGATCCTTACAACGGCGATCCTGTGGTAGAAATAAAAGAGTGCGTCTTGCACGTCAAAAAAGAATGTATAGACAAGTGAAAGAAACTAAAAAAAACCATAACCAGTATTTAAAAGCTAAAAAAGGCTTGGAAGAAGCTGAAAAAAGAAGGCCAAAAATAATCAAAAAGATGAACCAGGTAAAGTTGCTGTCACAAGATGTACATCGAAAAAAAAAATCATCCACTAGTGCTGCAACAAAGATGTCGACTCTTGCATTGACCAATGCCATGATGGTTAAGCTAAGTACATACCACGGTTTGGCTATTTTTAGAAATCCATATTTTCAAGAAGAAATGAAGTAAGCAGTGTGGGCTACGTACTATCATTACATTTCAACCGATGAAAACCCCCAGCACTCGTACTGTTCAATTGCATGGTGGAAATATTTACAACATACGACAGAGAATACAGAGGCAATTTACACACATCCTCCAGCATTTGATGAAGAAACAGCAAGTTCTTTGAAGCCAATTTACGAACAATTATCATCTGATGATCTGATACAAAGGTGCTTGGGAAAAAACATTCAGAACAACAAGGAGTCGTTTAATAGTTGAATCTGAAACTTGGCTCCAAAGCATCATTTTGTTGAAAAAAAGACGCTGGAAATTGCTTCATGGTCAGCTGCGTGTATGTTTAATGAAGGATTATCACTTATCCTTAAAATAATGGAGAATTTCGGTATGCAAATTGGCCGAAACGCCTACTCGTATGCTGAGGACTACGATGAACGACGAATAACCCGTGCAGAGCGATCCACGTCTGAGGCATCCCAAAAGACAAGGGCTTCCTTCAGGTCACAAAAACTGGCAGAAAATGATAAGTATGAAGCCCCCGAAGGGTTATTATATGGTCCAGGCACAGATTTTCTAAAACTGTCATGGTCATCAAAAAAAAACTATTCAACCGATTGCTTTGAAATTCATATATGTTCTTCTACTCATTAATGGTTATCGGCCGTACTAAAATTGCGTATTTTCGAAAATATTTTCTCATTTAAATGATTTTTAACAAAAAAGATTTTGTTCTACAGCCCGCCATTTTTTTTTCAATGAAATTGATTCATTTTGGTAAGGCCGACAGCCTTACCTACACCTAGACAGGTGTCTAATTTAATTTAAAAAAAAAGTATATGAAAAATGTAAGATAAGAACAATTTTTTTTTATACAGTTTTAGATACAAATAAAAACATATAAAAAAATTAAAATTATTGAATTTTATTGTCTTATAAATAAAAATTCCCTAAAAAAAGGTAAAATTTATGCGTTCGCATGAAACTACTCCCTTAAGTGGGTATATAAGGACGCTCCATTTTTGACGCGGAATTTCGAAACCTAAAAAAAGAACACAAAATATAGGCAAACCGAATGTAAGTACATATTTTGAAAGTTCATTATGGATAGCTGGACTTTTCGTTGAAACTTATTGGAATTCTTGTTAGTTTTTGACATAAAGTTAAGCCCATTTAATAGAGGGTCCTTAAATTTTTGTATTGGTAGTATATTCATTATTGATAGCTTGACTATTCGTTGAAGCTTAGTGGAATCTTTGTTTGTTTTTGACATAAGGCTTAGCCCATTTAAGTCCATTATAGAAGGGCCTTGCATTTTTGCATTTTATTTTATTTATTTATTTTATTTTTGTTCCGATTACATCCCTTAATCCGAACATTCGACACGTTCTGGCGGGAAGACTTCAGGTATCGAATACACATTTTGCTGATTATGTTTCTGGGGTTTTTGTCTTTACTCCGGTTAGTTTTTGAAAACATCCAGAACAATTCCTTTCTTCCTTTCGTGCGCATATATATGTATGTAAATACTATATTTCACTATTAACTGATGTCTTCTTTACAGGTTTTGAAATATCTGGAAATTGAAGAGGATATCAACCATATAATGGCGTTTTTTAGTTACGAACATTTCTATGTAATATATTGTAAATTTTGGGAATTGGACTGTGATCATGATTTTCTCATTGGAATGAAAGATCTCTCTCGATATTGTGATCAAGCATTATCATCCAGAATCATACTGAGAATTTTTTCAGAATGTACAAATTATTGCACACATTATATGAAATCGACCCCAAAAGATATGATGAACTTTATGGATTTCGTATGGTTTTTATTATCTGAAGTGGACAAGAAAACTAAAATGGCAATCGAATACTGGTTCCGTTGCATGGACATTGATTGTGATGGGTACCTTTCGATATATGAACTTGAATATTTTTATGAGGAACAGCAGGATAGGATGCAATCGATGGGTATTGAAATTCTTTCTTTTGAAGACTGCTTGTGCCAGGTAAGTTGATTTAATATAAAATCACACGAATTTGACAGAAATACTTTCAATATTGATACTGAAGCTGTTTTTCCAGAAAAGCAACTTGTGTAATATCAGTACATCCTTCAAGTACGTGGTTGATAGGATATAACGCCAGCAAGACAATACAAACGAAAACGATAGCGCACCATTGAGGATAGAAAACCAATCCTAAAATCTCAAATGCTTCTTTGTTTCTCATACGTGACGTGAACTACTTTTGTTTCTCAAGTCGCACTTGCAAAAAACAAGTTTTGTTTTTTGTTTTTGTCAAAAAGATCAATAAAAATACACGAGTAAAAAAAAAAGTCTTGCAATTAATGAATGGAATTCACTAATAGAATTCCTCACTAACATTAGAGTTCTGATCAGGAGTCAAACTCAAATGATCGAATAAAATATGTTCGGTTAAGTACTATAAGGTTAGGTTAGGTGGCTTTATATGGCAGTCCTAATCTTGCGACATGTGTTTCTAAATCGCAATGTCCTGTTAGGACTCCGATTAGGCTGCTTATAATTTACCCGCGTATTTTTAGCAGGTTTGTGTTTCTACATTGACAATACCAGATTGTCTTGCGTATTTGCATATTTAAAGGTCATGTCATCTTTACTTTTTTTTTGTTGTTTTGCAATGCTTGTATCGAGATTTGAATTATTTTAAATTGGTGGGTGGATTTCTCCTTTTATATTCAAGAGCTTCAGTGTGGTGCAAGACGCCTGTTTAGTTTTCAAGCTTATTAAAGACTGACTTAAAAACATATACAAATACAAGAGCATGGTATCAGAGAGTAGTACGCAAAGGCATATTAATGTACAACGAGTATATAAAGTATCCACCAGCTACTTCGTTTGCTTCACAGTTACCTGGTATATCAGCAGGTATCAAAATAATATGGATCTCTACTAGGTAGATTTCATCCGGACCTGCAGATTTGTATAGAAGGAAGCTATTTATTGCCCACTCCTTTGAAGTGAATGGAAAACTTGGTATGATCTGTTCAAAATTATAGCTTCTCGGCTCTTCATTATCGGGAAATCGTTTATTGAGCAAGACGTCGAGTGACTCTTCGCTAGTCACCGTTGTGGTGCCACCTGGTTTGTTAATTAGGGCTTTGACAGTATCTTCCTTACTCTACTGGTCTCATTATTCTCTTGTATTTCTGAGCAGAAATTGCGCCAGGATGTCCTTTGCGACTTTCTTATCTTATTTTTATATATTTTGAGGCTGTTCTTGTAACAGTTTCAGTCCTCTTTCCCGTTTTTATTTTATGCTTTGTTGAAAAGCCGTCTGTTTTCCTTTCTGATGGTACCAAAATCTGCAGACCACCATGGGGGTTAGGCTCTTTTCGCTGGTCTCCTGTTTGGAAAAGAAAGGAATTATTCATTGTTTCTGTAACTTTCCGAGTAGTCACCAGACGTTCAATGTTTGCATGTGACTTGGGGTTGCTTAATTGAGCGAGGTAAAGGGCACTTTTAAGGTTAACCTCATATCTTAAAAGGTTTTTTAGGTGGGATCTCAAAGCTTAGATGGAAGCGAATGTTACGGTGAACAGAGAAGAAATTCTTTTCCGATATCGACCAGTTTGCAACCGAGATATTGGAAGAATTGAATACTAAAGCTATATCTGAAATATCCTGCATCTTTCTTGTCACGAAGGCAGGCATATTGCCCGTATTACAAATAACAAGGTCTGTTTCAATAATGTAAATAAATAATACTTCATCTCTTTTGTTGATGTCGCTACTACCCTAAATGGTATGGTGAGCATTCGCGTCGCATCCTATCAGAATCATTCTACCTCACTGATTATCCTTCGGATTGTTGTGGAGAGACGGGAGACTTCTATTCTGCCCGTAGTAAGGTCATATGTGCTGAAATTACTTAAAAGAAATATATTAATATTGTTACGAATCGCTGATTGCACCCACAGACCACCGAACTCACCCCGAATATACGTGTAAACGTGTTGACATTATATTGGGGAAGCCGATCGGAGATATCGAGCTGTCATCGTTGATCTTGACAGAGTAAAGGCAACCGCAAAGTAAACCTGGTGACTAATTTTGCGTTTTATTTCAAAATCCTAGTTTTTCTCTCCCATCTTTCATTTGGAGCCTTTTAAAATGCGGATACGCAACACTGGTGTCAGAAGTGGGATTCTGAATTCGATATGGAAGAGACTCTAGAAAAAATTGTCACCAAACTGAATTTCTTGTGCGCGGAATTTGAGCAACTAAATGCCGCCATAACCAAAATTGCACATTAGCCACAGCGACAGTCAGAAGAACTTAAAACAATGAGTGCGACAACTTTTGTTAATAAAATGTTGGAGTGTTCCACTCCAGAACATTGCGCCACAGAGGAAAGCGTTCCAGAACATAGGGCCACACAGGAGAACATCTTTGAACGAAAACCGGCTGATGGGCAAACTCAATGTCTTACCAACTTATACCTACACTTCTATAACCCTTTACCACCTCCAAATGACAGCAAAACAACACGGTGGCGAGATTATCATTTGCAATTCGACATCATCGCAGAAGCCTCAATGGACGCCTCAACAGAAAGCGACAAATCTCGCTTCTTTACTTCGTGGAGAAAGTATATCCGTATTGGCGAATTTAGACCTGATCGTTTCAATTACGACAAACTAGTTGCAGCCTTACAACTAAGGTTTGCAAGTCAAGAAAAATACGTCACTCATGTTAAATTTCTCTCGCCGAAACTTCATAGTGGATTTATTGTTCCCATTGAAATCGGCAAACGGCCTTGTCGAATGTTGACTGATACTATTTCATCGGTGACGCTGGTGAGTCGATCTATTATTCCTCCCAATGGTCATCTCGTGCCTAGCAACGTCTGTTTACACACATTCTTCTTTTCCTTTTTCCGGCGTTGTTATGGTCAGAAGTGTAGGACCATAACCTTCCCACTTAACTTCATTCCTACTGGTCCGCTTGTGGGGTCCGCCGGTTTGACCTCAGAAAGTAGCGGCAGGTTTGGGATTACTTCATCGCTGAGGCCAATCAAATGCTGGTGTTTTTGCATTTGTTTGCACCAATTGTTTTTCGGCCTGCCTTTATTTTTTTTTTGACACGGGCATGCTCCAGATTTTTTTGTTTGATCTTACTCTTACAACACCGGTGATCTCCAGTCGTGTCAACCCACTGATTTGCATGTACACTTGTGGGGCAGTTTAATGGTGGTATATGTGTCCCTAGGCTCACCTTGATGTTTTCTAAATTGCCTAGATGTGATTTTAATTTACCTTTGTTTTAGTCGCCTTTTACGACAAGCGAGAGGTATCGCTGCAGGGATATTCTTAACCCGTCCCTGCACGGAACAAACATTCTGTTTACAAACATTATGTGGGAATTCTCTTCAAAGTTCACATTCTTGGCGTACAGAAATTGTAATCGGTAGATTTAAGCGACGTGTAAAGTTGTTGATGTTCGACTATTCCCTACCTATTGGTTGCGAAGGAATTCTTCGTGTAGACATTCTTCAGGCCACTAAAGGAATTCGTAACTTTTCCTCTCAAATACGGTGGATATCAAATTCCTGTGATGCGTGAGAGTGACATAACCCAAAATGTTGAAACAACCGCGAGAGAAGTACCGAGAGTCGCGTGTCTACGAGCTGTAAGTGATTTTGTTATCCCTCCCCGAGCAGAGACGATGGTTTCTATGGCTGTGCCTGTCGAAAACAACCTTTCAGAAGGAGTTGTTTCTCCAATTGGAAGGCAATTGCCAAAAGGGTTGGGAATTGGAAAGTCGCTTAACAAAAATTGTGATGACGTTGTATTTGTACGGGTCGTCAATGTGGCGGATCACTCTGTGATTTTACCAAGTGATACACCAGTGCCCCTGTTTGAAGAGGCTGAATATTTAGATTCGATGTCAAACAGCGACGTTCCTGTCTCGAAATGTCTCACACAATTTTTCGATCAATCAGTGAACCGTCTCGAAATCACTCATCAGCTAGCTCAAAAGAACTCCTCTGGAAATTAAGAGACATCTTTTCTATCGGTTGCGATGATTTGGGAAGAACCAAAGTCGTGCAACACCGATTCGACGTTGGGTCATCTAAGCCGATAAAACAGAATCAAGAACAAATAATTGACGACATGCTACAAAGAGGTATCATCGAAGCCAGTTCCAGTCCATGGCCATTACCAATCGTAATGATCAAAAAGAAGGATGGATCTACGCGTTTCTGTGTCGATTATCGTCTTTTAAAATCCATTACGATCAAGGATTCATTCCCGTTGCCTAGGATAGACGACACCTTGGATTCTGTATCAGGCTCAGAATGGTGCAGCACCCTTGATTGTCGATCAGAGTACTGGCAGGTTGAAGTGCATCCGGACGACAGGGAGAAAACTGCTTTTGTGCCTCGAGATGGTCTATGCCAGTTTCGTGTCATGAGTTTTGGCTTGACGAATGCTCCGGCGACATTCGAGCGCTTGATGTCTACTGTGCTAAGGGGACTCCCGCTGGAAGTTTGTCTTCCATATTTGGATGATATCCTGGTGCATGGCAAGACGTTCGACCAAATGCTAATTAATTTGCGTTTTGTTTTCAGCCGATTGAGGGACTCTGGTTTAAAATGAAATCCTTGCAAGTGCAAACTCTTTCGGAAGGAAGTCCCGTTTTTGGGGCATATACTTAGTGGCAGAAGTCTCTCCCCGGATCCTTCAAAAATCGATGCAGTTCGTAACTGGCCTACTCCTGCGAATCTGACAAAGCTAAAAGGTTTCGTTGGAATTTGTACTTATTTTCGCCAATTCGTACCTCGATTCGCTGCCATCGCTCGTCCACTTCATCGGCTTACAGAGAAGGGCGTCAAATTTACTTGGGCTGAAGAATGCACGAAGGCTTTTAATGAGTTAAAAATGGCTTTAACTTCTTTTCCAATATTGGGTCATCTTCAGGCGGAAGAGGAAATTATACTTGACACCGATGCATGTGAATATGGCCTGGGGGCTGTTCTCTCTCAAGAGCAAAATGGACTTGAAAGAGTAATTGCATATTACAGCCGAGCCTTGAACAAGTCTAAACGTAATTACTGCACTACACGTAAAGAGCTTCTGGCGTTAACTAAGGCCATTGAACACTTCCACGAGTATCTTACGGTCAAGAATTTGTAGTTCGCACTGATCGCGCCGCATTGAATTGGCTGCTGTTGTTTAAGAATCTGGAGGGTCAACTTGCCCGGTGGATGAAACGCCTTCAGGAATACAACTTTAAAGTGCAGCATCGAGCTGGAAAAAAAACATCTTAACGCCGACTCTCTTTCACGTCGACCATGTGTGAATGTAATCTGCAATCATTGTGATGTCAAGGAAAAACGATTTCAGCATGGAGATAACCATTCAGTTCATGCCATTCGCAGTGTTGCTAGTGACCTCGATCTCAATCAACTCCAGCGCGCAAAAGAAGCAGATTCAATTCTCGCTCAAGTAATTAATTGGTTAAAAGAAGGGAGACGCCCTTTGTGGAATAAAATTTCCTACCAGAGTAACGAGCTTAAGGTCTATTTGGCACAGTTCACTTGCCTTAAGGTGCAGAACGGCATTTTGTGCAAGAAATGGGTACCCACTTCCATCAATCCCTGACTTCACCAACAGACCACCGAACTCACCCCGGATATACATGTGAACGTGTTGACATTATAGTGGGGGAGCCGATCGGAGATATCGAGCTGTCATCGTTGATCTTGACAGAATAAAGGCAACCGCAAAGTAAACCTCGTGACTAATTTTGCGTTTTATTTCACAATCCTAGTTTTTATCTCCCATCTTTCATTTGGAGCCCTTTATAACGCGGATACGCAACAATATGAGTTTTCTTAAGGTGCAGGTTGTAAGAGTACATTCGCAGTTATCGTGTAGCAGCTTTATCCTTAATCCGGAAATGCTATTATTGCTAATCATGACTCCTGGATAAGGACCATGTAGTCTCCACTTTCTGCAAGGTGAAGAGTAAGGTTGGCCGAAGCAAACTTACTGTGGTGGAGGTTTATCTGTGTTATACGTGACATTGGAGCTATCGCTTAGCCCACATGTCTCTGACACAGTGGCTGAGGTGGTGGAAATCGTTGCCATTGCCTGCCTCTCGTTCTGTTCGTATACCTTACTGGTTGAAGGTCTTAGCCTCATGGTAAATTTTCTGGCGGACTCCTTTTCAACCTCCGTTTTAAGGACCGTCAATTGGTAGTCGGAAGATCGGGATTTTGCCTCTGCAACAGAAGCAAAATACCTTGTGGGTCGCTGGGTTGCATGGGTATACGGATACGGTTTTTTGGCCTGAGCGGGATCTCATCATTGCTCACAAAGTCTGGATTGGCACCTTCCCACAAATTGTCCGCCACGGCGTCAGTGGCCCTTAAAAAGGATGCAGTGCTGGCATCGTCGCAGGCAAAAAAGTTTGTAGTACCAAGGGAGCCAGCCCCTACCGGTGAAACCGCAAGATGTTTGCATGATAAATGAGGCAACCATCCAGCTAAGACCTTTGGATAAATAAGGGAATTCCTTTATGTGCCGACACTCATAATTGAAAAAGATAAGTATAGACATTGAAGCGGAGCACCCTTCATAAGAGCCAACTGCATCTATCAAGATTAGGTAGTACCATAAAAAAAAATATGTATTCAGTGGAATAAGACGAAAGAGACGAGAAACATTTAGCGAGTTTTAATATTGCAAGGAATAGATATCAAAAATGGCTGAAAATGTTCGTTCAGACGACTCAAACAAAGGAGAAAAAGATGGATTATTATAGATCGTAAAGAAATATAGGGAAAAATTAAGTATGGATAAATAAGAAATTATCGAAAACAACGGGAGCAAAGCACGAAATTGGAACAATCCAATATGTATCCAAAGGTCTACGAAAAGGAAGTTCGTGAGCAGGATCAAAAGTTGAAAGATGATGGAATTTTTCATGGTAGTACTCGTAGTCCTTGTTAGTGCATAAAAGCACTTTATTTATTTTATAAAGCCATTATTATTGAATTATTGTATTTGAAAATTAGATATCATTAATTTGTTGAAGTATTGAATTGGCATCACTAATAATTTTTTGTTTAACTGGCAACTCTATTCCGTTGTCAAACTTGAAGTTTTGTTTTGCTTTTGACTTTTGTTGGAAAAGAGAGGACGGGCAATAAGGACAATAATTTAACAAGCCGACAATAATTAAATCAAGTGTTTAGCCTTTACATTAGTTTAAATTATTTTTGCCTGTCCTTTGCTTGTGAGTAAAATTGGGAAGAATTGTGTCATTTGAACTGTCCCAATAAAATTGCGCCGCCATTGAAAAACAAAAAAACTTGAAAATCTCTACTTGGGATTCCGATTTAAGTGTGAAAGATTGCCGGCTATTACCATCCCTCTTACACAGAGCGTTACTAGAATTTCCAAGAACTTAACGGGAAACGATACGAAGTGGATGGAAGAAAAGCTGTATAATTTACGGAGCCGAAAAGTTACTCGGCAAGAAGATTCTAGAAAAGTACAGCCAAAAGAAACGGTCGAAAGAATGACTGATGAAGGACAAAAATTGATTGAGGTGAATAGAAATAATCAAATGGAGCAAATTTTAAGTGTGTTGAGTGCAATGGGGGTTTCAATGGAAGAGCTCAAGACTTCTACGACCAACAACCAACTTGAAATCCAAAATTTGCGTTCCACTTTGCTTATTAAAGAAGACGACCATAGAGATAGCCGTAGTCAAGATGGTTCAGAAGATAACGCTTTAACAGCTGGTAATGAAACAACAACACCACCTCAGATGCCGCCAAATGTAAAAATGTATGATCTACCAACGTTTTCCGGCAACGTAGAGGATTGGCCACTGTTCAAAGCCAATTTTGATGAATCAACTGCAACGTTTAAATACACCAAAATGCAAAATCTAATGAGATTACAAAAATGCCTTGTTGGATCAGCACGTGAAGCAGTGGTTTCGATGTTAATACACCCGAATAATGTACCAAACATAATTGAAGAGCTGGGGTTCAGATTTGGAAGACCCGAGCTATTGGTGAAGGCGCAACTGCAACAGGTTCAACAAATTGCACCGATATCGGAGGGGAAGTTGGGTCAGATAGTGGATTTTGCTACGAAGGTACGTAATGTTGTTGCCTTTTTGAATTCTTCTAATGCTACACACCATCTTTCCAATCCAACTCTCCTCGAGAATTTGATATTGAAGCTGCCTTCCAGTAAACAACTGGATTGGGCTCGTGTTGCTGCCGAAATTGAACCATATGCCAACCTCAATGACTTCTCCAAATGGCTAAGTGAACTGTCCAGGATTGTAAGCCTAATGCCGAGCGACAATAAGGTATATGGTCACCAACGTCAACAACCACCGCCACGCCGCTTAATGCACGTCCATGAGAAGGAGCAGAAAAAGGAAGTTAATTGTATACAATGTGAAAAGGAACATTTGTTAGCAAGTTGTGACGAATTTAAAGCCCTTTCCACACCCGATCGTTGGAGTTGTATCAAAAAACACCATTTGTGCTTCACCTGTTTTAAAAAGGGCCATAATACATTCAACTGCCGTTCGAAGAAGCAATGCAATGTAAATGGTTGCCGTAAAAATCATCATCCTATGCTTCATGAGGAAATAGTTAAGCAGCCCTTGTTAAACTGCCGTTCTCCAACTTCCAGTCAGCTATTTAAATTTCTGCCAGTGGTTCTATATGGACCCAAGGGACGATTGGAAACATTTGCCATGTTCGATGATGGTGCCTCGATTTCAATCATCGAAAAATCAGCCGCCAATCAAATTGGTTTGGAAGGAAGCCCTCAGTCTCTACAGTTACAGTGGTATGGTGAACAAACACGCACTGAAGTTTCATCCAGAATCAGCCTTGAAATTTCTGGTAGAGATGACACTCTAAAATATAACCTCAAAAATGTTCGAGCAATAAAAAATTTGAATTTGCCCGCCCAGACATTTCAAAAGTGTAAATTTGAACATTTGAGAATTTTGCCACTGGTGGACTACAGCAATATTAAGCCAACACTGCTGATTGGTTTGGACCATGCTCATTTAGGAGCTACTACTACTTTAGTCCAAGCTGGACATTCGGACCCCATAGCAGCCAAAACAAAATTAGGTTGGACAGCCTATGGTCCAGTTAATGCAGCCACGCCTAATAAACCACCTATTATACTTCACATCCGTGAAGACGACGAATTGGATAGATTAAATAGTTTAGTTGCTATCTATTTTGCTGCAGATTCATGTCCAGAGGTGTGCACGCAACTGCTCGAATCTGACGATAACATAAAAGCCAAAAAAATATTGATAGAGACGACGAAAAGAGTTGATGGCCAATTTGAAGTTGGGCTCTTATGGAAGCAAAAAGGCATGTCCTTGCCTAACAGCCTTGACATGGCAGGAAATGGCTTTAAGGGAATCGAACGTAAAATGTCCAAAAATGAAGCGTATGCCCAGCGTTATAGAAGTGAAATGCAAAACTATTTTGACAAAGGATATGCCAGGCCTCTGGAAGATGGTGAGATCTTAAATTGTAAAAATCCAGTATGGTATTTACCACATTTTGGTGTGGAGACTATACACAAGCCAGGAAAGTTACGCATCGTTTTTGATGCTGCCGCCTCCGTATGTGGAACTTCGTTAAACTCAGTTCTATATAAAGGACCAGAACAAATGAAGCCGCTGTTAGGAATAATGTTTAAATTCCGAGAAGGCCAAATTGCTGTAGCAGCGGATATAAGAGAAATGTTTTCGCAGGTGAAGATTCGTCAAGAAGATCAACAAGCTCAGAGATTTTTGTGGCAAGTTAGTCCTTCGAAGCCAATTCAACATTGTGTCATACGTCAATGATTTTCGGTGCCATATCATCACCATGTTGTGCCGAGTTTATCAAAAATCGAAACGCTGAAGACTTCGTATCCCAATTTCCACATGCCGTGGATGCCATCATCAATAAGCACTACGTGGATGACTTTGTTTGCAGTTTTAAAAGTGAGGAAGAAGCCAAACGCATTTCAAAAGAGGTAATCAAAATACATGCTGCAGCCAAATTCGAACTTAGAGGTTTCGTATCCAACGCTCCTGAAGTTCAAGCTTATCTCAACTCAGACTCCAATAATTCAGCAACTATAGTCAACATGGAAAAGCAGGCAGCTGTTGAGAAAATTCTTGGCATGTTCTGGAACACCAAATTAGATAACTTCCAGTTTAAAACTGCATTTCATAAAGTTCCACAGTCTGTATTGCAAGGATTGAGAGTACCAACTAAACGTGAGCTTCTTGGAATTGTCATGGCTGTGTTCGACCCAATTGGATTCCTTGCAGATTTTTTGGTTTTCTCCAAGGTTTTGGTGCAGGCAACCTGGAAAGCACAAATAGACTGGGATGACCCTATTCCTCAAGAAGTGCATAATAAATGGCACGCCTGGTGGAGAGCATTAAAATCAATTGCTGACTTCAAAGTCAATAGATGCTACTCGCCTCGTCTGCAAGATGCCACCACTATAGAGTTACATGTATTCGTCGATGCCAGCCAAATCGCCTATGCCGCTGCCGGTTATTTTCGTATTTGCCGAGATGATGAATATGATGTTGTTTTCGCAGCTGGAAAAACTCGTTGTGCTCCAATACGATTGATATCGATTCCAAGATTAGAGTTACAAGCTGCCGTCCTGGGAATACAACTTAGCCAACTCATCTGCCAACATCACAGCATTAAAGTAGACAACATTTTCTATTGGAGCGATTCTTACACCGTTTTATACTGGATTTATTCATCTCAACGTAAATATAAGCCATATGTGGGACATAGAATCGCACAAATTTTGAATGTCTCAACTAAGAACCAATGGAGATGGGTTCCCACTGATCAAAATGTCGCAGACATTGCCACCCGCCCAAGTAATCCGCCAAAATTTGATGTCAACAGCAAATGGGTCAAAGGTCCTGATTTTCTGAAGCAGCCCCAAGGTAAATGGCCACATTTTGAGGTCCAGCCGCCGCAATCTCAACTGGAGGAAGAAGTCGAGCCGTGTCTTCTGATAAAATGCCAGATAAGTAGCGCCTTTATTGAATTCAACCGTTTTTCTTCCTATTTTAAGCTCAAGAGAATAGTGGCCTTAGTTTTTCGAGCAAGGAATAAGTTTCTCTCCGCCAATAAATGTCCAGATTCATCATCTAAGCTATTCATCAAAGTCGCGGAACTGGATTCAGCTGAGATCCTTTTATGCCAACTTGCTCAACGTGATGCATTTACATCAGAAATCAACCTCCTCGAAAATAAGAAGTCTTTACCAAAACAAAGCAGTATCTACGCTCTGACTCCATATTTAGATGAAAATCATCTTTTACGCCTAAATGGAAGGCAAGATGAAGCCCTATATCTGCCAGTGAATGCCCGTCGCCCGATATTACTTCCTAAGGAGCACCCATTAACCACCTTGATAGTGCGATATTACCATGAGAAAAATCATCACCAAAATATTGCCCTTTCCATCAATGAGATGCGGCAAAAGTTTTGGCTGCCTAATGCCAAAAAAGCCTTTAGTTCGATTTGTCGCCAATGCAATAAATGCCTCATTAACAAAGCAAAGCCAACGCCACCTCCTATGGGAAGCCTTCCATCAGATCGAGTGACGCCATTTGTAAGACCCTTCACCTATACAGGGGTAGATCTTTTTGGACCTCTACGTGTAACAATTGGAAGACGCCAAGAAAAAAGATGGGGCGTAATATTCACATGTCTCACGGTTCGGGCGGCTCATATCGAACTTGCTGAAAATTTGTCTACAGACGCCTTTATCTTATGCCTACGAAATTTCATTAACAGACGAGGCATACCCATAAGAATCAGGAGCGATAACGGCACGAACTTCATTGGTGCCCAAAATCAACATATGCTCGATCACCATACAATCGCCGAAGAAGCGGCAAAAAATAATATCGACTGGGTATTCAATTGGCCAGCATATCCCAGCTCTGGAGGTTGCTGGGAACGCCTCATTCGTATTGTGAAGCGATTTTTGTACGAATCTCTTACGTCCGAAGCTCCTCATTTGGAAACTCTGCGCAGCGCTCTAATTGAAGCTGAAAACATAATAAATTCCCGGCCTCTGATTGATATTCCTATTAGTTCTGAGGATGATGAACCTATGACGCCGAATCACTATTTAATTGGAGGTGTCAACTCAACACAAACACCTCATCCAGAAGTTACAACGTGCCTAAGAAAACAGTGGTTCATAAGCCAAAATTTGAAAAATCGTTTGTGGAAAAAATGGACCACACAATACCTTCCACAATTATTGACTCGTCCCAAATGGCATGAAAATCCTGAGCCTGTCAAGTTGGATGATCTGGTTCTTATTTGTGACCCAAGCCTTGCAAGATCCCAGTGGCGCAGAGGCCGAATCATCAAGTTATTCCCTGCCAAGGATGGACACATAAGACTTGTCGAAGTACAAACATCATCAGAAAATGTTCGCAGACCTGTTTCTAGACTAGCAGTTCTACATCTTCATTGCGAATCGGATTCGATTCACGGTGGTGGAGAGTGTTAGTGCATAAAAGCACTTTATTTATTTTATAAAGCCATTATTATTGAATTATTGTATTTGAAAATTAGATATCATTAATTTGTTGAAGTATTGAATTGGCATCACTAATAATTTTTTGTTTAACTGGCAACTCTATTCCGTTGTCAAACTTGAAGTTTTGTTTTGCTTTTGACTTTTGTTGGAAAAGAGAGGACGGGCAATAAGGACAATAATTTAACAAGCCGACAATAATTAAATCAAGTGTTTAGCCTTTACAGTCCTCTTGGAGCGTACATACCTAAATAGTTCCAAAGGAAGCCGATACCTGTGGCAAAAAGAAGTGCTACATTTATGAAAACAAATTCGTTATTCAAACGGGCCAT
This sequence comes from Merodon equestris, assembly GCA_958301585.1. Lineage (NCBI taxonomy): Eukaryota > Metazoa > Arthropoda > Insecta > Diptera > Syrphidae > Merodon > Merodon equestris. The sequence continues at coordinate 94,400,610 of OY284413.1, forward strand.
AGGCTGATTTCACAGTAGCTCAAAATATTTTATTTCAACTTAATTTATAATACAAATTTTATGTTAGCCTAAGTGCCGAATTACAATGCGACGTTTCCAAGAATTGTTAAATAAACAAACTTTATTGATACAACCACTTATTAGATTGCTTAATTCCCACTGAGTGAAAATTGTTCACTCACATATGTCGTACTCGTACTCGTATGTCTAATACTACGCTAAAGCTTCGAAATCCGTGAGACCTGAGCTTATACGTCCAGTGTTACTTTGCTAAATGCATCTGTAGAAAATTGAAGGGCATAATGACGCTGTGGGATATGTAACCTACGTATTTTGCATATTTGGATAAAACATAACTGCATAGTTTACTTGACGAATATAGAAGTGCAAAAACTCGATAAGCGTACACATAACAAATATCGTAATATTTAGTAGATGTTATCAACATTTTGCCTCTCGATAGTTGAACTTGGAGATTTCTGGTATAACCTTTTTAACGGGGTGATGGTTTGACATTTGAAAAATAAACTATTGTTTTCTCGGATAACTTCACTTTCAATCGTATGAATTTGGATTTCATTGAACAATCCTGTATAATGTATATTATTTAGAATTACATAGTCGATATATTAACTGAATCGATATTTAATAAACAAATTAAAAGAAAGTATGGAATAAGAAAATTAGTTGTTGTAATATTTTTTTAATACTCCTCCTCAATTTATAAATAAATACGGTTAAAATTGCATTCCTAGCATGTTGAAGCAAAATCGTTGTTCTTAGTTAGGAACTACTTTAGTAACAGCTGGCATTCATTGGTTAGAAGATATTCAATTTGTACTGCACTTTTCACTTGAGAGTGTGATGTATTCAATATTGGCACAAACGACGGGCGCATAGGTTTCCATGTAGTCGAAATTTTGATGAATAACTCCGTGCCAACAACCTCGCTTTCCAACGATGAATACTCCCATCTGGTTTTAGTTTTCATGGGAATACCCATTGACGACTGCCTTTCGTTCCACTAGTAATTCATATAAAGTCCAGTTATTGTATTTCATAAGGCAGTTGATATCTTCCTGTATAGAAGCGTACTATTTGTTGGCACCGGTTAGTCCCAAACTTCTTTTAAATTGTCTGAATCTTAAAACTGACTCCTTTGAAGGAAGTTCTTTAAAGAAAAGTTCTATGCACACTCTATGAATGATATCGTGTACTTACGTCTTTTCCTTATATTTTCTTCGTTGGTTCCTTAGTCCTGGTACAATATGAGTTCATAAGTGCTATCAGTGACACGCTCTTTAGTAAGATCCTCAACAAAATGATCGCCTAGGCTTTTAACAAACTTCTGCGATTTTGACTCCTCTTAATGTCCACCAGATTTTTCACTTCTTGGATCTAATTTATATTCTACAATAGTTTTGTTCAGTACCAATTCGCCTCGAATGACCTATGATCGATATTCTTCCAGTCCATTTTAAAAAAAAAAAAGGTACATGTCTGTCTAAGGCAAGGTTTATTTAGAGAATAAATGTGATTAGAACTTATTAAAATGATTTATATACCTAGTTTTAATATTATATTTTTATATGAAATTAGGGATGTTGGGAAAAGATTGAGAATATTTTTTTTAACTACAAATTTAGTTTATGTAAGCACTTCTTAAAACTATATTACACTAGACAAAATTACTTAAACTAGTTTCCATATCTTAATTTTAACTCACATATTTTACTGGTCCTGAACGGACACTCTTAAATAAATTGAAGAACATAATCCTGTATATGTATGCAAAATTAATTATCCAATTTTGTTTTTGAATTACTTTTTTTACTAAATAAAAAAAAAATGATTTTGAGTGATGGAAATCTTTATTTAGACCTTTACAGTTTTTTCCTTTAAGTGGAAAAGATGATATCCGTCAGCTGGATGCCGCCAGTGTTGATACACATTGGTACCCGTTTTATCGAATTTTTCATGACTTTCCGTAAGATTTCCGGTGATAACTGTCGAATATTCTCATTAAGGGCTGCGATTATCTGAGGCTTGTTAGCATAAACCCGCAACTTCGGTTAAATCGAGTCATCTTGTTGTCCATGCCAAATCTCTATCACGGGAAATTACGCGACTGAGAAACGCTTGCACCTGCTTCTTGAAACCACATGCTCACCGCTCATCCAATTCCGGGAGTAAAGAGTCGTTTTTCATGGCTCTGTAGCGTATTGTCAATGGTGTCCTCAGAAAAATACGGCCCAATCACTACTCCCGCCTGAACGCCGCATCACTCAGTGGATTTGAGTGGATGTAATAGTTCTTCGCACATCACACGCGGATTTTGAGTGCCCCAGAAATGAGGATTTTGCTTATTGACGTTACTGCTTAAGTGGAATGATTTTTGGCACAAAATCGTCCTCTTCGTTGTTTAATTTTAAGTATGGCTGGACAGTAATTCACACGCGACTGACGGGCAGCAGGTATTAACTGATTCTCTACTCCATAGCTTCCTTGTTTATTTACTTTGGACACTTTATAGTGCCCGAGAACGTTAGGTTAGGGTAAGGTAGGGGAGTGTGATGGTTGAACATCACTTCCAGTGCATGATGTACGGTTGCAAGCCACACCCACAAGGCTTTCCTCCTCCGATTATACCCCACTAAGTTTTTTTTTTGCAAGTCTAATATATTGTCTCTTGCTTCCATTCGGTGTTCATATCGATCGATGGGCATCCAACTCCTCGATCAGCTCATGATGGAGCAAATTTCGAACTTATTGACCCCCGTTCGACTTCATCTGCAATCCTGTGAGTATCCGTAAAGTAATTCGTGCTTCGCGATTGGATGGAGTTGATAACCTGCTACACCTGTCTTACGTACTTGTACTAACTTTGCGGATTCTACACAGGACACAGGAAACTATTTGTTTCAGTGTTTCATCCTCGATGGTGTAACCAAACAATCGATTCTTTCTTTAAGGAACTGGTATTTGCTCCACTTTATGTTGAGTCCGTTTGCATTGGCCACCATTTCCAGCACCATTTTAAGCCTATCCACAGTTTCCTCATGATCTTTAGCCACCACCACCAAATCGTCCACGTACGTTACCATGATTCCTATAGTGCATGAACCGGGTTAAAATAACCGGCGAATTGCAAATACCGAATGGAACTTTGTGGAATTCAAACTGTCCATTGTTGTAATGCAAGATGTATACTTTCTGGACTCATTTTCCACAGGCACGACGATTAAATCCAACGCAGTGAAAACTTTACCCCTCTCTAGCCGATCGCGAATATCATCACTTAGCGGCACTGAAAGTGGTCCTTGATGATCCGATAATTAACACTCCGATAGCATATTCGGTAAGTCCTGTCCTTCTTTGGAACTAGGAGTACTGGTGATGTGAATTCCGACACACTAGGCTGAACTATTCCATCTTTCGGCCATGTCTCTATTTTCCTTTCTACTTCTTCTTTCTCATTTTGAGCCATTTTTCTTGGACGCTGATGTAAATGTATTTCATTTTGTAGAATAATTTTCATTTCCACTGGAGTTTTCACATTAACTTGCGCTCGTATTCATAAATCAGAGACTTGATCGTTTCCTCAAATTCCCTCGGTAGATTCGAAAGGTGCACCTCAAAATATTCATTAATACATAGAATGGCTAAATTACATATCAGTTCACACGGTATGTAGATCGCCCATCGGCTTCGCTTACTTCGTCGCTGGTATTCGCTTCTTCATTTTGGTGTATGACTTCTTAGTTATCTTTCTATTCCCCGTCGTCACGTCTTGTGCTTTAGCACCTTCCCCTACTGGTTAATTCGTGATTATTTAATGTACGAAATGCTTATAGAATGGGTTGTCCATCCTGAGCAGCTCCGATGGCAAAATAAGTTTAAATTGTTTTGAAAAGTTAGGATATCCTAAGATAGCATGATGAGTAATAAGGTCTTATAAGGTTTTATAAAATATGGATTGCTAATATTAACCTTAGTATTTGTTTTAAATTATTTCGTTAGAGGGTGAGCAATACTTGCATAGTTTCTTATGAACTTTCTGTAATATCTCGCAACTCCCAAAAATGATTTAATTTGTTAAAAATATCTCGTAACTGACAAAAATGATTTAATTTGTTTTGACATCTTAGAGAGTTTTAAATTTTGAATGACCTGTATTTTACTTGGATTAGGAAGTTCACCTTCAAGCGTAAGAATTCCGTTTCTTTGACAAGAAAACTGCACTTGTCTACCTATATTTTTAATTTCGCTTCCTGTGATTTATAATCTTTATGTTCTTCTAGAGAGGTACTGAATATCGATATGTCATCGAGGTAGACTACACATATTTTATTAGTGTAGTCTCTGAGGACGGAGTTCATCAGTCTCCGGAAAGTCGCAGGAGAATTTTTTAAACCAAATGGCATTCTGACATATTCAAAATATCCATTAGGAGTCGAAAATGCTGCTTTTCTCCAGTATTTGGTGAAAACCTTTCGCGAACTCAAATGTAGTAATATACTGGGCTTTCCCTAATTTATCCAATATATTTTCTATATGGGGAGTAGGGAATTTATCGCTGATAGTGACATCATTCAAACGGTGATAGTCGATTGCTATGCGCCACTTTTCCTGGTTTGAACCATATTTGGCACTATCCACAGGGGTGATTTATAAAGAGAATTACTCTCTGTTATAATTCCTTGCGAAAGCATTTCGGAAATTTAAAATTTGTTTTTCGTGTATTTGGGGACAAAGATAATTTTTTTAATAAATTGGACTGTTCGCAGTGGTAACTCGTGTTCTTCCTCAAAGAACAGTTCTTGGTTATTTTTTAGCAGGTTAGTATTTGAAGTGAATTCTTCAGAGTTCAAATGATCAAGCTTTAGTTTATCAATAACATTGCCTCCATTGGTTTTTAAGGTATTGTATGGGCTGGAATTTTGATTATTCTGAAAAATTAAAATATGTTTACTTATTTCTATTGTACCTGTTCTATATTTAAATTGACTATTGCTTTAAATGGGCTTAATATGTTTAAGCCCAAAATAGCACTCTACCACCTAAATTTATGATTCTCTACATCATATTTCCTGTAGTATGAAATTCTACTGGGATGGGGGTAATTATTTTGCATTCCACTTTTACAACCCCCGAAATAGTAGAAAAAAATGCTGGTATTTCTGAAGGAATGTATTTGCACTCACTTAAAATATCGGGTTGGATAATACTTGTGCTAGGTCGCGTATATATAAGGCATTTGATTTTGTTTTTACCCATAGTTAACCCTTTCGGGGACACTTGTTTTTTAGATAGATTCGCAGAAAGGCACCTCTATCTCCGTTATTTTTAGAGACAAAAGAGTTCTGTAACCAGTGATTTGAATTAACTAACAAATTTAAGAATTTAAACTGTTTTATTAGTGAAATTTATTTTTTAATAATGACGCTTTTTTAGGTCATGAATCTTTTTGTATTGAATTCGTGTTGTTTCAAAGCCTGACGAATATAGATATCATGATGCTCATGGACGTCTTTATGTTTTCAAAGTCTTACAGGTTTTGCAAAAGTGCATGACGCCTTTTCGCGTCTTGATGTTTTAAATGACTGGAAACATTAAAAAGACGTAAGAGCCCGTCAGTCAGAACATGAAAATAAAGTAAAACTAATTTTTTAAAAATATTGCACATACGCATATAATATGCTCTATTTCGTAGCATTTTCAGTAATAAAAACTTAATATATATATTATATATATAGTTACATAAGTAGAAATAACAACTTCATTTGAAACAAAACAACGCAACAACGCACAAAAAGCATTTTCCGGCGCACAAAGCGGGCTTATTTGCACATTTCTTACAGCGGTAAGAAGTTTCTCGTCTAATCTTTTGCTTATAGCATTGCTTGAAACGTAAAAATGATGTTTTTGCTTTATTGCACCCAGAGGATTTTTTTCTTGGAAATGTACTTTGGCTTGGTGGTTATTTGAATTGGTGGATGATTTATTGGTGCATTCCTGGTCTTAGCAATATTTGAACTCAGTTTTATTCTTAATAAAGAGGCTATTATCTGATCTCGAAATACAATTTGTGTAACCTTTGCGTTTATATATTTTAGAAACAGAAACATACAGAAAAACAGGTTGAAATTTACTTTCTTGTACCATCGTAAGGTTTTTTGCGGAAAAGAGTAATAAGGTTACCTTTGTCAACACCTGCACAGAAAGAATAAAATAAGTAAGAAGATATTTGAATTGTATATGGTATATGAAACTAACCTGCCAAGTTGTTGTTATATTTCTGTTCGACTGGTTTAAATTTGGATATTTCATGTCTATTTTGTTACTTGCTTCATTTCAGGATGGTATCCAATCGTAATGCAAAGGACATCTCGGTTATCCCGCCACTCTGATACATATAAATTATTTAATCTTTGCCATATACATATGTATGTTCCCCTTTCTTTAGTTTTGATTTTGTAACTAATACTGGATTTCCTTTCCGGTTCGCCCTAAGGGTTCCCGTTGAGTGCGTCATTGCTTTTAGTAAACCTTTTGACAGGATAATGCTATAGTTAAAGCTATCCATAAACAAATGCTGACCTTTATTCAAGTACGGTGTCATAAGTCGATGTACCAATGAATATATCTTCGACGTTTTATTGTCTTCCTCTTCAATTTTACCTTTGTATATTTCAATATTGAGTACATACCCATTTGTCGTACACAATTTAAAAAACTGTATACCATATTTAGCTTGTTTCCTTTTATACAGGGTTTCCCACAAGTCAAGACAAGAAAAAAATCGTACGGGAGGGGGCGGTCAATTCCCCCCCGTTTAGCCGGGAGGGGCAATTTTCTAAAAAATTTACTTAATTTGGAAAAAAAATTATTAAAAATCAACAGTTACATCCACAATGCCGTGATACACTTTTTTGTAAAGCCAGAAACCTCTTCTTTCATCTTGTTTTTAAACGAAGCTGTTTTAAGGAATAGTTTTTGAGAAATTAATTTTCAAACTCAAAATTTAAAAAACAAAATTTCGAAATATTTTTTTTCAAAATTGTACCTATGTAATTAAGTACCTACTAATTTTTTTCAAAAATTCAATTCTCTTATTAGTTTTTAGTTAAAAACAGAAAACCAGATGCAAAACTGTCTTGTAGTTTTTGAGAAATTAAAAAAAATCCCGAACCATTTTTTTCTAAGAAAAACCTTTTTTTTTTGGTTTTAACCCGGCTGGATTTGTAGGCAAATTAATGTATGAAACATTGACCTCTTTTTTATTTTTTTTTAGTTCTATTATAATAAATTTTCAAAATGATCTCCATTTTTTAGAAGGCAAGGAGTATATCTCCTTCTGCACATAAATCTATGCTTGACAAATTTTCTTGCAATTTGACTCCAGCGACTTCAATCCGTTCTTTCAGTTGTTCCAAAGATACTATTTCCACTTCGTAAACATAATCCTTCATGAATTCCCACACATAAAAATCTAAAGAAGTTAAATCTGGTGATCGAGGTGGCCATTCCGTGGAACCCCTTCTTCCGATCCAACGGTCACTAAAATGATCATCCAGCCAGTTTCTAACCCGTAAGCTGCAGGTTGCTGGTGCTCCATCTTGCTGGTAGATTAAATTATCTGCTATGGCCAAAGGAACGTTGTCCATCAAATCGGGCAAAAGGTCTCGTAGGAACTGCAGGTATGATTCTCCATTAATAACGGCATTCAAAAACCGGGGCCCGATTACAGTTTGTCCAACAATACCAAGCCAAACATTACAGCTAAAGCGGTGTTGTGATTTATTTTGTTTTTTGTTGGGTGGATTGGTGCTACTCCAATGATGCAAATTGTGGAAGTTAGTAACCCCATCTCTGGTAAACTGTGCTTCATCCGTTCAGAATATCCTTGCAAAATAGTTTCGTTCAGTTACATCTCGAAGCAGTAATGATCTACAAAATTCTGGCCTAAAATGGTACGGGCGTAAGTTTTCGGTATGAAGCACTATCCATACTCTAGATTTGGGCACTCCAAGCATAATAGCTATCCTCCTTGTACTAAGGGAGGGATTACGTCGGACCAAATCCAAAATTCTTTCAACTAAGATTCCTGATCCATCTGTAACTGATCTTTCGCTTCTTCGATGCTCTAGCACTCCGTGCTCTCGCAGACGTCGGTGGATTCTTGAAAACATGTTACGACTGGGACACCTCCGATTGGGATATCTTTCAGCGTAGAGTCTTTCGGCTTCACGATCTCGACCATTAGCTAAACATGGCATGGACAAAGAAGAACATAATTAATTATTTAGTTAACATAATTTATTTAGGCAACATATTGAATTATTCAGTTATGAAATTCGATTGACCAATTATTTATTTATGCTGACCAATTATTAACGGACAATTTTCTATTGAATTCAGATATTTTATTTTATTGATGATGAGGTGCTAGAATTTCTGGGTGACCTTGAAAAACTTTAACTTCTAATAATTTTTTTTCTATCGCTGACCAATTAATGAAATTAATTGACCTTTAATAACCATTTTCTGACCTTTTAAATGATGCAATTGGTCAGTCAAAATTATACATATGAGGTGCTATGATCTCGGAGCTCAAGTCCAGCCGCGTTAAAACCAAAAAAAGGTTTCTCTTAGAAAAATATGGTTCGGGTTTTTTTTTAATTTCTCAAAAACTACAAGACATTTTTGCATCCGGTTTTCTGTTTTTAACTAAAAACTAATAAGAGAATTGAATTTTTGAAAAAAAATTAGTACTTAATTACATACAATTTTGAAAAAAAAATTGTTCGAAAATTTTTTTTTTTTCAAAATTTTGAGTTTGAAAATTAATTTCTCAAAAACTATTCCTTAAAACAGCTTCATTTAAGAACAAGATGAAAGAAGAGGTTTATGGCTTTTCAAAAAAGTATATCACGGCATTGTGGATGTAACTGTTGATTTTTAATAATTTTTTTTCCAAATTAAGTCAATTTTTTAGAAAATGGTCCCACCCGGCTAAACCGTCCTAAGACCCCCCCCTCTTATACGATTTTTTTCTTGTCTTGACCAGACCTACACGCTCTAGCTTTTTGGCATACTGCTCGTGGGACACCCTGTATATTGACGAAAAGATAAGCGACCCTTGAACAGCAGGAGACATTCATCCAAAGATAACGCCTCATCCGGATAGTAAGCCGGAGAAAAGTTTTTTAGAAAGAATGATGATATAGTGGCTTTTTCGAAAACATGTACCGTATGCGAGGGAATGATATCTGTTAGTGAAGTAAGCAAAGCCTAAGGAATTTCTTTAATACTAGTACATTTACTGCTTTAAATTGCTTAAAGCGAGCGAATCGTGTTTGTGGGCCATTTGCTATACACAATTTTTCACTGTATTTATTCGTGCAATAAATGTTTGTAAAATTTCCGGAGTCCACAGCTTTAGAAAAATTTCATATGGGGTTACATCCGGGGCTAATTCGATTTGTAAGCCAGCCTGATTTTTATTGAATTGAAAATTTGGTATAGGTTGAATATTTGACGTCCATTCTTCGTCTGTAGCTTTGTTTTCGTTAGCCCCCTGTCCCAAAATTAAGTGCTGGTCGTCATGTTCAGGTATGTCTTCATCCTGCCGCTACTGTACCATTCGACGAACTGGCATTAATTTTCTGCTAAGATTAACCGTTATGATGATATAAGTAAAATATAAGGTGCCGCTTACACACATCATGTCCAACTGGAAAATAATGTAACGTTTCGAAATAAATTGAGTCGAATATTGATTTTGAATGGGAATGGTTACTTTTGAATTGGGAAAGCGCAAAGTAGGAGGCAAATATTTACTTTGGGATTTAAAAGGTTTACCCTTTCTGTGGTTTATATCTGTGAAATAGTGGCTGTTCCTGCTGGAATCGTTGCTGTTGCTGCAGTTGCAGTTGCTCCTGGCACTGTATCTGTTGCTGCTCTTGCCGCACAACCATCTGTTGCAATTCGCATAGTAATTTATTCATGTCTTCCATTTCGAGACCATTCTTCTTGACACTCTATTTTTACACCCATTATTGTGGGCCGGGGAGTGGTTCGTTGTTCTTTGTCTTGTGCTCTTAGTTTTTCACTTTTTCACTTCCTTTTTATTGTTTTTTTGTTCCTTCCTATTTTTTTTCATTCTAATTCTTCACTTTTTTCACTTCGTTTTTCCTTTCTTCAGAAAAGATTCCGTTTGACTGCGCCAGTCATATTTTAAAAAACATTCTTTAGGATACTTCAATATGTTTATTATTGCGACTCTTCAGGTCGGCCGGTCCCTAAAAAAGTAAACTTATTCTTATTATTATTTTATGCTTCTGGTCGGAAAGAGTGACGACGCCAGAGACAGTCACCCTGAGATCTCATGGAAAATCAGATTAGAAAGTGCCGAATTTTGCTTCAGCAGATCAAATTTGGATATCTCATGCGTGTCGGAGGCTACATCATTCCTTTCGACGCTGTTTGGTGACGCTGAGTTTTCTAGGGGAGTGAGGTACGAATCTATTGACATCGTATTTTCCGTGCTTCATACAGCAACTATTTGTTTGCCTTTTCATCCCGTAATCCTTCTACAAAAGACTACACCAATGGATATTGGCTTCGCTTATTCAATCAATCAATACAAAAATTGTCTTATCGTCTGCATTGGCTATTTCCGTACCATACGCAACTTACTGGGCATTTCTGCTGCATTCATCGAAGCTAGAAATTCTTTTACTAGCGTTGCCTTCATGGAGGACCAATCTTTGATATTGTTTTCAGCCATGGGCTCGAATAAGGCCATATACCAGAATACCTTAACTCTTGATTTAGTTGGCTGCAATGAAACAGTCATCTTGTCAGAGCGAAAGCGCCAGAGCAGCATCTGCATGTCTGTAAAATATAGACACTGATCTAGAAAGATCCTATTGTTTCGTCAGTGGATGCCCGTCCTGTCCAATTGAAAACCTGCGGAACATTTCTTTCTAGTGTCCCGAGAGGTAGAAAGCACGTTATCAATTTCCACAACGAACTTTCTACTGGTGAACATGTCAAAAATCATATATAGCAGTGGTTTATTTCTGCCTAGCCGACTGAGCTTGTAACAAAGGCCTCTTAACCATAAGGTGTCGAAAGCTTTTTCCAAGTCACTCAGGCAGGCAACCGTGCATTGGTTCTTCTGTTTACTCCTTTAGATATCAGATGCGAGTTTCGACGCGTAATGAATAGTGTCACGTCCCTTTCTGAAACCGAATTTGTTATCCGAAATGATTTTATTGTCTTTAACCCATTCAGAAATGGCTCTACGGACCACCTTCTCGATGGATTTGCTGATACTCAGAAGGAGATTTATCGACCGGAGATTTGTCTTTGGAGGTGTCTTACCCCTTTTGGGGATTGATTGCACCACCGCTGTCTTCTAGTGCACGTGATAATATGTATTATAAATACCAGATGCATCTAGGTTATCAAAGTTATTAGTGGCGCAATATTTTCAAAGGTCATACCCTATTCTATTTTAGCACCTGGAAGCATTTTAAATGACAAAATCTTTGAGCTTGGTTGTCTTCTGATTGCCGCTTTCAATTTTTTAACATGCAGCTGAAACAAAGATAACGTATGATAAGGTCGCTTCTAATGAGAGAAGTATTGTAGAATCACTGCATAATATACACTCTTGATTCTTTGTGTATGAAGTAGATGGTCGGCGGATCCAAAGTCATTGCATGTTGGCCATTCACTTTGTTCAGCAACTAAAAAGTTGGCCCTGTGAACCATAATTTATGGTAACATCCACCTTAGATGAAACCTTCGTGGAGAGTTCGACTGTATTTATTCGTGAAGGCTCTCCCCCCCCCCACTTAGTCACGTTGGATTACTGCAGTATTTCACCAACTCGAAACATTGGATTGAATTGTTGGAAGTTTTTAGTATCCATTTGCATTTGTTTTTGAATCCGAGCACCAGAATCGTGATCTGATAGGAACGCGGTGAACGGTTTGCACCTTGGTCGACAGAGTTCAGGCTAACACAGCTGCCTGAAGTTCAAGCCTCGGCACGAGCTTGAGGGTTGAACTTTAGACTTTGAAGCCACCAGAGTCACAGAGATATCAGACCCACATTGCACGCGTAGGTAGCACACCGCAGCGTAAGCGTGTTAACTTATGAATTTGTATTGGGTGAGTTGTTGGCAACGGTCGACTATAGCAACGGGGAGTCTCAATAGTTTTTATTAGTGACGTCACCGATTTTCATTGTAGTTAATTCGAAGAAAGAACTTCGGGAAATTCATCATTACAATCTATGCCAAAACGCCAGACTTTCTGTAGCAAAATTTCAGCAAACGATGAACGGAACGCAAGAGTGTCAAAAATCGAAATGAGTACTTGGAGGACCATCGCATTTTAGGTGAACGAATCAGATAGTATATTTAAATACATCGTTATTGGGGTCCCAGTACATACCGGGGATTTTTTTGGAAAAATCTGGCAGTTGTTGCCCCAGTTGAGTTGGAAGCCCAGTTATGTGTTTTGAACCCAGCAGAGGAGTGAATTATTCTTACTTCACTTGCTAAGCTCAGGACATCCTCGACCGAGTCCTCGCTAGCGATGAAGCCGTCGACGTAGTGATAATTTTTGATAGTTTCCACGGCTCGAGGGTAACGTTCTTTGAACTGGCCACAGGGACCGCTATTGATCCCAAAAGTTAAAGCGTTCATACTGGGCTTGTTAGGTAGATCTTCCTTGTCCCACCAGAAAAACCGCAGCACGTGCATGTCCTTCTTTTTTACTTTTATTTAGTGGAACATTTCTGCGATATCACCACAAATAGCGAACTGCCTAAATCTGAAGGCTAACAGAACTTCTAGAAGTCATGTCAAGAGATCAATATATAATATTGGTGGAGTGCAAATAGACTGCGAATTCACAAGCATATTGTACCGTAAATAAAAGTAATTAATTAATTAGATTGACAATATAAAAGAAAGAAAAAGAAAAAAAAAATGAAGGAGAGCCAAGAAAGATTGTTGGTAGTGAAGTAATTGACTGTGTTCTCAGGCCATGTAAGCAAAAATGGCAGCTTTAAATCCGCTCGTACTAGTGATTTCTCTCAAATGCCCTGGTAGAGAGTTCCAGAGCCTGGCAGATTGTACGAAAAATTGTCGTTCTGACTGGAGACAGGAATATCTTAGTTGAATGATTCTAACCGATCTGGGAGACTGGAAAAACTGAATTTTTTCATAAAGAAATTCAGGTTATCGAGTTATAATCAGATCGTTCAGAAAACAGAGTGTTTGTATTTTTAGCAGATTTCTTAGACTGCACCCGGCAATTAGTTTTGAGAATCTTGAAACATGGTCCCTTTTTCTTAGATTGAATACGTACCTAGCAATGTTATTATAGACCGCAATCAGTTTTCTCATGCTCTTTTCATCAGGCTTGCAAAAGATTACGCACCCATATAGCAGCACTGGTAGAAGTAGGGATTTAGCAAGCATCAATTTGATTTTAGTGGGTAAAAAGTTCTGAGTAGCCGAAAGAGTGCGTAATCCGCCATAAGTCTCAGCAATTAAACTACGATTACGATTTAAAACTATGCCGAGATTCTTAACTGATGTAACCCACTCTGATGTAACCAAGGTGAAAGATCAAATGTCTTGCAGTAAATAACAACGACTTTTGACTTATCTGGATTAAGCCGCAAATCATGTCTTGTAGACCATTCATAGATTTTGGATACATCTACATTTAGTGCGTTAATTGCATTATTAAGTTCTTTTAGAGGTCGACTTAAAAAAAGCTGAACATCATCCGCGTACATATGGATTTTACAGTGCTTAATAATTCCAGGCAAGTCATTTACATATAGGGAGAGAGAGTAGGGCCGAGAATTGAACCTTGTGGAACTCCATTCAGTACATTCATAAAGATAGATGAGCTATCATCAGCAATTACGCGTTGTTGTCTTCCACTCAGATACGACAACATTAGCTTAGTAGAAGGAGAAGAGAACCCAAAGTTGTTCCGCAATTTATTGCACAGGATCGAATGGTTGACAGTGTCAAAAGCTTTCGAGAAATCGAGTAGCGTTAGAACGTGTATTTAATTACACGTGTACACGTGTACAAAATATCTATTGGCACGTGTACACGTGTATACATTAAATACACGTGTAAATAAAAATATACGTGTAATTATATGCATTTGCTATGCTATGCATTTTTTTCTAAATCTGACCTTGGGCAGCTTCTGAGAAAAGTTATATTTGATGACCCTTCGTCCTCCACACATTTACCGCTAGTTCGACGACAGCAAAGCCACTGTTTTTTCTTCTCTGTAGATTGTTGAGAATACTGGAACAACAAATGATGCCTTTGGGAGATGATTCTACTATAATAAAATCGTTTAAAATCTGTTTTTCCAGCAATTTGCAAAAACGGTTTGATCTGCAGTGTACTGGCACACCTGACGTTTCTGTAAGGCAAGTAGTATCTTTACTTGACCCGCGATACAAATACCTTGAGCATGAACATTTTCATGTAAGAGCTCCCATAAGAGACAAACTAAAGATGCTTCTAATGAAAAGTGTTCCTTCGGACCATGCTATTGAAGAAAAAAAATCTGAACTAAACTGGTTCACCGCATACATATTTTCTTTAATTACACGTGTTATTCTAAATAATGTCTGACGGTGCATGCTGTTCATCTCGAAATTGCAACTGATTTATCAAGCGATGCCTGTCTTGTCTGCATTCGAAACGTCATTAACAAACGAGGTCTAACTGTACAAATAAATAGTGATAATTGCACGAATATTGTTGGCATATCAAAGGAACTTAAAGAGGCACGGGACTTTCTTAACCAGGACGAGAAATTTCAATCTGGACTTTCGCTATTAGGGTCCTGTGGAAGTTTAATACGCCTTTGAATTCAAATGAAGGTGGAGCATGGGAAAGACTAGTACAATCAGTCAAGAAAGTTTTGTACGCCGTGCTTAAGGAACACTTACCACGCCAAGAAACGCTCCAAAGTTTTTGATTGAAGCGGAGAACATTGTGAATTCACTGACCGTTGACACATCTACCAGTGACATTAGACGAACTGGAATCTCTTACACCAAAAGATTTCCTTCTGGGTTGTACCAATTCAATGCAGAGCCAGATTCATGTTAGTAAAGAAACAATGGCGCATTGCGCACAATTTAAAGTATAGAATGGATCAGATATTACTTTCCGGAACTTACTCGAAGGACAAAGTGGTGCTTGCCGTCTAAATCTCTTAGCCTAAGCTGCCTCATGTTAATTTGTGACGCTGAAGCTCCACGATCTAATAGGAAACGAGGAAGGATCGTAAAGTTCTACTACAGCAAGCTGATGTAAATACGACTGCCGGCATCCTCAAAATACCCCTTTCAAAGTTGGCAGTTTTGGACGTGGACGTATTGAAACGTGGTGAAGTTTAGCCCTCCAAGTCAATTCACGGGGGCCGGAAATGTTAAGAATCAAGATACACCCGGTCGCCGATAATATAGTATCGTCAAAAAAAACCCTGTATATCCCACGTAATTTCCCTTACATTTGACTTAATATTCCCGAATACCATCATTCTTTTCCTTCCTTTTCCCATTCTGTCCCGAGAAGCCAACCAAAGGAAGCTTCTTTGTAAACCACTTATATCTACACTTTGTACAATAATTTTTAATTTAGAGAGTAAATTACCGAACAAGAATTTGACAGCCGCTTTGTTTTGCCTTCATGGGAGTTTTATCCGCTTCAAGGGATTAGCATCAATAAACGAGGAGGAAAACCATACTTTCGTATTATTCCTATTCGCCTTTATTCTAAGAAACTAGTTTATGATTACATTATAGACGAGGATTCCTCAGTGACCTTGATGGAAAATTAAATTTTTGATGTTCTATTTGAAGGCAGGGGTCAATGGGGCTCTATATTTACGTTGGACCGATGATACCACACGCGCAGAAGGCACCTCGATACGAACGTATATGAGAATGGAGAATGGAACAAAATATACTTGGCGTGATGTTCACACAGTGAAAAACCTGTCACTTCCAAAGCCAAAGTTTGGAAATTAAAAGAATGACTAAGACGCCCCCTTACCGAGCTGGCTTACCAATCCAGTCGTACAAAAACGCTCGACAAACAATTCTCAACGGGAACAGATAATTGGAAGTTCGCTGTACCTCTTAAAGTCTGCGAAGGCTCATGGAACTAACCAATTGCCACTAGAATTATAATAGGCTGGCTTTTGCAGGAGTGTGTTTCTAATTGGCATCAGGCATCTTATCTCAACATTCATATATGCGATTGTGAACGGTGTCTCGAAGATCTCCATGAAATGGTAAGAACATATTTTACACTTTAAGACAAAAAGCCATTGGAGATATAAAGTTCTACATGCAAGCCGTTAATGGGACGACGCAAAGTTGGATTGCTCTGGCGGCCTGATAATCAGAATATGCTTGACAGCCACCAAATCACCTTAAGCCGCTTATCGTATCCCGAAAAGAAATTTAAACGTGAACCGACAGTAAAAGGATAAGATGAAAGCTGAAATCAACACTCTATTGGAAAGGGTTACGCAAGAAAATTAACAACCAAGGAAATTATATCATAAAGTAACCGATTGTGGTATCTACCAATTTTTGTCACTATAAACCCAAATAAACCGAATAAGGTCGCCTTGTCTGCGACGCTGCGGCAAAATCGAATGTCTATTCCTTGAATGATTTTATGCTGAGTGGACCTGATCTCTTGACATGACTTGTCTGTTAGCCTTCAGATTTAGGCAGTTCGCTATTTGTGGTGATATCGCAGAAATGTTCCACTAAATAAAAGTAAAAAAGAAGGACATGCACGTGCTGCGGTTTTTCTGGTGGGACAAGGAAGATCTACCTAACAAGCCCAGTATGAACGCTTTAACTTTTGGGATCAATAGCGGTCCCTGTGGCCAGTTCAAAGAACGTTACCCTCGAGCCGTGGAAACTATCAAAAATTATCACTACGTCGACGGCTTCATCGCTAGCGAGGACTCGGTCGAGGATGTCCTGAGCTTAGCAAGTGAAGTAAGAATAATTCACTCCTCTGCTGGGTTCTAAACACATAACTGGGCTTCCAACTCAACTGGGGCAACAACTGCCAGATTTTTCCAAAAAAATCCCCGGTATGTACTGGGACCCCAATAACGATGTATTTAAATATACTATCTGATTCGTTCACCTAAAATGCGATGGTCCTCCAAGTACTCATTTCGATTTTTGACACTCTTGCGTTCCGTTCATCGTTTGCTGAAATTTTGGTACAGAAAGTCTGGCGTTTTGGCATAGATTGAAATGATGAATTTCCCGAAGTTCTTTCTTCGAATTAACTACAATGAAAATCGGTGACGTCACTAATAAAAACTATTGAGACTCCCCGTTGCTATAGTCGACCGTTGCCAACAACTCACCCAATACAAATTCATAAGTTAACACGCTTACGCTGCGGTGTGCTACCTACGCGTGCAATGTGGGACTAATATCTCTGTGATTCTGGTGGCTTCAAAGTCTAAAGTTCAACCCTCAAGCTCGTGCCGAGGCTTGAACTTCAGGCAGCTGTGTTAGCCGGAACTCTGTCGACCAAGGTGCAAACCGTTCACCGCATTCCTATCAGATCGGAATGGTGCTCGGATTCAAAAACAGTTCTGAAGTAGCTGCAAATGGATACTAAAAACTTCCAACAATTCAATCCCATGTTTCGAGTTGGTGAAATACTGCAGTAATCCAACGTGACTAAGTGGGGGGGCGGAGAGCCTTCACGAGTAAATACAGCCGACCTCTCCACGAAGGTCTCATCTCAGGTGGATGTTACCATAAATTATGGTTCACAGGGCCCACAAACGGTCCGGTCGTTGTTGATCGTGGATTTATGCAATGTTCGCAGCTCCAACTGACATCAGCGATGCCATCATTTACAATTACAAATATCACACTGCACCATGCGGTCTGTTTCTCCTTCATTACACATAAGGAAAAGTGAAGACGCATTAGTTTGTGTGCTTCTTGCGGAGGCATTTTCTAAATGCAATTTAAAATAATTTTAAAGATTTGTTGGGGTCGAGCAGTTCAAATAAGAAGACACTTTTAATAGTAAGGTTGGTTTATTGGTTGGTTTATGGGTTTATTTAATTGTTACATAGTGTAGTTGACATGTTATTACATTAATACAGGGTAACGTGAAACTCAAATAATTCATAAGAGTATAATGACAAAATGTGCCGATCTTAAGGCTTCTGGCTTAACTTTGTTTCACTAACCAAAAGTATGTATATCGGATTTGATTGAAAAGTGGGGCTTGTCGCTCAATCCTAATCAGTAAATTGACATTTACCGATAGGATTGTCAAGTCAAGGGACTCTCTACCGTCGTACCCATTATGACCATAGGTGCGCTAGGCCCAGCAGAAGCAAGCAGATACTATACACTCGGGTCGCCTACTCACGGACCTGTTGTTGGAGCTGGTCAATCTGCCTTTGAATTGCAAGCATGATCAATCTACATCCACCTCGGCCTCCGGTGCCTTAGAGACAGGCACTGGGGCGTTAGGAAAATCATTGGATTGTACCGTCTTTCCCAAACCTGTCGCCATTTGGGCGTAAGTCAACTGGGGTGTGATGGTTACTGTTTGTAAGCCACCTGAAGGACATTTCTCCTCGGGCTTCGGCTTATGAGCCAAATTAGATTTTTTGATGTCTTGGAACTTAGGACATCAACGACAGGACGCAGGCATTAGCTGGTTCCTTCACAGCAGGCACTCGAGCTCCTCCCTTCCTGGGCCAGGTCGCATTTCGCATTCTTAAGTTTTCTTAAGTTTTCCCATTTTGGTTGTGTCGTTGCTTCAGCTGTTGTTGTTGCCTATTGCTAGGCTGTTCTTGGTATTGTTATTGCTGTTGCTTCTTTTCCTGCGACTGCGGTAAGGAGGCTGTTGCCTGCTCCCTCTTCTTCAGCGCATCTCCTTTTATTTGGCAATTTGGCATGAAGTACTCTCTCTTCGTCCTCAAGACCACTTCGCTCCTTCTCCGTAGTCGAACCTGAAATGGCGGCGAAGGTGTTGTTGTTCCCAGTGCAGTTACCCTCCCTTCCCTCAGGAAGATAGGTAACGTTCACTTTCAGGGAGGGATATCGATAGTTGCTGTTTTTGTTACTGTTGCTGTGCTCCCTTTGATGTTGATAGTGGTGGTGATGACACCCCTTTTCTTGCTTCGACCAGGACCAGCAGCTTTTCGGTTGAACTAGTGAGGGAGGTGCGCTTAGTTAAATTGGGCCTCGGATTGACCCTTCTGCGTCTTTTCCTGATGTCGGCCAGTGTTGCTCCGTCAGACATACGGGTCTTACCCCACGGTATCCAGTCTAGTCTATACTGTTGTGGGGTGCGCATCAAATCAACTACACTCAAATTTAATATCATTTCAAAATGAAGAGTTCGGTTTGTTCAGAAAAAATTTAATGAAACTGCAATCCAAAAATATCGTGCACGGATTGTTTGAACTATTTTCATATTTCTTGCGTGAAGATGCAGACTACTTTCAAACAAGTGGTAAACCCTATCGCTGTGACAAATGTGGAGTTTTGAGGCGTAGGTCTATGCGAACGACAGAACCAATGCTGGACAACAACAACAACAGGCAGTGTGAAGTCAAACAAAAAAGTGCTTCATCTTCTTATAACGGTGACAAAACGCCGAAACCAACGGACCGTCGACAGCAACTACATTGGGCACACAAAATGATGACGGAGAATACACACTATACCTAAAGCTATCACATTTGGAAGAAACTAACAAGCGTTTTCCAGCTTCAATCAACAAACTCAGGACTGAAAACACAGAGCTATAAGCAAAAGTGGAATTATTGGAGAACAGGCTGAATTGGCAACAACAAAACCTCCTCAGCAATTGCATTGAAATTGTTGGAGTGCCAAACGTCACGGACGAAAATGCAACCGACACAGCTAAACAAATATTTAAAAATGCTTTGTCCATTGATGTTCCCGATGGTAAAACTGAAAAATGCTCTGTTAAGAAAGTGCGAAACAAAGGAGAAAAAATCGGTTCTTCACACAATGCCATCATCTGTGTCAGATTCTCTGACCATTCCACCAAGGAGCGAATAATGAGCGAGAAAAAGAAGAAGAGAAACACACTAAATTCAAGCATTCTTGGAAACGGGAGCGGTAACATCAGGAGTGATAGCAGCAGCGGCAGCAACGGCAGCAGCAAGAGAACCAGCAGATTCATAAATGATGCGCTTACGAATTACACACGGGCTCTCTTTAGACATACAAAAGAAGTAAGAAAGCAGAAAAACTTTAAATTCACATGGTATAAAGACAATCAAATTCTTGTTAGAAAGGTCGAGGGTGGAAAAGTAATTTTATTAGATCATTTAACGATCTTGCACTTATTTAGTGCATATTTTTTTACACACTATTGTAATGATTCCTAATGATGAAATAATAGATGACTTTTCTATCCTCGAACCAAATAGCAGAAGTTGTAATAATGTCTTCACTGATAGTTTATACGGTAGTAATAAGCTTTTTGTAGTCCATCAAAATGTCAGAGCTTCCTCGAAAATTTTTCATCACTAGTTACACACATTGATACATTCGTAAACACTCCAGATTGTTATTGTATCTGAAATTTATATGTATAGCTTTGAGAAAAATTATTATAATTTGCCTGGTTTTAAGTTCTTTGCGAACACAAATGAATGTTATGCGGCAGGGGGTGTCGGGTGCTTTGTAAAAAATGAGTATGCGATTAAGGAAGTGAAAGATATCGATTTCGTTAGCGCCGACATTAAAGTTAGATTTGAAATTAATCAAAGTTTCAATTGAAATTAATCATGTTGAGTATATTTTTTTATGTGTTTATAGGTTGCACATGTTTAATGTTGTGGCGTTCGTAGAAGAATTTTCCCGTTTGTTAGATAACCAAAGATCATGTAACTTAATTATTTCTGGGGATTTTAACCTCAATCTACTAGATAAATATGATATGGTTTCTAATTACTTGGCTATTCTAGCATCGCATGGTCTTGTTAGTTTTATAAATGAACCAACGAGTATGATTTCGGGAAGATGTTTAGATCACTTTTATGGGCGATTGACCAACATCTCTTTCAGCTCCTGTGAAAGTGGCATCTTTGATCTGAATATTACAGATCACTCTATGACAGTGTTATTGGTTAACACTAGTACAACCAAAAAAGAAAACAGTTATCCCAATGCCTCTAAAACAGTTAAAAAAATTGATTTCGTTAAACTTAAAAGAAATCTCCATTATGAGTTTTGGCTTGGGGTCTACGAGGAATGTGATGTCTCTGTATCGTATTCAGGCGAAAAATAAGTTAAGAATCAAGTGCTCTAAGAATCCAAACAACTTCAGATTGAGGGATCGATATAAAAAATTATGTTCTAGACTTAAAAAAGAAATTCGTAAGAGCCGTGATGATTACTATAGAAATCGATTCCTGTTTGCTAAAGGAATTTTAAAAAGTGAATGGCAAGTTGTTAATAAGATTCTAAAAAAGTCTTCAGGTTCTTCCAAGCCTATAACAATTCGTATTAATGACTGTAATGTTTCTGATCAATTCGATGTTGCTAATGCTTTTAATAATTACTTTTCTTCCAACAATTTTTCTTCCCAAATATGTCAACTAATTTGTTCTTTTCATGGTATCTGTGGTGAACATTCTCAAAGTAATAGTTTTTCTTTCGAACCAATATCTGCTTATGAACTTGTCAAAGTCATTGGGTCCCTAAACAGTTCTAATGCTAGCGGATATGATGGCATTTCCAATAGATTTTTAAAACGTATCGGATGTTTCTTGGTAGATGTACTAGCAGTTATTTTTAACCGAAGTGTATTTTCTGGAGTTTTCCCTTGTGCTCTCAAATGTGCAGACGTAGTGCCTTTATTTAAAAAAGGTTCAGCAGGGGATATAAGCAATTACAGGCCAATTTCACTTCTTCCCGTCTTTAGTAAAGTCTTCGAAAAAGTTGTTAAAATAAGGCTACTATCTTATTTAAACAAGAATAAGTTTTTGAGCCCTATGCAATATGATTTTCAGCAGGGAAAATCCACTGAAGATGCCCTACTAAATTTTTGTTCCAGTGTCTTTTCTAACCTTGATGCAAAAAAGTTCACTGCGGGCTTATTCGTTGATATTACGAAAGCCTTCGATATGGTTGACCACATTATCTTGCTGAGAAAACTAGAAAAAGCGGGAATTCGTGATTTTATACTCGATTGGTTCAGGTCCTATCTATCAAATAGATCACAACGAGTTAAAAACGGTAAAACCAGAAGTGATGCACAGCTTTTGAATTTGGGAGTACCTCAAGGCTCTGTGTCGGGACCTGTTCTGTTCCTTATATACTTTAATTCAGTCCTTGAGCTTTGTTACGATTGGCGCTGTGCTTCCTTGGTTATTCAAGGGTAGAGCGTCAAAAGGAGAGTCAAACAAATTATACTTTTTCTTTAAATGTTTTTTATTTATTAGTTTATTAACAAATTTGGCTCTGTTGATTCTAGGATAACATCGAATTGACTCTGCATTGACTCTGTTGACTCTGTTAACTCTCGATCTTGTTGACTCTATTGACTGTCGATATCAGCTACCCTTTTATATGATATTTTAGTACGCATCTTATCCCCTCTTCTTTTCTTGATTCCTACCCACGTCAGACATCGGTTTCTGCAGCGTAGGTGTAAACACTACGAAACTCGACCCCGCTTGTACTTTGCTCCATCCCATTTTCACTTTCATACATGCTGGCACTCATTCACAATATCCTTTAATTGCGTTTAATTGCTTTTGGGTTTTGCTATGGCCGTGCACGATATGGTGTTTACCCAATGTACTGCATGTAGTGCATATGAATGGGCACACTTCAAAGCTGTCATGTGTTTTCGTACGCTTCAAGGGTGTCGTATGTCTTGATTCATCGTTGGACTGTACTGACCCCACTTGAGTTTGTCGTACTACACTGACCTATACCTTTAAAATTGGCACACTTGTATCGTGTGTCTTAATTCATTGCTAGCGTTGTTGGTGGTGAGCAATTATCATTGGGTGTCGAATAGCGATGTTGACGGATATGGGTGGAAGAAAGAAAAGAAGTGTGCATTCACTGAGTGGGCGATGCGTGCGTTCATGTTGTGTGAATCACAACATCCCACCCTCCTATGAAAAGAAAATTCTACCTAGAAGAGGATAGAATTTTCGTGGAAAGCAAATCGGGTCGCTGCTGATATCGAAAATAGGTGTACTCTATGATCTTAACAATATGCACATAGATAACAGTATTTTTCTTATATAATGGTTATAAGCTTTATGTAATATTTAGATAATTGTTTAAAATGTTGTTTAAAATTATTAGACATTAATAGAAGTTTACAATATTTTAATTTGTATGTTTTCCTAGCGATAATTAATATTATGTTTCGTCGTAATATGTATAATTTTATTTCTTAAATTTATTTGTTACATATTTTTCATCAAAAATTATTTTTTTTTTTGTGTTGTTTATATATAAATTTTTTTGTTTACATTCTATGATTAAATTCCTGTTGTCAATACAAATTTTGGACTAGGGGTTGGAAGTGAGTGTTTAGGATTAGTGGTTTCATCCGTTTTCTCTTTATTACAAATATTCTTATGTTTACGCGGGAGAGGGATAGGGCAAGGAAGGGATTCCTTTGGTTCTTCGGTGAGTCTGGTTTTTCGTATTTTTAAACGTTCGTTAATGAGATATACTGCGACTATTAGTATTATCAAAATGACGTAAGTTGAAACATAGTGGTGAATATTATGGACGTCTATAGGCATTAATTGCTTATTTTTACTTGCTTGGTTTTTTAAAAATATCTTGTCTCCTAGTTTTCTTTAGTTTTCGAGCTCTCTTTATTTTTTACTAAAATGTTTTTTGCGGCCTGATACCCATGCTGCAAGCATGCTTTTAATTCGTTTGCATAATTGTCGTAGTTATACGAGATCTGTTGCTGTCTATTCAGAGAGCTGGGAATCCGTGCAGGAAAACCGTATAATAATTCGTATGGGCTGAAAGCTGTAATGGTATGAGGTGTCGTATTGTATACGAACATTGAATAAGGTAACCATGTATCCCAAGTAAGTTAACGTAGTGCTTAAGATAATCGGCTAAAGTTCGATGGCTACGTTCAAGTGCGCCATTTGTTTGAGGATGATATGGAGTCTTCTGTATCTTTTTCACCTTGAGAAGTTTACATACTTCTTTAAAGAGAGCACTTAGAAAGTTGGTTCCTTGATCTGTGAGGATAGATTCGGGAATTCCAAACCGACATATTAGTCTTTTAATCAATATTCGTGCTACGGTTGAAGCTTCTGTATTAGGAATTCGAATGGCTTTTGTGAATTTAGTAAGAACCTCTTGATATGTCAGAATGTATTTATTGTTATCGTGACTTGTTGGTAATGGACCTACTATATCTAGTGCTACTCGTTCGAAAGGACTTGTGCTTGTCGTAGTTAGTTTCATAGGTATACGATAAGTTTTGCTGAGTTTATTCCTCTGGCAGGATTCGCATTTCGAAATGTTA
The DNA here is from genome assembly GCA_958301585.1 of Merodon equestris. Classification (NCBI taxonomy): domain Eukaryota; kingdom Metazoa; phylum Arthropoda; class Insecta; order Diptera; family Syrphidae; genus Merodon; species Merodon equestris. The sequence continues at coordinate 94,425,256 of OY284413.1, forward strand.
GGTTTTACATCTTTTGTTAAAAGTTGGCCAGATGTACTTCCGCTTGATTCGTTTTATTGTGCGGGATATGGCCTGATGACCTCCAAAAGGAGAGTCATGGAAATCAGTTAATATTTTCTCGATTTCGGAACGGTCTTTTAGATAAATTCTTGAGTCAGAGTATAGAAATATTTCTATGTTTGAAAAGATTTCAATTAAAATGCTTTTTAGGTCTTTGTATGAGTTCGAATAATTCGGTATAGAAACGTCGACGCTATTAGTTTGGTTGTCGATAAAATTGGTTTTTATGTGTTTTAGTATTTTGAGGATTTGTTCTTTGTTACCTCCCTGCTGAGTTGGTAAAGGTATTGTAGCAATAATATACGTAATAGGTATTGTGTTATAATACTTTATTTTTTCCAATTTTGGTCTGGTATAGTTCTTTATTTTCCTAAATAATAGTTCCTCTTCAGTTTCCTCTGGTGCTAGAAGGAAGATCTGGTGTTTTTCTGGTTTATTTCGAAGTACTATTGACTTGAACTTTCCACAAGAGTATAGGTTGAAGGTTTTGGCGTAATTATCTCGAATTCATGATCGTTTACTTCGCTGTTTCCTTGCGCTTTTTGCTGGTTTGTCTAATTTCGCGTTGTAACGAGAACGGTGCTGGTTGTTTTTTCGGATTCTGGTTGTATCCTACTTAGCGCATCTGCATTAGCGTTGCATTTACCAGGTTTATATTTTATTTCATATTCGTATTCTTCTAACGCAATTCGCCAACGGGCCAGTCTAGAGGTTGGATCTTTGAGATTTAATAACCATTGGAGTGGCCTATGATCGGTGAGGATAGTAAATTGTCTGCCATAAACGTAAGGGCGGAATTGCTTTACGGCGAAGATTGTTGCTAGCAATTCCTTTTCTGTAGTTGAGTAACGTGTTTCTGCCGAATTTAGTGTTCGACTAACGTAATATACAGGCTTGTCTTCACCTATTTTCCCTTGGGACAGGACTGCGCCTATCGCGTGATCACTAGCGCCAGTGGTTATTAGGAAACCTTCTTTGAAATTTGGATAAATTAAAATTGGAGCAGTGATTAGTTTGTCTTTTAATTTTAAAAACGATTCCTCGCAAAGTGCTTCCCATTTGAAAACTTTATCCTTCTTTAATAGATTGGTAAGTGGTTTTGCTATCAACGCGAAATTCGGGATGAACCTGCGATAATAACCTACAAAATCTAGGAATGCCTTTATATCCTTAACCTTTTTAGGTCTAGGGTAAGTTCTGACTGCTTTTATTTTTTTTGGATTCGGTTTAATTCCGTCGTCACTTATTACGTGCCCTAGGTACATTAATTCCCGTTTTATAAAATGACACTTATCGGGTTGTAACTTTAGTTTATGATCCCGTAATCTTGTGAACACATTTCGTAATTTACTGTTGTGTACCGCCAAGTTGGTACCGTAGATGACAATATCATCAACATACACAAAACACTCTATACCAATTATTCCCATTAGAACGTTGTTCGTAGTTCTTTGGAACGTGGTGCGTTTTTCAACCCAAACGGCATTCGGTTGTACTCGTAATGACCGAAAGTTGTGCTAAATGCTGTTTTTTATCGATCACCTTTGTCAACTAGTATTTGGTGAAAACCGTTTGCGAGATCGAGATCGGTGATATTCGGGAGTGGAAATGCATCGCCAACTGTGACATCGTTTAAACGCGTGTACTACTCTCCATTTCTTGTTCCCTTGCGCATCTGGTTTCTTAGGAACGAGTAATAAGGGCGAGTTCCATGGACTATAGCTTGGTCTTATGATATCACTTTCCAGCATCTCTTTCACTTGTTTGTGTATCTCGGTTTTGCTCGTTTCTGGTAATCTATAAGGTCTCACGTATATGGATGGTTTTCCTTCTTCTGTTACTATTTTGTGTGTTGATGCATCTGTGAAAGTTAATTTATCTCCTGGCAAAAAGAATAAGTCGTTGATCTCACGACACATTTGCATTATAGAATCCCTTTCTTCGCGGTTGCAATGGTCTATGTTTAATTGCTTTTCAAGGTTCTCTATCCTTTTGTGAACCGAATCGTTTTCTGGGTGTGTCAAACTCTTCTAAGTCGTCCCATTCCAAATCAAGATCTTTTTTATTTAATTTTCTTCATTTATATTCAATAATATGATTTTGGACCGGTTTTTGTTCGACTTCCCTATGGAAGAGGCCAAAAAGACCCCAGGAGAAACCTGTTTTTTCCGAAACACTACGTCTTTTTGACTATTAAAGGTAATCTCTGTAACTAGCTTGCTTCTAGGTGGTATGTGGATTTCGTCTGAAAATTCTTCTCTTTGGAATGATCCCGCGGTGCTAACTTCTGGATGTGGAATCGTGGCTTCGGCCATTGGTTATCTGCGATTGAATCAGTCTGTTCGGAGTGAACTACAGCTGAATCTATTTTCTGCTCTGACTCTGTGTTGACGTATTCCGGTTGAGGAGGATTTTTCTCCCCGGACTTACGTATTGGACCCACAGAGTTCTTTTCAGTGCAGGGACGAATTCCCAGAACATTATCTTTAGTAGTCAATTAAGCAGGAGTATTTCTTTACGAAATCGTTACCAATGATCCCATCAAAATTTGGAAAAAAATTGTTTTTCAGTACGTGGAAGGGATGTTTAATTTTTATTATTTTATCTTCGTCTTTAAAAACTAAGGTTTCTATGGTCGAGTATGCACTAATGGTGCTTTCACCCGCCATTGTCGTTATGATCATATTTTTATTATCGTTATTAATTTTGAGGTTGGTATAGTTTTTAATCAAGGAGATTTCTGCCCCTGTGTCTATTAGAAGGGTTTTAATTACACCATTTTCGAAAGGGCTGCGGATCATACTTAAATCGTTATGCGGGACGAGGGAAATTTGTATAGTATAAGTTGATTCTAATTTTGTTGTGTCCCGGCTTGGATGTTTACTCGGGAAGGGGCACCGGAATTTCCTTCTCGAGGTCGCTCGTTTCCCGAGAGGCCAGTCGCGTTGTTTTGATTATGCAGACGGTCTTGGTCTGGTAGTTGGTGTAAGTGTATTTGTCGGTTATCATTTATTCGGTGTTCTTGGTCCGGGCGGCCATAATTACGCCTGTCGTTATTGTTTCTACCCGATTGGTTTTGTCGTACCTGTGCTAACCGAGACCTGCAGTTTTGGTACGTATGGTTGGGTTTTTGGCAGTACGTACACGTAAGTGACTGAACTTCCCTTTTTATAGGTGTTGAAAATGTACGGAAACTCGTGTTTCAATAGCATGTTTCGGTGGAATGTCCTACCTTACTGCATATCTGACAGGTGGGTTTCTGTGTGTTAGCATAAGAACTGAGATGTGAGGTAGTTTTTTCCAGTCTAAATGACTGTTCCACGGCGTAGGCTATCGCACTTCTGAGATCATCAGCCCTGTAGGCTTTTACCAACATTTTTAGGCTGTGATTTCTGAGGTTGTCCTCGAACGTTTGTAGTGCTAGCTTGCCATTTTCTTTGACTAAATAGTCTCGGACGGCTCTTTCGGAGATACCGGTTTGTGTGGCTAAGTCCAGGACAGTTGTGAAAGTCTATCACCAAAATCGTTCACACTCTCTTTTAGTCCTTGTTTGCAGGATATTAACTCGTTTTGAGTGGACGATCGGGATCTATCTTGCCTAAAGTGTCTCTCGAGCTCCTTTACTAGGTCGCTCCATCTTGCAAACGAGTCGGACTGTGTCAGTTCGAATGCACGTCCCAATAATCTTGTCTTTATAATGTCAAGATATGTTCGGTGTTGATCTTCCGAAACAGAAGAGAAAAATGTGTTTCCACAAGCTATAAATTTACTTAGATCTTGAGGATTTTCGTCGAAGGTGGATACGATGTTGAACAAGTCAGCTATGCTCATTTTGATCTCCATGGCGCGGTTGTCTGCGAAATAATGCGGTAGAAATTCGAATAGCTCCGCAATCGCTTTATTTCGTCGCGTGTAAATTTTGAGGGTTTTTTTTGTTTTTTTATAAAAAGTTACCGAAGATCTTACGGGACCAAGGAGGGAGCAGTGTCAAAAGGTGTTGGATATATGTATATTCACAATGTATGTATATTATTTATATTACAGTATATTAAATATATTTTCTTATAAATTTAATAAATACCGCTGTTGCTGCTGTTGTTATTGCTGCTACTTCTTCTTTGCTGCTGTGTCTTCTTCTGCTGCTGCTGCTGTTGTTATTGCTGCTACTGCTTCTGTGCCTTCTTCTGCTACTGCTGCTGTTGTTTGCCAGGTAGACTTCACGCCCTACAGATGGTTGTTACCCCTGGTCTTTTCACTGCCCAAACTTTGCCTCCGGCGTCCACTTAGGAATTCACCAGGTCTTACGTTCCTTTCACACTTTTCACTTTTTTCACTGCTGGTGTTTTAGCCCCAGTACGCTATCTTTTCCTTATTTTTTTTTTGCTTGGTAGTCGGGACCTTTCTGGTATCCCACCGCTGCCACCAAATGTTACGATTGGCGCGGTGCTTCCTTGGTTACTCAAGGGAAGAGCGTCAAAAGGAGAGTCAAACAAATTATACTTTTTCTTTAAATGTTATTTATTTATTAGTTTATTAACAAATTTGGCTCTCTTGATTCTAGGATAACATCGAATTGACTCTGCATTGACTCTGTTGACTCTGTTAACTCTCGACCTTGTTGACTCTATTGACTCTCGATATCAGCTACCCTTTTATATGATATTTTAGTACGCATCTTATCCCCTCTTCTTTTCTTGATTCCTACCCACGTCAGACACCGGTTTCTGCAGCGTAGGTGTAAACACTACGAAACTCGACCCCGCTTGTACTTTGCTCCATCCCATTTTCACTTTCATACATGCTGGCACTCATTCACAATATCCCTTAATTGCGTTTAATTGCTTTTGGGTTTTGCTATGGCCGTGCACGATATGGTGTTTACCCAATGTACTGCATGTAGTGCATATGAATGGGCACACTTCAAAGTGTCATGTGTCTTCGTACGCTTCAAGGGTCTCGTATGTCTTGATTCAACGTTGGACTGTACTGACCCCACTTGAGTTTGTCGTACTGCACTGACCTATACCTTTGAAATGGGCACACTTGTATCGTCTGTCTTGATTCATTCATTGCTAGCGTTGTTGGTGGTGAGCAATTATCATTGGGTGTCGAATAGCCATGTTGACGGATATGGGTGGAAGAAAGAAGAGAAGTGTGCATTCACTGAGTGGGCGATGCGTGCGGTCATGTTGTGTGAATCACAACAGCTTGATTTTAAAGGTAATCTTACTGCCTTTGCAGATGATGTGGGCTATTGCTACAGTTCAGAAAGTTCCTTGAATTTGGTTTCTGACATCAACTGGGATCTAAACATACTAAGGATTTGGTTCACTGATCATAAATTGAGGATTAGCTCTAAAACTAAAATAATGTTTTTCAATTTATCGACCACAACTGACGTTAATGCTTAGTTTTATGTCCATTCTACGGATCGCCAAAAATTCAAATTACTAGGCTGCTCCTGTGTCCCAGCTTCAGCTGGTCCCACTTTTAGTAACACCCTACATTGCAGTGATGACTGTTTTTTAGTAGAGAGGGTAGAAGAGTTCAAATACTTGGGACTCTCATTGAAAAAATATTTTCGTTGTACACTTCGTCATTTCTCTACTTAAAAAGTGTTTGCCCTGACAAACTTCTAAGGATAATCTATCATGGAATCTTTCACTCGAAGCTTCAATATGGTATGCCTGCTGGGGGCGGAGCATATCGGAACAAAATTCAGCCTCTTTCAATTCTACAAAAAATCTTTTGAAGAAAATCTGCTGTAAACACCGCCGACATCCTAGTTTTCCACTGTTCCGTAGTATGAAAATTCTACCAGTCATTTGTATTGTTTTAAGGTACTAACGATATTTTTTATCAGATCGGGAAATCGGAATTTAGATTAATTTCGGATTATAATCTACGAGGAAATTTTTCGAGCGTTGTATCCGTACCGTTTTCCCGTACCTTTCGTAATTTTTATTTGATTTCATCGTGCCGCCTTTTCAATTAACTACCGCAGACAATCAGATCGTTAACCAATCTTGGAAAGTTTGAGGAATGTGTAAAACGTTGGCTCTTTCAGTTTGATACTAGTGATTTCGAATCAATTCTTTCTGACATTTCAACTTAAGTCTTCATTCTGTAAAAAAATTTTAAACGCCTTTCATCATCTTTCCTTTTCTTCATTTCTTTCTTGAATTGTAAAGTTCTGTATTGTATATGTATTAATATTATCATTTTCCTTCAAACATGTATATGTATTAATGCCCATTGAAGTGGCATTTGACACTATTTTAGTACGTAGAGTATGAAAAATACAAAACGTCACTAATTTTTTTTCTAAAATAAAGGTAGTTTTTAGTTTTTATTATATTATTAATTTTTATATATTTCTAGTTCGAATTTTTCAAAGCGACAAAGTGCATTAAAAACAACTTGAATAACGATGAGAACTAGCTTTACTCACATATTTAAACAAGTGAAGAATACACAATTTTTTAACAAATAACAGTGAAAAAACATCGATAACTATTTGTTATATTTTAATTTTTATTCCAATCGAAAGAGGATGAAAAATCACGAGATATGGGTCTTTAATTTTTTTTCAAATATCATAGGGATAGATTGCCAGAACTAATAGCAATGTATGTATTTATTTCTTTTAAGAAACTCAACTCAGTAATTCATTCATTGTACGTATTACACTTATGACAATCATTAAACAAATGTTTGAGACTAATGTTTCAAAAGCGACCTTACTTTGGGTTGGCTATAACGTGTGTCCCATAGTTCTATTGAAATTCATCCTTTTCATGGGTTATATAAAATACTTTAGCACTTCTTGAACTTTTGATCAAATTCAAGGCTTATCTATTTCACAGCTTTTATAAAAATGTTGCCGTACTTCCAAATGCTTTCTTTCCATTATAACCTTGCATCCATTGTCAGTGACTATACCGGCAAATACTAAATCACTCCTAAAGTCAGGTACTAAATCAATATTCACTTTCATTGTTTCCATTTATTTATATAATTAAACTGGTAAAATATGCATTTATTTAAAGTTGTGAAAAGCTTCTTTATACAACACATAGCCCCCAGTCAGCCACAAGGATGTCAGTTTTGTTTGAAACTAACAGTTCACATATCTGGGCGCAGTTGTTCGAATTTTCTTGAGTGAAGAGACTTGCCTAATGACAACATTACTTGTTTCACCAACTTCCTTTACTACTCGTATGTTGCCAAATTCTAGCAATCGATTACGCAAGACCTCCACGGTGGGGAATTCCACCGAAGGATCAATACCTCGAACTACTTGCGCATCGGCCAAACTATCCAGTAAAATAACAGTCGACAGATTATCGTCCAATTTGGCGATCGATTCCTGAAACCGAGTGAGAATCGAATTAAAAATTATTATATGTAGTTCCATATTCTCATTATTTGCTTCTTCTTCTTTTCCTTTTTTCCGGCGTCGTTATGGTCAGAAGTGTAGGACCATAACCTTCCCACTTAATTGCATTCCTACCGGTCCGCTTGTGGGGTCCGCCGGTTTGACCTCAGAAAGTAGCGGCAGGCTTCCCGGTTTGGGATTACTTCATCGCTGAGGCCAATCAAATGCTGGTGTTTTTGCATTTGTTTGCACCAATTGTTTTTCGGCCTGCGTTTTTTGCGTGTTGAAATTGGAACGTTGATTGATATCGCCTTTTGGACGGGGTTCAAAGGATCTCTCCTTTGAACATGGTAATACCAACTGAGTCGGTCGCGCTCTATCTTTCTTGTGATGGTTTCTTTTATGTGGAGGTTTCCTCGGATCATTGAACTTCTAATTCTGTCACGCTTTGTTACTCCCGCTGTCATGCGAATCATCTTCAACTCAGCTGCCGTTAATTTTCTCTCATACTTTTTGTGCATTGTCCAGCATTGTGAATCGTATGTGAGCGCCGGAAGTACAACTGAAGTGTAGAGCCTTCCTTTCAGCTTAGGGGGCATTTTTCGATCACAGAAGATGGCGGAGTTTTCCCGCTACTTCATCCACCCTACGCTTACGCGATGGTTTATGTCGTCATCACAAGTTGCTTCCTTATTAATCATAGATCACAAATATTTAAACTTTTCACACTTGGGAAGCACTCTTTCATTCAAGTAAATGTCTGAAATAGGCTGATGAGGGTCAGAGAACGGGCAGCACAGATACTCTGTCTTCTTTGAACTAATACGATACCGTGTCCCTCAAAAATGTCCACCCACACATCAAGTGCTCGTTGTAGGGACGCCTGATCATCACTTATAATGGCTCCATCGTCAGCAAAGAATAGTTGGTGCACATTGGAGTCCGTCACTTTTCCTTCAAGCAAGCAATCAAGGACTGCTATAAAGAGCAGTGGGCTGAGGACGCTCCCTTGGTGTACACCGACTTTGATTGCGAACTCTTCGGTGACTCCTGCGGTGCATCTTACTCTTGTCGTTACTCTCTTGTACATGTCCATGATCACTCGCCCGTAGGTTTCTGGAACTCCTTTTTGTCTTAGCGCTACCCATAAAAGATCTCTTGGTTGCCGGTCAAAGGCTTTCTCGAAATCAACCAACACCATATGCAAGTCCCTTGAAGAATCACGATGCTTTTCCGTCATGGCCCTTATACTTTGGATTGCATCTGTCGTTGATTTACCCGAGACAAACCCGCACTGGTCATCGTATTGTATTATTTCCCGCACAGTCGTATTATTTTCCGCAGTCTGCTATCTAATACCCGTTCAACGATCTTCATGGTGTGCGACATCAGCTTGACAGAACGGTAGTTATCACAATTTCGCGTATCACCCTTTCCTTTGTGCAAAGGAAGAAGATAGCTTTCCCTCCATTGATTAGGCAGAGCGTCGCCTCTCATAAGTTTGGAGATAAGAACCATGAGCCATCTAGACCCGATGTCTCCCATCTTTTTATAGAACTCAGAGGGTATCCCGTCCGGCCCAACAGCTTTTCTTTTCTTGAAGTTTTTAACCGCGTACCGAACTTCTTCGACTGTGATGTCGGATATTTCGGGGCGGCTCTTGGAAAGTACACTCGGGGAAACTGTTCGTTCAGAAGTTCCTCGCAGTACTGTCGCCACCTGTGGCGAATTTTTTCGTCTTCCACAAGGAGTTGGTCTTCAGCATTGTTAATAAACTTTGGGAAACGAATCTCCTGAGCATTTCTTCTTCTCTGGGCGGCTATCTTAAAGATATTTGCTTCTTTGTTCAAATTGCTTTGTCGAAACTCTTGGGTAGCCTGGTTCCTTTCAGACGCGGAAGACGATATTTCTTCCAACTCCTGATGTAGGCCTTCCATGCTTTTCGCTTTGAATTCGGCGCACTTTCTCTTCGCGATACCTTTGCAATATCTATATACGTTTTCACGGCGAGCTTTTTCCTCCTTATTAGTAGAAGAGCACTTTGACCAAGCTTGGAAAGCCATTTTCTTTTCGTGTATCACGAAAATTCTCATTATTTGCAATCCTCTTAAAACTGACTAACTTAACGAAATTCTTTTATTTCTTATGTGTTCCAAGAAATCCCAAACTCCTTTCGATTTTGTGGTTTCCTGCATCTTGTGGTTACTTTTGAGCTCCAGTCACAATCTTTAACGCCTTGTTCTTATGCGAAATCGCCCCTTTTGAAATTTCTCCCAAAAAATGAGTCTGCTTACAAATAATATCTATATATATTTGTATAATTATGTATTATCTATATTATAATATATATATTCGAATACTTATTTAGGGATGCTGGGCCCTTAATCCGTTGAGAATTTGAGCTGTACAAGGAAAGACCAATTACGTCAATGGTCCAAAAAAGGAAAGAATACATTTAACGACAGATTGTAAAACAGAAAACGAATGTATTTAATATTTAGTCGGCTATCACAACTCACAACTTACTTTCAATTTTCTCTTTCATTTTTAATGCAGTGAGGCGAGCGCTGTCACATGCAGCCTAAACTGGGGCCTGGCTCTTTTTCAAGTTCCTCTTTGATATTTCATTCGATGAGATAAACTAAAGCTTCGTAATATCACCACTGATGTTCACTCAACTATCAATTTTCATTCGCACTCATTTCTTTTCCTTTTATTCTATCTCTTTGTGAAATTTATCTGGACACTCTTCCATGCTCTTGTGCAAGAGCGCCGTAGCGCATTGGGTAACGTGTCGGCCGCTGAAGCACGATGAACAAGTTCGGATTCCGATGACACCAGTGCCATTTAATATTTATTTCGCGGCGTCTGGCAAAACCCTCGTAGTACACTTTCCTTGAAAAAGCTTCATGGCTTTCGCCGTTCGGAATCGGCATTAAGCTGTCGGTTCCGTTCACTTGTGTGAAAAACAAATCATACACAAATCATACAAAGCCATCTAAGGTGTCTGTCTGGGAGTACAATGGACCAGTATTTGGGTCTGAGGGCTCCATCATGTAGCAGAAGCCCCCAACAAAAAGAAAATGCTTTTGTGTTGCAGAAATTTAAATAAATGGATATGTTTGAGATATGCATTGAGTGACTTTTAAGATTTTTAAGCAAGAGATTAAGTAAGATTTTTCGCATGGAGCTAAGTATAATTAGATATGCATTCATCAGATGTATTTTTATGTTATTCTTATGAATATTCAAATATTTTGTGAAATGTTTTATTTTATTGTTGATTCCATCTTCTAACTCCATTATATTGGAGCATAATCTTAGTTTTGTTTTACTACTTCTTACTCGTATTATCAGACGTTTCTGGTTAATGTCGAGATATGCGTATCAATGGCTCCGAATATTCATATGAGAACAATTCCTAGCAGTGAAATGGCGTCCAATACCATTCCTTGCTTAGTGGTAGTACTTTCAACTTTCATAACTCCATATTCTTGCCGATTGCTCTCATTTTTACATAATTGCTTTAACGTTCGATCCATTACTAAAGACAATTCAGGTACATACCGTTTTATCTATTCTATACTATAATATTCTTTGAGAGTGATTTTTGCACTTTTTCTTTATTGTTGACTGGATCTTAGGACTTGAGGCTTTTCCAAATCCCATACCTAACCGGAATTCCGTCTTTTTATTAAATTTTTTTAACAGTTGTATAACTGATTATATTCGTTGCACAAAATGTATTTTTACTGTGCGAATGTACTCAAATGATATCTTGTTGCTGCTAACTTCATTTCTTCTCGGTTCGAACCACGACTGCTTCTCATTCTTTGGAATATAGCATTGATAAAGCCAAAAAAATATTTTCAGGAATAATTTTCACATCCTTAAGATCTTGCTTTCAAAGATGCGAATTCTATTTTCCTCTTTCCATCATGTTTTGCATCCTTTAAGGGTAAGTACAGATTTTGACATTGCGGGACAAGATTTGTTCCGAGTAGTTCCTTCATCGCGAAGAAGCACGTGTTGCCATAAGCAGGCTTTTATTCATTCATTTCGATATTTTATGGTTTTTGATAGTCAATATGGTGCCCAGATATTTGAACTTGAACACTTTCTATAAATATTTATGGTTACTCAATGTTCCGATATGTGACTGTAAATGTCTATTGATGTTGTCCGTTTATTGCTGTTGCAATGACCCTATACAACATATGTGTAACAAATTTCTTACTTATTGGCCGAATGTTGCCAATTTTGCGTTCATTTCCAATAATTTGCAGTCCAAAGTTTTTGTCTTGTTGGAACAAGCCAATGACTAAACGTAGTCCCATGAAAATAGATCAATGGCTTTAAATCACATGAGTGAAGGGGCCATTCGGCTGGGTCATTTCTTGGGATTTCCCGATTACCGAACTCCCCCTTCTATAATTACATTTTTGACCTGCTGCGTCTCATATAGGATCATCTTGTTGTCACCATAAATCATTGATATCAAATTTTGTCAATTAATATTTATCGAATAAATAAGGTCTAATGACGCTTCCGACATGAAATCACAGCATTATATGCATACCATAGGAATCTCTTAAAACACTTTCGGGCTTATTGGTGTACAATAACTCATATTTAATATATTGAAAAAGCACTAAAGCTAAAAATTCATTTAATCAATCTTCAACGCTGAAGATGATGTTTAAATGAAATTCAGTATTTTCTTCAAACTTTTGCAGAGCCCAATCGCAAAAGTTTTCGCGGCCCAAATTTGGCTCATTTTTCCATTTCATTTTTTGCGCTTGATTTGAATGATTGATTGAATGTTGATTCGAATTTATCCACTGCAGCACTAACCTGTTTGGTGGGATGATTCAAGCCAGGATTTGGAGTAAGTGCGAGATTGGGTATATGCAAAGTTTACATTAACAGAATAAGACATTACTTACAATACCCCAACCTCGCTCCTACTCCAAATGTAACAGCGATCCCTAGCAGGGGGGTGCAGGGGGGCAGCATGCCCCCCATACGCGCTTAGGGGGGCATTAATCATACATTGAGCAGTAGAATTGCTAATTCGACTCCGGGGCTAAATGCGGATGCAGGTATCTTGGTATCTGGGAAGGAAATTGAATGTAAATAATGCTTTTATTTAAAATACAGTTGCATACTTACAGGCAAAATTGGAGTGTGTTTTGTATGGGAATTTAAAAAGCTGGTATCTTCGAAACTAGGAAAGTCCGACCTAAAACATATATATCAAAATTCATAGAAAAAATCCTAATCTGACATACTGAAATTTCATCAAAATCGAAGAGTTTGCCCTTTTTCTAAACAATTACCAAAATATTAACTAGACGACCAGCAATGCCTCAAGTTGATAGAATTTACTTCGATTTTAACGCCGCTGTTTTCATTATTTATTTTAAAAGAAATAGAGATAAAGAGATACGAGCACTGATTATAGCAAAGCTTTTGATTCAATAAAACATGATGGATTAATTTCCAAATTTGAAGTTTCTGGTTTTCTTTATAAATCTTTTTGTTTCCAACCACGATCACGTGAAGTTAAAAAAATTGGTGTTGTATTGGACACACCATCACATATCATTTGAATCATTTGAAGCATATATGTTTGAAACTGTACTATAGCCAAAGCCTACTCGACATAAGATTCGATCAAGAGTAATAGTATAGTATAATAGTAATAGTTCTAATCCATTTTATCATTTGGAATCGCTCTACCGATTCCGATCGAATTCGACATGTTCAAGACACTAGGAATGAAATACAACTTAATCACAAAAGTGGAATTTTTGCCCTAATTACACTACTTTACAGCGTTATTTACCCATAGATGAAGCCAATGAAGATCGGTGGATTAATAAAAAAAAATGAGGACTTCAAATTTTATAAATATTTAAAAATTTTTTATTTCGCATTTATTTTTATTTTTTACATATTCAAATCCTGAAAAAAATCAAAAATGGCACAAATTACTTATTTTTTATACTGATTTATGTCAGTTTCTCTTAACGTACTCCAGCAGCAATCGGCTAACATATTTTTATCCCAAAAACGTTCATACCTTTCTTCATAGGGATTTAAATCCTAATGGAAACGTTCGCCACGTTCATCACTCACGCTTCCCAGGTTTTCAGGAAAAAAATTCAAGGGTGAATGTAAAAAATTAATTTTCAATGATATGTTTACTCCCATTTTGGGATTACTAATCAATAAATTACATAGTCTCTTCATAATCCTCAGTTTTATTGTTGCCCAAGAAATTTGCAACTACTGCTTTGAAAGAATTCCAAGCATATTTTTCAACACTGGATAAGTGGCGGTCAAAATTGTTATCCTTCAATATTATTTTTAATTTGAGAACCTACAAAGATTCCTTCTGTAAGTTTAGCATCAGAGTTTGGGACAGACGGTTTTTAAATATGCAAAAGCAGATCCGTTTTTGTCAAGTGCTTTTACAAAATTTTTGATTAATTCTATTTTGATATGAAGTGGCGATAGAATACAATTTTTCGGATCAATTAGAGGATTGTGTTTCAGATTAATTTTGTTTGGTGTATATTCCTTACGTAGAGACCATTCTTTTTTAACATAAAGGTCGGTCCTTTCTAGCCCGACTATCCCATAAACATAAAAAACAACAATAATACGTATAACCGCCCTGCAATCCAAGCAGTAATGCCACAACTTTCCAATCTCCGCAAACTTTCCCAATGTCGTCTTTATATTTTATCAGTTTTATCAATGTTTCTAGTGTCTCATACGATCCATTCCAATTTACCGCATGTCAAATGGGAATGGAGGGCGTTGCCAGTATGTAATAAAACTGCTTTGAGACTAACTTTCGAAGCATCTATGAACAAACGCCATTCTTTAGGATCGTAAGTCTGGCCCATGGACTTGAAAAGACCACAAACACCATTGCAATACACATATTCATTCTTCGATTCAAAATACTCAGCATAACGATCACTCCGGTAAACAGTTACTCGGGTATCAGAACAAATTTCATTGCTGACGGCGCGAAGCAAGTAATTCCGACTTACTTTTTGAAAGTTGCAGGTCTCTCACAAGATCATTTCAATTATTCTAGGAAATCAAATGTGGTTTATCATTAACAAAATCAGTGTTTTAGCTTGAAAAAGGTCACAGGTTTTGTGACCGACGCAACATCAGGGTATTGAATGTGTTTCTTGTTTTTGTTGTTGAAACTTTATGTTTTTGTTAGGCAAAAAGGTATAAGCTTTAACAATTCATATGTAACTAATTGCATTAATTAAACACAATAATAACGATTGATACACTCGATACCCCGAATAAGATTATTTCAAAACTTCTAATGGGAATATTTAAAAACTTGACGTGATGAAAATATATTACATACAATTTTGTGATGAATTAAGTTTGGTATAAATTTATGTTTGGGTAATTGTAAAGTAGTGTTATGAAGCAAGATGTTTACATCAGCTTAATATCGTTAAAAGCTAGACTAACTTACACGATATAATGTTTAATAGAAACTAGCGCTGCTACCTTACAAGATGGCCTGCTCTTTTGTCAAAAATATGACTTTATATCTACATTGAGAATGCGACATCTTTTTGTTGAATATCAGAGGACTATTTATAATACAACCGAATCTCCTTAGTGACAAAGTAGTGTTATGAGGCAAGATGTTTACATCAGCTTAATATCGTTAAAAGCTAGACAAACTTACACGATATAATGTTTAATAGAAACTAGCGCTGCTACCTTACAAGATGGCCTGCTCTTTTGTCAAAAATATGACTTCATATCTACATTGAGAATGCGTCATCTTTTTGTTGAATATCAGAGAACTAATTATGATACAACCGAATCTCCTTAGTGACAAAAGTGACTAATAGGTTTTATAGAAGCAAATAAATAAATGAAATACAGTTTGTATAGGCAATGTGCTTAGTGAAAACCACCTAATAAATCAAAACCTTTCCAATATTATACAATATTATATTCCAATTATTATAATCAGAGTCAACAGGTGTTTTTCGCCTAAAGAGTGAGGTTGGGCTTATCATATACAGGGTCTCCCACGAGCAATGTGCCAAAAGCTAGAGCGTATAGGTCTGGTCAAGACAAGAAAAAAATCGTATGGGAGGGGGGTCTATTCCCATCCGTTTAGCCGGGTGGGGCAATTTTCAAAAAAATTGACTTAATTTGGAAAATAAATTATTAAAAATCAACAGTTACATCCACAATGCCGTGATATACTTTTTTGTAAAGCCAGAAACCTGTTCTTTTATCCTGTTTTTAAACGAAGCTGTTTTACGGAATAGTTTTTGAGAAATTAATTTTCAAACTCAATATTTTGAAAAAAAAAATTTTTCGACTATTTTTTTTCAAAATTGTATGTACGTAAGTACTAACTTTTTTCACAAATTCAATTCTCTTATTAGTTTTTAGTTAAAAACAGAAAATCGGAGGCAAAAATGTCTTGTACTTTTTGTGAAATTAAAAAAAAACCCGAACCATTTTTTCTAAGAAAAACCTTTTTTTTGGTTTTAACGCGGCTGGACTTGTAAGCAAATTAATGTATTAAACATTGACCTCTTTTTTATTATTTTTAAAAAATTCGGAGTTTTATGACGATACAATAAAGTGACACAGTATTGGAATAACCCTGGATTAATCCTTTTTTTCATTGATAACGCCTGAAAACTGACCCGTCAATTTCGTCTGGGTTCGCCCGCCGCCGCTGGATTCTACCCGCTAGGACCTTAAGACAATAAAACCGCATTTTTTCTTTATTGAAAAACAAAATATTTGCAACCCAAATGTAAATAAAAGGTATCGCATTTTTAATAAAAAACTATTTCCAAATTGGATTTTAACTCATCAACACATTACGATGTCAAACTCATACTCTCGAGAAGAATTAACGGACATGCACTTCTGCTACGGTTTAGCTAATGGTCGAGAACCTGAAGCCGAAAGACTCTACGCTGAAAGATATCCCAATCGGAGGTTTCCCAGTCGTAGCATGTTTTCAAGAATCCACCGACGTCTGCGAGAGCACGGAGTGCTAGAGCATCGAAGAAGCGAAAGATTAGCTACAGGTGGATCAGGAATTTTAGATGAAAGAGTTTTGGATTTGGTCGGACCTAATCCCTCCCTTAGTACAAGGAGGATAGCTATTATGCTTGGAGTGCCCAAATCTAGAGTATGGAGAGTGCTTCATACAGAAAACTTACACCCGTACCATTTTAGGCCAGTTCAGGAGCTCACCTCAAACGACAACTTTTTGAGAGCAGAATTTTGTCGATCATTACTGCTTCGAGATGAAACTGAACGAAACTATTTTGCAAGGATATTCTGGACGGATGCACAGTTTACCAGAGATGGGGTTACTAACTTCCACAATTTGCATCATTGGAGTAGCACCAATCCACATAACAAACAAAAAAATAAATCACAACACCGCTTTAGCTGTAATGTTTGGCTTGGTATTGTTGGACAAACTGTAATCGGGCCCCGGTTTTTGAATGCCGTTATTAATGGAGAATCATACCTGTAGTTCCTACGAGACCTTTTGGCCGATTTGATGGACAACGTTCCTTTGGCCATAGCAGATAATTTAATCTACCAGCAAGATGGAGCACCAGCAACCTGCAGCTTACGGGTTAGAAACTGGCTGGATGATCATTTTAGTGACCGTTGGATCGGAAGAAGGGGTTCCACGGAATGGCCACCTAGATCACCAGATTTAACTCCTCTAGATTTTTATGTGTGGGGATTCATGAAGAATTATGTTTTCGAAGTGAAAATAGTATCTTTGGAACAACTGAAAGAATGGATTGAAGTCGCTGGTGTCAAATTGCAGGAAAATTTGTCAAGCATAGACTTATGTGCAGCCATTAGAAGGAGATATAATCGTTGCCTTCTAGAAAATGGGGATCATATTGAAAATTGATTATAATAAAACTCCGAATTTTTTAAAAATAATAAAAAAGAGGTCAATGTTTCATACATTAATTTGCCTACAAGTCCAGCCGCGTTAAAACCAAAAAAAAAGTTTTTCTTAGAAAAAATTGTTCGGGTTTTTTCTTCATTTCTCAAAAACTACAAGACATTTTTGCATCCGGTTTTCTGTTTTTGACTAAAAACTAATAAGAGAATTGAATTTTTGAATAAAAATTAGTACTTAATTGCATACTAAAAATTTGGAAAAAAAATAGTTGGAAAATTTTTTTTTTTCATTTTTTTTTCAAAATTTTGAGTTTGAAAATTCATTTCTCAAAAACTATTCCTTAAAACTGCTTCGTTTAAAACAAGATGAAAGGAGAGGTTTCTAGCTTTACAAAACTTATATCACGGCATTGTGGATGTAACTGTTGATTTTTAATATTTTTTTTTCCAAATTAAGTAAATTGTTTAGAAAATTGCCCCTCCCGGCTAAACGGGGGGGAATAGACCCCCCCTCCCTTAAGATTTTTTTCTTGTCTTGACCAGACCTACACGCTCTGACTTTTTGGCACACTGCTCGTGGGACACCCTGTATAATGAATACAGAAGATTTATCAATGTTTAATGGATTCCAGACAGCGCGGACAAAATGTGATAATCTATGTATGACGATTATATGGTTATGAAAAATGGAATGAGTAGAAACAAGATGATGGTGGTCCAGATTTCAAAAATGATGTGACAATACCATGTCCATTTTAGTGTCCAAGCCAAATTCCCATGCTATGTATTTGTACAATATATTAGTATATTAGAAGTTTCAATCGTTGTTCCGTGCAGGGACGGGTTAAGAATATCCCTGCAGCGATACCTCTCGCTTGTCGTAAAAGGCGACTAAAACAAAGGTAAACAAAAATCACATCTAGGCAATTTTGAAAACACCAAGGTGAACCTAGGGACACATACACCACCATTAAACTGCCCCACAAGTGTACATGCAAATCAGTGGGCTGACACGACTGGAGATCACCGGTGTTGTAAGAGTAAGATCAAACAAAAAAATCTGGAGCATGCCCGTGTCACAAAAAAAAAAAAAAAAAAACGCAGGCCGAAAAACAATTGGTGCAAACAAATGCAAAAACACCAGCATTTGATTGGCCTCAGCGATGAAGTAATCCCAAACCGGGAAGCCTGCCGCTACTTTCTGAGGTCAAACCGGCGGACCCCACAAGCGGATCAGTAGGAATGCAGTTAAGTTGGGAAGGTTATGGTCCTACACTTCTGACCATAACAACGCCGGAAAAAGGAAAAGAAGAAGATTAGAAATTTCAATCGTTACGATTATAGGTTAGCTTGCGGCCACAATCTTCTTCTTTTCCTTTTTTTCGGCGTCGTTATGGTCAGAAGTGTAGGATCATAACCTTCCCACTTAACTACATTCCTACTGGTCCGCTTGTGGGGTCCGCTTGCGGCCACAATACGACAAATTATATATTAAAGATACGACAATATTATTTTACATCACATTCACACTCAACAACATGTTTCTCAGCTCATTAAAACCTATCTGGGAACACTGAAATAGTACATCCTACTTCAGCCTATTCTCCAGACTTCGACTTGTTCTGAACAATGCTACAGGGCCATTTCGATCATTCGAAGTGTTGTGTTCAACCACAACAATTACAGACACTTGACGCCAGACGGTGTCAAAAGAATTAATCAGCAAAATTGTATACTTTGTTTTCCTCTTTCGTTCACCTGTTCACCTCTTTCGGCTCATATATCTTTTCTAGAATAAGCAAATTTGTAATATCATATTTATTGTAGAATAAGCAAAACCATGCTATTTAAGTAGCATTATCGGAAAATAAAATTCAGTTCGTCAGAACCACACGCCATTCGTATATTGAATGAACATTGGTCCTTCGAGCCGGAAAAATATTCATTCAACATACGAATGGCGTGCTGAATTTTATTTTCAGATAATGCTACTTAAATAGTATAATTTATACTGAAGGTGAAATGTTTTAAATTGGTTAAATAAACCACTGACTTAACCAAATTAAGTTATATAAATTTTAAAGTAAGTTTGCCGGAAGAAATTTACACGCGCGCTTTATTGCCCTCCAATTGGCCATCGGGAATTCGCGTAAACATTTTTTTTCAAAAAAACGGAGTTGCTTTGTCCGCCGCAGTAATCAAAACATAAACATTGATCAGCTGCTTCAGCAAAACACCTCCGTTTATTCCGTCTATTATCAAAATATTGGTGGAATGAGAAGTAAACTTAAAGAGATTTTTGTTACTCTCTCTGAGCACCAATATGCTATTATTGTTTGAACTGAGACATGGTTACACCCACACATCTTTTCAACAGAAATCTTTAACAAATCATATGTGGTTTACCGTAAGGGAGGGGGAGTTTTAATAGCTGTCTCATCTCGCTTTCTCAGCCGAGAGATCGCATTAGAGCATCAAACGTTTGATGTTGAACAGATTTGTATGTATTGATTTAGCTGAGGACGTTCGTTATCACTTGTTTATTTTTGTCTCCTATTTTCCGCCAAACAGTGTTACCAATGTGTATCAAAAGCACATTTATAACATTGGGAGATTTCAATATTCATGATGTTACTTGGAAGGTTGTTAATGGTAATAAGAATTTAATCCCCTTCAATGTAAACCATGAATGGGAACAATTGATCATCGACGGTCTTCAATCTCTCGACTTATTTCAGATAAACAATTTTCAGAACAGTTTGAACAGAATTTAAGATTTAATATTATTAAATAACGAAATTAATTTTAACATTTCAGAAGCTTTAGACCTTATTGATTCCAATAAAATCCACCATAAAGCCTTATTATTGGAATTCAAGTTTTTTAATTACTTTAACCAAAGTAATAATGAAAATTATGTTGACGCGTTAGTTTATAAATTTGCTAAAACCAATTTAATTGCACTTACGGAATATATAAACAGCTTTGATTGGGATGCACTACTGAACACCTCCAATTTAAAAGGTAATTACGATGTATTTATAGGAAAAATTAATTCTGGTCTTGAGTTATTTGTACATAAAACGCGTCAAAATAACCGCTACAGAATTCCGTGGTCGAATAACAGATTGATAAATTTACGAAATTTAAAAAGAAACCGAACCGCGAACATCTTGTCAGTAGAGTCATAGGTAAAGAATAATGGTAAATCATTTTGGAATTACATTAACACAAAAAGAAATACCTCAGGCTTGCCTAGGGTGATGGAATTTGATAATGCAATTTCAACAGATTTGAATGGAACTTTTGAGTTATTTGCCAACTTCTTCGAGTCGGTTTATAATGATTCTCGAGTCCAATCAACGACGAACCATTACTCTAATATTACTAAATCGTTGGATATTGGTGTGTTGCAACTTCCGAATGAAGATGTAATAAACGCGCTAAAGAAACGAATTAAACTGTAGTCCAGGTGCTGATTGAATCCGTGGGATAATATTAAAAAAAATGTTTATCTTCCATCTTTTATCCACTTAAAATTATCTTTAATCAATCACTTATCACCGGAAAATTCGTCAGTGAATGGAATTATTCATTTATTACACTTATATTTAAAAGCGGTTTTAGACAAAAATTTGAAAACTATCGGCCTATATCTAAGCTTTCTGCAATCCCAAAATTGTTTGAAAGTATTGTTAAGGACAAGCTTTTTTTCGCTGTTAAAGAAATTACAACTACAAATTTAACTTTATTAACAAATTATATTTTTGATAGTTTTGAAAATCATTTACTGACTTTAGAAACCCTACTATTGGCTAAACTACAATCGCTGGGTTTCCACTCTTCTATGCTGATGTGGCTTTCAAATTATTTATGTAATAGAAAGCAATTGGTAAAGATTAATAGTTTTACATCTCTTGTAATAGAAGTAACTTCCGGTGTTCCCCAGGGTAGTCATCTCGGCCCGTTTTTGTCTATTTTGTTCTTAAATGATGTTCACGAAATATTTAATTTCTGCGAAGTTTTAACATTCGCGGACGACTTAAAACTGTTTGCACGCATCAATAATATTACAGACTGTATCCGTTTTCAACTAGATATGGTCGGAATGGTGTAAGCATAATGCATTACAACTTAATATTTCTAAATGTAAGATATTTACAGGGCACCGATCACCATTTATTGTAGCGCCGATCTTATATAATTATTTTATGAACGATTTTCTGCTCCTTCGTCTTGACGAAGTTAAGGATCTAGGGGTCATATTTGACACTAAACCAAATTTTAATTTACATTATGATTATCTAAATCTAACTCCTTGTTAGGTTTTTTTAAAAGAATAGCAAAGACTTCCAAGATGTTTATAGCCTTAAGACTTTATTCACCTCGTTGGCCAACCTCATTTATTTAGAATGTTCTTCGATTATTTGGGATTCGCCATATAATGCTCAAGAGCTTAGATTAGAAAGAGTTCAAAAGAATTTCACGAGATATGCTGTTCGCAAATTAAACATGTTTGACGAACTTCCTCCTTATGACGTAAGATGTAAGTTAATGTAAGTCATGTTTATTCGCGACATAATTAATTATCATATTATTTCACCAGAATTAGTTCTTATAAACATATATGCTCCCCAAAGATCTCTTCGGGTGAGAAATGTGCTTTACGACAGAAGGCATAGAACAAATTATGATTGCAATGAGCCAATTACTAGGTGCATAAAAACATTCAATGAGCTTTGCAACGAAATTGATTTCAGCTTAACTCGATTGGAATTTAAAAATTGTGTTCTTTCGTTGATTTTAAATTAGTAATATTGTTTGTCTGAGTAATCTATGAGATGCAAAATCGGTAGATGATTTCCTAGTTTTTAAATAATATATTTTATTTAAATTATTAATTTTATTTTGTAATTATTTTTAGTAGACTTAATGTCTTTTTTGAAGAAATTAACTTAAATCGTTAAAAGAGGGGGAAGGTAGAGATTTTTTTTGTATAAATATGTAGTATTATTATTGCTTATACAAGATCAGTACTTCCATGCAATTCTTGCAAAATGTCATCCTGAAACTGTTTAAACTCTCCGGGAAATCTTTGGGCTGTTTATGCTGAGAAAACAGCGGCATAACATTACCGAATTCATAAGTAACGTTTACAATATGTATTTCGGCCTAACAATCGCCAATCAACATAAACAGTGGGTCCCGCATAAAGTTTGTACGACGGCCTTTCGTGAACTTCCAAAGTGGTCAAAAAGGAAGAACAATGAATATTATCTCATATCGCTTGTATGATAAGAGAACCTCAGAATCACAGTGAAGACTGTTATTTTTGCTGCTGCAAGACTACAGGCTACAATTCAAAAACAAAAAAGGACTTGGTATATCCAACATTGTAATCAGTAACACTCGCTGTGCATCGCAACCAGGACGTTGCACCACCATCACTGACATACTTGGAATAACTGCACGCTTAAGACAGTGACAGTGATAATGGAGAGGTTTGTCTATGTATATATGTACTTGATGTTGAATTTAAACCAAGTACATTTTGGCAATCAGAACTGAACGACTTAGCGAGAGATCTAAAACTGCCAAATGATGCAGCTAAGCTCCTCGGATCAAGACTATTTGAAAAGAATATGCTTGCTCCTGGCACTTCATTTTCCTGGTATCGCAACAGAGAAAAAGACTTTGGACCACATTTTGCTGAGCATCGTGATCTAGTACATTGTGAAGACATTCCTGGCTTAGTGAAAATGTTTAACATCGAATATGACGCGAACGAATGGACATTACTTTCAGACTCATCCAATGAAGTTTGAAAGCAGTCCTTTTGCATAATGGCAATAAATATGCTTCACTGCCATTCGCATAGTCTGTACATTGGAAGGAATGCTACGACAACTTGGAAAATATCTTAGATAAGATAAAGTACGAAGAACACGGTTGGATGGTCTGTGGAGATCTGAAAGTTATAAGTACACTGCTCGGTCAACAAGTACGAAGTACATATACGTAGTACGCTTGCTTTCTCTGCGAGTGGGAAAGAGCGGCCATCGAGGACTGAACTGGTTCCTGGAACAAAAAATGTTGTGAGAGACAATTTAGGCTCCCGAGAAAAAGTTTTGCTACCCCCCTTACACATAAAACAGGGGATGATGAAACAATTTGTGAAGGCGTAGAACAAAGAAGGAGAAACTTTTAAATATCTACGCCAAATATTTCCATCTCTGTCCGGAGCTAAACTGAAAGAAGGTATTTTCGTTGGTCCGGACACAAGAAAATTGATGAAAGATACAACTTTCGATGAAAAATTGAATGAAATTAAGCTAGAAGCCTGGTAATCTTTTAAGGAAGTGGTGAGACATTTTCTAGGAAGCCACAAAAAAATTATGAGGAAATTAGGGTGTTCGATGAGCATTAAACTTCTTTCCTTAATTCGCATTCGGACTAATTTCCCGATAATTCCTGAGGATTTGGAAAAGATGGAACGTCGCTATCAAAGAAAGTGGAGTAAAAGAATGATGGCAGTTAATGCGAGATGACCCAAGTTGAGATTTCAAGCGAAAGTCTCTCAATCGGAGCTTCAGTGAAAAATAAAAGCAAGAAACAACAAAAGTATTTACGAGTAGGTAATATTTTTAATTTTTTTATTACTGTCCCTTAAATGTATTTTTAATGTTTTAAAGTCATGTAGTTGCTTCTGAATTGTAATGAATCATGTAGTTGCTTCTGAATTGTAATGAATAAAATAAAGACTTAAGTAAAGTTGCCTTTTTTCGAACTTACACAGAAGGATTTTTCAAAAAACTGAGGGTGATAGGAAAATTCCAAGTACCTATTCGTAATCTACGCACCAAAATACCCCAAGATCAGCATTCAAATCCTAAAGGGGAAAATAAGAATTAAAATGTGCAGATCTGTGAATTGGTAAGAAAAAAGTGTTCGACTTATAAGATAATATTTACTTCGACAGCTTATTTAAAAAAGGACACTCGAATCAGATAATCTTGTGTATATAGACATATTGGTATATTTTTGAAACATCCCAGAATTCTTCATCTCCAATGTTACTTTAGTAATATTGAATGTTAAACGGATTTGGTAATTTTACATAAAATTGTGCTAACATTTAATTCATAACAGATAAATAAAAACCCAAATACATACTTACATTTGAGTTCCTACAAATTAACACCTAAAATAGAAATACAAATTAGATAATCTTTAAGCTCTTCTATGACCACAACACATCCGCATTGGTGGCATTAGATTAAATACCAAATCTTTTTGTTTTGAATCGTCGTTCCAAAAAGGTCGACTTGACTGCTGTTTTGTTACATTTATAAGAACCAAGAAGTTTTTCATTAACTGTAAGCAGATTCGGGTGTACAAGTTAAAATAATGCAGTACCTATATTTTTACTGGCCACTGACTATGCAGTACATTAATGGACTGATACAAGTCAAAACGCAATTATCACTTTTCTTTTAAAAAATTATTTTTTTATTCACTGGTTCTGTTGGGTAGAACTTCCCCTTACAATTACTGAATTAAGAGTGTACAAAAATTGTCTTACGCTAATCTTAAATACTAATGGCACAGGTAATATGATGAGCGATGTTTGCTCGCATTCCTCGATGGCGTGGGTGCTCGGGTGACCGATAGCGGCGTGGGTACTCAGGTGACTTGTCGTGACTTCCTCTGTGACACTTATTTCTGCTTGCTAGGTCAGGTGGCGTTACTTGATCAGGTGGCATTGCTGACTTCTGGGATGGATGGAATCGTGGGATGATGCAGGTGAATTCCTGCACGAACGAATTTGATGTTGGTTTTCGTTTTTTCCTAATCCGGGGTATGACCTTACTGACAAAACAATGATCCGGTTCTATCCAGTCAATAAGATCTGAGTGTCTAAGATAGGGACGATTACACCCAAAGTGGCGACCCAGCGTGGAATACTTGTTTTAATATATAAGTGACACAGAACTATTTGCGTTTGGCTAAAATTGCATTACTTGTTTTTTTATTGGTGCGGCGTTGTCTGTGACAATACTTACAACTTAAAAGCCTGTATTTCCATCCTGTGATTTCACTTTTTGATGGCATTAAAAAACTTTTTTTTCTGAGTCATTTACCCGGAGGTTCTGCCGAGACGATGATTTTCAAGTCAAAATATCACTACTGAAAACTGAGCATTTGTAATATGACTGTATATGTGCTAACCATGCAATTTACCAAACAATGGATGAAATATTCAATAATTCATCATAATCCGACGTGAAACTTACTCGGAAATTAGAACGCGAATACAGGAAAAAAAGCATATACATGGCAACAATAGGACAAGAAAGCCCCTAAGCCGAATTAAAGGATAATAGCCTTGGGACCGAAAGTTCCGCCAGCTCAAGAAATAAGATAGTGAAAACTGCAACATTAAAACACCTGGGAATTACCTGCAGTATCGCGGAATGAATTTTGTAATAGATAGAATACCCCATACCAACAGAATGTTAATATTCAATCCGAATCTATATGTAGAAGCGAAACACAGGATCCTCGACGTTAACAAGCGTTAATGCCAGGACGAAATAATGATTGCTCTGCCCTACTCGATGGCATTGAAACTAATGACGAAACAAGACAGGTACAAGCAGTATAGTCAACAATGAAAAGTGCCGTAACCAAAAACAAACTAAACTATTGCAAAGCCCCAATGGAGAGAGAGAGTTCGACGAAGGGCACGAAGTAAAAGTATAGGCCTATAATATTTAAGACTTCATCAGGCGTACTAGACATCAGACTCTACGAAAGAATGTCAAAAACTAACATTTTGCTAACATTCAGGAAGGATGATAGGCTGAAACCACGAAAGCAATGTATGCACGGATAAATGCCGCAAGAAATGGATAACGGGCCAGATCAAGAATTATTCGTAACTAAAATGGAGACCTAGTTTCGGACAACGAGGTTTGCAGTCCAATGGAGATATTTCGATTAACTGCTTAATGTACATCGGGAGAAAGTAGCAATGGAAAACATTGTTATCTACACAGCTGGAAATCAGGCAGAACTGCCTGCCATCGAGGAAGTAAATTAGGTGATTCATTGACTTAAGAAGGCCGCAAGAATCGACCAAATACCATAAGAATTAATAAAATATGCAAAAGAGGATTAACACAAAAGTAACCGGCTGCCATTGTGGTTTCAGGAGAAACCGAGTTAAAAGTGATCAGATTTTCACGCGTCTAAAAAATAAATGTTTTCACCTTTCAGCAAGCAGTAGTAGATTTGAAAGCAGCGTATGTCTAACACATGTATGCAAACCAAAGTAGGAAATGCCCTATATGAAAAATTCAGGATACGGTAAGGATAAGACAAGAAGACGCTTTGACACCATTTATTTTTAGTTTGGTGTTGGAATATGTAATGAGGTCCCTTCAGAAAAATGAAAGGATATAGTGAGGAAAGCGTTAAGAGAACCGCAGATGTAATAACGTCAGGAGAAGAAGACGGCCTACAAGTAAATGAAGAGAAATATATATGTATAATTGTATTGTAAGCAAACCAAACGATACCGAACTCGTTCAACGCGATTTAATACAGTTCTTGCATTTAATCATTCTGTTCATTCCATTAGTTTCGCCAACTTGGTTTGATTTTAATGTAACCCGGTTTAACTCGACTTAGCCGCGACTCGGTTTGAAGCGGTTTATAAATTGGAGGTAAAACATCACTAGTATCTTCTATGGATTCGAAACTTTGGCTTCGAAATTTTTTTTTTTTAGTTTTTTATTTAAAAATCTCATCTTCAGTTGTGATGCTTTAGTGGTGGTTTCAAATTATGTGAATTGGCCCATACGATATGCTAGCAATATTTTTAAATTCCTGTCCTGTTATTCATCAGTTGATGTTTCTGGCCGCCTGAAAACCACATTCAAATCATTCTGTATATTCTTGAAATTATTTGTTCCACGCGTACATTTTTTTTTTGCACCAAAAAATTTTTTCTTTGCTCAATTTCAGTTGTTCACAATACACAAGTTAAGCCTGTGAAATCAATTGAGAATATAATATAAAATTTCACAGATGGCAACGACAATAACAAAACTATTTTTCCGAATCGAACTTAAGTTTGATCTCAGTAATATAACAATATTAATATAATCTATTCTTTACTGTACGAACAGATCATAGTTTTAAGAGCACGTTTTAATATGATATGCATTGTAACTTAAGCTTGAAATTATTTAATTTTATCAGCAGGCATAAAACCAGATAACATTATAACTAAACATTTACATTTACTGAGAGTAAGTATTACACTAATTCTTTCAAGTTCTCCATTCATTTTACAAACACAATTTTCTATAGGGACTATGGGGCAACTTTTATAAATTTGTACGTCATCTCTATACAAATGCTTTGAGGCATTGTTCAAGATTAAAGTTTTTTCATTGATGTACGAGGAGAATAACAAGGGAGAGAGAACTGATTCTTGAGGTACATTACGCTAAATCGGGAGGAAACCTAGAGCTCATTATCGACACAGATTGGGGGAATAAAGTTTGATGACCTCTATAGAAATATTTGATTTATATTGTAGTTTGCTCAATAGGAGTAAGACTTTTGGGAAATTTAAAAGGAACAGAAAAGTAAACTAGTTATTATCTAGTTTAGCTCTTAAATCTTCAGTAACATTCGGGAGTGCTATTGTGCCGCTGTGTTTTGAACGGGACATTTACCAGAACTGAATATTTGCCATAAAGTATTAACGCATTATATAAATAATCATTGAGCCGTTTTTGAATTAAACGTTGAGAACATGTGTTTAAAAAGTAGCCAAGGTGGCAGTATGCGTTTCCAGAACGTATTATTATCGGTTTTCCCGAAAGTAAACTTCCTAAGACTTCCTAATTATAAATGCAGCAAAAACTGAAAGAGGAGAACTAAAATCTGAACATATTTTGGCATATTCCCGAAAATTGGTAGGAACTATGTACACCGGCTGAAGATAAAAACGTATAACTTAATTCAACGCCGTTGATTTTAAACATGTTGTTTGCTTTCCTGCACTGAAATTTCGAGGATATTTCCAGTCTGTAACTGTCACATTGGCTAAATCTTCTACCAAAAACAGAAAAATGGCAGCTCAGAAATCAACAACATCAACTGAAACAGTAATGTTTGCTGATCATGATCAAAATCGACACCAAGTGATTAGTCAGCCAACGATCGTCGAGATGCAGTACGTATCAGATATTGAGACAGTTAACCACCAAAACAAAAATACCTTGGACTTGCTTTATGAGGAATTCATGTGCCATAAATAAAAAAATAAACTGTAACTTATTTAGTATTGTATTAACAACAATAATTCTGCTGAGTGTGTGCAAAAAGGGGTATTCATTTGTCTAGCGCGTTTGGCACCACAGTTCGAATAACAACAAAAAGTATACCGATGTTTTTAGCGTGCTTTGCTTCTCGACAAGTCAAACAAACAATTACGAAAAGCAAGAGCAAAGTCTGAAAGAAGTTAAACTCATCCTAATTTGTATCAAAAGGCACACATCCTATTTATACAGGGTGTCCCACGAGCAGTGTGCCAAAAAGCTAGAGCGTGTAGGTCTAGTCAAGACAAGAAAAAAATCGTATGGGAGGGGGGGGTCTATTCCCCCCCGTTTAGCCGGGAGGGGCAATTTTCTAAAAAATTGACTTAATTTGGAAAAAAAAATTATTAAAAATCAACAGTTACAGCCACAATGTCGTGATATACTTTTTTGTAAAGCCAGAAACCTCTTCTTTCATCCGGTTTTTAAATGAAGCTGTTTTAAGGAATAGTTTTTGAGAAATTAATTTTCAAACTCAAAATTTTGAAAAAAAATTGGAAAAAAAAAGTTTCGAACTACTTTTTTCCAAAATTGTATGTAATTAAGTACAATTTTTTTTCCAAAATTCAATTCCCTTATTAGTTTTTAGTTAAAAATAGAAAACCGGATGCAAAAATGTCTTGTAGTTTTTGAGAAATTAAAAAAAAACCAGAACCACTTTTTTCTAAGAAAAACCTTTTTTTGGTTTCAACCCGGCGGGACTTGTAGGGAAAATTAATGTACGAGTATTAAACATTGACCTCCTTTTTATTATTTCTAAAAATTCGGAGTTTTATTATAATAAATTTTCAACATGATCCCCATTTTTTAGAAGGCAAAGATTATATCTCCTTCTAATGGCTGCACATAAGTCTATGCTTGACAAATTTTCCTGCAATTTGACTCCAGCGACTTCAATCCGTTCTTTCAGTTGTTCCAAAGATACTATTTCCACTTCGTAAACATAATTCTTCATGAATCCCCACACATAAAAATCTAGAGGAGTTAAATCTGGTGATCTAGGTGGCCATTCCGTGGGGCCCCTTCTTCCGATCCAACGGTCACTAAAATGATCATCCAGCTAGTTTCTAACCCGTAAGCTGTAGTGTGCTGGTGCTCCATCTAGATTAAATTATCTGCTAAGGCCAAAGGAACGTTGTCCATCAAATCGGGCAAAAGGTCTCGTAGGAATTGCAGGTATGATTCTCCATTAATAACGGCATTCAAAAACCGGGACCCGATTACAGTTTGTCCAACAATACCAAGCCAAACATTACAGCTAAAGCGGTGTTGTGATTTATTTTGTTTTTTGTTGTGTGGATTGGTGCTACTCCAATGATGCTGCACTCCGTTCTTTCGTAGACGTCGGTGGATTCTTGAAAACATGCTACGACTGGGACACCTCCGATTGGGATATCTTTCTGCGTAGAGTCTTTCGGCTTCACGATCTCGACCATTAGCTAAACCGTAGCAGAAGTGCATGTCCGTTAATTCTTCTCGAGAGTATGAGTTTGACATCGTAATGTGTTGATGAGTTAGCATCCAATTTGGAAATGGTTTTTTTTATTAAAAATGCGATATCTTTTATTTACATTTGGGTTGCAAATATTTTATTTTTCAATAAAGAAAAATTGTGGTTTTATTGTATTAAGGACCTACCGGGTAGAATCCATCGGCGGCGGGCGGACGCAGACGAAATTGTCAGGTCAGTTTTCAGGCGTCACTTTATTGTATCCTCATAAAACTCCGAATTTTTTTAAAAATAATAAAAAAGAGTCAATGTTTCATACATCAATTTGCCTACAAGCCCAGACGCGTTAAAACCAAAAAAAAAGGTTTTTCTTAGAAAAAAGTGGTTCGGGTTTTTTTTTAATTTCTCAAAAACTACAAGACATTTTTGCATCCGGTTTTCTGTTTTTAACTGAAAACCAATAAGGGAATTGAATTTTGGAAAAAAATATAGTACTTAATTACATACAATTTTGGAAAAAAGTAGTTCGAAATTTTTTTTTTCCAATTTTTTTTCAAAATTTTGAGTTTGAAAATTAATTTCTCAAAAACTATTCCTTAAAACAGCTTCGTTTAAAAACAAGATGAAGGGAGAGGTTTCTGGCTTTACAAAAAAGTATATTACGGCATTGTGGATGTAACTGTTGAGTTTTAATAATTTTTTTCCCAAATTAAGTCAATATTTTAGAAAATTGCCCCTCCCGGCTAAATGGGGGGGAATAGACCCCCCCCCTCCCATACGATTTTTTTCTTGTCTTGACCAGACCTACACGCTCTAGCTTTTTGGCACACTGCTCGTGGGACACCCTGTATAAATGATTGATTTGCTAGCTATCCGCGCGCTCCTTATATTGAAGCTATACATTATAAAATATGTAGAAAAAAATCATAAATAATTATGGTTCCAAAATTCTGAAGTTTTATTAAGAAAAGTAGATAAGGAGAGGGTTGTTATTATTAGATCTGATTGTTGATTAGTGTCTCTAAAAGACTAATTTAATTAGCTTTAATTTTAATTAATTCGTTTTCTTTATATTATCTGTATTGTAAAACTTTTTCTTAAACAAATAACGAAACCTCTAACACTACTATGAGTTTCTCTGATGACACTAATTTTCCCTTTTTTGTTCATCAAAATATTTGGAGCCTTCGACAAAATTTTGATTTGCTTGCTTTCCCTCTTGAAACTCTTTCCTATTTACCAGATTTAATCATCGTTTCGGAAATCTGGATCTATAAACATTACGAATATGATGATTTTGCATGACAGGATATAACTTTCCTTCAAATACAAATGAATGGTATTTTTCTGGAGTTTTTATGCATGAGTCATTGGGATATATGTCAATGTCTGTTGTCCGCTGACGTCATACAGCTATGTTGTAGTATATGTAATAAGGTCTACAACTTTGTTTATAGATTGCATTCGCATTTTTGAAATTTGTTTTAAGGTGAATTTCCATCTTTTTTGAGTAACCTGAAATCTGTTAATCTTGTGTTACTTGGCGATTTAAATGTTTTATTTCTGATTCTTATCTTACCTGGATTGCTGAGGATGGATTGACTTCCTTTGTCAGTCAACCTACAAGGACTGTATCACAGTCTTGCCTTGGTCGTGTTTTTTGTCGGTTTAAAGACTTATCCTTGTATCAGTGCTACGGTGTTAATTTCGATCTCACATAACTGATCATTGCATGACTCGAATATTATTTAACACCTTGAAAATCTTGAAGTCCAAACAAATCTTATCACCACATTTTCTTACAAAGACTAACTTTGATATGTTGAATAATACCCTGCGTTTCGAAAATTGGGATACTGTCTTTTCTGAAAGTAATGCTTCAAGTGCTTATGTTTTATTTTTAGATATGCTACAGTCTAATATTTATAACAATCTACAGCTATAAGTTGTCAATTAAGATATCGGAAATGAAATTTAAATACTGGATTAAAAAACAAAAATAAAAAATAAGTTCAGTAATAAATGCCATAAGCATCCATCTAACTCATCCCTGAAAGTTCGTTATAAAAACTTGTGTAAATAAGTAAACTACAAAATTCGGCTAGGCTGTTAAAAGTTTTATCGATTCTCTAAATAATTCGCATGCTTGTGGGGATGATTGTGTTTCACATTATATTTTAAAAATGACTGCCTTAATGTATCTGATATCCTAACTCATTTGTTTGATTTAGGTATTTGTACCGGTTGTTTTTTCCCATAAAATTACAATTTGCTAATTTCTGTTTTTAAAAAGGTGATAAAAAAGAGGCAAACAACTAGATCTATTTTACTGCTGTCTTCGATATCAAAAAATATTGAAAAAGCTGTTAAAAATAGAACGCTGCGTTATCTGGACAGAACGCATTTTTCAGTCCGGCACAATACGGATTCAGAGAAGAGCTTTCTACTAAAGATACTCTCTTAGATTTTTGTTCCTTACTTAACAAGGGCCTAGATGATAAAAGTATTGAAGTAGTTAAACTTCAATCTGCTGGATTTCGGGGTTTTATGTATAGCTGTTTTAAGTCGTACCTTCAGAATAGAACCCAAAAAGTTAAGATGGAGGACCAAATCATTCTGAGCTACGGTAATGACCTTTGCAGATCATTGCAAGTTGACGTTAATGAATTAGCGGCTCTAGAGAAAAATTGTAGCCGAGACAAATTGAAGAAGTTAGTAATTTTAAATACCTGGGCATATTGTTTGATCAAAGTATGAGTTTGTCAAATCATATTTCAACTTTGAAGCAATATTTGCGATCATCAATCCATTGTCTTTGCCAAAATTTATCTTTAAAAACAGCTTCTTATCGTATATTCCACTCCACAGTATAACTTAAGGGGTGGGACCTATTAAACAACGAACGACGCTTGTCGTTCTGCAGAAATCTGGAAGATATGTGGAGTTAACAGGGTTAATCGGTTCAATGGGTCTGTTTAGATCTTTAAACATTTTACCTGTTAGACATTAGTACTATTTTAAGACATCTAAAATATTCTTTATGGGAGGTAGTTATTTACAAAGTCCAATTTCTGATATTCTATCTGTACGACACCACCTTGAATACTATTCCCCTTTCCGTACCTACATCTAATAAACTTTTATTCCATCGTGTCCTGTAAACTTTTTAATACGTTTCCTGCATATATTCCTCGTACTCGTACTTAATCATATAAGTCATAAGCCTTCAAGTTGCCGATGCTATGAGAACTCCTAGTGTACCATAGCCATATGATATAAATAAAAACTGTTTTACTGTCACCTTGTACTTAATTAACAGTAATTAAACAATGTTTCTTCTCAAAGATACAACGAACTGATTAATACATATGTATATGGTGGAGCTTTGCTGTTTGTGTTTAAAAAATAAGATTAGTATCCTAAGCTTAAGAAAGCTTTGAAAATGCATGTCAAATAGGGTTTTAACGAATGACGGCGTGTGAAATAGGCATCAGCATTCTCTTTACTAGCATATTCCGTAAGCTCTACCTGTTAAATTGGTGATGTGATCCCGTTAGTTTACGTGAGCTGCGACTATCGAGATAGCAGAAGACTGATATATGTTGAAATAGGCATCAGCATTCTCTTGACTATGCGGTAAGCTCTACCTGTTAAATTGGTGATGTGATCCCCACACTAAGCTGTTGATTGACTTCAAGGTTTTTAACATTCTTTATCTAATCGATGCTTCCGTTGGCTTGAATTTAAGTCTAGGATAGTACGACATACTACAAAAGCTTGGCTTTTGGTAGAGTCGAGCATAAGTTTGCTTTTATATAAAGGTCTGGAAATCCTCATTTAACCACGCAGTAGAATAGTAGAAATTGTTGCATTAACACCCCTCGTGACACGTATTTTCTCTAATGAAAGCATCAATCAAATGTTTTATCATTTGACACGCGGTCCGCTGTAGAGAAGGACTGCACCTTCTTCATATGCGGAAATGTGGTTTACCTACGCCAGGAACACGAAATCAGGGTACCGGAAATAATAACATTGTAAAGCAATATAAAAATTAGCCTAGAAAAGATGGAACAGAACAACGAAACATAGAGGTAACTCATGAAAGAGAGACTTGGTGAAGAGTCTTCAACGACCTCCTATTTCTATATGCAGGATTACAACCACAAATCTGAACAAATTTGTTTTCTTTCACCTAGCCGTATATAGTTATAAGTAATGTTTATATTAAAATTAATTTTTTATTGAAAAAAAATTATGTCTTTTAGTTTATCAGGAGATTTTACCCCAATGCAGTCCTACACAATAGAACCAGGTGTTTACGAGTGAAACAGCAATTACTTCAGTCAATAACCTGATTTCTCAAATTACTTGTACCACGGGAAGCATTCCTTTATTGACTCGTAGATCAATGTGGGTTGATTCAGGATGGATTAGCGGCTCCGTTGCCCGCAATTCTATCGAGCGGCGGTTACTCTACGAACATGATGTCGCGCTCCGTGAAGCCGATCGTCTCAGGTTCGATTAAAGGTCAAATTCAATCAGACGGCGTCCGACAGCATTAACGCTTTTGGCTTCTGGAGCGGACTTTGTCAGGAATCAACTAAAATACTACTTAAGGCATCCAGTAGACTGCCTTGTTTGCATGACATATCGCTCTGTTGAAAACAGATGTTTGATCTCATTTTGGAAGTAATTTCTTTGTCCACAGATCTGGGAATATCGGCGATTGTTTTGAACATCAGGATTAGTATGATTATTTTATGGATAGTATTTAGGTTGGTAAGGCCTTATCTGATAACTGTACCCCTTATTTTAGGGGTTACTGTTGAAAAGAGACGAAACCACTACCGTGCCGTGCATGATACATTTGATAGTGTTAGTAGTATGTAAGGATTTTTTTATGAATTTTCCTTTTTTCATTCTTATGTTCATTCCTTTTTCAACCCATGAAGTGGAGTGTTGTTTCTTTAAATAAATAAAGTACTTTAATCCGAATAAATTCAACAGGTTATGGGCCCAGAAGTGCTCAGTGAATTTGTGAGAAGTTAAATTATCTAAAAACAAAAAAAAATATATGAACAATTTTCAAATAGAAAAGTTAGATGTGTCTTACTTACGTGTATGCGGTGCATCCAAGTGAACAGCGTTCTATTTCATGGTGGTTTATGGCGAATTGTGAATAGTGATGTGAAAAGGGAATCATTAAGTGAGGATGCTGAGAAAGAACAAAATGATACCACTGATGAAAAAGCACTTGCATTAATCGTTTTGAGCGTGAAACCTACTCAACTGGGTGATATCTAAAATGCAAAAACAAAATGCATTCACAAAGTTAAAAGAAACATAGGCCCCAAAAGGTCAAATTCAAAATGTGTGCCTGACAAATGTCTATTAAGTCTCTATATGAAAGGAGACAATATGGCACAGGACATTTATTGAAGTGACGGAGAAGTATGCTGGCGCTGGCATAGAACTGCAACATGAGCTACTCGTAATTATGTTGTTGTCAATTTTGTCAAAGGTGTTTGTCATAACGATGGAAGCCAGAGATTCGTTGCCCGAATATAGTTTCCATGAACAGAATTTCCTAGAGGATGCCGAGACACGGAAAGAGCAAAACGAGAAAGAGGACGCACATTAAGATGTATGTATCTAATGTTTATAAACCTATAAATACAAAGAAAAAATTAAACGAAAAAAACCCTTCATTGGAAAATGTTTCAACTGTGGTGTAGTGGGACATCGTGCAAGTGAATGTACGAGAGAAAAGAAGAATTAACAATTTATTTGGCAGCCAATAAATCAATCGTAGCAGGGGAAAAATGTGACGTACAATATCAATTTAAAAATTAAGACTTATTGTTCCAAAACGTTTTGTATTCTGCAGAGTTGCAGGCCCATTTTTTTCTCTAAGAAGAATGTTTCACAAAAGGCTTACAGTCAAATTCGAAAAACAACAGGACATTTTGCAACCATTTTACTTGACACTAATCAGGAAGACGGTTTATTTGTGGTAAAGAGCTGGGACCAGAACGCGTTTGCTTTGTAAAACACAAGTGATAAGTAGCACAGCAGATTTGGCCATTTCAACAATAAAAGTTTTCAAGATCTTTCAGTGGAAGGAATGATAAAAGGGATGAATGCTGTCAACAACAATGAAGAAACTTACATGAAGAAAATACATACACTGTCCAGCTCCAAAGAATCTAAACATCGATCATAGAAATTGCTAGAGCTTGCGCATTCAGATGTCTGTGGTCCATTCGACATAAAATCACTTAGTGGTTCCAAATATTATACAGGGTGTCCCACGAGCAGTGTGCCAAAAAGCTAGAGCGTGTAAGTCTGGTCAAGACAAGAAAAAAATCGTATGGGAGGGGGGGATCTATTCCCCCCCGTTTAGCCGGGAGGGGCAATTTTCTAAAAAATTGACTTGATTGAACAGTTACATCCACAATGCCGTGATATACTTTTCTGTAAAGCCAGAAACCTCTTCTTTCATCCTGTTTCTAAACGAAGCTGTTTTAAGGAATAGTTTTTGAGAAATTAATTTTCAAACTCAAAATTTTGAAAAAAAAGTGAAAAAAAAAATTTCGAACTATTTTTTTTCAAAATTGTATGTAACTAAGTACTAATTTTTTTTCAAAAATTCAATTCTCTTATTAGTTTTTAGTTGAAAACAGAAAACCGGATGCAAAAATGTTTCGTAGTTTTTGAGAAATTAAAAAAAACCCGAACCATTTTTTTCTAAGGAAAACCTTTTTTTTGGTTTTAACGCGGCTGGACTTGTACTCATATTAATGTATGAAACATTGACATCTTTTTTTATTATTTCTAAAAAATTCGGAGTTTTATGAGGATACAATAAAGTGACACAGTATTGGAATAACCCTGGATTAATCCTTTTTTTTTCATTGATAATGCCTGAAAACTGACCTGCCAATTTCGTCTGGGTCCGCCCGCCGCCGATGGGTTCAACCGGCTAGGACCTTAAGACAATAAAACCGCAATTTTTGGATTTGGTCTGACGTAATCCCTCCCTTAGTACAAGGAGGATAGCTATTGTGCTTGGGGTGCCCAAATCTAGAGTATGGAGAGTGCTTCATACCGAAAACTTACACCCGTACCATTTTAGGCCAGTTCAGGAACTCACTTCAAACGACAAGTATTTGAGAGCAGAATTTTGTCGGTCATTACTGCTTCGAGATGAAACTGAACGAAACTATTTTGGAAGGATATTCTGGACGGATTAAGCACAGTTTACCAGAGATGGGGTTACTAACTTCCATAATTTGCATCATTGGAGTAAAACCAATCTACACAACAAAAAACAAAATAAATCACAACACCGCTTTAGCTGTAATGTTTGGCTTGGTATTGTTGGACAAACTGTAATCGGGCCCCGGTTTTTGAATGCCGTTATTAATGGAGAATCATACTTGCAGTTCCTACGGGACCTTTTGCCCGATTTGATGGACAACGTTCCTTTGGCCATAGCAGATAATTTAATCTACCAGTAAGATGGAGCACCAGCACACTACAGCTTACGGGTTAGAAACTGGCTGGATGATCATTTTAGTGACCGTTGGATCGGAAGAAGGGGCCCCACGGAATGGCCACCTAGGTCACCAGATTTAACTCCTCTAGATTTTTATGTGTGGGGATTCATGAAGAATTATGTTTACGAAGTGGAAATAGTATCTTTGGAACAATTGAAAGAACGGATTGAAGTCGCTGGAGTCAAATTGCTTGACTTATGTGCAGCCATTAGAAGGAGATAGAATCTTTACCTTCTAAAAAATGGGGATCATATTGAAAATGTATTATAATAAAACTCCAAATTTTTTAAAAATAATAAAAAAGATGTCAATGTTTCATACATTAATTTGAGTACAAGTCCAGCCGCGTTAAAACCAAAAAAAAGGTTTTCCTTAGAAAAAAATGGTTCG
The DNA here is from genome assembly GCA_958301585.1 of Merodon equestris. NCBI lineage: Eukaryota > Metazoa > Arthropoda > Insecta > Diptera > Syrphidae > Merodon > Merodon equestris. Next base: position 94,463,455 of record OY284413.1, read on the forward strand.
GGTTTTTTTTTAATTTCTCAAAAACTACAAAACATTTTTGCATCCGGTTTTCTGTTTTTAATTAAAAACTAATAAGAGAATTGAATTTTTGACAAAAAATTAGTACTTAATTACATACAATTTTGAAAAAAAATAGTTGGGAATTTTTTTTTTTCATTTTTTTTTCAAAATTTTGAGTTTGAAAATTAATTTCTCAAAAACTGTTCCTTAAAACAGCTTCGTTTAATAACAAGATGAAAGAAGAGGTTTCTGGCTTTACAAAAAAGTATATCACGGCATTGTGGATGTAACTGTTGATTTTTAATAATTTTTTTTTCAAATTAAGTCAATTTTTTAGAAAATTGCCCCTCCCGGCTAAACGGGGGGGAATAGACCCCCCCCCCCCCCCTCCCATACGATTTTTTTCTTGTCTTGACCAGACCTACACGCTCTAGCTTTTTGGCACACTGCTCGTGGGACACCCTGTATAACGTTCATAGACACTAAGTCGAGAAAAATGTATGTACACTTTATAAACTGTAAGTTGAACAAAAAGTTGACAAACTGACTGCAAAATAAAAATGCTTCGCACAGATAACGGCAAGGAGAATAAAATTTCATTTGAAGCCTGGTGTGGATGATAACCAAAAGTGAACCATGCGTATATTCGGTTCTATTGCAGTAGCTATGAAGACACAAAAAGGCAGCTAATTCGATGCAAAATCGATGCAAAATTCGATGATTGGGTACTCTATTGTTTCAAATGCATATCGACTTTTTGATATAAACACCGAAAAAGTGGTTGTCGCCACCCAACCACTTTGTAGAGTCGCCCAGCGTCTTGGGGACGTTCAACGAAATTTGAAATTCAACGACAAAAGAAAGAAAAAAGAGCAGTTCAACAAGACTGTACAGTTTGTTGGTCCGTCGCGGTTTTAATCCTTTCTTCCCGCTCAAGTCCGTTTTTATTTCCGTTTTAGTACAATTCATTTTAGAACTTCTTCTATAATCCTTAGTACCACTTAATAGACAATTACATTTTCTAAAACAACTTTCATAAGGTTTTAACATTACTTAATAGACAATTACATTTTCTAAAACAACTTTCATAAGGTTTTAACATTCTGCCCGCCTTGAAGAGTCCTGGGCTAACTAACTCTTCAATCTATTGGAAGGGGAGCCAAGCGGTGGATGGGTCGGCGTATAATAGATCCTCGTACTCGTATATCTGCTACTCTAACCTTGGAATCAGCACCGGGTATGACGCGCTCTATTCGTCCTAAAAGCCATTGCTGCGGTTGTAGGTTGTCGTCGCCAATCAGTACCAGCGTTCCCGCCTTCACATTTTCAGCTGCTGTGTTCCATTTCGTACGGCGCTGCAGTTCCAACAAATACTCTTTTGACCATCTAGACCAAAAATGCTGCTTTATCTGCGTTAATCTGCGCCAGCGATTCGCCAGTGTAGCCTTTTGTTCTACTACAGGTTCTGAGATAGAATTCAAAGGAGCTCCTATTAAAAAATGGCCCGGCGTGAGCGCCGTTTCATCACTGGGGTCCGAACTTAATACACATAAGGGGCGAGAGTTCATAATCCCTTCGATCTCTGCTACTACCGTAGAAAACTCTTCATAAGTTAAGTATGCTTCCTTAACCGTACGGTAAAGATGAGACTTCGCCGTCTTAACCGCTGCTTCCCACAAACCTCCGAAATGTGGAGATCTTGGAGGTATATGAAGAAACCTGATTCGTTGAGCAGCGCACCATGATGATATGTAGTGCTGCGTCTGCTGCTCGGAAAATACCTTATGAAGTTCCTTCAGCTCATTGCGAGCTCCAACAAAATTGGTTCCATTATCGCAATGGATCTCTTCGCACAAGCCTCTTCGTCCAACAAATCTTTTCAACGCTGCAATAAAACCCTGCGTAGACAAATCGGAGACCACTTCTAAATGAGACGCTTTTGTCGCAAAACAGACAAAAACCGCAATATAGGCTTTGTGAGCACAGTATCCTCGGCGTTTTTGGGATATGTGGAAGGGGCCACAAAAATCAACCCCAGTCTTTGCAAACGGTCGTGCTATGGTAACCCTGCCCGCCGGTAAATCGCCCATGATTTGCTGTAATAGTTTCGGTTTATACCGAAAGCAGTGAAGACATCTCTCAACGACATTCTTGGCAAGCTGTCGAACGTTGACAATCCAGAAACGTTGTCTTATGATGGCTATTAAAGCTTGAGGACCTGCATGAAAATTAGCTTTGTGGAAGTGAACAATTAGGTTTTTAACAAAGGGAACATTTTTAGGAAGGAGCAAAGGAAATTTTGACATATAGGGTAAGTCCGCATTCTGCAGACGCCCGCCCACTCTCACGAGTTTCAAATCACCGCAGTCATCAAGGAAGGGATTGAGATTTTTGATGACGCTTTTCGGGCTTATCTTTTTACTTCTCTTTAAATCCTCAATTTCCTCCCGGAAATGGTAACGCTGGATACTCCAAACAATGCGCAAGAGGGCTTCTTCTAATTCTACAGGTGTGAGGGCTACGACTTGAGTATGACTCACGGAAGCGGGTTCTGATAGTTTCGTTTTTTGATTTTTAATATTATTATAAAACCGTACAACGTACCCAAAAATCCTATTCGTTTTTTGAAAGTCATCAAATTTGTTTAAATCGTCTTCAATTCCATTGAACGAGATCATGTTGGAAAGTAAGGCACCTTGCCTACGCCCTTCATCATTAGCAGCAGGGTAAGAATCTTTTTGTTGTGGCCAATGTTTTTCTGTGAGATACAAATACGTTGGGCCTCGAAACCAATTGCTTTTGATTAGCTCTGAAGTGAAAGCACCACGAGATACGATGTCCGCTGGATTTGCTTTGCTGTTAACATGTCTCCAGATGGCTGAGGGCAAGCCGGATTGTATCTTCGAAACCCGATTCGCAACAAATACCTCCCAAGTGGAAGGATGGGCAGAAATCCAATGCAGTACTATCTCTGAATCTGTCCACAAGTAAATGTCGTCAATCGGATAATTTAAATTAGGTAGTACTTTCAATGCCAAATCTACGAGCAATGATGCTCCGCATAACTCCAAACGTGGAAGCGATTGTGTTTTTACTGGCGCTATCTTTGACTTGGCCGTAAGTAACATGCACTTTACCTCTCCCAACTTGTCTATGGATCTAATGTATATGCAACAACCATAAGCGCGGAGAGATGCATCGGCAAAGCCATGCAACTCGTTCCTGCACGGACGAGAAGGCAACATAAAAATATACCTTGGTAATTTTATTTTATCTACCAAGACTGCATCCTTTCGGAATTCTTCCCACTGAGTGCAAATACTGTCAGGCACAGATTCGTCCCAACTCATTTTAGTTATCCACAAATCCTGCAGAATAATTTTACCTTTTACGACTATTGGGTTAATCAGCCCTAAAGGATCGAATATTTGGGACAATTCTGATAAAATTACTCTTTTTGTTATAGGTCCAGAACCTGTGAAAACTGGTTTGATATATTGTTACTCATCCGCAGACGGGTCCCAAACAATTCCTAGGGCTTTGATGATATCGTTATCATTTATCCGCAACGAAAGATTGTCATGGTCTTGTCCTCCAATTTTGCTTAATATTTCTGCATCGTTACTGCACCATTTCCTTAAGTCAAAACCTGCAGTCGAAAGAATACCTCGTACCTCATCATAGATTGCATTAATGGTTTCCATGGAGTCCCCGCCTGTGATCATGTCATCCATATAGAAATCTTCTTCTATTACTTGGGCTCCTAACGGATACTGCTTCCGATTAACATCTGCTAGATATTTGAGACATCTTGTTGCAATGAATGGAGCGGACGTAGTACCATAGGTTACTGTTTTTAATCGATACACTTTTATATCTTCTTCTTCGTTTGATCTCCAAAGGACACATTGGTAATTTTGATCTTCCTTGTGAACTAATATCTGCCGATACATTTTGGATATGTCCGCAGTTATCACAAATTTGTGAGATCGGAAACGTAAGATCACATCATATAAATTGTCCTGAATATTTGGACCTTTGAGCAATATATCATTCAACGAAAGATTCGAAGTAGTTTTCGCACTGCAATCAAAAACGACTCTCAACTTTGTAGACAGCGAGTCTGGTCTAAGGACAAATTGATGTGGAGCGAAATACTTTATCTTAGGTACTTGGTCCAAAGGCACTTCCTCCATATGTCCTAAATCTTCGTACTCCTTCATAAAAGCTACATACTGTTCTCTAATTTTCGAATTCTTTCGCAACCTTTTTTCTAGACTTGCAAATCTTCTTTTGGCTTGGATTAGTGAATCTCCCAATTCACCTGGATTAGATTTAAATAACAGATTTGTTATAAAACGACCATCGTTTCCTCTCCGTATACCCTTTAAAAACGTTTTTTCACAAATATTCTCTTCTTTCGATAAAAATTTTTGCCTGATATCTACCTCTTCCATTTCCCAAAATTTCTTTACCACCTCAGAAAGTGACGCATCTTCAAAATCTGAGCAAGATACTAATGCACATGGAACGTGAGGAACGTCTGACATTTCGTACTTTCCCGATACTATCCAGCCTAATAAGGTTTTTTGGAAGATGGGCAGATTTGGTCCAATTTTTATCTGTCCTACGCATAATAGCTGGAAAAAGTTATCGGCACCTATAAGTAGATCAATACGATTTGGAAGATTAAAATACGGGTCAGCTAACGGAATGTTCGATGGTATGGGCCATTTCGAAATATCTATTTTTCTCTCTGAATGCAAGTTGGTAATTCGCTTTAGAATCAGTAATTCCAGACCGAGCTTATAATCCGAAATTCCAGATTTACAAACGGCTTCGGTTTTATAGTTCACAAGAGCATTTGATTTTCCTATACCTGAAATTGATGTGCTCGTTTTAGCCTTTCTTAGTTTTAGCTTTTGTACCATATCTTCTGTAATAAAGTTTAGTTGAGATGCAGAATCTAAAAGTGCTCGAACAGGATGGAATTGACCAGTGTGATCCTGCATATAAACAATTGCAGTAGCCAAGATCACTTGAGAAGAGGTTTTTTCAAACTTGCTTGAAACCAACGATATATTCTCGGAACCAATGGGTTCATTTGCCTGACCTTTATTAAATCTGTGTAATAAATTGTGATGAGGTAATGAACATACACTGCATTTTGGAGCTTGACATCTTCTAACAGAATGGCCTTTTACAAGGCAATTAATGCATAAGACTCGTTTTTTCACTTCTTGGAATCGAGTGAATACTGGAAGTTCCTTAAATTTTACACAGTCCATTATACTATGGAGGCTAGAGGAACAATACTCACAAGATATCTTTTGTGCCGTGAGCGTATGAGAGCTTGAGGGCTTATTATATTTATTTTTTCGAAAACGAGAACCATTACCTTGGTGATTTACATTTACATCCTGCATATGAAACTTCGATTCCATCGCTTCTAGTGTCTGACATCGACGATCCAACAATTCCGAAAATTCTTCCCACGAAGGAAGTGTGGAATGATTTGTCGACTCATCCCACTTAGCCCTTGTATCCAGGTCAACTCTATCTAGCGCAAACGAAATTAATAAGGCATCCGAAATATTTTTATGACTACCAATGGATAGCATGGCGGCAATATGTGTATTAAATTTATCCTCTAAATCGCGCAATTGGCTCGCAGAACCTTTCGAAATTCTCTGAATACTTAAAATGCCGTTAAGATGTTCTTGGAAAATCATGGTTTTGCTATCAAATCTTTTCTTTAAACGATCTAGTGCCTTTGGATAATTCAAAGTCGTTAGTTCAAATTCTTTTATAGAATTGAGAGCTGCACCAGATAAACATCCTTTTAAATAATTAAATTTTTGCAAATTATCCAATGACTCATCCTTATCAACTAGACTAGTATAGATTCCTATGAAATTCGGAAATTCCGAAAATTTCCCGGAAAACGTAGGTAATCGTATGCGCTCTAACTTAGACCGCGAGACGGGTTGTTGAGGAAAGTGTGACGTATTAAAACTATCAGACGCTACTGTATTGCCCTTCAACTCCGACAACAACGAAACTATTTTTGTTTTTGTAGTCACATAAAGTTCCTCGATTTCTGCTCTGTTTGTCAAATTGGTGTTTTCCTCTTCCGGAATATTTAATTTTTCAATTGACATTTGCACATTTAAACCTTGTTTAAAATAGGATTCTAAAATACCCAAACGGCATTCCAATTCAGTAGCAGAAATCAAGGTACCTTTGTTGTACACTAATTTTTTTATTCTAGTGATGCTTCCTTTAGTTGAAGATCTAAGTGTCTTCAACTCCGATAAAGTTTTCGAAACTTGACTATCTAATCCCCTTGCTCCCGAAAGCTCCTCACCACTATATTCATCGAATTTCTCCCCAGTTACCGACATAATGCCTCTAAATCAACAATATTTTGATTTTATGACAATCCGATTGAATTTTTATTTGTTTATTTCCAAAGCTGTCAGTTTTGGCAATTTAGCAATGACAACAACCAACCAGCACAGGGGAACTTTTGGCTAAATGTACCAGTCTCCAAATTCGATACTCGAATTAAATAGCTTTTGCGCCACGAACTTCGAACAAAAGTTTTTTTTTTTTTTTTTTTTGTATATTATATATTTATATTTATATTGTTTTTAAATTTAATTTTGTTTTTTGCACACTCAAATGCGCATGCACAACCGTTAAAAGTTTGAGAAGAATCGTATAATATCGACAATTACTCACAACTATGTATTTATGGACTTTGATCCCACGTAGAATTCTCAACTATGTATTGTATTAACTTTGATCCCACGTAGAATTCTCCTTCCGAAGATAGGTGGTAAGTCGATAGTAGGATTTTCACTTTTATATATATTTTCGATTTTATAATACGGAATAAAATTTCCCGGGTTTCGGCACCAAAAAATGTAGAGTCGCCCAGCGTCTTGGGGACGTTCAACGAAATTTGAAATTCAACGACAAAAGAAAGAAAAAAGAGCAGTTCAACAAGACTGTACAGTTTGTTGGTCCGTCGCGGTTTTAATCCTTTCTTCCCGCTCAAGTCCGTTTTTATTTCCGTTTTAGTACAATTCATTTTAGAACTTCTTCTATAATCCTTAGTACCACTTAATAGACAATTACATTTTCTAAAACAACTTTCATAAGGTTTTAACATTACTTAATAGACAATTACATTTTCTAAAACAACTTTCATAAGGTTTTAACACACTTTGATGTTTTTTTTGATGAAACAAAATTCGACATCACAAACAACAGCAATATCAGTAACAAGAAGGCAAACGATTTTATGTTTTGTTACAGTGAAGATGAAGCAAAAGAAACACAACAACAGAACCGAATAAAAAAATTGGTGAAGAGATCCAGAACATGTGTTGCGACTGAAAAAAAGCTATTTATGATCTTAAGCAAGCTCGATTATGTTTTGAAATATATAAACTTTCAACAAAGCCAAAATGATCCCTGCTTGTATCTGTCAAGACAAAACGGAAATTCGTTCCTGGTGGTCGTATACGTAGACGACTTAATAATTGGTTGCAAGGATTTAAGCATTATATGGGACATTAAGATAGAATCTTGTGCTGAATTTGAACTGTATTACAAAGGCATCGAAATGGAAAGTGATGGCGACACTGGTGACATTTAGCAATATATAAAAGATGTGTTCAGGCTTTTTGGAATGGAAAACTGCAAAAGTGTGTCAGTACCTTTAGATCCAGGATATACATTTCAGTGCGATAGTGTGTGTCAGATGGTTGACGAAATTCAATATCAATCGGCAGTGGCCATCTTAATGAATTTGGCTATAACAACAAGGTATACTACATTCCCTTGGAAAAATTCCACAGTGTAATACACATCCGCACATTGAATATTTGCAAGCAGTTACCATAAACATATTTTAAGATACCTAGCCGATATCTGGAAAAAAAACAATAGGTGTACAAAGGAGCAAGTCAGCTTTCGATAATGGCTCGTGATGCTGACTGGGGTGGTGATGATTCGGATCGGAAATTCTATACATGATTTATTTTTTTCTTAGGCAGTTCGCTTAATTAAAATTAGCATGAAATTCAGTACTACACAAGCGAAGTAAACATATTGACATAAAATACCACCATATCAAAGAAGTAATCAAGAGTGGGCAAATCGTTTTGAAACATTATATATATATAATTAATTTATTTACAACAATTCATGTGAGAGGCCGTGTTGAGAAGAGCCGAAACCACTACCGTACCAACGTACATGACACATTTGATAGTGTTAGTAGTATGTAAGTGTTTTGTATGAATTCCTTTTTTATTTTTAAGTTCATTCGTTGAAAAACGAAGTGTAGCGTAATGTGAAGCTTAAGGACATAAAGTGCTTTAGTCCACTCTATGGTATATTGACTATTAGTAAGCCCACCTTAGCCTTTTAGACAGTGTCAATGCAATTACATCTTCTTCTTCTTCTTTTCCTTTTTTCCGGCGTTGTTATGGTCAGAAGTGTAGGACCATAACCTTCCCACTTAACTGCATTCCTACTGGTCCGCTTGTGGGGTCCGCCGGTTTGACCTCAGAAAGTAGCGGCAGGCTTCCCGGTTTTACTTCATCGCTGAGGCCAATCAAATGCTGGTGTTTTTGCATTTGTTTGCACCAATTGTTTTTCGGCCTGCCTTTTTTTTTTTTTTTGTGACACGGGCATGCTCCAGATTTTTTTGTTTGATCTTACTCTTACAACAGCGGTGATCTCTAGTCGTGTCAACCCACTGATTTGCATGTACACTTGTGGGGCAGTTTAATGGTGGTATATGTGTCCCTAGGCTCACCTTGGTGTTTTCTAAATTGCCTAGATGTGGTTTTTGTTTACCTTTGTTTTAGTCGCCTTTTACGACAAGCGAGAGGTATCGCTGCAGGGATATTCTTAACCCGTCCCTGCACGGAATTGTCAATGCAATTACATCAATATGGATTACTACAGGTATAAGATTTTTCTTCAGTGGTAAGGAGTAATTTAATTGGAGTGAACAAAAAATATAAAAATAATATAATGATACAATGCAGTTCTATGTATACGTATATATATATATAAATTCAGCCTGTTTATAATTGTCGTCACAAAATTCGAATACAAACCACACATAAAATTTGACAAACCAAGGTCTCTTAATTAAATGCACTTACAAATTTGTAGCAGTCATTCATCTTCATCATTGGCAACCGCTCCAAAGAAGAGATAGCTGCGACCGAGAGATATTACTGTCTTTTGATAGATGCTAGCACAATAATTACCCACCATTAACCATCTCTCACAAGTAGCGGTAGATGCAACCGACGAAAAAAAAGTAAACCAAGTCTTATAAAAGGAATTTAATTTCGTCAACGAACACAGTCCATTATCATTCATAATTGCGAGCATAAACTAAACATTAATTCATAAATCATCTACAATAAGATCAACAGCGATGACATATGTGTTTGCAATATCTGAGTGATCGAACTCAATATCACCGAATTGCTATTTCATACAAACAGTATTTTCTACCGTATATGCGATACTCCAGGTAAATATGTTCAAATAAAAAAAAAGATACACTTTATCCGCACTGCAATGGAATTTAAAGGAATATATTTCGAACAATATATCGGGATAACTCTCGACGTGAAATTAATATGGAAGGCTCACGTTAAGAAAAAACGTAACGAGCTTGAATGTTAATACAAAGAAATATACTGGTTACTAGGGAAGTTTCCTTGACTCAGTATTGAAAACAATCTGCAAAAGATAAAACCAGTTTGGACTTATGGAATATACAACTCTGGGGTTGTACCAAGAAAAGTAACTCTAACGTCATAAAAACGTTTCAAACTAAGGAACTACGAGCTGCCGTCAATGTACCATGGTATATTAGAAACAAGAAAATCAACCGAGATCTGAGAATCGTCACTGTAAAAATTTAACATAAACGTCGACTTGAGGATTACGTAAATAGCAATGCTTTCCCATTACTCGACGAACAAGATGAATTGCGCCGTTTTCAAAGGAAAAAACCCCTTGACTTAGTGCGATCATCTTAATCACGAACATAATGGAAATTGCAGAAACCTTGGTTAAATCTGCCAAATGCGGATACATCGAGAACGGAATATTGCTAGATAAGTGGAAAAATTTAGTATAAACTCGTTTCGAAGGGAGGCGCTTTTAGTGAGTAGAAATCTAACACTCTTACGATCGTCTCGTTTACGATCCTCTTTTTGTATTAAGGGTTTGAAGGTGAAAACCCTCGTAAAAAAGAATAAAAATGTACGAATATAATATGTACATATGTATCGGAGTATTGCTAAAAAACGATCACTGGGACAAGTCAATTGAATTCGGTACTTATAATCCATTTATGTACGTTTTTACATTTTATTGTTTACTTATTTTCCGTCAAAACCAGTACAATTGTGGAAGAAAGACAAAGTCTACATGGCCAAATATATTCTGTGAAGAATGCGTCAGGAAATACAAAATCATGGTTTAGATTTCACAAAAACGTACAATGAAGCGCTAATTTTGTCTTCAAATGTGTGGCAAGTTGTTCACACAAATGGAAATGACGGCAACGACTGAATCCACCAATGTAAGAATGTAAGAACTGCCCAGTGAGCAATCATACAATAGAAATGCCTTACAGTGATTCGCCGAAGTAAATAAACCGAAACTCTTTCCAGGACAAGAGATGGCGTTTGATATCATCATATATGTATCGGACAACCAATCCGGTGAATTGTACTTTTTGAATGCTTCAGGAACAGAAATGAGGTTCTTAATTTCCTTGATCCTGGTGAAAGTCCGTTAAAACAGTCGTATTACATACACTAGCTTCTTCAGGCATTGCTGCCATGTTGATTGAAGGAGGAAATACCGCATATTCAGCTCAAAACACGCATTTCAGAGGAAACCTCAACACCAGCTAATAAAATACATGCCTGCTTGAAGTACTCAATTTTTGGAGCTCAGTAAAAAAGAAAACTTAACAGATATGAAAGCCCAGCTCCAAACAGATTCAAGAGTTAACATACGAGTATTTTCAGGACAGTTATTTGAGGTCGGTAGCAGTACTGTACCTACAAATCTAGAAACAAGAAAATACGCAGTCTTAATTTCTGCAACATCTCGAATTCAGAAGAATAATTAGTTAACGAATTTTTCCAAAGCATCAAAACAAATTATGGCCAAACGGAAGAGCTATTCTAACGGCTAAAAATGCCAACGTACCCCATACGAAAAACATGCGCTATACAAATACATTGTCTCCGTAATGAACCAAAGGGAAGTAGTGATTTTTCCGACGGAATTTTTCAGTTCTTCCGATGTTCCCGGATTACACCATATATTTTAAATTTGAAAATTGGAGTACCAAATATATTACCCTGAAATATCAATCAGACAAAGATATACAATGGCACACGATTAATAGTCAACAAATTGATAAATAATCTAATTGAAGCAACAATTTTGATTCGACCTTACAAAGGTGAAGAGTTTCTATTGCACTTCCACGAATACCCTTCATGATGACCGACATGCTGTTCAATTTCAAACGACTTAAATTTCTAATAGTTCGCTACGAATATCAACATGTGGGCGGTTTGTATTTAGAAAACAAAGGCTTCTCTCCTGGGCAGAGTTGGCAAACCGTCTCATTTTTATTTTTATGCAGAAAATGGACAAACAACAAATATAATCATTCCACAAGCTTTACAAAAAAAATGTATTTATATAATAAACATATTTTTTCTTCTTTCCTTTCATTCTATATAAGTAGGTACTGAAACACAAGGCATGGCATTGAATTTACTGTGTTTTTTCGATGAATCTATATTCATTAGAATATATTTATTTATTTTCTCCTGACTCATATCAAACTGGTTCCCACCGATTGTCGCTAGGAAACTTGCAAAAAATGAACAACAATACCGTGATCAACGAAAGAAAATAAAACTGAGAAGTTTTCTTCTTTGGGAAAAAAAAAACTTTTTATTTAAAATTTAAATTGGTTTAAATTTCGAGTTGAACCATTCGCTTTAATTAGTGAGAAGATTACGATTGTGTTCTGTGTTCTTGATGTTAAATATCCTCGGCATCAGCTGGATTCGTCGTTAGCCCACATTTTTCGATGGTTTATCAGCTGGATTTGCCTTAAGCATTCGATTGATTTGATTTTCCAGCGTTAGCTCCCCCACAATGTGGGTGACTATTCTACGCTCTCAATTTTCCTAGGCAGCTGGGTCCGATGTGATATTGTTTGCCGTCGGCATTTGTGGTTGGCATTGGTTTTACCGACGGAGAATGTCGTGGGTATGAAGTCGTTGAACTTATCGATGATCCACGTTGCATTGCAACAACGATATATAAATGCATCGGCGAATACCGTTTACTCGTATTAATAACTATTAACACAAAATATAAGGACCGAAAAATAATATGAAGTAAAATGTTTCAAGCAAAGGTACACGGAAATAATTGATAGCAAAAAAAAAACATTTTTGAAACTAAAGGGAAAACTGTGAACAACAATTATAATAACAAACAACTTAAAAGAGATAGTCCAAAAGTCAAAAAGTGGAGAAGAATTCAAATTTTTCTTGAAAGATATTTAAGGCAAGAAAGCCAACAGACTCTTAAACACAAGGCACAATCGTGGAGATTAGAGATATGAATGAGCAAGATAAAAAACATCCGACACGAGTTTTATTTTTATTCTGGTGCCAAAGGATATAAGAAAAGCGAGTGCAAAGCAAGCAAGCCGTCTGTGCGCAAACTTAAGTCTGGTGCAAACTATGTATGTATGCTGATTGCTTGTATATAGGACGACCCTAGGAAAGCTCATGGTAATTGGATATAATGGAGAATCGTTCAATTTTACATCGAACTCAAAGTTTTGAATACACCGCGAGTTATATTTACACAGGAAGGTGACAAGTTCGATACTTTCCAACCACCTTCAGTCTTGATATTAGGTGTTAAGTGCAAACTAATTCACTGGCTGTCTATACGTATTCAAAAAAAAGCTGTGAAATCTTCGGCAAATACAAAAGACTTGTACAGAGAGTTTTCGCTTCGCAATTTTTTAATATTATAATAATCAAGTAGTCATTCAAAAAAGTTTTGTTCTCATTACTCTTTTCGTTGCTTATGATCATAACCGGCTAAAACAAGGGAATGAAAAATAAAAACAAGTGTTGTCAGCGACTAAATGAGTGAATCAATAAATATATTATAATAGCTCGGGATATTGTGTGCGTATGCATGTTCGATCTTTTACAATAGAAATAGAAATGGACTAGTTACGACAGCAATTGTTAGTACCAAGTGCTCCACAAAACCAAACAATTTGAGAAATTAACGGTAGTATTCCGACAAGTATATCAAAAAGAAGCAGCTCGAGACACCATAGAAAAATTTCTAAAAGAAGTAAAATACATGTCAAAAGACAATAAACTCATTTATAAGTAAACTCGAATATTACTTCAGCAGTTACAAACAAATTCGCACATAGTAACATCGTAAGAACAATATATTTTGTGAAAATCCAAGGCGGGATAAAAAACTACGTAGACATAATATTACTAAACACAATTGAGGAAGTGATTCCGGGAACTTTATTGGACTAAATATATGAGCAAAAGGAGTTAAGAGCATTATGAGGATTACGGGCATTTAAAAATAATTAAAAAAAAAAAATAGGCAGAGAAACAGAAATTCAATTGCTCCTAAATCAAGGCATTTTAATAACCGTAATCGTTACCATGATGCAACAAATTTCAACAATAACTTCCGAATAACAATTCGCAGCGATTCCGGTGCTATCAACATTAGTAAGTACAAGGAACTCGTGAAAATATCGGCAACGACAGGTCACAACAGAACTAATGGAAATAGGAATATTCGACTTAGAAGACAAACATACAACAGGTATAGATAAAATTTGGTGTCAGGAAACCTTCGGACTAAAATCGACCTCAACAGAGAATAACCGAGGAAAGATAGATAAAGTCCAATTTCTGACTAGATTCACGTCGCTGTACGGGTTAGTGTTAGTTAGTACAGTTCGTGGTTCGTGAGATTTTATTCCATCCTCCGTCTGTGTTTATAAGACCAAAAACCAGACGCAGAATCTTTCTCTTGAAATGGCCAGGGGCCTCTGCGCCATATAGTAGGACCGGGATAATAAGGGTCATATAGAGTTAACTTGGTTGTACGGGAGAGGGCTCTATTACTTAATTACCTCCTGAGCCTCCGTAATGATCCTCTTGTTCAATTCGGAACTGATGTCGATGTAAAAGGTAACTGAGAAGCCGAGATAGACGAACTCCTTAACTAACACGAAGTTATAGCTGCGAATATTTGTGTTCTGGTCAAGACGTTGGTGTTGGGCTCCTTTGGTGACAGCATATATTTCGCACCAATTGTCCCCGTTTTCACCTCAATATTCTTAAACGCTTAACTGATATCTCGCCGTGTTCTTCCAATTATGTCAATGTCATTAGTGTAAGCGAAGAGTTGTGACGATTTGAAATATATTGTCCCTCTGGTGTTGGCTAGTGAGTTTCGCACAACTATTTCTAAAATTATGTTGGAAAAATCACATGACAGCGTATCACCCTGCTTAAAAAAAAAAAATTACATTAAAGCCATTGGTTAGAACTGCACCAACTCTAATAGAGCAGGTTTGAGGTTTGACCTCAGAAAGTAGCGGCAGGCTTCCCGGTTTTACTTCATCGCTGAGGCCAATCAAATGCTGGTGTTTTTGCATTTGTTTGCACCAATTGTTTTTCGGCCTGCCTTTTTTTTTTTTTTTTGTGACACGGGCATGCTCCAGATTTTTTTGTTTGATCTTACTCTTACAACAGCGGTGATCTCTAGTCGTGTCAACCCACTGATTTGTATGTACACTTGTGGGGCAGTTTAATGGTGGTATATGTGTCCCTAGGCTCATCTTGGTGTTTTCTAAATTGCCTAGATGTGGTTTTTGTTTACCTTTGTTTTAGTCGCCTTTTACGACAAGCGAGAGGTATCGCTGCAGGGATATTCTTAACCCGTCCCTGCACGGAATTGTCAATGCAATTACATCAATATGGATTACTACAGGTATAAGATTTTTCTTCAGTGGTAAGGAGTAATTTAATTGGAGTGAACAAAAAATATAAAAATAATATAATGATACAATGCAGTTCTATGTATACGTATATATATACATATATAAATTCAGCCTGCTTATAATTGTCGTCACAAAATTCGAATACAAACCACACATAAAATTTGACAAACCAAGGTCTCTTAATTAAATGCACTTACAAATTTGTAGCAGTCATTCATCTCCATCATTGGCAACCGCTCCAAAGAAGAGATAGCTGCGACCGACTGATATTACTGTCTTTTGATAGATGCTAGCACAATAATTACCCACCATTAACCATCTCTCACAAATAGCGGTAGATGCAACCGACGAAAAAAAAGTAAACCAAGTCTTATAAAAGGAATTTAATTTCGTCAACGAACACAGTCCATTATCATTCATAATTGCGAGCATAAACTAAACATTAATTCATAAATCATCTACAATAAGATCAACAGCGATGACATATGTATTTGCAATATCTGAGTGATCGAACTCAATATCACCGAATTGCTATTTCATACAAACAGTATTTTCTACCGTATATGCGATACTCCAGGTAAATATGTTCAAATAAAAAAAAAGGTACACTTTATCCGCACTGCAATGAAATTTAAAGGAACATATTTCGAACAATATATCGGGATAACTCTCGACGTGAAATTAATATGGAAGGCTCACGTTAAGAAAAAACGTAACGAGCTTGAATGTTAATACAAAGAAATATACTGGTTACTAGGGAAGTTTCCTTGACTCAGTATTGAAAACAATCTGCAAAAGATAAAACCAGTTTGGACTTATGGAATATACAACTCTGGGGTTGTACCAAGAAAAGTAACTCTAACGTCATAAAAACGTTTCAAACTAAGGAACTACGAGCTGCCGTCAATGTACCATGGTATATTAGAAACAAGAAAATCAACCGAGATCTGAGAATCGTCACTGTAAAAATTTAACATAAACGTCGACTTGAGGATTACGTAAATAGCAATGCTTTCCCATTACTCGACGAACAAGATGAATTGCGCCGTTTTCAAAGGAAAAAACCCCTTGACTTAGTGCGATCATCTTAATCACGAACATAATGGAAATTGCAGAAACCTTGGTTAAATCTGCCAAATGCGGATACATCGAGAACGGAATATTGCTAGATAAGTGGAAAAATTTAGTATAAACTCGTTTCGAAGGGAGGCGCTTTTAGTGAGTAGAAATCTAACACTCTTACGATCGTCTCGTTTACGATCCTCTTTTTGTATTAAGGGTTTGAAGGTGAAAACCCTCGTAAAAAAGAATAAAAATGTACGAATATAATATGTACATATGTATCGGAGTATTGCTAAAAAACGATCACTGGGACAAGTCAATTGAATTCGGTACTTATAATCCATTTATGTACGTTTTCACATTTTATTGTTTACTTATTTTCCGTCAAAACCAGTACAATTGTGGAAGAAAGACAAAGTCTACATGGCCAAATATATTCTGTAAAGAATGCGTCAGGAAATACAAAATCATGGTTTAGATTTCACAAAAACGTACAATGAAGCGCTAATTTTGTCTTCAAATGTGTGGCAAGTTGTTCACACAAATGGAAATGACGGCAACGACTGAATCCACCAATGTAAGAATGTAAGAACTGCCCAATGAGCAATCATACAATAGAAATGCCTTACAGTGATTCGCCGAAGTAAATAGACCGAAACTCTTTCCAGGACAAGAGATGGCGTTTGATATCATCATATATGTATCGGACAACCAATCCGGTGAATTGTACTTTTTGAATGCTTCAGGAACAGAAATGAGGTTCTTAATTTCCTTGATCCTGGTGAAAGTCCGTTAAAACAGTCGTATTACATACACTAGCTTCTTCAGGCATTGCTGCCATGTTGATTGAAGGAGGAAATACCGCATATTCAGCTCAAAACACGCATTTCAGAGGAAACCTCAACACCAGCTAATAAAATACATGCCTGCTTGAAGTACTCAATTTTTGGAGCTCAGTAAAAAAGAAAACTTAACAGATATGAAAGCCCAGCTCCAAACAGATTCAAGAGTTAACATACGAGTATTTTCAGGACAGTTATTTGAGGTCGGTAGCAGTACTGTACCTACAAATCTAGAAACAAGAAAATACGCAGTCTTAATTTCTGCAACATCTCGAATTCAGAAGAATAATTAGTTAACGAATTTTTCCAAAGCATCAAAACAAATTATGGCCAAACGGAAGAGCTATTCTAACGGCTAAAAATGCCAACGTACCCCATACGAACAACATGCGCTATACAAATACATTGTCTCCGTAATGAACCAAAGGGAAGTAGTGATTTTTCCGACGGAATTTTTCAGTTCTTCCGATGTTCCCGGATTACACCATATATTTTAAATTTGAAAATTGGAGTACCAAATATATTACCCTGAAATATCAATCAGACAAAGATATACAATGGCACACGATTAATAGTCAACAAATTGATAAATAATCTAATTGAAGCAACAATTTTGATTCGACCTTACAAAGGTGAAGAGTTTCTATTGCACTTCCACGAATACCCTTCATGATGACCGACATGCTGTTCAATTTCAAACGACTTAAATTTCTAATAGTTCGCTACGAATATCAACATGTGGGCGGTTTGTATTTAGAAAACAAAGGCTTCTCTCCTGGGCAGAGTTGGCAAACCGTCTCATTTTTATTTTTATGCAGAAAATGGACAAACAACAAATATAATCATTCCACAAGCTTTACAAAAAAAATGTATTTATATAATAAACATATTTTTTCTTCTTTCCTTTCATTCTATATAAGTAGGTACTGAAACACAAGGCATGGCATTGAATTTACTGTGTTTTTTCGATGAATCTATATTCATTAGAATATATTTATTTATTTTCTCCTGATTCATATCAAACTGGTTCCCACCGATTGTCGCTAGGAAACTTGCAAAAAATGAACAACAATACCGTGATCAACGAAAGAAAATAAAACTGAGAAGTTTTCTTCTTTGGGAAAAAAAAACTTTTTATTTAAAATTTAAATTGGTTTAAATTTCGAGTTGAACCATTCGCTTTAATTAGTGGGAAGATTACGATTGTGTTCTGTGTTTTTGATGTTAAATATCCTCGGCATCAGCTGGTTTCGTCGTTAGCCCACATTTTTCGATGGTTTATCAGCTGGATTTGCCTTAAGCATTCGATTGATTTGATTTTCCAGCGTTAGCTCCCCCACAATGTGGGTGACTATTCTACGCTCTCAATTTTCCTAGGCAGCTGGGTCCGATGTGATATTGTTTGCCGTCGGCATTTGTGGTTGGCATTGGTTTTACCGACGGAGAATGTCGTGGGTATGAAGTCGTTGAACTTATCGATGATCCACGTTGCATTGCAACAACGATATATAAATGCATCGGCGAATACCGTTTACTCGTATTAATAACTATTAACACAAAATATAAGGACCGAAAAATAATATGAAGTAAAATGTTGCAAGCAAAGGTACACGGAAATAATTGATAGCAAAAAAAAACATTTTTGAAACTAAAGGGAAAACTGTAACCAACAATTATAATAACAAACAACTTAAAAGAGATAGTCCAAAAGTCCAAAAGTGGAGAAGAATTCAAATTTTTCTTGAAAGATATTTAAGGCAAGAAAGCCAACAGACTCTTAAACACAAGGCACAATCGTGGAGATTAGAGATATGAATGAGCAAGATAAAAAACATCCGACACGAGTTTTATTTTTATTCTGGTGCCAAAGGATATAAGAAAAGCGAGTGCAAAGCAAGCAAGCCGTCTGTGCGCAAACTTAAGTCTGGTGCAAACTATGTATGTATGCTGATTGCTTGTATATAGGACGACCCTAGGAAAGCTCATGGTAATTGGATATAATGGAGAATCGTTCAATTTTACATCGAACTCAAAGTTTTGAATACACCGCGAGTTATATTTACACAGGAAGGTGACAAGTTCGATGCTTTCCAACCACCTTCAGTCTTGATATTAGGTGTTAAGTGCAAACTAATTCACTGGCTGTCTATACGTATTCAAAAAAAAGCTGTGAAATCTTCGGCAAATACAAACGACTTGTACAGAGAGTTTTCGCTTCGCAATTTTTTAATATTATAATAATCAAGTAGTCATTCAAAAAAGTTTTGTTCTCATTACTCTTTTCGTTGCTTATGATCATAACCGGCTAAAACAAGGGAATGAAAAATAAAAACAAGTGTTGTCAGCGACTAAATGAGTGAATCAATAAATATATTATAATAGCTCGGGATATTGTGTGCGTATGCATGTTCGATCTTTTACAATAGAAATAGAAATGGACTAGTTACGACAGCAATTGTTAGTACCAAGTGCTCCACAAAACCAAACAATTTGAGAAATTAACGGTAGTATTCCGACAAGTATATCAAAAAGAAGCAGCTCGAGACACCATAGAAAAATTTCTAAAAGAAGTAAAATACATGTCAAAAGACAATAGACTCATTTATAAGTAAACTCGAATATTACTTCAGCAGTTACAAACAAATTCGCACATAGTAACATCGTAAGAACAATATATTTTGTGAAAATCCAAGGCGGGATAAAAAACTACGTAGACATAATATTACTAAACACAATTGAGGAAGTGATTCCGGGAACTTTATTGGACTAAATATATGAGCAAAAGGAGTTAAGAGCATTATGAGGATTACGGGCATTTAAAAATAATTAAAAAAAAAAAAATAGGCAGAGAAACAGAAATTCAATTGCTCCTAAATCAAGGCATTTTAATAACCGTAATCGTTACCATGATGCAACAAATTTCAACAATAACTTCCGAATAACAATTCGCAGCGATTCCGGTGCTATCAACATTAGTAAGTACAAGGAACTCGTGAAAATATCGGCAACGACAGGTCACAACAGAACTAATGGAAATAGGAATATTCGACTTAGAAGACAAACATACAACAGGTATAGATAAAATTTGGTGTCAGGAAACCTTCGGACTAAAATCGACCTCAACAGAGAATAACCGAGGAAGGATAGATAAAGTCCAATTTCTGACTAGATTCACGTCGCTGTACGGGTTAGTGTTAGTTAGTATAGTTCGTGGTTCGTGAGATTTTATTCCATCCTCCGTCTGTGTTTATAAGACCAAAAACCAGACGCAGAATCTTTCTCTTGAAACGGCCAGGGGCCTCTGCGCCATATAGTAGGACCGGGATAATAAGGGTCATATAGAGTTAACTTGGTTGTACGGGAGAGGGCTCTATTACTTAATTACCTCCTGAGCCTCCGTAATGATCCTCTTGTTCAATTCGGAACTGATGTCGATGTAAAAGGTAACTGAGAAGCCGAGATAGACGAACTCCTTAACTAACACGAAGTTATAGCTGCGAATATTTGTGTTCTGGTCAAGACGTTGGTGTTGGGCTCCTTTGGTGACAGCATATATTTCGCACCAATTGTCCCCGTTTTCACCTCAATATTCTTAAACGCTTAACTGATATCTCGCCGTGTTCTTCCAATTATGTCAATGTCATTAATGTAAGCGAAGAGTTGTGACGATTTGAAATATATTGTCCCTCTGGTGTTGGCTAGTGAGTTTCGCACAACTATTTCTAAAATTATGTTGGAAAAATCACATGACAGCTTATCACCCTGCTTAAAAAAAAAAAAATTACATTAAAGCCATTGGTTAGAACTGCACCAACTCTAATAGAGCAGCGAGCATTTTTTAAAGTCATCCTGCATAATCTGTTGAGCTTATCAGGGATTTCAAATATAGGCATGGTATTGTATGCTTCCAAAGGGTCCCCTTTTTCGTGGATCGGCCAAGCTATATAGTCCGTATGCGCCTGCAGTTTTGTTAGACTTCAGTTTAGATATGGCAATCTATTCGTCTTGGTCAAGGGGACGAAACTCTCTGCGATCTTCATCATTAGGAAATGAAAGATTCTGACAGCGGTATGTTGACCGGCGTCGCCGTTATACAGTGTGCAAACGTAGTTTTCCCACATTCTGAGCATCGACTATGGTTTTTTTCTTTCTTTTTTTCCTGAAAAGCCCATGCTCTTTCCTTCTCATGAACTCCACTCCTTCCTTCCACTTACGAACAGCCCAGGAGCCTCTATGCAGCGGGACCTTCTGCTTTGCTTCATGTATTTCCTTGCACTCGTCATCGAACCCGCTGTTACTTCGTGATGAAACCTTGTAGCAGAAAACTTCAGAGGCAGTGCTTTTCATGGTTTGCTTACCCACGTTCCAATGCTGTTCTATTGGCGGAATAGAGGCTGGAGGTGCATAAGAGAGACCCGATTGGCAAAGGCACTGGCGGTTTCTAGCGATAATAGCTTTTCGACGTCATATCTTTGTGTTCTGGCTCCACTCCATTGCGTAGTTAATATCCGTAGGCGCATCTTAGCTACTACGAGGTAATGGTCGGAGTCGATGTTAGCTCCTGGGCCTGTTCGAACATCAGGAATAATGGGGGAGTGTCTTACCTCAAATCGCAAATATCGAAAAAGTGCCAGAAAGAACACTGGAACATGCTGAGCGATAGCACTTGTCATGCATCTCAAGTGGCGTGTTTTGGTTTCTCATCACTTCCCGAACAGAACTTTCCAAGCCAACGTCGCATTTTTTGTTTTTGTTCGAGGCTGCTGCTATCGGTTGGAGTACTTAGACGCAAATACTGGTCGATTGTAGTGCTGCCACCTTTGTTTTATTTTCCCCATTGTCCGGAGAAAAATGAGGAGGAGCTTCAGTGATGTAGAGCTAAGTGATTCTGGACAAATCACCTGGACAGCAAGGGTGCGCCACCGTGCGTGAACGAAGACAGGACAATCGCAGAGAAAATGTTCAGCTCTGTGATCCTCCTCGCAACATGTAGCACAGGTGGGCGTGTCACTTAGCACCTAAAGGTGCTTAAAAGTGTAATGACTCTATACTTTTGGTTGTGTGAAAATGTCCGATTTTGTGCCAAATAATCGTCATTGCGAGAAATGTTGTTTTTCTTCTTTCATTCGAAAAAACACGGCGGCTGAAGCGCATCGATAACTCCAAAAAGTTAAGGAGATTCTGCACTAAATAAACCAACGTGCCGAGATTGGTTCCGTTACTTCAAAGACGGTGATTTCGAGGTTGACGACCGTTCGCGTGAAGGAAGGCCATTCGCAGACGCTGAATTGTAGGCATTGCTCGATCCATGGCAAACGCAAAAAGAGCTTGCTTCAGTATTAGGAGTTACCCACCAAGATACTTCCAAGCGATTGCATGCGTTGGGAATGATTCAAAAGCAAGGAACTTGGGTTTTTTCGCCTGTGAACAACTACTCCAGCGGCAAAAAAGGAAGGGTTTTCTTCATCGCATCGTTACGGGCGATAAAAATTGGATTCATAACCGTAACCGAAAGAGAAAAAAATCATGGGGACAGCCCGGTCATGCTTCTACGTCGTCAGCTCGGCCGTGTTATTTATCATGAGCCGTTGAAACTAAATGAAACCATCGCTGGGGAGCGGTATCGAACTCAATTGATGCGATTGAGCCGAGCATTGCGCGAAAAGCGTCCACAATACAAGCAGAGGCACGAAAAGTGATTCTACAGGATGACCACGCTCGGCCTCACGTTGCCGAACCCTACATAATTTCCTTGTTTGTGCGAAATAATGGAAAGCAAGCGAAAACAAACCGACTTGTCAACAAGAATGCTTATTATCGATGCGATAGGTTGGGGAAATTGTAGGGCGATCGCATGCAACGGTGGAAAAAGTAATTAACAATTATGAAAATTAACACTGAAAAATAGAGCTGGGAGGGGAAGAAAAAAATTACTCTCGGCACAAAACGAGCGATATATTGTTCGGACAATCAAGTCTAATCCGAAAATCAGCATTCCGAAGCTGGCGGCTGAGGTGTCATCTGCTATCAACAAACCTCTATCCGTAGAAACCGTTCACAGAGTCTTGCGAAAAAATAATCTAAATAGTAAGATTGCCCGAAGAAAGTCATACATCTCAATAACAAATAATAAAAAAACGGTTAGAGTTTGCTAGGCAATATGTTGTCACCCTCTTAGCTATTGGGAAGGTGTTTTCAGATGAGACAAAAATAAACTTATTTGGATCAGATGGTAGACAAATTGTTTGGAGAGAACCAAATACAGCTCTAAAAGCAAAGAACATAACATCAACCATAAAGCATGGAGGAGGTTGTGTGATGTTGTGGGGTTGTATGGCTTCAAGTGGCTGCGGGAACTTCGAATTCATAGAAAATACCATGGACAAATTTGATGAATATTTAAAAAAGAAATTTACGGAGTTCAGCAGAAAAATTCAGTCTACCTTCGGATTTTTACTTACAACAAGACAATGATCCGAGGCATACCTCCTATTTAGTGCGCGAATGGTTGCTTTATAATGCCCCAAACCAGCTAAAAACACCCCCACAATCGCCCGATCTTAACCCCATTGAACACTTATGACATGAGATAAAAATGCTCTAACAAGCAGGAGCTGAAATAACAAACCAGGCAGCTTGGGATAGCATTCCACCATTTTTAACCGAAAAACTGGTAAAATCCATGCCCCGGCGGTTACAAGCTGTCATAGATGCCGGATGAGGTGCTATGCGTTACTAAACTTTAATTTTTTATTGTTTTGTCTTGTATTTAAGACGAAAAAAACAAAATTATGTTTTAGTTGTGGATATAGTTAGTATATTGAAGCAATCATTTTGATCATGAAGGGAACTTTAATATTAATTTATTTTACCATTTATTTAATGGTTAAATATCACTTTTTTTTTATCTAGTTGGTGTTTTATATTATTATTGTATAGTGTATTATACAATAGATTGTACAATATAGGTTCAATGTGAGAGCCTCCGCGTGCACTTGTTTCTTCCTGTTTTTTTTTCTGTTAATAACTCCGCGAACCCTCCACCTCCTCCTTGCGAGTGCAAAGTGCCTTTAAAAGACAAAAAAATGCATCCGGCCCGCTCCCTCCCGTCCGTTCATCCACAAGCCACCGCTGCGCATTCTCGGTCGCAACTCCCGTTTGATTTCATCAGACGGGCCAGTGTAATGACCGAGAGTGCATAGCGGAATCAAAAGTACAAATTGTTGGTGGACCAACTCAAATCGGTGTATGGGCATAACACCTACATCAATTTGATGTTTCTGATGTTGGGAAGCTACTTGAAATTCGCACTTCTCAATTTTGAGACCTTTGAGACATTGAAGTTGACACGAAGTGTCTGTGTTTCGTGTTGATGTGAGTAACGTTCGTGGTCTTACAACAAATCTCTTCGCTGTATACGTTCACCTGTCTCTATATAAACCAGCTGTCTTGGCGCTGAGTAAAGCACAGGTAGGAGAGAATACCGATTTACCGGATTTGAATCTGTCTGGATATAACTCGATGCCCCTTTTCTTTCTCCACCACGTTCTCGCCCATAGTGATGTAGCTTACCAACTTCAGCCACAATACGTCCACTGTTTCACTCCGAAATTTAATTTTCTGTGGCTAAAATCCATGTCCGTAAGTATTTAATTCACTACTGTTTCATTTCCAAACCTGGATAGCAATTCAGTTTTCAATGAGTTTGATATGCTATCTGACTCCATCACAAGAACTGTATCCTCACACTGAGATTGCCATTGCAGGCGATTTCGATGTACACAATTCTAATTGGCTTCGACATTCAAGTCAGACAATACCCGAAGGAGAGAATAATCTGACACAGCTAGTAAATGAACCTACACGAATACCTCACACTGCAGATCATTCCGCCAACACCTTGGATCTGTTTCTCACCTGACAAATATTCTTTTGCCATATTGTCGCTTCTAGGTTCATCTGACCACTGTGTCGCATTAGCTAAAATCGTCTTCACCCCACACAGTTAAAGAACAAATTCCTAAAAGAACCATAGAGCCATAGAGCCATACTATACGAGAAAGCCAATTGGAGTAGCCTTAACGACTTCTTTAGGGATTTTAACTGGTCATTATGTTTCCTAGATAGTGACGTGGATGCCGCTGTTGATATGATCACGAACATTCTTTTGCCTCACAGAGTGAAGAGTATCAAACCCATGGCAAATGCGTGCTATGACTCGAGCTGTAAAGAGACCGTCAGGTTGAGAGAGTTGAGTTTTCGGATTTACAAAGCCAACCCTACTTAGGAAAACCGGAAAAAGTGAAACGGGCCAGAAATAACTGCAATGCATTAATTAGATATTTCGCAACGCTCAACGCTGCCAGATACGTCATGGTTTCCGCATGTACTTGAGAGCATTGATTTCACCGTGGGACAAATCCAAAAAATTGCAAGAGTACTTAAAGATTTTAACGTACATAAATCCGCTGGCTCGGATGTTGTACCAGTAATACTTCTGAAGAGAAGAGTAAGCTTTTCCATCTGTCCTACTCATCAGGTCTCTTTCCGAATAGGTGGAAAACAGCATTTGTCCAGCCTATCCCTAAGAAGGGCGAATCTTCGTCCTCCTCCTCCTACCCAGCAATAACGTTTCTTTTTCAGATTATGAAATATCTTGGATCGCGGAAGCTTCTTAAGACCGGCAATACAGTCTCCGCAGCAACAGGTCCACTCATGATTTGATGGCATATCTTACCGAAAAGTGGAACCAATCTTTGCACAATTTAGGCGAAAGGAAGATCATTGCGTTTCATATCAAAAGCATTTGACAGAGTTTGGCATCAGGCTCTTTTGTCGAAAATGCGTGCTTATGGCATCGATAAATTTCTACTTCTATGGAATAGAAATTACCTTTCGAACCGTTCAAATTTGTTTTGGATGGGTTAAAGTCTGATATTCACCAAATAAATGCTGGTGCCCCAGCTCTGTTTTGTCTCCGACTCTCTTTCTCATTTTTATAAATGATTTCTTGTCTATTCCCTCTAATACAATCCACTCCTTCGCTGATGACAGTACACTCAGCTTTATGTGGGTGACACACTGCTAGTATTGATACCATGGTATGAATACCATGGTATAGTGAATACCACATACCCTGACAGACAGAATTTTGTAGTATACGCATTATGTAGTATGCTTTGACGTTTGTGCTGTCAAAACAAAAGACGCTTGTGTTGTCAAAACAAAAAAAAAAGTAAAAATAGAGGAGAAAATGAATAAAAAAGATTTACTTTTGTGGTCATTAATGAAATGTTTCCACACTTCGATTACTTTCATCGTTTCCATTTGTGATAATATTATTCTTCTTCCCTCCATTGTAATAAATCACAGTTTGTACTTTGTTTGTAAACAAAGATTACTTGCTTTGAATAGTCAAGCAAACTTCAAAGATTCGCCAATAGAGAGAAAGTGGCGCTGCAATCAGTAAGTTGATAGTATACCAGCAAAAATGTAAGGATTTCAATACCAGCTCAATACCAGCTATGTTCGGTGGTATACTAGCTTTAAACGTGGTATTGGGGTGACAGACATGTGGTATAGAACGTGGTATTGCTATACCATGGTATCAATACTAGCAGTGTGTCACCCACATTACATATTCGCTCCAAGACCCTTCTCTTCGGCTATAGAATTGGAATGGCAGCGTATGTTAAGCACGTTGAATTCCGACCTTGACAGCATAATCAATTGGGGTAAAAATAATAAAGTGGAATTCAATGCTTCTAAAACTCAATGCTGTCTATTCTCATTAAAGCGTTACTAATCAGCCATAATTCATGAATGGCGCTTGTGTCGATGAAACCGAAAAACTTTCCATCTTTGGTATGTGTATCAATATCAAATTTAAATGGAATGATGACATATTTGAAGTCGCCAAAAAACTGCAAAATGTTTAGGGTTCCGCAAACGATGCAAGAAATATTTCACCTCCTCCGATTTGGCTTGACAACATAAAGAGAAGTCACTTGACAGTGTTAAGACGTGCTAATAATCGTAGTCCCAAAGATTAAGAAAAAACAACGTAATAGGAAAAGTAAAACCAAAACTATTAAATTATATCTTTGCTTTTTATTGCAAGCTGTTTATCTTCACCTTAAAGTAAGTGAACAATCGTTATTAAAATATTTTAAAACATTTAAAAATGAAAAATTGTGCGAGATGTGCTGATCCGTTACCCCTTGATGGAGAATATGTCACATGCGGAAAGTGCATGTGAAGACTTTGAGTGTTCCCATAACTCTTACCGGAGAATGTCTTCTCAAGCCAAAAGCAACTGGGAGTGCACAGCATGCAGAGGCAAAGTTAAAATTCCTGCAGAGGATAACAACCAGTTGGCAAAGAGATCTCGTTCAGCAGAGTCCCCAAAGGCAACAGTAACCAACGGCACCGCTCTCAGAACCGATGAAACAATAAACAAAGAGCTGAAAGAAATTAAACAAATGATTCAAGACTACTCTAAGGCAGTTGAATTCACGACACATAAGTATGATGAATTAAATGCTGCCCTTTTAAAAAACAACGCTCTTATCGAAAACTTAATGAAGGAAATCGCGGAATACATACAGCAAATTAACGCAAAGGATGCACTCGTAAACAGTCTCCAACAAAAGGTAAACACTTTAGAGCAGATACATGTTCAAAGAAATATTGAAGTAAGAAGCGTTCCTATGGGGAAAAACGAAAGCGCGATGGACGTCGTGAAAGCCATCGGAGAAATTTTGAACATTGAAATTAAAAATGAAGGCATAGACGATATATATGCATACACTGATCGAAAAAATAAACAAACGAAAAACATAATTGTGAGCTTTAGCAGAAAAAATCTAAAATACACACTGCTAGAACGCATAAAAACTAAAAGAACTCTTCAATACGGAGAAATTGACCTAAAATTACAAAAAGAAGGGAACCAGGCATACGCGAATCATAATATTAACATTAACGAGCAATTAACCCCATACTTCAAAAAACTAATGTGGCTGTCAAAGTCAAGCTGGATGGAAATTCGTCTGGTACAAAAACAACAAAATACTAGCAAGAAAAAGTGAAGGTGATCACGTCATTGAAATGGAAACATTCAGCGATATCGAGAAAATAAATTAACACAAAATGCGTACAGTACGAACAAACACAAAACAAAAAACAAAAATTGGAGTATGAAATGGAAGAATTAAAAAATATAAACTTTAAAAAGCTAAGCACCAAAGATGAGTTAATAGAATTTAGTAAAAATAATAATGAGTTAGCATATCTTTTTTTAAATATAAGATCAATGAGGAAAAATTGGGACAGTTTCATGCTTTATATAAGCGACATTATATCTAGATTAGATATTATTGTTCTAGCAGAGACAAATATAAAAGAGGAAGAAAACAATTTGTTCTCAATAGATGGATTCCACGGAGAGTTCTTTAACAGAAATAAAATGACAGGCGGAGGAATAGCTGTATTTCTTAAAAATAATATATGTAACTTATGAAAGAACTGAAAGAAATAGCACCAATTACGAAAATATATCGATGAGGATAACACGAAATAAATTTGAAGCCACAATCATTGCAGTATACAGACCACCTAAGACAAAAATTAATTATTTTATTGAAGAACTAGACGAACATATTGATATTTTTGACAAAAGAAAAAGTATGATTGTCATTGGCGACATGAATATCAATATAAAGGAAAAACGGAAATTGAGTGTAAGAAACTACCTTGCAATGATTGCCTCAAAGGGGCTTCAAAATATAATCTTTGCGGAGACCAGAGTTGATTTATCCAGAAACACTAATACATTAATTGATCTCAGTCTCATTCGGATAAAAGAATATGAAATCAATTCGGCAGTCGTTGAAGTAAGTATCTCAGATCACTATGCTATATACTGCGCAGTTAAAGCAGAAGGTGAACTAACGCATACAACAACGAAAAAAGAATGCTGCATTTCAAACAACATTGTGGGTAGAAAAGTGGAGGCATATGATTAAGCTGCAGCTTGTTAACGTTATATTCGGAAGAAAGAGAAGTAACCTTGACGATACACTTAAGAAGAACTTTGCTAATGAATCAGATCTATATAAATTATCAACCAAGTTCGCAAAAGTACTCACCTCGGAAATCAAGCACACGGTACATGAATGCCCTTACCGCATATATAAATATCCAGCAAGTAGCGTGAATCGCTCAATATACGTAGACAATGCGAGCGTCCAAGAAGTTGAGAACTTTCTCAATTCCCTGAAAATGAATAAGTCCGCAGGAATAGATGGAGTAAGACCAATGGACCTCAGATTAAATTCAAGGGTACTAGCCCCAGTAATAACAAAGTTAATAAATACGAGTTTGGATCAGGCACATGTCCCCCACGGGCTGAAAACATAAATTGTACGTCCTATCTTTAAAAGCGGTAAGCGGAATGATATAAAAAACTATAGACCAATATCAATTCTATCCGTCGTTGACAAAGTTCTGGAGGAAGTTATAACTAGGAGGCTCTACAGTTACTTAGAAAAATACAACCTTTTGAGAAATAACCAATTCGGCTTCAGAAAAAACAAAAGCATAAGCAGGTTACTTGGATATTTTGCGAACAGAACAAGTTTTGACAAAAACCACAGCGTAGCAGTGCTATTCATTGATTTCAAAAAAGCCTTTGACACTTTTAATCATAACCATATCCTAAAGAAGCTGGAAAATATAGGCGTTCGTGGAAATATGCTATCTTGGTTCAAAAGCTATTTAATGAACAGAAATTTAAAAGTGAAGATAGAAGAGTACACAAGTGAGCAGGAAGATATAGAAGACGGTGTACCACAAGGGTCGAAGCTAGGTCCACTCCTATTCATAGTGTACGTTAATGACCTATTAAATGTGCTTAAACAAAGTACGGGATATGCGTATGCAGACGACACAGCTATTGTGGTTAGCCATAGAAATGCTGAAGAGGCAGGAAATATATTACAGAGAGAGTTCAACGCTGTAATAGTATGGTAACACGACCATGGCCTGGTCATCAACGCAGACAAAACGAAAGTTATTCATATACGTCCTCCACACATTCAGAAGGTGAAGCTGACGATTAAAATACATGACTGTAATTACTTACATAAATTAGAAGACCATGAAGAGCTAGGAGACAACGATGAATGCGCTAAGTACATCGAAAACGTCTCAAAATACAAATACCTAGGAATCTGGATTGACTACAATCTGAAATGGAACACGCACATAGAGACACTTTTAAAAAAACTTCGACAATCTCTATTTGCACTCTTTCATCTAAGCTATCTATATACCCAACCCGTGCTCCTACAAAGCTATTTCGGATTAGTGGAATCACATTTGAGATACGGTATATTGGCTTGGGGCAAAGCGCCAAATATGAGACCATTAGAAGCATTACAGAACCGTATTTGGAAGTTGATGAGCCGATAAAAATTTAGGAGCTTGCAACAAGGTGCCAATAAACAGATGCTAAGTATTGCACAACTTTTCAAACTTGAAGTGCTAGCCAACCTACACGGTGAAAGAATATATCAAATTCCTACGCAACAAACATACAACACAAGAAGGAAACAGCAGAGAAAATACACCATCCCTAGGTCATGGAACGAATATGGAAGAAGTAGATATGACGTTATAATACCAAAGGTCTTAAATGAAATACCCTCTGAGATTCAAAATTTATGCAAACGTGAAATTGTTAAAAAAGCAAGAGAATTGTATTTGCATTCTGTATAAATTGTTGTAACTGTAAAGTATTCTTGTATGATTAGCAAAACAAAAAAAAAAAAAAAAAACTGTCAAGCAATATACTACGATTGTATCTAATCTTCTGCAGACAAGCCCTTCAGGCTTTGCAGATACTCTCTGTATAATGTTTGTATAACTTCTTTAAATGCGAATAAATTGAATTGAACTGAAAAAAATTGACCGCCCATCTGGTCTGGTACCCCTAAGACCTTGCTGCACATACTATATAGCAAAGTCAATTGACTCGCTCGAACACCGATGTAATATTTCTTTCTTGTCACTGTTTTACCGCTATTTCAACAACTGTTGCTCAAATGAGTTACCCAATTGCATTCCCCACCTCCATCTTGCCAGGAATGCTCATCAGTTCATCCTCTAGCCTACTTTCGGACGTACAGTTAAGTTCAGAGAGAGCCCCATATTTGCTACTCACTATAATCCACAGGCATTTAAGATAAATGTGCACACCCCTTCCCCTCCCCCTTTTTCCCTACTCGGCCCGTGCTGTGTCTTGATTCCGACACTTGATTGACACTTAAGGGTAATCATAACCCCTTTTGCGCGCGCAAATTATATAAAAAAAATGTTCGTAACAATTGTTTGATGTTTAACATGTTAATTTATTATTATTATAAATATTTTTTTGTGTCTTGGCACAGTTGGATTTTAATCCACCCCCAGCATTGAGGGTTGCATTTACTCCGAGCGCCCCTTTAGCTCGTTGTTGTCGCCTCTTTTTGTTTAAGCACGTTCCTTTTGAGACCTACCAGTATCCCCAGGTTTAAGGAAAATCGATGAACTGTCGATTGGTCGAAATCGCTTTAGTCTTCTGGTATTGTTCGTATCTCATAGTTTGTGTGTTGTAAGATTTTAAGTCGGTGTTTTTGCAACATTTTTTTGCTTCGTCTGCAACGGTTGCTAGGTGAAGGCTTTTGTGAATTGCGTTATTTGGAATATATCACGCAGCGCCAACGATAGTCCGTAAACTTTTGTTCTGTGTACGTTGTATTATTTGGATATTAGAGATCTTTGCTATACTCCATAGTGGTAATCCGTATGCCTATATTGGTTTTATCATTGTTTTGTATTATATATAAGCAGTTTGTTTCTGCCGAGCATTCAGAAACATTTGCGGAATTTATCTTTTATTTCGTTTCCTTTTTGTATTATATGCTGTTTCCACGTTAATTTACTGTCGGTAAGCATTCCGAGGTATTTGGCGCAGTCGCTAGTTTGTATGGATTTGCCATTAATTGTTAAAGTGGGTGTGTTATCAACCGTTTTTGTAGTGTATATCATCTGTACAGTCTTCTCTTTATTTATTTGGATGCCCCATTTTGTAAACCACTCGATAGTATTGTTAAGATGTCTTTGAAGTATATTATTTGCGTTTGTTAGGTTTTATTGGTTTGAAAAATAATTGTATCATTAGTGAATGTAGATAGCATGGTGTGCTGTAAAACCGGGTTTGGTATATCTGATGTGTATAGTATGAACGAATGAATGAATGAATTTATTTATTCTCTCTTTTTACAAAAATTTCGAGCTTACTATGATATTACAGAATTGCTTTACACAAGAGAATAGTTAGTGACGTCGAATATTCAGTAATATAAATAGATACAGATGCCACTTCAAAAATCAATTATTTATAGTGGGGTGTACAATAATTCAATTAAATAAATAAACAAATAAACGAAACAGGTAGCTTTAGAGCTTGTACAAAAGATTGAAAATCAAACAATGTAGGACAGCAAAACTTCAATATCATTATGATTAATATCAAGCAGCCATATTTTCAATTTTAAGAAACGCGTTTAATGTTCTAATGCGTCGTATGTCTACAGGGAGTCTATTTGCAAGATACTACACAAAAAAAGTTTCTATAATGGGTGGTACGAAAAGGTGGTATTTCGACAACAGAACGGGAAATACTTCTTAAATTGTAAGTGTCAGAAATTGGGCTTTGCATATATCACCCCTTATAAAAAAAAAACTTTGAAGCTTTAAAATAGTATAAATGCCTAACAGGCAGGATTTTAAGGACCTAAACAGCACCATAGAATGGGATAAGCGGTGAGCATTACATATTTTTCGGACGACACCCTTTTGCGACACATTAAGTGGTTGGAGATTTGTGATGTCTCTACCCCCCCCAAAAGCTTATACCATATTGTAACTTCGAATGAAAAATTGCGTAGTAAACTGTTTTTAAAGTATGATTTGTACAATACTTTCTTAGTCGATGTAGACTACGGACTACCGCGATGTGTTCACTCCAACTTAGACTTTCATCTATAACAACACCTAATTACCTGAACTTTTTTACAACCTCAATTTTAAAGCAGTTTACATTGCAAGTTGCGCTGTCGTTATACATTCTTTTACAAGCTTCTGCAGTACAAGAACAATTAATCATACTTTGCCGACAGCAACCGAGTGCATGGAAATATATTTCGAAGTCAGGAGACTCTTGCATGCTTAGGCTGAAATACATAATTTTGGTTTTGTTACTGACAATTAATCTGTGCTTCGCAAACCAGATTCTTAGCAAATCTATATAATGGTTTAAGTCAGCAGCCAAAGGGTTATTATTTGATCCATGGGCAAAGCGGTGACTTTTCCCACAAATGGTTGATCAAACAAGGAGTTTATGTAGATAAAAACAAGATGCGGCCAAGGACAGACCCTTGCGGTACACCCAGTGAAATTACTTTGGGGTCGCTAAGACAGTCATCCACTCTTACTCTTTGTGTCCTGTCTTTGAGATAAGAAACAAACCAATTATACATAAAGCCTCGAAAGCCAGCACCATATAGCTTGTCTAATAGAATGCTGTGATGGACCATGTAGCCTTTGTAATATCCACCGGTGCAATATTTTTTGTCATCAAGACCTTTGTTTAAAAGGGACCAAAAAGTCAGAAGAGCATCTTCAGTGGAAAGGCCCTCTCTTAAGCCAAATTGTGCTGGACAAAAAAAGTTGATACTATTTAAATATCCTCATATTCTCTTTTTAACGGCCTTTTCAAATATTTTGGAAATAGAAGGTAACAAGGAAATCGGTCTATAATAATTTTTATCCATTTTGTCACCTTCTTTGAAAAGTGGTACAACGTAAGTACATTTTAATTTATCGGGAAAGTTTCCAGTATAAATTCTTAAATTAAAAAGATGAGCTAAAATGTCATGAAATGCCATCATTACCACACGATTTCGTGTTATTGAGAGATTTTATCATACTTAATAATTCGAACCCAGTAATTTGTTCAAAAAAGAAACATTTTCTGCAGGACGCTCTTTCCGCTGTTCCAACACAATGTTGGCAATATGAAGGACAATCACTATCAAAAGACTTATGCCCAATTGTTGAGAAAAAGTCATTGAATGTATTAGCCTTGCTGCACTTTCGTCACATTTGACGCAAAACATTTCCTAACGCACTTCAATTTTCTTAAACCACCAATCACAATACCCGTCATGCAGTGATCAGTGATTCGGAGATCAAAGTTAACCCCTGAGCATTGATTTAATGAAATTTTCATAAAACGACCAAAAACATGGTCGAGGCATGTATATATTAGATATTGGCCTAGTAGGTTCATTGATGAAAGATGTTAGCCCGTATTCTGCTGTAACAGATAGGTACGAATCTGTAGGAGCGCTAGACGTTAACAAATCAAAATTGAAGTAGCCTAAAATGACGAGATTTGCTGTTTTCTCCTTATTAAGAAAAATATAAAATTTGTCCAAAAATTATTGAGGAGGTAGAGATTGAAACCTTTAGGCACAAACAAAGCTAAGACTCGTGTTATTAATGCTAAAGGAGATCTTTAATACATCCGCACTTGCCCACCTCATACGAATCTCGCACAAAAACTCCCACTCCACCTGCAGCATACGATTCATTAGTACTTGAGTAGAATTTATAACCAGGTAATCGTCAACTCCACATGAAAAAATCCATATTTCAATGACAAAAATCAAATCCGGTAGGTACACAAACGTCTCAAGATTACACACTAACAAATCAAAGTTTTGCCGTAGACTACGTACATTTTGATGTACAGCAAAAAAAGAAATTGAATTAAAAATACTATCATTAATGTTCCGTATGGTAGTAGATGTTGGGTTGTTGCTGATAAGATCGAGGCGGTCGTTTAAATCAAACAGACGTAATTACAAGGACAAGACAATTAGTCTTCCAATGCCTGCAGGTCGTCAAACGATCTTATAACCGCAACCCTACCCCTATCTACCTTTCTCATTAAAATTTGGGAGTTTTGAAACCATTGGTATTTGTACTTTTTTCATTTTTACATTTTTTTGCTGCCATAAACAGAGCTCTTGTGTGACTTGTGAAACAGTCATTAATAAAAATTCTACTCTTGGTACCCGCAACAAATAACGCCGAGTTTAATTTCTTAATCGCATTCTTCTTACTTTTCATTACCTTTTTTTTTTTGACATCTTGTGAAGAGAGATGAACGCGTAAAACGTTGCTGGGGTGCTTGTTGCTAGTTACATTGTTGCGTTAGTTTAACATCAGAGGCCGGAATAGAGACATCGAATGCGTCACAGAGAATTTTCTGCAAACAATCTTCTGCATTCACATTGTTGACACCAGTTACACCAACGATCTCTATTACATTCTCCAATTGTTTCTGCTCTCTCCAGTTGAGTTTGCACTCGAGAGAAGTAACCTTGAGTTGCAGTGCTTCATTTTCTTTTCTCAGCTGTTGGACTGTGCTGAGGAAATCATTGTTAATTTTTTTCAGGCAGACAATTTCTTCGTAGAGCATTTGCAAGGTCATTGACTGTTGCTGGCGATCAGCTGTGTTTGTGACCGCCTGCTGAAGTTATGCTGGTTCGTTATCATTCCGTAGTGTAGGTGTTGTTTGCTGATTGCGCTTTGGCCGATGTTTAGCCGCTGCTGCTGTTCCCGCTTTTCTCTTTGTTGGCGAATGCAGTTCGGTTGGTGATTTTGTTGTTGTGAGAGTCGGTGTTATTGTTGCACTTTGTAAGTGGAGAGATTTCCGACGAAGAATGCTGCACTTGTCGCATCGTGTGTATGTGTGCATGTACTCAAAGTCGGCTGGATTAATATTAACGCACGAACAATGAAAATACATGCTACGGTCCGCACAATTGATTTTGGAATCGCAGCTGTGCTCCATTTTTTTATTACAGAACGAACAATGCATTTTAAGAAATTGAGTTTAAATAAATTGAGACTTTTTAAGACAATAAGTCTGCACCCCACAGTACTCGAAGGTTACACGTCCGTTCACGTTCACGTTCGGATCGTAGGTAAAGTAGTGGACCAAGGACGCTTCCCTGGGGAATGCCTGTTAGGACTGTTAGCAGCTTGGAACATTCGTTCTTGTATCTAACATAAAAAAGCCGCGGCTCAAGATGGCTTTTCAGTAATAAGAGCGAATCTAGTGGTAGTGTTTCGTTTGGCTTATAGAGCAGTTATTAGTTTTTGTTGCGTCCTTGCCAGGTTTGGGTATGGCTTTCACCTCAGCTACTTTGGAAAGTACTTGTTGAAAATATTTTTAATAAATACTAATCCATGGTCAAGTAGTTCTTTAAGAATTCGTCCAGTCATTAGATCATAACCAGGATTTTTCTTCTGTTTTGTTTTGTGTTTTATTATGTACTTAATTTCTTCTTCAGCGGTTTTATTTGTGAATTCTCGTTTATATTTTCAAAGAGTAGGTGGTGGGGTAATCATCTTTCTTGTTTGTAAAGCTTTTGGCAAAAAAATATTTTTCTAGATCACGTAGGGTTGTCATTTAGAATGGGTGGTTGATGTAAGATTGTTGTTTTTATATTCTTTGTGACTTTCCATATGGAGTAATTTGTTTGTAAATTTGGAGCTAGTTTTTCTAGGTATTGTAGTTGTTAAGGCATTTATTATTGTGATCTTACAGTAGTTCTTTTAATTCTTTTGTAGTCTTGTTTAGTTTGGCTTTTAATTCTGGGCATCTGTTAGCTTTCTTTTTAATTTTCTTTAAAATTTATTGGGGATTAGAAGACGAGCTTTCTTTGGGTTTTAACATCGGTGTGGATCTATACGTTGCATTAAGAATAATGTCGCTTAGGTGCATTATAGCACTTTCTATGTTGTCAGGTGATTTGAGGGGATGTTGAGTTGGAGACCTGCGGTGATATTATCTTTGAAGGTCAAACAATCAGTTTTTTTTATTACAAAGTCTTGTATTGTTGGTAGCAAGAGTTGTTTTGCTTTCGTAAATAATAATAATGGAGGAATGGTCAGATGTCAGTTAAGTGTTTTCTTGGTATATTTTTATAAATACAGAAGTCTATTAGGGGTCTTTTGTTCATGTCTGTGGGCTAGTATGTTCTCCAGTGCTTAGAAAATTCACATTAAGCGATATTCTAGAACCCTGTGTTTTTTGCGTTAGTCGCCTGCTGCAACAAATCTTGTACCTAATGTATTTAGGTACTGATTGTAATGTTCTGTCGATATGTTGTGTTTTGGAGGACAGTAAAGTGCTAAAATTGTGAGTGGTCCGTAATCGTCTTCAATTTGTATTGTCGTTGCTTGAAAGTGTTCAGTCTTGTAGCTCTCGAGTTCAATAGATTTTACCTTTTTTCTTATTAAAATTGCCGTCCCGCCGTGGGCCTGGTTATTGGGATGGTTTGTATGATACACATTATATTCAGGTATCGTGAAGTAGTTTTTGTCAGTAAAGTGTGTTCGTGAGTAGAATCTATTGAGCTAGCTTCGATAAAGTGTCTTAGTTAGTTAGATTGCTTTTGTAGGTCGTTTGCGTTTCACATTTTTTTCACTCCGTCCATGTTCTGTTTATTTCCTAATTTTTGTTATGAGTATTGTGAGCACATTCATTATGTTGGCAATTTGTTTCACAAGTTGTTGTATCATGGATTTTAGTTCCAAAAGTCCAGTTAGTGATTGTGTTTGATGGGGTTCTTGAGGTGTTGTTGTGCTTATCGGAGGTTCGGGAATGGTTGCTAGGATAATGATGGGGGTTGTGGTCGTGGGAGCAACTGCAACTTTTTTTTATGTTTTTGTTTTCTGAGAGGCAGTTTTTGCAGCTTCAGCGTATGAGGCGATTGATTTAGCATCATTAGTTGCATTTATAGTGGTCAATGAAGCAGATGGTTCTGGGATGTTTGGGATTTGTTTATTTCTTAGAGGTGGGAATCTTTGAGGTTTTGAGTGTCTTATATATATCACTGGCTTTGTACTTAGCCGTTTGGTTGTTTCCACAGAGAACACATTTAATATCGTTGGTATTTTATTCTAACGGACAGTGGCTTGTCTTGTGATTATTGGCACATTTAACACAAACCGGCAAGTTTGTGCAGTAGTTTCTTGCATGGCTGTACTTCTGACAGTTATTACATTGCGGTATGTCCCGCTTTAGGAGGCTCAAAAGTGTTGTTACAATGTAAAAACGTATGTCTGTCATAAATCTCTTTGTTGTTTTTGTTGGTTTCTATTTTGATTGAGAACATCGAGAAAGGTTCCTTAGTGTGTCTTTTTGTCTTGGTGTAGATGTCAGTCACTCTGTGTCCCTTGTCAGCGAGTTTTCTTCGAATTTCGTTTTTGTCGGCTGAGGGGTGCATGTTTTTTTACCTTAAACCCTCTTAAACCCCGGCTTGTACGTTTAGTACCTAATGTTTTTTTGTTGAAGCATTTTTAGAATGCTTGTGTTATGCTGAGACTCCCTTGGTTGGACTTTTACTTTCTCGTTTGGTAGCACTTGTATATAAAAGTCTTCCTGCGCAACTTAATTTAGTACGTTAGCGAGGATACCTATAACTTTTAGGTGGGCGGTTTCATGTCCATTGGAGCTTTTTCAGCAGGGGGCTTGGTTGGTTAGGGGTCGATCTTGAACGTTTTCGTCAGGGGAGATGAGGGCAAACTTTTTTTGTGATGTGATAGTCGGTTCATTAAGTCAGTATGTCATTCGTTTTGTCTGTGTCGCTGTTCTTTGTTTTTTGTTATTGTTGTTTATGTTCATAGGTTGTTCTGGAGATGGTCTGGTTCTTTTAAGTTTGATGGAGACCGTTTCATCAATAGAGCTGGTGAAGAATGTGTTTGGTATTGTTGACTTGTTAATCGCGGTAATGTGTTCTCAGCAAGTGGGATTTAGAGGTGTAACAGGCTCCCCGAGGAGGTCATCGTAATGTGGGGAGGGTATGATGTTTGCGCACACTGATGTTGATGCTGTGATTTTTGTACTGGTTGTGGTTGTTTTGGATGTATTTGTTGTTGTTTTTGCTATGGCCATGTAGTTGTTTAAAAGGCCCTATTGGGTAAGTAAGTATATAGCTGCTGTGTTTGATGGGAAGCTAAGGTTTATTGAATTAGTTGTAAAACTGGTTGAAATTATGTTATGCTATGTTGTCTAGGGAGAGTTTTAATTTGAAGTGAAGGAAAGTCCGGTTGAAAGTTAATAGATTTGGTTGGTGTTTCATGAGTGGAGGAGGGAATCGGGGAGTTTTTGAGCTTACGGTCGAGGGGAGGGGAGCGTAAGACACTTCTTTGTTGTATTAGTTTGTTGCTTAAATTTAAATTCTGAAAAAGTAGTGCTCTTTAATTAAAATATAGTTTCTCTATTACTTGTTAACTCAATGGAAAAAAAACTTGATGATTTTTTTTATTATGATTAAATTATGATTATGATTAAAGCAGTTCAAATGCTACAGGCAACTTATTGATACAGTTTAATAATTGTGAAATAAATATATATGGACCAAGTCAAACGTAATCCCTCGAACCAAAACTTTGAAAATTATATTATAAGATTACACTTAAAGATATTGTTCCAGAGAAAGAAATGAAATATCGATATATTGTATTGTAGTACCACAAAAGAGTTACAGT
Organism: Merodon equestris; assembly: GCA_958301585.1. NCBI lineage: Eukaryota > Metazoa > Arthropoda > Insecta > Diptera > Syrphidae > Merodon > Merodon equestris. Next base: position 94,503,187 of record OY284413.1, read on the forward strand.
ACAGTGTTGTCGCAGCATAAATATACACATGCTTACAAAATTATTCCCACAAATCCTTTCAGAGCAACAATGATATTTCTGTCCAAAATGTATATTTCAAAGTCTTTTTTTTATGGGACGTACAATCTGTGTGTTTACAGAGTTCGCAGGTACAAACTTATTCGCGCAAGAAATTTAATAACATTTGTGACGTTTTCTGTGCAGTTTTTTTTTACGAAAATTAGATTGATACGCATTTAAGTGTTTAAATAAGTACGTATTTAGAAGAGTGTTTTGTATGTCAAGAAAAAACTTATAGTCGGTTGTAAGAAATAAATAAATAAATAAATTTAGAAACAAAGGAACGTTAGAAATTAAAGGCGTGAGAGTTTGAAAAAAAATCCGTCCGTTGAGACGATACGACGTGTTCTTGGTCCTAATAATTTTAACGGCAGAACTGTACAGCGCAAGCCGTTTATATCACACATTTATAAACAAAAACGATTAGTGTTTGTTAAAGAATATGTCGGTAAAAGTCCAGAGTTTTGGAAAACGGATATATTTAGTGATGAGAGGAAATTTAATTTGTTCGAAAACGATGGCAAACTAAAAGTATGGCGGGAACCAAATTCAGAGCTCAAAGAAAATATCTTACTTGCCGTAGGGGTCACTGTGATCAAGAAAGCGGTTCTCCCGGGACGAGGCTTGGCCATTGCACATCCGGCTGAGTTGACCACCGCGATTATTCCTAATGCGCCCCGACTATAAAATGTAACGATCAATCCGCTCCTAATCTCGTTGCTTCGCCTCAAGTAGATTTGCATGTTGCTGGATTTTGTGTTGACAATACTGTAGACGAATTATGTAATTACGTGTCATCGAAATTGGATATACCGGTTCATAGGGTGAAATGTTTTAAATTGGTTAAATTAACATGTTTCATCAGGGCAGCAACAATAAGAATAATACAATAATAATAATTTACGATTTACGAATAAAAAAAAAGAAAAAAAAATGTATACCATTTATACACTTCGAATTTCGCGCCCAACGGCCATCTTTTTTTTATTATAAAAAAATGGCATTAGTTAAAGAAAGGAGTTTCTAATAAACTGCACTTTTGTATTAACCATCACCACGAACGGTCGCGTTCTTACCCGCTGCAAATTTTTAATTTTACATTTTAATAAATTGTTTTAAAAGCTGCACAAAACAACATTAAAAAATCAAATTAAATAAAAAAAAAAATACAAAATTAATTTAAATTCAAACGCGTCGTGTGCAGGGGTAGTGAGTGCGAAGTCAATGCCGCACAAAAAAAAAAAAAAAACAGTTCCAGGTTCCAGGAAATCCAGCCAGAAACCACAGGAGCTAACATAAATGGACAAGAAAGACAGGAAAGTCACGAAAGTGGTATTCAACAAAAATTCAAAGTGTTGTTTGAACTGTGTTAAATGTCAATCAAATTGGTATATAAGAATATGGACGTATATAGATACATAAAATACAAAGAAACACTTTCAATTCTTGGGGTCTTCATATTTATTATATTAAATATTAAATATCATTGATGCATGTGGTAAAACAGGTAAAGTGCGTGATTATATAACATTTCAATGAAATAAAATTAATTTCAATTGATTACATCGAAGTGACTTAAAGCTAATAAGCACTCGCTTTTTTTTTTTTGACATTGCGTTGAAAATCGGCAATTTACAAAAACAACAATAGACAATAGACAACAAGATAATATATACTTATCATTTATTATTATTTATAATATAATAAAATCTGCATTACGGTTTATGCAAAGAATATTGCCAACGAAAAGAATATTGCCAATACTATAGTTATCCATTTGATGATGTCGGAAGTTGACGTGACTACGAGGTCGAAGTGGGAAGAGCAGCTAGATTATAGCGTTCTCCCTTTGTGGAGCGACTGCGAGGCAGCGCTTAACAAAAAATATCAGCAAATATCTGCTGAAGAAGCGTCGATTTCAATGTCCAATGATAAGGTGCCTAAACCGAAACAAGACATTGTTTGACAAAGGAACCAAAAATCTTCCTGTTCGTGTGTCCCATAACAACAACAACAACAACAAAAGAGATCAAAATGCGTTTTCTGTCATTCACCTGACCATTACATAGGCGCATGTCGTGTATTAAAAAAAAAAATCTGCTTGGTATTGGTGAAGCTAACACTACAATGAACAAAAAGTTGCATGCAGTAGTAAAATCCAGAGTGAACGACCACTCATTCTCGGCAGACTACGCAGACGCAATGTCAGCATACCAGGCTGATCATGCAATAAATACAGCTAACTGGAATCTCCCAGCCAATATTGAATTAGCTGACAGATATTTCTTCAAACCGCAAAAGATCGACTAGTTGTTGAGGGCGGAAACATTTTTGAATTGTTGTCTGTTGGCCAAATAAGATTAGGCCCGGATCACCCAACCATTCAAAAAACGCTGCTAGGTTGGATTGTCTCAAGAAAATGCTCCAAATATTCCAAATCTCATACGAGGATTCGTAATATGATTTGCCAGTCCGATGAATGGCATCCCTGACTGCAATAATTCAGAAGTTCTGGTCGTTGGAAGAAATTTCCGTAGAATCAAATAAAATTCTCACACCAGAACAGCAAACACAAACAATACAAAACTTTTATCTACAGGCCGATTTGAGGTCAAATTACCATTTAAAGAACCTCCTAGCTCACTTAGACAATCGTTTGAAGTTGCCAAACGTAGGTTTCTGTCCCTTGAACGGAGACTAATGAGAAATGAAGATCTAAGAGGTATGCATATGGATTTCATGAAGGAATAACTCATGTTGGGGCATACGAGTATGTCACCGACAAATAACGAAATCTCTGATTGCCCACATTACTTCAATCCGCATCAGTGTGTCCTTAGACCACAAAGCACAAGCACGAAATTGTGAGTTGTTGTCGATACATCGAGTCGCACATCGATTCAAATATCATTGAATGACATCTTGATGGTCAACCATTCAAGTCGAGCTATTCTCGACGTTGCTCCGTTTTCGCATACATAAATATTCCATATATCGGCAGGTTCTCATCGCCAAAGAGCACTCGATTTACCAGCTCGTATTGTGGAGGCAACATTCGTCTCAACCACTACAACATTTTAAGTTGAATACCGTAACATATGGTACTGCGCCCGCACCATTCTTAGCAATTCGGTGTCTGAAAATATTAGCAGATGCACATGAAGACTTGGGTTCAAGAGTCATTAAATTCAAGAGGGATTTCTACGTTGATGATCTGAACTGGTGCTAATAATTTCAAAACGTTGACCAACATACCCCGAGAAGTATCCATGATTTTGAAACCATCCAGCGTTCTACGGAGCAGAGAGTACTGAAAGGGCGATCAAATTTAATGATTCAGACTCTACGAGAACGCTAGGTATACTGTGGCAACCAAAGGAAGACATCTTTTCCTTTAGTCTAAAAGGAAATTTCCATGATCTACGAGCGACAAAAAGAAATATTTTATTTGTTTCATCACGTCTGTTCGATCCTTTTGGATTATTATGTCCCATAGTTTCAAAGCCAAAACGTTATTACGTCCTTTGGATAGCCAAATTAGATTGAGATGAGTCGATTCCGTTGCGCCTTGAAACCAGTTGGCAGAATTTCAAAGCGAATCTAAATCAACTTAGCGAGGTAAAGATACCACGGTTTGTGGAAACGCATCCGGACGCGAAGCTTCAGATTCATGGATTCGCCGACGCTTCTATGAGAGCGTATAGTTGTTGCATTTATGTACGAAGTCAAGTCGACGCTGCTAACAGCAGGTCCAAAGTGGCCCCCTTTGAAAATTAAATCGCTTTCGCGACTGGAACTTTGTGCAGCTCATGCTCTCTCCTTATTATGGATGAGAGTATCGGCAATGTTGTGTCTTGACTTTGAGCAAGTAGTATTTTGGACAGATTCCGAAATAACCTTGCATTGGATTGAAACACATCCATCGATTCTTGCAACCTTTGTTGCAAATCGAGTAGCAGAAATTCAAGAGTGGACAAAGAATATATCATGGAGACATGTTCCGACCAAACAGAATCCAGCTGACATTGTATCACGAGGTTCAAATGTGGATGAATTAAATAATTCAATTTGGTTCAATGGTCCACAGTTACTTCCAACGGATTATCTCCAAAAGATGAAATGCAAAACCAAGGTTGCTTTCATCGCAACAGAAAATCGACGGAATGATTTGATGGAAAGGTTTTCGTCATGTGCGAAGCTTGCAGGGACGTTCGCATACGTACTACGGTTTATTCGAAATCTGAAGAATAGAACTAAAGCAATCGAAGCAGTACCTACAGCTAAAGAATTGCAATTGGCATTTCTCAAACTCGTTGAAATTGTTCAGGGTCAAGAATTTTCTGACGAAATCTATAAAATAAAAAGAAAGGTTGTACTTTCATCTTTCATCTGACGGAATCTATAAAATAAAAAGAAAGGTTGCACTTTCATCTAACATGCAAAGGCTCAATCCTTTATGCTAGCTTTACGTTCTCGCTTCCGAGTGGGCGGACATTTATTACATGCACCGATCGAGTTTGATGCCAAGTTTCCGCTATTACTATCAAAGAATAGCCATTTTATTAAAATTTATCTGAGACCTCAAAAACCACCATGCAGGTTCAAAGGCATTGGTAGCATTGCTTTGTGCAAGGCTGTGGCTAGTAAACGCCCAAGAAGCATGTAGAAAAACTGTACAAAAATGCGTACATTGCTTTAAAAATAGACCAAAATTGTTGTCGCAAATCATGGGAAATTTACCAGTTGACCGCCTTAGAACACAACGACCCTTTATAATATGTGGCGTTGATTTCTGTGGTCCTGTGTATACCTCTTCAAAAAATCGCGGTCGACCACCCATTAAAACGTAAATTGCAGTCTTTGTCTGTTTTACCTCTAAAGCTGTGGATTTTGAAATAACAAGTAACCTTTCATCTGACTCTTTTATTTTCGCCCTCAGAAGGTTCATCGTTCCGAGAGGAATTCCCAGGAAAATACACTGCGTCAACGGGACGAACTTCATGGGAGCCCAGAGGAAGCTCCAGGAGGCTCGTGAGCTATTCGAACGAGGGAAGGAAGCGATTCACCGGTACGCGGCGGACAAAGGGTTCCAGTTCGTCTTCATTCCACCAAGAGCCCCACATTTCGGCGGTCTGTGGGAGGCCGCAGTGAGGTCGGCGAAGGGGCTTCTCCAACGAATGGTGGGAAACGCGCTGCTGAATTGCTCACGGGCCTAACCGAGGTCAAAGCCATTTTAAATTCAAGGCCCATGGCAGCACTAAACGCGGATCCCAACGACGAGTGTTGCCCCCGGAACAAGTACCGGACAAGCAAATAAGCTGCTTAAAAAGATGGCAGCTGCTATGCTGTCTCAAGCAGCAGTTTTGGCGGAAGTGGTCAAAGGACTACCTACTGGGGCTTCAAGCTCAAGGGTACAAGAGCAGCCCTATCTCGCCGTCGGAAAAATCGTCCTCCTCTACGAAGAATCTGCGCCGCCACATTTCGGCGCCACAAAAATGGACCATGGGAAGAGTGAAAAACGGTGTTGCTGTGCTCTCCGCAGTAATCAAAACATAAACATTGATTAACTGCTTCACCAAACACCTCCATTGTAATAATGTAGTCCAAAATTGTTTCTTGATTTTGCTTTTATTTTTAACATTATTATTTTTTAACATTATTCTTTTTTAATGTCTAGCTTATTGAATTCATTTACTAGTCCTCATAATAATATTTGTAATTCTAATTATCTATGTATAGATATGTAATGATTCGTATTCCTTAGGAGGTTTAGCCGTTTTCTGTCGAATTGACTTAAAATCTACTATCGGCAACTTTAATTTGATTAGTACTGATATTATAAATGTAGATTGTGAAATTTCAAGTGTTCAGTTTTGTTTTATGGGCGTTAATAGACTACATAGCTCGTCTGTTAAGGTGTTTCTGGATGAATTTTCTGTATTTCTGGATAGCCAACATGGTTTTCTTAGGCGACTTTAATATTGATTTACTACAGAACTCGCCAATTGTGGATGCCTACCTTTCCGCTTTATCATCCTTTGGATTTGGGCCCGTACTGAACGAATGTACCCGTCCTAATTGTAATTCTAACTCTTTTTTGGATCATATATATATTCGACAACATAGAAATAATCAATTGAGTTACTTAACTGCAGTGTATGACCTTAAAATAACTGATCATTCTCTAACAACAATTCACTTTGATCTAAACCTCCAAAAACACAAGCAATCATATATTTCTGTGCATCAGATCATTGATTTTGTTGCTTTATGGAGAGTACTGACTCTCGAGTCATGGCGTGATGTTTATACTACGACTGATCAATCCGCTGCCTTCGACCGATTTCTTTCTAGGCTTCAGTTTCACATTTCCAATTGTGTCAAAAAAAAAATCAATAGAGTTAACAAATTTAAACGACTCAAGCCTTGGATAAACTCGCGCTTGTTGGAAAAAATACAGAAAAAAAATCAACTTCGTGCTCAAGTTACAAAACATCCCAATATTACAAGAATAAAAACCTACTACGATAAATTATGTCATGAATTTAGTTTCAAATTAGCTGAACATATTGGTAACATTAAAAAAGAATGGGGAGTGGTTAATGATATATTGAACAGGAAAAAAACAAAACCTGAAATTTCTTTAATCCAAAGCGATATAACTGTTTCCGACCCTTTAGAAATTGCCAATATCTTCAACAACTTTTTTACGAATTTAACATAACGGATGTACTGTACGAGTGAATAGACGTATTCATAACTGGTCCGGCTGATTTTCAAATTTTCATCGTTATCTACATTGAATTAAAGTTAAAATACTCTGTTAAATTCATACATTTGTAACACTCCGTGGCACTGTGTTTAAACGTACTCGCTAACTTAAAACTCTAATAATCTAACAATTAAATAATTGCGATGGCGAGTAAAATGAGATCTGCAGACAAAGAGAAGCAGTCAAACTCAACAGCCACTCCGGGGGTTCCAACAGTGAGAGGCACAACAAAAGATGTTGCACACACACCAAAGCAATATCTTTCTCCCATCGGAAAAGGAAATAATAATTGTTCCGTCTCGACTGCACCACTAATAGATTTAGAGGAAAGGTTTTCTTCAATAACTGAAAAGCTAAAAAACATTATATCCGCCGAAATAAATCTCCTGCGCAATGATATAATAAATCGTATAACGCTTATTGAGGACCGCTTAGTTACCAATACAAAAGACATTGAAGCTGCTCTTCGAAAAATAGAACATCGTCAAGGAGAACTTGAGTTGAATATTAAAGTAACTGAAAAAGCTTTTCAAGATCTGCAATCAGTGGGAACCAGAACAAAAGAACTAGAGATGGAAGTTGCTGAATTGGAGAAACGTCGCGATGCTATCGAGCGGCGCGAGATTGGCTGCGATGCGATAATTTTTGGTGTACCACAATGTGAGGGCGAGAATCTAAAATCATCATTTAATCATTTTTGCCACGTCATCGAATGCATTCCGCCATCTTTAAAATCAATTTTTCGATGTCATGCACCTAGCCGAAACAAAAACAAAAGACAGACTAAAGTAGAAAAAACTGACACCCATCATAGTCAAATGCCATTCTACAAAAGAACGAAATACCGTTTTACAAGCAGTGGCTCTCTTTTGCAAAAATCAGAGACAACTCTGTCTTGAAGATGTTGGAATCAATGCGGAAAAAACGAGAAATAATTACATATACGGGAGCATGACAACCAAGAATAGCTCAATCTTTCACAAAGCTTCTCGTTTCAAGCAAAACAAAAAGCTATTTTCTGTTTTTACACAGTCTGGATCCGTCTATGTAAGGAAACATGAAGGCGCAAGGGGTATCCGTGTGGAGAGCGAGAGAATGCTGAATATTCTAGCCACGAGTGAAGAAGAACAAGAACAACAGCAGCTGTAACAAATATGATTTACACAGAAACAACAAGTATATTTTTTAAATTTGTAATACCCACGCATCCGATCCGCGTAGGCGCCTTGCGCCCTTTTCCATCAGGAGCCGCCCATGGCGCCTTGCACCCTTTCTCAACGCCAGAGCCGCCCATGGCATTGGCACAGCGGATAAACGGTACAGACATCCAACGCGCGGGTATAAAAGCAGCTGAGTTGATCGAATAGTCGGAAGTCGACGAGTAGCAGTCAGGGCGATAGGAATAACATATGAGAAGTGTTCTGAGTATAGTTATAAAGGATATATTTTGGGAAGTTGTCTTTTATGCGCTTTGTTTTGGGTTCGTGTTTGGTGGTTTGCTGATTGAGGTCGTTGGTTCCGCTTTGTGCCTTACAACTTCGGAAGTGGGATAAAGACCTGGTGCGATATTTAATTAAACAATCGATTGCTGTATTCTGAAAATGAGTGACGCCGAACAAGAAATCGCCAAGTTCAGCGCGTATACGAGAGATGAGCTCCGGGAAGAGCTGAAGAAACGTGCCTTGAAAGGGGGGGGGGGGGGGGGGGAGATAAGTCCCAATTGCTACACAAACTACTGGTATATGAAAAATTGATCGACGACAAGGAATGGGAGGAGGACGAGCAAAGCGAAGTGGAGAAGCTCGGGCAAGAGATTCAGTCCATGAAGGCAGCTTTGGAAAGCATCAAGATACAGAAGGGGGGTGAAAAGACGGAGAGTGCTCCAGCACCTAAACCAAGAGCAACAAGTTGTGTGGAGGAGAGAGTCGAGTCGAGTTCGCTACACAGTGAAGGATGTGACCGAAATGCTTTCCGAATTTAATCCAAGGAACCCAACAGGACTTTCGTCAACCGCATTCGTCCGAAGGGTTAGGGAAGTTAGAGACGTGTACCAGCTAGATGGAAGGCTAGTCATGATGGCGGCGATCGGTAAGCTAGTGGGAGCAGCAAAGCTTTGGGGTAATGGGGTAGTTCATTCATCGTTGGAAGAGTTTCTTCGAGACTTAGTCGATAATTTCTCAGCAGACGATGATGTGGCTGATCTGCACGAAATGTTGCGGAACAAAAAACAAAATCCGTATGAGGATATCTAGGAGTTCGTGTATGAGATAAAACTGTGGTCAAATATATAATCCGGGGCATCACCGATGTAGAGTGTCGTGACGCACTGAAAGCGGCACAGCCAGAAACTCTTCAGGAGCTGATAAAGAAAGTTCGGTGGACCACCAGCGTACGAACGATACAGAGGTCAGCATCAATCGTAACAGCATCACAGAGACGGGGAATATCTGGGAGCAATAGTGCAAACTCAACATCAGTTGACACTATCAGGTGTTTCAAGTGTAGTCAGATGGGGCACATAGGGCGCAACTGCCCAAAGGTCAGGTGCTTCAAATGTAACCAATCCGGGCACATAGGTCGCAATTGTACGAGCGCGGCAACGACGAGGGCAGCAGAGCAACACGCTACCGAACAGCGGCAACCTACAAGTCCAAGTCAGTTCTGGGTGTGCGAAGACATAAGTGTGTATCACAAAATTGTGACCGTCAACGGGAAGCCAATCGAAGCTTTCATAGACCTGGGCAGCGATTGCGTTACACTGCAAGAGTCAGTCGCTATCGCCAACAATCTTCGCTACAGCGATGATGCTAGGAAACTGAGTGGGTTCGGCGGAGGAAGATGCCGAACAATAGGAAAACTTTATGTAGAAGTCGGGGTAGATGCTTTGCGAAGCTGGTGTGAAGTATTAGTTGTCCCAGACGACAGCCAACCATACAACATAATTGTCGGTAGGCGTTTGCTTGACCAACCGCAAGTCAAAATCGAGAAGACATACCATGAACTCAAAATCAGCGACTGCACTGTGAGTGATGAAGGCAAATCGTTGATTATCTCAGACGAGGCGATTGCGGAGCAGCAGGTGCGGAGTAGAATCGATATTGATGATATTGATGCGGGAGACATCACAGCCAAGGAAAAGGAGCTACTCGGCGAATTAGTAAATGAATACCGAGATCGCTTCGCTCTAGACGCCAACGAACTTGTACTGTACAACTGGGGTGAGTGCACAATCGAAGTAACGACGACACAACCAGTGTGTGTGCAACCCTACCGATTACCTTTCGCTAAGAGAAGGATAGTAGAGGAAAAGATCAGCGAAATGTTGCATCAAGGAGTCATTCGGCCTTCAACATCCAACTTCTGCGCACCGATTGTTCTTACAAAGAAGAAGGACGGTACGGATAGGATGTGCATCGACTACCGCGCGCTAAATAGGGTAACAAAAAAACAGAAGTTCCCGATGCCTACCGTGGAGGAAATATTAGCAACACTAGCTGGGAAGAAGTATTTCACAACACTGGACCTTGCTTCTGGGTACCATCAAGTGCAGATAACGGAGCAGAGCCGAAAGTACACCGCCTTTGCTACGGAGAACGGTCTGTACGAGTTCGTGCGTATGCCGTTCGGTCTAGTGAACGCTCCAGCTTACTTCCAAATGTGTATGAACCAGCTAAAAGCGCGCATGGATCCTGGTGATGTTGCAGTCTACTTGGATGATGTCATCATTGCAAGCATATCGCTGGAAGAAGGACTACAGAAGCTCCGCAAATTTCTGGAGGTTCCGAAGAAGTCGGGGTTGACACTCAATACGAAAAAGTGTGCGTTCTGGAGAACTAGCATTGAGTTCCTCGGACATCAGCTGGATGAAAACGGGATACGACCTAGTGAGCGGAAGACGGTGGCAGTAAAAGATTTTCCCCAGCCGAAAAATGTGCATCATGTAAGACAATTTTTGGGCCTTACCGGTTATTTCCGGAAATTCGTGCCGAAAAACTCTCAAATCGCAACATCTCTTACCGACTTACTTAAACAAGACAAGACCTTTGTGTGGGCAGAGGAGCAACAAGCGGCGTTCAAAGAACTGAAATCTGCGTTAATCAACCCACCTATTTTATCGCTTTACGATGTGGAGTGTGATCACGAGGTCCATACTGATGCCTCCACTGTGGGACTTGCCGGAATACTGTTGCAGCGAGGGAAGGGCGACAATAAATTGAGACCAGTGGCGTACTTTAGCAGGAAGCTGACAGAGACAGAAGCAAAGTACCACAGCTACGAGCTAGAGGTTTTAGCTGTGGTGGAAAGTCTGGAAAGGTTCCGGATATACCTGCTAGGCAAGGCATTTAAAATTGTGACCGACTGCGAAGCAATAGTAGCCACTCAAAACAAGGCCAGGATGATACCAAGAATCGCGAGGTGGTGGCTCAAACTACAAGAGTTTGAGTTTACGACAATTAACCAGTCAGGAAGGAAAGCGGGATATGTGGACGCCATGAGCCGAGAGCCAGTAGAGGAAGAACGGGAGATGGAAGAGGCAACCGCTAATGTATTAAATATCTACATTACAGACGACGATTGGCTCGCAACGATGCAGTGGCAAGATAAAAAAACTACGGAACATTATCAGACAACTACAATCAACAGCTGTTGGCGGTGAGCAGAACCAACTCCATAAGGAATACAAGCTAGAAGGGAACCGATTATACAGACGCGTTGGTGAACAGCGAAAGTGGGTAGTATGAGGCTGCACACATGGGCTACGAGAAAACTCTAGAAAGGCTGAGAAGGACATATTGGTTTCCCGGGATGAGGAATTTTGTCAAGAGCTACGTTAAGGGATGTGTGGAATGCGCCTACACTAAGAGGAAGAGTGGAGCGTTAGAAGGTGAGCTGCATTGTGTGGAAAGAGAACCAGTACCGTTTCATACGGTTCATATAGATCATCTTGGGCCATTCACAACTGGGCGAGGTGGAACTAAACATTTGGTAGCACTAGTAGACAACTTTACAAAATATATCATCTTGAAAGCTGTAAAGACGACCAAACGAAGGGGGTGATAGGAGTGCTCAACCAAGTCAGTGAATACTTTGGAATGCCCAAGCGTTTAATAACCGACCGAGGTACGGCGTTCTCGGCGAGCAAGTTCAAGAAGTACTGCCAAACTTACGGGATACAACATGTTATGACGGCTGTTAGAACTCCACGAGCCAACGGTCAAGTGGAAAGAATTAACCGGACAGTACTTGCAGCACTTAAGTGCAGTCATTCGGCAGGGCTTCGGATTGGGCTCAGCACCTAAGGAGTATCCAATGGAGCTTGAACACGGCGAGAAGCGCAACTACCAGAGCAACACCACACGATCTGATGTTCGCCTACACACCAAGAGGAATCGCCGGGGACAAACTTTTGTTAGAACTGGAACGCAACGGACATTGTGACAAAGAGAAAATGGACCATAGGCGGGACGTCGCCCTGCAATACATTTCAAGAGACCAACAAAAGCAGAAGGAACGTTTTGACAGGATACATAAGAAGCCCAACACGTATGCTGCAGATGATTTGGTCCTGATCGAACGTGAGCCCGTGGCAACAGGTGAGTCAAGAAAGCTTGATCCAATCTACAGGGGTCCATACATCGTGGCGAAGGTCTTGCCAAACGACCGGTACATCTTGAAGGATATTCCTGGTCAGCAGCGAACTCAAAAACGATTTGAGACGGTTGAAAGCGCAGACAAGATGAAGAGGTGGTGCGAGCTGTATGACGACAACATTTCCGAAAGCGAACTTGAAGAATCTGATGCAGACAGTTTTGACGAGGAGATTTCCGAACCAGCAACCGCAGGAAGTCTCGAGGACGAGCCTTGGGTCAGGATGGGCTAGCTGTAATACCCACGCATCCGATCCGCGTAGGCGCCTTGCGCCCTGTTCCATCAGGAGCCGCCCATGGCGCCTTGCACCCTTTCTCAACGCCAGAGCCGCCCATGGCATTGGCACAGCGGATAAACGGTACAGACATCCAACGCGCGGGTATAGAAGCAGCTGAGTTGATCGAATAGTCGGAAGTCGTCAGGGCGATAGGAATAACATATCAGAAGTGTTCTGAGTATAGTAATAAAGGATATATTTTGGGAAGTTGTCTTTTATGCGCTTTGTTTTGGGTTCGTGTTTGGTGGTTTGCTGATTGAGGTCGTTGGTTCCGCTTTGTGCCTTGCAAATTTTGTTTTGATTTTTTATTTTTAACGTTTATGTTATTGTAATGATATTGCTTGCTGTATTTCTTATTACCTTTCCTTTTCTTTCTTTCTCATTGCTTTGCAGGTTAGATGTAGTGCTTATTGTCGCATTTTATGTGTCATTTAGTTCAACTGTGCGTTATATATATGTACATAGGTAAAACAATTGAAAAAAATGAAAGTGGTGTGTATTCTTCGGGCGTTCGCAGTGATAACATATTGCGTTCAATGATAAAGGTGTTTTGCTGTCGTAGACAGGGGCTCAAAGTGTGTCATCTTAATGCACAAAGCTTATTACCAAAAATAGATGAGTTCAGAGAAATTTTCACTGAATCTAAAGTAGATGCAATATGTATATTGGAAACTTGGTTTTGTCTAGAGATTAATGATGTTGTTTATATGTTAGACGGTTACAAACTTTTTCGATCATATAGATGTGTACGTACTGGAGGAGGTGTAGCTATTTACATAAGAGATGGTTTAAAGTGTATACTGAAACGTTATTCACCCAGTGAAGTCGATGACCATCATTTGCGGAGAAAACTATGTATGTTCGCTTAGGCTGTGTCCATAGACCCAATAGGAATATTGATCTAACGCATTTGTATTCACTGATGGAAGAATTTATAACTACAGCTAAAAATATTATTATTTGCGGCGATTTTAATAGCAATATTCTTGTTGAAAATCATCTAATCGAAAACATGAAGACATTCGATATACATTTGGTTAACACAAGTATACCTACTCATTTTACAAATACCACCAGTACTCTTTTTGACTTGTTTTTTGTCAGTAATACCGAAAGAATTATTTTTTTATGACCAATTATCTGCACCCGGGTTTTCAAAACACGACCTCATTTTCCTTACATTTGATTTTGACACAAACCATTCAACGAACACAGAAATGTGCACCTTCCGCAATTTTAAAAATATAAATTATGTTGCTCTTGAAAACAATTTCCGTTATATACCCTGGAATTCCGTATATAGTATTACTTCGGCAGAGGACCAAACTAATTTTGTTCAGGATAACTTAAATTATGTCTTTGATACATGTGTTCCTATAACGACAAGAAGAATAAGGGTTAAAACAAAGGCTTGGTTCGTCAAAGAGATCAGGCTTATCATAGATGGAAGATATTCCGTATTCAAGAGTTCTTATCAATTTATAAACGAAAAAGAAATGATGTTGTTCACGAAGTGAGATGCACTAAGAAACGGTTTTACTCACACAAAATTAAAACAAATGTTGATGGACGTAAACTGTGGACAGTAAACTTAAGACAGTTAGGGATGGGTAAACAGAAGTTGACTTGTACAAACGACATTGATAGTAACGAACTAAATCGTAAATTTTTGTCAAATTCAGATGCAAACTTCTCGTACAATGAAACTACGTCAAATAATGCTTCAGTAAGTTCTAATGTGGATACAAATACAATGTTTTCTTTTACTAGAATAGAGAGCACTAATGTACTGGAGAGTCTCCTAAACATAAAGAGTAATGCTGTAGGAATAGATGGAATTCATCCAAAATTAGTTAAAATTATATTACCGTTATTATTTCCGTATATCACACACATTATTAATACTATTTTTATGACCGGTAATGGTAATGGTAATACTATTTTTATGACCTAGTAAATGGAAACAAGCCAAAATAATAACAATTCCTAAAAACTCAATAGGAATCGAGTTTAGGCCAGTATTAATTCGTCCTTATTTGTCTAAAATTTGTGACCGAATTATGCATAAGCAACTAAGCGAATACATCGAAAGGCGTAATTTCTTATTTCCTGCTCAATCTGGGTTTCGGGCCAAGCATAGTTGTATTAGAGCACTGTTGAATGTTGTTGAAGATATAAGATCAGAATTAGATGAAAATCATGTCACTTTTCTTGTCCTTCTGGACTTTTCAAAGGCATTCGATAAGGTCAATCACCTTATCCTTCTTAATAAACTTCGTCAACATTTCAACATGTCGTCTGTGGCTACAAATTTAATTTTATCTTACTTTACTGGGAGAACACAGGCTATGTGTTTGAACAATTCACTCTCAGAATTTCTTCCTCTAGTAAATGGTGTTCCTCAGGGATCGATTTTAGGGCCGCTTCTGTTTTTCCTTTATATAAATGACTTAACAGATATTATTTTGAATTCATCGAAACACTTTTATGCTGATGATATTTAAATTTATAAAAGCAGTCCTCTTGGTCTGATCGAAAACTGTGCCCATGATATAAATGAAGATCTTAAACGAATATCAGAATGGTCGTCGAGAAATGGTTTATCGCTTAATCCTAGCAAATGTAGATGTTTGGTCATTTGGAAAAAAAAGTTAGAGCTCTCTTACTTTCCAACGATTAAACTTGGAGGTTTTCCAATTGAATTTGTATAAACTTCGAGAAATTTGGGTCTGGTATTTAACAGAACATTAACATGGAATGATCATTTAAATAAAATTGTTGGCAAAACCTATGGAGTTTTACGAACTTTTTGGACTGCTCAAAAATGTACACCCCTATCCACGAGAATCTTTTTAGCTAAAACACTAGTCATTCCAGTGCTCTCATATGGCTGTGAAATATATAATAATTGTGATAGTGAAAGTAAAAGAAAGCTTCAAATAGCATTTAACAGCATCATTCGTTATGTTTATAACCTTAGAAAATTTGACCACATATCTCATTTGGAAACTAAACTGTTAGACATAATCTTTTTTTAATTACATTAAGTTTCGTACTCTGTTTCTTTTATATAAGATAATAAAGACAAGGCAACCAACATATCTCTATAATAAGATGAGGTTTTCGGCTTCAAATAGACCAGCTAATTTGATTCTACCGCAATTCACCTGCCAAACATCTGAAAGACAGTTTTTAATTTTTGCTATCCGCCTTTGGAATGCACTGCCGCGCAATCTAGGAGAACTAAATGACTTCAACAAAGTTAAGAAAGAATTAATGCTATTCTTCAAAACTCAAAGCAATTAACTTAATTTCAAATCTTCACCATCCTTTCTATCTTCAAGCAAAATCAAAACGACAATTTCTTTCAATTCTTCATCTCATTCTTTTGTTTTTTGTCTGTACTGTACTTATTTATTTACTTAATATTTTTAATAATATTTTCTTAAACTTTCACAAACTCAGAAGTTTGTCTTACTGTGAAATGTTATGTTGTTAAATGAATAATAAATAAAAAAATAAAATAAAAAAAATTATCCGCAACTGTTCCATATCCCTTAACCTCGTCCTCATACCAATACGATAATACAATCATACATGAACCACTTTATCGCCTTTGTTTGTATACTTTACCGCCTTGGAGAGACATAAACTTATTTTGTCCCTTAAAACGTCAAATTCATCCTCATATGATGGTGTTTCAAGTAGAATTCTAAAAAATATATCGTTACTTGTTTCTGACATACTATGTTACATTTTCAACTTTAGTTACCAAATAGGTATTTTCCCTGAATCACTCAAGACGGCAATAGTAAGGTGAGACTACTGTTGTAAACAATTATCGACCTATTTCACTGTTGTCAGTTTTCTCTAAAATGTTCGAACCAGGTTTTAAAAGTAGAATGTTATCATTTCTAGATAAAACTATTTTTTTCAGCAATTTTCAATTTGGTTTCAGACGCGGAATCTACGGAAGATGCATTGCTTAAACTTTGTGGCGAAATCTATACAAGTGTTAATGAATACCAAACTCCTGCCGCTCCATTTATCGATAAATCAAAAGCATTTGATATGGTCGTTCATGCGCTTCTGTTCAATAAGTTAGATAGGTTTTAGAGGTCTGGCATACTCTTGGTTTGCCTCTTTTTAAGCAATCGTAGACAGAAAGTTAAAATTGGTTCTTATTTGAGTTCAACGTGCTACACAAATGTAGGTGTCCCACAAGGATCTGTTCTTGCATTTGAGGATATTGCACTCTTTTATTCTAGTAACAACCTCCTTGATTTGTATGCAGATGTTAATTATGACCTCGAAATTCTTCGTAATTGGTTCAGTTCTCACAAACTGTCTATCAGCGACAAGACAAGGTTTATGTTATTTAACGTCACTGGTCAAATTTTCTTAAATATGGAGCTGAAGTATCATTCACCTTGTTGTTCAAAATTTCCTCTCAACAATGACTGTAACCATAACCCATGTTTTGTCACATTTAATATTATTGCATGTTGTTCAGATAATTGTTTTACTGTAGAACGTGTAATGAGTTTTAAGTATTTTGGTGTAATCTTAGATCACAAACTGAGTTGGAATGATCACACATCCTATCTAAAGTAGTATCTTAATGCTGTCGTCAGGCTGATGTATCATATTCGCCTCTACTGCAATTCCACATTACTTACTTTAGTGTAAAATGGTTTGTTTAAATCAAAACTTCAATATGGAATTACGTGTTGGGGTGGTACGCACCTTGTTAAAATTGAACCATTACTTTTAGAACAGAAAACAGATAAATCGTAGGACTTCTACCTTTGAGCTATTCAAAAATCTAAAATTACTTCTTTTACGCCATCTATATTTTTACAAGGTTCTTAAAATATTCTTTCAGAAATCCGGGTATACTGCTGCCGGATTATATGGCAGCTACAATTTACGTGTCAATAGCTTAAATCTCGTAAATGTATCCACAATCAATGTTGCACTTTTCTCAAAATTTTATTTTGTTATTGCCTGCCGTTTGTTTAATAAGTTTCCAGAGAGAGTCAGATGCGAGAAGAACGAATCAATTTTTTTAAAGCAGGTTCGACTTTGTCTTTTAACTTTTAACCACCAAAATATTGAACATCTAATTACTCCACTTTTGTAATATCCCACTTCTATATCTTTCATTTACTGTATTTCATTGTAAAATATTAAAAAAAAAATCAAATTTCTACACACTTTATATGAATTCCCCATCGTCGATTATATTGTGTTTCTTTTTTTTTGTTGTTGGTGTAATCGATACTTGTCCTTCTGACAACAGAATGCCCCGAACTAATTCAATAGAAATTTCTTGTAAATTAGCTTATTTACTTTTATACTTACTTATGTATTTTCTATGAAATAAAGATTAAATAAAGTAAAAAAAGTATTCCGTCTATTACCAGAATATTGGTGAAATGAGAAGTATACTTAAAGAGATTTTTGTTACTCTTGTTGAGCACCAGTATGATATTATTGTTTTTACTGAGACATGGTTACACCCATACATCTTTTCGGCAGAAATCTTTAACAGATCATATGTGGTTTATCGGAAAGATCGATGTACATCTATTAGGAGCGGGGAGGGGGAGTTTTAATAGGTGTCTCATCTCGCTTTCTCAACCGGGAGATCACTTAGAGCATCGAACAGCTGATGTTGAACAGGTTTGTGTGTGTATTGATTTAGCTGAGGACGTTCGTTATCAGTTGTTTATTTTAGTATCCTACATTCCGCCTTACAGTGGGTACCAAAAGCACATTGATGACATTGGTAGTGTCGTTGCTCGCCTTGGAACCTCTCAACTACCCTGTATATAGGGAGATTTCAATATTCATGATGTTACTTGGAAGGTTGTTAATGGTGATAAGAATTTAATCCCCTTCAATGTAAACCATGAAAGGGAACAATTGATCATCGACGGTCTTCAATCTCTCAACTTATTTCAGATAAACAATGTTCGGAACAGTTTGAATAGAATCTTAGATTTAATATTCTTAAATAACGAATTTAATTTTATTATTTCAGAAGCTTTGGATCTTATTGATTCCACTCTGATCAAAGTAATAATGTAAGTAATGTTGACGCGTTAGTTGATAAATTTGCTAAATCCAATTTCGTTGCACTTGCGGAATATATAAACAGTTTTAATTGGGATGCACTACTGAGCACCTCCAATTTAAAAGGTAATTACTATGTATTTCTGGGAAAAATTAATTCTGGTCTTGAGTTATTTGTACCTAAAACGCATCAAAATGACCGCTACAGAATTCCGTGGTCAAATAACAGATTAGTAAATTTACGAAATGCGCATGAGTGGGCGCAGCTATGAGCTTGAAGAAATGATGGTTAGAAGGCAAGTAGACATCCTGTGCGTACAAGAGACGAAATGGCGAAACACCGGTAATCGGGCACGTTTCTTGGACGTTAAAACAAAAGCCTACAAGATGTTTTACTATGGATTGGAACAAGGAAAAAACGGAATCGCCATCATCCTTGCGGCAGAGTTACTTGGCAACGTCTTAACCATTTCAAAGTCCAGTGACGGCTCTCAAATTGGTGATGCATGGTGAGGTGTGGAACATCGTAAGCGCATATGCCCCTCAAGTAGGATGCGAACAAAAAGAAAAAGATGCATTCTGGCTAGATTTCCACAATCTTGTCAAAATCATCCCAAAGGAAGAGCTTTTGTTTGTTGGGGGAGATTTAAACGGACATGTCGGGAAGACAAGCGAAGACTATGAAGGCTACCACGGAGGGCTGGGATACGGCACCAGGAACTCTTCAGGTGAAGATATCCTAAACATGTGCAAGTCGTACGGTCTTATAGTGCTAAATACCATGTTCGTCAAACAAAGCCGGCACCTGATCACTTATAGCAGCGGCGGAAATGAAACTCAAATAGACTATCCTTTGGTATCCAGTTTCATGAAGCCACGAGCTAAAGATTGCAAAGTGATCCTGGGAGACACCGTCTCCTCCTGACTGAATTTTTTATGGATGCGAGAAAGAAGTCAAAGCAGCAAACGAAGGTGTCTGAGAGAATCAAGTGGTATAAGCTGGATAAAGGAAAAGGCGAAGCTTTTATTACCATCATGGAAAACTACCTCTCTTCCATTATCGATGAGGTTCCATTAGGGATGAGGGATTCCCTACAACAATCTGGCCTGGAGAAAGCCAAATCACTGCTCGGAACATCTAAAGGCCCCTGCCAACACGCAAAAGAAACCTGGTGGTGGACAGACGAAGCCAAAGCAGTGATACACGAAAAGAAAATGGCTTTCCAAGCTTGGTCAAAGTGCTCCTCTACTAATAGAGAGGAAAAAGCTCGCCGTGAAAAGGTATATAGATATTGCAAAGGTATCGCGAAGAAAAAATGCGCCGAATTCAAAGCGAAAAGCATGGAAGGCCTCTATCAGGAGTTGGAAGAAATATCGTCTTCCGCGTCTGACAGGAACCAGGCTACCCAGGAGCTTCGACAAAACAATTTGAACAAAGGAGCAAATATCTTTAAGATAGCCGCCCAGAGAAGAAGAAATGCTCAGGAGATTCGTTTCCCAAAGTTTATTAACAATGCTGAAGGCCAACTCCTTGTGGAAGACGAAAAAATTCGCCACAGATGGCGACAGTATTGCGAGGAACTTCTGAACGAACAGTTTCCCCAAGTGTACTTTCCAAGAGCCGCCCCGAAACATGCCGAAATATCCGACATCACAGTCGAAGAAGTTCGGTACGCGGTTAAAAACTCCAAGAAAAGAAAAGCTGTTGGACCGGACGGGATACCCTCTGAGTTCCGGAAAAAGATGGGAGACATCGGGTCTAGATGGCTCATGGTTCTTATCTCCAAACTTATGAGAGGCGAACTATGCCTAATCAATGGAGGGAAAGCTATCTTCTTCCATTGCACAAAGGAAAGGGTGATACGCGAAATTGTGATAACTACCGTTCTGTCAAGCTGATGTCGCACACCATGAAGATCGTTGAACGGGTATTAGATAGCCGACTGCGGAAAATAATACGACTATCTGATGACCAGTGCGGGTTTGTCTCGGGTAAATCAACAACAGATGCAATCCAAAGTATAAGGATCATGATGGAAAAGCATCGTGATTCTTCAAAGGACTTGCATATGGTGTTGGTTGATTTCGAGAAGGCCTTTGACCGGCAACCAAGAGATCTTTTATGGATAGCGCTAAGACAAAAAGGAGTTCCAGAAACCTACGTGCGAGTGATTATGGACATGTACGAGAGAGCAACGACAAGAGTAAAATACACCGCAGGAGTCACCGAAGAGCTCGCAATCAAAGTCGGTGTACACCAAGGGAGCGTCCTCAGCCCACTGCTTTTTATAGCAGTCCTTGATTGCTTGCTTGAAGGAAAAGTGACGGACCCCAATGTGCACCAGCTATTCTTTGCTGACGATGGGGCCATTATAAGTTATGATCATACGTCCCTACAACGAGCACTTGATGTGTGGGTGGACATTTTTGAGGGACACGGGTATCGTATTAGTTCAAAGAAGACAGAGTATCTGTGCTGCCCGTTCTCAGCCTATTCCAGACATTTACTTGAATGGAAGAGTGCTTCCCAAGGGTGGATGAAGTGGCGGGAAAACTCCGCCATCTTCTGTGATCGAAAAATGCCCCCTAAGCTGAAAGGAAGGCTCTACACTTCAGTTGTACTTCCGGCGCTCACATACGATTCACAATGCTGGACAATGCACAAAAAGTATGAGAGAAAATTAACGGCAGCTGAGTTGAAGATGATTCGCATGACAGCGGGAGTAACAAAGCGTGACAGAATTAGAAGTTCAATGATCCGAGGAAACCTCCACGTAAAAGAAACCATCACAAGAAAGATAGAGCGCGACCGACTCAGTTGGTATTACCATGTTCAAAGGAGAGATCCTTTGAACCCCGTCCAAAAGGCGATATCAATCAACGTTCCAATTTCAACACGCAAAAAAGGCAGGCCGAAAAACAATTGGTGCAAACAAATGCAAAAACACCAGCATTTGATTGGCCTCAGCGATGAAGTAATCCCAAACCGGGAAGCCTGCCGCTACTTTCTGAGGTCAAACCGGCGGACCCCACAAGCGGACGAGTAGGAATGCAGTTAAGTGGGAAGGTTATGGTCCTACACTTCTGACCATAACGACGCCGGGATAAAAAGGAAAAGAAGAAGAAGAAGAAGTAAATTTACGAAATGTAAAAAGAAAAGCATACTCGGCTTATATTTTAAATAAAACGAACTCTAACCGAGAACTTTGTTTAGTATTCAGAAAGGAATATGAGTTCTTGAATAGATTTTTATATAGGCAGTACATCATGTGAGTAGAGTCATCGGGTCAATCATTTTGGAATTACATTAACACAAACAGAAATATCTCAGGCTTGTCTAGGGTGATGGAATTGAATAATGCAATTTCAACAGATTTGAATCGAGCTTGTGAGTTATTTGCCAACTTTTTCGAGTCGGTTTATAATGATTCTCAAGTCCAACAACGACGAACCATTACTCTAATATTACTGAATCGTTGGATATTGGTGTGTTGCAGCTTTCAAGTGAAGACGTAATAAACGCGTCAATGAAACTGGAATTAAACTGTAGCGGCCTTCTTAAACTTTATCTTATATCTTTTATCCACTTAAAATTAACTTTAATCAATCACTTATCACAGGAAAATTCCTCAGGAAATATTAATTTATTACACCTATATTTAGGGGCGGTTTTAGACAAAAAGTTGAAAACTATCGGCCTATATCTAAGCTTTCTGCAATCCCAAAATTGTTTGAAACAATTGTTTTTTCCCTGTTAAAGGAATTACGAGTATTTTCAGTAATCAGCATGGCTTTGTTCGCGGTAGGTCAAGTACTACAAATTTAGCTTTACAAGTAGATATACTCTACACTGACTTTACGAAAGCTTTTGCTAGAATACATCACATTTTACTATTGGGTAAACTAGAGTCGCTGGGTTTCCACCCTTCTATGCTGATGTGGCTTTCAAATTATTTATGCTATAGAAAGCAATTGGTAACGATTAATAATTTTACCTCTCGTGTAATTGAAGTAACGTCCGGCGTTCCCCAGGGCAGTCATCTCGGCCGGTTGTTGTTTATTTTGTTCTTGAATAATGTTCACGAAATATTTAATTTCTGCGAAGTTTTAATATTCGTGGACGACTTAAAACTGTTTGCACGCATCAATAACATAACTGACTGTATGCGTTATCAACTAGATATATATAAACTGTCCGAATAGTGTAAACATAATGCAATTAAAGCTTAATATTTCTAAATTATTGTATCTTAGCGCCGGTCTTATATAATTATTCTATGAATAATTGTCTGCCCCTTCGTCTTGACGAAGTTAAAGATCTAGGGGTCATATTTGACGCTAAACTAAATTTTACATTACATTACGCCATATCTAAATCTAACTCCTTGTTAGGATTTCTTAAAAGAAATAGCAAAGACTTCCAAGATGTTTATAGCCTTAAGACTTTATTCACCTCGTTGGTCAACCTTATTTATTTAGGATATTCTTCGATTATTTGAGATTCGCCATATAATGCTCAAGAGCTTAGATTAGAAAGAGTTCAAAAGAATTTAACGAGATATGCTATCCGCAAATTGAACATGTTTGAAGAATTTCTTCCTTGTGACGTAAGGTGTAAGTTAATTGGCTTGTAAACCTTGAGTTTTGGGCGAAAGGCATCCTCAGTCATGTTTATTCGCGGCATAATTAATTATCATATTATTTCAGCAGAATTAGTTTTTCTTATAAACATATCCAAAGATCTCTTTGGGTGAGAAATGTACTTTGCGATAGAAGGCATAGAACAAATTATGGTTGTATGGTAGTAATATTGTTTGTCTGAGTAATCTATGAGATGCAAATTCAGTAAAACACATCCACAGTCCCCTGACATTAATAAAAATTACGAGTAGTAACATTGTTTGTCTGAGTAATCTATGAGATGCAAATTCAGTAAAACACAACCACAGTCCCCTGACATTAATCCAATCGAGAACCTTTAGTCAAAGCTCGAACGAAAAATTAGGAACCGGGTGATAACCAACAAAGAAACATTAAAAGAGGTTCTTTAACTGGAATGGGATTTAAAAGCCCGGAATTTACGAAAAAACTGGTCAATAGTATGCAGAGTATAACAGGTTGTTATAAAAGTCGAAGGTGGTGCAACTAAATTCAAGATAATAGTTGAAAGAAATTCAATACTTTTCTGCATGATTTCCTTTTGTGCGAGTAGTTTTGTGTTATGAATAATTCTTGTATTTCATTTCTTTTTCTTTTTTAAATACATCTGTCAATTTGATCATGATCATTTTTTTTTATTTCAAATGCAACTTTAGGAATTGAAGTGCCTGACCAAATAAAAAAAAACAAAATAATTAAACATGGATCATTTTTATTTCGTAATTTTTGGAAGTTTACTTTTTGTGTGAATAATTCTGTGAGTATGTGTATATCTTATGAGATTAATTTAACTTTAGTCACAATAATAATTATCCCAATAATAAGTTTTCGTATATGTTTTGAAAAGAAAGAAATTGTAATGCCAACAAAAATAAATAAAATTCTGAAGAATTTTAAAATAAAGGATAGAAGAGTTATGTATACAAAAGTCAAAAGTTCAATGCCAACCTAGTGAAGCGTTTAGCCACCTTCAGTCTGTTATATACATGATACGCATGTAAAAAATGCTATCCAAACAAAATATGCAAACGACTTCTACGGACAGTTTTCCTATCAAAGTTTAAAACAATAAAGATGACATTCATCTAGTTTGCCAGTTCTCTTTCTTCAGAAGTTTTGTTGTTTTTGCTTCCGCATTCGGCCGACAACAAGTCATCAAAAATGAAAACATCACTATAGAGAGAAATTCGAGGCAAAGCTCTTGCTGATGAGTTCAGTGCGAAAGCGTCTGAAAGGTGGTACCCAAGAGGAAGCCGAATATTGGAAATGGCCTGTAGGCTTCTGCAGAATAACTTATACATTTAGGTAACTTTCCTAAATGTTTGCATGGTTAGAAATGGATTTAATACGCAGTGGCTATGAAGTCCATAGTTTGACAACATAAATTAAAAGTAAACGTGATTATTTCAAATGCTGGTAACGAAAATAACAATATTTAAATGATTAAAAACGAGTTTGTTACACAAGTAGCATAAACACTGTTTTGCAAATAATTTTATGTTTGAGTATAGAGTTTCTTGTATTAAAGGTGAAATACCTCATTGTATGCTACTTGTATTTTAAGCTATAAACAACATCAGCATACCCAAACAGCGTCGTACAACTATTCTCTCCGATAGCACCAGATTCAATGGCCATGCATTTATTGATTGTGCATTTCGTCGTTTTCACTTCGTCTTCATTTACCATCTCTAGTATTGGAGGCATCGAGATCATTTTCAGGCGATTGTTGTTCATCTACGAAAAGGTTATTAATAATACGTTTCTAGATGCCGACCCTTTGAAACATTAATTTTTTTTAATTTGTTCCAGAGTTTTGTGGCGGGTAAGGAGGCATTAAGATTTTACATGTTCGTGTTACCAAAGTTGCGTGTTTTCGCGTTTGTTTAAATGCTTCCCAGTTGGCATTGCTTTCATTACTGTGCAGTTTGCTGCGAATTTTAATTACGTTGATGACGTCAGAGGTGAACTGTGGCAGTTCTGGCTCAAAACTATTAATGTTTCTATCGGTACATATTGATTAAACAATCGGGTTAAGATGGATTGAAAGGTAACAACTTTTTTATGTAAGCCCCTGCCCAACATCGCGCCATCGGCAAGATCAGCCCATTATTATATCGAGCCATCGTCAAGCAGGTCATACGACCCTTCAACAAGAACAATTTTGTAATTGTGCGCCCAAGACATCAGTTCTATCAGCTAAGCTGTAATTAACTATTGTACAATTTGTTTTTGATAACCGCTGTTTTTCTTTTACTCGCTTGCTTGTTCTCGAAGTTCGCTGAATTCCTAACAGTTTGAAATTTTGTTTGTCATAGATTTTATTAGAAATATTAGGTTTAAACTACGTTTCACTCAGACATATAACATCAATACATGAATTTGACAACCTGTATTTTAAAGAGCTTAATTTAGTGTCATTTAAAGTACTGCATTTAGTAAAAAATGCTGAGCCCACTAAATCGATGGCAAATAATATTTACCATATTTACCACAGTTTATGTTAATTTTTCATACTACGCAACTCATTAGAGGGAAAAGTTAAAACATCCATAATGCAAAATAAAAATACAATAAAAAATATTGGTGAAGGTGATCCAAAGAAATGTATTCTTAACGAGAATGCGAGAAGAGAATGAATAATTACAATAAGAAAGTGTTTTTGAATAAGTGCGGGTGGATTTTGAACTGGAATCAAACAATCTGTGTACAAAATAATTTTTTTTATTGGAAAGGCCCATATACTTGTATGTATGTATAGAATATGACATCGTTCAAATGCCCGCCTCGGTGGTTGTTAGCGATGACGTTTGCTATGTTCAAAAGAATTGGTCGATTGTGGTTTATTCCCATAGACCTGTGACTTCGGAAAACCCCAGAAGAAAATATCTAGAATGTCTGCATGACATTGGTGGCCCATTCACGTCACCTCTGCGAGAGGTAACTTTACCCTCAAATCATTCATACAGAATGTCAATCGTGGCATCTGCTGTGTGTACGTAGCGCTACCCTGGTCAAATCACATGTCGTCTAGGTCCATACGGTATATTTAGGACATAAGAAATTGGTTATCATCGTTCTGTAGCGTTCGCCATTGACGATGATCGCCTCACCAACGTTGTTTTCGAAAAAGTACAGGTCAATGACGCCGCTGCACAGTGGTCGATTTATAGTTGCTAGCTGGACTTAATTCGGATTTATTTTTTTTTTGCTATTATGTATTAGCATTGTGATTAATAATTAATTTAAAATCATTTCCATGACTTCAGGGATTGATAATTTGTGTTTTCGGGTTGGAAGATGTCGCAATACACTTATTTGTGGATCAGAAGATACCAACATCGAATGGAGTACATCGGTATTTGTTGCGATTCGGGACATCTTTCTTGAAAACCCGCTTCGAAAGATTTTATAATCTTTTTGACGGGCTTCTAAAACACCTTCCGAAAGCTGTCCGATAGGAATTGGAAAACTCCCAATGATGTCAGCACCATGTATCAGAATTTTGTGGACGCTAACAGGCATTTTGTACCAATTATATTTGGAAACAAATAATTTAGCTGTGTCCTTAGGAGATGCTTTGCATATATAGCAAACTGAGCTTGCCCTGTTCTCCATTACAGCATTACATGTTTTGCCATCGACCATCGTTTTAAAAAAAGTATGATTGAAGTATGAAAAAAGTATATTGAATAAAGTTACTCTTGTGGCTTCTAGACAATTTATTTCGGCTTTCATACGGTTAAACTCTCTTGTTATTGTCCCAATATTTTCCTTTGTGAATTCGAAACGATGGACGGCAGTATCTTGAAGAAGATGTTTTTGAATTAATCCAAATACTTTCAGATCCAAAACCAGTCTTTTTTATTTCTAGAGGTACTATGCAAGTAAGCACAATATCAGAATCACTCGCTTCAGGATTTATCAAAATCCTGAAGTCCATCACATCCCCATTTCCAAGAACATTCTAAGCTATCACCGTTTTGTAACTGGTTTTCAAAACTTCCAAAGTGTGCAGTAGACAAATGTTGAAGTGTCAAGTCCAACAACGGCTGTAGTTTAATTTCACATATGGTTTCGGATATAGTCAAAAAATTACTTGTTGGATAACACTCTTGCTTTATTTCTAAAATAGAATCGTAGGTTGGGTAAATGTTAGCATTTCTTGCTTTTGCACTTTTTTGAAGTAGCTGATATTGGTGTTTTGTAAGTTTTAAATCGGTTATAAGAGCTAGAGCTTCTTCAGATGTATAAGGTTTGAGTGAATTCTGAGTTTCAGGTTTCTTCATCTATTTTAGAGTTTTCGACAACCTTTTTAACTTAACGACTTCGGCTTTAGACCGATTTCCTTCCATTCTGAGTTTCGACTCAACAGCAAAAGATAATCCTCGGTCGATCTTTCCATAATGTTTTGAATTTTTTTTTTCGCCCTGTTGCCACAATCATGAAATTCCTTTTCTAGTCTTCCTTGTCTGGAAGTTGTTGGCACATGAATTTCAGGCAACGGAATCAGGAATTCTTTTTGCAGCCAAAGCTCTTCCGATTTTAAAAATCGTTCTGGTGACATTTTTTTTCCTTATATGTATTTCTTAAAGAGATCAGATGTAAATGTTTTACGGTATTCCAGACATTTTCTTTCATCAGCTTCATCAAGAACAGTTATTGACTTTGCTGTCATAACGTACTGCAAAACAGCACTTGCATAAACCGTTACCGATGATTTAAAAAGATGTTCACTTTGAATAAAGAAGAAAACTTCTTTACACAAAGGGAATTGTCGCCCTGAAAAGGGCGGGTTGATACCTGTAGGAGAAGAAAAAAGAATGTTGCGCTGAGTTTCGGCACTTTAATTAAGCATTATTTTAAAGGTGTTGATAAGATCTTTAAATGAAAAAAAATTCACGATGTCACTGTATTGCACTTTTTTTGTATTAACCGATATATGAAAGAAAAGTTAGCCCGTCACAATAAAAAATGTACTCCTTCATTTAGCACATAATCCCAGAGGCAATTTTTTTTTTTGGTATAAATAGTCTGAATTTAAAAATACTTACCAACAGCATACACTGACATATTTGCTACAAATAATTATCTCACTTTTTTTCACTAGAACACTTGTAAACGCACGAAAGGTCAAATTGAGAGTGAACAAAGCTCTATACATTACATTGAGATGCTTCTCATTGATAAGGTAACGGAAGTTTATTTCATTTGTTGGTTCTTTCTTGTTATTTGGGTGTTTGGCTTTAAGTCTAAGGGATTTTTTTTTTACAGTTACAACATTTTTTTTTTACTTATGACCAGCTAGTGTTGTACTAAATCGACCAGCGTGGCCGGCTCAAAATCCACACCAAACACACAAAACTGTTTGAGTATGTGTTGTCACCTGGTGAACCTCGTGCGGATTTTTGTCTTCCTATATACGGCCATTTTTCTTGTTAACACAACTTTTTATTCAAAAATTCCGTCACTAAATATGATTTTTCAGTTAAATTTGGAGGCTCTTCCAAACGCTCTGAAGCCCAGTCAGCGAACAAACGGCATTGTTTCTGGGCATTAACTTTGAGTTCCTGGGTCAGTATAATCTTGTAGGTCCAAGCCCCGTCGCGAAAATTCGGCAAATTGACGTCTGCGAAAATCCGAGTGCTTGTGCAGGGCGAGGAATCGACTGCCTCGGTTTCTGTTGTACACATTCACGGACCATGGCGATATTCTCAGCCGATCTTGAATTCCTTGCACGCACGAATGTTGGCTGATGGAATACCGAACCCGTCATTTTAAATTTGGTCACCAAACGCTGAAGAGAAGGCTGTGAACAGCCACCACGTCCGCTGTTGAATGGGCGCAAAGTGCGCAACTTACGCAACGTTTGTACTAATGAACTCTCATTTCGATAATAAAGTTTTATTTGAATATGCTGTTCTATCGTGTAAGTTGTCATGGTAATTTAGCATCAGTAGCTGAATAATAAACAACATATTTGACAGATGTCGCCAAAACAAGATGGCCGCCATATGTGGTCAAAATCTACCGGCGCCAATTGAAAAGACGTTTATGAGTTATACAGATTCGAAAAAAAAGAAAAGTACATATTAGGCGAAGTAGCAACAGCAAGAAAATCATCTGGCAAGCCTTTCCACTCGCTGTCTTCCTAACAACATTCTTATTCGAGGAACCTAAGTTTCTAGGAACCATCTTAGATAGCTTCTTTGGTTAAAGCATTTTGAGTCAAAAACCACCAAAGCGATGTCAGTTTTTTGGCAATGCAAGGATACTTTTGGCGAAGCATGGGGCTTACCGCCGGAAAAGGTCCTCTGGATTTACACGGCAATGATAAAATCGATAATCTCATATGCATCAGCTGTCTGGTGGAATAGGCTAACACGCAACCACGTCGCGACCTCTTTCACCAAATTCCTATCTCAGCTGAACGGGGGCTTCCTCCCAGCACGCCGGGAGTTGCTATGGGTGCTATGATGAATCCTCCACCCCTTGACATATACATATATCAGAGCACTGAAAACCGTGTCTTGTCTCAAGAGAAATGGTTTTGGTACTACTCGCTTTGGAGTGACAGTGTACTTATGCAAGAAATATCCTACGACCCCTGTCTCATGGATATGCCTTCCGTCACATTGACACCTGCCATCCTACTGTGCTAAATTTCTCAGTAAAATTTTCATAGCATCAGAACTGGCTCTGGCAAGATACCTAACCTGGAATGGACTATTTTCGCATTTGTACAGATGGCTCCAGGACTGTGCGGGGGTCCGGCGCTGGGGTTTTCTTTGAGCGCGAAATCATTCGTTAGGAAAATATGCGACTGTTTTTCAATCAGATATATACGTAATTCTAATGGCCATGCACTATGTTGTGGAGCACAAGTGGAAGGGAAAAAGCATATGTGTCTGCAGTGACAATCAAGCTGTACTCAAAGCTATGTCCAACCGTCCATCTAGCTCCAAATAAGTGCATGAACTCAAGACCTTTCTGAACAAAATTGGAAGACTAAATTCACTAAGAATTGATGGATCCCAGAAAATGAGGTCTCCGATGAACTCGCTAGGAGGAGCCGGAAGGAGAGTTTCTCAGGACCTCAAACCGCCTTAGATCTGCCTGCTTCCACGGTTAAATCCGACACCAAGGATTGGGTCACTAATGCATGCAGTCGTAAATGGAGGGAATATCCAGGATGAATAAGCGTGTACGGCCTGATGTCTGCAAGAAGACCGCAACATTCTTCTTATCCTTAAGAAGAAATGATTACAGAAGGCTTGGGGGCATCTCTACGTGTTTGACATCAATGAAACGCCTACCTGTGCTTGTTGCGAGGTGGATGGCACAGCAGAATACTTTCTCTGCGTCTGTCCCGCCTTCGCTCGCGCACGGTGGCGCGCCCTTGGGGCCGACGTTGTGTGTGCCGAATCTGTTGGCTCTAGATTAGATTGTGATTAGAAAAGACTTTATTTTTCCATTTGATTTACTAGCTTAAGGTATAACAAAATCAATATGCATGGCATTGCCGTCTGCCAGATTGACAATTGTACTAATAGCTCCTCATCTAATTTTAAGTCTTTCTATTTCTTTAAGCGATTTCAAAAACTTCTGTGCTTCAATGCTTTCTATATTTTAATGCAATCTTGCAATATGCAAATAGCTTCTTGAAATCGATTTCGTTGAGAAATGATATCATATCCTCCTCCGATAAAAAGTCCTTTTCGAAAACACTTCTCTTAGTTTCTCTTAGGAGTGGGCACTTGCCCAAGAAATGCAATTTCTTTTAAATTTCCTTTAAATTGCACATACTACAGAGTATATGCAGGTCTTCTCTATGCGGCACGAAATTGAGCCTTAAAAGTTCTCCTCGGAGTTTGAACATTGTTGAAATTTCTTGTATAGTATGGATGACTTTAAAATAGTTTCTACCCTCTAGGTTGTGATTTTGCCGGCTGTATGTGCTACGATGTAATGATCCCGCCGCCTCTTCTAAAAACTTCTTTCTGGCCTGAAGGTCGGCTTGTTCTATTAATTTATATAATGATTTTTCCCAGTTCCTATCTTCCCCGTTCAGCTCTACTCCACACCCACCTGCTAATTCCAACCACTCCTCGTACCATGGATTTATTCCTAATTGCTTGTAGGGCAACTATCTTGGGAAGTCGATTATCTGGCATTTTCCCCACCCTTAATATGTAGTTGACTTGCAGTTTGAGTGTTTTCACAAATAGTGGAGATAAGCCTGTTTCCAGCATAAGCATATAGTTCGGTGTATTAGGAGGGAGGTGGAAAATCTTTTCAATGAAAAACCGTTGTAGTTTCTCTACCTCTTCATAGGGCCTATATCCCCATACCTGAGCTCCGTAGAGCATTATTGCCTCAGATGCGGCTTCAAATACCTTAAATTTGCTGCTGTGGTATATTGAAACAGTTCTTCCACGATACATTAATTGCGTTCTTAGATTTTGTAAGCTTTTCATGTAGATGCTTCCTTATTACTTGATAACAGGATTCCCAGGTACTTGTACTCTTTTACTACTTCTATTCTTTCTGCACTGAAGTTCCATTTTTCATTGTATGCAGATCTATCTCTTCCTTTTTTAAAAACCATTATCTTTGATTTTTCCAAATTTACGATTAAACTCCATAGCTTGTAGTACTCATATAAACGATTTATCATCGATTGCAGGGATTCCGGTGAGTTTGCCAGCAGCACGATATCGTCCGCGAACAGAAGGGCTTTAAAGGTAACTCCTGAAAATTCAACTCCTCCAGGCAGAAAGTCTACAATATCATCTTTGTAAAGGGCAAATAGGTTGGGAATCAACGGACATCCCTGTTTTACCCCTGCCTTCGTCTGGAACCATTCTGATAACGCCTCACCGTTCGACACAGCTGTCTTAGTATTTTCGTATAGATTTTGTATGACCCTTCCAAATTTCGATGACATTCCCATTCCATATAGTTTGTAAAACAGGGCGTTTCTGTTCACTGTATCGAAAGCCGCTTTAAAATCCACAAAAAAATGCGTAGAGTTTCCTATTTTGATTCATATATGTAGCTGCTATACTATTCAATACAATTATATGGTCAATTGTTGAATAACCAGATCTAAAGCCGGCTTGAAATCCTTTTAATTGGTTGCTGTTTTCTATCCATGTATTTAGTCGCCTCTGCAGTATTGTTGCGAAAATTTTGTAGGATGCATTTAGGAAGGATATGCCCCGATAATTAGCTGGATCCACTGTTGTGAATAGGGAAAATCAGAGCTTCTTTGAATCGTTGCGGTATTATTCCATGATCTAAAATGTTGTTGTATAGGCGAACAAGGTTATCTTTAAAACCGTTGGTGCTGTACTTGATGAATTCGGTTGGTATGCCATCCGATCCTGCTGCTTTCTTATCTTTCAGACAGAGAAGCACTGCATTAAGATCCTGATGAGTTATCGGGCCATCCAAGATGTTGTTACGGATGTCTGGTGTCGCATATTCGAAATTAGAACGGCTCAATGGCGGGTTCAATAAATTCTTGAAATATTCATAGAGTATGTTCGTTGCCAGACCCCTGTTGATCACATACTTGTTTCCGTTGAGTTCCTTCACTAGCTTCCAGAATTTTGATGAACTACTACAGCGTCCCAGTTTATACGCCTCGCTTTCGTAATAAGTTCGCCTCCTTTGTTGCATATGTCCTTGAATTCCTGATCGGCTTTAAGATAAGATTTCTTAAGCGTATCTGTGTTGAATGTACGGAATAGTTATAACCACGCAAACGATGCTACTCTAGCTTTCTGGCAATTTTTATCAAACCACGGTTCTCTATTTTGATTGTATGTACCTATGTTTGCAGCTTCATTGGGATACGATTCTTTTATAATTTGTTCGGTCTCCGCAATGCTCGTAATCTGTTGTCCTTGCATTTTCTCCTCCATTTTCATTCTAAACAGATTGGCTTTATTGTCCTTCCATGTCAGCTTTGGAATCACCATCATTTCCCTAACTTGATCGTTCACCGCTGATGAATAGGTAAACGTGACGGAGATTGGGAAGTGGTCTGAATATGGGGCTTGTTTCACTTCAAAATCAGTGATATGATCATTCCATTCACCCTTTGACAGACAGTAATCTATAACTGATGCGCTGTTGCCTCTAATAAATGTCAGCTCTCCCTGTTCGTCACTTAGAGTGGTACCATTTAGAATTCGGAAGCCAAAAGAATCGCAAAACTCTACAAGCTTCCTTCCCCTTTCGTTACATAATGCATCCTTAGACCGCCGCTCTGTGCTGATCTTATC
The DNA here is from genome assembly GCA_958301585.1 of Merodon equestris. Classification (NCBI taxonomy): domain Eukaryota; kingdom Metazoa; phylum Arthropoda; class Insecta; order Diptera; family Syrphidae; genus Merodon; species Merodon equestris. The sequence continues at coordinate 94,536,974 of OY284413.1, forward strand.
GTTTTCCATACCACTGATTTCTCCAAGCCGCGCATTCAAGTCTCCGATTATAATCACATTTTGTTCGTCGCAACATATCATTGCCTCTTGTAGTTTCTCGAAATCCCTTTCCCAGTGGTTACAGTTGAGATATGTTGGAAATATATAGAATTTCTTATTATTCAACCACAGGCTTAAATATGTAAGCTGTTCTATCGTTCTGAGCTCGCAGCAGACCTCCAAATCCTTCTTATAACCAAAGTAGCATCCTCCACTAGCTCTTCCCCTTGCATGTCTTCTTGTGGCAGGTATCCAATAGAACTCATATTTTAGGAACTTATATTCAAAGAGATTGTAGTTTTTTTCCGTTGTGAAGGTAAGCTCTACATCACTAAAACTCCTCCTCACTTTTCTCTCGGCAACGGAGAAAATACAATGTCTGTCTGGTAGTACAATGGAACTGTATTTGCATCTGAGTGCTCCAACAGGTAGTAGAAGCCTCCAACAAAAAAAAATGTACACCTTGTGTGCACAAGAAACAATTGCTTTTTGTATTGAAAACTCAGAACGCTGTTTAAAAGAACAGTTTGGAAAAGTTATTCCCCAGTGACATTGAATGGGTGCGGAGGGCAAAACTATTGTTGCCCTTGTCCGGGGCATACGTTCGATAGTCCGAAATGAACTTATAAAGAGATTTTAAGGCAAGTTAATTTAGGAAATGGGGCTCAAATTCTTCGAACACCTGCTCTATTCGCCAGGTCTAGCTCCCAGTGACTTCTACCTCTTTCCTCGGCTCAAGGAAAATATCCGAGGCAAGAAATTCGAAGGCGACAGCGAAGTTATGGCCGCAGTTGAGGCATTTTGGGAGAGTAAAGACAAAGAATGGTTTCTAACGGAATCCTGGACTTAGAAAAAGATGGACTATATGTAATGCCTTGTTAGGAGACTATGTAGACAAATAAATCATTTTTTTAACTATATTAGTGAGAAGAACTATATCAGGTGTTCATTACCAATCCGCGGTTTTATAATATATTGCGCTATGGGAGATATCAGATCACGGTGAGCTTGGATATCTCTCAACAATTCTTGATGACTGCATTCATGACATGCAATTTTACCGTGTCACGTTGTGGCTAGCGATGAACAGCATAAAAATGTAACTATTTTCCCAAAATAAAGCTCTTAATTTAAAAACAACACGGCGAATTCCCATTTTAGTACTTCATAAAACTACTACAATCATATGCGAGTGTTGTTCAAAAAATAAAGTTGACTTTTTATTTTTCTCGGAAAATTTTATTAATTCATCAATATCCTCCACTTCTAAATAACCCTGCTTTTACATAATCCTCGAAGCACCTCCGATACGTGTTTTTTTTACAAAGCCTCGAGTCCTTTCAGCGATGTTGTCTTTATTTCTTGGCAAGAGAAAAAAGCCGCAGAGGACGACATCCAGTGAAGACGGTGACTGACTCATGATAACGGTATTGTTTTTGGCCACAAAAATATTCACAACGCTTCATTGAGAGGTTTTCATATTCAAAATATGATAAATACTGATATTTTAAATATTGATATGCCAATCACTGTTTCAACGTGTTCGTCCGTTGTTTACATGTTGGGGCTAGGGTATCGTCGTTAACATCTTCTGAGTCTTCTATGAAAAGCTTGTATCACATATGGATATTTTTTTCTCAGAGTAGACTCGCCAAATGCAACAGTCAACACTTCTACGTTGGAGCACATATTTAGTTAAATTTTTGACACAAAATTTAATACTGATTTTTTTATTTTTTTTTCTATAGCAAAAAATCGCCAGGAACCTTAAAATCCTAAAATACGTCTTACTTTCATATATGTGGTAAGACGTGCGCATGGTTACATGATCATGGTTCTTCGGGCCGATCGTACCGCTCCGTTGTGCCGGTTGTCGTCGTCGGCATAGAAGTGTTAGAATTTTTACCGCGTTAAAATTTAAAATTATTAATTTGGTTTAAATTATTATTTATAAATGGGATCTTTGGGTTAAATGTTTTAGTATTTTATCGTCGGGCTTTGAAATGTCCAAAAAAGGATATACATTGCCGGGATATAATTATCTTGGTCCTGGCAATAATATATTTAATGTAAATGTTGTAAATTCGACAGATTTTGTTTCCTATATTCAGGACTCAGAATATGAGTTGGCTAATTCATCTGAAGATATAAGAGAGGCGGACAGAGAAGCAATTGGCAGTGTCATTAAAGATTTTAAACAAACTGGTCGTGTTGCAGATTTAGCAGGATTTCTCGGTATTGGAATTAAATATGGTGTTGAAAGTGTGTTTGGTGTACATTACCCGAATCTTCTTCTTCTTCTTTTCCTTATTCCGGTGTTGTTATGGTGTAGGACCATAACCTTCCCACTTAACTGCATTCCTACTGGACCGCTTGTGGGGTCCGCCGGTTTGACCTCAGAAAATAGCGGCATGCTTCCCGGTTTGGGATTACTTCATCGCTGAGGCCAATCAAATGCTGGTGTTTTTGCATTTGTTTGCACCAATTGTTTTTCGGCCTGCCTTTTTTTTTTTTTTTTTTTGATCTTACTCTTACAACACCGGTGATCTCCAGTCGTGTCAACCCACCCACTGATTTGCATGTACACTTGTGGGGTAGTTTAATGGTGGTATATGTGTTCCTAGGCTCACCTTGGTGTTTTCTAAATTGCCTAGATGTGATTTTTGTTTACCTTTGTTTTAGTCGCCTTTTACGACAAGCGAAAGGTATCGCTGCAGGTGTACATTACCCGAATATGAGTGGCAAATCCAGGACATTAGCACAAACGATATTTGCTCAACTTGAGAAACACATTGCAGACCTGGGGACAAGACAAGAATATAAAAATAGATACGTAAATTTCCAAGCATTTAAAAAAGGACCAGAGTGTAAACAATTATATGAAGCATATAGAGCTCCGCATGGACATTATTATCAACAACTAAAATTCGAATATCAATCTAATAATCCGAATACAATTGTGCGGGATATACCCGTTGAAGACGATCAACCTGGACCGAGTGGAATTAATAAGAGACCCGCCGATACCGGATCCGACCCCGATCCCACCAAGTTACTCTGTCTTGATTCAGCTGTTGGAGGTGCAGATACAGGCGAGGACTCTAGCCAATTATCACCTGATACTATTGAATTCTTTGAAAATATTGTTGGTCGTCCTGATACTGGTAACGTTACTGAAACTGCTCATAGAGCATCGACTGGACCTGCAGCTATTGTAGCAATGGATACGTCGGAAAGTGGATCGTCGCGTGGACCGAATACGGGAGCAAGATCTGGAGCAAGTGGAGTTGCTGGATCGTCATCGTCAACCATTTCAGATTTGATATGGGTTCATCCAAGTAGTCCGTCTCCGCCTAGTATAGCCCAATTTAAAAAAAAGTAGAATTTTAATAACATACGGATATAGTACGGAAAACATTCAATTAAATGATCCCGATTATGTAGAATCCCATTGGCACTGAATCCTGTAGATTTTTAGCCATTTTATTTAAGTCATGCAGAATTTGAAAGTTTACCATTTGAATCGAAAGTCGTTGAAGTGTCATGTAAAATAACACCATTGGGTACGAGAACTGCATTTGATACAGGTACAACGCTTAGCGGGACAGCTAATTCAGAATATGTTCCAAATGGTATGTGAGGGCTTGAACGTTAAATTTTATGGTCGAAATAAAGAATATACAGTTGAAAGTACAAATCCTATGAAACCAACTGGTTTAAAGGTAATAAATCCTAAAGAAATGGCAAAAAAATATTATGATCATATTGGTAGTAATTCTTTATGTGTACCGCAACCAATTGAACAATATTATGTTCACGAGTGGAATCGATCATCAAATCCAGATATTCGTAAACTTCCTGAATATCAAATTCATAATTATGGCGTCCCGAGAATGGACGAAAAAGTACATAAATTTTTAGTGAATCAGGCAATAGGAACGGAAATTATTCATTATAAATATAAACCACAAAACGGGTTAATAAAATCAACTAAAGATCACTTTGTTCCGTGGAATCGTCGAGGTGATTCAGTAGAAACAACTTTCGCTCGACCGAGATCAATGGTATTACAATTTTTTAATTAAGGTGGAAAACCAGTTATTGGTGATGTGGGACTTGGTGCGGACAAAGATTCGTATGTATTAATAAACCAGATAACAGAAAACTACTATCGCAAAATTGAGAATTATGGTGCTTTTCATCCAGGTCGAGGTGCGACAAGTTTTAAAGAACAACCACAGGTGCACGTTGGCCTTGTTGCTACGCCACAGTTAAATCCGGCTACAGCAAACGTATCTTATCTAAAAAGTGCCTGTTATTGGAAAGTTGAATCTGAATGCAAGATTGTATTTAATGTTGATTCAGCATTTTCTAAAAATAACGCAAACAGTTGGCCTTTAGAGGTTACTTTTGTGGAAAACGCAGATCAAAATTATACAGATGGCCAGTGTTTGTTTGGCAATACTGATACAAAAAGCGGAAATATAAAAACCAGAAATAAAACGAGTAAAGTTAATAATATCGATGACGACGATGATTACGACTTTCTTGATAAAGAAACTGGAAATTTAAAGTTATAAATAAAAGATTAAAAAATTTATGTTTATCGTTTTTTATTCAACTATATTGTATTTTTCAGTAACATATACGCAGATAATGGGTGTGGTTTTTTATTCAAATTTTTTAATGTATTACATGGTTTCCATGTATATGAATACATTCTCGATCTAAATGCATCATCCTTTGGGAATACGTCGTTATTGGAAAGAACAATAACCGGCGTACGTGTAATTACTGCATCAGGAGCATATTTTACTTTTGCGTTTACCGTGTCGCCTCCAAGAATCATTTTCAATGTCTCGGTTGCACACGGTTCCATTATTGGTTCATTCCATAATATTATTCGCCCGTCGACACATTCCATAAGTGGAAATCCACAATATCTATTGAAATTGCCCATTTGTCCAAAGTTTATAAAATAATGTATGTAATTATCAAAGAAGAATTTTTTACCGGCATTAGGTGCAGATAATATAAAAATAGTATTTTTTTTGGCACCCGCTTATCTAGTACATTTAACAGATTATTTAAAAATTCGATAATCTTAGTTTCATTATAGTCAAATTGGAATCTTAATAATTTGTCTAAAATATTAACTGATACATTTATTTCGTAATAATAGTCACTTATATTGCCTAATGGAGCATTAAATAACAAGTGTTGAGGTTCACAAGTTTCAAAATATTTGTACAATTCACAAAATGATTGTTCATTATAATAGTTGTTTACAATCTTTATACAATTTCTAACGAATATACTGTTAATACCATCTTCTTCTTTTCCTTTTTCCGGCGTTGTTATGGTCAGAATTGTAGGACCATAACCTTCCCACTTAACTGCATTCCTACTGGTCCGCTTGTGGGGTCCGCCGGTTTGACCTTAGAAAGTAGCGGCAGGCTTCCCGGTTTGGGATTACTTCATCGCTGAGGCCAATCAAATGCTGATGTTTTTGCATTTTTTTGCACTAATTGTTTTTCGGCCTGCCTTTTTTTTTCTTTTTTTTTGTGACACGGGCATGCTCCTGATTTTTTTTTTTTTGATCTTACTCTTACAACACCGGCGATCTCCAGTCGTGTCAACCCACTGATTTGTATACTTGTGGGTCAGTTTAATGGTGGTATATGTGCCCCTAGGCTCACCTTGGTGTTTTCTAAATTGCCTAGATGTGATTTTTGTTAACCTTTGTTTTAGTCGCCTTTTACGACAAGCAAGAGGTATCGCTGCAGGGATATTCTTAACCCGTCCCTGCACGGAATATACTGTTAATGTCATAAAACTTAAAATTACCCTTTAACTATATACTAGTAGAGAAGATGTGCGTCACTGGCGCTGTTGGCCGTTGAAGAAGAAATTTTATGATTTTATCACCTTTTCCTCCTTTCGTATCCCGGGAATCTTTTTCAAGTCCTGTGCTGCCGTCTGTAATAGTTTCGAGGTCAGTTGCTCCTTTGGATCCACACCAGAGGAAGTCAGGAAGGTTGACCTGTATGTCGCCTCCTTCCACCATCGTTCCTGGGGAATTCCCGAGATCTACGAGAAGTTGTAGATATCGAGTTTGATTACTCGGTATCCACATTCTCCGGGCGTGCTCCAAGTAAGAAAGGTATCTCCGTCCCTTTTGGAAATATTTTGGGATATTAACCCAGTGCTCGAGACTAAACTCGTACGAGGAAACAACTCGTCGAGAATACCTCCTCCCGAACAATGGGCATTGCCTGAAGTAATCGGCAAATCCACATCGGCAGCTTGAGTTTGAATAGGCGCAGTCATGGATGACGTGGAAGTGGTCGTCGTGATGGGCAATGCACAGGAAACTTCCCTCAAAACGTCTATATAAGAGTCCATGATCCAATCTGACTCTTCTATTGTGAGGCAATGCTCCGTAAACGTCGTGTAGTATTCGTTTACGAAGAGGCTTCTCACGAAATCCTATTAAAAATTTAAAATAATATTAATTAAAAATCATTATTATAAAATTGTTATTTTCTTACCTTTAGCGAACAAGTTCTTACATCTATCTGAAGCTGTTGAAGGTTTTCTATGATAGATGTAATCCCTTGTTGCATCTCGAATAAATTCTTCTTCAGGTTGAACTTCTTCTCCTTCACCGTCGTTTTCACTAATAGTCTCATTGTATTCACTGCCGTCTGCAGAAACTCGTCCGTCCACATCATCAGAATTATGCTTAAAATACTTAGCATATTGTCTATAGGGTCCTGTCCGGCAATTATCTCTTCCACCGTCTTTTTTTTCTTTTGTTGTTGTTGTTTTTGCCTGGTAACTGCTTTCCTCTTCTGAGCAAATTTCCTCTTGAACGTGGCCAAATTCGTAATCGTCTCTTGTGGCTTCCGAACGCTTCCGATGTTCCTGGCTCTGGCTCTCAAATATCAATGGTTGTCCGCAAGAAATTTCCTCCCCCGAAGAAGTTATCTCTTCTGCGCTTTCTTCTCGGGCCTCCTGTGGTACTTCTTCCACTTCCCTCGTTGGCACTTGATTCCTTTTCTTCGGTAATGGCATTTTCGCGTTCAGGTCTATAAGTATAACTACAAACACTGGTGCGTTCAATTGAAACGAACATTGGTTTGTAAAGAATAAAATGCAAACACAGAAGTATTTATGCAAAAAATTTGAAGTATACTGAAATTCACACATGTAAAATTATAACACTTTTATGCCGACGACGACGACGACGACAACCGGCACAACGGAGAGGTACGATCGGCCCGAAGGGCCATGATCATGTAACCATGCGCACGTTGTACCACACCTCCGATATGTATTTTTTTACAAAGAATCGAGTCCTTTCAGCGATGTTGTCTTTATTTCTTGGCAAGAGAAAAAAGCTACAGAGGACCACATCCAGTGAAGACGGTGACTGACTCATGATAACGGTATTGTTTTTGGCCACAAAAATATTCACAACGCTTCAATGAGAGGTTTTCATATTCAAAATATCTGAGCAATTGTATGGCATGATCCAACTGATATCACTGTTTCAACGTGTTCGTCCGTTGTTTACATGCTGGGGCTAGGGTATCGTCGTTAACATCTTCTGGGTCTTCTATGAAATGCTTGTACCACATATGGATATTTTTTACTCAGAGTAGACTCGCCAAATGCAACAGTCAACAATTCAACGTTGGAGCTTAAGTTAAATCAGAGTTAAATTTTTCACACAAAATTTAATACTGATTTTTTTTCGATAGCAAAAAATCGCCAGGAACCTTAAAATCTTAAAATACGTCTTACCTTCATATATGTGAAAAACAAACTGAAATGATTGATAATGTTCAAATATGTTGACAATGTAATAATATGACAAAATAAAAGAACAAGACAAGAAAAAATAAAAGTTGTTTAGATGTTGTTTAGATATTTGGGAAGTTTGAAACTGTATTTGATATTTCTCGCCTCAGGTTGCAATATTTAATATTTATAATAATCTTAATACTAAAAATAATTTTATTATTTAAAATAATTTCAATGTCGTAAATCACTCCTGCAACTGCTATCATGTGCATGATATTGCTTTTTAATTTTTTTTTCTTTACCATAATTTTGTTTTTTTAAGCCAATTCTCGTTTTCTTGTTTTTTTCTTTTCAGACTTTTGACATGATTAAGCCAAAAGTAAACAAATATATCAGTCTCAGTGATCTTAAGAAATGCGAACTTACAAATATATTTTTTGATACATTTTTTAACACGGACAAATTTTTGCAACATGAGCAAAGAGATCCAATGTCGGGTGATCGTGAATTCTATGTAAGTAATGTGAATTAATTAAGAATCGTCTAGTTTGTTCGACACATATACAAACGACAAATTGTTACTATTATTCAACCAGTTTTGCTGTGATCCTTCCTATCAGCATTTTTAATTTACGTTATTAAGATATAGGTCAAAAAAAAACTTTTGGTAGGTTTGCAAATTTTCGACGGCGATTTAGAAACAAGTGAAGATTAAATTGCTAATAAATATGGGGCAAAAATACTTTCGGTATGTTTAAAATGTTTGAAAACGATATAGAAAGAAGTGGAGATTAGACCTAGTATATACTTCTGTTACGGATGTGCATTAACTGCAACAAGCAGTCCAAGACTGAATCAAATCTTGAGTAGTAACACACCATGCGAACGCTGAGAGCAAAGGCAGCGTTGACACACTTTCGATCATAAAATACATCAACGATTGACGATTCTCTTCAAAATAAGTTTATGCTGTATGACGCATCTAGACGGGTTATATAAACCGTTGTATAAACCGTAAACGATTTGTAGTGCCCCAAAAACGAAGATTTTGCTAATGGACGTAGCCACTTAAGTGGAAATGCGCTTCATCGCTCATGACGATCGACCCAACATCGACCTTTTTGTTGTTAAGATTAAGGATGGCTTGACAGTAATTAACACGCGTCTGACGGTCAGGAAGCATTAACTGATGCATTGTTTGCACTTTGTACAGGAACATGTGAAAGTCTTCCACTAAAATTGTTTGTCAAGAAAGTGTTTACACAAGTAAAAAAAAGAACTTATTTTACTTTTTGCTTTGAAATACGAGTTCTTATAATAACTTTATTATATTGTTCTTTTCTAATATATTATACTCAAATCGAGGAAACAATATAACACAAAATGTAAATCAGTTAACTAAAAAACATAATAAGCTAATAAGGGACAAAAACTCCAGTGTCAAGGAAGTGTTTACACATCTAAATGAACTCGAAGAGAAACCTTTTTTCCCTATTTTTTCAACTTCCTTTTCGCTCAAAATGCATTGTTTCATAACAGAACCATTTAACAGTAATTTGTTCTCACCGCTTTTGTAGGCATTCGAAAAAAAAATTATATAGGAATACTTCTAACTTAATATAATAAAATATTGGGAAATATTTTGCTATGAAACTAAGATAATGTTGTATTATAACGAAAGTCCCAAGAGAGTGTGGCGCAAATCTTTAAAAGTCTTGTTCAAATGAAATGTTATGCCGACCGTGAAATTCGGAAAACTATCTGTTTTGGTGTGAGGGTGTACCTATGTACATATAACTTAAAGTTATACTACTTTATTTGTTTAAAAAAATATATTTTTATTTCTCTCAAAAATCGGGCAGTGTTTACCCTTACACGTCTGAACTTAATACCTTAATACCTTGAACCTTAAATACTACTGGCACTCGTAACCTGATGAGCGATGTTCTGCTCGCGTACCCTGGTGGCGTGGGTGGGTGCTCGGGTGACCGACGACGAATTCCTCCGGCTCGCTGCACTTGTTATCGCTTGCTGGGTCAGGTGACATTGCTGGTTCAGGCGGCGATTGTTGGTGCAGAATTATGATGCAGGTGCAACGTAGGCTGCACGTACGAGTGTGGTGGTCGTTTCGCGGAGCTGGTTGTTAACTCCTCCCTTCTTAAGATTTGGACGTCCTCGTTCAAATAAGGGTATTTGGCTAACCCTGTCTAGTGCTTTTGGTTTTGCGGCATTCGCTCCTTTGGGGGAGATATGCGTTGTCGGCGTATGCACTGGTTCGTCATTGTTTTCCGGATCTGGAGTGTTCGAATGTGTGATCCGTATTAGGGCGGACCTTTTCCTCCAAATGTGCCTGGTCGCAAAGGTAAGGACGAGAAGGGCCGTGATCGTGATGAGACCGATGTTGGCCATCGTATTCTTTTGGTGTTTTGATTCGAGCAGCTCAATTTGTTGCCTACGTGTAGTTCCTTCAACATTTCTAGTGACAAGACCTCTTGGATGGTATCGGCGGTTGCAATTTGCGCGATAGCAGGTAATGGTTTGAACGTGGAGATCGTATTGGACACGTAGGTTTTGTCATCGATGCGTACCGTCGTATTTTGGATCTTAACGATGAACGTACCGGTTAGTTGAGTAGTCTCGTTGCTGTTATAGATGGAGCCGTTAAATTGGTTTAGGAATATCATCCCTGGTGTAATTTCTTCGACTGTCGGAACGTGTTGATTGTTGACCTGTGTGCAGTTTGCCTTCGATCCTTGTAGGAGATTAGGTATACACGATCAGGTTCACTAGACTACTACATGGGCATATTGTTAAACTACTAAATGTTTTACAGTCTAATTTAATTCCATACAGGGAATTTTGACATTTTATAATATTTTCATATTCAATTTTGTTGACAACAATTTCCCTTTTTACAGGTTTTATTATTATACTCTTACAAGATTCGAGTTCGGTGCTTGGTATGTTTATTATGTATAAAATCGAGATTCCGCCAGTAGCGACTCTGATCTCAGAGAAGTCTAAGGCTTCATCTATATTCATATATGGTACATTGTCTTTCCTAAGAGTTTCCTTAGCTAAGTTTATTTCTACAGAAGAGAGTATATAGGAATTTATGATTCCCTTCTTTGCCCAAATGTATGGCATACTCTATGTTTATTAGTTCTTCTTTTAGCAATCTTATTTTATGTGTAGTGATAGTTACAAGGTTATTTCTGATTAATTCGTTATTTTTAATTCTTTTAAGGACTAAGTTTGTTGTATTCGTTATTTGGTTGATACTTTCAATTATGTTTCTATTTATGAGAACCTGTTTGTTATTGTTGGTCAGTATTTTGTTTATTTTATTCTTGACAATACGGAAGTCGTCATGGTCGGGATTTCCCGCTATCCATTTCCATGCGCTTCCTAAGAAATTCAAGGCCCTCTTAGTTCTTTTAACTGGTTTCAATCTATGTAGCAGGTTGTTTGTCTGCTGGATTTCATGGTTTAGGAAAGGGTAGGAGGGACGGCTATTGGTTATGTTGTGTTCTAGTATGGCGGATAGTTCGTCGATAAGTTGTTGGCAAGGCTCCAAATCGATGACGTGGATTATTTTCGAACTTCCAGTTTGGATTTTTGCGAGCGAAAACAATTATCTAGCTTGAGGATCATTTGTGGTGACAGGAAATCATCTACGTCGTCATCGTTCTCTTCCTCTGAACTGCTTATCATAATGCAGTCGTCGGAATCCTCCTCTTTCAGTCCTGATGAGTGCGTTAGTGGTTTTATTATCCTTGAATGCCATACCTTCCCGCCGCTTGCATTCTCATTCACCCGCCATATTATGGTTTGAATGAGATTGTTCGTCTCTGGAGGTGGTTCAGCCTCTCGCGGGTCGCTGTACGAAGTACCGTACATTGCGGAGCTTGTGGATTCTCCAGAGGTTGGGGATTTTTGGTCAGCTATTGCTGAGGTACTAGATTTGAGGGATGTACTTGCAGTAGTTTCCTTCGCAATGGGAATAAGAGGGTTTGTGTTAGTAGTAAGAGGGTTCGGGGGTTGATTAGGAGTTTGGGGTTCAATTGTCTTTCCTGATCTCAGTAAAGGCATTTTAATTATTAATTTTTACTACGGAGAAGGAGTTGAAAATTTGAAACCAGTGGAAAAACTTTTGAGTATTGATTGCCGTGTTCTTCCCTTCTCTCTTTGTATAATAGGGAAGAGCAAATACATATAATTAAATTTCACTTATTTAAATTTCACTCGAATTTTACAGTGATTTTTGTTTGATCTTCTTATTTACTATGTACTATACAATATGAATTTATATGGATTACGTTCTACAAAAAAGCCTTAATTTTAATGTTCTTGTTACCACAATATTTCTTTTGCTACTGCTTGTTTTGTAGTGTTTTTTACTTATTTGAAAATATTTAATTACTGATAATTTTTTAAACATGCATTCGTATATTTAGCTTTTAACAATAACCCGCGTTTATCCCTGTTTACCTTACAACTTTGTTTCGAACAGAACAGAAGCACAAAATTAACGAAAAACTAATGGATAGTGAACAAAAATTGTTGTTTTTTTTTTTTTTTAAATGATATTGTCGTAAAGGATGTTTTGTTTTTCTATTTTCGGATATTAGATTTTGCTATCTCAACTGATATGCAATAATCTTACAATCGAATCATTTAGGATGTAAAGAATTTTGAGTGTTTGTTTGGTTGCAAAATAATTAATTAAAAAATGTGTCTACTTTGAAACGCGTGCGCGCTCACAATCCCTCTTTATACTCTCACTCTCCCCGAATTTCGAGATGATTTTCTATTCACTTTTTATTTGTGCTGAGCCTGGCAGTATTCTGCACTGTCTAGATGAAACTCCATAGATGTGGGAACAGGTCTAACCAAAATACTAATGCTGGTGTCATCTCCGCGTCGGCAGCTTGGAGTTCTCCCTTTCGTTGTTCAGCTACTCGGGTTTCACGCGGTCCACTAGAGGCGTTCTCAGGGCCTTCTAGAACGTTTTTGGGTCTTTATCGGATGCAAAATTAATCGGTAGTTGAAGCAAAAGATATCCATACTAAGTATTCATAAGAAAAAAAAAGTTTTTCTTCGAATTCATTCAAATGTGTGAACACTTTCTTGACACTAGAGTTTTTGTCCCTTATGTTGTTGTTTTTTAGGTAAATGATTTGAATTTTGTGTTATATCGATTTGAATAATAATATATTGGAAAAGAAAAAATTAATAAGGTTATTATAAGTCCTCGTATTGCAAAGCGAAAAGTAAAATAAGTTGTTCTTTTCACTTGTGTAAACACCTTCTTGACAAACCGTATGTATGTACATATATACGATAGTTGCAAGTTAAATTGATCATTAACCCTAGAATGGTAAACATTGCCTGTAAGGCGAAGCATTTCTTTTTGCAATATTTCCCTATCGGTTACTCGTATCAAAGCGTGCGTTCGTGCCAACTCAGTTGAGTGTTGTACGAGTTTGTGCATAACCGTGCTTTGTTTTTGTCCGTTGCCTTGCCGACCTATACACACGTGTGTCGCTGTAAGGCGAAGTTTACCAATAAAGGTAATTTTTTTGAACATACTCGTTTGTGCAATTTTATTGTTTTTTTTTTTGCTAAAAAATAGAGTTTGCGTAAAGTTGTATTGTTTTTATAGAAGCCTATTTCTGAAGCGTTTTTAAATAAATGGCTGGAGGGGATATCGTTAGATGAAAGTGAACTTCAAGACGGTTTGGGATTAGATTTCGATTCAGATGATAGTGAGGCTGACCCGACTTACGTCACTGATTTAGACGATGACAGAATATTGATGCATCTAGTCAAGATGATGTCAATGTACAATCCACACCTACTCATGTTCAGGAAGCTGCAGGCACGTCGAAACATGCTTGTTAGAAATGGGTAATTACGCCACCGTCATCGGTTATAAGAGGTAAAAACAAATATATTTGGTCTTCCGAATCGTCTTCGTCAAAAAAAGTATCGAAAGAACTCCTTCGAGAAACATAGTCCATATTATGCCAGGGCCAAAAGAAGGAGCCAAAGGCATTGTAGATCCTTTGAAGTGTTTTGAACTATTTTTTACTTCAAAATTTATGGATGAAGTACTTTTGCACACTAATGAATATATTTACCTAGCAGCTACTAAGTATAAAATTCGGAGTACCACTACATCACAGGTCATAATAGAAGAGCTTCATGCTCTCCTTGGCATATTTATCTTGAGCGGTGCATTGAAAAATAAGCACTTGGCACCTGAAAAACTGCTTGATCCTACTATTTGTGGATCCCAAAATTAATAATAATAATTAATTGGTATAATACATCTCTGTACAGATAAGTTTTAAGCTTTTAAGTTTACACAGGCAAATATGTACTAAATTCTAAAGTGGTACAATGTCTATTGAATAAAAACATAAAAATTTTGAAGAAAATTAAAAAGATGATTTTTAAATTGCTGTACTGTTTTTATTGTTCTCAGGTGGCGGGGAAGACGATTCCACAATTGAACAGAATGCACAAAAAATTGTCGACTTCTCAATGAATATTTATGTCTTGGAGGAATTTATTGGAAAGATCTGTGGTAGCGTAATAATTGGATCTTGCATTTCAAATAATTGGGTTATTTGTTATGAATGATCATAAAATGTTTTAGTAGCGTCCTATAGTTTAAATAAGAGTGCAGGGTACAACCAATTATCTTTTTTTGTAAAAGCAGATATATGATCAAATCTGCCTAGATTAAATATATATCTAGCGCAGCTGTTAAAGGCGACATTAAGTTTTCTAGCCAAATTAGACTCTAAGTCTGAGAGGATTCCACACCCATATGTAATTAAGGGTAAAACATACGCCTTAATAAGTTTCATCTTAATCTCTGGCTGTAAATAACGTCCGGTTGGACTCAAGCCACGAAGAATACTATAGATCCTAGACACAATGTGATTCACGTGATCACGCCAACTTAGCTGCCCATTGAAGTAAATGCCCAAGTTTTTAAATTTTTTGACGACTTCAACTTGGCAAATATTAATATGTACCATTGAAGTACTCTTTTTTTTATTTTAATTTGAATTTAAGGGCTTTCGTTTTTGAAGAATTTAGCATCAGTTGGTTTTGTTGTGACCAGATGAAAATAGCATTCAAGTCAGTATTTACCGCTGTAATTCCATCTTTTTCATTCGACTGCGAAAATAAATTATATATCTGGACATCGTCCGCATAATGTGGTATTTGCAATTTGTAAATACATTGATGAAAAGTGAAAACAGAAGAGGACCCAAAACAGAACCTTGAGGTACGCCCGAGGGAACAGCTAAGCTATGCGAAGACCTAGATTAACAGTATACAATTTGCATACGATTGCAAAGGTATGATGTTATTAGCTTGCACACAGATTCTGCAAAATCGAATTGACTTTTTAGTTTATGCAATAAGATTGAGTGATTTACTGAGTCGAAAGCTTTCGAGAAATCTAAGAACACAGTTACGAGATCAAACCCTGATCTGATATCATTACTTACTTTTAAAGCTGCAGAAATGTGCTTATTCCTAAAACCAGACTGAAACTCTGTTATCAAATTCTCTTCATCAAGAAACGTTTTGATTTGTTTTGCTATCAATTTTTCAAAAACTTTACTTAAAAAAGAAAAAATTGCAATCGGCAAATTGCAAGAAGTCAAGATTATTCCCTGAATTTGATTTAGGGAGAGGCATGATTTTGGCACATTTCCATTTATTAGGATAAACCCAATTTATCAGGATATACTAAATTTGCTTTTATAATACGCAGTCTTTGATCTGCGGATTAGCAAAATAGCAATATTACGCACGCGCTAGTACTCATCATACATCCATTGGCATTTGTATCCACGCCATCTGTAAAAAAGAGTATCTCGTTTTGCTAACAACCCTTTAATCTCCTGGGCGAACCATGGTATTTTGCTAGTTTTTGTAGTACATGCTTATTAAATAGGAAATCAATATAAGATTTAAACAGCAAAACTTTAACATTTACATCAGAGGTACAATACAAAGCCGACCAATTTAGCTTTTGGCAATCATCAAACAGAGAAGCAATATTAACCGACGGAAAGTGGCGAAACTCATTGACAATATTATGCTCCGCAGACGGGAAAATGTTTAAACACAAAACAATTAAATCATGGAAAGAAAAACCAGGGGCACCAATTTGATTGACAAGATCAGTATGCGACACCAAGAAAACATCAAGGAGAGACGGTTCCTTGTTTGGGTCGAAGTGAGTGGGATAAACAGAGTTAACTAGATAAAAACATAATAAGTCAATTGTATCAATAACTTTTTTGTTCTTGCCATTTAAAACATCTAGGTTAAGATAACCGCAAAAAATGCATTTGGTATACAATGGACCCACCTCTTCTAGCAGGTTACTGACTACATTATCCTACAACTGGTGCTATATATACCGCACCAACTAGAAACTTATTATTGTCAATCGTTATTTCGTCAAATATGAACTCGATCTCATCCTGTTCAGTAGATTTTTTAAAGATTCGCCCTTTATATTTTTTCTTTACATATATTGATACTTCACCACGCTTATTAACACGGCTTGAAGGAAAAGGTTATAACCATTTAACTTAAACAGATTCCCCCCCATACCTCGTTTGAACCATGTTTCGGAAATACAGACAACGTCCACATAACCATCCTCAAACAAAAAAACGTACTTCATCAAGTATATTGACAATGCTTTGAGAATTTAAATGGCACAGTCGTATACCTTCTCTACCTTTACACATAATATTCATTAAAGTCTTCATCTTCCGAGTGCCATTCATCAGTGGATTACCAATATTCCCAATATTCTCTAATTGAGTACCAGAGCTAGGCATTGATAGCAGAAAGAAATGACACACAAACGAAGAAAAATGAACACAAAAACAACTAGAGAAAAATGTAAATATACGCAAGCAACAACAACATTAGCCATGACAAGGAAAGGGAATAGTGGAAAAAAAGGGACGGATGTACAATAATAAAGAATATAAACAATAAATTCAAAATTCATCCTAATGAAAAAAAATGAAAATAAACGTTTTAACAAAGCAGCATCAAAACTTCTCCAGGTCTTCCTTGCAGGTAATTATCATGGACTCATCATTGAGAGTATGCACTCGCATTTGTCTGATAAATTTGCTCCTATCCGATATATTTGGGAAATTTTTGTCAAACAGTGTAGAGATCTTTATAAACCAGGCTCGTACGTAACAATAGATGAACAACTTTTGGGGTTCAGGGGACGTTGTCCATTCCGTACGTATATTCCCAATAATCCGGCCAAATACGGAATAAAGTTTGTTTTGGTATGCGATGTGAGATTGAAATATATGATTCATGCTTCACCGTATTTGGGAAAAAACGCCGGTTCAAGTATAAATGAACCATTGGGCTCTTATTATTGTAAAGTGGTCAGGTGAACAAAAAACTGTACATGGAACAATTCGCAATTTAACTTGCGATAACTGGTTTACTTCGATACCGCTATCTGAACAATTGCTTCAATCACCGTACAACAGAGTGGTAAACAGCATTTTAAATAAAGGCAGAGAAATATCAGATATTTCAAAGATTGAAGTTAATGGCATTGTGATCACCGATCCAATGGACATTGCCAATCAGTTTAACACTTATTTCATTTCTATTGCCTGTGATTCAAAACCGTCTCTTGCCCAATACAGTTGCAGTTGTAGTGTGCCAAAAAGCTACAGCGTGTAGGTCTAGTCAAGGCAAGAAAAAAATCGTATGGGAGGGGGGGGGGTTTTTCCCCACCGTTTAGCCGGGAGGGGCAATTTTCTAAAAAATTTACTTAATTTGGAAAAAAAATTATTAAAAATCAACAGTTACATCCACAATGCCACGATATACCTTTTTGTAAACCCAGAAACCTCTTCTTTCATACCGATTTTAAATGAAGCTGTTTTAAGGAGTAGTTTTTGAGAAATTAATTTTCAAACTCCAAATTTTGAAAAAAAATGAAAAAAAAAAATTTCGAACTATTTTTTTTCAAAATTGTATGTAATTAAGTAGTAATTTTTTTTTCAAAAATTCAATGCTCTCATTAGTTTTTAGTTAAAAGCAGAAAACCGGATGCAAAAATGTCTTGTAGTTTTTCAGAAATTAAAAAAAAACCCGAACCATTTTTTTCTAAGAAAAACCTTTTTTTTGGTTTTAACGCGGCTGGACTTGTAGGCAAATTAATGTGTGAAACATTGACCTCTTTATTACTATTTTTAAAAACTTCGGAGTTTTATTATAATAAATTTTCAATATGATCCCCATTTTTTAGAAGGCAAAGATTATATCTCCTTCTAATGGCTGCACATATGTAAGTCTATGCTTGACAAATTTTCCTGCAATTTGACTCCAGCGACTTCAATCCGTTGTTCCAAAGATACTATTTCCACTTGTAACATAATTTTTCATGAATCCCCACACATAAAAATCTAGAGGAGTTAAATCTGGTGATCTAGGTGGCCATTTCGTGCGGCCCCTTCTTCCGATCCAACGGTCACTAAAATGATCATTCAGCCAGTTTCTAACCCGTAAGCTCTAGTGTGCTGGTGCTCCATCTTGCTGGTAGATTAAATTATCTGCTATGGCCAAAGGAACGTTGTCCATCAAATCTGGCAAAAGGTCTCGTAGGAATTGCAGGTATGATTCTCCATTAATAACGGCATTCAAAAACCGGGGCCCGATTACAGTCTGTCCAACAATACCAAGCCAAACATTACAGCTAAAGCGGTGTTGTGATTTATTTTGTTTTTTGTTGTGTGGATTGGTGCTACTCCACTGATGCAAATTGTGGAAATTAGTAACCCCATCTCTGGTAAACTGTGCTTCATCCGTCCAGAATATCCTTGCAAAATAATTTCGTTCAGTTTCATCTCGAAGCAGTAATGATCGACAAAATTCTGCTCTCAAAAACTTGTCGTTTGAGGTGAGTCCCTGAACTGGCCTAAAATGGTACGGATGTAAGTTTTCGGTATGAAGCACTCTCCATACTCTAGATTTGGGCACTCCAAGCATAATAACTATCCTCCTTGTACTAAGGGAGGGATTATGTCGGACCAAATCCAAAATTCGGGTAGAACCCATCGGCGGCGGGCGGACCCAGACGAAATTCGCAGGTCAGTTTTCAGGCGTAAATATACGCAAGCAACAACAACATTAGCCATGACAAGGAAAGGGAATAGTGGAAAAAAAGGGACGGATGTACAATAATAAAGAATATAAACAATAAATTCAAAATTCATCCTAATGAAAAAAAATGAAAATAAACGTTTTAACAAAGCAGCATCAAAACTTCTCCAGGTCTTCCTTGCAGGTAATTATCATGGACTCATCATTGAGAGTATGCACTCGCATTTGTCTGATAAATTTGCTCCTATCCGATATATTTGGGAAATTTTTGTCAAACAGTGTAGAGATCTTTATAAACCAGGCTCGTACGTAACAATAGATGAACAACTTTTGGGGTTCAGGGGACGTTGTCCATTCCGTACGTATATTCCCAATAATCCGGCCAAATACGGAATAAAGTTTGTTTTGGTATGCGATGTGAGATTGAAATATATGATTCATGCTTCACCGTATTTGGGAAAAAACGCCGGTTCAAGTATAAATGAACCATTGGGCTCTTATTATTGTAAAGTGGTCAGGTGAACAAAAACTGTACATGGAACAATTCGCAATTTAACTTGCGATAACTGGTTTACTTCGATACCGCTATCTGAACAAATGCTTCAATCACCGTACAACAGAGTGGTAAACAGCATTTTAAATAAAGGCAGAGAAATATCAGATATTTCAAAGATTGAAGTTAATGGCATTGTGATCACCGATCCAATGGACATTGCCAATCAGTTTAACACTTATTTCATTTCTATTGCCTGTGATTCAAAACCGTCTCTTGCCCAATACAGTTGCAGTTGTAATATGTTTCCAGATTTAGTAAGAGTATTGTTTTCCAACCCTTTACACCTGTCGAAATCCATACATGTATAATGTCACTTGACAATAAGACCTCTTGTACCCCGGGTGGCATTACCAACAGCCTTCTAAAATGTATCTCGTTCTACATAATTGATGTAGTGTGTTACCTGTTCAACCTTAGTGTCAATTGTGGTATCTTCCCTTCTGCGTTAAAAAAAGCTGAAGTCATTCCCCTATTTAAAAAAGGAAATAGAAATTGAATAACCCAATATAGGCTTATAGCTGATGAAAGTTCGTATTGTGTCACTCCTAAATAAAAATCACTTTCTACGAAATGAACAGTTCGGTGTTCGAGAAGGTAGATCAACTGAAGATGCTATTTTAAAGCTGTGGACCGAAATTCACGATAGCTTCAATAATGACAACCATAATATGACACTGTTCATAGATTTGACCAAAGCCTTACAAGAGTTATACAAGGCTGGGATAAGAGGTACAGCTCACAAATGGTTCTCGTCACACTTATCATGTAGAACTCAGAGAGTAGAAATGGGTGAAATCTTCAATATACAGTTACAGAGGAAAAGTGGTGTACCGCAAGGTTTAGTTTTGGGACCACTACTGTTTTTAATATATGTTAATTCACTGTTCCATCAAAATCTTTGTAGCAAAATTACTGCTTTTGCTGACGATATGGCATTAATTAATGACAATAAAAGTATCCTTGATTGTGCAATACAGCTACATATGGACTTAAATATCTTACGACAATGGTTCACCAAACATGACTTATTAATCAGCAGCAAAACTAGACTTATGATTTTTTGTTTAAAAGGATTTTTTCCACTTGACTGTGACGCCATTTTCCATGCAAGCTCTTGTTTAAAACTGTCTTTATCTGTCCATACGTGTGGTGACTATAACTTCCACGAAAACTTACCGTGCAATCAAACTGCTTTAAGAAGTCGCATGTTGCATGTTCTACTACGGCATTGCGCACTCTAAACTACAGTATGGTATTGCTAATTGGGGTAGTGCCTACAGTAGCACGACTGAAGCCCTTGCAGTAACTAAAAGAAAAAATAGTTAGGTTAATTTGCCGGCAAAACCAATTTGCCTATAGCTTGCTGCTTTTTCCAGCTTTACGTACAGTTCCAATGCAACATCTCTACATCTTTAATGTACTTAAGATCTTCTTTATTCTTTATTCGAAGCGGATATACTGCGACCCTAAGGAGTTCAAATATATATAACCTATAAAATAATAATATGACTATCTCGACTGTGGCGATTTCTAAAAAGTCTCGCTGTTTCAAATTCCTAGGCTTTTCAATAAGTTACCAATTGAAATTAGGCAAATCGATCAACCCAATCTATTTCTTAAAGAATTAAGGAAATTCCTTTTTAATATGAATAGCTCTACAGTTAAAACCTTTCTCAGTTAAACAAGTAAAATAATCTTCATCCTTGCTACTTCTCATTTTGCTTATGTTTGTATTTAACCAGTTAACTGTTTCGACTTTGTTGGAAAATGTGACCTAATATGTGACTTTAATATTTTTATTTCGCTATTTATTTCATGTATGCATTTATTTATTTATATTAACATAAGTAGGAACCAGAAACATCAAAAATAAATGGTCGCTATTGAAGACGCATGACGAAAACACAAAATAAAAATAAAAATAACACAACATTTTACAATTTTTTCATCACGAATTCGAATATTCGTCATAAACAGTTAACTGGTTAATTTCCTAATCTGCTCACTCTTTATTTAAATATTTTTAAAATAAACAGCTCATTTTTGTAAAATAATCATTCCATTTATTTCTATCTTTTTGACTTTACCCCACATTTCATCTCATTGATATTGAATTATACAGGGTGTCCCACGAGCAGTGTGCCAAAAAGCTACAGCGTGTAGGTCTAGTCAAGGCAAGAAAAAAATCGTATGGGAGGGGGGGGGTTTTTCCCCACCGTTTAGCCGGGAGGGGCAATTTTCTAAAAAATTTACTTAATTTGGAAAAAAAATTATTAAAAATCAACAGTTACATCCACAATGCCACGATATACCTTTTTGTAAACCCAGAAACCTCTTCTTTCATACCGATTTTAAATGAAGCTGTTTTAAGGAGTAGTTTTTGAGAAATTAATTTTCAAACTCCAAATTTTGAAAAAAAATGAAAAAAAAAAATTTCGAACTATTTTTTTTCAAAATTGTATGTAATTAAGTAGTAATTTTTTTTTCAAAAATTCAATGCTCTCATTAGTTTTTAGTTAAAAGCAGAAAACCGGATGCAAAAATGTCTTGTAGTTTTTCAGAAATTAAAAAAAAACCCGAACCATTTTTTTCTAAGAAAAACCTTTTTTTTGGTTTTAACGCGGCTGGACTTGTAGGCAAATTAATGTGTGAAACATTGACCTCTTTATTACTATTTTTAAAAACTTCGGAGTTTTATTATAATAAATTTTCAATATGATCCCCATTTTTTAGAAGGCAAAGATTATATCTCCTTCTAATGGCTGCACATATGTAAGTCTATGCTTGACAAATTTTCCTGCAATTTGACTCCAGCGACTTCAATCCGTTGTTCCAAAGATACTATTTCCACTTGTAACATAATTTTTCATGAATCCCCACACATAAAAATCTAGAGGAGTTAAATCTGGTGATCTAGGTGGCCATTTCGTGCGGCCCCTTCTTCCGATCCAACGGTCACTAAAATGATCATTCAGCCAGTTTCTAACCCGTAAGCTCTAGTGTGCTGGTGCTCCATCTTGCTGGTAGATTAAATTATCTGCTATGGCCAAAGGAACGTTGTCCATCAAATCTGGCAAAAGGTCTCGTAGGAATTGCAGGTATGATTCTCCATTAATAACGGCATTCAAAAACCGGGGCCCGATTACAGTCTGTCCAACAATACCAAGCCAAACATTACAGCTAAAGCGGTGTTGTGATTTATTTTGTTTTTTGTTGTGTGGATTGGTGCTACTCCACTGATGCAAATTGTGGAAATTAGTAACCCCATCTCTGGTAAACTGTGCTTCATCCGTCCAGAATATCCTTGCAAAATAATTTCGTTCAGTTTCATCTCGAAGCAGTAATGATCGACAAAATTCTGCTCTCAAAAACTTGTCGTTTGAGGTGAGTCCCTGAACTGGCCTAAAATGGTACGGATGTAAGTTTTCGGTATGAAGCACTCTCCATACTCTAGATTTGGGCACTCCAAGCATAATAACTATCCTCCTTGTACTAAGGGAGGGATTATGTCGGACCAAATCCAAAATTCGGGTAGAACCCATCGGCGGCGGGCGGACCCAGACGAAATTCGCAGGTCAGTTTTCAGGCGTTATCAATGAAAAAAAAGAATTAATCCAGGGTTATTCCAATACTGTATCACTTTATTGTATCCTCATAAAACTCCGAATTTTTTAAAAATAATAAAAAAAGAGGTCAATGTTTCATACATAAATTTGCCTACAAGTCCAGCCGCGTTAAAACCAAAAAAAAGGTTTTTCTTAGAAAAAAATGGTTCGGGTTTTTTTTTAATTTCTCAAAAACTACAAGACATTTTTGCATCCGGTTTTCTGCTTTTAACTAAAAACTAATGAGAGCATTGAATTTTTGGAAAAAAATTACTACTTAATTACATACAATTTTGAAAAAAAATAGTTCAAAATTTTTTTTTTCAATTTTTTTTCAAAATTTTGAGTTTGAAAATTAATTTCTCAAAAACTACTCCTTAAAACTGCTTTATTTAAAATTAGTATGAAAGAAGAGGTTTCTGGCTTTACAAAAGGTATATCGTGGCATTGTGGATGTAACTGTTGATTTTTAATATTTTTTTTCCAAATTAAGTCAATTTTTTAGAAAATTGCCCCTCCCGGCTAAACGGGAGGAAATAGACCCCCCCCTCCCATACGATTTTTTCTTGTCTTGACTAGACCTACACGCTGTAGCTTTTTGGCACACTGCTCGTGGGACACCCTGTATAATATTAAATATATACATACATATAAAAATACAGTTCTATAAGATCCTCAACATGCGATCTACAATACAGTTATAATACATATCCATTAAAATACAGTTATATAAAATCCCCAACACGCGATCCATAATACAGTTAATCGAACGGTTGCCTTAAAAACTATTATTCTAACACGTGACTTATAAAATCTCTTGCTGACCGGTAAATAGATAATTTGATTTGAATAAAACTATTTCTGCATAATTTGAATCAATTAATCGGTTGTGATATTCTATTCTATCGGAATGAACATACTAAGGGCAAAACGTGGTCAGGCTAAAGATGCAATAACTCAGTTTCAGTTTTTGCTGAATCTATTAGCGACAACTGTCCACTTTCTATGTTGCAAGCCCGTTTAGGAAAATTAGAGGAATCGTGGACAGAATTTGTGAAACTTAATAATGAACTACTGAACTACTGCGATGACCCAGATTACGTTGATCCTGAGTCGGAAATCGCGGAATACGAGGAGAAATATTTTGAGGCGCATTCAAAAATCATGACCGTCATCTCTGCTAAAAATGAATCAAACCCGTCCAGTGACTCTATCACTAAATTATAAGCTACTCAACAGGCTTCCCTTCTCGAAACAATCAATAATTCCGCGCGTCCTTCAACGGTTAATCTCCCTAAAGTCATCATACCCATATTTTCTGGTGACTATAAAGATTGGCCCGCTTTTAAAGACCTCTTTATTGGTTCAATTGATACAAACACTTGACCGGTTCGCAAAAACTCCAAAATTAAAATCGTTTCTTCGCGGAGATGCAGCCAGCCTTTTAAAACATATGTCTTGTTCGGAAGGTAACTATGCTGAGGCTTGGGATAGGTTGGAAGCACGCTACAATAAAACTAATTTGATCGTGCAAAGTTTTATTCATTCTTATCTGTCACTACCTACATCAAATTCGGAAAATCCTTTGACGCTACGTAAAATAGTGGACGGTGCCGATGAAGTTATTCGGGGACTAAAGGCGTTACACTCCAACAGTCGGGATCCATGGCTCATCCATCTTTTAGTTAAAAAGTTAGATCAGGACACAAGGCGTGAATGGGCCGAATACGTCGGGGCACGCGAAAACATAAGCATAACTGAACTCATTGACTTTCTACAGAATCGCTGTAGCTGCCTGGAGTCCTGCTTTACATATTGCCGAATCCCCCAAAACCGTACCAAGCCTCCAGTGTCTATTCGGGCACACGTTATGGAATCAAGGGAAGGGTGTCCGAAATGTCAAAATGACCATATTTTACCTCATTGCTCCAGTTTTCTCAAGCTTACTATTGAATCCCGTCGCGAATTGGTAAAACAAAACTCTCTTTGCTACAATTGTCTTCGCCAAGGTCACAATGCTAGTGCTTGTCGGTCAAAACATCGCTGTAGGTCGTGTAACGGACGCCATACACTTTGGTTCACCCTACAAACACTTCAACAAGTGAATCCTCATCGTCCAACTCAATTAAGCAAAACATAAATACTCGTTTGCCGAAAGCTTCTTCGACAACGATTACAGATCCTGCTTCTAATCTTCCTAGCTCAACCTCCAAATTGTCGGCGGTTCCTTCCATCATCTCGAATCACTCATTTAAATTGTCTCATCTTGTTCAAACCATTCTTCCAACAGCAATTATCAAGGTTCGTGATAGCCAAGGATCGTTTCATCACATGCGTCTACTTCTCGATTCAGGTTCCCAGGTCTCGTTTATAACCGAGCGTGCAGTTCAACGCCTGGGAATAACACGAAAACGTTCTCGGATCCCAATAAATGGAATAGCCTCAATCTCGGCAGGGGTGACTAACGGTTTGGTCACTCTGCAAATTCAATCCTGCTATAATTCTATCTCCATTGAAATTGACTGCCATATTGTCACAAAATTAACTTCATTGTTGCCAACTTCGTATATCGCCACCATCGACACTACAAAATTATTTTCTATTGAACTAGCCGATCCTCATTTTTAATAACCTGGTCCCATCGATATTCTATTAGGAT
Organism: Merodon equestris; assembly: GCA_958301585.1. Lineage (NCBI taxonomy): Eukaryota > Metazoa > Arthropoda > Insecta > Diptera > Syrphidae > Merodon > Merodon equestris. The sequence continues at coordinate 94,562,835 of OY284413.1, forward strand.
CAGATATGTTCTTCAACGTCATTACTGGGCCAGCGCAACCAGGAAAAGATGGACTTCCAGAGTCCATTCCTACTATCTTCGGTTGGGTATTTGCCGGTCGTATACCCAATGGTGCTCATAATGCCGGAACAAGTATGTCCCAGTCTATACAAGCTTGCTGTAGTCAACTAGACTATACTCAAAGTTTTGACCTTGAGCGCTTTTGGCGAATGGAAGAAGTAGCAAATCAATCAATTTTATCCCTCGAAGAACAACAAGCATTACAATGACCATTTTGTAACTACACATTCACGTCATTCTGATGGTAAGTTTATGGTGGAATTACCATTTAAACATAATACTAAGAGGAATTTTAAAAACTCGTTCACGATCGCACTTACCCGATTACAATCGATGGAAAAGAGATTTTTGGTAGATTTCGATTTTAAAGGTCAGTACACATGTTTCATTAACGAATACATGTCGTTGGGCCATATAGAGGAGATACCTGAAAATGAAATTTTGAGGGACACTACGTTATATTATTACCTTCCCCATCATGCCATATTGAAAAATCACAGTACTACCACGAAATTTCGAGTAGTATTTGATGGATCTGCGAAGACGCATGACTCAGCCTCATTAAACGAATGTCTTCTGGTCGGGCCTACTATTCAACGCGACATATTCTCAACAAGCTTGCGATTCCGTCGTTTTCTATATACACTTTCGGGAGACATCGAAAAGATGTATAGGCAAATTTGGGTATCCCCCAAGCATACCAATTTCCAAAGGATATTATGGCGAGAGGCAGCTGATAGTCCCTTAAAACATTTTCGTCTTTTAACCGTTACCTACGGCACGTCATCAGCCCCATTTTTCTGCAATACGGTCACTTAAACAGTTAGCTATAGATTCAGCTGTGTATGGCCAGTCAAAGTGATTAGACGTGTTTTAGTGTAGCTCCAACCAGTAACGCTTTGAGGCTCTTGTAATCGTTTCTTAAAGTTTTCTTTCATAAATTTCCATACTCCGGTGCGTGTACATACATTAATTTTTTATATTATATATACTGTTCACCAAAAAGTGTTACTCCTTTAACAAGTATGTCAACGTCATCCAGCATATTGACTCGCAACAAATCACAAAAAGAAACCCTCTCTTCCAATGCGAGCTCTCCCTCATCAACGCCAAAACTCTTAAGTAACGATAAAGGGACTCTCACTGTCAAAACGCTTGAGGAACAACTGGTTAAGCATTCGGCATCATTGCAACGTAGCTTTACTATTGAAATTAATAAGATGCGTGACGAATTTTTCAACAAAATCGAGGAAATCAAGCAAGGCTGGGTTAAACGTTTTGAAAACGTTGGCAGCGCGATAACCAGCATAGTCGCTCGCGTTGATAAAATAGAGGAAACCTCCACCGCCACCTCCCAAATGTTTACCGCCGAGATCCAAGCTCTTCGTCAACAAATAAATGTCATCGAAAGAAGAGAAGTCGCCTGTAAAGCTGTCCTCTCTGGTGTACCTCTTCTTCCCAACGAAAACCTACAACAACTAGTTCATAAACTATGCGAAACCCTTAACTGCAATCCGCCTCTCTTAGTTCAAGTTTTTCGTACTAAAAGGCATAATGCTAACAACAACAATTCTGTGCTGAACACTCCACCACCAATTGTTATAAACTTTAACTCCGTCTTTGAGAGAAATTCACTTCTCATTGCTGCTGCAAACTACCGCAAAGAACACAAGCAAGTGTTAAAATTGAGCGACTTGGGTGTTGCCTTAAACGGAAACTGCTACTTAAATGAGAGCTTAACTAAGCACTCGCGCTTTCTGTTGCGATCCGCACTACTCTTAAAGAGGAAAAAACAATTGTTCTCTGTTTACACCAAGTCTGGAACTGTTTATGTTAAGAAGACGGCAAATGGAAAGAGTTTTGCTATAGAAAGTTCTGAAGATCTTCGCCCTATTGCTGCTGATGTTCCTGATGCTGATGCTGCTGTTGCTGTTGCTGGTGCTGTTGGTGCTGCTTTATTAAATCACTGTATTGTATCCTTTTTTTGTTTTTTCACAAATCACATAATCACTTTACTGTATTCCTTAGTTTTATTTAAAAATTATTGTTACTCCTCTTTTCCTTAATTTCTCTTTACTTACCTGTTTTCTCCTCTCTCTCTTTTTCTTTTTATTTTTTCCTCTCGACTTGTAATATGAATAGAGTTCGTGTTCATACAGTGTGGATAAAAAAATAACGCACACCATGATTAATGTTCTTTCAAATTGTCGTGATGGTTTTAGGGTTTGTCATCTAAATGCACGTAGTCTTAACCAACATAAATTAGATTATTTAAAGTATATATTTTCAAATTCTTGCGTCGATGTTATCTGTGTTTGTGAAACTTGGTTCAAAAGTGATATTCCTGATATGCAATTTAATATACCTAACTATAGTATTTGCAGGGTAACTCTTACAATAGGAGGTGGGGTAGCAATTTATTATAAATCCTGTCTTAAATGCAAAGTCATTTGTAAATCAACTGATTTGGATTCTGAGTTCTTAATTGCTGAACTACATGATGGTTCATCTAAATGTTTAATAGCATGTGCGTATATTCCAGGCCGCAGCTGCTCTCCTCAAGCTTTCTTTGCTACTCTCTCTGAATTCTCTGCTCAGTATGAACATGTTATTATCTGTGGAGACTTTAATACTGATTTACTTAAAAATGACTATCGTGCCTTTCAATTAAAAGATTTTGCATCTTCTCTAGGACTTCACATATGCAATGGTAACCACCCTACTCGCTTTGCTCCTGATTGCATTCCCAGCCTTCTCGATCTGGCCCTAGTATCAGATCTTTCATCTGTTCTTCTCTTTGACCAACTGTCACTTGATTGTATTTCTGATCATGACCTCATTTTCTGTACTTACAATATTCACTTCAACTACTCAGCTGCCCCTTTGACATTTACTTATAATGATTATAAGTCAATAAATCTTGCTGGCCTTCAATCTGCGGTTTTATCTGCTCCATGGAATAACTGTCATCTTAATATTGATCCTAATGTTAAGCTAAATCAATTTCAAGAGATAATTGCTGGACTATTTCATGAATTTGTACCGACCAAAACAGTTAACATTCAAAATAATCACTGCCCTTGGTTTACAGCTGACGTCATGAATACCATCAAAGGGCGAAATAGACTTTATAGTAAATGGAACGTTATCCCTCAGATTCTAATTGGCTTGCTTACAAAAAAATGCGTAACCGCTCGATTGTCATTACTCGTAATGCTAAAAGAAACTTCTACGCCTCTAAGCTAGATGCTTCGCTTCCCTCAAAGAAGCTCTGGAATAATCTTCGACATATCGGAATCTCGGGTAATAAAATAAGTTCTAAATGTGAAATTAATCCAGATCTACTAAACAATTTCTTTCTTGATAGTGTTCCTGGGGAAAATAATTTCAATTTTACTAAAGACCCTATTCAATCCAGTATAAGGAACTTCGAATTAGAAACCGTCAGTGTAATTGAAGTTATAAATTGTATTAGGACTATAAAATCAAACTCTATTGGTGAAGACGGGCTACCCATACGGTTTGTAAAGCTGATCCTGCCTTATATAATATCTCACTTAACCCATATTCTAAACCATTGTATCACTACTTCTACCTTTCCCAAATCCTGGAAAATTGCTCGTGTGGTTCCTGTTGGCAAAACAGCAAATCCAACCACTGCCGCTGATTTCAGACCGATAAGCATCTTACCATGTCTGTCGAAAGTCTTCGAGAAATTAATAGCTAACCAGCTTCAAAAACACCTGTCAATCAGAACCCACCACAGTTGTTCCACGGCAATGGTAAACATCTTAGAAGACATTAGACAGGCGTTTGATAGAGGAAACGTAACTCTTCTCTGCCTACTTGATTTCTCTAAGGCTTTTGACAAGGTAAACCACAGAGTCCTTTGCTGGAAGTTGAAACATTTTTTCTCTTTTGGTGAAAGTGCGGTGAGACTTATAAGTAGTTTTCTGTCTGGTAGATTCCAGAGAGTCGTTACTTGCGACTCTTCCTCAGCACTTCTACCTGTTACTCAGGGTATCCCACAAGGTTCAATCTTAGGTCCAATCCTTTTTTGCATGTTTGTTAATGACCTACCGTCTGTCTCTAAATATTCTACTGTTCACCTATATGCCGACGATGTCCAATTGTATTTATCAAAGCCTATGAACGATACAACTGGGCTAGTTAACGAACTAAATCTTGATCTTGCTAATATCTACAATTGGTCTGTAACTAATGGATTGTTCTTGAATCCGAGGAAGTCACAGGTAATTCCAATATTAAATGGAATAATACATTTCAACTCTCTACCTAATGTCTTACTCTCTGCTCACAAACTTGAATTCGTCGAAAATGTAACTAGCCTTGGTTTTGTAATAAATTGTAAACTGTCAGCCTACAACCACACAAACTATGTCGTAAGACGTATTTATGGATGTCTTCGCAAGCTCTGGTTAACTAAAAGTTTTACTCCTACTGACACCAGGCGAAAACTTGTTACTGCTTTAATTTTGCCCCTAATTACCTATGCTGAGGTTGTCTACAGTAATCTTGACTCCTTATCTCATCATAAGCTGCAAGTAGCGTTCAACGATGCAATAAGGTATATATATAACTTGCGCAGATATGACCATGTAGCTGAGTTCGCCAAGGGCTTGTTAGGAACCTCTCTCAATCACTTCATTGACGCTAGAAATTGTATTTTTTTACATAATATTATTGTGAATAAAACCCCAGCGTATCTGTATAACAAACTTAACTTTGCTCGTTCACTTAGAACACGCACTCTTATTCCACCACGTCATCGTTATCTTAACTCATCCCGTCTATTCTTCATCCATGCCATCAAATTATGGAACTCTTTACCTATTAATATCAGAGCTATTACTAATACCACGCGCTTTAAATCTGCTGTCCTTCACCATTTCTCTTCTCTCTATTAAATTCTCATTTCCTACATTTAGCTACGTCTGTTTCTGATATCCTGTAATCCTACTTTCTTTGCTTCCCATTACCTTCTCCTTTCTTCTACTCCTCTTCCCAATTTTTTACTTTTAGCTTTAAGTTCTTTCTTATGGATATTTTAAATATTACCAAATTGTCTTTCCTTGTACTATAAAAGAATTATATCTTAATGTACATTAAATATATGAAATAAATTGAAATTGAATTGAATAAGAACCAAAAAAAAAAAAAAAAAAAAAAAAAAAGAATAAGAACCCACCCACTAGCATCACAGACTATTTTAGACGACTTTTATGTTGATGACCTTGCAACTGGCGCAGATACAATCGATGACTTAATAAAACTTAAAACAGATGTCGTTGAACTACTTCAATCAGCAGGGTTTCACTTGAGAAAATGGACTACTAATTGCTGGCCGCTACTTTTGTCTTTACCTGAGGATCAACGTGAAATCTCCCCTATTGAATTTGAACAATCCAGCTCTGTCAAAATCCTGGGTTTAATATTGTGTCCCGCGAAGGATGCATTTTCATACAGAGTACACTTAGACTCAACATTCACTACCACCAAACGTCGAATACTTTCAGAAGCATCCCGGATTTTCGATCCCATCGGTTTTCTAGCTCCAGTCATTGTTGGGGTAAAAATAATCATGCAGGAAAAATAAACTAAGTTGGGATCAACCGATCCCAGAATCGCTGTCCTTTCGCTGGAATACTATTCGTCAAGAATTAACACAACTCGAATCGCTCAACATCCCTCGGATTCTTTGGTCCAAAAGGAACAACGTAGAATTGCATGCCTTTTGTGATGCATGCCTAGATGCCTACGCAGCTGTCGTCTATTGCAGAAGTACATATTCAGATAATACTATATCTGTGTCGTTAGTTGCAGCAAAGAGTAAGGTTGCACCAATCAAAATTGTATCACTGCCTCGTTTAGAACTTTGCGGTGCCCTCCTCTTAACCCGCCTCGTTAACAAAATAAAAGATTCTTTACAGGTTAAGGAAGCTAAATTGTTTGCTTGGACAGATTCCTCAATAGTTCTTCACTGGCTATCTCCCCACCTAAAAGATGATCAGTGTTCATAGGCAACAGAACTTCGGAGATACTATCATCGATACCCAGCAAATTGTGGAACCATGTTCGCTCATCCAGCAATCCTGCGGACATCGCGTCTTGTGGCATTCTACCATCACAATTAATTGTAAACGAGATGTGGTGGAAAGGCCCTAACTGGTTATGGTTAGAAAGAAACCAATGGCCGGTTTCTACGATATTTCCTGAGGACTTCCCTACGGAACTTCTAGAAGAGCGAAAGGCAATCAATATCAACACATACTTGACGAAAACCAAATGTCAGAATATTATTGAAGAACTTCTATATCGATCATCCAGCTGGCTAAAATGTGTTCGAACTGTAGCATATATCCTTCGCTTTATTTCAAATTGCAGGGCGGTTTCTAATCTTCGAAATTTTCAATCTTTGACTACCCAAGAAATATCAAAATCAATTTTTTTCTTAATATGACTTGCACAATATACTATTTTCTCTTTCGAAATGAACACACTCAAACAAAATAAAGACCTTCCAAAACAAAATAAACTTCTTCGGTTAAACCTCTTTATCGACTCAAACGGACTGCTTCGTATTGGTGGTCGACTGCAAGAATCGAGTTTAAAATACGCGGAAAAACATCCACTCATTTTGTGCAAATCCCACCCAATTTCGAATCTCATAATTCAGTATATTCATAAAAAATATTTGCATCCGGGTGTTACATTGACTTTTTCGCTTATCAAACAAAATTATTATATTCTCGGATCTAGAAACCTTATTCGCAAAATGTGTCGTGTGTTTTCGTCATCGCGCAATTACTTCAAAACAACTTATGGGGAACCTTCCGTCCGAACGCATTCAGTATACGCGACCATTTAGTATCGTCGGGTGTGATTATGCGGGACCTATCACCATAAGACTATCGCGCGGTCGAAACCCTAGATTCGTTAAGGCCTATATAGCCGTATTCGTGTGCTTTGCAACAAAGGGAATTCACCTCGAACAGGTCGGAGACCTCTCGACAGATGCCTTTTTGTTAGCCTTGGACAGGTTTGTTGCCCGACGCGGAAAACCTCTAGAAATTTGGAGTGACAATGGCACCAATTTCGTCGGAGCTAAACGTTTACTTGGAGAAATGTTTGATCTTTTTCGTAGTCAGCAACACAACAACATCGTATCTGATCATCTCTCCAAGGGTAACATTACCTGGAAGTTCATACCACCTTCCTCCCCACACTTCGGTGGTTTATGGGAGGCCGGTGTAAAGTCGGTAAAAACTCACCTTAATCGTGTCATTGGGGACACAAAACTGACCTACGAAGAGATGTACACACTTCTCACTAAAATTGAGGGTTTGTTAAATTCCCGTCCTATGTGGTACATATCAGATGTAGAGCCCAATGCTCTAACGCCATCCCACTTTATGATTGGGGAGCCATATATCACAGTACCCCATCCAGAAGTATCTCCTCGCAATTTTTCAATAAAAACTAATTGGTTTGCATTACAGACACTCCTGCAGGGCTTCTGGAAACGATGGCACCAAGAGTATCTAACATCACTTCAACAACGTCCAAAATGGCAAAAATCATAACCAAACCTCAAGATCAATGATGTCGTGCTGCTTAAGGAGAACAATCTACCACCTGCAAAATGGGTTCTTGGCAGAATCACCCACGTTCATCCAGGAGCAGACTCTAGGGTCCACACCAAAAATGGCAACTACATTCGTCCAATCACTAAGGTCTCACCACTTCCATCTGCTGAAAGACAGGAATCTTTCAGGGGGGGCTGAATGTTTTGAATTCACACAAGGCACACTCTTTCTTTTGTTGTACTTTTGTTAATTCTTTTGCTTTTTTAGTACACAACTTACCTATATTAATGTTTTGAATTTACCACACACTCTTTCTCTTGTACTTTTGTTAATTCTTTGCTTTTGTAATACACAACTTACTTATATTACTGCTTTGAATTTACCACACACTCTTTCTCTTGTACTTTTATTAATTCTTTGCTTTTGTAATAGACAACTTACTTATATTACTGCTTTGAATTCACCACGCACACTTTCCCTCTTTGCATTTGTTAATTCCTTTGCCTTTTTGTACACAACCTGTTGGTATTTCATCATTGGTTGTTTGATCGTCAAGCAGTGTAGTTCATTTTTAAAATAAGATATTGAAAATAAATTTTGTCATGCAATTGATTGATTTTTGCTTGTTTTATTCATTATTTTTCAAATACTATCTTCCTTTTCTTAAACAACTGTAAAATTTATTATTATATATTATTAGTAAAAAAATAAAGAAACGAAAAAAATAAAGAAAAGGAACAAAAAAAAAACCTTACTCTTATTGGAACAATTCGCAATAATAAGCCAGAAATTCCTGAAGAGAATTCAAGCATAATTCATCACGACCTGTTAGGTCATCTCTTTTTGGATTCAACGAAAAGCTCACTCTTGTTAGCTACAAGCTAAAGAGTACAACGACTGTTCTTTTACTATCTACGCTGCACGACCAGGATTCCGTTGACCCCGTTTCCGGTAAGCCAATCATAATTCAATCATATAATGAAACAAAAGGCCACGTATGCAAAAAAGAGTACGTGCAGCAATTAGTAACGCGATCGATCATAATACTGAGACTGACGTCGACCGAGGTATAAAAAAAGGCAAAATATAAAAATGCGATTTCTGTCCTCCGAAATTGAAGCGGATGAGCGTATATTTCTGCGCAAAATGTAAGAAAACAGATCACTAGAACACAGATCACTAAACTATTGGTTAAAGATCTCTTCATACCATAGGTTAAAATATGCGATCTCCAAATGTTCATATAATATTTTTAGATATTTAATAACGAATTGATTGTTGTCCATTCTTGTTACCAAACATGTAATAAATACGTTTTCCTTTCTATTTAAATTTTTTTTCTGTTGTGAAATGTGGGATTTTTTATGAAAGTCGATTCACAGGCGAAGTTTACCAATAAAGTGTTAAAAAATATGTTTGCCATTCTAGGGTTAAAATATTTTTTAAAAATAGTACAAAAATATATTAACATTCATTACCATACTTTGTGGGTTACAAATTATAACTTCCTCCATTCTAGTCTATCTATTATGTATATGTATTATTAGATTAATTTTTAAAAATTAGTAGGACAAACAAAAGATTAACAGTACAGTGACATGAAAGAGGTGAAGTGTTTGTATTATTGGATTATAAAACGTAAGAAATTCTATGGTAAATATTAGTGAATAATAAAGATTGCGAGATGTGAAGAATTCTGCTCGAATTCCGCTGAAATACTAACTTATAATCAATCATCAATATAATCAATAAATCCTCCTTTTTTAGTGAAAAGAAAGAAGGAGTGACATTGGTGTGAATTTAACTGAAGTTTCCTTCATTAATATGGTTGGTTCTATGGAATCTTTCGATGGTTTGAATTGCTCGTTAATGATATTTGCTATGATAATAATCATACAGGTTGCAATTATAACATACATGTGGGGAAACCGAAATGAAACCCAGATCTCCAGTGTACTGACTATATCCCATTTATTTTCTCAACTCCTATATATATACTTATATCGACTAATAACTCCGAATATGACTACAAACGTTATTGGAGACTTTTCAGTACCATCACCTCATCAGATGACCGAACCAAAGGTTGTGTTATCTACTAATACAAATAAAATAATAATATATTGTTTATAACCATATACAGTGGTGTATAAAATAATTCGACTACAGTTCGGTCATCCTGACGTAGTAAACGACCCGATTACAATCTGTCTCCGTATAATTTAACAATTCATTTCATAATTTGTTAATCGTACATTATATAAATTTAATTACATTGTAAGATAAAAGAGTTAACCATACTTCAATACTTTCACAAATTTAATTTCAAAATTTAATAAAATACATTTACATTTATGTGAATAAGTAAAAACGAATTCATTGGAAAAATAGGTTTGGGTACAATATCAAGTCTGGTAACAAGTTAATCAATGAAAAAAAATAGTTTGTTTTTTTATTTTTATTTTTTTTGATTATGAATCAACTTCCTCTGGACATCTCTCAGATACATCTCCATCGACCGCAAGTTGTTGTTGTTCCACATTGTAGGGCCTCTTGTTGCTGGGTGATGTTATTCCTTTGTATGGCAGTCGGGTCAACTGCAAACCTTCATTATCTGTGATAAGATACCTATCGTGGGGTAATACTTGTTTGACCTCATATGGTCCTCTATATTTTGCTAATAGTTTTTTGTTTACACCTGGTGTGGTACAGACATTTTTATTCATAACATATTCGCCCTTTTGGTACGTCCTGGGTGTTTTGTGTGAACCTTCGAAATAAAATTTATTTTGTTCCTGAGCCCTTTTAGTTTTTTCACCTGCCTGTTTTCTTATATTCGTGAGATTAGCCCGTTTATGGTCCAGAGCATTAACAAGGAATTCTCTAACACGATCGGATAATTCAGCTTTTTGGTTTATACCAAACAGAAGAATACTTGGTGTAAAACCCGTGCTCCTATTTATCGTATTATTAAAAGCAAATTCAACTTTGGCCAAATGCGTATCCCAACGACCTGTCGTGGTGTCTTCGCATTCTTTAGCCACCATAGGTATGAGTACACGATTCACGCGTTCAGCTTGCCCATTTGACTGTGGTGAATTCGTAGCAATCTCGACATGCTTAATATCATTTTCGTGCAGAAAATCTGCAAACTCCTTCGAGGTGAAACATGTTCCACGGTCAGATATGATTCTATTCGGTCTAGAGTAATTCGCGAAATATGACTTTAAGCAAGTTATAGCCTCTTTACTTCGAGTGGATCTGACTGGGTACAATTTGATAAATTTTGTGAAACCGTCCACAACCAGAAAGATATGTTTGTTTCTTGTTTGAGAACTAGGCATTGGACCAAATATAGATCATATATGCAAAGAGTCGAAGGGTATATCGCCTTTAGGTATTGAATGCAATGTTCCCTCAACTCTTCCAGATGGTGGTGAGAAATATATACATTTTAAACAATGTGCGATATGATCTTTAATTTTGCTCTTCATATTGGGAAACCAATAGATTCTCGATAGGTGTTCATAGCACTTATCGACGCCCAAATGGCACAATGCTTCGTGGTGGGTACGAATGACTTGATTTTCCATATTGCAGGGAACATAGAAACAAATTTTGTCCTTCCATTTACGATATATCAAGCCATCAATGATTTCAAATTGTGAGCTTTCACCCTTTTCTTGTTCAGAGGAAACAGAAACAATTTTAGGGTCTTGCTTCTGTGCTGCTGCCAACACAAACTCGAATGACTCATTGTCAACATGTAGAACGTTAAACGATCGACTCAAGGCATCGACATGGGACATGCGCTCTCCTTTCCTGTGTTCTACTACGTAGTCAAAATTCTGTAGTTCCAACGCCCAACGTGAAATACGCGGATTTAGGGATTTTCTTTTCAATGTAAGGGTCAGAGCTTGACAATCAGTGATTATTTTAAACGTCAAACCAATCAAATAGATTTTAAATCCTCTAAGGGCATAAATGATTGATAGAGTTTCTAGCTCATAGCTATGGTATTTACTTTCTGCTTCCGTAGCTCGCTTCGAGAAATAGAAAACAGGATGAAATTTTCCATCTGTTTGTTTTTGCATTAAAATTGCTCCGAAACCAACACTACTTGCGTCGCAGTGTAGCTCCGTCAAGCAATTAGGACTATAAATAGCTAAAAGTGGGGAAGCTACTAACTTGTCCTTCAACAATTCAAATGTTTCAATTTCTTTCAGACCGAAGACGAAAGGAGTATCTCTTTTAAGAAGATCGTACAAAGGTTTGGCAATGGTAGCAAATTTTTTTATAAATTTGCGAAAGTAGGAACACACACTTTCACCGCGCGCCAAGGGATAGGTATGTAGGCAAGTGCCAGGCTAGCAGTGAAAATTCTTTTCAGTGTAGGAAGCAGCTGTCTTATACCTTTTTGCAGCATAACGGGGTATATCCCATCAGTGCCCGGCGACTTAAAGCCATCGAAGGATGCCACAGCAAATTCAATGGTCTCAGTAGTTGCAACGCGTGACGCAACATACCAGCTACGCCGAGTTGTTTTCATCGCTACAGCCGCAGTATCCAATGAGGGAGTGTGCAACGAGCCGATGACAGTCTGATTTCCCGGAAAATGGGTCTGAAACAGTAAACTAAGAGTTTCTGCTTTAGACTCGGTAAAGGTACCATCAGACTTTCTGAGTACCTCCAGCCTTGTCGATTTTCCTCGTTTGAGGACTTTAACCAACTTGCTGGTCGCGCTCAGGGATTTGATCTCTTCGCAGAAGGACTTATAGGAATCATTCTTCGATTTTCGAATAAGCTTCTTATATTCCTTCTGCTTCGATCGATATTTTTTCCAGTCATCTTCCGAGTTCCATTTAAGCGATCTGTTCAGAAGACTTCTGGCTTCCCTACGAAGCCGTTGGAGCTCAGCATTCCACCAGGGAACCGGCTTCCTGTTGGGAGGTTTTTTGACAGGACATGCGAGTTCAAAACATTTGGTGATGGCGCTGTTCAGGTTATGAACTTCATCCTCCACCGATTGATTAGTTTTGAGTTTAGGCGGGGCTTGAGTGGATTTCTCAAGCTCCTCCCTAAATCGCACCCAGTCTGTTTTTCTCGGATTCCGCTTGGGCTGCGAGGGGGAGATCCCGCACTTCAATTGGAATTCGATGTATCTATGGTCTGACAGCGTAACATCTGGTGAGACTCTCCAGTTAGTGATGGCCTTCGCATGCCTGTTAGATAAGGTTAGGTCAATCACTTCCTATCGTCTCGCCGTCACAAACGTTGGTTGAGAGCCAACATTGTTGATGAAAAGGTCAGACGAAAGAATGAAGTTTAAAAGATGGTCTCCTCTCCGGTTGCATTTGCTGCTGCCCCAAAATGTGTTTTGAGCGTTAGCATCGCAACAGATGATGAGTCCAATCCTTCTGGCTTCACAGTACTCTACGAGTTCGGAAACCGCCTTAGGTGGCGGGGGTAGTACCGAGTCGTAGGGGAAGTAAGCAGACGCCACGACGAAGTGTTCAATTTCTCCGTGCGCCTTGTAGCTCACTTTCGCAGCTACCAGATCTTGACCACAGAATTGACCAAGTTTGGTTGCCGATAGCGTATTCGATATGATGAGGCAGACCCTGGGCCTTTCGGATCGCTCATCATAAAGGATTGTAGCATCACGTATGCCACCAAGACCACACAGGCGTTTGTTCCACACCCATGGTTCTTGAATGGATACAATGTGATGATTTGTACTATTCTGCTACTTAGAAGAGCGGTAGCAGCCTTGCAATGCTGTAGGTTGATCTGAGTAAAAATCATGGATTCATACTGGGGAACACGTTCCATCCTTCGACTACTTGACATCAAAATGGAATACAATCCTACCAAGGCCGAAGTAGGGACGTGAGTCGTATGCGGTTTTCAGGGCCTCAACAGAGCCATTGTCCATTCCCACTACCAGAGTGAAGCCCTCTTTTTTCAGAGAGTTCTTTTTCTCCTTGTAGGAATAGACAGTCCAGGCCCTCGTGTCGAGTCCCGGGTTCTGCGCACGTAGTCGCGTCAGCACTTTCAGCTTGTTTCCGGGTTTTCCCGGAATCCAGCAGATGGCGCGCGTTAGTTTCGGGAGACTAACTACTTGATAAGTGCTAGTTCCCAGGGGGGGAACTGCTCCTGATCCATGCTCCTGATCCAGGCAGATGCACCAGATCCAGGCAGATGTCTGCTGAGAGGAACAGCTCACCACGAAGGTACCATTCGTCAAAGCAGACCTCTCCGCTTGAATACAGAAGCCTGTTGCTGAAGCTAGCTGCAGTAGATGATCCTCGCAGTGTTGGCAATCTGTGCTGGTCATTCTGCTGTCACTGCAGAAAGGGGTATGTTTTGAGAGAACTATTTGCATCTCAAAATCAGTACGTGGTTTTAAAAGATGTTTATTTACAAAGTAAGCGGGCTTAACTATATCATGAACCCTTTCCCTAACAGAAATACTTAACGCTGGATTTATATTGATTATAAACTCACCCTTTATAGTATCCGTATCAATATTCATAATCTGTTGAAGGAAATCAATATCTTCAGTATCAGGAACACTGCAACTCTTGATCTCATATTGATGACTGATAGATGTCTTGTGAGAATGTTGATTCTTGTTGAAATCCTTGTTGATTTTAAGCGCCAAACCTGATTTTCCGAAGAAATCTCGTCCTAAAATAACCGGATAATACATTGAGAATTTTTTTACAACAAGTAATTCCAAATTTATAAATTTATTTTCAAAAAAAATACAAGTATTTATACTTCCCAGTATTTCGAGACGACTGCCATTAACTCCGTAGTACGATTTTGTTGTTGGAACTAATGTTGACAGGAGGACTGATGGTAAAAATTTTTCTTGCATGAAACTGATAGGGCTTCCGGAATCTAAGAGAGTAAGAAGTGACGTTGAATTCCTTACAAATTCCGTTGTCCACTGAAATTGCAAAAGCCTTTCGAAGTCGTTGCCTTGACCCTTTGCATAGTTGGTACCGCTGATATTAGATGATGATGATGATGAAAGAGATCCACTTTCGAAATCTTGCAGCTGTGTTGATTTAGTTGCCTCTTTAAAGTTCTCATCCAATGCCATCACTGGATTTTGATTTGTGCATGCTGTTGATATATGGCCAGGCTTACCACATTTGAAGCAGGTTACATCTTTCTTCGAATTTCTTCCACGGGATATATTTCGACGGTCACACTTAGTTGTTGTTGCTTCAGAATTAGGTGTGACGCTGGAGTGTTCTTGGTGACTTGAAGAAACACTTTTCACTTTCGCCGATTTCTCTGCACTTGCATATAAAACATTTTGTTTTTGCTTTTGATATTTGCGCAAAGCAACTTTCAATTCTGTCAAACTGTCTGCACTATACTATTGTTTTATTTAGTTCCGAGTCAGGTATACCTCGGATTATAAATTGAATTAAATCAATTTCGTCCACTTCGATTCGTGATGCTATTTCTTGCATATGCAACACGTACTGTTGCATAGTTTCATCTCTGCGTTTCTTTCGACCACAAAGTTCGCTATACACATCCGATTTTGTCACAATTTTCCGAAATTCACTTGTTATTGCATTCTTTAACTCAATCCAGGTTCTGGGACTAATTGTTCTAACATATAATTTTGCTGTACCTGTCAAAAGCCTCTTACAGTATATATACTTGGCTCGGTCATCCAGATGTAGAATTTCAGAGCATTCCTCGAACTGCTCTATCCATCTTTCTACGGGAAAGTTGTCATCTCCATTAAAGGGAGAGATAGCATCTTCAACGTCCTTGAAACTGCAAGCAGCGAAAGATCCTGAATTGGAGACGGGACCATCTTCCACTTGAAGTTCGCGTAGTTGCTGCTTTAATTGAGCTATTTCCCTCTTCTTTTGTGCGATTCGTCTTAATTTGGCGAGTTCCTCATCAAGACGTTTTTCTTCGTCATTTTCAGAGCCGCTTCCCTCGTCAGTCACATCACGATCTGGTGCGATCGAATCTTCCATCCCATTCTCCTTGTTCTTCGTCGAGGCATCGTGCATCAGTTTCCGAAGATCTTCATTTGCCATTTCCCGCGCTGCTTCGTGTGCTCGAACTTTCAGCTCCGCCTTAGTGCCAGTAGTCTGCAACTTCAAAATTCGGAAGACTTCTTTCAGCTTGATCACTGTCGCTGATTCGATGAAATTAGCCCACTCCTCATACATCATGTGGCTAGATACTACACACGCGGAATACTCGAACGATTTTCACAAATTTTCGCGGTATTGACTAAAAAAAAAATCGGTAAACTAAGATGTACGGGATCCCACTTCTGAAAATTCTGTGGGGAAACCGAAATGAAACCCAGATCTCCAGTGTACTGACTATATCCCATTTATTTTCTCAACTCCTATATATACTTATATCGAACATCGACTAATAACTCCGAATATGACTACAAACGTTATTGGAGACTTTTCAGTACCATCACCTCATCAGATAACCGAACCAAAGGTTGTGTTATCTACTAATACAAATAAAATAATAATATATTGTTTATAACCATGTACAGTGGTGTATAAAATAATTCGACTACATTCAGAAATATCCTGTTCGTTTTCAAGAAACTGATAGCGAATCGATTAATTTATTCGCATTTTCCAGTCCACATAGAATTCATTAAGGATAAGCCCACATTTGATAAATAATCCTTTTCTTTTGTTTTCCCAAAATGTATAATTTTATTTATGGTTACGCTACAATTTTGAAAGTGAATAAGGTATGTTCTATGAGACGTTCTTTACGTCTGGTTGGAAAATACTAGGTGTTCGATTCCTTCATCATGTACCATGTGGATAGTTGGTTGTCCTTATCAATAATGTTTTGCATTCTAACTCGAAGTATTGAATGACGAGTTCACTTAAGGATATATGTACATAGATATTGGATGTAGCATGGGTGGTTCGGGTTTAAATTGCTCATTTGCAATTATAACTTATATTTTCTAACTAATTTCATCCAAACTTGTATAGCCTAAACTTTGTTTAGATATAGTATTAAATCTGGTGGAAGTTATCCTACTTCGGTATTGTACGTTAAGTTCATTAAAATATGTTTAGTGTATGTTTTGTAAGTGATTCCGAGGTTCTTCATCTGGACTAATTTTATGACCAAAATTGTCTTGATACAAATTGAATAATGGAAATTACTACTGATTATTTTGGGATTGCACGTAAAAAGGAAATTAGGAGAACAAAATGGATTGGTAATTGAATTAAGACCCGAAAGATGGGTGCTCGCATTAACTTTGTAAAAAAATCACAGTTCGGAGCCTTTTTTCAGAATGTGTGTGTTGATTACAACATACGTACTAATTAATACTTCTAAAGATGACCTGCTCCTCTCCATCTTCTCAAAAATTTCGCGAGCATAACATTATCCTCCAACCATGATAATTGCTACCTCATCAATTGTTCGCGTCTGACATGATCTGACATGCTCACTGGCTGGTGTTTAATGAGCACGAATAACAATTTTGGGACATGAGATCAATCACATTTTTAAATATGGCCAGAGCGCCAAATGAAGTCATCTCAAAACAGGAATTATAATGTTTGATGTTTTAGAATGATTAGTAATTCTATTTGACAAACTATTCAATGGTTCTCATGACTTCTCAAGTCCAGGTAGCTTATTTCGTGGTAATAAAACAAGACACAGCAATTTTTTTGTTAAGTGGTTTTATTTATTTGCGACGCGAAACACAGATATAGCTCTGACTTTATTCTGAGTTGTACCCACAATTCGTGTACTTCACATGTATTTATTGAAATAGTATTCAATACATTAAATCGCTGGCATAGTGTCTGCACAAGTGGAATTCTTAAGAATACAATTAATGTTTGGTCCGCGGTCAGAGGTCATATTTATTGTCTGCTGCTGAGATTGACATATGTACAATTTCAGGTGTTTACATATATATGTAACTCGCGCCGCACATTCCCGGGGTTTCTCATTAAATTTCATTACTTTGCAGCGCGGTCACATATTATGCATTTTTCCGATTTGAACAGATTTACTTGCGGTTTTCTATTGAAACTATGGTTTGTATAATATAAAAGAGCAGTTCCGTGATACGAAGCTCTATCATTCTGATATTACAAATGTGTACGCCTTTACTGCTGATCTTATTGCTTTTAGGCACCGAGTAATTACAGATGATTAATGCATTAATGTTTAAATGTATCTGTCGTAACCTATTGATCGTAACGATCTCGTAAGGTGACGTCAATTAAGAATGATAATGGACTTTGCCTGTTGACGAAAATATATACTTTTAAAGGACTTGATTGATGATTGTGCTAGTATCTATCAAAGGCCATCATTAGTTTTCGTGCGCAACTAATTTGAAGTGAATTTTTATATACGACCCACGCACATACTAAATTCATGCATTTGATTATATATGCTATAGAAGAATATATCGTTAGAAGTTAGTGTTATGAATCTGTGGTGCATCGACCCGCACGACCTTCTCGCTTCGATATTCTCAACTCGAATGCCATCACAGATCCCTTCTTTGGTATCTATAGTTTGAAGGGGTTTCACGCAATCGTCCCACTCTCAAGAGTAAAGTGCAACTCTCTTCATACTTACAGAATTCTAAACTCAACCACCAGGAATGCTCAAATATCCCATATTCAAGAGCATGCGTCCTTCGATACGCTTCGTATAGAGGCATTCTTCTCCATGACTTTGTTTTGCTCTTACACGGCCATCCTGCAAGTTCATCGCTCTCGATGAATCAAAACAGTATATGAATTCGATATTTCATTTTACTTTCCCATTATACTTATTATTTCGTATTATTATTATTATTTCGATTTTTTAATGACACAGAACTTTTCATATAAATTTTCTTGATTTCATGTTTATGTTAAATGGTTCTCTTCTCCATTTGCTTCGAATCTTCCTCATTCCGTTAAGGAAAGTATTTGCTATAACCCTGTGAGACACATAGCCCATTAGCTCAGGTTATGCTAACAACATGCAGTTTATCTTTATTAACAAAACTACAAAACTTTCTCCTTTTCCCCGGATCAACCCCAGAATGGAGTAGCTCAGAAGCAATCTTAAGCTTGTCTACTCAATGTTCACTTCTAAGTTTGTTCTTAATAAATTTGCGACTGTATCCACATAGCGCTCGACCTGGCCATTCGCTCGACTCATCCTAGGAGCTATGGTATGGTGTTCTATACCCACTGATTTACAAAAACTTTAAAAATTTGTCCCTTTGTCGCTAATGATCCTAAGCGGTACACCGAACAACATGATGAAAGGGTAATAGTAGTACAAATTTAGTAAAAGCATCAATTATAATCAAGAGGTAGCGACTGTCCTCCTTATCTTTTCCGTGAAAGGGATCCATACAATCCATGTGAACAGTGTGAAATGGTAAAGCCGTCTTCTCGATTGGATGGAGTTCAGACCGCCTTTTTCCTGATGGCCTTTTAGCGACGGTGCAAATCAAACATGACTCAACAAATGTCCATACATTTCTAGTCATCTTAGGCATCCAAAAGTGGTTACGCATTTTTGATACAGTTTTTTCCCATCCAATGTGACAATTACTATATCTTCGTGGTAGCGCCTCATTAAACTCAACCGGCATTTCCTAGGAACAAACAGTTTATCTCCATCCTTCGTTTTACGATATGAAATATTGTTTTTGATAGCATAATTCAATTTTGACTCTGCATCATTTTCTTTTATTTTATCAACGATGTCTGTAACTTCGGGATCTTCAGATTGTTCAATCTACAGCCAATTGTCTGCTAGGCGATTGAGATGATAACAGCTTTGCCTTCGAAGATTTCGACTTAAATAATCCACATGTTGCATGGAGCTTCCTTTTTTGTATTCGATATTGAAATCAAAATCCTGAAGGTAGATCCACCATCTGGCAATTCGTGGTAAGAGGTCTTTTTTTTTCTTTGGTTGCTTTCAAAGCATTGCAGTCTGTAACCAAAATGAACTTGATACCCAGTAGATATGTTCTGAAGTGTTTTATTGCATTCACAAGCGTTTCTAGCTCATAGCTGTGATAATTTTCTTGTTACGGTTTCGTTGCCTGGCTGTAATACGCCACTACAGTTTATACCCAACTCTCTGAAAGAGTATAGCACCGTATCCGATAGAGCTCGTATCCGTGTGAAGTTCTGTTGGTAAATCTGGATCAAATATAATCAGTAATGGTCTTTTAGTCAACACTTGTATGACATACTGTCTTGCCTCTTCGCATTCGGACGTCCATTCATACTTAACATTATTTTTTGTCAATGCCGTGATACATTTTGTTTTGGCTGCAAACTCTGGCACAAACTTTCTGAAATAGTTAGCTAACCCCATGAATTGTCTCACATGTTTTACGGTTTTGGGAATGGGTGTGTTTTTAAGCGAATCTATTTTAGATTTGCCAGGACGTATTCCCTTTTCAGAAATCTCTTGCCCGAGATATTCGAGACAATCTTGCAAGAATTTGCATTTATTCATATCAAATTTATTATTCACATCCGTTTCTGAAGCCTGAAGGACTAAGTCCAGGTGATTTATTTATTTTATTTATTTATTTTATTTATTTATTTATTTATTTATTTATTTATTTATTAATGGCATAATGTACAGATAAGACAAGCATAGTCTTTTAAAGATGTACAAACTTTAAGTATGTGTGTTTAGACTGACTCAATTATTTAGTATAAAATTAACATTAAACAAAAAATAAATATACGAAAAATAGATAAAATAAAGGAAACTTATGCAAATAATTAATAATAATATACAATAAATAATTAAATGAGAGTGAGTTATTATTGGTAGCGGTTATTATTATGCATAAGGGGAGTGAGTTCCAAAGTTGAACGGCATGTACAAAAAACTGGCGGCTACTTGCCATGTATTTGTGTCTCGGCAATATAAGATGTAGGGATCGATGCTTATTGCAAAATTGATTTTTCGGTATAGATACGTCGGTTCTTTTGTGGTCATAATTTTATGTAATAATA
This sequence comes from Merodon equestris, assembly GCA_958301585.1. Classification (NCBI taxonomy): domain Eukaryota; kingdom Metazoa; phylum Arthropoda; class Insecta; order Diptera; family Syrphidae; genus Merodon; species Merodon equestris. Next base: position 94,583,554 of record OY284413.1, read on the forward strand.
AAATAGTTCGATATTTTAATAGTTCTATTAAAGGGCAATCAGCTATTTTTCTTGTATATTCGGAAATGTGCTCATATCTTCTTATGCCATATACATACCTTGCACAACAGTTGAATGCCACTGTCAGTTTTCTTTCGGAATCGTAGTCCATATTCGAAAATAGTTCACAGCCATATAGGATAATTGGCAAAATATAAGTCGTTATGAGTTTACGTTTGACATTTACTGGTAAGAATTGAGCTGTAGGGCTCAGTCCACGGAGAGCGCCATAAACTTTGGAGGTGACTTTATTTATGTGGAGGCTCCAGCTAAGATTGGAAGTGAAATATATACCTAGGTTCTTAAAATTATCAACAAATTCAATTGGAGATCCTTCCAACTGCAGTGGGGGGATAGTGAATGGTTGTCGACTTCTGTTCATAATCAACGCTTTCGTCTTTGATAGATTCAGACCTAATCTATTAGCTTTAGACAACATATGGACCTTATTTAGTTCACTTGTTAAGTAATTTACTGCCTGAGAGTAATGTGGTCTAGGAAACATAAAATATATTTGAACATCGTCAGCGTAGATGTGATGATTACAGTACATAAAACATTTCGAGATGTCATTAATGAAACATGAAAATAGAAGAGGGCCTAGGATAGAACCCTGTGGGACACCTGACGTAACTGATAAACGTGCAGAACAATTACCATTAAAGTACACATATTGCGAACGGTTAGAGAGATATGAGTTAATTAGTTTACAGGAGGACATTTGAAACTGAAATTCTGTTGTTAGTTTTGACAGGAGTATGCCATGATCAACACAGTCAAAAGCCTTTGAGAAGTCCAGGAATACCATTATTCCCACCATATCACGGTCAAAAGCGGCCCGAATATCATCAGACACTTTAAGTAAAGCTGTTGTTCAATTGTGCTTAGCGCGAAAACCCGACTGAAACTCAGTGACTAGGTTCGAGCGAGCCAGATGCTTTTTTATTTGTTGACTCACAATACGTTCAAATACTTTACTAAGGAATGGAAGTAAGGCTATAGGACGATATTCGATATTCCTGGAGGTAGATATTTTGGGTAATGGTATAATTTTTGCTATTTTCCAACTATCAGGAAAAATTGAAGTAGTGAGAATGGTGTTGAACATATATGTAATGGGATGGAGCACGAACGGAAGTAATATTTTTATAAAGTCCGGATGAATATCATCCGTTCCTTTTGCCTTCGATTTTACACTAAATATACAATTACCAACAGAAAATTCGTCTACACAAGAAAAGGAGAAAATATTGGATCGATTGCAAGACGGACTGAAAAGGGCTATTGCAGGTGACGCATTTGATACAGTTGGTACATTGAATGGGCGATGGACGAAATTGGAGTTTAATGCGTTTACATCTATTTTGTGCGTTATTGACTCTTTATTTGACTGAATGCCAATCTGGCGAATGTTTTTCCAGAAACTGGAGCTTGAATTACAGTCCCTAAACTTAGTTTTATAATACAGCCTCTTGTTTTTACGAAAAAGGGACGTAACGGAGTTGCGTAATTTTTTAAACTCATTGTAAATCGATGAGCATCTGTATCTTTTCCATCTTGAATATAATAAGTCCCGAGACTTCATAAGAGATATAACCTCCTGTGTTAGCCAAGGAAAGCGTAATTTTTTTCTTTTAGTTACTACAGGTACATGTTTTTCAAACAAACTAACAATACATTTAGTGAAAAAGGTCACTTGCAGGCTAACATCATTTGACATATAAAATGATGACCAGTCAATACATAGATAGTCCTCGAATAGAGCAAGTACATTGGTGGCTGTAAAGTTATAATATTGCACCTTTTCGTCTTTTGCAGGATGCGAGTACACATTTAGTGTAATAAATATTAGATCATGGAATGAAAACGCGGGTACAGAGAGTTGGTCATAGAGAAGTATAAGATTTTTGTTAGATGTTAAGCAGATGTCAATTAAAGACGGGGAACAATTAGGTTTGAAATGTGTGGGTTGCGTGGTATTAGCAAAAAATAAGCCGAGCGATTCCATAGAGCTCTTAAATTGTCTGTTGTTTTGGTTTAGTATGTTAAGATTGAAATCGCCACACACAATCACATCTGTATATAGCGGTGTAAACGTTTCCAGTACATTGTTAATAAGACTGCAGTTAGCTACATGTGGGGGCATATAAATGCATCCAAGCAGTATTTTAGCACCACTAATAATAGCTTCAACAAATACGTATTCAATAGAATCACCTGCAGATGACTTTTTTATTATGCTATATTTTATCGAATTTTTAATGTATATACCTACACCTCCACCTACACTTTTTCTCTATCGGCCCTAACCAATCGAAAAGAATTAATTTTGAAAAGATCAGAACACATTTCCGGCTTTAGCCACGTTTCAGACAGACAGACCACATCAATTTTATTATTATTTAAAAGATACCGCAAGTCATCGATCTTATTTTTTAAACTTTGCACATTCAAATGACAAATATTAATACCAGAGTATTGTTTGCCTTAAATGTTTAGCAATGTCCTTGTTTCAACCGAGGAGCTACCCCATGAATGTAAAACAGAACTCATTTAAAATAACAACAAAAATAATACGCTAATGACGAATAAAAAAAAATTATTAATAACTCAATGAGAATAATAACGTAAAAATAATAATAAATAATAATAAGTCTCACTCAAAACAAATAAACTACACTCAAGAAAGTAAACAAAAAGAGAAAAATAAAGTTTGTAGAAAAAAGAAAAAAAGGAGAAATTACTCTTTGATAGAAGAACTTAAGGTTGTTTGTTGTTGTTGTTTTTGTTAATTTGTTCTTCGTTTTTCGCTGATAACCATCTCGCGGCAATTGTGTTCAGCATCTCTTTATCATTGATTATTATGTTGTTGGTAGATCCTCGTTTCCTTACGATGACCGATCCGTGCTTGGTAAACACAGAGCTCAGCTGACCTTGATGCTTCATATGTGTTGCGAGTTGAAGCAGGGAACGATTTTTAGCAGTGAGACTCTCATTTAAGTAAATGTACTTGCTTGAGTCCAAGCCAACATCACTCAGACAGAGTTGCCTACCGTGAGTCTTGCGGTGGAGAGCCGATGATTTTAAAATTGAATTTCGGTCGTGTATTGACCCAAATTTGATGATTATTGGTGGGTCATTGGGACTGTTTCGTTTGTGGGCACGGAAAATAACTACTAATGAAGGCGGCCTGCAGTCAATGGAATGGCAAAGGTGGTGAAAAATGGATTTTAAGTTTTCTTCCGGAAGCTGGGGAACTCCGAAGAGAATAGCATCCATAGCCAATTCGTTTCTCTCAAGTGCATCGCAACGTAGCTTTAAGTCAGTTAACTCTTTGTTCGTTGCTTCGGGGTGCGCGTTTGTTCTCTCTAATTCCTCTATACGATGCTCTAAATCATTGAGAGATGTCTTTAACTCAGTGAAACGTTTAGTCCAAGTTTCTTCCACGAGCGCGATTTGCTGCGCGAGATCATTACGCAGTGTGTTGATCTCTGCTGAGAAGCGTGCAAGAATGGTTTCCGTCTGCTTAGTCAAACGCCCTTCAAGTTCCATAATGGTGAAATGGTAAAACGTAGTAATTCCTGCGTTCTTTGTTGTGGGTGTAAGTGTGTTAAGCTGTCGAGGTGTTGACGCAGATGAGTTGGTGGCCGGCTGCTTCTTGGAACGGGTGTTCATGGAGGAGCTTGAATTTGAATTTTGTTCAAACGGCATGTCTAAGCGGACAGATTCGGACTAATTTGAGTGAGCTTTTACAAGGAAAAAAGTCTGGCACAACGACAATTTGTTTTTGCGAGTTTTGTCTTTTTTCTTTATTGCGAACACTGATTATGTATGTGCAATATTGAACACTTAATAGAGAAACACAAACACTGGGCTATCTGTTCTTGCGTTGGATACGAGTAGAAACTACCAAAAAACGGATGTATCAAAACGTATTACCGGACGAGATGAAAAACACGTCAGTTTACTCAAACTCACTAGACATCACTGTTTTTTTTCCTTCGTCAATAGTCTTTGATGGTATAAGAACGTCATCCAGGTAAACCAAAGCAACGGAATCTTTAAGCTGTCCCAATGCTTTATTTATGGCGCGTTGGAACACTGCTGGAGCATTGGCCAGTCCAAACGGCATATGTAGGTATTCGTATTGGCCATCGGGAGTAACGAATGCAGTTTTTTCGATTGAGTTTATTGCTATCGGAATCTGGTAGAAACCTGAAGCCATATCCAGTGAAGTAAAAAAATCTGTTTCCCGTGAGCTGATCTAGCTGGTCCTCTATCCTAGGCAACGGATAGCGGTCTTTGACTGTGATAGAGTTCAATCCCCTATAATCGACGCACAATCTATTTTGACCGTTTTTCTTTGTGACCTTTTGGACTAGCAAAAGGAGAGCTGCTATCACGAACAATGTTATGGGCTTTTAAATCTTTTATTATATTTTTGACTGTATTTCGTTCTGACATGTCCAAGCGGTATGGTCTATAGTGTATTATTGTTTCTTTTTCCAACCGAATTTCTAATAATCCAGTTTTAACTGTCTCTGTAGGATAACCATTGACGATAAATTTGGAATATTTTTGGAGAGTCTGTTCGAGGGTACTCTGAAGTTGAACAGGAAATTCATGTTTTGAAGAATGCAGAACAGCGGCTGGATAACAACTGACTGCTTTCTTTTTCGTAAGTGTTGACCCATGACTATCCATTCGTATCTCTAATAACGGGTCATTAAGAACATCTCGTCCAACAAGCATTTCACTTTGCAAGTAATCGCGGTCAATTAGATAGAAAGTGATTTGTACTTCTAGTTCCTTAAACTTAACAGGCAAAACAAATGCTTCTTTTAGGAAAATTGGATCTTTACCGATACCTTGTACTGAAATAAAATGTTTATTTCTGCGAACCGGGATTGAATCTGCGATATCTGCTCTAACTAAGGAATAATCTGATCCGGTATCTAAAAGAAAACTATAATCTTTCCCGTTCACAGATACCATGGTACTATTTTCAGGGACTGTTATTCCACAACAATAACTTACTTTTTTTTTTGTCTATTTTTTTGACCAACATAACTCTTCTTTGTGACCAATTTTACCGCAAAATGTACATTTTTCCTTCACTTTTCTTAATGGATTTTCTTTTGGAATTTGCGAGTCGCTTATCGAAGCGGTTTTATTTGAACAGTTCGCTCTAACGTGACCTGTAAGCCCGGACCCATCACATCGCTTTCCCGTGTCAAAGCAAGGGCGTTTAATTTGATTTGGTGACATTTCTCTTCTCCTTTTCGTGTCGTAATCCCTAAGCTTCTTGCGGGGTCTTTCTCGAATGGATGTCAGGTGTTCTGTCAGGTCTTGAATAGATTTTGGCATCACGAACGTAAGCGAATTTCTCAAGGTAATGTCTGAAATACAACCCATGACTATTTTCACCGTCTTATCCTCTGGTATATGAAAAGGCATCGCTTTCTATATTAGCAACGCTACGGAGCTGGTCTATTATATTTGTTCCACTTGAGAATGTGTGTAAAAGCGACGCTGATAATTCTTTCCAGGTGTACATCTGGTATCCATGCTCCTCGTACCATAGCTTTCCTCTTCCTAGCAAAGCAGCTTGGACTCTTGGAACTATATCAAAATCCAGCAGACGATCTCTTTCAATTCTAGTATTGATGTCAGTACACCATCTCCCTATGTCGACCCTAGAGTGGTCGGGATCGAAGCAAGGAAAACCAGCGGTATCGCCTCGTTCATGTCGCTGTGCCGCTTTTAATATTTTGCTTATTGCGTCGGCTGTTATAAGCATGTTTTTTTGACCTGCATCTACAGCAACCTCTTCTCCTATTTCGACTGATCCCTGATGAGCATCAGCTACATCGTTGTCGTTATCTTCAGGCATCGCAAAATAAATATGAAGATATTGGCAGCCACAAAAGAACTCACCCTTGTCTTAATTATGTGATAATTATACGATTGCGACCAAGCTATATTTTGTGTTAAACTCACAACAATACTAATATTCGTGCGACTGTACTGCCAACAGGCTCGTGCACACATACACAACGCTAGTTATATTTTACCACAATATGTATTATGGTTGGAAACACGCACACGCATTACTCATGGGCAATTAAATTTCAAACGTATGCATACGCAGCGGACGGAATGAAAACACACTCGGAGTAAACCAGAAAAACGGAAACACTGCTAGGTTTATTATTTACCCGGCCAAGGAAAATTCACTGTATGTACCGAATGCTTGAATTGTTTGTTTTATTGTATTGTTTTTGGACACAAGCAGATCCCACTTCTGATGCTATAGAAGAATATATATTTAGAAGTTAGTTTTATGTATCTGTGGTGCATCGACCCGCACGACCTTCTCGCTTCGATATTCTCACCTCGAATGCCATCACAGATCCCTTCTTCGGTATCTATAGTTTGAAGGGGTTTCACTCAATCGTCCCACTCTCAAGAGTAAAGTGCAACTCTCTTCATACTTACAAAATTCTAAACTCAACCACCAGGAATGCTCAAATATCCCATATTCAAGAGCATGCATCCTTCGATACGCTTCGTATAGAGGCATTCTACTCCATGACTTTGTTTTGCTCTAACATATATGTAGATAGGTAAATCGGATTCAAACATCTTTAGAGCTGCTAACACTCTTTTACTCTTGACTAAAATCAATTTTATGAGTGCAATCAATTTGAGATTTTTTGTAACATTTAAGTGTTAATGTTCTATAGGTATGGTTTTTCTTAAACTCTCTATATACTGTTTATAATATTCATCGATTTTACAAACTTTTTGTGTCATCATGATATTTTGACCCATTTAACTAGAATGGCCTGTTTAAGCTGCTGTCTGCTAGTAATATCATGTAATCGTACTTTGCGTTTTAGAAAATTCCACAAATGCTCAATCGGATTGAGATGTGAGAGAGTTGTAGATCACAACTTAGATCGTAATATTTTATAATTGGAATCGAATTTGTCTATCCATGAATGTGTTATATTTGCGCCACACAAAACGCCGACCAACTGAAGCCAATATGATTTATTTGCTTTCAATTACAAAAATTGCCTAGTTCCAGAACTCATCCGGTTTTTTACCACACTCTTTGGCAAACTCTGATCACTTTTAGGCACGCACTTTTTGCCGATAGTCGATAAGAATGTAACAAATTGGATTTTTTTTGGCTGCTTCTATTGAATGCATTTCTTGCTGCTAGTTCTCTTGTGGCTGTTTCCGCGGCTATGGTTGCTATTGCTGTGAGGTTTGTGGTTGTTGTTGCTTTCTCTGTCGCTTGTTCGGCGACAACGGCATTGATCCTTGCCACGCCCGTACGTGTACAAATGCGGTAATAACTTCTTTTCCCATCTTTTAATTAAGTTCGATTCGGTGTTCGATTGACTTCACCCCTTCATCACGTCACTGGAACAGCCGATGGCATCGAGAAATCGAATGAGTTTTTAACCGAGCTATCGGATAATGCCGTGTGACCTGCGCGCCTTCCTATGTCGTCTATCGACATTTTAAGGACCGTAGCACGTAACCCTACACTGGATTATGGTACGACACTTTATTTTCAAAGAAAAAATGTTTCACCCAAACTGAGGAGCCGGACTCTTGCCCAAATGCGCACCTGGAATGGTTTTTTATTCACTATTAAGTCGAAACACATTCACACCCTTTTATTGCCTGTTATCAACACCAAAATAGACTTATATAATACATAAGAATAAACCCCAAAGGAAGATAGCCCTTAGTCGAATTGCTGAGGACTGAGAGGGAATTCGAGGAAATCAGCAAATTATCAGATTACGTAAAAAATCTTCCGTTGGGTCTTTTCATAAAAGTTATGAAATTGTCGTGCATAAGACAATTTATGGAATAACGAGATAAAAAGTAAGGGCCAGCCTCGATATAGTACTTATTTTTTATATTATTTTTGGCAACGAGTCGCCAAAGTCAAGCAATGTTTATCACTGCATCTTGTCCATCGGTACGCAAGATCAGTTGAGAAATTCTCACACATTTTTCACAACTCCAGACCTGAAGTCAATTTAAATCGAATAAAGATGAAGGAAGTTGGCATACTCTACTTCCACAATGAATGGTAAATATGGGCTTATCAGTCTTCTTTTTGGGCTTGAAAATGAACCTGCTATCTTTCAAAGAATGATTGATTACGTTTTTTTCTTTTTTATTTATTTGTTCAGAAAAAAGTTTACAAAAATAAGACATAAGTATTGACCTGCGAAGCCAATTGGCTTATCTGCAGGAGATTATGTATAAAATATTATTGTATTTTTAAAACCCATCATCTAGGTGAGGATTTATAGATATGATAATAATCATCTTAATAATTCAAATCTAGTTTCCATTATGTTCAAACAATAATTCATTCATTTTACTTTATATTTACTTTAATTTAAGTTCTTTAAAAATCTGAAATTGTTTATTTCGAATTTCAATATTTGTTTATAATTTAAGTTGTAGATTCTAAGAAAAATTGTTTTAGGCGTTGTTTTCTTGCATTTATTTGGTTGATGTTCCTCAAGCTTTGAGGAAGATTACTTAATACTTTAGGCACAGTGTCCTTCAGTCTTCTTTTGCCGTACTCGTTTATGATTGAAGGGAGTTGATACAATCCTTCGGCTTGACTTCTTGTACCGATTTGATGATTAATTGGTTTGCGGAAACTTTCTTCGTTGTAATACTCCAGTGCTATACTCATGTTAAATATCTGCCTTACTTTCAGAACCTTCACATTAGAGGTGTTTCTCCTTGACAGCAATTTGACCGCACTGTTTTGGATATTCTGTATTTTTTCTATATGTGTTTGAGCTGCACCTCCCCACGCTATTATGGCAAGACGTAGTCTCGATTCTATAAGTGCGTGGTACACTTGTTTTTGTACACCCAGTGGTGCTTTGTATTGCAGACAAGCTAGCGCAAACAGGGACCCTCTCAGTTTGTTTCGTAGATGATTTATGTGAGGCTCCCAGAGAAAATGGCTGTCAATGATGATACCTAGATACTTATAAGTATCTACGACCTTCAAAACAATCCCGTTATCCCGTTATCATGGCACCATTTAGCTATTTCATCGAACTCCTCCTGCATCACCTTTGTCGCATCTTCCAGTGTCTTACGACATACAACAACTGCGGTGTCATCAGCATATGCGAAAGGTACGCTATTTTTTAAGCATTTGAGAATTTCATTGGTATACAAAATGAACAGGAGCTTCGAACCTTGCGGTACCCCATATTGAACCTTGTATTCATCACTATAAAAATTCTTGATTCTTACGCGAAGTGTTCTTTCTGCAAGATAATCAGTTAACCAATCGGATAACCTGCCTCTAATTCCTACTTCCTGTAAAGCGTTGTTTAGTTTGTTATGGTCAAGCGTATCGAATGCATTACTAAAGTCTAATAACAGGACGAGGGCATGATGACGCTTGCTGAGTGCTATATTGATGACATTTGCGAAGCCTCCAAGAAGTGTATTGATGCTCTTTCCGTTTTGAAAGCCGTACTGATTCTTGGAGATTAAATTATGTTTTTTTACAAAGTTCCATATACGATCTGAGACGATTTGCTCCATAATTTTGTCGATGGCAGGTAGGATTGCAATCGGCCTGTAGTTAGTGGTTTGGTTTTTGATACCTCCTTTATAAATTGGACGCACGATTGCCTCTTTTAGTTTTTTTTCGGATTATTAGCTCATCAAAGCTTAGATTAATTAATCTGGTTATGATGGGAACAAAGATGTTTGTGTTCTATTTAATATCAATAATCCTGATACCGTCAGCCCCAGGTGCCTTCCGGCTGTTTAGGCACTGCACCAATCTTTCTACCTCTCCATGTTCAGTTTCTCCGAAGTGTATAGAATTGCTCAGTCTCTGATTTTGATGTCTCGATGTTGTAACACCAATTCTGCCTGTCTCGCGAAAATTTTACCAAATTCATCTGGCAGCGCTGCTGTGTTTGTATTAGAAGAGAAGTTTTTCATAATAGTGTCATCCAGGGATTGTTTTCGTCGTCCTAACACTTAATTTATTATCGTCCATTTTTTTTTCGGATCACCTGTTGTTTGGTCAAATTGTTCTTTGTAATATTGGTTTCGTATCTGAGATATTCACCCCTATCACGAGTGTCAAAAAGAAAAACGATAAACGAAATTTATCAAAAAAATTGATAATCGGTATTATGAACGTCAATCGTCAATTTACGATTGATACATTTTGACTAGCTACAAATTTCCATTGTGAATTAAGAAAAACCGTATTATGAGTGTCAATTCAAATCGTTTTTATTGATAAATGCCACTTTTTTTTTCAACTGTGTTTTTGTTTGCGAAAGAAATTGATAAGCTCAAGCTGTTAGTATATGTATCGTATTTCGAGCAATAAAATAATAATTTTACTTGTTTTCAGGTCTAATGTAGTAAGTAACAAAAAGCAGTTGGGAAGGTTCGTGGAATTATTGCAGGAAAACGAGGACATAGCTAAGGGAATATGCTCAAAGACAGAAACACAGAGGAAACGGGAAGAATTTTCGAGGGAATTGAATAGTTTCCGCCAGCACGAGAATGGCAAAAATGGCAAAGGGTTTGTGAAATGGAGAAGAGTTTACAGTAAGCAATTATTTTTTCTACTAAGGTGTGGGCTGACTTAAAGTGTAAAACAAAAAAAAAGAAGACCGAAAATAAGATGGAAATGTCTGCAACTGGAGATGGCCCCAACTGTCTACACCATTTCAATGACACAGAAGAAGCAGTCATTCAAATGCTTAATATGGGTGCAGGTGCTGATCCACCTGGCGAAGAACTCGGGTTTCAAGAAAACTTAAAAGAATCTGAAGAAGATAAAAGTCGGCTTGTCGCGCCCCCGACTCAAAAACATCCACTTAAATCGACTCGAAATTCTTTACTGGGGGAGAGAAAACATCTCCTTGAAGAACAAACCTCTGCACAGAAGGAGTTCTACAGTAAGATGTTAGATGTTATGTGTGATATCAAAAGAAGCATGAGAACTATATTAAGAGAAGCGTGCAACAAAAAGATGATATAATTAGTTTAAAAAAAAGAAAAATTAAAAGCTTACAAGGAAAGCAAAGAAAACCAAGGTATGGACAGAAGAGCAAAATTACAGCTAAAAATTGAATTACTAGAGATAAAAAAACAAAAACAAAATATGATGGATATCTAACTATTTCGATTAAATTTCTTTAATATACAATATGTATGTACATATTATAAGTTACGTTAGTTGTAAATGAATTAAATGAAATTGCCTTACTTTTATATTAAACGTGTTTATTAAGAATAGTGGACTCAAATGATCAAAGAATTTGATTTCTTAAATTGATTGTTTCATTGCTATCAGAAAATTGAATGTCCACAGTTTCAGTTGCGTCTTCAGCATCAACTCCTTGATCTTCATCGAAGAATTCTGAATCAGGGACATTAAAATGTATGCAAATATTATGCAATGCTGCACATATATTTGCAATTTTTGTTGCTTTTTCTGGAGTATAATGCAGTTCACGTGCTCTTAATATGCACCTAAATCTATTTTTTAGAACGCCAATTGTACGTTCCACAATGTTTCTTGCTTTAGCGTGTTTTTTAATAAACACACTTTCCAAAAAACCATATTCTGGGTTTCGAAAAGGCGTCATTAAATAAGGCTTGAGTGCATATCCACCATCACCTAGGAACACAAAAAATGAAATCCTAAATCTTTAACATATTAAATATATTAAGGTTGCACCTAGTAGCCAAGTATTCCTTTGTCCCCTCCTGTATTCCTCTTCTAATTTTGATCTTAATTTTGACATATTAAAAACATTTGCATCATGTGTTGATCCCGGATATTTTGAGTTAAAATATCTAATAACCATTTTGTGGTCACAAACCTAAGAATGAAACGATTGAAAACTTAGATAATAGTCGTACAAAATATACTAACAATTAAGGCATTTAAACTATTAAACCCCTTTCTATTGTAGTATAAATGCTGTAGATCTTTTTTCGGTGACGCTATTTTTATGTGCGTTCCATCCACACATCCAATTACATTCGGGATTCCACTTCGTTCGAAGAAGTACATCTTTGCTCGCCTTTTACATTCATTGGAGTACTCATACTTTACCCACATGGGGCAAATATGGTTTCCAAGGACATTTAACATTTCCTTAAGAACCACGGATACGGTGGACTGAGCAAGGCCAATGTTAAATTCGTTTGCCACACAAATTTGGTATGAACCATGTGCACAAAATCGCAAAACTGTAGCAAGTTTTATAATACTCGGAATCGATGTATTTCGAACCGAAGATTTCATTTTAGTTTCAATTTCACATAAAATGTATGAAAACGCCTGTTTATTTAGTCGAAAGTTTTTTGAAAATCTAAAAACGAAGAATGTTATCAAATGAATGGAAATAATTACATATTTTACATGTTATCCTCCAATTCAAGTGGGTTGGAAACATCTCTTAAATATCGTCTTCGTCGCATGACGTGTAAAATTTCGTCACGTTCATTTTCCTCTTCGTCTTCAAACCACAATTCCACAGAAGTCATTTTTAAAAATTTTAAATTTTATTCTTTACTTGATAGCGAAAAAAGAAAATAGCATTGACAGCAGCCTATCAAAAAATTGACTGTAGTCAATTTATTCACAATAGGTTTACATTTATCAATTGAGTTACATGATACCGAAAATCAAATTTATCAAATATCGTTTCATTGACAATTGACACTCGTGATAGGGGTGATTATTTTGTTAACTTGGTTCCTTAGCAGTTTGTACTCTTTTTCATATGATTTGTTCCTGTGGTTGTTCTTCCACCTGCGGTATAGTCTGTCTCTTTCCTTGCAACTCTCTAAAATGTCCCTATTACTTTTGGGTTAGCGTAAATCACCCCTATTGCGATTGTCGTTTTTATTGAACGACAAATGTCACTTTTAGAAGTCGGTATTGCGATAGTCATTATGTTGTCGTTTTGCTTGTCGTTAAGTGGACCGTATTTTTCTTATCGACGGATGTCACCCGTCGGTATTGCAACTCTCGTTTAAGTTCCAATAAACGACAACTAATACGACACTTCCTGGCGTTCACTTTCTTTCAAACGACAAGCTGTGTAAATCCAAACTAACCATGTAGGTTTTTGTTTTTTTTTTTGTTTTCCCTTTTGTTAAATAATTTTTAATTTCTTAAGGCCGAAGATAACAAATCGGGAGCAATTTGCGTTATTAGTGCAATTGATGGAAAAAAATCCAACTTTAGCAACCAACTTCCGGAGATGGGTTGCGCCAGCGGTGCAAAAAATTGAAGAATGGGATGCAATTTCCATCCAAATTAATTCTTTAGGGCCGCCAGTTAGGAACGCAAAAGAGTGGCAAAAGGTAAATATTGTAAATAAGAAATTAATTGACATCATATGCATACATATACCCTTCAAAATATATTTTCAGGTTTGGTTCGATGCTAAGTTTAAGGTAAAACAGAAGCTTGTGTACAATAAAAAGCAGATGGGAATAACTGGAGGAGGTCCTTTGAAGCAAAAATATTTAAGCGACACGGACAAAGCAATTGCTGATCTCCTCCAGTTAAACAATATAGTTGAACCGGAAGGTGTTACGTTTGGAGGTTCAAATATAAAACAATCTGAGATTTCAGAAGAAATATATCCATCCATTCAAGCTTCGGAAATTGTTAATGTACTCGATATGAGCGAAACAATACCTGAAAAACAAAAGGAAAATTCAAAAAAGGCGAATTACACCACAGCCACCGCCACAACAGGGAAGAATTTTACCGAAATGCTGCAACGACAAACCGAGGTATAAGAAGCCATATACAATGAGGTGAAGCTTTCTTTAAAAAGAATTGAAAACCATTTGAAAGAAAGTAAGAGATATGAGAGGAAACGGTTTTTCCTGGAAGAGGAGAAAATGAAACGGGAAGAGCAGCAACAAATGAAGGACTATGAGATAAGGTTAATAGAATTAGAAATTAAAAAAAAAAAACTGTCGCTTTTGGAAAGAAAACTAAATTTCTTTGAAGAAAAATCTATTAATAATGAATTTTAATTGAAAATAAAAACAAATTAAGGAAAAATGAATTAAATTTCTAATAATCTATTTCTTATATTTATGGCTATTTGATTATTATTTTCTTCGTTTGCCAGATCTGGAATTGATGGACTTTCCGAGATAAGAGGTTCTATCGGTGGCTCACTTTCGTAATGTATACCAATGTTGTGCAGAGCTGAACACACATTCACAATTTGTGCTGATTTCCTTGGATTATAGTGAAGTAGTCTAGCACCAAGGAGACATCGGAATCGGCTTTTAAGAACACCAATCGTTCTTTCAATAATATTCCTGGCTTCGGAATGTCGTTGGTTGAAATCGCTTTGACTACTTCCTTCTTGAGCTGATCTGAATGGTGTTACCAGGAATGGTTCCAGGGGATAGCCAGCATCACCTGAAAGTTTGATCGTTTTTAAAGTGTGTTTTTGTACACAAATACCATCCTTACCTAGCAACCAAGCATTTCGTTTGCCGCTGTCGAAATTTCTTTGTAGGATACTTCGAAGCTCTGAAGTATTCCAAATAAATGAGTCATGACTGGCTCCGGGATGCCTGGCATCTACATATCTTATATGCATTTTATGGTCACAAACCTTAGATTAGAGTTGTATTTAGAAACTATGAATTTATGAAATATGTCATACTTACAAACATAACGTTTAAGCTATAAAAGCCTTTCCGGTTGTAGTAAAGGTGTTGTTCTTCTTTTTTTGGAGCTTGAATTTTTATGTGGCTACCGTCTACACACCCAATAATTCCAGGAATTCTTGATTTCTGATAAAAATAAGCCTTCGCTTCATTTTCTTCCTCGTTTGAATAGGATGCATTTATCCAACGAGGACAAACAAATGCTTCCATTAGCTCAAGCATCTCTTTTAAAATAATACTCATCGTTGGTTGAGCGACACCCAAATTAAAATCATTGCCTACACACTTCTGATAACTACCATCAACGAAAAATCGTAATGTAGCTGCAAGCTTTATTATTGGTGTTACTGATAGCACGCTTCGTCTTTTTCCAATTTTATCTTCAAGCTCTTTTAATAAATAAAGAAATGCGTCTTTATTTAACCTAAAGTACATTACGAATCTGTAAATGTAACAAATAAGAATGACTTGTTCTCAAAATAATTCTCGTACTTACTTCGAATCTGGCAAATCCAAGGGATTGGATTTCGATCTTAATATTCTTCTTTCTCTTAATAATTTAATTTTTTTCCTGTTCTCCCCTCTCATCATCGTTAATAATATGATTAACCACAAAAAGTGCAATACTATCCATCATTAATATTCACAAATTCAAAAATTCACAAATTTTAAATGGCCGTCAAATTTCTTTGAAATATCTGACGTTTTGTCAGTTATTTATGTGGAATGCATGTGGATCGAAACGACTGGCGTTTAAGTATTGTAATACCGACACTTGAACGACTAAAAAGTGACTCGACAGAAAAAGTGAGAAGTGTCGTTCAATAAAAACGACAATCGCAATAGGGGTGAATATCATCCATTTTCCGTATTAGTGAAGTTAGTAGTCTTTCTGGATCAGTTTCTTCTAGTATGGGTGTCCAATCTGCAGCTCGAATTAATTCATTTACTCTCGTCGATATAATGGTGGTTGCCTTGTCGAATGACGCATTCATTTATCTGGTGTTCGTAGATTCCATACAGTGTACTATAATGGTCAGATATATCACTTTCTATTACTGCTGAAAAGAATCTTGTTTCTATAATATTGACCAAGATGTGTTCGACAATAGTGGAGCTGCCTATATTTAAGTCCACTCTGGTGAACCCTCTTATGACATTAAATAACCCCTTCGAAGCCACCATATCCTTATAATTAAGAGCCAAAGTATTTAAATTGTCTGCAGTATTTATGTTAAAGTCACCCAAAATTATCGTATCGCTTTTCCCTACTTTCGCATTTGTTATTTTAATAAAATCATCTATAAAATATACTCCGCATATAAATTTTTCCTTTATAGGAGATAATACTTTAATAGTTAAGTTTTCACAAGCTGTTGTATATATAGATAACCTTTCGTAACTGATGTTATTTTTAATATACATTGCGATACCTCCACCTTTCTTATTTGCCCCATTTGCAAATTCAGGACGATTATAACAACATAATTCAGAATTGGACAAACACGAGCACAAAAAACACTCCAATTTTTTCTCAGTGATCTAATGTTTTTTCTTCTCTTCTCGCGAAAATGTTTCCTGTGTTTTCCCAATCTAATTTCCAATTCTTGTTCTCACTATAAATTGAGTAAATCACTAGTAAATGTTTAAATCCGAAATCAGATTGTTGGTATAAAGGCGGATCTTAAGAAAGTGGTTGCTATTAAGAAGGTCAAAATGACATTTAATTAAAATGTTTGCAAAGATCGCTAAGTCGTTAACTAAAATTATGATAGGGGCGATTTCACACGATAAGTCATATCATTCCAGAACATACAAATTAAGTTAAGGTAAAAGGAAAAAGAAGCATTCAGTAAGCGTTCTGAGAATTTCTCCTGATTTCGAGAAAATTTTCGTATTTACCAATGATGCGTCTAGACACGCTCCGATAGATATGTTGAGTCAAAGAGAATTTGGAAGGGATACGCCAATAACATTCCCCGCTCGTTAGGCAGGCGAGAGAGTGTTATCTCGGTTTGGGCGTAGGATAACCTTTAAAATTATTTATATTAAGCAAAAAAAAAGGTATTATTTTTACTAGGGGGCTTCGTTCGCTGTGCTCGCAAACCCCTCATTCATTGTCCAATGTGCGATGTACTTTTCACATAGTTCAGAAAAAAAATACACTATTAGACTATATAAAACAAGACCCCGCCCTCAAAGTGAGTTAACATATACATATATTTGCCTACAAGTTGTATCGAACCTCCAACTCTTACCAATACGGGACGAAATAAGCAAGCGAACAATTATAAAACTAAGAATAGTTAGTGGCATTCGTGTTGAAGAATTAAAACAGAGTTGATGGCAAAACAAAAAAAAAATATATACATCTAGTTTTAGTTTCAAATAAATTTTTGTTTCATTTCTTATACCTATCGTACAAATGTAAATATCGTATTGGCCCTAGGAGGACACTTTAAAATAAACAGTACCACTTAAACCTTTGTCATTCGACTATTAATTGTATATACGGCTAACATTATTATAATAGTAGTTCAGCTATTTGAAGTGATCGGTTGCGTTTATTGTCCTCTCTCGAGTGGTGATTAGGGTTTTGGTTACAAAGCGTTTATTTATTTTGAAAATTTCACAATATATAATATTGAATCAAAGACAGTGACTGTAAACCTTGTTTGTAAAAGTAAAACGTATAAAACCCTGAAAAAAATCAATTAAAATTTCTTGTCCATTCCCTATTGATTTTATTGGGAACAGCAATCTGTTTAACTGCATCTCTCTCTTTGTCGTCCACCCATCCACGCATACTTTCATATCTGTTTTTGTTTACAAAACTGATTATGTTCAATATGGACCCATGTACTGAGTGCCTTCCCGACCTCTCCCCGATGGAGACTTTGTGACATGCTTCGGATGTGAACGAAAAATGAACTATAAATGCACCACGATCTCTGAAATGTCCTATCGGAAAATTAGTGCTATCAGAAAAGAGGAATAGAGATGTCCAGCTTGCAGAAAGGAGCTCACGGCGCACTCTGGGGCCTTACTCTGTATTGCTATTCTAATATGAAATTGCTCGAATTCGCAAAATCGGTACTCTCTATTTCTATTAGCAACGAAATATTTTCGAAAATCGAACAGCTTCGAATTGCCAACTGAAATATCCTTTGTTTTCGCAAAATCGGTACTCTGTATTGCGTATTCAAATGTCAAATTCATGCGGATTCGCATTTTTTTGTTCTATTGTGTTTAGGTGTTCGGACGGTTAAGAAAGAGAATTTAATTGAAAAATGTAAGTATTTTTGTTTTACAAAATATTGTTGCAATTATGTTTCATATTTGTAAATATTTTTGAATTTGTGTGTGTGCTATCGTAATTCATAAGGAATCATCCCAAAAAACTGTAAACATAACGCCAAGGCAATACGAAATCTTAGTTGATTGTATGACGGCGCATCCAGATCTTGCCAAAGGATATTTAAAGAATGTTGATGCCAGAAAAAAATCCTTTGTAGCTTGGCAAAATCTTGCAAAGGATTTAAATGCCGAGGGTCTTCCTATGCGCGACGGAGTTGGTTGGAAGAAGGTAAGAAAAAATGATAAATTAACATATGTATAAAAAACAATACTCTTTATTGTTTTAGGTATGGGCTGATTTTAAGGTGCACACAAAGGCAAAAATGAGAAAAAATAAAATGAATATATCCGGGACTGGGGGCGGTCCTAGTAGGCAATACGCCTTATCTTCAATTGAAGAGAAGGTGATCGAATTGCTTGATCTCAACCAAGCAATCGAAGGAATGAGTCAAACTTTAAACTTCGGCGTAAATATTCCAATAAAAACAAATTCAACAACTGAGTCTCAGTCAGCAGATTTGATGACCGAAGAAGAGGAACCACCTTCATGCTCCCGGAAAAGCACCTTAAATGAAAGCATTATGCCTACGTGTTCAAGCAACTTAAACCCAAAAAATCGTCGATATTTATTGGAAAAGCAGGTGTAAAACCAAATAAATTATCAAACTAATTCATTTAACGCCTTAAATAAAATTAATGAAAACCTTGAGAGAATTGTGAAATATAAAAGGAAAGGACTTGAATTAAAAGAAGACCAATACAAGCTAAAGAAAGAAAATTTTGAACTAAAGAAAAGAACATTTGAATTAAAAAGGAAAAATTTGAATTCAAAAAGACAAAAACTTTGGAAGAGACTAAAGAAAAAATAAAGCAATTGGAATTAAAAAGAGATTCTAAAACTAAAACATGCGTGCAATGCCTCATCCAAGTTAAGTGAGTCAAATTCCGACTGAAATAGAGTGCAAATATGATATAATATAATCAAAATGAAATGCTTTTTTAATTATTTATTTTTCTAATTAAGTTACTGTTAAATGTGATGAATAAAACAATGAATGAAATACTTATATAAAAAAATGTAAGATGTCCATATCTATAAATTATTTTTTATTTGGTTTCTTATGGTTTTAGCAATGTTCCCTAAGTTTGAATCTTCTGCATTTGATTGGCTGTCCAAATTAAAACCAGAATGTGTATCATCTTCTGCTTGAAATTCCATTTGATAAGGCATATCTACTTTAAACTTCAAACAAATATTATGCAAAGCACAGCATACATTCAAAATTCTTGTTGCCTTTTCGGGTGAGCAGTGAAGCTCTCTTGCTGCAAGAAGACATCTAAATCTTCCCTTAAGAACTCCAAATACTCTTTCAATTATGGACCTAGCTTCTGAAAACTTGTTATTGAAGTCGCATTCTAAAGAATTCTCTGCTGCAATGCGATATGGTGTTAGAATCCAAGGTTCCAAAGGATATCCGGAGTCACCTGGATTAAATATTGATTTTATTATACGTATACGGTTCAGTTTTTCATATGTACCTATAATCCAAGATGACTTGTCACAAGAATTGCCGTTCTTCGCTAGGTTCCAAATGTGAGAGTCGTGAGATGCGCCCCCTTACCGACCGTTTACAGATCTTATAGTCCTAGATTGATCACAGATCTAAAAGTAAATAAAATTAGTAATCTAAAATTAACTTAATGCTTTTCGACTTACCACCATAGCATTTATACTATGTTTAGGTTTTCTGTTGAAAAAAAGATGTTCACTTCTCTTTGGTCTAATCATTTCGATATGAGTTCCATCCACTACACCAATTATGCCAGGAAGACCACATTTGTCATAAAAATTTTTGTTACACATTGTTTTCTCTTCATTTGTCATGACAAAAGAAATATACTTTGGGCATAAGACTTTTTCAATTGCTTGACAAACTTCTAATTTTATAGTTGACACAGTTTGCTGTGCGAGTCTAGTATATTTGTCCCCTCCAATCTGATTCTGGTAAACTCCTGTTGCTAAGAACTTTAAAGTAGCAGCCAATTTAATAATAGTTGGTACTGCTGTTCGTCGACGAGCTACTTTTACCTCACCTTCTATATTGGCGAGCACATGCAAGAATGCTTCTTTTGTCAATCTAAAGTTCTGCATGAAGCTACAAATAAATAAAAATAAGGATCTCTAATAACATTATTAGTTTGTGTAATCACTTTTGTTCACCTCTTTTCACTGAGCTCCATTATGCTCGATCTATCTCTTATTCTTCTTCGTTCAATCTTCTCGTACTCATTATCCTCATCAACGAACCGCAATTCAACGCTATCCAGTTCCATGTTATTTTTCCACTTTCTTTATAACAAAATAACACAAATCAAAGACCAATGCATGTAGCACCTTCTTTTTTAAAATAATATTTGTTGGAGTGTATATTTACCTTTCGAGTGACTTCCAAGAAAAAACTTAAGAAACGTTCACGAGTAAGCCTTTTTTCCTTTCTTTTTCACCGATACACAAAACAATGAAATTAAAATGAAAAATCAACTATTTAATTTCAAACGTCAGTTTGGCTGTTCTTTGAATTTCGAAATTTTGAAATTAGCAAGATTTTATGAGTCCGTTGGCAATAGTAGCATTCGATTCTACTTCGTTATAGAGTACCGATTAAAAGTAGAATCGCAAATCACTTTCGCATAATTTTGAAATTAGAATAGCAATACAGAGTAAGGCCCCTGGACTCAAAGAGACCAGTGGAAATAACTCCAGTTCAACCGATGTCCAAAAGAATGAGAACTGTCAATTCCCCTGATGTCCAACAACAACATGACATGGCTTCAATATCAAATGCCCCAGTAACATCACAGGACAGCAATAACCAGATCATCTTACTTGAAATGAGAAAAGAAATGTCTGAAATTAATAACAGCTATGAATTTGTTGCAAGCAAATACGAAGATATAAAAGAGCACATGACATCGAACAATGAGGCATTACAGAAACTCTCAAACGAAATAAAATAACTCAAAGATAGCAACATAAAAAAAAATCAACAAATATGCTTGATGGAAACAAAAATTAACACACTTGAACAGCAATTACTAAAATCCAACATTGAAATTAAAAACATTCCACCGACACAAAATGAAAATCTAACTGAAATTGTTCAAGCACTTGGTAAAACGATGAATTACGAAATAAAAGAATTAGATATCACTGACATCCACAGAACGAACAAAAAAAAATCCAGGAATAATAGCCTCTTTTGCGAGCCATACCTGCAAGACAAACGTCATCAAAAGGCCGAAAATCGTACGCAATATTTCTCTAAAGAAAATTAAAGAAAATACTTGCAATGGTCAAGTTGCACAAATAGAAAACGATGCATTTGTTTTTGTCAATAATCAGCTCACACCAACAAATGAACTGTGGCTGGCAAAAAACAAAGCCAGAGAGCAAAGCTGGAAATTTGTGTGGAAAACAACAGGCAAAATACTTGCTAAAAAAAGTGAAAACAGCGAAACAATACATATCGGAAGTTGCAATGATGTAAACAAGATGACCTACTAATACTAATGCATATGATTGGTCTAAAAGAACGAAGTTAATAAACTCAAAATGGAAAACGTAGATAGTGAAGCTAACGTAGACTTTAGGGTAATACATGGGGTAACTGGCATCGAAAAAGAATTTAAAAAAAAAAAGATTTTTTGTTGTATAAGTTTTAGTATACGATCCATTACAAAAACATGGGATACTTTTATGGCCGAAATCAAAAATGTATAATTGTATGTTACATACATAGATATATTAGTGCTGAACGAAATTAATATACCAAAAAATAAAAATGATCAGCATAATATTGATGGGTTTAAGCCCGAATTTACTGATCGTGACGCAATGAAAGGCAATATATATTAAAAACAAAATAACCTTCAAAATAATACCAACTAAACCAGTAAATTATGAAGGCATGCACCTAGAAATCACGCATGAAGGTAAACATAAACATATTCATGCAATATATATACCACCAAGTACGAGTATTATAAGATTCATAGACGAGTTAAACAAAATCATCAAAGAAAACAAGGAAACCTTTTGATAGATGATGTCAACCGAAATGTGAATAAGTCATTGGTATTAAAATATATTGATTTGATAGCCTAAAAAGGTTTAACAAACGTCATCAAACGACCCTCAGACTATTACGCCATTTTGTATGCAGCAAAACACTTAAATAACACAGAGTCATCTAATAAACCTCAAATTAAACATATCAATCAACAAAAACTAAATGAGTTGATAGAACACACAAATTGGCAAAATATGCTTAATGGAAATCAATGACTCTCTTTATGTCTTCCTATTCTTCACACAAACAAACCGAGTGGCCTATTGGGACTGAACCAAATAAGTTTGCATTGTGGAGGAAGACATACTTTAAGGTCTGCCTTGGACTGTCGATGAACTGTCGCCATTCAGTTGCGTTAACGGCTGGAATTCCCAACTCCTCCATTAGACCATTTATGTTATGGGAATACACAAATTGCAGAAGTGCATTTTCTCTTGATCGATAATAAGATACCTTAGCTCCTTTTTCAAGAAATTTTTTTCTCGTGAAGTTTTGATGCTAACAGCTCTAAAACGTTTTTAGAAAATCCCAAATACCGGGCCAAATCATTTAACTCTTTCTCTACAAATAACTTACGAATAGAGTCATGTTCCATTTCAAAATCTTTATCTTGCCACTTCGATCTCTACGATACTCGTATTCTTGTAATTATTCGAAAGAAGGTACTTCTTTGAAAACTGGCACTAGGATATCAGCTGAATGAGGTACTGGGCATATGGATGATAATAAGCTAGGATACTGTATTTTACCTCTATTGTTATTTTATTGTTTATTGTTATTATTATATTCGGACACTTTCACTATACAAAATTAACAGTCATTTGAAAGATTTTTGGGCTCTCGCCAAAGCATAGGCATACCAAACAGCGATTTATTTCATGTTCCCTTTGTTCACATCTGTCAACTCTCAACACACTGTTGTCAGAAGCCCAACGACTATCTTGATCACCAATATTTATTTTAAAATATTCATAATATGCTTGCCTGACTAATGCGCTATTGGTTGTTCTTTGACCAGGAATGATAAAACTGCCGCATATGTAACAAAATTAATAAGGGCTATTCAAGCATTTTCGACGCGAAATAGTAGAGGCAGACATGATCTAAAGGAAAGGGAATAAGTACATGTAAGTATACCCTGTATACTGACAAGAACTCAGACTCCACTTCACTAATTAACTACATATGTATATAGATACGAGTATAATAATATATAGATCGATGCACAACATCTCTATAGAGAAAAAAACTTGACGTGATAGAAGATGATAAAATGATAATAAAAAATAAAATGATAATAAAAAATAAAATGACAATAAAAAATAAAATGATAATAAAAAATCAAATGATAATAAAAAATAAAATGATAATAAAAAATAAAATGATAATAAACAATAAAATGATAATAAATAATAAAATGATAATAAAAAAGAGGAAACTCCGGCGAGACCAACTTCAAGTATTTATTTGCTTATGTTATTATGTAGGCTTACACGACTTCATATACCGAACATTTGTCAAGTTAACAAGGATGGAGAGAGATAGAAAGGTTACTATTGTATAAGTTAAACTATTATTATTATTTTTAGGTTTTTAAAAAAAGTTTATTGTCGGGCAGAGGTTCCCCGTTCGTACAAAAATCAACTAAATACTAACATAAAATCTGGCTTATTTATACCCTAAATACTAAAGCTAGTGCAATGCAAGTCATCCGGTGACGGAGTGTTCTCACAGGTGAACTCGTATTACACCTCCCGTACGTGATGGAATGTAGCGGTGTCGTTTAGCCCAGACAGTGCGTCAGCTTATTCTGTTGATAGATACATTGTATGTTGTGGGAACGTATGCTTCTGTGGGAATCTAATTTATTTGGTGTTAACTCCTCCCTCCTTAGAATGATGCGTCCTCGCGAACTTTATGCGAGAGGGATGTTGTAGATGCTAGGATATCTCCGAGAGGATGCTGGATAGCCGATGTCGTTTTGGCTTGTTATTGCGACCACAGGTGATGTTGGTATTGGGTTAACTTGAGGAGTTGCGCGTCTGCTATGGTATCCTAACACAGCTATTGCAAAAAATACTATTGTGAGAATGGCGTATGTTGCTATTTGGTGCCTGTCCTTCTCTATTTGGATTTGGGTCAGGTGTTGCATGTTTTTTATATGCAGTTCCTTCATTAGTTCCAGTGAAAGGATTTCCTCTATTGCTGAGTTTTCGGATGCAGGATGTAGTGTAGGTGGTAAAGCTTGGATGTGTACTAGTTCTTGTGAAACATACTGTTGATTGTTGATGGTTATTGTGTCATTGGTGAACTTGACGACATACGTTCCTTTTAGTGCTTGGGTCTTATTGTGGACTTCTATTGTACCGTTGAACTGGTTGAGTATGACGAGTCCTGCTGATATCTCTTCCACTTGGGGGATGTGTTGGCTGTTGGTTGCACTGCATGTCGCGTTCCTATTTTCTATCAAACCTATTATACACTTATCGTTACTTATATCTATGAGACTTGATCTCTTACATAAGGAAATTTCGTCAATTCTCTTACAATTATCTGATATTCCGTAAACATTATTATTTTTTCTTAAAACATTTCTATTACTTATCTTATTTATCAATCCATTGTTTTTTTTTATTGGAATTAATATTATTTGTTCGTACATTTCTTTTTTTGTTTTGGGTATATTGATTATATAAAGTAGTGTACTTGAATTGGAAGCAATTTTTACATCTGCAAACTTAAGTGCTTGCTCTGTGTTTGAAAATGGTAAAACATCCTTATCGATAGTCTTAATTATAACATCTAATTCATTTTTGGATAAAATATTCGAATTTATAATATTGGCTTTAGCCAATTCTATTGCATATATTATATTTCTTAATTCTTCCTTTATTATTTTTATCTTATATAATAGTATTACATTGAATTGATATTCTATCGTACTTTCTTTCTTTACATTGTTTATAATATCATTGGTTGTTTTTATTAAAGTATTTATTTTTTCTCTATATTGATCATTAATCATAATTTGGTCATTATTGTTACTAATTATATTATTTATTTTGTTTCTAAGGATCTCAAAGTCCTCGTGGTCGGGTGTACCCGCTATCCACTTCCATCCTGTGCCGATGAAATTTAAGGATCTTTTGGTTCTTTTAATTTTAACGTTTTCTATTAAGTTTCCTATCTGTTCGATGTCATGGTGTAGTAAGGAGAAGAAAGGATTCGTCTTGGGGACATGGTTTTGGATGATGTGAAATGTTTCCGATACGAACTTTTCATATGGAGTTATATCAATGGTGTGGAGGAACTTAATATTACCCTCTGCGATTTTTGCCAATCCATTATTAAGGATGATAATAGGGGAGTTGGACTAGTCAAGGATGTTTACGTCTCCTCGACTGGTTGTTAGCCATCTGTGGGATATGAAGGAAAGGAAGGGATAATTTTGCTTAATTTCTAATATTGGATTTATGCACTACTTTTCCGGATTCGGTTACAATGGTTGTGGATCTATCTTCTTTTACTTTTTCTTTTTTGTATCTTGCTGATAGTTTCGAACCTAGTCTTTTATTAACCTTTATGTAAATAATATCGCCTGGGGAATAACTTTTAGTGGAAGGTCTGTTTTTATTGTGGTATGTTAAGTCGGCATCTTGTTTTGTCTTTAATTTGTTCATATTCTCTAAATGAGCCTTACTAATTTCTACGGGATCTTCTACTAAAGAAGATGTCGACGGGCTTTTTATTTGTAACCGAGTGAACTGAGAAATTATACGCATTTACGGCCGCCTCTAGAAGTTCCGTGAAGGAGTTATGGATTTTTTTGGATTTTAGGCATCTCATGATTTCAGCGAGTGTTGAGTGAAATCTTTCCACTTGGCCATTAGATGTACTTGCGTAAGGAGGTGTAGTGAATACTTCGATTCCAAGTTCGTTTCCTAGCATAAATGTGATTGAGGATGAGTTAAAGGATTTTTCGTTATCAAACACGACGACTTTTGGTATACCGTAGCCAAAGATGATCTCTCTTAGCGGCTGCCTTATTTCTTCTACAGCTTTGGATTTTAAGATTTTCACGAGAGCGTATTTGGAAAATTTATCTATAGCCGTGAGAACTAATTTTCCTTCTGTACATAAAATGTCGATGTGTATGATTTCGCCTGGATATTTCGGGATTGGAGTGGACTGGATTTGGACTTTGTTTGGATGACGATCATATTTACTCTGTTTGCAGATTGAACAGAGATTTGTTACTTTTTTTACCTTTTTCGTCATTCCAGGGAAATAGTATTTTTCCAATATTTGAATTTTGTTTTCCCTGTCGTTTCGGTGAGCGCGATTATGGGTCTGAATTACAATATTGTCTTGTTCTTCTTCGCTTTTAACGTCCTCGACCTGTTTTTGTGTAAAGCGTATTCGATAAGCGCTAAAGTGTGTTTTGTAGATATTTTGAATCATTCCCATTATATTTTCGGCTGTTTTAATGCAATTTATAACTGTAAGATTAAGGCGTTTTTTAAGGATTTCAATTAACATGGTCTCATTATAAAAGGGTGAAGTGATGGTATGTCTATGGTAGGTTGGGAAGACAATTTCAAAAGTTTCGCTATGGGGTGTGCCTTCTTGGAGGAAAATCTGATTCTTAAAACAGTTTATGGGGGTGTCAATGCTGTAAATTAGGCCGTGAGATGAGCTTTCGTCACTGTGAATGGTTGGTGTCAAGGAATTAATTTGAGTATGTTGAGGTGGTCTCGACAGAGCGTCAGCTACGACATTGCTCCTTCCTGGCTTGTACTTAAGCTCATAATTGTATTCCTCTAGTGACGCTTTCCATCGCTTTAGCTTTGCATTGTTGTTTTTGCTGCTAAGGGCATGAGTTAAGGGTTGATGATCCGTATAGATGAGAACTTTTGCCGAACCGTAAAGGTAATTCCTGAGGGAGTTTAGTGCCCATATAATGGCTAACATCTCCTTCTCATTAGCAGCATAGTTCTCCTCTGTTTTACTCAAGGTTCTTGAGATGAAAGTAATTGGCTTATTTTCCTGCGACAGGACAGCGCCTATGGCATAGTTCGACGCGTCTGTTGTCAGCTCGAATGGTTTTTTGAAGTCCGGATAGGTCAAGATTGTGTCATCTGATACTAGTGATTGTTTTATTTTCTCAAAGGCTCCTTGGGCATCATCGTTAAGATGTATAGCTTTTTTGCTAGAAAGATTTTTGGACAAACGTCCATCCTCCCCCCTTAAAAGGGATGTCAAGGGTTTTGCAAGTTTTGCGTAATCTCGGATGAATCTCCGATAATACCCTGACAGACCAAGGAAAGATCTTAATTCTTTAAGGGTTTTTGGAGGTGAAAAGTCTTTTATTGCCTTTGCCTTTACCTTTTCCGGATTGGTTTTAATTCCTTTTGAGGAGACAATGAAACCTAAAAATTCCACTTCTTGTTTATAGAATTCACATTTGTCGAGCTGTACTTTCATATTGGCTTTGTTCAACGTTTCGAAAACCTTACGGATGTTTTTAAGGTGTGTTTCTTCGTCGGGGCTAAAGATGATTATATCATCAATATAAACGTAACATATCCTGCCAATATGGTCGCGAAGAATGTCATCTAGGGCCCTCTGGAAAATTGCGGGCGCATTTTTTAAGCCGAACGGTAACCTTGTGAACTCATATTTACCGTTATTGATCGAAAAGGCGGTCTTTTCCATATCCGATTCCTTTAGGGGAATCTGGTGAAACCCACTTTTTAGATCAATGACCGTGAACCAGTTATTCTTACCCAGATTGGCTAACACTTCGTTTATTTCTGGGATTGGGTATCGGTCAGCGATGGTGACGGTATTAAGCTTGCGGTAATCTATTACAAGTCTGAATTTCTTTTTCCCAGAAGCATCTGCCTTTTTGGGGACAATCCACACGGGTGAATTGTAAGGCGATCTTGAACGTCTTATTATGCCATCCTCTAGGAGGCCTTGTACTTGATTTTCGACTTCCTCCTTGAGTGCCATGGGATAGGGGTAGAATTTTGAGTATACGGGAGTGCTTGTGGTTGTTCTTATTTCTCCCTTAACAACAGTTGTGCAAGTAAGTTTGCTGTTGGGATCGTCGAATAGTTGGGGAAATTCATTTATAATAGCTTGAATCTCAGACTTCTGTTGGCTAGTCATATGGTTAGTACGAATGTTTATGTTATTTACAGACTGTGCAGTAAGTTGTTTGATTTTTACTTTTACGGAACCGTTGACCATCATATAATTGTCCTTTACATGAATGACTGCTGAAAGGTCTTTGAGGCTGTCATTGCCAAGAATTCCGTGGAAAGATTTTAGTTGAGGCATTAGGAAAAATTTAATTTTGATATCTAAGCCGAAAAGGTTGATGAAGGTATGTTCACTAACTTTAACATTTCCTCCTAGGGAATTAGCGTAAAAGGGATTTTCGTTAGGTAAGGGATTTGGGACTAGGTTGGGTTGAATATAGTTCTTATTTGACCCAGTGTCGATAAGAAATGTTAGTATTTTTCCGCTCTTCGTTCGACATTCGAAATAGGGAAGAGAGGAACAGCTTAGTCTAAAAAATGGATGTCGTTGAATTCTTGTGGTTCGTTTTCGTACTGTTGCGATAGTGGGTCCGCGTACTCTTGTAGAGTCTGTTCGTGTTGGTCATTTTCGTTCTGTATTGCCTGTTCGTAATTGTTTAGGTCTTCAGGAGTTATTTCCACTTCGGTGTTCAAATGGAAGTTGCGCTGTATTTTTGATGGATGAATCTGCCGTGATGGTGGCGCACTGGTTCTTTTAGGCGCAGGTGGCCAATTCCTTTGTTGTGGCCTATTCATGTAGTTAACATTGTTCGTCTTAATGGTGGAAGTGTCCATCGGTTCTGGTGGTTGTTGGTGTCTTTGATTCGTCTGTTGCTGATTACCGTTCCTAAATGGTAGTGGGGGTCTTTGAGGAAACATTGGCCGCGGGGTGAAATTGTTCGAAGTTGTAGGTCTCGGAGCGAAATTATTAATATGTGGAACGGTCCACCGTGGTTGGTGCCACAGTTCTGGGAAGTAATGCTGTCGATTCTGGGGTTGCGCGATTTGAGGAATACGCCTAGGTGGGACAGGAGGCTGTGGTTGGTGTGGTCTTCTGGTATTGTTATGAGTTGCCATTGCATACTGCGCTCTGAAGTTCTGGTTTTCGAGCTTGAGACAAAGGTGTAATGCCTGAGGCAAGTCCACAGGTTCTCGTATGCCGAGAAGTCTGGGCAAATCACCTTTTAAGCCTCGTATAAAAGTGTCTAAGGCCTTGTCTCGGTACGTATGCATTAATAAATTTAAGGCTTCTCCCCCAATATCCATACATGAAATTTTGTTTAAAATTAATGAAAGGTGTGAATATACTTGTTGATAAAATTCTTGGACTGAGGAATTACCCTGTACCAAGGACGTCATCTGGTATTCTAACGTTCCAAGGTCTCGTTTATCTGCATAATGCAGAGTTAAACAACGGGTAATACAGTCCCAATCTAGCGGGGTATTATAGGATTCGAGGACATGATCCGCATGACCAATAATTTTGTTTCGAATAACATTTATGATGCCGAAGTACTTTGGCGATCCTTTAATGGGATCATACATTTTTAAAATACGTTCTGCGCTTTTGCGCCAGGAGCTAAATTCTCCCGGTTGGCCGGAGAATTCGCGTAAACTCCTGACAACATCAGGGATTTTGTCGAGTTCTGCGAGATTTCCTCGTTGGTCTTGATTAATGGTTTGATCAATTCCCGTGAATTGATCTGAATTCGGGTTTATTATTGATTGGATAATACTTCTTCCTTCCGTTTGTAGTGTTTGAGTGATTATGGAGGATATTAATGATCGCAATGCAGGGGGTGCTACAGGTAGTTCATCAGGATTAATTTGGTTGGGATTAGGTGGTGGCACATTTAATACCGGGGGCCGGATAAGATTGGGATTAGACATTTTTCTTTTCTTATTAAAGGATTTATCGAAAGAGTAGGAAGAAATGAAATTATTTCCTATAGATCCTTATATTTCACACAGATGGGTTTGTTTCTTAAGTGTAGATATTAATGGAAATACTTAGATATTTATTATTTAAGTGACTATTCTTAGAGCTAATATCTATTACAGTTTTATCTATTTATTAATTTGGAGAGAAAAAAAGAGATCTTAAAAATAACTTACAGTAAAATGATGAATATTAGCTGCATTCCTCCGGTCGAGCGGCTGACGATCTCCGTCTCCTTTTTGCTTAGCTACTCAGGGGCCTCGTTCTCGCACACACAGAATTGGATTTTTTCTTTAACTGGGTTCTTAATTACTTGAGCACTTAAGTTATTATAAAAAAATGTTCAATGTTTGCTTATTCGTTATTATAAAAAAATATTCACTGTTTGCTCTTAACTTTATAACTATTTTAGTTAAATTTTTTTCTCACTCTTTGCTTATTCGCTATTTATGCTCTTAATTTTATGACTATTTTAGTTAAATTTTTTTTTTCACTGTTTGCTTAGTCACTATTTATATTCTTAACTTTTATAACTATTTCAGTTGAAATTCTTTTCCTCACTGTTTGCTTAGTCACTATTTATATTCTTAACTTTATAACTATTTTAGTTAAACTTTTTTTTTCACTGTTTTCTTAGACACTATTTATGTTCTTAATATTATAATTATTCTAGTTTCGCGGGAGGATTACTTTGGCTCCGCGGGTCGCAAGAGATTACTTAAGCTTTGCGGGGTTCCGGGACACAGGTGTTGTTACCAACGATTTGCACTACTTGAGGGCTTTATAACGTCGGAAAACAGAAGAGGATATTTTTTTACGCACTACTTGAGGGCTTTTGTCACTAAAATATCGCGAAAACCTGTGTCCCTGCTCGGGCGCCAGTTAAACTATTATTATTATTTTTAGGTTTTTAAAAAAAGTTTATTGTCGGGCAGAGGTTCCCCGTTCGTACAAAAATCAACTAAATACTAACATAAAATCTGGCTTATTTATACCCTAAATACTAAAGCTAGTGCAGTGCAAGTCATCCGGTGACGGAGTGTTCTCACAGGTGAACTCGTATTACACCTGCCGTACGTGATGGAATGTAGCGGTGTCGTTTAGCCCAGACAGTGCGTCAGCTTATTCTGTTGATAGATACATTGTATGTTGTGGGAACGTATGCTTCTGTGGGAATCTAATTTATTTGGTGTTAACTTATATGTTTGTATGTGTAAATTCATGTATTGTGGATCACTAATATAATATATTATGTATATAACTAATCTTTTTTAACATCCTCCGACACGGGATAAACGGACAGCTCCAGTGGTTACAGCAGCTGGACTGGTCTTCGAAGTAAACGTCCATCCGCGCATCTTACGTCACAGGAGTGCACCTTGCCATCTCGTCCTAAGTATTTTTTGTCAATAGTTACCATTTTCCAATTTACGAGTTCCAATTACGTGTATGTCGGCGTGCTTGAGCTGCTTTAATGTCTCGTCTTTATACCGATGAAAGGATCTCAAAAGTTGTAAGTATTCACAACGCGTGCTTCCAAATTTGCCTCAAGGTAGAATCGTACACCTCTTTAGCCTCGGATGTATTTGCGGATTGGGGACAATAATTGTACGAAGCTGCTCGAAATTTAGTCTTGATGAAACAAGGTGATTTTATATGACGGCAGCAATGACGTCTTTTTCTGTAAGCATTGAATATCTTTAGAAAAAAAATCGATTGAACATACCTCAGCCAATAAAGTTCAGCCGCTTTGAGTTCCTCTTCCATCATAAAGGGATGAGGAAACATCTGCTTTACCCTGCAGCGTTTAATAAACCGTAGTACCTGAAGTTTTCACAAGATAGTATCGGAACTTCCGCCCGAAATCGCTGAATATCGATTTTGATCTCTAAAAACATTGTTGATAAAGGCTGGAAATCAAGATCTTGGTGTTGATCTTTGAGAATAGGATCACTAGGCCATTTTGCACCCTGTGCCCACAGGATGGATGATTTGAGTTTATCTCCAGATATCTCCCTAGTTAAGAGATCTGTCGGGTTGTCCTTACCAGCAATCCAATCCAATCCAATTAGAAATAGATGCGTGCCGACGGATTTCCTCCACCCTGCTCTGAATGTACGGTGTCCAGTGTTGCTTTCGCCCATATATCCAACTCAACGTATTTTTGAAGTCGGTCTACATGTCCGTCCTCCGATTTCGTAACTGTAACAACATCAGCTGCATTAACTAATCGAATGTAGGCCACTGCTCCATATGCCTTCACACTTGCGTCTGCGAAGATGTGGCACTGTATTCGACTGAGCGAGAACGGTAAAACTGACCTCGGAATTGACATCTCCTTTAACTGGCAAATACTTTGGACGTGCAAGCTTTCTTTTCCGCGTTGCTTGAAATAAGATTCTTAACTTGATAGAAGTTGGACTGACCATTCCACGCGGATCGTAAACTAGTGCCAAAGCCGAAAGGACATTTCGAATTCTTCACTTCCGACAATTGTTGAACTGGCTCAAGATGCACTGTTAATTCATCGCTAAAAATCATCCAGACCAAAACACATTTTGACACGTTGGCAACGTATTTTCATTAGTTGCATCCCGAACGATACGGCTATTTGAATGCCACTTCCTCAAACGCATTGACGCAGCGGCCATGACCTCCAGGGATTCTCGATAAACTTTTTCGCCCTCGGCCTCTGAGCTTACGCTGAGGACCAAGTCATCCATATAGAAACTGTCCGCACGCATCTGGCAAGTTTCGGGAAACCTCTGTTTTTCTTCATTCAAATGTATTGTTTTTATAGTTCCCGTAAGAAGGATTGGGCTGCAGTTTACGCTAAATGTCACTCTTGTCATTCGAAACTCCGAATATATCCGTCGCTCCTCCGCTAGAAGAGCACTAGAGAAAGCGGTGAGAATCTCGATCGTCTTCCTTGAGCGTTATCTGCAACAAAGCTTTCTCGAAGTCCGTAACGATGCCGATTGGTCCCATCCGGAAATTTAATTGTATCCTCACACATCTGGTAGCAGGTTGATGCCAGCAATTAACTGGTCGTTCAAAGAGGGAATGGCATTTGTTTGGCTTGAAGCGTCAACAACTATGCTCAATTTTATCGTCATGATCGCTTCCTTATAAACAGGTTGATATGGCAGATAGATTACTCTCTTTGCGGTAGCCTGCAATGAATCTTTTACTGGCTCTGCAATGCCGTCAATGACCAATTGTTTATTGCAGCATATGTCAGCCTTACTGGGTCCCTTGATTGACGACAGATGAGTGAATTAATACGGCTTATCGCTTAGTCGTCGTTACTTTCGAACACCACTTCAGATTCCTTACTCGGTAGGGATGCTTCGTAACGATTGCCCTTTTTCACTAAGCATTGTTGTGTTGATTTCTCCGTGATATTTTGCTCCGACTCCACCGTGCTACAAACATTTCCAACAACAGTTGTAAGATGTGTATTGCTAATCTCATCAACGGGCGAATGTAAACCCTGAAGCGCCCAGCCGGAAATTGTTTCCCCTAAGACGGGGAGAGATTCGTCGTTGTTTCCCGGTGACAAAGGCCCAGTAAAAATCTGATCCTATCAACATGCTCAATCCATCTTCCGTTAAGAAATCTGCATGCACGGTATCTGCGAGTTTAAGATTTTTGAACGACGGACACAACGGGTTAGGAGCTTGCAGAATGTCCACACAAATCTCAGGCTTGCAACAAAGCACACCGCTCATCAAACTGGCTCTTTAATTTTACTGTCACTCTATCGTATGACTGTACAGATTCTTTCTTCGAGCCAAAGAGGATTACCAATATGCACACCTTTTGGCGATCAGGCAAGAGATTTAGTTTTGTCACAATATTTTTCCGCAAATAACTTTGCTGAATTCCACCGTCTATAACGACGCGAATCGAGGAATTGTTATTTTTTGTTCCTATAGCAATACACCGAGCTGTTTTTAAAAATACATTTCAAAAGGGACTGTCCACACTCATTTAAATCTATAGCTATCTTTATCGCACTGAGCTGCACATTTCCCCGTGGTCACTGCCTATTAAGGAATCAAATTTGTTTTTACGTCACACAACGATGACATCACATTAACCACTCTTCGCACTTTCTTGAAGTATGACCGATTTTTGCACAGCGACAGCATCGCTTAGTTTTTCGAAGCACATCCCGCTTTTGCTGTATAGTCAAACTGTCGTCGCAGTCTTTTTTTCTGTGTTCTGTGGAGTGACAAAATACACATTCCTCTGCTATATTCACTCTCACAAGGCTTGCAGCCGTCGTTGGTGCTGGCGTCGTTCCCTTTACGTCTGTATGTATATGAGCGAATTTATTTCTCTCTAGTGCTTCCATCTCTCTTTTTAAAAATCGCATGGTACTTTTAATATGTTGATCTTTTATACCATTTGAATGTGCTTGTGTGTCCTCAAATGCACATGTCAATGTGGTATCGTCTCTTTTCTTTGTCCTATGGCAATCTACGCGAAGTCCCAAGCAACATAACAGGATCGGCTTGAGCATTACGTCATATTGTTGTGATGGTATATATAAGGCAGTTAAGGAGCGAATGGCTGTTGCAATGGTGTTATATAAATTCCGCAAGCCGATAACGTCCGTTTTTGCAGTTATAGGGCGGAGTGTAATCAAATTCTGCATGTGACCATCAACCAATTTTTCTATATCCCCGTACTGCCCCTTCAATAACGTCACGGATGAATCGTAGCAAGCCGTTGATGCTGTGAATCCGGCTATAACCTTTCTAGCTGCTCCTCGCAATGCTCCTTCCAAATACTGGAATTTTTCCGCGCAGGACAACTGGTCGTTTTGATTAACTGCTACGTCGAACTGATCCCAAATTCCCCATCAAATGTTTTTAATTGTAGATTTGAAAGTTCGTTGTGTGTTGCCTTTGAAAAAATCACTTTCACGTGGACTTCCGATTTGTTTTTGCTGATGCCTACGCCATTTCTGTTAACGGAGTTTTAACCGAGCAAGCATCGATATGGCTGTGTCATCGTATTCAGCCATATTCTCACATTTTCGTTCTTGTTGACTAGTCTTTATATGTTCTTTGGTGAGGATTTCCTGATCGGCCGTTTTAACACTCGGATGAACAGCTGTGAGGCGGTCAATGAGAGTGACAAGTCCTTCTTCAATTATGCCATAGCGTTCCAAATTCGTGCTGTTAATATGAGAGTCTTGCGCATTTAAATGTTCCGTTGCAGCCTTTATAATTTTAGTAAGTTGTGCCCTAAAAGCATCACGAGTAACCATTTCCATTACGATTACCGCTGGTTTTCCGGGTTTTGGCACCAATGACAGAAAATCGCGTTAAAAAAATAGGAAACACCGGCGAAATCAACTTCAAGTATTTATTTGATTATGTTATTATGTAGGCTTTCACGACTTTATATACCGAACGATTGCAAAAGACTAAATACAAAGACTAAATACATCGTATGAATCTGGCAAGTATGTTAACAAGAATGGAGAGAGATAGAGAGGTTACTATTGTATATATTTGTATGTGTAAATTCATGTATTGTGGATAACTAATTTAATATATTATGTATATAACTAATCTTTTTTAACAGAACAAAACTAAGTACTGTTTTGTAATCAGCGTATACTATATATTTAACTTTAAAATAGCTGAAAAATTTAACTCAACAGATTTTTTTTTTAATAATTGTTCCCAAGTGTTATAAATCTTCGCCAATTAGGCAATGTGCGACAGTAAAACTTCAATTTAAGTATGGTCGAAATCTAGAAACTGTATTTTAACTGTAACTTGGAAAGTGTATTACGCGAATTGTAGTAAGAATAAGATTAATAAGCAGGCGACTGAGTAAAAAGCTCTTAAATGAGTGGAACGAAAATAAAGTATGTTTACGTATAAGCCAAAGTTACTGATTGCAGGCATCATAGTCAATATGTAGTACAGTAGGTGTAATAATAAAATCCATTATTTTTCCGAAAGGTGGTTTTCGAACGTTGTACACTAGATGACTATTATATTTATGACCATTATATTTATTGTATTGTATTGATTTGTCATTAGTTGATCCACTTTAAACTTGGTTGACTTAGTTAGAGTGTGCGTCAAAAATAGATACAAGTAAAAAGAAAATACGGATGTTTTACAGTTTTTCTTCAATAAAGATAAAAACCCAAGCCAGGCGGCTGGAAATGTTAATTGTGTGTATCGTGTTGTTACGATTTTGGTTTCATCGATTCCGTTCTGGTAATTTCAATGTTAAAGATGCGCAACGCTACGGAAGGCCAACTCTTTATAAAATCATGGAAACCGTCGAGTCTTGTTGTTATGTGAGCAATATTTTCATTACCCAGAAGCTCTACATTGCATAAAAATCGTTTAGAACCTTTTGAAAAACGAGCTCATTGTGTGAGAGCTATACAAGTTACCGCAAAAAAAACTACATAGACCAAATTTTCTGCGAATAGCTGCTGAGTCACAGGATAGCACAGATTGATGGGGAGGTATGTTCTGCTGTGTGTTTGATGGGATTGGCGGAGAATCATATTCTATGAGCGGTTCCCCTACGCAAAACCCTTAAAGACTTCTACCTGTATTGTTAGACCACTGAAAGAAACGATCGCCCAGAAGTGATCAGCTTAGACCAATAAGACAGGAACTGTGTTCCATCAGGTCTAGGCTACACATCGATAGTGACTTACTAGAGGTTCGGCGATACTTGTTTTAAGGTTTGTATACATAAATTTCATAGTCTGGACCTGCCATCAAGTGATTACCACTTGTTCCTTTCCATGGCTTCTGTGACAGGGTTAAAAGGGAATTACTTTAAAATTGCAACAAGTTATCAAACGAAACGACGCAAATTAACCTAAGGCTTAATAAAGCCTTTAATTTAATGCAAAAATAATGGATTTCTTTTTACTTCACCTTAACGAAGATGATATAGATATACACTACATATAGAACAACGAAGATATGGTTAGAAACTTCAACATATTTCGGCCATTCCATGTTATGATCAACAATAAAACCTAAATATCTATAGATATTAACAATATTATTTGTAGAACAATTCGGATCACCCGTCAGATTTTCTGATGATTGGCAGCGCAGCACAGGTTTTACGTCGTGGGTTCGATTTACTCGACTTAAAAAAGTTTTTTGTATTGTAGATAAATTTTGTGACAGTGCCTCTTACTAATTTATTGTGGATTGTGTTTGTGTAATTTATTAAAAAATGAAAAATTGCACAAAATGTAAAAAAAAAAAACAAGTGGAGAAACGGGAATAACATGCATGGGTGTGCGTGGTAAAAGTTACCATCTAACTCTATCATGCAGCGGACTTGATCGGTACGGTAGTGATATGTTTGACACTTCCGCCATGTTGCGGTATATGTGCGATGACTGTATGCTATATATATCCAATGTTGACATGGTATTAAAAGACAAGAAGTCGTTCAAAAAAATAGTAAATATTTAGAAGAGTATAGGGGCGAGTTTGGCAATACTCTTAAACAAAATGAAGTAGAAATTAAAAACTTAGCCATAGAAGCTGCCTATATGACTAGACTTAAGGCAATGAAAAATGCACAGGAGTCATGTGAGAAGAGTGTAAAAGAGTTTGAAAAAATGTGTTCCTTTAGTTTGAGTTGTAAACAACAGAGCGAAAGAGTGTGCGACAACATGAGACAGATAGACAGAGTTATGTTAGAAAGTGTAGGCGAAATGAAAAATGAGTGCGATCAGTGGGTTGACACGACTGGAGATCACCGGTGTTGTAAGAGTAAGATCAATCAAAAAAAAAATAAAAAATCTGGAGCATGCCCGTGTCAAAAAGGAAGGGAAGAAAGAAAACGGTCAAACCGTAGCATTATGGAAAAGAACGCTAAAAGGAAAAACACTAGCCCGCCAGGCACTACTAATGGTCGCGATCCTGGGACGAGCAGCGATGCTCGGGTCAGAGCTATAGGATTTCCGGGGGATAGCAAAGTAATGCAACGGCGTAAGCCACATTTAAGAGTCGCGAGTTGGAACGTTGGAAGCATGAGTGGGCGCAGCTATGAGCTTGAAGAAATTATGGTTAGAAGGCGAGTAGACATCCTGTGCGTACAAGAGACGAAATGGCGAAACACCGGTAATCGAGCACGTTTCTTGGACGTTAAAACAAAAGCCTACAAGATGTTTTACTATGGATTGGAACAAGGAAAAAACGGAATCGCCATCATCCTTGCGGCAGAGTTACTTGGCAACGTCTTAACCATTTCAAAGTCCAGTGACCGTTTGATGGCTCTCAAATTGGTGATGCATGGTGAGGTGTGGAACATCGTAAGCGCATATGCCCCTCAAGTAGGATGCGAACAAAAAGAAAAAGATGCATTCTGGCTAGATTTCCACAATCTTGTCAATATCATCCCAAAGGAAGAGCTTTTGTTTGTTGGGGGAGATTTAAACGGACATGTCGGGAAGACAAGCGAAGACTATGAAGGCTACCACGGAGGGCTGGGATACGGCACCAGGAACTCTTCAGGTGAAGATATCCTAAACATGTGCAAGTCGTACGGTCTTATAGTGCTAAATACCATGTTCGTCAAACAAAGCCGGCACCTGATCACTTATAGCAGCGGCGGAAATGAAACTCAAATAGACTATCATTTGGTATCCAGTTTCATGAAGCCACGAGCAAAAGATTGCAAAGTGATCCTGGGAGACGCGATCGCCCCTCAACACCGTCTCCTCCTGACTGAATTTTTTATGGATGCGAGAAAGAAGTCAAAGCAGCAAACGAAGGTGTCTGAGAGAATCAAGTGGTATAAGCTGGATAAAGGAAAAGGCGAAGCTTTTATTACCATCATGGAAAACTACCTCTCTTCCATTATCGATGAGGTCGGTAATGAGGAGTGCAGCGCACAAGACATGTGGGATTCCCTACAACAATCTGGCCTGGAGAAAGCCAAATCACTGCTCGGAACATCTAAAGGCCCCTACCAACACGCAAAAGAAACCTGGTGGTGGACAGACGAAGCCAAAGCAGTGATACACGAAAAGAAAATGGCTTTCCAAGCTTGGTCAAAGTGCTCTTCTACTAATAGAGAGGAAAAAGCTCGCCGTGAAAAGGTATATAGATGTTGCAAAGGTATCGCGAAGAAAAAATGCGCCGAATTCAAAGCGAAAAGCATGGAAGGCCTCTATCAGGAGTTGGAAGAAATATCGTCTTCCGCGTCTGACAGGAACCAAGCTACCCAGGAGCTTCGACAAAACAATTTGAACAAAGGAGCAAATAACTTTAAGATAGCCGCCCAGAGAAGAAGAAATGCTCAGGAGATTCGTTTCCCAAAGTTTATTAACAATGCTGAAGGCCAACTCCTTGTGGAAGACGAAAAAATTCTCCACAGATGGCGACAGTATTGCGAGGAACTTCTGAACGAACAGTTTCCCCGAGTGTACTTTCCAAGAGCCGCCCCGAAACATGCCGAAATATCCGACATCACAGTCGAAGAAGTTCGGTACGCGGTTAAAAACTCCAAGAAAAGAAAAGCTGTTGGGCCGGACGGGATACCCTCTGAGTTCCGGAAAAAGATGGGAGACATCGGGTCTAGA
This sequence comes from Merodon equestris, assembly GCA_958301585.1. Classification (NCBI taxonomy): domain Eukaryota; kingdom Metazoa; phylum Arthropoda; class Insecta; order Diptera; family Syrphidae; genus Merodon; species Merodon equestris. The sequence goes on from OY284413.1 coordinate 94,623,472, forward strand.
TGGCTCATGGTTCTTATCTCCAAACTTATGAGAGGCGACACTATGCCTAATCAATGGAGGGAAAGCTATCTTCTTCCATTGCACAAAGGAAAGGGTGATACGCGAAATTGTGATAACTACCGTTCTGTCAAGCTGATGTCGCACACCATGAAGATCGTTGAACGGGTATTAGATAGCCGACTGCGGAAAATAATACGACTATCTGATGACCAGTGCGGGTTTGTCTCGGGTAAATCAACAACAGATGCAATCCAAAGTATAAGGATCATGATGGAAAAGCATCGTGATTCTTCAAAGGACTTGCATATGGTGTTGGTTGATTTCGAGAAGGCCTTTGACCGGCAACCAAGAGATCTTTTATGGGTAGCGCTAAGACAAAAAGGAGTTCCAGAAACCTACGTGCGAGTGATTATGGACATGTACGAGAGAGCAACGACAAGAGTAAGATGCACCGCAGGAGTCACCGAAGAGTTCGCAATCAAAGTCGGTGTACACCAAGGGAGCGTCCTCAGCCCACTGCTTTTTATAGCAGTCCTTGATTGCTTGCTTGAAGGAAAAGTGACGGACCCCAATGTGCACCAGCTATTCTTTGCTGACGATGGGGCCATTATAACTGATGATCAGGCGTCCCTACAACGAGCACTTGATGTGTGGGTGGACATTTTTGAGGGACACGGGTATCGTATTAGTTCAAAGAAGACAGAGTATCTGTGCTGCCCGTTCCCTGATCCTCATCAGCCTATTCCAGACATTTACTTGAATGGAAGAGTGCTTCCCAAGTGTGAAAAGTTTAAATATCTGGGATCTATGATTAATAGAGGCAACTTGTGATGACGACATCAAACATCGCGTAAGCGTAGGGTGGATGAAGTGGCGGGAAAACTCCGCCATCTTCTGTGATCGAAAAATGCCCCCTGAGCTGAAAGGAAGGCTCTACACTTCAGTTGTACATCCGGCGCTCACATACGGTTCACAATGCTGGACAATGCACAAAAAGTATGAGAGCAAATTAACGGCAACTGAGATGAAGATGCTTCGCATGACAGCGGGAGTAACAAAGCGTGACAGAATTAGAAGTTCAAAGATCCGAGGAAGCCTCCACGTAAAAGAAACCATCACAAGAAATATAGAGCGCGACCGACTCAGTTGGTATTGCCATGTTCAAAGGAGAGATCCTTTGAACCCCGTCCAAAAGGCGTTATCAATCAACATTCCAATTTCAACACCCAAAAAAGGCAGGCCGAAAAACAATTGGTGCAAACAAATGCAAAAACACCAGCATTTGATTGGCCTCAGCGATGAAGTAATCCCAAACCGGGAAGCCTGCCGCTACTTTCTGAGGTCAAACCGGCGGACCCCACAAGCGGACGAGTAGGAATGCAGTTAAGTGGGAAGGTTATGGTCCTACACTTCTGACCATAACGACGCCGGGATAAAAAGGAAAAGAAGAAGAAGAAGAAGAAGAAGAGAAAAATGAGTGCGAGAAATGAAAAATAACGAGAAGAAAACAGAATCAACAGTCTCATATGCATAGATACTAAAGAGACCATTAGAAAAAATAAACAAAAATGAACTAGCTATTATTGTGTATCCACAATAAAAACAACAATCGTAAGTAACACGCAAATGTACCATTGATCCGACCTACCTCAATATTAACCGAGTTGTCAATAAAAACAATGGTGGTTATAATAAAAATAATTAAATGTGACGATAAGGAATCTTCTGAAAAACTGAAAAATGAATGTGAAAAAATATTATGTGAATGCTACAAAGTTGAAGTGCCTAAAATGATCAAACCCAAAATATGTCTGATGAATCTAGAAAATGTTGGAAAACTAGAAGAAATAATAGAGAAAATACAAAAACAAAACCCTGAGCTCAATAACTCTCAACTAAAAATAATTAAATCATTTAGAAATAAAAGGAGGTGGAGGAACCTTAACGCTATAATAGAAACAGATAATGAGAGCTTCAGGAAAATAATTGAATTATGTGAAATTAAGGTTGGTTGGGTTTTGTAAGAGAATTTTTTAACATAAGGAGATGTTTTAATTGTCAAGATTATAACCATAAAGCAAGTGCTTGTAGAAATAAACTAGCTTGTATCAAGTGTGGAGGTGAACATGATGTTAAAAAGTGTAATAGTAGTGAAAATAAATGTGTCAATCGTTCCAAACTTAACGCTTCCTTAGGAATGGACAATGATTGTAATCATAGTGCAAATGATGAAGCTTGCCCAGTTTTGCAAAGGCACATTAAAGTATGTAACGAAAAAACTGAATACTAGCAACCAACAAACCTTTCGTGTCTGTACTTAAACATTCAGGAATAACAACGAATTTTAATGAAATAGAAACTCTGATGATTAACAATGACTAAGATGTCGTAGCTTTAGCCGAAACTCAGTTAACTGACGATATAAAAATGAGGAAATTAGTATAAAAAATTAATGCATGCCTTTAAGATGTGATAGTACTAGTAGACACACTGGTGGTGTCGCACTATACATATATAAAAAAAGATCTTTCTTACAGAGAGGTCCAAGTCAGTAGCGTTGAAATGAAAATATGTCTACTTAGTGCCGAAGTGTATTCGAATGAATTTTCGGAAAACATAGCGAAAACATATAGATCACCTTAAGGTCCTGAACGCGAATTCTGTGATTTTTTTTTCAAATTGGTTGGATCAAAGGCTCCTTCCTTGTAATAAAACAATAATATTGGGTGACTTTAATATTAATTTACTAGGAAATACATCATATTCTAAGAGATTAAATGAGCTGTTCGTGATAAATAACATTAAACGAATCTTAAATTAATATACAAGAATAACCTCAACAACAAAGTCTCTTATCGATGTGTCCGTGAAAATTGAACCTGATTTTAAAATCAGTGATCATGAATCAATCGTTGTTAATGAATGTAAAATAATTAATATTTTTAAATACCAAAAGTGTGAATTCAAAACTATATTAAGTCAAAAATGCACCGAAATTAAAAGAAGTAATTTGCATCTTCTCTTCGAAAAACTACAAAGTGCACTTCTCGAATGTGTTCAAATGCAATCTATTAATAAACGTATTAATGAATGTAACAATAACTGGTTCACGTCGGTCTTACACCAAATAAAAAATGAAAAAACACACTCATATAAATGAGTAACAATATTCAATAACCCTGAGGATTGGTATGAATACCATAGATTACGAAATTTATATAAGAACAAACTTCAATTAGCTAAACGCAAACACATATGCAATAAAATACAGAACAGTGAAGGTCAGAAAGGCTTGTGGTTAGCCATAACAAGATTAATACTGAAAGCTAATAAGTACGAGATAAGGGAAATTCAGTTTATTGATAATAAAGAAAATGATAAAACGATTATTGCAAATAAATTTAATTCCTACTTTGTAGAAAGCATAAATAATTTAAGTAACTCCATACCCCCAATAATAATGGACTATAGTTTAAGTTTAACCAAATAACCCTGAATGATCTCTATTCTATCTGTAAAAAAATTAAAAATAAGAAGGACCATACAAACTTAAATATTAAGATCGTGCTGGACTGTTTTGATGCCGTAGGACCAATTTTAGTTAATATTATCAAGTAATATTATAAGTAACGGCGAATTCCCACGCAATTTAAAAGAAACAACAGTAATTCAATTCATCTCTTTCAAAAAGAACACAGACGACTTTTGGAGTACCCCAAGGTACCATATTTGGTTCACTCTTGTATATTATATACTCTATATATATTAATGAAATCACCAAAGTACCCAAATTCAGCAAGATTTCGCTGTTTGCAGATGATGCCTTATTATTCGTGTGTGGTAAAGATTTAAATGTGCTTAAAGAGTACCTTGTCCTTGACTTAAATGATTTGTGTAAATGGCTCGAAATGAACAAACTAAAACTGAATGTCAAGAAAACTAAATGTATGGTGTTTAACAGTGAATATGACATGAATTTAAATGTTAACGGAGAAGTAATTGAAGAAGTTAGCGAAGTATCTGGGTATAATATTAGATAATGAGCTCAAATTTAAAAACGTTCACCTACGTTACCAAAAAATCGCCAAGAAAATCGGTTTTCTAAGTCGAATACGTAAAAACATTAATACAATGTGTACAATTAATATTTATAATACAATAATAAAACCCCATTTCGAGTATTGCTCAACAATCCTTTTTATAGGAAATGTGGAGACTATAAAACGACTACAATTATTACAAATTAAAGCTATGAGAATAATCCTCAAGTGCAATATACTCGTATATACACCAAAAGAAACAATTTTGTCGTGCCTACAATGGATGAGTATAAACCAGCGAATACAATTCAATGCAATAGTATTTGTTATTAAGATTAAGAACAATTTATTGCCTAACTACCTGACAACGAATCTACAGTTTATTCAAGAAGTGCAGCCCTATAATTTAAGGTCAAATTCAAATTTTCGTTTACCCCTTTATAGAGATGAAAGGACAAAAATATGTTAATGTATTGTATAAAGGATTACAAATATTTAACGTACTTCCCAATGAAATAAGAAATCAGAATGACTTTATAACTTTCAAAAAATTCTTGGTTTCCACATTAAATCTCATATTTCATAAATTTAAATTCTCGAATATAATTAATATAAACTATTTAATGTAATTGTTGTCGAAGTATTATATTTTATATAATAATCATTGTTAAATTATTTATTTTGATGTACGCAAATAATTATATATATACTTGATAAATATACACATACCTACATACATACATAAAACCATCTTCACCCCGTCCAGGTTGTGTGACAAACATCATACGACACTCTTAATGAAAAAAAAAAAAAACATGTTTTGTTTTCTTGCTCACTTTAAGTTTATGTCAAGCGAACAACGTTCTATACAGGTAAACATTTTTATTTATAATGGCAAAATTATCAACAAACGCAGTAACATTTCTTAGAAAAGGTGGAAAAAAAGGAATTCATTTAGATTAGGAGGTGAAGTTAGATTAGATTAGGCAGCTTCCCTCCGTAAAGCAGTGGGGATCACTTAGACCAAGATCGGTTCATTTTGCTACCACTCGAGTCGGCTGGGTCATCGCTACTCTTGGAACCACTTTGAGTGTTGAATAAAATTCGATAGTTTGTTGATCTCCGTTTCGGACGGAAAGATCCATTATATCATTAAAGAAGTATTCTCCCAGAAATCATCTTCTTGAGGAAGCTAGGGCAGGGTAATTGCATAGGAGATGGAATGGAGATTCTTCCTTTTCCTCATCATGACACCTACTGAAAGAGATGTTATATGGCAATGCAATGTAGTTTTTAGCAGTAACTTAGGAGGATTTTCCTGCTTTTGGCATAAATGTTACATTTACTTCTCTCCAGGAGAGTGGTATGTAGCCGCAGTCTACGCTGGATGAGGGATGAGAAAAGTACCAAAAGCCACGGTTCGAGAATACCGTAAGCACGTTGCATGCCTATCGTATAGATTTGATCCAGACCTGCAGATTTGTATGGAAGGAAGCTATTTATTGCCCATTGGAGTTTCCTTTTGCTTACTACTTCTTTTGAAATGAATAGGAGACTCGGTATGAGTTGTTCAAAATTATAGCTACTCGCCTCTTCCTTATCGGGAAAATGTGCATTGAGCAAGAGGTCTAGCGACTCTTCGCTAGTTGGCGTTTCGATGTCATCTGGTTTGTTAATTGGGGCGCCGTCTACGGTCTGGTAGTGACTGTCGAGTAGACGTGTTTTTTCCTACGTCCAGCTATACAAAGTTAAAAAGGGTGTAAGCCGAAATAAAATAAATCTAAATTGTGTAAAGCGGCAATAATCATATAACCAGTGCCATGTGTTTAAATTCAAAAGACACTTTTCCATCTCACGTCTTCGTACAGTAAGGAATTTTTTCCTTTTTCTTCTGCTCATCGCTACTGTCGACATACATATTTTGTGATTTGCTATATTTACGTCGAATAGCCAGTATCCCCGCTTGAACATGTCTCCTCCAAACTTATGTTCCAGAGTAGACCAGCTATCCTCTCCATCCTCTCCAGCAGTAAAGCAGGCGAACGTTGACAATACCTCTCTTTCTGTGAAAATCTTAGAGGAGCACCTAGCAAGGCAAACCGAGACGATGCGACTTGGTTTTGCAAATGAGATTTCAAAACTGCGAAACGAATTCATCCTTAAGATTAATGAACTCAAAACTGCATGGGGGCAACGATTAGAAGAATTTCACAATAAAGTCACCAACATAGTTGAACGCGTTGATACTCTTGAACTAAGCGTCAACATGAATAAACAACAATACAATGAAGAAATACCTGCTCTCGAAAGGAAAGAAATTGCAAACTCCCAGATAAGAATCGAAAAAGTTTACTTAACCGTCTCTGTCATACCATAGACTGCAAACCGCCTATCCTATGTAACATCTTTCGGGCAAAACGACGAAACAACAACAGCTCAACTACATCTCCCATTGTTTTAAAATTCAGCAACTCACAAGAGAGAAACACCGTTCTGAAGTGTGCAGCGAGTTTTCGCAAGCAGCATTCAACTGAACTGCGTCTCCACGACCTGGCCTTCGAATCTAATAACTGCTTCTATCTTAATGAGAGCTTAACAAAAAGAGCACGACATCTGCTAAGCTGCGCTCTCACTCTTCGTCGGAAAAAAACAATTACTTTCCGTGTACAAAAACTTGGATCTGTTTATGTCAAAAAATCGACGAATGAAAAAAGCTTTATCATAGAAAGCTCTGAAGATCTACTTTTGGCTGCGACGCATCAATGATCATCTAAGTACTCTTAAGTAAAGTTATTATTACAAAAGTATTTCTGCTGTCTTTACGAGTATTCCTCTGTCTTGTTCCTTTCCATACATAGCCTTTGTTGAATTTCACTTGCCTTACTCCTGTTGGTTTGCACTTGCACTTTTCTTAATGAATGACACCGGGTTAAGATATCAGTACAGTAGGAATGAAAATTCAACGCACACCATGATTAATGTTCTGTCCAAGAGATACGAGTATGATGGACTGAAAGTTTGTTATTTAAATGCGCGCAAGTTAAATGATCACAAACTCGATTATTTAAAGTTTTTGTTTTCTAAGTCGTATGTTGATGTCATTTCTGTAAGTGAAACCTGGTTCAAGTCGAGTGTACATGACTCCTCGTGTAATATACATACCTAATTACGTAATTTATAGAAATGATCGGGTGACTAATACTCAGGGCGGTGGAGTTGCAATATATTGCAAATCAAATTTAAGTTGCAAAATTATCTTGGCATCAAGTGGAAGCGGGATTGAATATATCATAGTTGAAATATATGACAGCAATACCAAATGTTTGGTCGGCTGTGCATATAATAACGATAGAAGAAGCTTCCCCTTACCTCTTTACTCAGTTATTGCTGATTAGAATGCACTATACCAGCACATAATAATCTGCGGAGATTTCAATAAAGTGACTCGATTACTTTCCAAATGAAAGACTTAGTCTTCTTTGTTTTGCGCACAATCGTAAACCCAGTCTTCTAGATTTAATTTTCGTTTCCGATTCATCACTTGTACTACTGTTTGATCAATTATTGTTTGAGATCATGATATTTAATTTTGTATATATAATGTCAACTTATCAAGAAATGCTATTCCTGATTCAGTCACTTTTAGAGATTTTAATGCTTTAGACCAAAACGCTCTTCAAATAGCTACTCTCCGCCCCCTGGGAGCATTGCCGTCTAAGTGCCGATCCGAATTCTAAAGTTCAGATTTTTCACGAGATCTTGTTTCAGTTATATAATTAAAATGTGCCGGCAAAAACGGTAGAAATTTCGAACCGTGCGTGTCCCTGGTTACTACTAAGATCGTCAACTCCATTAAAAGAAGAAACAGGTTATATAGTAAATGGAAACGTAACCCATCTGATGCTAACTGGAATTCATATAAAGAAGCATGCAACAACGCCACTGCTACTGTACGTAATTCGAAGAAAACTTACTTCGCCGCTAAACTACATACCTCTCTCCCTCCGAAAAAACGATGGAGCAACCTGCGTAAAGTTGGACTATCTAGCAATAACGACAATTCCAATTACGTGCTGAACTTAATCTTGCTTTTCTAGAAGAAAATCCTTGTGCAAATGAGTTGTTTTTAAACCAACTGCAGACCTCACTTCCTATCCTGGAATTTACAGTAGCCACAGAAGATGAAATAGTCCGATGCGTTACTGCTATCAACTCTGACTTCATTGGTGAAGACGGCATACCAATTCGTTTCGTTAATCGCATTCTACGCCTAATTGTTTCCCATCTTACCCACGTAATAAATTATATGCTGATGATGTCCAACTACTGTTATCTGAACCGTTTTCCGACCGACATGAACTTGCTCACCAAATGAATGACGATCTGAAGCGAGTCTCCACTTGGTCAGTTAATAATGGATTACTACTAAACCCGTCAAAATCACAAGTATTCCCAATATCAAAAAAACAGTTTAATATAGATCTTTTACCGAATATATACCTCAATAACTCTCAGATTAAAGCAGTCGAGTCTACTACTAGTCTTGGATATGTCATAAGCCGAGATCTATCTGGCTACAAGCACACAAACATGATCATTTGCCGTATCTATGGATGTCTGCGAAAATTGTGGCTCTTTCGCTGGCAATACATAAGAAGCTAGTACTTACTTTAATCTTACCACTCATAATTTATGCTGTATGTTGTATATAGTAGCCTTGACTCACTATCTCAACGGAAGGTACAAGTAGCTTTCAATGATGTTGTGCGTTACGTCTATGGTATTGCTCGGTACGAACATATATCTGCGTACTCTCGAGACTTGCTGGGTTGCAAATTGCACCAGTACATCAATGCTAGGAATTACATGTTTTTACACAAAGTAATTAATAGTCATAGTTCGCCGTATTTGTATAACAGACTTAACTTCACTTGCTCTCTAATAACCACAAACATTGTTCCATATTGTTGTAATTTCTTATACTCCTCGCCTTCATTCTTCATTCATACAGTTAGATTATGGAATTCTTTGCCACATCATATAAGATCAATTTAAAACCCGTACAATTTTAGAGGTGCAATCCTACACCATTTTGCTACTCATCAACAATGAACCTCAATTCCCACACCTCATAAATATGTATGTATATTTCAATTAGTTAGTCTGTGGAAGCGGATGCGGAAGGTCCCTTTGTAGGTCGACCCTTCCGCCCCTCCATAGCTTCTGAAATCCATTGGTTTCGAGGCTGCTTCCTTCTCATCCCAATTGTCCCTGCCCTTTTTTTTAGTCGGTTAAGGACTTGAAAAGCAGCACATCTATTCCTGTAGGCCGCTGGTTCATATGTGCTTCCTTTGGGCTGATGACGTTGCTTGGGACGCATTTTCACTCTCAGTGTTCTGAGGGGAATAAGATGTTTGTTTTTGAACACAATTAAAGAAATATCCGGTACCGTTATAATACTATTCTACCTTTTGAAGGTGTTTTTTTTTTTTTTTGAGGATGATACATGTTAATTATAAGAATTTAGTACCATACATTTTAGAATCAGGTTCAATTTAGATTTAGCACAACAATCCAATAAACACTAGAACCAAAAACAAACCAGCATATAAAAAAGGGACGGTCGCCTAGTATAACAGGGTCACAGTTTCAATATTCTCAAGGAAAGAATTCCAAAAAAAGCAACATCGTACATTTTACATATATAGACGGGTGTGCAATTCGGGAAAACTTGATATTTTTTTTCAAATATCAATAAATCGCAATTACTTCCACAATCTTCCTTCTTTCTATTTATTCTTTTTCTAATCAAATTTAAAAAAGCAATGCCATGAATTTGTTTTTTCTTTATTATAAAAAGTAACGACTAAAAACAAAAACGTAACGAAAACTCAATAAATTGAAGGAACTTCAACAAAAACTTAATACAAAACATAATAAACTATAATTTTTTATATACCAAATCGATTCTTCGATTTTTTTTGGTAAAATTTTCTATTACTTTCCAATCAAAATCAAGCCTTGGCAATTCCGCAGAGATGTCAGGAATTCTTTTTCTATGGTAATGGAAGGCAATGAACAAAACGGGGAAGACCGAACTATTCGAAGTTTTAATTCGTTTTAAAGTTGAAAAGCTCCTTTCTGTCGTTGCAGTTGTTGATGGGATTGTAATTATCAAATGGTAAAGTTCTAAGCATTCAGAAAATGTTTGCTTTAAGTTAGCAGATGTGATGACGTTTGCAATTTCATTTACAGTTTTTTACTTATAACACTCAGAATATACTACTTTTAGTTCATTTTCTAACTTTAAGTAATTAATTTTTAAAAAATGTACATTGTTCTCTTTAAGTGAAAGTAAGAATTCGCTGGGGAATTTGGTATTGTATGCTGTAAATTTCTAATTCTACTATCTAATAACTGTACAAACTTTATGTTTTCTAAATCTTTGTAACGCGCACCTATTTCAAACAAAACTTTTTCAAATATGTTATTATGGATTTGCTTGAAATAGTCCTTATTTTCAGAGCGCTTATTTGGCAAACTTCCGTATAAATCGACAGTTTTCTCAAATTAATATCGATTTCTATTGGAGCAAATTATACAAAATGTCAGTTATAGATGAAAATAAGTTTAAAAAAAAAAAAGTTTTAAATTCGCTTAAGAATGGAAAATAATCGCGAGCAGTAACCGATGTATTTTCTCCCCAACTGTCTGTCAACTGTCAATTATTATGTATTCGAAAACAGCAATTAAGTTCAATTTTTCGTTTTCAACTAAATTAAGTAATCGCGAGTTGAAGGGCCACTTCACGTTACAAACTGAATTTTTTTGTTAGGCGTATCTTTTAGTAAATTATCACTCCTTGCCGATGTAGAGAAAAATTATACTAAACTACTTAAAGTTGCAAAAAACTTCTTTGTTTCCTTTACACTTCGATTTAGAAAGCACTAGATTTAACACATGAGCATTACAGTGGATAAATAGAGCATGATTATATACTTTTTTAATCTGAGCCTGCACTCTATTGATAGGACCAGACATTACAGATGCACCGTCATAGGTCTGAGCAACAAGTTTGGCACCAATATCGAGTTCGTCAATTACATGTAATACTATTTTTGTAATTACATCAGCACTTTGGTCATTACTCACATCAAAACATTTATGAAAACGTTCTTCACACTCTCCGTTTTCCTTAACGTAACGAATTATCGACGAAAGCTGTGCTTTTCGAGAGATATCTGTAGTTTCGTCAAATTGCACTGCGACAAACTTGGTTCCCTGAATCTCTTTTTTAATCTCCTTTATCAATACATTACTTACTGCTTCAATTAAGTCATTTTGAATACTTGCTGAAGTTCCCTTGAAAACTGTGGAAGTTTCCATGAATTGTTTAAATGCATGATTTTATTTAGCTGTATATTCACATATGTAAGTCTTTAAAATTGCCTTTATTTAAGGATTGATTGGATTCATCATGACCCCTGAATGGCAACTCATGAACAGCCAAAAAAATTGTGGCATCAATTAAAACTTCAAAAGCCCTTCTATTTTTTGAAACATTTTCATTAAAATATTGTGCAGATTTTTTTTTTGATTATCAAACAAATATTCTATTCTCGTTTTTCCGAACGTATTAAATGAGACAGCATTTTGTATGTGCGATAAAGAAAGTTCATGCTTCGGGATCTTTTCATGCAAATGGTTCAAATCATTGCAACCTATAGTTCTCCACACTTTTTCTTTATCATTATTTTGAAAAATTAAATACGGTCAACAAAACAATTTATTTCTTTTAACCGACCCCGTCAGCCAATCATGTTGTTTATATAATTCAAAATTAAAATTACGCGTGTACTGTTTTCCATTTTTTTTGTACGTTGATTTAAGTTTTTTTTAAATTAGGTGTAGGCCTACCGGCATCAATTATTGTTTTTTTTCGTCATATGTTCGGGCACTAAACGGTTTTTCTAATAAAGTTAAAGTTAAAGGTTAAAGTTTAGCAAATGAAACTGTAACCATTGAACATCTAAACGAAAAGAAGTTAACCGTTTCTAGTTCACATTTTTTACCTACAACAAAAAAAAAACAACATCGCAGACTGAGGTGCATTGCCATTTTTCGTAAGAGTTCACATTAAGTTCATCAAAATAAAAACCTGGGATGCTCTACGACGTAAAGCCTACGGAAACAGAACAACAGAAAATAGAATGAATACAGAGATACAGACAGTGCACAGAAAACTTTCGTAAGATTTCACTACAAATTCATCAAAGTAAATATTTTATGATAGTACAAATATTATATGTACTATCTCGTGCGGTCGACGAATGACGACGAGGATGTCAGAAAGGCTAAGGAGACGTAGTTTGAAATTCGAATATCTTGGTGGATTTATTGTTGGTGCACATTGAGGTTTCGGTTATTTTTTTGTTTTTTGATTCCATTGAACGATAGGATTTTCAAGGGATTTTGAAAGAATGTTTATGAAGGATGTATAATGTGTCCCCTTGTAGGTATGACAGGTTGTGTATTAGTTGAACATATCTCTTTGTGTGTTCTTCTAGAATGTTCAATTAGAGATTTTTTGTCATGAGATCGGGATGTTCAATGCACACCTTGCACACCCTGAAGAGACGCCACTGGTATGTATAATATTTATTAAAACATAAATAAATAAAATGTATGTATTTATTTATTTGTCTAAAAAAGTACGCCAAGTTCCGTCAAAAATGAAAGCTTTGCTCACGCATCTCAAGAAGAGGTCAAGGCTATTCCAAAACGTGCATATTAGGGGTGCGGCGAAGATTCCGCTGGTGCTAATGTAATATATCTCTGGGTGATTACTTTAAAGGCAAAATAAGTTAATGTTTTTAGAGAAAAATTTAAAGTCACCTTATTTTCGTCAGTTTATTTTTCCATATTTATTCTCCATTTTTTCAATGGAAGGAGGTATAATATTTTGAACAGATGCTTATTTTTTAATTAAAGTGTCATTATTATAGAGCAGATCTTCAGGACGTTTCTTCAATTAAAAAAACACCCGTGTGTTTTAAACCAAAGTATAGTTCGTGTAGTCAAGAAAGTTTGTCAGAGACGATTCAATTTCTCAGTCCATTCCTTATTCATCACTTTATCGCCCGAGTGTGATATTTAATTATTATCACCTTAAGCGAAATATATCTCTACACTGATTTCAACAACACCAGTTATATTCAGATTTCACGCAGTACCGTATATGTGCCCTCAGCCGTTGGTTATGCGCATTTTTGTAGTCTCAAATATGAATATGCTACGTATGAATATTATTAATATTATCAGGGTCAATAAATGAACCCCCAGGAGCCATATAAGATTGGTATCAGAGCAAGCAGCAGATATCACGACATCTGTCAGTAGGATAGTGGTGACCATCGGAGTCCCAGTAATGAGTACGCGGAGACTATGAATATTTATATCCGCCTCTCCCTCTTGTATGATTGTGAGATATGGGCAGTGACGAAGAGACCTCCGGATCACCAGTTCGTACCGCACCGTATCGAATCCAGCAGTACTCGTGGTGTGATCCCTATCGATCTGCTATCTACAGAAAGAAAGTATGTTAACGACAACAAGACGGAAGTGCGAATCGAAGCGGCTGTGTCTGTGGCAAAAGAAAAGTGGCAAGCAAGTTGGAACGCGGAAACCAGTGGAAGATGAACCGTTAGACTGATGCCAGACGTTGCAGCATGGATAGAGTTAACTGCTACACAACACAACTTATAACCGGGCATGTGTACCTTAATGGCTACCTTTTTAGAATAGGGAAGAGACGGAGTCCAGCTTGCCAGCACGGTGACTCAGAAGACGAGGACGCCTAACATAATTTTTTTTTCTGCAACAGCAGTGGTTCAGGCTGGAGGCGAAGGTATATGTTCCATCCCTCTAGAATATGTGATCCATAAGATTATGTTCAGCGCCGCCAACTGGATAAAGATCAGCGCATTTATTGAATCCGTCCTAAGGAAGAAGAATAGAGAGGGAGAAACAATCGAACCCTCCGCTTGATACTACTTGAAAGCTCAAAAAGCTATCGGCAAAAGACCGTAAATAAAAGAAGGTGACATTAAAAGGTCGGCTCGCAATGGGGAAAGAAAATGACTCCACACTGATGTAATGTGAAAGGGTACCGGAGTGGATGGTGTCTAGACCATAAGGCCTACGATGGGTGTTTGTTGGATGTGAGTACCACACGACTTGAAACAGCCTTTTATCTATTTCGATCTTTACGCCATTTTGGCAATCAATATGGTACCCAAGTATTTGTATACAAATGAATATAACTATACAAATGAATTAGATGAAAAATGCTTTCTGCAATGCCAAAACCCACTTTGAATTTGATGAGGTTACACTAGCCGATGTTATATTTTTACGCTTGAAATGGCGACAATCATAGAGTTCAATAGTTAGAAATTGCCATGAAAATGTCGAAGCAGGGCTACTAAAAATTGATTGTCTAATCTCTTACATTCGTCAAATAATGTTGTTGAAAATATGTTTTAAATAACTAGCCAATAGATACGAATGCTCAGAGGACCGCTTTAAATTTAACAGGCGGTGTAAAACGGAAAGTCACAAAGTAAAGAACTATAGAAAATTGGTAACTAATACCGGGAATGCAAACCCCATAGAGGAAAGTGGAAAATTTTTAATTTTAAAGAGAGTAGTAAGCAATGATAAAGATAATACGGGGTTGCGCAAAGGAACCTGACACATTTGTTTTGTGAATTGACAAAAGCACTGAAGACCTAAATGAAAAAACTGACCAGCAATAAAAAGTAGAAGAATGAAGGTTTAAAATCGTTTATTTTTTGAAAACAATATTTGACAAATGATGGCCATTACTAGATACACAATTTTCGAGCCGTTTAACAAAATTATTGGCCACTTTTTTCAACGTTTCAGTCTCAATTTCCGCGATTTCATGGCGAATGTTGGCCCGCAGGTCGTCCAAGGTCCTTGGCTTGTTGACGTAAACTTTACTTTTTAAATAGCCCCATAAATAGAAATCGCAGCTCGATAAATCTGGCGATCGCGGTGGCCAAGCAAAGTTCGTGTTTCTGGAGATTATTCTGTTACCGAAGTTTTTTTTTCAACAATGCCAACGTTTCTCGCGAGGTATGGCATGTGGGCCCATCCTGCTGGAACCACGTTCGTCTAAGGCGACGTTTTCGTTTCAATTCGGGTAAAAAAAACGTCCGCAGCATGTCAGTATAGCGCTCTGAATTAACCGTGCCATCGAAAAAGAACGGTCCGATAACGCCGCACTCCGCTACCGCGCACCAAACAGTCACTCTCAACGAATGGAGGGGCTTCTCCACAACCTGTAACGGATTCGCCTCGGCATAATAACGACAATTCTGTTTGTTTACTGCTTCGTCGAGGTGGAAGTGTGCTTCATCGCTCATCATTATGTTGCTTAGAGAAATTTCGCCACTGCCTAACATTTCAAGCATCTTATTCGCGAACGATAAACGAGCTCCATAATCCGCAGGTTTCAACTGTTGGGTGATGATGATCTTATATGGATGAAATGACAACTCTTCCTTGACTATTCGATGAAAAGAACGACGTGAAATTCCAAGAGCAGCCGCATGTCTCTTACCCGAACGCAAGGGACTCTTCACAAGAGCGGAGCGAACTCGTTCAACATTCCCTGGTGTACGGACAGTTTGTTCGTGGCCCGGAGGTTTTATTTTGGTTACAGACCCCGTTTTTATAAAAAATTTTAACCACAATTTCACTGTATTACGCGAAGGCACCGGCATTTTTGGATTTAACTTAAAATGTTTTTTAAATTCACGAATAGTTTTCACGTAGGACTGATTCTTTAAAAACTCGTTATAAATAAAAACGCGGTGCGCGACACTCCAGTGCTCCATTATGGAAAACTACTAGATGAAAATAAACCTTCACTCATCTGCTTTCTGATGGCGTATTTGGTTTCTCCCTCCCTCGTTCGGTTCCAATGCCACCCGTGAACAAAATGTGTCAGGTTCCTTTGCGCAACAAATACCCAACTGTACCACAGCTAAGATTATTTTGAACCAAACAGCGAAACAGCAGAAAGCGGATGTGATACTAATTACCAACCCATACATAGCAAAACATGCTGCAATATAGACATGTGGAAATCATGCATTCCAAAACGTTGACGAAGAAGCCGAAGGTTTTCTATGCCCACGAACATACGATGTCAAAGTTTATAGTTGAAAACCTCTACCTAGCCGGATAATGAACCAATACGAAGCAATAGTGGCGGTAGAGACCTGATGCCAGGGTGGGCAGCAGGCTCAACAATGTCAGAGGGATGGCGCATTCTTCTACAATCAATCGTATCCCTAGAACTAGGCAAAACAAATAAGCAAATAGTACATAGTGCAAGGAAGGAGCGGAATCATCTGACGATCAACCGTTAAGCAATATATAAAAAGCCGGTTTCAGAACAGTTTTCAGACACGGAGGAATTTTCTGATAAATACCCAAATTTCCAAAATAATATTGGATAAACAACGATAGAAATATAATTGCCGTATATTTAAAAAAAAGTTATGGTACAAATACAGAATATGTCTACAGTTTATTGGATATTTAAAAACTAGAACCATATATTTAAAACAAAATATTGTATAAATATAGAATGCGCTTACAGTTTTAAATATTCAATAAATAAAAAATAAATTTACCTTTTCAGACACGGACAAAGTTTTTGATAAACAGCGATAAAAATATAATTGTTATATATAAATACTCATTTTTAAATTAAAATTGAAACGTAAAATAATTTTAAAAAAATAATATAATTTTTTTTTTCAATAAATTATAATTATTCAGTTTTTCAATAAATTATAATTATTCAGTTTTACATCTTCATTAAATTTTTCACAATATTTAATAAATATTGGATTTTGTAATAATTTTGTAAAATCTAGTTTATATAGTTCATTTACACACATTTTCTTATCATCTTCATTCTCATATTTTGCTATTAAATATGCTGATAAAATATTTAATAAATAATAACTGTTAATATAAGTATAATTTTTTTTTTTTATGGTTGAATTGTAGTTTTATTCTTTTCTTTCAATTTCTTTAATTTTCTTTAATTTGTTTACCTTCATGAGTTTCATGAAACATTTATTATCTTTATTAATATCTTTAATATATATATAAATAATTATTAAATTGTATTTTTCCATTATCGAAGAAAGTAAAGTTAAATCTTTTACCATCTTCTTGAAATACAGTCATGACATCGAAAAGTTGATCTTTTTTAAATCGTCTAGTGAATAATTTTCTATACACAAGGAAATCACCATCATCCTCATCATTTAGTATAGATTTGAATAGAACTAAAATCATCTGAAACATTGCGCTAGACGTTTTGAGTTTGTGGTTTATGTTTGTATTTACTAATATTAGTTTTTTATAAAGAAAATAAAGAAATAATATAAATTTAAAAATTGTATGATATGCCCAAGTGTACAGGGTCCGCTAAATTTTTTTTGTTGAAAATGCTATAAAAAAAAAAACTACTGAATATTTTCTCAAATTTCTTTTTTTATTTGAAAGTACAATCCTTCCGGTTAATAATGGAAAATAATTTCATTCAAATGGCTGCCTCGGCTGGCCATGCAGTAGCCTACACGATCGGTCCAATTTTTAAGCACATTATCGATTGTGTGCAGCTGTATTTCACCAATGGCTTCACGAATATTGTCCTTTAAAGCGCCAATTGTCTCTGGCTTGTCGGCGTAACACTTATCTTTGACGGCACCCCACAAATAATAGTCCAACGGTGTCAAATCGCAGCTCCGAGGTGGCCAAACGACATCAGCTCTGCGGCTGATAATGCGATCTTCAAAAACAGGGCGCAAAACATCGAGTGTAGCTTCGGCTGTGTGGCACGTAGCGCCGTCCTGTTGAAACCAAATGTTGCCAATATCCTCCTCTTCAATTTTTGTGAACAAAAATTCGTTCAACATGGCCCGATAACGATCGCCATTGACTGTAACGGCCACTCCTTGCTCATTTTCGAAGAAAAATGGCCCAATTATGCCTCTGGACCAAAATCCGCACCAAACAGTGGCTCGTTTTGGGTGCACCGGCTTTTCAATGTATGCGTGCAGGTTTTCTGTACCCCAAATGAGACAATTCTGCTTGTTTACATACCCGCCAAGATCAAAATGAGCTTCATCTGAAAATATGATTTTTTTGGCAAAATCGGCATCTTCTGTAAGTCGATCGCAGGCCCAATTAGCGAAGCATTGTTCAAGCGTATGCACAACCATATTCGTTCAGCGGAAGGATAAAACTAATTATCTGTCAAATCAGACATGAGCTAAGTGTTACCATTCACGAAATAAGCACTACTTGAAAAAAAAAACCTTAGATGGCGGACCCTTTACTTAATCAATAAAATTTTATAAATAAATAAATAAATAAATAATAAAACGACAACTATTCCTCGAGATGGAAATTCTTCTAGAATTTATATTGAATATGATGATCCAATACAATTAGATAAAAATTAAAATTATGAAATATGTTTATTAAATTTTAGTACATATAATTCAATTCCAAATCTAAATTACTTAACAATAATGTATTGACTTTGAAAAGAAATAAAAGTTTTTGATATTACTTTTCCGACCGGCTCTTATGAAATTAATGATGTTAATAATTTCTTTGATAAAAGTTTAGAACTCGAAATCAGACCAAATATGATTACTTTAAAAGTTGAAATTTTTAGTACAAATGAAATAGATTTTACACACGATAATTCAATTGGTTTTCTGTTAGGATTTAGTAAGCAAATCATTCCTCCAAATAAATTAGTAGAATCAGGTTTACCAGTAAATATTATGAAAGTTATTTCTATTCCAATTAAATGTAATATTGCTACTGGAAGCTATGGAAATAAAAAAAACATCAAATGTTATTCATGATTTTTTTTATAAACCAGGTGAAAAAATTAATGAAATTCATAAAAATTTAATTTATTTCCCAATTATAAAAACATCTATAAGAGAAATTGATATTAGAATTGTTGATCAAGATGATGATTTGATTGACTTTAGAAATGAAAAAATTAGTATTAGATTACATATTCGTAATTAAAACTGTAATTTTTTTTCTTAGACTTATGTAAGTGAAAAAAAAGGCATCGAAAGCTACCGATTTTATGATTATTTACCAGCAAACACAACTCAACTAATTACATCTGGTAAACCGATATTAATTGAAATTAATAACCAAGACATAAAAACTTTTCCTCATAAAACTAAAATTACTTATTAGAGGACAATTAATTGTTAAAGATGTTACAAAAAAAAAATTTGATCAAATTGATATTAAATAAATAAATTTTGTCAATAATGGATTATTAAATATGTTTAGTAAAATATCATATTCAATTAATTCAACTGAAATAGATTCTATTGAAAATCCAGGCATTACAACTACTATGAAAGGATTAATATCTTTTTCTGATGATTTGGCTCTTTTCTCTTTTTCTAATGGATGTCAAATACGAGCTGTATTGAATAAACAAGGTTATTTTTTTGTTAGTATAGTAATAGGTTTTTTTGAATATTATAAAAAAATTATTTTCAGAATTAATCTAAGATTAGAAATTATTAGATCTGACGATGATAAAAATTGTTTTCAAACTACGCTTGTAGATCATACTCTTGCAATTAATATTTCTGAAATAATTTGGAGAATGCCACAAGTTACATTTTCTGTCGAAGTTGAACATGATATAAATAAAAAAATATCTACAATAGTAATACAAATTTTAATATGTATTTAAGAAATTTGGAAATATGTTTATACAAGTTCTATTCCAAATGCAAAAAAATATACTTGGAGAATTACCACAAGTAGTGCAAAACCAAGATATTTTTTAATTAGTTTTCAAATCGATAGAAATCATAATATTAATAAAGATAAAAGTAAATTTGATTTATTTGATTTGGAAAACGTACAATAAATCTTAATACTACCAAGTATCCTAATTCTGAATTCAAATTATCTTATCAGCAAAATAAATGCGATACGATATGTTTGCAGAATTCAAAAATGCATATCATAGACAAATTGAACATAACTTACCATTGATAAATTATAATTCATTTTTAAAATATTATCCAATCATAATAATAGACACTTCAAAACAAAATTAAGTAATTAAAGAAGCAGTTATTGATATACAAATTTATTTTAAATGGCGTAATAATTTTCCATCTAACACTATAATTCATTGCTTAATAATACGTGATGGTAGTTGTTCATATAATCCATTAACAAATCAAGTAATGAGCAAGTATAATTTATTAAATGAGTTCAATAAAAATCAAGTCTTTAGACAAAAACACTAAATTAACTATTAGAAATTATGACACCTTTAAGCCACCTAAAAGGTTTAATAATTTATTTCCTAATATTATTAGAGCAATTATTTGTGGACCAAGTAATTGTGGTAAAACTAATGTTCTATTAAACATTATTACAAAAACTCACCATTCTGAAGTTATCATTTGTTCAAAAACTTCTTATCAAGACAAATATAAATATTTAGAAAATTTAATTGAAAAATATAATAAGGAATGTGAAAAACATAACTTGGAGACCAGAAAATTTCAAATCTTAATAATAAGTTCACTCTCTCAACCAGAAGAAATTCCATCTCATTCAGTTATAATTTTCGATGACATTTCTACTGAACCTCAAGATATAATTTCCAATTACTTTGCCTACGGCAGACATATCAATATTTCTTACTTTTATTTAAGTCAAACATATTCCAAATTCCTAAGCGACCAATTAGAGATAATGTAAATTATATTATTTTATTTACTCAAGATAAGACTAACTTGAAACATATTTTTGATGATCATATAACCGACATCAATTTTAATTGTTTTAAAAATTATTGTAATGTCTGCTGGAATGAAAAATATATCTTTCTTACAATTGATAAAGAAAAAGAAACAAATAATGGAAAATATAAAAAATTATTTGAAGCATATTTATTCACATACTCGTAGATATGACATCACACAATTGAAAGAGTATACGAGTGTAAACAAACTCTTTATCGCATTCCCAAATGTTCTATTTTTAGATTTTCGCAGCGGCAAAATGTTTCCAATGCAAATTTGAATGTATCCGATGAATGCTTTTACGATTTGGATGATCCAAACTGTGAGTCGATCATAGCACGGTGGTAAGCGTTACGACTTCACCACTCAATAGCACACGCAGACGACCTAATCGCGTACAGATCAGGTCCATCGATCGACGTCATTGTTACTCTTCTGCAGCGTGACTTAGTGAAAAAATCAGCAGTATTATGATGACTGGAAGTTGAAAATCAATTTCCAGAAATCAGAATCTATATTGTTCAGAACGCCTTTGTCTAGGGCCTCTAGGGACACTAGAAAAAATTGGCGCAGGTTCTCTATCTTTGGGCCGGACGGGCGTCCATTGGCGAGACGAAGTGTAGTCAGATACCTTGGGATCGTGCTGGATTAGTATCTATATTTTGACAAACATGTGGGTGCTGCTCTGGCAAGGGCCCGGAGCGCTTTCGCTCTGACAAGATGGCTGTTTCATAGCAGCCAACTTGATTCCAGGGTGAAGGTAATCTGCTAGATGGCCTTAATCAGGCCCATGGTTGCCTATGGATGTCCCGCCTGGTTCAATGTGAGAGCCAGCTTAATGGAAAGGATTCGGGTGTTTGAGAGACAATGCCTCAGGACTTGGTTCGGGCTACATAGGACACTCGAATCTGAGTACACAATTTTATCCGAATGAGGTCCTATACAATAGAGCTAGGATTGTACGGGTGGATAACGGTGGAGCCACGTTCCAAGAGCAATGACTTCGGTCAATAACCTGATCTCCGGGGCTTACTACCCCAATGAATTATACCATAAGAGAATGCGTCTTAACGGCTTTGTCGCGCCAGAAGCATTCCTGTACTTAGATAGATGTGGGCTGATCCAGGATAGATTGACAGTACCGCTAATCTTCCACGTGGGTCGCAATTCCGTTCAACGGCGATTCCTCTACGGACCAGATGTCGCGCTCGGTAAGCCAGAGCGCCTAAGGTTCTGTAGATCGGTCTAACGCCGGGATCGAGGAGACGTAGTCTGCCAGCATCAAAGCTTTTGGTGGCTGGAGAGGACTCCGGCAACGGACATTTCACTAGGTGCAGCCTCCTCAACACTGCCAAACACCGACAGCAGGCTTACATAGGTTAGGGTAGGGTAAGGTAGGAGGGTAGGGTAGGGTAGGTAGTAGTAAGGTAGTATAGGAAAAAAAAAAAACAGTAAAAACAAAAACAAAAAAAAAAATATAATATAATAAAATTTAACAAAAAAAGATATTGTTCACCCTTTTTTGTGTATCCAAAAGAAAAATGCTTCCTTGTGTGACGGCAGGATTCAAGTGGCCGGAAAAGCCGACCATCTTTATTTTTATACATATACATGTTTAACAAAGGACTAGGTGAGATAAAGTATAATTTTCTTTGTCAAAAGGTAGATGGCGTAAACATACCGCCCACCTTGAAATAATATTAGTAATTAATTTCAAACCTTACATTGAATCAACAAAAATTTCATAGGATTTAAAACTAACCATTAATTTTAAGTATGATACAAATTCAAAATTCAATTGAATTCCAAGTGTTTAAAGGTAAAATAAATGTACATAGTAAATATTTTAAAAATTCCATTAGCCCACTTCATTATTATTATTAATCATAACTCATAGTGCTTATCTTAATTTAGGTTGAGAGAACACATTTTTGAAATAGGACGTTTAATGAGACCATTTTTTGTCTTAAGGGTGGCAACCCTTGCCAACCCATCAGCACCGTAATGAACTTCCTTTACCCGGCCGAGTAACCATTTACCAGGAGGTTGGTTTTCATCTATCACCAAGACCAACTCGTTTGAGCCAAGGTTCGAAATCTTTCTTTGCATTTGCTCCATTGTTGAAGTGCAGAAACGTATTCCACTTGCCAACGTTTCCAAAAGGCCTGTTGTAAACGACTGACAACCTGAAATCTAGAGAGACGGTTAATATTTGTCGAAAGATAGTCTGGCTCATTTAAAAAATACGATGTGCTCCCTACTAGGAAATGAGGTGGAGTCAAAGGCTCAAAATCATTAGGTTCATCCGACATTGCTATTAAAGGTCGAGAATTCAAGCATGACTCGATTTGACATAATAGTGTCTGGAGCTCCTCGAATGACAGAAGTGCAGATCCTATCACTCTTCTCATGTGAAATTTTGTAGATTTCACTGCGGCTTCCCAAAGCCCACCGAAATTTGGGGCGGATGGTGGTATGAAATGCCAATTTATAGCTTCCTTACTTGCTTCCGTGTGTAAACATTCTTGCACCTTCTTTGATTTTAAGAATGTATTCAGGTCATCCAACGAGTTCTTTGCCCCGACAAAATTCGTTCCGTTGTCGGAATAAAGTTGTGAGCACCTCCCCCTTCTCGCAATGAAGCGTTTTAAGGCTAATATGAATGCCTCTGTCGATAAACTGGATACCAATTCCAAATGAATCGCCTTCGTGCATAAACAGATAAATACAGCGATGTAAACCTTTTGCCCCTTACATCCTCTTTTCCTAAATGGGGTGCTTAATACCGGTCCCGCGTAGTCAACGCCAGTATTAAAAAACGCCTTTTCTCCTGTTAGTCTGGAAGCAGGAAGGTTTCCCATCCTCTGCTGCATGGGTCTTGCGCTATACCTTTGGCATACGACACAGCGGTGTACTACTTTCCTTACGGCATTTCTGGCTCCTTTGGTGGGTGTACTCTATAAGTAATTTCGTAAAGAGTGATGAACTAGACAGTATTAAAGGATGTTTTCGAACGTATCCCAAGGGAGCAGCGTCAAGCCGCCCTCCGACTCGCAATAGACCGGCAATGTCCAAAAACGGATTCAGTTTCAAAAGTTGGCTTGTCTTTAAGGTTGAACCCCCTTGAAGGGATGCAATTTCTTCTGAAAAGTGCTTGTGTTGCTCGAGTTTTACTAACGCATTCATGGCCGTCTTCAGCTCCTCGGTCATAATCCACCTTGTTTTACGTTGAGTTTTAATGTTGGTTCGTAAGTTGCATTGGAAACGTAGTAATAGAGCCGTCATCTTAAAATACGCCTAAAACTTGAGTATCTTCCTAAAATATATTCCGAATCATCTAAGCTGTTGAAAGAAAGCACAGTTTTCCTTTCCTCCAAAACTTGCTTATCGCCGCTATAGTGAGGAAAGGTTCCAAACACAGAGAACCTAGAACCTAGAGAATTAGAACAACCTTAAAGCGAAAACAATCCGTAACCGGATGCCCCCGTAAACTCAAAGTTTACAGGCTGGTTATCTTCCACTGACCAGATCCAGTCTGGTTCCCTTCTTTCAAGTGGAATTTCCTCCAACAAATCCCTTGAATTAGATGCCCATTTCCTAATCGTAAATCCTGCCCCTTGCAAAAGCCTACATAATTGACGAACTATGGCTCGAGCAGATTCTTCGCTTGTACAGCTAGCTATGAAGTCGTCCATATAGAAGAAATCCGTTATCATGGAAGCCCCATCCGGAAATTCCTCCTTACCATCCTCGGCCAGCTGCGTTAGACACCTCGTAGCTAAAAATGATGCTGGCGCTGTCCCATAAGTAACCGTTGTCAACTCGTATGTTTTCATTGGCTCCCCAGGTGAATTTCTCCAGAGAATCCGTTGATATTTTCTGTCATCCGGATGAACCAATATTTGTCTGTACATTTTCGCTATATCCGCACTTAAGGCAATCGGATTCAATTTAAATTGTATAAGAATTGTCATCAGGTCATTCTGAAGCACTGGTCCAGTAAGCAGTTGAGAGTTCAGTGAGGTTCCGCTAAGTGGTGCACACGATGCATCAAAAACAACTCTCAAACGCGCGTAGTCGTACTATCCATCTTAATAACCGAGTGATGTGGTAGAAAATACCCCCTTTCCTTTTCCTGTCCCACATTTATTTCGACCATATGACCTAAAGCCTCATACTCCGACATGAAGGCTGTGTAATGCAAATGAAGTTCGCTATCCCTTTCAAATCGCCTCTCCATAGACCTTAGCCTTTTTTCAGCCATGCCTCTTGTTATGTAGGTAGGATCTTCAGACTAGGTGGAAGAAAAACTTCCCAGAGAGAAAGAGAGGTCGACCTTACTTTTGTGTCCGGCGTGGAACGCCGTTGGACAGACAGGGTGCCTATTTATATGGCACTCCTCTTTTACCTATTGCCGTTTTAAGGCAAGAGAATTAAAACTGCCGATGTTTACTTTGGCTGTCTAGTTAATTCTGCTTTTTATTGTGGCCTGCTCGGGCTTTTATATCCCGAGTCGTCCATTAACATTTTAAGTGTATACATAGAGACAATGATTGAAAATATATTATTACTATTCTAACTTATCCTAAAATCTACGGTGCTTCCTTTCTTCTTCCAATTTCGCTTCAATTCAAATTCCATTCAGTGTTATGAATTGGCCTTGGCCAATTGGAGTAAGTTCTATTTGAATGGGCGTTACTTATCCCATATGAAACGTTTGTCATTTCGTTGTTTTTATTTTTGTTTTGCTTTAGCTGCTTGTGCTGCCGTATGCAGGTCATCAGGCAAATGCACTTATAATTGCATGCTCAGCATATTCGAAGGCACTTGTTGTTAAGTGCAGTAATGCGGTTAATATGCGGTTACATAATGTGTGATCACATAACACCCTCATCCTTAAGAGAAAAATTATATTGAAAATAGAATTTTTCAGAGCGTGCGAAATTGAAAGGTGAAGTTTACAGGTAGTTATTTTTTTCTTAGTATATTCATATTATTGTTATATTGTATTATTATTATATTTTTCTTAATATATATACACTATTAATATATATATATATATATACTTTAATTAATACTAAGTCTCCTACTTGTAAGTTTAATGGGTTCACATTTTTATTGGTTTCTTTGGAGTGTCGGTTTTGTTTTTCTTCTTTCATGTATTTTTTTGCTGTCTCGATCGAGGTTCGTAACCTGATCTTCAGTTCGTTCGCGTAATCGTCAATGTTCATCGTTATGTGTGTAAATGTGTCAGTTGATAATTGGGGTAATTTCCTGAATATCAGTTCGTGTGGCGAGTAGTGTGTTGTGACATGAGGTGTTGTGTTATAGGCAAACATGTAATATGGTAACCATATGTCCCATTCATAATTTTCTGCTAGATTTAATAGAAATTCGTTTAATACTCGGTGGTTTCTTTCTACTGAACCTAATGTTTGGTGATGGTAAGGAATTGAAAAAATCTGTCTTATTTTTAAGGTGTCGCATATGTTTTTTAATAAGTCGTTGGTGAACTCTGTACCTCTGTCAGATTTTAAGGTCTTGAAATGTCCAAATTTTAAGATTAATTGCTCTACAATTGTTTTTGCTACTGTTAAAGCGTCTTTAGTGGGTATTGGGTGTGCAATGATGTATTTTGTTAATTCGCATTGCATTGTCAAAATGTATCTGTATCCGTTGGATAGTCTTAAAGGTCCTACTGTGTCGATTTCTATTGTTTCAAAACTCGTGCTTAGAGTATCTGTAATTATCTGATTTTCTCTTATGTGTCTAGTTTGTTTATTTCTGGCGCATGAATCACAATTGTTTATGAATTTCTTAATCATCTTGTTCATATTTTTCCATATATATCGTTGTTTGAGTTTTAAGAGTGTTTTTCTGATTCCTAAGTGTCCTCCCTGTGGTGTATTATGGTATTCATATATCAATTTATATTTCTCTAAATCATCTGTAACTCTTCTAGGGGCTTTGTAAAGTATTATCTTCAATATAGAGGTCTTTTTATTCATTTTCTTCTGTTCCAACTCATTGAATATTTTTCTAAATTCTTTTTCTTCTATTCTCTTAAATATTTCATCTTCTTTTTGTAGGCCTACTTGTAATATATTTTTCTTTTCCAACACAAATGCCAGTTTCTCCATAATCGAATCGTAATTCGGAGGATTATCACTGCATCTAACAATCACTTTATCATTTACTTCTACTTTTATCATGGATTTATTAGTTGCCTCAAATTTGAATTCTAATTTCTTAATTTTATTTATGTCAGTTAAGGACGTGCATTCCCATATGTAAAGGTGAATGAGATATACATTTCTCCTTTGATGTTGCCCTATTTTTACTTTCTACTTTGTTACTATCAATTTTTTCTTTTCTTTTTATACTCCTTGTTACTATCTTAATGTTTTCTTTCGTTTCTATTCTTTTTAGTGTTACTAAAGTTGTTAAAGTTGTTGCAAAGCCTAGTGCAGTTTTGACGTTTTATGTAAGTTTGACATGGTGAATGAATTCAATGAAGGTTGCTGTTTCTGTCTGTTTCAAGGTGTTGTGGAGTAGTTCCACCAGTGTTAGGAATGAGTCGAGATCCTTGAAGGCTCCTGCGAATGTTGGTATTACCTTCATTGCAGTCTCAATGTTGAAATTTTGCTTAATGATTTTATATTCGAGAGTGTACGTTTTTTTTTTTTTTGTGGGCCTGATGTCTTCGGTGTTGATATGTATGCTGGTACGCCTGTGGGTTCATCAGGTACGTATTCAGCAGCGGCTTCTTCTGACATCGGTGATGACGGTAATCTAAGTTTGGGATTGATAGAGCCATGTTATATATGGGCAGGATGTTATATATGGGCAGGGTCGCCATGTTATGTTGGCAGGATCGCCATGTTATGTGTGGGCAGGATCGCCATGTTATGTGTTGGCACTCTTTCATACGAGGTGAAAGAAAAACTTCCCAGAGAGAAAGGTCGACCCTACCTTTGTGTCCGGCGTGGAACGCCGTTGGACAGACAGGGTGCCTATTTATATGGCACTCCTCTTTTACCTATTGCCGTTTTAAGGCAAGAGAATTAAAACTGCCGATGTTTACTTTGGCTGTCTAGTTAATTCTGCTTTTTATTGTGGCCTGCTCGGGCTTTTATATCCCGAGTCGTCCATTAACATTTTAAGTGTATACATAGAGACAATGATTGAAAATATATTATTACTATTCTAACTTATCCTAAAATCTACGGTGCTTCCTTTCTTCTTCCAATTTCGCTTCAATTCAAATTCCATTCAGTGTTATGAATTTGGCCTTGGCCAATTGGAGTAAGTTCTATTTGAATGGGCGTTACTTATCCCATATGAAACGTTTGTCATTTCGTTGTTTTTATTTTTGTTTTGCTTTAGCTGCTTGTGCTGCCGTATGCAGGTCATCAGGCAAATGCACTTATAATTGCATGCTCAGCATATTCGAAGGCACTTGTTGTTAAGTGCAGTAATGCGGTTAATATGCGGTTACATAATGTGTGATCACATAACACTCTAGAATCACCGTCGATTTTCACCGAGTCCTTAAATGGAAGTCTAACCACGAAGCGCCCCTCTACATTCCTCCTGTAGTGAGTTTTAAAATGAGTCTCACAAGGATGATCGTCAAAGAGATAACGTGATGATGGTTTAGGCTCCTCTATGTTCCAATAACGCTGCAAAAGATCTTCCACGACACCCGTTGCATGCAATGTGATGATGTCGATGATTAACTGCCCGATGATTAACACCCAAACTTGGTATTCTGAGCCATCAGCCGATTGTCACTGTCATATATTTTACCAACAGTTAAGGCCTTGAACAATACGCTAGATTTAAGCAGTATATCTATTGGCCCTGGTTCATTAAAACTGGGATCCGCCAAATCGATCTGGTCCAATTGTGATGGGGAGATATATGAAACTCTTTTCTGTGGTATGAGACTAGTGATACGGCTCAAAATAACCGCATCTGAACTCAACTGAAAATCGGATGTCCTTGATTTTATATTTAGGAAAACCTGACCTCTAGCCTTAGTTTCAAACTCGCCGCCCGCATTTATGGCTAACGTGCATTTTTGCCTTACCAATCCTAAAAATTGCACACAGGCTTCTGTTATGAGCGTTACCTGTGATCCGGAGTCAAAAAGAACCCTACATGGCTTAAACTCCCCAACTCGATTTTGCACCAATACAATAGCCGTTGGAAGTAGATTATAGCTATCTGAACTTTATTTCTTCCTGTCACTCCTGACTGATAACACAGCCTTTGGCTTCTCCACTGATCCTGCTTGATCCTGCACCTGTTTTCCGTTTCTGCCGACTAAACTGCTTGGCATCCCTGAACTCGCCCTGACTTCCGCGTGAATTAAAGTGTGGTGTCGTGCTCTACACTTCCTACAAGTTCCTGAATTGCACGTTTTTACCGAATGCCCAGTGTTCAGGCAGTTGTAACAAAGACCCTTTTGGGAAATAAAACCTCTTTTCCCCTTGAGGTCAAGTTCGCAAAACTGGGGACATGTTGCTATGAAATGAGGACCATTGCACATAGAACAGGTTAAAGAGACAGCTGTTAAAACCGATCGATGATTTGATTTTGTTGTCGACGTTCGGTGAACCCCCTTGTTCGAAAATGCCTCAAGTTCAAACTGCCTATTGGTGAGAAACTCCATAATATCTTTAAAATTAGGCTTATCATTAAAAGCCGATTCCCTTGCCCACAGTTTCCTTGATTCTGCATCCAATTTTGACGACACGACATATACCAGCCATGCGTCCGAGTAATCGACCGGTAAGCCTAGGGATTTCAGGGCTGAAACGGATTCGTTGACGGTGTTCTGAAACCGTCGAATATCTATTGCCACTGGATTTGGGCCAATGTCTGCCAGCTCTATAATGGCCTTGAGGTGTGTGTTAACAATCACCTTCTCCTTATCGTACATCGCACAAAGGTCACTCCATGCCTGTTCATAATTAGCGTCGCAGATGTTGGTATGTTTCAGTAAAGATGCTGCATCACCTGTCAGGGAAAGCTTGAGATACTGCAATTTTTGAGCCCCTGACAAAGTAACTGAGTTGTGAACTATCGCCTTAAATATATCCTTGTATGTTGGCTATTCTTTGAAGCCCCCATTAAAGGCAGGCAGTGGACAGGTCGGTAATTTAGAAGTGTTTTGACCTCTAGCGAAACGATCACCCTCTGAGATTGATGTAAGTGCCGCCGCTATAGCATTTTGGCTTGCAGTCAATTGCCGAAGAGTTATATCAAGCTCATTGTTTGTGCGGAACGAAGAGTCTTCCCCCACGTTTCTAGCTCCGCTACCTTGGTTTAGAAAACTGACCGTAGGTTGGTCTGGATTAATTACAGTGGATTCCGCTACCTGAGCACCGCGTGCTAATATTTTCAAACACATTGCCTTAATGCTGTAGTATTTTGCTTCGTATTCCTCCCTCACGCTAATTTCATTTTCGACTTCTTCGTCTGTTAATAGCATCTCTATTTCCATTTGTATACTCTCAAATGCCTTCATGAGTTCTTCGACCTTTTCTAATTTTATTTGCGCATCAATAGCCGACACGCTCCCTTCCTTTTCCTCAACTACAAGTTTTTCTAAACGTTTCTTACGTAAAATTTCCATTTTGCGATATATGTATTGTATATGCGTATATTATATCGAAATTAAAGTAACAATGGGAAGTAAATGCATGTACTCACTGCGATCTTCCAGTAGAGATGTTTCAGCTTCCCTCCAACGAACTAACCTCAACCGCTTAGCACGTGCCCGTTATCTCCTCAAATTATCCACCGCCGACAACTCAGCAAAAAACCCGTATGTTCTGCTCCGATCCTCGCGATGATAGTTCCAATTCCACCTATGTGCTTTTCTTGTTCCCAGAACGAAAAGTATTTGACGTGTGAATCCCTCGATGATTCCCAGCGCAGTTCCCTCTCAGCGTTATTTCACAGCAACCAAATTGACTTTTGTAAATACTTTAATTTACCAAATTGACTTTTATTTGTTATTTTTTTGTATTTTTTACAACACTATTTCCTTGATTCGGTTCGAAGGATCAATTTATGTTCACCCTTTTTTTTTTTTTGTGTATCCAAAAGGAAAATGCTTCCTTGTGTGACAGCAGGATTCAAGTGGCCGGAAAAGCCGACCATCTTTATTTTTATACATATACATGTTTAACAAAGGACTAGATGAGATAAAGTATAATTTTCTTTGTCAAAAGGTAGATGGCGTAAACAGATATATATATTAAATATATATTATGTATATACTTTTATATATATATATTTTAATTAAGCTAGAATAAGTTACGTTTAGTTCGGTTAAGGTAGGCTTAAGTTTTATACAAAATATATAAAGAAAATTATCATATGCTAATAAAAAAAAAAAACATTTTTCTTAGCTTAAGTTAGTAATAATAATGTTAATTGTAAGTTAATATACAATAGTAGTCGAAAGACATAGATTTAAATTGTAATGTTTATTTTAGAGTGTCCGCTTAGGGCCAGTAAGATATATAAATTGTTAAGATATTGTAGTTAAGCTAGTTTTTAAGCATTTTTGTCTGGGAAAGAAACTATAAATAGTCTAGATCTAAGAAACTATAAATAAATAAGAATTGAAAACTAAAACTGAAACGAAAAAAAAAACAAAGCGTTACGACTTCGAATCCATAAGTGGTGGTTTGAGTCTTTATATAGACTAGGGTAGGGTGCTGAACATTGAAAGTTAATTTCAATAAGTAGAAAAATAGGATTATTATTATAGAAGAACCAAGTATCCAGAATATAAGAGTCTGACATACACCCACTCATACAAAATACATTGAACATTTGTCATAAATGAGAAGGTTCAAATAGTATTACTAATATATTGAGTAGCTTAAATCAAATCGATAGTAGCTCTCCTCTTTAAGATAAAAGAAGGTTGATGCTGCTTGGTATAGCTACTCATATGATATAGATTATATACAAACATATAATTAATGATATATTAATAATTAATTAATCAAAAAAGCCTGGCCAGGTAAAAAACAAAAAAAGCCTGACCAGGTAAAAAAAAAGAGTAAAATGAAAAAAGGTGGACTAAAATCTAACTTTTATGAATTACCTCAAATAATTAAAAATTTCAAACAAAGATTTCCATATATTATTTTATAAAATGTTTGATCAGTATGATTATTAAAAAGAACGGTATTTTTATAAGTTTCAAAATATTTTTCTGTTGTAATTGGTAATTTATTTAATGCAAAAGAATCATAAAAAGCAATTATATTGTTATTTTTCTTATAAGCAACCCAATGGGTACGAGTTTCAGAAAAATTATCTAAATGTATGATTCCAGATTCTTCATTTTTAATTTTCTTAGTTAATTTATCTTTCATAAAAATACCTCTTAAATGAGAAATATTTAATTTTTTAGGATATTTTTTTTAAATCATAATTACTTAAAGGTTTTACTGGGACTGAATCAATTATTTAAAATTTTTTTTAGTAACATTCCTTCGCCAGATTTTTTAAGTAATAAACCCTTTCCATTTTCTTCTAATGCCCTATCATGGCGAATTTTTTCTTCTAATAATTTTTCATTAGTTTTTTTTATGATTGCATGCTCTATATAACGAAGTACCAGCAGTTACTGCAGCTCCTATAGCAGGAATTAAGGGAATTGATGCTGGTAGAAAACCTCCAATTTTCTCATTATTATTCATACTCTGTAATTGGGTTTTTGATAATTTTAAAGTGAAAATAGTTTTCATATAATTTTTTACATGTTTATTAATTGCATTTATTTGTTGAGTACATAAGAATAAATAAGTTTCATTGATTACACTTTCTTTAGTTATTTTTAACTGAATTGGTTCTAATTTTATTTCAGTAGGTTCTTTATTTTTAATTGCATCATAAATTTTATTTTGTTGATCACCAGATAAAGAAATAGAATGTTTAAAATATTTTCCATGTTTTTGTTAAAAAAATCAGTATCTATTCCCATACCGATTTTTTTTTTACTTTCATTGCATTAGCTGTCAAATAAGCATTTACTTTTTCACCTAACTAAACATCTTTTTCAAAAACTCTTTTCATAAGTAGTTGTTTCTTCTTACATTTTATCAGCTTCATGTCTTTTATTTAAATCTTTATATTTTGAATATGCAATATCATGTACTTTTGCTGCTGCATCTAATTTATTTATTGGAAAAACATCTTTTTCTTCATTGGAATGAAGATTAGCACCGAGTCCTAAATAATTATAACCTGGACTGCATAATTTCACTTCCGTAATGTCTTACCATTTATTTAATAAAAAAAATAAGTAATTGAATTAATTAAAATTGTTGTCCTTTAATTTTATTTATCATTTTGTTTTTCATTTCAATACATGATGTAAATTTATTTTTATTAAATGGTTCAGGTTTATTAAAATTATTAAAATTAGTGGTTTTAGCTATTGAGTTATCTTTAAATATAAATCTTCCTAAACCATCTTTATTCCTTTTAATAAATAATAATAATTTTAACTGAACCTTCTTTAAAATTGTATGTGTTTATTTTATATCTTATTTCTTCTTCTCTATACATTTTTGTTTTATTTAGTTACTAATATTTTTTTATGGTGTAATGGTATGGTGTAATGGTATGGTTTAATGGTATGGCATAATTTAAAATCAAATAATTTTTTTGTAAAAAAAAAATTATAAACAAATACAAGCCTACATTCCCATTGATGAAGCATTACGTGGATAAGATGATTTAATATCTAAACATGAAGAATTAAAAAAACTAGTAACTAATCATTATAATAACTTAGATATGATAATTAAAAAAATTGATAAAGTTTCTAATTTAGATAGTCATTAAAAAAAAAACTATGAATTTTTATCATTTTGAAGATGATGAAGAATTATATTTTATACAACAAATTCAAAGTTTACACATAAGGAAATCTTTTGATCCAAATATTAATATATTACATGTTGATGTTTTATATTTAGAAGGTGGTAATATGTCCCATTTTATCTATATGTATCAGTATCTGAGTGGAAAAAATTATCATTTGATCATCACTTAATTATTTGCAAGAAATGTTTTACAAGGTTTAGATCTGATGCTGCCCTTAAAACACATAAACAAGAATGTTTTAATAAAAGAACAATTGATATATTGTAATTGAACATGGTACATTGCCAGCAGAAAAAAATAACATTTTAGAATATTAAACACGTGGAGCAGAGATATATCATTCATTTACTTTACATCTTGATTTTGAATGTTCATTAAAAGAATGTGATATTGCTAATGAGCATGTACCAAACAGTTTTGGAATTTGTGATAATTATTTTAAACAATTTAATTCTTACAATGCAGAGGGTTCAGAATTGGTAGAAAATTTTCATAGTTATGTTCAATTAGCAGCTAAATTATATAACAGAATAATTAAAATTCTTAAACCAATTATATATGATGAATCAAAAGAAAAATTTAGAAAAACTAAAAATTGTGAAATGTGTTATAGGAATTTTAATGATGAAAATGTAGTTAAAATGTGGGATAAGAATGTAATTTTGCATGTAAATTACCAAAAGTCTCAAATGTTGTAGCTCATAATTTAAGGGATATGAGAGTAAATTTGTTCTAAAAAATTTGGATAAAATAGATAACGACAATAGCGATAAAACAGAAATTGTTGTTTTAGCGTTTAGTATTGAAAAATTTAGACGTTTAATTTAGTATTGAAAAATTTAATTAACATTTAGTTGAAGCTTTTACAGTTTATCAGGGTTTACGTACATTGTAGGACCAATGTCCCTTACAATTATGTTTTTATTTGTTTAAAGAGTAGTTGGCACAAGTGGGATTTAATCCACCCGAATCGTTGGAGGTTTTGTTCTCACCGAGCGCCCCTTGTCTCTCGTTGTTGTCGCCAGATCTTATTTTGTTTTCATGATGATGTACCCAGAACTTACCCAAACCGTTCAATTAGGTCTGTTGGTCTGTATCGTTTAAGTCTTCGTATTTCTGTTTGTTCGTCATTTGGGATATTGCGTATTGCGTCGTTTGTATGTTGTAAAATCTTACTTTGGTATTTGACATAGCACTTTTTTACTTCGTCTGCAACAGTTGAACAGTTGTTATGTGAAGGTCTTTATGAATTTCCGTGTTTGGTACGTACCATTCTGCGTTGGTAATTGTTCTTAAGATTCTGTTTTGTTTACGTTGAATTCTTTGGATGTTTGAGGTTTTGGAAGTGCCCCATAGTTGTAGCCCATATGTCCAGATAGGTTTAATCATAGTTTTGTATATAAGAAGTTTATTGTCTATTGACAGTCTAGAATATTTACCAAGCATCCAGTAACATTTTCGGAGCTTGTCTTTATTCTTTTTTACAATGTGTTGTTTCCATGTTAGTTTTCTGTCAATAACCATACCTAGATATTTGGCGTGATCGCTGGATTTTATGTTCTTATTGTTAATTATTATAGGAGGTGGATTGTCAATTTTTCTAGTGGTGTAGATAACCTGGATAGTCTTATCTTCGTTTATTTGTATACCCCATTTTTTGAACCACTGCATTGTATTGTTTAAATGGTTTTGTAATTTGAAATTTGCGTCATTTGCGTCTTCGTCAGATTGCAGTATGATAGTGTCGTCTGCAAATGTTGCTAACATGGAGTGTTGCGATGTCGGGGTAGGTATGTCTGCAGTGTATATTAAGTAGAGGAGTGGCCCCAAAACGCTACCCTGGGGAACGCCAGCTTGGACTATATGCAAATTAGAGTATTCTTCCTGGTGTTTTACATAGAAGTGTCGTTGGTCAAGATAGCTTTTAAGTAGCTGGTAAAAGTCTAATGGTAAAGCTTTGTTAAGTTTGTAGAATAGTCCCTTATGCCAGACTTTGTCAAATGCTTTAGATACATCAAGAAATACTGCTGAGCAGTATCTTTTATTGTCTAGGTCGTTTGATATTTTGTTTATCACCCTATGTGTTTGTTGTATAGTTGAGTGATGTTGTCTGAACCCGAATTGGTGATTCGGTACAACATTGTTGTTGTCAAGTATTGGTTGTAGTCTTTTCTGTATGATTTTTTCCAGGACTTTGGATAAAACTGGTAAAAGGCAGATGGGACGATAGCTACTAGCTTTTGTTATGTCTTTTCCTGGTTTGGGGATGGGGTGTACTTCAGCGACTTTCCATGCTTTTGGGAAGTATTTAATTCGAATTATAGCGTTGAATATATTCCTGATATAAATAATGGCGTGATCAGGTAGTTCTTTTAAGATTTTCCCGTTTATCATGTCGTAACCAGGGCATTTATTAATCTTGACACTATACTTAATATGAAAGCCAATTTCATTTTTGGTAGTCAATTTGATTGGAATTGCTTCATTCGTGTTTTGGAGGTTTAAATGTTGTGGATTATTGTCTTTTTCGTTTGTGAAGCAGTTGGCAAAGAAGTTCGCTAATGTTGCGGCTTTTTCTGCGTTTGTCTTAGACCACGAATTGTTTTCGTTTAACATTGGTGGTTGATGTGAAGTCGTCTGTTTTAAATTTCTTGTGGCTTTCCAGAGAGAATAGTTCGTCTGGGAAGTCGGCGTCAGGTTTATCAAATAATTGTTGAGTTGTTTGTTTTTACGCTCTCGCAGTATGGTCTTATTCATGGTCTTATTTAGTTTGGCCTTTAGCTCAGGAGAGCGATTCGCTTGCCATAGTTTTCGAATCTTGCGTTTGTGTCTAATTTTGTTTAGGATATATTGGGGAGTATAGGAGTCACGTTCACCTGGGGCAAGTTGTGGCGTAGAGATGCTCAATGCATTTATTATAGTGTCGTTAAGTTAAATTATTGCACTATCTATGTTGTCAGGGCATTTTAAGGGGATTCTGAGTGGTAGGTCTCTTGTTAGGATGTCCTTAAATGTTTGCCAGTCTGTTCTTTTGTTGTAAATCCTTGTATTGTGGAATAACGCGGTAGCTTTAGTCTCGTAGGTGATTATGATTGGGGAGTGGTCAGAAGAGAGGTCAAGGGAAGTTTTTGCGGTTAGTCTTGTCCTGGGTATACTTTTGTGTATACAGAAATCTATAAGATCAGGTTTCGTGTTCATGTCTGTGGGCCAGTATGTTGGTTCTCCTGTGCTGAGAAAGTGCACGTTAAGTGATTTTAGAACTCTTAGAAGGATACTAGCCTTTCTGTTTGTTAATCTGGAGCCCCAGTCTGTGTTTTTTGCATTAAAGTCGCCTCCTGCTATAAATCTTTTCCCTAGCGTGTCAATATAACTTTTGTATTGGTCTGTCGATATATTAAATTTGGGTGGACAGTAAAGTGCCGAGATTATGAGTGGTCCGTATGCGTCTTCAATTTGTATGGTCGTTGCTCAGTTTTGTAGCCTGCAAGATCTATTGATTTGATTGTCTGTCTTATTATGATTGCTGTGCCACCATATATATATAATATAAATAATATAATATATTATATATATTATATATATATAATATATTAAGAACATATAATTTTCCAAAAACAGACATTTGTTGTAAATGTAAATCAACTGAATTAAAAGAGTATGCAATTTCTGATATGATTGAAATAAGATTTATAAATTGTAGCTTAGATAAAGCAATTAAAAATGTATTAAACATACATAAACACTGCATATTGTTTCATTGAAAAAAAATAAGGGAATTAAAGGAACCATCTTATAAAGTAATTAATGATAAAATCTATGCTTATGATACATGTATATATTGTAATGAATGTGAAATAAGAAGCAAGTAAATTATGATCATCTTAAAAATTTTAATTCTGTATTAGAGAATGTTCCAAAAGAAGAAATATGTTTTTTGCTTAGAAAAGGTGTATATCCTTATGAATTTATAGACGATATAAGTAAATTAGATATGAAGGAATTACCCAAATATAAAGAATTTAATTCAAAATTATCTGGTACTACATCAGAGAAATATTATAAATTTGCTAAGGAGTTTGAATTATTTAAAAAAATAAAAGAGGGCATTATTGAGTTTTAATGATTATCACAAGTTATATCTTAAATTGGATGTAGTTTTATTGGCAGATATTTTTGAAGATTTTAGAGATATGTGTCATAGAAACTATTAATTAGATACTTTTCATTATGTAAGTGTTCCGCATTTAAGCATTAATGCTGCTTTAAGGTTTAATAGACAATAATTAGAATTATTGACTCATTTGGAAATGTATGAATTTTATGAAAAAGGTATAAAAGGAGGTATATCACAGATTAGTCAAAATTATGCAAAAGCATATAATTGTTATTATTATAATGACAAAATAGAATTAGTTTATAAATTCTCAAAGATAGAAGCTGAGAAAAAAGGAATATATGATTCAAAAAAATTAGCTAGTTTTATATTATATTTAGACGCAAATAATTTGTATGGTTGGGCAATAAATCAAAAAATATCTATTGGTGGTCATCGATGGTTAAAAAATGAACAAATTGAAGTACTTACAACAAAATTTATTTAAAAAAAAAGTTTTGAAAAACGTGACTATTCTAGTGATGTTGAGATTGATTTATAAATCCCACAAAATTTACATAATTTCTTTAATGATTATACGCCCGCACCGAATCATGAAACTCCTAAAATATTATCAAGTTTACAGCATGAAATGATTGCTAAAAAAATTGGTTCAAAGCCTAGTCAGAGAATTCAAATTACTTCAGTTTAGAAAAAAAAAAAAAAAATATATTAAATATAAGACCTTTAAGAGAATATGTAAAACGAGGGTTTAAATTATTAAAAATCCATAGACGTATAATATCTAATCAAAAAGCATGGTTGAAGCTATATATCGATAAAAATACCGATTTGAGAAACAGGCTAATAATGATTTTGAAAAATTTTTTTTTCAATTAATGAACAATTCAGTATTTGGAAAACAAATGGAGAACGTAAGAAATAGATTAAATATAACAATTGTAAGGAGTTCAAAAATAATGCAAAAATTAATAAGCAGAGATAGTTGTCAAAATAGAAAAATTGTTGATAATGATAATTGTTTTTTTTGTAAAAAAGGCTAAAATTAAATTAAATAAGCCATTACTTGGAGGAATGGCTATCCTTGATCTAGCAAAATTATTAATGTTTAAATTTTATGCTCAACTAAAGAAAAATTTAAAATAGAATGAAATTGTTAGGTACAGATACTGATTCATTTATAATTTATTTTGAGGTGAAATCACTAGATGATACCGAATTTGATATTTATGAAGATATGAAAGAAAAAAAAGATTTATATGACACAAGTGATTTAATAGAAAATTTCCCTATAGATTAAAATCAGATAAAAATAAGAAAACACCTGGAAAATCCAAAGATGAATATAATAGACAATTTGGTGGTTTGAGATCAAAAATGTATTA
Source organism: Merodon equestris (assembly GCA_958301585.1). Classification (NCBI taxonomy): domain Eukaryota; kingdom Metazoa; phylum Arthropoda; class Insecta; order Diptera; family Syrphidae; genus Merodon; species Merodon equestris. The sequence goes on from OY284413.1 coordinate 94,662,863, forward strand.
ATTTAAAACTGACAACACTGATAAGAAAATATATAAAGGGATTAAAAAATTGAATATAAAAGCCCTGAAATTTGACGATTATAAAAACTGTTTGATCAATTTGAAAATTAAAAAGGAAATTATTCATAGTATCTGATAAATTGAAGTTATATACTACGCGAGAAAAAAAAATTGGTATATCGCCTTATGATGATAAACTTTATTTATGTAAGGATGAAAATAATAATAATTTAATATTAGCACATGGTCATTTTAAAATAAAAAAATTACAAAAAACATGAAAGTAGATCTTAAAAATAAAAATAATTAGGTTAGGCATCACTTATATTACAGGCGTTAAGGGGGACGCCATAGTTTTGGATTCTCTTTTAATAGAAAAAATTATGAAGAAAAATAATTTTGTAATTTCATACTGGAACTTTAGATATCCTATTTTCATTTATTTCGGGCTTATCTTATATTTTTTCAATAGATTTCAATGAATTTTTTTTTTTTAATTTTCAAAAACATGCTTTAATATCAGATCTTTCATATCTATTTTTACTTTTTCAATAGTTTTATTAAGATCTGCTTTTAATTTTTTTATATCTGTCTAAAAAGATTCAATGTCTTTATTAATATCATTTGTCTGAGTTTGAACATATGATTATAAAATTCAATATCTTTATTAATATCAGAGATTAAATTTTCAATAGCGACTTCTAATTTTGAATTTTTATTAACTGTTTGTTTTCAAATATGAAGATTCACTTTCTAATGATTTTATTTTATTATTCAATGAAGAAGTATTAGAATTATTGGATTGATTATTTTTTCTTCCAAATTTATAAATTCCATTTAATTAAAAAAATAATATTATATTTTCTTCTTTTAATTCTTCAATTATATTCATAATTTCATTATGTATTTCGGGACTATCATTTCCGGCTTTATTTTTGCCAATAAGTAATAATAATATCCCTTTTAATTCATTAATATCATTCCAGTAAACATATTTAACTGGCATTTTGTATACATTTTAAATTTTTTTCCAGTTTTTTCTTTTTTTTTAATTTTATATTTTATATAATTTAAATAATTCATTATCTAAGTCCAACATTTGATTTAATATGCTTTGAATATTGTTATAAATATTAATATTAATATGCTTTGAATATGTTAATAAAATAATTTTGTCATAATTTTCTAAATCTTCCTTTGTTATTACTTCTTGATTTGGTTTTTTTAATATTAATAATTCCCATAAATCTTGGGTTCCAATATATGTTTTATCTTTTAGAATGATATCATTATTATTTATTTCAATTTATAATCTCGAATCTAAAGATCCTCTCCATTTTCAGTTCTTATTCCATAATTTTTATCACAAATTTTTGCTTTGGAAGAATTCAAAGTTAAATATTTTGCGGCCATATTTCCAATTCCTTTTTCAATAAATTTTATTGGGGATACTAAAGGGTTATCAAAATCAAAACCTTTCTTTGAAATTGGTGTACTAGATGATGGTAATAAACCCGATGGGGATAATATGCTTTACTTTCGAAACTTGTTGGGCTAGATAAAACAATTTCTGATTTTTGTAATGGTAGTAATTTTGAAAATTCACTTTGTAGTTTTCTTACCTGATCACTTTGTTCATCTTGTTTTTCTTTAATGGCTCTCAAATAATTATTTGCTGTTAGTAATGCTTCATTTAGGGCCAATTTTTCTAACCTTCATATAAATTATTGCTCTTTACAGCAGATTGATTTAATGGTGATATGATTCGTTGAAATCTTCTTTTATCTGATCATGTTTTTTTACTTTGTTAGATTTTGTTCTTTGAATTTATTTTTCAATTCTATTGCAGATTTAAGATATGCTTTTAAATCTGTATCTGAAATTTTATTATTCATCATTTATTTATATATAAATTTATTTATTTTTTATAATGAATAAGGAATTAGACATAACACACGAATTACATAAACCAGTTCGAAAAAATTTTGAGCGAAGAAAAATAATTACTAAAGGAATAAATGAATTATGGGCGGCTGATTTACTTATTATGACAACCGTAAATATGAAAATAATTAAAGGCTATAAATATATGTTAAACGTTATTGATACGTTTTCAAAATTTGCATGCATAAAACCAATAAAAACACAATATGATAAATCTACCGCAGATGCATTTTCTGAAATTATTAAATAGGCTCCAAATCCTCCAAAATTTCTTCATACCGATTCTGGAAGAGAATTTTTAAATTCAATTTTAACTAAAGTATTGGATAAATATGATATAAAAAAGTATCAAACTTTTAGTGAAAAGAAATATTCAATAGCAGAAAGATTTAATAGAACAATTAATGAAAAATTAAAAATTCGGTTTGAAATTCAACAAAACACTAATTGGATTGATGTCATTGATAAAATTTTATATGAATATAATATTAAAAATATTCATAGAATTATTGGAATGCATCCATGTGAAATAAATAAAGGTAATGAAAAAGAAATTTTAAATAAAATGTTTCCTGTCATAGAATCTAAAGTTAAACAAATATTTAAAATAGGAGATAGAGTAAGAATATATTGTTTTAAAAAAAGATTTGAAAATAAATACAAAAATAATTGGACTCATTAAATTGTTGTAATTAGTGAAATTCATTTAACTCATCCTATTACTTATTCAATAAGATATTTGAATAATGAACCAATTTTAGGTAATTTTATAAATATGAATTACAAAAAACTGAATTTTAGTATACATTTAAAAATTGTATTTATTTATTTGTTGTGTAAATTCCAGACACTTATAAAAGAAATTTAAAACTTTAATTCGTAATTGTACAATAATTAAATAACGAATCACTTAAAATATCTATAATTTGTACATCATTAATAAAAGGTTTTAATTCATCTTTGAATTTATTTATATCAGTATGACGATTAGATATTTCCTCTAAAACTTCGACGTTCAAGATTGGTAATAAATTCATCAATTTCTTCCATTGCCTCTTCACTTAAAGTGTCTATATATATTTTAGATTAAATATTTGTAACCTTTTGTTTTTTAGTAATTTTTTTAGAGATTTTGGATTTCTCCATTTTTTATTTATTTATGTATGTATTTATTAATTTTGATTCTTATAAAGAAAATAAAAAAAATTGTAGATCTTTTAAAAAGAATTAAAGCATAACTTACAATAGTTTTCTTACGTATATGACAATTATATTTTTATGGCTGTTTATCAAAAATTTTGTCCGTGTCTGAAAAGGCAATTATATTTATTATTTATTGGATATTTAAAACTGTAGACGCATTGGTATTTATACAATATTTTGTTTTAAATATATGGTTCTAGTTTTTAAATATCAAATAAACTGTAGACTGTATCACTATTTCACTATTGTGATATGATTTTGGAAATTTGGGTATTTATCAGAAAATTCCTCCGTGTCTGAAAACTGTCCTGAAACCGGCCTTTTATATACTACTCGAGCGCTACCATTGTACCCTGTAGCGAAGCAATTTCTAGAGAAGCAGTAACCCGAAATGGAGGTCCATACTACGGTGGAACTTTAAAACAAAAGCACTCAGGACAAACTGCGTCAACACTCGACGCAAAGACAAACGGTCCAGAGGGAGGTTTATCGATTTTCAACAAACCCTGGAGGCATTTAGACAGGGGAGAAAGTTGACTTGGACTTTACCAACAGTGAAAACAACTGTTGGAAAAAGACAGAAGTCTCTCCATTTACAATTATTTACGATCTCGAGCCATGTATTATTCGATTTAACCAAAGCCCCCTCTCAAACGGTCCTTGGTTCTGATCAAATTGTAAAACCAAATGAAAGAGATTGTTCTTCTAGTCTTCCATTTAATTTAATCGTATCAACTTTATCGAATTTTTTTGCCCTATACAACTTTCGCGAGTGAAAACGATTTCATTCTTTACAATATAAGAACAGTTAAAAGGATTAAAAGACTTCTCCCGGCCGTGGGCCGATCAGACTTTATTAATTTATGTGCTATAATCAGGGTTAGGAATTTGTGTTAAGAAATAGTAAAAAAAAGCAAAAAAAGGCACTTAAAAAGGCAAAAAAGATATATTTAATAAAAAATTAAGAAAAGAAATGTAAATGGATAATTTTCTCCGCTTGTTTCTTAGAAGCGTTTTAAGGAGCTAAATGATCTTACTCTTTCAGCTGAAAGTGGAGCTCATTTACAGCATTCTAAATTATCAAAATCAATACTTTTGGAAGTTTGGAATCCAAGTCGCCATTCATTACAGAATTTACATCTCTGTCGTTTTCAGTCCGGTATTTGCATTGGAAATGGCAGTAGACTTCTTCAGGACTTCCCTTGCAATCGGCCCTTTCGCTTTTTTCTAGTTTTTCTGAATGTTCTTTAAAACCGAAGTGTTGCCGGTTGATGTTCCTTGATGAGAATAATACTAATTAAAATTATGGGTACAGGCTCTAAAAAATCCCTGTTTTTTGTAAGTCTTCGAAAATTCATTCTGTTGAGTCGACTAAAAACCCAAAACTGACTTTGATGTACCCCAACTTCATATTCAATCAATTCCTTTGCAGACACAACACAGCGTGCATCGTCTTGAAGAACGCTGAAGATTTTTTTTATACCGAAGAAAATAATTCCCATTCTAAGTTGCTGCCTCTCGCCAAGTACCCAGCCAGTTAACGCCTGGTGTAATGTGAATTCAAAAATTTAAATTCAAATTTAATTTCAAGCAAACTTACGGGTTGAGGCGGTAACGACAATTCAGGTTCTATCATCTTAAAAACAGCAATCCGAAATGGACTTTGTAAAAATATTTTTTTCATGTTAGATACGACTGTTGAAGGTGACTGCGTATGCTTTCCCAGACTTTACGTACACCGTGAGCGACGTGAACCATTTTCGAATAAACTATTTGCAGTGATTTGCCACTCTTTTTAATATACGGCGCAGCGTCTGTTGCGAACAACAAAAGTTTCTGTCGCTTAAGTTCCTGTGGCCAGTGGCTTGTCAAAAAGCTGGCCAATAGTTGTTGAGTTTACTTTCTTCCGAACTTCGGGTGTTAACAGGTACCCGCAAACAAACTTTGGGAAAAAAATCAAAATAGGCAAAAAAAGCTAAAAGCATCAGCTGTAGAGCATCAGGAATGGATTCCATTCTGAGAAAATTTTTGCGCCAGCATTCACGAAAATGAAACTCTTTCTGGCGCCGAAAAATTACTTACATTCGATGAACCCACAAGACAAGAAGAAACTGATTGACAAACCGATGCAACATCTTACGACATTCCCAACCATCCATCATAAAGTAGATGCGAATGGGCTACGACATTTATATACTCGTAATACCATCACTCAGCGCATTAGCTGTCCCGTCCTCACATTATTAAATGCCAAATGAATTCAGAATTGATTACGATTGTATACATAAAGAAACGCAAGTCGAAGAAGAAGATGGCAAGTTCAACTTTCGCTATAGAAAAAGCATCAATTGAATAGGGACAAAAGCGCATGCGAAACACCAACAACCATCGTTTTAAGAATCACTGCTTTAGTTTTTCGAGCAGTCCAAACTTTTCTTATTAAGGGAAAGCTTAATGGGAATTTTTGAGTAAACCTCCAAAATTGGGCTCTAAGTGCAAGACAGTTGATCGGAAGGTTAAAGTGTAAGTTTGCAACACAGCCTTTCGCAATTTATTAAGGAAGCGTATTGGTGCATCTAGACACTTTGAAACGGTTTGCGTGAATTTTGCTCGTCCTCTGCACACGAATAATATCGAAAAAAATAAAGTACACATGATGATTTTTACGTGTACTTTTGTGCGTGCCATTCACCTGGAACTATTTCTGAGCCTTACTACCGAAAGTAGCTTGTTAGTAATTAGACGACTTATTTTACGGAGCGGAGCACCGAAGACCATATACTTGGATAACAGAGCAGCTAAACAGTTAAGGGAGGAGCCAGACAGCAGACATACCACCTTGAACTGATAAGATGACACCAGCCTACGTTCACCTGCACAAAAACTAAAGAATTGGAGTGCGAATAAACAAAAAATAAAAAAAAATAAAAAAAAAAATAAAGAATTTAAGTGTATTAAGTGCAATGATACAAGTATCAATATTGTGAGTTAATATAATTTGTATTCTCATTAATAAATTAATAAGTGTAATAGTTATTTAATATATTGTTCCAATAACTAATAAGATATTAGAAGGATAATTAAAAAAAGTGATTGTTAAAATTAATAAAAAAAAAAATTAATCGCGAACAGTTAGACAAACTTTTTTTTGCCACTGTTACCAGCGCAAGACAGGAAATTTGCGTTTCAGCTAGATCAATCCCCTTGTTGATTCAGGGAATGCTACCCTCGATCTAATTAACTGAATTTAATGGAGATCACACTATCCGGCATGGCGCATCGCCGCCTATTTCGCATTAAATTACAATATTATGTAGAGGGGTCGGAAAAATACTACAATGCTATGGGCATTCTCAATAATAAGACTACTGACAGTGCTTAACTTTAGAGCGATCATAGCCAGACTAGACCAAACATATTCAGACAAAAGACCAATTCATGTACTAGAAAACGAACTAAGCATTCATCAATGTCACACGGCGGAAGTGATGACCTAATCAATGCTCTAAACGAGCGCGCAAAATGCTCTTCGAGTTTTCATTACTGGACTTCGTCGTCCTATATGCGATATTCTCTTTTCCAGCCAGCAGATCTTCCTACTGCTCTATCAGTCGCACAAGAACTCGAAACGAATCGTGAGCGCAACGAGTTTGCACGCACATTTACGGCTGGAAGTTCGATCAGGCCTATAAGGCAGAATACATTGCCTCTATCCTACCATCCGCAGAGAGACAACCAACATATTCATCGTTGAAGTGACAAATTTAGGAAACCGACTCCCATGAGCGTTGATCCTGGAAGTTCCGTCCTTAGAAGGCCATCTAATTTCCACAATAATAATAGATTACAACAACCCAATGGAACAATAGGCCAATCTCGCCAAATTTATCGTAATCAGAACCAACATTTCTACGATACTGCAAAGGGTATGCGTAGCCACCATAGCCCAGGGCAATGACCTCAGCAAAAAATTCAGAGAGTAAATCATTTGCCAGAATTATGTGAGGAAGCCTTGAATGAAATAGGAACACAGCGGAACCACTTTTAACGAGGATAATGATGTGCAAAATGTAAAAACTCTTAGTTACTATGAAGTGAATTTTTTAGAGTAAAGGCGCTTTTGCCTTTTATTATTAAACGCACAATGAACGGGCAAGAGCTACGACTATTAATAGACACAGGAACGTCTAAAAGCTACATTAAATACATCTCTTACTTAAAAGGCGTTTCTTTAATGGAAACCCCATTTCAAGTAAAATCCATTTTTTGCTGTCACTAATATTAACAAATACTGCAAAGAGATTCTGAACATTAACTAGGGGAAATTTCAACCTTTTTTATTTTACCTAATCTTAACACATTTGATGGAATTATAGGCTACGGCTTTTTGAAAAACATAGGAACTAAGCTAGATATAATTAATACGAGTAGTGTAACGTTTCTTAAAAATGGACAAGAGGAAATAAAACATTTAGATTGCATGCAAGTTAACTCCTTGACTATAGATGAGGATCATGCTCCAACACATATTCTAGAACAATTTCGTGCAGTAATAAAAAACAATATTAATGAGTTTGCTGAACCTAGTAGCGCGTTACCGTATAACACTAATGGTAAAGCAACTATTCGTACTACATACAAAAAAAGAACCAATTTACACAAGAAGTGTACGCTTCAGCATTCATTAACAATGAAATAAAAACCTTACTTCGAGACGGTATTATTCGAAAATAATTTTCTCCCTATAGTTCACCAGTTCATGTCGTTAGTAAAAAGGGCTTCGACATTGATGATAAACCGCGTTTGCGAATGGTGATTGATTTAAGAAAAATCAATGAGGCAGGTACCCTGCACCGGATACCTCTGTTATTTTAGCAAATTTGGGGAATTCGGAATATTTCACTACATTAGATCTGAAATCAGGCTGAAAGACAGCATTCAGCGTAAATAATGGGAAATACGAATTTTGTCGGTTGCCATTTTGATTAAGAAATGCAACTAGTATTTTCCAAAGAGCAATCGATGATATTCTACGAGAGGATATAGGAAAAAGTTGTCATCCTTATGCCGACGTCATAATTATTTACTCTCCCAACGAACACGCACATCTGCGTGATATAGAAAATGTGTTAAAAAAAACTGTTCAAATAGATCTTGACGAGGAAGCCCTATTTGCGTTCGAACGAATAAAGAAAATCTTAGCGTCCGAGGACGTCCTTTTTCTTATTTTGACTATAATAAAACGTTTGAGTTGACAACAGATGCCTCATCAAGTGCTCTGGGTGCAGTTTTGTCTCAAAACGGGAGGCCTATCACTATGATATCAAGGACATTGTCGAAAGCTGAAGAAAATTATGCAACCAACCAACGTGAACCCCTTGCCATTTTTGGTCCTTAAAAGTGCTTCGTCATTATCTTTATGAAATTAAGTACATCCATATATTCACGGACCATCAGCCATTAACGCACGCCATATCGGACAAAAATCCGAATACAAAAATTAGAAGGTGGCGCGCATTTGTTGAAGAATTTTGCACCACATTTTTCTATAAACCTGGGAAAGAAAATAAAGTGGCGGACGCCCTTTCGAGACAATATGTAAACAATTTACCAGAGTCGCAAACAGGCAATACGGTACATAGCGAAATTTCTTTGACAAGCGTCATAAGACTACGCGGTATCCGATAAATCAGTTTAAAAGCCAATTTATACTAGCGAAATCAAACCATTTTAGCAAGCAAACAAAAGTTATGTTTCAAAAGTATATGCGGCATACCATAAACTTTGATTCCATTGCAAATTTAGTTACGTGTTTGAAAGATTTTGTAAATCCGAATATAACCAATGTTATTTGTTGCGATCTACCTAAATTAGCACATACTCGTATACAAAACACCTTATTGCTAGAGTTTCCTGGCACCAAATTTTTACACACCGAAAAAATTATAATTGAATTGACAAATAAAAACGATCAGCTGAAAGTCTACAACAGAACACAATCGCGCCCATACGCAGGAAAATTTCCATCAGATTATAAAGGATTACTATTTTCCTGATATGAAGAAGTTCTTAAAATCAATCGCAACTAATTGTAAGATTTGTTTAGAGAACAAATATCAAAGGAAACCGCCTAAGCCAGAAACTGGCGGAACCCCAATTCCAAAGCGTTCTGGCGAGATACTTCACATAGATATTTTTATAACAGACAAAAAACTTTTCCTGACTTGCATAGATAAGCTTTCGAAATTTGCAATAGTAAAACCGATCGTTTCTGGGATATCTGTCGATATAAAAGATGCATTATTAGAAATAAAAGCCGCTACAGAAACACAAAAATAATAGTCTCAGATAACGAAAAGGCTTTCCACTCCAATTTAATAAAAAATTTACTCAGAGACAATTTTTCAATAGACCAATTTTTTGTCGCTACATTTCATAGTGAAAGTAATGGAAAAATCGAAAGATTTCATTCAACACTATTAGATATATGTAACTACATGTATTAAAGCACAACAACAAATAGGCGAAACTTCTGATCTGATGCTATTGGCAACCCATAAATATAACAGTAGCATTCATTCAGTAATAAATGCAAAACCAATTGATGTAATCCAATGCAAATACGTTCAGCTTAACCCCCCTGCAGAAAGGAAACGACATCCTAAACCAACAATCCGAAGAAATATTGCACATAGTTAGTACACTTGAAGTCCGCTCGGTCTGTCGACTTTATTGGAAGCGCACTAATATTTATAGCCGCAACCCTTGACCACAACGATTTTGACATCCTATTAACATAAAACAAATTACACTCATTGAAAACAATAATAGACAAACAAAAATAAATTCGCAAATATTTACAAGACAAAATGAATGAATTAACAAATCGGATAAGCGCCCTATCTTGTTTCACAGCACATGTACAAAAAAAAAAACTATTTAAAAACAAACGAAACATTTCATATGTATAAATAATAAACATCTCGGGCACTTCGCGATCATATGCGTGAGAATCGAAGCTTTGAGAAAATGTGTAGAACCAGATCTCTGTGGAATGTATTCTGGCACATCATCATCAACGGCAGTTAGATCAAAGGTTCGCTAACATTAACAAATCAGCACAGCAATTTTGGCATCATCATCAACAAGCAGCAGCCGGGAATCCCAGTTCTGGATTTCGTGTCAGTGTCAGTAAAACAGCGGTCGAGGTCCAGCTAAACAGCAACTGAAGCAACAATCAACAACCCGCGACCAACAAAACGGTGACCAGCGGGCTGAGTGCCTAAAACATATATCGTATTACTTAGTGCATATACTTTAACTACTTATATATTTTAATTAACATTTTTAAAACATACATATACCTAAAAAAAAAAGTGCAAGCGCGCGGTAACTCATGAGTGTGATAAAATGTCAATACTAAATAAATCCATCGAGTCGCAGGAACTAACCCTAAAAGAAATTGTAAGGGATTTAGAAGAATTCAGTCAAGATTCTGAGGCGCGAAAGTCGAAGGAGTACGTGAGTGCAGAATTAGAAACAGTACAGAAACAGAATTAGAAAAGTTGTTCAAACGGGCAAAAAAGAATTTTTCGCTATAGTAAACAGTAGTTCGGACCCTGTAAAAGAAAGGTATTTATCTGAAGAGATTTATTGTCATATAAAGGAAAGTTATTTAACCTTTAACGTTTTTTTGCGTGATCTTCGTCTTCTTTTCCTTTTTCCGGCGTTGTTATGGTCAGAAGTGTAGGACCATAACCTTCCCACTTAACTGCATTCCTACTGGTCCGCTTGTGGGGTCCGCCGGTTTGACCTCAGAAAGTAGCGGCAGGCTTCCCGGTTTCAAATGCTGGTGTTTTTGCATTTGTTTGTACCAATTGTTTTTCGGCCTGCCTTTTTTTTTTTTTTTTTGTGACACGGGCATGCTCCAGATTTTTTTGTTTGATTTTACTCTTACAACACCGGTGATCTCCAGTCGTGTCAACCCACTGATTTGCATGTACACTTGTGGGGCAGTTTAATGGTGGTATATGTGTCCCTAAGCTCACTTTGGTGTTTTCTAAATTGCCTAGATGTGTTTTTTATTTACCTTTGTTTTAGTCGCCTTTTACGACAAGCGAGAGGTTTGGCTGCAGGGATATTCTTAACCCGTCCCTGCACGGAACCGTGCACGTTCTTTTGCGTGATGAATGGGAAAAATTTGATGAAGTGACGCGTCTCGTCGTATTCAATCCAGTTGAACGGTATCTGACATTCATCTTCCACGTATCCAGATAAAATCATTTTCGGCAACTATCATCAGACCAAAACGTTGATCTGTCAGGCATGCAGGAGCTTCATTTTGTCAAATGCTTCCTCTCAGGTGAGGCTGCACGTCCGATCCAGCATCTTCCGATTGAGGGTAAGAATTATTCCTCAGCCTCGGAGATTCTAGTTTCAAAACAAAAGGAAATTAGTTAACACTCCACTGCGAATATTAGTGAAACAAAATAAACTGACCCACGAATCAGCAGCGTCCTTAAAGTCTTTGCATGGTACAAGCAACGATTGCATTCATGCTCTCTCGGGATAGCAGTGCACAATTTAGTTACACTAAGTGGTGAGGTGTACATCTCTAAGAGTCTACAAAACTTAAAATGAACTGCTCAGTGTGTAAATCAAAAATAGATCGTAATTATTCTACCAAAATGAATTGCAATGACTGCAACAATTTTTTTTCCCACTTTACTTGTGTTAATACGACTGAAGGTGACCCTGATTATTTCAAATCAAGTGGAAATGCATTTCGGTGCGATAAGTGTACAGTGTTAAGACGTCGCTCTTTACTCATCCCAACACCGGTTGCAACCAAGCAAAACAAAACAATGCGCTCGCTACTACTAACGCTAATATACGAGTATAACCAACATCTGATGAGTCATCCATCAAAAACCTAAACAGTGAGAGTCAATACTCTTTGCAGATGATTTACACTAAGCTCTCAAATTTGAAGGAAACAAACCACCAACTCAGAATTAACTGAGTTGAGAAAAGAAAATGACGAACTCAAATCAAAAGTTAATTATTTGGGGAGTAAGCTAAATTGGCAAAAATAACAACTTCTTAGCAGCTCCATAGATATTGTTGGTGTATCAAATGTCAATGACACCAACGCAATCTATGTGGCAAAACAAATACTAAACAAAGCCTTGCCAATCGATGTTCCTGACTCAAAAATTGAGAACTGTTATGTAAAGAGGGCACGAGGTAAATTTAATTCGAAAATGAAGACGATCATCTGTGTGATATTCACCCAGCTTTCAACAAAGCAGCGAATTATGTTCGCAAAGAGAATATGCAAACACAAGCTCAACACTCACACCACTGACCTCTCTAGTGTTACAGACATCAACAGCAGCAGCAGTAGCAGCATAAAAGAGAGCACCACCAGAACGATTCTCTAACGCACTACACTCAGGCACTATTTATGAAGGCGAAAGAGACAGCAAAGCAGAAGGATTTTTTCTTTCGAATGAATTTTAAAAGCGATCTAATTGGTGGCTTTGGTACCCTCTTCCAATGTACTTCTAACTCTGATTTGGTTTTTACAAATAGCTCCTATAGCCATAACAATTGCGAATACAAACGAAGACTACGCTGCAGGTGGTTGTCGGTTGATTAAAGACGAATATAAGATCATTACGTATTGTAACAATTGTAAATTATTTATTTCACATTCATAACATTACATAACTCAATACATATGTATATATAAATATAAATATGATACAAATTCAGGAGAAATATTAATGAAATATGGTATTTATAACAAAATAGAGTTAAATGTCATTTCAATTAGATATGATAGTATATATTAAAAATATGGGTGGGGTGCCCCTTTTAAAAATAAAGTGTTTACACTACTAAATCGAAAGCAAGAGAAAACTTTAAATCTTCAATTCGCAAAATATTAGAATAAGGACTAAGTCATGGTGTTCAAAATAGACTCCAGGTTATTATATTCAAACTCAAAAAGCCAACATTTCAAAAGCTTAACAAATGTGCCAGATGAATGCACTATTTTTATGTTGATAGGCAGTTTATTATATAAGAGACACGAAACTACAGAGTAAACACTTCGGAATGCAGTTGCACGATAATTGGGTATAGGTTCTTGGTATAATAAATTGCTTCGCAAGCGGTGACTATCAAATACTTTGTAGTTTATATTTCCTGATCCTAGAAAAAAATTTTATAGCACTTTAAAGCGATAGTGGTGACGAACTGGAAGAATATTCAAATTACGAAATAACGAAAAACTAGGATGCATAAGGTACTTATTGCATATTCTTCTTAGAACAGCTTTTTGTAAAATCAACAACGGCCGTAACCTATTGAAATATATTCCACCCCAACATGTAATACCATATTGCAATTTGGAGTGGAAAATACCATAATAAACAATTTTTAAAAATTTGATAGAGCAAATTTACGGAGGTAAAAAAAGTTCCTTAGCGTAGAACGCAAATAATTTGTAAACAAAGCAACATGATTGACAAAATTTAATCTGCTGTCGATGATTATTCCCAAGTATTTAAATTCATTAACTATCTCAATTGAAAAGCATTTTTCATTACATATTATTGTAAAAGGTTATGAAAGAACAACAGGAGATACAGTGGAACTTGAATTTGTGACACTCAGGAGCGTGAAAGAAAACATCGCACCCAAAACTATTTTGTGCTGCTAAACTAAAGTACTTAATTTTGGTTTTAGAGCTAATCAATAAATGATGCTTAGCAAACCAAATCCTCAGCATGTTTATCAGAAATTAAGTTTAAGGGACGTACGCAAAAGCAACATCATCAGCAAAAGCTGTGGCGTTACCTTCAAAATTCATTTCAAATAGGGAGTTGATATAAATTAAAAATAGCAAAGGGTTGAGTACAGATCCTTGGGGCATCCCTAGGTTTATATACTCCAAATTACTTCTCACATCGTCAATCTTAACGCACTGTGATCTGCTTTCCAAATAAGATCGGAACCACTTGAGCATAAAACCTCTAAAACCTGCCTTTTCGAGTTTTGCCAGAAAATTCTGTGGTTAACCATGTCAAAGGCTTTAGTTATAACAACAAACAGACCAGCTGAAAACAATTTTTTATCTACATTTGCAAAGATATGGGAACAAAAGTTAAGTAAGGCATCTTCAGTTGATTTATCCTTCTGGAAGTCATACTGAATAAGTTAAAAAAATAGATTTTGCACATAAATTTCAAAACCCGAATTTTCATTGCCTTTTCAAAAATGCTCTTAAGTGTCCGATTTTAAAATAGCATCCTTGCTGAATGGGTTTGAGTTTTTTAAAGAGCCTACAATTTTTAGGACCATAAAAGCGGTTATTGGCTCGCAAACCAAACTATTGCCCTGAAATTGCTCGGGGCAGTAATTTGAAGTACAGTGGGAGGAATGCAATTGCGGCCTGTAACGCAACGATGAGCTACAAAAGATGGAAGCGAATTCGTTAAACAGTCTAGCCATTTAAAATTTGTCAGAGGTTGAGGATTCGTCAACACGGGTAGTAGTTGGTATTTTGGATCATGTGGTTTTATTTAGAATAGAACTATCAACTTTCCATTCACCTCTAAGATTGCCTCGCACTGAGTTGAACTCATGACTATAAAAACTATCCTTACATGAAGGTGTTTCCCTTTTTAATCAAGGACATAGTTTCTTGTACCTTGTGATTAGAGCGAAGTTGTTAGGATGCTTTGCACTTTTGATTCGAAGCCGATTCTTTAGGATAATTTTACTAACCAAATAAGTGGAAATCCATTTCTTTAATTTTTTCTTAGATTTCAGTGGTTTAATTCTTATACTGCAGATAAGAGATAGAATGAATATATCATAAGCCTCGGAAGCATCCTGTTTAGTATACACTTCCTCCCAAAACTCAAAACACAGAGCTGATCTAAGCTGTGAGATATCAATTTTGATACGAGTAATGTCGCGTTGGGACCTTTTAACTTCTTTCTTAGTGAAAGGATTAACCAACAATCCTATCATAGAATGATCAGTTATATATAAATCAAAGGCACATTCCTCATAAAAGCTTGGAGACACTTTTGAGAAGCGTCCATAGATGTGATCTGAACACTTTCCCGACTGTAATCTGGTTTATAAAAGAAGCGTAACCATGGAACGCTAGTAAAGTTAAATATGTTGATACAGAATCGTTATTAAAATCTAAGATAGCTATGTTAAAATCGCCAAAAAAATAACATTTTTAGATTATTCATTACTTAGAATATTTGAAAATTCTTCAATAAAGACAGGTTCTGAATTTTATAAATCTGTATTCGCAGTAGACGACATAGTCTTTATTTTTAAATATAAAGCATAATTTTAGAATATCAGCACTTTTGAAATCTAAATTTCTAATTTACAAAATAGCCAAAGCCGCCCGCTGCATCATTATCGTTACAATTTGCAAAAAAAAATTACTATAATCGTTAATTTCGAAATTGTAAATCCATATTTTTGACACAAATATAAATTCAGGAATGCATGCAAAAGAATCGAATAGGGAAACAAGCTCAGAAAAATTTTCTCTTATGCTTCTATCATAGAAGAAAAGTTTATCTTTACATACATCTTTGGAAAGGAAAACATTATCTGGATTAAAGCTATTAAATTTGAGGTACTAGTATCATCATCATCTAAAACGTAATTTAAATTCATAGTAGAAAAATTTAAAAACTTTGAAAAATTATAATATGCGTTTAAGATCATCAAAAGATCTTAAAACGATGATACTACTACCCTCAAATTTCCTCATTAAAAAGTTGTTATTGTTAAACCACAAGTACTTGTAACCTTTCTCTTTCTTTGTTGCTTTCGCCTGCATGAAGAGCGCCTGATGATATTTTGTAAACGCATCATTAATATAAACGTCGACGACTCCACCACTGGTTTTGCTCGTAATGCCCGATGAGAGTTTCTTTTTCCTTTTTGCCTTCTGCTTCATGATCCGTCGTTTAAGAGAGGAATCACCAAATTACAGATTTATTTGAATTGCGATTATGTATCTTGATTGCCTTTCTCTATGTTGTGGATTTTCTTGACGATTTTCTTCGATTTGGCAGTCTGTTATGTCAACTCCTAATGCATTGCCAAAAATTTGCTCGCGTTTGAATCCTCAACCTCAAGAACACCAGCGATTTCAATGCAGTTTTGCAAGGAGTTCTGTTTTGCCAGTTAGGTGTACTCTCAAGAGAGTAGATCTTCGATTTGAGACCTTCGTTCTCTTCACTTAGCACATAGTGCATTATTTTCTGGTAAATCATTTGGTTTTTAAATTAACCTTCAACTTCAACAGCATCCGATTTAGTAGTTCCAACCGGCAACAGAGCTTGGTTAGCTATCTTTCTGTTAGCCGTTTTAGTAGGTTGAACTGCTTTCTTCGTTTTTAATTTGCTTATTTGTAACTTGTGCTGATTCCGGTAAATGAAGAGATCGACGTATTAGTGCACTGCATTTATCACAACGGAACGAATTTCCACTTGATTTCATATAATCAGCATCTTGTTCTCGAATGTTCACGCATGCTATAAGTTAACACGCAGCAAGCTCACAATCATTTGCAATGTAAGCACATGCCTGCAGCCGCACGAAAACAACTCGTGTACAAAGCATCCCACGCAGAAATACAAATCACCCCACGCAGGACTGGCTGGATAAACAGTGACCGCACCCGACATCTTCATCCGCTGCACTTCGAACGGCGAAACATTCCATCACGTCGTGGGATGCAAACGTCAGCAGTTTTTCCATCGGTGCATGGGAGATCGGGAGTCCGCTTGGTGACAAAGAAGTAGATTATAGTTCAGTTTAAGTTTGTCATTGGTTCAATTAAGACGCTGTTCCTTAAGAAGAAAATAAAAAATATATTTTTTAAAACAAAATAGTTAATTAATTTATATGAAACAATCCATTGCAATCACCGCACGAGATTTTAAGTGTTGAATTTCGTTCAAGCCTTTCTGAACACACGTTACACAACATTTTAAATTTATTTTTTAACTACGAAGCTTAAAAAGAGCTGCGCATCCCACGACTCCCATTTTTCATGTTGTGTGTTGATTGTCTTAGTCCGGATGTTTTAAGATTTCCATTGAAATAAAAAAAGAAGCGTATGTCTTTTTATGTGTTTATAGACTACAGATATTTAACATTGTAATGTTCATGAATGATTTTCCTGCTGTGTTGGACAGGGAAAAATCAAAAAATGTAATTGTTGTAGGAGATTTTCATATTAATAGTCTAGATGATAGTATTACTGTCTCAAATTACTTCACCCTACTAGCTTCAAATGGTCTAACAAATTCTATCGAAGAGCCTACTAGGCCTATATCTGGTAGTAGTCTCGACCATTTATATGGTTGCTTCAGAAATGTTGTAGTTAAGAAGTGCGAGAATTGTGTTTTTGATCAGATGATAACCGATCATTCTATGACAGATCTTTTGATTAATATCTGAAATAGCAAAACTAATAGCATATCGGCATTTTCTCAAAGAAAAACAAAAATTCACTTTGTTAAGCTCAAAAACGCTTGTTATATTAGTTTTGGGAAAGTGTTTACACTTCTATCGATATATTTGCTGCTTTTAACATGTTCATAGTTTTATTTAAAAAAACACATATTAAATTGTTCCTTTTCTCTGCCTACAAAAAGATCTTTAAAAAAATGTAAGACTTGGATATCCAACATAATCTTAGTAAATAAAGTAATAGCAAAAAATAAGCTTAGAAAAAAGTGCAAGAGGTATCATGGCAGTTTAAATCTCAATAGAAAATATAAGAAATTGGGTTCCGAATTAAGAAAAGAGATTCCACTTTACCGGGACAATTATTACAGTTCTCAATTGACCAACGCAAAGATAAAACTGAGAAAAGGGTGTTAATGTGAGTATTATCAAATAGCATGCTAAACAAGAATACGCTCCTACAAAAGCCTACTGTTTTACTTGCTGATAACATAGAAGTTATAGATAAAAGGGAAATTGCTGATGCATTATTTCGCCGATTTCGGTTGCAGACTGAAATCCAACAGATTTTTTTTATCTGCCCTTCTATTTATGGTTCCACTGAACCTTCGCTTAATTGTATTTTGAATATTTAGTCGAATGCATTGTGCAATAGGTCAAATGTATTTTGAATATTTAGTCCAATGCATTGTGTAATCGGTCAAAGGCACAATTGCACAATACATTGGGCAATCAGTTAAAGGCACAAGCGCATCATCAGCATTTTGAATATTTAGTCCAATGCATTGTGTAATTGGTCAAAGGCACAAGCGCATCATCAGCATTGTAACGATTCAATTGACTGGGTTTGTTTATGTACCCGGTCTGTTTACATTTTGGTTTCACCGTTTGTTTACATCGCATTTGTTTTGCTTTTAATTACACGTGATTTAGAGTATCACTGCTATGAGTAACATATGTAGTTCAAGCTCGAGCCAAGTGGTAGGGCACTGAGCGTAATGCTGAGCGTAGACAATTGGCTAATCATGGTTATGGATTGGGTAATCGTGGTGTTGGTATGTGTTATAGTGGGTACATGTATTGTATTCACTACATTCCGCTCTACTTAAAGGGAGAAAATCATGCCTTGAATTTCCGACAAAAGGAGTGAGGATTGAAAGGAGAAGTTTACAAAATTTTGGTTGAAATTTAACCATAGATAAATACATATTGGTTACATTAAACATATTGAAGTTATACAAATTTAACTATTGTACTATATTAGAGAACATATAGTTAAATTTATACATATAGTTAACATTTTTTTTTGTTAATTGATAAGACTTATGTTGTATGGTATTATATAGACAATACGAGTATACGCTAACAAGAATATACAATATATATGTAAAAATTTGTATTTATTTATAGTTTTTTTGATTTTTTTTTTATTATACAGGGTGTCCCACGAGCAGTGTGCCAAAAAGCTACAGCGTGTAAGTCTGGTCAAGACAAGAAAAAAATCGTATGGGAGGGGGGGTCTATTTCCCCCCGTTTAGCCGGGAGGGGCAATTTTCTAAAAAATTGACTTATTTTGGAAAAATAATTATTAAAAATCAACAGTTACATCCACAATGCCACGATATACCTTTTTGTAAAGTCAGAAACCTCTTCTTTCATATTGATTTTAAATGAAGCTGTTTTAAGGAGTAGTTTTTGAGAAATTAATTTTCAAACTCAAAATTTTGAAAAAAAATTGAAAAAAAAAATTTCGAACTATTTTTTTTCAAAATTGTATGTAATTAAGTAGTAATTTTTTTTCAAAAATTCAATGCTCTCATTAGTTTTTAGTTAAAAAAAGAAAACCGGTTGGAAAAATGTCTTGTAGTTTTTGAGAAATTAAAAAAAAACCCGAACCATTTTTTTCTAAGAAAAACCTTTTTTTTTTTGGTTTTAACGCGGCTGGACTTGTAGGCAAATTAATGTATGAAAGATTGACCTCTTTTTTATTATTTTTAAAAAATTCGGAGTTTTATGAGGATACAATAAAGTGATACACTATTGGAATAACCCTGGATTAATTCTTTTTTTTCATTGATAACGCCTGAAAACTGACCTGCGAATTTCGGCTGGGTCCGCCCGCCGCAGATGGGTTCTACCCGAATTTTGAATTTGGTCCGACGCAATCCCTCCCTTAGCACAAGGAGGATGGCTATTATGCTTGGAGTGCCCAAATCTAGAGTATGGAGAGTGCTTCATACCGAAAACTTACACCCGTACCATTTTAGGCCAGTTCAGGGACTCACCTCAAACGACAAGTTTTTGAGAGCAGAGTTTTGTCGATCATTACTGCTTCGAGATGAAACTGAACGAAACTATTTTGCAAGGATATTCTGGATGGATGAAGCACAGTTTACCAGAGATGGGGTTACTAACTTCCACAATTTGCATCATTGGAGTAGCACCAATCCACACAACAAAAAACAAAATAAATCACAACACCGCTTTAGCTGTAATGTTTGGCTTGGTATTGTTGGACAAACTGTAATCGGGGCCCGGTTTTTGAATGCCGTTATTAATGGAGAATCATACCTGCAGTTCCTACGAGACCTTTTGCCCGATTTGATGGACAACGTTCCTTTGGCCATAGCAGATAATTTAATCTACCAGCAAGATGGAGCACCAGCACACTACAGCTTACGGGTTAGACACTGGCTGGATGATCATTTTAGTGACCGTTGAATCGGAAGAAGGGGCCCCACGAAATGGCCACCTAGATCACCAGATTTAACTCCTCTAGATTTTTATGTGTGGGGATTCATGAAAAATTATGTTTACGAAGTGGAAATAGTATCTTTGGAACAACGGATTGAAGTCGCTGGAGTCAAATTGCAGGAAAATTTGTCAAACATAGACTAATGTGCAGCCATTAGAAGAAGATATAATCTTTGCCTTCTAAAAAATGGGGATCATATTGAAAATTTACTATAATAAAACTCCGAATTTTTTAAAAATAATAAAAAAGAGGTCAATCTTTCATACATTAATTTGCCTACAAGTCCAGCCGCGTTAAAACCAAAAAAAAAGGTTTTTCTTAGAAAAAAATGGTTCGGGTTTTTTTTTAATTTCTCAAAAACTACAAGACATTTTTGCATCCGGTTTTCTGTTTTTAACTAAAAACTAATAAGGGAATTGAATTTTGGAAAAAAAAATAGTACTTAATTACATACAATTTTTAAAAAAAGTAGTTCGAAATTTTTTTTTTCCAATTTTTTTTCAAAATTTTGAGTTTGAAAATTAATTTCTCAAAAACTATTCCTTACAACAGCTTCGTTTAAAAACAAGATCAAAGAAGAGGTTTCTGGCTTTACAAAAAAGTATATCGCGGCATTGTGGCTGTTACTGTTGATTTTTAATATTTTTTTCTCCAAATTAAGTCAATTTTTTAGAAAATTGCCCCTCCCGGCTAAACGGGGGGGAATAGACCCCCCCCTCCCGTACGATTTTTTTCTTGTCTTGACCAGACCTACACGCTCTAGCTTTTTGGCACACTGCTCGTGGGACACCCTGTATAGGAAATATTTGAATAATTCGTAGGACTTATACATATATGTGTACATACGTACATATGTATTTTTAAATTTATTTGCTTATTTTTTTTTTTTTTAATTGGTAAGACTGTATTATTACATTATATAGGCGATATACTAATTAAGAAGATATGTTTGGTATGATATATTTATAATTTTTTTGTATATGTTAAGAATATTGCCACAAAAATATTTTTCTTAATTGGTAAGGCAAAGTCAAATTGTTTATTTATTTATTTATTTTTTTTTTGTATACGTATCTTTTGTACTCCTAACCGTCTGTTGAAATACTCAACAAAAATTCGGGAGTCGCAGGTTTTATGTCTATTTGCGAAGTCTGGTCAGTGTGGTTCGTGACTTTGTAGATTTTGTTTTTGTTATTGGTTTGGTTTTTATTCACAGTGTAGGTTTTATAGCGTTTAATGCAAAATAGGACTAATGCTAATGCTACTATCGTATAGATCAATGAGTAATGGTGCAAATTATGTTTGTCTAATGTTAGTAATGGTTTTGACTCCTCGATTTTGTAGACATCTATGCCTTGTGAGATTAATTTCAAATCATTTGTGCTGGAGAATTTCATGGCTTCTATGTCGGATGAATAGTTGGCCAAGTAATTAAAGATAATATGTGAGATGTTTAATGGGGTAACATAGGAGTTGGTAAGCATTGAGGAGCTCACAATTGAGGAATATTGTAAATTCTTTCGATTTTAGGTAGGAGTTTTTTTTTGTATTTCGATTCTTAAAGCATTCGTTAAGGTATACGTTGTTGCTTTCTCCTCACATATTACGTCGACAATGCATTTGTTTAGGGATGAAAATAGCCATGTGTTTGGTTGGGAGAGCTGGATCCATATCGTCGAGGGCTTTAAAGATTTGCAATTTGATAATCCTTCACTGCTTAAATCAGAAAAACGGTTTTTTATATAATTGATAACCAAGTATTTAATTGAAGGCTGTACAAATACGAACTGGCTATTATATCGGATTGGGAGAGGTGTAATCTTGTAGATACGGAAGTTATCTATTACTTGGAGAGGTATTTTTAGTTCGTAAATAATTTTTCCTTGTCGAATAGCTACGCTTGTGATACCAGTTTGGTATAAATGAAGGATGTTTTCATTACTAGCGACGTTTGGCGGTCTCATACCGTTTTTAATTTCCTGTTTGATTTGTGTCAGAATGGATTTTATTTGGCCTTATTGTTTGAAAATATTGAATCTGTTTTCTCGATAATATTCAAGTTTGAAGTGAATTGAGTATTCGTGTTTATTGCTACGTTAGAGACTTCGCTTTCCACGTTCTGTTGACTTCTGGTGGTTACCAGCACGTTGCTCTCCTCTCCCTCTGCCAATTGTACACGACTAAGAGCGTCGGCTATGGCGTTACTTTTGCCTGATTTATGCCCAATTTTAAACTCATATTCCTCCATCAAGATACGTCAGCGTAAAACTCTTGAAGTTGGATTTTCTTTTCCTACTAACCATAATAAATTCTTATGGTCAGTGCATATTGTACATTTTTTTCCGATAACGTACGGCCGGAATTGTTTTAGGGCATAAATAATGGCAAGTAACTCCTTTTCGGAAGTTGTGTACCGTGTCTCTGCGTCGTTTAAGGCGCGGCTGGCGAAAGTGACTGGTTGGTCTTCTCCAATTGGACCTTGGGAAAGTACTGCTCCTAATGCTATGCCGCTTGCATCCGTTGTAATAATGAATTCTTTGCTGAAGTATTTGCTGGATAAATGAGAATGGGTGGTTTTATATTGCAATTTGTTCTTTTAGTTTCCTGATTCATCACAAAAAGCATCCCATTTAAATATAACGTTTTTCATCAATAGTTTTGTTAGGGGTTTGGCCAGATCTGCGAAGTAAGGAATACATTTTCTGTAGTATCCCACGAAACCGAAGATTGATTTAATATCCTTTGGCTTCTTTAGTACCGGGAATGTTTTTACTGCCTTGATTTTCTCGGGATCTGGTTAAATTTCCTATTCGGAAATGACGTGTCCAAGGTAGGTAACTTCTTTTCGGATGAAATGACACTTCTCGGGCTGCAATTTCAAATGGTGTTCTCGACGGCGATCTAGAACCTTAATGAGTCGTGTGTTGTGATCGTGCAAATCGAATGCCCAGATGACGATGTCATCTACGTAAACAAAACATTCAATGCCTTGTTATCCCATTTGATTATATTAAATAAAGAACAAAGTTTTATTTTAGGAATTAGAATGAACAATTAATTTGAACTTCAACGTGTTACTTCTCACAACCGGAAATATCTTAGTGTGTAAAAAAAACAATATGGCTATTATAAAATCAGTGTGACCAACAGAATAAGATAAAAAGAATTCAATAAGGGTGTAATTACATTGTCATATTTCAACACCCCCTTTCAATGTAATTACACGAAAAATAAACAATCAAAAATAAGCTTAACATTCGAACTACATATTACATGAGTTACTAACACAGCATTTCTTTAAAAAACGAGTTATCAATTCTTTATTTAACGCCTTTGTAAGCATGTCAGCAGGTTGATCACTAGTCTTAATGTATTTTAAACCTATTTTATTTCTCTTAATCAATTCTCTTATAAAATGATAGCGGGTATCAATATGCTTCAAACGTTTAACAGAATCTGTGCAGGCAACTGATATAGCAGACTGATTGTCATAATAAATAGGCGCTGGACATACATTATTAATTCCAAAATCATTTAGCATATTAATTAACCAACAGGCCTCGCTCGCTGACATACTAATTGCAACTTATTCCGACTCTGTTGACGACAGGCTTACTGACATTTGTTTCTTTGAACACCAAGAAACTAAACAATTAGAGAATTTAAACAAGTAACCTGTAGTCGATTTTCTATCTTTTAGATCCCCCGCCCAGTCTGCATCACAATATCATTTGCATATTTTTGATATCTGCTTAGTAAAGATACAGTAAAGCAAAGATCAGGCCTAGTGCCAGATACTGCATACATGAGACATCCTATAATTTGTCTACATAATTTTTCAGTATTTTTATTTACGATATTATTACTGTTTTCAAATATTTTGCCATTAAAATTAGGATCTATTGGTGTAAAAATAGGTTTACAGTTTTCCATTTTAAATCGTTTAAGTACACTTTCTAGATATTTCTTTTGGCTCAGTTCAGTAATCTCTTTTTCAATGTTTTGTTGTATATGTATGCCCAAAAAATCTGTTACTAATCCTAAGTCCTTCATCTTAAATTCTTTATTCAGTACATTTTTCAATTGAATTATTAATCTATTATTAGTTCCAAAAATCAAGAGATCATCGACATATAATAAGACATATATTTGGCTCTTATCATTGCACTTTGTGCAGACAAGAGCCACATTTTGATTTAACAAAACCTTCTTTACTCATAACATTACTAAATTTGTTATTCCAACATTTTGGTGAGCCTTTAAGACCGTAAAGTGATTTATTTAACTTAACAATCTTATCATTACCTGAATAGGCCCCTTCTGGCAAGCTAATATATACCTTTTCGTTTACTTCACAGTACAAAAATGCACCTGTGACATCCATTTGAAAGATTGGAAAATTTAATTTAGTTGCAATCACTACAAAGAGTCTTAGTGTTGCTAATCTCGCTATTGGGGCATAAAGATCATTTCAATCTAAAATATCATCCTGTTCATAACCTCTAGCCACTAACCTAGCTTTATATTGCATAATATTATTTATGTCTGGTTTAATTTCAACTTTCTCACTTACCGGTACACTACAAATCTCCCAGGTATGATTTTCTTTTAATGTCTGCATCTCTCTGTCAATAGCTTTCTTCCACTCGCAAGCATCTTCCCTCATTATGGCTTCTTCACACGTGAGGGGTTCATCTTCGGCGGTATGAACATTCTGGCAATTATAAAAGACGGTTGGCTTCTTCACTCGCATGCTGTGCTCTCGTTTAGGTCTTTCCGAGATATCAGGTGACTCAAATAGACTGTCATCCTCATCATTTAATGGAAGATACTCACTTCCAGACTCCTCAGATTCATTGGAGGTCGCTGTAGTTTCATCGAAGTTGGTCAAAGGTTCTTCTGGTTGACTGTGGCACTGACTTGATTTGTTGTTCTCCTCACTTTGTTCTGTGTGTGTGTAGTCAACTTTAATTTCCCTTTCGTTCTTATCTTTGTCTAGAAAAACTATATCTCTCTTAAGTTCTACGCTGTTTCTTTGTGAGAAATATATTCTAAAACCTTTCACAGTTTCTCCGTATCCAACCATCACCCCCTTTTCACCCTTGCTGTCCCACTTCCTTCTTATATGTGAATACACGGAGACACCGAAAGGCTTTAGCTGATGAATATCGTAATCTTTTCCAATCCACACCTCATATGGCGATTTTCCTTGATCTCTACTTTTTCCAGTCCGATTGAGAACAAACGCTGCTGTATTTATAGCCTCAGCCCACAATGTTTTTGGTAGGTTCTTGCAGGCACTCAGCATCGTCCTAGTAGCTTCCACCAGCGTACGATTTTCTCTTTCTGCTTTCCCGTTCTGTTCAGGTGTATATGGAACGCTTGTTTGATGTACTATACCACGCTTCGAGAATATTTCCTTGACTTCTTTGTTTACAAATTCCAAACCATTATCAGATCGAAATACTCTAACTTTATTTCCAGTAACATTTTCCGCCGTATTTATAAAGTTTTTAATAACGTTCTTTATTTCATGTTTATTCTTTACAAAATACACTGATATATAGTTGGAGTCATCTTTCAGTATTACAAAATACCTTGAACCGCCGACTGAAGTTACTAGGGCCGCATGTATCTGCATGTATTATCTCACACGTTTTAGTGGTCACACTCTTGCTATTAGTAAATGGTAAACGATGCATTTTCCCTTCCAGGCGGCTTTCACTCTTTGGAACTGAATTTTGTATTACGTCAATGTTATTTTTCAAAAGTATTTCCTTCACATAACCGAAATTCTGATGTGCTAATTTTTCGTGCCACTCTTCTAATGTATTGGCTACACTAGCCACATTGTTTTTATATCGTAGCTCTAAGTAATATGAACTTCCAATTCGATTTGCAATTGCACAGACATTGTTGTTTTTATAAAATTTGCACGAAGTGTCATCTGTCAACATGACATAACCCTTATCAGATGCACAATTCACAGAAAAAAGGTTTGTTTTCAATACTGGCACAAACAGAACTTTGCCTATGGTCGTTTCAATCCAGTCATTCCCATTGAATACTTCTACCGCCATCTGTCCATAACCTAGTACACTAATTGCCACACCATTACCGACGATTACCGATTCTTGCGTAGTGCTTGTAAATGTCGAAAACAAAGCTTTGTCACAGCACATATGTTCACTTGCTCCAGAGTCCACTAACCACTGAGATTTTTTATGTCCTTCTACAGAATTTCGCACTACAAAGGCATTACTCTTCTTATGTTCCTTGTTCTTCCTAAACCAGCACTTTGTCTTGGTATGACCTGCTTTGCCACAATAAAAGCACTTGTTATTTGGTCCTTCACCTTTATTGTTGTTGATGCTATTACACTCACTACGAAGGTGTCCGAGTTTATTACAATTATAACACTTTATATTCTTTTTATCTTTTACAAAAAACGCGGATGAGCATGGGGGTTGTTGGGGAATGTCACTCTTTTTTTTTTTTTTTTTTTTTTTTTTTTTTTTTTAATTTAATTAAATTTATTTAGCTTTCCGCTATTTTTATAAAGATTTTACAAATGTTCTTATATAAAGTAGATAATAAATTAATTATAGTTTCTTTTGCTAAATGGAATAACCATTCTTTTAAATGCCTTAATATTACATTCATTTTTTATTTCATTTGGCAGGCAGTTATATAATTTTAATCCCTTATACAATAGTATGTTTTGGGATCTATTGTTAGAAAAAAAACCAAGTCTAAAATTATGCTTATTTCTTAAATTATACGGCTGCACATCGGCCACATAAACTAATTTATTTGTTAGATATTTAGGGGTAAGATTATTTTTCATTTTAAATATAAATAAAAGTACATTCATTATTATTCTTTGGTTTTTTGTTAACCATTTTAGAGTATTAATCATCAATCTCACTGACGTTAACATATTGCACATTAAAATACATCTCATTCCCCTATTTTGTAATTTTTGTAACCTCACTATGAATTCATTTTTACTTAAGAATACAATTTTTGAACAGTACTCGAAATGTGGTTTTATCATAACATTATATAGTTTTAATGAAGTTTGTATTGATAGTTTTTGTCTAATTCTTTTGAAAAAACCTATTTTTTGTGCTATATTTTTACAAATTTTGTTTAAATGTTTATCAAATTTCAATTCTTTATCAATTATAACTCCTAAGTATTTAATTTCACTCACTTTTTCAATTGTAACATTATCAATAGTAATATTTTTATTTGATTCCGCATTAATGACCATAGCTTTCGTTTTACTAGTATTAAGTTTTAATTTGTTCATTCTTAAATAATTAGAAACATTTTCCAAGTCGATATTTAGTAGATCAATACAATCATCTACAGAATTTCCGGATACAAATAAAAGTGCATCGTCTGCGAAGAGTCTGATTTCCGAAAATTGAAGTACCTTTTCCATGTCATTGATGTATATCACGAACAATAGTGTTCCAAGAACTGTTCCCTGTGGTACTCCAAGTTCTACGGTCAATGATTCAAAGATAGATTCCTCTATTCGGGTTCGTTGTCGTCTGTTTGTCAAATAACTTTTGAACCAATTCAGTTCCACTCCTCCTACCCCATATTTTTTTAATTTCTCGATAAGT
This sequence comes from Merodon equestris, assembly GCA_958301585.1. NCBI lineage: Eukaryota > Metazoa > Arthropoda > Insecta > Diptera > Syrphidae > Merodon > Merodon equestris. The sequence continues at coordinate 94,690,928 of OY284413.1, forward strand.
ATTGTCTTTGATATCGTTTCAAATGCTCTCTGAAGGTCTAAAAAAACAGCCACTATTACCTTTTTGTCGTGAACGTCGGTTTTCCATTGAGTTACCACCAGGTTTAACAGTGTTTCACAACTGTGTCGATGCCGGAATCCTGACTGATATTCGGATAGTAGGTTATTTGCTTCCATATATTTGGTTAACTGTTTGAATACCAATTTTTCAATAATTTTGCACTCCGTCATTAGCATATTTACTGGTCTAAATTCTTCTGGTTTATCCGTATTTTTTACCTTTTCGATAGGCACCACAATTGCTTCTTTCCAACAGTCGGGGAAAATTCCTGAATCGAGCGATTTATTAATAATATGTAGGAAGATCGGACCAATGATTTCAAATGCACTTAATAACATTTTGACTGATAGAAGATTGATATCTTTTTTATTGTTCATTTTCTTCATTGTGTTTTTCAGTTCAGTTATTTGTACTGGCTGAAATTTAAAACAGTTTATATTAATGTTCTCTATTTGATTGATATATGCTTTGGACGGAATATTTCTGTTAATTTCTAGCACGCTAGTGACGAAGAATTTGTTTAATGTATTTGCTATAAGTACTTTATTTGTTATAATTTTTCCATTATAATTAATTTTCCTAATTTCACTTTTTTCTTCTTTTAATATAAGTGTTTTTATTGTCTTCCACATTGCTTTTTGGTTATTGGCTCTATCCACCTTATTTGAGATATAGTTATTTTTTGCTAATGTAATTTCATGAGTGTATTTGTTTCTAAGGTATCTATACGTGCTCCATGCATTACTTGTGTTTGTCCATACAGCGATCCTATAGCTTTGAATTTTACTTCGTTTCAAGTATGATAGATTTTGGTTGAACCAACCACTACATTCGTTGTTGTCCTTGCATTTTCTTTTAATTACCATTTTTTGTACTGCATCATTAATTCCACAACAAAAATCTTTTACTATTTCGTTAAAGTTAGCATCATAATCTGTTAAAATCGTTGCAAAGTTTCTTCTGTTTCGTAGATTATTCTTGAATGTTTCTTTATTAAAAATTACAGGTTTATACGTTCTCTGACGTTTTATATGGTTGATTGACTTAATCATAATTTTCACATCAATAGACTCGTGGTCACTTATTATCTTATTGTCACTATATAGTCGGTGTTTGTGCCACCTATTACACCCATAGAGTTTGTTACAATATAATCGATTAACGTCGATGAAGTGCTCGTTATTCTCGTTGGTTCGCTAACTATTTGTTGAAATGAGTTGTCTATTATGGTTTGTGCAATTCTTTCCTGATAAATGTCCTTACCAAACCAATTAATATTAAAATCACCCATTATAATTACATCCTTAAATAAACAGGATAATTCTTCAATTCTCGATTTGAAAAATTCACAAAACACATGCTCTGGAGAGAGGTGATTATCTGGTGATCTATAAGTCCCAACCAGAATCAGATTTTTATCATGTAAAGTAACTTTTATTGCTAACCACCAAATCATTTTACCGATTGCCATATCCTTCAAGATTTCTATCTCCCACTCCGGTTTTATATAAAAAAGTATTCCACCAGTGTGACTGGATGTACTATTACACCTTACTATTTGATAATTTCTAATTTTAATTTCGCTGTCCTCTATGTCTTTAGTTATATGCGTTTCAGTTAGTCGAAATCTTCTTCTAGAGCTAATACTTCTAATTTTGTTAAGTTACTCTTTCCTCCGATGTTTACGTACAAGCACTTCAAATTATGCTTTAATTGTTAATATTCTATTCTTTCAGTTTCAATCCGTAGTTTTCGTTGAAGTGTGAGACAACAACTGTCTCTACAGTCGTGGTCTATTGCGATATCAGACAGTCGTAAATTTTCTTTTGCCCTTGAGCAATTGATACATTTAAACTCTGAGTTTTGGCATTCCTTGTATGTATGTCCTGGTAAACTGCATTTAGCACAAATTTGGTTAATTTCTTTGCAGTGATTTGATGTGTGGTTAAATCCCCAGCATTTAAAACAACGTAATACATTTAGACTTTCATATACTGGACATCTATCCCATTCGATATTTATTTTTTTTTCATTCATTATGTTTTCAAAACCTCTTCCGTCAATTTCAATTAATGCGTTATAAGTTCTTGGATTTTTAAAAGACTTATATACTTTAATACATTTAATATCGGCGCATTCTACATCATTTTGGGTTTGTATTGCATTAATAATTCGGTCTCCTTCCATATTCTCACTCATGCCAGTTATCAATACCTTTGGTTTACGCATTGTAGGGAGTTGTATTTCATATTTTTCACTCATTTTCTCTTTCATTTTAGCTACTAAAACCTCACGGTCTTTGTTGTTTTTGCAGCGAATTGCGACTCCTCCATTTCGTCTATCAGATATACTACTCACTCCTACGCTCAAGGACGATGGTTGAATACTCTCTTTGATTTCTTTCTTTGTTGTTTCACTTTGTTGTTGTTTTTTAGGTTTCAGTATAACTGGTGCACTTGTTCCCATAGGTTTCTTAACCTGTGTCGCTGCTGCTGCTGCATATGTTAATGTGTTTACTTCATCATGTTTTATCTCTTTTATTATGTCTTTTTTTATCTCTTTTACACTTTTTTCCGCAAAGCTCTTAACATTGTCAATTATTTTTTCGCTTTGTGTTTTGAAGCATTCATTGAATTCGCTTATTTTTCTCATTTCCACTATACCTTTTTCACATGTTTCTTGAGCGGTTTTCATGGTTCTCAGCCCATCGGTGTATCGTGCTTCGATTGCTTCGAGTAATTTTTTAATTTCTTTTTCGCTTCTCCTTAACGACTCCTCAAATTCCATTTTATATTCTTTGAGGTAGTTTCCATTTCTCTTTACATCCTCTTGCATTTCTTTGAGTACCATATCTACGTTGTGAATGTACATGATACAATCTTCACATATAAATTTAATCCTTCCGTTGGTGCCTAGAATATTACTAGTGCATTGATCAAGACCGCTACACTTTACGGCGTTATGGTAAAGTTTACCGCACACACCCGCACATCTTATACCAGATTCTCCACGAATGGAGTTTTTACATTTATCACAGTCTGGCATTTAATTCAAATTCAATTATTTTTCGCCTTTTGATTAGTTGTTTCCCGGAGTACCCGCGGACACACTAAAATACACACTTTTAATAATTCGAATCTTTAATATCCACTTCTCAAACCAAAACACGTCTGTTCACTTCCGTGACTTCTCCGCCCTATTTTCTATTTTCTTTCAGTCTTTCTTTCTCTACCAATAATCTGACCACTAAATTGTCGATAGTTTGTTTATCATCTGGAGCGGACTCCCATGCCGACACGAAATGTTTATATTCATCCGGTAAGGACATTAATACCTTCGTTATGATAAACTTATCTGTTATTTCTTCACCCATCTGTTTAAGTTGATTCTGAATTCCTTGAATTTTAGACAGGAATGTAGACATATCCATGCCCGTTTCATATTTATATTGAAAGAATCGCTGTTGTATGATTTGAATATTTGTCTCGGTTTTTTGCTCGTAGACGGCTTGCAATTTTTCCTACATTTCAGCTGCCGTTGAGCACGAAATAATGTGCAACATAACGTTGTCTGTCATTCTCGTGACAAGTAATGTTTATGCCTTTGCGTCTTTTGATTCCCAATCAGCCCGCGCAGCACTTGGTCTAACCAGTTCTGGCCTCGTAACAAAACTCTAGTTTGAAATTTCCAGATATTCCAATTACTAGCTCCTTCCAGCTTCATCAAGCTGTTATTTTTATTCAGGTTCAAATCCATATCGCTCAGGTGCTTCTTGAACAAATATTCTCAAACGGAAAATTCGCCTTTCTCCACGCTGTCTGAACGTAACCTTACTTTTATCCTTCAGCACCCAACTTATACTTTTCTACGACCTTCCTTTGATCTTGATTTAGTAGTTTTTTTTTTTTTTTGGATTATGTGCCTGGGCCCATAACCTGATTATATTAAATAAAGAACAAAGTTTTATTTTAGGAATTAGAATGAACAATTTATTTGAACTTCGACGTGTTACTTCTCACAACCGGAAATATCTTAGTGTGTAAAAAAAACAATATGGCTATAATAAAATCAGTGTGACCAACAGAATAAGATAAAAGGAATTCAATAAGGGTGTAATTACATTGTCATTTTTCAACACCATTAATACGTTGTTCATCAACCTCTGGAATATAGCCGGAGCATTTTTAAGTCCGAATGGCATACGATTGTATTCATAATGTCCAAACGGGGTACTGAATGCCGTCTTACTGTTATCCTCTTAAATCCATTAGGATTTGATGGAACCCCTTGGCTTTGGCCAAGCGTACTAAAGTATTTTGAATTTCCTAATTGGTCTAAAATATGTTTGGTTATGTTTGGTAGTGGATAGGCATCTCCAAGAGTTAATTCGTTTAGTTTCCTGAAATCGACGACTACCCACCAACGCTTTGATCCATCTTTGGCTGAGTTTTTGGGGACTAAAAGCAGGGGTGAATTCCATGGACTATAACTTGGTTGTATTATGCCGTCTTCCAACATTTCATTAACCTGTTTATGGATTTCCTCCGTTTGGCTTTCTGGGAGCCGATAGGGTTTTGAATAAGTGCTGCTTACCTTCTTCGGTTATTACCTTGTGTCGTACTGAGTCTGTATATATCAGGTGATTCCCTTCAATATGGAACAGGTCATTCATTTCACGACAGATTTTAATGATCGACCTTTTTTCTTCGGTATTCAATTAGTCACTCTACTTTACTTAGTTACTTTGTTACGGAGTTATTTTGTTTTTCCTCTCTGACTATCTTGAAGTTATTAAGATCGTCCCACTCTGAATTGATTGTGTGAACATTGATTCTTTGGTCCGTTTCCAGTGTGTTCATTATAAGTACCTTAATTTATGCGTTATTAGATTTGGCCTATGTAAACCCCTAGAATTATTTGCTGTTTCTTTGTTAATATTTCAGACGGGATTAATTGGTTGAATAGAATTTCGACTATTTGTTGGCTCCTTTGTTTTAAAATAATGAAAGATTTATTTATTTTCCTTTCTTTGTTATTGTAGACCTCAGTCTTATTTTCCGCTAAGCTTTTGTTTAACCTAGCCTTACGCTTGGCTGGGCTTTCTAATAAGGTTTCCTTAGGTGATCCAAGAATCATCCCGCCTAGGTTATCCGTCAAATTTTGAAACTTATTGGAAATTGGTTTACTCCTTGTTTGCTCGGGGTACTTTTTGATTTCTGGTCCATTTTGAGTTGCGGAGTCAGATGTCGGTTCTCACTTTGATTTTGTTTTTACTCCAGTGTCGTTATGGTACACTGCGTTGGTAGTTGCATTCATGCAAAAGCATGAATGATGCTATTGACGTACATTTTCGTACCCATGGTGGGTGTTCTGGAAAGTGTTGTGACCACATAACACTTGTATATTATGTGTATTGGAGAAAGAAGGGTAGAGCTTTGAATACCTCTAAAGTTTGGGCGTTTCGTCGGGTAAAAATGTTTTAAAATGTTCGCGCAGACAGTGAGAGTCAAAAGTAGCAATAAGAGTGTAGGTAAATTAAGAGTCAAAAATAACAAGAACAATAAGATATATAAAACTAAAGGACAATATTTACGTTTATTGATGTTATTCTTTCTGCTGCTGCCGTTGGTAGTTATTCTTTCTGCTGCTGCTGTTGGTTGCCAGGTAAGCTTCACGCCCTATAGCTGATTACTCCTGGTCTTTATTTTTTCACTGTATCACTTTTTTCACTTTAGACTTTCTGGTGTATAGCCCCAAAAACGCATCGAGTTTTAAACTCATACATTTTGGTAGCGGCATCCCTTTTCGTGGATCCCACCACTGCCACCAAATGTTGTACATGCGATACCGTGCTTTCCCTTAATGACAGGGAGAAGAGTATCACGCAGAGAGTATAACACGACTCGCTGTTTGGTTTATTTATTTAAATTTTTTTGTTCAAATATAACACGCGAGGTGTCGTGCTTTTACTGCTGCTTTTTGTGCCTTTTAATCCTCTCCTTTTATTTTATTTTGTCCCAGGGAATCTATCCCTTCTATCATGTACATGCCTTACGAAATTCCCATAACCACAGATAAGCTATTTTGAATATTTAGTCGAATGCATTGTGCAATTGCTCAAAGACACAAGCGCATCGCCAGCATTTTGAATATTTAGTCCAATGCATTGTGTAATCGGTCAAAGGCACAAGCGCACAATACATTGGGCAATCAGTCAAAGTCACAACCGCATCATCAGCATTCTACCCATTCAATTGACTCGGTTTGTTTATGTACTCGGTCTGTTTACATTTGGTTTAACCGTTTGTTTATATCGCATTTGTTTTGCTTTCAATTGCACTTAATTTAGAGTGTCACTGCTAAGCAAAGCGATAGGTAACATATGTAGGTCAAACTAGGGCCAAGTGGTAGGGCACTGAGCGTAATGCTGAGCGAAGACAATTGGCATGACCAGACTCGGTCTGCTATGAAGGTAAAACGAAGACTAGTGTAATGGTCTCCATTCAACAGGAAGAAGTAAGAGCTCTTCGCTCAAAAATCCAAGCAGTCTTTCAACGGTCTCATGCTTAACATTCCAAATCTTTGCTCTGACTGAAACAAACTTGATACCTAGTATAAACAACCAAGAATTGTTCCCATCAAATTTTAACGTCTACAGCGACGACGATCTCAATCGACCTACCGATAGCTGCCCCTGTCGTGGCCTTTTAATAGCCGTCCTAACTCAATCGACTCATCCCTTATTGCAATATCCTCTTCCCCGTATCTCGACTTCGTTTCAATCAAGATTGTACTGCCCCGTAAAGCACTCTATGTCATCTGCTTTTATATCTTGCCATCTCAGCCTATTGAACCCTATGAACTCGTCATTATTACGATTGATAGCACAAATGATTTACGGGAGCCTCATGATGAAATCCTTGTCTTTGGTGATTTCAATCTTCCTTCTCTTAAATGGGCTCCATCAGACGATCAAACATTTTACATTGCCACTAATCCCTCTGCTGCCAAAGAATGTCTTTTCTTAGAGCGCCTAGCTGATTCAAACCTTAGCCAAGTTAGTGGCATCACGAACTACATGGGTAAGCAGCTAGACCTGATCATCACAACAGACACCTTAGTTCCTCTGTTTCACTTTGTCCCTTTTCCTTATCAACCATCGACAACTACCATCCTCCCCTTCATCTCTCATTTTTTCACGACTCTCCACCACTGAATACTCATACGACTTCCACAAAGCAAATTTCAGCCTAATCAATGAATATCTCAGAAACGTCCCCTCTCAATTTTGACAGCCATACAACAAACAACGCCATATTTATTTCTACAGAGAAATATTCAATTCTATTTCTCCTTACGTTCCCCTTTCCCGATTCAAACATTTATCTACCTCCCCTCCATGGTATAATCGCAGGCTCCGTTCACTAAGAAACACAAGAAACAAACTGTGGGCAATCTTCCTTCGTACTCATTCCCCAATAACTTTTGTAACTACATTGGTGTTTATCTGAAATTCACAGAGCTGCATACGTCGCTCTATGAACGCCATTTAATCGAAACGCAAGCCAATCTTATTAACGTCCTAAGTCCTTCTTTCAGTTTATCAACTACAAACGGAAATCTGATGGCTACCCAACTTCACTCCCCTTCAATGGCGAAACCTCGAATGATCCCAAAACTATGGCCAACTTTTTTAAACAATCTTTGCCTATTTCGACTACTTTCCAAATTTCTCCCTTGGACCATTTCTCCCACGTACTATTGACCCCCATATCATACCCAAACTTTTTGAAAGTATCTTGTATGACATTCTAAGTTTCCACTGCAAATCTCTAATCTCCTCCAAACAGCATAGCTTCTTTAAACGCAGGTCTACAACCACAAACCGTGTCCTTCACACTCTCAGTTTTAGAGAATGGAAATGAGGTTGACGTCATTTCAACTGATTTCAGTAAAACTTTCGGCAAAATCTCCCACAAACTAATACTCTTCAAAATGTCTTCCCTTGGTTTTGAACCCACTGCGTTGAAATGGATATCTTCTTATTTAAAAAACCGTTACTACAGTAATCGTTTCAGATCTGCCTTTTCCAACCCCTTCTTAGCTTCTTCCGGCCTTCCCCAAGGCAGCCACCTAGGTCCACTTCTTTTTATTCTTACCATAAACGACATTGAGTTTGTCGTCAAACATTCCCACCTCTCACTGTACGCGGACGACACCAAGTTCTTCACGACCATTTCCTCGCAACAAGATTCTTCCCTTATTCAATCGGATCTGAAAAGCTTTTCCGTTTGGTGTTTCAAAAATTGTTTGGAACTTAACATTTCCAATGCCACGTAAACGAATCAAACCTCCCCCTCGTCTCTACTTCCTGAATAATCAGCCCGTCTCCACCGTTCAGGTTATCCGCGATCTTGGCATACTATGTGACCAAGAGCTCAATTTTCGCGCACATATCAATGATATAATTCATAAAGCAAACTCTGCACTCGGTTTTGTGAAACGTTGGTGTTGGACATCCCTGTATAGTACTCCGGCTACCCGTGCTACACCTTTGGCCACTAGAGGGCGACATGGTCTTCTCCATGTGAGTTGGTTGCTGGTTTCCGGATTGGGCTTCTACTCACGACTTAACTACTTGTAATTCTATTATTCTTAAGTATAATATTGTATAATAAAGCATAATCATACAACGTGTGTTTTCGTGAATACAACAATTGGCGACGAGGATCATGGACGAAAAATTTGCAACCATCTTAAAGCAAATGCAAGAACAGCAGCATAAGGATAACATGGCGATGCAAACACCCATAGCACAACTTTTTTCTAAAACATCTACAACTTCCAGCAGCGAGAAATTACAGAATGGTACAGAATTCATCATCGAATATTACCGAATTCGTTCACGAGGCCGATCTCAATCTCACATTCGACACGTGGTTTGCTCGGTACGAAGATTTGTTTGAAATTGATGCCGCTAACTTAAATGATGCCGCAAAAGTCCGACTCTTACTTCGAAAATTGAATACAGTAGTGCACAACAAATACATCAATTATATACTACCAAAACATCCACGAGAATACTCATTCAAGGAAACAGTATCAAAATTAAAATTGCTCTTTGGACCGCAGACTTCACAATTCAATATAAGATACAATTGCCTTCAAATTACAAAAGACACCTCTATGGATTTCACAACATACGCAGGAATTGTAAATAGACATTGTGAGCTTTTTAAATTGAAAGATTTAACACTCGACCAATTTAAGTGTTTAATATTCATCATGGGTCTTAAATCTCCATCTGATTTCGAAGTCCGGACAAAAATGTTAACGAAATTGGACAGCGAGAACATTTCTTTGGACACACTAGCGACTGAGTGTCAAAGACTCCTAAATTTAAAAGCTGATACCGCATTAATAGAGGGTTCCAAAGAGGCGCAAGTACACAAACTAGAAGCGACAAAAGATAAATCAAAGCCCAAGACACCATGCTGGTTCTGCGGTAGTATGCACTTCGCACGTGAATGCACATATAAATACCATAAATGTGAACAATGTGGCTCCATTGGCCACAAAGAAGGATTTTGTTACAACAAAAAACGGCGTCAGCAAAAACAAAAATTCAACAAAAAGAAGCCCAACATTTCAAATTTCAATACTTTCAAGTCCAGAGGAATATTCGTTACAAACAAAATCAATTGTTCACGACGCAAATACATACAAGTTAAAATTAATAATGCAGTGATTGAACTACAATTCGATACAGCCTCGGACATAACAATCATATCAGAACAAAACTTCAAGAAACTCGGTATTCCCCAAGGAACCAAAGTCGAACACACTGCTCGCAGTGCTACTGGAACACTGCCATTATCAACACAGTTCGAATGTACAGTGGAATGCAACAACAAGCGAGCAACATTAACTTGTTTTGTGACTACCATTGACGACCTCAACGTCATGGGTCTAGACTGGATAGAGGCTTTTCAGCTCGATAAGCTTCCCATAGAATCCATTTGCAACAGTATTCGCGAGAATCGGTGAAGTTCTAAACACATCATTAATAACGAAATTACTGATATAAAGCTTTCTTTTCCAGATGTCTTTGACGGTAAACTAGGATTGTGCACCAAGTCTAAAGCACATTTGCTTTTAAAACCAAATGCCCAACCAGTTTTTAAACAAAGACGCCCTGTGGCTGTCCAACATCTGGTCGAAGAGGAACTGCAGCGCCTAACTGAGTCAAAAGTAATTTCGCCGGTTGTTTATTCAGAATGGGCAGCCCCAATTGTAGCCATCAGGAAGCCAAACGGACAGATACGGCTGTGTGCTGATTTCTCCACTGGATTGAACACCGTCCTAGAGTCGCATCAATATCCACTTCCACTCCCGAAGGACATTTTCTCTAAATTGGCAAACGCAAAATACTTCAGCCACATAGATCTCTGCGACGCCTTTTTACAAATAGAAGTGGACGAAGAATCAAAGCACCTATTAACAATAAACACGCATATCGGGTTATTCCGCTACAACAGGATGGTATTCGGCGTCAAGACATTCCCAGCAATTTTCCAACAGATCATGGATAAAATGCTCAACGGCTTGACAGGAGTTGCTGCGTACATCGACGACATTTTTATCGCCGGACAAGATCAAGCAGAGCACAGGCGTAATTTATTTGAAGTTCTTCAAAGAATACAAAGCTATGGACTTAAAGTAAAGTTCGAGAAGTGCAAATTTTTCCAGAATGAAATCAAATACCTTGGATATGTTATCAATGAGAAGGGCCTCCAACCGGATCCAGATCGCATTCGAGCTATTACTCAAATGCCTGAGCCCAGAAACGTCTCCGAACTACGTTCGTTTTTGGGAGCCATCAATTTTTATGGAAAATTCGTAGATAAAATGCGAAACCATAGGGGTCCTCTTGATGACTTACTAAAAAAAGATAATAACTGGAATTGGACGGAAACTCACAACAAATGTTTTCAAAAATTAAAGGAAATTTTGGCTTCAGGACTGGTTCTGGCACATTACGACCCAACGCAAAAGATTGTTGTTGCAGCAGGTGCGTCAAAGTACGGAATAGGAGCATGCATTTTCCACGAATATGCGAATGGATCCATTAAAGCCATTTCTCACGCAGCACGTTCCCTAACATCAGACCATAAACCACTACTCGCAATATTTGGAATGAAAAAAGGGATCGCTGTACACCAAGCTAATCGTCTCCAAAGATGGGCACTGAAATTATTAGCGTATGATTTCGACATCTCTTTCATTTCCACACGCAGCTTCGGTTACGCTGATGTTTTATCACGATTAATAAGCAAAGACAAGGACAAAAACAATTCGGAATTGGTCATAGCAGCTATCAAAATGGAAAACGAAGTAAAACAAATTCTCAGCGACACACTTAAACCATTACCTGTAACTCATAAAATGATAAGAAGTGAATCTATGAAAGATGTGACATTAAAACGTATATTTCAGTATATAGTTCAAGGGTGGCCGACCAACATCAACAATTACAACGAGGAGGAGAAAGTACTATTTCACCGCAAGGAGCAATTATCCGTTGTAGATGGCGTTATCATGTATGGAACGCGCGTGGTAATACCCAAAATGTTCCGCCAGCGTATTCTCAAACAACTTCACCAAGGTCATCCAGGAATAGAACGTACAAAGTCTATCGCCAGGGGTTTAGTCTATTGGCCCAACATAGATTTAGATATCAAACATCTAATACAAGGCTGTAGTAATTGCGCATATGCAGCTAAGACACCAATCAAAACAACCCTTGAACCATGGCCAACCCCATCAGAGCCATGGGAACGTCTTCATATTGACTATGCCGGCCCCATCGAAAACTATTATTTCCTCGTAGTCGTTGATGCGTACTCAAAATGGCCAGAGATAATTCCAACATTGTCCATTTCAGCACAACAAACTGTTAACATTTTGAGAGAAATATTTGCTCGCTTTGGAGTTCCCAAAACTCTTGTTTCGGACAATGGAACCCAATTCACAAGTTCACTATTTCAACAACTTATGGAATTGAATGGTATCCGACATGTTGTTTCCAGTCCATATTATCCAATGTCAAACGGTCAAGCTGAAAGATTTGTGGATTCATTAAAACGATCACTAAAAAAATTTAATGGAGAGGGAACAATTACTTACAACCTGCAAACATTCCATCAGTGCTACCGGTCAACTCCAAACAAGAACACCCCAGGCGGGAAGTCACCAAGCGAGGTCCTGTTTCAGAGAAAAATTCGAACAGCTTTAGATTTGATTAAATCATCGAAACAAGGACATCTCAAGGTCGAATCTGAAAACAACAACACTATGCGGAAACAATTTAATCGTAAACATGGTGCAATAGAAAAACATTTTACACCGGGAGATTTTGTGTATGCAAAAGTTTACAATAATAATCACTTTACGTGGGCACCAGGACAAGTGGTTAAAAGACAAGGAAAAGTGATTTACAACATCCTTCTGGACAATGGAAAACACATTCGCGCACATGCGAATCAGATCCGTTTTAAACACTGGAAAAATTCAAGTCGATCCACCACTTGGATATTTTCAACATAGACACACACACAGAAGACAAAGCTACAACTACACATATGTCAATGACAGATAATGGTGATGGCCCAATGAACATTCCGAGGAGATCGGAACGACAGCGTCGACCAGTAGATAAGTTTGTGGCGGGAACAAAATACTAAAAAGGGGAGGTGTTGGACATCCCTGTATAGTACTCCGGCTACCCGTGCTACACCTTTGGCCACTAGAGGGCGACATGGTCTTCTCCATGTGAGTTGGTTGCTGGTTTCCGGATTGGGCTTCTACTCACGACTTAACTACTTGTAATTCTATTATTCTTAAGTATAATATTGTATAATAAAGCATAATCATACAACCTGTGTTTTCGTGAATACAACAGTTGGTCTAAAGAATTCTCCAATCCCTACGTGACTCTATATTACCTTTGTTCGCCCTCTTCTCGAATACACATCTCAAGTATGGTCCCCTTATCAACAAACCCACATATCTAGAATCGAAAGCATCCAACATTGCTTCCTACGTTTCGCTCTTCGAGGTCTGCCCTGGAACAATACCTTGTTCTTACCACCCTATCAAGACCGTCTTAAGCTAATCAACTTGAGTACTCTAGAGGAGAGAAGAAAATTATCCGATATAATCTTCATTCATTGACATCTTACAGGTACCATTGACTGCGCCACCCTTTATAACTCCATATCTCTTAACACTAACCCCCGTAATACACGCAATCCTCGTCTCTTCTATCTATCCACCCCCCGCACCTCATACGGCTCCAATGAACCCATTTCCCGTATGCTGGCAAGTGTTAATTCGAATATTAACTTCGACTTCAACCTCAGCACTCCATGCCTAAAACTCCGTCTTCTCAATAACCTTCCCTCCTTCCAGTCTCATTAGTTATTAAGTTAGAATAAGTTTAGCTTGAATTAAGCTCAATAAATGGGGTGTTTTATAAATACGTTATAAGAAAAATTTGTAGTAAACCTGGCAGATACCCTTGCTATCCTTTGTTCTGTGTTCTAAAAATTTACCAGTTAGTCATTTGTACTGTTTCAAGGTTTTAAAAATATTCTTTATGAGGTCTGCCAAATGTAATTTCCGTATAATTTCAAATTACAATCTACGTGGAAACTTTTCAATCATCTTATCTAAACCGAAGTTACGAACCACTGCATATCGTAACTTCTTTTCTTTATTTTGTTATCGCTTATTTAATAAACTCGCGCTGTCAATTAGAACACTAGCAATACCTGGAATGTTTTTAAAACACGTAAAAAGTTGGTTATTTTATTTTACGACAACTTACAATCCTTTCTCTTTGATATTTTGGTTTAATTATTAATCCTACTGTTCTCAATATAACTTATAATGGACCTTGTATCTCATTTAATACGAAATGCTTTCTTTCTCTTTATCTTTTGTATTTCTGTACTGTCACCCCACCTCAAACTTTTATTTTCATTTGTTAATATATAACCCCATTGATTTGACATTCATTTCCATTTTATTATCATTGTATAAAATATAGAATGTCACCTAAATTTTTCTGATGAAATTAATAAATAAATAATAAAATAACTGGGACTGCATTCTCATTTACATAATCTCCCACAAACTACCACCATAGACAGTGTTGATGTTCGAGTGAAATAGACGTGTTATTAATCTCGTTCGGCAAAACATTTAAATTTCCATAAGTCTGGAAATAAAAATTATTAGAAGTGTGCGCAATCATATGAACCTTACATGAATTAAAGCATAAACAACCTGTGTCTATTTTACTTTAATCCATATTTAATAGTTTTCGTTTTTGTAATTGCTTAACTTTGAGTGATCCCGCAATTCTAACAATGTACTCTGTTTCGATGTCACTCGAAAACAATTCAGGTTCGGTTAACACCAGTTCCAAAAAAAAAAGAACTCACGATTACCACCACACCAGCTGTAAATGTCTCAACACTAAGACAATGCTGCACGGTCAATACTAAAAGTGCAACTATAGTTCTCACGAAGCCTCTCTCTGTTGCCGATTGGATGAGTAACTCAACAAATACACCACCTCCATGTGGGATCGGTTTTGAGCTTACTTGGTTGCGGTCCAAGATGATCTGTTCCAAAAAAATTCGTTAATAAAATAAAGTTGTGCAACATTTACTGACTGCGACTTATCGAACTGGAGCTGCATGTGAATAAAATTGAAGAGACCTGTAGTGAACAGCATTAAAATATTATTGAGGAACTGGATGACCTTAGAGAAAGATGCGATGACCTAGAACGGAAGGAGCTTGCAGCTGATGCAATTGTCTTTGGTGTGCCACATTTCCCTGATGAAAATCTGAGGACCCTTTTCAACCAGCTATGTCTCACTGTCGCATGCAAACCACCAAGTCTGTGTACGATCTTTCGCCCTCCAAGGGTGCAAAAACCAAACGATGGACCTATCATCATCAAATTTAACACCAGCCAAGAACGAAACTACCAGTTGCTTAAATCCATTGCCGACTACCGAAAATTTAATGATAAGCACCTCCATCTAAGTGATATCGGCTTAGAGTCCAAAAAGCGGATTTACATGAACGAGAGTCTCACCAGCAAAAATCGCTCTCTTCTCCAACACACCACCTGAAGCGTAAAAGAGCGCAAAAACGACAACAACATATGTGAAATAATAAAACAACACTTCATATTATTGCCGATAGAATCAACCGACGACGAACGCTCTCTTGCAACAACGACTTAATGCTTTTTTTTTTTCTCCCACATTTATTTCCCTTTGTTTACATTTTTAAATTTTTCTCTATCTTTATTTTATTTTGCAAATTTCTATCAAGTATGTGTAATTTTTTCTTTTCCTTTCTATCCAATTTTTCTAATCAAACATTACTTCCGCCTCAAACTAAGGGTTTTCCATTAAAGCTGATTTGCATGGTTTATGTTTGTTATTGTTGGCTTCTGTGCTGATCGCTGCTTGATTGTGTTTTGTTTTCGCGTATCTTAATATGAATGTATCAATTGGGGTGGCTCCAATGATGATCCAAAAATTTTGCTTAATAATTTGTGCAAACAAAAGAAGGGCTTAAACATTTGTCATATAAATGCTCAAAGCATAAAAAGTAAGATTGATGATCTGCGTTTGCCTTTGGTCAGTGGCAAGATCGACATCATGTGTGTTATATACTCAATACACAAACTTTAAATTTATATTGTATTATACTGTGAATTATTTGACATTGTGAATATGACAGATTGGTGAGTTTGACAGATGAATAAGATCACTAGCATTAGACCAATCAGAGCACGAGGTCGTTTTCTTTCTCCCAAATTTTTCGCTTTTGCATCTACATATATGTACATATATATAAGGTTATTTCTTGATTGGGAAAGGTGACCCAGTAATTAAAAACAAGTCTAAGGTTCTCTGTAAACGAAGATTATTTTGTTTATTATTTATAAATTCTTACTTAACATAATTTTACAATAAAATATCACCTGTAAACAAAGAAACGACATTTAATGTTAAAAATGATGGTATCGATTCCTAATGGTACAAATGGGTTTTCGCAATTCTTTGTTTGACAATCAATTACTAGACAGGGTTCTGTTATTTAAAGTGTGGTCCAACATGTTTACTTTTAGCAGACTCACAGGGTTTTCAAGAAAAGAAAATATATTTTCTTTACATATGCCATATATTCGCTAAGGCACAAATATATCAATGTGCGTATCGGAAACATGGCTGAAGCCGGAAATGTGTTCGGATATGTTCAATGTAACTAACTTCAGAATAAAATCTAATGCTGTGGGCTCGGGTGAAATCCACCCCGTATTTATAAAAACACTCCTTTCTTGCATCCTACACTAGCTTACGCACATAATGAAAACTGTTCCTAAGATGGAAAGTTGCCAAAATCGTTCTCATGCCGAAAACAAAAGCCTCCATCTGCAGGGAGTATCGGCCAATAGCCATACTTCCATACCTAAGCAAGGTTCTCGAAAGCTTAGCGAATTGCGAATTTAAGGAACACCTTAAGAACAAGAAGCTTATCACAAAGTTTCAATCTGGTTTTCGCGCTATGCGGAACTGTATAACAGCCTTAATTAGAGTCTGTGAGGATATTCGCGCAGGAATAGACAGTGATATGTTCGGTCTAATGGTTTGCTTAGATTTTTCCAACGCCTTTAACTGCGTGAGTCACGAAAAGTTCATACATAAACTTGAAAGACAAATCCTATGTTGTGGATCTCTTTGTCATCTTATGTCTGCGTACCTTCCAATGGGTCGCAATTTGTGTATCTCAACAGTAGTCGTTCCTCATGTATTTCGCTCACCTCCGGTGTTACTCAAGGCTCAGTGTTAAGACTGTTACTATTTTCATATTTTAGTAACGATATCCATCAATCTTCTAATGTCTCTAAGTTCCATATCTATGCCGATGATGTTCAGGTTTACTCTATGTGTCCTAAGTCGTGTTCCTAAACTGCAATGGCATTATTCACACAATAATTGTATCGGGGGTTTCACTGGTCAGCTGACCAGTGACTGCTGACTTGAAGCTTAACGCATCAAAAACAAAGGCGTTAATCCTGAATAGAGGCAGGACTGCACTTGGTTTAACACATATCATTAGTAATGACTCCCCAGTCGACTATGACGATAAGATAAAAAACGTGTGTATGTACTTCGAACACAGTCTGTGCTGGAAGGGGCACATAAATAGCGAAATTTTAAAAACTGACGCTGCTCTTAGAGGATTGAGTCCAACTTCAAACTACCTGCCGACCAATGTCAAGTTGAAACTTCTAAATCATTCTACCAATAATTCTATGGTTGTGAGGTTTTTGCATGCATGGATTCTGAAATCTGCCATTTAATTAAAATCTTAATATTTAAATAAATTCTCAATATACCCAGATTCAGGCGGTCTTACGCCCGTGGTGACCATACGGACCGCGAAATCAACACTCAAGCAATCGATCGCGAAACTATCCTTCTACCGATATCGACACCAACAAATTAATCTCTTCCCCGTTAAGAAATGAACAGTCAAACACAATTATCACCAAACAATGCAATTATCAACAACAACAATGACATTTTTTAATCATAACACAGAACAATTCAACAGCAAACACTTCTGTTTATTTTACAATATAAGATACAATTTTTACCTTCTTTCCTTCTCCCAACAAACCATCATTTTTACCTTTACTTTTATTTTTATTTATTTCCAACAAAACATAAACAATGACACTGGCATTAAACAAGAAACTAACAACAAGAGATGACGACACAACAACACGAGCCACAAAAAATCCAGAAGTCATGTGTCGTGTACACGACAAGGAATTCACACCGCAGGATTATAACTCTACGAACTTCCACTTCAGCGAATTAATCAAAATTCAATACCGTATAATATCGCAATAATTTATGTGGGCCCCGGGTCATGTTGCTACACAACATACATATGTCAAAAAAAAAACATTTTAAAAACAAATAAAACATTTCAAATGTATAAATACCAAAGATTTCGGGTACTTGACGACCATATATCAAATGCGCGAGAATCGAAGCCCGAAAAAATGTGTAGAATCAAAGCTCTGTGGAATGTATTCTGGCGCTTTCATTCCAATACTCCACTTATGAAGAGGAAGTGTCAGAATAAATAAGCATAAAAAAAATAGGTCACAACAAAAAAATAGGTTGCAACAACAGCTATACGAGTATATCGGGACCTGTATAACAGATATTTGTTGACCGAGTTGTCGTTATCAACAAAGCGATATAAAAACTTCACTTTGATTTTTCAGCTCGTCAAGTAAATCTTATCAAACAACAAATTGTAAGATAAAGCCAGTGTAAAATAAAAATAAACAAGTATTTTTATAAGCTAATCCTTCCTTTATTCAACGCTCTGGAACAACCCAACTCAGAATATTGGTCTTTCACGCCTTCTAGATATCAAGAACATTAAACGCTCTGGGATACCTAAACCCAGAACAATCGATTAAAAGAATTCTTCCAAGTGTTTTATTTAACAACCTCCTTTCTACTACAAAAAAGATACGTATAGGGACAAGATGTTGAAATTATTGAAACAATATGGAGGTATTCAGCGACAGTCATGAATGACTCTAAGATTTACAGACAAGGCTGAAACCGTTGATGAACGAACCGAATATATCACTTAGTTAATTCCCACAAGTATGCCGAAGCTTGCAAAGATCACGCTACCAAAGTTAGATGGGGACTAACTAAAATGGAGAAAGTATAGTAATTTGAGCACTGAGTTTCTGCAAAAGTTGTTCCATTTAAAGACAGCTCTCACTCTCTAACTCTAACGTACATAGAGAGTAATAACAGGAGACGTGAAATATTCCGGCGTTTGATAACAGCGTTCGTAAATATCATCCAACACGAAGGACAAAGTCTATTGAAGCATTACGCATTTTTTAAGCACGTGTATCAATTTCTTATGCTAAAGTGTATTTCTGGACCCTGTACCAAACGCCACAAATTTCGTCACACACTCCTTCACATCCTATCAATCCACAATAAAAGCAACTTGTTGGCAGCCAGGTGATGATCTAGCGTCAAAATAAGTGTTTTTTTTTTCCAAAATGGCTGTTATTACAAGTAATATACTTATAGAAGACTTTTATATTTATCTTTTTCTTTTACAAATTAACTTCAATATATTATTTAATATTTTTTAACAACAAAGCAAATTAAGTATTTTTGTTTTATAAAAAGATTAAACACCAAAATTCGCCGAACCATGCGCTTCAATCTCCTATTGTCATCTGTACTTTCTGCTTGTCAGTTCCGCTTCTTCTCTATATCGATTGACGTCAATCGTTCACCGGGTGTTCCTTTATACTTATTCGGGAAAATACTCCTACCACACTTGATTTCCGATCTCAAATAAGTTTCAATAATGAGAGATTGGCAAACCAGGTACTGCTAGTTTCAAATCGGAAATAATTGTAAATTTGGGGACATCACCTCAGCTAGATCTGTACCCTAAATTGCACCCTACTGGACCCAGCACAAATTTACAAGTCTTTGCATTGAAAACTAAACGTTCCAGACAACCATTGACATGGAGCACATTGACAGAAGTCAATGACGGTTATCGCTAACCCAAAGAGACCAACCAGCCTCAAGGAGTGGATATTCTCATTAGAGCATACCGCATACAAGGCCGAACTAAAATCAATAATCAGCAATTCGTCAGCAGTCAGTTGGGTTCATGAAAGAATACCATACATTAACAGTAAAAATTCAAAATTTCTCTCCATCACACCTCTGTGCTAGTATACTAAGCCAAGATCGAATACCGCTCAACTAAGTCACGAGTGGTTACCAACTCTATCAGCTATAGTACAAGTTTAATTTTTAAAATTTTTCCAATTTATATTCATTTTTATTCGATTTTGCTTAAAACTATCTTACGCTAGATAAAAATGCTTAAAACTAGCTAAATTATCCTTACAAATCTAAATATCTTACTGGCCCTAGGCGGACACTCTAAAATAAACAGTACTAATTAAACCTATGTCTTTCGACTTATAATATCTTAAACAATAGTATTATATCTTAAGCTAAGAAAAATTAATTTTATTAGAAAAAAAAAATTTGCACATGAACTACAAGTTTAATCTGGCCGTTCTAGTGCACTGTGGCGCTTGAAGACTACTTCACAATTCAGTCACAAGTCAATAACTGAAGGAAGGAGCTAATGAGGTATTTTCAAAATTTACTGATCTTAATTCGACTCCAACGGCTGCTTGGAGTCTTACAATTTCTCTTTCCTTGACTACGGTGGATTGATTGCTTGCCAAATCCACGGTCGGTTGCTGGCAGCATTACAAAGTTTTTTTCATCGTGACATAGAAGAGATCTGTCACCACTATCTAGACAACAGTTTCGTTGTAAATCGATGGACTCCGAGCTCATAGCATATTCAAGAACATCTGACAATATGTAAAAAGAATCCCTTACACGATCGTCCCGCTGTGGGCTTTGATGTTTTGCACGGCAATCAGCAGACTTATGCCCATTACAATTGCACTTGCTACACCGATCTAGAAACTTTTTCTTAACAGTTGTGACGCTAATCTTGTTTGTCTGTTTTGCAGGAAAATTTCGTGTTGCAATCATCGCTCCTAATTCACACTCTTTTGATTTTTGCTTGCGTGCTTCGGGTTCCTCAAGTATTTTGATTTTAAGCATTTCGGCATTCGGTTAAGCATCCTGGGTTTGACATTTTCAAAGAATTCTGGTAAGATGTACAAAAGCAATATGGTCAACAAATCCTTATAAATTTTTACATCCATCAAATAAAGTTTGCCGACGAAGTTGAGAAACTTGTTAACATGCTCGCGAACATCATATCACTCTTTTTAAGTGTGAGCGGCATTGGTAAGGTTACTTTTTGGTTGGACCTGACCACGCATAAATGGATTCCATTTCCTTTCAAATTTCTTGCAAGGTTTCCCATCCACGTGTGTTTTTGTTTGAGTTCCGAAGAATTGATGAACAAAATGAGATCAGCTTTAGCCTTTTTGTCTCCACGTTTGCAGGCTAATAAAGCCTTCACTTTCGACGTGTGACTCCTGTGGTTTAGGTATTTTACCAGATCATATGTATCATTTTTGGTAAATAGCTCCTCAAAGGGCACCATGTGTCATTGTTGCTCGAGTCTTAAGTGACTAGGAAAGCTTGCTTGTGCCATTAAAGAAAAAGAAACGAATCACGTGAATGTCGCGGTAAACTTCAGTTTGACTTTTCAAATATTTAAATTAAATCTTCTGGGCCCATAATCTGTAGAGCCAGTTTGGCGAAAATGTGGAGCCAGTTCAGCGACACCAAGCTTAAAAACAACAAAAGAATTCCTTGTGAAGCAATCAAAAATACACGCATCCTTTTATATTGATTTCAAAACAAGAAGTGCCAAGACAAAAAATCGTCAAATTGTATGTCAAGTGAGAGTAACAAGAGAGCACGAACAGCCAGGTATGTTCAACAGCAATGTCATGATGTGGGGGTGTAGCGATGTTCGTCAAATGGAGTTTATCGAGTTTAGAATGAATCAATATGACTGCGTCAACATCTTTAAAAGAAATTTCCAGCAAAGCGCCCGGAAAATGGGTCTCAGGTGAAATTATGTCTATTAACAAGACAACGATTTAAAGCACATTGCCCACAATGTCAAAATGTGACTGTCGTTTTTTTTTTTGCTCGTACATCAAAGTGCCGTACAAACATTCGACTGTAGCAATAACCAAGCCTCCTTTGAAAAAGCTCTCCAACAATAATGAAATCTTTTAAGCTCAAATTTTGCAAATAAAACTTGCTGATAGTGTGGCAAAACGACTAGGAGTTTGATGCTAAGAGCCGCAACTAGATACTGATGTGCCAACCGCCTATTTTATTTCATGTAATTTTTTGGTTTGATTTTCACGACGAAGTTAGAGGTATTTTTGTTTATTTCATTAAATGACATATCCTGTGTGAGGATGTTAATCGCTCAGGAATTTTATTTTTTTTTCTACTCTGGGCCTACAGAATGACCATTCATCTGCGTCTTAGAGTTCATGCATGTGTACTAACTGTCGATATATCCAAATTGTGTCACCAAATACGTGAATACAGCGAGCAGTTTCAGTTATTTAGGGAGAAACCACATACCAATCAATAAAGTGGTAGCAACTTTATACCATGACATGCATACCATATCTGCATCTTATGTAGCAATAAGATGTTCCCAAGATCTGGGGTAAATAACACATGACAGATGAGGCAGCCATCATAATACCTATACAACAAGATACATATGCTGACTGCCACTTTATTCCTATTTAACGAACAAGATATTTCAGAGTTTATTCAGAGTTTACTTGAAAATTTAATTTAGGAAACTTGTGTCTGAATACAATCCTTGCTGGTAAACCAAAGGCACAGTGGCAACGGAAAACATTCTAACTAGTCAAAGTGAAAGATTCAAAACTCTTGCTATGACCAGATTGTCATCATTATATGAATTCCCCATCAAAATTAAATTAAAGACGCGACAAATGTCACAAAGCAAACCAGATAAGTGGGCACTGTCGGGTGCCATTAAAATTCTGGATCCAGTCGTTATAGTCGTTAAAACGTTGAAACCAGAATTACGGATCTTTAAGTAACAGTATGCAAAACCAATATTCGATTACCTCCATTAGAGGAAGAAAAACGTATTTTTTCACGTAACTAAAAGGAAATGTTTTTTCATGATTTTTCTAATGCCTCTCAAAGAAGGTACTAAGTTGTGGTCTACCCGAAATCTACAAATCATCAAGATAAAGAAAAATACTATTGGTATTTAACAAGAGTCAAACAACAAATTATACCTCTCTTGACCTTTGTACCGCTAAGCTAATGAAAAAATAAGTTAGGTGTTTGAAAATAAATCCACCAATTCACGAATGCACCCTCTTGCAGCCAATTACATTTTCATTAGTTAAAACCAAACTCAAAAAGTCTAAGAGGACTTCGTCAACACCGATCTTAATCCAGCTGATTTTTATCTCCGAAAATGTTTAATAAGCAACTATTGAGTTAAGTGTTTGGCACGAAGGACCACTTTCCTATCTATAGAGAGGACTGGCGGCATAACCACAAGAGGAGAGGAGATAACCGAAATCAAAATAAGGAAATCATTGCAGCAGGGAATACAAGCAGAATTGACCACGGAACTAGCACAAATTGTAGCTGTTCTTAATTCAAAACCAATAACTCCTATTTCTATCCACCAAATGATCTACAAGTTATGACTCCATGATTTTTAATTTCATTCATTACCATTGAAGAGACGTGAAGAGGTGACGAAACTTCTCGCTTCGTGTTAATTGTTTATTTTAAAATAACGCAATGTCCGAAAACTGTGCTAAGTGTGATGGAAACATCAAAAGCAGCTTTTTTGTGTTTGGTGGTTTTGTGATTTGAAATTCCATGATAAATGTGCAATTTTACCGGAAAATGCCTTCAACTTTCTTAAGTCCAGTTTTAATTACTCATGGAAATGCAATGCCTGTGCTAGTGTCAAAATACTTGGTTAGTATGTAAAATTGCTGAACTAAGTAAAAGAGTTCAGCTGGCAAGACGACATTAAATCTCTAAATCTCCAAACCAGCTGAAACACTTGTTCTACGACCCACCAGTGCCTGTAACAAGATAAAAATCAATTCCCCAAACAAAACCAATACCAAATCTCAAATGTAAACATTGCCATGACTGTAAATGAAACTCAAGCTGTTAGTGAAGAAAATCCGCTATGGAATACAGTGTACAAGAAACAGAACTGTTATAAATGAAACGATCTGTTCTGCTTGTGGTTTATGACTGACTGTCTTATAATCACCCCTATTACGTTTGTCGGGAGTCGAAAACGACTTGAGTCGGATGTCGAGTCGGGTCGATGGAAAATCTAGATTCCGTAGTTTATTCGACCGACTAGACGTGTACTAGATTTTTTTTTCGGCGGTCAGTACAATTTTTTTTTGACAGCTCACAAGCGAAATTTCGTGTTGCGTGAAAGAATAGTTTGTGTTAGAGTTGAAAATAAATAAATATGATCAGTGTTGGTTGCTTGTTTTTTTTGGTTATTTCTGACCACCTTCTTTTTTGTTTTATACTTGAAGTCGCTCCACACCTATGATATATTTTCAATTTCAACTTTATTAAAAACTTCATACAAACCTTCTGCCAACCGTCACCATCTCTTGATGGAGGACCTAAACTGTTTAATTTAACAGCAAGCGAACTCCACTCACCTTTTGTATCGACTTTATTTACCGATCTCGAAAAGCCCTTTGCAAGGTGAGACTTTTCTTGCATAAATGCAATCAAAACCTCAAACTGCCTTTTATTTGTTATTTTAATTTTTTTTTACTGTCGACAATTCCAGATCAATAAGAATGTACAAATATGTATATAAAATGTACCTGTTAATAAACAAACGATTTACTTACTTTCTTTACGCGCGATCAGTCGTTCACATTTTTGTTATCGACTTGAAATGGCATTTATCCGCCCGCCAGGCGACAAACAGAATACTAGTCGAAGTCGAAAATATGTTCTTATCTACTACAAAATGCAAATCCGACAAATGGAATTTGCTACATTGCGAGTCTGTCGAAACAAAGTCGATTGAGAGTCGAAACCGACAAACGTAATAGGGGTGAATGTATTTACTTATGTCAGACTTACAACTAAGATATAATAAAGAGAGTAACCAACTCGCTCTAACGCCTGTGCTCATACATACACATCATTCCTCCCAACTTAATTCTACCTTATACTATAATTTATTTTGACTAACCTTTTGGCCATACTACGGGTAATGACTCCCGTTCTTATTTTCTTACTCTGATTTTCCGCCGAACCCACATTGATATTAATAATGACCGTATCTTTTCTCTCTTTAACATATTGTTTTCTTAATTGATCTATGTGTGCCTGCTTTGGGGTGCCATTAACCCATATTAGATATCTATAACTACTTAATCTTTTTAAAACTACACCCCTTATCCATTTTACAATATTCTAGAACACATTTCTATACCAAATTTCCTCCCCTTCTTTGAATTCATCAATACTCGATATACCTTCCCTACGGTTATAATTTCTATCTGCGAGCTTTTGCCTCGACTGATTGGGGTATATTTTTCTGTTTACATCGCCATCCTCTTTTAAAACATGTAATAATGTACGCGGTTTGTATTGAAAGATCATATCCACCGGTGAAACACCTGTTGAAGTAGTTGGCTTCGTTCTATATTTATGCAGAAACCGATCGATTCTAATCTGCCACGAATCGTTTCTCTTGCGTAAATCCAACAACGTTTTCTTCAATGCGGACCTTAAAGTTTGCACTGCCCTTTCCGCACTACCATTTGACTGTGGGTGGTAAGCCGGCGATTTTCGAATGCTTATCCCATTTGATCTACAGAATTCGATGAATTCTTTTGAGCTGAATGGTGGTCCATTGTCACTAACAATTTGATCAGGTAATCCAAATGTTGAAAAGATATTTCTTAGATGCTCAATGACACACTGAGCTGTCATTGACCTGACACATATTGCTTCCATCCACTTTGAATATGAATCAATTAAAATCAAATGTTGGCGACCGTCTAATTTGCAGAAATCGACATGCACTCGCTCAAATGGATACGTTGTAGTTGGCCAGCTACTAAGATTCTGTCGTTGAGCGTTTTGTGTAGACTGGCATATTGAACATTCCTTATTCTGCTCCTCGATATCTCTGTCTATACCTGGCCACCATACATTTGTTCTCGCTAACGCTTTACTACGTACCACCCCTATGTGTGAATTGGTTCTTGTAGAAACGTGCCTTCTCCTCTGATATGGCCTTGTTGAGTTTGTTTCTGAATGCTTTGTATTCGACTTCGAAACTTTTATTTAACGCGTTGTTCTTCCACCTTCTATATAGTACATCTCTCTGCTTGCAATCGACGAGAAGATTCTTGGTCATCCATGGTTTTGTCTTTCGTTTATTCTTGTTTATTTTGGTGACAGTTGCTTTTTTGTAAATATTTTCAAATTGATGCACCAGTTTTTGGTAAATTAAATCTGCATCATCAGCACTAATTATTTCCTCCCAGTCGGTTTCACATATGAGCTTGGAAACTTTCGCGTTAGATATATGTGTATCATATGTAACATTGTCTGTTTGGTCCTCGGCTGTTGTTTGGGAACCTCCAAAGTAGAGGATTGGGTAGTGGTCGCTGATGTCGCTTTCAATTACAGCGGAGTTTATTTGCACATCTGTGCTGTTTAACAGAATATGATCAATTACAGATTTTGTTCCATTTCCTGGATCTACTCTTGTGTACTCTGGTATTATATTCATTAGCCCCAACGACGCTAACATTTCCAAATAGTCTCTCACATAATTCGAATTGGAATCATTCACATTAATATTCATGTCACCCATTATGACTATTTCTTCGTTTTTACCAAAATGACCTAAACTGTTTTTCATTTCTTCAATAAAGGCTTTTTTACAAAACCCTGGGGGCCTATATACTCCAACAACAATTGAAGTGGTGTTTCCCTCTGAGAATCGAATCTTTATCTTTTCGTACGATGCGCTTTCTGAAGGCATACGAGTATAGTTTAGCGTATTACGAATAAACATCAAAATTCCTCCTCCTCTACGTTTATTACGATTTAGAAATTCCACCTCAAAACCATCAAGTTTGTAGAAATTTTCTTCTTCATCTTTTATATTAGTCTCTACGAGGACTATTATTTTTAAATAATTAATTATTTGATTTACGTTTATACAAAAATTATTCCAGTTTTTCCTAAGTGATCTTATATTAAGACAAAGGCAACAACATTTTCTTTTTTTTAATTCATTAATGTCTATGCCGTTAAAACCATATATTACCCTACAATCTACATTGACTAATAATTCATTGTTTCTGTTTGTTTTATCCATTTTGGTTAAGCCGCTGTGTGTGTCTTTTTGATTGCATTTTGAGCATGTATTATTAACTTATACGTTTTATTTTGTCGATGTCATTTGCGGTTGTTATCATAATCGGTTGTGTGCTCTCATTTCTTCGTGCTAATATTTTTCCCGCATTCTCCCAAACAAATTTCCAATTTTCTTCTCTTGCTTTCTCCTTTGCCATCCAAAGCAAACGTTTGTTTTGTCTCGTCAGCTGATTGTTGATATAAACAACTGTGTCAGTAACCTTTGCACTGACTATGCCGGCTTTTTGCATCACTGCAGTCGATTTGACGGGACGAGTTGCGCGTGCTTTCCTTATAAAGGCAGTCTTACATATATTTGAAGAGAAAGACACGACTATGGATGATTTGTCTGGATTTTTCGTTTTAGTTCTGTAGATGTCGGTGATATCAGTATTTACTTATGTTAGATTTACAACTAAGATATAATAAAGAGAGTAACCAACTCGCTCTTACGCCTGTGCATACACATCAAGAACATAAAAAAAAAACTCGAACAGTCGTAGGCAGAGACACTGCTTATACCGAGGTTGAGGTCATACCAGAGAAGAAATGGCTTCATCTCAACAACCACGAAACCTGATTCAATCTTATCATATGCATAAGAAAAACTCAACATCTCAACGAATCTACTCTCTCTTTACAAAAAAGACGCTGATCTGTCATCATATAAATTAATAAATTTTCGTTTCAGTGTTCTGCATGCATTATCAACGATGCTATGAAAGCTGATAACTGGCTTGTAAATGTGCGAGTAAGAGAGTTTCGTTTTTTTCCAAAAAAACGAGAGTGTTCCCAAAGCAATTATGTAAGCAATGAGTAGCCTACTCATTCTGCTTTGTCCCCATCTTCGTCATCAAAAAACTTGAAAATATACTACCAAAATGCAGGAGGAATGAGAACTAAAATTACCATTGCCATTTCCCTTCATGAGTATGATATAATACATAATTCTCCCACCAAAAAGCCCGGTAGGTGTTTACGAGCAACATGTTGCCAACATTGTATTCATCGTTAAGGGCGATTTTAACCTTGGTGATATGATTTGATATTGGTCTTTTTCATGATAAATGTTGATGATGATAAATGTTATATGGGATAATATGGGATATAATATGAAAACTTACTGTGAATTTACGTTTATTGACTCAATGTTTGCTTTTAATGTCTTCTAAATAAATAATTGTCGTAACTCTATTAGTAGAAATCTTGACTTAGTATTTGTAGGTAATAAATTAAATTGTTCTGCTAGAGAAGCTATTTATATGTCCTTTAATGAAAAATTCAGTTCATCACATAGCTCTATGTTTAAATGTTGAATATAGTAGTCCATCATTAATCCCTAATTGGAGTAATTACGATTTAAGATACAATTTCGCTAAAACCAATTACCGACTACTTTACGTCGATGGCCTGGTCGAACATTCTTTCCGGACTAAATCTTAATGAAGTATATAATTCATTTTTAAATATTTTAGAATGCGGATTCATTGAGTGTGCCACGCGTTACTAAAACACAATACTTGAAATTGCCGTGGCATAACAAAAGGCTAAAAATTTAAAAAAATGCAAAAAACAAAGCCTCCAAACTATTCAAAAAATCAAACTCAGAAGTCAACAGGCAACGCTTTTGTCAATTGCGGCGGGATATCAATTTCTAAACAAATTTCTATATAAACAGTATACTATATAATGAACACTGAATCTCTACGGATTCAGAATCTTTCTGGACATTTTTAAATAATAAAAGGAAGCAAGATAGGACTTTGAAAAATATGGAATTCGATGGTATAGTATCCAAAACACTGAGCTATTTGCGAAGTTCTTTGAATCAGTCTATGTTGATCACTCTAATATTATTCCACCTTCTTTTAATGAAGCTACATAATATAAGATTTGGATTATTATACATATATCTCTTCTAATGGCATATTGCAAGGAATTCATTCTTTGAACTCGTGTTCAAATCCTGGTCCTGACAGTGTTCCGTCTATTATCCTCAAACAGTGTGGTTCTTCTTTGTCGTTACCATTACAACTAATGTTTAATAGATCTTTGTCATCGGGTACATTTTTAGATAAATGAAAAGTTTCATTTATAACACCGATACAAAGCTGGATCTCGACAAAAAAAAAAGAATTATTCACCAAATACCTGTTTGATTCCATAGAGTCCTGATATCAAGTCGGTGTAATCTTTACTGATTTTAGCAAAGCTTTTGATACAGTACGCGACACCATTCTCTTAAACAAACTAATATCGTTTGGTGTTCACTCCATGCTTCTTAAGTGGATATCGAGCTACTTATCAAATAGAACTCAAATGGTAAAAATTGGTAACAGTAAATCTAGAATCATGAAAGTATTATCTGGCGTTCCCCAAGGTAGCCATATAGGTCCACTACTCTTCAATATATTCATCAATGAGATTCCTTCAATCTTTACTCATGTCAACTGTACGCAGACGACCTTAACATTTTTCTGCGTGTTAAAAACATCCAAGACTGTATGAAAGTTCAAAATGACCTAAATATTTTATGCAATTGGTGCGATCTCAATAGACTAGTGTTAAATATATGCAAATGTCATTCTTTTTCAGCTTACCATGTAGCCACCATCTTTGACTATTCTCTATATGTGACTTGTTTTTCCAGCAAGTCTGAAATGAAAGACCTTGGCGTGGTCTTTGGCACGAAACTTACATTCTCGTTTCATATTGACTACACAGTCGCAAAAGCTAATTCAATGCTTGGATTTTTTAAAAGGGCATATGCTGAATTTTCTAATCCACATGCCCTTAAATCTGTCTACATGTCAATTGTACGTCCGCATCTTGAATATTGTTCTGTAATATGGTGTCCGTTACTAATGAATACTGTAGTACGTTTAGAAAAAGTCCAAAAGTCTTTTACTTTTGTAGATTCCTTTTAAAAAGAATGCAATGGAATCTTGGCAAAATGCTCCATATCGAACAAGATGTACCTTAATTGGTTTGGATTCTTTAGAAAAAAGACGAAGTTTACATTAGGTGTTTTTTATTATGCCACATGATCCACTCAGGATCACGAGACATAATAAAACACTACAGATCAACGAATAGCCAGCTTGACATTTCGCTTCGTTCAGTCCTGTCAAAGATCTGACATTTGAAAACAAAATAAACAAACAAATTGGAGATGGAAGCAGCTGCTATTGAGGTAAATTGAGTTTATTTGTTGAATTTAAAGGGTTAATATTTGTATTACAGTGGTTATTGGAAAGTGACATAGACAGTGAAGAAAGCAGCACACCTGAATATTCATTGCTGCATGAAAAAGTAACAGATTTCTCGGTCGAAATTTAAATTAAGTTTACATGTTTACCTTTTTTTGTCCACCTGCTCCATTTCCACTTCACAATAAAAACAATCTTTGAAATTTAAGTGTGGAATTGCCATATCAAAGAAAATGTTTCTTTTCATTCAAATTTGATACGATCGATTTAAATGCTGATGATAATAATTTTTTATCGATATACACCAATCGGGGGTAATATTTCCCCAATAGACTCAAGAGTTTTAGAAATGTAAGATAATACACATATTATAGCATTTTGAGTACAATTACTCGATACGGAAGCGAAAACTGTTTAACCAAATCCTGGCCACAATTTTATATGTTCATCAGGCAATGATTCTCCTAATTTGAATGCGAAACCAGTGGGAAATAGTGTAAACTCACTTCCACTCAAACTCGGATCTTGAAATTGATCCAGATAAAGAGCTGGTTCACGTGTTGTTATTGTAATGCATGTAAACGATGATCCGGATAGGATCTGGATGGCATAATAAAAAACACCTATTGTTGGCGATGAAAATTATTTAAATCAAATTAATAAAAACAAAAAAATTAATTAGTATAAAAAAAATGTAAAATCACCATAAGTCAAGTTTTACTAAGCTCTAGTACAATATGGTTTTGAAAGGTTTAAAA
This sequence comes from Merodon equestris, assembly GCA_958301585.1. Lineage (NCBI taxonomy): Eukaryota > Metazoa > Arthropoda > Insecta > Diptera > Syrphidae > Merodon > Merodon equestris. The sequence goes on from OY284413.1 coordinate 94,722,088, forward strand.
ATGTCAAGTATGTACAAATTATATGTATATAGAAAATATTCTGGGTTATAAAACAAAGGAAAATATACGTTGTATTCAAAAATTAATTCAAAGTGCGTTCGTTTTATTTATTTTTTCTTATATCCGCTCCACACCACACCACACTTATCATTTTGGTCCTTCGAGCCGGATTCGGCGATAAAAACACGAACACAAAAGGAAGAGAATATTTATTTTATCAATTGTGCTAATCGGGTTCTCGCGCCATGAAATATCACTTCAGTGAGATAAATCTAAAGAAAATTCTAAACTCCACACAAACATCAACATTTCTACAAAATCTACGGTGAGTAACAAAATTTAAATTTTCTTCCCATAAAAAACAAAAAATAAAATGACATCACAGGAGTCGAAGTTACTTCAAAATACTCTGGCCATCATTCAAAAGGATTATGTTAACTTCCGGAAGACAGGCACAACCAGGAGAACGAGGAACTACCTCAATGGTCGCCTTGTCATTCTAGAGGACATCTATAAGAAAGGGATGGTCCAGAGCGAAAACGCAGTCAGTGCAACGGACAGTGAGCAGTGCGAGATACTTTTTGATCAAATTCGAGAGGTCTATCTCGACTACAAAACTGACCTGCTCGATTGTCTCGATGAGGTAGCTGCACCTCCCGCTCCTGTCAAAGAAAACGCTGTGCACAGCGAGCTGCGTTTGCCAACAATAAACTTGCCAACCTTTGCAGGCAAGTATGAAAACTGGCGAGCCTTTTACGACATGTTCGATGCGCTAATCCATCGAAATGAGTCGCTCTCCGAGGTTCAGAAACTTCATTATTTGAAGTCGAGTCTATCAGGGGATGCAGAACGATTGTTGGCACATCTGAATATAGATCGAGGAAATTATGAGAAAGCTTGGTCGATTCTAACATCTCGATACGACCACAAGCGTATGTTGGTGAACGCACAGCTTAAGTGCTTCTTTGGCCAACCAATTGTACACAATGAAAGTGCTTCGGGACTGAAAAGGCTTCTGGACACCTCCTCAGAATGCCTACATTCCCTAGAAAACCTCGGTGTTCCTGTTGATCATTTTGATCTGATAGTCATCCACATACTCCTTCAAAAGCTGCCTTCCGCCACTTAACAATCCTGGGAGGAACGCCTGGGTGCGAGCAAAGAACTGCCAACCTTAGACGAGTTCAAAGAGTTTCTGGAGACAAAATTCAGAACACTAGAGATAGTGGATCAACAACGGAAAAGTGTGCCGCCGGGGTTGAATAAGGGACAGGGTCAGAAGAACACATTACCGCAGTCGACCAAACACACCTTTCACGTACGGCCAAAGACAAAGGAGCAATATATTTGTGCTGTCTGCAAGAAGGGACAGCATGCTATTCGAACGTGTGGACGCTTCTTAAAAATGAGCATAATAGAGCGGTCGCAGACAGTTGATAAGATAGGAGTTTGCCGAAATTGCCTGGCGTACAGCCACTCAACACAACAGTGCCAGAGCAATATTCGGTGCTATTTCTGTCAACAGATGCACCATTCCCTCCTACACACAAATATTCGAAACCCAGAAACAAGCATCGTTCCGACCAATTCAACACCACATGCACCCAACATCTCACAAGACCCGACACCACACACTCACAACTCCACATCCTCTAACTCAAACACCATCAGTAACTTCCACACACAACAAAGGAACAGCCAGCAAGTTCTACTGGCCACAGCTGTGATAAAGGCTCAAACGTCAACTGGAGAATATATACAGTTGAGAGCCCTAATTGATCCCGGATCCGAGGCATCGTTTATCAGCGAAGACCCTGTTAAGGTATTGAAGGTGCCGACACAAAACACCTATATCGAAGTGTCCGGGTTGGGCAAGATTAACAGTGGCACCTGTCGTAAATCAGTAGACATTGTGTTCGGCTCTCTCCACACAGAATTTACAACCACCACACGAGCTTATATATTCAAGTCTCTGACAGGTTTTCTCCCAGCCAAAAGATTGCCATTTAAGACTTGGACGCATCTGGATGGCCTTGCATTGGCGGACCCGCAACTCCATAGACCGGGAACGATTTACGTGCTGCTCGGAAGCGATGTTTACCCGGAGATAATCCTTCCAGAGATCAGACGTAGTTCGGACCAACTGTCTCCAATGGCACAGAACACTCACCTGGGTTGGGTCTTATTGGGAAAAGTGCCAGTAGAGCCCAACGGTTTGGTCAGGAGCTTTCTACAAGAGTTGGACCTCGACACCCAATTGAGGAGATTCTGGGAGATAGAAGAGGCTCCTGAGTATATGGTGGAAAATGAAGAGGATGTGGCCTGTGAGAAGAATTACGTGGAAACGACCAATCGATTGCCTGATGGCCGCTATGAGGTACGTCTTCCGTTCAAGGGTGGAAGTCAACCTGCGCTTAGTCCCTCGAAGCAAGGAGCTTTGCGTAGGTTTCTACATTTAGAACGAAGACTAGAAGGAGACACAACACTACATCGCGAATATATTCAGTGCATTAACGAATATATTCAATTGAAGCATATGTCAGAAATACAGATATCTGATAGTGTCTTGAAGTCGCAATACCACTATTTTATTCCCCACCATGCGGTTTTGAAGTCCTCCAGTACAACAACTAAGCTGAGAGTTGTCTTCGATGCAGCAGCAAACTGCGTAGATGGCCGATCTTTGAATGAACATCTGATGGTTGGACCTAAAATACAGACAAACATAATTGATATTTTGTTAAGATGGCGAATTTATCGATATGCTTTTACTGCGGACATCGAAAAGATGTATCGTCAAATTCGGATGAAGAAAGGGGATGCTTACTACCAGCTCATCCTTTGGAGGGATTCTAAAACGGAACCGATAAAAATATTTCGTTTGGATACTGTCACGTTTGGAACAGCAAGTGCACCTTACCTCGCTATTCGAACTATTCACAAGTTGGCGGCGGAAGAACATGATCGGTATCCAGTTGGAGCTCAAGCAATCCGGAACGAAATGTATGTTGACGACTTGATCTCTGGAGCAGACTCTATTGAGGAAGCTACACAAAAGGTTAAGGAATCTAGATTGATTTTGTTAACAGGAGGTTTTAACCTACGCAAATGGGTAAGCAACGTGGAGTCAATTCTTGAGGAAATCCCATTTCAACATCGGGAAGCGGGGCTCACGCTGCCATTATCTGACTCTGACAACATCAAGGCGTTAGGCATTCGATGGTTTCCTGCTGAAGATGTGCTCTCATTTCAAAATGTGGATGTTGACGCAACACAAGCGGCAACCAAGCGGACTGTCCTGTCGGCCATAGCAAAGTTGTTCGATCCTCTTGGATGGATCTCACCTTGCATCGTAAGGGCAAAAATATTAATGCAAGATCTATGGTGCGCCGGACTTTCTTGGGATCAACCACTCTCGACCGCCATGGAGAAAATATGGAGATTGTTTCAACGGGAATTGCCACATGTCGAAAAAATCAAGATTCCACGTTGGATTCATTGCCAGACACAGTCAAAGAACCTGGAATTGCATGGGTTTAGTGATGCCTCTGAGAAAGCGTATGGGGCAGCAGTATACTTACGAGTTCTACAGGATGATGGAACGGTGGCGATGCATTTGCTGATATCCAAAACGAAGGTGGCTCCTCTTAAGACGGTGACACTTCCAAGACTCGAACTTTGTGCTGCAGTCATCCTAGCCAAACTGTTAGAGTATGTCAAAAAAGCCCTAAATTTGGAAATCAGTCAAATCCACGCATGGACTGATTCCATGGTAACTTTAGCCTGGATATCGTCACATCCATCAAAATGGAAAACGTTTGTTGGCAATCGAGTTGCAGAAATTCAGCGGCGTACCAATTGCAGTATCTGGAAATATATCCCATCACTTCGGAATCCTGCTGATTTGTTGTCAAGGGGAGTTATGCCTTCAGATTTAGTGTCGAAGTCGATCTGGTGGAATGGACCAGAATTCCTCACAAGTACCTGGAAATTCATAGAACCAAGACAGCCAGTAGAATTCCAGGGAGATGAGGAGTTACGCCCGATTCGCGTGCATCACGGAATAGCAAAGCGGGAAGACTTGGACGAATTGGTGTCGACCTATTCGAGCCTGAAAAAACTCTTGCGAGTCCTCGCGTACTGCAGGAGATTCATCTCTAATTGTCGCACATCCAACGAACTTCGGATTAAGGATTCTCTGCAACCTGCGGAAATTCAAGCAGCGAGCCTTCCCATCCTCCGGTCAACACAATCCATCATGTTTGGTGACAGCGAAGCGAAAGGATTTAAGAGTTTGAATCCATTTGTCGACAAGGATGGTATTCTACGGGTAGGAGGTAGGTTGGACAACTCAACATTAAATTACAACCAACGACATCCTATAATCCTTAAACCCAGTCATCACTTGAGTAAATTAATAACTAAGGACGCACACGATAAAACACTTCATGGAGGTATCCAGCAGATGACAGCATACCTTCGAAACAAGTATTGGATTCTGAACCTCAAGAACAGCATCAAGAAATGTATTCATTCTTGCACCATATGTTTCAGATATCGCGCGAAGCCATCAAGCCAATTAATGGGAAATCTACCTGCCCCAAGAGTACAAATATCAAAACCATTTACTTACACGGGGGTAGATTATTATGGTCCGATCGATCTGAAAACATGGAAGGGCCGAGGAGCGAAGTCCATAAAGGCATATTTTGCCTTGTTTATTTGTTTGGCTACCAAAGCTATTCACTTGGAGTTGGTAAGTGACATGACAACACAAGCCTTTCTGGCTGCCTTCAGGCGTTTCACATCGAGAAGAGGTATCTGTAAGGAGATCTTCAGCGACTGTGGTACCACGTTCGTAGGTGCAAACACCGAACTCAAGAAATTACTTACCGTTGCCAAATTAAATGTCAATGAGCTTACCGATTCTTTAGCCAACGACGGTACCAAATGGAACTTCATTCCACCCGCGTCGCCACACTTTGGAGGTCTTTGGGAGGCCGGTGTCAAATCGGTGAAATATCATCTGAGACGAATCGTTGGTAATGAGAAACTAACATTTGAGGAGTTCTATACGCTTCTGACGCAAATAGAAGGATGTTTGAATTCTCGGCCACTTACCCCTCTGTCGGATAATCCAGATGACTACACTGCGTTAACTCCAGCACACTTCCTCATCGGAGAGCCGACGAAGAGCATACCGCAACCGGACGTAGCAGAACAAAACGTTAGTTATGTTGATCGGTGGCAGCGAGTTCAACGGATGTTACACTCTTTTTGGAAGCGATGGAGCTCCGAATATCTCGCACGACTTCAACAACGTCCCAAGTGTCTTACTAAGGAAGCACAACCACAAGTTGGGAATCTTGTACTCGTAAAGGACGAACGTTTACCGCCTTCTAAATGGATGCTGGCCCGTATCACAAATGTACACCCAGGCGCGGACAACTTAATCCGAGTGGTAAGTGTCAAAACACAAAGGGGAGAATTCAAACGACCGATCACGAAACTTTGTTTACTCCCGGATAACAACACCAACGCGGATCATACTATATTATAATATGAACAACTCATAATATTGAACCCAACGCAGAGTATAAAATTATATTATCATTATAAAAACCCCAAGGTTATTAAAAAAAATAATAATAATAATTTTATTCTAACTACAAATCACAAACATCCCCGCATAAAATCACCACCCGAATACATTTCGCGTTAATTCGAAACTCGTAATCACTTTCCGTTAATAAAACGCACAATTGCTTATTTTAAATCAAAATCTTTATTAAGATAACAATCTAACCTATTGAAATGTATGTAAATAAAAACAACTTAAACACTTATACATCTTCCATATATTTGACTTATAATTTATAATAACAACTATACAATAACAAATTACAATGAAATAATAACTACACGGCAATTCGGTTAATTACATTAAATAAAATCAAACTATCACGGCACAATGCGTTACATCCACGAATTTATTTTAAGCCTTAAACACTAATCGCGTAGAATCCATCAAAACAAAACTACATTACACATTAAACACAACACCACACCTATCCCTTGATCGCGTATCAAAAGGGCATCAACACTGGAATGAAAGAGACAACTTAAAAGCTGAAGGCGAACTTTGATCCAATTGTTTCTCTTTTTTTTTGTAATTAATGGACACTAACTTCACAGCCAACTATAGTGATGCCAGGTCAGCATGAACTTAAGGTTGTGGACAAATCCACGGCCGGGGAGAATGTTGGCGATGAAAATTATTTAAATCAAATTAATAAAAACAAAAAAATTAATTAGTATAAAAAAATGTAAAATCACCATAAGTCAAGTTTTACTAAGCTCTAGTACAATATGGTTTTGAAAGGTTTAAAAATGTCAAGTATGTACAAATCTATATATATGTATATAGAGAATATTCTGGGTTATAAAACAAAGGAAAATATACGTTGTATTCAAAAATTAATTCAAAGTGCGTTCGTTTTATTTTTTTTTTCTTATATCCGCTCCACACCACACCACACTTATCACCTATTGTATAATGTTCATCCATGACATTTTCTTGCACCGTGTAAATTGTTCTCAGATTATTCAAAATATTAAGTTTTATGTGCCAAAAAGAACTCTGCGAACACGAAATTTCTTATTTCAAGCAAGACACCTGTATAATTATGGTTATAATGAACCCCTGACTAAATGTATTGGTAAATTTAATTTTGTTTGTATGGAAATAGACTTATTAGATGAAAGACGAAAATTTAACTAATCTGTTTCAAATCTCTGTCAATTCCTATTTATATATGATATTATCTATGACAAATTCTATTTATTTTTATATTTATATATTATCTATGACTAAATCTTTTTGTTTTGATATTTATATTATTTTTATTTATATATTTTATTTTGTTGATCTAGATTTATTTACTTATTGTTAGTGAAGTAGTTTTTCTTTTTTTCATATGTATAATATAAAAATATTACAAGTATATTTCCATCATCTGTTAGAATATATATAGTATGGTAGATGAAATAAATAAATAAATAAATAATTGTTGACCTTTAACCACTTTTACCGATTCGAATTACAAGACTTCTAGCACCACCCACCTATGTAGCTCACTAAAATCTGGTAACATCAACAAATCGGAAGTTCTGGGGTAGATGGAATACCGAACACCTTTAACATATCCAGTAACGGTATAAGTGAAAGTATCTTCAGCAAGATATTCCATCAGAAATGCTTGTACTAATAAAGAAATGTAATCTACGTCTAATGATAATGAGCAAAGCAATTAAGATAATTCCTGGACAATATGGCACGAATAGCCGGTATAGAGAAATCAACTGGACAAATCAGAAATTCCAACGCTGATCTGCCTTCTATAACCTTCTATAAAGATACATACATAGGTTAGGTTAGGTTAGTTGACTTCCCTCCGTAAAAAGCGGTGTGGATCATTCATTAGACCAAGAACGGTCCATTGTGCTATCACTTGAATCGGCTTGGTCCTCTTCCTCATCATGACACCTACCATATTGCAGTAGTCGTTGTATGGCCATACAACGTCATAATCTTGATGCATGTTTCCCTAAAGCCCAATGAATCGGCTTGGTCCTCTTCCTCATCATGACACCTCTTGCAGTAGTCGTTGTATGGCCATACAAAGTCATAATCTTGAGGCATGTTTGGCTAAAGCGCAATGTCCTTTTAGGACTCCGATTAGGCTGCTTATATTCTGCCTGCGTGTTTTTAACAGGCTTATTGTTTTACGTTGACAATACCTGGACCAGGTTTGTCTCGCATAGTTGCAAGTCTCAAGGTCCCGCCATCTCTCATTTGCCTGTTGCAGGGCATTTTTCGAGAATTTATGTTTTTGTGTTTCCATTGGTGGGTGGATTTCCCCAAGATACATACATACAAACATCATATCTCATGCAATCAGAGACAAGTTCCCTCCAATACAAAGCACCATGTTATCGCTAATAACCCTATTTTGTTCACCACTATAAACAATATATTGTAACAAGTGTTAGAATTTCTCTATCCTCCGAAGCGCATAAGTGTCTGAGTTACAAATCCATATTTAACTAGAATCTTCTAATATTTTCTTATGTCGTAAAAATAAAAGTTAAAAATGTATAAAAGTGTTTTATGGAATATATACGTACACAAATTTATTTTGGTCGTTATGGGGCGATCGTTTCTGGTATTTATAGGAAAGAAAAAAATAACACAGGGCTCTTGCGCTGTAAATTATATTAACAAAACAAAAACTTTAAAACCATTTGTTCGTTAGATATCTGATGGTATTTTTTTCGGGTTATGTGTAAGATTAAAACAATTATTTATTCAAATTATCTAACCAGTTGCTCATGCTGCTAAATCATTATTATAAATCTAAAAATAAAACTCAGCGTAAAGTAAAATATGGGGGTTTTTAAATTTACATAGCGGACAACAAAGGAAGCACTCGGTAAAAGCATGCTTGCGTATCTGGAGCTTTTGATGGTATTCTTTAGCTTAACTACGCCGCATAATCCTTGAAGTTTCAATGATCTATTTTCCGAGATAAGGACCGAAGTTTGTTCAAAGTAAACTATATTAAATAGAGATAATGATGACGAAGAAGTTATGTATATTGATTTGAAAAGTTGCTTAACAATATAATTTATATTATTTGAAGTTTTTTTTTTTTTAAATGAGAAAGAAAACTACACGTGTATATCGTTATTACATGCATGAATAAATATAATGTAATTTAATAAAAAAATTAAAAAATTATATTTAGATAAGTGAATTTAATAATAAAAAAAAACCATGTCGTTGAAGTAACGAAAGCATTTTTTGAATGGAAGTGATGGCGATGATTGTGATCAGAGTGATATTTCTGGAGACAGTGATGACGAATAGGTAGATTAGAAGACTACAACGATCTTTAAATAAATTTGCATGATATCGCAAATCGTGATATATTTGATAAATGGTCTAACTTATTGACAGATTATTACAACCCACATGATTGTGTTACAGTTAACGAGCACTTAGTTAGTTTTTTTGGGCGATGTAAATTTCGTCAATATGTGCCATCGAAGCCAGCAAAATATGGACTAAAATTCTCGCTGATATTATGTATTCTTATATACCTAACTCTGTTTTGACACCGTCTTTTTTTTACGCGATTTTGCTATAACACGGTTCATAAATTAACAAGGCAAATAAAACTTTTTTTGTACGAATTTTTTGTTCTAGTATTTTTACATTTGAATTTACCGACAACACAGCACTTGTTTCGTACATTGGAAGGAAAAATAAATGCACTATATTGCAAATTAATATGCAATTCATAAATCTATTGAAAAAGGATCTGGTGAAAAAAAGTTATTATCGATTATAAAGTATTACAATAAATCCAGAAACCAGAATGAGACGTGCGTCTTTCGTACATCTTCCCCCGTGACACCCTGAATTTTTGAAAGAGTCCAGGTTCGTAGCGACAAAACCCGTTACAAACAAACTCTATTCGTGAATACGTGTGAGCTCATTTCATTTTACCGCAGTGTACTCCCGCCACACACACTCTTGGAATTATAACAGTGTAATTGTTTACATAATTTTGACAGAACCTCGGGTTCCCACGTGCTGGGCGCAGCTTGTAGGCAAACGTCCACGGCCATTTTAAGTGATACGCCTCATTGGTGGTTTCTGAATAAAACAGAAGGTTTGTTTATCATGGTATTTTTAATTTTCAAGTCCTCTAGTAATTTTTGTTTTCATTCAATTAAGGTGGTGTAGATACAATTAACAAACTGTTATCTTGCTACAGCTGTAAAAGAAAAACCAATAGATGGCCAATTTCTGTATTTGCAAATATGATTGACATTTTTGATTTGAATTCATTAATTATTTTCAAAGAAGTAAATCCGAATTGGCAAGCAATTTAGAAGTGGTAAACCAAGATCGGGATCATCAGCATCTTGCTTACAACTGTCAGGAGAAAGTTCATCAGTACAATCTTTACATGATTTAACTGCATCATCTTAATCAAATCTACCAAGGCGTTCGCCACCGAAAATAATATGTAAAATGTATGAGATTTCTTGTTTTTGTATAAAAGCTTCTTGTAAATACCAACATAATCGAAACGTTTGTATAAAATACATTCAAGAAAACTTATTTAAACTAATTTTTTTTCTAGAACACAATTATAAATGCAATTGAAAAAAAAATTATGGAAAACTCACTAAAATCCCATATGTTTAGCAGCTACACACTAAGATGAGATGCAGGTTAAATGTACATGGCGCAGAGGGTCGGATTGGCTTCGGTCCTCTTAAGTGCTTTCCCCAGAGGTTTACGGGCACGCCTTTTTCTCCTTCTTTTTTGGCACTTAGCAGTGCAATCTACAGTACGTCCTCCATAATCCTTGCTCTGGCTGCAATGAAGGAGATCGCGGGTGGATTTCCACTAGGTGCCACCTGAAGTGCTTCCATCCTATGGGTGGTAGTGGTGCAATGGTAATCATCACCGACTGTTAAGCGAAAGGTCTGTAGTTCAAGTCTGACTATAGCCAAGAACAATTCCTACACGGAAAAAAAAAAAATTGTGCAACAACACTAGTTGTGAATGAGAGATGATCAAAAAATGCTGACGAAGGCATAACACTCGCAGTATAAGATCATTTCAAAATTCATACTCTGCGTGTGCATTTCCAATATGACATCTTGTTGGCATGGAATAAAATTACTGTAAAACTACATACAACGTGACAAATAAAGTCGAATCTCTCGAATCTAAAGACAACCACCCCCGGAGAGTAGTGAACGAACATCTTCGACACAAACCATCTGCACCCCGTCCAGGTTGTGTGACAAACATCATAAGTGCTTACACTCTTGAACCTGCACGAATTATAAAAAAAAAAAAAAAAATCCTTTTGGTTGTCCATTCATTCATGTTACTCAGGTTCTTCGGGTCTTAGTTCGAAGTCATTGCACTTCTAAGTACCCGCGCCACGAAGCGCCCGGAGAGCCGAAGAGGTGTAAAATACAAAAACTGAAATGGGAGTGTTAAACATTTTTTTTTTAACAGAAACGATAATGCTTATTTTCAATGTTATTAAAACTTAACTGAGCTTCTCTTACTAACTTTATCTTCGAGCAGGATAAAGACCGAATTAGAGTTCCACTTATAATTAGATTCGTAACTAACTAAATCACTTTTCTAGTCCTGTGTCTTAAGCCACGCCGGCGTGGGTCTCGCAAAATGTAAAATATTCATCCCCAGTCTGTTTACGTGTGCGTGCAAAGAAGTATGCGGAATAATTGAAGCGGTCTCAGAGACCCTACCCCTATCGTAGCTGAACTAATTGCAGGTAAACTTGCACTGAGGTATTACATTAATTTATTCAATGCTAATAAATATAGTTAGTTCTAGTCACTTCTTACATCAAGTATTATAAATTCTGGCTGACTATTGCTGATCCGCAAAATTAATTGTTCTTTTCACATTTTCAGATTTCTGAATGGGACCGCTTTGCCGAAGAAGAATATGAAGTTTTAATATCGGAAGAAAATTAAAAAGTTAAATCGTGTGCACATATAAATAAAAGGCGAATTAAATTATACTAATAAAGAGCCCCTTCTTAATGCGAGTAAGGCTGAGATATAGTGAAGCAGATTCTTTTTTGCATTTAAAGAACTATGGCTATGGGATGTAATGTTCTTTGTTTTTGATTATTATTATGATTGTTATTATAACTATTGTTACTATCATGCTTAGCAGTTCAGGGTTACAGTCGCAGTTTCCTAAGAAATGGGTGGGGGGGGAACATTCTGATCAAAAATTGCACATGATTAGCTAAGGCATTTGCTTTTATAACATTTCTATTGTTATAAAACAAACATCATTTACAGGAAGTTTACTAGGTCAACCGCTACAAAGAAGGGGTCCAAATGCAGGGCAATTATTTGCGGAATGAAACGACGAACGGGGATTTTTTGCGGACTGCTCCAGTTGCAAAAAGAAAAAGGTTTTTTTGTATCGTATTGTTACTAGCGATTGGCAGGAGCTCCACCTTCATTCAATTTTTTTTTTCAATTCAATTCATTTTTATTTCATATTAACTTATATCTATCTTACCCTAGTCAAAAATGCTTAAAACTAGCTTAACTATCTTAACAAATGTAACTATCTTACTGGCCCTAGGCGGACACTCTAAAACAAACAGAACAATTGAAACATATGTCTTTCGACGTCTATATGAATTTACTATTAACATTATTATAACTAACTTAAGCTAAGAAAAATGTTTTTTTTTTATCTCCTTCCTTCACCTTCATATATCGACATCGACGGCCGAAACAAACATGCTTTGATTGAAGCTCAATACATGTGGTTAGGCCGTCACAGGAGTCCACACCAAAATACAACTAATACTGTGCACTACAACACAATACAACCAAGAACATAACAAACTGATTTTATGGTGATCATGCAGATTTTTTTTTATTATGACCTCCAAACACGGAGACATCCCTCTGCGACACAGGGGTTAGAACACAACCGACGTTCGGAACACGAAAAAAATGCAGAAGTAGGTGCTTATCTCTGCACTGCATACATTAACGTAACTGCAACAATACACAATTACAAAGCTACGCTCAAAACAACATTAAGAATGGTTTACACAGCCTAATGTTAAATATATCTGATCTTTCTCGGCTAAAATTTTCCGGAGCTAAACTAGTTTCCCGTTTGGATTTCTGAGTGGGCAATATTCAAGGAAAAGCATCCATGAAACGAAATGCACCAAAATAAAGCATAAGCTCGTGAGACGTACGAATCTTGTACAGACCTGGTCCTTTAAAAACAGCATTCAACAAGATTAATAAGAATAAATTGGATATCGTAGCGTTCGATTTTCAAGCGGAATAATCGTTGACGACGTGCATACTTTGGAGACGGGTACGAATAACCACAATCTTGGAACAGGATTTTTCTTAAGCAACAACATTTTGCAGCGCCTAATGGACGTAGTATTTTACAATGACCGAACATCGGTGGCCAAAATTCCGAATCTTCGTTATAACCACGTTCTTCTGAATGTCCATTTTTCTACGTGCGGTAAAGATGATGAGGTGGAGGACGATTTTTACGAAAAAATGGACGAATTATTTGACCATTTCTCATCATCCTCCTCGAAGAATTTAACGCGAGACCGATATAAGTACAAATCAACAATAGGCGAGCAAAGCCTAATTTTGGTAATTATACCATTGGGTGAAATGAGAAGAAACATAGCAAAATATTGCAGCATATAGAGGAGCGTATTTTAACCATATCCTAATCATCACCAACATTTAAAGGAACCCAAATTCACAGGAATGTATAAAAAAATCAACGTTGAACATTTAAGGGACCCTCGATTCAAACGTCAAACGTCAAAACATCAAGAAAACGAAATTTATAACCGGTTTTCCTTACTAGATGATGAATATTTCCTATTTTTGTAAACTGACTTTAAAACTGACACCTCACGGCTTTTGAAAGTGGGAGTCAAGACCTTTCATTTAAGCCATTGTAAACCCCTATTGGTATTGTGCAGCTACTTTTATATATGATTTAGTGTAAAACAACAGGTCAGTCACGTGGCTTAGGCGGCGATATTGGATCTAGAGTATATATTCACTACAAATGCCCATCGGCATTAAAAACTAGAGATTAATACCTTTCATTTAAGCCCTGGTAGACCTCTTAAAGATCAAACCAATTTTGGGCAAGGGGGGGTCACTAGTTGACAAAGAATACCTCATATATATATCAAATAATATGGATCCTCACATTAAAGAAGTGATTGAAAGACAACAATCACATTTATTGAGTTTCCTTTTGCGGAGAAATAGTGATTGTGATAATGCCGCGAACATTGTAGCAAATTTAAAAAAACTGCGAAAAATATATGGAACTTTTAAAAAGATGGTTACCTGATGCTAAGTTTACCGGGTAAAAGTATTATCTTACATCAGCACTCGGTACATTATCACCGTACAAAACATTCTTTGTTCCTCAATCAAGTGAGGAGATATTAAAGTGGGAAGATCTCCCGAATTCGGCGTTTAAAAAAGGATCAGATCGGGTGTTATAACCAATTTAAAACACGCCGATCATAAGCTTTTTCTGAAGGATTGCAGACCAATAATTATCAATCAACTGCAGGAGATAATCAACGAGTACATCAACATAAAAATTAATGCTGTTTTCTGTGGTGAGTTCCGGAAATATGATAATAATGAGGAGATTAGACAGGAGATGAAATATATAAGTACGAAAAATGTATGTTTTTAGTTTAAGTGATAAAAATGTCATAGAAAATATTGTATCTGAAAATTTGGAAAGCCAATTACTAAACAAATTTGTTGAGTTTCAAGAAAAAGATAGTGGATGGGCATTATGTTTAATATACAATAAGTAAATATATACCAATGCAAGGTAGTTCCTATATTAAAACCTCGTTAAGTATTGCATATAAGAGAGCGTGCATTAATGTTAAAAATAATGACAATGCATGCTTTCCATGGGCAGTAGTATCTGCTTTATTTCCAAGTAGAGTACATGCTGATAGATTATCAAGTTATCCACATTATACGAATGTACTAAATTTAAATGGAATAACCTTTCCAATGTCTTTGATCAAATTGTAATGTTTGAAAAAAACAATAACATTTCGATAAATATTTTTACCATGCATAAAGAACAACGTGATAAAAAACTTAATATATATTCTCTGAAACTTTTTAAATACGTATATAAAGAGAGAAAACATATTGATTTACTACTGCTACAAGAAAAATCGTCTGATCATGTTGTTTTAAATCAGCACTACATTAGGATAAAGAACATTTCGGCGCTTCTTCAAACTGAATTAACCAAAAATAATCATAAATTAATTTTTTGTAATAGATGTCTTTCATATTTTTATTCTAACGAAAAACTAAATAAACATATGGAGGAATGCATAATCCAAAATAATTGTAAAATAAGATTACCTGAAGCAGATAACAAGAAGATAAGTTTTAAGAACTTTAGAAATAAATTAATGGTATCTCTTGTAATATATGCAGATTTAGAATGCATTTTAAAGAAAGTAGCGAATAGTAATAAGTATCAAGAGCATATTCCATGCTCTATTGGATATTATGTTAAAAGTTCATTCGAATCCAATTATACAACATATGCTTCATATCATGGTCCAAATTGTATAGTTTGGTTCATGAATGAACATTAACATTTCTATTAGATTCAGACCTTTCTTTTCAAATGCCATTAGGAACACTCTCCACTGAACAGCAGTTGAGTTTTCAATCTGCACAAAAGTGTTTTATTTGTGAAAAAGATTTCACATTGAATGATGTCAAGGTGCGTGACCATTGTTACTTAACTGGCACATACCGAGGTGCCGCACATTCAACTTGCAATTTGAATTATAAAGATTCATTTACTATACCGATAATTTTCCATAATCTTAGTGGATATGATTCACATTTCATAATCAAAGAGATTTATAAAATTGGTGATGGTGCGGTGAATGTGTTACCAATAAATAAAGAGAAATACATATAATTTTCAAAGAAGTTATTCAAATCGAAAATTAATATGAGATTTATTGACTCCTTTAGGTTTTTAGGAAGCAGTTTAGATTCATTATCATCCCTATTAAGTACTTTCCCAATACTTGAGTCTGAATTCCAAGGTTTAACGCGGTTTCAAATGGATCTATTAAAACGGAAGGGTGTATATCCCTATGATTATTTAGATAGTTTTGAGAAATTTACTGAAAAGCCTGAAAAGCATTTCTTTTTTTAACAAATTAAATAATGCAGCCATAAGTAATGAAGATTATTTCCATGCCCAACAAGTTTGGAATAATCTAAATATTAGAACAATAGAAGAATATTCAAATTTATATTTGAAAACAGATGTTCTTTTATTGGCTGATATCTTTGAACAATTTCGGAATAATTCTATTAAAGCCCATAAATTAGATCCAGCTCATTATTATACCCTACCAGGTTACACATGGGATGCCATGCTCTATTATACGAGAATTGAGTTAGAGCTTATTGATGATATAGATATGATTATGTTTATTGAAAGAGGGATCCGTGGAGGATTAAGTCAATGCTCAAAAACATATTCAGAAGCTAATAATGAGTATTTGGATATTTTTGATGCTTCTAAAGAAAAACTATTTCTCATGTATTGAGACCTAAACAATCAGTATGGTTATGCAATGAGTCAGTTATTACCGACGGGACATTTTAGATTCATTGAAAACGTTCATGATATCACTGTTGACAAAATATCTTCCCTATCAGATAGTTCAGCTAAAGGATACATTTTTGAAGTCGATTTGGACTATCCTATAGAATTACATGATCTTCATAGTGACATTCTCTTTTGTCCAGAACTATGTATCATGTCCGCCCGGCTCTAAGCACAAAAAGTTATTAGCCACTCTAACTAATAAAGTCAAATATATCCTTCATTACAGGAACTTAAAACAAGCTCTTTTGCATGGACTTAAATTTAAAAAAATTCATATAGTTCTCGAATTTGATCAGTCTGCATGGCTTGAGCCGTATATAGATTTAAATAGAGCTGAAGCAACAAATAAATTCGATATTGAAAGATACAAATTATATAATAATGCAGTTTTTGGTAAGTGTATGGAAAATGTCAGAAAATATAGTAATGTTAAGTTAGTTACAAAATAGGAGGAAAGGCATAATTAATTGCATCCCCCTTTTCTAAAAATAGTACTGTGTTCAATGAAAATTTGGTAGCAATTGAACTTGCAAAATCTGAAGTAAACTTCAACAAACCAATCTATATTGGCTTATGTATTTTAGATATTTCAAGGACTCTTATATACGAATATCATTATGATTATATGAGGCCAGAATTCGGCAATAATTGTACAGTTATGTATACGGATACGGATAGTTTGATTTATGATATACGCTGCCCCAATATATACGATACAATTAAAAGAGACTGCAATCGGCGGTTTGATACTAGTGACTATAATCAAGAAAATACATGGGGAATTCCACAAGTAAATAAAAAAGTTGTAGGCCTTATGAAGGATGAAATGAATGGACATATAATATCACACTTTGTAGGCTTAAGATCCAAAATGTATTCAATAAAAGTAAATAATAGGGAAAAAATTAAAAGGGTAAAAGGCATAAAAAAAGAGGTTGTTAAAAAAGAAATTCATTTTGAAGATTTTTTTGATTGTTTAATTGAAAATAACAAGAATAAAATTGTAACACCGAATTTAATTAAGTCTAAGGGACATGTTGTGAATAGTATTATGCAACAAAAAGTGGCTCTAAGTGCTTTAGATGATAAGCGATATAGAATAGAAAATAGCTACCACACTTTAACGTGGGGTCATTACAAAATAAAATAAACTTAAAACAAAAATGATTTTTGATTTCCCTCCATTCATTTATCCATGACCCATAAAGTAAGTATGTATGGGAACTGGGGAACTAGGGAGCAATGTGTTACCATTGAGTGTCTTCAAAATACCGATTTTACAGAATTTGTTTACTTGGCTCGTGCGGTCATTTGGTTCACCTAAGTGCGTAGCTTGCATAAATGACCACTCGACGTTCAAGATGTTTTTTTGCACAAGTGATCGGTTCGATTGGTTATGACCTCGCGCGTGTGGTCGTTTGGTTCGCTTAAGTGCGTTGCTTGCATAAATGACCAGTTCGATTGTTTATGACCTTAGCCGGATGTTCGTTATACATCGAACATTAGAAAATGCTTATTCGGGATTATAGAGTCGATCGCTTGTGCAGTGTGTTTATTTGTTTATGCTATGATTTATATGACGTTTTTTGGTTTTAGATTGGGTTGCTGTGTTTACAATATAACTTATGCTATGAGTTATATGACGTTTTTAGTTTTAGATGGGGCTGCTGTGTTTACAACTCCAACAGTTAGGATGGGGAAAAAAACGTTCCTACCTAAGCTTTGCAAGTTTGTACAACATAAATTTGTATTTATCCCAACTGAGATAAGAAGTTTCAGTGGATATAAAAAGGTTAGGATTTTGGACAAAATCTATCAGTACTTTGCGAAGCCTTAGCAAAAATGGAGAGAGCTGCAATTTTAGAAAATATTCTGCTTAGGGAGCCACATTCACTGAAAGTGGTACAGCAGCAGCAGCGACAACAGCAGCAGCGACAACAGCAGCAGCGACAACAGCAGCAGCGACAACAGCAGCAGCGACAACAGCAGCAGCGACAACAGCAGCAGCGACAACAGCAGCAGCGACAACAGCAGCAGCGACAACAGCAGCAGCGACAACAGCAGCAGCGACAACAGCAGCAGGAGGATTTGAAAAACAGTGTGCTGGAGAGGTTTTTCGGTAGTGATATGCTGTCTACACCAGAACACCCACGACAACAGCAATGGTTGCAGCAGCCACCACCAAATTATCATCAACAACAACAACAACAATTGACGACCCTTACACAACAGCAGCAACAGCAACAACAACAGAAGCAGCAACAACAACAACAGCAGCAGCAGTTACCATCATCGAAAAAGCGCAAGGCTGAAGAAAGTGTGGACAGCATTTTGGAGCGCTTTAATGCGAATAAAATGTCGAGCACTTTTTTTATAAATAAGAAAACTATAAATATATCAGAGATAGAAATAAATAAATATTATAAAATAGATAAATTAAAAAAAAATTCAAACACGCTTTGGGAATCGGCTATTAGCAGAGTTCCCAAGCACTCAGTTTTTTTTCCCAGCCCAAATGGCTGAAAAGTTTCAGTATGATGAGATAGCCATCACAATTTATTTATTGTTGCCACGAAAGAAGGTAACAAGAATTTAAGTTTCAAAATTATGAATGAAATGCAGGTAAGCCAAAAAAAATGTTGCGCTCAACCAATAAAAAAAATATAAATAAATAAACCTAACTATTTTTATTTTTGCAGTATGCCCTTTCACTTGTTGTGGTTTAAAGAAGGGACGGTCAGTTCACTTTAAATCTTTCTTTTCAGATTTTTTTTCAGCCATAGAGAAACAAAAAGGTAAGCAAAAGACGAACATTATCTTGTTTTAGTTATTTAGAAAGAAATTTTTTGGGTGCAGGAAATTAAAATTCCAATTATAAGTATTGTGTGTGCCATGCAGCTTGGAAATATTTTAAAATTCTTCAAATTGATACAATAGACCAAAAGTTTTTCTTACAGATCGTTGTTACTAAGCAAGCGCAGAGGAGAAAAGATTCTCGAAAATTTATCATCAACATTGTTTGAGTTTGCCCCAAATGAACATATAAACTTGTCGTAATTGGTGGCACATTAACATTAGTAGGTGTTTCATACGATAGAGCAAGACGAAGAAAATTGTACAATCAATATTTACTATCGTGCCTTTTAATGATGTAGACAATGTCAAGCCAAAAAAAACTATTGGATCAACTCATTGCAAAAGAAGAAGAAAATAAAAAAACATGTTCTATGAGTGTACAACAAAAGTAGTAGATCTTCAAATAACTGAGGAGAAGTAAGGGCAAGATACATAAAGAGGTGCAAGAAACATACAAAATATCGTGCAGTTAAGCTAAAGCTCTCAGGATTTGCTAAACATGTTTCAGTCCTTTTCGAAGAACGGTGGATTCTGGAGGTGTTGCCATTCTACACATTAAAGATGACAAACTTAAACATTTCTGCAATTTTGACGGAACTGAAGGAGTTCATACAACTACACAAGGAGAACATTTTAGATGAACATTTGGAGATGTTTCAAAACTGCATTTCAAGATTATCTGAACATGAGAATATTTATATTGTTGAATCGAAATATGATCGTCATTTCACAACATGCTCATGGTCATCAGATAGTTGCCAAGTTGGCCCAGATACTTGTTTTTGTGTCATGTTAGATTCTACGTTGATAAGAATATGAAAACTAATGTCATTTTACGCCAGACTTAAATAAAAGCGCATTGTTAATGTAAGAGAAAAGAAGAAATACCTGTAGTTAAAAATTTTATAATAAAACTTAATTTTTTAGACTATATTAAAATTAGCTTCTATTTATATTGTAAAGAAATTTTAAACACAAGTGTCCACTGTTGGAGTCGAAGCAGTCCAAATAAAAAGACACTTTTAACAGCTAGGTACATATATGTGTTTATTTAAAGCATGCACGTTTGCTTTAAAATTGTTGTCTTACTTCCGTATATCTATATCGCCTATATCTTACCCTCAAATTTCCTTTAATTCTACATAGGTACTGTTAGAACGATGTTATAAGCAACATGATATTGATACAGGGTGACATAAACTCAAATAATACATAAGAATACTCGTATAATGACAGGATGTGCTTTCCTATTATACATATTTATAAAATTAACAAGCATATATAAGAATCGGCGGTAACATTCTCCCCCTCGTAAGCAAGCTATGGTTCAGCGAGCTTACAGCTTTCAACTTTACCGACGTCTAGGACTGCAATCTTACATGTGGGCCGCTCCAGTAGTCCGCTCTGTGTTCTTACCATTGCTCTACGAACTTGGCCGTCTTTCTACAGTGCTTTCAATGATACCTTTGGCCCAGGAGTTTCTGGGCAGGATCCACGATAACAACAACGTCGCCAGGAATTACGGGAGGTTTCTTAACAAACCACTTACTTCGACGTGTTAGCATGGGCGAGTACTCCTTTACCCACCTGTGCCAAAATTGATCAGCAAATGTTTGAGTTTGGCGCCAGCGTTGTGTTGCCCTTACAGATAGGCTTATATCCGTGCCGTTATCAGTGTAAATCTCTCGAGGGATTCCACGACGTGACATAAAATTACGTATGGCCATGATGCAAGACTTCGTGTCCAAGCTATGGGCCACCTCTATGTGCACCGCGCGCACTGTTAAGCAGGTGAATATTACGCCCCATGTTTTTTCGCGTCTTCGGCCGATTATAGTGGAAATAGGCCCGAAGTAATCTATGCCAACGAACATGAACGGGCGCTCAAATACAGCCATCCTTGCAGCAGGTAAGAAAGCCATTTGTGTTATATTAGGTTTCGCGTAATAACTTTTGTATCGTTGGAAACTATTACGTACTGTTTTAAATAACACACGAAGTCGCGGGATGTGAAACATACCTTTAATTCTGTAAATCGCTGTTTCATGTGATAAGTGGTGGTGACTCTCGTGGTAGAAACGTACGATTAAGAACGTCACGTGATGATTTTTTGGCAAGACGATACAATCTTCACTATTGTTAAGGTGTTGAGCTCTACTTTGCACTCTTAAGATACCAGATGCATCTAGGTAAACGTTCAAGGATATTAGTTGCGAATTATTTTCAATGGTCTTACCCCGTTGTAAGTTAAATACTTCTTGGCTGTATTCACTAATTTGCGCACATTTGTAAAGCAGCATTTCAAATGACAATATTTTTGGGCTTGGTTCTCTTCTGATCGCCGCTTTAAATTTTTTAACGAACAGCTGAAACATGGCTAACGCACGATAGAGTCGCCTCCAATCAGAGAAGTATTGTACATTCATTGCATAATATATACTCTGGATTCTTTGTGTATGAAGTAGATGGCGCCTTACTTCTGTTTCATCCGTGGATCAAAGGTAATTGCATGCTGGCCACTCACTTGGTTCAGCAACTAAAAAGGTCGGCCCTGTGAACCACAATTCAACATCCACCTGAGATGAGACCTTCGTGGCGAGGTCGGCTGTATTTAGTAGTGAAGGAACCCATCTCCACTCAGTCACGTTAGAGTGCTCCAGTATTTCACCAACTCTAAACATGACGAATTGTTGAAAGTTTTTAGGATCCATTTGCAACCACTTCAAAACCATTTTTGAATCCGACCACCAGAATCTTGAACTGATAAGAAAGCGGCGAACGGCTTGCACTTTGGTCGACAGTCTCACGCCTAATACAGCTGCCTGAAGTTCAAGCCTCGGAATTGACACAGGCTTGAGAGGTGAAACGTAAGACTTTGATGCCACCAGGGTCACAGAGATATCACTACCACATGTTCTCCGGCGTCTACAAACGTATGAATTTGTATTTCGTCAGCTCTTTGCAACAGTCGACTATAGCAGCGGGGAGTCTCAATTGTTTTTTATCACCGACATCAGCGATTTCCATTGTAGCCACTCTGAATAAAGGACTTCAGGAAGTTCATCATCTCAATCTATGCCAGAACACCAGACTTTCTGTAGCAACATTTTCAGGCCGATGGTAAAACAAGCGATAAACCCAAGAGGATCAAAAATTGACATGAGCACTTGGAGGATCTCTCGTTTTGTTGGTCGAATTTGTTCACTTAACACATTGCGTTTTAGGCGAGCGAATCTGAAAGTATATTTAAAAACATCGTTATTGGGGTCCCAGTACATACCAGGGTTTTTTCCGGAGATCCTAGTGCCTTGTGCGGTTGCACAATGGAAGCCCAGTCGCGTATATTGAACCCAGCAGAAGAGTGGATCATTCTTACTTCACTCGCTAAGCGCAGGGCTTCCTCGACCGTGTCCACGTTAATTTTTGATAGTTTCCACGGCTCGAGGGTAACGTTCTTTGAACTGGTCAGCATTTTTTTGCGTACGTAATGTGCGATACAGGGAGCGCAATTGATCCCAAAAGTTAGAGCGTTCATAACAAAGATACTGGGCTTGTCAGGTAGATCGTCCTTGTCCCACCATAAAAACCGTTGCACGTGCATGTCCTCCTTTCTTACTTTTATTTGGTGGAACATCTCTGCGATGTCACCGCAAATGGCGAACTGTCCAATTCTGAAAGCTAACAGGACTTCTACAAGTGAGGTCAAGAGGTGAAATCATTCAACGAATAACCATTGGATTTTGCAGCAGCGTCCCAGACAAGGCGAACTCTATTCGGTTTATTTGGGTTTATAGTGATAAAAATTGGTAGATACCACACTCGGTCACTTCTTGATGTTATTTCTATTGTTGTCAATTTTCATGCGTAACCCTTTTACAAAAGATTGTTGATTTCGGCTTGCATCTTATCCTTTAGTGTTGGTTCACGTTTAAATTTCTTTTGGAGACACGATAAGCGGTTTAAGGCGGTTCGATAGCTGTTAGGCATCTTCTGATTATCGTTCCGTCAGAGCAGTCCAACTTCGTATAGTCCGATTGACTGCTTGCATGTAGAACTTAGTATCTCCAGTGCTCTTTTATCTTCATTTGAACATATGTTGGTCGACGTTGGTTCCAGTGAAAAATATGTTTTCACCATTTCAGGTAGATCTCCGAGACGCCGTTCACAGTCGCATGTATGCATGTTGAGATAAGATGTCTGATACCGATTAGACACACACCCTTGCAAAGCCCAGCATATTCTAGTTTTCGTGGCAATCGGCTGGTTCCATGAGCTTTCGCGGACTTTAAGAGGTACAGCGAGCTTCCAATTATCCGCTCCTATGAGAGTCGTTGGTTGAGCGTTTTTGTACGACTGGATTGGTAAGCCAGCCAGGTAAGGATACGTCTTAGTGATTCTTTCAATGTCCAAGGTTTGAATTGGAAGTGATAGGTTTTGCACTGTGTGAACTTCACGCAACGTATATTTTGTTCCATTATCCTTATTGGAGATGTCAATAGATGTTCGTATCGAGGTGTCTTCTACGCGTGTGGTATCATCAGTCCAACGTTAACACAGAGGCTCATTAACACCCGCCAGGCATAGGGCATCGAAAATTTCTTTTTCCATCAAGGTCACTGATGAACCCTCATCTAAAAAGGCAAATGTATCCATAAATTTGTTTTTAGAATGAAGGCGAATGGGAACGTACGAAAGTAGGGTTTCTCCCCTCGTCGGCACCACTGTGCGTGTTTACGTTATCAGATTCATTCGACTTCAGACAAAATGAATTTGCACTTACTTGGTTCTTTTGTGGACTTACAGGTGTGATGGGTTTATGTAGCAATGGATGGTGTTTTGCGGTACAGTTTTGTATTCCACATCCCTTGTTAGAGTAGCATTTCCGGCGATGTGAGTTCAGACACTGACGACACAACTTATTGGCCTTGACCAGGTCCCATTTTTTCTCATACAATAGCTTTTCGAATGTTGGGCAACGAGAGATTTTGTGGCCAGTTCCGTTGCAAGCAATACACGCCGTTCCATGGGATGAATGTTTGATTTCCGTGTGAGTGTTTATTATACCGCTTCTTTTGAACGAGATTGGTTGACTACTTGACATGCGGCCTCGGCGATATGATGCAAACAGCTGCTAAACGCTTTAATCACAGTTACATGCTCATATTTAGGGTGCATTGCCCAGCTCAGTTTGTAATGATTCGGTAGCTTATCGACAAACTGTTTCGCCAACATCGGGTTGTTAAGATGGTTGGGCATCCGACACGCTTCCATGGTAGAACAAATATTGCTCACTGATAAAGCGAACTCTATTATGTTTTCCAGCTTGTCCTTTGGTGGTGACATCTTTCTCGCTTTATCAATCAGACTTCCGATTATGTATTCTGGTCGCCCGAAAGACATTTGGAGCGTTTGTATAATCTCTGGTACTAAATTGGGCAGAAGGAGTTTGCTGCGAACCATTTCACGTGCTTTGCCTTTTAAGCTTGCTTGTAATCGCATTAAATTTTCCGCATCACTGTAGCCGGCTAATGCAGTGATGGTGTTAAAGCTACTCAGGAACAGTGGCCACTCTTCCGGATCGCTGTGAACCGTTGGTAGTTCTTTCGGGAGCACTTTGCGTCGATGATGGTCCAGAGATGAATGTTATATCATTGATGTTGAAGTTGTTTTGTGAAATGACTGCGCCACCTTCGGATAATATTTGATATTTCCTTTGCAAATAACGCTGGTGTAATTTCCTTTCTTCTTCTAACAATTCCATCTGTAATTCTTTTTGCTGATGTAAAACTTCAAATCTGTTTGGCAGTGACGCCTGGTTAACCGTTGTTCGTTGGAATGTATGTTGCGGTGGATTTGGTGTCATGTTTGAAGGCTCATGTTGCAATGATAATTTTTTCGTTAAATGTTGATAATCATTTTGCGATGTTTCTGGAAGTATACTTGGAAATGTTCCAGGGATGGCGCGAACAGCTTGAATCGTGGACCATGTACTCATTATAAGTGTTTGTATGTACATGTATGTGCATGGTATATTAACTGAAGAGCTTGTTGGTACATTAGTAAATGATACGTTACCGCTACTTGGCAAATATGAATTTCTACATCGATCTTCAAGTAACTACGTTGTCATTGTAGGAGCTGAATGAAGTTCAACATCAGGTATGGAAGCACTTCCTATAGGTGCAGACTTTGCGCCTATTGTTGTCTGTTGCTTGTTCACTTGGTTTTCTTTGGTTGTTACCTTTGAGTTGGTTGGTGGAGATGATGATGCTTGCGGTTGCGTTACGCATTCGGTCATTAGGTTAATATTAAACGGTTCGGTCGAAGCAGCAGCAACGCTGTTAGTGGTTGTTGTTGATCGTGGATTAAGCAATATTCGCAGCTCCAATTGTCATCAGCTACACCATCGTTAACCCCGACACATTCGTAATGAAACCACTAGTCACAATTATCGCACTGCACCATGCGGACTTTTTCCCCTTCATTGCACATAAGACAAACTGAAGACGTGCTATTTTTTTGCTTCTTTTCGGAGGCATTTCAAATGCGATTTAAAACAATTTTAAAGATTTGTTGGAGTCGAAGCAGTCCAAAAAGTGTTTATTTAAAGTCGATAGTATGCACGCACGTTTGCTTTAAAATTGTTATCTTGCTTCCACACTACAAACTCTTCGACTGACTCATTTGCCCGCCAATCGCCTATATCTTACCCTCAATTTTTTTTAATTCTACATAGGTACTGTTAGAACGATGTTATAAACAACATGATATTGATACAGGGTGACATGAACTCAAATAATACATAAGAATACTCGTATGTGCGTATACAGGATATGCTTTCCTATTATATTTATAAAATTAACAAGCATATATAAGAATCGGCGGTAACAGTCCACAATTAAAAGAGTTGTAATTTTGGTGCCTGGAATAATTATACATTATGCCATTGCCTAAATAATGAATTATTTCTTGTGGTGGTTGCAAGTTGCCAAAACTATCAAAATATTCTACGTGATTTTCATCTTTTCTATTGTAAATGCTACCCAATGTGTGCCAGGCCCTGTAGATATGTCCAAATTGACAATCCCACATTCCGCTTCAAGTGGACGTTTTGGGAGCGCGTCACGCATGAAAACACCCCTAACATTTGGTAAATCGCTTGCAAATTTCCTTAAATCAACATCAGTAAGAGCTCGTTTGGGTAGCATTTTTAATAGTTTTTTTTGGATTTGGACTCAAATATAATCCATATCCCTTCTTATAGGGTTTAAGATATAAACCTTTTCCCAGAGCTATAGCCTCCATATTTTTATCATGGCGATTCGATTCCTCGAATTGTTTTTTGGCCCCTTTTGCCTCATTTACAACTTGTGCTCCACCAGCTGACAAGCTTCCAATGGCCCCCAGAGCAGTCAATATTGGTATCAAAGGTAAGAAGCCCCCTATTTTAGGTATAGGTATTATTCGGGGGACATTTATTGATAACCTTTTTTTTTTCCTTAAATTATTTTTTTACAACTTTATTTGCAATTTTTATTGCATTCTCTATATCCTCTGGTTTTTTTTGATTTAAGAGTTTTGTTGTTGCCCTTATGGTCTGGTCTTATCGAAAAGATTCTTTCCACATTGAGATTTTTTTCTTCCGATCCCCATCCCAAATTTAACTTTTGCTTTCATTGCATTCGTAACAAACCATGCATTTGCACGTTCACCTACGCTACTATTAGTATACTTAAGTCTTGCCTCAGCTTTGTCAGCCAACACTTGATCGGCTATGTGTCGTTTATTTATATCGTTAGTTTGAGAATAGATAATATCATGTTGTCTGCACGCACTATCTAATGGGTTAATTCCCTGATCACCTCTAGCAAGCCGTCTTTTTAATTTAGGCCCACAAAATTGATATCCGGGTAAATGAATTTCCACAGGTAATGAGTTAATTAATTTGTTAATTAGTCCCTTCCCAGAGGCTGCTTTTATTATCATTTTATTTTGATTATCTATCTTATCACTTAAAAAGCTTCCTTAACACTGTGAGCGATTGAATAAAGGAATGCACTTTTAATAGGTTCTTGTCAGTTGTCAAAATGCATTTTATCAAACAACATAAGAGTATATCAATACGAAATATAGATTTTTCTACCGGAAATTTAGGTAAAAAAAAGTCCAGCTCATTGTTACCCAATTCGATAAGAGCCCTAATTGTTGGCTCATCAAATTGCGGAAAGACTAATATAATGATCAATTTAATAGAGAGTCCGAATGGGCTCAAATTTAAAAATATTTATCTATACTCAAAATCTACATCCCAACCGAAATATAAATATTTACAAGAATTAATTAAAGCAATTAAAGGTATGGAATTTTTCCCTTTCACCGCATGTGATGTCGCATGTGAGAAACAAAACCATATAAGATCATATTTCTATATGGGGCGACATAAGAATATCGACAGTTTCTACTTATGCCAAACGTATACGCGGATTCCAAAACATTTGGTGGGAGACAATGCAAATTTGATCATTGTGCTTAAGCAAGATGATTTAAATATGCGGCATATATACAATGATCATGTGGGTGCCGACGACATGTCTTTTGAAATATTTATGCATTTATGTAGCAGGTGCTGGCAAGATAAAAATGGATTCCTCGTCATAAGCAAAGATGACAATATTGATTGTGGTCGTTATAGGAAAGCTTTTGACGTTTTTATAATAAAATTATAAAATGTGAGTTACACACTATCATCTAATCAGTATTCTGTAAGATTGCAACTCACTCAAATATGAATATGAATGAGAAAATAATTAAAGATATTGTTAATACTCGAAAAATATTAAGAAAGAAATTTCGAGATATAAATCTGGGGGAAGCTGATACGCGAAACTATCAAGAGACTTCATTAAAATCCATCGCTAAGCCGCTCAAGGAACTAGTTGAAGAAACAAAGACTTTAAAGAAGGAACGAAAACCGAACACATACCTTAATAAAAATAATAAAGTACAATAGAAACAAGTACTCCATTGAAATCGAGTATGGGCAAACTTTTCAATGATACAAGTACTCTTCATAGTAGTAGTTATGCTGCTGATGCCGATGCTGCTGTTGAGGATGAAGATGATGATGCTGATGACAATGATGAATATATGTCATTTTCACAAGCAGACGATGGAAAACCCTTTGTCGATCTTACAACGTTGGAAAAGGCAGGCAAATTAGATAAGTTATATGGGCCATATCGGGATGTTAATGACAAATGGAAATTTGGTAATACAGCGCTTGAGTTGAATAATGATAAAATTTCTATTGCTAACCGGAGTTGGTCTAAGACACCTGGACTCTTTGAGCTGATCTTTTATAAAGTTCCAAAAAAATATGATGATGCAGATTTGCAAACTTATAGAGAGTTAGTTGACACTAACAAATGCACATAAACGTAACCATAGTGCTACTGAACAACTAAAAGGTACTAAGGCATACAAATATATTAGAATAATTAAAAAATTATTTGTTAAAAACGTGTAAAAAGACCGCTTCACAATCAGCTGGTCATACAAATCATAATAGTTAAATAATGTCGATTATTGAAGAGTTGCGCAAAGAGATTATAATTGTGTAAATATGAAGTCAAATAGATCAATTTCAAAATGGTTATTGACAAGTTTGGACGTTCCTCCTATTGCAATCAAAACGAAAGGTATTCCAGAAGATTTATTTCAAAAGTCGGAGGCTTTCAATTAGACAGCGATGCACATATAAATATTAGTTTGAAGCGTATTGAAAATCTTGGTAGTCCTATAGCAAGCAGTGATGCCACAAATAAATTATTTGTTGACAATTGACATGAAAATAAATGAACTATATTCAAAACTTAGAAATGAAAACAGAAAACATTGTTTAATATTAATCAGGACATTGATATAATATATGAACAACTTAAGAGTATACAGAAAACAGTTGAAGAAAACATTAAGGTTCATACATTTTATATTGATGAAAAGGTTCATGCAATCGAGGATATTTTATTTCAACAGATTATAAAACCCACCCCATTTGAGCACAACATAATCATTTCGATGACGAAAGTGAGAAGACGATTGGTGCATTAACTTCACCGTCAAGCTCGTAAATCTTTTAAACGGCGGAGGGTAATAACAAAAGGAATAGATGACTTTTGGCAGGCTGATCTTGTAGAAATGGGGAACTATTCCAGTTACGTGCTGACTGTTATAGATACATTTTCAAAATTTGCCTGGATAGTGCCATTGAAAAATAAAAGTGCTCCTCTTGTGACTAATGCTATGGAAGGTGTATTCAAGTTGGGGCGAAAACCAAAAAATTTACAAACTGATGATGGCAGGGAATTCTTTAACAATGAATTGAAAAATTTAACTATAAAATATGACATTAGGCATTATTCAACACAAAGTGTACTAAAGGCATCAATAGTTGAACAATTTAATAGAACTTTAAAGGGAATGATTTGGAAATAGTTCAGTTACCGGGGATCATATCGATGGGTTGACATATGCAAAACCTTAATTGATAATTATAACAACAAAAAAAATTAAAATGGCGCCAGTTAATGTTAATTCTTCCAATGAAAATCTTTATTGAAAACTGTCTACAATCATTTGAAAATATTCAATGAGCCCAAATTCCATGTTGGCAATAATGTACGAATAAGTAAATATAAACATACTATTGAAAAGGGACACACCCCCAATTGGTCGACAGAGATCTTTCAAATCAAAACCATACAAAATACAAATCCGGTTACATATATTCTGAAAGACTATGACGGTAAATCAATAAAAGGTGCATTTTATGAACGCGAACTACAAAAAACTACAAAAAAAAATATCCAGACGTTTATCTTGTAGAAACGGTTTTAAAAGTCAAAGGAAACAGAGTTTTTGTAAAGTGGTTAGGATTTTCGCACCAGCATAACTCCTGGATTAATAAACGTGATGCCTTGTAATGAAATTTAATCAATCAATAAAAATAATTTTCTAACACATAATGAGTTTCATTTCATTGTTGACTTTCATCATGTCAATAGCTCTTACATTAAGCGGGAACTCATCTCTTCTTACTGCGGATTATTTTCCACCAATTAATTTAAATAAGAATTATGTGTGCGGATTGATCGATTTTCATACATATAACTCTGTACCAAATGTTGATATAGATAATAATTTATTTCACATAAACGATTTGGTTATTGAAATTCCAGTCGGTTCATATGAGTTCGATGATATTGCCGAATACTTACAGGGAAAATATAAAGAAAAGAATCCGAATGGAAAACTTGTAATTGAGGCAAACTATAATAGGCTTGAGACAGAAATAAACAGTACGGACAAAATTTATTTTAATAAAGAACGATCGATTGGATCACTACTGGGGTTCAGTGAAAGAATATTGGAGGCAAATCAAAAACATACATCAGATCAACAAATAAATATTACAAAAGTTCACGTTTTACGTGTGGAATGTAATATTGTAACTGGATCATATATTAACAATTCGCCAGCACATACAATCCATGAATTTTCATTGAGTGTCAGTCCAGAGTATAAAATTGATGAGAACCCAACAAATGTCATTTATTTCCCCATCAGCACTCAACAAATAAGCACGATTGCAATTCGAGTTGTTGATCTAAAGGGCAACTTAATCAATTTTCGTGGTGAAAGAGTAACGCTCAGACTCCACTTAAAACCGTTGGATCAATGATTATTTACAATAAAAATATCTCAGGAGTGACATCACCAGTCACGACTATACTAACAGTCAAACAAAAAGGACTTAAAACACCTCATGAGAGATTAGTACCAATATCGGTAGCTAATAAACAATACCTTAAATAAATAGGTTTACAATTGAAAAAAAAATTAAAGAACAAAATATGAGTGAAATACTAAACATCGTACAACATCCAATTTCTGACAAAAGCATTATAAGAAAGGAATTTCGTAGTTACATATCATATTTGCAAGCATTTAAAAGTAGTGATGAAATTCGTATATCTATTCAGAACCAAGATATTTTCATATTACCTAGCGAAAGCTATATTAATATTGAGGGATTTGCCACTCTAGATAATGGGACAGTTTCATCGAATATTAAATTGAAAAACAATTGCGGAGCATATTTATTCGATGAAATTCGTTATGAAATTAATGGATTTGAAATTGATCGAACACGACATTTAGGCGTAACTACAACACTAAAAAACTATGCCTCTCTCAATAAGGATGAGGGCCTGATGTTAAAAAATGCCGGATGGTCTAAATCTGATGATATCGATTTAACAATCGGGCATTTTAATTTTTGTGTACCCCTTAAATCGTTAATGGGTTTTGCCTAAGACTATAATCGAATTATTGTAAACTCTGAACATGAGTTGATTTTATTACGTTCAAAGACTAATCAAAATGTTGTAAGCTCAACAGATTTAAAAGAAAAAGTACAGCTAAATATAAACAATATCACCTGGAAAGTTCCTCATATACAATACAATTGGCTGATACTTCGAAACTGAACATTTTCAAAACAATCAAAAGTGAAACGCCCATAACATTAGCATTTCGTAGTTGGGATTGTCATTTCAACCCAACTCTAACTCAGGGAATGCATCACTCGAGGAATGTTAAACTTTCACAACAAAATGAAACGCCTCGCTTTATATTATAAGCGTTACAAATTGAGGGCAAGTTTAAACATTGCGATGTAACGGATGCTAAAGTCCATCTCAACTCAGAGACATATCCATATGATGACCTTAATCTTAAATTTGATTGTGATCGTTATGGCGTTTTATATGAAATGTATGCAAAATTTCAACAAGGCTATTACTTGGTGAATCCAAAACCTCTTCTTACACGTGATGAATTCAAGAGAATTGCCCCAATTATTGTTTTTGATTGAATGATTTGAATTGAATCACATCAGAATGAGGCAATCAAAACCGGACCAATTGACATAAGAATTGAATTCAAGCCATCAAAAATCTTCCAACTAATACAGTTGCATATTATGTACTCATACATGATCGAATAATAAAATATACTCCACTTACCGGTGAAATCAAGAGAATTATTTCAAATAAGAAACTCTATAAATTCTATCAATTGAGAAGCAATCACTCTATCAGTATGTAACAAACATACCTTCACATAGACATGACTGGAAAAGCAATAATTACTTTAGACTTTGAAGGATTTAAGGGAAACAATAATGTGTTCATTATAAAGGAGCTGGCTATTACTTTTAATTCTTGTGAGTTTCAAATTTTTTAATTAAGCAGCCGTATAAGTTCAGAAATTTATCTATGAAATATCAAAAACAAGCAAATTGGTTGACGAAAAATTATCATGGTTTAGCATGGGACGATGGATCTGTATCTTTTAAAAGTGTCATAAAGTTTCTACAAGAAAATCTAAAAAAGTGTGACGTTTACGTCAAGGGAGCCGAAAAAAATACATGGGTTGAAAAGTTTCTTCAAAAGACTGCAATTAATTTAAATAATCTCGGATGTGATAGTTTGAAATCTTTAAATATAAGGTGACCAACTATTTTTTGTTCAAAAAGAGTTCACTTTGCAAGTATTTCATAGGTGAAAAAAAAAGAAGAAAAAACGATAAAAACTTTATTTTCTTTTAAAAACATATTTTTCTTCGGAGTGGATTTTTTTTTTCTAAATGAGGATGTTCGTCTAATAATGTAGTCACATCCGAACAACTTTCATTTTATTTATTATATATTAAATTTGACTGTTAAGACGGCAGATAATGTTTTTACAGAAAGTTGCGACTTCTCACTGCTCCAATAATCATTCCCTAGTGAAAATACCCTTTCAACAGCAGCATTAGTGCCTGGACAACATAAGAAAATTTCTATTAAAACTTTTAAATTTTCATGTGGGATATGTTCTACTCTAAAATGCCGAAAGATTTCTACCCATCTTTTGTAAAGTTCTATTTTCTCATCGTTCCATTTCTTCAATTTTTCTTCATTTAAATATAAATTTACTCTTCGAATTTCTTCAAAGAGAAAATTGTCATTAATAACAATATCTTTTACTTCCTTCATTACAAATTCGACTGCTGAAGAAACTTCTTTCCATTCAATTTTACTATTTGAATCCATTTGAAACAATTTAATGCTCTAAAGTTCACTATCCATTCTTCGATATATTCATAGCAAACAATTTTAACTTCTTTTAAAAATTCATTTTTTATTCCGGGATTGGAATCTTCCAAAACGGTCAGTTTATTCTTTAGAATTAGTGGTAAAAATCCATCATTAAATCTTGATTTACATTGCAGTATGAAATCGTTTAATATAATACAAACTTCTGCTGCTGAAATTTTATCTCCTTCAATTTGTAGAGTAATTTTATGAAACAACGACGCCTGACTGTGAATAAAATAAAGCATAGGTTCCTGACATATCGTTTTGAAAGAATTTCTTCAAAATTGTAGGACATTTGTCAAGGCTTAAAAAATATGAACGTAGTGGATAACTGCAAAACGCGTTCTAATGCTGGAGTTAAAGCAAGCCATCTGACTTTGGAATAACCAAGCAGTTTTTTTATATTGAACACCAGCCTCTTCACAAAATTCTTTCAAACTTGCTACCCATTTTGTAAACCGATTGAAATATAAATATATATTTGTATTAATTACTTCCACATTCCATTGATGGCATTTGATATAATATGAGCATTACAACCAATTCCCAAAATATTTCGTTTCAGAAGATCTTGTAATTTTGTGTACACATTATTGACACCTTTACGGGTGCGTCCTCCAAAATTAGTATTTGTGTTATCAGCCGAGTGCGCCAAAATTTTCTTATTCAAATTGTTGTCTGTTATAACTCGAAATAAGTGATTAGACAAAATGTCTGATGTTTACCCTTCGATTGATTCCAAATTTAAAATCTTAATTTGAATACCGTTCTTAATATCGAAATACCTTACTAAAATTGGATAAAGTTTTATTTCATTGTGACTTGATGCGTCTGATAGAATAGATATATATGATACAGAATCCAGATTTTCTGATAGCATTTTCTTGCAGTATTCATTAAATACGCTGGTTACGATAGACTCACATTTTGTTCGCGCACAAGAAAATTTTTCGTCACAATTTTTTTTTAATAATTTAGTAATGCAGACCATGCGAAAACTTTGATTATGGATTATTGTGTGAAAAGCGAAAGTAAGTCAAACGGCCTTGAAGTCAAACGACCTTGAAGTCAAAAACGACCTTGAAGTCAAAAACGACTTTGAAGTCAAACTACCTTGAAATCAAGTGACCTTGAAGTCAAAATGGCCTTGAAGTCAAAACGACCTTAATTTCAAACGACCATGAAGTCAAACGACCTCGAAGTCAAACGAACTTGAAGTCAAAAACGACCTTGAAGTGAAACGGCCTTGAAGTCAAGACGACCTTGAACGGTGATGACTCATTTGTGACGCATTTCGACAGAATTGGGCGACAGAATATCTTTACCGATGATCATATCTGATGACATCCAAAAGTCTGATACGACGTGCCAGTTTACATAAAAACAATTGGAGTCGATGTAGATAGTCGTCGGGAATGCACCAAGTGTCTGATTAGAATTTTGCCCAAATCCTTGTAGAACTATTCCTGGATGAGTAAGTTCGGCGGCAGATCGGAACCGATCGTATACTGAGTGCATCCAGATGGTGACGTCACTACCAGTTTCAACAAGCGCCGAAACTTCGATATCACCTATCCCCGCGGTCGTGTCAATTCTGATTGTTGTGTCCTGCGATGTTTGGTACTTTGATGCAATTAGTCTGATTTTCTCTACCTGCGTTTGCATTTCCCGGATAGTTCCTGCCGATGTGCATAAAATCATTGCAGCGAAGGCACCGAGTTCCCTTACCCTTGTGTGAACGCGCTAGATGTGAGCGGGCACCACAGTTTTGACATCGCTGTTATTTCCCTAGCCAGGCGTTTTCACTTCCAGGTGTTGAAATTGGAAGTTGGTTTCCAGCACAGCCACTTACTTGGATAGATTCGTAGACTTCCTTTTAATCCTTTTATTGACTGCGCCCCGAAAAATACTGCCTTACGATGCGGGGCATCCCTCATACCCGCCACCACGTATGCTATCTGCGACCGTTCATCTACCCTTTATAAACTATCTGCATCTTTTATACAGGTACTCAAAATAGGTTTCGCACTCTGCTTTCATACTCATCCTGAGCATGTTATGTATTTCTATGCTAGCGAGAGGTGAGGTGAGAGGTGAGAGGTGAGGAGATTCCGCCTTCAGTTTTTCGATCAAGGTATTATGATTTTTTATTTCTGGGGTGGTCTCGACAAAGAGTTACGCAACACCTGTTATTAATTTGCGAGAGTAAATTAATTTCTCCACATTGTTCCAAGCACATGTGGTTGCAATCTCCTCGACATTTTTCGCATAGAATAGTGTTCACATTAGTGGAAGCACACTTGAATTTTTGACAAGTGTAACGCATGAATCGGGTCATTTTCATTCAGTCGCCTTCGTCCAAGTAGTCATTTTTGCAAGCCAAATGAACTTGTTTGGCCAACAGTCACGAATAAATGAAGAAAAACTGTCAAAAATGGAATGAATTTAGAATGTAACGGTTTGCTTCACCCGAAAATCCAAATTGAAGATGGACTTTCTGTGCAAGCAACCCTTCTCGTTTCCACTTATTAAAAATCGTTCCCTCTCTTTCAAGCAATTTGGTGCGCTTCCACCAATCTGAACAGGCACTAAAGTTAATACTACGGCTCATCTTTATTGCCTGTTGTTCGCGGCGTTATGATCGAACGAAAATATATGTTAAATTGTATATGTTAGTACAATTAATAAAAAACGTACATTGGTTCAGGAACTAATTTATTGGACGAATAAATAAAATGCACTTGTGTAAATGTTCCTTGTTTGATGGTTATTGGAAGTTATATGTAAAACTAATTGTAGAATGTTCTTTGTTATAATGATCTTTGTTTGAGTTATATGTAAAACTAATTGGATGTAATGTTCGATTCTTTGTTCTGTAATTATGTGACCACGTTATAATGTGCCTTGGTTGGCAGTTTGTGTAATAATAATTTATTGTACCTTGGGTTGCTTGATGCAAACCCTCGGTCAGCTGGTTTCCAGCTTTGTTATGTACAATATATGTTGCGAAACATTATGTGTTTGGATTGGGTTGATGACCCATATCCCTAGTGCTTCTATACAATTCAATGTTGCTGCAGCTTGATGTTGACAAGGCTGCAGTTGTAGACTTTCTTTGGCGATATGATTGTGAACTTACCTTGCACATTTGACAGTTCACGTTTTGTTTACAAGTGTGATGTGGTGTGAAAGTTAAAGTGTTTTAATTTTTATATTTTGTGATTTTTTATATTTGTGTTTGATTAAAATATGATTGTTTGTGAGATGTGTTAAATTGAGGTGGGCATGTGCGTTTTACCATTTGGTAGAGCATTCTGCCGCCATGCCACCTCAATTTATATATTTCCAAACATGAACCTCAAATGTGCAAGGTGTTTGTGTTGAGTGTTGTTTTGTTGTGCAGCAACACCTGTATTTGTTTTGATTTGCGATTTGCGCTCCACGTCACTACCCTCTACACACTGCTCCTGTAGAACTTTCTATTTTGGCTATTCGATTGAATTCTCCCTAATTCGACTGTTCTCCTGTAATAATTTCTGCCCAGCAAAGTCTCTGTCACTTTTGCTACAGTCTCCTTCTGATGAAACTTCCTCGATGATTTCTCCACTTAATTTGATAATATCTTGTTCTCTGATGGTATCCCTAATAAGCCGTTAGACTAACTAACTTTTGACTCGGTAGTGAGTAGATAATTAAACTTCGCAACTTATAGAGTGCGCGTAACCGAACTGTCGCACAGTCCTTTAGCAAATGTTCTATTCGATGACACTATTCATGACTGTACTGACTTCTTCCTTATTGCAATTTCAAATGTCTCACTACCGCTACTAATATT
Organism: Merodon equestris; assembly: GCA_958301585.1. NCBI lineage: Eukaryota > Metazoa > Arthropoda > Insecta > Diptera > Syrphidae > Merodon > Merodon equestris. Next base: position 94,759,321 of record OY284413.1, read on the forward strand.
TCTTTATATATAAAAATTTTGTGGTGCGAGTATTATTTTTTGTTTGTCTCCGTCACCGTTGTCTTAAGTGTTGTTGTTGTATGACCTAATATCGTTGCTGCTCTTGCATATGCTTTACCGTCGCTATTTGTTACCGATGCCGTACTAGAATCACCTAATATCGTTGCTGTTGTTGTATACGCTTTGCCGTCGCTCGCTGTCTCCGTTGCCGTTGTTTTAAGTGTTGTTGTTGTATGACCCAATATCGTTGCTGCTTTTTGTATGCTTTGCCATTGCTTTTCATTTATCCCTTCCTTTCGTGTTGATTTTTGTGCTTACAATTATGTATTTTCTTTTCTCCATCCTACTTCTGACACCAAAAATTTTAGTTTTTTAAATATTCAAACTTGACGATTTCTCTTCCACGGCGCTTCACTGAAGACTGCCTTCTTTCATCTCTTCTCTTGTACATGTACATATATATATATGTACGTAGTGTTGTATCATGATGGTTAATTTGGTATATGTATATGTTTTGTGTTGTGTTGGGTGTCGAGGGTGGAGAGGATCATGCCCGGAATAAAAACGCAGGTGTTTTTCTATATAGATTCGCAAACTTTATTTTATCAAACTAAAGAAATTTTTATGTAATTATTGTTAAACAAAAAAGAAAAAGAATTGTAGGATGACCGTGTAAAAACAAACTGTACGTGAGGTTCCTTGCTCCCCCCCCTTATATATAATTTTTTAAGGGACGGTTATTCCATTTCTTTATACAATACTATTTCTATTTCTTTCCATTTTTGTGGTATTGTTTGTAATGTAACAGCGATAATAACCTCTTTTATTCTAGAAGTCGTCGAGTTTATTAAAAGTTCAAAAATATCCCGTTATATTTCAGTACATGGTCATGGAACTTAATCAAGTTTTCTTTACTCTCTGACTTATGTTCAGAAACCTTATGCTTCATTTCATGCGGGCGTGTGTTGTCTAGAAATGTATAGGTCATCAAATGACTAACTAAACTGAACATAACTGAAAGACTGAAAAATAGTATAGGAGTGGTGCTGTTTAATGGTTGGCACCAAAATCTCCTTTATTACTTATTCATACTCTGGGCGTATTACTCCATTAACAAACTGCTAAAAGCCCAAAACGTAAGAAGAAAAGCATATCCAAATCATTTAGCTTTTACCCCTGCTCTTATATGGAGAGTATTCTTAAAGCGAACTTTCATGCTAATTCCTTTTAATACACTTACCGTTTTCTCGGTTAGTTTGCATTTTTGCGCTGAGCCTTTCCTAACCAATGTATATTTGTATTTTCATCAGTTTCAGATAGTATTTTGGTGTGAAACTATACAGTATTTTTATCATATGCTATCGCAAAAATACTCTCAGAAAAAAACGTCGGATTTACTCAAATTTGGCAAAATGAAACTTAACTCAGTTCCAATTCATTGACTTAATTAAAAAATGCCACAACCAGCATGATTACCGAATATTTTGCTTCAACTTCAGCTCGGTGCAGGGACGGATTAAGAATATCACTGCAGCGATACCTCTCGCTTGTCGTAAAAGGCGACTAAAACAAAGGTAAACAAAAATCACATCTAGGCAATTTAGAAAACACCAAGGTGAACCTAGGGACATGCAAATTAGTGGGTTGACACGACTGGAGATCACCGGTGTAAGAGGTGTAAGATCAAACAAAAAAATCTGGAGCATGCCAGTGTCGAAAAAAAAAAAAAAAAAAAAAAAGCAGGCCGAAAAACAATTGGTGCAAACAAATGCAAAAACACCTGGCCTCAGCGATGAAGTAATCCCAAACTGGGAAGCCTGCCGCTACTTTCTGAGGTCAAACCGGCGGACCCCACAAGCGGACCAGTAGGAATGCAGTTAAGTGGGAAGGTTATGGTCCTACACTTCTGACCATAACAACGCCCGAAAAAGGAAAAGAAGAAGAAGAACTTCAGCTCGGTAAGAAAACTTCAGGACATTTTGGATTCACTAAGAATACTTCAAACACTACGATTTTATAAACATGGACGAGATCCTCATGCATGTTAGAGGCGTGACAGTGAATCTATTAGGTTGAGTTATTCCGAGCCTTACGCTACAAAATAAAAGTTCAGTTCTTTGTTTTTATATGTACGGTATAAGTTTCGTATGGAAAGAAATCAGAAATACTTTGGTCAAGTAGTTTGGTCAAAAAGTTTGCACTTACTCAAGAACAGCATTGAGTGCCTTGTGAATTTCACAGGGAAGTAGCTGCCTTGAACAATAACGTTCTTATCCACGAAATGAATGTGACGAAAAAAACTCAAAAAACAAGATAAACCTAAAGATATACATAAAAGCTCTACTTTTCAGTATAAGGACAACTGGTTTCAACATTGGAACCATTAAACCCATTGCCCTAGCAACTTTCCTTCCATATTGCATAGAGGAACAGAATATGTTGTACGATTGAAGTACGAATACCGACGCCAAACATGAAACCTAGTTTTCTGTAATACATAAAAGATCTCCAAATAAATAGACAAGCTATAACCAGAACCAGAGTCTACAGATCACTTCAATTGTACACAACAATACGTATGACCATTCACACAATTTTTCAGCAATGAATAATAGCCCTTTTCAAGTGAACACCGAAAGATTAATAGATTAATTAAACATAAAAACATCATCTACTACAAACCACAGAACCCATGGAGTTAAGTACAACTAGATCAGATGATGTTATATCCAACGCTATGTTATTAAATTATTGATGAAACGCCAAAGCAATTCTTTAGTCCCCAACTTAAAATCGCACTAGGTCTACCAGATCCAAAATATTGGTGAACAGAAGTAGGACTTGGACAAACGCTACGAACAAGAACTAGAAACTATGCAAGTACTGAAGAACTTACATCCTCGTACTACTGCCTCGGCATTAAGACGTTGAAAAGCGAACTGCTCATAACTCTCAGTCCTAGGACTCCACTCTTGTTCAAACCAACTTTAACTCTGGTAAACACGTGATTCGTCTAAATAGTAAAACCATTGTCAAGAACCAATAAATATATAAGGCCCGGTGCACACATGCGGTTTTTTGACGCACGGTGACGCAATTGTTCAGTTCACACATGCGGGATTTTCCCGCAGGTCTTAATCCGCAGTTTGCGTTCGGCTTGCAGCAATAGAGGTTTACAAAAAGAAACGAGCAATTTTCGCTTACTTAGTGTATAAAAACTATGTTTTTAAAAAGAAACGACCGTATTGGGTACCATTGGTTGACCATCGGCTAACAAAAGTATTATTTTATACTTCATTTACAAATAAGAGAGAAAATTCTCGAAAGTTTTTTAATTATTTTCGAATGAGTGTACATTTTTTTTTGCCTTGTCGTCTTTCATGCCGCTCTTTTCTTTTGCCGGTCATGGTATTCCTCGGAAGCAAAATTCCATATTTGTGGGAATTTTTTTATCTCCTCGATAAATAATTCTATAATACATCAAATTCTTCCATATTTGACGTTTTTATTAAAATCGAAATTAATTCGCGGTAAAATGACGCATGTGTGTACTGCACAAAACTGCCGTGACGCTACGGTGCCTCAGAAACTTGCGAGTCTTTTTGCCCGCAAGAATAGAGCACGGTGACCCAGCGTCACCTCAAGTGCGTGTGCACCACTCAAATTATTTGTGAGAACTGTAAGACGCAAATGCGGTGCCTCAGCGTCACCTTGCGTCAAAAAACCGCATGTGTGCACCGGGCCTAAAATGAAGACATTATGAGTCGAAATTGCTTTGTTGAACCCAACCTTATAATATAAAATGGAATTTATATACTCGTAGTGAAAGAGGGATATTATGCATTAGAAATCTGCAATGAAGATGAAATATTCCTCTTCGTCAAAATAAGAAATCATATAATACTAACCTCCAGGACATTGGAGGAGATTTGTTTTTCTTAACCTTTTACCACTGGCGTACGTATGAAATTCGTCGCGGAACATTATTCGTACGTATTTCTGTTTTGCGCACGAATTCGTGCTTCTCATTTCTAGTAGTTTCCTACCCGCCAGTGACGCGCGCATAGCGGGAGAGAGCGGACGTGTGGCGCACTTGTTAACAGGTGAGTTCGATCGTCTGACGTACGACATTCGTATGGTCAGTGTTAGTTGTAACTAACAACAAAAGGCGGTGTGGATTCTTTAGACGAAATGTGTGCAAAATACTCTTGTGCAAGAAGGTCTAGACGATGGCAATTAGTCATATTCTTCAGAATTTTGGATGCCGCCGCTGCCTTTATAATATCTAATTATGACACATCAAAACGCATGGAATCTTGAAAGACCTTGGAAGACGTTTAGTAACGCCACACCTAGAGCACAGATATGCTATACCACAACTCTTCTAAATTGTTATCTGTACCATATTTTCGCATCACCTTATATCGTAACTTTTGTTCTATTTTGTCTGCTCGTTTATTTAATGAGCTACCTGTGACTGTCAGAACAATTACAGTATCTGGCGTATTTTTGAAACGGATAAAAGATTGGCTTTTCAGTTGCAATTATGCTGACTTACAATCACTCATTTTTAGATGCTATTTTTTTTAATCTCTATTACTGACATACTGGTCTTTTTTATTTCTCATGCTTACTTATATATATTTTGTATTATTTTTCTCTCTTATTTATTTATCCGTAAGATGTGCAATTCATTTCCTATATGTCACCCCTCATGAACTTAATTATTAAACTAGTATATTTGTACTTTGCAGTGACATTCGACACTATTTTTATTCTTTGTAATTCAAATACAGAATGTCACTTTATTTTCTTATTTATGTGTAATGTGTCTCCTTAGTTTAATACATTTACTTTGTCTAAATAAGAAATGAACTAATAAATACAATACAAAATACTTTCAGATGCCTCAAGGTGGAGAACGTCCATACAACGTTCGAAGAGCTGCTGGAAAGATCCGTTCTTGAGTACAATAGTTCCGTACATTCTGTAACTGGAAAAACGCCAATCGAAATTTTCTTCGGGAAGAGAGTTCACTCAAACCCCGAAAACTTTGAAAAAGACCGCCTAGAAAATGTAGAAAAACTTAGGAAAAAACAACTTACAGACTTAACATTACATAATAAGAAACGACAGCCCATTAAAAACTATAACCCCGGCGACGAAATCTACGTGCAAATTAACAAAAGGTTAGGAACGAAACTATCAGGTAAATTTAAAAGAGAAATAGTTAAAGAAAATAAACACACGACCGTAGTTACTGAGAGTGGGAGAATTGTTCATAAGTCCCACATACGAAACTGATACCGACTATAACTCTACTTTTAGGATATTTCGTTTGTCCATAGTTCTTGGACTTACGGAAATTGAAATCCTCGACTACACGAACCCACAACTGATTGCAATAGAGACCAACAACGCGAAAATACAAACCGGCACTTCCGACTAGTACACGAAATCGACCTTCATGAGTACGATAGTTTAATCAACGACTTAGAAAAAGACATCAAACGGAACATTAATGCTAACCACTCACTGTATCCCTTCCTTTCCTACGAGGTATCTTTAGTCCGCAGTCAAATGAAAAGGCTGTCACCTAGTGTTCGAGGAATATTTACATAATATGTATTTAATAAACATGATTATTAATTATGTCTCGTGTAAACATAAATGTAACTACCCTACCATATTGTAATTTACACTGTATTATCCTTTTACAACTCTCCACTACAACGGTCGTATTGTAATCCCCACTCCAATTCAAATTTATATAAAACGGAAAATTCCGATAATACATTCTTCTTTTTACATCCAATAGCGAATGAAAGATTTTCTTTTCTTATTCTCGACACATAACATGGTCCTTCGAGCAATTAATTAATAAAACACTTGGTGGTTTGTTTGTTGGTGAACTTTTAATTTTGATTAATTTTTATTACACCGATTAAAATAAATCTGATACACGGACAGAGTGAGTTTCTGTAAAGTGCAAAACGGGTTCCCGCGCCGCGCAATTCTTCAAAAAAAAAAAAAATAAAAAATATATATTGGATACCACGATACACTTTATCAACGTAGTACCTATCACCGCTGGACACCGTTCTGCGACACCGTTTGATATTCATCCGCTATACCGTTGACCAACCACCAGCTGAACCGTTGGATAAACGTATTACAAGTTTCTGAACACGTAAGTCGTTCATTACATATTATCATACAGTTTCATACTTCCCCTTTTCAATTTTCGATATGAGCACCACTTTGCGCCTTCAAACAAATTTGCTCAAGCAAATTATACGGGATGCTGAAAACTTTAACAAGCGTTCACCGAAAGAAAGAAGTAGGAATTACATAAACAACAGGATCGCCGTATTGGAAGAAAATTACAAAGCAAGTATTCAACAGAACATCGATGGAGTTTGCTCAAGTGAAAAAGAGGAAGAATTTGAGGAAATATACGATAAAATACGGGACACATATATAGATTATAAAACAGCATTGCTGGATAGCCTGGATAAGTTAGAAGCAATAACAGAAGCTCCGGTAAGTGCTAGGCTAAGTTCTACTACTGATAAGATACGTCTGCCAAAAATAAATTTGCCAACATTTTCGGGAGATTACCAAGCCTGGAAGTCCTTTCATGACCTCTTTGTGTCGCTCATACACACGAACCAGTCATTATCGGAGGTGGAAAAACTCCACTACTTGAAATCAAGTTTGGGGGGCGAGGCTGAACGTCTTCTACAGCACTTAGTCATCGATAACGGCAATTATACTGTAGCGTGGGATATTCTTATATCACGCTATGATCATAAGCGGGTGTTAGTCAACGCGCAACTCAAAGCGTTCTTTGAACAAGACACCATAATCCATGAAGACGCGGCTTCGTTGAAAAAAATGTTGGACAAATCAGTCGAATGCCTACATGCCTTGAAGAATCTCGGCGTTCCAGTGGAACACTGGGACGTTCTTCTCATATTTGTGCTTGTTAAAAAACTCCCAACAATCACACAACAACTGTGGGAAGAAAAGCTAGGGGCAGACAAAGAGCTTCCGGAATTTAAAACATTCTGCACATTCCTTGAAACTCGATTCAGGACATTGGAGGCAGTTCATGTTCAACAAGGAACGAGTTGCTCCAAAGTCACTAAGGCACCTTTAGCAAAACCCAAGGCTTTCCATGTGAAGCAGGGCCAGAGGGAACGGTTTAGTTGCAAGGTGTGCAACAAAGGCGCCCATTCACTCCGGACTTGCAACAAATTTCTAAAAACGGATATTGCCTCGCGTATGAGTATTGTTAAACAGGTCAGGATTTGTGAAAACTGCCTAGCGTACAGCCATGAGACTTAACAAAACTGAACATTTTCAAAACAATCAAAAGTGAAACGCCCATAACATTAGCATTTCGTAGTTTGGATTGTCATTTCAACCCAACTCTAACTCAGGGAATGCATCACTCGAGGAATGTTAAACTTTCACAACAAAATGAAACGCCTCGCTTTATATTATAAGCGTTACAAATTGAGGGCAAGTTTAAACATTGCGATGTAACGGATGCTAAAGTCCATCTCAACTCAGAGACATATCCATATGATGACCTTAATCTTAAATTTGATTGTGATCGTTATGACGTTTTATATGAAATGTATGAAAAATTTCAACAAGGCTATTACTTGGTGAATCCAAAACCTCTTCTTACACGTGATGAATTCAAGAGAATTGCCCCAATTATTGTTTTTGATGTATCACATCAGAATGAGGCAATCAAAACCGGACCAATTGACATAAGAATTGAATTCAAGCCATCAAAAATCTTCCAACTAATACAGTTGCATATTGTGTACTCATACATGATCGAATAATATAATATACTCCACTTACCGGTGAAATCAAGAGAATTATTTCAAATAAGAAACTCTATAAATTCTATCAATTGAGAAGCAATCACTCTATCAGTAACATACATACCTTCACATAGACATGACTGGAAAAGCAATAATCACTTTAGACTTTGAAGGATTTAAGGGAAACAATAATGTGTTCATTATAAAGGAGCTGGCTATTACTTTTAATTCTTGGGAGTTTCAAATTTTTTAATTAAGCAGCCGTATAAGTTCAGAAATTTATCTATGAAATATCAAAAACAAGCAAATTGGTTGACGAAAAATTATCATGGTTTAGCATGGGACGATGGATCTGTATCTTTTAAAAGTGTCATAAAGTTTCTACAAGAAAATCTAAAAAAGTGTGACGTTTACTTCAAGGGAGCCGAAAAAAATACATGGGTTGAAAAGTTTCTTCAAAAGACTGCAATTAATTTAAATAATCTCGGATGCGATAGTTTGAAATCTTTAAATATAAGGTGACCAACTATTTTTTGTTCAAAAAGAGTTCACTTTGCAAGTATTTCATAGGTGAAAAAAAAAGAAGAAAAAACGATAAAAACTTTATTTTCTTTTAAAAACATATTTTTCTTCGGAGTGGATTTTTTTTTTTCTAAATGAGGATGTTCGTCTAATAATGTAGTCACATCCGAACAACTTTCATTTTATTTATTATATATTAAATTTGACTGTTAAGACGGCAGATAATGTTTTTACAGAAAGTTGCGACTTCTCACTGCTCCAATAATCATTCCCTAGTGAAAATACCCTTTCAACAGCAGCATTAGTGCCTGGACAACATAAGAAAATTTCTATTAAAACTTTTAAATTTTCATGTGGGATATGTTCTACTCTAAAATGCCGAAAGATTTCTACCCATCTTTTGTCAAGTTCTATTTTCTCATCGTTCCATTTCTTCAATTTTTCTTCATTTAAATATAAATTTACTCTTCGAATTTCTTCAAAGAGAAAATTGTCATTAATAACAATATCTTTTACTTCCTTCATTACAAATTCGACTGCTGAAGAAACTTCTTTTCATTCAATTTTACTATTTGAATCCATTTGAAACAATTTAATGCTCTAAAGTTCACTATCCATTCTTCGATATATTCATAGCAAACAATTTTAACTTCTTTTAAAAATTCATTTTTTATTCCGGGATTGGAATCTTCCAAAACGGTCAGTTTATTCTTTAGAATTAGTGGTAAAAATCCATTATTAAATCTTGATTTACATTGCAGTATGAAATCGTTTAATATAATACAAACTTCTGCTGCTGAAATTTTATCTCCTTCAATTTGTAGAGTAATTTTATGAAACAACGACGCCTGACTGTGAATAAAATAAAGCATAGGTTCCTGACATATCGTTTTGAAAGAATTTCTTCAAAATTGTAGGACATTTGTCAAGGCTTAAAAAATATGAACGTAGTGGATAACTGCAAAACGCGTTCTAATGCTGGAGTTAAAGCAAGCCATCTGACTTTGGAATAACCAAGCAGTTTTTTTATATTGAACACCAGCCTCTTCACAAAATTCTTTCAAACTTGCTACCCATTTTGTAAACCGATTGAAATATAAATATATATTTGTATTAATTACTTCCACATCTATTGACATTGAACTTGATGCTGTATTGATGGCATTTGATATAATGTGAGCATTACAACCAATTCCCAAAATATTTCGTTTCAGAAGATCTTGTAATTTTGTGTACACATTATTGACACCTTTACGGGTGCGTCCTCCAAAATTAGTATTTGTGTTATCAGCCGAGTGCGCCAAAATTTTCTTATTCAAATTGTTGTCTGTTATAACTCGAAATAAGTGATTAGACAAAATGTCTGATATTTACCCTTCGATTGATTCCAAATTTAAAATCTTAATTTGAATACCGTTCTTAATATCGAAATACCTTACTAAAATTGGATAAAGTTTTATTTCATTGTGACTTGATGCGTCTGATAGAATAGATATATATGATACAGAATCCAGATTTTCTGATAGCATTTTCTTGCAGTATTCATTAAATACGCTGGTTACGATAGACTCACATTTTGTTCGCGCACAAGAAAATTTTTCGTCACAAATTTTTTTTAATAATTTAGTAATGCAGACCATGCTGCGAAAACTTTGATTATGGATTATTGTGTGAAAAGCGAAAGTAAGTCAAACGGCCTTGAAGTCAAACGACCTTGAAGTCAAAAACGACCTTGAAGTCAAACTACCTTGAAATCAAGTGACCTTGAAGTCAAAATGGCCTTGAAGTCAAAACGACCTTAATTTCAAACGACCTCGAAGTCAAACGAACTTGAAGTCAAAAACGACCTTGAAGTGAAACGGCCTTGAAGTCAAGACGACCTTGAACGGTGATGACTCATTTGTGACGCATTTCGACAGAATTGGGCGACAGAATATCTTTACCGATGATCATATCTGATGACATCCAAAAGTCTGATACGACGTGCCAGTTTACATAAAAACAATTGGAGTCGATGTAGATAGTCGTCGGGAATGCACCAAGTGTCTGATTAGAATTTTGCCCAAATCCTTGTAGAAATATTCCTGGATGAGTAAGTTCGGCGGCAGATCGGAACCGATCGTATACTGAGTGCATCCAGATGGTGACGTCACTACCAGTTTCAACAAGCGCCGAAACTTCGATATCACCTATCCCCGCGGTCGTGTGCAATTCTGATTGTTGTGTCCTGCGATGTTTGGTACTTTGATGCAATTAGTCTGATTTTCTCTACCTGCGTTTGCATTTCCCGGATAGTTCCTGCCGATGTGCATAAAATCATTGCAGCGAAGGCACCGAGTTCCCTTACCCTTGTGTGAACGCGCTAGATGTGAGCGGGCACCACAGTTTTGACATCGCTGTTATTTCCCTAGCCAGGCGTTTTCACTTCCAGGTGTGGAAATTGGAAGTTGGTTTCCAGCACAGCCACTTACTTGGATAGATTCGTAGACTTCCTTTTAATCCTTTTATTGACTGCGCCCCGAAAAATACTGCCTTACGATGCGGGGCATCCCTCATACCACGTATGCTATCTGCGACCGTTCATCTACCCTTTATAAACTATCTGCATCTTTTATACAGGTACTCAAAATAGGTTTCGCACTCTGCTTTCATACTCATCCTGAGCATGTTATGTATTTCTATGCTAGCGAGAGGTGGGGTGAGAGGTGAGAGGTGAGGAGATTCCGCCTTCAGTTTTTCGATCAAGGTATTATGATTTTTTATTTCTGGGGTGGTCTCGATAAAGAGTTACGCAACACCTGTTATTAATTTGCGAGAGTAAATTAATTTCTCCACATTGTTCCAAGCACATGTGGTTGCAATGTCCTCGACATTTTTCGCATAGAATAGTGTTCACATTAGTGGAAGCACACTTGAATTTTTGACAAGTGGAACGCATGAATCGGGTCATTTTCATTCAGTCGCCTTCGTCCAAGTAGTCATTTTTGCAAGCCAAATGAACTTGTTTGGCCAACAGTCACGAATAAATGAAGAAAAACTGTCAAAAATGGAATGAATTTAGAATGTAACGGTTTGCTTCACCCGAAAATCCAAATTGAAGATGGACTTTCTGTGCAAGCAACCCTTCTCGTTTCCACTTATTAAAAATCGTTCCCTCTCTTTCAAGCAATTTGGTGCGCTTCCACCAATCTGAACAGGCACTAAAGTTAATACTACGGCTCATCTTTATTGCCTGTTGTTCGCGGCGTTATGCTCGAACGAAAATATATGTTAAATTGTATATGTTAGTACAATTAATAAAAAACGTACATTGGTTCAGGAACTAATTTATTGGACGAATAAATAAAATGCACTTGTGTAAATGTTCCTTGTTTGATGGTTATTGGAAGTTATATGTAAAACTAATTGTAGAATGTTCTTTGTTATAATGATCTTTGTTTGAGTTATATGTAAAACTAATTGGATGTAATGTTCGATTCTTTGTTCTGTAATTATGTGACCACGTTATAATGTGCCTTGGTTGGCAGTTTGTGTAATAATAATTTATTGTACCTTGGGTTGCTTGATGCAAACCCTCGGTCAGCTGGTTTCCAGCTTTGTTATGTACAATATATGTTGCGAAACATTATGTGTTTGGATTGGGTTGATGACCCATATCCCTAGTGCTTCTATACAATTCAATGTTGCTGCAGCTTGATGTTGACAAGGCTGCAGTTGTAAACTTTCTTTGGCGATGTGATTGTGAACTTACCTTGCACATTTGACAGTTCACGTTTTGTTTACAAGTGTGATGTGGTGTGAAAGTTAAAGTGTTTTAATTTTTATATTTTGTGATTTTTTATATTTGTGTTTGATTAAAATATGATTGTTTGTGAGATGTGTTAAATTGAGGTGGGCATGTGCGTTTTACCATTTGGTAGAGCATTCTGCCGCCATGCCACCTCAATTTATATATTTCCAAACATGAACCTCAAATGTGCAAGGTGTTTGTGTTGAGTGTTGTTTTGTTGTGCAGCAACACCTGTATTTGTTTTGATTTGCGATTTGCGCTCCACGTCACTACCCTCTACACACTGCTCCTGTAGAACTTTCTATTTTGGCTATTCGATTGAATTCTCCCTAATTCGACTGTTCTCCTGTAATAATTTCTGCCCAGCAAAGTCTCTGTCACTTTTGCTACAGTCTCCTTCCGATGAAACTTCCTCGATGATTTCTCCATTTAATTTGATAATATCTTGTTCTTTAATGGTATCCCTAATAAGCCGTTAGACTAACTAACTTTTGACTCGGTAGTGAGTAGATAATTAAACTTCGCAACTTATAGAGTGAACCGAACTGTCGCACAGTCCTTTACCAAATGTTCTATTCGGTGACACTATTCATGACTGTACTGACTTCTTCCTTATTGCAATTTCAAATGTCTCACTACCGCTACTAATATTTCTTTATATATAAAAATTTTGTGGTGCGAGTATTATTTTTTGTTTGTCTCCGTCACCGTTGTCTTAAGTGTTGTTGTTGTATGACCTAATATCGTTGCTGCTCTTGCATATGCTTTACCGTCGCTATTTTTTACCGATGCCGTACTAGAATCACCTAATATCGTTGCTGTTGTTGTATACGCTTTGCCGTCGCTCACTGTCTCCGTTGCCGTTGTTTTAAGTGTTGTTGTTGTATGACCCAATATCGTTGCTGCTTTTTGTATGCTTTGCCATTGCTTTTCATTTATCCCTTCCTTTCGTGTTGATTTTTGTGCTTACAATTATGTATTTTCTTTTCTCCATCCTACTTCTGACACCAAAAATTTTAGTTTTTTAAATATTCAAACTTGACGATTTCTCTTCCACGGCGCTTCACTGAAGACTGCCTTCCTTCATCTCTTCTCTTGTACATGTACATATTTATATATGTACGTAGTGTTGTATCATGATGGTTAATTTGGTATATGTATATGTTTTGTGTTGTGTTAGGTGTCGAGGGTGGAGAGGATCATGCCCGGAATAAAAACGCAGGTGTTTTTCTATATAGATTCGCAAACTTTATTTTATCAAACTAAAGAAATTTTTATGTAATTATTGTTAAACAAAAAAGAAAAAGAATTGTAGGATGACCGTGTAAAAACAAACTGTACGTGAGGTTCCTTGCTCCCCCCCTTATATATAATTTTTTAAGAGACGGTTATTCCATTTCTTTATACAATACTATCTCTATTTCTTTCCATTTTTGTGGTATTGTTTGTAATGTAACAGCGATAATAACCTCTTTTATTCTAGAAGTCGTCGAGTTTATTAAAAGTTCAAAAATATCCCGTTATATTTCAGTACATGGTCATGGAACTTAATCAAGTTTTCTTTACTCTCTGACTTATGTTCAGAAACCTTATGTTTCATTTCATGCGGGCGTGTGTTGTCTAGAAATGTATAGGTCATCAAATGACTAACTAAACTGAACATAACTGAAAGACTGAAAAATAGTATAGGAGTGGTCCTGTTTAATGGTTGGCACCAAAATCTCCTTTATTACTTATTCATACTCTGGGCGTATTATTCCATTAACAAACTGCTAAAAGCCCAAAACGTAAGAAGAAAAGCATATCCAAATCATTTAGCTTTTACCCCTGCTCTTATATGGAGAGTATTCTTAAAGCGAACTTTCATGCTAATTCCTTTTAATACACTTACTTTGGTAGAGGTATTCGGACTGGGTAAGGTCTGTAGCGGAACTTCCCATAACTATGTTGATCTCACACTTATGTCACTCAATACAAGCTGTAAGACGAACACAAGAGCTTTAGTTCTCAAATCGCTCACTGGGCTTCTTCCGGCCAACGAATTGACACCCAGTCAATGGAGTCACATAGATGGCTAATCTCTTGCGGATCCCATGTATTTCAAGCCCGCCGAAATAGATCTTCTTCTAGGAAACGATATCTACTCTGAGGTAGTGCTTCCTGACATCATTCGAGGAAATGAAAAAGATATTCCTATCGCCCAAAACACCCTATTAGGATGGATCTTGATGGGCAAGGTAAGTGGAACATCTCGAGGTCTTAACACCTTTTTCCAAATGCTGGATGTCAGCCGTCAACTCCAAAGGTTCTGGGAAGTGGAAGAGACACCGTTCAAGGCCCATCAGACCCTCGAAAACAAAGCTTGTGAAGAGTTCTTCAACAGGACGACGAAAAGACTAGAGAACGGACGCTACGAAATTTCATTACCCTTTAAGGAAGGAAAGAGACCTAGTCTTGGATCTTCGAAGGAAGGAGCCTTACGTCGATTTCACCAACTAGAGCGACGCTTTCGTATCAACCCTACACTACACACAGAATATACGAAATGTATGAATGAATACATACAACTTGGACATATGGAAGAAGTTGATGTCATCAATGATAAGACTCTGCTAGGTCCAAATCATTACTTCATGCCACATCATGCCGTTTTTAAAGAGTCAAGTTCGACGACCAAACTCCGGGTTGTTTTCGATGCTGCGGCCAAAACATCGGACGGAACATCATTGAATCAACATCTAATGACGGGACCTAAAATACAAACAAACATCATTGACATTGTTTTGAGATGGAGACAACATAAACTTACCTTCACAGCTGACATAGAAAAGATGTATCGACAAGTCCGTGTTAGCTCCGAGGATTCGTACTATCAATTAATATTTTGGCGCGATTGTGAAGCTGAAGCGATCAAGGTCTATCGTCTCCAAACGGTTACCTTCGGAACAAGTTGTGCTCCCTACCTGGCCATTCGATCACTGAACCAATTAGCTGCTGACAAAGAAGAAACATATCCTTTGGGCGCACGCATCGTAAGAGAAGACACTTACGTCGATGACATATTTGGTGGAGGCAATACTGTGGAGGAAATTTCAGTTTGTCGTCGTCAGGTAAATGATTTATTATTGTCAGGGGGCTTTAACTTACGTAAATGGGCAAGCAACTCAAGCGAATTATTAGAGCAGGTACCCTTAGACCAGCAGGAATTGAACGTTTCCTGTTCATCTAAATCTGTAAACACTCTCGGGATGAAATGGTTTCCGGTGGAAGATACTTTATCTTTTCAGAAAATACAGTTCAACGATGCTGAGCCAACAAAGAGAACGATTCTTTCCAACATCGCAAAACTCTTCGATCCCCTCGGATGGATTTCACCTTGTGTCATAAAAGGCAAAATCTTGATGCAGAAACTCTGGCGTAGCAATCAAAGCTGGGATTATCACATTCCGAATGAGTTGGAGAAGGAATGGAACACTTTGCGGGAAGAATTGTCAAACTTGGAACAAATACGCATGCCTCGTTGGATCCATACTAACAACCGCCATCAACAGGTGGAACTACATGGATTCAGCGACGCGTCGGAGAAGGCGTATGGTGCGGTAATCTACCTCAGAGTTCTTGATTCTCAAAACAAGGTCACAGCCAGTTGCTTCTGTCCAAAACAAGGGTTGCTCCAGTAAAAACACAAACGCTTCCAAGATTGGAACTTTGCGCAGCCGTTATTCTAGCCACACTACTTCATTACACATCAAAGGCGTTAAATTTGCAAGATGTAAAGCAGTACGCATGGACCGACTCGACTATTACACTCTCGTGGATCGCAGCGCCCCCAATTAAGTGGGTTACGTTCGTCAATAATCGGGTAGCTGAAATACAAAGGTTGGTCAAACCAGATTGTTGGAGACATATTCCCAGCGAGTTAAATCCAACAGATCTAGCATCGAGAGGTATAATGCCGTCTGTCTTACTCTCTAATGACCTCTGGTGGCAGGGTCCACAATTTTTACGCGAAGAGTGGGATTTCCACTGTCCGAAACAACCAAAAGACCTACACACCGAAGAAGAGAGACGTTCTATCAAGGTCCACACCATTACTCAGGCAACAAATGACTTCACCACCCTCATATCAAAATACTCAAGCCTAACAAAACTCCTGAGAGTAGTCGCATATTGCAGACGATTTATAGAAAACTGCAGAAAATCATCCGGTCTCAGGAAACACGATTCGCTATCTGCAGCAGAACTTCAATCCGCCAACAAATTTCTGGTCAAGGTCGCACAATCAGGTATGTTTGCTCTAGGCGTAAAGTTCGACTCTCCGAAATCGCTTTGCCCCTTCACGGATTCCGATGGCATCTTGAGAGTAGGAGGGAGGTTGCAAAACTCTGAGCTTCCTTTCGATCAACGACATCCAATCATTCTGAAAGGAAATCACTGGTTCACGAAGCTCTTAATAGCAGATGCTCACATAAGAACACTTCATGGAGGCCTGAATCAAACCACAGCATACTTGCGCAACAAGTATTGGATTTTAAAATTCAAAAATTGCGTCAAGGCTTGGATCCACAAGTGCACTATTTGTTTTCGTTACAGAGCGAAGACATCACAACAGCTCATGGGTAGCTTACCCGCTCCACGGGTCTGTGAGTCCCAGCCATTCGCTCAAGCAGGTGTCGGACCGACAAGGAGGAGTACCGAGCCAGAAGAAGGAAGGAGAAAAAACTACTGCGACAAAAGAATCTTCGCGGTCTCGGAGCTCAAGGATATCGAGGAGTATAGGGATAAGCACAAAATTCGAGCCTTTAATAATTAAACCAAAGGCCTTGCCATCAGAGCTCTTCAAGGCTGGCGGCGATGTACTAGTAGGGAGCATGCACCAGCTCATCTGCAGAATTTGGTAAGATGAAAGCATGCTCGACGAGTGGAATACCACCTCTATTTGCCTCTTCTACAAAAAAGGCGGTCTCACCTATTGCAATAACTATAGAGGTATATCCCTGCTTAATATCATATAGAAGATGCTGTCCAGCGTATTGTGTGAACGTCTGAACCCCTTTTACACTGCACTAATCGGCAGCTACCATCCATTCATCGATTTCAAAGCCGCATACGACAGCATTCATGGTAAAAAATTGTTTGATGCGATGGCTGATTTCGGGATTCCGGGAAAACTGATCCGGTTGTGTAGCGTCACGCTAAAAAATACGCGATGCACCGTGCAGCTCGGGTTTAGGACCTCTGAACCGTTTGAAACATGCACTAGATTTCGGCAAGGAGATGCGCTGTCGTGTGAGTTCTGTAGTGATTGCACCGCATACAATACATTCTTCATCATACGCATTCCACTCCACATCACATACACGCCGCTATCACTCGCATCATCGGCTTACTGCCACTAGGTCACCGCCAACTATTATCATTGCTGCAGGTAAATTGCACAAGGTCAATGTCAGCACTCCGGCGCCGATTCCCTCTTCATATTTATGTCATTTCATAAACAATTCTCAGTTTCGAATGATGATGAAGGGAAAATCTCCAAACAACGTGAAGTGCTGAGAATGCATTATACAGAGCTGGAATAAAGTCGAATCAATAAGTAAAGTGTAAACGATATCCACGACATCCACGACCTAATTAATGGTGCGAGGAAAATGCTGAACGACCAAAAATGCAGGCAAGTGATATGGAAGCGGAGACTTGGCGACATATTGATGATGCTGAATATATTCTTTGTTAGGATAAGTAATGTCTTTCGGCACTTTGTGTGCTGGAAGGGATTGCGATTGAACCAAAATCTTCCTATAAAAGCATGGTAATCTTGGTTACAAGAAAGAGTAAAAAGAAAGCAAGAAGAGTACAGAGTAAAAGCAACAGAATAAAAGTCATAGAATAAAAGCAGAGCAAGAGTAAAGTGGGGTAATAGTAAAATTAGAGTTAGTTTAAGCAAATAGACTCAAGAAGAATCAGTAATAAATAATCAATTAAGAATTAAATTGCGTTTTACTCTCCTTTCGGCACTCTTCCCTCCAATTGCGAGAAAGTACGGTGCCCGAGCGCAACATTTTGGTGGCAGCGGTGGGATAAGACATATCCCTACTACCAAGCACGAGTTTTGAACTCGAGGCGTTACTGAAGCTATACACCATAAAATTAAAAAGTAATAATAAGTGTAGTAGTTATAAGTGTGACCAAGCGTCTCTGGGGCTGTAACACCAGATACAGTAAAAAGAAAAAAAAAAAAAAAGACAACAAAAGATACCCAAGAGACCCCAATTATACGGTGCAAACTTTCCTGGCACAGAAGGCGATCAACAACGACTGGGAGAAGGGAGCATTCAAACTGCAACACCAGCAGCAGGGAGCATTATAAGAACTAAGGTAGTCCTATTAATTTAAGTTATTTAAAAAAAAAAACTTTTACTGTTAACATAGAACAACACTGCTACTTGTTTTTAAATCGAAATCAACATGTAACAAAGCAGGACATACGTCCCAAACCTGTTTCAAAAACACCCCTATATCCAACTTCGTACCTCAACAAAACACGAGTGCTCTATATCAACAATATCAGGGGATTCGCTGATTACAGGAACCTCGAAAATCCAAACCGAAGATCACTCGATTCTTCTGGACCATCCATTTCAAGCGATACCTAACCACATACATCTGGCGTACGACGGAATCATTGGCAACAACTTTGTGAAAAAAATTATATTAGATGCAACATTGATTACGAAGGTGGCCAGAGCAAAATAAAGCCTAAAGGGAATGCAAGCCATAGCAATAAAGAGGTCGAACGGTCGATAACAGGGGCTTATCATGCTGATCACATAAGTTCCAAACACAAACCAGTGCATCATACAGACATTGGTTTGGGAAACATTGTAATATATAAAGCAGAACCTAACTATGAATCCGATTGTCTATGGGCCGGATCAAGGGGTTCACCAAGCCAACAACCTGAAAGAATTGTTAGTTCGTTTTCCAGTACATGAATTGGTCTTTTGTCTGAATATGTTTGGTCTAGTCTGGCTATGATCGCTCTAAAGTTAAGCACTGTCAGTAGTCTTATTTCTGAGAATGCCCATAGCAATGTAGTATTTTTCCGACCCCTCTACATAATATTGTAATTTAATGCGAAATAGGCGGCGATGCGCCATGCCGGATAGTATGATCTCCATTAAATTCAGTTAATTAGATCGAGGGTAGCATTCCCTGAATCAACAAGCTGAAACGCAAATTTCCTGTTTTGCGCTGGAAACAGTGGCAAAAAAAAGTTTGTCTAACTGTTCGCGATTAATTTTTTTTTTATTAATTTTAACAATCACTTTTCTTAATTATCCTTCTAATATCTTATTAGTTATAGGAACAATATATTAAATAACTGTTACACTAATTAATTTATTAATGAGAATACAAATTATATTAACTCACAATATTGATACTTGTATCATTGCACTTAATACACTTAAATTCTTTCTTTCTTTTTATTTGTTTTTATTTTTTGTTTATTCGCACTTCAATTCTTTAGTTTTTGTGCAGGTGAACGTAGGCTGGTGTCAGCTTATCAGTTCAAGGTGGTATGTCTGCTGTCTGGCTCCTCTCTTAACTCTTTAGCTGCTCTGTTATCCAAGTATATGGTCTTCAGTGCTCCGCTCCGTAAAATAAGTCGTCTAATTACTAACAAGCTACTTTCGGTAGTAAGGCTCAGAAATAGTTCCAGGTGAATGGCACGCACAAAAGTACACGTATAAATCATCATGTGTACTTTATTTTTTTCGATATTATTCGTGTGCAGAGGACGAGCAAAATCCACGCAAACCGTTTCAAAGTGTCTAGATGCACCAATACGCTTCCTTGATAAATTGCGAAAGGCTGTGTTGCAAACTTACACTTTAACCTTCCGATCAACTGTCTTGCACTTGGAGCCCAATTTTGGAAGTTTACTAAAAAATTCCCATTAAGCTTTCCCTTAATAAGAAAAGTTTGGACTGCTCGAAAAACTAAAGCAGTGATTCTTATAACGATGGTTGTTGGTGTTTCGTATGCGCTTTTGTCCCTATTCAATTGCTGCTTTTCCTATAGCGAAAGTTGAACTTGCCATCTTCTTCTTCGACTTGCGTTTCTTTATGTATACAATCGTAATCAATTCTGAATTCATTTGGCATTTAATAATGTAAGGACGGGACAGCTAATGCGCTGAGTGAGTGACTACACGCTATGATGGTGTTACGAGTATATAGATGTCGTAACCCATTCGCAACTACTTTATGATGGATGGTTGGGAATGTCATAAGATGTTGCATCAGCTTGTCAATCCGTTTCTTCTTGTCTTCTGGGTTCATCGACTGTAAGTAATTTTTCGGCGCCAGAAAGAGTTTCATTTTCGTAAATGCTGGCGCAAAAATTTTCTCAGAATGGAATCCATTCCTGATGCTCCCCAGAAAATATTTTTAATTTTAATTTAGGCAAGTAAACGCTTCGAGAGTTCGTTGGGACTACTATACGCAATAAATTCGGTTTTGAACTCTTGTCCAAGTAGTTTCAGCCGAGCTATCTTACCTAACGCAATGTTTTCGTACTTAGCCGTTTTTTTTCCAGATTTTTATCTTCGATGTTTTTCATCTGAATATCGATGTTGGAAGACTCACAAAAAACAGGGATTTTTTAGAGCCTGTACTCATAATTTTAATTAGTATTATTCTCATCAAGGAACATCAACCGGCAACACTTCGTTTTTAAAGAATATTCAGAAAAACTAGAAAAAAGCGAAAGGGCCGATTGCAAGGGAAGTCCTGAAGAAGTCTACTACCGTTTCCAATGCAAATACTGAAAACGACAGAGATGTAAATTTTGTAATGAATGGCGACAGAAAATTTCAAAAAGCTCTTGGTAGTTCAATGCTATTGCACTCTAACTAAATATCCATTTACATTTCTTTTCTTAATTTTTTATTAAATGCCCCTTTTTTGCCTTTTTAAGTGCTTTTTTTTATTAATTCTTAACACAAATTCCTAACCCTGATTATAGCACATACATTAATAAAGTCTGATCGGCCCACGGCCGGGAGAAGTCTTTTAATCCTTTTAACTGTTCTTATATTGTAAAGAATGAAATCGTTTTCACTCGCGAAAGTTGTATAGGGCAAAAAAATTCGATAAAGTTGATACGATTAAATTAAATGGAAGACTAGAAGAACAATCTCTTTCATTTGGTTTTACAATTTGATCAGAGCCAAGGACCGTTTGAGAGGGGGCTTTGGTTAAATCGAATAATACATGGCTCGAGATCGTAAATAATTGTAAATGGAGAGACTTCTGTTTTTTTCCAACAGTTGTTTTCACTGTTGGTAAAGTCCAAGTCAACTTTCTCCCCTGTCTAAATGCCTCCAGGGTTTGTTGAAAATCGACAAACCTCCCTCTGGACCGTTTGTCTTTGCGTCGAGTCTTGACGCAGTTTGTCCTGAGTGCTTTTGTTTTAAAGTTCCACCGTAGTATGGACCTCCATTTCGGGTTACTGCTTCTCTAGAAATTGCTTCGCTACAGGGTACAATGATAGCGCTCGAGTAGTATATAAAAGGCCGATTTCAGGATAGTTTTCAGACACGGAGGAATTTTCTGATAAATACCCAAATTTCCAAAATCATATCACAATAGTGATATAGTCTACAGTTTATTTGATATTTAAAAACTAGAACCATATATTTAAAACAAAATATTGTATAAATACAGAATGCGTCTACAGTTTTAAATATCCAATAAATAATAAATATAATTACCTTTTCAGACACGGACAAAATTTTTGATAAACAGCCATAAAAATATAATTGTCATATTCTTAAGAAAACTATTGTAAGTTATGCTTTAATTCTCTTTAAAAGGTCTACAATTTCTTTTATTTTCTTTATAAGAATGAAATTTAATAAATACATACATAAATAAATAAAAAATGGAGAAAGGCAAAATCTCTAAAAAAATTACTAAAAAACAAAAGGTTACAAATATTTAATATAAAATATATATAGACACTGGAAGAAATTGATGAATTTATTACCAATCTTGAACGACGAAGATCTAGAGGAAATATCTAATCGTCATACAGATATAAATAAATTTAAAGATGAATTAAAACCTTTTATTAATGATGTACAAATTATAGATATTTTAAGTGATTCGTTATTTAATTATTGTACAATTACGAATTAAAGTTTTAAATTTCTTTTAGATAAGTGTCTGGAATTTACACAACAAATAAATAAATACATTTTTTAAATGTATACTAAAATTCAGTTTTTTGTAATTCATATTTATAAAATTACCTAAAATTGGTTCATTATTCAAATATCTTACTAAATAAGTAATAGGATGAGTTAAGTGAATTTCACTAATTACAACAATTTAATGAGTCCAATTATTTTTGTATTTATTTTCAAATCTTTTCTTAAAACAATATATTCTAACTCTATCTCCTATTTTAAATATTTGTTTAACTTTAGATTCTATGACAGGAAACATTTTATTTAAAATTTCTTTTTCATTATCTTTATTTATTTCACATGGATGCATTCCAATAATTCTATGAATATTTTTATTATTATATTCATATAAAATTTTATCAATGACATCAATCCAATTAGTATTTTGTTGAATTTCAAACCGAATTTTTAATTTTTCATTAATTGTTCTATTAAATCTTTCTGCTATTGAATATTTCTTTTCACTAAAAGTTTGATACTTTTTTATATCATATTTATTCAATACTTTAGTAAAAATTTAATTTAAAAATTCTCTTCCAGAATCGGTATGAAGAAATTTTGGAGGATTTGAAGCCTATTTAATAATTTCAGAAAATGCATCTGCGGTAGATTTACCATATTGTGTTTTTATTGGTTTTATGCATGCAAATTTTGAAAACGTATCAATAACGTTTAACATATATTTATAGCCTTTAATTATTTTCATATTTACAGTTGTCATAATAAGTAAATCAGCCGCCCATAATTCATTTATTCCTTTAGTAATTATTTTTCTTCGCTCAAAATTTTTTCGAACTGGTTTATGTAATTCGTGTGCTATGTCTAATTCCTTATTCATTATAAAAAATAAATAAATTTATATATAAATAAATGATGAATAATAAAATTTCAGATACAGATTTAAAATCATAACTTAAATCTGCAATAGAATTGAAAAATAAATTCAAAGAACAAAATCTAACAAAGTAATAAAACATGATCAAATAAAAGAAGATTTCAACGAATCATATCGCCATTTAATCAATCTGCTGTAAATAGCAATAATTTAAATGAAGGTTAAAAAAATTGGCTCTAAATGAAGCATTACTAACAGCAAATAATTATTTGAGAGCCATTAAAGACAAACAAGATGAACAAAGTGATCAGGTAAGAAAACTACAAAGTGAATTTTCAAAATTACTACCATTACAAAAATCAGAAATTGTTTTATCTAGCCCAACAAGTTTCGAAAGTAAAGAATATTATCCCCATCGGGTTTATTACCATCATCTAGTACACCAATTTCAAAGAAAGGTTTTGATTTTGATGACCCTTTAGTATCCCCAATACAATTGATTGAAAAAGGAATTGGAAATATGGCCGCAAAATATTTAACTTCGAATTCTTCCACAGCAAAAATTTGTGATAAAAATTATGGAATAAGAACTGAAAATGGAGAGGATCTTTGGATTCGAGATTATAAATTGAAATAAATAATAATGATATCATTCTAAAAGATAAAACATATATTGGCTAAAAGATAAAACATATATTGGAACCCAAGATTTATGGGAATTATTAATATTAAAAAAACCAAATCAAGAAGTAATAACAAAGGAAGATTTAGAAAATTATTTTATGACAAAATTATGACAAAATTATTTTATTAACATATTCAAAGCATATTAATATTAATATTTATAACAATATTCAAAGCATATTAAATGAAAGGTTGGACTTAGATATATGAATTATATAAAGCCTACATTAGAAAAATATAAAATTTAAAAAAAAGAAAAAACTGGAAAAAAATTTAAAATGTATACAAAATGCCAGTTAAATATGTTTACTGGAATGATATTAATGAATTAAAAGGGAGATTATTATTACTTATTGGCAAAAATAAAGCCGGAAATGATAGTCCCGAAATACATAATGAAATTATGAATATAATTGAAGAATTAAAAGAAGAAAATATAATATTATTTTTTTAATTAAATGGGAATTTATAAATTTGGAAGAAAAAATAATCAATCCAATAATTCTAATACTTCTTCATTGAATAATAAAATAAAATCATTAGAAAGTGAATCTTCAAATTTGAAAACAAACATAGTTAATAAAAATTCAAAATTAGAAGTCGCTATTGAAAATTTAAACTCTGATATTAATAAAGATATTGAATTTTTATAATCATATGTTCAAACTCAGACAAATGATATTAATGAAGACATTGAATCTTTTTAGACAGATATAAAAAAATTAAAAGCAGATCTTAATAAAACTATTGAAAAAGTAAAAATAGATATGAAAGATCTGATATTAAAGCATGTTTTTGAAAATTTAAAAAAAAAAAAATTCATTGAAATCTATTGAAAAAATATAAGATAAGCCCAAAATAAATGAAAATAGGATATCTAAAGTTCCAGTATGAAATTACAAAATTATTTTGCTCATAATTTTTTCTATTAAAAGAGAATCCAAAAATATGGCGCCCCCCTTAACGCCTGTAATATAAGTGATGCCTAACCTAATTATTTTTATTTTTAAGATCTACTTTCGTGTTTTTTGTAATTTTTTTATTTTAAAATGACCATGTGCTAATATTAAAATATTATTATTTTCATCCTTACATAAATAAAGTTTATCATCATAAGGCGATATACCAATTTTTTTTTCTCGCGTAGTATATAACTTCAATTTATCAGATACTATGAATAATTTCCTTTTTAATTTTCAAATTGATCAAACAGTTTTTATAATCGTCAAATTTCCGGGCTTTTATATTCAACTTTTTAATCCCTTTACATATTTTCTTATCAGTGTTATCAGTTTTAAATGAATACATTTTTGATCTCAAACCACCAAATTGTCTAATGGGTATTTCATTATATTCATCTTTAGATTTTCCAGGTGTTTTCTTATTTTTATCTGATTTTAATCTATAGGGAAATTATCTATTAAATCACTTGTGTCATATAAATCTTTTTTTTCTTTCATATCTCAATAAATATCAAATTCGGTATCATCTAGTGATTTCACCTCAAAATAAATTATAAATGAATCAGTATCTGTACCTAACAATTTCATTCTATTTTCAATTTTTCTTTAGTTGAGCATAAAATTTAAACATTAATAATTTTGCTAGATCAAGGATGGCTTATTTAATTTAATTTTAGCCTTTTTTACAAAAAAAACAATTATCATTATCAACAATTTTTCTATTTTGACAACTATCTCTGCTTATTAATTTTTGCATTATTTTTGAACTCCTTACAATTGTTATATTTAATCTATTTCTCACGTTCTCCATTTGTTTTCCAAATACTGAATTGTTCATTAATTGAAAAAAAAAATTTCAAAATCATTATTAGTCTGTTTCTCAAATCTTTATTTTTATCGATATATAGCTTCAACCATACTTTTTGATTAGATATTATACCTCTATGGATTTTTAATAATTTAAACCCTCGTTTTACATATTCTCTTAAAAGTCTTATATTTAATATATTTTTTTCTTTTTTTTTTCTAAACTGAAGTAAGCTTCAGCAATAGCTAATAAGCCCGAATAATATAAAAAGATGTCAGCAATAAAAGAGCCTGAGCTAAGAAATAATAAAAAAATAATACCAATAAAATATTCAATATCAAAGCACGAATAAATTGAATAATAATTGAATTTCCCTTTTTCGACAAATTTTACAAACCCAAGTTTGAAGACATTGTAACACAAAAGAAACAAATTAACTCTAATATTTTTCTCGGCGATACGATAGTAAGACAGTTGAACGAATTTGACGTAATACAATGCCAAACGAATCCAGTAGACGACCGACTTGAGAAATTAAAAACACTATTAGAGTTGGAACACTGTAATACCGAAGAAAAGGGTTCGGTGCTAAAAATATTTTACATCAAAGGCGGTGTGTGTTAACACCGAAACAATAAGACATAATATCGTAACAGAAGAAAACAAACCCGCTTTATTTAGTAAGCCATATCGTCTTACTGAGAGTCACAAAAACGAGATCCATAAACAGGTCGAAGAAATGTTGCAAGATGGTGTAATACAGCCTAATTTCAATCCTTGGAACTCGCCTCTGTTATTAGTACCGAAAAAGCCGGAAAAATATGGTACCACATGTTGGAGAGTGATGGTCGGTTTTAGGAAGCCGAACGAGCTGACATTTGGAAACGCTTACCCCCTACCTAACATTACGGACACCTTGGACCAACTGGGAAGAGGTAAGTACTTTAGTACTCTGGATCTTGCCAAAGGCTTCCCCCAAATTCTAATAGATGAGAAGGATAAACATAAAACAGAGTTTAGCACACCATATGGGGATTATGAATATAATCGTATGCCCTTTAGTCTCAAAAATGCACCAGCCACATTTCAACGATTAATGAATAACGTTCTAATGGGATTACAAGGTATAGAATGCTTTGTTTACATCATATCATAATCTGAAACTACAACCTGACAAATGTCATTTTATTAGAAAGGAATCAGCATACCTGGAACACATAATTTCGGAACAGGGAATAAAACCTGATCCCGAGAAAATTAAGGTCGTAAAAACTTCCCCAATACCAAAGAAAGCCAAACACATCAAGTTCTTCCTCGCTTCGCAGAATTGTCGAAATCATTAACACAATTACTAAGAAAAAAACATCGATTTCATATGGTATGCTCTCTGCGACAAATCCTTCGGAATCTTAAAAGAAAAAATTATCAATCCACTAATTTTGTCATACCCCGGTTTTAATCTAGAGTTTCTAGTAACAACCGATGCTAGTGACCTGCGGTTGGAGCCGTTTGTCTCAAGGACCAATTGGCAAAGACAAACCTATTTGCCTTGTCAGCCGTACGCTAAGTCCTGTACACGGTACACCACTACTGAAAAGGAACTACTGGCTATCGTTTTGGTGCTTAGACCAATTCGACCTTATATCTGTGGAGAAAATTCACTATTGTTACTGTACACAAATTTCTACAATGGCTAATCAGACGAAAAGATCCCATATCTAGGCTCATGCGTTGGAGGATCCTAATGGAAGAATATGAATATACAATTGTCCACAAAAGGGTAAATATAATATCAACACAGACACACTTAACCGAGTGCAAATCGATAGAGAAAACAAAACCTAAGTCTCAGAAACCAAAAACGGACACTCGAAAAAAAAAAAACTCTAGATAAAGATATGACACAGAAATACGTCATAAACTCCCCAGACGACATAGAAGTTTCCCCTAGCTTCCACTTATTCGAGAATAACGGCTCCATTTGCGACTCCAAGCAAATAGACCCTAAAACTATAATACTACCCCTGAGGGATTCAATAGAGGGAGAAATCCTATAGAAAAGGTTACCTAACTTCATTAAACCACACCTAGGAAAACCATATAACAAATCTAATCTCTTTGTTACAACCCTACCCATTCCATTTAGATGTCCAAGAGATCGACAAATCTTGGAATCTTGCCAAAACGACATTTATCTCGTTTATCATAAGTCATTAGGTTTCGGCCTGGCAGCAACCGACAACGAATCAAAGAATGTTTTCAAAAAACTCCTTGAAAATAAGTACCTTCCAAATGTAAGACATTGTCAATCACCTTTTTACTGACGAAAGACTTTTCCTGACTAACACTAATGATATGTTAAAGGTCTTACATGAAAACCACGAGTCAACATTTGGTGGCCATCAAGGTGTCACTAGAACCTTCAAACGAATTAAAAGATACTACTTCAGGCCTACAATTACAAACGACACTACTGAACACATCCATAGATGCGAATCATGAAAAAATAACAAATTATCTAGAATTAATAAAATCCCTGTGAAAATAACTACTACAAGAAAAACACCATTTGAGCATATAGCCTTGGATATAGTAGGTCCGCTTTCCGATAGTCATGATAGTAACAAATACATCCTAACATTTCAGGATGACCTG
Source organism: Merodon equestris (assembly GCA_958301585.1). Classification (NCBI taxonomy): domain Eukaryota; kingdom Metazoa; phylum Arthropoda; class Insecta; order Diptera; family Syrphidae; genus Merodon; species Merodon equestris. Next base: position 94,787,676 of record OY284413.1, read on the forward strand.
ATGAAGTTATTTGAAGCCATACACAGCCTCATCCATAGCTCGAATGCTAGTCGAACGCTTGATATGCCGGTTTGGAATTCCAGACTCTATTCTGACAGACTAAGAAACAAACTTTCTTAGTAATATATTTAAGGAAGTATCCTTAAAACAAAAAAACTACAAACAACCCCTTACTATCCTCAAACTAATGGCGATTTAGAACGTAGCCATAGAATATCTACAACACAATGCTAAACAGGACCCTTTCACTTGGGATATATGGCTGCCCTAACCTACATATGTTCGCCCTAACATGGCTGCCCTATGTTCGTATATAACATTACACCTCAAAGTAGCACAACATACACTCCTTACGAACTACTGCACGAATCCCCAGTTCACTTAATAAGACACCCCCAGCTTTATACAACTACGACAATGACGCACACCAACTAAGATGCCGACAACAAAACGGATGTGAAATAACTAGGGGCACCCTATACAAAAAGAAAGAACAAGCTAAAGCATACTACGACAAAACCACTACGACTAAAACATTCAACTTAGGTGACTAAGTTCTGATGAGAAACCAAACGAGGCAAGAATGGGCCGTAAGAAGTGATTGAAATAGTATGCAACGAAAATACTACAATAAAAATAGGGAACAAGCCTAGAATAATACACTATAACGACCTACAGCTACTATAAGAATGACCAAAACCAAAACCACGTATGGGTTAACTCCATTTCCTTTATGAACGAGAAGAAATGCGGGCAAACCAATACCTGCTTAGCTCAGAACCTGAGGTTGATTTCAAGCGAGAAGACATATGAGCAAATTACGACACAAATTTCCATACCTAGAATGGGTATAACCCCCCAAAACACATATGTAGCATAAATAAATAAAGAAGATCGGTAAAATAACGATTGATACCATCTTTTCAGAACATGAAATAGGCAATAGTTTTCTTTGGGTTACTACACGCCATCCATGGAAATTTATTAATCACACCAATACAAGAAAGGGCAAGAATATAAGAGTACTTCGAAGAAATTGAAACAGCCGAATTGTACAACCAAGAGTGTGTACTGTGACCTAAAGCATTTCACAAAGGCCAAACAACCGCCGCCAATTTCAATATTGAAATCAACAACCTCTGTCAAACGCTGAAAAAGACAGAATACTTCGTAATATGATGATGAACATTTAAAACAAGTATGTCTCACTTAACCCCAAGCATCGCAATAAAAAAGCATTATTCGACGCCGTAGGAACAATCAGCGAAACCCTGTTTGGTACTTTAGACGCAGAAGACGCCAAGACCTACAACAAACAAATTGAAAAACTTATCTTGAAAACAACTAAAAACATATTTAGTACATCAGAAGCTGCCATAGAGAACCAAATGCTAGCTATAAACATAAAACTATATAACACGAAAAGGACATTAGACAAACGTACATATTAACTCAAATACAGACTACAATATCTTTTCAGAATCATCATACGATACCAAAATACGCTTCGTGACTTACTCGACTTGGTTACCGATGTATTTTGTTATGCATGTCACGCATATTATTCGTAATAAAAAAATAATAATAATAATAAAGCGAATAACACTCAAATTACACCTGATACGAGTGCTGATATAGCGTCTGGATGGGTTAGCCATATCGATCCTTCGATCGATATACAATTTTGATGTCAGCAATTAATAACAACAAATAGAGGTGAAAACGAAAACGAAGTCGAAGTAGGTTGAAAGAAGTAACCAAGTAAACTACGAAATTGAATTCTCTTGCTCTAGTACGTTTGTTTGTTATAATTAAAATAAGTAAACTTTTGTTTGAGTTAAATAAAAACCTAGTTAATATTCTACTTGTGTCACTTAATTGCATTTGTTGTAAATTGCTGTGTTGTTGGTGGACATTCTCATAAGTCATTGTATTTGGTGTGTTGTTGCTGGACGGGAGCATTTTCTTCTTTTGCGCACAACATTCTCCGAGGGAAACGCCAGTGTCCGTGGACCCCAGACAAATAACTGGCTTGACGAGGGATTTTTGGTGAATTTTCGAATAGTGTATAGCCCAGGCATAACACTTAAATTGGTGGCAGCGGTGGGATCGAGCCAAAAAATCCTACGTTGATGGAATTCATTAGTTTAATTCTGTAAGTAATTTCTTTTGTGTAAAGTAATTGTCTTATATATGTCGTGTTCACAAACGGTGTCCTAAAAAAAAAAATTAAAATTAAATTAATGTTTTCGAGATTCAGTGCCGCAAATAATACTTCAGAAAGTAGTTCCGATAGCGAGGTAATCTTAAAAAGTAGTAGTAGCAACAGAAATCCAGAATTGACTATTCGTGAAAACAGTACAGAAATCGATTTTAGTGAAACAATGGCAGAGGTTCCTATCAGCGTACTGACTTCTTTCATTCCAATCTTCCACGGCACGAGCGATGAAGTCTTTTCGACGCGTGCAATGACGCTATCGAATTTGCGTCAGCACAACAAACAAATATTCTCTTTAAATTTATAAAAACTTGAATTCGCGGTAATGCTACAATGATTCTTATGAATCGCGACATTACTGACTGGGAAAGTTTAAAAAAAGAATTGATCTCAGTATTTAGAGAACCTCATACGGCTCTACAACTGCACAGAGAACTCATCTCAATTAGACAGAATAGAGACGATTCCGTAGTACACTTCACACAGCGCGTAGAAACATTACAAAGGTGGCTATTACAGACCAAACTATGTGATGTAAAAAAAGAACATCAGGCAGGGCACATAGAGTACATACAAAACGAAACCTTTACGGTTTTCATTAATGGTCTTCGCGAAAGGTTGTTAACATATGTGATAACCCAACGACCTAAGAACCTTGCTGAAGCAAGCAAATTTGCCAGCGAAGAAGAGCAACGGCTTAACCTCCTTAGGACTAACACCCAAAGGGACTACACGTCAAAAAACCTAGCGAATCAATATTCAAGAAATTAAATGTTTTAATTGTGGAAAGTCGGGGCATATAGCAAGAAATTGTAGGTTACCGAAACGAAATAGGCAGTATAATAACAGAACCTCCAACCAACCAGAGAATAACGATCCTCCGTCAACCTCAAACGGTAGACAAAGGAACCCGCCGTCAACCTCACATGGTAGACAGTTTAAGCCAAGAGATCAGCCGTCGACCTCAATTGATAAACAGTCTGAGCAAGGGGATTTTCGGTAAGCTGCATGGTGACCGAGGCAACCACGTAGCTAAGAGCCCTAGACAATTGTGAAAGTCCTCATGTGCTAACGCTAATAAATGGCGAGTTAAAGAAATTAATTATAGACACCGGAGCAGAGATATCATTAATAAAGGCCAACTGCATCTATGAAGACGAAGTGAACACCACATTGTTCATTTCGACGGAAGATCTCCAGATGATCTTTCAGTCATTGAAAAGGAAAAAATCCGCGGGTATCGACAGCATAGCCAGTGTTGTGCTTAGGCACCTTCCGCCAATAGCTGTAGAGAGTTACGCCATCCTGTTCAACAATGCACTGAATAATGCATATTATCCAGTGCATTGGAAGACAGAGGTGGTTCAACCAATCCCCAAGAAGGGTAAAGACACCTCTAACCCGGCAAATCTCCGGTCGATCAGTCTCCTTCCGAGTATCAGCAAGGTCTTCGAGAAGGTGATCCGTAGAGCCCTGTCTAAATGGGTTGAGGACAATAAAATCATCCCGGATAACCAATTCGGTTTCAGAGCGGGGCATGACACTATTCATGCCGCGTCGAAACTTGTATCGGATATCCAATGGAATAAATGCAGGAACCAATGCACGGGTGCCTGTCTAATTGACTTGGAAAAAGCCTTCGACACCGTATGGTTAGAAGGCCTTTATTACAAGCTCAGTCGGCTGGGCATAAGTAAACCACTGCTATATATGATTTTTGACATGTTAACAGGTAGAAAGTTCGTTGTGAAAATTGCCAACGTAACTTCTACTCAAATATTTTAAATCAAAAATGGACTGCGGTAAATTCGCCGATCCTTTTCAGCATTTACCTGAGTGATCTACTTGTTTCTCTTCACCACTCAATAGCGTATACAGACGACCTAATCGCGTACAGATCAGGTCCAACGATCGACGTCATTGTAATTGTCTTGCAGCGTGACTTCGAAAAAATTCAGCTGTATTGTGATGACTGGAAGTTAAAAATCAACTTCCAGAAATCAGTATCTATATTGTTCAGAACGCCTTTGTCTAGGGCCTCTCGGGACACTAGAAAAAACTGGCACAGGTTCTTAATTTTAGGACCGGACGGACGTCCACTGGCGAGACAAAGTGTAGTCAGATACCTTGGGATCGGGCTGGATCAGTATCTATAATTTGACAAACATGTAGATGCTGCTCTAGCAAGGGCCCGGGGCGCTTTCGCTCTGACAAGATGGCTGTTTCATAGCAGCCAACTTGATTCCAGGGTGAAGGTAATCTGCTACATGGCCTTACTCAAGCCCATGGTTGCATATGGATGTCCGGTCTGGTTCAATGTGAGAGCCAGCTTAATGGAAAGGATTCGGGTGTTTTTAGAGACAATGTCTTAGGACTTGTCTCGAGCTACATAGGACTCCCGAATCTGAGTACACGAAATTTTACCCGAACGAGGTCCTATACAATAGGGCCAGGATTGTACGGATAGATAATTTTCTGATCAAACTGATTCGAAGCCACGTGCAAGAGCAATGACTTCGGTCAATTACCTGATCTTCGGGGCTTACTACCCCAATGATCTATATCATGAGAGAGTGCGCCTTAACGGCTTTGTCCCGCCAGAAGCATTCCTCTATCTAGATAGATGTGGGCTGATCCAGGATAGATTGGCGTTACCGCTAATCTTCCACGTGGGTCGCAATTCCGTGGAACGGCGATTCCTCTACGGACCCGATGTCGCGCTCCGTGAGCCCGAGCGCCTCAGGTTCTGTAGATCGGTCTCACGCCGGGATGGAGGAGACGTAGTCCGCCAGCATCGACGTTTTTGGTGGCTGAAGAGAACTCTGTCAATGAACCCTTCGTTAGCAGCAGCCTCTTCAAGGCACGGCCTGCCTAATACCAATGGCAGGCTTACATAGGTTAGGGTAGTGTAAGGTAGGGTAGGGTAGGGTAGGTTAGGGTAGGATAAAAAGGCAAAAAAAAAAAAAAAAAAATTAAAAACATAAAATGTAAAAAAAAGATATATATATAAAATATATATAATATATATAGTTGTGTATACATATTTTAGTTAAGTTAGAATAAGATAGGTTTAGTTAGATTTAATTAGTTTTAGATAGGCTTAAGTTTTATATAAAATATACAAAAATGAGTGTCCGTCTAGGGCCAGTAAGATAGTTAGATTTGTTAAGATAGTTAAGCTAGTTTTAAACATTTTTGACTAGGGTAAGATAGATATAAGATAATACTGAATAAAAATGAATTAAAAAAAAAAAAAAAAAAAAAAAGTGAACACCAGAAAAACACAGGAAAGAATAGGTGAAGTGAATAATGAAGTTCAGTTTTGGCATACCCCGAGTCGAGGTAAGCCAAGTAGGATAAAATTCCAAGTGATTGAGAATAATTTATTAATAGAATACGATGGATTGATCGGTAACCACATCCTGCGAGAGGGTGGTTTCACGATCAATTATAAGGATAATTTTACAATCGGTAGTTGTGGAAAAATTCCACTGAGATACCTCAATGAGGAAAATACGGTCAAAGAAAGGTCAGAAGAATTTAGGTTTATAGCTATAAAAGGCAAATTAGATAAAGAGGTGGTGATCCCTAGACAGGAAATTACCAGAGGTATCATCATCCCTAGCTGTATACGCGAGAATAAGAATGGTAAATGCTTAGTATCCATTGTAAATACAACTGACCATTTGATATAGAAGGAATTTGTATACAGGGTTCGAACTTAAAAGATTTTAATGTAGGAGAGAACAGAATTGAGAAAGTAGCTGGAAACGTTCGTACAGACCACCTAAACAAAGAAGAAAAGGAGAGTTTATTAGAAATCGTGAAAGAGTTTAGTGATATATTCAGCGTAGAAAATGAGAAACTATCAAAAACAAATGTGAGAAAACATAAGGTTCGAACAGGTGTCGGTTCCGAGCCAATATTTACTAAGAGCTATAGATATCCAAAAGTTCGCGAGCAGGAAGTTCGTGAACAGGTTCAAAAACTAAAAAAGGATGGAATTATCCGAGATAGTAATCCTCCTTGGAGCTCACCCTTGTGGATAGTTCCTAAAAAGGCCGATGCTAGCGGCAAAAAAAATGACGAATGGTAATTGACTATCGTAAGTTAAATGAGCTTACGATAGCGGACAATTACCCTTTGCCGAACATAACGGAAATACAGGATCAGTTGGGAAAAGCAAAGTATTTTTCCATCTTAGATCTGACTTCTGGTTTTCACCAGATCCCCATGGAGGAGGAAGATGTAGAAAAAACCGCGTTCAGTACCCCATACGGTTATTTTGAATACACAAGAATGCCGTTGGTTTAAAAAACGCTCCAGCCTGCTTCCAGAGGCTGATGAATACGGTCTTAGCAGGACTCCAGGGAACTTAGAAAGGAAGTCTCATATTTAGGGCATGTAATTACCGATAAAGGGGTAAAACCAGATCCGACCAAAATAAGTAGTATCGTGAATATGGAAGCGCCTAGAAATCCTAAAGGTATTAAATCGTTCTTAGGAATGATAGGATATTATAGGAAGTTTATAAAAATTTTCAGTAATATTGTCGAGCTTTCAAACAGACTTCTTAAAAAATACGTTGATTTCATTTGGGGACAAGAACAAGAAGAAGGGTTTAGAAAATTGAAGGATCTTATAACTAAACATCCCATCCTACAATACCCAGACTTCAGTAAGCCATGTATAATTACGACCGACGCTTCTAACAAGGGAATTGGCGCAGTGCTCAGCCAAGAGCACAACGGAAAAGACTTACCAGTACACTTCGCAAGTCGAACACTTAACAAAGCCGAAGTAAACTACAGCACTACGGAGAAGGAATGTTTGGCTATCGTATGGGCTACAAAACAATTCCGCCCTTATATTTACGGTACGAAATTCGCGATTCAAACGGATCACAGACCTCTGACGTGGTTATTCAAAGTCAAAGACCCGGGTAGTAGACTGGTTAGATGGCGCCTAAAGCTAGAAGAATTTGATTACGTTATCACTTATAAAAAGGGGGAAAAAAAATGTTGTAGCAAACGAGTTAAGTAGAAACATCAGAATAACAGAAAAAGAACGAGAAGAAACCTGGCAAGACTTGATGAGTCTTATAGAAAACGATAGTATTAACAATAATAACGAAGAACAAAACAGGACAAACTTGGAGAATGATGAGGAAAATATCGAAGAAGACAATCCAATTGAAGATGCAGGAAGTCTCGATGAAGAAAATGTCGAAAAAGACGACTGCTTTAGTGAAGTAGGAAGACCATAGGAAAAAGAGTTTGTGAACGATATTGACAGACGATTAGCAATTATGAAAGAATATCATGAAGGACTGATCGGTGGACACACTGGACAGAAGGGCATGTATTCCAAAATCAGAAAAAAATACAAATGGAAGAATACATTGCCAAACCGAAAAGGTTAACCGGGTGCCAACTAGAAGCCCTATGAAAATAATAACTTCTGCGGAAAGAGCATTAGAAAAAGTCATGGTTGACCTAATTGGGCCGTTAGAAGAGACAGAAGATGGCTTCAAATTTATTAAGTTTGTCCCTCTGAAGAATAAGGAAATGCATACTGTTGCTAAAGCAATTATGGAAGAGTGGATAATGAACTTCGGAATGCCGAAGATAATCCTTTCTGACAACGGGTTAGAATTCTGCAATGGTCTCTTCGAAGAATTTAGCTAACTTTTAGGCATCAAACACATAACAACCAGTGTCGCATACCCCCAAGCCAACGGAAGTGTCGAGAGAGCTCATTGTAGATTGTTAGAGTATATTAAGTCGACCGGCAAGGAACTAAACCAAATCAAAGACTGGCACAAGCGAATGCCATACGCAGGGTTTTATTACAATACTACAATACACAACACCACTGGCTACACTCCCTACGAACTAATATTCGGTTTCGAAGTCAATAGTCCTAGTGGAGTAGATACCACTAATCAAAGATCTATGTACGATTATATTGACGAATTGAAGTTCAATATATTAGGAAAACAAGTTAGTGCCAAACGAAATACAAGGAAATGTAGGGAAAAAGCTAAGACCAGGTATGATAAAAAGATAAAAAGACGGTAGGTCAAAAGGTATTGATACAAAATGAAAGAAAAGGAAAATTACAGAGTCGTTACAAAGGACCATTTACAATCTCAGAATTACATGATAGTTTTGTCATGGTGAAGATGAACAATAAAAAACAGAAATTCAACAAAGCTAATATAAAACCTTATTTCACAGGATCTTGTCCGGCAGCTGCGCTATAGCAGAGAATGTACGAATAAAGGACTTAAACAATCATACTGGACTCTATTTTAATCATGTAGGAAACGGGAGGGAAACTTTAAGTAAGGTAGCCTTAGTTATTGCAATAGATGTAAGCTTGTTAGAAGAATCAAGCTCGGTAATTAGAAATACAATAAATTCAATAGACAATCTTTGTATTGAAACGGTTCTAGAATGTAAGGAATTTCAACAAACTGCTAGGAAGGAAATGACCAAAATCGATCATAGGATTAGAATAATTTTAGGAATAGTAGGTAAACAAAAACGTGAAAAAAGAGGATTACTGAATGTCATTGGATCCGGTTTAAGACGCCGAATTCTATTCCAATGTTCTTCAGAAAGTCTCAAAAAATGAAGATCGCGTTAAAAATGGAATGGAAGAAAACGTAAAAATCTTAAGCCACTTAAACAAACAAGTTATAGAAAATGTCAGAAACAGTAATGTAACTATAAATAAGATTAATGAAATTGTTAACGAAATCAATACAGTTAGAGAAGAGGAAGCCAACCTCAACAAAACAATCCTTGTCACCGCGTATTTCGAACAAATATCCAATAAAATCAACTATAAAATATTACAATTAGGACTAGAAATAGAACAAATCATAGACAGTCTGCTATTTATTCAAGCAGGAATTTTACACCCACGAATTATTGAACCTTTAGATTTACTACAAGAACTACGAGAAATAGGACAGAATAAGATATTAGGTATAGAGCCAAGCGCAGAAAACTATCCCGAAATCTTGAAAATGGTCGAATTAAAATCGTTCACTAAATACCAAAAAATTATCGTCATTATTACCGTTCCGACTGTAAGTAGAGAACTATACGACATATACAACATAATTACTATTCCAAAAATTATAGACAATGGTATTGTAATCTTAGAATTAAGTTATAAATACTTGTTCATTAAGAAAGATAAAGAAAAATATGCTTTAAAAACCGATTTAAACGATTGTAAACATTTCAGTAAAATATCGCTTTGTAAACCTCAGTTACTAAAAACTACATTAAGCGATTCAAATTGTGAACTAAATATTTTTATGCGGAATAGAGCCGAAAATTGCAAAATAAAAATTATTAATTCCAGAGTTGAAGTCTTCCATAAAGTCAAGCCAAATTCATATCTTTTTACTATGACAGATAAAACTAGATACAAATGTAAATGTAATAATAACACTAATGAAGGAAAATTGTTTGGGTCAGGTTTAATTATACTAGATAATAACTGTAAATTAGAAACATCCGACACTATTATTAAGACATCAGACAATATTATAGAAATACTCGTAAAAGATAAATACTCGTATAGGGAATTAGATAATTGCTGCGTCAACACGAAGCTTAAAGACATCATAATCGAAAGAGAACCAATATCTAAGATTACGGCTAAAGATATCCACGAGCTAAAAGATCTATCAACGGAGATACAGAACCAAAGGAGTTTTTGTCCAAAGCAAGGGAAAACATTCCAAAACGATCACAAGGTGTACTTATGTCTATGATTGGAGTTCTAAGTATAGCAGCCCTCGCATACCTAACATGGAAATGCAACACAGGAAGGACCACGATAGCCTTATTTAATAGATGTTTCAACAGAAGACACAGAGTGAACCCGGAAGTGACGCTCAGAATTCGACAAAAAGATGTTGCAGACTCATCAGCAGAAACCCTGGAAATTGATGCTTCACCAAAGTCCAATCTAAGGATTAAATATCCCTAGACATGCCAAAAAGGGGGGACGTGTTATATATATATATATATAATAAAGCGAATAACACTCAAATTACACCTGATACGAGTGCTGATATAGCGTCTGGATGGGTTAGCCATATCGATCGTTCGATCGATATACAATTTTGATGTCAGCAATTCATAACAACAAATAGAGGTGAAAACGAAAACGAAGTCGAAGTAGGTTGAAAGAAGTAACCAAGTAAACTACGAAATTGAATTCTCTTGCTCTAGTACGTTTGTTTGTTATAATTAAAATAAGTAAACTTTTGTTTGAGTTAAATGAAAACCTAGTTAATATTCTACTTGTGTCACTTAATTGCATTGTTGCTGGACATTCTCATGTCATTGTATTTGGTGTGTTGTTGCTGGACGGGAGCATTTTCTTCTTTTGCACACAACATTCTCCGAGGGAAACGCCAGTGTGGACCCCAGACAAATAACTGGCCTGACGAGGGATTTTTGGTGAATTTTCGAATAGTGTATAGCCCAGGCATAACAGTTTAAACCACATCCAGCTATAATCTTCAATGGGCAATTAGAAACAATACTGACAAAAATAAGAAAAGAAATGCCGTTAAATGCAAAACTACCCCATACCACTAAAGACGACAATATTTTATCATTATACCAAACAAGCACAATAAGAATAGCAATCCACGATGAAAAAATGATTTACGAGATCAAAGTACCGTTACCCCTGATAAAGAACTTCATATATACAAGAGTATTCCTTTACCAACTTTACATAAAGGCACTTTTATATTCATACAACCGACAAGAACAGTTCTGCACCCTAAACACAGAGGAATTACATTAATGTAAATCCTAAAATAAAAAAATTGTATGCCCCCTTACACATCCCCTATTCAATGCAAAGACCCAAAACGCAGATTGCGCAATCCAATTGCTAACAAGAAGTATAACTATTCCCAGTTCATGTGACACAATACAATCTAACCGCTCAGCGCTATGGATTCAATTGTCACAAGCCAAATAGCTTATTTCGTCCCTTGACGAAATCGGCGGCGAAAACGTCGCAACATTTACCCTCTACTATACTGTAGTAATCGAACTATCAGGTGAATGCTATATGTATAAAGAGTAGAGATATGGTTATTCACACATACAGTGAACAAACCACGAAAATCTCCAAATCTTTTATCCCTTCTCAACATTTCTAACACCGTATCCCGGAAGTCTCTCAAATTTCTCAAACAACAGCCGACATAAAATTCTCTAGCATTGACGGGGGAGATTACGATTTACGTGGCGCCGACTTTTGAAGGTGTTTTCCTATAGAACTATTTGAAATAAACAAAAAAAATTAAGTACCATTTTTTGATATTTTACTTAGTTTTCGAGATAATGAGGTTTAAAATTGGTTAATTTTCAGGTTTTTTCACTGGAATTTTGATACTAAGCGAATTAAAAATCAACGAGGCGGAACCACTAACACCCCATAGCGCACACCATATCCATAACTTCATATTAATTTACACAATAATTGCAATAAGCCTCATATTAACATTTTATAAAAGATATCGAATCTATAAAGTTAGAAATAACCAAGAAAAGACTAACAAGATCCAAAGTATAAAACAGCCCACATTAACCCTAAACGAAACGAATAATAAAACTCCAGAATTTGTATTAAACATTTAAACAGGCGGATAAAAGCCTTACGTTATTTTTTAATTAAACATGTATATGTACTATACATTTAAACCATACTATTTCTGCAACTTGGAGGCATCGACCGTAGAATAAAACGCCTTCTCTTTTCGCTTTTTTATTTTTCTGAAATGACATCTGTTACATACATACATATTTCATGTTTGTGAATTACAATTTCTTACTTACTTGATTGTGATCGATCCCAGGTTCCAAATGCTAATGGTCGGCGAAGTACATATATGATTTTCAAAAATTTCCTCTAAATTCCCTGCGAGCATTTGACAGTCCTAAAAAGGGACATTTTTAGCTCTGTTTGCATTTGCAACCTGGGATCGCACACATTACATTCAAATTTGTTTTAGAAGATTTTAACACATACCATATCTAAATAGTATAAATAATAAATAAAAAGGAAAAGCAAAAGAAAAATTAACAATTGAAAAAACTATATATATTTGTAATACCCACGCATCCGATCCGCGTAGGCGCCTTGCGCCCTTTTCCATCAGGAGCCGCCCATGGCGCCTTGCACCCTTTCTCAACGCCAGAGCCGCCCATGGCATTGGCACAGCGGATAAACGGTACACACATCCAACGCGCGGGTATAAAAGCAGCTGAGTTGATCGAATAGTCGGAAGTCGACGAGTAGCAGTCAGGGCGATAGGAATAACATATGAGAAGTGTTCTGAGTATAGTAATAAAGGATATGTTTTGGGAAGTTGTCTTTTATGGGCTTTTTTTTGGGTTCGTGTTTGGTGGTTTGCTGATTGAGGTCGTTGGTTCCGCTTTGTGCCTTACAACTTCAGAAGTGGGATAAAGTCCTGGTGCGATATTTAATTAAACAATCGATTGCTGTATTCTGAAAATGAGTGACGCCGAACAAGAAATCGCCAAGTTCAGCGCGTATACGAGAGATGAGCTCCGGGAAGAGCTGAAGAAACGTGGCTTGAAAGGGGGGGGAGATAAGTCCCAATTGCTACACAAACTACTGGTATATGAAAAATTGATCGACGACAAGGAATGGGAGTAGGACGAGCAAAGCGAAGTGGAGAAGCTGAGGCAAGAGATCCAGTTCATGAAGGCAGCTTTGGAAAGCATCAAGATACAGAAGAGGGGTGAAAAGACGGAGAGTGCTCCAGCGCCTAAACCAAGAGCAACAAGTTGTGTGGAGGAGAGAGTCGAGTCGAGGAGTTGCTACACAGTGAAGGATGTGACCGAAATGCTTTCCGAATTTAATCCAAGGAACTCAACAGGACTTTCGTCAACCGCATTCGTCCGAAGGGTTAGGGAAGTTAGAGACGTGTACCAGCTAGATGGAAGGCTAGTCATGATGGCGGCGATCGGTAAGCTAGTGGGAGCAGCAAAGCTTTGGGGTAATGGGGTAGTTCATTCATCGTTGGAAGAGTTTCTTCGAGACTTAGTCGATAATTTCCCAGCAGACGATGATGTGGCTGATCTGCACGAAATGTTGCGGAACAAAAAACAACATCCGTATGAGGATATCGAGGAGTTCGTGTATGAGATGAAAGCTATTGCGTCTAGGGGGCATATAAAAGAGAAAACTGTGGTCAAATATATAGTGCGGGGCATCACCGATGTAGAGTGTCGTGACGCACTGAAAGCGGCACAGCCAGAAACTCTTCCGGAGCTGATAAAGAAAGTTCGGTACGATCGCAACAAAGGTCAGCATCAATCGTAACAGCATCACAGAGACGGGGAATATCTGGGAGCAATAGTGCAAACTCAACATCAGTTGACACTATCAGGTGTTTCAAGTGTAGTCAGATGGGGCACATAAGGCGCAACTGCCCAAAGGTCAGGTGCTTCAAATGTAACCAATCCGGGCACATAGGTCTCAATGGTACGAGCGCGGCAACGACGAGGGCAGCAGAGCAACACGCTACCGAACAGCGGCAACCTACAAGTCCAAGTCAGTTCTGGGTGTGCGAAGAGATAAGTGTGTATCACAAAATTGTGACCGTCAACGGGAAGCCAATCGAAGCTTTCATAGTCCTGGGCAGCGACTGCGTCACACTGCAAGTGGTCGCTATCACCAACAATCTTCGCTACAGCGATGATGCTAGGAAACTGAGCGGGTTCGGCGTAGGAAGATGCCGAACAATAGTAAAACTTTATGCCGAAGTCGGGGTAGATGCTTTGCGAAGCTGGTGTGAAGTATTAGTTGTCCCAGACGACAGCCAACCATACAATATAATTGTCGGTAGGCGTTTGCTTGACCAACCGCAAGTCAAAATCGAGAAGACATACCATGAACTCAAAATCAGCGACTGCACTGTGAGTGATGAAGGCAAATCGTTGATTATCTCAGACGAGGCGATTGCGGAGCAGCAGGTGCGGAGTAGAATCGATATTGATGATATTGATGCGGGAGACATCACAGCCAAGGAAAAGGAGCTACTCGGCGAATTAGTAAATGAATACCGAGATTGCTTCGCTCTAGACGCCAACGAACTTGGACTGTACAACTGGGGTGAGTGCACAATCGAAGTAACGACGACACAACCAGTGTGTGTGCAACCCTACCGATTACCATTCGCTAAGAGAAGGATAGTAGAGGAAAAGATCAGCGAAATGTTGCATCAAGGAGTCATTCGGCCTTCAACATCCAACTTCTGCGCACCGATTGTTCTTACAAAGAAGAAGGACGGTACGGATAGGATGTGCATCGACTACCGGGCGCTAAATAGGGTAACAAAAAAACAGAAATTCCCGATGCCTACCGTGGAGGAAATATTAGCAACACTAGTTGGGAAGAAGTATTTCACAACACTGGACATTGCTTCTGGCTACCATCAAGTGCAGATAGCGGGGCAGAGCCGAAAGTACACCGCCTTTGCTACGGAGAACGGTCTGTACGAGTTCGTGCGTATGCCGTTCGGTCTAGTGAACGCTCCAGCTTACTTCCAAATGTGTATGAACCAGCTTAAAGCGCGCATGGATCCTGGTGATGTTGCAGTCTACTTGGATGATGTCATCATTGCAAGCATATCGCTGGAAGAAGGACTACAGAAGCTCCACAAATTTCTGAAGGTTCCGAAGGAGTCGGGGTTGACACTCAATACGAAAAAGTGTGCGTTCTGGAGAACTAGCATCGAGTTCCTCGGACATCAGCTGGATGAAAACGGGATACGACCTAGTGGGCGGAAGACGGTGGCAGTAAAAGATTTTCCCCAGCCGAAAAATGTGCATCAGGTAAGACAATTTTTGGGCCTTACCGGTTATTTCCGGAAATTCGTGCCGAAATACTCTCAAATCGCAACATCTCTTACCGACTTACTTAAACAAGACAAGACATTTGTGTGGGCAGAGGAGCAACAAGCGGCGTTCAAAGAACTGAAATCTGCGTTAATCAACCCACCTATTTTATCGCTTTACGATGTGGAGTGTGATCACGAGGTCCATACTGATGCCTCCACTGTGGGACTTGCCGGAATACTGTTGCAGCGAGGGAAGGGCGACAATAAATTGAGACCAGTGGCGTACTTTAGCAGGAAGCTGACAGAGACAGAAGCAAAGTACCACAGCTACGAGCTAGAGGTTTTAGCTGTGGTGGAAAGTCTGGAAAGGTTCCGGATATACCTGCTAGGCAAGGCATTTAAAATTGTGACCGACTGCGAAGCAATAGTAGCCACTCAAAACAAGGCCAGGATGATACCAAGAATCGCGAGGTGGTGGCTCAAACTACAAGAGTTTGAGTTTACGACAATTAACCAGTCAGGAAGGAAAGCGGGATATGTGGACGCCATGAGCCGAGAGCCAGTAGAGGAAGAACGGGAGATGGAAGAGGCAACCGCTAATGTATTAAATATCTACATTACAGACGACGATTGGCTCCCAACGATGCAGTGGCAAGATAAAAAACTACGGAACATTATCAGACAACTACAATCAACAGCTGTTGGCGGTGAGCAGAACCAACTCCATAAGGAATACAAGCTAGAAGGGAACCGATTATACAGACGCGTTGGAGAACAGCGAAAGTGGGTAGTACCTAAAGGGGCACGATGGCGAATCTTACGAGTGTGTCATGATGAGGCTGCACACATGGGCTACGAGAAAACTCTAGAATGGCTGAGAAGGACATATTGGTTTCCCGGGATGAGGAATATTGTCAAGAACTACGTTAAGGGATGTGTGGAATGCGCCTACACTAAGAGGAAGAGTGGAGCGTTAGAAGGTGAGCTGCATTGTGTGGAAAGAGAACCAGTACCGTTTCATACGGTTCATATAGATCATCTTGGGCCATTCACAACTGGGCGAGGTGGAACTAAACATTTGGTAGCACTAGTAGACAACTTTACAAAATATATCATCTTGAAAGCTGTAAAGACGACCAATACGAAGGGGGTGATAGGAGTGCTCAACCAAGTCAGTGAATACTTTGGAATGGCCAAGCGTTTAATAACCGACCGAGGTACGGCGTTCTCGGCGAGCAAATTCAAGAAGTACTGCCAAACTTACGGGATACAACATGTTATGACGGCTGTTAGAACTCCACGAGCCAACGGTCAAGTGGAAAGAATTAACCGGACAGTACTTGCAGCACTTAAGTGCAGTTATTCGGCAGGCAAGGATTGGGCTCAGCAGCTAAGGAGTATCCAATGGAGCTTGAACACGGCGAGAAGCGCAACTACCAGAGCAACACCACACGATCTGATGTTCGCCTACACACCAAGAGGAATCGCCGGGGACAAACTTTTGTTAGAACTGGAACGCAACGGACATTGTGACAAAGAGAAAATGGACCATAGGCGGGTCGTCGCCCTGCAATACATTTCAAGAGACCAACAAAAGCAGAAGGAACGTTTTGACAGGACACATAAGAAGCCCAACACGTATGCTGTAGATGATTTGGTCCTGATCGAACGTGAGCCCGTGGCAACAGGTGAGTCAAGAAAGCTTGATCCAATCTACAGGGGTCCATACATCGTGGCGAAGGTCTTGCCAAAGGACCGGTACATCTTGAAGGATATTCCTGGTCAGCAGCGAACTCAAAAACGATTTGAGACGGTTGAAAGCGCAGACAAGATGAAGAGGTGGTGCGAGCTGTATGACGACAACATTTCCGAAAGCGAACTTGAAGAATCTGATGCAGGCAGTTTTGACGAGGAGATTTCCGAACCAGCAACCGCAGGAAGTCTCGAGGACGAGCCTTAGGTCAGGTTGGCGAGCTGTAATACCCACGCATCAAGATCCGCGTAGGCGCCTTGCGCCCTTTTCCATCAGGAGCCGCCCATGGCGCCTTGCACCCTTTCTCAACGCCAGAGCCGCCCATGGCATTGGCACAGCGGATAAACGGTACAGACATCCAACGCGCGGGTATAAAAGCAGCTGAGTTGATCGAATAGTCGGAAGTCGACGAGTAGCAGTCAGGGCGATAGGAATAACATATGTGAAGTGTTCTGAGTATAGTAATAAAGGATATATTTTGGGAAGTTGTCTTTTATGCGCTTTGTTTTGGGTTCGTGTTTGGTGGTTTGCTGATTGAGGTCGTTAGTTCCGCTTTGTGCCTTACATATTATATATATATATATATACATACATATATATATATATTATATATATATATATATATATATATATATTATATATTTATATATATATACATACATATATATACATTATAGAAAATAAGCTTGTAATTTTCCCACAAATGTAATAAATTTTTTTTTTTCTTGATGGAGGTTGCTACAATCTGTTGGAGCACTCAGACACAAATACTGGTCCATTTTTCTGCCAGACAGACATCTTAGGATGGCATTACAGCTCATGAGGAGCCAGAGCCAAGCTTCTTTTTATTCACTTATGTTGTGTGCGATTTGTTTTTCACACAATTGAACGGAACCTAGAGCTTAATGCCGATACCGAACGGCGAGAGCCGAGAAGCTTTTTCAAGGCAAGTACCCCCGAGGAGAGATGCCAAATAATGCAGATGCAAAATAATCATTGGATGGCGTTGGTGTTATCGGGATCCGAAAATGTAAAAGATAATAAGTTTCTCATATCCTAAAACCCATAAATGTAATACGCCTCTAAAGCAAATATTTAACATTTCAAATAGTAGACAAAAGTAATGTACAAAAGTAATGCAAATCAAATAAATATGTTTTCCAGATTCTTCAAATTAATTCAGAATATACAAAAATTATAAATTACAATCACTTTGGCACAAAATTGACCTCTGTAAGATTAATTTTCTTTTTCGTAGGGGAGGAGGATGTAGTGATTGCACATTACATTCTCCATCATACGCATTCCATTCCACCTCACACACACGCCGCTATCACTCGCATCATCGGTTTACCGCCGCTAGGTCATAGCCAACCATAATTATTGCAGCACGTAAATTGCATAAGGTCAATGTTAGCACTCCGGCGCCGATTCCCTTTTCATATTTATGTCATTTCATAAACAATTCTCAATTTCGAGAAATTTGTAAACAATGACGAAGAGGGGAAAAACTCCAAATAACGTGAAGTGATGAGAATGCATTACACAGAGCTGGAGTAAAGGCAAATCAATAAGTGAAGTGTGAATGACATCCACGACCTATAGCAATTAATGGTGCGAAGACAATGCCGGACGACCAAAAACGCGTTTAGAGGGAAGTGCTATGCTAGTGATATGGAGGCGAATACTTGGCGACATAGTGATGATGCTGAGTATTTTCTTTGTTAGGATAAGAAATGTCTTTCGGCACTTTGTATGTTGGAGGGGATTGCGATTGAACCAAATTCCTAATAAAACTCAGCTACATCTCAACCATATTCTGGATGGAGATGGTATTTTGTAAGTAGGTGGGCGGCTAAGCAAGGCATCGTTCCCAGTAATTTCCCGAAAAACGGAGCCTTGATTTGGCTGCTGATTAATCAAGCACAAGTAAACACTCTTCATGGTGTTTACAAACTACAAACTATTCGACAGCGCTACTGGTTATTGAATAAGCGACAGGCTGTTCGAAACATTCACAAATCTAAGGTTAAGAAAAAAACCAAAACTGAAAGCTCACAAGTATTGAAGAGAGACTTGAACTTGAATTGGGAAACTGCAAACGTAATCAACATATTTCATGACGATATCATCGACATTGTAAACTTGAGGCGCCTTTCGCCTTTTCTTTTTGGTATTCTTGCACTTTCGTTTGCTTTCTTTAAAGTCGAGCCTAGTTTTAAACTCGATCACACCACTACCCCGCTGCCTTAAACCGAATAACAACTCGCTGGATGGAGACTTAGTGGATGGCGACCCCCAGAACCTCTTTCGTACGAAAGTGTTGCCCCCCAACACCAGGATTTTCGTACTTCTACTGAGAGCATCTGTTTAAGTCGGAACTTTTTTGAACCGACTTGCTGGACAGGGTACGTAAACCTTGACCAGCCGTATATTGCACAAAAAGTTCTTGTAACTTTGCACACTTGTAGAAATTAAACTTAGTATTATTGAGCTCTACTGCGGATGGGAAGAGCCAATAATTACTGGGTAAGAACATTCGACAACCTTGATTGTTTGAATGATAAAATTTTATTGGCTTACAATACTATTTGTACAATAAATTTGCTTACTTAGCTAAAGTCAAAATCACACCAAATATATAAAAGTACAAAAAATAAACATAACAAAATTAATAGGAAATATGATATACATGAAATTGCTGACCTTCGTGGAAAATTGAATTGAACATAAATAGAAAATAAAACAGAAATGGAAAACTGCTGACTTCTGCGGGAAATGGAATTAAACATAAATTAAAAATACAACATGCAAAAAAAACTGCGGGCTAATGTGAAAAATGTAAATGAAAGAAATCGAAAATAAAGCTGTTGCTGGGTGCAAATACTGAATATGTTGGTATATTTTAATCTGATGGATCAAATACAAATATACAGCATCCATGTGTTTTTCACCGCTACTATAATGTTCTATAATATAGATTTTGTATATTATCTTCTTCTTTTCCTTTTTCCGGCGTTGTTATAGTCAGAAGTGTAGGACCATAACCTTCCCACTTAACTGCATTCCTACTGGTCCGCTTGTGGGGTCCGCCGGTTTGACCTCAGAAAGTAGCGGCAGGCTTCCCGGTTTGGGATTACTTCATCGCTGAGGCCAATCAAATGCTGATGTTTGTGCATCAATTGTTTTTCGGCCTGCCGTTTTTTTTTTTTTTTTTTTGTGACACGGGCATGCTTCAGATTTTTTTGTTTGATCTTACTCTTACAACACCGGTGATCTCCAGTCGTGTCAGCCCACTGATTTGCATGTATACTTGTGGGGCAGTTTAATGGTGGTATATGTGTCCCTAGGCTTACCTTGGTGTTTTCAAAATTGCCTAGATGTGATTTTTGTTTACCCTTGGTTTAGTCGCCTTTTACGACAAGCGAGAGGTATCGCTGCAGAGATATTCTTAACCCGTCCCTGCACGGAACATAGATTTTGTATATTATATATACTATAATTTTGCAGCTCCATAGCCTTACGGACGTTTTATATTTAACGTGAGGGTCAGGGAGGTGCAATTCATCGCTATTTTAAAGTGGATGCCTTGCAGATATATGCAGTTATTGTGTCAGTCTCACTCCTTTTTAAAAAGGGCTTAATAAAGTCCAGGTGAACTCAACATCGTTTAATCTTCATTCCATCCTATAATATTTCAAACAGGTTATGAGCCCAGGGTTTTCGAATTAAATAACATTGAGTATTTTATTAATATTTTGCTTAAACCATGACGTCGTTTTCTGTAAAATCACCATTATTTAATGGGAAGAATTATTTAACATGGAAGCCTCAGATGGAAGTGGATAATAAAACGTCACCTTAGGAAAGGAGTAGAGACCAACAGATAAGGGAGACTTAGAACTATGGAATAAGGACATGGACGCAAGATATGAAAACATTATTGCAATGGAGCCTGAGCAAGTATCTTTGGTTAAATCGTATATGACTTCTAAGACACTATGGGATTTTTTGGAGAAAACATACAAAAGGAAATGTACTAGGCAAAAGATCGAAGAATTTCGTAAGTTAATTAACTTTAAAATGCATGCTGGCCAAGATATGGAACATTATTTAATACAATTTGATTCTATTTTTACTCAGTTGTGGGAATTCGATGCTAAGTTGGATTCAGAATTTCTTGCTGTGATTCTTTTGGACACATTTTTGCCGGAGACGTATAAGGATATTCAAGCTGTTTTGATTCATCTGGTGATTTTCCAACTATCGATACCCTGCGATCTCGTTTGCTTGAACTTGAACAAGGTTAAATACCACACGAACAAATCAAATAAACATCATCGAACAGGTATGTAATTTTTTCAATTTAAGCGTCCTCGCTGTGACCGGAAGAATCATATGAAGAAAGATTGTCATGCAAAGTTACAGAAGGAAAAACATCAGTATAGTATTAGAAATGTGACAGTCGAGGAATGTTTTATCACATCAGAATGTATTAGAGTTAACCCAGTTATGGAGTTTTCTCAAAATGTAAATATTGCTGAAGAAGTAGTAGAGAAAATATGTTGGTATATTGATAGTTGTCTCACGTCACATATGAGCTGCATCGAAAAATATTTCACAAATCTGGATACAAATTATTCAGGGTCAGTACAAGTTGCGAATAATGAGTCATCTATTAAGGGAATAGTAACAGTACAGCTATGCGTAGAAGTAAATGGGGAGTTAATGAGCAAGTAAGTTTGATGAGCAATTTAATATCTGCTAGTAAAGCGACTGATAATGGATGCAGGGTAATAATGGAAAAAGAGCGAGTATATGTATTAAGAAATGGCAGAAATGATTGAGGCGATATAAACGAAAGGGCTGTACTTAGTAGGAAAAAAAAGGAAAAATATAATATAATAGAAGACGGCGCGGCGCTAAGATTTTGGAAATGTGGCATAAGATATGCCAGATATGGGCATTTCAATTTGGTAGATATCTTTGAGAAAATTAAAGGAATCGAATATGGTAAAAGGATTACCAAGTTTTGGGAATTTCCAAATCAATTGCGTTGCGTGCATAAAATGGAGACGAGTAAAATCTTCATTTCCAATAAAAGCTGATAAACTGTCGAGAGAATATTGGAAATTGTGCATAGCGATCTTTGCGGCCCAATTCAGCGGAAGCCTTTATTTTGCTACTTTCAATAATGATTTCTCTCGAAAGGTTTTTGTATATATTTTACGGAGGAAAAGTGATTACTTCGAAACTTTTAAACATTTTAAGGAGCTGGTGGAAAATGAAACAAATAGAAAAATTAAATGACTTAGAAGTGATAATGCGCATTCGTTTGTAAGTGCGGAATTTTCGATTTTTTTTAAATTGAATGTAATTATGCGCCAGTTGACGGTAGAATAACGGGGTTGCAGAACGTATGAACCGTACGCTAATTGATGTCGTTCGCTGTTTACTCATTGGAGAAAATCTTCCAAAGCATTTATGGGCTGAGATTGTTAATACGGCTACATGCATACGTAACCGCTGGCCTAATTCAATTAATACAAGGATGACTCCGGAACGAATTTGGCGCGGCAAAGTCTCAATATTTAGCCATCTACGACAAATTGGAATTTGTGCTCTTGTAGGAGTAATAAATAGAACTACACACAGAACGAAGCTAGGCTCCAGAACTGAAAAATACGTTCTTGTAGGATATTCTGTTGAATCAATGGCATATCGTCTTTGGAAAGGGGAACTAAAACGAATATTAAAACGAATATAAAAATATTGAAAACTTACTTTGAAATATTTATTTATTTATTTATTTACATCAATAACCCTCACATGGGCAACTATTTTTGTCTCTTAATCAGTGCCTTATTAACCCGGGTTAATATTGTTATTCCCTTTGTGTTGTTATGGGGTTTCTGTTTACAAATACGAAATTCTTACTTCCTCTCTACTTATTTATTGTTCTTTGTGATTTCACACTGCAAGGGGAATCCCCCATTATTATGATAACCATGTGACAATGAAATTTTCAAGGGGAATCCCCATTACTATGATAACCATGTGAAAATTAACCCCTAACGGTCCGGAAGTATTTCAACATAGATAACAAGCAGAAAAAAAACTCACAGAAAGCACATGGCACAATATTTAACGCGTCACTAGCAAATATAGCAACTGTTTACAGTGCTTTTACTGTAAATGTTTCTATATTGATAGGCCGCGGTTCTTGTACCGTGACTATCGGCGATATCCCAGTACAATACTAGAACACCAATATCTGATATACGCAACGAAATAAAACACGAACGTTCTCTTTAGCTGCCAAATTCTATCAGGCCCATTCAAAGTTTATTAGCAATATTTATACTAAGATATTGCTTATTCTAGCACAAAGAGTTTTTGATGAAAATAGCTTACTTTACTAAATATTACGTACAAAAAATAAAAATATAAATTGCCTATTCTGCAATACAAATTTGTTGTTATGAATGGTGCAAACTGATTACTGTGCAAATATAGTGGAAACATTATAAGAATAACTAGAAACAAAGACAAAAAGAAAAACAACGGTATTATGTTACATTCGCATTTGGGTTGAGCTCGGTTCAATGTCAAGCAGTGAACTTAGGTTTCAAATTCAATGTCGTGCGGCTGGCAACTGGATGCCGGTGCGCTGTGAATACTGACCGTACTCAACATCCTGCCCCCCATTGATCTGTGTTCAATCGTTCTGTTGATAGATGACTGTTGATTCGGCTGACGAATTCTTCTTGGTGATGGAATGGGAAATTCTGTGCGTCTACGGATGAATCGACTGGATTTCCATATTATGAACACACTGACTCCAAACGCTAGGAATAATCCGGAGACACTGATGGCGATATGTAGGGTATTATG
Source organism: Merodon equestris (assembly GCA_958301585.1). Classification (NCBI taxonomy): domain Eukaryota; kingdom Metazoa; phylum Arthropoda; class Insecta; order Diptera; family Syrphidae; genus Merodon; species Merodon equestris. The sequence continues at coordinate 94,811,460 of OY284413.1, forward strand.
CTGCTGAATTTGTAGTGGTAACTCCAACTGTTGGGACTTGATCTGTTCCCGTATTCCTTGTAATTCTGCTTGATAAGTGGTGATATTTGGAGCATTGTGGTGAATCGCAATCATGTGCTCCACATTTGTGAAGTTCATGTCTCTACTAAGTCTAGTATATGCCACCCGTAAATTGTTTGAATAGATGCGATGAGCTTGAATCGTTATGTGATCGTGTTTGACAACACAATTTGGGTTCAATTTCAGGAAGCCACTTCCTTCAATCATGATAAGGGACGGATGGTGATTGCATACTATGTTAGCATTGTTTCCTTTATTACCCCGTAGATCCATTGATTTGTCTGAGGAATTTGTGTCCACACGGAAGTATTTTTGATAGTTTTTAATTTACATGTTGCTAATGATGATATGTTATTTAGGAAGTTCATTTCGCACGTGCTGATATTAGCTCCAGGTCGGTAAATTGGATGAGTTTGGGTGCATAAGTGAAGTGTATCTTCTATGTGATTGCATATGGATAGTTCGTCTTCTGATATTGGGTAGTATTGATCGTGATGAGCACTCACCGCCAATGGGGTTGATGAGGGATCTATGGTTATTAGTACATTGTTGACAACTGCCGGAATTGGAATGAGTTTAAATAATACAAATTCATCTATACCAATCAATGGTAATTCGACCTTGAATATTACATAGTTTGCCGTGATTTGTCCTTCTGTTGACATCAATTTGTAAAGTTGCAGCATGTGTTCTGGTTCCACTGGAAGACGTAAGTGTAGCGGTAGGTAGTTTTTGATTTTGATGAGTTCTTGTTTCAACTGCTGAGGCGAAATGAGTAAATGATGAATTCTGCCATGATGAGTGTCTGATAACACGTCAAATATAGATGCTTGAAAACGCTGCATATTGACTACTATTAATGTAGTGTAGATCGACCAGGATGAAAATAATTGCTGAACCTTAATCTGATACATTTCATCGGTGATGTTGTTTATCCGATTAGTTATTTGTTCTAATTGGAATACAAGTGAATTATGCCTTCTGATTGAATCTGCTTCGGTATGTTTCATTATGTTTACAGTGGAGTCTAATAATGACGTGTTGTTCTTTAATAACGTTGTTAGATAATTTTCATTTGAATATATCCTTTCAATATTTTTATCCATTTCTTCAGCATATCGAGAATCAAGAATTCCAAACAGTGAATTAGCAACATTGCCGACGATATCAAGCGCTCCTCTTTTGACCTTCCTCGAAGTACGCGTAGTCCTGAGTAATGAACTTTCCTCAATGAGTTCCTTATTGATACATTGAAATTGCTGAACAACTTGAGTACATAGACTTTTCGATGCAATTTGCTGGCAAAGGTGATCTAATATCTTGGTACTATTTTTGAGAGCCTCAAATTCTCTTCTGTATGGTTCAAGGTTGTAGTAGACCACTAGGTTCCATGTGTTGTGTATCAGCTTAATGGTTCCTTGACCTTCAAAATGTATTCCTGGATGTGATTCGAATTTGTTAACTTCTACTTCATTTGCAGTACTCAACGACACACATACACAGGTTAACAATAATGTTAAAGGCGGAGCCAAGTGACAACTGTTTCCTTCGTTTGTTTGGAGAGGGACTATCACGTAATTCTTTACCATTCGATTTGTTGTTTGCTGATGGGTTTGTTGTATGATCTTCGTAATTGATGTGCCGTTTGCTATTATTCCCTACGCCAAGATCGGCTTGAGAAGACGGTTGTATTGGCAGAGGGGCAAGTCGGTGTATAGCACGACGAAACACAATAGAAGCCGTGTGTACGTCTGCTACCCTAACTAAGCCATCAGACCCCTTAACAGTGTTAATTATTCGTCCTAATGGCCATTTGAGACTTGGTTGATTGTCTTCTTTGATTATTACCATCAAACCGGGCTCTACGTTCTGACATTTCTCCTTCCATTTGTACCTGTGTTGTAATTGGCTTAGGTATTCGCTAGACCAACGTCGCCAGAATTCATTTTTAACAGAAGACACAAGTTTCCATCTTGTTAGAAGTGCAGACGTTTCTGGTTTCGCTGATTGGTCAATATTGCTGGTCATTGGTTCGCCAATAAGGAAGTGCCCTGGAGTGAGAGCAGTGAGATCATTTGGAGAAGTTGACATGGGAGTTATTGGTCTTGAGTTCAATATAGCTTCCACTTCTACAACTGCTGTTTCTAACTCTTCATATGTTAATGAAGCAGAGGCCAAAATGTGTTGTAATAGATGCTTGGCTGACTTGACTGCAGCTTCCCACAAACCGCCAAAATGAGGTGATCGAGGCGGAATGAAGCTAAAGTCGCATCCCTTCGCTGTGCATACAGCTGTTATTTGTTCCCTATCCTTTGTTGAGTCAATGAAATGTTTTAGCTCCATTAACTGATTCTTAGCTCCCACAAAGTTTGTGGCATTGTCGCAATAAATATTTTTACAGTGACCTCGTCTTGCCATAAATCTTTTTAATGCACCGATGAATCCCTGAGAGGTTAGATCACTTACGAGTTCTAAATGGCATGCCTTCGTTGCAAAACAGCAGAACACTGCTATATATGATTTTTGCGGTCGCTTTCCCCTAAGCTTATAGTGTGTCCATATGGGTCCGCAAAAATCAATTCCTGTGTTTATAAATGGTCGTGCTGGTTGAACCCTGTCAGAAGGCAAATTTCCCATCAGCTGCCCTAAAAGTTTTGGTCTCGCCCTTGAACACTTAATACATCCTTGCACAATAGATCGAGCGATTGTTTTACCTTTTATTGGCCAGTACCTTTGTCTTGCGAATGCTAAAATGGCTTGTGGTCCGGCATGATTATTTTCCTGATGAATGTTGAGCAGCAATAGCCTTGTGAACGGGTGAGAGTAGGGCATCAACATTGGATGCTTGGCATCGTATGACAGTATTGAGGATTCCAACCGTCCACCAACTCGGATGATTCCATCATTATCGAGAAATGGAGTGAGACTTGAAAGTGAACTCTTGTTTGAAACTTCGCTGTGTTTATTTAGATGATTTATGTCGTCTTGAAACTCATATTTCTGTATCATTCTGATAATAGATTTTGTTGCTTGATCAAGTTCTTCACTGTTTAGAAATGTAGTATGTGCCTTTGCTACTGAGCATTTTTCCTTAATGATGTTTTTAAACCTTAGCATATATGCTATAATTCGCTGTGCCCTTTTGAATGAATTGCCATGCCTGATAGTACCCAGTATGTCATAGTCTGGTAACCGATGAGAAGTGGCTGACAGTGCAACATTGTCTTGGCGGATATCTGGTTTCTTCGCATATTTGGGTGGCCAGATTGATTCTGCTCCATGCAAGAACCTTGGTCCATAAAGCCAAAGAGTATGATTTTGAAGTGACTCGGGTGCTATTCCGCGTGACAATATGTCAGCAGGATTTTCCTTCGAGCTTACGTGTCGCCATTGCTGCGGGATTGTGTATTCTTGTATTGCAGATACTCGATTTGCAATAAACGTCGGTAGTGTGGACGATGATGATGCATTAATCCAATTGAGGACTATTTCTGAGTCGGTCCATAAATATATCTTATCTCCTTGAATGTTCAGATCTGTTTGCAGACGACGACTAAGTTCCGCAGCCAGCTTAGCTGCACAGAGCTCTAGGCGTGGAATGGTGCTTTGATGAGATATTTTGCCCTTTTTGGAAGGAGCTATCCTGGATTTTGCGCAAAGTAGTCGTACTGTAATTATATTGTTCTTGTCCTGCGATCGAACATACGTTGCTGCTCCATATGCCTTCTCGGATGCATCCGCGAATACATGAAATTGTACATCCTTGGGAATTTTATGTGAAAAAATGTGCCTGGGTATTTTAATATTGTGAAGTGTTTTTAATCCTTCTCGAAATTGAATCCATTTTGTTTGCATCTCTTGAGGAAGCGCCGCATCCCAGTCATATTTAAGTTCCCACAGCTGTTGTAAAAATATTTTAGCTGTAACAACGATTGGGGCCATGAGTCCGAGAGGATCAAAAAGATGAGCAATATCGGAGTATGCAGTTCGCTTTGTTACTCTTTCTTTGCCGACCCCTGAGGTTTTGATACCGAGCTCGTCTGATTTTGGTAACCAAACCATTCCAACGGTTTTGACATGTTCTTCAATGTTGGTATTAAAATCCAATTCGGTTTCGCGATCGCTGATTGGTATATTCTGGATGAGGGATTGATGATTGGCACACCATTTTCGAAGCTGGAATCCAGCAGTTTGTAATAAGTTTTGTAGTTCTTCTTGAGTTGCGAGAGCTGTTCTCAAGCTGTCGGATCCTGTCATCACATCGTCGACGTAGAAGTTCTTTTGAATTGCTCTTGACGCTAACGGGAATCGGTCCTGATGATCTTCTGCTAATCGTTGGAGACATTTTATAGCGAGATATGGTGCACAAGCAGTTCCGTATGTAACTGTGTTTAACTTAAAGCACTTGAGTGCATCATTGGGACTACTTCTCCACCATATGAGTTGGTATTTTGTGTCTTCCTCATGTACCAGTATTTGTCGATACATTTTTTCAATGTCTGCGGTAAACACGTATCTCGGCATGCGGAATCTTATAAGAACTGAGAACACATCGTCTTGGATAGTAGGACCTGATGACAAGAGGTCGTTTAATGATATATTAGAGGATGTTTTCGCTGAGCAATTATGCAATTATTTGTGGTCCTTACTAGATTTAACCGATCCCTAGGGTTTAATAGTAAAAACTTCTGGCAATTAAACAGCTGGTGTGGTCCTTTGCAAGATATGCATGTTAATCTTGTTGTAGTCACTGTTAATGCCCTTGACAATGTTTGTCGTTTGCGTTGATCTTCTGAATTCTTATATTGTTTTGCGCCTAATGCCTCCAATGATTGAAAACGGCGTTCAAGGAATGACATAAAATGGTCTAATGTGGGTACCAATTTAGGTTCCTTTAATGACTGTTCCCACAGTGTATGAGTGTTGCGATCCAGTCTTTTTATTAATATGTGTAACAAAAGTGGATCCCAATTTTTTGTGTCCACATCAAGATTTTGTAGGCTGAGAATACATTCTTTTGTATTATCGTGTAAACCCTTTATCATGGCTGAACTTTCAATATGAATTACTGGTTGCAACATCAATTTATCAAGTATTGCCGTTACCAGAAGTCGTGTGTTTTCATAACGATCTGTTATGACCTTCCATGCCGCGTTGTAATTAACGTCGGACGTTGTAAAATGGCGAATCAGCTTCTCAGCTTCGCCTGTCAAGGTTGACTTTAAATAGAACATTTTCTGACAATTACCAATGGGTTGGTTGTGCACTAATTCTGTAAATAGGTCACGGAATTGCCGCCATTTTAGGTAGTCACCATCAAACCTCGGCAATGTAAATTTCGGTAGATTGAGATTTGAATTTGCCGTTGACGTCACTGTTGTGGTCACAAGTGAGATTGGCTGAGCAGTTAATTTGTCCAATTTGGTAGACAGTTCGATTAAACAGTCTTGAGCCTCTTTTTCCAATTCTATGTAATCTCCCACGTTGTATCCTACTGAACTGTAATCATCCACCAGCTCGCCGATCTGTTGATGAATTTCTTCAATCATATGCCAGTATTTGTTAATACCAATGATTTTCAGGTCATAAAATGCCTTAGAGTGAACTCCTTCCTTATCCTGTAGGCTGGTGAGGAGTCGCTGAAGTGAAGCAACAATTGTCTTTTGTCTCCTTAAGAGTTTGTTAACATCTGATGATGGATCATCTGGTGATGATGGAGATTTGCGTGAGAGAGGCGTGGGTTTAATTGTTGATGTGTCACGTGAAGATGATCCTTCCGGCTGAATATAGTCTTCTTCGTTTATTTCATCCTTAGATTCTTCTATATCTTCAAGAATTCCCTTAAGCTCTGTATAAAGACCTTGAACTCTTTGAAACATATTTCCCGACACGTATGGAGTGTCGTGTTTCATCTTGCCCTCTACCTTCTGATGGTTTGTTTGAAATTGCTCCCAGATAAATTCCACGCGTTGTAACCTCTCCTCCTTGTATTTTTTTGTTTTTCTCGAAGAACTGTCCTTTGAGATGTTGACTCTTAATTTCTGCAGCTCTTCCGCTAGAACCTTCTGTCGAGCGACAATAATGGAAATATCTGTTTCATCCATTTTAATGTATGCTTCCTGATATTCTTGGTGAATGTGTATAACAATTACGCTGTGATCAGTGGATTAGCCCTGTCGACGCCTTTATATTGTATGTATGTATTTATATTGTGAGAGATACCAGTGTATAGCCCTGGTAGACGCTTTATATGTATGTGTATTGTTGAAGTTACCAGTGTATAGCCCTGGTAGACGCTTTTATTACTATCACGTCGGGGTCACCAAAATGTTTACAGTGCTTTTACTGTAAATGTTTCTATATTGATAGGCCGCGGTTCTTGTACCGTGACTATCGGCGATATCCCAGTACAATACTAGAACACCAATATCTGATATACGCAACGAAATAAAACACGAACGTTCCCTTTAGCTGCCAAATTCTATCAGGCCCATTCAAAGTTTATTAGCAATATTTATACTAAGATATTGCTTATTCTAGCACAAAGAGTTTTTGATGAAAATAGCTTACTTTACTAAATATTACGTACAAAAAATAAAAATATAAATTGCCTATTCTGCAATACAAATTTGTTGTTATGAATGGTGCAAACTGATTACTGTGCAAATATAGTGGAAACATTATGAGAATAACTAGAAACAAAGACAAAAAGAAAAACAACGGTATTATGTTACATTCGCATTTGGGTTGAGCTCGGTTCAATGTCAAGCAGTGAACTTAGGTTTCAAATTCAATGTCGTGCGGCTGGCAACTGGATGCCGGTGCGCTGTGAATACTGACCGTACTCAACAGCAACAGTAATAGTAATAAAGATAATAAAATAGTTATTGCCGCCATTTACGCGACATTGGGCCGAGTAAGTAAAAGTGCAATGCGCCATATAAGAATTTCCTCATATATTTTATTTGGCAATTAATTCAATCAGTGCGTTTGTGAATTTAATATTTGCGAATATAGATCAAAATGTATTTAAATTTTTTTCATGTGTAAAATTAGCAGGTAAATATTTATATAGTAGATACAATTAGATAGATGTAGTATGATCAATTGGACACATTTTATTTTTTTCGAGATTTCCGTACAAGCAGCAACAACAATACCTGAAATCGGTTTTGCATATACATAACATACTTCAGTCTGATGGTGATGAAGAAAATATTCCAGAGTCTTTATCCGACCAGACAGCAAATGCTGAAGATATGAATTTTGCCCAGGTATTAGATATTGTGGATTCGGATGCTGAGACAGAAGATGTGAATATGGAATACAAAGTGGACCATGAATCCGAGGAGGATGAAGAAGACATGAACGCATCTGGTCAACACGATGGAAATAATCTTTGTTTTACTGGAAAATATGGAACGGTATGGCAGAAAGCCCCACCAAAATTCAGTCGAGCTTGTGCTCATAATATACTGAAAGACAGCAGTTTTTTCGGTCCAAATCCAGAGACAAGACCTCTTAGTGATGTTGGTACTTTTTGTAATTAACATGGTGTCAGATGTGGAATTATATTCAATAAAGTGAAATGCAGAAAAGTGAGAAGAAAAGCAACGACACCTTACAACCATCTACTTCGGGGACACAGAATAACGCAATGGAAACTTTTCAGGGGACAATGAATATTCCACCGCTCAATTTAAAATCAACAAATTTGCTTCTAGCTTGGAAGAACTGGAAAAACCAATTCAAGATTTATTTACTTGCGAGCAATCTTGTAAGTACAAGTGAAGAAAGTAAAGTAGCCTTACTTCTGCACTTCATGGGCCCAGACGCATTTGACATCTTTACATCGTTTTCGGTTGACATCAAAACGATAAAACTTGAGCAGCTTTATGACCTTTTTGATAATTACTTCCTTCTTCTTCTTCTTTTCCTTTTTTCCGGCGTCGTTATGGTCAGAAGTGTAGGACCATAACCTTCCCACTTAACTGCATTCCTACTGGTCCGCTTGTGGGGTCCGCCGGTTTGACCTCAGAAAGTAGCGGCAGGCTGCCCGGTTTGGGATTACTTCATCGTTGAGGCCAATCAAATGCTGGTGTTTTTGCATTTGTTTGCACCAATTGTTTTTCGGCCTGCCTTTTTTGCGTGTTGAAATTGGAACGTTGATTGATATTGCCTTTTGGACGGGGTTCAAAGGATCTCTCCTTTGAACATGGCAATACCAACTGAGTCGGTCGCGCTCTATCTTTCTTGTGATGGTTTCTTTTACGTGGAGGCTTCCTCGCATCTTTGAACTTCTAAATCTGTCACGCTTTGTTACTCCCGCTGTCATGGAAGCATCTTCATCTCAGCTGCCGTTAATTTGCTCTCATACTTTTTGTGCATTGTCCAGCATTGTGAACCGTATGTGAGCGCCGGACGTACAACTGAAGTGTAGAGCCTTCCTTTCAGCTTAGGGGGCATTTTTCGATCTCAGAATATGGCGGAGTTTTCCCGCCACTTCATCCATCCTACGCTTACGCGATGATTGATGTCGTCATCACAAGTTGCTTCTTTATTAATTTCTTTATTAACTTTTCACACTTGGGAAGCACTGTTCTATTCAAGTAAATGTCTGGAATAGGCTGATGAAGGTCAGAGAACGGGCAGCACAGATACTCTGTCTTCTTTGAACTAATACGATACCCGTGTCCCTCAAAAATGTCCACCCACACATCAAGTGCTCGTTGTAGGGACACCTGATCATCACTTATAATGGCTCCATCGTCAGCAAAGAATAACTGGTGCACATTGGGGTCCGTCACTTTTCCTTCAAGTAAGCAATCAAGGACTGCTATAAAGAGCAGTGGGCTGAGGACGCTCCCTTGGTGTACATCGACTTTGATTGCGAACTCGGTGCATCTTACTCTTGTCGTTGCTCTCTTGTACATGTCCATGATCACCCGTATGTAGGTTTCTGGAACTCCTTTTTGTCTTAGCGCTACCCATAAAAGATCTCATGGTTGCCGGTCAAAGGCCTTCTCGAAATCAACCAACACCATATGCAAGTCCTTTGAAGAATCACGATGCTTTTCCATCATGACCCTTATATTTTGGATTGCATGTGTCATTGATTTACCCGAGACAAACCCGCACTGGTCATCAGATAGTCGTATTATTTTCCGCAGTCGGCTATCTAATACCCGTTCAACGATCTTCATGGTGTGCGACAGAACGGTAGTTATCACAATTTCGCGTATCACCCTTTCCTTTGTTCAAAGGAAGAAGATAGCTTTCTCTCCATTGATTAGGCATAGTGTCGCCCCCCATAAGTTTGGAGATAAGAACCATGAGCCATCTAGACCCGATGTCTCCCATCTTTTTCCAGAACTCAGAGGGTATCCCGTCCGGCCCAACAGCTTTTCTTTTCTTGGAGTTTTTAACCGCGTACCGAACTTCTTCGACTGTGATGTCGGATATTTCGGCATGATTCGGGGCGGCTCTTGGATAGTACACTCGGGGAAACTGTTCGTTCAGAAGTTCCTCGCAATACTGTCGCCATCTGTGGAGAATTTTTTCGTCTTCCACAAGGAGTTGGCCTTCAGCATTGTTAATAAACTTTGCGAAACGAATCTCCTGAGCATTTCTTCTTCTCTGGGCGGCTATCTTAAAGATATTTGCTCCTTTGTTCAAATTGCTTTGTCGAAGCTCCTGGGTAGCCCGGTTCCTGTCAGACGCGAAAGACGATATTTCTTCCAACTCCTGATATAGGCCTTCCATGCTTTTCGCTTTGAATTCGGCGCACTTTTTCTTCGCGATACCTTTGCAATATCTATATACCTTTTCACGGCGAGCTTTTTCCTCTCTATTAGTAGAAGAGCACTTTGACCAAGCTTGGAAAGCCATTTTCTTTTCGTGTATCACTGCTTTGGCTTTGTCTGTCCACCACCAGGTTTCTTTTGCGTGTTGGTAGGGGCCTTTAGATGTTCCAAGCAGTGATTTGGCTTTCTCCAGGCCAGATTGTTGTAGGGAATCCCACATGTCTTGTGCTCTGCGCTCCTCATTACCGACCTCATCGATAATAGGAAAGAGGTAGTTTTTCATGCTGGTAATAAAAACTTCGCCTTCGCTACGACAAGCGAGAGGTATCGCTGCAGGGATATTCTTAACCCATTCCTGCACAGGTAATTTGATAATTACTTCCTGCCCAAAGTAAATATCATAATGGAACGCCATAATTTTTTTACGAGACGCCAGAAACATGGAGAGTCTATCGACGAATTTGTAACTGCTTTGAAGAATCTAAGTCAGACATGCGAGTTTAAAGAATTAAAGGACGACTTGGTAAGAGATCTATTCATTTGCGGCCTTCACAACAGTTTTAATTATATACGCGAAAGATTGCTCAACGAGGGTGATCAAAAATTAGAAATAGTCATCGAAATTGCAAACATTTTAGAGGTTATTAAACACCAGTCCAAGGAATTGGAATTAGAAAGTGAAGCGAGACAATTTTGTTTTTGCACCTGTAAGAAAAAGTCAAATATATCATCACAGAACACATTCATCTCAACAGCGGTCTCACCCTACATCATCGATGAGCCGAACAAATAACCAACAAATGCCATCTTCCTTAGAGAAAAAGAGATCGTCGGCTTGTGGGCAATGCGGCCAGTTCCACAATTATAAATGTCCAGCGCAAGGGGAAACATGCTATTTCTGTCAGCGACCCAACCATTTTGCAAAAATGTGCAGACAAAGACAACAAACGTTTATTCGAAATGTAAATACAACTGAGACTGAGGATACAACACTGGAGAACGAGAGCGAGTAAACACTATTTATTGGGAACATCAACGAGCGAGATAGCACTATGAATGCAACATGGAATGTCAATCTTTACGTCAACTATAAAAAACTTGTCTGCCAAATAGACACTGGTGCGGGAGCTAACATAATGTCAATTGAACAATTCAAAAAACTGAACTTCTCAAACCAACATTTATCAAACTACTAACGATCAGCGAAGAACCTATACCATTACTTGGACAATGCGCCATTACTTGTTTTTACGAAAAACATCCATATATGATTAACTTTTGTGTTGTGGCAATCAATTGCAGATCAATTTTGGGACTTCCAACATCAACAAAAATGGATTTAATCAAACGAGTGAACTATTTGGGTAAGAAACATGGTAGCGTAGGAAATATAACATATAATACTATTTTGAATAATTACCAAGATATTTTTGAGGGTTTGGGTTGTCTTAAAAAGAAATGTAATCTCAAGTTAAAGCCAGGGATACCTCCAGTGGTTGAAAGTCCACGTAAGATACCATTTGAACTAAGAGATGAGTTAAGAGAGGAGTTAAATCGCAAGGAATCGTTGGGAGTAATAAGACGGATTGAAGAACCGACTGACTGGGTTAACTCAATTGTTATTGTAAGAAAGCCAAGTGGTAAATTACGACTATGTCTGGATCCGAGACACCTTAACAAAGCCATTCTTCGCCCACACTTTCCATTTACCAGTGTTGATAAATGTCAGTTACGGCTGAAAGGATCCAAGTTCTTTAGTTCCCTTGATGCGAATTCTGGATTTTGGATGTTTCCTTTGGACGATGAGTCTTCGAAATTGTGTACATTTATAACACCATTTGGCAGATATTGCTTTCTAAGATTGCCCTTTGGAATAAATGCAGCTCCAGAAATCTTTCATTTAGAAATGGTAAAGCTCTTTGAAGATATCCCAAACTTGATAACACATGTTATAAATGTGTAAATGTATATATAGACGATTTTTTAATTTATGCAAAAATTAAAGATGAGCACGACAGAATTTTAGAAATGGTGTTAGACAGAGCTCGACTGATTGGCTTAAAATTCAATAAATCAAAATCCAAACTAGGCTTGCGCAAAACTAAATTTATTGGTCGATGAATTTGGGGTTCATGCTGATCCATCAAAAATAGAAGCGATATGCAAAATGATGGTCAATTATCTTTCTTCATTTATTAAAGGGTTGTCTATACATAACTCCAATTTACGCAATTTATCAAAAAAGGAAATAGATTGGCATTGATCAGAAAGTCATGAACAAGAATTTAACAACTTAAAAAGACTACTAACCACTGCTCCAGTTTTGGCTTATTATGATAGCAACAAAGCAATATCTTTATCTGTGGACGCTTCGAAAAACGCAGTAGGCGCGGTAATTAGCCACGAAAATAGGCCAATAGCATATGCTTCTGCTACTCTTACTGCAAGTCAGCAAAATTATGCTCAAATTGAGAAAGAGTTATTCGCTATCCCTTTTGGTTGTACTCATTTTCACCAATTTGTTTATGGAAAAACTATATATGTTGAAACTGACCATAAACCTCTCATTCCTTTATTCGAAAAACAATTATACCGGCGAGATTACAGAGATTGATGCTTAAATTATAAACATACGATTTAAAGGTATGTTATAGGCCTGGTAAAGAAATGTTTGTAGCGGACACCTTGTCCAGGGCACCACTTTCGAATCAAACCCTAAGTGAGTTTGACAAACAAGTTGAAATTCACTGCAACTTACTAAAAAGTAATTTGACGATTACGGACGACAAATTGTTACAGATTAAAAACTTAACTGATCAAGACTGTACATTAAAGTTAATCAAAGAATACTCTAGAAACGGTTGGCCAGATGACAAAAAGAACGTTAATAGCTTAGCCATGCCCTATTACACTTTTCGAGATGAAATTCATGTAATTGATCCCATTGTATTTAAAGCAAACCAAATTGTCATTACTCAAAAGATGCGCCCAGAGATTCTAAGATATATTCATGAAGGTCATATGGGCATACAACGATGTAAAAGTTTATGCAGGTCACTAGTATTTTGGCCAAATATAAGCAATGATATAACCAATTCACTAACTGTGATGTATGTGTGCGAAATCGTCCTATGAACCAAAAAGAACCTCTAAAGCCACATGTTATTCCAGAAATACCTGAAAATTGGAATAGATCTTTTTGAAATCGGCAAGCAAATTTATTTATTGGTCGTAGACTACTTCAAAATACATTGAAATCGCATTACTCAGCAGCGGATATTCGAATATTAGTGTGGTTACACATTTAAAATCTATTTTAGCTCGGCACGGAATACCTCAAACGCTCGTGAGTGACAACGGACCGCCTTTTATTTCGCAAGCCTTTAATCAATTTTGGGATGACTGGGGAATCGATCATATTACTTCCAGCCTATATTTACCAAGGTCAAACGTCGGTGCCATTACAAGTGTGATTAAAAACGCAGTTCCGAGCTTACCTACAAGAAAAAATATAACCTCAAAACAAAAGTGGTTTGATTATGAGTGTCTAAGAGCCAGAAGTAACTCTTTCAAACTTAAAAATTTAAAAACAAATATAATGCCAGCATCTTTAAAACACTCTATGGCGAAGCAAATAAAAACTTCAAGCGCATTTGCCTTGAGAAAAAGATAAAATTTGAACAACACCGTATTGCTATTATAAACAACTCCACGTCTTCATCGGAATTTTGGAAAGCTGTAAAGTATATAAATGGACAAACGAATAGAATCGCCTCGTCGCTTAAAGCAACGCAGCTAATGGACCACTTTATCAATCTGCTTAATTCCCCACAGATCTCACCACCACCCCAATATGCAGCCCCGCTGATTTCCAATGAACTCCTAGATAGTCCGTTTTCATTAGAAGAAATCAAAGAAGTCATAATCAGAGCAAAAACGAGAAAGGCCCCTGGAGATGACAGAATTCCATACGAGTTCTATAAAAACTGCACATATGAATTCATGTCTGCGCTCGTAAAGGAATTCAATAGAATCTTTCAATCAACAATTATTCCAGAAAGTTTTAAAAAAGCAATTATCTATCCACTGCACAAAAAAGGTGACTATGGCGATCCTACAAACTACAGGGGAATTTCCTTTCTGAACACCTCTGCCAAGTTGTTTACCGCCCTCAACAGACTTAACTGCTGGGTCGAAAATAAAAAAGTTTTGCAGGAGTTTCAGGCAGGATTTAGAAAGAACTACTCGACAGTTGATCAAGTATTTTCACTACTTAATATTGCGGAGATATATAAACAGAAACATAAAAAACTATATGCCTTTTTCGTTGACTTTAGAGCGGCATTCGACACCATAGCGCGCGAGGCTTTGATTTACAAACTGTACAATATGGGCCTCTCAACGAAAATAATTAACATCTTAAGAGCAATGTATGCAAATAATGTGGCGTATGTATGGGATGGGGAGTCCATATCTGGAGAGTTTGCAACAACGATGGGTGTAAAGCAAGGATGTGTCTTGAGTGCGTTACTATTTATTATGTTCATCAACGACATAACAGATGCAGTAAAGGGTGGAATCGAGCTCGGCAGCAAAAAAATTCCGGCTCTTAAGTATGCGGATGACATCGTTTTCCTTTCCGACTCTGTGGATGGGTTGCAACTTATGATGAATAGGCTCAACGTTTATTGCAAATGCTGGAACCTGAGCGTGAACTTGAATAAGTCCAAGGTAATGGTGTTCAGAGGCGGCGGTGGCAGATATTCTCGAAGCGAAAGATGGACGTATCAAGGAGAAACGGTAGAAGTTGTTCGCGAGTACAAGTACCTAGGAATTTTGGTGTCTTCGAACCTGAATATAAAGAAACACCTAGAAGCCAAACTATCTGAAGCCAAACGAGCAATCTCATCAATATGGAGTCGTTGCATCAACAACAAGTATGTAACACATAACTCGAAACAGAAACTCTTTCGCTCAACTGCAGCCTCAGTTCTTTTATATGGAGCGCAGGTGTGGGGATACTGTTCCTTTGTTGAAGTTGAGAAGTTTCTTCGCTATTTCATAAAGCGAATATTCCGTTTACCAAGTGCTACGCCTAATTATATGCTACACCTAGAGACTGGTGTACCACCTATGTTCTTGGAAACATTGAGACTACATTTTGATTATATAGTAAAAGTTATGGCAATGAGTGACGATAGACTGCCAAGAGTACTCAAGAGTGTAATAAGAAGTAGAGCAGGTTTCATTCAAGAATGGGAACGCCTTGCATCAAACTGTGGAGAAACCATAAGGATAACACCCGATGGACGTTCTGAACATCTAAGAGCGCACCTCAACATACTATTGGAAAAAGTAGGCCGATATATGTATGATCAATTTGTAATGGATGCACAATCTTCTCAGTATAGAACATATTACAGTAAGCTGAAATACCACCTAGCAGAAAAAACCTACTTCCTAAACTGCAATTCAACAGAAAAAATTGGCATAATTTTCGAAATCAAAGGGGAACTACTGAACCTGAATTTCATTCCACACCGTCCAGAGCTACCTATCCTGTGCAATCTTTGCAATATGAAGATACGAGAGGATGTATTTCACTTCCTTGCAGTATGCCCAATCCTAAAAGAAATTCGAGTGAGATTCTTTAATTCACATATTTTGGAAATAGATGAAGCAATTCAAATTTTAAATGGAGTCCAAGGGTGGGATATACTTTACAACTAATGTACAAATGCACTTCGTTATAGAAAATGTATAGTTGAATAAGATTTTTAATGCTAATATTGTCTTAGAAATATAGACTTAGATTATAAAATGAATTGTAATGAATTTAAAATCGAAATAAAGGTCAAATAATACTACTACTACTACCAAGGTCAAACGGGTTGGCAGAAAAATCAGTGCAAACCATTAAAAACTTATTGAAAAAATGTCAATAATCAAATACTGATCTGTATATAGCTCTTCTCCATGACAGGACAACACCTAAAGAAAGTTCATATTCCAACATCGGAAATATTGATGTCACGTAAGCTTCGAACCAAACTCCCAACATTGAAACAACACCTCGAACCTTCGATTATAAATAAGCAACAATACAAACATCACTTGAATAAGTCTATGAGCAAAGTTAAATTGAAATATGACCAACAAGCTAAGCATTTGCCAACAATAAAAATACGCGAAAATGTATTTTACAAAAGAAATCCAAACTCCTCTTGGTTTCCAGGGATTATAAAGGGAGTACCTAAAGAACCCAGATCATACATAATAGAAGACAGCGATGGAGCTGAGTACCGAAGAAACCGGCAACACATATTGAAGACTCCAAAAACATCAATTGACTTAGATTCGGACCAAATAAAGACGGAAGCAGATAATGGTAACAAAGCGATATCATCAGGGAGTAGCGACGAATCAACCGTACAAGAAACTTTAAGCACATACATGGAGAACATTGCGAAGTCACCTAATTTCACTCGCTATGGAAGGCGCATTATTAGACCCGAAAGATACGCACCCTAAAAAAAAAAAATTAAATAAAAAATAAAAAAAAGTTATAAGATATAATTTAGTATTAGATATACAAGTGAATTATGAAAAATGAATATGATAAACTTAACTATGATACTTTCATATTTCATATTTAAAAAAAAAAAAAGGAAGATGTTGTAATATGTGTAGAACTCTTGTACTAATTATATAGGGTCCGCCATCTAACGTTTTTTTTTTCAAGTAGTGCTTATTTCGTGAATGGTAACACTTAGCTCATGTCTGATTTGACAGATAATTAGTTTTATCTTTCCGCTGAACGAATATGGTTGTGTATACGCTTGAACAACGCTTCGCTAAGTGGGCCTGCGATCGACTTACAGAAGATGCCGATTTTGCCAAAAAAAACCTTCTTATCAGATGAAGCTCATTTTGATCTTGGCGGGTATGTAAACAAGCAAAATTGTGGCATTTGGGGCACAGAAAACCCGCACGCATACATTGAAAAGCCGGTGCACCCAAAACGAGCCACTGTTTGGTGCGGATTTTGGTCCAGAGGCATAATTGGGCCATTTTTCTTCGAAAATGAGCAAGGAGTGGCCGTTACAGTCAATGGCGATCGTTATCGGGCCATGTTGAACGAATTTTTGTTCACAAAAATTGAAGAGGAGGATATTGGCAACATTTGGTTGGTTTCAACAGGAAGGCGCTACGTGCCACACAGCCGAAGCTACACTCGATGTTTTGCGCCCTGTTTTTGAAGATCGCATTATCAGCCGCAGAGCTGATGTCGTTTGGCCACCTCGGAGCTGCGATTTGACACCGTTGGACTATTATTTGTGGGGTGCCGTCAAAGATAAGTGTTACGCCGACAAGCCAGAGACAATTGATGCTTTAAAGGACAATATTCGTGAAGCCATTGGTGAAATACAGCTGCACACAATCGATAATGTGCTTAAAAATTGGACCGATCGTGTAGGCTACTGCATGGCCAGCCGAGGCAGCCATTTGAATGAAATTATTTTCCATTATTAACCGGAAGGATTGTACTTTCAAATAAAAGAAGAAATTTGAGAAAATATTCAGTAGTTTTTTTATAGCATTTTCAAAAAAAAAAAAAATTATTTGGCGGACCCTATATAAGTATATATACAAATGTTGCACATACTTGTATAGAGGTTCTTTGTATAAGTATTGTTATATGCATTAAACATAAGACATCTGTACATCATTCGATCAGGAGATCTGAGAGTAGTGATACACTGGTCAAGGAATAAAGTCTACCCTAGCACAAGACATAATCATGTGTTTTATTTGACATAACAAACAAGTTTTCTTTTATTTCGATATCTATCGATCAGAATTTCCCAAGCGGCGGAATAATTTTTCCCATCGATCGGAAGGTGCTGAATTAGACGCGCAGCTTCACCTGACACAAAACTCTTTAGGAATTGGAGTTTTTGCACCTCTGAGAGTTCTATGTTCTGGCCGACCATGGTTTGGAATTTGTTGTGAAATTCGCACCACTCCTCAAATTGTCCGGAAAAGTTTTTTATCTGTATTCGCGGAAGACGGATATTAGATACGGAAGACCGCGATTGATTGATATGGGAACTGTCCAGATTCGCACCGTTACTCTCATTCAATTTCTCCAAGTCATCGTGGAGAGAACCGATAAAGGTTAAATAAATTATTTTTATTTCGGAGAATGTTTCCTCTACCAAATATTTTTCTTTTAGGGGATCTGCAGACGCACTAATAATGTTAGAGTGTTCCTTCTTCGCACGTTTGAATAACTCCACCACACCGCCACTAAACGCGCGTTCACATACCCCTTCGAGTTTCGCGCCGCGGAATCCTTTTGGTATTCTTCCAAGTCATTTGAAAGTTCCTTGAGGGTAAGCTCTTGGAATTCAATTGATTTGTTTAGTTTCGCCATCTCGGATTGCACTGTTTCAACAAAGGATACGATGCAGGGAGCGAAGACAAAAACGAGATAGATGTGAGCTAGCGAATTGTTATAGCACGGAGTCCCTTATAGTTTAAGTTTAAATTATTATACATATATGCACTGTTTGTATGTATGTTAATTAATGGTTAATGAATGAATTTCAATATACATAGGTAATTCAATATAGGTAATTCAATATATGTATGTAATTTATTTAATTTAATTAAATAGGTATATTTAAATGTTTATTTTTGTACTCAGCAGATATCCTGTTTTCCTTAGCTGTTGGGTGGTTGGATACCGCTGCCTTCTGGATCACTGCAACTGGATCTTCAACTGCAACTGGACTTCTAACTGGATCTTCAACTGGAACTGGAACTTCAACTGTAACTGTATCTACAACTTCAACTGGATCTTCGACTGCAACTGGATCTCTAACTGGATCTTCAACTGGACCTGGATCTTCAACTGGAACTGGATCTTCAACTGGAACTGGATCTTCAACTGTAACTGGACCTCTGTGTAACCACGATCACTGATGGGAATCTGGTGGATCTAAACTACACAGCACTATCTTTAATTGTTGCAGATCGCTGATGGGGATCCGAATTTGCACTTTTTGTTATTTAATTGTTATTTATTTTATGTCAGATCGCTGATGGGGATCCGGCTCGAAGGACCAATGTTCAGGGTAGAGCTGTTGACTGTACCGATTTCACGAATTCACTTAAAATAAAAAATCAAAACTCTTTTCTGTGAACGTTATAATTTATTGTGTCCTCGCACAGAGTCTGATTCAGAAGAACGTACAATAAAATCCTGACTTCTATTTATACAATCAGCTTTTTTTTGTTATGTAAATGAAAATGGGGTGAATAACCCAATGACCTACATTTTCTTACATTCTGTGTATGTGTATGCTCTGCCATTTCCCCAGGTTTCGGAATGCATTGGGAGCACGGCAGATCGCATTACAATCCACATTCCAATTTCACAAATTCGATTCTCGCGCATTTGACAAGTTCTCATTTGTCAAGTGCGCGAGTCACAGGCTTATGTTTTTAATTTGTTTGTTTTATTTGTTATTTTGTTTATTTTACTTTTTTGTTAAATTCTTTAAATGATAAAATTGTTGAGTAGCAACAGGTAGTCTACGACAGTAGTTTGGTTTGTATGGGAGAGCGGAAAAAAAGTCTGTTAGATCTGAACTATTTAACGGAATTTAATGAAATTTGACACACATGTCTAAGTTGGTCTTATAAAGGGTCCGCCATCTAACGTTTTTTTTTTCAAGTAGTGCTTATTTCGTGAATGGTAACACTTAGCTCATGTCTGATTTGACAGATAATTAGTTTTATCCTTCCGCTGAACGAATATGGTAGTGTATACGCCTGAACAACGCTTCGCTAAGTGGGCCTGCGATCGACTTACAGAAGGTGCCGATTTTGCCAAAAAAATCATCTTTTCAGATGAAGCTCATTTTGATCTTGGCGGGTATGTAAACAAGCAAAATTGTCGCATTTGGGGCACAGAAAACCCGCACGCATACATTGAAAAGCCGGTGTACCCAAAACGAGCCACTGTTTGGTGCGGATTTTGGTCCAGAGGCATAATTGGGCCATTTTTCTTCGAAAATGAGCAAGGAGTGGTCGTTACAGTCAATGGCGATCGTTATCGGGCCATGTTGAACGAATTTTTGTTCACAAAAATTGAAGAGGAGGATATTGGCAACATTTGGTTTCAACAGGAAGGCGCTACGTGCCACACAGCCGAAGCTACACTCAATGTTTTGCGCCCTGTTTTTGAAGATCGCATTATCAGCCGCAGAGTTTGTCGGGTCTCATTGTTAGTTCTCCATGTTTTAAATGGCAAATTGTAGGCAACATGGAGGATACACTCCATAAATTTTATACGAGCGTGAAGAGGAGACATTCCAAATTTCAAAGCTTCTCTGTTTACAGCTTTGTTTTTTATTTGTGTCAGGTTATTCATTCCCGAAGTTGTAGTTCCACATATAAAACAGGAAGAAGCTGCAGGAGTTCCTGTTACAGTTTGGGCTGTCTTCCCGTCCAGCATTGTGAGTTCATGGTTGACTGTGAGCTGACGACTGTGCATTTGAACTATCGTCTGAGATAAATTACTGATTTCGGTGTCAATTCTTTGTTTCTCATCTCGTATAATTTCTGCAGATTCTTTAAGAAAAGAAAATTGGATGGCTCTGCAGTATCTTGTAGAGAATGATCGATCGTTATTTCACACAATAATATCTTTATTATCCCTCATAGTAATTTGAATTGGTACCAAAGATGTCATAAACATATTAGCGTCCGAAGTTTCTTCATGGTCATATTTTTGGCTGTACTGGGATTGTCCTGAGGAACCATCACATCCCCATTTAATATAGAGTGTTAAAGACTCTCCTTCAATTGCGGTTATCTCTTCTTCTTTTCTTCTTTTTTCTTTCTAATAACCTTGTTGCAGTGTGGTCTAACAAATTTTGCAGTTTCACACTTGCTGAGCTTTCCGTAATGTGTATATCTAAAGGCTAGCACCTTTTCTTGCCTCTAGCAATTTATCATAAGGTGGAAAAACATCATGTCCTTCATCTTTATGGGCATGTCTCAATACTTCATATTGGTGTTTCGACAATTCTGCTTGCATAAATAATGCAAGAGTCTTATCTGGATGAAAATGTAAAGAGAGAAAATGTGTTTCTGATGTTGCTGCATAGTTTATCTCTTCTTGAGGAATTATATTCCTAATTTGGTATCTTTTATACCTTTTAGCTCGATCACAGCATTCTTCAAAACTCTTTCGTGGTCTTCCATTATTAGTTAACCTTTCGGGCAGTACATTTTGGTTGAATTCTATTTCGAAAATTCCTTCGAGCCAATCCGTGTATTTTTTTCCAAAATTGCTTTTGATTCTATGAACTGTGATCCACCGACTTGAAAATTGGGAACAAAAACGTTTCTGTACTTCTGATATCACCATATCTAATTGCTCAGAAGTTAAGTTGGGGTACTACTTTTCGAAATATGGTCGTATATTCTGTTCTGAACTGTTTGTCCAGAGCGAAAAAAAATTAAAAATAAAACCAAAAAATCACTTTTAACCTTATATACTATAATTCTCTTGATTGACCCGTCCTCTACGAGGCAGAAACCACCAATGAGATGTCCCACTTAAAATGGCCGCCGACGTTTGCCTACAAGCTCGGGCGAGCACGTGGGTACCTCAAGTGCTGTCAAAATTTTGTAAACAATCACGCACATTGTTATAATTCCAAGAGTGTGTGTGGCGGGAGTACACTGCGGTAAAATGAAATGAGCTCACACATATTCACGGATAGAAGCTCGTTTGTAACGGGTTTTGTCGCTACGAACCTGAACTTCTTTCAAAATTTCAGGGTTTCACGGGGGAAGACGTACGAAAGACGCACGTCTCATTCTGGTTTCGCTATGAGGTTAGCAGTCGAAGTGACGTTCCACATGTGTTCTTCGTGCTTTTTATGTGGTCTCGAAGAGTTCGACTCTCGAACCTTTAATTTGTGGTGTTTACATTAAAGATTATTTTGTGTTTACATGTTAAATTGTGGTGTTTACATTAAACATTATTTTGTGTTTACATACTAAATTGTGGTGTTTACATTATTTACATTATTTTGTGTTTACATGGTAAATTGTGGTGTTTACATTAGTTACATTATTTTGTGTTTACATGGTAAATTGTGGTGTTTACATTATTTACATTATTTTGTGTTTACATGGTAAATTGTGGTGTTTACATTAAAAATTATTTGTGGACGATGTTGTGTAACAACATGCTCCGGGGCCCGGGTATGGTTTTGCCATGATGTTTGGAGCTGTGTGATGTTGAGGTGTATTCAGGATCCTGCATAGTGGTGTGGTGTGATGTTGTGGATTTGTATTGTGCTATTGGGATGTCATCTCTTGTTGTTGGTTTCTTGTCTCATGCCAGTGTCATTGCTTATTTTGTTATAAGTAAATAAAATAAAGTAAAGGTTAAAGAACGATTGTAAAAAATAAGAGTTGAAATATTGTCAAAGAAATCATGTATGTTGTGATTAAGGGTGTTCATTGTTCGTTTTCCGACTGAGCGGTGATTGTCGGTGTCGATATCGGTAAGGGGGATAGTTTCGCGATCGGAGTTTGAGTGTCGATGTCGCGGTTCGTATGGTCACCACGCGCGTAAGACCATCTGAGCCTGGGTGCAATTGTTGGACGCGAGCGAGTAGCCAGGATGTTGGTGGTAAGTTGTCTTCTTTTACTTAGACTATGTCTCCGATTCTGATGTTTTCTTCCTTTTCCAGCTAATTCGGTCGATGTTGCAGTTGATTGAGATATGTTGTGCTCCACTGTTTCCAGAATCCTTGGATAAGTCGTTGTATATATTTCCATTTGGTTAGTTGATTGACATTTTTTCCCAATAAATTTCTTTCAGGTGCCGTACGGAGGGGTGCTCCAATCAAAAAGTGACCCGGGGTTAATACGTTCAGATTATTTGGATCATCCGAGATGGGGCATAGTGGTCGGGAGTTTAGACACGCTTCAATTTGGGTGAGTAGAGTACTGTATTCTTCAAATGTGAGTTTGGAATTACCAATAGTCCGTTTTAGTTGGTGTTTAATGGACTTGACTCCTGCTTTCCAAACACCTCCAAAGTGTGGTGATGAAGGGGGGTTAAAGTGCCATCGTTTTCCGACTGAGCGGTGTTATCTTGCTATCTCGTATAAGTTCGTTGCTTGCTCCCTTAAAGTTGGTGCCACAATCACTGAACAGATTGGTGCAGATGCCTCGTCTCGCGATGAATCGTCTGAATGCTGCAATAAAGCCTGATGAACTAAGGTCACTTACCAGTTCAATGTGCACTGCCTTTGTGGATAGACATACGAAGATGGCAATGTATCCTTTTGTGGATCTGTGCATCACCCTTTCCAAATTTTTATGACTATTGGACCTGCGTAATCCACTCCGGTGTTTGTGAAAGGCCTTGAAATGGTAACACATTCCATTGGTAAGCTTCCCATGAGCTTCTGCATCTTCGCATTGAACCGATGACAACTTACGCATCTGTGAATGGTTGATTTCGCGAGACGCTTGATGTTGGTGATCCAAAAGGTGTTGCGGATCTCTGCTATCATCAGTTGTTGACTTCCATGAAGAGTACGGAGGTGGATGTCGCTAACAAGTAATCTGGTAAAGTGATGTGCACTCTTAACGATGATTGGATGTCGCTGGTTGTAGGGTAGTGTTGAATTGGTTAGTCTCCCTCCGACTCGCAGAATGTTGTTGGCATCGATGAAGGGATTCAAGTTCTGTATTGAACCCCTTTGGTAGCGGTTTTTTGGTTGTGAGTGCCTTGATTTCCTCTTGAAATAATTCTTGTTGTACCAGTTTGATGAGTTTAAGTTGGGATGTGTCGATTTCCTCTGCTGTGATGGGATGGGCATGCAGGGGTAACCTTTTGCTGGCTCGCAAATTGTAAAAATACCTTCCCCAAATGGCTACGTTGTGTACAAGCTTCTTGAGATGGGAGAAGTTCTGAAAAAATGAGTTATTGATAATATAAATAATATGAACAAAATGAGCAAATGTATTTTTTGTTAAGTTGTTTGTATAAAACATTAAAGTGTTTTCTTTCTTCTTTTTCTTTGTTTCCAAGTCAGTTTCGGCTATGTTTTCTGCTGAGTGATGTTGAAGACCGAAACCCTGTAAAAACTTAGGCCCACGCCACCACATCTCAATGCCGAGTAGTTCTTCTGCTAATAAACCTCGAGATCCAAAGTCGGCTCGATTCTCCTTGGTTTTGACGTGTCTCCAAATGTTGGGGTCCGTTAGTTTTTGGATCTCACTCACCCGATTTGCAACGAATGTTCTGCGTGTTGGGGGATCACCACAGATCCAGGCCAGACATACTGTTGAGTCGGACCATGCATACGTTTCCGCTGCATTGCTCTGCTGATCCTGTGGAGCAGTTTGGCCGGGAGATGTGCGGCGCACAGTTCCAATCGTGGAAGACAGATCTTTTTTACAAGAGCAACTCTGGTTTTGGAGGCGATGATGTTAATTTGCTCCTTGCCTTGATGTGTTGTGCGTGTATAAATGACGGCCGCATATGCCTTCTCCGATGCATCACTGAAACTATGCAGTTGCAATGTTGTTGCGTCTTCATACCCGATCCAACAGGGAATTTCAATGTCTTAGAGAATGTTTAGCCCGGTTCGAAATTTCAACCAATCCTTCATGAGGTTTTCTGGAAGAGGGGAGTCCCAAGGTAATTCATTGCGCCATAGTTCCTGGAGGATGAGTTTCGCCTTGATGATGCACGGAGCAATCCATCCCAAAGGATCGAAAATCCGAGCGATGTCTGCCAACACCGTTCGTTTTGTGTGCTTGTGAGTCCTGGTAAGTTTATTCTGAATTTAAAAACGTCGTTAGCTGGATGCCATTGGATGCCTAATGTCTTAATGTAATCTGGTGAATGGAAATTAAGTGGAAAATTGATCTCTCTTTCGTTTTCGGGGACTTGTTCAAGCCACTTGCCCATTTACGAAGTGGGAATCCACCGGACTTCAGAACTGAGATGATGTCCTTCTGGATCTTCATAGCATTTTCTTCGTTGTCAGCACCGTAGATGAGGTCATCAACGTAAAATCTTTCGGTGAGCACATGTGATATGTGAGGATGTGATTGTTTGATGTCTGCGGCCAATTGATGTAGTGTTCGCACTGTTAGATATGGGGCTGCTGCTGTTCCAAAAATTACCGTTTTTAGAGCGTATGTTTTGATAGGCTCCCTTGTGGTTGTCCTCCACAGAATGAGATGGTAGGATGTGTCTTCTTGTGTCAACCATATCTGTCTGCACATCTTAGTAATGTCCGCTGAAAAGGCTATTCGAAATTTTCTCCATTTAGCTATTAAATCGATGATGTCTGGATGCAATCGTGGCCCAATCAACAAATTATCGTTAAGTGATTCACCATTTGTTGTTTTGCACGATGCATCAAAGACTACTCGGAGCTAGGTTGTAGTGCTAGATTCCGTGAACACAGCATGATGAGGAAGAAAATACTGCTTACCATTTGGTACAATGTTTGGTGATACCTCTTCCATGTGCCCTAATTCGGCGTATTCGTTTATACATTCTGTGTACATTCCCTGAGTTTTGTGTTGGACTAGAATTTCTTTTCTAGCTGTAGGAATCTTGCTAATGCCGCCCGCTTGGAGTCGCCGAGAGTCGGGTGTTTGTATACTTTAAATGGAAGTCGGACCTCATACCTTCCATCTTGACGCCGCTTAGTTGTTTGCTGGTAGTATTGTTGACATTGTTCTTCTTCTTTTGTGAGGTTGCGATCGTCTAGGTTCTCCTCGATTCCCAGAAACGCCTTAATTGTATTTCAAGCGTATTGTGATGGTTTAGCACTGTAATTGAGGTTGGTCGAACTGATTGATTTGTGCACCCACTTATAATCCATCCTAATTCGGTGTGTTGTGCGACAGGTGAACCATCTTGACCTTTGACTAATCCCTCAAGGATGATGGATGAGTAGACAACAGCTCCCAAAGCAAGTCGACCTTCCCTGGAGTATTGAATGTGGGATCGGCAAGCTTCAAATTTGATAGATGATCCCATTTGTCCTTATCTATATGTTGTATTGGAAGTATTGGAGTAAGGTGTGAGTACTGTGTGAAAATATTGTGAATTGTGTTTGATGTCGTGGCATTCCTGTGAGTGTTTGTCCTAGGCCAGTCATGTTCGCAGTGACCTTGTGTTTTTTTAATCGTTCTGTGATGAAAGATGCTTCAGAGCCTGGGTCCACCAATGTGTGTCCTACCGTTGATGGCCTTTATGTTGACCAAGGCAGTTGCTAGTAAGACCTTAGATTCAATTTGATTGAAATTTGTAGTGAACGTTCGGTTTGATGTTGAAGGTCCGTCATTATTGTTCGATGTTCTGGTGTTTTCCGCGTGAAGCATTGTGTGATGACGAGACAGTTGGAGCACACTGAGTTCTTCTTGACGACTTCTCTTCTACCCATGATATCCAGATTGAAAAAACGTTTGCATAATCGAATGCTGTGGGGACCATTACAGGTGCAGCAAAGAAATTGCTTACTTGTTGACCTTGTGTGAAAGGCGTTCTTCTT
Source organism: Merodon equestris (assembly GCA_958301585.1). NCBI lineage: Eukaryota > Metazoa > Arthropoda > Insecta > Diptera > Syrphidae > Merodon > Merodon equestris. The sequence goes on from OY284413.1 coordinate 94,837,942, forward strand.
AACGGAGGCCGTTGGCAATTGTTTGGATAGATTATTAAGTTCTGAAATGTTTTCTAAAGAGCTGAATCGACGAGCAATAAACGAAAGAAAAGTTTTCACATCAGGAAGGGCCTTTGAATTGCCTAATTTGTCTTCCCAATTTCTTTGTGTCTGTGGTGGTGATTTGTGAAAGATTATATAAATGAGAATGCAGTCCCAGTTGTCCACTGCTATCCCCAGATTCGAGAGAGCATGGATACACTCGGTGCTTGTATCATGCAAGCACTTTAAGGACGCTGCTGATTCGTGGGTGAGTTTATTTTGTTCCATCAATATTCGCAGTTGGGTGTTAACTAATTTCCTTTTTCTGTCAACTAGGATCTTCCAGGCTGAAGAATAATTTTAACGTCAATCGGAAGATGTTGGATCAGACGTGCAGCCTCACATGAGACGAAGCTTTTGAGGTATTGAAGCTTCTGCAAGTCTGACAGATCAATGTTTTGATCTATCATGTTTTGGAACACGTTATAAAACTCACACCATTCCTCATATTTGCCCGAAAATGATTTTATCTGGATACGTGGAAGACGAATATCAGATGCCGAGCACCTGGACTGATTAAGACGAAACGCGTAGAGATTCACTTCATTAAATTTGTCTAATTCGTCACGTAGAAGACCGATGAAAGTGAAATATGTTTTCTTTATCTGTGAATAAATTTCATCAGCTAAATACTTTTCTTTTAAAGGGTCCGAAGTATTATTCACTATAGCGGAGTGTTCCTTTTTTGCCCGTTTAAACAACTCCTCCACTTCCGTTAAGCACGCCGTTACGTACCCCTTTGACTTTCGCGCCGCGGAATCTTTACGGAATTCTTCTAAGTCCCTCAAAAGTTATTTTAGGGCTAGTTCTTGCGACTCAACCGATTTATTTAGCTTTGACATGTTGCCACACTTGGTATGTATGTCTTAATTATTGGTTGCAAAAGGTATAGATAGTCAATGTATGTGTGTGTATACACTGAGTGATATGATATATATGTTTTGTGTTACGTTTATATGTATGAATATATGATTCGATTTAAGTTATATAGAGATATTTAAGTATATGTGTAAATGAATGTATGTATATAAGATGTGATAAATGAAATGAAATAAAATGTACTCAGCCTCTTGTAAGTTGAATTTTGAATTGTGTTGTATTGTTGAACAGCTGATAGTGTACTGTTGGTTGAACTGTACTGCTGATGGTGTACTGTTGAACTGCTGCTGGTGACTGTACTGATGAACTACTGCTGATGTACTGTTGGTTGAACTGTACTGCTGATGGTGTACTCTTGGTTGAACTGTACTGCTGATGGTGTACTGTTGAACTGCTGCTGGTGACTGTACTGATGAACTACTGCTGGTGTACTATTGGTTGAACTGTACTGCTGATGGCGTACTGTTGAACTTCTGCTGGTGACTGTACTGATGAACTGTACTGCTGCTGTACTGTTGGTTGAACTGTACTGCTGATGACGTACTGTTGAACTGTTGCTGGTGACTGTACTAATGAACTGTACTGCTGCTGTACTGTTGGTTGAACTGTACTGCTGATGGCGTACTGTTGAACTGCTGCTGATGACTGTACTGATGAACTGTACTGCTGCTGTACTGTTAGTTGAACTGTACTGCTGATGGCGTACTGTTGAACTGCTGCTGGTGACTGTACTGATGAACTGTACTGCTGCTGCACTGTTGGTTGAACTGTACTGCTGATGGCGTACTGTTGAACTGGCACTGCTGACTGTACTGATGAACTGTACTGCTGAGTGGTACTGTATTTTACCGCTTGGTGAGCGGTGCCTTGTATGCCGAGATCCGGCTCGAAGGACTGGACTGTTTGTCCAGAGCGAAAAAAAATTAAAAAGTAAAACCAAAATATCACATTTAAACTTATATATTATAATTCTCTAGATTGACCCGTCCTCTATGAGGTTAGCAGTCGAAGTGACGTTCCACATGTGTTCTTCGTGTTTTTTATGTGGTCTCGAAGAGTTCGTCTCTCGAACCTTTAAAATGTGGTGTTTACATTAAAGATTATTTTGTGTTCACATACTAAATTGTGGTGTTTACATTAAACATTATTTTGTGTTTACATGGTAAATTGTGGTGTTTACATTAAAAATTATTTGTGGACGATGTTGTGGAACAACATGTACATTACGACCATTAGTCCAAAGTTCGCTACACAACACCGAATAAGGAATTGAGATTGAAATCATTTTGATGGGGAGATGTTATCGCTCCAACAACTCAGATTCAATTATTTACTGTCACTGTCACTTCACTATCTGCTGTATTTATATTGTACTATCATAAAAACTATGAAAATTTAATTGAAAGTTGAAAAATTTGGCAGGAAGAAATAAATTCTTTCGCAAAATAACGAATTTCTCAGAACTGGGTCAATGTATTAATTTTAGTTTACTTTTAAAATAAAGGTACGCATTTTTTTCTAAAAATAGAGGGCTTCACTTGTTCGTTCTGGCAATTAGTACCAAAGAAATTATAACTTTTTATATATACCACCGCCAAGACCGATTTTTTTGAAATTCGATTCAGTGAGACAAATTTGATTATAACTCCGAAATATGCAGTTATCTGCATTTTATTTTTTCCGTGCTTTAACTTGAAAGTATGGAGCATACGATGATATATGTCATCACGTGTAGGCAGGTGTAGCTAAATTTAAATCTCAAAAAGTTTTCATCAAAACCATTTTTTTTAGTACCAATGTTTGAGACCACTTATAAAAGGCTTCTTTTATTAGTTTCATTTTTATTGTTTTTAAATTTTAGATACTCAAATATATACCAATAAAATAAAAAAAAAAGCTAGAGCGTGTAGGTCTGGTCAAGACAAGAAAAAAATCGTATGGGAAGGGGGTCTATTCCCCGAAACCCGAACCACTTTTTTCTAAGAAAAGCCTTTTTTTTTGGTTTTTACGCGGCTGGACTTGTAGGCAAATTAATGTATGAAACATTGACCTCTTTTTTATTATTTTTAAAAAATTCGGAGTTTTATTATAATAAATTTTCAATATGATCCCCATTTTTTAGAAGGCAAAGATTATATCTCCTTCTAATGGCTGCACATAAGTCTATGCTTGACAAATTTTCCTGCAATTTGACTCCAGCAACTACAATCCGTTCTTTCAGTTGTTCCAAAGATACTATTTCCACTTCGTAAACATAATTCTTCATGAATCCCCACACATAAAAATCTAGAGGAGTTAAATCTGGTGATCTAGGTGGCCATTCCGTGGGGTCCCCTCTTCCGATCCAACGGTCACTAAAATGATCAACCAGCCAGTTTCCAACCCGTAAGCTGTAGTGTGCTGGTGCTCCATCTTGCTGGTAGATTAAATTATCTGCTATGGCCAAAGGAACGTTGTCCATCAAATTGGGCAAAGGTCTCGTAGGAACTGCAGGTATGATTCTCCATTAATTACGGCATTCAAAAACCGGGGCCTGATTACAGTTTGTCCAACAATACCAAGCCAAACATTACAGCTAAAGCGGTGTTGTGATTTATTTTGTTTTTTGTTGTGTTGATTGGTGCTACTCCAATGATGCAAATTGTGGAAGTTAGTAACCCCATCTCTGGTAAACTGTGCTTCATCCGTCCAGAATATCCTTGCAAAATAGTTTCGTTCAGTTTCATCTCGAAGCAGTAATGATCGACAAAATTCTGCTCTCAAAAACTTGTCGTTTTGAGGTGAGTTCCTGAACTGGCCTAAAATAGTACGGGTGTAAGTTATCGGTATGAAGCACTCTCCATACTCTAAATTTGGGCACTCCAAGCATAATAGCTATCCTCCTTGTACTAAGGGAGGGATTACGTCGGACCAAATCCAAAATTCTCATCTGTAACTGATCTTTCGCTTCTTCGATGCTCTAGCATTCCGAGCTCTCGCAGACGTCGGTGGATTCTTGAAAACATGCTACGACTGGGACACCTCCGATTGAGATATCTTTCAGCGTAGAGTCTTTCGCCTTCACGATCTCGACCAAGTGCATGTCCGTTAATTCTTCTCGAGAGTATGAGTTTGACATCGTAATGTGTTGATGAGTTAGCATCCAATGTGGAAATGTTTTTTTATAAAAAATGCGATGCCTTTTATTTACATTTGGGTTGCCAATATTTTGTTTTTTAATAAAGAAAAATTGCGGTTTTATTGTCTTAAGGACCTAGCGGGTAGAACCCATCGGCGGCGAGCGGACCCAAACGAAATTGGCAGGTCAGTTTTCAGGCATTATCAATGAAAAAAAAGGTGTCACTTTATTGTAGCCTCATAAAACTCCGAATTTTTTAAAACTAATTAAAAAGAGGTCAATGCGTCATACATTAATTTGCCTACAAGTCCAGCCAAAGTTAAAACCAAAAAAAAGTTGAGTTTGAAAATTAATTTCTCAAAAACTATACCTTAAAACATCTTCGTTTAAAAACAAGATGAAAGAAGAGGTTTCTGGCTTTACTGTTGATTTTTAATATTTTTTTTCCAAATTAAGTCAATTTTTTTAGAAAATTGCCCCTCCCGGCTAATCGGGGGGAATAGACTCCCCCCTCCCATACGATTTTTTTCTTGTCTTGACCAGACCTACACGCTCTAGCTTTTTGGCACACTGCTCGTGGGACATCCTGTATATAAAGTAACAGAATTTATATTAAGGAACTTCGGATCATTCCTCATTGCAAAAGTCGCAACATATGCGGCTTGGGCACTGTTGGGTGTTGTGACTGCAGGTCAGTCAGTTTTCGCATATGCCTAGCTGCATTACGACCTTGACACGCTCGTCCACATCTAAAGTTAGGAAACGGTTGCAGTTTCGTAGTGCATGTTATCCCTTATTATAAACGCCACAGCTTTATTGTTATTTCTGTTTCACTCTTGTGGAAAAAACGGTTTTTGCCCCCTTTCTCATTTGGTCTTCAGGCTTGTGACCAAATAGCGGCTTTTGCTGCGTACAGCCCCGGGTGTTTGAAAACTGGGTCCGAGGAATGTTGTGAAATCTACCAAGGTAGGAAGTACTTTCTGCGAACCCAGTTTTTCTTCCCTGCTGTGTTAACCTTATCTTTGCCAGGTAATTTTGGTAACATCACATAGATTATGATTACATCCCATTCATCCGTCTTTACTCCTAGGTTCTTAAGCGCGTGCAGGCACTCTGTGGATACATCCAAAAACTGTTTGAGTCTCTCAGATCCTTTCTCACTAACGACGGGTTGACAAAAGAAGAGCTTTAGCTGTGTATTTACCAACACTCGTTTGTGATCATACCTGTTTGTGAGTATTGTCCAAGCCATGCTATAATTACCCTTTTTTTTAATTTTAAATCTTGCAGAAGTCGTTCCGCTTCACCGCTGATGCTGGCTTTCAGGTAGTGCCATTTTTCTACTTCCGTCAACGATTATGAATGGAACATATCGTAGAAGGCTCTCCAGTTTTCATAATTATTATTGGAAGCCGCCGCTCATGCCTCTTTTCACTATGTGAAGAGCCGCCAAGAGTCAACTAGATCACAGGAAGGATATCGAGAGCTTCGAGCATCGATGAAGTATAGGTAACATATGTTTCTTGTATTTTATTGAACATGTTTTCAATCTTTTCGTTTTCAGTTTCATCGACAAAATTGGACATTGCATTTGCGTTGGCCGTGAGACTGGCCTGGAAATTATTTTCAAGGATAGCAAGACGCCCCTGAAGATATTGTTTTGACTCCTTCGCTTCCTTGTTCGCCTTCTTGAAGTTGACCTCGTCCTTCATCAGCTGTGCCAGCAGATTTTTCAATAGTTTACTCATTTTTTATTTATATATATAATGCACGATGTGTCGATTTAAGATATTAAATAAAGCCACTACTATTCACTCATCTGTGATCAGCCGGTGTGTAATTATTGGTGTTGTTATTTCACGATGCGGGATACTGGTTGGGATACTAGTCCGAAAAGGCGTGGGATGTGTAGTTTCCACAGATCTGTTTGCACGACGCGGGAATTTTGCGTTTGTTGACAATGGCAATTTGCACGGCGCGGGATTTTGCCGTTTGTTGACAATGGCTATTCGCACGACGGGGTAGAGAGATTATTTTTTCCGAAACTGGTATCCGGCTCGAAGAACCATGAATATGTTGCGTTATGAGAAGGAGATCATATTCGGAATAAAAATAATTTTTTTTTGGTTGGGTAGTACTTATATATCCAATATATATCACTATAAGCATATATATATTTATACTTTGTGTGATGTCGTGAAGAGAGGGAATCACACCCGGAACAAGAAAAAAGTGTTTATCAAATCAAAAGTGTTCACGACCTTTATTTATTTCATTAGATTAGGGAAAGTTGTTTTACAATTGAATTTAAAATATTTGTCGGATGGCATGATGTCGGACGATAAGTAACAAAACTGTACCTGGGTTCCTTTGTTCTCCTCCTTGTTACTGATTGTATTTTTTTTATATGAAATGTATAAAAACGATTGTGTATGAAAAATGATTATTTACTAAATATGTAAATATAAAATATATATAAAAATATTAAATATATATTGATAAATATAAATATATAAAAAAAAATATATATATAAAAATATATATAAAATATACCATATATGATATATAAAAATATAAATATAAACAATGTTTCAACAAGCCATGATAAAATTCAGTAGCGATTGCAGTTATGCTATCAGTTAGGCATCAACAATTATATAACGCCATAATAAATGGAAAAATAGAAGGAAGAAGAAATTTTCGGCTTATGCCAACTACAATATTACGTAAGGAAAACCTTGAAAACCAACTATTTTACGATAAAAGGAATGTTTCAATGTTCACAATTACTGTTTTAAATCACCGAGCTTTTAATAGAAATTTTCATAATAAGCTAAAATTTAAATAATTCAAAATCCAGTAAAAAAATTCGAAATTTTGATTTGAGTTTTTTTCTTTTTAATGAGAGTATAACATTCTGATCTGCCGAACTCCTAAGTATACATTCGTGACCACTTACTTACGATTCCGCATTTTAAAACGAAATATTAAAATTTAGAAATCTCCTGTTAAGATACTTATTAAATTTTGTGTTTATTAAATTTTTTAAGCACAATGCCGTAATTTAACTTATTTTTTAATCGCTTTTCACTGTAAGATATTAGCCTTGTTTCAGCCTTGTTCGATATTAAATAATATGGACAAAAAGTTAATTTATTATGTGGTATTTTAGAGCTGTGAACAATTTTCCAGAAAACATGTGAAAAGTTATATTTCTTTAATAGCGATTGGTACGGAAATTAAATAAAAAAAACAGAAAAACAAACAGTTTTGAAGCTTAACAAAACTCAAATATGTTTTTGATATTTATTAACCATTTCCCAACTGCATGCGTACCATTTGCAGTTTCTTAAGAATCTTAAAAGACCATATTTTCTTAACCTTCATCCGTCCCTCTGGTCCTTTTGACCCAGAAGCGGTCTTTCTTTTCAAATATCTTTTAAAGTAAGAGACATAAAGTTTTGAAATCAAGTGACTTTAATTTTTGTGTGTAACCAGCACTTTTGGTAAAAAGAAATATTTAAATCCATTATTAGGTTCACGGCAATAAAAATAGTAACACTACAGTCCCTCGGGTTAAAGTGACCCAATAAAATTATTTTGCTGCGTGCTCGCTTTTATGATATTATGTGTGCATAATATGCTTATTGTATGCTTTCGCACGTTACCGATATTTGTAAATATAATGTCTTAACGTGAATACATATTTTCTCGCCAAATGCATGTAGGGATTTGTGTGTATATACTCGTAGATGTCGAGTAACAAATAATAAGAATGTCAAAAAGTACAAGACGAAAAGAACGTTATAATACCGTGACCTGAATATTTGCCAATGTTCTCAATCTCTACAATAATAAAACACTCAATTCAGTTTGCTTAGAGGTATTATCGAAGCTACATTATTTTGTGGAACTCGAACCAAATTTTGAAAAGTATACCCAAACAGAAATAAATACGTAAGTTAGGGAATTATTTTGATCTGGTTAGTTTTGGTTTCATCATAGTTATTCATTGTCTCGCACTTTAGTTTGAATAATAAGGCGGGACTAAGTTCGGAAGAAATTGTGAACTATTTGGCGTTATCATCTGATGAAGACTTCTGTTCAGAGACATCAGATCACGTTGAGATTCATAAAAACTCTTTTGGTAGTGCTATAGAAAACAATCCTTCCAAACAATCCTTCGTTATAAATTTCAAAAGATAAAAAATTCTATGGAATTCGGAACAATATACTTCAGGTGGGAGATTTGTTCAACAAACGTATATCATACAAGCTATGTAATCTCTCGCATATCAACGGAATTGGCTATTCTCATTCAGATTCGAAAATATTATTTTAGATAATACAAACTTAGAAGGTTAGCGTGTCTATAAAGAAGATTGGATTCGCGTAGATAGCACTGAACTCGGGGCTTTTATTGGCCTTTTGATATAAGTAGGTGCATATAAATCAAATAATGAATCTTTAGAGAATTTGTGGGACGAGATCAAAGGAAACATACTTGTATGTTTCGATCTACTATGTCTCTGAAACGTTTCAAAGTAATATCATACGATTTGACGACAGAAGCACACGATTAGCTAAAAGAAGTTTCGATAAATTCACTCCTATTCGAAAATTGTGGAAAAAGTGGTTTGAAGTATTACCGTAGTTGTATAATTCAGGTGAATACGTAACGATTGATGAACAATTAGTTGCATATCGTGGAAAATGACCATTCCGAAAATAAATGCCGAATAAACCAGCAAAGTACGGAATTAAATTTTGGGTGCTATGCGATAGCAAAAAGATGAGATGAAAGATGAGTTGCGCTCAATCTCTGTGAAGGCCTTCAAAGCAGAAATGATAAAATGGATCATTTTTTCACTTCGCATGAACTCGGTCAAGTCTTACTGCGGAAAAAACTCACTATGATCGGTACAATTCGAAAAAATAAACCATTTATTCCTCCTATTCTACTGGCAGTAAATGGGAAAAAAATTTTCACATCAACATTCGCGTTTACTCAAGATACGACTATAGTATCATACATACCGAGGATAAACAAGTGTGTTATCCTTCAGAGCACTCTCCACTTAACTAAAGAAGACAGCAATGATGCTGAAAAGATACCACAGATCATTTTGGATTACAACGTCACAAAGGGAGGTGTGAATACATTGAACAATATGTTCGCAAATTACAGCAGTACGAGAAAAGGCAACAGATAGCCAATTATTGTTTTCTCGAATATTTTAGATATTTCGGTGTCCAATGTGTTCATTTTATTCATATCCCGTTCTCCTTATTGGAATGTTACAAAACGCCATCGAATGCGACTTTTTATAGAAGCTGTGGAAGAATCACCGATAAAGGAGCACATGGTTAGACGGGCAAGTCCACCATGATCAGCCAATCGCAAGCAACTTGTCATCAATCAAATTCTTACTGCTCGATCGTCATCGAGTACATCGATTTCAATTGGCAATTTTCCTAAACGAGATCGATGTGAACTGGGCATTAAGTCAGATAACAAGCACGGTATCAAGTGCACCATATGTAATATTTATGTTTATTTGCAAAACGCATAGCCACAAAATATGTAATAACTGTGTAAAACGTTAAATATTTATTTATAATAAATAAACCTAGTGTTCCTTAATTTTCTGTAATTGATTCTTTTATTCAATCTAAAATGAGTTAAGCTAAAAAAGGGTAATTTGTATCAAAAAAATCGTATGGGTCAAAAAACCCAAGGAACTATAGTGTAACTTTTTCTAGGGACGGATGAAAGTTAAAAATCGTTCCTATGCGAAGTTAAATGAATGTCCCAACTACATAATACTCGTATATGTAAGTTTAATGAGCGCCAAGTAATAGTGGATAGTATTTAACCAGTATAAAGCTGCTGATTTGAATTCTCTTACTCATTGCGCTGCTCATAATTACATTAAAAAATTTAACCAAAGTTAGTGCCATATCAATCTTAAAAAGCAATGTGATAGCACTCTTAAAAATAGTCCATATTTGTTTGCCTGATAACAGACCACTTATATAAACGATGTGGTAACGTTGGATACGGACACCTTTTTTGTGTCTTTGAAGACAAATAGTGCCTCTAAAGCTAGTATGACCAAAGTAAGTTGGTGGATTATGTGTAAAATGCACGGTGCGTGTTCGATATGGCTTTGTTTTGTGTGAAACACACATAAAACTTACACCTCTCCATTCCTCCTTTATAGTTTTTTCTATGTTATTTTTCTCCGCCTGCAGTTGTTCCCATGATCAATACATGAACCATGGCACAACTTGGGCTAACTGCTCACAGACAGTTATGAAACAATAGTAGAACGGCTCCGACGCATTTAACGGGGCGGGCGATCCCAAACAACAGGATTTTTTTTTTTTGATAAACAGAAAAAGAAGAAAATTATTGATCGAAATTGTAAAGTACTTCTTAAGATGTACGCAAATAAAAGAAAGGAGCAGACGAGTAAAATGAGAAACGAAGTTTAATATTAAAGGACGGACTATTTAAAAAAGAACCAAAAGGCCGCATTCACAGAATAAGTATCTCTTTTTTTTCTTCTCATTACTTTGTTTCTTTCATCCCACGGTTAATTCATCCGACTTCTTATCTTTCGCTACCTAAGGCCATCTTTATTTTCCACATTTGTCTGCATGACAAATATTGAGAAACCCGTTTTCCATTTCCCGTATTAAAGATTCTTATCGCTTTTCCTTGCAAATAATAATTGTTTGAAAAACTTAATTGCTTCCAAATATCAGTGCATTAATTTTATGATCTGCGAGAACTACAAAAAAAAATTATTGCGTATTAAATGTAATATCTATCTACTTGGCAACCCAATCCAGCCGACGAGGCGCGTGCACAAATAAACAGGCGCACACCTGCGGTTGTCTCATTTTGACATAACAATTTGATAAGGATTCGTTTAGTGATTTGTTGCCTCTGCTTGGGTAATTGGACATTAATCTGGATAGTGTCGTGCACGTTCTTTCCATATGTAAACGTATAATTGCTGCGTTCGAAGGTGTGATAGAAGGATTTTACACATTTGATATTAATATACAATATTTGTAGCTGCTCAACAAACAACATTTGATGAACTGCTTGGAAATATATAAATTGAGGTGGCATGGCGGTAGAACGCTATACCAAATGGTAAAACGCACATGCCCACCTCAATTTAATATATCGCACAAACAATCAAACTTTAATTAAACATAAAAATCACAAAATATAAAAATTAACAAACACTTCAACCACCACATAAACACTTTGTAAACAAACGCGAACTGTCAAATGTGCAAGGTAAGTTCACAATCACATCGCCAAATAAAGTCTACAACTGCAGCCTTGCCAACATCAAGCTGCAGCTACATTGCATCAACGAATCCAAATAACCAATGTTGTGAAACACTTTATTGTACATAGCAAAGCTGGAAACCAGCTGACCGAGGAATTGCATCAAGCAACCCAAGGTACAATATAACACTATTACACAAGCAGCCAACCAAGGCATATTATAACGTGGACACACAATTCGTTTCACATATAGCGATTAATAATAAAATAACAAAGAACATTCTACAAACAAGGAACATTTTTACAAATAGTTTAACATATAACTAACAATTATCAACAATAAAGAACAAATAACAATTAACGCTTAACACAGAACAAAGTGCTTTTTTTATTTTTACATACATATATACCTTACGTATTTTCGTTCGAGCAAAACACGCCGCGAACATTGGTCCTTCGAGCCGCGAAACATTGGTATAGTGATTTTTTTATTGATTTCATTCATTATACCGGTGAGTGTGGCATAAAAGAAAAAAAATAATTCGAACAAAAACATTAAGACACATTAACAAAAAAACAAAAATATTTTAACAAAGAATTTAAACAACATAGAACAAAATAGGAGAACACCCAGCCAACGGCCTCAACGACTTCGGCATTAACCGCAACAGCCCCAACGAATCAGCCCTAACGGTGCAACTTCAACGGTACGGCACAAAGGATATATCTAGGGTCCGCCAAATAACTTTTTTTTTTTTGAAAATGCTATAAAAAAAACTACTGAATATTTTCTCAAATTTCTTTTTTTATTTGAAAGTACAATCCTTCCGGTTAATAATGGAAAATAATTTCATTCAAATGGCTGCCTCGGCTGGCCATGCAGTAGCCTACACGATCGGTCCAATTTTTAAGCACATTATCGATTGTGTGCAGCTGTATTTCACCAATGGCTTCACGAATATTGTCCTTTAAAGCGTCAATTGTCTCTGGCTTGTCGGCGTAACACTTATCTTTGACGGCACCCCACAAATAATAGTCCAACGGTGTCAAATCGCAGCTCCGAGGTGGCCAAACGACATCAGCTCTGCGGCTGATAATGCGATCGTCAAAAACAGGGCGCAAAACATCGAGTGTAGCTTCGGCTGTGTGGCACGTAGCGCCTTCCTGTTGAAACCAAATGTTGCCAATATCCTCCTCTTCAATTTTTGTGAACAAAAATTCGTTCAACATGGCCCGATAACGATCGCCATTGACTGTAACGGCCACTCCTTGCTCATTTTCGAAGAAAAATGGCCCAATTACGCCTCTGGACCAAAATCCGCACCAAACAGTGGCTCGTTTTGGGTGCACCGGCTTTTCAATGTATGCGTGCGGGTTTTCTGTGCCCCAAATGCGACAATTTTGCTTGTTTACATACCCGCCAAGATCAAAATGAGCTTCATCTGAAAAGATGATTTTTTTGGCAAAATCGGCATTTTCTGTAAGTCGATCGCAGGACCACTTAGCGAAGCGTTGTTCAAGCGTATACACAACCATATTCGTTCAGCGGAAGGATAAAACTAATTATCTGTCAAATCAGACATGAGCTAAGTGTTACCATTCACGAAATAAGCACTACTTGAAAAAACGTTAGATGGCGGACCCTATATAAGGACGAAGTGGAGAACAAAGAAACCTTAAGTATCATACATTTATTTTACTTTTTTATACATTTTAAAATAACATTACAGTCTCCTCTTCTTTTCCTTTTTTCCGGCGTCGTTATGGTCAGAAGTGTAGGACCATAACCTTCCCACTTAACTGCATTCCTACTGATCCGCTTGTGGGGTCCGCCGGTTTGACCTCAGAAAGAAGCGGCAGGCTTCCCGGTTTTGGATTACTTCATCGCTGAGGCCAATCAAATACTGGTGTTTTTGCATTTGTTTGCACCAATTGTTTTTCGGCCTGCCTTTTTTTGTTTTTTTTTTTGTGACACGGGCATGCTCCAGATTTTTTTTGTTTGATCTTACTCTTACAACACCGGTGATCTCCAGTCGTGTCAATCCACTGAATTGCATGTACACTTGTGGGGCAGTTTAATGGTGATATATGTATTCCTAGGCTCACCTTGGTGTTTTCTAAATTGCCTAGATGTGATTTTTGTTTACCTTTGTTTTAGTCGCCTTTTACGACAAGCGAGTGGTATCGCTGCAGGGATATTCTTAATCCGTCCCTGCACGGATGAAATAACATTACAGTGTTTATAATAAAGTGTTATTATTAATTAAAGGAAAGTGTAATTCTTAATATACGAATAAACATATTTAAACACAGCAACAATTATCTGCTGAACATCCAATGTATAGCGATTCAAACACTTTTATATTTTTTTACATTACACATTTTATTTTTTTATCATATTGACATATTTAAATTTATATTCCGATTTTAACATTTTGAAATTTAATTTAATTCTTAATTTCATTTTAAACCTTTTATTTAGATATTTTTTATTTAATACTATTGTGTCTCGTATTTGTGTGCCCCTCTCAAATACACCTCAGTGCCCATCTACACCTTTGTGCATGACCTGAAAATAAAAAAAAATTAAAAAATAACTTTCGTCTGACATTTATCAAGATTCATTAAAAGCTTAATCTTACCAACCTCTGATTATTCAATTCGCGTATGGTCCCCATTAACAATCGCTATTCCGAACAATGTCTAAACTATTACAATCGGTAGAGTCTCAAGATATTTTCTTAAAGGAACTCCAAGGAGACTTGGAGGAACTCCAGAGAGACTCCGCGTCGCAACAGTCAAGGGGGTACGTGACTGTCTACGTAACGTATACAGAAGACATGTTCAAACGAGCAAAAAAGGAACATTCTTTTATAGTTGGTAGTTCCGCGGATCCTTTAAAAGATAAATATTTAGGTGATGAAACTTACTCTAAAATCAAAAACTTTATTTCACTCTCGTCGGTTTACTTCGCGGTGATCTCGACAAATTGGAAGAAGCATCCACTCGCATATTTGACACTTCGCGTCTGAATCAAACCCGATCGTCCAATTCAGATATTCGGCTTCGACTAACATCCTACTGGCAACCACGCTAGTAAAAATAGCCGCATCCAACGGAACACATCACATCTTTAGAGCCTTAATCGACCCAGGCTCCTAAGCTTCATTCATCACAGGGCGTGCAACACAACAGCTCAAACTCAAAAAACAAAGGACGTTTGCCAGGGTAACCGGATTGGGACAGACATCAACGGGAACAACCAAACTTCAAACACAATTTACCCTATTCTCAACTACAAATACATTTTTACATACAAATGTTAGGGCATACGTCTTCCCTCATCTAACTTCCTTATTACCAACCCAACAATTACAAAAATACAATTGGGATCATCTAGCCAAATTGCCCTTAGCAGATCCATCCTTCCATACTCCTGGTAAAATTGTTCTCTTACTAGCTGCTGATGTATACTCGTCAATCATCTTAGAAGGATTATTAAAGGGTCACAACAGTCGCACAGCAGACTCACCTCGGGTGGATCCTTACATGAACTACTCGTACCAGTCAACAACCACCTAGAACAGTCATACAGAACCACCACAGCTCACTTAGAACCAACTCACCGAGATCGAAGAACTCATACCGTCAACTTCATGTGGAAACATGTGGGAAATAGGAAAATCCCGCCAACATCGCTTCACGAGGCCTATCGCCAAAGAAAATCATCAACAACAAGATATGGTATGGGCCGGAATTCCTAAGAGGCTATACACCAAGTCATCCACAGCTAAACACACCAGTGGAAACAAACCTGGAACTAAAGGAAAAAATTTAAAGTAAATGCAACTCAATTTACACAACACATCTCAACAACATACCTGCAAATGTAGCTCAAATCGTTTGTCATCATGCAAGTCTCAACAAAGAACTCATCCAACTATTTTCAACATTAAAACGCCTGATCCGAGTAACAGCAATATGGCGACGATATCTTCAGAATCTACGATCCAAGCCAAGGCAATCTTTAAACATTCATCCACTTACAGCTGAAGAATTACAAGAGGCAAAATATCAACTCATTAAAATGGTACAAATGGAAATGTTCCCAACAGAAATTGCAGCGCTCGAGAAAAATGTACCCATTCCTAACGACAGCAAAATCCGAAACCTAAACCCATTCATGGATTCCACCAACCTGCTACGAGTGGGAGGAAGGATAACAAATGCACCACTCACATATAATCAACAGCATCCAATAATTCTACACGATGCACACCATTTCTCCAAGTTGATCGCAGTCCAAACACACCTCAACACACTTCACGGCGGTCAAGAGCTTACAGTGGCGGAAATCAGAAATACATTTTGGATTACAAACAATAGACGTCTCGTCAATTCAACAATCCACAGATGCGTACGCTGCCATCGATACAGCGCAAAGGCCCAAGAACAAATTATGGGAAACTTACCAGCGGCACGAGTGACAATGGCCAGGCCCTTCACCAATACCGGTGTAGATTACGCCGGACCGATCGAAATCAAGCTATGGAAAGGGAGATGCACAAAAACAACTAAGGGATATATCGCGGTCTTCGTATGCCTATCGACAAAGGCCATATACATCGAACTAGTAAGCGATTTAGGTGCAGCAGCCTAAATTGCTGGATATAGGAGATTTTGCGCTAGGCGGGGAATGTGCGCCAACCTTTTCGCCGATTGTGGCACCAACTTAGAGGGCGCAAACAAAGAACTCAAAAAAGACAGTAAGTTCATTTCATCGGAATGGTCAAAGGAAGTAGCAGAGACTTTAGCTACACAAAACACAACATGGCACTTCAACCCTCCTGCCTCTCCTCACTTCGGAGAATTATGGGAAGCAGGAGTCAAGTCAATAAAACACCATCTTCGACGAACCACTGGAAACTCCAAATTAACATTTGAGGAGTACACCACGCTTCTCACACAAATTGAAGCATGCTTAAACTCCAGACCACTGTGCCCAATAACCCAAGATCCAAACGATCTGACCGTATTAACGCCGAGACACTTCTTAATTGGAGAACCAATTCGCGCACCACCGGACAGAAACGTAAAAGAAAAAAACATAAACACTTTAGAAAAATGGAAGTACATACAACCACTCACCCAGGAATACTGGAGGCAATGGAGTTTAACATACATTCATCAATTACAGCATCGACCTAAATGAAAACAAGAACAACAAAACATCAAAATCGGAGACATCGTGGTAGTAAAGGAAGAAAACTTGCCACCAACATCATGGTTCTTAGCGCGAGTGCTGGAACTACACCCGGGTACAGATGGTCTGAAGCGCGTGGTGACCATAAAAACAGCCAAAACAACAGTCAAGATAACAAAAATATCCCCCCTGCCGATTTCGTCACCTATGAGTATAGCAAAGCAATAACTCTCGCTAAGAACTTAAATAAAATATCAACAAAAAATAACAACTCACCTGAAAATCAATGTTGCGTCCATTGGTTGTCCCTACATGTTATGTGTTATTTTTCGAACATCTACTAATGCATGAGAGATGAGCCACCAGCAACACACCAAGAACGAAGCGGTAACAACAACCCACCCAAGTCGAAGATGTAACAACAACAACACACCAAAGCCGAAGATGTAACAACAACAACACACCAAAGATGACGCCATAAACCAACAACACATCTAAGATGAAACTATCATACCGCCAGTCACCGAAGAAACACATCGAGTCCACAAGCTCCAAAACCGATCGCAGAAAATAGACAACCAGACAATCCATCCATCCACCCATCCATTCTCGGGCCCGGAGCATGTTGCTGCACAACAAACAACAACACGTGACACAACACCTTGCACATTTGATGAACTGCTTGGAAATATATAAATTGAGGTGGCATGGCTATACCAAATGGTAAAACGCACATGCCCACTTCAATTTAATATGTCGCACAAACAATCAAACTTTAATTAAACATAAAAATCACAAATAATTAATATTAGGGATATGGGTCATCAACTCAATCCAAATAAACAATGTTGTGAAACACTTTATTGTACATAACAAAGCTGGAAACCAGCTGACCGAGGGTTTGCATCAAGCAACTCAAGGTACAATAAAACACTATTACACAAACAGCCAACCAACGTGGACACACAATTCGTTTCACATATAACGATTAATAATAAAATAACAAAGAACATTCTACAAACAAGGAACATTTTTACAATTAGTTGAACATATAACTAACAATTATCAACAATAAAGAACAAATAACAATTAATGCTTAAGACAGAACAAAGCGCCTTTTTTTATTTTTACATACATATACCTTAACAAGGTATTTTCGTTCGAGCAAAACACGCGGCGAACAATATTATAAATATAATAATAAGGAACAAGATTCCATATCATACCGTTTTCGATATTTTTTCTACAACGTCCTTCCGTTAGAGCTTGGCATCTATGCAATTTTTTTTTAACTCCTTACTGCTGTTATCGCTAATGAAAACTTATTGTCAACTGCAAAGTACCCCTAATGCTTAATAAATAATCGGAAACAGTAAATGGGCAAAGTCAGCTTGGAGTTTTGACTTTTGAGCCTGGAGTAAACAGTTTTTATTGTGTAAGATTTACAAGGAAAAGAGTGGCTGAGTGAAGCTCTGCGGGAGAACACAGAAACCCTAAGAGCCAGGTAATTTTCTAGAATTATTTTTAAATCGCCGCCAATATACGATTGTTCTTAGGACTTTGCCGAAAATGGATTATTAAAGCTTTGAGTTATTAAAGATATTTGTTACTTGTGTTATTATGTGGATTCTCAATAACGTTTCTTCTTGTCTGTACCTAGAGCCGTCGGCTGATGTTGATATTGGAACTCCCAAGATTCTCGCAAAAAGTCTGGACTCTTTATTACTTTCAATGCTAAATCAGCTGGATTCCACTCACCAAGAATGTGCTTCCAACTCTCCAGTTTGATGAGTCGTTGTATTTCAGTTTGAGCAGAGAAATGAAAACGATGTTAAACGATGATAATCTTATGTACTGTTTTTTACAGGTTGACAACTCTATATTTTAACATTCGCTCCGAATTTCATAATGCAATAAACTACATAGTTCAATTTCAAATTTATAGTAAATGAATGAAAGTAAAAATGAGAAATAAATAAAATGAATTCATTAAAAAAGTTTGAAAATTATTTTGATGAATTTCACTCGATAAAAACAAAATAGAAATAGATAGTTCAATAAACAAATGGATGAAAAAAAATTAATTGGAATCGAAAAGTTATACGTTTATCTTTAGAAAAAGTAGATTTTTGAATTTGCACTGATTATCGCTGTTCATCGGTTTCGTGTGTCATCTTTGAACACCAATATATTGCAGCTCCAGCCAACTCAAAGGTGTTGCGAGCTACTGATCCGCGACGACCACCGACGTGTGTTATACAAACCAATCAATTCGTCGTCATATTTTCGATAAAACAATCTTAAATGGTACCATTTAAGTACTTGAATACGCTTTTGATCGCATTCCAATGGGCGTCTCCTAGACTTTGATTGAATTTGGTAGGTATTGACAGTGTAAAGCCAATGTCCGGTCGAGTCAATTGTGCCGGGTACATGAGACTTCCAACCGCTATATGATAAGAACGTTTTTTTTCTCATTTTCCGAATCGCTCCAGCATCTCCGCAATTTAATCTGGAAGTGAAATTGTAATTTTTTTCTTTTCGTCTTTTATAATATTGACGCCGAGAATGGATGGTACATTGCCGAGATATTTGTTTTTGAAGTATCGCTTCAATTCGTATACAATCTTCGTATTTAGCGTCATATCGTTGGAGAAGATCAATATGTCGTCCACGTAGATAGCCATAATCAAAATGATGTCATTCTAGTTGACGCATGGATCTGCATCGCATTGTGTGAATCATTGTAATTGAAGCACAAATATCTTCTTCGAACCTACCATTTAACAAAGCCACTGCGCCATCCAACTGAATACGACAGCAACCCCTTATTCACAGTAATGGCGATCAGAAATCGAATAGATGAATATTTAACTAGAGGTGAATAGGTCTCTTGATAATCGACTCCCTCCCGCTAACAAAAACCTCGTTCCATTTTGCTCTGCCGTATATGGAGCCGTTGTTTGGTAAGATATTCCGTTCGCCTTCAAATATTCGTCGAACTTCCCGTTGCAATATTCCATGCCGTTGTGTGTGCGCAAGCATTTAATCGACAGTCCGTTTCTTTTTCAACAAAATTTCAGAACTCAACAAATTTTGCAAATGTTCCCGATTTATGACGCATTGCAAAAACGAAATACATGTGACTGTAGTCGCCGATGAAAATGACGTAGAGCCGCGCTCCACCAAATTCGCTGACATTCGCAAACAACGATTTCATTTCTTTCGGTCAGCTAACATTTGAATGCACAGCTTCTAATCGCGCTGATGTTCTCGATTCACTGTTTGTTCACCGTGTTTGTTTGTCTTTCACGCATGTCACGCACACTGAATTCCACTTGTTTTTTCACAAATCTTTCCGTCTACGTACCACTGGCAATTTTCTCAATTTGCCCTTGCCAGCGTGTCCCATTCTACGATGCCATCATTCCATATCCATTTTTGTTACGAACGCCTTTGCTGCCTCACCCACGTTGCCTTTTCATCAAGAACAATCGAACAATTTTCTCTTCACTGAAGCGCCGTCAAATTGCAATCTAATGCATTTCGTCGACCAAAGTCGCTATCGCAAACACACCGCACACACACATATTGAAAATGACACATCTATTGTCGCCTAGTACCACCCTGCTTCCATTTCGCACCTTGTGGAAAACTGAAACCAAATTTGTCCGAAACAAATAACGCGTCTTTCGTTATGAGAAGCTTACCACTATTCACCATATGAACTTCTCCCCTGCTGCATATATTTTTCACGATTAGGGACGAAAATAATACACCAGGCTTATTTTTCTGCCTGCTTTTGCATTTCTTTGCAAAATGACAATATTTTCCACACTCGTATGGTACTCTTGCTATCCTATGACTTGCGCTTCCATTTCTGTTTGCTATACAACGCACTTTGGCCGCTATTCGAACGTTCGAACGATGCGTTCTGCAGCAATGTTGTTTTCACCTTGTCTATAGACAGTAGGTAGCTACCACCGCTACCTTGCGTGTGACTCGGCTATTTTCAAATACAGTTTCCAAATTCGCCCATGCATCATGTTCTGTTGCTGCTGATGCAAAAAATGAATAATTTAGTTCGTCGACTAGTAGCAAAACGTCCGCTTTTGCAATTGCATCTTCATCTTCACAGCCTGCTGCAGCCGCCGTTGCAACATATTCACGGTTGAACGCAGAATTTTTGTATGGAAACTTTTGTGGTGTCTTCCAATAATTGGCGCCAGTCGAGTTCTTGAATGTGGAAGACGAAATAACAGTTACAATTTGATAAGGAAAAGATCTAGAAATCATTTCTACATTAAAATACTTTAGTTTTGAAGATAAATGTAAGCACTGCAACCTTTTTTCTGAAATTTTAAATAATGTACGCAGACAAATTCTTTCGAGAGTTTCTTGGAAACTGCAAATATGAGCAAGGAACTATCAGTAGATATTCGAAAACTGGTAGTTAAATTGATTTCGAAGGGTAAAATTCTAAGAGAAATTGATGAAATAATTGGTAAACCCTTCTTCTGTGCAAAGAGTTGAAGAGAACTAAACAAGAACCGGGAATTTTACTTCTAAGTACAGGGCGGCCAACACTACTTATACTTACTTACTTAGATGGCGCTACAGTTCGGGGTGAACCAAGGCCTCAACCAACAAGCCACTCCAGCCGGCACGATCTATGGCCAACTGCTTCCAGTGCCGCACGCCCAGTTGGTTGAGGTCCCTTTCCACCTTTGCGCACCACCTTAGATGCGGTCTAATATGTATGCGAGAGCCCAAATGAAACACTTGAAGGTCAGCTTGAGAATAAATATTTATTTCTCATTTTTTTACGCACTAACCTATGCTAACTTAAATATAAACAGTTTGTACTGCAAGTTCCCCATACTTATTTATACATATCACTCCTCCCAACTTTGGATAAATTGTTAAGCCTTTGAAATATATAAAAATCTACTCAATTGTTTTATAAAATATACTGTTTGCTAATTCATAATTAATTCATAGTTAATTTATTCTGATACTTAAATTTCTTATAATGTAATTTTAGTGGTTAACCTATAACAATGTTTTAAAAAGGTTTTTTCTCCGATTTTACTTCTTTATTTCTCATATTTCTTAACCTAGAAGATCTACGTGGTACAAAACTCCATGTCATCACTGATTGATCTTTTCCTTTTCTTGGGTAGGTACATGTAAATTAAAAGTTATGTTTTTATTTTGACTTACAGTACATGGTGAGAATTGTAGTTGCTTGCAATAATTTTTTCGCAATTGGTTTATGTGTGCTGTTCTGTTATAGCCGTCAAAATTAATTAAATACATTACATTTTCGAGCCTTTTAATTTTTTAAACTATTCCAGGAACCCACTTATAGCTTATACCTGTTTTCAATTTATACCAAACCTCCTCTCCGTTCCTTAAAAATATCTTGCATTGATCTACTGCTCGATTAGCTACCGCTTCACTATTATTTTGACTACTTTGTTCCCGCTGCCCTGCATCGAATTTATTTTTAAATCTTGGATTGACATTATCGATTAATGTTTTCGGTTTATATTGAAATATTAAATCGTTCGGATAGACTTTGGTAACAGTTGATGGTGTAGTGCGATATTTTAGCAAAAACCGATCTAACAGAGTTTGTATAGGTAACGTACTATCTAAGTTATTAACCCCAAGCATTTTCTTCATCCCCATTTTTACGGTTTGAACCGCCCTTTCTGCGAGTCCATTTGATTGTGGATGATATGCAGGACTTTTCATACAGTTTACATCATTCATATTACAAAAGCTTAGGAATGATTCCGAGTTAAATGGCGGTCCATTATCAGACACAATGGTCGCCGGTAATCCAAAGTAAGAAAATATTACTCTTAATGTAATAATCAGATTCTCCGCATTTGTGCTTTTCATCACTTTGACATCCACCCATCTGGAAAAACTATCTACTAAGATCAGGAAATTATTGTTTTTAAAGAAAAAAAAGTCCAAATGTATTCTCTCAAAAAAATAAGAAGACCTTGGCCATGCCTTTTGTACCGTTGAATAGGACTTGCCGTTCGCTCTAGCACTAATTTCACAACCTACAACATAATCTTTTATATCCCACCAAACGTAGCTTCTTGCTAAAATCTTCATACGAACAATTCCCACATGGGTATCATGAAGCACTTCCAAAATTCTTGACACTAATGTCTGTGGAATAACTATCCTGTCTTTATAATATAGACACTCATTCTCAAAATTTAAGTAATTTCGCCTAAGAAAATATGGTTTCAGATGTAAAGGACAACCTCCTTTCCAACCACTTCTAGTCATATCCTGAACTTGTTGTAAAATATTATCGTTCCTTGTCTCTATTTGGATTACCTTAATGTCTACATTATTAGATATAAAAGGCTTAAGAACGTTTACAGCAAGGTTCTCTATGTTTGTTGGCTCTGGTAATGGCAATCGTGAAAGTCCATCAGCATTTGCCATTTGAGAGCCTTTTTTGTAATTAAGTGTATATTGATACATACCTAAGAATACCGCCCACCTACAAATTCTTCCCGTTGCCACTGATGGTGAGGCTTTGGTTGAAGTGGTTGGTTCCTTAAGTGGTTGATGATGGTTGATGTATATAGTAAATGGCTTACCATATATATATCGATGAAATTTTTTTATTGAAAAAATGATTGCCAATGCCTCTCGGTGCAGCTGAGACTAATTTCGTTCGGCTGAACTTAAAGTGCTTGATGCAAATAGCACTGGACGCTCAACTCCGTCAATAACATGAGACCCATAAGGGCTGGCATCACAATGTAATACAATATCTTTTGGGGATCATAGTGGACTAAAAGATTGTTCTGCAACAATAATTGTTTGCACTTGTCAAAAGCATCATTGCAAGACTCTGACCACTTAAATGGCGCGTTCTTCTTAGTAAGAGCATATAGATCCGTCAGTTCCGTGGACAAATTAGGAATAAACCGTGAATAACAATTAATTAAACCTAAAAAAGATCTTAACTGATCTATATTTTCGGGTGCGGGAGCCTTTTGAATGGCTTCAACTTTGGCATCACTAGGTCTAATACCCTCGCCAGTAATTACATGTCCCAGATAATCAATACTCTTCTTTAGAAACTGGCATTTCTTTAAATTTACTTTAATTTTAAATCTATCCAATCGCGTCAAGACAATCTCTAAATTTCTTTTACAATCTGCCTCGTCATGCCCTCCTATTAAAATATCGTCCAAATAGCCCTGGACTCTTCTAATTCCTTTCAAAACCTCATCCATTGTGGCTTGAAAAATGGCAGGCGCGCATTTAATACCAAATAATAATACCGCCTGAATCGATATAATCCTTTATGAGTGTTGATTGTCAGCAGCTCTTGACATTCCTCTACCACCTCTAGTTGCTCATAAGCGCCTTTCAAATCTAGAACACCGATACATGCGGAACCTGACAAATTCGCAAAAATGTCATCAACTCGTGGCAGTGGATAATAGTCTGTCTTCACAAATTTATTAACGGACACCTTGCAATCAACACACAATCTAATTCCACCTTTGGGTTTTTCTACAACCACTATGGGTGATGCCCACGTGCTGTATCTCACTGGGTACAAAATTTGTTCCTCCACTAATCGATTCAATTCTTGCTCTACAGCCTCTCGTAGACCATAAGGGACAGAATAAGGTTTACAAAATATGGGCGTAGCATTTTCTTCTAACAAAATTCGGGCATTAAACTTGTAAATTCCATCCAGCCTATTTGAAAACACCGAACAAAATCTATTTAAAATATTCTTCATCGGTTCCTGCGTCCTGAAGCGTCCACTAAACTGCCAATTTTAAATCCTTCTCTTCACCCCACAAATAACCTGTCCAACCAAATGCGACCCATTAATGGTGTGAATGATTTTTCACCCCCTAGCACCACCACCTCGAGTGTGTGCTCCTCCTTCAGACGCGGATGTTTCACCTTTACCAAAATATAACCAACTACATCAACTGTACCACCTGATATTACATGCTGAGTTTGATTTGCTTTTTGCAATGGTTTATTTTAGAAAATACTCTTATACATGCTGTAATGAATTACTGTATTACATGCACCTGTATCAATTTCTAATAGAACAAGTTTATCATCACAAAATAATTCCATATGCAACGGATCATTACCTAACCTCAACCAATTTAGTGTGGGATGTGATTATTATATTTCCCTAACTTATTCGCTAAATTACAATTATTATTCGAATTTAGAGTGATATTATTTATGAGATTAAAATCATCTGTGTCCTCTTCACTTGACACTTCTTCATTAATTTTAACATTTTTAATATTCCTATATTGCCTTTTAAAACCAGAATTATAATTCGGCTGGTTTCCTTTTACATACTTATTGATGGTCTGTTCTCTTTTTTTAAAACAATTTTTGGCCAAATGGCCCCAATTTTTACAATAGTAACATTGATAATTCCCATTTTCATACCTATTTTTGGTTCTAAATCGGCCCGTTAAACTCTGATCACTTCCATACCTGACCGTGTCATCCCCCGTGCTGTTGCTCCTCTGAGATCTCCTTCGTTCCGTCTATGATCTGTTAACCATTTGTCTTTCACTTGTCCCGGTCATATTGCATAATTCGTGCTGAACCATCTCCATATTCAATGCAACCTCGCAACACTCGTCAAATGTGTTTGGTGCAGAATCAATCAGCTTCGATTGAATTTTCGTGTTTCTGATTCCCATTAAAAAAAGATCCTTAAGAGCTTCATCCAGAAATGTTTTATACGAGCATGTGTCTGCCAAGCTTTTTATGGCAACAATGTAATCCGTTAACGTTTCATCAGCATTTTGGTTTCGTGTTAAAAATTCGTATCGTATATTACATTTCGTTTGGGCGAAAAATGTGTTTTTAACAATTTCACTAGCTCGTCAAAAGTAAGTGACTCCGGCATTTTAGGGGATGTTAGAGTTTTCGCTACTTTATATAAATCCGGTCCGCCCACTCCGAGCAAAAACGATGCCTTATCTTCAATTTTATTAAGTTTTAATAAAAGCTGCATACGTTCGATATAAGAATCGAAGTCATCTCCAATATTAAAATACTCTATGCGACCGATGAAATTAGTCATATTGCAAACTGTAGCAAGTCTTTTGTTTTTTTTGTATGACACAATTATTAATAATTTTCTCTTCGAGTCTTAAGCGGTAAGGAGACAACCGTAACGCGTATAGTAAAAAAAACAACAGCCGTATCTTCTTTTTTTCCTCGTCGCCAATAATATGTATGCGAGAGTCCAAATGAAACACTTGAAGATCAGCTTAAGACTAAATATTTATTTCTCATTTTCTTACGCACTAACCTATGCTAATTTAAATATAAACAGTGTGTACTGCAAGTATGTTGCCCATACTTATTTATACATATCACAGTCGTCCTCTGCTGCGTCGTCCCTCGGGATTGGAGTTGAATCCTCTTCGAGCCGGAGTGGTGATGTCCATTCGCTCTACATGGCCCAGTCATCTTAGACGATCCGTATACGTCTAACTAGGCCGATGTCGCTGTACAGCCGTACAGTTCTTGGTTGAATCTTGTCCTCCAATCTCCGTTTACACAAACGGAACCAAAGATTGCACGCAGAATTTTCCTTTCGAAACGCCCAAGAGCCTCCTCATCCGCTTTTGATAACGCCCAAGCCTCAGAGCCATAGAAGAAAACCGGGATGATTAAGGTTTTGTAGAGGGATACCTTCGTTTTTCAAGAAAGGGCTATACTACTCAATTGCCCCTTGAGCCCAACGAAGCAGCGGTTGGCAAGAGTTATTCTGTGTTTTATCTTAGCGCTGGTGTCGTTATTCCTTGTCACTATCGAGCCAAGGTAGACGAAGTTCTTGACTACTTCAAAAATATAGCTGCTGAAGATGTCGTTTTGATCAAGACGTCTTTCTTTGATGACAGCATATATTTGGTCTTGTCCCCATTTACCGTTAGGCCCACTTTAGCCGGTTCTGTTTCAATGCTTGCAAACGCCTCATTGATGTCTCGGCTTGTCCGTCTAATGACGTCAATGTAATCTGCGTAGGCAAGCAATTGTGTAGACTTGAAGTCTACTCTTGTATTGGCCGCAGAGTCCCGCACGATCTTTGCAAATACGACGGTAAAGAAATCACATGAAAATGCGTCACCCCGTCTAAATCTTTTTTTAACATCGAAGGTCTCGGTTAGTGAACATCTGACCTTAATAGAGCAGCGAGAATTCTCCATAGTCACCCTGCCCAGTCTGACGAGTTTGGCAGGGATGTTGCTCGTCCCTCTGAACACTGTCATAAGTGGTGCGTGAGTTTTCTCCAAAATCGACCGTAGTGTAAATATTTGGTCTATCGGGGATTTTCCTGGCCTGAAACCACACTGGTAGGAACCTAGCAGATTGTCCACGAACGGTTTCAGGCGCTTACACAGTACGGCAGAGAGGATCTTGTACGCGACGTTCAGGAGACTTATCACCCTGCAATTGGCGCAGTCATAGGGATCTCCTTTCTTATGGACCGGGAAAACGATGCTGTGATTCATCGGGCATGCTTTTTTCCGACCATGTCTTGCAGATGAGTTGGTGCATGTTCCTGACCAGCTCATCTCCAGCTGCTTTAAATAGTTCAGCGGGGAGTTCGTCTGCTCCAGCAGCTTTATAGGGCTTAAGTTTCGATATCGCTACCTTGAAATCGTCTAGGTCAGGTGGATGGGATTCTCTTCGTCTTCGTCCATTGTGAATGGTTCGTTCTGCCTGACGGCGGCCTTTTAACTATCATAGTCGTTATACAGCTGCAGAAGTGGTTTTCCCAAAGTCTCAGCATCGACTGTGACTCCGCTAATAGTTGTCCGTTTTCCGACTTTTTGCCGGAGCTAATTCGCATACGAATAAACGTTGTTTATTTTTTCTGTAGCAATTTTTCATCCGCTTTTTACCTGGCCCATCCCATCGCACTTCTTGGAGTGCCGTAATGTCTGCCTTATAGCGGTCTAGAAATTTGACCAGTTGTCTGGCCGCACCTGGTCTGTTAAGTGACGTAACATTCCAGGTGCAGGTTCCTGTTACGATTGGCGCCGTGCTTCCTTGGTTTATCAAGGAAGAGTCGGAGAGTTAAACAACTTCTCTTCTTTTCAATTTTTATTAGTTTATCAATGTACCTGTTACTCTTAAGAGCAACTCTGAAAATAATTAGCTCTGATAACTAACTCTGATAACTAACTTTAATTAACTCTCCCTACCCTAGGTATCAGCAGCCTTTTTATACAATATTTTTCGTACGCATCTTATCCCCTCTTCTGTCTTAATTCCTACCCGCGTCAGAAATCGGTTTCTGGAGCGTAGGTGTAAACACTACGAAACTCGACTTTGCTCCGACCCATTTTCACTTTCATGCATGCAACTCGGCACTCATTCACAATATCCCTTAATTGCGTTTAATTGTTCTCAGGGTTTTGCTATGGCTGTGCCTGAATTAGTGTTTACGCAACATACTGCATGTAGCGCATATGAATGGGCACACTACAAAGGTGTCATGTGTCTTGATTCTTCGTACGCTTCAAGAGTGTCGTATGTCTTGACTCATCGTTGGGCTGTACTGACCCCACTTGAGTTAGTCATACTGCACAGACCTTTAACGGGCTTATCGGCTTGAGCTCCAAATATGTTGTAATAGCCCAAAATAAGGTGTTCACCAGGTAGTTCTTCTCGCTCGAACCGTGGGCGCCGCCGTTGACTCCATCTTGGGAATTCTTCCGCCGCCGTCCCGCGGAAGGAGCTGAGCTCTGGTGGCGGCTCAAACTCCCTCTCTCTCTCGTTTGCTGCCGCCAACAACCTTACAAAGGGGTCTACCCGATCTACAGTTGAGGTACTAGGCACCCAGGAGCCACCGCGTGGAGGTGAGAGTAGGAATTGGTAGACAGAGGCTGGAGTGTCGGCGCTTGTAAATGTAACAATGAGCAAATGTGTGCAGTAAATAACAAAAATGTCCCAACTATTCACCGACAACCTTGACTCCATAAACCTTTGTATAGACAACCTCGCAACAAAACAACAGTCAGCTTTCGGAAAATACAACGAGTCAACTAGAAAAAGTGCGGAAAACTATGACCATCTGCTCTCCCTTATATCCCAGCTGAATTGCAACTGGATAACCGTGAAACCACACCGACTAAACTTGTAAACGCGAACTGCTCTACCGTTTCCCCGAACCTTAATTCTATTCGGGGGGACATCTCAACGCTTACGTCAGCACTCTCGGAGCATTCAGCAAAGTTAAAGTTCCTGGACGACAAAACATCTGACCAACTTGAATGCCTGAATAAAATCGAAGACACGCTGCACACACTCAACATTGATTCCAGCCTCACAAAGTCAGCGGTTAACACTATAATAGAGGAACTGAAACGTGCCACCCATCTCCCTTATGGAAGAGCTTGATAACGCGACCATCCATACCACTCCAACGCCTCTTACATCCTCCGTCCAAACGCAGACCAGAATGGGTCCTTTGAAGTCCCCATCTACCGCACCTCCTCCCATCTCAGCGCCGACCATTGAACGTTTCGGAGCTGTTTGGACCTTATCTGACTGGAAACAGAGAATCAACAAGCTGCACAAGAATAATGCGACGATACAGGAGCCTTTGTCTACCTACATCTTATGGGACACCCCACGCGACGCTGACGACCGCTGCGTATTTAACTTCTTCCGCAAACGATATGCAATCAACCTCGTTAAGTGCACGCAGCTCACTCCTCCCAAATTCCATCGCAGAAACTGCTTTGAAATTACCATCCCTCCGCAATATGAATGGCTTTTTCGCAGCCTCCCCAATAAGGAAATCAAAGTCGACAGGATGCGGATTACCATTAGGGATCCGTCAATTCCATTTTAACGTGGACACCTGCCAACGTACTTATTGGTCCGTGTTTCACTTAGCAATAAGTACCAAATTGAATCCATGCATAGGGACATGGTTCCCCCTTGGTACGAGGCGAGGCCCATCTAAAACCACTTGCCGATATTAAGGGTACCGGCACCCTCTGAACAACTAAGTAATTTCTTACTTGTTGTTCATTATAGCATTATTCCCGCCATTTTGGGATAACCACAGCCCCCACGATACTCCCACAAGGGGGCCTACCGCAAAGACAGGCCAGGACTGTCATTCCGATATCTGACATATTGTCATTTACCAGTCTGACATTATTGTCCCGGGGGCACCTGTCTCCCGTGGTCCCGGAATTAGGCCTCCGGTCGAGCCGTTACTCCCAGCAGGGTTACCCTATACCCTAACTGGGAGCCTTGTATTTGCTACTTTGAGCAAATTGCCTTTCCAATCGATTATCAGTCACTACGACAGCATAACCAATTAGTTATCGGCATTTTGCGTTCAAATTAGCCGTTCAATATAGCCGAAGCCATACAGCTAAATAGCTATGTAGGCCATGCACCACCATGCACCACTTGGCCCTATACTGTTTCCCCCCAGGTACGTGAGCCGCATATTGAGGATGCGACCCGGTGTACCCATAGGGCGTAACCATTAGGGATCCGTCAATTCCTTTAACGTGGACACCTGCCTTGTCGGCTTAATTCCACGGTGGGCCACCCCACATGGATTTGTTTTTATGGACGACAACCAACGTCCTTATTCACAGACCTGTGTATAAGTACCAGATTATAGCCATGCGTAGGGGCATGACTAACCTCTTGGTTAGGGGCGAGGCCTATCAAAACCTCTTGCCGATTTGAGGTCGACCACCTCCGAACTTCCACCAATGTCTCCACTAATGTTTCCACTAATGTTTCCACCAGTTTATCGTTCGATTTTCCCGCATTTGGGAACCACAACCACCACGATACTCCCACTAGGGGGCCGTACCCAAGACAGGCCGGGACCGGTCAGTCCGACCCTGCCACGGTCGGAATCTGACGTTATATCCCGGGGGCATCCTGTCTCCCGTGGTACCGGAATTAGGCTCCCGGGTGGAGCCGTTACTCACAGTTAGGTTAACCCTACACCCAACTGAGAGCCTTACACCCACCAAATAGCCGAATAGCAAAGGATCCGAAGAACCAGAGCCGTCAACTAAATGGTGAGTGCTTGCCTGTCTGAACCAATTGTCAGTCATCAACAACCAACAACCGATTGACAGGCATTATGCGTTCAAGTCGCCAAACAGCTGTATGGCCGAAACCATACAGCTATTTGGCTATGTAGGCCATGCACCACCAAGTACTACTTGGCCCTACACTGTTGCCCCCCAGGTACGTGAGCCGCATATTGAGGATGCGACCCGGTGTACCCATAGGGCGTAACCATTAGGGATCGTAAGAACAACACTAACATTAAACCTAAAAATAAATCTAAGCTCAACACTCCCAAATCCCCTAACCAAGCCAAACCTGGACCCTCGCCTCTTTCTCAAACCCCTCGCAATTTAGGAACTAACTGGGAATTAAAGACTGGAATAGTCCCCAATTTCTCCCGACCTCTTCCTCTCTCAATAGCTCCCAAATCAACAACTAACCTCAACATCCCCCCACGCAATAATTCTCCTAACAGATCACGTACCCACAACCGCGTATCCTTCAACCTTGCGCCCGGCTTCAGACCCTCATCCCCCTCATCGAACATTCTTAATTCAATACCCAATCCCAACACCCAGGCTTCACGTAACAGCCGCACGTCTCCTCAGTACCCAAACTTTATACACTCTCACACTCTCCCTCCACCTCCTCAGCTTCTAACAACACCCCTCCAGCCCCTCCACCTCCTCAGCTTCCCACAACTCGACCTTCCCTCTCACCTCCCCCTCTTTCTTAGATCCACTTCTCCCTCCCACGGCCAAACTCACCAAACATCTTGCCGAGCTTAACGCCGAAGACCGCTATGTTATGTCACGTTTAAGAGACAGAAGAATCTACGAAAATGTACGCCTCTATCTGGCCTACCTCCACGACAAACCTGACTCCATTTGTATCGACGGTAAAACTAAAACCAACGTCCTAGTTTCAATCCACCAAGAAGGCCTACCCATAGACCCCCACGCGTTAAAAAAGACCTTTGTACGATTTAACGAAAGCCTTAATATTTCTCCCATTGATGTAAATAACAACCTCTCCACTTTCGCAGCCCACGTCAGTTCAAAGCGCATTGCACACTTGCAAAGTACCCGTTCTAATCTCAAAAACTATTTTAAACCCTAACCTAAATACATTTACATCTCCTCACCCATCAAACAATAACATATCCCTGTACTATCAGAACGTCAGAGGATTACGCACCAAAACCTCCGCAGTACTCCTTAACTCCCAAAACCTACCCTACGATATATTTGCATTAACTGTAACGAATTTATGCTCCAGTATTGGACATCATACATCAGATTTCATTCTGTTTCGGGCCGATGGACGCGACAACTCTGCCGATCCTGACGGTCGCGGAGTTCTCTTAGCAATCCACAGTCGCTATGATCCCTTGCCCTTCAAATCGTCGAATTCCGCTAACTTCAACTTCACTAGTGCCTCAATAAGACTCCCTAAACAGAAACTTTATCTTGCCTGCTGTTACTTAAGACCCTCACAGCCCACACACTGCTACCAACTCGTCGTTGATCTCGTTGACTCCATATTTGATATCACCGAACCCAATGACATCATCATCATCTGTGGCGATTTCAATCTCCCGCACCTGAAATGGGTTCATTCCGATGATGAGACCCACTACATCGCCGCTAACCCCTCCACAGGTAAAGAAATCCTTTTCACGGATCATTTCTCTGACTCCGGCCTTCTGCAACTCAGTAATATCACCAATAACATGGACAGACAACACGACCTGATTTTCTCATCTGATGCCGTAAACTGCGTTGTTAACCCAAGCAACCAATTTTCTCTCTACTTTAGACCCCCTTCATCCACCTCTATCGGTAACTCTTTCATTCGAGACCCAACTCACTATCCTTCCCTCCGAAAATACGTACTGTTTCAATTTCCGCAAAGCTGACTTCGCGAAACTAAATAATCTGCTCAACAATGTTAATTTTAACTTCCTCCTTAACCCTAACTCACATATATCCTTAAACGAAACCCTTGCGCTATTTTACACCAAAATCCTCAGCTGCTTCATTCTTTCAGTCCCATACTCACCAAAAAAGAACTACACCTCATCTCCGTCCTGGTATACCAAGGAACTACGCTCTTTGCGCAATAAAAGAAACAAAAATTGGCACGCCTATCTTAGATCCTCCTCTGCATCAGACCTTTCTAATTACATGCAGTCCTACACTAAATTTGCACAGCTATGTGAATCACTCTACCTCCGATACCTGAACAGAATGCAATCCTCCCTTATCTCTGACCCCAAGTGTTTCAACCTTCATTAATACAAAAAGAAAAACCGATAGCTACCCCACTACACTTAACTTTCTCAGTAACTCTTCCAACGAATCCGAAGTAATCGCCAGTTTCTTTGCTCATTTCTTCAGCCAATCATTCACTGACCAAGATCTTCAACCCGATCACGACTATTTTCGATATTTGAAAGACTGCCCCCAGACATCTCTTGTTTCATTGAACATCACTCCCGACCTAATCGCCGAAAAAATACCCATCTTATTTTACCCTTTACTGCTCTATTTCATAGCTCTATCTCTCAAGGGCTCTTTCCTAAGCTTTGGAAATATGCTTATATCATTCCAGTCCACAAAAAAGGACTGAAAAAAGGAGCATATTGATAAGCCGGAAAGTTTTTGGAATACTGTGCAAATGTTGCATATTTGGACTGAATGGGTGCGGTATTGTGTGGGGAAAACCAGCAACTGAGTGGAACAAAGAAAATCTTTTTCCAAATGTGAGACACAGTGATGGTGGGACAGGGTTTGGGGGTGTATGACAGCAAACGGGGAAGGGGACTTCAATGTATTAATTCCATTATTTGAATGTTATTAAGAAAACCTCCGAAAAAGTGCCAACAAACAGTGATCATTTTACCTTTTGCAAAATAATGATCCCAAGCACAATACTATATAATGTATCAAAACAGATACAAAAATTTAGTTGATTCAATGGGAAAACGAATGAGAGGTCATATTCAGACGATTGTACCCAACAAAATATTCACCTAACTTGTTTTTTTATTGTTGCATGTGGTGTACGCAGACTTTTTGTGCTTCTGTTATTTAAATCCATTTTTTATGAAAATTTTATCAGTACTGTTTGTTTTTTTGTTTATGAATTAGTTAATGAAAGCAGTTTTAATTGAATTCCATAAATAAAATATTTGCATTTTTGTTCGAATCGTTCGTTTTTTCATATTAAAGGAAATTAAATAGTTTGTACGCAGGCCTTTTGTACTAACTGTATATGCAAGTGTAAGTGCGGAAAAATCAAAATTCAACATTTTTAGGAAAATACAATCTAGGTGCCAAGCCTAATTATATCCAAATGGATCCAAGTGTCTTTTTCTTTTAAAATTTTACACACACACAACTAAAGTTCTAGGTTCTAAGTTCTAATAAAGGTCTAGGTGCCAACGAACTTTCGCTCAAAATGGTCTGTGCCTGTGTGCGTTCAGGGCGAATTAGCGGGTGGTGGTGGCTGTTAACATGGGTTTATGTTTGTTAACAGTTAGTTGACTAAATTACCGGGTACGAAATGGACGCTACAGCATCGAGTGATCAAAAAAGAAAATTTATTTTTATTATGTAGTTTTTCGTATGTACATATATCTCTAAATAATAAAATTGGCACTTAGACCCTTTAGACTTACAACCCTTCAGTTGAAGCCAGAAAAGTAATGGGATTGGAAATTCTCGCAAAAAATACTGCACAAAAAATGATTGTACCCAGAATTTTTGTGTGAGAATTTCTGTGGTGCTTTCCAATAATTGGTGTTAGTCGAGTTTTTGAATATAAAACATGAAATAACAGTTACAATTTGATAAGAAGATTATCTGGAAGTCATTTCTACATCAAAATGATTCAGTTTTGAATATAAATGTAAGCACTGCAGCTTTCTTTTAAAATGTGAAGTAATGTACGCAGACTTTTTGCAGTAACTGAAACAGGGAAACTTGAATAGAGTTGCGGAAATTAAGAACTCCCGAACAAATTCCTACATAATTCCTAGATATGTATGCCTTTTTTTCAAGCGTTACTGAATCCATGCAATTCCAAGTGTTTCAGTTGTTCCCGGAAAGTGTTCCATTCCGTTTTTAGTTTGAACGTAATTGAATCGTTGCCGTTTATATTGCTGTGCCATAATTGCTGCACTGAGATTTTTCCCTTTATGACGCAAGATGAAATCAATCCGAGGAAGTCAAAGATCTTGGCAACCGTTGAAAGTATTGTCCTTTTCGTCTACTTGAATATTCTGAAAAGATGGACTATCTTCCTACGGGAAAATTGAAAAATCAATTTCCCACTGGTTTATCGGCATCTGGTCCAGATAAACCGCAGCTAGTTGATAGAACGACCGAATGATAAGAAATGGTGCACAAATTCTTATGAAGCTAACAGTCTTAACACATTGGCTGCCATGGCTTTCATATATGATAGCCAGTGATGTTTCCCAGGGTGCCATGGCTATCAAATATGATAGCCACCTATAACTTCATTCAAGCCTCTGGTATGCAAATATGATAGCTATTACGTACAAATTCGGTATGGGACAAAGTTGCACCTTAGGCGTTTTTGATTTGACCAAGTAAAGAAAATTTACCGTGTAATGCTCAAAATTCAAAATTGTTAAACAATCTTTAGATAGTTATAATTTTGAA
Organism: Merodon equestris; assembly: GCA_958301585.1. Lineage (NCBI taxonomy): Eukaryota > Metazoa > Arthropoda > Insecta > Diptera > Syrphidae > Merodon > Merodon equestris. Next base: position 94,873,341 of record OY284413.1, read on the forward strand.
AGAAAACTATATACAATGTTATAATGTAATTCATTTAATAAACTTTATTTCAAATAGTATCATAAATAAATAAATTCACAAAAATATAAAGACCCTCACTCCAACTAAAAGTATATTTCATAAAAGCAGGAAGCAATTGTTTTGATATTTATGTATATAAAGTATTAAAAAGACTTAAGAAAAGTATAATTTTGAAAAAAATAAATGCTTTTACAATTTATTTCTTTTCTTATAAATTAAAAAAAGCTTCAACTAAAAGTATTATTCCTAAAAAGCAACAAAGTTTGGCTTTAATGTTTAGTAATGAAGCAGACTCAATACATTTGAGGCTGATCAGGACAACTATCACAGTAGGAGGATATCTGCATAGCTTCTTTGCGGGCTGCTTCACGTCCTTTGGATTTTGCTATTTTCTTGTAGCAGACACTACATTTTTTTCCCATCAGAAGATACACACTCTATGAGATGGTGCGTTGCTGAACGGGGTGTTTTAATTCTACGAGCGGAGGATATGGGTATTTCAAGTAGTTGAGCAACCAAACTTTCCCTGAATTTCCGAATATGTATTTTCGATTTGGTAAGATGTTTATATTACACTCATGCATTGACAACTGCTATTCCTGATAAAAGTTTTATGCCTAGTTTTCGATACCACTTGATACTTTTCCTTATCGTAGTGGCATACGAACCCATCTGATCAGACAAGTCAATCCCTGATTTTCCCCTATTATAAGCAAGTATCACACCGGGTTTGAAGGAAACTCCACGTTTATTATTGGGCATTGAAACAGTGGGTGGATTTGCACTTGTCGACGGTTGATTTTCTGCTAAATTTGCAGATGGATTTCGACGTGTTACGTGTTGCATTTCAGGGGCATGTTTAGTAGATAGCATTGTCACGTCACGGGTGTCTTTCCGTTTTAAAATCACAATTCCATTTTCATCTTCCGATATATAATTTCCCCTCTGGCCAATTTAGCGAGGAAATCTTTTGGTAAATTTTTTTTGTTTGCCCTTAGTGTTCCAACAAAATGAGGGATATCGATTGGTTTCTTTTGATATCATCTCCAACACCTCTCCGTCAACTAGTTTGGAATAAATCTCAAGAGGCGTGCTCTCAGGCGAAATTTGTACCTGCAAACCGAATTTGCCACAAATTCAAAATGTTTCTGCCGTCCCCTGTACTCCGGGCAGTTAGAAGAGTTTCCTGTAAAAATATTTTCCTCCTCATTTTCTTCAAAAATTGCATTTAGGTCATGTCGTTCTTCCTCAATCGCCATATCTTCTATGAGATCCGATACCTTCTCCCCATCGGAACCATCGTCATAATCCAATTCTTCTGGAGACCATGCTGGATCTGCGTTAGAGTCATCTGAATTAGAGTCCCTTTCCAAACCAGTCACCATTTCTTAAATTTCTTCAATTTGTTCAACCGTAAGCCTCCTTCCGTTCATTATTATTGGCTATTTCAATAAGTACCTAAAGAATATAGAAGTAATATATAAATCGGACAGATAATCGATCGTATCGATATTGTAATTACATATTACATTTACTATGACACTATGACTTGAAAAAATCGGGATGCGCATGTCGCCGAGATCAGAACAAGACTGAGTCAGTGATTAACCACCGGAACACCAACTCAAAAAACTACCATTTCGGACAATTTGGGAAGGGGAAACGAGCAAATAAGGCTCGTTCGACCCACAGCTGAAAACAATAAGATTGTGTAAATTCAGTTATCAGGGGATAACAGAATTCACAGCGGTCGTGAAACCTATAACGAACCGCAAAAAAGTGCACCTGTGGTGTATCTTTGAGAGGACCTACGCGGATGAGAAACGGATGACGGATGAAACCCGATAAAAATCTTCATGTTTTGCATCTTGAAGCCCTAGAAAGATTGGGAACCGCAATAAAATGGACGTGTGGTATATCTTTAAGAAAACCGATGGCAGATAATAGTTTATTGTAATTGTATTTATTCAACAGCATAAATAACAAATAAAAAAAAAAAATAAAAGCAGAAAGTGTGGCTATCATAATTGATAACCATGGCACCTTATGAAAAGATAGTGCAGTATTTTTCACTACTTTTGCATGAGGTGTCTTGGCTATCATTTTAGATAGCCAGGACTAATTTCGTCCTGGAGGTCCAGGTTATAGTACAAATGTATTTTATATCGATATTTTGTAGTTTTATTTGATCAAAAGTATAAGTAACGACATTTTTTATGTTGACACCCTATGAAATTTTCTTAAATTTGGCTTGGCAGTCAATGTGACCCGAATTGTTCCCGTGTTGCCATATGGCAACACCAGCCGCACATGCTTTTGAAAAGAACGGAAGCGTTTTCTAACGTTTTATTTTTTGTATTATATTTCGAAGATTTGTCAGTTATATGGTTTAGTAAATCATTCCAGTTGTGCATTTGGTGTGGGCAGTACACGATCTCAAACTTGAGTAAAATATAAAATTGTGAAAAAAATTCTGAACTGGAGCACATGAAGAAGTCAGTGCTTTGGTTTGTACATGTTCAGTTTACGTTGAGAAGTATTATTTTGTAAATTGTTAAATCCTAGTTTTCGAAATGAATTGTGTTTATTCGTTATACCAAACAAATATTTGTATATATTTTTTTTCTTGTATTTTTTGTCTGGGCTGCCATATGGACACATGGGGACTTTCTGTGGATAGATATTGCTAATTATTTTGTCACGAATTTTGCGTATATATAGTTATAATGCGAAGTATATATGCAGTTTTTTTATAATAACTTTTGTGCGTTCTAGGAAAATAACGTTACTTGACTGTCTTGAAGAATTCGACGAGGGTGACAACGTTCATGCTATTTACATTGAACCTCCGGAAAATGAAGGTTACCTAAGCAGAGAAAACGATGCAGAGGACAAGTTGGCAGGTAATCCTGATGACGTTTGCCCTGGGCAGTTAAAAGCCGGTTGTGAAATTGTGTTTAAAACTGGTAGACGTGTTAAAAGCCTTGGTGGCGGAAAGAATGATGACGAGAGTTCGGAATTGGATGATAAATTGCAAAATATGTTAGACAGTACATCTGAAAACATATCTGACGACTTATTTGAAAATGAGCTTGATGAGTTTGATTCCCCCACAACAACAAGTAAGGCACCCAAGAAACGACAATACACTAAAGCAAAATACACCAATGTTTCAAAACGCAAAAAAGTAGCGAATAACTCAGACTTTTCATGGAACGTCACTGACAAATCGAGCGCCACGATTCCCATATTTCCTGAACCTAATTTTGAAGATTGTCGAAATTTAAGACCACATGAACAATTCGAAAAAATTTTTGACGATGAATTGTTGCGACATATTATTGATGAATTGATGAAAAAATGGATTTAACGAAATTGTACAGTACATACATTTTGAAGACAACGTGTGCTCCGGGTCAAAAGAAAATCCAAATCCCGATAAAATGTGGAAACTAAGACCATTAACAGACCGTTTGAAGTCCAAGATGCTGCAGCACTTTCATCCAGAACAAAACTTGTCATATGATGAAAGTATGATAGGTTACTTTGGAAGGCATGGCTGTAAACAATTTATAAGGGGAAAGCCGCTGCGGTTTGGCTATAAGGTATGGTCACTGTGTACTCCATCAGGGTATTTGATAAACTTTGAGATATATCAAGGAAAAAATCCTCGATCGGTCTCCGAATACCAAAATAAGTTTGGAAAACGTGCTGCACCTTTAATTATTATGATTGATGATTTTTTGGAAGACATTCAGTCCCTGCCATTTTCTTTTTATTTTGATTCCGAGTAACTGTCTTCTTTCAATAAATAAAGATTTTGAGAAGAAGAAACGTGGCTGCTGTGAATCGGCAATAATAGAGAAAAATGGAATTCGTCTTATAAAATGGGTTGACAACAGTATAGTGAGTGTAGCGTCGACTGTTTTCGGCCAAGATCCAATGACGACTTTGCGGGAAAAACAACTACTGTAGGAAAAAACAAGTTAAAGTGCTCATTCCCCGTCCGTATGCCATTACCAATTATAATAAATATATGTGTGGAGTTGATCGTTTGGACCAAAATATGTATAGAATTTTTACGTGGTTGATTGATGTGTGTATGCAGAATGCACGGCAACTACACCGCTTGGGGATTTAAAATGTATCACAAATAGAATTCAGAAGGCAAGTAGCTGCATATTACTGCAAACATTTTGGGGAGAAGCCACAACGGCCAGGACCTTCTGTAAACCCTAGGCGAAAGGAAGATGATAATTCTTCGGAAACAACTTTACGTTATGATGGGATGGGTCACTACGTCATGCCTATAGAAAAGAAACGATGTTGCGGTGGTGAGTTTTGCAAGACAATTGGTCGCACAAGCTGCGTGAAATGCGACGTTGGTCTTTGCGTAAAGTGTTTTATTTCATATCACACAAAAAATCATTAATTTAAATCACAAAAATAAAAAATTTAATTAAAATTACCGTTTCTGCATTTTTTTTTAATTCGCTATTAGTTTTCTATTGAAACGTGGACTACGTCCCCGTGTTGCCATATGGCAACACCCTCTAACTACTAAAATGCACAACTGATCGATATTAAATTAGTATATTCTCTGAATATATGTTCAATTTGTACCCTCCATACAATAAAATTAAAAAAAACATTAAAAAAAAGTTCTGGGACAATTCGGGTTAACCCGAATACGATACATTTTGATGGGCTCCGGTTCACCATCACACCAGAATATGAGCTATTAATAGCAATCTTCGAAATCAGCTGGAATCTGCCAATACATTTTTTATATCTGCGGTGAAGGTAAATTTCTGTTGGGTATTGTATGTACGTACTCTACATACATGCAATACATCCATATTTAATTTATACTTATATTATTACATTTGACTCTTTCAAAAATTAGGAATAAAGTGAGTCTACATTTGTAACTCAAAGAGCGCGTTTCACTGTACTACACAGTAGACTGCATGGTGGCAGCCCGGTTTTTTTTTTCGTTTAAAAGTTTATAATATACCTTTTTAACAATTTCGAGTTTCGACCTAGAAAGAGAAAAAAGAATAGATATAATACCATGCGATCTTCTTAAGGCAGTAGCGACTTTATAGTTAAATCACCAGACTCGTTCACCTTTTCTTATCCAATTGAATGGCCCAAATGGCGAAGGCGCTTTGAAGGGTTTCGTACAGCGTCGAAATTAAATAAAAGCTCTGAGGAGCAGCAGGTCAACACACTTGTCCATCTAATGGGGGATCAAGCTGATAAGTCTTTCACTATAACAAACGAGGGAAAGAAATGTTACTATAAAGTAATAAACGCATTTGTGAAGCATTTTGTGACCAAGACCAATGTAATTTGCGAACGAGCCAAATACAACTTGCGTAGTCAGCTTAATGGTGAATTGGTAGAAAATTTTATAACCAATCTATACTTGCTATCAAAAAACTGTTGCTATAGTAGCCTTAGAGATAAGATGACACGTGACCGAATTATTGTTGGTATCCGTGACCGTAGGCTTTCGGAAAACTACAGTTAGAAAGTGACTTAAAGCTAGACAAGGCGATTTAAGAAGTGAGGCAACATCATGCTGTACGAAAACAGTAATCAGAATTAACGACCTCTTTGTTACCTAATTTATCTACTACAACAGCTACTACCACATACCTACAAACACAAAGTCAACAGAGAACTATCAGAATAATACAACAACCAACATCCAACAACCAAAAAAAATGTATGTGGTGTGGGTCGAATAACATAAACATAAGCAATCAATTTGCAAATTGCAAAATCAAAGGGAAAAAAATGCAACAAATGTGGCAAACTGAATCTCTTTGTTAATGCGTGTTTAACAAGCAACAGCATACGACGTAATATGTATAACCAACTTCAAGCTACCAGCTACCAAGCTATGAAGAAACCGCTTCCTCTAATAGCGAAGAATTTTCGGGAATGTTTACAATAAACAACGTCACTAGGTACTTCACCTTGGACAGTTAGCGTTTTAGTAAATAACAAAAGTGTAACGTTCATAATCGGCACGGGCTCGCTAGTTGATGTTATGTCGGAAGAAATTTATTAAAAAATATTTCATGAAACTAAATTCTAATCTCCTAACAAAGTGATATGTGGTCCCGATGGTGTGAAATTGAATGTTAGAGGCATGTTTAGTGTTAAAATTCAGAGCAGTTCCCTAAGTGTAGAAACTTTTGTTTACGTTATAAACAAACTGAAAATGACACTACTTAGTCCTAATAATAGTGAGAGATTAAATCTGATCACAAAGGCTATTTTGGGTAATGTTTCATTTGAAAGTGGACTTTTAAGATCAACAATTCGAGTAGAAGAAGAATTCCCGGCGATATTCAAAGGACTTGGTCTGATAAAAAACTTTGAATATGAAATAAAAAAAAAAAATTGTGTCCAGCGCAACCAAATTGTTTAAGCCAGAAGAGTCCCAATAGCACTGAAGGATAAATTGAAGGAAAAAGTGGATGAAATGGCAGCACAGTGGGTTATAAGACAAGTTGACGAGCCCACAAATAGGTGTTCAAGTGGTGATATTTGGCTTTGCGTGGACTTAACAAAATTGAATTTAGCTGTTGAAAGAGAGATCCATCCAATGCCGATTGCCGACCATACTTTGGCCCAAATTTCGGGAGCGAAGATTTTTTTCAAAACTGGATAGTAACTTAGGATTCTGGCAAGTAAAACTTAAATCTAATTCACAAAAACTTACAACACTCCTAACCTACGTTGGTAGACATTGCTTCATTTGGTTACCTTTCGGGATTTCCTCAGCACTAGAAATATTCTAAAAATGTATGCAAAAGAAATTGAAAGGGATATCGAATGTAGCGTGTCAGACGATATTTTAATTTTCGCACTTACTGTACCTATAGAAGAACACGACTATACGCTTCGACAAGTTTGCAAAACTTTGTACACAAATGGTGTCACATTGAACAAAGAAAAATGCAAAATAGGCATCACAACACTAAAATTCCTGGGATATAAAATAGATCAATATGTCATCCACCCTTGCGCATCAAAAGTGAAGGCGATTGAAAATTATTCCAAGGAAACCAACATTACTGAGATAAAAAGGTTTCTGGGAATGGTAAACTTCTTGGGCAAGTTTATTCCCTATTTATCCTATCGTTGTAAACCGTTGAACGAACTTCTTCGCAGCAACATAAACTTTCAGTGCGTACGCATCAAGGACACTTTCAGAAACTGAAAAAGGATACGCCAAAATTGAAAAGTAGACCCTCGCTCTTACTTGGGCGAGAAAAATGTCCGGACCTACTAACCGGAATAACATTTAGTATTGAAACGAACCATAAGCCTTTAGTGTCTATCTTTTCAACTAAACATTTGGATGACTCGCGAAACCCCCTAGAAGAAGACGAAAATAATGATTTAGCCAAACAAAAAAGCTCATTAATCACATTGTTTCAGGACTCCCAGCTTCCCAACCAAAACTACATACAATAGTCGATGCCCATTTCAAAGACAAAACACTAACTTCAGTAATTGGATACTGCTTAAAAGGATGGCCAGATCGATACGAAGTAAGCCCAGAACTTAGACAGTATTATAATGAACGTTACAACCTTTCAGTTAATAACAATCTCCTCATGCATGGTAGCCAGCTAGTCATACCACTTTCATTACGAGTGGACATTTCAGAAAAAATACATGCTGGTCACTTAGGCATTGGGAAGTGTAAGGCTAGGGCCAGGCAATCTGTTTGGTGGCCGGGATACACTAAAGACATCGAAAATTATATACAAAAGTGCTCGATTTGCATCCAGCAAGTGATTCGAAGATACGAAAAATTAATTAGCAGCGAATCTCTAGAACGGCCTTGGCAAATAATGGGCGCAGATCTGTTTTTCACAAAATTATTTACTAATAAGTGATTATTTCTCTCGTTATCCAGAAATAGCACTTCTAGAACCAAATCCCAAGACATTTCCGAGCGATATGTGACAAAAACAAGATCTGGTCGACTTGTAAAGTTTCCAGACAGATATGCATCCGAATGAAATTCTAAAAATCTTTATTGAATTTTTATTATCTCTATCTATAATATCATCAATGAATTCAAATTTATATTATTTTCGTATTCCTACTAACGCTATAATCTTGAGGAAGGAGATGTATTGTATGTACGTACTCTACATACATGCAATACATCCATATTTAATGTATACTTATATTATTACATTTTACTCTTTCAAAAATTAGAAATAAAGTGAGTCTAAATTTGCAACTCAAAGAGTGCGTTTCACTGTACTACACAGTACACTGCATGTTGTCTCCATTCTAGAATGACATCAATAACATCTGCTCTCGTCTTAGGTCTTTTCATCAAATGCTGATTTTAGAAGTTCCGTCCGATGTTTACGTCGCGGCATCAAAGATCATTCCTTGAAAACGGCATCGTATGGCACGAAGTAGGTTATGAAGTTTTGAGTGCCTCCGCCTGAATGGCATCAAGTTCATTCATGTGTCCAAGTTCTATGTACTCATTCATCATTCTTCTTACGGTCTATATCTAAACATTTCATTGTTGTGCTAAACAACTGTTCATATGTTTTATTTTTTTGATTCTGATGAGCACTTCCGCAGTTCGACGTGATTGCTGTACTTTGCCCATCCAAATCCATTCAAATAAAGTGTTTTGAGCAATCGGTGCAAGATATTCATTGTTGCGGAAGGATTCAGGAGACATAGATATCATACTCAAATGAAAGATCCCCCTTAACCGGTTGATAATAAATTGGATCAACCAGAGATAAGCCGCAGACATAGCCCCATTGCTTGGGTTTCAGTTCCTCAGTCGGTAGGTGCTTAAGACTAAAGCTCGGTATTGGTCTCATAGTTTGAATATAAAAACCCAAGCGTAAAGTTAACGTACTTGTGAAATGCACCATTGCTGATTTTTCGAGTCCTGATGCCCCGACAGATGTGCATTCGCTTTTTAGGCTTAAACACTGTACGGCTCTGTCAGTGATAAATGTTCCTACTGGATTCATTACCGCGTAGTTATATTTATACTCCCGAAGAAGATTTCATTTTAAATTTAACCGTTTTTAATTAAGCGTCTGATTGATAAATAATTTTCAGTTTCTGTTCGATGCTCTTGCGTGAAGTGTTGTCCATTTTTGAAAATCAATTGTACGTCCGGAGTGAGAAAGTCCCTTGTTGCTCACTTTGCAACTAAACTAGCGTCTTTGATTTGGCTTCAGATGGAACGTTATCGACTCAAGCAATGGCACCAAAGGGATATTGCTACAGAAGTACTTTGCTGAATGCTTATAACTTTCACTATTTTAAACCAAAAAAATGCCCCATTCCTTTCCGATCTGCGTTCTTTCGAAAGCAAGAAACAATAATGAACGCAAATGAACGAAAAGCCTTAGAAAAGCAAATACTAAGCCATGTTACTTGTAACAACTTTCTCTACCCGGTAAACAATCAGACTTTAGAATATATCATATCCACTTGACTCACCCTCTCAGCTTAAACGAGTTTCAACGTGGTCGCAGGTCGGTTTTTGATGAGCCACGTATAGGTGCCCCGAAAACGGCTACCACGGAGGATAACGTGACAAAAATCCACGTTCTCGTATTGGCCGACGGCCGATTGTAGGTGCGCGAGATAGTTGAGACAGTAGGCATTTCAAAAGATCGCGTGGGTCATAGCCTGCATGAAATTTTGGACATGAGGAAGCTGGCGGCGCGATGGGTGCCGCGTTTGCTCACTCCGGACAACAATCGCAACCGTGAGACGACTTCAGAGCAGTGTTTGACGCCGTTCAAGCTTAATCCGAAGGAGTTTCTGCGTCGTTTCGTGACAGTCGACGAAACGTGGATCCACTGGTACACACCAGAAACCAAGGAACAGTGGACTTCACCCGGCAAACATGCTCCGAAGAAGGCGAAGACTGTCCCATCGGTCGGAATGGTGATGGCCACTGGTCTTGGTCTTGGTTGTTAAAAATAGTAGACGACTTCGTACAAGCTCGAGGTTCATTTAATACAAGTACGCATAAACACTCGTTCATCGTAAAATGTGCTGGGTGGTCTGAAAAGTTTCCGACCTAACAAAGATACAGGACATTTTTTCTTAAAGTTTATTTTTATTTTCCTACGTAGTCTCGTTGTAACGCTACACACTTCTCCCAGCGAGGCTTGCATCTCTCTATGCTCTGCAAAATAACTGTTCACGTAGGTGATTGCCTTCTGATTTGACGAAAAACTTTGTCCTGCGAGCGCAATTTTCAGATTAGAGAACAAAAAGAAGTCGCTTGGGGCTAGATCTGGCGAGTAAGGCGAATGGTCAAGCAGTTCAAACCATAATTCGTGGATCTTCGCTATGGCAACCGCTGAGGTGTCAGACGGCACGTTGTCTTGGTGAAACAGGATTTTCTTATTCGCAAATGTGGCCATTTTTTCGCAATTTCTGCCTTCAGTTGGTCAAGTAATGATCCGTAGTATGCTCCTGAAGATAGTCAATTAAAATAACTCCGTGACTATCTCAAAAAATAGTCGCCATCACTTTCCCAGCCGAATAAACAATTTTTGCTTTTTTTGGAGCCGATACCCTTTTGCAGTCCGCTGTTTTGACCAGCTTAGCATCATTTGGATCATTTAGTGGACTTTAGCGATGTTATTCGTCAGTTATTGCAGTTTTTGGACGTCCCGAACGTTCATTGCTTCCCAAACTTTCACGGCCACCTTCAAATTCAGCTGCCCAAAATTTCGAGGAGGTAAATAATGGTGCAGAGCCCCCATACACAGAGTTCAACTCGTCTTTGATTTGCGGTGGCGTATTGCCTTTCAATAGCAAAAATTTCATGACAAGTCGATACTCATTTTCATCGGTTTTTACAAAAACATTGACATCGACACATGACATTAATAGTTCACGTTTATTCCAAGGCTTCATAATTATTTATGTACAATGTAATTATTTATATACAGTGGATGAAGAGTTTTTATCCACCTTTGTGACCTGCAATGCTACTACGAATATGAGGATGCTATTATTGAAGAAAATGCACAAAAAAATAACGAAGAAGATCCCGAAAATGATGTGGAGATTGATGAACCTGTTCCAATTCGAGTTACCACTCGAGAGGCGAGGCAGTATTTGCGAGAATTGCGGCGGTACTTCATGCTGGATAGCAGTGAAGGCGGCCCATTATCAGCATTAGAGTAAGTGCGGCAAATATGGCCTACCCTTAATATTTTTTAAAATAAAACCATACATATCATCTATGTAATTCTAATGGTTTATTTTTTTCTTAGCAGTTTTACAAATCATTTTTATTTCAGTCTTCAGAAACTATAATAAAAAAAACAATAACAAAAACTTAAAGGTCCAGGGTGGGCCATATTTAACACAATGTTTTTCTGAAGAACTTTAACTTTAATTACAGCAAAATTCACATAAAAAATATTCTTTTTCGTTGCCCGAACAGTCTTCATATGCCCACATTCTACACAGAACACATTGTACCCAAGATTTGCCTGTCTTATCTTAGGAGAATAAGCCCGAACAATAGATGCATTTAGCATCTGCCTAATGACTTCTGTCGGGGCTAGGGTCGGAATCATCGTCTGGAATGAAATTGCTTTCCTGACTTTCTAATGAAGAAGACTGTTCTGTGCGAACGCGTTTCTTTTATTCGGTATCTGTTCGCCTCCCATAGAGCACTGCACGAGTGCATACAGCATCGTACGATTACGAATACAAATACTGTCCGACGTGGAACGAATATCTGCGCGTACTCGGCATCGCCCAGCCTAGAAGTATTCGTATCGTTTCGCATCGGCATCGGCGAATATTACTGTATTCGGCATCGTTCGCATCGGTATCGGCGAGTATTTACGCATTCTGCACCGTTAGGCATCGGTATCAGCGAAATGATTATGGAAAAAAGATTATGCTGGTAAAATGGCTAACATTATATGAGGGATTTATAGAACGGGTGAGAAATGTGACATTAGACAAATTCAAAACAGAAAGTTCACTTTTTTAACCACAAATAAATAAAGATAAAAATAATAAAATGTAATAGCAAGTAATAATAAGAAGTAAAAGTTAATAATAGTAAGTAATATGTACATATGTAATTTTAGTAAAAAGAAAGTAACACAGTTTTGAAAAAAGATAAAAAAAGTTCCTCCATATATAAAACATAAGAAAGAAATACTTCGACCTATGTATACATATTTGTTTTATTAATCCTTTCCTGCAGAATGTAAAAACAGTATAGCATCTACATTCTCCCCCTTCAGATTACTTCTCCTCTCCTCTAGCACTCTGTTCGCAGTTACCCGGGTATGCGGGTATCAAAAACTCTACTGTTCACGATTCACGATACCTACTCGCTACGATGAGCGATGCTACGATGCAGTTCTAACGATTATTACTCATAATCATTACGGAAAAGGAATCGGCGATGCATTCGGAAACGATGCCGAGTACGTAATCGCATCGTTTGGTGCTATACTCGGCAATTATTTCTCCGAGTACTTCTTACTTACTCGTTCAGTGCTCTGCAGTCCCAACATAAGATTCTTAACAACCTTCTGAAATTAAAATTTAGATGGCATTAAAATTATTGAATTAAGGTTTGTGTGTACCTTCTTCTTTTCCTTCTTAAGTCCCAGTTTCCTTTTCCTCTTATCCTTCGTATTAATTGATTCTCCCAGAGAAGTTTTAAAACGCGACGAGGAAATGATCTCCGATTTTACTCGTTTCCGTCCACAATTCGAAGTTTTTTTTTTAACCCTTATAGGAATAGGGCGAATTTCATGAGGCGTTACAAAGGTAGTTGATGGATTTGAGGAAGAGGCCTGTAATTCTGAAATGCATCTTATTCCAATTGAACTTAATGGTTGATCCGGCTCCATTTGCATCTCCCCCTCTATGGAACATAGATTATAGGCGCAAGTTTTTCCACGTTGGATTGAAATTTTGTTGCATCAACGTTGCATCATAAGAATATGCTGCTAAAAAAATAGAGGTCATAACATATTTTTGTCAAATGGCCATATCCCAGTCGATGAAAAACCTTTAACAGCGATCTCTCCAGTTCTCTCCAAGCTCAATTATATCGAAGTGTGATAAGGCTCTATTGTCGTTGACGACCCATCGACGAATTTCCTCGGTCAAGTACTTTTTTGAGGTTTCCATAAAAGTCTTATCCGGCGGCTGTATTTTATGGTTGATTTTTTTTGCAAGGACCACAAGCTCTATGTTTCTGGTGTGGCTTGCATGCCCATCCATTATAAGTAGCACTGGCAATGATAAGGCTGGCTTGACAGAGTCCATAAAATGTTTGAACCATTTTGTAAACAAGTTGGTTTGCACCCAACCGGATGAATGATTTGCATATATCGAGCCTGGTGGCGCACCTTTCATCAACGGTGGGTTTTCTCTCTTCCTCGGAAAGATGAACATGTTAGGAAGAAAGGAACCTGCTGCACTCATGCACAATATTGCGGTTATTAGAGATCCTCTTTCAGCAGACTTTTTTTCGACTATTTAAGGCGATTACTTTAGGCATTTTCCATGGGACAACAGAAATGCCCGTTTCATTCACGTTAAATATTTTACTTGGAGCAAAATGGAACCTGTTCATGAGGTTCCCAGGCTGTCGAAGAAAAAGGCGAGATTTTCCTTCGAAAATCCGGAAGCGCGCGCTAAAGAAGTTCCAGTTGGCTGACGGAACGACAACGATGAATGTCGTCGAAGGAAAAATCGAAGCCCTGCCTGCAACTTCTTTGACCATTGAAAATGGATTTGGAATTCCGTTTTTCTGGGCTAGCTGGAAAGCTAACGACCTTCCAATGGCTCTTGTTTTTTTTGCTATCAATCGCCTCAATGTCGTCTACGGAACATTAAATGCCTTGGACGCCTTCAAATATCCCATTTTATTGTTTTTAATTGCCAATATGGCTTCAATCATATCCTCTTTCCGTCAAGTCTTCCGTGGTTTTAGACAATTAAGTTTCAATCAAGAAAACGTGTCAAATATGGCAAACTGGGCCATATTACCAATACTAGGCCATATAAAACACACAGTGATTTTTTCGCTCATTTTAATTTTCAACACACTTCATAAACTTTTTTTTTAAAATATGATATCACACAAATTAAGAAAATACATAACAGAATTTAATTTTAGAAAACAGTAAACAATTTACCGAAATTTAAGGAAACTTACCGAAAAATTGCAACGAAATTAAAAAATACCCCGTATAAATTCCACGACCGTCGCGCCATACTCACCACGAAAGACTGAGGCTAAACCAGTTTGCACGTGTTCGTAATGATTTTTTTTTTCGCTGTGGGTTTTGTTTTGAGAAATACAGTGGTAGGCCATATTATCCACGTAGGCCACATTTACCGCACTTACTCTAAATGTTTGTAATGATTTTATTAACTTATTGTACAAAGTAATAAAAATATTCGCCAGGGGACAAACGACAATTATCATTTTAGATGAGAAATAAATTCTTGGGCTTTTTTTTATATATACTTTAAGCATTTCTCAATAAAATGTATATACATACGTATGTACATAAATATTTATTTCAGAACAGAGCGATAAAACGTAACCATTGTTATAGTAGTAGATTATCTAAAAGTACTAATATAATATGTACTAATTGAATGTCACCATCTTTGCATACGATGTACGAAAAGAATAATAAAATCATATTCTCTCACCAGTCTTCGACCTATTCAATAGACATTATAATAACATGGTGTCATGTTGAATATTAAACAAAAAAAAAAAAAAAAAAACAAAGAAAAAATTGGAAAATATTTGGAAGCCAGTGGGAAAATTATGAGATCACAGCGGAGTTATTCAATAAGACGGAAACAGTTCGTCTGGGCATTTTAAAAGAATGTCTGAGAAAAGATTGCTATTGAGTTCTCTTGCAACTTAAAATAATTAAAATGACTGTCCGCTTCAGTCATACAGTGAAAGGTGTATTAGATTCCCTAGGAAATTACTACAAAGAAAGCCAATAAAAATATGAACGATACGATAACGATATCAACACTACGAGACAAGAAGAAGGAGAGACCATTGAGGCTTATGTAGGAAGGCTACGGGATCTAATTAGAAGCTTATATCTGCGATTCCAGGAATAATCGACAACGATGCACGAAGAACGCTTTTAATGGAAAAAGATTTAGATCTGGATAAAGCCGTTGATATCTGTAGAGCTGTGGAACAAACCAGAATTAGAATGCGCGATCTAACTGGCAACAACGTAGAAGGAGCAGACATCATAAGCGAGACAAACAAGTTAACTTGTCAAAAAAAAAAACAGTACAGGTCGAATATTACAAACAGGAATGGATCCACTCATGCAAACGCAACAGAAAGACTTACTCAATGTATCTTCTGCGGCAACAAACACGAAAAAAGGAGTTGCCCAGCATACAGGAAGCAATGTGCGAAATGCAGCAGGATAGGTCACTTTGCGAAAGTATGTAGAAGCAAGTATAAGATAAACCGTTTGCTACTCAAGGTGAAATTTGGATGAAAGATGTTTATTTTAAATTTAACGCTGGAATTCAAATATTGAAGTGCATTGCGGATACAGGTGCGTCGTGTTATATTATCCGCATAGACAGTTTCAAAAATATTGGAGGTGATTTCAATCATTTAAGCAAATCTGAAGTTAAATTATGCTCCTTTGGCGGCCAAATTATAACGCTTTTGGGTTTTACCAACATTGAATGCTCTTATCAAGCCACTTCCAGGATGTTAACAACATGTAGTAGGTGATACTTAACACCCAATTATTGGAGCTAAATCGTTGCAAGGTCTTCGCATACTGCAGGTAAATCAAAAGATGATTGTCCAGATTGTACAGATGTTATTTTAAGGAAATACAAAGATGTGTTTGGAGGCGACCCTTAAAGAATACTTGAAATTAGAAATAAATGCATCAGCGATTCCCATCCAACAACAACCTAGACGAATTCCGGTTCTATTCAGGGAGCAACTTAAGCAGAAGCTAATTGAACTGGAAAGTAAAGGTGTAATCAGTAAAGTAAATCACCACACCCCATGGATCAGCAATTTAATTATTGTGAAACGAAATAACAAGCTCCGTATCTGCCTAGATCCAATGCATTTTAATAAAGCTCTTAAAAGAGAGAACTACCAAATTCCAACGATAGATGAAATACTTACCAGTCTGTCACAAGCGAAGATATTTTCAACCCTGGATGCTAAAAATGGATTCTGGCATTAGTTCTCGATAAAACCAGTAGACATCTGACAGAATTTTGGACACCATTCGGACGATATGTGTGGAATCGTATGATCTAGCAAAGAAAGGTCCATGAGATAGTAAATGGATTGAAAGGTGTTGAGGTCATCGCCGATCATATTTTAGTGTACGGCTGGGGATCTACGAAAGAGTTGGCCAGAGAAGACCATAATAGGAACCTAGAGAGTCTTCTGAAAAGATTAAGGCAGCTCAATTTAAAGTCAAATTCAAAAAAGAATAGAATTGGTATAAATGAGGTTACTTTCTTCGGACATTTACTGACTGAAAATGGATTGAAAGCGGATGAACAGAAATTGAAAGAAGTAAAAGAACTTCCTTAACTTCAAAAAGTTCAAAACACACAACGGTTTGTTGGACTTTGTACCTATTTGTCTAGTTTCCTTCCCAATTTGTCGACTATAGCTGAACCTCTACGAAGAATATCGGACCGGAAGCTGAGTTGTACTGGTAAGGGGATCAAGAAAAAGCGTTTCAACAGTTAAAACGAATGATAACTCAAGTTCCAGTCTTACGATATTATGATGTAAGGAAACCATTGACTATCCAGTGTGACGCCAGTAGTTTTGGGCTTGGTGCTGTACTTGCACAAGAAGGTCACCCAGTGGCATATGCATCCCAAAAACTGAACAAAAATATGCACATATAGAAAAGGAGTGTCTTGCGATTGTTTTTGCTTGCACACGTTTTGATTTATATTTGTCAGGAAAGCGAAATAAAGTCGTAATGTCAGGTCATATGCCCCTTCAAACAATTTTCAAACGTCCTTGGCTTTCTTCTCCAAAATGTCTGCAGCGCATGAGGCTTACCCTGCATAGATATGATATCAAAGTTATATACAAAATAGGAAAAGAAATGTATATGGGAGACACCTTATCGCGAGCCATCAAGGAAAACAATAACAAACAATGGAGCAAGAAATCTAGAGTAACAAGACTGTTGAATTTCTGCTGATGGATATAGCAGAAGCAAATGTGATGGCAGACACACCAATAAGGGAAGATCGGATAAAAAAGATTCGAGCAGCCACTAGATAAGATAACATCTTAAAAGTGTTACGGCCATATTGGCATTTTCGCGATGAACTAACGGTCCATGACGGTATTATTTTAAAAAAGGATAAAGTTGTTATTCCTAAAGCACTTCAAAGCTAGATACTCAGAAGGATACACTCGGGTCATCAAAGTGTCGAAAGCTGTCTTCGAAAAGCCAGAGATGCAGTTTTTCGGCCTGGTTATTGTCAACAAATAAAAGACATTTGTGGAACTTGTCAGGTATGTTTATCCAGTCATATACCAGTATACATAGAAAATTACCTTAATAGACGCCGAAAAAACCGGAATATCCATTTCAAAATATTGGCATGGACATATGCGAATATAATCAAGAAGGAAATAGAAATAGAATTATTGTGCTGCTCGAAAGATGACAACTCTATAGTGTAGGTGATGAACAACTCTTTACTTTCGTACTAAATTATGCTAAGTTTCAGAAATGATTGTGGGAAAAATTGTTGCGTGTATGTCATATGAAGCTGTTCTTTACTCGACAGGTGTACTGCGCGAGTGTCATTTGAAGCCGTTGTTTACTCGATAGGTATACTGCGCGAGTGTCATTTGAAGCCGTTGTTTACTCGGTTACAATTGCGTGTGACACTATAGCGCTGCGTTATATTATTTTGGATCCATGAGGAATTTTGTTATATGAGACTGTTGGTCACAACAATTATTATTCAGATTTCTTTGAAGTAAATGAAACAAAAAATAGTCGACATGGTTGCCCTCAAGTTGTAACTATCGATGGAGGAACATGTTTTGTAAATAAAAAAATTCATCGATTTTCTAAAGAATGGGAATTTATACACACAAAAAGTGCACCACATCACCAACAGGCTAATGGAAAAGTGGAATCAGCCGTAAAAATAACAAAGACTTTTCTAAAGCGTGCGAATAAATCCAAGGAATGCTTTTGGAAAATGTTACTGGAATGGAGAAACACCGCCAATCACATTGGGTCAAGTCCAGTTCAACACATTTTTTCAAGAAGAACCCGATGTGCAATACGAACTATTATCTCCAAACTAAAGTCGGAAGAACAAAATACGAGTAATGTCAAAAAGAAGATAATAAGACAACGACAGATTACGAAATATTACCATGACAAAAGAAGCCGTAGGTTACCGAAACTCGAATTGGGTAAAGACGTTATGGTAGACATTCATCCCTCTCCTAGTGATAGACAATGGGCAAGAGGTAAGATAAACGAAACTCCTTCTAATAGATCTGCGATAGTAGGAACCGACAGTAAACGGTACCTGCGAGACCGAAGAGCCATAGTATCAACATCAAAAATATACTTACACCTTATACACACACCCCAACACCAATGTCGGAGATAAAATCGAGTACAGAAAAGTAGGCAAATAGTACTAAAAAAGGTGCAGATACTTCAAGCTCAACGAGAATACATATTAGGAGATCATCCCGGCCAAAGAATCCACCAGAGCGACTCTCTTATACATAATAGGAATAACTATCGGGACTTTATAATTTTTACATCTTAGTTTTTTTTCTTATGTTTTATTATACTTCTATGTTTCTATTGAATTCTGAAATGAGTTGACTTGAGTTAAAATATATATTTTTTTTATTTATGAGTTAAATTCATCGGATAAACAAAGGTAGATGTTATAGTAGTAGATTATCTAAAAGTACTAATATAAGGAGGCTGCAGTAGCATGTCGTACCGCTTCGCTGCAGCATGTGTTTGAGCGAAGCGAGGTAAAACTTAAAGGTAGAGTTGATCTCAATTTACCGAAAAGAAAAAAAATGAAATTAACACATTTTGGCGCTAAAATATTTCAATTAATTTTTGATACAACGCGCTGATTTGTCATGAGTCATATTGATGTTTTTCAAAATCTGTCTGATTTCAAATGCTTTTTTGAATGTTTTTTATCAATCGGCCCTCAGATGTTGAAATTTGAGACTAATGATTGTGGTATAAGACAATCTGATAACATAGTAAGTCAAATGTAAAAACTAATATTTAATATGGTTTTGCTGTTACGGCCTTCTTTAACAGCATGAACAGAATGAGCAACAATACACAAAGCTTCAATATTTTGAACTTGTGATTTCTTTATTAAAACACGAATTATGTTTACTTTTTTTGGCTAAAAACGTTCGAAAAGAAAGAATTTTCAAAAAAGACAAAAATTAGCGCGTGCGTAAATTTTGCACTTTCCATTTAAATTTTTATCATCAATTAATTTTTTTAAATTGAGACCAAAATCAAAATTCTGTTTCGACAGTAACCTAGATATTTTAAAATACTTAAAGGATCGGTTAAGAAATGGCTGAGAAACAATTTATCTTAAATCGCAATTGAAGTCACCCGATGGGAGGTCCGCTTGTATGTATTAATTGAATGTCACCATTTTTAGCATACGATGTATTAAAAGAACAATAAAATCATATTCATTCTCTCACCAGTCTTCAACCTATTCAGTAGACATTATAGCAACCATAGTACACATTTGTTTTATTATTATATATTTACAAAGTTTTTAAGTGAAATTTGTTTTTTATTTCTATATTTGTGTTTTTTTGTTGTTTTTTTTTTGTCGTTTTGATTGTAGTAAAATATGGTGAAAATTAAAACTTTTATGGTGTTTGTTATTGTTTCCTTCGTATCGACCTGTCTGTCTAACGCGCCCGTCATTGTCGGTTTGGGGATGTTTCGGTTGTCCGGTTTCGATGGGGGTTGTGAGTCGTACGGCGGACGCGATTTTCGCGATCGGACGTTTTAGTTGCGGTTCGTATTGTCACCACGCGCGTAAGACCATCGGCGCCCAGATGGAGTTGTTGTACTCGAGCCATCCACGATGATGGTGGTAAGTTGTCTTCTTTCACCAAGACTATATCTCCAACGTTGATGTTTTGTTGTATTCGTAGCCACTTTGGTCGATGTTGAAGCTGCTGAAGATAAGTTGTACTCCATTTCTTCCAGAAGTATTGGGTAAGTCGTTGTAAATATTTCCGTTTATCCAAATGGTTGACGTTTTTTTCAATTAGGTTTCTCTCAGGTGCGGTCCGATGCGATGTGCCAATTAGAAAATGACCCGGAGTTAGAACGTCTAGTGGTTTGGACCTCAAACATGCTTCAATTTGGGTGAGTAATGTGTAATATTCTTCGAAAGTTAGCTTGGAGACGCCAATGGTCCGTTTAAGGTGAAATTTTATGGACTTTACTCCTGCCTCCCAAAGGCCTCCAAAGTGTGGTGATGACGGGGGGTCAAAGTGCCATGTAGTCTTGAAAGCAGCAAGGCTGTTGGCGACCTCAGATGAATTTACTGTCCTTTAAGAGTTCGTTGTTCGCTCCTTTAAAGTTGGTGCCACAGTCACTGAATAGATTGGCACAGGTGCCCCGTCTGGCTATGAATCGTCGGTATGTTGCGATGAAGGCTGACGAACTGAGATCGCTTACCAGTTCGATGTGGATTGCCTTCGTAGATAGACAGACGAATACGGCTATATACCCTTTCGTTGACTTATTGCATCGACCCTTCCAAAGCTAATTTCCACTGGACCCGCATAGTCCACTCCGGTGTTCGTGAATGGCCTCGATATTGTTACGCGTTCCAACGGCAAGCTTCCCATGAGCGCATCTTCGCGTTGAATCTGTGGCAGCGTACGCATCTGTGTATGGTTAAACGTTTGGCGTTTGTTATCCAAAATGTGTTTCGGATCTCTGCCATCATAAGTTGTTGACCGCCATGAAGAATGCTAAGATGTATGTCGCTTACAAGCAGCTTAGTAAAATGATGTGTATCCTTCAGGATGATTGGATGCCGTTGATTGTAAGGGCATGCTGAATTTGTCAGTCGTCCTCCTACTCTTAACATGTTGTTCGCGTCGAGGAAGGGGTTCAAATTTTGTATTGAGCTCCCCTTTGGAAGCATGCTTCTTGCAGTTAGCGCCTTGATCTCTTCTGGGAACAATTCTTGTTGAACCAGCTTGATGAGCTGATGTTGGGATGTTTCTAGTTCTTCTTCTGCTGTGAGTGGATGAGTATTAAATGGAGGCTTCTTATTGGCTTGTAAATTGTGGAAATACCTTCTCCATATTGCTACATAGCGAATAAGTCTTTTGAGACTAGAAAACCTTTGAAAGAAAGAGTTATTGATCAGAGTGTATTGGGAGACCAAATGAACAAAATGGGTAAGTGTGGTTGTAAGGTTGTTTGTATAAAACGTTGAAATGTTTTGCTTTTTTTGTCTTTTAGTTTCTAAGTCGGTTTCGACGAGAATTTCTGCTGGCTGTTGCTGTGCAGTGAAGCCCTGCAGAAACTTGGGGCCACGCCACCACATGTCACTTTTGGGAATCTCTTCCGGAGATAGCCCTCTGGATCCGATGTCAGCAGGATTTTCTTTTGATTTAACGTGTCGCCAGACGTTTGATCCGATTAAATTCTGGATCAAGCTAAACAAATGGTCGGGTCGGACCATGCGTACGTTTCTATGGTTGGAAGCTTCATTGTGTTGGAAATCCTATGCAAAAGCTTCGCCAAGAGATGAGCAGCACATAATTCTAAACGCGGGAGACAGATTTTTCTCACGGGGGCAACTCTGGTTTTGGCGGCGGTGATACTTACTTGTTCTTTGCCCTTGTGTATTACATGTGCGTAGATGACGGCTGCGTAGGCCTTCTCGAAAGCGTCACTGAATGCATGAAGTTCAAATGTTGCTGCGCTTTCATGACCGATTCAGCGAGGAATTTCTATGTCTTGGAGGTTGTTCAGCCCATGCCGAAAGTGCAACCACTCCCTTTTGAGATCTTCAGAGAGAAGAGAGTCCCAAGAAGCCTCATTTCGCCAGAGCTCCAGGAGAACTAGTTTTGCCTTGAGGACACATGGTGCGATCCAGCCAAGAGGGTCAAAGATGCGGACAATGTCTGCTAAGACGGTTCGCTTAGTGTGTGTTTGGGCGTTTGGTAAGTCGATTTTGATTTTAAAGACATCGTTTGTTGGATGCCATTGGATACCTAGTGTCTTAATGGCATCTGATGATTCGAAACTAAGTGGAAGGTTTACTTCTCTATCCTTTTCAGGAACTTGCTCCAGAACCCTTGATGAATTGCTCGCCCATTTGCGAAGTGGAAATCGACCGGAGTTCAATACCGAAATAATCTCCCTTTGGAAGTTGATGGCCTCTTCTTCGTTGTCAGCTCCGCATATCAGACCGTAAAATCCCTCAGTAAGTACCTGATTTATGTTAGGATGTGAGTGTTTTGTGTCTATGGCTAGTTGATGCAGGGTTCGTATTGCCAGGTATGGAGCTGCTGCCGTGCCGAAGGTGACATTGTCTAAGGCATATGTTTTGATAGGCTCTCGTGTCGTTGCTCTCCAGAGAATGAGCTGATATTGGGTATCCTCTCGTCCCATCCTAATTTGCCTGTACATCATTTTAATGTCCGCTGAGAAGGCTATTTTGAACCTTCTCCATTTTGCAAGTAGATCTATGATGTCTGGTTGCATGCGTGGGCCAACCAGCAAATGGTCATTGAGTGATTGACCACTTGTTGTTATGCAAGAAGCGTCAAAAACAACTCGGAGTTTCGTCGTAGTGCTTGTCTCCTTGAAAAAGCATGATGAGGCAGGAAATAATTCTTCCTAGGCAGTAGTTGCTCTGATGAAACTTCTCTCATGTGTCCCAATTCGGCATATTCGCCTATGCATTCGGTGTATGCCTCCTTCAGTTTACTGTTGGAATTTAATTTTTGTTCTAGTTGGAGGAATCTTGCCATTGCTGACCGTTTTGAGTCACCAAGAGTATGATATTTATTGTCCTTAAACGGAAGTCGAAATTCATACCTTCCATCCTGAAGACGCCTTGTTGTTTGTTGGTAGTGTTGTAGACACTGTTCTTCTTCCAATGTGAGTTTACGATGTTCGAGATTCTCCTCAATTTCCCAAAACTGCCTTAATTGGGACTCAAGTGTATTGTGGTGGTTCTGCACCGTGATTAAATTTGACTGCACTGCTTGAGTCGTGTATCCGCTTAAAATCCATCCTAGTTCGATAAGCTGCGCTATAGCTGCTCCATCTTGACCCTTGACGAGTCCTTCAAGGATGATCGATGAATAGACGTCAGCTCCTAAAAGTAAATCGATCTTCCCAGGGTTATAATAAGCTAAGTTTAAATCAATCAGCTAAGTTTAAATTGGACAGATGACTCCACCTGTCTTTATTTAAAGGTTGGGTTGGAAGCACCGATGTAAGGTGAGAGAAAATGAACGCCCTAACTTCGAGACAGAATGAATTTGTTTGGGAATACATTGTGAAGTGGGTCTGGTATCGCGACATGCCGGTAAGTGTTTGTCCCAGCCCTGTCACATTCGCGGTGATCTTGGTTCTCTTTAATCGTGGTAGTTGAGTTGCTCGTTCTGTTATAAACGATGCTTCAGAGCCTGGGTCCACTAAGGCTCTGAGAGTATGTTTCCTTCCGTCAATAGCCTTAACATTGACCAAAGCCGTTGCTAATAAAACCTTTGCTTCCAGTTGGTTGAAATTCGTTGTAAATGTTTTACTCGTATTTGTGGTTGAGGGACCAGTGTTCCTGGCTGAGTTGTTGGCTTCAATGTGTAACATCTTGTGATGCTCAAAGTCACATTTGAAACATCGATTACTGCTGTTGCATGTTGATGCATGGTGGTCGTATCCGAGGCAGTTAGAACATACTGCTTTTTCCTTTATTGACTCTGCTCGATCTTTGGCATCCATGTTTAGAAAACGTTTGCATCGTCGAATGCTATGGGGGCCGGTACACACGCGACAAAGAAATTGTTAGGCCGACGATTTGGTATGAAATGTGTTGGCCTTCTTAAAAGGATTAGTGGGCGAGGGTTTTAGGGAATGATTGAGCTCCGAAATATTTTCTAGGGAACTGAAGCGACAGGAGATAAAGGGGAGAAATGTCTTAATGTCAAGGAGGGCGTTCTATTAAAAGGCGTAATTGAGTGTTAACAAGTTTTCTTTTCTTTTGATATCTATCGATCAGAATTTCCCAAGCGGCTGAATAATTTTTCCCATCGATCGGTAGGTGCTGAATTAGACGCGCAGCTTCACCTGACACAAAACTCTTTAGGAATTTGAGTTTTTGCACCTCTGAGAGTTCTATGTTCTAGTCTACCATGGTTTGGAATATGTTGTGAAACTCGCACCACTCCTCAAATTGTCCGGAAAAGTTTTTTATACGTATTCGCGGATGACGGATATCATATACAGAAGACCGCGATTGATTGATACGGGAACTGTCCAGATTCGCACAGTTACTCTCATTCAATTTCTCCAAATCATCGTGGAGAGAACCGATAAAGGTAAAATAAGTTCTTTTTATTTCGGAGTATGTTTCCTCTACTAAATATTTTTCTTTTAGGGGATCTGCAGACGCACTAATAATGTTAGAGTGTTCCTTCTTCTCACGTTTGAACAACTCTTCCACCTCCACTAAGCGCGCGTTCACATACCCCCTCGATTTTCGCGCCGTGGAATTCTTTTGGTATTCTTCCAAGTCATTTGAAAGTTCCTTGACGGTAAGCTCTTGGAATTCAATTGATTTTCGCCATCTCGGATTGCACTGTTTCAACAAAGGAGCGAAGACAAAAGCGAGATAGATGTGAGCTAGCGAATTGTTATAGCACGGGACCACTTATCGTTTAAGTTCAGATTTTTATACTATATATGCACTGTTTTAACAAAGAATACTATGCAGAGAGCGAAGACAAAAGCGAGATAGATTGAGCTAGCGAATTGTTATAGCACGGAGTCACTTATAGTTTAAGTTCAAATTATTATATGCACTGTTTGTATGTATGTTAATTAATGGTTAATGAATGAATTTCAATATAGGTAATTCAATATATGTAATTTCAATATATATAATTCAATATATGTAATTTATTTAATTTAATGAAATATAATGTTTTTTTTTGTACTCAGCAGATATCCTGTTTTCCTTAGCTGTTGGGCGGTTGGATTTTTTTGTTGGAGGCTTCTACTATCTACTGGAGCACTCAGACACAAGTACTGGTCCATCGTACTACCAGACAGACACCTTGTCTTTATTGTATTTTCCCCGTAGTCCGGAGAAAAGTGAGGAGGGTCTTCAGTGATGTTGAGCTAAGAGATTCGGCACCCACCACGTCGGCCCCAAGGGTGCGCCACCGTGCACGAGCGAAGGCGGGACAGCCGCAGAGAAAGTGTTCCGCTGTGTCGTCCTCCTCGCAACAAGCAGCACAGGTAGACGTCTCACTGATGCCAAGCACGTAAAGATGCCTGGCAAAAGTGTAATGGCCCGTAATGACGCCCTTCTGCAGTCATTTCTTCTTAAGGATAAGAAGAATGTTGCGGACTTTTTACAGACGTCAGGGCGTACGCGCTTAGTCATCCTGCATCCTGGATATTCCTTCCATCTGCGACTGTGTACGTTAAAGACCCAGTCATTGATGTCAGATTTAACCGTTGAAGCTGGTAGACCTAAGGCGGGTTCAGGCCCTGCGAAACTCTCCTCTGAGCCTTTTCTAGCGAGTTCATCGGAGATCTCGTTTCCTGGGATTCCAGAGTGACCTGGAACCCATACAAGCCTAAGTGAATTAAGTCTTCCGACTTTGTTCAAAAAGGTCTTGAGTTCATGCACTAGTTTGGAGTTGGACAGAGGATTCGATACAGCTTTGAGTGCAGCTTGGCTGTCACTGCAGACACATATGCTCTTTCCCCTCCATCTGTGTTTCACAACATAGTGCATGGCCATTAGGATTGCGTAAATCTCCGCCTGGAAGACAGACGCATATTTTCCTAACGAGAAGTGCAGTCGAATGTTTTCGCGCTCGAAGAAAACTCCGGCGCCGGATCCCTGACCAGTCCTGGAGCCATCTGTGAAGATGCGAAGACATTCTATTCCAGGTTCAGTGTCTGGCCAAAGCCAGTCCTGACGCCAAGGAAATGTGACTATGTAGTTACAGCGCAGTAGGATGGCAGGTGTCATTGTGTCAGAGGGCATATCCATGAGACAGTGATCGTAGGATATTTCTCTCTCAAGTACACTTTCACTCCACTGCGAGCTGTATCAAAGACCATTCCTCTTTAGGCGAGAAATAGTTTTCAGTGCACACCCTCTGATATATATGTCAAGGGGTGGAAGGTTCATCATAGCATCCAAAGCAGCTCCCGGTGTGCTGGGGAAAGTCCCCGTGCAACTGAGGCAGACCGCTCTTTGGAGTTTGGTGAGTGAAGCCACAGCGTGTTTTCGTGTCAGCCTGCTCCACCAAACAACCGATGCATATGAGATTATCGGTCTTATCATTGCCGTGTAGATCCAAAGGACCTTTTTCGGCGATAAGCCCCATGTTTTGCCAAAGGCACTTTTGCATTGCCAGAAAGCTGACAGCGCTTTGGTGGTTTTGGACTCAAAATGTTTTGACCAGAGAAGTTTCTCGTGCACCAGTCTTCGATCACGTTTAGCGCCGCCTGCGCTTTGAGACAAACATTCGCTAAACATGAGTCGACAGAGAGAACAGCAACATCATCCGCATAGGCCTGGGCATAGATTCCAGAGGCATTGAGATCATCTAGCAGAGAGTCGACCACCATGCATCATAACAGCGGAGACAAGACGCCACCTTGCGGGCAGCCCCTGTTTACTCCAGACTTGACACAATGTTCGAGGCCTGCATCAGCGATCAGTGTCCTGTGCACGAGCATTGCTTTGATCCACAAAACCAGTGCTTCATCTACGCCATGCCGTCTAGCAGCATTACACATGCTGTCAAAAGTAGCGTTATCAAAAGCTCCCTCAATGTCGACAAAAATGCCTAGTACGTACTCTTTCCTTTCGAGAGCGCATTCAATTCTCCCAACTAGGTTTTGAAGCGCAGTCTCGCAGGATTTTCCGCGCTGATAAGCATGTTGCATGTCCGACAGAGGATGCATTCGAAGGGCAACTTTGCGCACGTGCAACTCTACTAGTCTTTCCATGCTTTTCAGCAGGAATGATGTTAGACTTATTGGTCTGAAACTCTTGGATAGTGAGTAATCCTTTTTCCCTATTTTGGGAATAAAGACCACTTTCACCGCGCGCCAAGGGATAGGTATGTAGGCAAGTGCCAGGCTAGCAGTGAAAATTCTTTTCAGTGTAGGAAGCAGCTGTCTTATACCTTTTTGCAGCATAACGGGGTATATCCCATCAGTGCCCGGCGACTTAAAGCCATCGAAGGATGCCACAGAAATTCAATGGCCTCTGTAGTTGCCACGCGTGACGCAACATACCAGCTACGCCGAGTTGTTTTCATCGCTACAGCCGCAGTATCCAATGAGGGAGTGTGCAACGAGCCGATGACAGTCTGATTTCCCGGAAAATGGGTCTGAAACAGTAAACTAAGAGTTTCTGCTTTAGACTCGGTAAAGGTACCATCAGACTTTCTGAGTACCTCCAGCCTTGTCGATTTTCCTCGTTTGAGGACTTTAACCAACTTGCTGGTCACGCTCAGGGATTTGATCTCTTCGCAGAAGGACTTATAGGAATCATTCTTCGATTTTCGAATAAGCTTCTTATATTCCTTCTGCTTCGATCGATATTTATTCCAGTCATTTTCCGAGTTCGATTTAAGCGATCTGTTCAGAAGACTTCTGGCTTCCCTACGAAGCCGTTGGAGCTCAGCATTCCACCAGGGAACCGGCTTCTTGTTGGGAGGTTTTTTGACAGGACATGGGAGTTCAAAACATTTGGTGATGGCGCTGTTCAGGTTATGAACTGCATCCTCCACCGATTGATTAGTTTTGAGTTTAGGCGGGGCTTGAGTGGATTTCTCAAGCTCCTCCCTAAATCGCACCCAGTCTGTTTTTCTCGGATTCCGCTTGGGCTGCGAGGGGGAGATTCCGCACTTCAATTGGAATTCGATGTATCTATGGTCTGATAGCGTAACATCTGGTGAGACTCTCCAGTTAGTGATGGCCTTCGCATGCCTGTTAGATAAGGTTAGGTCAATCACTTCCTGTCGTCTCGTCGTCACAAAGGTTGGTTGAGAGCCAACATTGTTGATGAAAAGGTCAGACGAAAGAATGAAGTTTAAAAGATGGTCTCCTCTCCGGTTGCATTTGCTGCTGCCCCAAAATGTGTTTTGAGCGTTAGCATCGCAACAGATGATAAGTCCAATCCTTCTGGCTTCACAGTACTCTACATGTTCGGAAATCGCCTTAGGTGGCGGGGGTAGTACCGAGTCGTAGGGGAAGTAAGCAGACGCCACGACGAAGTGTTCAATTTCTCCGTGCGCCTTGTAGCTCACTTTCGCAGCTACCAGATCTTGACCACTGAATTGACCAAGTTTGGTTGCCGATAGCGTATTCGATATGATGAGGCAGACCCTGGGCCTTTCGGATCGCTCATCATAAAGGATTGTAGCATCACGTATGCCACCAAGACCACACAGGCGTTTGTTCCACACCCATGGTTCTTGTATGGATACAATGTGATGATGGGTGGTTGGATACTGCTGCCTTCTGGATCACTGCAACTGTAACTTCAACTGCAACTGGAACTGGATCTTCAACTGCAACTGGATCTTCAACTGCAACTGGATCTTCGACTGCAACTGGATCTTCAACTGCAACTGGATCTTCAACTGCAACTGGATCTTCGACTGCAACTGGATCTCTAACTGGATCTTCAACTGCAACTGGAACTGGATCTTCAACTGCAACTGGATCTTCGACTGCACCTGGATCTCTAACTGGATCTTCAACTACAACTGGATCTTCAACTGCAACTGTAACTGGATCTTCAACTGCAACTGGATCTTCAACTGCAACTTGAACTGGATCTTCAACTGCGTGATGAACTGGTCTTTTGTTGTTGCAACTGGATCTTCAACTGCAACTGGACTTCTGTGTAACCACGATCACTGATGGGGATCTGGTGTATCTGGACTTTGCACTACACAGCACTACTATACACTGCAGATCGCTGATGGGGATCCGAATAAGCACTTTTTATTGTTTAGTTATTATTTAATTGTTATTTGATTATTTCAGATCGCTGATGGGGATCCGAATTTTAATAATTATTGCAGATCGCTGATGGGCATCTGGTTCGAAGGACCAATGTTCAGGGTAGAGCTGGTGACTGTACCGAAATCACTTCAAATAAAAATTCAAAAAAGAAACTCTTTTCAATCACTTTATAATTTATTGTGTCCTCGCACAGAGTCTGATTCAGAAGAAGCTTACAATAAAATCCTGGCTTCCATTTATACAATCAGCAGCTGTTTTTTGTTTTTGTTATGAAAATGGGGTATAACCCAATGACCTACATTTGTCACAGTCTGTGTATGTGTACGCTCTGCCATTTCCCCAGGTTTCGGAATGCATTGGGAGAATGGCATTCCACAAATTCGATTCTCGCGCATTTGACAAGTTCTCATTTGTCAAGTGCGCGAGTCACATGCTCATGTTTTTAATTTGTTTGCTTTGTTATTTTGTTTATATTAATTTTTGTTAAATTGTTTAAATGATTGTTGAGTAGCAAGATCACTTTTATTATCATTAAGCAATTTGTTAATTATATGACATAATGTGCAAGAAAATGTAAATTGAAAGTAATGTACCGTTTAATTTAAAAAAATGTACTGACCAGTAGAAACTGATTCCAACCATTCCACTTTGTACATATATACATTGGTAACAGGTTTATCAAACAAACACGAACTACATCTAAATATTACAGAACAAACTTGTTTTTATTTTTCAAAGCTCTTTCTACGATCATAACCATTGTCTGAATTAAAATATTAAATTAAAATGAGAAATGATAGAATATTGAATGATATGAGAATTTGTTTGAGACCTTTTTGGTTGGGATATATTATATTGTATTTGTTTGGGGCTGAATGAAGCTACTGATTTTTACTTAATTTATAATGTTTATTTTTCGAAAATTTAATTTTTTGTAAACAGAAAAATAAATTGGATTAATAATTATGAGTGGAATTTTTTTTAAATTATTTTCTTCTGTTCAACCAGTGAACATTTTGGTCCTTCGATATTGGTTGACACATTTGTGTGATATGTGGAAAATAACAAAATAACCAACTAAGGCTAAATTGTGTGTTGGATGGATTTATCATCGCCAGATTTGCTATCAATCGAAAATTGCACTTTGGTCATCAATCTTTAGATTTTGAGCCGCATCTGTAACATCAAAACTACACAAATTGTTGCCTTTATTCCTTTGTTTTAGAGATATTTAAGAATTGCAACATGAGACCATAAAAGTTATCTCGACTTCTATCCTAACTAGAGCAGAAGTATTAAATTTCTCAAAAAGGGGCGCAAGCACCCGTACCGCGAATTATTTGGCATGCTTGTCTCTTTTGGAGAAAACGATATAGTCAGCGGCTGACATTTACGAAAAGTGATTGAGATCCAAGAAGAAGAGCTATGAAATGAAACTTAAAGCACTTACGGCCAGTCCATAGAATTATACTTCGAGTATCGAGGTGATCTTCTAGATGCATTTAACAAGACGAGGGCACGGGACGTCAGAACTGCGTATTCAGGCGACCCAAACCATGCTTAAATGCAGATGTAACGTAAAAAAACATTCTGGTCCCTGTCGTGCCAGGAAGTCAATAGTCCTTAAAAATGAGCATTGCTGACAAATTGCACTATGTTAACAAATGTTGGCACTAACTGTTTGGCTAATAGTCATTCGTCATATTAATGGCCTCAAACGCGTAGGTACTACTATTGCTAGAAGCATTTCTTACCCACACATATCTTACATCTACTATTCTAATATAACAACGCAAAAGTTAAAGGGCGTCAACTATCAAATTAATTTCGAACATATATAGGTACATATTATAGCAACTTTAAATAACGGATGTTAAGGAGAAGACTGAAAGCATTGCTGGTTTCTGGCTCTGAGGCTTCGTTTATCACGGAATCGGTAGTGCAATAATACAACAATACGCCAACTTCGAAGTGACCGAGTTAGGGAACCGCGAACCATCAGTTCCTTTTTTCGATTCATTTGGATTCATTTTTATTATTAATTATTTAAAACTATCTTACGCGCTAGACAGAAATGATTTAACTAGCTTATTATACTTAACTTATAAATACCTTACTGGCCCTATACGGACACTCTAGAGTAAACAGATGAAATTATACCTTTCAGTAAAAAAAAATTATATATCTCGACTGAAAAGGTAAAGTATCTTAAGTCAATTTTGATGATTTTTCAGGAGAGCAAAAAAAAAAAACACTTCAAACTGCCTCCTAAAAAATCTTTATTGAACTTTATTGAACAAAGCATTTAGATGTCAAATTTTATGATCTTTTTTTTAAAATTTATTTCAAAAAGGTATTTTTAATATTTCGTCCGTTATAAGAAAAAATATGACTTGAGATAGTTTGGCTTTTCTTTAAATCGTATTTTATATTAATTTCCAAAATCTTAAGTTGAGATAAGAAATTTTACCTCCTGTTTTCGAAGGATGCTTTCAATTCTTATGTCCATTTTAGATGAGTTGCGTGTGCCAAAGTGGATAAAGAGATTTAAGATGATATTTTCTGGTTTTTATTTTTAAAACTTTAAGTTCTTAAAATGAAAAAAATCACATTTTTTCTATAGAGATAAACTTTAATAATGAAAAAAAAACTTAGAAAAAAATAGAGACTTGAATTTCTTAAAAAAAACTATAAAATCAAGTAGTCATAGGATATTTTACCGGTTGCAAACCTAAAAAAATCCCGTAATAACAAGAACATAAGCTATTTTTTAGCGTAGTTTGGTTCTGTATTTCCTTTTGTGAGAACGTTTTTCTTTTAGTGAATGAGTTAATAATTCAGTTCTTTTTTTCAGTTAGTGTTTCAAATAGTGTTGTTTTATACGCGATTGAAAAATTATTACAAATGAAACACATACATACAACAAAAAAAAAGTATGTACAGTCAACTTCCCCTAAGTCGAATCGCCATAAGCCACAAACATTTCTTCGGATACGGCGAAGTTCGAGTAAAGGGATTAAAAACAATAAAGCAGTTTTTTAATAAAAATTCAGTTTTATTAATTGAATTCATTTAAAAAGTAAAATAAAAGTTAAAAAATTACATGAAAATAAATTAGATACACTTTGGTATTATTAAAAGAAATTCTATATTTCGGTTTGAATATATTCTTTTGAATTCAAGAATTTCTCAATTTTGTGAAAACATAAATGAATATCATCTGGAACACTATTACGCTTTTCAATTGATGCTTGGATTATTTCCAAGGACCGTAGAATATCGGCTAGCTTAGGTATTAATTCATTAGATAACACGGAGACAGCGTCTTCATCACTATCTGCCTCGGTAGCTGTTCTGGGGACTACATCTTCTAGTATATCATTATCATCAGGGTAATCGAAAATTAAAATCTTGTTGTCAACGTTTATATAGTCCTGGAAATTATCTTTCTCGAGAGCTGGAACTCTTTCTGACAATACAGACCAAAAGCTCCTTATTTCTTCTTCAACAATTGAATTGCTTTACGTTTTATTATGGGCCCGCTTATGGGTATATTTTTTAATCTTGCAAATTGAAACCACTGAAAAACAGCGCCATCGACGTCTTCAAAAATGCAAGCTAGTGTACTCCTTAATTTTCCATGGTTATTTAAGCTAACTTTTCTCTGGCCATCATTTCTATTTTTTCAAATCGTCGACAATGGACTTGAGGGTATACCAAATTTAAGCACAATATCTTTCTTCTTACCACCTTTTTCAATTGCTGCAATAAGTTTTACCTTTTTCTCTAAAGTTAGAGTTTCACATTTACGCGCTGTCATGTTATACGATCTATGAACAAAAAAATAATAAAACAGAGTAAAAAATAATAACAGAAAAAAAATGTACAAAATGTTGTGTAGAAAATAGTACATGCCTTTTAGATTAACAAAAGAGATATGAAATGGTTTCTTCAAAAATGGTCTCAACGAAATGACAAACGTAACTGGGAAATACCCCAATAGTGAACTAATGCATATCTATAGTTACCCAGTGCGATATTACAGATGATGCGGTGTTGCCATGTATGAAGTACAACAAATTAAGTGTCACAGAGCATTGCAATATAAAATTCAATGAGAAGTAAATAAAAATCGATTAAGGGAATGGAAAATACATACGAATTTGTATCTGAAAGCGCAACAATGAGTTCGAGTAAATGGGATTTCGAATTACGGGATTTCGACATGTACATGTACATATTTTGTTTGGTCATGCCACAGTGCTTTCGGAAATTCGAGTAAGAGAAAAATTCGAGTTAGAGGGATTTTGAGTTAGGGGAAGTTAACTTATTATTGAATCCTTAATAAATACCAGGAAAAAAGGTTTCCTGGATAGTTCATAAATTAGTCGGCTATCACATGCGGCCTCACGACTCACGACTCACATAGGATTAAAAGAGAAAGGAGATGAGTGCGAATGAGATGGAGAATTTAATTCCCGGTGAGTCGCGGGCGAAATTCTTCACGACTCACATTGACGTTTCTCTTTCTCTTTGTTCGCTATTTTTCATTTCCATTTCATTTCTTTTCGTACTTTGTGGGGAATGGACGCAATCATGTCGGATGTTGCTTGCAGAAAATGCGTAGAGCTCTACTTTATCTCACTGAGACAACTTCAAAATGAAAAGAAAAGTAGGCGCTCGGCTCACGGAATTTAAATTGACAGAGGAGATGGAAAGTGAGTCGTGAGTCGTGATGTGATAGCATGTGATAGCGCTCGCCTCACGGAATTTAAATTGAAAGAGGAGATTGGAAGTGAGTCGTGAGTCGTGAGGCCGCATGTGATAGTCGACTTACATCTTTAAAATACTTTTTTTTAGATACATTGGCATAATGTATAGCAACTCGCGTGCTGCAGCCATTCTGCGAATGGTAAATTCGAAAAAAAAGGTAACCAGTTAAATCGACCAGAGACTCCTGCAACAAGCGGTGTAAATAATGAGCTTCAATTTCTGGCAGATGAAATTTTTGACGATGACGAAGCGGATACTGTCCTTTGTCCGAGGAAGAAAACAGTGCCTCAGACAACAACGACAATGTTGACAACGATGGCCAAAATTCTTCTTCTGCCAACAATATTTGCCTGGAAGGAAGCGAAAATGTTGACCCTGAACTAAGACAAATGGGTGATGAAATTGAACGGCAGCTTAATAGATCACCTGAGATGGAAACGTCGTCTGCGCTGGGGAAAGAAAAGGCTGAAACACCAAAGTCAGGAAAGTTAAAGAGGAATCAAGGTAAGTAGTATGTAAATAGAACTCGATCTATGAAAAGTGAAAGAAAATGTAAGGAGCTTGAACTTTGCCGAAAAAACTGTAAAAATTTAATTGAAACCAAGGAGATATTTTTGAAACCTATTGGAATCTGGGAAGCTATAAACAAAAATTATTTTCCTTACTGGTCTAATTGAGGTTGTGCCAAAAAAAATAAAACTTGTCGCGTAAGAGATTCTAACACCCAGCGCTAGCGTAACCGTTTTTATTCGAATCTCTATTTCTTGGAAGTCAACGGCAAGAGAATAACTGTATGTCAAAAATGTTTTTTATATATATTTGATGAAACCAAACAAATAATTAAGACAATTTTAAAGAAAAGCTGTCTTCTAATTCCGGAGTAGTTAACATCGATGCAATAAGTCTTTCAGCCTTTTCAAAATAGTGTTTGTGTGTCGTGGGGTTAACACGCACTTTGCTTTTATCCTTAAATTATTAATCTTTTTTGTAAGCAATACTGTGTAAATCGTGCAAAATGCCGTGTGTGTGCAAGTCCAAAGTAGAATGTGTGGGCTGCAAAAATTTTTTTCATTGCAATTGTGTTAATATAAAACCGGCAGACATTGATTTCCTCCAAAAATCGAATAAGACATTTTGGTGTAAGAGCTGCTCCGTTGCAAGAAGGAGCTCCCTCCGCTCTCCCCCTCAAATGAGAGAACATGACGAGCTTTCATCACAGCAAAGGCTAAATTCTCCACTGATGAGTTCACCACACTTAAAGCCGCCAACTGAAGAACGCAGAGAATCTCACCAGCAACAGGATCTCCACGAGAAACTGCAGGAACAACAACAACAAGCACCAGCATCATCTCCACAAAAACAACAACTAGAGCACAGTGCTACACAAATCAAACAAGTCATAACGCTTGAAACAATATATAATGAAATCATTGCTCTCCGTGCAGATAACCCTCGCGCTCTCTCTCTAATACATAACTTGCAAGAAGAAAAAAATAATCTTTTGCAAATGGTGTCCGATCTTCCGAGAGAAGTTGAATTCCTGCAGCAAACCGCAAGGGAAAAGTATGTTGAGATTGTGGGTGTACCAGACGTCAACAATAATAATGCACTCAGCTGTGTTTTGAAGGTCTTCTCACAGGGTGTCTCCACTGAGGTGTCTGAATTAGAAATCGACAATTGTTACGTGAAAAATGTAAAAATGTCAAAGAAGGTAAACGATGTTAGTAAAAAGTCTATTATTTGTGTTAAATTTGTTTCTAAAATTAAAAAAGAGCTTGTAATGAAGAACAAAATTATTCATAAAAAGAATTTAACTACAAAACTGTTTGGATGTGATAATAATTCTAAAATTTATATAAACGATTCTTTGAGTAGAAAAACAAAACAAATATTAAATGCTGCTCAAAAAATCAAAAAAGAGAAAATGTACAAGTATGTTTGGGTGAAGAATGGTAGAGTGCTTATGCGTAAAGGGGACAATGACAACATAAATGTTATTAATTGCATTGAAGACCTTCACGTTCTTAAATAACATGCAGGATCCACAAAAAAACTTACTCTTTGTTCCCTCTGCAGACTGTATTAATGTAGACGCACTCGATCTGTTCTTTAAGCAGACATACTTACCTAATTTACTTATTATACACCAAAACATAAGAAGTATGCGTAAAAATCTGGACAACCTACTTGCACAGCTAAACTCATTTTTAAATAAGCCTGATTTCATTTTTTTATCGGAAACATGGATTTATGATGAAGATATAACGCTCTTTCATATTGAAGGATATGAATTTATAGCTTGTTGCAACAATGGCTATGCTTCTGGTGGTGTCGCTGCTTTTGTCAAAAATAAGTTTAATTTTGTGTCCTGTGGTTTCAACCTGTTCAGTTGTGATGTCTTGAAAGTTGTAGTTAGTGACTTGAAGTTAACGTTTTTCTGTGTCTATAGATTTAATGAACCAACTCTGACGAATAACATATTTTATGAAGAGTTAGAAACCCTATTATCTGATGAATCGAATAATGTAATTCTGTAGGGTGATATCAACTTAGATATTCTTCAAAACACAATTCTGGTCGATAACTATCTGCTTTTGCTCTCTTCATATGGCTTTGAATCATATATAAATAGACCTACCCATACTACGGATTCCACTAGTACCTGCATTGACCATATCATGACGCGTTTCTCTAACTCCCAAACAGTTCAGCTTTATAGGTCTGTTGTTGATTTGCAGATATCGGACCACTGTATGATTTGTCTCAGTTTAAAATGTTCTAGTTCTTTTTCCACTATAAAAAGATCTTCTAATTGTACTTATGTTAAAACGAATTTTGTGTCTCTAAACACTCACTTACGTTCTGAAGATTGGGAAAGTGTTCGCTGTGTAAGTGATTCTTCTGCAGCCTTTTCAATATTTATCAATTTACTCAAAGAATATGCCTTACAAAGTTCTAAAGTAATTGTAAAAAGAAAAAAAAAGTTAACAAAACTAAAGCCTTGGATGGATATTAATATTTTAAAGAAAATCGAAATGAAAAATAAATTATATAAGAAAAAGGTTAAAAATCCGGACAATAATAATGTAATCTCTGCTTATAAGCAAATTTGCAAAACGATTGCTAAAGATGTAAAATTCTGCAAAAATAATTTCTGTTTGAGTAAGTTTCGTGAGGTCAAAGGTGACTCTAAAAAGGAATGGGGGTTAGTACGTGCAATATTATATAAATCTAGTCAACAGTTCCAAATTAAGAATCTGAATGTAGACAATGCTGTGATATCTGACACCAAAGTTTTAGTAAATAAATTCAATAACTTTTTTTCATCTATAGGTTCTAAGGTTGTCTCCAATAGTGGTGATTCTGACTGAGATTGTATCTGTTTATCTAGTGAAGTGTCATGTCCGCAGAGTTTCTTTTTTGAGCCCATAACGTCTTTTGAATTATACAAGATTATTCGATCTCTTAAAAATTCAAATTCGAAACCTACTGACGGTTTTTCTAATATCTTCCTTAAGAAAATAGCACTAAATATCTGTGATATTTTATGTTTTATATATAACAAAAGTGTTTCATGTGGTATTTTTCCCGATTATTTGAAAATTACTGAAGTGATATCTTTGTTTAAAAAAGGAAATAAGACTGATATCAATAATTATAGGCCTATTTCTTTGCTGTCAGTTTTCTCAAAAATCTTT
Organism: Merodon equestris; assembly: GCA_958301585.1. Lineage (NCBI taxonomy): Eukaryota > Metazoa > Arthropoda > Insecta > Diptera > Syrphidae > Merodon > Merodon equestris. The sequence goes on from OY284413.1 coordinate 94,911,235, forward strand.
TAAAAAGCTATAAAGATGAGAATGATCAAGTTCTTAGAAAAAAATAAATTTTTTAGTGAATGTCAATATGGTTTTCGCTCAGGCTGTTCTACAGAAAGTGCCCTTCTAAACTTTTGTTCAAATATATATAAAGGGTTAAATGATAGGAAGCATACCGCTGCACTCTTTATTGACATTACCAAAGCCTTTGACACGGTAGATCATAAAATACTTAGGTGCGGATTTAGAGGTAGTTTTCATAGTTGGCTTGGTTCGTACCTTTCTAACAGAGCTCAAAAAGTCAAAATTGATGGCGTATTAAGTTCGAATAGTATAGTTTCTATGGGTGTTCCTCAGGGTTCTGTTCTTGGTCCATTACTTTTCTTAGTATTTATTAATTCGCTCTTTTTACAAAAATACTGTAGCAAAATAACAGCCTTTGCAGACGATATGGCATGTGCTTTTACTGCTGATTCTCCTTTGATTCTTTCTGTGGCCATTAATCATGACCTTGAATTGATCAGTCACTGGTTTAAAATACATAAAATGGTAATCAGTGACAAAACAATAATCATGTATTTTAGTTCCAGCGGCAAGACAGTGGATTATGGATCCTTTCTTTTCCACTGTGCAAAATGCAAACGTTTTAGACACAGTAACACTATTTGTAGGTCTGAATCTAGCGCTCAGACATTTTTTCCCTGAACACCCTTGCTCTGAAAAATGTTTCTATATTGAGAACGTTGATCATTTTAAATATCTCGGAGTTATGCTCGACTGGAAGTTAAACTGGTATGAACATACAAATGCACTAAAAAAATACCTTTTGGCAGCTACTAGACAACTCTTCTTTTTAAAATCTTATTGCGGATTTGATCTTCTAAGGGCAATCTATTATGGATTAGTTCACTGTAAGCTTGAATATGGAATTGTTTGCTGGGGTGGTACTCACTATAATAAAATATACCCTCTACTAGTGTCACAAAAACATATTATTCGTTTAATTTGTAATAAAAATCGTCAATATGGTAGCTTTGTACTTTTCAAGAATCTTAATATTTTACCACTTAAACATTTATATTGTTATATATTTAGTTTTAAAGATATTTTTCGCGAGATCTGGATATCTACTAAACAGAAGCTCTTCTAACTATCAACTCAGAATAAATGAACAGAATCTTGTCCGAGTTCCGCACCACAATCTGCATATATTTTCTCATTTCTTTTCTGTAAGCGCTCCACGACTGTTCAATAAGCTACCTTATTACATACGATGTATTCGAAATGGATCCATTTTCCAAAAAAAAATTAAATCATGGCTTTTTAATTTTAATTACAAAGAAATTCTCGACTTACCTTGTGAATTGGTCTAACAATTTCGTTTAACGTTTATTATTTTGTTAACCCCTCTTATCAATATTTTTGTATCTTGTTGCTAATTTAATTTAATTTTTCACCTGCTTTCGTTTCTAGCTCTTAATGAACTATAGATTGCAGTGTTTTTGTTTTTTTTGTTTTTTTTTTTGTTATTTATCAGGATATACTATATTTATATTTAAAAAAAAAATAAAAAAAATAAAAAATATCCAAAAAATATATAAAAAAAAAACAAAATAAAAGAACCAATAAATAAAATCATTAGCACAAAAATATCTGGCATGCGACGTAACCGTAACTAAAATGCATGAACTTTATTCGGAATCTCACACAGATCCAGTTTCATATACAAAGTATAGACAAATTTTTTTGATAATGGGAAAAAAAATTAAAAAACCTAAGAAGGACTGCTGTCAATCGGCAAAAGATGAAACAGAAAAAGAAAACCACAAACAACTTCAACAAAAACATCACAAGGAAGCAGATGCTAAAGCTCACTACTTAAAGCTAAAGATGCTGATAAAACTATCGCAAAAGAAGACGATACTTATAAGGTCGTTACTTTTGATTTACAAAAATGTTTGCCCACTCCGAACTTGGAAATATCTGTATCTTTTTATAAAAAGTTTCTTTGGACTTATAATTTAACAGTCCACGACTGTGTGTCTGGACAACCAGCTTGCATGATGGGGCACGAAGGCATTGCTAAACGTCGAGGAAATGAAATAGCATCATGTATCTTACAATATTTAAAGTCGGTTTCGGATATCCAGTGGTATAAATGCAAGATTCAATGCACGGGTGCCTGTCTGATTGACTTGGAAAAACTTTCGACACCGTATGGTTAGAGGGACTTTACTACAAGCTCAGTCGGTTGGGCATAAGTAAACCACTGCTATATATGATTTTTGATATGTTAACAGGTAGAAAGTTCGTTGTGAAAATTGCCAACGCGACTTCTACCCAAACATTTGATATTAAGAACGGACTGCAACAGGGTACGCTGAACTCGCCGATACTTTTCAGCATTTACTTCAGTGATCTGATAGCTTCTCTTCACCATTCAATAACGTACGCGGACGATTTAATTGCGCACAGATCAGGTCCAACGATCGACGTCATTGTTACTCTTCTGCAGCGTGACTTCGAAAAAAATCAGCAGTATTGTGATGACTGGAAGTTGAAAATCAACTTCCAGAAATCAGATTCTTGGATGCTGATCAGTATCTATATTTTGACAAACATGTAGATGCTGCTCTGGCAAGGGCCCGGGGCGCTTTCGCTCTGACAAGATGGCTGTTTCATAGCAGCCAACTTGATTCCAGAGTGAAGGTAATCTGCTACATGGCTTTAATCAGGCCCATGGTTGCCTATGGATGTCCCGTCTGGTTCAATGTGAGAGCCAGCTTAATGGAAAGGATTCGGGTGTTTGAGAGGCAATGTCTCAGGACTTGTCTTGGGCTACATAGGACACTCGAAACTGAGTACACGAAATTTTACCCGAACGAGGTCCTATATAATATGGCTAGGATTGTACGGGTGGATAACTTTCTGATCAAACTGATTCGAAGCCACGTTGCAAGAGCAATGACTTCGGTCATAACCTGAAATAACCTGAGGCTTACTACCCCAACTACTTGTAGCACGAGAGAGTGCGCCTTAACGGCTTTGTTCCACCAGAGGCATTTCTCTACTTAGATCAATGTGGGCTGATCCAGGATAGATCAGCGGTACCGCTAATCTTCCACGTGGTCCGCAATTCCGTGGAGCGGCGATTCCTTTACGAACATGATGTCGCGCTCCGTGAGTCCGAGCGCCTCAGGTTTAGTAGATCGGTGTCGCGCCAAGATCGGGGAGACGTCGTCCGTCAACATCAACGCTTTTGGTGGCTGGAGTGGACTTCGTCAGTGGTACCATCATTTCATATAACAAAGCCCGCCAAACGCCAGTGGCAGGCTTATATAAGCTAGGGTAGGCTAGGCTAGGTTAGAGTAGGTTAGGGTAGGTTAGGGTAAGTTAGGGTAGGTTAGGTTAGGTTAGGTTAAAGTAGGCTAGGGTGTTGGGTAGCTTCAGTTTAGCTCTAGGCAAAATATAAAAAAAAAAAAAAAATTGTAAACAGAAAAAAGATATATATATGTAATATATATTTTGTATGTATCTATATATATATATTTTAATTAAGGTAGGTTAAGCTAGTTTTAGTTTAGTATTAAGTTTTATAAAAAATCAAAATATAAATCGAATTTTTCGAAAAATAAACATTTTCTTAGCTAAACTATTTTCTTTTTCATATTATTGTAGTCTTGTAGTGAAGCATTAAGTCGAAAGACATATATTAAGTTGTTCTGTGCGTACTTTAGAGTGTCCGTATAGGGCCAGTAAGGTATTTTAAGTTTGTTAAGTTATTTAAGCTAGTTTTAAGCATTTTTGTCTAGCCTAAAACAGCTCTAAGCAAAAATTGAATAAAAATTAATTTAAAAAAAAAAAAAAAAAAAAAACAAATTTCAGAGACTTCTTTTTTATTTCACTGTTCCATGTGGCACTCGTGTAAGCGAAAATCTGCCCGTAGCCACTTCAACAATGAAAGGTGTCTAAAATGTACACATTAACTCAAAATTCATCGACTGCTCATGGGTCCGTCGTGAATTCCTGTGAATTATTTGCCCACCTGGTCAGATTAAGTATCGGTCGAATATCCACTGAGGACGACAGATTTAACGTTATGTCTCGGAAGCCGCGTAGACTTGTGGCCGCAGGAGAAATTGGAGAAAATATACGAGTATATTTGCATGCACCCCTAAACCTGAAATCCCCTAGTTAAAGCGACTCCAGCAGCAGAGGTGTTAATGTCCCCCTGAAGAACTAAACACCATATATTTAGACTTGTAAGGATAGTTAAGCTAGTTTTAAGCATTTCTGTCCAGGATAAGAGAGATCTAATTAATAATGAATGAAATTGGATTAAAAACTAAAAAAAAATCGAGCAACATGGATTCATCTAACGATTCATCACACCTCCAACTTATTGGTCGAGAAGGCTGATTTTTAAGAGCCCCATGGCGCAATGGGTAGTGTGTGCCTATTTGCAAGCTCATTACGTATGAGGATAGCTATATATTTATTTTTATAAGCTCTTCTAAGCTGTTTTTGGTTAAATTATCATTTCATATTTTTTTTATCATATATCCTGAATCTACACACGAACCGAGATTGATGCTCAAACACTTTTCTCATCACGTTAGTGATTGCATTTAATGTTCTACAATTTACAAAAATGGCACTGTGACTCAATATATTATGTTTTTGAATTTTTATCCATACTCCTCCTGATCACTCCCTGACATGCACGTCGTCAATCTTATAAACGACCTATTTTTTGTTTTAGAACTATATATATATGTACATACGAGTATATACAGTTTTAGAACTGTATACAAATCTGCAATGGTTTATGTTCTTTAAGGTGAATTTAATCCAAGTGAATCGCAGTCCCGGTATAATTAATCTCCGTCGTAATCGTTCGTCGTTAGAGAGATTGTTAAAGTCAGGATGATCTATGGTCATTATTTCATCGAAGATCTATTCAGAAAAACTGTTCTTTTTAGGAACATAACGAAGGAGACACATTTAACTTGTTTTACAAGTAATTTGTTTTCTTCAATATTTCTCAACAGAATATCAAATGTATTAGTTTACTACATTTCACTTGGTTTTATGATGGATAAATTATGAACTGATAACTGATTAAAGTGGTAGGACAGGACTGGGTAATAGATTGGTCATCAATCACAATTTCAATCTCGACAAGCGCCGTCGAAAGCTTCTTGGAACGTCAGCTTTGCTTCTTCAAAAATGTCTTTGAGCAAATTAAAACAAGAGGCAACAATTTCGTTGCTAATTACAGATTTGTAGGTAAACGATTGATATCTCGTTTCGGATGTTGTGCATACGAGTAACACTGTTAATCTATCTCGACTGACTTGAGTTTGACAACTGACTTGTGTTTCATTTATTTTTACTCTTACGACATCCATATTCTTTCGTTGCTTTCGTAAATGAATCGAGCTGGCAAATTTTTCATTAGGTTGTTCCGCGAACCTGAATCCAAAAAAATCTCTTAAATTTGAAAACTTACAGTGGAATCCATTACGAGAACTATGGCTATCACTACGGATAGCCCGTACTTCGGATGAATTCGCAGCGCAACGTATCGTAAAGGACTATTAAGCCTGATTGGTCTCCTACCGTAGAAATATTCCCCTCTTGTTGCAAGTTTCATACGAATATCTTAACATATGTTGCAAAGTAATTGTATTAGAATACTATATTCAACGGAGAAAGTATGAAGTCCCAAGGATAGCTAGCTACAACGTTTACAGTTATCCGGGAAAACTTTTATTAAATGTATGCAATCAATAGGGCATTTGTTAAAAATTAAATAGTCTTCATACACACTCATATTTATCATTTTGATCTGTATTTGTCCTTTTCTTTAACGAACCTCAGTTTACGAGGCTTAGTAAGTCAGTCTCAGTGTGGATTCAGTAGCGAAGAGACCTAATGTGAATCGCATTTTTCTATTCCTTTGTACAGTTGAGCTATAAAAAATAAACAGGTGTCCAATATATTCCGTTGTCGTCTTTCACTTTCTATAACGGCATTCACTCCAGTGACGAAAAAGAAGAAAATAAACTCCAATAAGTTCTGCCAATTTGGATCATGTAGGCAATGAACGCTAGTCAGCTTTGAATGTTCATTCCGTAAGCGGAAGCGAAAGGGAATATTAGAAAGAAAATCAGTAGCCTGAACAGTCGTTTTTTATTTTTTTTATTTTTTATTTTACAGATTTCGCGCAGGTTCAAGAGCGTTTGTCACACAACCTGGACGGGGTGCAAATGGTTTGTATCGAAGATGTTCGTTCACTACTCTCCGTGGGTGGTTGTCCTAGACTGGATTCGAAAGATTTGACTGTTGTCGCATTGGTTGTAGTTCACAGTATTTTTTTTTGTTTTTTTGTGAAATGCACAGACTGAGTATGAATTTTGAAGTGACAACTGATGTTGTTGCCAAACTTGAACTATAAACTTTCCGCTCAACAGCTGGACATATTACCATTGCACCACGACTACTTGTAGAGGTGAAGCAGTTTGAATGTATAGATTTCTATTAAAAGGGACTGTGTATAATTTTAAAAAATATATACAAATATATATTTAAACGGTTTATATTGTATATAGGTACATACGTACATTTTTTTGATGTTACTATTGTTTGAGTTGTCTTTCAGAAGTGGATCCGGCTCGGTTATATGAGAAAAAGAACAAAGGAAACTTTCCAATATTTTAATTTATTTATCCAAGTAATTAGAACATAACCTGTCGATTTGAACGCACGAAGTAAGAGTGACAGGAATAAAAAAAGAGTTGTGAAATTCAAGACGTTCAGAGTTCCAGTATATCTGCCTCGTTCAATGTAGTGTTCAGAGATCCAGTATATCTGCTTCGTTCAATGTAGTGTTCAGAGATCCAGTATATCTGCTTCGTTCAATGTAGTGTTCAGAGATCCAATATATGTGCGTTGTTCAATGTAGTGCTCAGAGATCCAACAACTATATTATTTATATTATTTCTTAGTTGGGTGTTTTCCACTTATTCATACTTACGCACTTTTCATTATTTTGGAGTTTTCTCCCTAACGAGTAGATGCCAAAAATGTACATATGTGAGGGCTTCTTCTTAAATGCTAATTCGGGACATCTACCTATCCATTGAATAGATCGGTGATAATGGTTTGAATTTGTTTATGTTCTTGCGGGGCGCTCTAGGCAACGGAAAAAAACAGAGAAAAGACGAGATCAAAAGTAGGTAAGTAAGATGAAAAATAAAACACTGGGTATTTTTGTTAAGACTTCTTTTTACAACGAAGTTTTACTTTACCGTCATCTGTAGCTCATATGATATAATATAAACAACGGCTTGTTGTAGTTGGCGAAAGTACAGGATAGTACTACTACTCTAACTTGGGTTTTGACAAGCAAGAGTCTTTTCTATCGTTAATGGCACACTTAAGGGCTCTAGACGTACGACAGTTGGAGTCCTGAGTCAGGTATATGCTCATATGACCTTGGTCTAACACTATCTTCACCCAGTCGCTCTCACACAGTATTCGTACATGGGTTGCATCCCGTGTTCCGATCAGGTTATAGCCCAGATGGACATAACAGTGCGATCGTTGCCACGACATAGCTAGTGAGTCTACGACTATAAAACAAAACAAACAAAACACGCTAAGCCCAGACGCGCACTTTCTCAGACGTCGAAAGCAAAGCCCAAATCAAATAAAAATTATTTGCATACTCTTAGGTGGTGTCAAATACTGATCACCTTAGTAGAGTGTCCCGTCCCGAATGGGCGCGATTGAAATCCTCTCCCGGAATCAAACTTCCATAAAATGAAAACAACAACAATGGCTACAACGACCTCGACATCGACCAACGTCATAACAACCCTTGCATCCACTGGCACCACCTCTAAAATGACTACAAGCACAGGACAAACTAAAACAATTCCACAAATATCAATCATAAATTTCCACATAAGTGAACAAACTATCAAAACAACTCCAAGCAATCCTCCGTCGCAAGACTTCTCAACCTCCCCAAATAACAAAGGTACAAGAAACTCAGCAAATACAGCAACAAGCGTAACAACCAAAAAATTAAGACAAAAAATCAACAGAAAATAATCTACTGGGTAAGCAAACCTAAGTCATACAAGCCCCAAAACCGAGAACTTAGGCAAGCTTAAGCTAATTCCTAATTAACCGTCAAATTTCGTACATTCGAACAATTAAAAAAATTAAAACTAATGCATCATGCACTTGAAGGATTATTTATTTTGTCGGAAATAAGTGATGTGATAAAGAAAAAAGAAAAGAGAAGATCCTGCAGTGTTCGCCAAATTAATAGATCGGATAGTACATAGATTTTATGAAGTTTCATTCCAAGCGCATCCGTTTTATCGTATATGACGTATGTACATATATGCACTTACTTTCCCAGAACAAAATAATAAGCAGTTCAATAAATATGTATTTCGAACTTTTTTCGCTTTCCATTTTTTGACATTTACCTGTCAAAATTCCGCGCGAAATGTCTTCTTTCAAGAAGACTTTACTTAAGCCAAATTAAGTCAACGAAAATTTAACGAAACTGAACTGAATTAAATTTTGGTCATAGCATATGATTTGCATGTAAAAAGACATTTCCGTACGCTGGCGTAAGCACACAAGTCTATTATGGTTGGGCCTTAACTGATGCTCTCGAAGAAGTAGGAAAACAAAACTACGAACTAAAGGTACACGCGAAGAATCAAGGAAGAGTTTAGGCATCCAACTCAATGTTCTATACCAAAAAAGTGAAATACGACTAGACAATAACCAACGCAGAATGGTATATCTGCAATGATGACATTCATCGCGATCTACAAATAAACACTGTAGACTAAGAAATTCAAAAAGCAAGCACCAAACGCATAAATAAAATTATAACAGACTGCAATCGTGAAATAAATCAATTACTTGGCGAAGAAATGCTGAGAAGAAGAAGACTCAAATGAAAAAGACCCATCGACATCGTTAAAACCAGAATACATATAATATGTGTTACCTCTTATAACCCCATTCTCTTTGTTCGAATGGGGAAATTAGAAATTAGAATAAATAGTATTAGAAAACTTTTGTATGACCGTAGATACATATATATAATCAAATATTCAAAACAGGCGACAACAACGAGTGACCAGGGGCGCTCGGAGTGAACAAAACCCCCAACGCTATGGGTGAATTAAATCTCACCTTTGCCTTCTTAACATTGTACCAAATGTGATGTTATTCTGTCACTGGTCGAAGCCAGAGTTTATTTCCTCTGGTTCGATTAGAAAATTTATTTAGATGTCAAAACGACAGTTGTTGATATTTTCTAGGAAATAAATAAATAAATAAATAGTCTTATCAGCGCCACTTTCAAAAGAGTCAATACCTTTTTCTTTAGTTAACCCTTTCTTTCAGTTGATCACAGACGAGTGAAGTGGAAGGTAGTGTTTCGGCTTGTTTGCGATATAAACAAAAAACAATAAAAAGGTATAAGTGCGCATTTAGGCGAAATATTCGCGGAACCCCAATTAGCCCGGTGGTTAAGTGCTCGACCCGCAGTCGGAAGGTCGCCGGTTCGGATCCCAAGTCGGGAGGAAAGTTTTTTGTGTGTGTTTTCTCTGTTTCTTTCTGCTGCTTCTCAATTAGTTGGAAGTAGCAGGAGGAGGATGTCGGGAGACGGCGGGGGAAAACCCGTACGTCGTACGGAGTCGGAATCGGGTGATTTATGTATCATCCGATTTCGCAACACCGACCGTCGTCATGAAGAGGCGCAGAAGGGTCAACCCGAAGCCCAATCTAACTAAGCGCCCCTCCCTCACTACTTCGACTGAAAAGCTGCAGGTCGAAGCGAGGAAAGGGGCGCCATCACCATCAACGTCGGAAGCAGCTCTACAACAACAAACAAAACCAGCGATCCCCGTGGAAGCGGATATTGCCTACCTTTCCTATGGTAGGGAAGGTCGCTACACGGGAGACAATAACCCCTTCGCCCCCCTTTTATATTCGGCTACGGAGGAAGAGCGTAGCGAACTGGAGCAGAAAGAGCGTATGCTACGTGCCCAGCTGCAGGCCGTAGTTGATAAGCTGAAGAAAATAAAGAAGAGGGATTTAGAGCAGGCAACAGCCGCCCCACAGCAAAAGCAGCAACAACAACAGAAGCCGCAGAAAAAGCAGCAGCAACAGCCACAGCAGCAGAAACAGCAGCAACAACGACAGCCGCAACAACAGCAGCAGAAACAGCCGCTGCAACAGCAGCAGCAACAACAACAGCCGCAGCAGCAGCAGCAGAAGCAGCAGCAACGTCCTAAAAAGGAGAAAGTGCCACCCATCTTCACCTATACCACGGCCCTACGAGAGACCATCGATCTCTGTAAGTATGCTATTGGTGTAGGCAATTTTGAAATCAAATGTTTAGGCCAAAAACGCTATGCTGTTCGGTGCAAGACACTGGAGCAGCATAAGCGTATAAAAAGCTTATTAAAGGAGTCCACAACGGAGTTTTTCTCCTTCACGCCGAAGGCCGAGAGGTTGCGGACAATGCTCCTTAAAGGCGTGGAGTCGATTGCAGACCCCGAGGAAATGCTCTCAGAGCTCAAAGAGTTCGAGAGTGACGACCTCAAATTCGTGGGGGTTAAGCCATTCACTACGGTGAGCTCCCGACGGGAGAAGCGAGTTATTCCCTTCTTCTTGGTACAGCTCACACCCAGCAGCAAGCAAGGACTATCACCACCTTAGCGTCCCAGACTGTCACATGGGAAACATTAAAGAGGAGCGGAAACATTTTGCAATGTATCCGCTGCCAAAGGTTCGGGCACGCCGCGTCGAACTGCGAAATGCAACCTCGATGCGTTAAGTGTGCAAAGAACCACAAGAACGAGGAATGCGACCTTGGGAAAGACAAGGTGGCGGATAGAGAGCAGCTCGAGTGTGTCTTGTGTAGGAACCGAGGGCACCCTGCAAACTATCGGGGATGTCCTAAGTTCCAGGACATCAAGAAAGAAAACCTGGCCCGTAAGCAGAAGGTCGAGGAGAAGCGTCTCTCGGGTCGCTTCCAAACACCAGCCGTCACATCCCAATTGACCTACGCCCAAATGGCGGCAGGTTCGGGAAAGACGGTACAAAAGCCCATGACTGTTCCTAAAGCCCCAGTGCCTGTCTCTAAGGCACCGGTGGCCGAGGTGGATGTATGTTCGATCTTGCTCGCAATCCAAGGGCAGATTGGGCAGCTCCAGCAACAGATCCTGGAGACGGCGACCCGAGTAGATAGTATCTACTCGCTTCTGCCGGGCCTAGCGCACCTAAGGTCGTGATGGGTACGCTGGTAGAGAGGCCCTTGAAGATCCTGTCTGTGAATGTAAATTCACTGATAAGGATCGAGCGACGAGCCGTACTTTTTAACCTGTTGCAGGACGAAAGCCCCGATGTACTCTTGGTTAGCGAAACAAAGCTAAACCAGAAGCACAAAATCCGGCACAGTTCTTATAGAATAATAAGAAGGGACCGACCCAACGCTATTCAAGGCGGGGGAGTTGCGATCTTTATTAAAAACAATTTTAAACATAAAGTCATATATAGCGGTGAAGTACGGAGGTTCCAGGTGCTGGAGGCCTGTATTGTGTGCATTCCTCTCCGAAACGGAAAGAGAATGTACATTGTATCAGCTTATGCACCTGAAGCACCTCAACCCAATATTTTTATCGCAGAGCTCGAGACACTTTTTCGATCTCTGCGCTTAAACTCGGTAGAAAACTTCTACATTCTGGCCGGCGATTTAAATGCCAAACATGGTGATTGGGGAAATAACATTCCCAACACTAGGGGGAGACACATCTAACCCGGAAAATCTCCGGTCAATAAGTCTCCTTCCGAGTATCAGCAAGGTCTTCGAGAAGGTGATCCATAGGGCCCTGTCTAAATGGGTTGAGGACAATAAAATCATCCCGGATAACCAATTCGGTTTCAGAGCGGGGCATGACACTATTCATGCCGCGTCGAAGCTTGTATCGGATGTCCAATGGAATAAATGCAAGAACCAATGCACGGGTGCCTGTCTGATTGACTTGGAAAAAGCCTTCGATACCGTATGGTTAGAAGGTCTTTATTACAAGCTCAGTTGGCTGGGCATAAGTAAACCAGTGCTATATATGATTTTTGACATGTTAACAGGTAGAAAGTTCGTAGTGAAAATTGCCAACGTGACTTCTACCCAAACATTTGAAATCAAAAATGGACTGCAACAGGGTACGGTAAATTCGCCGATCCTTTTCAGCATTTACCTAAGCGATCTGATAGTTTCTCTTCACCATTCAATAGCGTACGCAGACGACCTAATCGCGTACAGATCAGGTCCAACGATCGACGTCATTGTCACTCTCTTGCAGCGTGACTTCGAAAAAATTCAGCAGTATTGTGATGACTGGAAGTTGAAAATCAGCTTCCAGAAATCAGAATCTATATTGTTCAGAACGCCTTTGTCTAGGGCCTCTCGGGACACTAGAAAAAACTGGCGCAGGTTCTTAATTTTAGGACCGGATGGGCGTCCACTGGCGAAACAAAGTGTAGTCAGATATCTTGGGATCGTGCTGGATCAGTATCTATATTTTGACAAACATGTAGATGCTGCTCTGGCAAGGGCCCGGGGCGCTTTCGCTCTGACAAGATGGCTGTTTCATAGCAGCCAACTTGATTCTAGGGTGAAGGTAATCTGCTACATGGCCTTAATCAGGCCCATGGTTGCCTATGGATGTCCCGTCTGGTTCAATGTGAGAGCCAGCTTAATGGAAAGGATTCGGGTGTTTGAGAGACAATGTCTCAGGATGTGTCTGGGGCTACACAGGACACCCGAATCTGAGTACACGAAATTTTACCCGAACGAGGTCCTATACAATAGGGCCAGGATTGTACGGATAGATAATTTTTTGATCAAACTGATTCGAAGCCACGTTGCGAGAGCAATGACTTCGGTCAATAGCCTGATCTTCGGGGCTTACTACCCCAACGATTTATATCACGAGAGAGTGCGCCTTAATGGCTTTGTGCCGCCAGAAGCATTCCTCTATTTAGATAGATGTGGGCTGATCCAGGATAGATTGGCGGTACCGCTAATCTTCCACGTGGGTCGCAATTCCGTGGAACGGCGATTCCTCTACGAACCCGATGTCGCGTTCCGTGAGCCCGAGCGCCTCAGGTTCTGTAGATCGGTCTCACGCCGGGATCGAGGAGACGTAGTCCGACAGCATCAACGCTTTTGGTGGCTGGAGAGAGCTACGTCAGTGGACACTTTAAGAGCTTCAGCCTCTTCAAGGCATGGCCTGCGTAACACCAATGGCAGGCTTACATAGGCTAGGGTAGGGTAAGGTAGGGTAGGGTAGGGTAGGTAGTCGTAGCGTAGTATGTATTAAAAAAAAAAAGATAGATATATATTTTAAATATATATTATGTATATAATTTATATATATATATTTTAGTTAAGGTAGAATAAGTTAGGTTTAGTTACATTAAGGTAGGCTTACGTTTTATATATAATACAAAAAATGATCATATGCTAAGTTTTTAATAAAAAAACATTTTTCTTAGCTTAAGCTAGATATAGTAATGTTAGTGGTAAGTTGATATAGTAGTCGAAAGACATAGACTTAAGTTGTTACGTCTATTTTAGAGTGTCCGCCTAGGGCCAGTAAGATATCTAGATTGTTAAGATAGTTAAGCTAGTTTTTAAGCATTTTTGTCTAGGGTAGGATAGATCTAAGAAATTATGAATAAAAATGAATTAAAAACTAAAACTAAACTAGTTAACCCTTTTAGAAAGATATTGTTTGAATCTTCTTCCAATGTTTCCCCATAGTTTCTTGATATGTATGTTTTAGTATCTTTGCAGTAATTAAAGTACTTGATTCTTTGTGCATTGATTGTGAGTTCTTGAGCTGATTGTTAGTCGTTTGATATAATATTTTTCTTTCAAACTGATTTGATAATATTTTCATATAATTTTATTATAGTCTTAAATTCTTCTGCTCGTGGGCTGCTTTTATCACTATCGTTTTATCACGTAATATCATGTAATGCCGTTGGTTTAAGCGATATTTGATGAGATATAACAGCTCTATCTCGATTTATATGGTAAAATACAACCTAGTTTATTCCACGAATGTGGAACTCATGAGCTTGCTTCCTACACCAATGAATGATACCAAATGACTGAGTTTTCTATCAGGATATATGTACATATGTTGGATTATGTTGTTGCAAAATCAGAAAACATAGTAATTTAGTGATTAGCTTACCGAAACAGTGTTGTAAGTTAGTACATATTAGTAAATAAATATACAGAGGAAGGCAAACATATAACAATAGATCTACATTGGCCGCAGTGCTCCATGTTAAATATTAGCACAAGCCCCCTTTAAATAAAATAGACAAACAATGATTTGCAATTTTGAAATTAAAAACGGAACAATAGCTTATTGCATTGTTAATAAAATAGAAAAAGTATTACTTAAAGAAACAGCACATGCGCTATGCTATTGTAATAATGGTTGAAATTCGCTATTTGATCATAATTTTGTTATCAGTGAACAAATTCAATTGCATACTATCAGGTTTCCGGAATCTAAGGCCCCTTATTGTATTGTTAATGGGACAAACCAGGTCGTTCCACAGACGTATTTTATAACAATAAAGGTATGATCTTCAGTTTAAACTAAAACAGCTTGGATCCAACACTCGTTGAACCTTTTATCTGATCCAATTGGGTATACGCCATTTTGTTGTAGAGAAGGTTAACGTGTTAATTCATGATACATTTTCAATCAGCTTATAAAGTCATATGCCTTTTTTAAATCTACTAATAGTTGGTGGATCGTTGCGTGGAATTCCCATTTCTTTTATGGAAACTGTCGTATAGTGTAAATCTGGTTATTCGGTCGAACTTTTCCAAAGCCACCCTTGCAAATCCCTGATTATTTCCTTAGCGTAATATGAACCCCTTTGAGGGAATATTTGACAACACTTTGTAATAACTTGATAGCCGCGATATATGTAGTTATAGGGATAGTTTCATTGTTCCTGTGTTCATTGTGATGATCCCATGTAACTTCTCTATTAATTCCTTTCTTGCATAGTTTATTAATTGCCATGCTATAAATTTATCGATGTTATTCCTAAGTCCATGAATTGCTTCCATTATTTTCTCAATAGCTGGCATTTCTACCTGAATTTATGTTGTGTGGATAATAGCGTTTTCCGTTGCTGCTTGTTCCCAATGTAGAAGTCAATTAAGAAGTTTACTATAGCTTATTTTTCTATTGGGCTGCAACCCTTGCGTTGTCCGAAATGAGCTCCCCATTACCGTTGCGAATATTCGGGCCTGGTATTCTTTTCCTAGAGTGCTTATCTCTGTATATATTGTTCTCGTGTTAGTTGGGAGCAATTCTTGTTGTATGTATGACAATTTTCCATTTGCTATTGTTGTTTTTATCCCGAAAGAGACGGCTGACTCCTGAACTGATAGGGATACTCGTGATTCCTTCACTATTTTCTAGTGCTTGAAGTCTTACCAGCTATTACTTTTTTCTCATATTCTTCGTAGAACTAAAGCTTTCCTTTGGGGCCTTCCTTTACAATACGTTTTACTGTCTACTTTACTTCTACTTGTGTTGTTTTGATGTTATTTTTATATTATCTAGTGTCATAAACAGGGTGTCCCACGAGCAGTGTGCCAAAAAGCTATAGCGTGTAGGTCTGGTCAAGACAAGAAAAAAATCTTATGGGAGGGGGGGTCTATTCCCCCCCCCGTTTAGCCGGGAGGGGCAATTTTCTAAAATATTGACTTAATTTGGAAAAAAAATTATTAAAAATCAACAGTTACATCCACAATGCCGTGATATACTTTTTTGTAAAGCCAGGAACCTCTTCTTTCACCTTGTTTTTAAACGAAACTGTTTTAAGGAACAGTTTTTGAGAAATTAGTTTTCAAACTCAAAATTTTGGAAAAAAAAATTAAAAAAAAAAATTTCGAACTATTTTTTTTCAAAATTGTATGTAATTAAGTACTAATTTTTTTTCAAAAATTCAATTCTCTTATTAGTTTTTAGTTAAAAACAGAAAACCGGTTGCAAAAATGTCTTGTAGTTTTTGAGAAATTAAAAAAAAACCCGAACCATTTTTTTCTAAGAAGAACCTTTTTTTTTGGTTTTAAAGCGGCTGGACTTGTAGGCAAATTAATGTATGAAGCATTGACCTCTTTTTTATTATTTTTAAAAAATTCGGAGTTTTATTATAATAAATTTTCAATATGATCCTCATTTTTTAGAAGGCAAAGATTATATCTCCCTCTAATGGCTGCACATAAGTCTATGCTTGACAAATTTTCCTGCAATTTGACTTCAGCGACTTCAATCCGTTCTTTCACTTGTTCCAAAGATACTATTTCCACTTCGTAAACATAATTCTTCATGAATCCCCACACATAAAAATCTAGAGGAGTTAAATCTGGTGATCTAGGTGGCCGTTCCGTGGGGCCCCTTCTTCCGATCCAACGGTCACTAAAATGATCATCCAGCCAGTTTCTAACCCATAAGCTCTAGTGTGCTGGTGCTCCATCTTGCTGGTAGATTAAATTATCTGCTATGGCCAAAGGAACGTTGTCCATCAAATCGGGCAAAAGGTCTCGTAGGAACTGCAGGTATGATAATAACGGCATTCAAAAACCGGGGTCCGATCACAGTTTGTCCAACAATACCAAGCCAAACATTACAGCTAAAGCGGTGTTGTGATTTATTTTGTTTTTTGTTGTGTGGATTGGTGCTACTCCAATGATGCAAATTGTGGAAGTTAGTAACCCCATCTCTGGTAAACTGTGCTTCATCCGTCCAGAATATCCTTGCAAAATAGTTTCGTTCAGTAATGAAGCAGTAATGATCGACAAAATTCTGCTCTCAAAAACTTGTCGTTTGAGGTGAGTTCCTGAACTGGCCTAAAATGGTACGGGTAAGTTTTCGGTATGAAGCACTCCATACTCTAGATTTGGGCACTCCAAGCATAATAGCTATCCTCCTTGTACTAAAGGAGGGATTACGTCGGACCAAATCCAAAATTCTTTCATCTAAGATTCCTGATCCATCTGTAACTGATCTTTCGCTTCTTCGATGCTCTAGCACTCCGTGCTCTCGCAGACGTCGGTGGATTCTTGAAAACATGCTACGACTGGGACACCTTCGATTGGGATATCTTTCAGCGTAGAGTCTTTTGGCTTCACGATCTCGAGGTCAATGTTTCATACATTAATTTGCCTACAAGTCCAGCCGCGTTAAAACCAAAAAAAAAGGTTCTTCTTAGAAAAAAATGGTTCGGGTTTTTTTTTAATTTCTCAAAAACTACAAGACATTTTTGCAACCGGTTTTCTGTTTTTAACTAAAAACTAATAAGAGAATTGAATTTTTGAAAAAAAATTAGTACTTAATTACATACAATTTTGAAAAAAAATAGTTCGAAATTTTTTTTTTTAATTTTTTTTCCAAAATTTTGAGTTTGAAAACTAATTTCTCAAAAACTGTTCCTTAAAACAGTTTCGTTTAAAAACAAGGTGAAAGAAGAGGTTCCTGGCTTTACAAAAAAGTATATCACGGCATTGTGGATGTAACTGTTGATTTTTAATAATTTTTTTTCCAAATTAAGTCAATATTTTAGAAAATTGCCCCTCCCGGCTAAACGGGGGGGGAATAGACCCCCCCTCCCATAAGATTTTTTTCTTGTCTTGACCAGACCTACACGCTATAGCTTTTTGGCACACTGCTCGTGGGACACCCTGTTTATGACACTAGATAATATAAAAATAACATCAAAACAACACAAGTAGAAGTAAAGTAGACAGTAAAACGTATTGTAAAGGAAGGCCCCAAAGGAAAGCTTTAGTTCTACGAAGAATATGAGAAAAAAGTAATAGCTGGTAAGACTTCAAGCACTAGAAAATAGTGAAGGAATCACGAGTATCCCTATCAGTTCAGGAGTCAGCCGTCTCTTTCGGGATAAAAACAACAATAGCAAATGGAAAATTGTCATACATACAACAAGAATTGCTCCCAACTAACACGAGAACAATATATACAGAGATAAGCACTCTAGGAAAAGAATACCAGGCCCGAATATTCGCAACGGTAATGGGGAGCTCATTTCGGACAACGCAAGGGTTGCAGCCCAATAGAAAAATAAGCTATAGTAAACTTCTTAATTGACTTCTACATTGGGAACAAGCAGCAACGGAAAACGCTATTATCCACACAACATAAATTCAGGTAGAAATGCCAGCTATTGAGAAAATAATGGAAGCAATTCATGGACTTAGGAATAACATCGATAAATTTATAGCATGGCAATTAATAAACTATGCAAGAAAGGAATTAATAGAGAAGTTACATGGGATCATCACAATGAACACAGGAACAATGAAACTATCCCTATAACTACATATATCGCGGCTATCAAGTTATTACAAAGTGTTGTCAAATATTCCCTCAAAGGGGTTCATATTACGCTAAGGAAATAATCAGGGATTTGCAAGGGTGGCTTTGGAAAAGTTCGACCGAATAACCAGATTTACACTATACGACAGTTTCCATAAAAGAAATGGGAATTCCACGCAACGATCCACCAACTATTAGTAGATTTAAAAAAGGCATATGACTTTATAAGCTGATTGAAAATGTATCATGAATTAACACGTTAACCTTCTCTACAACAAAATGGCGTATACCCAATTGGATCAGATAAAAGGTTCAACGAGTGTTGGATCCAAGCTGTTTTAGTTTAAACTGAAGATCATACCTTTATTGTTATAAAATACGTCTGTGGAACGACCTGGTTTGTCCCATTAACAATACAATAAGGGGCCTTAGATTCCGGAAACCTGATAGTATGCAATTGAATTTGTTCACTGATAACAAAATTATGATCAAATAGCGAATTTCAACCATTATTACAATAGCATAGCGCATGTGCTGTTTCTTTAAGTAATACTTTTTCTATTTTATTAACAATGCAATAAGCTATTGTTCCGTTTTTAATTTCAAAATTGCAAATCATTGTTTGTCTATTTTATTTAAAGGGGGCTTGTGCTAACATTTAACATGGAGCACTGCGGCCAATGTAGATCTATTGTTATATGTTTGCCTTCCTCTGTATATTTATTTACTAATATGTACTAACTTACAACACTGTTTCGGTAAGCTAATCACTAAATTACTATGTTTTCTGATTTTGCAACAACATAATCCAACATGTGTACATATATCCTGATAGAAAACTCAGTCATTTGGTATCATTCATTGGTGTAGGAAGCAAGCTCATGAGTTCCACATTCGTGGAATAAACTAGGTTGTATTTTACCATATAAATCGAGATAGAGCTGTTATATCTCATCAAATATCGCTTAAACCAACGGCATTACATGATATTACGTGATAAAACGATAGTGATAAAAGCAGCCCACGAGCAGAAGAATTTAAGACTATAATAAAATTATATGAAAATATTATCAAATCAGTTTGAAAGAAAAATATTATATCAAACGACTAACAATCAGCTCAAGAACTCACAATCAATGCACAAAGAATCAAGTACTTTAATTACTGCAAAGATACTAAAACATACATATCAAGAAACTATGGGGAAACATTGGAAGAAGATTCAAACAATATCTTTCTAAAAGGGTTAACTAGTTTAGTTTTAGTTTTTAATTCATTTTTATTCATAATTTCTTAGATCTATCCTACCCTAGACAAAAATGCTTAAAAACTAGCTTAACTATCTTAACAATCTAGATATCTTACTGGCCCTAGGCGGACACTCTAAAATAGACGTAACAACTTAAGTCTATGTCTTTCGACTACTATATCAACTTACCACTAACATTACTATATCTAGCTTAAGCTAAGAAAAATGTTTTTTATTAAAAACTTAGCATATGATCATTTTTTGTATTATATATAAAACGTAAGCCTACCTTAATGTAACTAAACCTAACTTATTCTACCTTAACTAAAATATATATATATAAATTATATACATAATATATATTTAATATATATACCTATCTTTTTTTTTTTTTAATACATACTACGCTACGACTACCTACCCTACCCTACCCTACCTTACCCTACCCTAGCCTATGTAAGCCTGCCATTGGTGTTAGGCAGGCCATGCCTTGAAGAGGCTGAAGCTCTTAAAGTGTCCACTGACGTAGCTCTCTCCAGCCACCAAAAGCGTTGATGCTGTCGGACTACGTCTCCTCGATCCCGGCGTGAGACCGATCTACAGAACCTGAGGCGCTCGGGCTCACGGAACGCGACATCGGGTTCGTAGAGGAATCGCCGTTCCACGGAATTGCGACCCACGTGGAAGATTAGCGGTACCGCCAATCTATCCTGGATCAGCCCACATCTATCTAAATAGAGGAATGCTTCTGGCGGCACAAAGCCATTAAGGCGCACTCTCTCGTGATATAAATCGTTGGGGTAGTAAGCCCCGCAGATCAGGCTATTGACCGAAGTCATTGCTCTCGCAACGTGGCTTCGAATCAGTTTGATCAAAAAATTATCTATCCGTACAATCCTGGCCCTATTGTATAGGACCTCGTTCGGGTAAAATTTCGTGTACTCAGATTCGGGTGTCCTGTGTAGCCCCAGACACATCCTGAGACATTGTCTCTCAAACACCCGAATCCTTTCCATTAAGCTGGCTCTCACATTGAACCAGACGGGACATCCATAGGCAACCATGGGCCTGATTAAGGCCATGTAGCAGATTACCTTCACCCTAGAATCAAGTTGGCTGCTATGAAACAGCCATCTTGTCAGAGCGAAAGCGCCCCGGGCCCTTGCCAGAGCAGCATCTACATGTTTGTCAAAATATAGATACTGATCCAGCACGATCCCAAGGTATCTGACTACACTTTGTTTCGCCAGTGGACGCCCATCCGGTCCTAAAATTAAGAACCTGCGCCAGTTTTTTCTAGTGTCCCGAGAGGCCCTAGACAAAGGCGTTCTGAACAATATAGATTCTGATTTCTGGAAGCTGATTTTCAACTTCCAGTCATCACAATACTGCTGAATTTTTTCGAAGTCACGCTGCAAGAGAGTGACAATGACGTCGATCGTTGGACCTGATCTGTACGCGATTAGGTCGTCTGCGTACGCTATTGAATGGTGAAGAGAAACTATCAGATCGCTTAGGTAAATGCTGAAAAGGATCGGCGAATTTACCGTACCCTGTTGCAGTCCATTTTTGATTTCAAATGTTTGGGTAGAAGTCACGTTGGCAATTTTCACTACGAACTTTCTACCTGTTAACATGTCAAAAATCATATATAGCACTGGTTTACTTATGCCCAGCCAACTGAGCTTGTAATAAAGACCTTCTAACCATACGGTATCGAAGGCTTTTTCCAAGTCAATCAGACAGGCACCCGTGCATTGGTTCTTGCATTTATTCCATTGGACATCCGATACAAGCTTCGACGCGGCATGAATAGTGTCATGCCCCGCTCTGAAACCGAATTGGTTATCCGGGATGATTTTATTGTCCTCAACCCATTTAGACAGGGCCCTATGGATCACCTTCTCGAAGACCTTGCTGATACTCGGAAGGAGACTTATTGACCGGAGATTTTCCGGGTTAGATGTGTCTCCCCCTAGTGTTGGGAATGTTATTTCCCCAATCACCATGTTTGGCATTTAAATCGCCGGCCAGAATGTAGAAGTTTTCTACCGAGTTTAAGCGCAGAGATCGAAAAAGTGTCTCGAGCTCTGCGATAAAAATATTGGGTTGAGGTGCTTCAGGTGCATAGGCTGATACAATGTACATTCTCTTTCCGTTTCGGAGAGGAATGCACACAATACAGGCCTCTAGCACCTGGAACCTCCGTACTTCACCGCTATATATGACTTTATGTTTAAAATTGTTTTTAATAAAGATCGCAACTCCCCCGCCTTGAATAGCGTTGGGTCGGTCCCTTCTTATTATTCTATAAGAACTGTGCCGGATTTTGTGCTTCTGGTTTAGCTTTGTTTCGCTAACCAAGAGTACATCGGGGCTTTCGTCCTGCAACAGGTTAAAAAGTACGGCTCGTCGCTCGATCCTTATCAGTGAATTTACATTCACAGACAGGATCTTCAAGGGCCTCTCTACCAGCGTACCCATCACGACCTTAGGTGCGCTAGGCCCGGCAGAAGCGAGTAGATACTATCTACTCGGGTCGCCGTCTCCAGGATCTGTTGCTGGAGCTGCCCAATCTGCCCTTGGATTGCGAGCAAGATCGAACATACATCCACCTCGGCCACCGGTGCCTTAGAGACAGGCACTGGGGCTTTAGGAACAGTCATGGGCTTTTGTACCGTCTTTCCCGAACCTGCCGCCATTTGGGCGTAGGTCAATTGGGATGTGACGGCTGGTGTTTGGAAGCGACCCGAGAGACGCTTCTCCTCGACCTTCTGCTTACGGGCCAGGTTTTCTTTCTTGATGTCCTGGAACTTAGGACATCCCCGATAGTTTGCAGGGTGCCCTCGGTTCCTACACAAGACACACTCGAGCTGCTCTCTATCCGCCACCTTGTCTTTCCCAAGGTCGCATTCCTCGTTCTTGTGGTTCTTTGCACACTTAACGCATCGAGGTTGCATTTCGCAGTTCGACGCGGCGTGCCCGAACCTTTGGCAGCGGATACATTGCAAAATGTTTCCGCTCCTCTTTAATGTTTCCCATGTGACAGTCAGGGACGCTAAGGTGGTGATAGTCCTTGCTTGCTGCTGGGTGTGAGCTGTACCAAGAAGAAGGGAATAACTCGCTTCTCCCGTCGGGAGCTCACCGTAGTGAATGGCTTAACCCCCACGAATTTGAGGTCGTCACTCTCGAACTCTTTGAGCTCTGAGAGCATTTCCTCGGGGTCTGCAATCGACTCCACGCCTTTAAGGAGCATTGTCCGCAACCTCTCGGCCTTCGGCGTGAAGGAGAAAAACTCCGTTGTGGACTCCTTTAATAAGCTTTTTATACGCTTATGCTGCTCCAGTGTCTTGCACCGAACAGCATAGCGTTTTTGGCCTAAACATTTGATTTCAAAATTGCCTACACCAATAGCATACTTACAGAGATCGATGGTCTCTCGTAGGGCCGTGGTATAGGTGAAGATGGGTGGCACTTTCTCCTTTTTAGGACGTTGCTGCTGCTTCTGCTGCTGCTGCTGCGGCTGTTGTTGTTGCTGCTGCTGTTGCAGCGGCTGTTTCTGCTGCTGTTGTTGCGGCTGTCGTTGTTGCTGCTGTTTCTGCTGCTGTGGCTGTTGCTGCTGCTTTTTCTGCGGCTTCTGTTGTTGTTGCTGCTTTTGCTGTGGGGCGGCTGTTGCCTGCTCTAAATCCCTCTTCTTTATTTTCTTCAGCTTATCAACTACGGCCTGCAGCTGGGCACGTAGCATACGCTCTTTCTGCTCCAGTTCGCTACGCTCTTCCTCCGTAGCCGAATATAAAAGGGGGGCGAAGGGGTTATTGTCTCCCGTGTAGCGACCTTCCCTACCATAGGAAAGGTAGGCAATATCCGCTTCCACGGGGATCGCTGGTTTTGTTTGTTGTTGTAGAGCTGCTTCCGACGTTGATGGTGATGGCGCCCCTTTCCTCGCTTCGACCTGCAGCTTTTCAGTCGAAGTAGTGAGGGAGGGGCGCTTAGTTAGATTGGGCTTCGGGTTGACCCTTCTGCGCCTCTTCATGACGACGGTCGGTGTTGCGAAATCGGATGATACATAAATCACCCGATTCCGACTCCGTACGACGTACGGGTTTTCCCCCGCCGTCTCCCGACATCCTCCTCCTGCTACTTCCAACTAATTGAGAAGCAGCAGAAAGAAACAGAGAAAACACACACAAAAAACTTTCCTCCCGACTTGGGATCCGAACCGGCGACCTTCCGACTGCGGGTCGAGCACTTAACCACCGGGCTAATTGGGGTTCCGCGAATATTTCGCCTAAATGCGCACTTATACCTTTTTATTGTTTTTTGTTTATATCGCAAACAAGCCGAAACACTACCTTCCACTTCACTGGTCTGTGATCAACTGAAAGAAAGGGTTAACTAAAGAAAAAGGTATTGACTCTTTTGAAAGTGGCGCTGATAAGACTATTTATTTATTTATTTATTTCCTAGAAAATATGAACAACTGTCGTTTTGACATCTAAATAAATTTTCTAATCGAACCAGAGGAAATAAACTCTGGCTTCGACCAGTGACAGAATAACATCACATTTGGTACAATGTTAAGAAGGCAAAGGTGAGATTTAATTCACCCATAGCGTTGGGGGTTTTGTTCACTCCGAGCGCCCCTGGTCACTCGTTGTTGTCGCCTGTTTTGAATATTTGATTATATATATGTATCTACGGTCATACAAAAGTTTTCTAATACTATTTATTCTAATTTCTAATTTCCCCATTCGAACAAAGAGAATGGGGTTATAAGAGGTAACACATATTATATGTATTCTGGTTTTAACGATGTCGATGGGTCTTTTTCATTTGAGTCTTCTTCTTCTCAGCATTTCTTCGCCAAGTAATTGATTTATTTCACGATTGCAGTCTGTTATAATTTTATTTATGCGTTTGGTGCTTGCTTTTTGAATTTCTTAGTCTACAGTGTTTATTTGTAGATCGCGATGAATGTCATCATTGCAGATATACCATTCTGCGTTGGTTATTGTCTACTCGTATTTCACTATTTTGGTATAGAACATTGAGTTGGATGCCTAAACTCTTCCTTGATTCTTCGCGTGTACCTTTAGTTCGTAGTTTTGTTTTCCTACTTCTTCGAGAGCATCAGTTAAGGCCCAACCATAATAGACTTGTGTGCTTACGCCAGCGTACGGAAATGTCTTTTTACATGCAAATCATATGCTATGACCAAAATTTAATTCAGTTCAGTTTCGTTAAATTTTCGTTGACTTAATTAGGCTTAAGTAAAGTCTTCTTGAAAGAAGACATTTCGCGCGGAATTTTGACAGGTAAATGTCAAAAAATGGAAAGCGAAAAAAGTTCGAAATACATATTTATTGAACTGCTTATTATTTTGGTCTGGGAAAGTAAGTGCATATATGTACATACGTCATATACGATAAAACGGATGCGCTTGGAATGAAACTTCATAAAATCTATGTACTATCCGATCTATTAATTTGGCGAACACTGCAGGATCTTCACTTTTCTTTTTTCTTTATCACATCACTTATTTCCGACAAAATAAATAATCCTTCAAGTGCATGATGCATTAGTTTTAATTTTTTTAATTGTTCGAATGTACGAAATTTGACAGTTAATTAGGAATTAGCTTAAGCTTGCCTAAGTTCTCGGTTTTGGGGCTTGTATGACTTAGGTTTGCTTACCCAGTAGATTATTTTCTGTTGATTTTTTGTCTTAATTTTTTGGTTGTTACGCTTGTTGCTGTATTTGCTGAGTTTCTTGTACCTTTGTTATTTGGGGAGGTTGAGAAGTCTTGCGACGGAGGATTGCTTGGAGTTGTTTTGATAGTTTGTTCACTTATGTGGAAATTTATGATTGATATTTGTGGAATTGTTTTAGTTTGTCCTGTGCTTGTAGTCATTTTAGAGGTGGTGCCAGTGGATGCAAGGGTTGTTATGACGTTGGTCGATGTCGAGGTCGTTGTAGCCATTGTTGTTGTTTTCATTTTATGGAAGTTTGATTCCGGGAGAGGATTTCAATCGCGCCCATTCGGGACGGGACACTCTACTAAGGTGATCAGTATTTGACACCACCTAAGAGTATGCAAATAATTTTTATTTGATTTGGGCTTTGTTTTCGACGTCTGAGAAAGTGCGCGTCTGGGCTTAGCGTGTTTTGTTTGGGTTCGTAGCAATGAAAAGTATGGGTTTGGATTTAAAGCGGTGCACGATCCGGTGATGTAAACTGGTTAATTATAAAAACAAGTTTTAAATGGACACTGATTTGACACACGATCTTATCACATGACAGTGTAGTCAAGTCGCATTATATCAAGACTATTTATAACGAGCTTTTTAGCTGGGTCCTGGTTCGTCAGATAAAATTATTATTTTTATAGTCGTAGACTCACTAGCTATGTCGTGGCAACGATCGCACTGTTATGTCCATCTGGGCTATAACCTGATCGGAACACGGGATGCAACCCATGTACGAATACTGTGTGAGAGCGACTGGGTGAAGATAGTGTTAGACCAAGGTCATATGAGCATATACCTGACTCAGGACTCCAACTGTCGTACGTCTAGAGCCCTTAAGTGTGCCATTAACGATAGAAAAGACTCTTGCTTGTCAAAACCCAAGTTAGAGTAGTAGTACTATCCTGTACTTTCGCCAACTACAACAAGCCGTTGTTTATATTATATCATATGAGCTACAGATGACGGTAAAGTAAAACTTCGTTGTAAAAAGAAGTCTTAACAAAAATTTATTTATTTATTTATTTATTTATTTATTTATTTATTTCATCAAGCAGAGCACAAGGTCTCTTATAGACTACTTAATAACAAATTGAATAATAATTAGAATAATAACTTAATAGACTTAACAATAAACTTAATAACTTAATAACTAACCACCAGTGTTCAGTAGAGATAATAAGGATAATAATTCTTTCTTAAAGCAATCCCTACTTAGGTCCATATTGAAATCAAGGACGCTACATACTGAGTTTGCCTGTCTTAAGCAGCGAGTTATGGGCTCATTATAACCATACTTTACTCTATGTGCAGGAACGTGGAACATTCTACATTGTCTGAGATCACGGCTAGGAACGTAAATATTCAACATGGAAAGCAAATCGGGACAAATGATTTTATATTTAATAACATCTCTCACAAACATTACTTCGAAATATTTACGTCGAGTTTCCAAAACTTGAATGCCTAGTAATAAACACCTTGAATTATACGTGGGCATATCGATATTCCAATGTAGCAATCTGATAGCTATTCTCGTAAAACGTCTCTGTATTCTTTCGATTCTCATAGAATGAACCGCATATATTGGGTTCCAAATAGTACAACAGTATTCTAACCCCGTTCTGACATATGCGAAATATAGTGATCTTATAGTAAAAGGGTCTGAAAAGTCTTTGGAATTTCTGTAGATAAACCCCAGCATTGAGCTCGCTTTAGCAACAATATAGTCAATGTGACTTGAAAAACTAAACTTGACATCAAAAATAACACCAAGATCTTTCTTTTCATTTAATTTACATAATGAAGTTGCCCCTATATTATACTCAAAGGCAATCGGTGAAGCACTACGGGAAAAAGTTAGACTGTGGCACTTTGAAACATTTAGGTGAAGGTCATTTTTATTACACCAAACAGATAGATTGGATAGATCTTTCTGTAGGTTAAAGCAATCTTGAATGGATTTAATGCTTAAAAACAGTTTCAGATCGTCAGCGTACATTAAGCAAAGACTATTTGTAAAAAATTTTGGAATGTCGTTTATAAAAATTAGAAATAGAAGTGGTCCTAAATGACTACCTTGGGGGACACCGGAGGTCACATTGATGGGATCCGAAAGAACGTTATTAATTCGAACGTGTTGAACTCTGCCAGCAAGGTAAGATTTTAACCACTTCAAGAAATTAGAGTGAAAACCTACTCTTTTTAACTTGGCAACTAAGATGGAGTGATCTACTCTGTCAAACGCCTTTGAAAAATCTGTGTAAACTGCGTCACATTGATAACCTTGTTCTAGGGAACATAACACATAATTGCTAAATGCGGTAAGGTTAGTTGTCGTTGATCTTCCACCTATAAAACCATGTTGCAATGGGGAAATGACTTCCTTTAAAAGAAATATGAGTTTATTATAGACAATTTTTTCGAACAGTTTTGGAATCGCCGATATTTTGCAAATAGGTCGATAGTTCGTTACCAGGTTTTTTGACCCCGACTTAAAAATAGGGGTTATAAAAGAACACTTCCAAACCGTCAGAAAATTACCTTCTCGGAGAGAGCGATTGAAGATAGCTTCCAGTGGAACTGCAAAGGCACTAGCGCATTTCTTTAGAATAATGGGAGCAAGACCATCGAACCCTGTTTGTGTGTCTTCTTTCAGTTTTTTTAATTCTTCTAAAATTTCACTTCTACTGATTCGCAGATCCCCAATGTTGATTTGCTCTAGTGAATTATCCACATATGATGTGGTACCTGGACACGAAGGTTTGAATACTGAACGAAAAAATTTAGCAAAGAGATTACAAATTTTTGAAGGTTCACTTGAAGTATCACCTAGATAATGAACCGAATTTGGAATACCAGTAGATCGTTTTTTATTGTTTATGAACATCCAGAAACACTTACTATTAGTTTTAAGTATTGATTCCATACTAAAAACGTATTGCATATACAAAAATTTGTTTAGAAAATCGAATTCCCTTTGTAACAAAAGGTATCTATTATAGAGAATACAATCGTTGTTCGATTTGCGAGCCAATTTATAAGCTTTGTTTTTTTGATTATTTATATTGATTAGTTTCTTGTTAAACCAAAGAGGTTTTGAGGATGATTTCGGGATAAACTTCGGAGTATATAAATCAATTGCCTCGTTTATTGCGTCGGTAAAGGTACCATACGCAACTTCAATTTTTTTACTGTTCAAAACAGGCATCCAATCAAGTGTATTTATAAACTTCGATATTTCGTTAAAATTACATTTTTTTAAATTATATTTACAATTTAGGTCCGAAGTTTGTTTTAGATATTTGTAGAATTTAAAGAGTAAACAAAGCACGATGTGGTTATCAGAGTTTGGCAAGGGAGGTGGCTTAGGGCTGTCGATGCTCACATTTAACTCTTTATCTATGAAAACCAGGTCAAGGAAACGATTTAATTTATTAGGATAACAATTTATCTGATTAAGACCAAATTCAGAGAAAGTGTCAACAACAATACTCTCATTTTCACTATCAAACTATTACTGTCATCTGGATCCTGTAACCATTTGATATAAGGCAAATTAAAATCTCCTAAAATAATAATATGTTGATTTTCTTTAAGACTGTTCAAAACTGGTATACAATTGTCTATATGAATTTTATATAATTCAAGAGAACTTTTAGGTGGAATATAACTTAATATAAAATAAACCTCATGAACATTATCAATACTAACACGTACTATCAGCTGGTCGATATCAAACTGCGAATGCAAAGTGGTAGATGATGACGGCAAATCCAATTGAAAACACGGAAATGATGATCGAATGGCTAGCATTACACCTCCGCCTTTTCCTTTCCCAGTTGTTAGTGGACATCGATCGTTACGGAAAACATTAAATAGTTGATTGTCGAACATTTCTGAATTAAAATGATTTTCAGAGAGCCATGTTTCGGTTAGTGCATAAATGTCGAATTGTTGAGAAGAGGAGAAGAGAAGAATATTGTGCATTTTTGTTCTTAATCCACCAACATTGTGATAGAATATGAGAAATTCAGAGATGTTGTTGTTGTCGCGTGAAGAGTTGTTATGGGCTGGTAGAGTTGGTTGTCACTGGCCTTGCGGTGGAGGGGGTGGTGGTAGGGGCGTTGGCTGGTGTATTTGTGGTATTTGTTGTGGAGCTGAAGATAATGATGATGGTATGGTATTAGGTGGTGGCGGTGGGGATGTAAGTGTGGTGGCGATAGGATTCTCTTTTTTTCCATGAGAAATAAACATTTTTACTTGCACATAAGAGCCCCATGCTGAAGAGTTCATTACGTCAGACAAATTAGCCGACGGAACGCTTAGTTTGAATGTAACAAATTTAAGAGTAGATATATCGGCATTTCTCTTCGTTAGCATGAAACATTTAAACTGATCTGCAGGTATATTTGTTTTTCGCGATATATGATTGATGACATCTTCAGTTGTGGTGTTTATGTGGAATCTGGACAGATGAACCCACTTGTAGTCTGGTAGAGCATGAAGGGATGATGCTTTGTCGGAACCAATAATCTTTCTAGGCTTAGAATTACTTTTTGGGAGTTTATTTTGAATAACTTTCCATCCTGAATCACTTTCATAACTATTTGCAGGATTAGATTTCGAATTATTCACGATGGGCGAATTACTGAAACTTTTACTAATATTTGATAATGAAGGTAATGATGAGCAAGATAGTGATGAAGCAGTTTCCAGGTTCTGAAGAGATGTTGAAGGTTGTACCAACTTAGGGTGTTTTATTTTTCATCTTACTTACCTACTTTTGATCTCGTCTTTTCTCTGTTTTTTTCCGTTGCCTAGAGCGCCCCGCAAGAACATAAACAAATTCAAACAATTATCACCGATCTATTCAATGGATAGGTAGATGTCCCGAATTAGCATTTAAGAAGAAGCCCTCACATATGTACATTTTTGGCATCTACTCGTAAGGGAGAAAACTCCAAAATAATGAAAAGTGCGTAAGTATAAATAAGTGGAAAACACCCAACTAAGAAATAATATAAATAATATAGTTGTTGGATCTCTGAGCACTACATTGAACAACGCACATATACTGGATCTCTGAACACTACATTGAACGAAGCAGATATACTGGATCTCTGAACACTACATTGAACGAAGCAGATATACTGGATCTCTGAACACTACATTGAACGAGGCAGATATACTGGAACTCTGAACGTCTTGAATTTCACAACTCTTTTTTTATTCCTGTCACTCTTACTTCGTGCGTTCAAATCGACAGGTTATGTTCTAATTACTTGGATAAATAAATTAAAATATTGGAAAGTTTCCTTTGTTCTTTTTCTCATATAACCGAGCCGGATCCACTTCTGAAAGACAACTCAAACATTGGTGCCTCCTGTGAGGATCTGGAGCGGTTATATTTTGGCAGTATATCATCGGAACGCATCGGCAAAGAAGATTCACTGGAAACTCGACTTAACCTAAACATAACCAAGGAGGTAGTACGTGAAACACGAGGTGAGTGCAATTGATATTTGTGTATTAGTTTATCTTCATAATCACGATGGTCGAAGAGAAGGAGAAAGTTGGGCTGGGCGATATTATTAGCGAACAAGAAATGTTACTTGATTCGGTACAGAGAACGTTGCGTAACTTCAAGAAAGATAGTGCAGCGAGGAAGACCGAATCCTATCTCCAGGCACGTTTGGACTCCGAGCGGAATTCCGCGCAAACCACCGCCTTATAGTGCGTCAACCACAAGATGCAGAAGTTAGGGCGAAATACGCAAAAATTTCCAACGATTTCGAAGAAACATATATCGATGCTGTAGCAGCCATCCGTGAACTCCTTGCCACCAGAACGCAAACGAATCGGAACGCATCTAATGAACTTACATCAGTGCCTGTATCAAGCAATAGTGTCCCTCTACCAGAAGTTAAGCTTCCCACATTTGGTGGAAATCACATTGAATGGCCGGCCTTTAAAGAGGTGTATTTGGATCGGATTCATCACAATGAGAACTTAAATAGTTTGCAAAGATTTCACTATCTCAGAGCGGCTTTAACTGGCGACGCTTCGCAGGATATCCAACACATCGGATTTATAGGAGAAAATTATTCAGAAGCCTGGAAGATGTTGTGCGATCAGTACGACAGCAATCGCATACTTTTCACGCATTATATGGACATTTTGGATCAACAACCAGATGTAGCTCGTGATGACCCCGTTACCTTAAAACACTTTACACAAACTAACCGTTCATGTTTTAGGTCCATCAAAAATCTTGGCGTCGATATAGAAGGGCAGAACCAACTTATGGTATATTTCCTGGTCAAGAAGTTACCCAATCCCCTTCGTAATGAATGGGATCGCTCTCTACGAAAACAAAACACTATCCCAACATTTGCCGAGCTGCTGACACTTTTAGACGAACAATATCTTATGCTACTAACATCTTCAAAGCA
Source organism: Merodon equestris (assembly GCA_958301585.1). NCBI lineage: Eukaryota > Metazoa > Arthropoda > Insecta > Diptera > Syrphidae > Merodon > Merodon equestris. The sequence goes on from OY284413.1 coordinate 94,943,150, forward strand.
GAGAACAGCGTCACAAAAGAAAGTTGCCGGAACGAATGCTGTACCACTGGGGAAGAAAGAGATCAAATCTATGCATCTGTGAGAAGGCGGATCATCCGGTACGCGAGTGTTCTAAGTTCATCGAAATGAGCGTAATGGAAAAAAGAACAGCAGTAGAACAGTACAAATTGTGTTTTAACTGTCTCGGGTATAATCATCGTTCGTTGAAGTGCAGCAGTCGTCGAAAATGTGGAACCTGCGGAGGAAAACATCATACTTTAATACATAGCGATCGGCAAAATGCAATACCTATTCTGACATCGGCCGCTCATGTTGCGACAAACGGGTTGTTACCAAGAGATGATAAACAACAACAGCACACACAGTATGACGTACTTTTACCAACAGCCATCGTCACAGTTAAGTCGGCAGAGGGGAAGTTATATCAGTTCAGAGCATTACTGGATCAAGGGTCACAGGCTTCCTTCGTGACGGAAAGAGTCGTGCAAATACAAAGTCTTCAACGTGATAAAGTCCGTATTAATGTCCACGGATTGGCGGGTTGTAAGGTAACAACTGGGCGGTATAGTGTAGGTTTAAGAATCGGTTCTAGGATAGACCCTCTCGTAAGTTATCAGGTCGGAGCATATGTGTTGCCTAAAGTTGCTGGTGTTTTACCGGAGAGGAGAGTAAACACGAAAGATTTTATTCACTTACGAAACTTAGAACTGGCAGATCCAAGGTATTTTGAACCGCTTACTATTGACATCCTATTAGGTAGCGACGTGTATGACGACTGCATTCTGGATGACACTCGTAGGGCAGGCAGAGGGTTGCCTATCGCACAAAAAACAACCTTTGGCTATATCATATCCGGAAAAACGACCACAGAATCTGCATCATCGTCTATGTTGTCATCATTATACGCCCAGCTCGAAATCGACCATCTATTAAGAAAATTCTGGGAATTGGAAGAAATATCGGGCCCAATTAACCAGACGAGCGAGGATCAGTGGTGTGAGAAGTTTTACACTGAAACTCATGAACGACTGGAAAATGGAAAATATCTTGTCCGATTGCCCCTCAAATCGGAAATTAATTCAATAGAGGTTCTAGGGAGGTCCAGAGCCATGGCCTTGAAACGATTTTGCCATTTGGAAAGGCGGCTGTTAAAGGATAAGGCTTTGAGAGATGAATACATCAAATCCATCAGGGAGTACTTACGATTGGGACAAATGAAACCGGTTACGACAACTGAGGATCAACACTGTGTATTCGGAGATAACCAAACCTCGTGTTATACTTGTTGCTATCTCCCACACCATCCCGTTGTTAAGGAATCATCAACAAGTACGAGAATGCGTATCGTTTTTGACGCGTCTGCAAAAACCTCAAACGGAAAGTCTCTCAACGATATCTTAGCCACGGGACCAGCTCTTCAGGAGGACTTATCTGCCATTCTCACAAACTGGCGCTTATTGAGGTTTGTCTTTATGGCAGACGTACAGAAGATGTTCAGGTGCATCGACATGCACGAGGAAGATGCTCAGTATCAGCGGATACTCTGGAGGGAAGATCCTAATCAGCCAATTCAAGAGTACTATTGTACAACAGTTATGTTTGGAACCGCCTGCGCTCCCTATCTGGCTATACGCACTATGCATCAGTTGGTTCGTGATGAAGGTAACCGCTATCCATTGGCCGCAGAAATAGTAGAAGGGCAAATGTACGTAGACGACATTTTATCTGGTTCTGACACTATTGAGGGTGCTCTGAGGGGGACAAGGGGAAGTAATCTCGATGTTACGAAGCGCATCCTTTGAACTCAGGAAGTATGCGAGCAATCATGATCGATTGTTGGACAATATACCTCCTGAGCACCGGTACACCCAAGGCATGCTGGAATTCAAATCAACAGACGTAATAAAGGCTTTGGGTCTATACTGGGATCCATGCACTGATGAGTTCAAATTTAAAATCAACTTTGAAATCTATACCGATTCACCAACTAAACGCTCGATCTTATCAACAATTGCTCGCCTCTTTGACCCATTAGGGTGGCTTAATCCTATAATCATATCAGCAAAAATCATACTACAGCGGCTATGGTCAAGTAAGACAGGCTGGGATGCACAAGTTCCGGAAGAAATCCAAACAGCTTGGCGAAAGTTCGGAGAGGATATTCCAACAATTACCCAGTTGCGTGTTCCAAGATGGTTAGGCGGTGAAGGTAAATTGACATCTTATGAACTCCATCTATTTTGCGACGCCTCTAAGCACGCGCATTCTGCTGTAGCGTACCTTCGACTACGTAGAGAGGATGGCCAAATTATAGTTAACCTTTTAATGGCAAAATGTAAGGTCAACCCAATCAAACCAAAGCTAACTATTCCTCGGGCTGAATTATGTGGAGCAGTTCTAGCTGTAAACTTGTTAAAATTTATTAAACAACACCTTTGCATGTACATCCCGTCCTCAAATATTTTCTTATGGACAGATTCATCTATCGTTCTAAGCTGGATCCGAGAAGATCCCAGTAGATGGAAACCTTTCGTATCAAATAGAATTGCGAAAATTTCAACGGAGTCCACAGCAAATCAATGGCGGCACATCACCTCAGAGAACAACCCTGCTGACGTTTCCAGTCGTGGAATAAGACCCTCCCGTCTAGCCGAATGCAACTTGTGGTGGCATGGCCCAGCGTATCTACAATTACCGTCTCATGAGTGGCCAGTCTCCAAATTTAACGTTTCATGTCTCGAAGTCGAGGAGCAAGAAAGGAGAGGGGTAAAGACGTTTTTAAACTCTATGAAGGATTCCGAGGCAAATTTTTTATTGAGAAAATGGTCATCGTTCTCCAAAACAGTACGAATGGTAGCATATTGTATCCGCTTTTATGGAAATTGCCGTCCCAGGTTTGGACCCAAGGCAACAGGAATATTATCAATCGGCGAATTAAGAACGGCTATCATTTACATCGTGCGGTTGGTACAACAAGAAGCTTTCCTTTCTGAATGGGCGTCACTATCTTCCGGTGGACCACTCCCGAGGGACACTATGTTGCGTCCTCTTAATCCATTTTTTGACCCGGACGAAAGAGTTATACGCCTTGGCGGTAGATTAAAACATGCGCTATTGTCAAGAGATCAAAAACATCCATTCATAATACCGGCAAAGCATACATTTACAGCTCTGATAGTCCAGTACAGTCATTTGAGCACCATGCACGGCGGGGTCACGCTTACTCTAAATCATATTAGAAGTCGATTTTGGATTTTGAATGGGCGTAATGTCGTACGCTACGTAATTCATCGTTGTATTATCTGTTACAAAAATCAGCCGAGACCGTGTACACAAATGATGGGTGCTTTACCTGCTGAACGCGTTCGCCCTGCCCGAGCATTTTCATCTACGGGGGTAGACTACGCTGGACCTTTCAACGTGTTACCTTCCAAGGGTAGAGGTCGCACTTCATTAAAGGGGTACGTCGCGCTTTTTATCTGTCTATCCACTAAGGCTATCCATATGGAATTAGTTGGAGACCTAACATCAGATGCCTTTATCGGCGCTTTAAACCGTTTCGTATCCAGGAGGAGGCGACATATATAGCGATTGTGGTACCAATTTCAAAGGCGCGAACAGGCAGCTGAAAGAAGATAAAATTGCATACCAAAGATTCATCGAGAAATGCCAACCACAACTCGCTCAGCAACAAGTGCGATGGCATTTTATACCACCCTCGTCCCCGCATTTTGGGGGTTTATGGGAGGCGGGTGTTAAATCAACAAAATATCACCTCAAGCGAACAATAGGAGAGCAGAAACTTACGTATGAGGAGTTGAGTACGGTTTTGGCTCAAATTGAGTCGTGCTTAAACTCGAGGCCACTATGCCCATTGACCAATGATCCAGATGATCTAATGGTCCTTACTCCAGGACATTTCTTGATAGGGGACTCGCTATTGGCTATTCCGCGAGCTGAAACTAACTGTTCTATACTTTCTGCCCGTTGGCGTCATTGTCAAATGTTAGTGCAACAATTCTGGAGGCAGTGGACTAATGAATATTTGTCACGACTACAAAGACGCCCAAAATGGTTAAAGTCCAGTCCTAATTTAAAAATAAATGATATCGTGTTGATAAAGGATGAGAGATTTCCCTGCAATCATTGGCCTTTAGGAAGAATTGTAGAGGTACATCCTGGGACCGATAATCTGGTGAGAGTGGTCACTCTTAGGACAAAAAATGGATTGATGAAACGACCTATCGTTAAGCTATGCCCATTGCCCATTCAGAATAATTGAAGGGATCCATCAAAGACTATACACTGTAATATCAATTGCACAATTAATTACCTCTACCTTACAGCCTCCTTGGTGCCACGGATTAGATGATATTCTGTCGAACATCATCGCGGGGCAGATATGTTGGATCTCTGAGCACTACATTGAACAACGCACATATACTGGATCTCTGAACACTACATTGAACGAAGCAGATATACTGGATCTCTGAACACTACATTGAACGAAGCAGATATACTGGATCTCTGAACACTACATTGAACGAGGCAGATATACTGGAACTCTGAACGTCTTGAATTTCACAACTCTTTTTTTATTCCTGTCACTCTTACTTCGTGCGTTCAAATCGACAGGTTATGTTCTAATTACTTGGATAAATAAATTAAAATATTGGAAAGTTTCCTTTGTTCTTTTTCTCATATAACCGAGCCGGATCCACTTCTGAAAGACATCTCAAACAATAGTAACATCAAAAAAATGTACGTATGTACCTATATACAATATAAACCGTTTAAATATATATTTGTATATATTTTTTAAAATTATACACAGTCCCTGGTTAACAGAGTCGATAAAATCGGTGCCGCGATCGAACGTTATTTATGCCTTTTCTCAATCGCATATAGCAACAAAGCTTTTAATAGAAATCTATACATTCAAACTGCTTCACCTCTACAAGTAGTCGTGGTGCAATGGTAATATGTCCAGCTGTTGAGCGGAAAGTTTATAGTTCAAGTTTGGCAACAACATCAGTTGTCACTTCAAAATTCATACTCAATCTGTGCATTTCACAAAAAAACAAAAAAAAATACTGTGAACTACAACCAATGCGACAACAGTCAAATCTTTCGAATCCTGTCTAGGACAACCACCCACGGAGAGTAGTGAACGAACATCTTCGATACAAACCATTTGCACCCCGTCCAGGTTGTGTGACAAACGCTCTTGAACCTGCGCGAAATCTGTAAAATAAAAAATAAAAAAAATAAAAAACGACTGTTCAGGCTACTGATTTTCTTTCTAATATTCCCTTTCGCTTCCGCTTACGGAATGAACATTCAAAGCTGACTAGCGTTCATTGCCTACATGATCCAAATTGGCAGAACTTATTGGAGTTTATTTTCTTCTTTTTCGTCACTGGAGTGAATGCCGTTATAGAAAGTGAAAGACGACAACGGAATATATTGGACACCTGTTTATTTTTTATAGCTCAACTGTACAAAGGAATAGAAAAATGCGATTCACATTAGGTCTCTTCGCTACTGAATCCACACTGAGACTGACTTACTAAGCCTCGTAAACTGAGGTTCGTTAAAGAAAAGGACAAATACAGATCAAAATGATAAATATGAGTGTGTATGAAGACTATTTAATTTTTAACAAATGCCCTATTGATTGCATACATTTAATAAAAGTTTTCCCGGATAACTGTAAACGTTGTAGCTAGCTATCCTTGGGACTTCATACTTTCTCCGTTGAATATAGTATTCTAATACAATTACTTTGCAACATATGTTAAGATATTCGTATGAAACTTGCAACAAGAGGGGAATATTTCTACGGTAGGAGACCAATCAGGCTTAATAGTCCTTTACGATACGTTGCGCTGCGAATTCATCCGAAGTACGGGCTATCCGTAGTGATAGCCATAGTTCTCGTAATGGATTCCACTGTAAGTTTTCAAATTTAAGAGATTTTTTTGGATTCAGGTTCGCGGAACAACCTAATGAAAAATTTGCCAGCTCGATTCATTTACGAAAGCAACGAAAGAATATGGATGTCGTAAGAGTAAAAATAAATGAAACACAAGTCAGTTGTCAAACTCAAGTCAGTCGAGATAGATTAACAGTGTTACTCGTATGCACAACATCCGAAACGAGATATCAATCGTTTACCTACAAATCTGTAATTAGCAACGAAATTGTTGCCTCTTGTTTTAATTTGCTCAAAGACATTTTTGAAGAAGCAAAGCTGACGTTCCAAGAAGCTTTCGACGGCGCTTGTCGAGATTGAAATTGTGATTGATGACCAATCTATTACCCAGTCCTGTCCTACCACTTTAATCAGTTATCAGTTCATAATTTATCCATCATAAAACTAAGTGAAATGTAGTAAACTAATACATTTGATATTCTGTTGAGAAATATTGAAGAAAACAAATTACTTGTAAAACAAGTTAAATGTGTCTCCTTCGTTATGTTCCTAAAAAGAACAGTTTTTCTGAATAGATCTTCGATGAAATAATGACCATAGATCATCCTGACTTTAACAATCTCTCTAACGACGAACGATTACGACGAAGATTAATTATACCGGGACTGCGATTCACTTGGATTAAATTCACCTTAAAGAACATAAACCATTGCAGATTTGTATACAGTTCTAAAACTGTATATACTCGTATGTACATATATATATAGTTCTAAAACAAAAAATAGGTCGTTTATAAGATTGACGACGTGCATGTCAGGGAGTGATCAGGAGGAGTATGGATAAAAATTCAAAAACATAATATATTGAGTCACAGTGCCATTTTTGTAAATTGTAGAACATTAAATGCAATCACTAACGTGATGAGAAAAGTGTTTGAGCATCAATCTCGGTTCGTGTGTAGATTCAGGATATATGATAAAAAAAATATGAAATGATAATTTAACCAAAAACAGCTTAGAAGAGCTTATAAAAATAAATATATAGCTATCCTCATACGTAATGAGCTTGCAAATAGGCACACACTACCCATTGCGCCATGGGGCTCTTAAAAATCAGCCTTCTCGACCAATAAGGTGGAGGTGTGATGAATCGTTAGATGAATCCATGTTGCTCGATTTTTTTTTAGTTTTTAATCCAATTTCATTCATTATTAATTAGATCTCTCTTATCCTGGACAGAAATGCTTAAAACTAGCTTAACTATCCTTACAAGTCTAAATATATGGTGTTTAGTTCTTCAGGGGGACATTAACACCTCTGCTGCTGGAGTCGCTTTAACTAGGGGATTTCAGGTTTAGGGGTGCATGCAAATATACTCGTATATTTTCTCCAATTTCTCCACAAGTCTACGCGGCTTCCGAGACATAACGTTAAATCTGTCGTCCTCAGTGGATATTCGACCGATACTTAATCTGACCAGGTGGGCAAATAATTCACAGGAATTCACGACGGACCCATGAGCAGTCGATGAGTTTTGAGTTAATGTGTACATTTTAGACACCTTTAATTGTTGAAGTGGCTACGGGCAGATTTTCGCTTACACGAGTGCCACATGGAACAGTGAAATAAAAAAGAAGTCTCTGAAATTTGGTTTTTTTTTTTTTTTTTTTTTTTAAATTAATTTTTATTCAATTTTTGCTTAGAGCTATCTTAGGCTAGACAAAAATGCTTAAAACTAGCTTAAATAATTTAACAAACTTAAAATACCTTACTGGCCCTATACGGACACTCTAAAGTACGCACAGAACAACTTAATATATGTCTTTCGACTTAATGCTTCACTACAAGACTACAATAATATGAAAAAGAAAATAGTTTAGCTAAGAAAATGTTTATTTTTCGAAAAATTCGATTTATATTTTGATTTTTTATAAAACTTAATACTAAACTAAAACTAGCTTAACCTACCTTAATTAAAATATATATATATAGATACATACAAAATATATATTACATATATATATCTTTTTTCTGTTTACAATTTTTTTTTTTTTTTTATATTTTGCCTAGAGCTAAACTGAAGCTACCCAACACCCTAGCCTACTTTAACCTAACCTAACCTAACCTACCCTAACCTACCCTAACCTACTCTAACCTAGCCTAGCCTACCCTAGCTTATATAAGCCTGCCACTGGCGTTTGGCGGGCTTTGCTATATGAAATGATGGTACCACTGACGAAGTCCACTCCAGCCACCAAAAGCGTTGACGGACGACGTCTCCCCGATCTTGGCGCGACACCGATCTACTAAACCTGAGGCGCTCGGACTTACGGAGCGCGACATCATGATTGTAGAGGAATCGCCGCTCCACGGAATTGCGGACCACGTGGAAGATTAGCGGTACCGCTGATCTATCCTGGATCAGCCCACATTGATCTAAGTAGAGAAATGCCTCTGGTGGAACAAAGCCGTTAAGGCGCACTCTCTCGTGCTACAAGTAGTTGGGGTAGTAAGCCTCAGGTTATTTCAGGTTATGACCGAAGTCATTGCTCTTGCAACGTGGCTTCGAATCAGTTTGATCAGAAAGTTATCCACCCGTACAATCCTAGCCATATTATATAGGACCTCGTTCGGGTAAAATTTCGTGTACTCAGTTTCGGGTGTCCTATGTAGCCCAAGACAAGTCCTGAGACATTGCCTCTCAAACACCCGAATCCTTTCCATTAAGCTGGCTCTCACATTGAACCAGACGGGACATCCATAGGCAACCATGGGCCTGATTAAAGCCATGTAGCAGATTACCTTCACTCTGGAATCAAGTTGGCTGCTATGAAACAGCCATCTTGTCAGAGCGAAAGCGCCCCGGGCCCTTGCCAGAGCAGCATCTACATGTTTGTCAAAATATAGATACTGATCAGCATCCAAGAATCTGATTTCTGGAAGTTGATTTTCAACTTCCAGTCATCACAATACTGCTGAATTTTTTCGAAGTCACGCTGCAGAAGAGTAACAATGACGTCGATCGTTGGACCTGATCTGTACGCAATTAAATCGTCCGCGTACGTTATTGAATGGTGAAGAGAAGCTATCAGATCACTGAAGTAAATGCTGAAAAGTATCGGCGAGTTCAGCGTACCCTGTTGCAGTCCGTTCTTAATATCAAATGTTTGGGTAGAAGTCGCGTTGGCAATTTTCACAACGAACTTTCTACCTGTTAACATATCAAAAATCATATATAGCAGTGGTTTACTTATGCCCAACCGACTGAGCTTGTAGTAAAGTCCATCTAACCATACGGTGTCGAAAGTTTTTCCAAGTCAATCAGACAGGCACCCGTGCATTGAATCTTGCATTTATACCACTGGATATCCGAAACCGACTTTAAATATTGTAAGATACATGATGCTATTTCATTTCCTCGACGTTTAGCAATGCCTTCGTGCCCCATCATGCAAGCTGGTTGTCCAGACACACAGTCGTGGACTGTTAAATTATAAGTCCAAAGAAACTTTTTATAAAAAGATACAGATATTTCCAAGTTCGGAGTGGGCAAACATTTTTGTAAATCAAAAGTAACGACCTTATAAGTATCGTCTTCTTTTGCGATAGTTTTATCAGCATCTTTAGCTTTAAGTAGTGAGCTTTAGAATCTGCTTCCTTGTGATGTTTTTGTTGAAGTTGTTTGTGGTTTTCTTTTTCTGTTTCATCTTTTGCCGATTGACAGCAGTCCTTCTTAGGTTTTTTAATTTTTTTTCCCATTATCAAAAAAATTTTTCTATACTTTGTATATGAAACTGGATCTGTGTGAGATTCCGAATAAAGTTCATGCATTTTAGTTACGGTTACGTCGCATGCCAGATATTTTTGTGCTAATGATTTTATTTATTGGTTCTTTTATTTTGTTTTTTTTTTATATATTTTTTGGATATTTTTTATTTTTTTTATTTTTTTTTTAAATATAAATATAGTATATCCTGATAAATAACAAAAAAAAAAAACAAAAAAAACAAAAACACTGCAATCTATAATTCATTAAGAGCTAGAAACGAAAGCAGGTGAAAAATTAAATTAAATTAGCAACAAGATACAAAAATATTGATAAGAGGGGTTAACAAAATAATAAACGTTAAACGAAATTGTTAGACCAATTCACAAGGTAAGTCGAGAATTTCTTTGTAATTAAAATTAAAAAGCCATGATTTAATTTTTTTTTGGAAAATGGATCCATTTCGAATACATCGTATGTAATAAGGTAGCTTATTGAACAGTCGTGGAGCGCTTACAGAAAAGAAATGAGAAAATATATGCAGATTGTGGTGCGGAACTCGGACAAGATTCTGTTCATTTATTCTGAGTTGATAGTTAGAAGAGCTTCTGTTTAGTAGATATCCAGATCTCGCGAAAAATATCTTTAAAACTAAATATATAACAATATAAATGTTTAAGTGGTAAAATATTAAGATTCTTGAAAAGTACAAAGCTACCATATTGACGATTTTTATTACAAATTAAACGAATAATATGTTTTTGCGACACTAGTAGAGGGTATATTTTATTATAGTGAGTACCACCCCAGCAAACAATTCCATATTCAAGCTTACAGTGAACTAATCCATAATAGATTGCCTTTAGAAGATCAAATCCGCAATAAGATTTTAAAAAGAAGAGTTGTCTAGTAGCTGCCAAAAGGTATTTTTTTAGTGCATTTGTATGTTCATACCAGTTTAACTTCCAGTCGAGCATAACTCCGAGATATTTAAAATGATCAACGTTCTCAATATAGATACATTTTTCAGAGCAAGGGTGTTCAGGGAAAAAATGTCTGAGCGCTAGATTCAGACCTACAAATAGTGTTACTGTGTCTAAAACGTTTGCATTTCGCACAGTGGAAAAGAAAGGATCCATAATCCACTGTCTTGCCGCTGGAACTAAAATACATGATTATTGTTTTGTCACTGATTACCATTTTATGTATTTTAAACCAGTGACTGATCAATTCAAGGTCATGATTAATGGCCACAGAAAGAATCAAAGGAGAATCAGCAGTAAAAGCACATGCCATATCGTCTGCAAAGGCTGTTATTTTGCTACAGTATTTTTGTAAAAAGAGCGAATTAATAAATACTAAGAAAAGTAATGGACCAAGAACAGAACCCTGAGGAACACCCATAGAAACTATACTATTCGAACTTAATACGCCATCAATTTTGACTTTTTGAGCTCTGTTAGAAAGGTACGAACCAAGCTAACTATGAAAACTACCTCTAAATCCGCACCTAAGTATTTTATGATCTACCGTGTCAAAGGCTTTGGTAATGTCAATAAAGAGTGCAGCGGTATGCTTCCTATCATTTAACCCTTTATATATATTTGAACAAAAGTTTAGAAGGGCACTTTCTGTAGCGAAAACCATATTGACATTCACTAAAAAATTTATTTTTTTCTAAGAACTTGATCATTCTCATCTTTATAGCTTTTTAAAAGATTTTTGAGAAAACTGACAGCAAAGAAATAGGCCTATAATTATTGATATCAGTCTTATTTCCTTTTTTAAACAAAGATATCACTTCAGTAATTTTCAAATAATCGGGAAAAATACCACATGAAACACTTTTGTTATATATAAAACATAAAATATCACAGATATTTAGTGCTATTTTCTTAAGGAAGATATTAGAAAAACCGTCAGTAGGTTTCGAATTTGAATTTTTAAGAGATCGAATAATCTTGTATAATTCAAAAGACGTTATGGGCTCAAAAAAGAAACTCTGCGGACATGACACTTCACTAGATAAACAGATACAATCTCAGTCAGAATCACCACTATTGGAGACAACCTTAGAACCTATAGATGAAAAAAAGTTATTGAATTTATTTACTAAAACTTTGGTGTCAGATATCACAGCATTGTCTACATTCAGATTCTTAATTTGGATCTGTTGACTAGATTTATATAATATTGCACGTACTAACCCCCATTCCTTTTTAGAGTCACCTTTGACCTCACGAAACTTACTCAAACAGAAATTATTTTTGCAGAATTTTACATCTTTAGCAATCGTTTTGCAAATTTGCTTATAAGCAGAGATTACATTATTATTGTCCGGATTTTTAACCTTTTTCTTATATAATTTATTTTTCATTTCGATTTTCTTTAAAATATTAATATCCATCCAAGGCTTTAGTTTTGTTAACTTTTTTTTTCTTTTTACAATTACTTTAGAACTTTGTAAGGCATATTCTTTGAGTAAATTGATAAATATTGAAAAGGCTGCAGAAGAATCACTTACACAGCGAACACTTTCCCAATCTTCAGAACGTAAGTGAGTGTTTAGAGACACAAAATTCGTTTTAACATAAGTACAATTAGAAGATCTTTTTATAGTGGAAAAAGAACTAGAACATTTTAAACTGAGACAAATCATACAGTGGTCCGATATCTGCAAATCAACAACAGACCTATAAAGCTGAACTGTTTGGGAGTTAGAGAAACGCGTCATGATATGGTCAATGCAGGTACTAGTGGAATCCGTAGTATGGGTAGGTCTATTTATATATGATTCAAAGCCATATGAAGAGAGCAAAAGCAGATAGTTATCGACCAGAATTGTGTTTTGAAGAATATCTAAGTTGATATCACCCTACAGAATTACATTATTATAACTCTTCATAAAATATGTTATTCGTCAGAGTTGGTTCATTAAATCTATAGACACAGAAAAACGTTAACTTCAAGTCACTAACTACAACTTTCAAGACATCACAACTGAACAGGTTGAAACCACAGGACACAAAATTAAACTTATTTTTGACAAAAGCAGCGACACCACCAGAAGCATAGCCATTGTTGCAACAAGCTATAAATTCATATCCTTCAATATGAAAGAGCGTTATATCTTCATCATAAATCCATGTTTCCGATAAAAAAATGAAATCAGGCTTATTTAAAAATGAGTTTAGCTGTGCAAGTAGGTTGTCCAGATTTTTACGCATACTTCTTATGTTTTGGTGTATAATAAGTAAATTAGGTAAGTATGTCTGCTTAAAGAACAGATCGAGTGCGTCTACATTAATACAGTCTGCAGAGGGAACAAAGAGTAAGTTTTTTTGTGGATCCTGCATGTTATTTAAGAACGTGAAGGTCTTCAATGCAATTAATAACATTTATGTTGTCATTGTCCCCTTTACGCATAAGCACTCTACCATTCTTCACCCAAACATACTTGTACATTTTCTCTTTTTTGATTTTTTGAGCAGCATTTAATATTTGTTTTATTTTTCTACTCAAAGAATCGTTTATATAAATTTTAGAATTATTATCACATCCAAACAGTTTTGTAGTTAAATTCTTTTTATGAATAATTTTGTTCTTCATTACAAGCTCTTTTTTAATTTTAGAAACAAATTTAACACAAATAATAGACTTTTTACTAACATCGTTTACCTTCTTTGACATTTTTACATTTTTCACGTAACAATTGTCGATTTCTAATTCAGACACCTCAGTGGAGACACCCTGTGAGAAGACCTTCAAAACACAGCTGAGTGCATTATTATTGTTGACGTCTGGTACACCCACAATCTCAACATACTTTTCCCTTGCGGTTTGCTGCAGGAATTCAACTTCTCTCGGAAGATCGGACACCATTTGCAAAAGATTATTTTTTTCTTCTTGCAAGTTATGTATTAGAGAGAGAGCGGGAGGGTTATCTGCACGGAGAGCAATGATTTCATTATATATTGTTTCAAGCGTTATGACTTGTTTGATTTGTGTAGCACTGTGCTCTAGTTGTTGTTTTTGTGGAGATGATGCTGGTGCTTGTTGTTGTTGTTCCTGCAGTTTCTCGTGGAGATCCTGTTGCTGGTGAGATTCTCTGCGTTCTTCAGTTGGCGGCTTTAAGTGTGGTGAACTCATCAGTGGAGAATTTAGCCTTTGCTGTGATGAAAGCTCGTCATGTTCTCTCATTTGAGGGGGAGAGCGGAGGGAGCTCCTTCTTGCAACGGAGCAGCTCTTACACCAAAATTTCTTATTCGATTTTTGGAGGAAATCAATGTCTGCCGGTTTTATATTAACACAATTGCAATGAAAAAAATGTTTGCAGCCCACACATTGTATTTTTGGCTGATTGCGGTCTACTTTGGACTTGCACACACACGGCATTTTGCACGATTTACACAGTATTGCTTACAAAAAAGATTAATAATTTAAGGATAAAAGCAAAGTGCGTGTTAACCCCACGACACACAAACACTATTTTGAAAAGGCTGAAAAACTTATTGCATCGATGTTAACTACTCCGGAATTAGAAGACAGCTTTTCTTTAAAATTGTCTTAATTATTTGTTTGGTTTCATCAAATATATATAAAAAACATTTTTGACATACACTTATTCTCTTGCCGTTGACTTCCAAGAAATAGAGATTCGAATAAAAACGGTTACGCTAGCGCTGGGTGTTAGAATCTCTTACGCGACAAGTTTTATTTTTTTTGGCACAACCTCAATTAGACCAGTAAGGAAAATAATTTTTGTTTTTAGCTTCCCAGATTCCAATAGGTTTCAAAAATATCTCCTTGGTTTCAATTAAATTTTTACAGTTTTTTCGGCAAAGTTCAAGCTCCTTACATTTTCTTTCACTTTTCATAGATCGAGTTCTATTTACATACTACTTACCTTGATTCCTCTTTAACTTTCCTGACTTTGGTGTTTCAGCCTTTTCTTTCCCCAGCGCAGACGACGTTTCCATCTCAGGTGATCTATTAAGCTGCCGTTCAATTTCATCACCCATTTGTCTTAGTTCAGGGTCAACATTTTCGCTTCCTTCCAGGCAAATATTGTTGGCAGAAGAAGAATTTTGGCCATCGTTGTCAACATTGTCGTTGTTGCCTGAGGCACTGTTTTCTTCCTCGGACAAAGGACAGTATCCGTTTCGTCATCGTCAAAAATTTCATCTGCCAGAAATTGAAGCTCATTATTTACACCGCTTGTTGCAGGAGTCTCTGGTCGATTTAACTGGTTACCTTTTTTTTCGAATTTACCATTCGCAGAATGGCTGCAGCACGCGAGTTGCTATACATTATGCCAATGTATCTAAAAAAAAGTATTTTAAAGATGTAAGTCGACTATCACATGCGGCCTCACGACTCACGACTCACTTCCAATCTCCTCTTTCAATTTAAATTCCGTGAGGCGAGCGCTATCACATGCTATCACATCACGACTCACGACTCACTTTCCATCTCCTCTGTCAATTTAAATTCCGTGATTTACTTTTCTTTTCATTTTGAAGTTGTCTCAGTGAGATAAAGTAGAGCTCTACGCATTTTCTGCAAGCAACATCCGACATGATTGCGTCCATTCCCCACAAAGTACGAAAAGAAATGAAATGGAAATGAAAAATAGCGAACAAAGAGAAAGAGAAACGTCAATGTGAGTCGTGAAGAATTTCGCCCGCGACTCACCGGGAATTAAATTCTCCATCTCATTCGCACTCATCTCCTTTCTCTTTTAATCCTATGTGAGTCGTGAGTCGTGAGGCCGCATGTGATAGCCGACTAATTTATGAACTATCCAGGAAACCTTTTTTCCTGGTATTTATTAAGGATTCAATAATAAGTTAACTTCCCCTAACTCAAAATCCCTCTAACTCGATTTTTTCTCTTACTCGAATTTCCGAAAGCACTGTGGCATGACCAAACAAAATATGTACATGTACATGTCGAAATCCCGTAATTCGAAATCCCATTTACTCGAACTCATTGTTGCGCTTTCAGATACAAATTCGTATGTATTTTCCATTCCCTTAATCGATTTTTATTTACTTCTCATTGAATTTTATATTGCAATGCTCTGTGACACTTAATTTGTTGTACTTCATACATGGCAACACCGCATCATCTGTAATATCGCACTGGGTAACTATAGATATGCATTAGTTCACTATTGGGGTATTTCCCAGTTACGTTTGTCATTTCGTTGAGACCATTTTTGAAGAAACCATTTCATATCTCTTTTGTTAATCTAAAAGGCATGTACTATTTTCTACACAACATTTTGTACATTTTTTTTCTGTTATTATTTTTTACTCTGTTTTATTATTTTTTTGTTCATAGATCGTATAACATGACAGCGCGTAAATGTGAAACTCTAACTTTAGAGAAAAAGGTAAAACTTATTGCAGCAATTGAAAAAGGTGGTAAGAAGAAAGATATTGTGCTTAAATTTGGTATACCCTCAAGTCCATTGTCGACGATTTGAAAAAATAGAAATGATGGCCAGAGAAAAGTTAGCTTAAATAACCATGGAAAATTAAGGAGTACACTAGCTTGCATTTTTGAAGACGTCGATGGCGCTGTTTTTCAGTGGTTTCAATTTGCAAGATTAAAAAATATACCCATAAGCGGGCCCATAATAAAACGTAAAGCAATTCAATTGTTGAAGAAGAAATAAGGAGCTTTTGGTCTGTATTGTCAGAAAGAGTTCCAGCTCTCGAGAAAGATAATTTCCAGGACTATATAAACGTTGACAACAAGATTTTAATTTTCGATTACCCTGATGATAATGATATACTAGAAGATGTAGTCCCCAGAACAGCTACCGAGGCAGATAGTGATGAAGACGCTGTCTCCGTGTTATCTAATGAATTAATACCTAAGCTAGCCGATATTCTACGGTCCTTGGAAATAATCCAAGCATCAATTGAAAAGCGTAATAGTGTTCCAGATGATATTCATTTATGTTTTCACAAAATTGAGAAATTCTTGAATTCAAAAGAATATATTCAAACCGAAATATAGAATTTCTTTTAATAATACCAAAGTGTATCTAATTTATTTTCATGTAATTTTTTAACTTTTATTTTACTTTTTAAATGAATTCAATTAATAAAACTGAATTTTTATTAAAAAACTGCTTTATTGTTTTTAATCCCTTTACTCGAACTTCGCCGTATCCGAAGAAATGTTTGTGGCTTATGGCGATTCGACTTAGGGGAAGTTGACTGTACATACTTTTTTTTTGTTGTATGTATGTGTTTCATTTGTAATAATTTTTCAATCGCGTATAAAACAACACTATTTGAAACACTAACTGAAAAAAAGAACTGAATTATTAACTCATTCACTAAAAGAAAAACGTTCTCACAAAAGGAAATACAGAACCAAACTACGCTAAAAAATAGCTTATGTTCTTGTTATTACGGGATTTTTTTTAGGTTTGCAACCGGTAAAATATCCTATGACTACTTGATTTTATAGTTTTTTTTAAGAAATTCAAGTCTCTATTTTTTTCTAAGTTTTTTTTTCATTATTAAAGTTTATCTCTATAGAAAAAATGTGATTTTTTTCATTTTAAGAACTTAAAGTTTTAAAAATAAAAACCAGAAAATATCATCTTAAATCTCTTTATCCACTTTGGCACACGCAACTCATCTAAAATGGACATAAGAATTGAAAGCATCCTTCGAAAACAGGAGGTAAAATTTCTTATCTCAACTTAAGATTTTGGAAATTAATATAAAATACGATTTAAAGAAAAGCCAAACTATCTCAAGTCATATTTTTTCTTATAACGGACGAAATATTAAAAATACCTTTTTGAAATAAATTTTAAAAAAAAGATCATAAAATTTGACATCTAAATGCTTTGTTCAATAAAGTTCAATAAAGATTTTTTAGGAGGCAGTTTGAAGTGTTTTTTTTTTGCTCTCCTGAAAAATCATCAAAATTGACTTAAGATACTTTACCTTTTCAGTCGAGATATATAATTTTTTTTTACTGAAAGGTATAATTTCATCTGTTTACTCTAGAGTGTCCGTATAGGGCCAGTAAGGTATTTATAAGTTAAGTATAATAAGCTAGTTAAATCATTTCTGTCTAGCGCGTAAGATAGTTTTAAATAATTAATAATAAAAATGAATCCAAATGAATCGAAAAAAGGAACTGATGGTTCGCGGTTCCCTAACTCGGTCACTTCGAAGTTGGCGTATTGTTGTATTATTGCACTACCGATTCCGTGATAAACGAAGCCTCAGAGCCAGAAACCAGCAATGCTTTCAGTCTTCTCCTTAACATCCGTTATTTAAAGTTGCTATAATATGTACCTATATATGTTCGAAATTAATTTGATAGTTGACGCCCTTTAACTTTTGCGTTGTTATATTAGAATAGTAGATGTAAGATATGTGTGGGTAAGAAATGCTTCTAGCAATAGTAGTACCTACGCGTTTGAGGCCATTAATATGACGAATGACTATTAGCCAAACAGTTAGTGCCAACATTTGTTAACATAGTGCAATTTGTCAGCAATGCTCATTTTTAAGGACTATTGACTTCCTGGCACGACAGGGACCAGAATGTTTTTTTACGTTACATCTGCATTTAAGCATGGTTTGGGTCGCCTGAATACGCAGTTCTGACGTCCCGTGCCCTCGTCTTGTTAAATGCATCTAGAAGATCACCTCGATACTCGAAGTATAATTCTATGGACTGGCCGTAAGTGCTTTAAGTTTCATTTCATAGCTCTTCTTCTTGGATCTCAATCACTTTTCGTAAATGTCAGCCGCTGACTATATCGTTTTCTCCAAAAGAGACAAGCATGCCAAATAATTCGCGGTACGGGTGCTTGCGCCCCTTTTTGAGAAATTTAATACTTCTGCTCTAGTTAGGATAGAAGTCGAGATAACTTTTATGGTCTCATGTTGCAATTCTTAAATATCTCTAAAACAAAGGAATAAAGGCAACAATTTGTGTAGTTTTGATGTTACAGATGCGGCTCAAAATCTAAAGATTGATGACCAAAGTGCAATTTTCGATTGATAGCAAATCTGGCGATGATAAATCCATCCAACACACAATTTAGCCTTAGTTGGTTATTTTGTTATTTTCCACATATCACACAAATGTGTCAACCAATATCGAAGGACCAAAATGTTCACTGGTTGAACAGAAGAAAATAATTTAAAAAAAATTCCACTCATAATTATTAATCCAATTTATTTTTCTGTTTACAAAAAATTAAATTTTCGAAAAATAAACATTATAAATTAAATAAAAATCAGTAGCTTCATTCAGCCCCAAACAATACAATATAATATCTAAGAAAGAGCTTTGAAAAATAAAAACAAGTTTGTTCTGTAATATTTAGATGTAGTTCGTGTTTGTTTGATAAACCTGTTACCAATGTATATATGTACAAAGTGGAATGGTTGGAATCAGTTTCTACTGGTCAGTACATTTTTTTAAATTAAACGGTACATTACTTTCAATTTACATTTTCTTGCACATTATGTCATATAATTAACAAATTGCTTAATGATAATAAAAGTGATCTTGCTACTCAACAATCATTTAAACAATTTAACAAAAATTAATATAAACAAAATAACAAAGCAAACAAATTAAAAACATGAGCATGTGACTCGCGCACTTGACAAATGAGAACTTGTCAAATGCGCGAGAATCGAATTTGTGGAATGCCATTCTCCCAATGCATTCCGAAACCTGGGGAAATGGCAGAGCGTACACATACACAGACTGTGACAAATGTAGGTCATTGGGTTATACCCCATTTTCATAACAAAAACAAAAAACAGCTGCTGATTGTATAAATGGAAGTCAGGATTTTATTGTAAGCTTCTTCTGAATCAGACTCTGTGCGAGGACACAATAAATTATAAAGTGATTGAAAAGAGTTTCTTTTTTGAATTTTTATTTGAAGTGATTTCGGTACAGTCACCAGCTCTACCCTGAACATTGGTCCTTCGAACCAGATGCCCATCAGCGATCTGCAATAATTATTAAAATTCGGATCCCCATCAGCGATCTGAAATAATCAAATAACAATTAAATAATAACTAAACAATAAAAAGTGCTTATTCGGATCCCCATCAGCGATCTGCAGTGTATAGTAGTGCTGTGTAGTGCAAAGTCCAGATACACCAGATCCCCATCAGTGATCGTGGTTACACAGAAGTCCAGTTGCAGTTGAAGATCCAGTTGCAACAACAAAAGACCAGTTCATCACGCAGTTGAAGATCCAGTTCAAGTTGCAGTTGAAGATCCAGTTGCAGTTGAAGATCCAGTTACAGTTGCAGTTGAAGATCCAGTTGTAGTTGAAGATCCAGTTAGAGATCCAGGTGCAGTCGAAGATCCAGTTGCAGTTGAAGATCCAGTTCCAGTTGCAGTTGAAGATCCAGTTAGAGATCCAGTTGCAGTCGAAGATCCAGTTGCAGTTGAAGATCCAGTTGCAGTTGAAGATCCAGTTGCAGTCGAAGATCCAGTTGCAGTTGAAGATCCAGTTGCAGTTGAAGATCCAGTTCCAGTTGCAGTTGAAGTTACAGTTGCAGTGATCCAGAAGGCAGCAGTATCCAACCACCCATCATCACATTGTATCCATACAAGAACCATGGGTGTGGAACAAACGCCTGTGTGGTCTTGGTGGCATACGTGATGCTACAATCCTTTATGATGAGCGATCCGAAAGGCCCAGGGTCTGCCTCATCATATCGAATACGCTATCGGCAACCAAACTTGGTCAATTCAGTGGTCAAGATCTGGTAGCTGCGAAAGTGAGCTACAAGGCGCACGGAGAAATTGAACACTTCGTCGTGGCGTCTGCTTACTTCCCCTACGACTCGGTACTACCCCCGCCACCTAAGGCGATTTCCGAACATGTAGAGTACTGTGAAGCCAGAAGGATTGGACTTATCATCTGTTGCGATGCTAACGCTCAAAACACATTTTGGGGCAGCAGCAAATGCAACCGGAGAGGAGACCATCTTTTAAACTTCATTCTTTCGTCTGACCTTTTCATCAACAATGTTGGCTCTCAACCAACCTTTGTGACGACGAGACGACAGGAAGTGATTGACCTAACCTTATCTAACAGGCATGCGAAGGCCATCACTAACTGGAGAGTCTCACCAGATGTTACGCTATCAGACCATAGATACATCGAATTCCAATTGAAGTGCGGAATCTCCCCCTCGCAGCCCAAGCGGAATCCGAGAAAAACAGACTGGGTGCGATTTAGGGAGGAGCTTGAGAAATCCACTCAAGCCCCGCCTAAACTCAAAACTAATCAATCGGTGGAGGATGCAGTTCATAACCTGAACAGCGCCATCACCAAATGTTTTGAACTCCCATGTCCTGTCAAAAAACCTCCCAACAAGAAGCCGGTTCCCTGGTGGAATGCTGAGCTCCAACGGCTTCGTAGGGAAGCCAGAAGTCTTCTGAACAGATCGCTTAAATCGAACTCGGAAAATGACTGGAATAAATATCGATCGAAGCAGAAGGAATATAAGAAGCTTATTCGAAAATCGAAGAATGATTCCTATAAGTCCTTCTGCGAAGAGATCAAATCCCTGAGCGTGACCAGCAAGTTGGTTAAAGTCCTCAAACGAGGAAAATCGACAAGGCTGGAGGTACTCAGAAAGTCTGATGGTACCTTTACCGAGTCTAAAGCAGAAACTCTTAGTTTACTGTTTCAGACCCATTTTCCGGGAAATCAGACTGTCATCGGCTCGTTGCACACTCCCTCATTGGATACTGCGGCTGTAGCGATGAAAACAACTCGGCGTAGCTGGTATGTTGCGTCACGCGTGGCAACTACAGAGGCCATTGAATTTGCTGTGGCATCCTTCGATGGCTTTAAGTCGCCGGGCACTGATGGGATATACCCCGTTATGCTGCAAAAAGGTATAAGACAGCTGCTTCCTACACTGAAAAGAATTTTCACTGCTAGCCTGGCACTTGCCTACATACCTATCCCTTGGCGCGCGGTGAAAGTGGTCTTTATTCCCAAAATAGGGAAAAAGGATTACTCACTATCCAAGAGTTTCAGACCAATAAGTCTAACATCATTCCTGCTGAAAAGCATGGAAAGACTAGTAGAGTTGCACGTGCGCAAAGTTGCCCTTCGAATGCATCCTCTGTCGGACATGCAACATGCTTATCAGCGCGGAAAATCCTGCGAGACTGCGCTTCAAAACCTAGTTGGGAGAATTGAATGCGCTCTCGAAAGGAAAGAGTACGTACTAGGCATTTTTGTCGACATTGAGGGAGCTTTTGATAACGCTACTTTTGACAGCATGTGTAATGCTGCTAGACGGCATGGCGTAGATGAAGCACTGGTTTTGTGTATCAAAGCAATGCTCGTGCACAGGACACTGATCGCTGATGCAGGCCTCGAACATTGTGTCAAGTCTGGAGTAAACAGGGGCTGCCCGCAAGGTGGCGTCTTGTCTCCGCTGTTATGATGCATGGTGGTCGACTCTCTGCTAGATGATCTCAATGCCTCTGGAATCTATGCCCAGGCCTATGCGGATGATGTTGCTGTTCTCTCTGTCGACTCATGTTTAGCGAATGTTTGTCTCAAAGCGCAGGCGGCGCTAAACGTGATCGAAGACTGGTGCACGAGAAATGGGCTGTCGGTTAATCCTCTTAAGACCGATGTCGTTCTCTTCACGAGAAGGAGGAAAAAAATTGGCATTGCTCAGCTGGTGCTAAAAGGAAGTTATATCCAAGGAAGCTAAGTATCTGGGAGTCATTCTAGATAACAAACTTCTCTGGTCAAAACATGTTGAGTCCAAAACCACCAAAGCGCTGTCAGCTTTCTGGCAATGCAAAAGTGCCTTTGGCAAAACATGGGGCTTATCGCCGAAAAAGGTCCTTTGGATCTACACGGCAATGATAAGACCGATAATCTCATATGCATCGGTTGTTTGGTGGAGCAGGCTGACACGAAAACACGCTGTGGCTTCACTCACCAAACTCCAAAGAGCGGTCTGCCTCAGTTGCACGGGGACTTTCCCCAGCACACCGGGAGCTGCTTTGGATGCTATGATGAACCTTCCACCCCTTGACATATATATCAGAGGGTGTGCACTGAAAACTATTTCTCGCCTAAAGAGGAATGGTCTTTGGTACAACTCGCAGTGGAGTGAAAGTGTACTTGAGAGAGAAATATCCTACGATCACTGTCTCATGGATATGCCCTCTGACACAAGGACACCTGCCATCCTACTGCGCTGTAACTACATAGTCACATTTCCTTGGCGTCAGGACTGGCTTTGGCCAGACACTGAACCTGGAATAGAATGTCTTCGCATCTTCACAGATGGCTCCAGGACTGATCAGGGATCCGGCGCCGGAGTTTTCTTCGAGCGCGAAAACATTCGACTGCACTTCTCGTTAGGAAAATATGCGTCTGTCTTCCAGGCGGAGATTTACGCAATCCTAATGGCCATGCACTATGTTGTGAAACACAGATGGAGGGGAAAGAGCATATGTGTCTGCAGTGACAGCCAAGCTGCACTCAAAGCTGTATCGAATCCTCTGTCCAACTCCAAACTAGTGCATGAACTCAAGACCTTTTTGAACAAAGTCGGAAGACTTAATTCACTTAGGCTTGTATGGGTTCCAGGTCACTCTGGAATCCCAGGAAACGAGATCTCCGATGAACTCGCTAGAAAAGGCTCAGAGGAGAGTTTCGCAGGGCCTGAACCCGCCTTAGGTCTACCAGCTTCAACGGTTAAATCTGACATCAATGACTGGGTCTTTAACGTACACAGTCGCAGATGGAAGGAATATCCAGGATGCAGGATGACTAAGCGCGTACGCCCTGACGTCTGTAAAAAGTCCGCAACATTCTTCTTATCCTTAAGAAGAAATGACTGCAGAAGGCTAACGGGCGTCATTACGGGCCATTACACTTTTGCCAGGCATCTTTACGTGCTTGGCATCAGTGAGACGTCTACCTGTGCTGCTTGTTGCGAGGAGGACGACACAGCGGAACACTTTCTCTGCGGCTGTCCCGCCTTCGCTCGTGCACGGTGGCGCACCCTTGGGGCCGACGTGGTGGGTGCCGAATCTCTTAGCTCAACATCACTGAAGCCCCTCCTCACTTTTCTCCGGACAACGGGGAAAATACAATAAAGACAAGGTGTCTGTCTGGTAGTACAATGGACCAGTACTTGTGTCTGAGTGCTCCAGTAGATAGTAGAAGCCTCCAACAAAAAAAAAAAAAAAAAAATCCAACCGCCCAACAGCTAAGGAAAACAGGATATCTGCTGAGTACAAAAAAAAACATTATATTTCATTAAATTAAATAAATTACATATATTGAATTATATATATTGAAATTACATATATTGAATTACCTATATTGAAATTCATTCATTAACCATTAATTAACATACATACAAACAGTGCATATAATAATTTGAACTTAAACTATAAGTGACTCCGTGCTATAACAATTCGCTAGCTCAATCTATCTCGCTTTTGTCTTCGCTCTCTGCATAGTATTCTTTGTTAAAACAGTGCATATATAGTATAAAAATCTGAACTTAAACGATAAGTGGTCCCGTGCTATAACAATTCGCTAGCTCACATCTATCTCGCTTTTGTCTTCGCTCCTTTGTTGAAACAGTGCAATCCGAGATGGCGAAAATCAATTGAATTCCAAGAGCTTACCGTCAAGGAACTTTCAAATGACTTGGAAGAATACCAAAAGAATTCCACGGCGCGAAAATCGAGGGGGTATGTGAACGCGCGCTTAGTGGAGGTGGAAGAGTTGTTCAAACGTGAGAAGAAGGAACACTCTAACATTATTAGTGCGTCTGCAGATCCCCTAAAAGAAAAATATTTAGTAGAGGAAACATACTCCGAAATAAAAAGAATTTATTTTACCTTTATCGGTTCTCTCCACGATGATTTGGAGAAATTGAATGAGAGTAACTGTGCGAATCTGGACAGTTCCCGTATCAATCAATCGCGGTCTTCTGTATATGATATCCGTCATCCGCGAATACGTATAAAAAACTTTTCCGGACAATTTGAGGAGTGGTGCGAGTTTCACAACATATTCCAAACCATGGTAGACTAGAACATAGAACTCTCAGAGGTGCAAAAACTCAAATTCCTAAAGAGTTTTGTGTCAGGTGAAGCTGCGCGTCTAATTCAGCACCTACCGATCGATGGGAAAAATTATTCAGCCGCTTGGGAAATTCTGATCGATAGATATCAAAAGAAAAGAAAACTTGTTAACACTCAATTACGCCTTTTAATAGAACAGAGTAAACTTACCCATGAAACCGCCGCGTCCTTGAAGTCCTTCATGATACCACTATGGAATGCACTATCGAATCTTGGAATAGCAGTTGATAGTTGGGATTGCATTCTCATCTATGTATTATTTCATAAATTACCTCCCCAAACTGGGAGACTGGGGGGACAAGCTAGGCAACTCGAAAGCCCTCCTTGACATTAAGACATTTCTCCCCTTTATCTCCTGTCGCTTCAGTTCCCTAGAAAATATTTCGGAGCTCAATCATTCCCTAAAACCCTCGCCCACTAATCCTTTTAAGAAGGCCAACACATTTCATACCAAATCGTCGGCCTAACAATTTCTTTGTCGCGTGTGTACCGGCCCCCATAGCATTCGACGATGCAAACGTTTTCTAAAGATGGATGCCAAAGATCGAGCAGAGTCAATAAAGGAAAAAGCAGTATGTTCTAACTGCCTCGGATACGACCACCATGCATCAACATGCAACAGCAGTAATCGATGTTTCAAATGTGACTTTGAGCATCACAAGATGTTACACATTGAAGCCAACAACTCAGCCAGGAACACTGGTCCCTCAACCACAAATACGAGTAAAACATTTACAACGAATTTCAACCAACTGGAAGCAAAGGTTTTATTAGCAACGGCTTTGGTCAATGTTAAGGCTATTGATGGAAGGAAACATACTCTCAGAGCCTTAGTGGACCCAGGCTCTGAAGCATCGTTTATAACAGAACGAGCAACTCAACTACCACGATTAAAGAGAACCAAGATCACCGCGAATGTGACAGGGCTGGGACAAACACTTACCGGCATGTCGCGATACCAGACCCACTTCACAATGTATTCCCAAACAAATTCATTCTGTCTCGAAGTTAGGGCGTTCATTTTCTCTCACCTTACATCGGTGCTTCCAACCCAACCTTTAAATAAAGACAGGTGGAGTCATCTGTCCAATTTAAACTTAGCTGATTGATTTAAACTTAGCTTATTATAACCCTGGGAAGATCGATTTACTTTTAGGAGCTGACGTCTATTCATCGATCATCCTTGAAGGACTCGTCAAGGGTCAAGATGGAGCAGCTATAGCGCAGCTTATCGAACTAGGATGGATTTTAAGCGGATACACGACTCAAGCAGTGCAGTCAAATTTAATCACGGTGCAGAACCACCACAATACACTTGAGTCCCAATTAAGGCAGTTTTGGGAAATTGAGGAGAATCTCGAACATCGTAAACTCACATTGGAAGAAGAACAGTGTCTACAACACTACCAACAAACAACAAGGCGTCTTCAGGATGGAAGGTATGAATTTCGACTTCCGTTTAAGGACAATAAATATCATACTCTTGGTGACTCAAAACGGTCAGCAATGGCAAGATTCCTCCAACTAGAACAAAAATTAAATTCCAACAGTAAACTGAAGGAGGCATACACCGAATGCATAGGCGAATATGCCGAATTGGGACACATGAGAGAAGTTTCATCAGAGCAACTACTGCCTAGGAAGAATTATTTCCTGCCTCATCATGCTTTTTCAAGGAGACAAGCACTACGACGAAACTCCGAGTTGTTTTTGACGCTTCTTGCATAACAACAAGTGGTCAATCACTCAATGACCATTTGCTGGTTGGCCCACGCATGCAACCAGACATCATAGATCTACTTGCAAAATGGAGAAGGTTCAAAATAGCCTTCTCAGCGGACATTAAAATGATGTACAGGCAAATTAGGATGGGACGAGAGGATACCCAATATCAGCTCATTCTCTGGAGAGCAACGACACGAGAGCCTATCAAAACATATGCCTTAGACAATGTCACCTTCGGCACGGCAGCAGCTCCATACCTGGCAATACGAACCCTGCATCAACTAGCCATAGACACAAAACACTCACATCCTAACATAAATCAGGTACTTACTGAGGGATTTTACGGTCTGATATGCGGAGCTGACAACGAAGAAGAGGCCATCAACTTCCAAAGGGAGATTATTTCGGTATTGAACTCCGGTCGATTTCCACTTCGCAAATGGGCGAGCAATTCATCAAGGGTTCTGGAGCAAGTTCCTGAAAAGGATAGAGAAGTAAACCTTCCACTTAGTTTCGAATCATCAGATGCCATTAAGACACTAGGTATCCAATGGCATCCAACAAACGATGTCTTTAAAATCAAAATCGACTTACCAAACGCCCAAACACACACTAAGCGAACCGTCTTAGCAGACATTGCCCGCATCTTTGACCCTCTTGGCTGGATCGCACCATGTGTCCTCAAGGCAAAACTAGTTCTCCTGGAGCTCTGGCGAAATGAGGCTTCTTGGGACTCTCTTCTCTCTGAAGATCTCAAAAGGGAGTGGTTGCACTTTCGGCATGGGCTGAACAACCTCCAAGACATAGAAATTCCTCGCTGAATCGGTCATGAAAGCGCAGCAACATTAGAACTTCATGCATTCAGTGACGCTTTCGAGAAGGTCTACGCAGCCGTCATCTACGCACATGTAATACACAAGGGCAAAGAACAAGTAAGTATCACCGCCGCCAAAACCAGAGTTGCCCCCGTGAGAAAAATCTGTCTCCCGCGTTTAGAATTATGTGCTGCACATCTCTTGGCGAAGCTTTTGCATAGGATTTCCAACACAATGAAGCTTCTAACCATAGAAACGTACGCATGGTCCGACCCGACCATTTGTTTAGCTTGATCCAGAATTTAATCGGATCAAACGTCTGGCGACACGTTAAATCAAAAGAAAATCCTGCTGACATCGGATCCAGAGGGCTATCTCCGGAAGAGATTCCCAAAAGTGACATGTGGTGGCGTGGCCCCAAGTTTCTGCAGGGCTTCACTGCACAGCAACAGCCAGCAGAAATTCTCGTCGAAACCGACTTAGAAACTAAAAGACAAAAAAAGCAAAACATTTCAACGTTTTATACAAACAACCTTACAACCACACTTACCCATTTTGTTCATTTGGTCTCCCAATACACTCTGATCAATAACTCTTTCTTTCAAAGGTTTTCTAGTCTCAAAAGACTTATTCGCTATGTAGCAATATGGAGAAGGTATTTCCACAATTTACAAGCCAATAAGAAGCCTCCATTTAATACTCATCCACTCACAGCAGAAGAAGAACTAGAAACATCCCAACATCAGCTCATCAAGCTGGTTCAACAAGAATTGTTCCCAGAAGAGATCAAGGCGCTAACTGCAAGAAGCATGCTTCCAAAGGGGAGCTCAATACAAAATTTGAACCCCTTCCTCGACGCGAACAACATGTTAAGAGTAGGAGGACGACTGACAAATTCAGCATGCCCTTACAATCAACGGCATCCAATCATCCTGAAGGATACACATCATTTTACTAAGCTGCTTGTAAGCGACATACATCTTAGCATTCTTCATGGCGGTCAACAACTTATGATGGCAGAGATCCGAAACACATTTTGGATAACAAACGCCAAACGTTTAACCATACACAGATGCGTACGCTGCCACAGATTCAACGCGAAGATGCGCTCATGGGAAGCTTGCCGTTGGAACGCGTAACAATATCGAGGCCATTCACGAACACCGGAGTGGACTATGCGGGTCCAGTGGAAATTAGCTTTGGAAGGGTCGATGCAATAAGTCAACGAAAGGGTATATAGCCGTATTCGTCTGTCTATCTACGAAGGCAATCCACATCGAACTGGTAAGCGATCTCAGTTCGTCAGCCTTCATCGCAACATACCGACGATTCATAGCCAGACGGGGCACCTGTGCCAATCTATTCAGTGACTGTGGCACCAACTTTAAAGGAGCGAACAACGAACTCTTAAAGGACAGTAAATTCATCTGAGGTCGCCAACAGCCTTGCTGCTTTCAAGACTACATGGCACTTTGACCCCCCGTCATCACCACACTTTGGAGGCCTTTGGGAGGCAGGAGTAAAGTCCATAAAATTTCACCTTAAACGGACCATTGGCGTCTCCAAGCTAACTTTCGAAGAATATTACACATTACTCACCCAAATTGAAGCATGTTTGAGGTCCAAACCACTAGACGTTCTAACTCCGGGTCATTTTCTAATTGGCACATCGCATCGGACCGCACCTGAGAGAAACCTAATTGAAAAAAACGTCAACCATTTGGATAAACGGAAATATTTACAACGACTTACCCAAGACTTCTGGAAGAAATGGAGTACAACTTATCTTCAGCAGCTTCAACATCGACCAAAGTGGCTACGAATACAACAAAACATCAACGTTGGAGATATAGTCTTGGTGAAAGAAGACAACTTACCACCATCATCGTGGATGGCTCGAGTACAACAACTCCATCTGGGCGCCGATGGTCTTACGCGCGTGGTGACAATACGAACCGCAACTAAAACGTCCGATCGCGAAAATCGCGTCCGCCGTACGACTCACAACCCCCATCGAAACCGGACAACCGAAACATCCCCAAACCGACAATGACGGGCGCGTTAGACAGACAGGTCGATACGAAGGAAACAATAACAAACACCATATAAGTTTTAATTTTCACCATATTTTACTACAATCAAAACGACAAAAAAAAAAACAACAAAAAAACACAAATATAGAAATAAAAAACAAATTTCACTTAAAAACTTTGTAAATATATAATAATAAAACAGATGTGTACTATGGTTGCTATAATGTCTACTGAATAGGTTGAAGACTGGTGAGAGAATGAATATGATTTTATTGTTCTTTTAATACATCGTATGCTAAAATGGTGACATTCAATTAATACATACAAGCGGACCTCCCATCGGGTGACTTCAATTGCGATTTAAGATAAATTGTTTCTCAGCCATTTCTTAACCGATCCTTTAAGTATTTTAAAATATCTAGGTTACTGTCGAAACAGAATTTTGATTTTGGTCTCAATTTAAAAAAATTAATTGATGATAAAAATTTAAATGGAAAGTGCAAAATTTACGCACGCGCTAATTTTTGTCTTTTTTGAAAATTCTTTCTTTTCGAACGTTTTTAGCCAAAAAAAGTAAACATAATTCGTGTTTTAATAAAGAAATCACAAGTTCAAAATATTGAAGCTTTGTGTATTGTTGCTCATTCTGTTCATGCTGTTAAAGAAGGCCGTAACAGCAAAACCATATTAAATATTAGTTTTTACATTTGACTTACTATGTTATCAGATTGTCTTATACCACAATCATTAGTCTCAAATTTCAACATCTGAGGGCCGATTGATAAAAAACATTCAAAAAAGCATTTGAAATCAGACAGATTTTGAAAAACATCAATATGACTCATGACAAATCAGCGCGTTGTATCAAAAATTAATTGAAATATTTTAGCGCCAAAATGTGTTAATTTCATTTTTTTTCTTTTCGGTAAATTGAGATCAACTCTACCTTTAAGTTTTACCTCGCTTCGCTCAAACACATGCTGCAGCGAAGCGGTACGACATGCTACTGCAGCCTCCTTATATTAGTACTTTTAGATAATCTACTACTATAACATCTACCTTTGTTTATCCGATGAATTTAACTCATAAATAAAAAAAATATATATTTTAACTCAAGTCAACTCATTTCAGAATTCAATAGAAACATAGAAGTATAATAAAACATAAGAAAAAAAACTAAGATGTAAAAATTATAAAGTCCCTGTTATGTATAAGAGAGTCGCTCTGGTGGATTCTTTGGCCGGGATGATCTCCTAATATGTATTCTCGTTGAGCTTGAAGTATCTGCACCTTTTTTAGTACTATTTGCCTAATTTTCTGTACTCGATTTTATCTCCGACATTGGTGTTGGGGTGTGTGTATAAGGTGTAAGTATATTTTTGATGTTGATACTATGGCTCTTCGGTCTCGCAGGTACCGTTTACTGTCGGTTCCTACTATCGCAGATCTATTAGAAGGAGTTTCGTTTATCTTACCTCTTGCCCATTGTCTATCACTAGGAGAGGGATGAATGTCTACCATAACGTCTTTACCCAATTCGAGTTTCGGTAACCTACGGCTTCTTTTGTCATGGTAATATTTCGTAATCTGTCGTTGTCTTATTATCTTCTTTTTGACATTACTCGTATTTTGTTCTTCCGACTTTAGTTTGGAGATAATAGTTCGTATTGCACATCGGGTTCTTCTTGAAAAAATGCGTTGAACTGGACTTGACCCAATGTGATTGGCGGTGTTTCTCCATTCCAGTAACATTTTCCAAAAGCATTCCTTGGATTTATTCGCACGCTTTAGAAAAGTCTTTGTTATTTTTACGGCTGATTCCACTTTTCCATTAGCCTGTTGGTGATGTGGTGCACTTTTTGTGTGTATAAATTCCCATTCTTTAGAAAATCGATGAATTTTTTTATTTACAAAACATGTTCCTCCATCGATAGTTACAACTTGAGGGCAACCATGTCGACTATTTTTTGTTTCATTTACTTCAAAGAAATCTGAATAATAATTGTTGTGACCAACAGTCTCATATAACAAAATTCCTCATGGATCCAAAATAATATAACGCAGCGCTATAGCGTCACACGCAATTGTAACCGAGTAAACAACGGCTTCAAATGACACTCGCGCAGTATACCTATCGAGTAAACAACGGCTTCAAATGACACTCGCGCAGTACACCTGTCGAGTAAAGAACAGCTTCATATGACATACACGCAACAATTTTTCCCACAATCATTTCTGAAACTTAGCATAATTTAGTACGAAAGTAAAGAGTTGTTCATCACCTACACTATAGAGTTGTCATCTTTCGAGCAGCACAATAATTCTATTTCTATTTCCTTCTTGATTATATTCGCATATGTCCATGCCAATATTTTGAAATGGATATTCCGGTTTTTTCGGCGTCTATTAAGGTAATTTTCTATGTATAATGGTATATGACTGGATAAACATACCTGACAAGTTCCACAAATGTCTTTTATTTGTTGACAATAACGAGGCCGAAAAACTGCATCTCTGGCTTTTCGAAGACAGTTTTCGACACTTTGATGACCCGAGTGTATCCTTCTGAGTATCTAGCTTTGAAGTGCTTTAGGAATAACAACTTTATTCTTTTTTAAAATAATACCGTCATGGACCGTTAGTTCATCGCGAAAATGCCAATATGGCCGTAACACTTTTAAGATGTTATCTTATCTAGTGGCTGCTCGAATCTTTTTTATCCGATCTTCCCTTATTGGTGTGTCTGCCATCACATTTGCATCTGCTATATCCTTCAGCAGAAATTCAACAGTCTTGTTACTCTAGACTTCTTGCTCCATTGTTTGTTATTGTTTTCCTTGATGGCTCGCGATAAGGTGTCTCCCATATACATTTCTTTTCCTATTTTGTATATAACTTTAATATCATATCTATGCAGGGTAAGCCTCATGCGCTGCAGACATTTTGGAGAAGAAAGCCAAGGACGTTTGAAAATTGTTTGAAGGGGCATATGACCTGACATTACGACTTTATTTCGCTTTCCTGACAAATATTGATCAAAACGTGTGCAAGCAAAAACAATCGCAAGACACTCCTTTTCTATATGTGCATATTTTTGTTCAGTTTTTGTTAGTGTTTGGGATGCATATGCCACTGGGTGACCTTCTTGTGCAAGTACAGCACCAAGCCCAAAACTACTGGCGTCACACTGGATAGTCAATGGTTTCCTTACATCATAATATCGTAAGACTGGAACTTGAGTTATCATTCGTTTTAACTGTTGAAACGCTTTTTCTTGATCCCCTTACCAGTACATCTCAGCTTCCGGTCCGATATTCTTCGTAGAGGTTCAGCTATAGTCGACAAATTGGGAAGAAAACTAGACAAATAGGTACACAGTCCAACAAACCGTTGTGTGTTTTGAACTTTTTGAAGTTAAGGAAGTTCTTTTACTTCTTTCAATTTCTGTTCATCCGCTTTCAATCCATTTTCAGTCAGTAAATGTCCGAAGAAAGTAACCTCATTTATACCAATTCTATTCTTTTTTGAATTTGACTTTAAATTGAGCTGCCTTAATCTTTTCAGAAGACTCTCTAGGTTCCTATTATGGTCTTCTCTGGCCAACTCTTTCGTAGATCCCCAGCCGTACACTAAAATATGATCGGCGATGACCTCAACACCTTTCAATCCATTTACTATCTCATGGACCTTTCTTTGCTAGATCATACGATTCCACACATATCGTCCGAATGGTGTCCAAAATTCTGTCAGATGTCTACTGGTTTTATCGAGAACTAATGCCAGAATCCATTTTTAGCATCCAGGGTTGAAAATATCTTCGCTTGTGACAGACTGGTAAGTATTTCATCTATCGTTGGAATTTGGTAGTTCTCTCTTTTAAGAGCTTTATTAAAATGCATTGGATCTAGGCAGATACGGAGCTTGTTATTTCGTTTCACAATAATTAAATTGCTGATCCATGGGGTGTGGTGATTTACTTTACTGATTACACCTTTACTTTCCAGTTCAATTAGCTTCTGCTTAAGTTGCTCCCTGAATAGAACCGGAATTCGTCTAGGTTGTTGTTGGATGGGAATCGCTGATGCATTTATTTCTAATTTCAAGTATTCTTTAAGGGTCGCCTCCAAACACATCTTTGTATTTCCTTAAAATAACATCTGTACAATCTGGACAATCATCTTTTGATTTACCTGCAGTATGCGAAGACCTTGCAACGATTTAGCTCCAATAATTGGGTGTTAAGTATCACCTACTACATGTTGTTAACATCCTGGAAGTGGCTTGATAAGAGCATTCAATGTTGGTAAAACCCAAAAGCGTTATAATTTGGCCGCCAAAGGAGCATAATTTAACTTCAGATTTGCTTAAATGATTGAAATCACCTCCAATATTTTTGAAACTGTCTATGCGGATAATATAACACGACGCACCAGTATCCGCAATGCACTTCAATATTTGAATTCCAGCGTTAAATTTAAAATAAACATCTTTCATCCAAATTTCACCTTGAGTAGCAAACGGTTTATCTTATACTTGCTTCTACATACTTTCGCAAAGTGACCTATCCTGCTGCATTTCGCACATTGCTTCCTGTATGCTGGGCAACTCCTTTTTTCGTGTTTGTTGCCGCAGAACATACATTGAGTAAGTCTTTCTGTTGCGTTTGCATGAGTGGATCCATTCCTGTTTGTAATATTCGACCTGTACTGTTTTTTTTTTTGACAAGTTAACTTGTTTGTCTCGCTTATGATGTCTGCTCCTTCTACGTTGTTGCCAGTTAGATCGCGCATTCTAATTCTGGTTTGTTCCACAGCTCTACAGATATCAACGGCTTTATCCAGATCTAAATCTTTTTCCATTAAAAGCGTTCTTCGTGCATCGTTGTCGATTATTCCTGGAATCGCAGATATAAGCTTCTAATTAGATCCCGTAGCCTTCCTACATAAGCCTCAATGGTCTCTCCTTCTTCTTGTCTCGTAGTGTTGATATCGTTATCGTATCGTTCATATTTTTATTGGCTTTCTTTGTAGTAATTTCCTAGGGAATCTAATACACCTTTCACTGTATGACTGAAGCGGACAGTCATTTTAATTATTTTAAGTTGCAAGAGAACTCAATAGCAATCTTTTCTCAGACATTCTTTTAAAATGCCCAGACGAACTGTTTCCGTCTTATTGAATAACTCCGCTGTGATCTCATAATTTTCCCACTGGCTTCCAAATATTTTCCAATTTTTTCTTTGTTTTTTTTTTTTTTTTTTTGTTTAATATTCAACATGACACCATGTTATTATAATGTCTATTGAATAGGTCGAAGACTGGTGAGAGAATATGATTTTATTATTCTTTTCGTACATCGTATGCAAAGATGGTGACATTCAATTAGTACATATTATATTAGTACTTTTAGATAATCTACTACTATAACAATGGTTACGTTTTATCGCTCTGTTCTGAAATAAATATTTATGTACATACGTATGTATATACATTTTATTGAGAAATGCTTAAAGTATGTATAAAAAAAAGCCCAAGAATTTATTTCTCATCTAAAATGATAATTGTCGTTTGTCCCCTGGCGAATATTTTTATTACTTTGTACAATAAGTTAATAAAATCATCACAAACATTTAGAGTAAGTGCGGTAAATGTGGCCTACGTGGATAATATGGCCTACCACTGTATTTCTCAAAACAAAACCCACAGCGAAAAAAAAAATCATTACGAACACGTGCAAACTGGTTTAGCCTCAGTCTTTCGTGGTGAGTATGGCGCGACGGTCGTGGAATTTATACGGGGTATTTTTTAATTTCGTTGCAATTTTTCGGTAAGTTTCCTTAAATTTCGGTAAATTGTTTACTGTTTTCTAAAATTAAATTCTGTTATGTATTTTCTTAATTTGTGTGATATCATATTTTTAAAAAAAAGTTTATGAAGTGTGTTGAAAATTAAAATGAGCGAAAAAATCACTGTGTGTTTTATATGGCCTAGTATTGGTAATATGGCCCAGTATGCCATATTTGACACGTTTTCTTGATTGAAACTTAATTGTCTAAAACCACGGAAGACTTGACGGAAAGAGGATATGATTGAAGCCATATTGGCAATTAAAAACAATAAAATGGGATATTTGAAGGCGTCCAAGACATTTAATGTTCCGTAGACGACATTGAGGCGATTGATAGCAAAAAAAACAAGAGCCATTGGAAGGTCGTTAGCTTTCCAGCTAGCCCAGAAAAACGGAATTCCAAATCCATTTTCAATGGTCAAAGAAGTTACTGGCTTCGATTTTTCCTTCGACGACATTCATCGTTGTCGTTCCGTCAGCCAACTGGAACTTCTTTAGCGCGCGCTTCCGGATTTTCGAAGGAAAATCTCGCCTTTTTCTTCGACAGCCTGGGAACCTCGTGAACAGGTTCCATTTTGCTCCAAGTAAAATATTTAACGTGAATGAAACGGGCATTTCTGTTGTCCCATGGAAAATGCCTAAAGTAATCGCCTTAAATAGTCGAAAAAAAGTCTGCTGAAAGAGGATCTCTAATAACCGCAATATTGTGCATGAGTGCAGCAGGTTTCTTTCTTCCTAACATGTTCATCTTTCCGAGGAAGAGAGAAAACCCACCGTTGATGAAAGGTGCGCCACCAGGCTCGATATATGCAAATCATTCATCCGGTTGGGTGCAAACCAACTTGTTTACAAAATGGTTCAAACATTTTATGGACTCTGTCAAGCCAGCCTTATCATTGCCAGTGCTACTTATAATGGATGGGCATGCAAGCCACACCAGAAACATAGAGCTTGTGGTCCTTGCAAAAAAAATCAACCATAAGATACAGCCGACGGATAAGACTTTTATGGAAACCTCAAAAAAGTACTTGACCGAGGAAATTCGTCGATGGGTCGTCAACGACAATAGAGCCTTATCACACTTCGATATAATTGAGCTTGGAGAGAACTGGAGAGATCGCTGTTAAAGGTTTTTCATCGACTGGGATATGGCCATTTGACAAAAATATGTTATGACCTCTATTTTTTTAGCAGCATATTCTTATGATGCAACGTTGATGCAACAAAATTTCAATCCAACGTGGAAAAACTTGCGCCTATAATCTATGTTCCATAGAGGGGGAGATGTAAATGGAGCCGGATCAACCATTAAGTTCAATTGGAATAAGATGCATTTCAGAATTACAGGCCTCTTCCTCAAATCCATCAACTACCTTTGTAACGCCTCATGAAATTCGCCCTATTCCTATAAGGGTTAAAAAAACTTCGAATTGTGGACGGAAACGAGTAAAATCGGAGATCATTTCCTCGTCGCGTTTTAAAACTTCTCTGGGAGAATCAATTAATACGAAGGATAAGAGGAAAAGGAAACTGGGACTTAAGAAGGAAAAGAAGAAGGTACACACAAACCTTAATTCAATAATTTTAATGCCATCTAAATTTTAATTTCAGAAGGTTGTTAAGAATCTTATGTTGGGACTGCAGAGCACTGAACGAGTAAGTAAGAAGTACTCGGAGAAATAATTGCCGAGTATAGCACCAAACGATGCGATTACGTACTCGGCATCGTTTCCGAATGCATCGCCGATTCCTTTTCCGTAATGATTATGAGTAATAATCGTTAGAACTGCATCGTAGCATCGCGCATCGTAGCGAGTAGGTATCGTGAATCGTGAACAGTAGAGTTTTTGATACCCGCATACCCGGGTAACTGCGAACAGAGTGCTAGAGGAGAGGAGAAGTAATCTGAAGGGGGAGAATGTAGATGCTATACTGTTTTTACATTCTGCAGGAAAGGATTAATAAAACAAATATGTATACATAGGTCGAAGTATTTCTTTCTTATGTTTTATATATGGAGGAACTTTTTTTATCTTTTTTCAAAACTGTGTTACTTTCTTTTTACTAAAATTACATATGTACATATTACTTACTATTATTAACTTTTACTTCTTATTATTACTTGCTATTACATTTTATTATTTTTATCTTTATTTATTTGTGGTTAAAAAAGTGAACTTTCTGTTTTAAATTTGTCTAATGTCACATTTCTCACCCGTTCTATAAATCCCTCATATAATGTTAGCCATTTTACCAGCATAATCTTTTTTCCATAATCATTTCGCTGATACCGATGCCTAACGATGCAGAATGCGTAAATACTCGCCGATACCGATGCGAACCGAATACAGTAATGTATCGCCGATGCCGATGCGAAACGATACGAATACTTCTAGGCTGGGCGATGCCGAGTACGCGCAGATATTCGTTTCACGTCGGACAGTATTTGTATTCGTAATCGTACGATGCTGTATGCACTCGTGCAGTGCTCTATGGGAGGTGAACAGATACCGAATAAAAGAAACGCGTTCGCACAGAACAGTCTTCTTCATTAGAAAGTCAGGAAAGCAATTTCATTCCAGACGATGATTCCGACCCTAGCCCCGACAGAAGTCATTAGGCAGATGCTAAATGCATCTATTGCTCGGGCTTATTCTCCGAAGATAAGACAGGCAAATCTTGGGTACAATGTGTTCTGTGTAGAATGTGGGCATATGAAGACTGTTCGGGCAACGAAAAAGAATATTTTTTATGTGAATTTTGCTGTAATTAAAGTTAAAGTTCTTCAGAAAAACATTGTGTTAAATATGGCCCACCCTGGACCTTTAAGTTTTTGTTATTGTTTTTTTTATTATAGTTTCTGAAGACTGAAATAAAAATGATTTGTAAAACTGCTTAAGAAAAAAATAAACCATTAGAATTACATAGATGATATGTATGGTTTTATTTTAAAAAATATTAAGGGTAGGCCATATTTGCCGCACTTACTCTAATGCTGATAATGGGCCGCCTTCACTGCTATCCAGCATGAAGTACCGCCGCAATTCTCGCAAATACTGCCTCGCCTCTCGAGTGGTAACTCGAATTGGAACAGGTTCATCAATCTCCACATCATTTTCGGGATCTTCTTCGTTATTTTTTTGTGCATTTTCTTCAATAATAGCATCCTCATATTCGTGGTAGCATTGCAGGTCACAAAGGTGGATAAAAACTCTTCATCCACTGTATATAAATAATTACATTGTACATAAATAATTATGAAGCCTTGGAATAAACGTGAACTATTAATGTCATGTGTCGACGTCAATGTTTTTGTAAAAACCGATGAAAATGAGTATCGACTTGTCATGAAATTTTTGCTATTGAAAGGCAATACGCCACCGCAAATCAAAGACGAGTTGAACTCTGTGTATGGGGGCTCTGCACCATTATTTACCTCCTCGAAATTTTGGGCAGCTGAATTTGAAGGTGGCCGTGAAAGTTTGGGAAGCAATGAACGTTCGGGACGTCCAAAAACTGCAATAACTGACGAATAACATCGCTAAAGTCCACTAAATGATCCAAATGATGCTAAGCTGGTCAAAACAGCGGACTGCAAAAGGGTATCGGCTCCAAAAAAAGCAAAAATTGTTTATTCGGCTGGGAAAGTGATGGCGACTATTTTTTGAGATAGTCACGGAGTTATTTTAATTGACTATCTTCAGGAGCATACTACGGATCATTACTTGACCAACTGAAGGCAGAAATTGCGAAAAAATGGCCACATTTGCGAATAAGAAAATCCTGTTTCACCAAGACAACGTGCCGTCTGACACCTCAGCGGTTGCCATAGCGAAGATCCACGAATTATGGTTTGAACTGCTTGACCATTCGCCTTACTCGCCAGATCTAGCCCCAAGCGACTTCTTTTTGTTCTCTAATCTGAAAATTGCGCTCGCAGGACAAAGTTTTTCGTCAAATCAGAAGGCAATCACCTACGTGAACAGTTATTTTGCAGAGCATAGAGAGATGGAAGCCTCGCTGGGAGAAGTGTGTAGCGTTACAACGAGACTACGTAGGAAAATAAAAATAAACTTTAAGAAAAAATGTCCTGTATCTTTGTTAGGTCGGAAACTTTTCAGACCACCCAGCACATTTTACGATGAACGAGTGTTTATGCGTACTTGTATTAAATGAACCTCGAGCTTGTACGAAGTCGCCTACTATTTTTAACAACCAAGACCAAGACCAGTGGCCATCACCATTCCGACCGATGGGACAGTCTTCGCCTTCTTCGGAGCATGTTTGCCGGGTGAAGTCCACTGTTCCTTGGTTTCTGGTGTGTACCAGTGGATCCATGTTTCGTCGACTGTCACGAAACGACGCAGAAACTCCTTCGGATTAAGCTTGAACGGCGTCAAACACTGCTCTGAAGTCGTCTCACGGTTGCGATTGTTGTCCGGAGTGAGCAAACGCGGCACCCATCGCGCCGCCAGCTTCCTCATGTCCAAAATTTCATGCAGGCTATGACCCACGCGATCTTTTGAAATGCCTACTGTCTCAACTATCTCGCGCACCGTCACGTTATCCTCCGTGGTAGCCGTTTCCGGGGCACCTATACGTGGCTCATCAAAAACCGACGTGCAACCACGTTGAAACTCGTTAAACCAATTTTTGATGATCGCCATCGAAGGAAAAGAGTCACCGTACACAGCATCCAAACGCTCTTTGATTTCCCTGCGCGATTTCCCTTCCAAAAACAAGAATCGAATCACCGACCGATATTGCTCTTTTTCCATTTTTCTAAATGGCGGTGAGGCTAAGTACTTATCGGACCACCCTCGTATATTTAAGCAATAGGAATATAACAGATATCAGTTAATTTTTTGTTAATGCAAAACGGTTGCCTAAGACGCAAAATTGAATTTAGCAGATTAAATTACCATAAATTACCTTCGATGTTGGAGCTCCCTCCACAAATAAATCATCTCGTTAATTCACACGAATAAATAACTGTCTGAGGCGGAGAAGCTCCACTTTTTGAAGTTCACTTTGGGAGGAGTTTCTGAACGTCTTCTACCACACCTAGCAAATGATAATGAAAATTATACACCGGCGCGGCGTAGGAAATTCTTATATCACGCTATGACCATAAACGCGGTCTGGTCAATTACCAGTTTAGAACATTTTACGTGCAGGATACTATTCTTCACTGCAAGATTCTTAAAGGGATTGCTAGACGCTTAAGCAGAATGTTGATCCGCCCTTAAGAATCCTAACATTCCCGTAGAACACTGGGATCCCATGTTGATATTCATCCCGATTAAGTGACTCCCTACAACACAACAATTGTGGGAGGGAAGGTAAGGTTTCATTTCATTTCATTTATTTATTAAATATCTGGGATGTACCATAATATTAATATCTTCTAGATGCAACATTTAAAACATCAAATATATATACAATAACTATAAACTATACATAATAGGATTGCGTAATTAATTAGGAAGTAGTGGTTATAAGGAAAAAAGGAGGGCTTAAGATAGATTTATTAATGAAGCGAAGTGAGAGAAGACTGCGCTTTTAAAGTTGGCACGGTTAGAAATGAATTTGAATTGCGATGGTAATGAATGACTGAAAATAAACGGAATGAATTAAATTTTTCTTACAGAGCGATTAAACGAGAACTTGTTAAATAAATAGGAGACGCATTTATTTTAAATCATTTTATGTAAAAGAATACAGTTTCTTGAGCGGTGTGTGTCCTAATAGCTTTTTCGAATGTAAAAAAATATGGTCTTATTTTCGGAGACCGTATATGTACATATTGCACCGCATCGCACCGTTTAAGCTGAGAGGGTGAGTCAAGTGGATATGATATATTCTAAAGTCTGATTGTTTACCGGGTAGAGCAAGTTGTTACAAGTAACATGGCTTAGTATTTGCTTTTCTAAGGCTTTTCGTTCATTTGCGTTCATTATTGTTTCTTGCTTTCGAAAGAACGCAGATCGGAAAGGAATGGGGCATTTTTTTGGTTTAAAATAGTGAAAGTTATAAGCATTCAGCAAAATACATCTGTAGCAATATCCCTATGGTGCCATTGCTTGAGTCGATAACGTTCCATCTGAAGCCAAATCAAAGACGCTAGTTTAGTTGCAAAGTGAGCAACAAGGGACTTTCTCACTCCGGACGTACAATTGATTTTCAAAAATGGACAACACTTCACGCAAGAGCATCGAACAGAAACTGAAAATTATTTATCAATCAGACGCTTAATTAAAAACGGTTAAATTTAAAATGAAAGGGAGTATAATAGTGTATAATATAGGGAGTATAAATATAACTACGCGGTAATGAATCCAGTAGGAACATTTATCACTGACAGAGCCGTACAGTGTTTAA
Organism: Merodon equestris; assembly: GCA_958301585.1. Classification (NCBI taxonomy): domain Eukaryota; kingdom Metazoa; phylum Arthropoda; class Insecta; order Diptera; family Syrphidae; genus Merodon; species Merodon equestris. The sequence goes on from OY284413.1 coordinate 94,984,819, forward strand.
GCCTAAAAAGCGAATGCACATCTGTCGGGGCATCAGGACTCGAAAAATCAGCAATGGTGCATTTCACAAGTACGTTAACTTTACGCTTGGGTTTTTATATTCAAACTATGAGACCAATACCGAGCTTTAGTCTTAAGCACCTACCGACTGAGGAACTGAAACCCAAGCAATGGGGCTATGTCTGCGGCTTATCTCTGGTTGATCCAATTTATTATCAACCGGTTAAGGGGGATCTTTCATTTGAGTATGATATCTATGTCTCCTGAATCCTTCCGCAACAATGAATATCTTGCACCGATTGCTCAAAACACTTTATTTGAATGGATTTGGATGGGCAAAGTACAGCAATCACGTCGAACTGCGGAAGTGCTCATCAGAATCAAAAAAATAAAACATATGAACAGTTGTTTAGCACAACAATGAAATGTTTAGATATAGACCGTAAGAAGAATGATGAATGAGTACATAGAACTTGGACACATGAATGAACTTGATGCCATTCAGGCGGAGGCACTCAAAACTTCATAACCTACTTCGTGCCATACGATGCCGTTTTCAAGGAATGATCTTTGATGCCGCGACGTAAACATCGGACGGAACTTCTAAAATCAGCATTTGATGAAAAGACCTAAGACGAGAGCAGATGTTATTGATGTCATTCTAGAATGGAGACAACATGCAGTGTACTGTGTAGTACAGTGAAACGCACTCTTTGAGTTGCAAATTTAGACTCACTTTATTTCTAATTTTTGAAAGAGTAAAATGTAATAATATAAGTATACATTAAATATGGATGTATTGCATGTATGTAGAGTACGTACATACAATACATCTCCTTCCTCAAGATTATAGCGTTAGTAAGAATACGAAAATAATATAAATTTGAATTCATTGATGATATTATAGATAGAGATAATAAAAATTCAATTAAGATTTTTACAATTTCATTCGGATGCATATCTGTCTGGAAACTTTACAAGTCGACCAGATCTTGTTTTTGTCACATATCGCTCGGAAATGTCTTGGGATTTGGTTCTAGAAGTGCTATTTCTGGATAACGAGAGAAATAATCACTTATTAGTAAATAATTTTGTGAAAAACAGATCTGCGCCCATTATTTGCCAAGGCCGTTCTGCTAATTAATTTTTCGTATCTTCGAATCACTTGCTGGATGCAAATCGAGCACTTTTGTATATAATTTTCGATGTCTTTAGTGTATCCCGGCCACCAAACAGATTGCCTGGCCCTAGCCTTACACTTCCCAATGCCTAAGTGACCAGCATGTATTTTTTCTGAAATGTCCACTCGTAATGAAAGTGGTATGACTAGCTGGCTACCATGCATGAGGAGATTGTTATTAACTGAAAGGTTGTAACGTTCATTATAATACTGTCTAAGTTCTGGGCTTACTTCGTATCGATCTGGCCATCCTTTTAAGCAGTATCCAATTACTGAAGTTAGTGTTTTGTCTTTGAAATGGGCATCGACTATTGTATGTAGTTTTGGTTGGGAAGCTGGGAGTCCTGAAACAATGTGATTAATGAGCTTTTTCTTTGGCTAAATCATTATTTTCGTCTTCTTCGTCTTATTTCGTCTCTTTCGGGGTTTCGCGAGTCATCCAAATGTTTAGTTGAAAAGATAGACACTAAAGGCTTATGGTTCGTTTCAATACTAAATGTTATTCCGGTTAGTAGGTCCGGACATTTTTCTCGCCCAAGTAAGAGCGAGGGTCTACTTTTCAATTTTGGCGTATCCTTTTTCAGTTTCTGAAAGTGTCCTTGATGCGTACGCACTGAAAGTTTATGTTGCTGCGAAGAAGTTCGTTCAACGGTTTACAACGATAGGATAAATAGGGAATAAACTTGCCCAAGAAGTTTACCATTCCCAGAAACCTTTTTATCTCAGTAATGTTGGTTTCCTTGGAATAATTTTCAATCGCCTTCACTTTTGATGCGCAAGGGTGGATGACATATTGATCTATTTAATATCCCAGGAATTTTAGTGTTGTGATGCCTATTTTGCATTTTTCTTTGTTCAATGTGACACCATTTGTGTACAAAGTTTTGCAAACTTGTCGAAGCGTATAGTCGTGTTCTTCTATAGGTACAGTAAGTGCGAAAATTAAAATATCGTCTGACACGCTACATTCGATATCCCTTTCAATATCTTTTGCATACATTTTTAGAATATTTCTAGTGCTGAGGAAATCCCGAAAGGTAACCAAATGAAGCAATGTCTACCAACGTAGGTTAGGAATGTTGTAAGTTTTTGTGAATTAGATTTAAGTTTTACTTGCCAGAATCCTAAGTTACTATCCAGTTTTGAAAAAAATCTTCGCTCCCGAAATTTGGGCCAAAGTATGGTCGGCAATCGGCATTGGATGGATCTCTCTTTCAACAGCTAAATTCAATTTTGTTAAGTCCACGCAAAGCCAAATATCACCACTTGAACACCTATTTGTGGGCTCGTCAACTTGTCTTATAACCCACTGTGCTGCCATTTCATCCACTTTTTCCTTCAATTTATCCTTCAGTGCTATTGGGACTCTTCTGGCTTAAACAATTTGGTTGCGCTGGACACAATTTTTTTTTTTTATTTCATATTCAAAGTTTTTTATCAGACCAAGTCCTTTGAATATCGCCGGGAATTCTTCTTCTACTCGAATTGTTGATCTTAAAAGTCCACTTTCAAATGAAACATTACCCAAAATAGCCTTTGTGATCAGATTTAATCTCTCACTATTATTAGGACTAAGTAGTGTCATTTTCAGTTTGTTTATAACGTAAACAAAAGTTTCTACACTTAGGGAACTGCTCTGAATTTTAACACTAAACATGCCTCTAACATTCAATTTCACACCATCGGGACCACATATCACTTTGTTAGGAGATTAGAATTTAGTTTCATGAAATATTTTTTAATAAATTTCTTCCGACATAACATCAACTAGCGAGCCCGTGCCGATTATGAACGTTACACTTTTGTTATTTACTAAAACGCTAACTGTCCAAGGTGAAGTACCTAGTGACGTTGTTTATTGTAAACATTCCCGAAAATTCTTCGCTATTAGAGGAAGCGGTTTCTTCATAGCTTGGTAGCTGGTAGCTTGAAGTTGGTTATACATATTACGTCGTATGCTGTTGCTTGTTAAACACGCATTAACAAAGAGATTCAGTTTGCCACATTTGTTGCATTTTTTTCCCTTTGATTTTGCAATTTGCAAATTGATTGCTTATGTTTATGTTATTCGACCCACACCACATACATTTTTTTTGGTTGTTGGATGTTGGTTGTTGTATTATTCTGATAGTTCTCTGTTGACTTTGTGTTTGTAGGTATGTGGTAGTAGCTGTTGTAGTAGATAAATTAGGTAACAAAGAGGTCGTTAATTCTGATTACTGTTTTCGTACAGCATGATGTTGCCTCACTTCTTAAATCGCCTTGTCTAGCTTTAAGTCACTTTCTAACTGTAGTTTTCCGAAAGCCTACGGTCACGGATACCAACAATAATTCGGTCACGTGTCATCTTATCTCTAAGGCTACTATAGCAACAGTTTTTTGATAGCAAGTATAGATTGGTTATAAAATTTTCTACCAATTCACCATCAAGCTGACTACGCAAGTTGTATTTGGCTCGTTCGCAAATTACATTGGTCTTGGTCACAAAATGCTTCACAAATGCGTTTATTACTTTATAGTAACATTTCTTTCCCTCGTTTGTTATAGTGAAAGACTTATCAGCTTGATCCCCCATTAGATGGACAAGTGTGTTGACCTGCTGCTCCTCAGAGCTTTTATTTAATTTCGACGCTGTACGAAACCCTTCAAAGCGCCTTCGCCATTTGGGCCATTCAATTGGATAAGAAAAGGTGAACGAGTCTGGTGATTTAACTATAAAGTCGCTACTGCCTTAAGAAGATCGCATGGTATTATATCTATTCTTTTTTCTCTTTCTAGGTCGAAATTCGAAATTGTTAAAAAGGTATATTATAAACTTTTAAACGAAAAAAAAAACCGGGCTGCCACCATGCAGTCTACTGTGTAGTACAGTGAAACGCGCTCTTTGAGTTACAAATGTAGACTCACTTTATTCCTAATTTTTGAAAGAGTCAAATGTAATAATATAAGTATAAATTAAATATGGATGTATTGCATGTATGTAGAGTACGTACATACAATACCCAACAGAAATTTACCTTCACCGCAGATATAAAAAATGTATTGGCAGATTCCAGCTGATTTCGAAGATTGCTATTAATAGCTCATATTCTGGTGTGATGGTGAACCGGAGCCCATCAAAATGTATCGTATTCGGGTTAACCCGAATTGTCCCAGAACTTTTTTTTAATGTTTTTTTTAATTTTATTGTATGGAGGGTACAAATTGAACATATATTCAGAGAATATACTAATTTAATATCGATCAGTTGTGCATTTTAGTAGTTAGAGGGTGTTGCCATATGGCAACACGGGGACGTAGTCCACGTTTCAATAGAAAACTAATAGCGAATTAAAAAAAATTTTTGTGATTTAAATTAATGATTTTTTGTGTGATATGAAATAAAACACTTTACGCAAAGACCAACGTCGCATGTTACGCAGCTTGTGCGACCAATTGTCTTGCAAATGTCACCAGCGCAACGTCGTTTCTTTTCTATAGGCATGACGTAGTGACCCATCCCATCATAACGTAAAGTTGTTTCCGAAGAATTATCATCTTCTTTTCGCCTAGGGTTTACAGAAGGTCCTGGCCGTTGTGGCTTCTCCCCAAAATGTTTGCAGTAATATGCAGCTACTTGCCTTCTGAATTCTATTTGTGATACATTTTAATTCCCCAAGCGGTGTAGTTGCCGTGCATTCTGCATACACACATCAATCAACCACGTAAAAATTCTATACATATTTTGGTCCAAACGATCAACTCCACACATATATTTATTATAATTGGTAATGGCATACGGACGGGGAATGAGCACTTTAACTTGTTTTTTCCTACAGTAGTTGTTTTTCCCGCAAAGTCGTCATTGGATCTTGGCCGAAAACAGTCGACGCTACACTCACTATACTGTTGTCAACCCATTTTATAAGACGAATTCCATTTTTCTCTATTATTGCCGATTCACAGTAGCCACGTTTCTTCTTCTCAAAATCTTTATTTATTGAAAGAGGACAGTTACTCGGAATGCGGTTCTGACGAATGGTCCAAGTACCATTGTATCCGCGTGATTTTAAATACTCCAGCATTGGGCTCCCAGTAAAGAGATTATCAAAATAAAAAGAAAATGGCAGGGACTGAATGTCTTCCAAAAAATTATCAATCATAATAATTAAAGGTGCAGCACGTTTTCCAAACTTATTTTGGTATTCGGAGACCGATCGAGGATTTTTTCCTTGATATATCTCAAAGTTTATCAAATACCCTGATGGAGTACACAGTGACCATACCTTATAGCCAAACCGCAGCGGCTTTCCCCTTATAAATTGTTTACAGCCATGCCTTCCAAAGTAACCTATCATACTTTCATCATATGACAAGTTTTGTTCTGGATGAAAGTGCTGCAGCATCTTGGACTTCAAACGGTCTGTTAATGGTCTTAGTTTCCACATTTTATCGGGATTTGGATTTTCTTTTGACCCGGAGCACACGTTGTCTTCAAAATGTATGTACTGTACAATTTCGTTAAATCCATTTTTTCGCATGGATTCGATTCGATTTCGTTATAGCCACTGACCAATAGGATACCAATAAATGTACGAAGCTCAGCAATAGTAAATTTTGGATTATTTTTTTACCAAAAGCAGCATATTTAGCCGATTCATCAATAATATGTCGCAACAATTCATCGTCAAAAATTTTTTCGAATTGTTCATGTGGTCTTAAATTTCGACAATCTTCAAAATTAGGTTCAGGAAATATGGGAATCGTGGCGCTCGATTTGTCAGTGACGTTCCATGAAAAGTCTGAGTTATTCGCTACTTTTTTGCGTTTTGAAACATTGGTGTATTTTGCTTTAGTGTATTGTCGTTTCTTGGGTGCCTTACTTGTTGTTGTGGGGGAATCAAACTCATCAAGCTCATTTTCAAATAAGTCGTCAGATATGTTTTCAGATGTACTGTCTAACATATTTTGCAATTTATCATCCAATTCCGAACTCTCGTCATCATTCTTTCCGCCACCAAGGCTTTTAACACGTCTACCAGTTTTAAACACAATTTCACAACCGGCTTTCAACTGCCCAGGGCAAACGTCATCAGGATTACCTGCCAACTTGTCCTCTGCATCGTTTTCTCTGCTTAGGTAACCTTCATTTTCCGGAGGTTCAATGTAAATAGCATGAACGTTGTCACCCTCGTCGAATTCTTCAAGACAGTCAAGTAACGTTATTTTCCTAGAACGCACAAAAGTTATTATAAAAAAACTGCATATATACTTCGCATTATAACTATATATACGCAAAATTCGTGACAAAATAATTAGCAATATCTATCCACAGAAAGTCCCCATGTGTCCATATGGCAGCCCAGACAAAAAATACAAGAAAAAAAATATATACAAATATTTGTTTGGTATAACGAATAAACACAATTCATTTCGAAAACTAGGATTTAACAATTTACAAAATAATACTTCTCAACGTAAACTGAACATGCACAAACCAACGCACTTACTTCTTCATGTGCTCCAGTTCAGAATTTTTTTCACAATTTTATATTTTACTCAAGTTTGAGATCGTGTACTGCCCACACCAAATGCACAACAAATCTTCGAAATATAATACAAAAAATAAAACGTTAGAAAACGCTTCCGTTCTTTTCAAAAGCATGTGCGGCTGGTGTTGCCATATGGCAACACGGGAACAATTCGGGTCACATTGACTGCCAAGCCAAATTTAAGAAAATTTCATAGGGTGTCAACATAAAAAATGTCGTTAATTATACTTTTGATCAAATAAAACTACAAAATATCGATATAAAATACATTTGTACTATAACCTGGACCTCCAGGACGAAATTAGTCCTGGCTATCTAAAATGATAGCCAAGACACCTCATGCAAAAGTAGTGAAAAATACTGCACTATCTTTTCATAAGGTGCCATGGTTATCAATTATGATAGCCACACTTTCTGCTTTTATTTCTTTTTTTATTTGTTATTTATGCTGTTGAATAAATACAATTACAATAAACTATTATCTGCCATCGGTTTTCTTAAAGATATACCACACGTCCATTTTATTGCGGTTCCCAATCTTTCTAGGGCTTCAAGATGCAAAACATGAAGATTTTTATCGGGTTTCATCCGTCATCCGTTTCTCATCCGCGTAGGTCCTCTCAAAGATACACCACAGGTGCACTTTTTTGCGGTTCGTTATAGGTTTCACGACCGCTGTGAATTCTGTTATCCCCTGATAACTGAATTTACACAATCTTATTGTTTTCAGCTGTGGGTCGAACGAGCCTTATTTGCTCGTTTCCCCTTCCCAAATTGTCCGAAATGGTAGTTTTTTGAGTTGGTGTTCCGGTGGTTAATCACTGACTCAGTCTTGTTCTGATCTCGGCGACATGCGCATCCCGATTTTTTCAAGTCATAGTGTCATAGTAAATGTAATATGTAATTACAATATCGATACGATCGATTATCTGTCCGATTTATATATTACTTCTATATTCTTTAGGTACTTATTGAAATAGCCAATAATAATGAACGGAAGGAGGCTTACGGTTGAACAAATTGAAGAAATTTAAGAAATGGTGACTGGTTTGGAAAGGGACTCTAATTCAGATGACTCTAACGCAGATCCAGCATGGTCTCCAGAAGAATTGGATTATGACGATGGTTCCGATGGGGAGAAGGTATCGGATCTCATAGAAGATATGGCGATTGAGGAAGAACGACATGACCTAAATGCAATTTTTGAAGAAAATGAGGAGGAAAATATTTTTACAGGAAACTCTTCTAACTGCCCGGAGTACAGGGGACGGCAGAAACATTTTGAATTTGTGGCAAATTCGGTTTGCAGGTACAAATTTCGCCTGAGAGCACGCCTCTTGAGATTTATTCCAAACTAGTTGACGGAGAGGTGTTGGAGATGATATCAAAAGAAACCAATCGATATCCCTCATTTTGTTGGAACACTAAGGGCAAACAAAAAAAATTTACCAAAAGATTTCCTCGCTAAATTGGCCAGAGGGGAAATTATATCTCGGAAGATGAAAATGGAATTGTGATTTTAAAACGGAAAGACACCCGTGACGTGACAATGCTATCTACTAAACATGCCCCTGAAATGCAACACGTAACACGTCGAAATCCATCTGCAAATTTAGCAGAAAATCAACCGTCGACAAGTGCAAATCCACCCACTGTTTCAATGCCCAATAATAAACGTGGAGTTTCCTTCAAACCCGGTGTGATACTTGCTTATAATAGGGGAAAATCAGGGATTGACTTGTCTGATCAGATGGGTTCGTATGCCACTACGATAAGGAAAAGTATCAAGTGGTATCGAAAACTAGGCATAAAACTTTTATCAGGAATAGCAGTTGTCAATGCATGAGTGTAATATAAACATCTTACCAAATCGAAAATACATATTCGGAAATTCAGGGAAAGTTTGGTTGCTCAACTACTTGAAATACCCATATCCTCCGCTCGTAGAATTAAAACACCCCGTTCAGCAACGCACCATCTCATAGAGTGTGTATCTTCTGATGGGAAAAAAATGTAGTGTCTGCTACAAGAAAATAGCAAAATCCAAAGGACGTGAAGCAGCCCGCAAAGAAGCTATGCAGATATCCTCCTACTGTGATAGTTGTCCTGATCAGCCTCAAATGTATTGAGTCTGCTTCATTACTAAACATTAAAGCCAAACTTTGTTGCTTTTTAGGAATAATACTTTTAGTTGAAGCTTTTTTTAATTTATAAGAAAAGAAATAAATTGTAAAAGCATTTATTTTTTTCAAAATTATACTTTTCTTAAGTCTTTTTAATACTTTATATACATAAATATCAAAACAATTGCTTCCTGCTTTTATGAAATATACTTTTAGTTGGAGTGAGGGTCTTTATATTTTTGTGAATTTATTTATTTATGATACTATTTGAAATAAAGTTTATTAAATGAATTACATTATAACATTGTATATAGTTTTCTTTCAAAATTATAACTATCTAAAGATTGTTTAACAATTTTGAGCATTACACGGTAAATTTTCTTTACTTGGTCAAATCAAAAACGCCTAAGGTGCAACTTTGTCCCATACCGAATTTGTACGTAATAGCTATCATATTTGCATACCAGAGGCTTGAATGAAGTTATAGGTGGCTATCATATTTGATAGCCATGGCACCCTGGGAAACATCACTGGCTATCATATATGAAAGCCATGGCAGCCAATGTGTTAAGACTGTTAGCTTCATAAGAATTTGTGCACCATTTCTTATCATTCGGTCGTTCTATCAACTAGCTGCGGTTTATCTGGACCAGATGCCGATAAACCAGTGGGAAATTGATTTTTCAATTTTCCCGTAGGAAGATAGTCCATCTTTTCAGAATATTCAAGTAGACGAAAAGGACAATACTTTCAACGGTTGCCAAGATCTTTGACTTCCTCGGATTGATTTCATCTTGCGTCATAAAGGGAAAAATCTCAGTGCAGCAATTATGGCACAGCAATATAAACGGCAACGATTCAATTACGTTCAAACTAAAAACGGAATGGAACACTTTCCGGGAACAACTGAAACACTTGGAATTGCATGGATTCAGTAACGCTTGAAAAAAAGGCATACATATCTAGGAATTATGTAGGAATTTGTTCGGGAGTTCTTAATTTCCGCAACTCTATTCAAGTTTCCCTGTTTCAGTTACTGCAAAAAGTCTGCGTACATTACTTCACATTTTAAAAGAAAGCTGCAGTGCTTACATTTATATTCAAAACTGAATCATTTTGATGTAGAAATGACTTCCAGATAATCTTCTTATCAAATTGTAACTGTTATTTCATGTTTTATATTCAAAAACTCGACTAACACCAATTATTGGAAAGCACCACAGAAATTCTCACACAAAAATTCTGGGTACAATCATTTTTTGTGCAGTATTTTTTGCGAGAATTTCCAATCCCATTACTTTTCTGGCTTCAACTGAAGGGTTGTAAGTCTAAAGGGTCTAAGTGCCAATTTTATTATTTAGAGATATATGTACATACGAAAAACTACATAATAAAAATAAATTTTCTTTTTTGATCACTCGATGCTGTAGCGTCCATTTCGTACCCGGTAATTTAGTCAACTAACTGTTAACAAACATAAACCCATGTTAACAGCCACCACCACCCGCTAATTCGCCCTGAACGCACACAGGCACAGACCATTTTGAGCGAAAGTTCGTTGGCACCTAGACCTTTATTAGAACTTAGAACCTAGAACTTTAGTTGTGTGTGTGTAAAATTTTAAAAGAAAAAGACACTTGGATCCATTTGGATATAATTAGGCTTGGCACCTAGATTGTATTTTCCTAAAAATATTGAATTTTGATTTTTCCGCACTTACACTTGCATATACAGTTAGTACAAAAGGCCTGCGTACAAACTATTTAATTTCCTTTAATATGAAAAAACGAACGATTCGAACAAAAATGCAAATATTTTATTTATGGAATTCAATTAAAACTGCTTTCATTAACTAATTCATAAACAAAAAAACAAACAGTACTGATAAAATTTTCATAAAAAATGGATTTAAATAACAGAAGCACAAAAAGTCTGCGTACACCACATGCAACAATAAAAAAACAAGTTAGGTGAATATTTTGTTGGGTACAATCGTCTGAATATGACCTCTCATTCGTTTTCCCATTGAATCAACTAAATTTTTGTATCTGTTTTGATACATTATATAGTATTGTGCTTGGGATCATTATTTTGCAAAAGGTAAAATGATCACTGTTTGTTGGCACTTTTTCGGAGGTTTTCTTAATAACATTCAAATAATGGAATTAATACATTGAAGTCCCCTTCCCCGTTTGCTGTCATACACCCCCAAACCCTGTCCCACCATCACTGTGTCTCACATTTGGAAAAAGATTTTCTTTGTTCCACTCAGTTGCTGGTTTTCCCCACACAATACCGCACCCATTCAGTCCAAATATGCAACATTTGCACAGTATTCCAAAAACTTTCCGGCTTATCAATATGCTCCTTTTTTCAGTCCTTTTTTGTGGACTGGAATGATATAAGCATATTTCCAAAGCTTAGGAAAGAGCCCTTGAGAGATAGAGCTATGAAATAGAGCAGTAAAGGGTAAAATAAGATGGGTATTTTTTCGGCGATTAGGTCGGGAGTGATGTTCAATGAAACAAGAGATGTCTGGGGGCAGTCTTTCAAATATCGAAAATAGTCGTGATCGGGTTGAAGATCTTGGTCAGTGAATGATTGGCTGAAGAAATGAGCAAAGAAACTGGCGATTACTTCGGATTCGTTGGAAGAGTTACTGAGAAAGTTAAGTGTAGTGGGGTAGCTATCGGTTTTTCTTTTTGTATTAATGAAGGTTGAAACACTTGGGGTCAGAGATAAGGGAGGATTGCATTCTGTTCAGGTATCGGAGGTAGAGTGATTCACATAGCTGTGCAAATTTAGTGTAGGACTGCATGTAATTAGAAAGGTCTGATGCAGAGGAGGATCTAAGATAGGCGTGCCAATTTTTGTTTCTTTTATTGCGCAAAGAGCGTAGTTCCTTGGTATACCAGGACGGAGATGAGGTGTAGTTCTTTTTTGGTGAGTATGGGACTGAAAGAATGAAGCAGCTGAGGATTTTGGTGTAAAATAGCGCAAGGGTTTCGTTTAAGGATATATGTGAGTTAGGGTTAAGGAGGAAGTTAAAATTAACATTGTTGAGCAGATTATTTAGTTTCGCGAAGTCAGCTTTGCGGAAATTGAAACAGTACGTATTTTCGGAGGGAAGGATAGTGAGTTGGGTCTCGAATGAAAGAGTTACCGATAGAGGTGGATGAAGGGGGTCTAAAGTAGAGAGAAAATTGGTTGCTTGGGTTAACAACGCAGTTTACGGCATCAGATGAGAAAATCAGGTCGAGTTGTCTGTCCATGTTATTGGTGATATTACTGAGTTGCAGAAGGCCGGAGTCAGAGAAATGATCCGTGAAAAGGATTTCTTTACCTGTGGAGGGGTTAGCGGCGATGTAGTGGGTCTCATCATCGGAATGAACCCATTTCAGGTGCGGGAGATTGAAATCGCCACAGATGATGATGATGTCATTGGGTTCGGTGATATCAAATATGGAGTCAACGAGATCAACGACGAGTTGGTAGCAGTGTGTGGGCTGTGAGGGTCTTAAGTAACAGCAGGCAAGATAAAGTTTCTGTTTAGGGAGTCTTATTGAGGCACTAGTGAAGTTGAAGTTAGCGGAATTCGACGATTTGAAGGGCAAGGGATCATAGCGACTGTGGATTGCTAAGAGAACTCCGCGACCGTCAGGATCGGCAGAGTTGTCGCGTCCATCGGCCCGAAACAGAATGAAATCTGATGTATGATGTCCAATACTGGAGCATAAATTCGTTACAGTTAATGCAAATATATCGTAGGGTAGGTTTTGGGAGTTAAGGAGTACTGCGGAGGTTTTGGTGCGTAATCCTCTGACGTTCTGATAGTACAGGGATATGTTATTGTTTGATGGGTGAGGAGATGTAAATGTATTTAGGTTAGGGTTTAAAATAGTTTTTGAGATTAGAACGGGTACTTTGCAAGTGTGCAATGCGCTTTGAACTGACGTGGGCTGCGAAAGTGGAGAGGTTGTTATTTACATCAATGGGAGAAATATTAAGGCTTTCGTTAAATCGTACAAAGGTCTTTTTTAACGCGTGGGGGTCTATGGGTAGGCCTTCTTGGTGGATTGAAACTAGGACGTTGGTTTTAGTTTTACCGTCGATACAAATGGAGTCAGGTTTGTCCTGGAGGTAGGCCAGATAGAGGCGTACATTTTCGTAGATTCTTCTGTCTCTTAAACGTGACATAACATAGCGGTCTTCGGCGTTAAGCTCGGCAAGATGTTTGGTGAGTTTGGCCGTGGGAGGGAGAAGTGGATCTAAGAAAGAGGGGGAGGTGAGAGGGAAGGTCGAGTTGTGGGAAGCTGAGGAGGTGGAGGGGCTGGAGGGGGTGTTGTTAGAAGCTGAGGAGGTGGAGGGAGAGTGTGAGAGTGTATAAAGTTTGGGTACTGAGGAGACGTGCGGCTGTTACGTGAAGCCTGGGTGTTGGGATTGGGTATTGAATTAAGAATGTTCGATGAGGGGGATGAGGGTCTGAAGCCGGGCGCAAGGTTGAAGGATACGCGGTTGTGGGTACGTGATCTGTTAGGAGAATTATTGCGTGGGGGGATGTTGAGGTTAGTTGTTGATTTGGGAGCTATTGAGAGAGGAAGAGGTCGGGAGAAATTGGGGACTATTCCAGTCTTTAATTCCCAGTTAGTTCCTAAATTGCGAGGGGTTTGAGAAAGAGGCGAGGGTCCAGGTTTGGCTTGGTTAGGGGATTTGGGAGTGTTGAGCTTAGATTTATTTTTAGGTTTAATGTTAGTGTTGTTCTTACGATCCCTAATGGTCACGCCCTATGGGTACACCGGGTCGCATCCTCAATATGCGGCTCACGTACCTGGGGGGAAACAGTATAGGGCCAAGTGGTGCATGGTGGTGCATGGCCTACATAGCTATTTAGCTGTATGGCTTCGGCTATATTGAACGGCTAATTTGAACGCAAAATGCCGATAACTAATTGGTTATGCTGTCGTAGTGACTGATAATCGATTGGAAAGGCAATTTGCTCAAAGTAGCAAATACAAGGCTCCCAGTTAGGGTATAGGGTAACCCTGCTGGGAGTAACGGCTCGACCGGAGGCCTAATTCCGGGACCACGGGAGACAGGTGCCCCCGGGACAATAATGTCAGACTGGTAAATGACAATATGTCAGATATCGGAATGACAGTCCTGGCCTGTCTTTGCGGTAGGCCCTCTTGTGGGAGTATCGTGGGGGCTGTGGTTATCCCAAAATCGCGGGAATAATGCTATAATGAACAACAAGTAAGAAATTACTTAGTTGTTCAGAGGGTGCCGGTACCCTTAATATCGGCAAGTGGTTTTAGATGGGCCTCGCCTCGTACCAAGGGGGAACCATGTCCCTATGCATGGATTCAATTTGGTACTTATTGCTAAGTGAAACACGGACCAATAAGGACGTTGGTTGTCGTCCATAAAATCAACCCCATGGGGGAAGGGCCCACCGTGGAATTAAGCCGACAAGGCAGGTGTCCACGTTAAAATGGAATTGACGGATCCCTAATGGTAATCCGCATCCTGTCGACTTTGATTTCCTTATTGGGGAGGCTGCGAAAAAGCCATTCATATTGCGGAGGGATGGTAATTTCAAAGCAGTTTCTGCGATGGAATTTGGGAGGAGTGAGCTGCGTGCACTTAACGAGGTTGATTGCATATCGTTTGCGGAAGAAGTTAAATACGCAGCGGTCGTCAGCGTCGCGTGGGGTGTCCCATAAGATGTAGGTAGACAAAGGCTCCTGTATCGTCGCATTATTCTTGTGCAGCTTGTTGATTCTCTGTTTCCAGTCAGATAAGGTCCAAACAGCTCCGAAACGTTCAATGGTCGGCGCTGAGATGGGAGGAGGTGCGGTAGATGGGGACTTCAAAGGACCCATTCTGGTCTGCGTTTGGACGGAGGATGTAAGAGGCGTTGGAGTGGTACGGATGGTCGCGTTATCAAGCTCTTCCATAAGGGAGATGTTGTAGGTAGTCCTGCAATCGCAGGCGGTTACCGGGGATTTGGGTGGCACGTTTCAGTTCCTCTATTATAGTGTTAACCGCTGACCTTGTGAGGCTGGAATCAATGTTGAGTGTGTGCAGCGTGTCTTCGATTTTATTCAGGCATTCAAGTTGGTCAGATGTTTTGTCGTCCAGGAACTTTAACTTTGCTGAATGCTCCGAGAGTGCTGACGTAAGCGTTGAGATGTCCCCCCGAATAGAATTAAGGTTCGGGGAAACGGGAGAGCAGTTCGCGTTTACAAGTTTAGTCGGTGTGGTTTCACGGCTATCCAGTTTGCAATTCAGCTGGGATATAAGGGAGAGCAGATGGTCATAGTTTTCCGCACTTTTTCTAGTTGACTCGTTGTATTTTCCGAAAGCTGACTGTTGTTTTGTTGCGAGGTTGTCTATACAAAGGTTTATGGAGTCAAGGTTGTCGGTGAATAGTTGGGACATTTTTGTTATTTACTGCACACATTTGCTCATTGTTACATTTACAAGCGCCGACACTCCAGCCTCTGTCTACCAATTCCTACTCTCACCTCCACGCGGTGGCTCCTGGGTGCCTAGTACCTCAACTGTAGATCGGGTAGACCCCTTTGTAAGGTTGTTGGGGGCAGCAAACGAGAGAGAGAGGGAGTTTGAGCCGCCACCAGAGCTCAGCTCCTTCCGCGGGACGGCGGCGGAAGAATTCCCAAGATGGAGTCAACGGCGGCGCCCACGGTTCGAGCGAGAAGAACTACCTGGTGAACACCTTATTTTGGTCTATTACAACATATTTGGAGCTCAAGCCGATAAGCCCGTTAAAGGTCTGTGCAGTATGACTAACTCAAGTGGGGTCATTACAGCCCAACGATGAGTCAAGACATACGACACTCTTGAAGCGTACGAAGAATCAAGACATATGACACCTTTGTAGTGTGCCCATTCATATGCGCTACATGCAGTATGTTGCGTAAACACTAATTCAGGCACAGCCATAGCAAAACCCTGAGAACAATTAAACGCAATTAAGGGATATTGTGAATGAGTGCCGAGTTGCATGCATGAAAGTGAAAATGGGTCGGAGCAAAGTCGAGTTTCGTAGTGTTTACACCTACGCTCCAGAAACCGATTTCTGACGCGGGTAGGAATTAAGAGAGAAGAGGGGATAAGATGCGTACGAAAAATATTGTATAAAAAGGCAGCTGATACCTAGGGTAGGGAGAGTTAATTAAAGTTAGTTATCAGAGTTAGTTATCAGAGCTAATTATTTTCAGAGTTGCTCTTAAGAGTAACAGGTACATTGATAAACTAATAAAAATTGAAAAGAAGAGAAGTTGTTTAACTCTCCGACTCTTCCTTGATAAACCAAGGAAGCACGGCGCCAATCGTAACAGGAACCTGCACCTGGAATGTTACGTCACTTAACAGACCAGGTGCGGCCAGACAACTGGTCAAATTTCTAGACCGCTATAAGGCAGACATTACGGCACTCCAAGAAGTGCGATGGGATGGGCCAGGTAAAAAGCGGATGAAAAATTGCTACAGAAAAAATAAACAACGTTTATTCGTATGCGAATTAGCTCCGGCAAAAAGTCGGAAAACGGACAACTATTAGCGGAGTCACAGTCGATGCTGAGACTTTGGGAAAACCACTTCTGCAGCTGTATAACGACTATGATAGTTAAAAGGCCGCCGTCAGGCAGAACGAACCATTCACAATGGACGAAGACGAAGAGAATCCCATCCACCTGACCTAGACGATTTCAAGGTAGCGATATCGAAACTTAAGCCCTATAAAGCTGCTGGAGCAGACGAACTCCCCGCTGAACTATTTAAAGCAGCTGGAGATGAGCTGGTCAGGAACATGCACCAACTCATCTGCAAGACATGGTCGGAAAAAAGCATGCCCGATGAATCACAGCATCGTTTTCCCGGTCCATAAGAAAGGAGATCCCTATGACTGCGCCAATTACAGGGTGATAAGTCTCCTGAACGTCGCGTACAAGATCCTCTCTGCCGTACTGTGTAAGCGCCTGAAACCGTTCGTGGACAATCTGCTAGGTTCCTACCAGTGTGGTTTCAGGCCAGGAAAATCCCCGATAGACCAAATATTTACACTACGGTAGATTTTGGAGAAAACTCATGCACCACTTATGACAGTGTTCAGAGGGACGAGCAACATCCCTGCCAAACTCGTCAGACTGGGCAAGGTGACTATGGAGAATTCTCGCTGCTCTATTAAGGTCAGATGTTCACTAACCGAGACCTTCGATGTTAAAAAAAGATTTAGACGGGGTGACGCATTTTCATGTGATTTCTTTACCGTCGTATTTGCAAAGATCGTGCGGGACTCTGCGGCCAATACAAGAGTAGACTTCAAGTCTACACAATTGCTTGCCTACGCAGATTACATTGACGTCATTAGACGGACAAGCCGAGACATCAATGAGGCGTTTGCAAGCATTGAAACAGAACCGGCTAAAGTGGGCCTAACGGTAAATGGGGACAAGACCAAATATATGCTGTCATCAAAGAAAGACGTCTTGATCAAAACGACATCTTCAGCAGCTATATTTCTGAAGTAGTCAAGAACTTCGTCTACCTTGGCTCGATAGTGACAAGGAACAACGACACCAGCGCTAAGATAAAACACAGAATAACTCTTGCCAACCGCTGCTTCGTTGGGCTCAAGGGGCAATTGAGTAGTAGAGCCCTTTCTTGAAAAACGAAGGTATCCCTCTACAAAACCTTAATCATCCCGGTTCTCTTCTATGGCTCTGAGGCTTGGGCGTTATCAAAAGCGGATGAGGAGGCTCTTGGGCGTTTCGAAAGGAAAATTCTGCGTGCAATCTTTGGTTCCGTTTGTGTAAACGGAGAATGGAGGACAAGATTCAACCAAGAACTGTACGGCTGTACAGCGACATCGGCCTAGTTAGACGTATACGGATCGTCTAAGATGGCTGGGCCATGTAGAGCGAATGGACATCACCACTCCGGCTCGAAGAGGATTCAACTCCAATCCCGAGGGACGACGCAGCAGAGGACGACTGTGATATGTATAAATAAGTATGGGCAACATACTTGCAGTACACACTGTTTATATTTAAGTTAGCATAGGTTAGTGCGTAAGAAAATGAGAAATAAATATTTAGTCTTAAGCTGACCTTCAAGTGTTTCATTTGGACTCTCGCATACATATTATTGGCGACGAGGAAAAAAAGAAGATACGGCTGTTGTTTTTTTTACTATACGCGTTACGGTTGTCTCCTTACCGCTTAAGACTCGAAGAGAAAATTATTAATAATTGTGTCATACAAAAAAAAAAAAGACTTGCTACAGTTTGCAATATGACTAATTTCATCGGTCGCATAGAGTATTTTAATATTGGAGATGACTTCGATTCTTATATCGAACGTATGCAGCTTTTATTAAAACTTAATAAAATTGAAGATAAGGCATCGTTTTTGCTCGGAGTGGGCGGACCGGATTTATATAAAGTAGCGAAAACTCTAACATCCCCTAAAATGCCGGAGTCACTTACTTTTGACGAGCTAGTGAAATTGTTAAAAACACATTTTTCGCCCAAACGAAATGTAATATACGATACAAATTTTTAACACGAAACCAAAATGCTGATGAAACGTTAACGGATTACATTATTGCCATAAAAAGCTTGGCAGACACATGCTCGTATAAAACATTTCTGGATGAAGCTCTTAAGGATCTTTTTTTAATGGGAATCAGAAACACGAAAATTCAATCGAAGCTGATTGATTCTGCACCAAACACATTTGACGAGTGTTGCGAGGTTGCATTGAATATGGAGATGGTTCAGCACGAATTATGCAATATGACCGGGACAAGTGAAAGACAAATGGTTAACAGATCATAGACGGAACGAAGGAGATCTCAGAGGAGCAACAGCACGGGGGATGACACGGTCAGGTATGGAAGTGATCAGAGTTTAACGGGCCGATTTAGAACCAAAAATAGGTATGAAAATGGGAATTATCAATGTTACTATTGTAAAAATTGGGGCCATTTGGCCAAAAATTGTTTTAAAAAAAGAGAACAGACCATCAATAAGTATGTAAAAGGAAACCAGCCGAATTATAATTCTGGTTTTAAAAGGCAATATAGGAATATTAAAAATGTTAAAATTAATGAAGAAGTGTCAAGTGAAGAGGACACAGATGATTTTAATCTCATAAATAATATCACTCTAAATTCGAATAATAATTGTAATTTAGCGAATAAGTTAGGGAAATATAATAATCACATCCCACACTAAATTGGTTGAGGTTAGGTAATGATCCGTTGCATATGGAATTATTTTGTGATGATAAACTTGTTCTATTAGAAATTGATACAGGTGCATGTAATACAGTAATTCATTACAGCATGTATAAGAGTATTTTCTAAAATAAACCATTGCAAAAAGCAAATCAAACTCAGCATGTAATATCAGGTGGTACAGTTGATGTAGTTGGTTATATTTTGGTAAAGGTGAAACATCCGCGTCTGAAGGAGGAGCACACACTCGAGGTGGTGGTGCTAGGGGGTGAAAAATCATTCACACCATTAATGGGTCGCACTTGGTTGGACAGGTTATTTGTGGGGTGAAGAGAAGGATTGGATTGAAAATTGGCAGTTTAGTGGACGCTTCAGGACGCAGGAACCGATGAAGAATATTTTAAATAGATTTTGTTCGGTGTTTTCAAATAGGCTGGATGGAATTTACAAGTTTAATGCCCGAATTTTGTTAGAAGAAAATGCTACGCCCATATTTTGTAAACCTTATTCTGTCCCTTATGGTCTACGAGAGGCTGTAGAGCAAGAATTGAATCGATTAGTGGAGGAACAAATTTTGTACCCAGTGAGATACAGCACGTGGGCATCACCCATAGTGGTTGTAGAAAAACCCAAAGGTGGAATTAGATTGTGTGTTGATTGCAAGGTGTCCGTTAATAAATTTGTGAAGACAGACTATTATCCACTGCCACGAGTTGATGACATTTTTGCGAATTTGTCAGGTTCCGCATGTATCGGTGTTCTAGATTTGAAAGGCGCTTATGAGCAACTAGAGGTGGTAGAGGAATGTCAAGAGCTGCTGACAATCAACACTCATAAAGGATTATATCGATTCAGGCGGTATTATTATTTGGTATTAAATGCGCGCCTGCCATTTTTCAAGCCACAATGGATGAGGTTTTGAAAGGAATTAGAAGAGTCCAGGGCTATTTGGACGATATTTTAATAGGAGGGCATGACGAGGCAGATTGTAAAAGAAATTTAGAGATTGTCTTGACGCGATTGGATAGATTTAAAATTAAAGTAAATTTAAAGAAATGCCAGTTTCTAAAGAAGAGTATTGATTATCTGGGACATGTAATTACTGGCGAGGGTATTAGACCTAGTGATGCCAAAGTTGAAGCCATTCAAAAGGCTCCCGCACCCGAAAATATAGATCAGTTAAGATCTTTTTTAGGTTTAATTAATTGTTATTCACGGTTTATTCCTAATTTGTCCACGGAACTGACGGATCTATATGCTCTTACTAAGAAGAACGCGCCATTTAAGTGGTCAGAGTCTTGCAGTGATGCTTTTGACAAGTGCAAACAATTATTGTTGCAGAACAATCTTTTAGTCCACTATGATCCCCAAAAGATATTGTATTACATTGTGATGCCAGCCCTTATGGGTCTCATGTTATTGACGGAGTTGAGCGTCCAGTGCTATTTGCATCAAGCACTTTAAGTTCAGCCGAACGAAATTAGTCTCAGCTGCACCGAGAGGCATTGGCAATCATTTTTTCAATAAAAAAATTTCATCGATATATATATGGTAAGCCATTTACTATATACATCAACCATCATCAACCACTTAAGGAACCAACCACTTCAACCAAAGCCTCACCATCAGTGGCAACGGGAAGAATTTGTAGGTGGGCGGTATTCTTAGGTATGTATCAATATACACTTAATTACAAAAAAGGCTCTCAAATGGCAAATGCTGATGGACTTTCACGATTGCCATTACCAGAGCCAACAAACATAGAGAACCTTGCTGTAAACGTTCTTATATCTAATAATGTAGACATTAAGGTAATCCAAATAGAGACAAGGAACGATAATATTTTACAACAAGTTCAGGATATGACTAGAAGTGGTTGGAAAGGAGGTTGTCCTTTACATCTGAAACCATATTTTCTTAGGCGAAATTACTTAAATTTTGAGAATGAGTGTCTATATTATAAAGACAGGATAGTTATTCCACAGACATTAGTGTCAAGAATTTTGGAAGTGCTTCATGATACCCATGTGGGAATTGTTCGTATGAAGATTTTAGCAAGAAGCTACGTTTGGTGGGATATAAAAGATTATGTTGTAGGTTGTGAAATTAGTGCTAGAGCGAACGGCAAGTCCTATTCAACGGTACAAAAGGCATGGCCAAGGTCTTCTTATTTTTTTGAGAGAATACATTTGGACTTTTTTTTCTTTAAAAACAATAATTTCCTGATCTTAGTAGATAGTTTTTCCAGATGGGTGGATGTCAAAGTGATGAAAAGCACAAATGCGGAGAATCTGATTATTACATTAAGAGTAATATTTTCTTACTTTGGATTACCGGCGACCATTGTGTCTGATAATGGACCGCCATTTAACTCGGAATCATTCCTAAGCTTTTGTAATATGAATGATGTAAACTGTATGAAAAGTCCTGCATATCATCCACAATCAAATGGACTCGCAGAAAGGGCGGTTCAAACCGTAAAAATGGGGATGAAGAAAATGCTTGGGGTTAATAACTTAGATAGTACGTTACCTATACAAACTCTGTTAGATCGGTTTTTGCTAAAATATCGCACTACACCATCAACTGTTACCAAAGTCTATCCGAACGATTTAATATTTCAATATAAACCGAAAACATTAATCGATAATGTCAATCCAAGATTTAAAAATAAATTCGATGCAGGGCAGCGGGAACAAAGTAGTCAAAATAATAGTGAAGCGGTAGCTAATCGAGCAGTAGATCAATGCAAGATATTTTTAAGGAACGGAGAGGAGGTTTGGTATAAATTGAAAACAGGTATAAGCTATAAGTGGGTTCCTGGAATAGTTTAAAAAATTAAAAGGCTCGAAAATGTAATGTATTTAATTAATTTTGACGGCTATAACAGAACAGCACACATAAACCAATTGCGAAAAAATTATTGCAAGCAACTACAATTCTCACCATGTACTGTAAGTCAAAATAAAAACATAACTTTTAATTTACATGTACCTACCCAAGAAAAGGAAAAGATCAATCAGTGATGACATGGAGTTTTGTACCACGTAGATCTTCTAGGTTAAGAAATATGAGAAATAAAGAAGTAAAATCGGAGAAAAAACCTTTTTAAAACATTGTTATAGGTTAACCACTAAAATTACATTATAAGAAATTTAAGTATCAGAATAAATTAACTATGAATTAATTATGAATTAGCAAACAGTATATTTTATAAAACAATTGAGTAGATTTTTATATATTTCAAAGGCTTAACAATTTATCCAAAGTTGGGAGGAGTGATATGTATAAATAAGTATGGGGAACTTGCAGTACAAACTGTTTATATTTAAGTTAGCATAGGTTAGTGCGTAAAAAAATGAGAAATAAATATTTATTCTCAAGCTGACCTTCAAGTGTTTCATTTGGGCTCTCGCATACATATTAGACCGCATCTAAGGTGGTGCGCAAAGGTGGAAAGGGACCTCAACCAACTGGGCGTGCGGCACTGGAAGCAGTTGGCCATAGATCGTGCCGGCTGGAGTGGCTTGTTGGTTGAGGCCTTGGTTCACCCCGAACTGTAGCGCCATCTAAGTAAGTAAGTATAAGTAGTGTTGGCCGCCCTGTACTTAGAAGTAAAATTCCCGGTTCTTGTTTAGTTCTCTTCAACTCTTTGCACAGAAGAAGGGTTTACCAATTATTTCATCAATTTCTCTTAGAATTTTACCCTTCGAAATCAATTTAACTACCAGTTTTCGAATATCTACTGATAGTTCCTTGCTCATATTTGCAGTTTCCAAGAAACTCTCGAAAGAATTTGTCTGCGTACATTATTTAAAATTTCAGAAAAAAGGTTGCAGTGCTTACATTTATCTTCAAAACTAAAGTATTTTAATGTAGAAATGATTTCTAGATCTTTTCCTTATCAAATTGTAACTGTTATTTCGTCTTCCACATTCAAGAACTCGACTGGCGCCAATTATTGGAAGACACCACAAAAGTTTCCATACAAAAATTCTGCGTTCAACCGTGAATATGTTGCAACGGCGGCTGCAGCAGGCTGTGAAGATGAAGATGCAATTGCAAAAGCGGACGTTTTGCTACTAGTCGACGAACTAAATTATTCATTTTTTGCATCAGCAGCAACAGAACATGATGCATGGGCGAATTTGGAAACTGTATTTGAAAATAGCCGAGTCACACGCAAGGTAGCGGTGGTAGCTACCTACTGTCTATAGACAAGGTGAAAACAACATTGCTGCAGAACGCATCGTTCGAACGTTCGAATAGCGGCCAAAGTGCGTTGTATAGCAAACAGAAATGGAAGCGCAAGTCATAGGATAGCAAGAGTACCATACGAGTGTGGAAAATATTGTCATTTTGCAAAGAAATGCAAAAGCAGGCAGAAAAATAAGCCTGGTGTATTATTTTCGTCCCTAATCGTGAAAAATATATGCAGCAGGGGAGAAGTTCATATGGTGAATAGTGGTAAGCTTCTCATAACGAAAGACGCGTTATTTGTTTCGGACAAATTTGGTTTCAGTTTTCCACATGGTGCGAAATGGAAGCAGGGTGGTACTAGGCGACAATAGATGTGTCATTTTCAATATGTGTGTGTGCGGTGTGTTTGCGATAGCGACTTTGGTCGACGAAATGCATTAGATTGCAATTTGACGGCGCTTCAGTGAAGAGAAAATTGTTCGATTGTTCTTGATGAAAAGGCAACGTGGGTGAGGCAGCAAAGGCGTTCGTAACAAAAATGGATATGGAATGATGGCATCGTAGAATGGGACACGCTGGCAAGGGCAAATTGAGAAAATTGCCAGTGGTACGTAGACGGAAAGATTTGTGAAAAAACAAGTGGAATTCAGTGTGCGTGACATGCGTGAAAGACAAACAAACACGGTGAACAAACAGTGAATCGAGAACATCAGCGCGATTAGAAGCTGTGCATTCAAATGTTAGCTGACCGAAAGAAATGAAATCGTTGTTTGCGAATGTCAGCGAATTTGGTGGAGCGCGGCTCTACGTCATTTTCATCGGCGACTACAGTCACATGTATTTCGTTTTTGCAATGCGTCATAAATCGGGAACATTTGCAAAATTTGTTGAGTTCTGAAATTTTGTTGAAAAAGAAACGGACTGTCGATTAAATGCTTGCGCACACACAACGGCATGGAATATTGCAACGGGAAGTTCGACGAATATTTGAAGGCGAACGGAATATCTTACCAAACAACGGCTCCATATACGGCAGAGCAAAATGGAACGAGGTTTTTGTTAGCGGGAGGGAGTCGATTATCAAGAGACCTATTCACCTCTAGTTAAATATTCATCTATTCGATTTCTGATCGCCATTACTGTGAATAAGGGGTTGCTGTCGTATTCAGTTGGATGGCGCAGTGGCATTGTTAAATGGTAGCTTCGAAGAAGATATTTGTGCTTCAATTACAATGATTCACACAATGCGATGCAGATCCATGCGTCAACTAGAATGACATCATTTTGATTATGGCTATCTACGTGGACGACATATTGATCTTCTCCAACGATATGACGCTAAATACGAAGATTGTATACGAATTGAAGCGATACTTCAAAAACAAATATCTCGGCAATGTACCATCCATTCTCGGCGTCAATATTATAAAAGACGAAAAGAAAAATAAATACAATTTCACTTCCAGATTAAATTGCGGAGATGCTGGAGCGATTCGGAAAATGAGAAAAAAAACGTTCTTATCATATAGCGGTTGGAAGTCTCATGTACCCGGCACAATTGACTCGACCGGACATTGGCTTTACACTGTCAATACCTACCAAATTCAATCAAAGTCTAGGAGACGCCCATTGGAATGCGATCAAAAGCGTATTCAAGTACTTAAATGGTACCATTTAAGATTGTTTTATCGAAAATATGACGACGAATTGATTGGTTTGTATAACACACGTCGGTGATCGTCGCGGATCAGTAGCTCGCAACACCTTTGAGTTGGCTGGAGCTGCAATATATTGGTGTTCAAAGATGACACACGAAACCGATGAACAGCGATAATCAGTGCAAATTCAAAAATCTACTTTTTCTAAAGATAAACGTATAACTTTTCGATTCCAATTAATTTTTTTTCATCCATTTGTTTATTGAACTATCTATTTCTATTTTGTTTTTATCGAGTGAAATTCATCAAAATAATTTTCAAACTTTTTTAATGAATTCATTTTATTTATTTCTCATTTTTACTTTCATTCATTTACTATAAATTTGAAATTGAACTATGTAGTTTATTGCATTATGAAATTCGGAGCGAATGTTAAAATATAGAGTTGTCAACCTGTAAAAAACAGTACATAAGATTATCATCGTTTAACATCGTTTTCATTTCTCTGCTCAAACTGAAATACAACGACTCATCAAACTGGAGAGTTGGAAGCACATTCTTGGTGAGTGGAATCCAGCTGATTTAGCATTGAAAGTAATAAAGAGTCCAGACTTTTTGCGAGAATCTTGGGAGTTCCAATATCAACATCAGCCGACGGCTCTAGGTACAGACAAGAAGAAACGTTATTGAGAATCCACATAATAACACAAGTAACAAATATCTTTAATAACTCAAAGCTTTAATAATCCATTTTCGGCAAAGTCCTAAGAACAATCGTATATTGGCGGCGATTTAAAAATAATTC
Organism: Merodon equestris; assembly: GCA_958301585.1. Lineage (NCBI taxonomy): Eukaryota > Metazoa > Arthropoda > Insecta > Diptera > Syrphidae > Merodon > Merodon equestris. The sequence goes on from OY284413.1 coordinate 95,010,578, forward strand.
TAGAAAATTACCTGGCTCTTAGGGTTTCTGTGTTCTCCCGCAGAGCTTCACTCAGCCACTCTTTTCCTTGTAAATCTTACACAATAAAAACTGTTTACTCCAGGCTCAAAAGTCAAAACTCCAAGCTGACTTTGCCCATTTACTGTTTCCGATTATTTATTAAGCATTAGGGGTACTTTGCAGTTGACAATAAGTTTTCATTAGCGATAACAGCAGTAAGGAGTTAAAAAAAAATTGCATAGATGCCAAGCTCTAACGGAAGGACGTTGTAGAAAAAATATCGAAAACGGTATGATATGGAATCTTGTTCCTTATTATTATATTTATAATATTGTTCGCCGCGTGTTTTGCTCGAACGAAAATACCTTGTTAAGGTATATGTATGTAAAAATAAAAAAAGGCGCTTTGTTCTGTCTTAAGCATTAATTGTTATTTGTTCTTTATTGTTGATAATTGTTAGTTATATGTTCAACTAATTGTAAAAATGTTCCTTGTTTGTAGAATGTTCTTTGTTATTTTATTATTAATCGTTATATGTGAAACGAATTGTGTGTCCACGTTGGTTGGCTGTTTGTGTAATAGTGTTTTATTGTACCTTGAGTTGCTTGATGCAAACCCTCGGTCAGCTGGTTTCCAGCTTTGTTATGTACAATAAAGTGTTTCACAACATTGTTTATTTGGATTGAGTTGATGACCCATATCCCTAATGCTTCTATATAATGCAATGTTGCTGCAGCTTGATGTTGGCAAGGCTGCAGTTGTGGACTTTATTTGGCGATGTGATTGTGAACTTACCTTGCACATTTGACAGTTCGCGTTTGTTTACAAAGTGTTTATGTGGTGTGAAAGTTAAAGTGTTTGTTAATTTTTATATTTTGTGATTTTTATGTTTAATTAAAGTTTGATTGTTTGTGCGACATATTAAATTGAAGTGGGCATGTGCGTTTTACCATTTGGTATAGCGTTCTGCCGCCATGCCACCTCAATTTATATATTTCCAAGCAGTTCATCAAATGTGCAAGGTGTTGTGTCACGTGTTGTTGTTTGTTGTGCAGCAACATGCTCCGGGCCCGAGAATGGATGGGTGGATGGATGGATTGTCTGGTTGTCTATTTTCTGCGATCGGTTTTGGAGCTTGTGGACTCGATGTGTTTCTTCGGTGACTGGCGGTATGATAGTTTCATCTTAGATGTGTTGTTGGTTTATGGCGTCATCTTTGGTGTGTTGTTGTTGTTACATCTTCGGCTTTGGTGTGTTGTTGTTGTTACATCTTCGACTTGGGTGGGTTGTTGTTACCGCTTCGTTCTTGGTGTGTTGCTGGTGGCTCATCTCTCATGCATTAGTAGATGTTCGAAAAATAACACATAACATGTAGGGACAACCAATGGACGCAACATTGATTTTCAGGTGAGTTGTTATTTTTTGTTGATATTTTATTTAAGTTCTTAGCGAGAGTTATTGCTTTGCTATACTCATAGGTGACGAAATCGGCAGGGGGGATATTTTTGTTATCTTGACTGTTGTTTTGGCTGTTTTTATGGTCACCACGCGCTTCAGACCATCTGTACCCGGGTGTAGTTCCAGCACTCGCGCTAAGAACCATGATGTTGGTGGCAAGTTTTCTTCCTTTACTACCACGATGTCTCCGATTTTGATGTTTTGTTGTTCTTGTTTCCATTTAGGTCGATGCTGTAATTGATGAATGTATGTTAAACTCCATTGCCTCCAGTATTCCTGGGTGAGTCGTTGTATGTACTTCCATTTTTCTAAAGTGTTTATGTTTTTTTCTTGTACGTTTCTGTCCGGTGGTGCGCGAATTGGTTCTCCAATTAAGAAGTGTCTCGGCGTTAATACGGTCAGATCGTTTGGATCTTGGGTTATTGGGCACAGTGGTCTGGAGTTTAAGCATGCTTCAATTTGTGTGAGAAGCGTGGTGTACTCCTCAAATGTTAATTTGGAGTTTCCAGTGGTTCGTCGAAGATGGTGTTTTATTGACTTGACTCCTGCTTCCCATAATTCTCCGAAGTGAGGAGAGGCAGGAGGGTTGAAGTGCCATGTTGTGTTTTGTGTAGCTAAAGTCTCTGCTACTTCCTTTGACCATTCCGATGAAATGAACTTACTGTCTTTTTTGAGTTCTTTGTTTGCGCCCTTGAAGTTGGTGCCACAATCGGCGAAAAGGTTGGCGCACATTCCCCGCCTAGCGCAAAATCTCCTATATCCAGCAATTTAGGCTGCTGCACCTAAATCGCTTACTAGTTCGATGTATATGGCCTTTGTCGATAGGCATACGAAGACCGCGATATATCCCTTAGTTGTTTTTGTGCATCTCCCTTTCCATAGCTTGATTTCGATCGGTGCGGCGTAATCTACACCGGTATTGGTGAAGGGCCTGGCCATTGTCACTCGTGCCGCTGGTAAGTTTCCCATAATTTGTTCTTGGGCCTTTGCGCTGTATCGATGGCAGCGTACGCATCTGTGGATTGTTGAATTGACGAGACGTCTATTGTTTGTAATCCAAAATGTATTTCTGATTTCCGCCACTGTAAGCTCTTGACCGCCGTGAAGTGTGTTGAGGTGTGTTTGGACTGCGATCAACTTGGAGAAATGGTGTGCATCGTGTAGAATTATTGGATGCTGTTGATTATATGTGAGTGGTGCATTTGTTATCCTTCCTCCCACTCGTAGCAGGTTGGTGGAATCCATGAATGGGTTTAGGTTTCGGATTTTGCTGTCGTTAGGAATGGGTACATTTTTCTCGAGCGCTGCAATTTCTGTTGGGAACATTTCCATTTGTACCATTTTAATGAGTTGATATTTTGCCTCTTGTAATTCTTCAGCTGTAAGTGGATGAATGTTTAAAGATTGCCTTGGCTTGGATCGTAGATTCTGAAGATATCGTCGCCATATTGCTGTTACTCGGATCAGGCGTTTTAATGTTGAAAATAGTTGGATGAGTTCTTTGTTGAGACTTGCATGATGACAAACGATTTGAGCTACATTTGCAGGTATGTTGTTGAGATGTGTTGTGTAAATTGAGTTGCATTTACTTTAAATTTTTTCCTTTAGTTCCAGGTTTGTTTCCACTGGTGTGTTTAGCTGTGGATGACTTGGTGTATAGCCTCTTAGGAATTCCGGCCCATACCATATCTTGTTGTTGATGATTTTCTTTGGCGATAGGCCTCGTGAAGCGATGTTGGCGGGATTTTCCTATTTCCCACATGTTTCCACATGAAGTTGACGGTATGAGTTCTTCGATCTCGGTGAGTTGGTTCTAAGTGAGCTGTGGTGGTTCTGTATGACTGTTCTAGGTGGTTGTTGACTGGTACGAGTAGTTCATGTAAGGATCCAGCCGAGGTGAGTCTGCTGTGCGACTGTTGATCCATGGTGACCCTTTAATAATCCTTCTAAGATGATTGACGAGTATACATCAGCAGCTAGTAAGAGAACAATTTTACCAGGAGTATGGAAGGATGGATCTGCTAAGGGCAATTTGGCTAGATGATCCCAATTGTATTTTTGTAATTGTTGGGTTGGTAATAAGGAAGTTAGATGAGGGAAGACGTATGCCCTAACATTTGTATGTAAAAATGTATTTGTAGTTGAGAATAGGGTAAATTGTGTTTGAAGTTTGGTTGTTCCCGTTGATGTCTGTCCCAATCCGGTTACCCTGGCAAACGTCCTTTGTTTTTTGAGTTTGAGCTGTTGTGTTGCACGCCCTGTGATGAATGAAGCTTAGGAGCCTGGGTCGATTAAGGCTCTAAAGATGTGATGTGTTCCGTTGGATGCGGCTATTTTTACTAGCGTGGTTGCCAGTAGGATGTTAGTCGAAGCCGAATATCTGAATTGGACGATCGGGTTTGATTCAGACGCGAAGTGTCAAATATGCGAGTGGATGCTTCTTCCAATTTGTCGAGATAACCGCGAAGTTACGTAGACAGTCACGTACCCCCTTTACTGTTGCGACGCGGAGTCTCTCTGGAGTTCCTCCAAGTCTCCTTGGAGTTCCTTTAAGAAAATATCTTGAGACTCTACCGATTGTAATAGTTTAGACATTGTTCGGAATAGCGATTGTTAATGGGGACCATACGCGAATTGAATAATCAGAGGTTGGTAAGATTAAGCTTTTAATGAATCTTGATAAATGTCAGACGAATGTTATTTTTTAATTTTTTTTTATTTTCAGGTCATGCACAAAGGTGTAGATGGGCACTGAGGTGTATTTGAAAGGGGCACACAAATACGACACACAATAGTATTAAATAAAAAATATCTAAATAAAAGGTTTAAAATGAAATTAAGAATTAAATTAAATTTCAAAATGTTAAAATCGGAATATAAATTTAAATATGTCAATGTGATAAAAAAATAAAATGTGTAATGTAAAAAAATATAAAAGTGTTTGAATCGCTCAGCAGATAATTGTTGCTGTGTTTAAATATGTTTATTCGTATATTAACAATTACACTTTCCTTTAATTAATAATAACACTTTATTATAAACACTGTAATGTTATTTCATCCGTGCAGGGACGGATTAAGAATATCCCTGCAGCGATACCACTCGCTTGTCGTAAAAGGCGACTAAAACAAAGGTAAACAAAAATCACATCTAGGCAATTTAGAAAACACCAAGGTGAGCCTAGGAATACATATACCACCATTAAACTGCCCCACAAGCGTACATGCAAATCAGTGGATTGACACGACTGGAGATCACCGGTGTTGTAAGAGTAAGATCAAACAAAAAAAATCTGGAGCATGCCCGTGTCACAAAAAAAAAAAAAAAAAAGGCAGGCCGAAAAACAATTGGTGCAAACAAATGCAAAAACACCAGCATTTGATTAGCCTCAGCGATGAAGTAATCCAAAACCGGGAAGCCTGCCGCTTCTTTCTGAGGTCAAACCGGCGGACCCCACAAGCGGATCAGTAGGAATGCAGTTAAGTGGGAAGGTTATGGTCCTACACTTCTGACCATAACGACGCCGGAAAAAAGGAAAAGAAGAGGAGACTGTAATGTTATTTTAAAATGTATAAAAAAGTAAAATAAATGTATGATACTTAAGGTTTCTTTGTTCTCCACTTCGTCCTTATATAGGGTCCGCCATCTAACGTTTTTTCAAGTAGTGCTTATTTCGTGAATGGTAACACTTAGCTCATGTCTGATTTGACAGATAATTAGTTTTATCCTTCCGCTGAACGAATATGGTTGTGTATACGCTTGAACAACGCTTCGCTATGTGGTCCTGCGATCGACTTACAGAAAATGCCGATTTTGCCAAAAAAATCATCTTTTCAGATGAAGCTCATTTTGATCTTGGCGGGTATGTAAACAAGCAAAATTGTCGCATTTGGGGCACAGAAAACCCGCACCCATACATTGAAAAGCCGGTGCACCCAAAACGAGCCACTGTTTGGTGCGGATTTTGGTCCAGAGGCATAATTGGGCCATTTTTCTTCGAAAATGAGCAAGGAGTGGCCGTTACAGTCAATGGCGATCGTTATCGGGCCATGTTGAACGAATTTTTGTTCACAAAAATTGAAGAGGAGGATATTGGCAACATTTGGTTTCAACAGGAAGGCGCTACGTGCCACACAGCCGAAGCTACACTCGATGTTTTGCACCCTGTTTTTGAAGATCGCATTATCAGCCGCAGAGCTGATGTCGTTTGGCCACCTCGGAGCTGCGATTTGACACCGTTGGACTATTATTTGTGGGGTGCCGTCAAAGATAAGTGTTACGCCGACAAGCCAGAGACAATTGACGCTTTAAAGGACAATATTCGTGAAGCCATTGGTGAAATACAGCTGCACACAATCGATAATGTGCTTAAAAATTGGACCGATCGTGTAGGCTACTGCATGGCCAGCCGAGGCAGCCATTTGAATGAAATTATTTTCCATTATTAACCGGAAGGATTGTACTTTCAAATAAAAAAAGAAATTTGAGAAAATATTCAGTAGTTTTTTTTATAGCATTTTCAAAAAAAAAAAAGTTATTTGGCGGACCCTATATATATCCTTTGTGCCGTACCGTTGAAGTTGCACCGTTAGGGCTGATTCGTTGGGGCTGTTGCGGTTAATGCCGAAGTCGTTGAGGCCGTTGGCTGGGTGTTCTCCTATTTTGTTCTATGTTGTTTAATTCTTTGTTAAAATATTTTTGTTTTTTTGTTAATGTGTCTTAATGTTTTTGTTCGAATTATTTTTTTTCTTTTATGCCACACTCACCGGTATAATGAATGAAATCAATAAAAAAATCACTATACCAATGTTTCGCGGCTCGAAGGACCAATGTTCGCGGCGTGTTTTGCTCGAACGAAAATACGTAAGGTATATATGTATGTAAAAATAAAAAAAGCACTTTGTTCTGTGTTAAGCGTTAATTGTTATTTGTTCTTTATTGTTGATAATTGTTAGTTATATGTTAAACTATTTGTAAAAATGTTCCTTGTTTGTAGAATGTTCTTTGTTATTTTATTATTAATCGCTATATGTGAAACGAATTGTGTGTCCACGTTATAATATGCCTTGGTTGGCTGCTTGTGTAATAGTGTTATATTGTACCTTGGGTTGCTTGATGCAATTCCTCGGTCAGCTGGTTTCCAGCTTTGCTATGTACAATAAAGTGTTTCACAACATTGGTTATTTGGATTGGTTGATGCAATGTAGCTGCAGCTTGATGTTGGCAAGGCTGCAGTTGTAGACTTTATTTGGCGATGTGATTGTGAACTTACCTTGCACATTTGACAGTTCGCGTTTGTTTACAAAGTGTTTATGTGGTGGTTGAAGTGTTTGTTAATTTTTATATTTTGTGATTTTTATGTTTAATTAAAGTTTGATTGTTTGTGCGATATATTAAATTGAGGTGGGCATGTGCGTTTTACCATTTGGTATAGCGTTCTACCGCCATGCCACCTCAATTTATATATTTCCAAGCAGTTCATCAAATGTTGTTTGTTGAGCAGCTACAAATATTGTATATTAATATCAAATGTGTAAAATCCTTCTATCACACCTTCGAACGCAGCAATTATACGTTTACATATGGAAAGAACGTGCACGACACTATCCAGATTAATGTCCAATTACCCAAGCAGAGGCAACAAATCACTAAACGAATCCTTATCAAATTGTTATGTAAAAATGAGACAACCGCAGGTGTGCGCCTGTTTATTTGTGCACGCGCCTCGTCGGCTGGATTGGGTTGCCAAGCAGATAGATATTACATTTAATACGCAATAATTTTTTTTTATAGTTCTCGCAGATCATAAAATGAATGCACTGATATTTGGAAGCAATTAAGTTTTTCAAACAATTATTATTTGCAAGGAAAAGCGATAAGAATCTTTAATACGGGAAATAGAAAACGGGTTTCTCAATATTTGTCATGCAGACAAATGTGGAAAATAAAGATGGCCTTAGGTAGCGAAAGATAAGAAGTCGGATGAATTAACCGTGGGATGAAAGAAACAAAGTAATGACAAGAAAAAAAAGAGATACTTATTCTGTGAATGCGGCCTTTTGGTTCTTTTTTAAAGAGTCCGTCCTTTAATATTAAACTTCGTTTCTCATTTTACTCGTCTGCTCCTTTCTTTTATTTGCGTACATCTTAAGAAGTACTTTACAATTTCGATCAATAATTTTCTTCTTTTTCTGTTTATCAAAAAAAAAAATCCTGTTGTTTGGGATCGCCCGCCCCGTTAAATGCGTCGGAGCCGTTCTACTATTGTTTCATAACTGTCTGTGAGCAGTTAGCCCAAGTTGTGCCATGGTTCATGTATTGATCATGGGAACAACTGCAGGCGGAGAAAAATAACATAGAAAAAACTATAAAGGAGGAATGGAGAGGTGTAAGTTTTATGTGTGTTTCACACAAAACAAAGCCATATCGAACACGCACCGTGCATTTTACACATAATCCACCAACTTACTTTGGTCATACTAGCTTTAGAGGCACTATTTGTCTTCAAAGACACAAAAAAAGGTGTCCGTATCCAACGTTACCACATCGTTTATATAAGTGGTCTGTTATCAGGCAAACAAATATGGACTATTTTTAAGAGTGCTATCACATTGCTTTTTAAGATTGATATGGCACTAACTTTGGTTAAATTTTTTATGTAATTATGAGCAGCGCAATGAGTAAGAGAATTCAAATCAGCAGCTTTATACTGGTTAAATACTATCCACTATTACTTGGCGCTCATTAAACTTACATATACGAGTATTATGTAGTTGGGACATTCATTTAACTTCGCATAGGAACGATTTTTAACTTTCATCCGTCCCTAAAAAAAAGTTACACTATAGTTCCTTGGGTTTTTTGAACCATACGATTTTTTTGATACAAATTACCCTTTTTTAGCTTAACTCATTTTAGATTGAATAAAAGAATCAATTACAGAAAATTAAGGAACACTAGATTTATTTATTATAAATAAATATTTAACGTTTTACACAGTTATTACATATTTTGTGGCTATGCGTTTTGCAAATAAACATAAATATTACATATGGTGCACTTGATACCGTGCTTGTTATCTGACTTAGTGCCCAGTTCACATCGAGCAGTAAGAATTTGATTGATGACAAGTTGCTTGCGATTGGCTGATCATGGTGGACTTGCCCGTCTAACCATGTGCTCCTTTATCGGTGATTCTTCCACAGCTTCTATAAAAAGTCGCATTCGATGGCGTTTTGTAACATTCCAATATGGAGAACGGGATATGAATAAAATGAACCACATTGGACACCGAAATATCTAAAATATTCGAGAAAACAATAATTGGCTATCTGTTGCCTTTTCTCGTACTGCTGTAATTTGCGAACATATTGTTCAATGTATTCACACCTCCCTTTGTGACGTTGTAATCCAAAATGATCTGTGGTATCTTTTCAGCATCATTGCTGTCTTCTTTACTTAAGTGGAGAGTGCTCTGAAGGATAACACACTTGTTTATCCTCGGTATGTATGATACTATAGTCGTATCTTGAGTAAACGCGAATGTTGATGTGAAAATTGGTTTCCCATTTACTGCCAGTAGAATAGGAGGAATAAATGGTTTATTTTTTCGAATTGTACCGATCATAGTGAGTTTTTTCCGCAGTAAGACTTGACCGAGTTCATGCGAAGTGAAAAAATGATCCATTTTAACATTCTGCTTTGAAGGCCTTCACAGAGATTGAGCGCAACTCATCTTTCATCTCATCTTTTTGCTATCGCATAGCACCCACAATTTAATTCCGTACTTTGCTGGTTTATTCGGCATTTATTTTCGGAATGGTCATTTTCCACGATATGCAACTAATTGTTCATCAATCGTTACGTATTCACCTGAATTATACAACTGCGGTAATACTTCAAAAAACTTTTTCCACAATTTTCGAATAGGAGTGAATTTATCGGAACTTCTTTTAGCTAATCGTGTGCTTCTGTCGTCAAATCGTATGATATTACTTTGAAACGTTTCAGAGACATAGTAGATCGAAACATGCAAGTATGTTTCCTTTGATCTCGTCCCACAAATTCTCTAAAGATTCATTATTTGATTTATATGCACCTACTTATATCAAAAGGCCAATAAAAGCCCCGAGTTCAGTGCTATCTACGCGAATCCAATCTTCTTTATAGACACGCTAACCTTCTAAGTTTGTATTATATAAAATAATATTTTCGAATCTGAATGAGAATAGCCAATTCCGTTGATATGCGAGAGATTGCATAGCTTGTATGATATACGTTTGTTGAACAAATCTCCCACCTGAAGTATATTGTTCCGAATTCCATAGAATTTTTTATCTTTTGAAATTTATAACGAAGGATTGCTTGGAAGGATTGTTTTCTATAGCACTACCAAAAGAGTTTTTATGAATCTCAACGTGATCTGATGTCTCTGAACAGAAGTCTTCGTCAGATGATAACGCCAAATAGTTCACAATTTCTTCCGAACTTAGTCCCGCCTTATTATTCAAACTAAAGTCCGAGACAATGAATAACTATGATGAAACCAAAACTAACCAGATCAAAATAATTCCCTAACTTACGTATTTATTTCTGTTTGGGTATACTTTTCAAAATTTGGTTCGAGTTCCACAAAATAATGTAGCTTCGATAATACCTCTAAGCAAACTGAATTGAGTGTTTTATTTTTGTAGAGATTGAGAACATTGGCAAATATTCAGGTCACGGTATTATAACGTACTTTTCGTCTTGTACTTTTTGACATTCTTATTATTTGTTACTCGACATCTACGAGTATATACACACAAATCCCTACATGCATTTGGCGAGAAAATATGTATTCACGTTAAGACATTATATTTACAAATATCGGTAACGTGCGAAAGCATACAATAAGCATATTATGCACACATAATATCATAAAAGCGAGCACGCAGCAAAATAACTTTATTGGGTCACTTTAACCCGAGGGACTGTAGTGTTACTATTTTTATTGCCGTGAACCTAATAATGGATTTAAATATTTCTTTTTACCAAAAGTGCTGGTTACACACAAAAATTAAAGTCACTTGATTTCAAAACTTTATGTCTCTTACTTTAAAAGATATTTGAAAAGAAAGACCGCTTCTGGGTCAAAAGGACCAGAGGGACGGATGAAGGTTAAGAAAATATGGTCTTTTAAGATTCTTAAGAAACTGCAAATGGTACGCATGCAGGTGGGAAATGGTTAATAAATATCAAAAACATATTTGAGTTTTGTTAAGCTTCAGAACTGTTTGTTTTTCTGTTTTTTTTATTTAATTTCCGTACCAATCGCTATTAAAGAAATATAACTTTTCACATGTTTTCTGGAAAATTGTTCACAGCTCTAAAATACCACATAATAAATTAACTTTTTGTCCATATTATTTAATATCGAACAAGGCTGAAACAAGGCTAATATCTTACAGTGAAAAGCGATTAAAAAATAAGTTAAATTACGGCATTGTGCTTAAAAAATTTAATAAACACAAAATTTAATAAGTATCTTAACAGGAGATTTCTAAATTTTAATATTTTGTTTTAAAATGCGGAATCGTAAGTAAGTGGTCACGAATGTATACTTAGGAGTTCGGCAGACCAGAATGTTATACTCTCATTAAAAAGAAAAAAACTCAAATCAAAATTTCGAATTTTTTTACTGGATTTTGAATTATTTAAATTTTAGCTTATTATGAAAATTTCTATTAAAAGCTCGGTGATTTAAAACAGTAATTGTGAACATTGAAACATTCCTTTTATCGTAAAATAGTTGGTTTTCAAGGTTTTCCTTACGTAATATTGTAGTTGGCATAAGCCGAAAATTTCTTCTTCCTTCTATTTTTCCATTTATTATGGCGTTATATAATTGTTGATGCCTAACTGATACCATAACTGCAATCGCTACTGAATTTTATCATGGCTTGTTGAAACATTGTTTATATTTATATTTTTATATATCATATATGGTATATTTTATATATATTTTTATATATATATTTTTTTTTATATATTTATATTTATCAATATATATTTAATATTTTTATATATATTTTATATTTACATATTTAGTAAATAATCATTTTTCATACACAATCGTTTTTATACATTTCATATAAAAAAAATACAATCAGTAAAAAGGAGGAGAACAAAGGAACCCAGGTACAGTTTTGTTACTTATCGTCCGACATCATGCCATCCGACAAATATTTTAAATTCAATTGTAAAACAACTTTCCCTAATCTAATGAAATAAATAAAGGTCGTGAACACTTTTGATTTGATAAACACTTTTTTCTTGTTCCGGGTGTGATTCCCTCTCTTCACGACATCACACAAAGTAGAAATATATATATGCTTATAGTGATATATATTGGATATATAAGTACTACCCAACCAAAAAAAAATTATTTTTATTCCGAATATGATCTCCTTCTCATAACGCAACATATTCATGGTTCTTCGAGCCGGATACCAGTTTCGGAAAAAATAATCTCTCTACCCCGTCGTGCGAATAGCCATTGTCAACAAACGGCAAAATCCCGCGCCGTGCAAATTGCCATTGTCAACAAACGCAAAATTCCCGCGTCGTGCAAACAGATCTGTGGAAACTACACATCCCACGCCTTTTCGGACTAGTATCCCAACCAGTATCCCGCATCGTGAAATAACAACACCAATAATTACACACCGGCTGATCACAGATGAGTGAATAGTAGTGGCTTTATTTAATATCTTAAATCGACACATCGTGCATTATATATATAAATAAAAAATGAGTAAACTCTTGAAAAATCTGCTGGCACAGCTGATGAAGGACGAGGTCAACTTCAAGAAGGCGAACAAGGAAGCGAAGGAGTCAAAACAATATCTTCAGGGGCGTCTTGCTATCCTTGAAAATAATTTCCAGGCCAGTCTCACGGCCAACGCAAATGCAATGTCCAATTTTGTCGATGAAACTGAAAACGAAAAGATTGAAGACATGTTCAATAAAATACAAGAAACATATGTTACCTATACTTCATCGATGCTCGAAGCTCTCGATATCCTTCCTGTGATCTAGTTGACTGTTGGCGGCTCTTCACATAGTGAAAAGAGGCATGAGCGGCGGCTTCCAATAATAATTATGAAAACTGGAGAGTCTTCTACGATATGTTCCATTCATAATCGTTGACGGAAGTAGAAAAATGGCACTACCTGAAGGCCAGCATCAGCGGTGAAGCGGAACGACTTCTGCAAGATTTAAAATTAAAAAAAAGGGTAATTATAGCATGGCTTGGACAATACTCACAAACAGGTATGATCACAAACGAGTGTTGGTAAATACACAGCTAAAGCTCTTCTTTTGTCAACCCGTCGTTAGTGAGAAAGGATCTGAGAGACTCAAACAGTTTTTGGATGTATCCACAGAGTGCCTGCACGCGCTTAAGAACCTAGGAGTAAAGACGGCAAAGATAAGGTTAACACAGCAGGGAAGAAAAACTGGGTTCGCAGAAAGTACTTCCTACCTTGGTAGATTTCACAACATTCCTCGGACCCAGTTTTCAAACACCCGGGGCTGTACGCAGCAAAAGCCGCTATTTGGTCACAAGCCTGAAGACCAAATGAGAAAGGAGGCAAAAACCGTTTTTTCCACAAGAGTGAAACAGAAATAACAATAAAGCTGTGGCGTTTATAATAAGGGATAACATGCACTACGAAACTGCAACCGTTTCCTAACTTTAGATGTGGACGAGCGTGTCAAGGTCGTAATGCAGCTAGGCATATGCGAAAACTGACTGACCTGCAGTCACAACACCCAACAGTGCCCAAGCCGCATATGTTGCGACTTTTGCAATGAGGAATGATCCGAATTTCCTTAATATAAATTCTGTTACTTTATATACAGGATGTCCCACGAGCAGTGTGCCAAAAAGCTAGAGCGTGTAGGTCTGGTCAAGACAAGAAAAAAATCGTATGGGAGGGGAGAGTCTATTCCCCCCGATTAGCCGGGAGGGGCAATTTTCTAAAAAAATTGACTTAATTTGGAAAAAAAAATATTAAAAATCAACAGTAAAGCCAGAAACCTCTTCTTTCATCTTGTTTTTAAACGAAGATGTTTTAAGGTATAGTTTTTGAGAAATAAATTTTCAAACTCAACTTTTTTTTGGTTTTAACTTTGGCTGGACTTGTAGGCAAATTAATGTATGAAGCATTGACCTCTTTTTAATTAGTTTTAAAAAATTCGGAGTTTTATGAGGCTACAATAAAGTGACACCTTTTTTTTCATTGATAACGCCTGAAAACTGACCTGCCAATTTCGTTTGGGTCCGCTCGCCGCCGATGGGTTCTACCCGCTAGGTCCTTAAGACAATAAAACCGCAATTTTTCTTTATTAAAAAACAAAATATTGGCAACCCAAATGTAAATAAAAGGCATCGCATTTTTTATAAAAAACCATTTCCACATTGGATGCTAACTCATCAACACATTACGATGTCAAACTCATACTCTCGAGAAGAATTAACGGACATGCACTTGGTCGAGATCGTGAAGGCGAAAGACTCTACGCTGAAAGATATCTCAATCGGAGGTGTCCCAGTCGTAGCATGTTTTCAAGAATCCACCGACGTCTGCGAGAGCACGGAATGCTAGAGCATCGAAGAAGCGAAAGATCAGTTACAGATGGATCAGGGATCTTAGATGAAAGAATTTTGGATTTGGTCCGACGTAATCCCTCCCTTAGTACAAGGAGGATAGCTATTATGCTTGGAGTGCCCAAATTTAGAGTATGGAGAGTGCTTCATACCGACAACTTACACCCGTACTATTTTAGGCCAGTTCAGGAACTCACCTCAAAACGACAAGTTTTTGAGAGCAGAATTTTGTCGATCATTACTGCTTCGAGATGAAACTGAACGAAACTATTTTGCAAGGATATTCTGGACGGATGAAGCACAGTTTACCAGAGATGGGGTTACTAACTTCCACAATTTGCATCATTGGAGTAGCACCAATCAACACAACAAAAAACAAAATAAATCACAACACCGCTTTAGCTGTAATGTTTGGCTTGGTATTGTTGGACAAACTGTAATCAGGCCCCGGTTTTTGAATGCCGTAATTAATGGAGAATCATACCTGCAGTTCCTACGAGACCTTTGCCCAATTTGATGGACAACGTTCCTTTGGCCATAGCAGATAATTTAATCTACCAGCAAGATGGAGCACCAGCACACTAGAGCTTACGGGTTGGAAACTGGCTGGTTGATCATTTTAGTGACCGTTGGATCGGAAGATGGGACCCCACGGAATGGCCACCTAGATCACCAGATTTAACTCCTCTAGATTTTTATGTGTGGGGATTCATGAAGAATTATGTTTACGAAGTGGAAATAGTATCTTTGGAACAACTGAAAGAACGGATTGTAGTTGCTGGAGTCAAATTGCAGGAAAATTTGTCAAGCATAGACTTATGTGCAGCCATTAGAAGGAGATATAATCTTTGCCTTCTAAAAAATGGGGATCATATTGAAAATTTATTATAATAAAACTCCGAATTTTTTAAAAATAATAAAAAAGAGGTCAATGTTTCATACATTAATTTGCCTACAAGTCCAGCCGCGTAAAAACCAAAAAAAAGGCTTTCCTTAGAAAAAAGTGGTTCGGGTTTCGGGGAATAGACCCCCTTCCCATACGATTTTTTTCTTGTCTTGACCAGACCTACACGCTCTAGCTTTTTTTTTTATTTTATTGGTATATATTTGAGTATCTAAAATTTAAAAACAATAAAAATCAAACTAATAAAAGAAGCCTTTTATAAGTGGTCTCAAACATTGGTACTAAAAAAATGGTTTTGATGAAAACTTTTTGATATTTAAATTTAGCTACACCTGCCTACACGTGATGACATATATCATCGTATGCTCCATACTTTCAAGTTAAAGCACGGAAAAAATAAAATGCAGATAACTGCATATTTCGGAGTTATAATCAAATTTGTCTCACTGAATCGAATTTCAAAAAAAATCGGTCTTGGCGGTGGTATATATAAAAAAGTTATAATTTCTTTGGTACTAATTGCCAGAACGAACAAGTGAAGCCCTCTATTTTTAGAAAAAAATGCGTACCTTTATTTTAAAAATAAACTAAAATTAATACATTGACCCAGTTCTGAGAAATTCGTTATTTTGCGAAAGAATTTATTTCTTCCTGCCAAATTTTTCAACTTTCAATTAAATTTTCATAGTTTTTATGATAGTACAATATAAATACAGCAGATAGTGAAGTGACAGTGACAGTAAATAATTGAATCTGAGTTGTTGGAGCGATAACATCTCCCCATCAAAATGATTTCAATCTCAATTCCTTATTCGGTGTTGTGTAGCGAACTTTGGACTAATGGTCGTAATGTACATGTTGTTCCACAACATCGTCCACAAATAATTTTTAATGTAAACACCACAATTTACCATGTAAACACAAAATAATGTTTAATGTAAACACCACAATTTAGTATGTGAACACAAAATAATCTTTAATGTAAACACCACATTTTAAAGGTTCGAGAGACGAACTCTTCGAGACCACATAAAAAACACGAAGAACACATGTGGAACGTCACTTCGACTGCTAACCTCATAGAGGACGGGTCAATCTAGAGAATTATAATATATAAGTTTAAATGTGATATTTTGGTTTTACTTTTTAATTTTTTTTCGCTCTGGACAAACAGTCCAGTCCTTCGAGCCGGATCTCGGCATACAAGGCACCGCTCACCAAGCGGTAAAATACAGTACCATTCAACAGTATAGTTCATCAGTACAGTCAGCAGTGCTAGTTCAACAGTACGCCATCAGCAGTACAGTTCAACCAACAGTGCAGCAGCAGTACAGTTCATCAGTACAGTCACCAGCAGCAGTTCAACAGTACGCCATCAGCAGTACAGTTCAACCAACAGTACAGCAGCAGTACAGTTCATCAGTACAGTCATCAGCAGCAGTTCAACAGTACGCCATCAGCAGTACAGTTCAACCAACAGTACAGCAGCAATACAGTTCATTAGTACAGTCACCAGCAACAGTTCAACAGTACGTCATCAGCAGTACAGTTCAACCAACAGTACAGCAGCAGTACAGTTCATCAGTACAGTCACCAGCAGAAGTTCAACAGTACGCCATCAGCAGTACAGTTCAACCAATAGTACACCAGCAGTAGTTCATCAGTACAGTCACCAGCAGCAGTTCAACAGTACACCATCAGCAGTACAGTTCAACCAAGAGTACACCATCAGCAGTACAGTTCAACCAACAGTACATCAGCAGTAGTTCATCAGTACAGTCACCAGCAGCAGTTCAACAGTACACCATCAGCAGTACAGTTCAACCAACAGTACACTATCAGCTGTTCAAGAATACAACACAATTCAAAATTCAACTTACAAGAGGCTGAGTACATTTTATTTCATTTCATTTATCACATCTTATATACATACATTCATTTACACATATACTTAAATATCTCTATATAACTTAAATCGAATCATATATTCATACATATAAACGTAACACAAAACATATATATCATATCACTCAGTGTATACACACACATACATTGACTATCTATACCTTTTGCAACCAATAATTAAGACATACATACCAAGTGTGGCAACATGTCAAAGCTAAATAAATCGGTTGAGTCGCAAGAACTAGCCCTAAAATAACTTTTGAGGGACTTAGAAGAATTCCGTAAAGATTCCGCGGCGCGAAAGTCAAAGGGGTACGTAACGGCGTGCTTAACGGAAGTGGAGGAGTTGTTTAAACGGGCAAAAAAGGAACACTCCGCTATAGTGAATAATACTTCGGACCCTTTAAAAGAAAAGTATTTAGCTGATGAAATTTATTCACAGATAAAGAAAACATATTTCACTTTCATCGGTCTTCTACGTGACGAATTAGACAAATTTAATGAAGTGAATCTCTACGCGTTTCGTCTTAATCAGTCCAGGTGCTCGGCATCTGATATTCGTCTTCCACGTATCCAGATAAAATCATTTTCGGGCAAATATGAGGAATGGTGTGAGTTTTATAACGTGTTCCAAAACATGATAGATCAAAACATTGATCTGTCAGACTTGCAGAAGCTTCAATACCTCAAAAGCTTCGTCTCATGTGAGGCTGCACGTCTGATCCAACATCTTCCGATTGACGTTAAAATTATTCTTCAGCCTGGAAGATCCTAGTTGACAGAAGAAGGAAATTAGTTAACACCCAACTGCGAATATTGATGGAACAAAATAAACTCACCCACGAATCAGCAGCGTCCTTAAAGTGCTTGCATGATACAAGCACCGAGTGTATCCATGCTCTCTCGAATCTGGGGATAGCAGTGGACAACTGGGACTGCATTCTCATTTATATAATCTTTCACAAATCACCACCACAGACACAAAGAAATTGGGAAGACAAATTAGGCAATTCAAAGGCCCTTCCTGATGTGAAAACTTTTCTTTCGTTTATTGCTCGTCGATTCAGCTCTTTAGAAAACATTTCAGAACTTAATAATCTATCCAAACAATTGCCAACGGCCTCCGTTAAGAAGAACGCCTTTCACACAAGGTCAACAAGTAAGCAATTTCTTTGCTGCACCTGTAATGGTCCCCACAGCATTCGATTATGCAAACGTTTTTTCAATCTGGATATCATGGGTAGAAGAGAAGTCGTCAAGAAGAACTCAGTGTGCTCCAACTGTCTCGGGTATGATCATGACGCTTCAATGTGTAGCAGCAACAATCGATGCTTTAAATGCAACCTCAAGCATCACACAATGCTTCACGCGGAAAACACCAGAACATCGAACAATAATGACGGACCTTCAACATCAAACCGAACGTTCACTACAAATTTCAATCAAATTGAATCAAAGTGAATCTAAGCAACTGCCTTGGTCAACATAAAGGCCATCAACGGTAGGACACACACCTTCCGAGCATTGGTGGACCCAGGCTCTGAAGCATCTTTCATCACAGAACGATTAAAAAAACACAAGGTCACTGCGAACATGACTGGCCTAGGACAAACACTCACAGGAATGCCACGACATCAAACACAATTCACAATATTTTCACACAGTACTCACACCTTACTCCAATACTTCCAATACAACATATAGATAAGGACAAATGGGATCATCTATCAAATTTGAAGCTTGCCGATCCCACATTCAATACTCCAGGGAAGGTCGACTTGCTTTGGGAGCTGTTGTCTACTCATCCACCATCCTTGAGGGATTAGTCAAAGGTCAAGATGGTTCACCTGTCGCACAACACACCGAATTAGGATGGATTATAAGTGGGTGCACAAATCAATCAGTTCGACCAACCTCAATTACAGTGCTAAACCATCACAATACGCTTGAAATACAATTAAGGCGTTTCTGGGAATCGAGGAGGACCTAGACGATCGCAACCTCACAAAAGAAGAAGAACAATGTCAACAATACTACCAGCAAACAACTAAGCGGCGTCAAGATGGAAGGTATGAGGTCCGACTTCCATTTAAAGAATACAAACACCCGACTCTCGGCGACTCCAAGCGGGCGGCATTAGCAAGATTCCTACAGCTAGAAAAGAAATTCTAGTCCAACACAAAACTCAGGGAATGTACACAGAATGTATAAACGAATACGCCGAATTAGGGCACATGGAAGAGGTATCACCAAACATTGTACCAAATGGTAAGCAGTATTTTCTTCCTCATCATGCTGTGTTCACGGAATCTAGCACTACAACCTAGCTCCGAGTAGTCTTTGATGCATCGTGCAAAACAACAAATGGTCAATCACTTAACGATAATTTGTTGATTGGGCCACGATTGCATCCAGACATCATCGATTTAATAGCTAAATGGAGAAAATTTCGAATAGCCTTTTCAGCGGACATTACTAAGATGTGCAGACAGATATGGTTGACACAAGAAGACACATCCTACCATCTCATTCTGTGGAGGACAACCACAAGGGAGCCTATCAAAACATACGCTCTAAAAACGGTAATTTTTGGAACAGCAGCAGCCCCATATCTAACAGTGCGAATTGGCCGCAGACATCAAACAATCACATCCTCACATATCACATGTGCTCACCGAAAGATTTTACGTTGATGACCTCATCTACGGTGCTGACAACGAAGAAAATGCTATGAAGATCCAGAAGGACATCATCTCAGTTCTGAAGTCCGGTGGATTCCCACTTCGTAAATGGGCAAGTGGCTTGAACAAGTCCCCGAAAACGAAAGAGAGATCAATTTTCCACTTAATTTCCATTCACCAGATTACATTAAGACATTAGGCATCCAATGGCATCCAGCTAACGACGTTTTTAAATTCAGAATAAACTTACCAGGACTCACAAGCACACAAAACGAACGGTGTTGGCAGACATCGCTCGGATTTTCGATCCTTTGGGATGGATTGCTCCGTGCATCATCAAGGCGAAACTCATCCTCCAGGAACTATGGCGCAATGAAATACCTTGGGACTCCCCTCTTCCAGAAAACCTCATGAAGGATTGGTTGAAATTTCGAACCGGGCTAAACATTCTCCAAGACATTGAAATTCCCTGTTGGATCGGGTATGAAGACGCAACAACATTGCAACTGCATAGTTTCAGTGATGCATCGGAGAAGGCATATGCGGCCGTCATTTATACACGCACAACACATCAAGGCAAGGAGCAAATTAACATCATCGCCTCCAAAACCAGAGTTGCTCTTGTAAAAAAGATCTGTCTTCCACGATTGGAACTGTGCGCCGCACATCTCCCGGCCAAACTGCTCCACAGGATCAGCAGAGCAATGCAGCGGAAACGTATGCATGGTCCGACTCAACAGTATGTCTGGCCTGGATCTGTGGTGATCCCCCAACACGCACAACATTCGTTGCAAATCGGGTGAGTGAGATCCAAAAACTAACGGACCCCAACATTTGGAGACACGTCAAAACCAAGGAGAATCCAGCCGACTTTGGATCTCGAGGTTTATTAGCAGAAGAACTACTCGGCATTGAGATGTGGTGGCGTGGGCCTAAGTTTTTACAGGGTTTCGGTCTTCAACATCATTCAGCAGAAAACATAGCCGAAACTGACTTGGAAACAAAGAAAAAGAAGAAAGAAAACACTTTAATGTTTTATACAAACAACTTAACAAAAAATACATTTGCTCATTTTGTTCATATTATTTATATTATCAATAACTCATTTTTTCAGAACTTCTCCCATCTCAAGAAGCTTGTACACAACGTAGCCATTTGGGGAAGGTATTTTTACAATTTGCGAGCCAGCAAAAGGTTACCCCTGCATGCCCATCCCATCACAGCAGAGGAAATCGACACATCCCAACTTAAACTCATCAAACTGGTACAACAAGAATTATTTCAAGAGGAAATCAAGGCACTCACAACCAAAAAACCGCTACCAAAGGGGTTCAATACAGAACTTGAATCCCTTCATCGATGCCAACAACATTCTGCGAGTCGGAGGGAGACTAACCAATTCAACACTACCCTACAACCAGCGACATCCAATCATCGTTAAGAGTGCACATCACTTTACCAGATTACTTGTTAGCGACATCCACCTCCGTACTCTTCATGGAAGTCAACAACTGATGATAGCAGAGATCCGCAACACCTTTTGGATCACCAACATCAAGCGTCTCGCGAAATCAACCATTCACAGATGCGTAAGTTGTCATCGGTTCAATGCGAAGATGCAGAAGCTCATGGGAAGCTTACCAATGGAATGTGTTACCATTTCAAGGCCTTTCACAAACACCGGAGTGGATTACGCAGGTCCAATAGTCATAAAAATTTGGAAAGGGTGATGCACAGATCCACAAAAGGATACATTGCCATCTTCGTATGTCTATCCACAAAGGCAGTGCACATTGAACTGGTAAGTGACCTTAGTTCATCAGGCTTTATTGCAGCATTCAGACGATTCATCGCGAGACGAGGCATCTGCACCAATCTGTTCAGTGATTGTGGCACCAACTTTAAGGGAGCAAGCAACGAACTTATACGAGATAGCAAGATAACACCGCTCAGTCGGAAAACGATGGCACTTTAACCCCCCTTCATCACCACACTTTGGAGGTGTTTGGAAAGCAGGAGTCAAGTCCATTAAACACCAACTAAAACGGACTATTGGTAATTCCAAACTCACATTTGAAGAATACAGTACTCTACTCACCCAAATTGAAGCGTGTCTAAACTCCCGACCACTATGCCCCATCTCGGATGATCCAAATAATCTGAACGTATTAACCCCGGGTCACTTTTTGATTGGAGCACCCCTCCGTACGGCACCTGAAAAAAATTTATTGGGAAAAAATGTCAATCAACTAACCAAATGGAAATATATACAACGACTTATCCAAGGATTCTGGAAACAGTGGAGCACAACATATCTCAATCAACTGCAACATCGACCGAATTAGCTGGAAAAGGAAGAAAACATCAGAATCGGAGACATAGTCTAAGTAAAAGAAGACAACTTACCACCAACATCCTGGCTACTCGCTCGCGTCCAACAATTGCACCCAGGCTCAGATGGTCTTACGCGCGTGGTGACCATACGAACCGCGACATCGACACTCAAACTCCGATCGCGAAACTATCCCCCTTACCGATATCGACACCGACAATCACCGCTCAGTCGGAAAACGAACAATGAACACCCTTAATCACAACATACATGATTTCTTTGACAATATTTCAACTCTTATTTTTTACAATCGTTCTTTAACCTTTACTTTATTTTATTTACTTATAACAAAATAAGCAATGACACTGGCATGAGACAAGAAACCAACAACAAGAGATGACATCCCAATAGCACAATACAAATCCACAACATCACACCACACCACTATGCAGGATCCTGAATACACCTCAACATCACACAGCTCCGAACATCATGGCAAAACCATACCCGGGCCCCGGAGCATGTTGTTACACAACATCGTCCACAAATAATTTTTAATGTAAACACCACAATTTACCATGTAAACACAAAATAATGTAAATAATGTAAACACCACAATTTACCATGTAAACACAAAATAATGTAACTAATGTAAACACCACAATTTACCATGTAAACACAAAATAATGTAAATAATGTAAACACCACAATTTAGTATGTAAACACAAAATAATGTTTAATGTAAACACCACAATTTAACATGTAAACACAAAATAATCTTTAATGTAAACACCACAAATTAAAGGTTCGAGAGTCGAACTCTTCGAGACCACATAAAAAGCACGAAGAACACATGTGGAACGTCACTTCGACTGCTAACCTCATAGCGAAACCAGAATGAGACGTGCGTCTTTCGTACGTCTTCCCCCGTGAAACCCTGAAATTTTGAAAGAAGTTCAGGTTCGTAGCGACAAAACCCGTTACAAACGAGCTTCTATCCGTGAATATGTGTGAGCTCATTTCATTTTACCGCAGTGTACTCCCGCCACACACACTCTTGGAATTATAACAATGTGCGTGATTGTTTACAAAATTTTGACAGCACTTGAGGTACCCACGTGCTCGCCCGAGCTTGTAGGCAAACGTCGGCGGCCATTTTAAGTGGGACATCTCATTGGTGGTTTCTGCCTCGTAGAGGACGGGTCAATCAAGAGAATTATAGTATATAAGGTTAAAAGTGATTTTTTGGTTTTATTTTTAATTTTTTTTCGCTCTGGACAAACAGTTCAGAACAGAATATACGACCATATTTCGAAAAGTAGTACCCCAACTTAACTTCTGAGCAATTAGATATGGTGATATCAGAAGTACAGAAACGTTTTTGTTCCCAATTTTCAAGTCGGTGGATCACAGTTCATAGAATCAAAAGCAATTTTGGAAAAAAATACACGGATTGGCTCGAAGGAATTTTCGAAATACAATTCAACCAAAATGTACTGCCCGAAAGGTTAACTAATAATGGAAGACCACGAAAGAGTTTTGAAGAATGCTGTGATCGAGCTAAAAGGTATAAAAGATACCAAATTAGGAATATAATTCCTCAAGAAGAGATAAACTATGCAGCAACATCAGAAACACATTTTCTCTCTTTACATTTTCATCCAGATAAGACTCTTGCATTATTTATGCAAGCAGAATTGTCGAAACACCAATATGAAGTATTGAGACATGCCCATAAAGATGAAGGACATGATGTTTTTCCACCTTATGATAAATTGCTAGAGGCAAGAAAAGGTGCTAGCCTTTAGATATACACATTACGGAAAGCTCAGCAAGTGTGAAACTGCAAAATTTGTTAGACCACACTGCAACAAGGTTATTAGAAAGAAAAAAACAGAAGAGATAACCGCAATTGAAGGAGAGTCTTTAACACTCTATATTAAATGGGGATGTGATGGTTCCTCAGGACAATCCCAGTACAGCCAAAAATATGACCACGAAGAAACTTCGGACGCTAATATGTTTATGACATCTTTGGTACCAATTCAAATTACTATGAGGGATAATAAAGATATTATTGTGTGAAATAACGATCGACCATTCTCTACAAGATACTGCAGAGCCATCCAATTTTCTTTTCTTAAAGAATCTGCAGAAATTATACGAGATGAGAAACAAAGAATTGACACCGAAATCAGTAATTTATCTCAGACGATAGTTCAAATGGACAGTCGTCAGCTCACAGTCAACCATGAACTCACAATGCTGGACGGGAAGACAGCCCAAACTGTAACAGGAACTCCTGCAGCTTCTTCCTGTTTTATATGTGGAACTACAACTTCGGGAATGAATAACCTGACACAAATAAAAAACAAAGCTGTAAACAGAGAAGCTTTGAAATTTGGAATGTCTCCTCTTCACGCTCGTATAAAATTTATGGAGTGTATCCTCCATGTTGCCTACAATTTGCCATTTAAAACATGGAGAACTAACAATGAGACCCGACAAACTCTGCGGCTGATAATGCGATCTTCAAAAACAGGGCGCAAAACATCGAGTGTAGCTTCGGCTGTGTGGCACGTAGCGCCTTCCTGTTGAAACCAAATGTTGCCAATATCCTCCTCTTCAATTTTTGTGAACAAAAATTCGTTCAACATGGCCCGATAACGATCGCCATTGACTGTAACGACCACTCCTTGCTCATTTTCGAAGAAAAATGGCCCAATTATGCCTCTGGACCAAAATCCGCACCAAACAGTGTAAAAGTAAAATAAACAAAATAACAAATAAAACAAACAAATTAAAAACATAAGCCTGTGACTCGCGCACTTGACAAATGAGAACTTGTCAAATGCGCGAGAATCGAATTTGTGAAATTGGAATGTGGATTGTAATGCGATCTGCCGTGCTCCCAATGCATTCCGAAACCTGGAGAAATGGCAGAGCGTACACATACACAGAATGTAAGAAAATGTAGGTCATTGGGTTATTCACCCCATTTTCATTTACATAACAAAAAAAAGTTGATTGTATAAATAGAAGTCAGGATTTTATTGTACGTTCTTCTGAATCAGACTCTGTGCGAGGACACAATAAATTATAACGTTCACAGAAAAGAGTTTTGATTTTTTATTTTAAGTGAATTCGTGAAATCGGTACAGTCAACAGCTCTACCCTGAACATTGGTCCTTCGAGCCGGATCCCCATCAGCGATCTGACATAAAATAAATAACAATTAAATAACAAAAAGTGCAAATTCGGATCCCCATCAGCGATCTGCAACAATTAAAGATAGTGCTGTGTAGTTTAGATCCACCAGATCCCCATCAGTGATCGTGGTTACACAGAAGTCCAGTTACAGTTGAAGATCCAGTTCCAGTTGAAGATCCAGTTCCAGTTGAAGATCCAGTTCCAGTTGAAGATCCAGTTCCAGTTGAAGATCCAGTTCCAGTTGAAGATCCAGTTCCAGTTGAAGATCCAGTTCCAGTTGAAGATCCAGTTCCAGTTGAAGATCCAGTTCCAGTTGAAGATCCAGTTCCAGTTGAAGATCCAGTTCCAGTTGAAGATCCAGTTAGAGATCCAGTTGCAGTCGAAGATCCAGTTGAAGTTGTAGATACAGTTACAGTTGAAGTTCCAGTTCCAGTTGAAGATCCAGTTAGAAGTCCAGTTGCAGTTGAAGATCCAGTTGCAGTGATCCAGAAGGCAGCGGTATCCAACCACCCAACAGCTAAGGAAAACAGGATATCTGCTGAGTACAAAAAAAAACATTTAAATATACCTATTTAATTAAATTAAATAAATTACATACATATATTGAATTACCTATATTGAAATTACCTATATTGAATTACCTATGTATATTGAAATTCATTCATTAACCATTAATTAACATACATACAAACAGTGCATATATGTATAATAATTTAAACTTAAACTATAAGGGACTCCGTGCTATAACAATTCGCTAGCTCACATCTATCTCGTTTTTGTCTTCGCTCCCTGCATCGTATCCTTTGTTGAAACAGTGCAATCCGAGATGGCGAAACTAAACAAATCAATTGAATTCCAAGAGCTTACCCTCAAGGAACTTTCAAATGACTTGGAAGAATACCAAAAGGATTCCGCGGCGCGAAACTCGAGGGGGTATGTGAACGCGCGTTTAGTGGCGGTGGAAGAGTTATTCAAACGTGCGAAGAAGGAACACTCTAACATTATTAAAAATACTTGGTAGAGGAAACATTCTCCGAAATAAAAATAATTTATTTAACCTTTATCGGTTCTCTCCACGATGACTTGGAGAAATTGAATGAGAGTAACGGTGCGAATCTGGACAGTTCCCATATCAATCAATCGCGGTCTTCCGTATCTAATATCCGTCTTCCGCGAATACAGATAAAAAAACTTTTCCGGACAATTTGAGGAGTGGTGCGGGTTTCACAACAAATTCCAAACCATGGTCGACCAGAACATAGAACTCTCAGAGGTGCAAAAACTCAAATTCCTAAAGAGTTTTGTGTCAGGTGAAGCTGCGCGTCTAATTCAGCACCTTCCGATCGATGGGAAAAATTATTCCGCCGCTTGGGAAATTCTGATCGATAGATATCGAAATAAAAGAAAACTTGTTTGTTATGTCAAATAAAACACATGATTATGTCTTGTGCTAGGGTAGACTTTATTCCTTGACCAGTGTATCACTACTCTCAGATCTCCTGATCGGATGATGTACAGATGTCTTATGTTTAATGCATATAACAATACTTATACAAAGAACCTCTATACAAGTATGTGCAACATTTGTATATATACTTATATAATTAGTACAAGAGTTCTACACATATTACAACATCTACCTTTTTTTTTTTTTAAATATGAAATATGAAAGTATCATAGTTAAGTTTATCATATTCATTTTTTCTTCCGTGCAGGGACGGGTTAAGAATATCCCTGCAGCGATACCTCTCGCTTGTCGTAAAAGGCGACTAAAACAAAGGTAAACAAAAATCACATCTAGGCAATTTAGAAAACACCAAGGTGAGCCTAGGGACACATATACCACCATTAAACTGCCCCACAAGTGTACATGCAAATCAGTGGGTTAACACGACTGGAGATCACCGGTGTTGTAAGAGTAAGATCAAACAAAAAAAAAATCTGGAGCATGTCCGTGTCACAAAAAAAAAAAAAAAAAGGCAGGCCGAAAAACAATTGGTGCAAACAGATGCAAAAACACCAGCATTTGATTGGCCTCAGCGATGAAGTAATCCCAAACCGGGAAGCCTGCCGCTACTTTCTGAGGTCAAACCGGCGGACCTCACAAGCGGACCAGTAGGAAAGCAGTTAAGTGGGAAGGTTATGGTCCTACACTTCTGACCATAACAACGTCGGAAAAAGGAAAAGAAGAAGAAGAAGATCATATTCATTTTTCATAATTCACTTGTATATCTAATACTAAATTATATCTTATAACTTTTTTTTATTTTTTATTTAATTTTTTTTTTAATTTTTTTTTTTTAGGGTGCGTATCTTTCGGGTCTAGTAATGCGCCTTCCATAGCGAGTGAAATTAGGTGACTTCGCAATGTTCTCCATGTTTGTGCTTAAAGTTTCTTGTACGGTTGATTCGTCGCTACTTCCTGATGATATCGCTTTGTTACCATTATCTGCTTCCGTCTTTATTTGGTCCGAATCTAAGTCAATTGATGTTTTTGGAGTCTTCAATATGTGTTGCCGGTTTCTTCGGTACTCAGCTCCATCGCTGTCTTCTATTATGTATGATCTGGGTTCTTTAGCTACTCCCTTTATAATCCCTGGAAACCAAGAGGAGTTTGGATTTCTTTTGTAAAATACATTTTCGCCTATTTTTATTGTTGGCAAATGCTTAGCTTGTTGGTCATATTTCAATTTAACTTTGCTCATAGACTTATTCAAGTGATGTTTGTATTGTTGCTTATTTATAATCGAAGGTTCGAGGTGTTGTTTCAATGTTGGGAGTTTGGTTCGAAGCTTACGTGACATCAATATTTCCGATGTTGGAATATGAACTTTCTTTAGGTGTTGTCCTGTAATGGAGAAGAGCTATATACAGATCAGTATTTGATTATTGACATTTTTTCAATAAGTTTTTAATGGTTTGCACTGATTTTTCTGCCAACCCGTTTGACCTTGGTAGTAGTAGTAGTAGTATTTGACCTTTATTTCGATTTTAAATTCATTACAATTCATTTTATAATCTAAGTCTATATTTCTAAGACAATATTAGCATTAAAAATCTTATTCAACTATACATTTTCTATAACGAAGTGCATTTGTACATTAGTTGTAAAGTATATCCCACCCTTGGACTCCATTTAAAATTTGAATTGCTTCATCTATTTCCAAAATATGTGAATTAAAGAATCTCACTCGAATTTCTTTTAGGATTGGGCATACTGCAAGGAAGTGAAATACATCCTCTCGTATCTTCATATTGCAAAGATTGCACAGGATAGGTAGCTCTGGACGGTGTGGAATGAAATTCAGGTTCAGTAGTTCCCCTTTGATTTCGAAAATTATGCCAATTTTTTCTGTTGAATTGCAGTTTAGGAAGTAGGTTTTTTCTGCTAGGTGGTATTTCAGCTTACTGTAATATGTTCTATACTGAGAAGATTGTGCATCCATTACAAATTGATCATACATATATCGGCCTACTTTTTCCAATAGTATGTTGAGGTGCGCTCTTAGATGTTCAGAACGTCCATCGGGTGTTATCCTTATGGTTTCTCCACAGTTTGATGCAAGGCGTTCCCATTCTTGAATGAAACCTGCTCTACTTCTTATTACACTCTTGAGTACTCTTGGCAGTCTATCGTCACTCATTGCCATAACTTTTACTATATAATCAAAATGTAGTCTCAATGTTTCCAAGAACATAGGTGGTACACCAGTCTCTAGGTGTCTTTATATTCAGGTTCGAAGACACCAAAATTCCTAGGTACTTGTACTCGCGAACAACTTCTACCGTTTCTCCTTGATACGTCCATCTTTCGCTTCGAGAATATCTGCCACCGCCGCCTCTGAACACCATTTCCTTGGACTTATTCAAGTTCACGCTCAGGTTCCAGCATTTGCAATAAACGTTGAGCCTATTCATCATAAGTTGCAACCCATCCACAGAGTCGGAAAGGAAAACGATGTCATCCGCATACTTAAGAGCCGGAATTTTTTTGCTGCCGAGCTCGATTCCACCCTTTACTGCATCTGTTATGTCGTTGATGAACATAATAAATAGTAACGCACTCAAGACACATCCTTGCTTTACACCCATCGTTGTTGCAAACTCTCCAGATATGGACTCCCCATCCCATACATACGCCACATTATTTGCATACATTGCTCTTAAGATGTTAATTATTTTCGTTGAGAGGCCCATATTGTACAGTTTGTAAATCAAAGCCTCGCGCGCTATGGTGTCGAATGCCGCTCTAAAGTCAACGAAAAAGGCATATCGTTTTTTATGTTTCTGTTTATATATCTCCGCAATATTATCCACTCCGCGTTCACTATCCGAGGGCTTGTTTACGTGAAAATCTCGAAAGACAAAGACAAGATGAACATTGACAGCGAGGACCAGCTGAATAAAATTGCCCAAAAGCTGCTACCTGAAGATAACCAACATTCGCCGCTGAAATCCTAAGCTCCTCAAACCACTTAAGCTGCTCAAACTATAAACTTTTTTGGCTTGCTTTTAATTTTTAATGTTTAATTTTTACTTCTATTATCGTTTAAACTTCATCCCTTCCCATTTTTCCTCCTATAGCGCTAATTCTTAATATTTTGTCAAGCTTTCACTTAACTAACTTGATACTAGTGCGCTCTCTACTTGTTCGCTGTTCTCTTTTGTTACTCGTGTCTCTGTTATGACATCTACAGGGAATATAACAGGTACTAATGCTGCTGGCAGGTATTCGGTGCATACAATGCTTAAAATACTTTCTAACTTGCATGGTGGCTTAAAAGTTTGCCATCTTAATGCTAGAAGTCTTAATATACCGAAGCTAGATTATCTTCGTAGCGTTCTCGACAAAGTAAGTATTGACATCATACTTGATCAACTGTCGAGTAGTTCTTTCAAAATCCTGCCTGAAACTCCTGCAAAACTTTTTTATTTTCGATCCAGCAGTTAAGTCTGTTGAGGGCGGTAAACAACTTGGCAGAGGTGTTCAGAAAGGAAATTCCCCTGTAGTTTGTAGGATCGCCATAGTCACCTTTTTTGTGCAGTGGATAGATAATTGCTTTTTTAAAACTTTCTGGAATAATTGTTGATTGAAAGATTCTATTGAATTCCTTTACGAGCGCAGACATGAATTCATATGTGCAGTTTTTATAGAACTCGTATGGAATTCTGTCATCTCCAGGGGCCTTTCTCGTTTTTGCTCTGATTATGACTTCTTTGATTTCTTCTAATGAAAACGGACTATCTAGGAGTTCATTGGAAATCAGCGGGGCTGCATATTGGGGTGGTGGTGAGATCTGTGGGGAATTAAGCAGATTGATAAAGTGGTCCATTAGCTGCGTTGCTTTAAGCGACGAGGCGATTCTATTCGTTTGTCCATTTATATACTTTACAGCTTTCCAAAATTCCGATGAAGACGTGGAGTTGTTTATAATAGCAATACGGTGTTGTTCAAATTTTATCTTTTTCTCAAGGCAAATGCGCTTGAAGTTTTTATTTGCTTCGCCATAGAGTGTTTTAAAGATGCTGGCATTATATTTGTTTTTAAGTTTTTAAGTTTGAAAGAGTTACTTCTGGCTCTTAGACCAAACCACTTTTGTTTTGAGGTTATATTTTTTCTTGTAGGTAAGCTCGGAACTGCGTTTTAAATCACACTTGTAAGGGCACCGACGTTTGACCTTGGTAAATATAGGCTGGAAGTAATATGATCGATTCCCCAGTCATCCCAAAATTGATTAAAGGCTTGCGAAATAAAAAGCGGTCCGTTGTCACTCACGAGCGTTTGAGGTATTCCGTGCCGAGCTAAAATAGATTTTAAATGTGTAACCACACTAATATTCGAATATCCGCTGCTGAGTAATGCGATTTCAATGTATTTTGAAGTAGTCTACGACCAATAAATAAATTTGCTTGCCGATTTCAAAAAGATCTATTCCAATTTTCAGGTATTTCTGGAATAACATGTGGCTTTAGAGGTTCTTTTTGGTTCATAGGACGATTTCGCACACATACATCACAGTTAGTGAATTGGTTATATCATTGCTTATATTTGGCCAAAATACTAGTGACCTGGATAAACTTTTACATCGTTGTATGCCCATATGACCTTCATGAATATATCTTAGAATCTCTGGGCGCATCTTTTGAGTAATGACAATTTGGTTTGCTTTAAATACAATGGGATCAATTACATGAATTTCATCTCGAAAAGTGTAATAGGGCATGGCTAAGCTATTAACGTTCTTTTTGTCATCTGGCCAACCGTTTCTAGAGTATTCTTTGATTAACTTTAATGTACAGTCTTGATCAGTTAAGTTTTTAATCTGTAACAATTTGTCGTCCGTAATCGTCAAATTACTTTTTAGTAAGTTGCAGTGAATTTCAACTTGTTTGTCAAACTCACTTAGGGTTTGATTCGAAAGTGGTGCCCTGGACAAGGTGTCCGCTACAAACATTTCTTTACCAGGCCTATAACATACCTTTAAATCGTATGTTTATAATTTAAGCATCAATCTCTGTAATCTCGCCGGTATAATTGTTTTTCGAATAAAGGAATGAGAGGTTTATGGTCAGTTTCAACATATATAGTTTTTCCATAAACAAATTGGTGAAAATGAGTACAACCAAAAGGGATAGCGAATAACTCTTTCTCAATTTGAGCATAATTTTGCTGACTTGCAGTAAGAGTAGCAGAAGCATATGCTATTGGCCTATTTTCGTGGCTAATTACCGCGCCTACTGCGTTTTTCGAAGCGTCCACAGATAAAGATATTGCTTTGTTGCTATCATAATAAGCCAAAACTGGAGCAGTGGTTAGTAGTCTTTTTAAGTTGTTAAATTCTTGTTCATGACTTTCTGATCAATGCCAATCTATTTCCTTTTTTGATAAATTGCGTAAATTGGAGTTATGTATAGACAACCCTTTAATAAATGAAGAAAGATAATTGACCATCATTTTGCATATCGCTTCTATTTTTGATGGATCAGCATGAACCCCAAATTCATCGACCAATAAATTTAGTTTTGCGCAAGCCTAGTTTGGATTTTGATTTATTGAATTTTAAGCCAATCAGTCGAGCTCTGTCTAACACCATTTCTAAAATTCTGTCGTGCTCATCTTTAATTTT
This sequence comes from Merodon equestris, assembly GCA_958301585.1. Taxonomy (NCBI): domain Eukaryota; kingdom Metazoa; phylum Arthropoda; class Insecta; order Diptera; family Syrphidae; genus Merodon; species Merodon equestris. The sequence continues at coordinate 95,042,847 of OY284413.1, forward strand.
TGCATAAATTAAAAAATCGTCTATATATACATTTACACATTTATAACATGTGTTATCAAGTTTGGGATATCTTCAAAGAGCTTTACCATTTCTAAATGAAAGATTTCTGGAGCTGCATTTATTCCAAAGGGCAATCTTAGAAAGCAATATCTGCCAAATGGTGTTATAAATGTACACAATTTCGAAGACTCATCGTCCAAAGGAAACATCCAAAATCCAGAATTCGCATCAAGGGAACTAAAGAACTTGGATCCTTTCAGCCGTAACTGACATTTATCAACACTGGTAAATGGAAAGTGTGGGCGAAGAATGGCTTTGTTAAGGTGTCTCGGATCCAGACATAGTCGTAATTTACCACTTGGCTTTCTTACAATAACAATTGAGTTAACCCAGTCAGTCGGTTCTTCAATCCGCCTTATTACTCCCAACGATTCCTTGCGATTTAACTCCTCTCTTAACTCATCTCTTAGTTTAAATGGTATCTTACGTGGACTTTCAACCACTGGAGGTATCCCTGGCTTTAACTTGAGATTACATTTCTTTTTAAGACAACCCAAACCCTCAAAAATATCTTGGTAATTATTCAAAATAGTATTATATGTTATATTTCCTACGCTACCATGTTTCTTACCCAAATAGTTCACTCGTTTGATTAAATCCATTTTTGTTGATGTTGGAAGTCCCAAAATTGATCTGCAATTGATTGCCACAACACAAAAGTTAATCATATATGGATGTTTTTCGTAAAAACAAGTAATGGCGCATTGTCCAAGTAATGGTATAGGTTCTTCGCTGATCGTTAGTAGTTTGATAAATGTTGGTTTGAGAAGTTCAGTTTTTTGAATTGTTCAATTGACATTATGTTAGCTCCCGCACCAGTGTCTATTTGGCAGACAAGTTTTTTATAGTTGACGTAAAGATTGACATTCCATGTTGCATTCATAGTGCTATCTCGCTCGTTGATGTTCCCAATAAATAGTGTTTACTCGCTCTCGTTCTCCAGTGTTGTATCCTCAGTCTCAGTTGTATTTACATTTCGAATAAACGTTTGTTGTCTTTGTCTGCACATTTTTGCAAAATGGTTGGGTCGCTGACAGAAATAGCATGTTTCCCCTTGCGCTGGACATTTATAATTGTGGAACTGGCCGCATTGCCCACAAGCCGACGATCTCTTTTTCTCTAAGGAAGATGGCATTTGTTGGTTATTTGTTCGGCTCATCGATGATGTAGGGTGAGACCGCTGTTGAGATGACTGTGTTCTGTGATGATATATTTGACTTTTTCTTACAGGTGCAAAAACAAAATTGTCTCGCTTCACTTTCTAATTCCAATTCCTAGGACTGGTGTTTAATAACCTCTAAAATGTTTGCAATTTCGATGACTATTTCTAATTTTTGATCACCCTCGTTGAGCAATCTTTCGCGTATATAATTAAAACTTTTGTGAAGGCCGCAAATGAATAGATCTCTTACCAAGTCGTCCTTTAATTCTTTAAACTCGCATGTCTGACTTAGATTCTTCAAAGCAGTTACAAATTCGTCGATAGACTCTCCATGTTTCTGGCGTCTCGTAAAAAAATTATGGCGTTCCCGTATGATATTTACTTTGGGCAAACAAATGCAAAAACACCAGCATTTGATTGGCCTCAGCGATGAAGTAATCCCAAACCGGGAAGCCTGCCGCTACTTTCTGAGGTCAAACCGGCGGACCCCACAAGCGGACCAGTAGGAATGCAGTTAAGTGGGAAGGTTATGGTCCTACACTTCTGACCATAACAACGCCGGAAAAAAAGGAAAAGAAGAAGAAGAAGAAGGAAGTAATTATCAAATTACCTGTGCAGGAATGGGTTAAGAATATCCCTGCAGCGATACCTCTCGCTTGTCGTAGCGAAGGCGAAGTTTTTATTACCAGCATGAAAAACTACCTCTTTCCTATTATCGATGAGGTCGGTAATGAGGAGCGCAGAGCACAAGACATGTGGGATTCCCTACAACAATCTGGCCTGGAGAAAGCCAAATCACTGCTTGGAACATCTAAAGGCCCCTACCAACACGCAAAAGAAACCTGGTGGTGGACAGACAAAGCCAAAGCAGTGATACACGAAAAGAAAATGGCTTTCCAAGCTTGGTCAAAGTGCTCTTCTACTAATAGAGAGGAAAAAGCTCGCCGTGAAAAGGTATATAGATATTGCAAAGGTATCGCGAAAAAAAAGTGCGCCGAATTCAAAGCGAAAAGCATGGAAGGCCTATATCAGGAGTTGGAAGAAATATCGTCTTTCGCGTCTGACAGGAACCAGGCTACCCAGGAGCTTCGACAAAGCAATTTGAACAAAGGAGCAAATATCTTTAAGATAGCCGCCCAGAGAAGAAGAAATGCTCAGGAGATTCGTTTCGCAAAGTTTATTAACAATGCTGAAGGCCAACTCCTTGTGGAAGACGAAAAAATTCTCCACAGATGGCGACAGTATTGCGAGGAACTTCTGAACGAACAGTTTCCCCGAGTGTACTATCCAAGAGCCGCCCCGAATCATGCCGAAATATCCGACATCACAGTCGAAGAAGTTCGGTACGCGGTTAAAAACTCCAAGAAAAGAAAAGCTGTTGGGCCGGACGGGATACCCTCTGAGTTCTGGAAAAAGATGGGAGACATCGGGTCTAGATGGCTCATGGTTCTTATCTCCAAACTTATGGGGGGCGACACTATGCCTAATCAATGGGGGGAAAGCTATCTTCTTCCTTTGAACAAAGGAAAGGGTGATACGCGAAATTGTGATAACTACCGTTCTGTCGCACACCATGAAGATCGTTGAACGGGTATTAGATAGCCGACTGCGGAAAATAATACGACTATCTGATGACCAGTGCGGGTTTGTCTCGGGTAAATCAATGACACATGCAATCCAAAATATAAGGGTCATGATGGAAAAGCATCGTGATTCTTCAAAGGACTTGCATATGGTGTTGGTTGATTTCGAGAAGGCCTTTGACCGGCAACCATGAGATCTTTTATGGGTAGCGCTAAGACAAAAAGGAGTTCCAGAAACCTACATACGAGTGATCATGGACATGTACAAGAGAGCAACGACAAGAGTAAGATGCACCGAGTTCGCAATCAAAGTCGATGTACACCAAGGGAGCGTCCTCAGCCCACTGCTCTTTATAGCAGTCCTTGATTGCTTACTTGAAGGAAAAGTGACGGACCCCAATGTGCACCAGTTATTCTTTGCTGACGATGGAGCCATTATAAGTGATGATCAGGCGTCCCTACAACGAGCACTTGATGTGTGGGTGGACATTTTTGAGGGACACGGGTATCGTATTAGTTCAAAGAAGACAGAGTATCTGTGCTGCCCGTTCTCTGACCTTCATCAGCCTATTCCAGACATTTACTTGAATAGAACAGTGCTTCCCAAGTGTGAAAAGTTAATAAAGAAATTAATAAAGAAGCAACTTGTGATGACGACATCAATCATCGCGTAAGCGTAGGATGGATGAAGTGGCGGGAAAACTCCGCCATATTCTGAGATCGAAAAATGCCCCCTAAGCTGAAAGGAAGGCTCTACACTTCAGTTGTACGTCCGGCGCTCACATACGGTTCACAATGCTGGACAATGCACAAAAAGTATGAGAGCAAATTAACGGCAGCTGAGATGAAGATGCATCCATGACAGCGGGAGTAACAAAGCGTGACAGATTTAGAAGTTCAAAGATCCGAGGAAGCCTCCACGTAAAAGAAACCATCACAAGAAAGATAGAGCGCGACCGACTCAGTTGGTATTGCCATGTTCAAAGGAGAGATCCTTTGAACCCCGTCCAAAAGGCAATATCAATCAACGTTCCAATTTCAACACGCAAAAAAGGCAGGCCGAAAAACAATTGGTGCAAACAAATGCAAAAACACCAGCATTTGATTGGCCTCAACGATGAAGTAATCCCAAACCGGGCAGCCTGCCGCTACTTTCTGAGGTCAAACCGGCGGACCCCACAAGCGGACCAGTAGGAATGCAGTTAAGTGGGAAGGTTATGGTCCTACACTTCTGACCATAACGACGCCGGAAAAAAGGAAAAGAAGAAGAAGAAGGAAGTAATTATCAAAAAGGTCATAAAGCTGCTCAAGTTTTATCGTTTTGATGTCAACCGAAAACGATGTAAAGATGTCAAATGCGTCTGGGCCCATGAAGTGCAGAAGTAAGGCTACTTTACTTTCTTCACTTGTACTTACAAGATTGCTCGCAAGTAAATAAATCTTGAATTGGTTTTTCCAGTTCTTCCAAGCTAGAAGCAAATTTGTTGATTTTAAATTGAGCGGTGGAATATTCATTGTCCCCTGAAAAGTTTCCATTGCGTTATTCTGTGTCCCCGAAGTAGATGGTTGTAAGGTGTCGTTGCTTTTCTTCTCACTGCATTTCACTTTATTGAATATAATTCCACATCTGACACCATGTTAATTACAAAAAGTACCAACATCACTAAGAGGTCTTGTCTCTGGATTTGGACCGAAAAAACTGCTGTCTTTCAGTATATTATGAGCACAAGCTCGACTGAATTTTGGTGGGGCTTTCTGCCATACCGTTCCATATTTTCCAGTAAAACAAAGATTATTTCCATCGTGTTGACCAGATGCGTTCATGTCTTCTTCATCCTCCTCGGATTTGTGGTCCACTTTGTATTCCATATTCACATCTTCTGTTTCAGCATCCGAATCCACAATATCTAATACCTGGGCAAAATTCATATCTTCAGCATTTGCTGTCTGGTCGGATAAAGACTCTGGAATATTTTCTTCATCACCATCAGACTGAAGTATGTTATGTATATGCAAAACCGATTTCAGGTATTGTTGTTGCTGCTTGTACGGAAATCTCGAAAAAAATAAAATGTGTCCAATTGATCATACTACATCTATCTAATTGTATCTACTATATAAATATTTACCTGCTAATTTTACACATGAAAAAAATTTAAATACATTTTGATCTATATTCGCAAATATTAAATTCACAAACGCACTGATTGAATTAATTGCCAAATATAATATATGAGGAAATTCTTATATGGCGCATTGCACTTTTACTTACTCGGCCCAATGTCGCGTAAATGGCGGCAATAACTATTTTATTATCTTTATTACTATTACTGTTGCTATATTTGCTAGTGACGCGTTAAATATTGTGCCATGTGCTTTCTGTGAGTTTTTTTTCTGCTTGTTATCTATGTTGAAATACTTCCGGACCGTTAGGGGTTAATTTTCACATGGTTATCATAGTAATGGGGATTCCCCTTGAAAATTTCATTGTCACATGGTTATCATAATAATGGGGGATTCCCCTTGCAGTGTGAAATCACAAAGAACAATAAATAAGTAGAGATTAAGTAAGAATTTCGTTTTTGTAAACAGAAACCCCATAATAACACAAAGGGAATAACAATATTAACCCGGGTTAATAAGGCACTGATTAAGAGACAAAAATAGTTGCCCATGTGAGGGTTATTGATGTAAATAAATAAATAAATAAATATTTCAAAGTAAGTTTTCAATATTTTTATATTCGTTTTAATATTCGTTTTAGTTCCCCTTTCCAAAGACGATATGCCATTGATTCAACAGAATATCCTACAAGAACGTATTTTTCAGTTCTGGAGCCTAGCTTCGTTCTGTGTGTAGTTCTATTTATTACTCCTACAAGAGCACAAATTCCAATTTGTCGTAGATGGCTAAATATTGAGACTTTGCCGCGCCAAATTCGTTGCGGAGTCATCCTTGTATTAATTGAATTAGGCAAGCGGTTACGTATGCATGTAGCCGTATTAATCCTTTCACGCCCGATTTTTTTTGGCCGGGACAGAAATTTTTTTGCCGACATATTTATGTCAATATACACCTAAATGTGAACTGATATACTGATATAATTTTCGAAGTCCTATTTATCATGCTTCCGGAATTATAGAATGTTGCCTATAGGCAACATTGGGGAATAGTGGTAAATTTGAAACACGTATGGAAATAATTTTTTTTCTTTTCTTATTTAGATATTTTTATTGAATTTAAGTGTGATAAGATACAAAGCAATTTTTTTGCGGATTGCAACATAAATATACTTTGCATTTGCTGCATTTTGGGCGTGGAAAGCCAGTTTGACACATCCTGCATCGCCCCTTCGAACCCCATTGCACCCAATGGCTAGTTTGGTCAAACCTTTTACTTTTTTCAGGTTCTGCATAATAAGCTCTTTTTCAAGAGCTTGCGGAAGCTAAAACTGGTGATGATGGACCTGATGATGATGGAGCTGATGATGATGGAGCTGATGATGATGGAGCTGGTGATGATGGAGCTAGTGATGATGGAGCTGGTGATGATGGAGCTGGTGATGATGGAGCTGGTGATGATGGAGCTGGTGATGATGGAGCTGGTGATGATGGAGCTGGTGATGATGGAGCTGGTGATGATGGAGCTGGTGATGATGGAGCTGGTGATGATGGAGCTGGTGATGATGGAGCTGGTGATGATGGAGCTGGTGATGATGGAGCTGGTGATGATGGATTCGATAGCAAAGCGTTCTTCATTTCCAGTTGAAGTAAGTTTGGGCGGCCCCTTTTGCGTGATAATTAAATTCGTTGCGTTCAGTAATTCATTGGCAACGTCCAGTTGAAAATCAAGTAGTGACATATACTTTTTCTCTGCGCCCAAATGTTTAAGGTCTCTGCGGTACAAAAGCCAGCTGTTAACTACTGCAGAGTTTATGCACCAGTAAACAATACGCATGTACCATTTATTTGATCGGTGGTTGATTTTGTACAGCTCTAGTAACATGTCCGCAAGGTCAACTCCTCCCATATGTCTATTATAACATTCAACTATATCTGGACGAGGGATCGACACATATTTTTTCTCTTTTCGGCACCATCGCTTACATTCACTCATCGGGTTCTTGCCTTTATAGTTGGAAAGAAGCTGTACAGTCTTGTTATCATACCACCGACAAACAGTCAAATTGTGTGCATTTTCATATTTGAAATCACTTGATCCTCGGCCGTTCTTCTGCAGTTCCTTTTCAGTTTTCAGTTCACAATTTTGTATCCGATTCGCTCTAATTGTTCCGACAGCTAAGATGCCTCTTTCTTTCAAGGCAATCATAAGACTGACCGAGGTGAACCAATTGTCAAAGAACAATTTAAAATTTCGATTATTTGGAATATTCGTCGATAAGTACAGAACTATGTCTGAGGATATTCCTAACCCATAAGATGGGCATGTTCCTTCGCCAACGTAAAGAGCAAAATCGTACATAATTCCCGAAACACCAGCTCTTGTGAACATTTTGAAACCCCACTTGTGTGGCTTTTTCGGCAAATACTGCTTCATACTGCTACGACCTGTAAATAATATAAAAATATCAATACAAAATAGGTAATTCACACATTGAAAAAATTACCATTATAAGAAATAATTTGTTCATCGACACTTTGGTATTCCTCTTGGGGTATTAGATTATATTTTTCCTTTAATTTTGTTAGCAATGGACGAACTTTGTGCAATTTGTCATAATTAGCATCTCCTTTTTGGGATTGTTCAGCATTATCATTTATATGGAAATACTGCCTTATTTTGTCAAACCGATTCCTTGAAAATGATTGTGCTATCGCTGGAAGTCTGAATTTTTGCGCCCATGCCATTTTTATGTGTGGTATTTTTACTGCACCCAAGTACAGTAATACACCGATGAATCTTTTTATTTCATAAGGTTCACATTTCAATTCTACGCCATTCGTTTGCAACGCGTATTTGTTCGTTTCATCACTTATCTTTTTAATAATTTCATCATCGAAAAACTGGACAAAATAAGCTAATGGTTCCTTGGAATTACTACAGATGACTTCGTTTTTCCAAACAGAGTCGCCCTCATTTATCGCAGTACTCCTCCATCTCAAACTATATAAATCAATTTTTTCAACTACCTCCTGCACCGTTTCCTCATTTTGCGTTTCATAGCTAGGTTCTGTGGCGTCCCCAGCAATCTCCTCAATCGAACCAATGTCCATGCCACCTTCACTCAAATTATGTAACGTTTCCTTTATTATATTTTCCGAAAACTCATCTTCTTCATTTTCACCTTCACTTTCATTAGCAGAATCATCCCAGTCAAAATTCCAGCGTAAGACACATAGTTGTTGCCCAAAAAAATCCGTTATCAGAATCAATAAGAACAACGGGAATTACAAACACATCATTACAATGTTGCCTATAGGCAACATTTGGTATGAAAGGGTTAACAATCTCAGCCCCTAAATGCTTTTGAAGATTTTCTCCAATGAGTAAACAGCGAACGACCTCAATTAGCGTACGGTTCATACGTTCTGCAACCCCGTTATTCTACCGTCAACTGGCGCATAATTACATTCAATTTAAAAAAAAATCGAAAATTCAGCACTTACAAACGAATGCGCATTATCATTTCTAAGTCATTTAATTTTTCTATTTGTTTCATTTTCCACCAGCTCCTTAAAATGTTTAAAAGTTTCGAAGTAATCACTTTTCCTCCGTAAAATATATACAAAAACCTTTCGAGAGAAATCATTATTGAAAGTAGCAAAATAAAGGCTTCCGCTGATAGATTCTACATTCATTGGGCCGCAAAGATCGCTATGCACAATTTCCAATATTCTCTCGACAGTTTATCAGCTTTTATTGGAAATGAAGATTTTACTCGTCTCCATTTTATGCACGCAACGCAATTGATTTGGAAATTCCCAAAACTTGGTAATCCGTTTACCATATTCGATTCCTTTAATTTTCTCAAAGATATCTACCAAATTGAAATGCCCATATCTGGCATATCTTATGCCACATTTCCAAAATCTTAGCGCCGCGCCGTCTTCTATTATATTATATTTTTCCTTTTTTTTTCCTACTAAGTACAGCCCTTTCGTTTATATCGCCTCAATCATTCCTGCCATTTCTTAATACATATACTCGCTCTTTTTCCATTATTACCCTGCATCCATTATCAGTCGCTTTACTAGCAGATATTAAATTGCTCATCAAACTTACTTGCTCATTAACTCCCCATTTACTTCTACGCATAGCTGTACTGTTACTATTCCCTTAATAGATGACTCATTATTCGCAACTTGTACTGACCCTGAATAATTTGTATCCAGATTTGTTAAATATTTTTCGATGCAGCTCATATGTGACGTGACACAACTATCAATATACCAACATATTGTCTCTACTACTTCGTCAGCAATATTTACATTTTGAGAAAACTCCATAACTGGGTTAACTCTAATACATTCTGATGTGATAAAACATTCCTCGACTGTCACATTTCTAATACTATACTGATGTTTTTCCTTCTGTAACTTTGCATGACCATCTTTCTTCATATGATTCTTCCGGTCACAGCGACGACGCTTAAATTGAAAAAATTACATACCTGTTCGATGATGTTTATTTGATTTGTTCGTGTGGTATTTAACCTTGTTGAAGTTCAAGCAAACGAGATCGCAGGGTATCGATTGTTGGAAAATCACCAGATGAATCAAAACAGCTTGAATATCCTTATACGTCTCCGGCAAAAATGTGTCCAAAAGAATCACAGCAAGAAATTCTGAATCCAACTTAGCATCGAATTCCCACAACTGAGTAAAAATAGAATCAAATTGTATTAAATAATGTTCCATATCTTGGCCAGCATGCATTTTAAAGTTAATTAACTTACGAAATTCTTCGATCTTTTGCCTAGTACATTTCCTTTTGTATGTTTTCTCCAAAAAATCCCATAGTGTCTTAGAAGTCATATACGATTTAACCAAAGATACTTGCTCAGGCTCCATTGCAATAATGTTTTCATATCTTGCGTCCATGTCCTTATTGTTCCATAGTTCTAAGTCTCCCTTATCTGTTGGTCTCTACTCCTTTCCTAAGGTGACGTTTTATTATCCACTTCCATCTGAGGCTTCCATGTTAAATAATTCTTCCCATTAAATAATGGTGATTTTCCAGAAAACGACGTCATGGTTTAAGCAAAATATTAATAAAATACTCAATGTTATTTAATTCGAAAATCCTGGGCTCATAACCTGTTTGAAATATTATAGGATGGAATGAAGATTAAGCGATGTTGAGTTCACCTGGACTTTAATGAGCCCTTTTTAAAAAGGAGTGAGACTGACACAATAACTGCATATATCTGCAAGGCATCCACTTTAAAATAGCGACGAATTGCACCTCCCTGACCCTCACGTTAAATATAAAACGTCCGTAAGGCTATGGAGCTGCAAAATTATAGTATATATAATATACAAAATCTATATTATAGAACATTATAGTAGCGGTGAAAAACACATGGATGCTGTATATTTTGATCCATCAGATTAAAATATACCAACATTTTCAGTATTTGCACCCAGCAACAGCTTTATTTTCGATTTCTTTCATTTACATTTTTCACATTAGCCCGCAGTTTTTTTTGCATGTTGTATTTTCAATTTATGTTTAATTCCATTTCCCGCAGAAGTCAGCAGTTTTCCATTTCTGTTTTATTTTCTATTTATGTTCAATTCAATTTTCCACGAAGGTCAGCAATTTCATGTATATCATATTTCCTATTAATTTTGTTATGTTTATTTTTTGTACTTTTATATATTTGGTGTGATTTTGACTTTAGCTAAGTAAGCAAATTTATTGTACAAATAGTATTGTAAGCCAATAAAATTTTATCATTCAAACAATCAAGGTTGTCGAATGTTCTTACCCAGTAATTATTGGCTCTTCCCATCCGCAGTAGAGCTCAATAATACTAAGTTTAATTTCTACAAGTGTGCAAAGTTACAAGAACTTTTTGTGCAATATACGGCTGGTCAAGGTTTACGTACCCTGTCCAGCAAGTCGGTTCAAAAAAGTTCCGACTTAAACAGATGCTCTCAGTAGAAGTACGAAAATCCTGGTGTTGGGGGGCAACACTTTCGTACGAAAGAGGTTCTGGGGGTCGCCATCCACTAAGTCTCCATCCAGCGAGTTGTTATTCGGTTTAAGGCAGCGGGGTAGTGGTGTGATCGAGTTTAAAACTAGGCTCGACTTTAAAGAAAGCAAACGAAAGTGCAAGAATACCAAAAAGAAAAGGCGAAAGGCGCCTCAAGTTTACAATGTCGATGATATCGTCATGAAATATGTTGATTACGTTTGCAGTTTCCCAATTCAAGTTCAAGTCTCTCTTCAATACTTGTGAGCTTTCAGTTTTGGTTTTTTTCTTAACCTTAGATTTGTGAATGTTTCGAACAGCCTGTCGCTTATTCAATAACCAGTAGCGCTGTCGAATAGTTTGTAGTTTGTAAACACCATGAAGAGTGTTTACTTGTGCTTGATTAATCAGCAGCCAAATCAAGGCTCCGTTTTTCGGGAAATTACTGGGAACGATGCCTTGCTTAGCCGCCCACCTACTTACAAAATACCATCTCCATCCAGAATATGGTTGAGATGTAGCTGAGTTTTATTAGGAATTTGGTTCAATCGCAATCCCCTCCAACATACAAAGTGCCGAAAGACATTTCTTATCCTAACAAAGAAAATACTCAGCATCATCACTATGTCGCCAAGTATTCGCCTCCATATCACTAGCATAGCACTTCCCTCTAAACGCGTTTTTGGTCGTCCGGCATTTTCTTCGCACCATTAATTGCTATAGGTCGTGGATGTCATTCACACTTCACTTATTGATTTGCCTTTACTCCAGCTCTGTGTAATGCATTCTCATCACTTCACGTTATTTGGAGTTTTTCCTCTCTTCGTCATTGTTTACAAATTTCTCGAAATTGAGAATTGTTTATGAAATGACATAAATATGAAAAGGGAATCGGCGCCGGAGTGCTAACATTGACCTTATGCAATTTACGTGCTGCAATAATTATGGTTGGCTATGACCTAGCGGCGGTAAACCGATGATGCGAGTGATAGCGGCGTGTGTGTGAGGTGGAATGGAATGCGTATGATGGAGAATGTAATGTGCAATCACTACATCCTCCTCCCCTACGAAAAAGAAAATTAATCTTGAAGAGGTCAATTTTGTGCCAAAGTGATTGTAATTTATAATTTTTGTATATTCTGAATTAATTTGAAGAATCTGGAAAACATATTTATTTGATTTGCATTACTTTTGTACATTACTTTTGTCTACTATTACATTGAAATGTTAAATATTTGCTTTAGAGGCGTATTACATTTATGGGTTTTAGGATATGAGAAACTTATTATCTTTTACATTTTCGGATCCAGATAACACCAACGCCATCCAATGATTATTTTGCATCTGCATTATTTGGCATCTCTCCTCGGGGGTACTTGCCTTGAAAAAGCTTCTCGGCTCTCGCCGTTCGGTATCGGCATTAAGCTCTAGGTTCCGTTCAATTGTGTGAAAAACAAATCGCACACAACATAAGTGGATAAAAAGAAGCTTGGCTCTGGCTCCTCATGAGCTGTAATGCCATCCTAAGATGTCTGTCTGGCAGAAAAATGGACCAGTATTTGTGTCTGAGTGCTCCAACAGATTGTAGCAACCTCCATCAAGAAAAAAAAAAATTTATTACATTTGTGGGAAAATTACAAGCTTATTTTCTATAATGTATATATATGTATGTATATATATATAAATATATAATATATATATATGTATATATATATATATATATATAATATATATATGTATGTATGTATATATATATATATATATAATATATATATATGTATGTATGTATATATATATATATATAATATGTAAGGCACAAAGCGGAACTAACGACCTCAATCAGCAAACCACCAAACACGAACCCAAAACAAAGCGCATAAAAGACAACTTCCCAAAATATATCCTTTATTACTATACTCAGAACACTTCACATATGTTATTCCTATCGCCCTGACTGCTACTCGTCGACTTCCGACTATTCGATCAACTCAGCTGCTTTTATACCCGCGCGTTGGATGTCTGTACCGTTTATCATGCCATGGGCGGCTCTGGCGTTGAGAAAGGGTGCAAGGCGCCATGGGCGGCTCCTGATGGAAAAGGGCGCAAGGCGCCTACGCGGATCGGATGCGTGGGTATTACAGCTCGCCCATCCTGACCTAAGGCTCGTCCTCGAGACTTCCTGCGGTTGCTGGTTCGGAAATCTCCTCGTCAAAACTGCCTGCATCAGATTCTTTAAGTTCGCTTTCGGAAATGTTGTCGTCATACAGCTCGCACCACCTCTTCATCTTGTCTGCGCTTTCAACCGTCTCAAATCGTTTTTGAGTTCGCTGCTGACCAGGAATATCCTTCAAGATGTACCGGTCCTTTGGCAAGACCTTCGCCACGATGTATGGACCCCTGTAGATTGGATCAAGCTTTCTTGACTCACCTGTTGCCACGGGCTCACGTTCGATCAGGACCAAATCATCTACAGCATACGTGTTGGGCTTCTTATGTGTCCTGTCAAAACGTTCCTTCTGCTTTTGTTGGTCTCTTGAAATGTATTGCAGGGCGACGACCCGCCTATGGTCCATTTTCTCTTTGTCACAATGTCCGTTGCGTTCCAGTTCTAACAAAAGTTTGTCCCCGGCGATTCCTCTTGGTGTGTAGGCGAACATCAGATCGTGTGGTGTTGCTCTGGTAGTTGCGCTTCTCGCCGTGTTCAAGCTCCATTGGATACTCCTTAGCTGCTGAGCCCAATCCTTGCCTGCCGAATAACTGCACTTAAGTGCTGCAAGTACTGTCCGGTTAATTCTTTCCACTTGACCGTTGGCTCGTGGAGTTCTAACAGCCGTCATAACATGTTGTATCCCGTAAGTTTGGCAGTACTTCTTGAATTTGCTCGCCGAGAACGCCGTACCTCGGTCGGTTATTAAACGCTTGGCCATTCCAAAGTATTCACTGACTTGGTTGAGCACTCCTATCACCCCCTTCGTATTGGTCGTCTTTACAGCTTTCAAGATGATATATTTTGTAAAGTTGTCTACTAGTGCTACCAAATGTTTAGTTCCACCTCGCCCAGTTGTGAATGGCCCAAGATGATCCAAGATGAACCGTATGAAACGGTACTGGTTCTCTTTCCACACAATGCAGCTCACCTTCTAACGCTCCACTCTTCCTCTTAGTGTAGGCGCATTCCACACATCCCTTAACGTAGTTCTTGACAATATTCCTCATCCCGGGAAACCAATATGTCCTTCTCAGCCTTTCTAGAGTTTTCTCGTAGCCCATGTGTGCAGCCTCATCATGACACACTCGTAAGATTCGCCATCGTGCCCCTTTAGGTACTACCCACTTTCGCTGTTCTCCAACGCGTCTGTATAATCGGTTCCCTTCTAGCTTGTATTCCTTATGGAGTTGGTTCTGCTCACCGCCAACAGCTGTTGATTGTAGTTGTCTGATAATGTTCCGTAGTTTTTTATCTTGCCACTGCATCGTTGGGAGCCAATCGTCGTCTGTAATGTAGATATTTAATACATTAGCGGTTGCCTCTTCCATCTCCCGTTCTTCCTCTACTGGCTCTCGGCTCATGGCGTCCACATATCCCGCTTTCCTTCCTGACTGGTTAATTGTCGTAAACTCAAACTCTTGTAGTTTGAGCCACCACCTCGCGATTCTTGGTATCATCCTGGCCTTGTTTTGAGTGGCTACTATTGCTTCGCAGTCGGTCACAATTTTAAATGCCTTGCCTAGCAGGTATATCCGGAACCTTTCCAGACTTTCCACCACAGCTAAAACCTCTAGCTCGTAGCTGTGGTACTTTGCTTCTGTCTCTGTCAGCTTCCTGCTAAAGTACGCCACTGGTCTCAATTTATTGTCGCCCTTCCCTCGCTGCAACAGTATTCCGGCAAGTCCCACAGTGGAGGCATCAGTATGGACCTCGTGATCACACTCCACATCGTAAAGCGATAAAATAGGTGGGTTGATTAACGCAGATTTCAGTTCTTTGAACGCCGCTTGTTGCTCCTGTGCCCACACAAAGGTCTTGTCTTGTTTAAGTAAGTCGGTAAGAGATGTTGCGATTTGAGAGTATTTCGGCACGAATTTCCGGAAATAACCGGTAAGGCCCAAAAATTGTCTTACCTGATGCACATTTTTCGGCTGGGGAAAATCTTTTACTGCCACCGTCTTCCGCCCACTAGGTCGTATCCCGTTTTCATCCAGCTGATGTCCGAGGAACTCGATGCTAGTTCTCCAGAACGCACACTTTTTCGTATTGAGTGTCAACCCCGACTCCTTCGGAACCTTCAGAAATTTGCGGAGCTTCTGTAGTCCTTCTTCCAGCGATATGCTTGCAATGATGACATCATCCAAGTAGACTGCAACATCACCAGGATCCATGCGCGCTTTTAGCTGGTTCATACACATTTGGAAGTAAGCTGGAGCGTTCACTAGACCGAACGGCATACGCACGAACTCGTACAGACCGTTCTCCGTAGCAAAGGCGGTGTACTTTCGGCTCAGCCCCGCTATCTGCACTTGATGGTACCCAGAAGCAAGGTCCAGTGTTGTGAAATACTTCTTCCCAGCTAGTGTTGCTAATATTTCCTCCACGGTAGGCATCGGGGACTTCTGTTTTTTTGTTACCCTATTTAGCGCCCGGTAGTCGATGCACATCCTATCCGTACCGTCCTTCTTCTTTGTAAGAACAATCGGTGCGCAGAAGTTGGATGTTGAAGGCCGAATGACTCCTTGATGCAACATTTCGCTGATCTTTTCCTCTACTATCCTTCTCTTAGCGAATGGTAATCGGTAGGGTTGCACACACACTGGTTGTGTCGTCGTTACTTCGATTGTGCACTCACCCCAGTTGTACAGTCCAAGTTCGTTGGCGTCTAGAGCGAAGCGATCTCGGTATTCATTTACTAATTCGCCGAGTAGCTCCTTTTCCTTGGCTGTGATGTCTCCCGCATCAATATCATCAATATCGATTCTACTCCGCACCTGCTGCTCCGCAATCGCCTCGTCTGAGATAATCAACGATTTGCCTTCATCACTCACAGTGCAGTCGCTGATTTTGAGTTCATGGTATGTCTTCTCGATTTTGACTTGCGGTTGGTCAAGCAAACGCCTACCGAAATTATATTGTATGGTTGGCTGTCGTCTGGGACAACTAATACTTCACACCAGCTTCGCAAAGCATCTACCCCGACTTCGGCATAAAGTTTTACTATTGTTCGGCATCTTCCTACGCCGAACCCGCTCAGTTTCCTAGCATCATCTCTGTAGCGAAGATTGTTGGTGATAGCGACCACTTGCAGTGTGACGCAGTCGCTGCCCAGGTCTATGAAAGCTTCGATTGGCTTCCCGTTGACGGTCACAATTTTGTGATACACACTTATGTCTTCGCACACCCACAACTGACTTGGACTTGTAGGTTGCCGCTGTTCGGTAGCGTGTTGCTCTGCTGCCCTCGACGTTGCCGCGCTCGTACAATTGCGACCTATGTGCCCGGATTGGTTACATTTGAAGCACCTGACCTTTGAGCAGTTGCGCCTTATGTGCCCCATCTGACTACACTTGAAACACCTGATAGTGTCAACTTATGTTGAGTTTGCACTATTGCTCCCAGATATTCCCCGTCTCTGTGATGCTGTTACGATTGATGCTGACCTTTGTTGCGATCGTACCGAACTTTCTTTATCAGCTCCTGAAGAGTTTCTGGCTGTGCCGCTTTCAGTGCGTCACGACACTCTACATCGGTGATGCCCCGCACTATATATTTGACCACAGTTTGCCGCTGTTCGACAAGCTGTTGGAGTTTTTAACCGCGTACCGAACTTCTTCGACTGTGATGTCGGATATTTCGGCATGATTCGGGGCAGCTCTTGGAAAGTACACTCGGGGAAACTGTTCGTTGAGAAGTTCCTCGCAATACTGTCGCCATCTGTGGAGAATTTTTTCGTCTTCCACAAGGAGGTGGCCTTCAGCATTGTTAATAAACTTTGGGAAACGAATCTCCTGAGCATTTTTCCTTCTCTGGGCGGCTATCTTAAAGATATTTGCTCCTTTGTTCAAATTGTTTTGTCGAAGCTCCTGGGTAGCCTGGTTCCTGTCAGACGCGGAAGACGATATTTCTTCCAACTCCTGATAGAGGCCTTCCATGCTTTTCGCTTTGAATTCGGCGCATTTTTTCTTCGCGATACCTTTGCAACATCTATATACCTTTTCACGGCGAGCTTTTTCCTTTTTTCGTGTATCACTGCTTTGGCTTCGTCTGTCCACCACCAGGTTTCTTTTGCGTGTTGGCAGGGGCCTTTAGATGTTCCGAGCAGTGATTTGGCTTTCTCCAGGCCAGATTGTTGTAGGGAATCCCACATGTCTTGTGCTCTGCACTCCTCATTACCGACCTCATCGATAATGGAAGAGAGGTAGTTTTCCATGATGGTAATAAAAGCTTCGCCTTTTCCTTTATCCAGCTTATACCACTAGATTCTCTCAGACACCTTCGTTTGCTTCTTTGACTTCTTTCTCGCATCCATAAAAAAATCAGTCAGGAGGAGACGGTGTTGAGGGGCGATCGCGTCTCCCAGGATCACTTTGCAATCTTTAGCTCGTGGCTTCATGAAACTGGATACCAAATGATAGTCTATTTGAGTTTCATTTCCGCCGCTGCTATAAGTGATCAGGTGCCGGCTTTGTTTGACGAACATGGTATTTAGCACTATAAGACCGTACGACTTGCACATGTTTAGGATATCTTCACCTGAAGAGTTCCTGGTGCCGTATCCCAGCCCTCCGTGGTAGCCTTCATAGTCTTCGCTTGTCTTCCCGACATGTCCGTTTAAATCTCCCCCAACAAACAAAAGCTCTTCCTTTGGGATGATTTTGACAAGGTTGTGGAAATCTAGCCAGAATGCATCTTTTTCTTTTTGTTCGCATCCTACTTGAGGGGCATATGCGCTTACGATGTTCCACACCTCACCATGCATCACCAATTTGAGAGCCATCAAACGGTCACTGGACTTTGAAATGGTTAAGACGTTGCCAAGTAACTCTGCCGCAAGGATGATGGCGATTCCGTTTTTTCCTTGTTCCAATCCATAGTAAAACATCTTGTAGGCTTTTGTTTTAACGTCCAAGAAACGTGCCCGATTACCGGTGTTTCGCCATTTCGTCTCTTGTACGCACAGGATCTCTACTCGCCTTCTAACTATCATTTCTTCAAGCTCATAGCTGCGCCCACTCATGCTTCCAACGTTCCAACTCTCTTTCTCTTCTATATGCCCCCTAGACGCAATAGCTTTCATCTCATACACGAACTCCTCGATATCCTCATACGGATGTTGTTTTTTGTTCCGCAACATTTCGTGCAGATCAGCCACATCATCGTCTGCTGGGAAATTATCGACTAAGTCTCGAAGAAACTCTTCTAACGATGAATGAACTACCCCATTACCCCAAAGCTTTGCTGCTCCCACTAGCTTACCGATCGCCGCCATCATGACTAGCCTTCCATCTAGCTGGTACACGTCTCTAACTTCCCTAACCCTTCGGACGAATGCGGTTGACGAAAGTCCTGTTGGGTTCCTTGGATTAAATTCGGAAAGCATTTCGGTCACATCCTTCACTGTGTAGCAACTCCTCGACTCGACTCTCTCCTCCACACAACTTGTTGCTCTTGGTTTAGGCGCTGGAGCACTCTCCGTCTTTTCACCCCTCTTCTGTATCTTGATGCTTTCCAAAGCTGCCTTCATGAACTGGATCTCTTGCCTCAGCTTCTCCACTTCGCTTTGCTCGTCCTACTCCCATTCCTTGTCGTCGATCAATTTTTCATATACCAGTAGTTTGTGTAGCAATTGGGACTTATCTCCCCCCCCTTTCAAGCCACGTTTCTTCAGCTCTTCCCGGAGCTCATCTCTCGTATACGCGCTGAACTTGGCGATTTCTTGTTCGGCGTCACTCATTTTCAGAATACAGCAATCGATTGTTTAATTAAATATCGCACCAGGACTTTATCCCACTTCTGAAGTTGTAAGGCACAAAGCGGAACCAACGACCTCAATCAGCAAACCACCAAACACGAACCCAAAACAAAGCGCATAAAAGACAACTTCCCAAAACATATCCTTTATTACTATACTCAGAACACTTCTCATATGTTATTCCTATCGCCCTGACTGCTACTCGTCGACTTCCGACTATTCGATCAACTCAGCTGCTTTTATACCCGCGCGTTGGATGTCTGTACCGTTTATCCGCTGTGCCAATGCCATGGGCGGCTCTGGCGTTGAGAAAGGGTGCAAGGCGCCATGGGCGGCTCCTGATGGAAAAGGGCGCAAGGCGCCTACGCTGATCGGATGCGTGGGTATTACAAATATATATATTTTTTTCAATTGTTAATTTTTGTTTTGCTTTTTTTTTTTATTTATTATTTATACTATTTAGATATGGTATGTGTTAAAATCTTCTAAAACAAATTTGAATGTAATGTGTGCGATCCCAGGTTGCAAATGCAAACAGAGCTAAAAATGTCCCTTTTTAGGACTGTCAAATGCTCGCAGGGAATTTAGAGGAAATATTTGAAAATCATATATGTACTTCGCCGACCATTAGCATTTGGAACCTGGGATCGACCACAATCAAGTAATGTGGGTGACACACTGCCAGTATTGATACCATGGTATAGCAATACCACGTTCTATACCACATGTCTGTCACCCCAATACCACGTTTAAAGCTAGTATACCACCGAACATAGCTGGTATTGAGCTGGTATTGAAATCCTTACATTTTTGCTGGTATACTATCAACTTACTGATTGCAGCGCCACTTTCTCTCTATTGGCGAATCTTTGAAGTTTGCTTGACAATTCAAAGCAAGTAATCTTTGTTTACAAACAAAGTACAAACTGTGATTTATTACAATGGAGGGAAGAAGAATAATATTATCACAAATGGAAACGATGAAAGTAATCGAAGTGTGGAAACATTTCATTAATGACCATTTTTTTCTCCTCTATTTTTACTTTTTTTTTTTTGTTTTGACAACACAAGCGTCTTTTGTTTTGACAGCACAAACGTCAAAGCATAATACATAATGCGTATACTACGAAATGCTGTCTGTCAGGGTATGTGGTATTCACTATACCATGGTATTCATACCATGGTATCAATACTAGCAGTGTGTCACCCACATAAGTAAGAAATTGTAATTCACAAACATGAAATATGTATGTATGTAACAGATGTCATTTCAGAAAAATAAAAAAGCGAAAAGAGAAGGGCGTTTTATTCTACGGTCGATGCCTCCAAGTTGCAGAAATAGTATGGTTTAAATGTATAGTACATATACATGTTTAATTAAAAAATAACGTAAGGCTTTTATCCGCCTGTTTAAATGTTTAATACAAATTCTGGAGTTTTATTATTCGTTTCGTTTAGGGTTAATGTGGGCTGTTTTATACTTTGGATCTTGTTAGTCTTTTCTTGGTTATTTCTAACTTTATAGATTCGATATCTTTTATAAAATGTTAATATGAGGCTTATTGCAATTATTGTGTAAATTAATATGAAGTTGTGGATATGGTGTGCGCTATGGGGTGTTAGTGGTTCCGCCTCTATTTTTTATTTTTAATTCGCTTAGTATCAAAATTCCAGTGAAAAAACCTGAAAATTAACCAATTTTAAACCTCATTATCTCGAAAACTAAGTAAAATATCAAAAAATGGTACTTAATTTTTTTTGTTTATTTCAAATAGTTCTATAGGAAAACACCTTCAAAAGTCGGCGCCACGTAAATCGTAATCTCCCCCGTCAATGCTAGAGAATTTTATGTCGGCTGTTGTTTGAGAAATTTGAGAGACTTCCGGGATACGGTGTTAGAAATGTTGAGAAGGGATAAAAGATTTGGAGATTTTCGTGGTTTGTTCACTGTATGTGTGAATAACCATATCTCTACTCTTTATACATATAGCATTCACCTGATAGTTCGATTACTACAGTATAGTAGAGGGTAAATGTTGCGACGTTTTCGCCGCCGATTTCGTCAAGGGACGAAATAAGCTATTTGGCTTGTGACAATTGAATCCATAGCGCTGAGCGGTTAGATTGTATTGTGTCACATGAACTGGGAATAGTTATACTTCTTGTTAGCAATTGGATTGCGCAATCTGCGTTTTCGGTCTTTGCATTGAATAGGGGATGTGTAAGGGGGCATACAATTTTTTTATTTTAGGATTTACATTGATGTAATTCCTCTGTGTTTAGGGTGCAGAACTGTTCTTGTCGGTTGTATGAATATAAAAGTGCCTTTATGTAAAGTTGGTAAAGGAATACTCTTGTATATATGAAGTTCTTTATCAGGGGTAACGGTACTTTGATCTCGTAAATCATTTTTTCATCGTGGATTGCTATTCTTATTGTGCTTGTTTGGTATAATGATAAAATATTGTCGTCTTTTGTGGTATGGGGTAGTTTTGCATTTAACGGCATTTCTTTTCTTATTTTTGTCAGTATTGTTTCTAATTGCCCATTGGAGATTATAGCTGGATGTGGTTTAAACTGTTATGCCTGGGCTATACACTATTCGAAAATTCACCAAAAATCCCTCGTCAGGCCAGTTATTTGTCTGGGGTCCACACTGGCGTTTCCCTCGGAGAATGTTGTGTGCAAAAGAAGAAAATGCTCCCGTCCAGCAACAACACACCAAATACAATGACATGAGAATGTCCAGCAACAACACAGCAATTTACATCAAATGCAATTAAGTGACACAAGTAGAATATTAACTAGGTTTTCATTTAACTCAAACAAAAGTTTACTTATTTTAATTATAACAAACAAACGTACTAGAGCAAGAGAATTCAATTTCGTAGTTTACTTGGTTACTTCTTTCAACCTACTTCGACTTCGTTTTCGTTTTCACATCTATTTGTTGTTATGAATTGCTGACATCAAAATTGTATATCGATCGAACGATCGATATGGCTAACCCATCCAGACGCTATATCAGCACTCGTATCAGGTGTAATTGAGTGTTATTCGCTTTATTATATAAATATATATATAACACGTCCCCCCTTTTTGGCATATCTAGGGATATTTAATCCTTAGATTGGACTTTGGTGAAGCATCAATTTCCAGGGTTTCTGCTGATGAGTCTGCAACATCTTTTTGTCGAATTCTGAGCGTCACTTCCGGGTTCACTCTGTGTCTTCTGTTGAAACATCTATTAAATAAGGCTATCGTGGTCCTTCCTGTGTTGCATTTCCATGTTAGGTATGCGAGGGCTGCTATACTTAGAACTCCAATCATAGACATAAGTACACCTTGTGATCGTTTTGGAATGTTTTCCCTTGCTTTGGACAAAAACTCCTTTGGTTCTGTATCTCCGCTGATAGATCTTTTAGCTCGTGGATATCTTTAGCCGTAATCTTAGATATTGGTTCTCTTTCGATTATGATGTCTTTAAGCTTCGTGTTGACGCAGCAATTCTCTAATTCCCTATACGAGTATTTATCTTTTACGAGTATTTCTATAATATTGTCTGATGTCTTAATAATAGTGTCGGATGTTTCTAATTTACAGTTATTATCTAGTATAATTAAACCTGACCCAAACAATTTTCCTTCATTAGTGTTATTATTACATTTACATTTGTATCTAGTTTTATCTGTCATAGCAAAAAGATATGAATTTGGCTTGACTTTATGGAAGACTTCAACTCTGGAATTAATAATTTTTATTTTGCAATTTTCGGCTCTATTCCGCATAAAAATATTTAGTTCACAATTTGAATCGCTTAATGTAGTTTTTAGTAACTGAGGTTTACAAAGCGATATTTTACTGAAATGTTTACAATCGTTTAAATCGGTTTTTAAAGCATATTTTTCTTTATCTTTCTTAATGAACAAGTATTTATAACTTAATTATAAGATTACAATACCATTGTCTATAATTTTTGGAATAGTAATTATGTCGTATATGTCGTATAGTTCTCTACTTACAGTCGGAACGGTA
Source organism: Merodon equestris (assembly GCA_958301585.1). Classification (NCBI taxonomy): domain Eukaryota; kingdom Metazoa; phylum Arthropoda; class Insecta; order Diptera; family Syrphidae; genus Merodon; species Merodon equestris. Next base: position 95,065,809 of record OY284413.1, read on the forward strand.
ATAATGACGATCATTTTTTGGTATTTAGTGAACGATTTTAATTCGACCATTTTCAAGATTTCGGGATAGTTTTCTGCGCTTGGCTCTATACCTAATATCTTATTCTGTCCTATTTCTCGTAGTTCTTGTAGTAAATCTAAAGGTTCAATAATTCGTGGGTGTAAAATTCCTGCTTGAATAAATAGCAGACTGTCTATGATTTGTTCTATTTCTAGTCCTAATTGTAATATTTTATAGTTGATTTTATTGGATATTTGTTCGAAATACGCGGTGACAAGAATTGTTTTGTTGAGGTTGGCTTCCTCTTCTCTAACTGTATTGATTTCGTTAACAATTTCATTAATCTTATTTATAGTTACATTACTGTTTCTGACATTTTCTATAACTTGTTTGTTTAAGTGGCTTAAGATTTTTACGTTTTCTTCCATTCCATTTTTAACGCGATCTTCATTTTTTGAGACTTTCTGAAGAGCATTGGAATAGAATTCGGCGTCTTCATTGTCTATTACTCCGAAGCGAACCTTTAAACCGGATCCAATGACATTCAGTAATCCTCTTTTTTCACGTTTTTGTTTACCTACTATTCCTAAAATTATTCTAGTCCTATGATCGATTTTGGTCATTTCCTTCCTAGCAGTTTGTTGAAATTCCTTACATCCTAGAACCGTTTCAATACAAAGATTGTCTATTGAATTTATTGTATTTCTAATTACCGAGCTTGATTCTTCTAACAAGCTTACATCTATTGCAATAACTAAGGCTACCTTACTTAAAGTTTCCCTCCCGTTTCCTACATGATTAAAATAGAGTCCTGTATGATTGTTTAAGTCCTTTATTCGTACATTCTCTGCTATAGCGCAGCTGCCGGACAAGATCCTGTGAAATAAGGTTTTATATTAGCTTTGTTGAATTTCTGTTTTTTATTGTTCATCTTCACCATGACAAAACTATCATGTAATTCTGAGATTGTAAATGGTCCTTTGTAACGACTCTGTAATTTTCCTTTTCTTTCATTTTGTATCAATACCTTTTGACCTACCGTCTTTTTATCTTTTTATCATACCTGGTCTTAGCTTTTTCCCTACATTTCCTTGTATTTCGTTTGGCACTAACTTGTTTTCCTAATATATTGAACTTCAATTCGTCAATATAATCGTACATAGATCTTTGATTAGTGGTATCTACTCCACTAGGACTATTGACTTCGAAACCGAATATTAGTTCGTAGGGAGTGTAGCCAGTGGTGTTGTGTATTGTAGTATTGTAATAAAACCCTGCGTATGGCATTCGCTTGTGCCAGTCTTTGATTTGGTTTAGTTCCTTGCCGGTCGACTTAATATACTCTAACAATCTACAATGAGCTCTCTCGACACTTCCGTTGGCTTGGTTGTTATGTGTTTGATGCCTAAAAGTTAGCTAAATTCTTCGAAGAGACCATTGCAGAATTCTAACCCGTTGTCAGAAAGGATTATCTTCGGCATTCCGAAGTTCATTATCCACTCTTCCATAATTGCTTTAGCAACAGTATGCATTTCCTTATTCTTCAGAGGGACAAACTTAATAAATTTGGAGAGGTCGTCTTGAATTGTAAAGCCAAATTTGAAGCCATCTTCTGTCTCTTCTAACGGCCCAATTAGGTCAACCATGACTTTTTCTAATGCTCTTTCCGCAGAAGTTATTATTTTCATAGGGCTTCTAGTTGGCACCCGGTTAACCTTTTCGGTTTGGCAATGTATTCTTCCATTTGTATTTTTTTCTGATTTTGGAATACATGCCCTTCTGTCCAGTGTGTCCACCGATCAGTCCTTCATGATATTCTTTCATAATTGCTAATCGTCTGTCAATATCGTTCACAAACTCTTTTTCCTATGGTCTTCCTACTTCACTAAAGCAGTCGTCTTTTTCGACATTTTCTTCATCGAGACTTCCTGCATCTTCAATTGGATTGTCTTCTTCGATATTTTCCTCATCATTCTCCAAGTTTGTCCTGTTTTGTTCTTCGTTATTATTGTTAATACTATCGTTTTCTATAAGACTCATCAAGTCTTGCCAGGTTTCTTCTCGTTCTTTTTCTGTTATTCTGATGTTTCTACTTAACTCGTTTGCTACAACATTTTTTTTCCCCCTTTTTATAAGTGATAACGTAATCAAATTCTTCTAGCTTTAGGCGCCATCTAACCAGTCTACTACCCGGGTCTTTGACTTTGAATAACCACGTCAGAGGTCTGTGATCCGTTTGAATCGCGAATTTCGTACCGTAATATTTGGGCGCAATTGTTTTGTAGCCCATACGATAGCCAAACATTCCTTCTCCGTAGTGCTGTAGTTTACTTCGGCTTTGTTAAGTGTTCGACTTGCGAAGTGTACTGGTAAGTCTTTTCCGTTGTGCTCTTGGCTGAGCACTGCGCCAATTCCCTTGTTAGAAGCGTCGGTCGTAATTATACATGGCTTACTGAAGTCTGGGTATTGTAGGATGGGATGTTTAGTTATAAGATCCTTCAATTTTCTAAACCCTTCTTCTTGTTCTTGTCCCCAAATGAAATCAACGTATTTTTTAAGAAGTCTGTTTGAAAGCTCGACAATATTACTGAAATTTTTTATAAACTTCCTATAATATCATATCATTCCTAAGAACGATTTAATACCTTTAGGATTTCTAGGCGCTTCCATATTCACGATACTACTTATTTTGGTCGGATCTGGTTTTACCCCTTTATCGGTAATTACATGCCCTAAATATGAGACTTCCTTTCTAAGTTCCCTGGAGTCCTGCTAAGACCGTATTCATCAGCCTCTGGAAGCAGGCTGGAGCGTTTTTTAAACCAAACGGCATTCTTGTGTATTCAAAATAACCGTATGGGGTACTGAACGCGGTTTTTTCTACATCTTCCTCCTCCATGGGGATCTGGTGAAAACCAGAAGTCAGATCTAAGATGGAAAAATACTTTGCTTTTCCCAACTGATCCTGTATTTCCGTTATGTTCGGCAAAGGGTAATTGTCCGCTATCGTAAGCTCATTTAACTTACGATAGTCAATTACCATTCGTCATTTTTTTTGCCGCTAGCATCGGCCTTTTTAGGAACTATCCACAAGGGTGAGCTCCAAGGAGGATTACTATCTCGGATAATTCCATCCTTTTTTAGTTTTTGAACCTGTTCACGAACTTCCTGCTCGCGAACTTTTGGATATCTATAGCTCTTAGTAAATATTGGCTCGGAAACGACACCTGTTCGAACCTTATGTTTTCTCACATTTGTTTTTGATAGTTTCTCATTTTCTACGCTGAATATATCACTAAACTCTTTCACGATTTCTAATAAACTCTCCTTTTCTTCTTTGTTTAGGTGGTCTGTACGAACGTTTCCAGCTACTTTCTCAATTCTGTTCTCTCCTACATTAAAATCTTTTAAGTTGGAACCCTGTATACAAATTCCTTCTATATCAAATGGTCAGTTGTATTTACAATGGATACTAAGCATTTACCATTCTTATTCTCGCTTATACAGCTAGGGATGATGATACCTCTGGTAATTTCCTGTCTAGGGATCACCACCTCTTTATCTAATTTGCCTTTTATAGCTATAAACCTAAATTCTTCTGACCTTTCTTTGACCGTATTTTCCTCATTGAGGTATCTCAGTGGAATTTTTCCACAACTACCGATTGTAAAATTATCCTTATAATTGATCGTGAAACCATCCTCTCGCAGGAAGTGGTTACCGATCAATCCATCGTATTCTATTAATAAATTATTCTCAATCACTTGGAATTTTATCCTACTTGGCTTATCTCGACTCGGGGTATGCCAAAACTGAACTTCATTATTCACTTCACCTATTCTTTCCTGTGTTTTTCTGGTGTTCACTTTTTTTTTTTTTTTTTTTTTTAATTCATTTTTATTCAGTATTATCTTATATCTATCTTACCCTAGTCAAAAATGTTTAAAACTAGCTTAACTATCTTAACAAATCTAACTATCTTACTGGCCCTAGACGGACACTCATTTTTGTATATTTTATATAAAACTTAAGCCTATCTAAAACTAATTAAATCTAACTAAACCTATCTTATTCTAACTAAACTAAAATATGTATACACAACTATATATATTATATATATTTTATATATATATCTTTTTTTTACATTTTATGTTTTTAATTTTTTTTTTTTTTTTGCCTTTTTATCCTACCCTAACCTACCCTACCCTACCCTACCTTACACTACCCTAACCTATGTAAGCCTGCCATTGGTATTAGGCAGGCCGTGCCTTGAAGAGGCTGCTGCTAACGAAGGGTTCATTGACAGAGTTCTCTTCAGCCACCAAAAACGTCGATGCTGGCGGACTACGTCTCCTCCATCCCGGCGTGAGACCGATCTACAGAACCTGAGGCGCTCGGGCTCACGGAGCGCGACATCGGGTCCGTAGAGGAATCGCCGTTCCACGGAATTGCGACCCACGTGGAAGATTAACGGTAACGCCAATCTATCCTGGATCAGCCCACATCTATCTAGATAGAGGAATGCTTCTGGCGGGACAAAGCCGTTAAGGCGCACTCTCTCATGATATAGATCATTGGGGTAGTAAGCCCCGAAGATCAGGTAATTGACCGAAGTCATTGCTCTTGCACGTGGCTTCGAATCAGTTTGATCAGAAAATTATCTATCCGTACAATCCTGGCCCTATTGCATAGGACCTCGTTCGGGTAAAATTTCGTGTACTCAGATTCGGGAGTCCTATGTAGCTCGAGACAAGTCCTAAGACATTGTATCTAAAAACACCCGAATCCTTTCCATTAAGCTGGCTCTCACATTGAACCAGACCGGACATCCATATGCAACCATGGGCTTGAGTAAAGCCATGTAGCAGATTACCTTCACCCTGGAATCAAGTTGGCTGCTATGAAACAGCCATCTTGTCAGAGCGAAAGCGCCCCGGGCCCTTGCTAGAGCAGCATCTACATGTTTGTCAAATTATAGATACTGATCCAGCCCGATCCCAAGGTATCTGACTACACTTTGTCTCGCAAGTGGACGTCCGTCCGGTCGCAAAATTAAGAACCTGCGCCAGTTTTTTCTAGTGTCCCGAGAGGCCCTAGACAAAGGCGTTCTGAACAATATAGATACTGATTTCTGGAAGTTGATTTTTAACTTCCAGTCATCACAATACAGCTGAATTTCTTCGAAGTCACGCTGCAAGACTATTACAATGACGTCGATCGTTGGACCTGATCTGTACGCGATTAGGTCGTCTGTATACGCTATTGAGTGGTGAAGAGAAACAAGTAGATCACTCAGGAAAATGCTGAAAAGGATCGGCGAATTTACCGCAGTCCATTTTTGATTTAAAATATTTGAGTAGAAGTTACGTTGGCAATTTTCACAACGAACTTTCTACCTGTTAACATGTCAAAAATCATATATAGCAGTGGTTTACTTATGCCCAGCCGACTGAGCTTGTAATAAAGGCCTTCTAACCATACGGTGTCGAAGGCTTTTTCCAAGTCAATTAGACAGGCACCCGTTCATTGGTTCCTGCATTTATTCCATTGGATATCCGATACAAGTTTCGACGCGGCATGAATAGTGTCATGCCCCGCTCTGAAACCGAATTGGTTATCCGGGATGATTTTATTGTCCTCAACCCATTTAGACAGGGCTCCATGGATCACCTTCTCGAAGACCTTGCTGATACTCGGAAGGAGACTGATCGACCGGAGATTTGCCGGGTTAGAGGTGTCTTTACCCTTCTTGGGGATTGGTTGAACCACCTCTGTCTTCCAATGCACTGGATAATATGCATTATTCAGTGCATTGTTGAACAGGATGGCGTACCTCTCTACAGCTATTGGCGGAAGGTGCCTAAGCACAACACTGGCTATGCTGTCGATACCCGCGGATTTTTTCCTTTTCAATGACTGAAAGATCATCTGGAGATCTTCCGTCGAAATGAACAATGTGGTGTTCACTTCGTCTTCATAGATGCAGTTGGCCTTTATTAATGATATCTCTGCTCCGGTGTCTATAATTAATTTCTTTAACTCGCCATTTATTAGCGTTAGCACATGAGGACTTTCACAATTGTCTAGGGCTCTTAGCTACGTGGTTGCCTCGGTCACCATGCAGCTTACCGAAAATCCCCTTGCTCAGACTGTTTACCAATTGAGGTCGACGGCTGATCTCTTGGCTTAAACTGTCTACCATGTGAGGTTGACGGCGGGTTCCTTTGTCTACCGTTTGAGGTTGACGTTATTCTCTGGTTGGTTGGAGGTTCTGTTATTATACTGCCTATTTCGTTTCGGTAACCTACAATTTCTTGCTATATGCCCCGAATTTCCACAATTAAAACATTTAATTTCTTGAATATTGATTCGCTAGGTTTTTTGACGTGTAGTCCCTTTGGGTGTTAGTCCTAAGGAGGTTAAGCCGTTGCTCTTCTTCGCTGGCAAATTTGCTTGCTTAAGCAAGGTTCTTAGGTCATTGGGTTATCACATATGTTGACAACCTTTCGCGAAGACCATTAATGAAAACCGTAAAGGTTTCGTTTTGTATGTACTCTATGTACCCTGCCTGATGTTCTTTTTTTACATCACATAGTTTGGTCTGTAATAGCCACCTTTGTAATGTTTCTACGCGCTGTGTGAAGTGTACTACGGATTCGTCTCTATTCTGTCTAATTGAGATGAGTTCTCTGTGCAGTTGTAGAGCCGTATGAGGTTCTCTAAATACTGAGATCAATTCTTTTTTTAAACTTTCCCAGTCAGTAATGTCGCGATTCATAAGAATCATTGTAGCATTACCGCAAATTCAAGTTTTTATAAATTTAAAGAGAATATTTGTTTGTTGTGCTGACGCAAATTCGATAGCGTCATTGCACGCGTCGAAAAGACTTCATCGCTCGTGCCGTGGAAGATTGGAATGAAAGAAGTCAGTACGCTGATAGGAACCTCTGCCATTGTTTCACTAAAATCGATTTCTGTACTGTTTTCACGAATAGTCAATTCTGGATTTCTGTTGCTACTACTACTTTTTAAGATTACCTCGCTATCGGAACTACTTTCTGAAGTATTATTTGCGGCACTGAATCTCGAAAACATTAATTTAATTTTAATTTTTTTTTTTAGGACACCGTTTGTGAACACGACATATATAAGACAATTACTTTACACAAAAGAAATTACTTACAGAATTAAACTAATGAATTCCATCAACGTAGGATTTTTTGGCTCGATCCCACCGCTGCCACCAATTTAAGTGTTATGCCTGGGCTATACACTATTCGAAAATTCACCAAAAATCCCTCGTCAAGCCAGTTATTTGTCTGGGGTCCACGGACACTGGCGTTTCCCTCGGAGAATGTTGTGCGCAAAAGAAGAAAATGCTCCCGTCCAGCAACAACACACCAAATACAATGACTTATGAGAATGTCCACCAACAACACAGCAATTTACAACAAATGCAATTAAGTGACACAAGTAGAATATTAACTAGGTTTTTATTTAACTCAAACAAAAGTTTACTTATTTTAATTATAACAAACAAACGTACTAGAGCAAGAGAATTCAATTTCGTAGTTTACTTGGTTACTTCTTTCAACCTACTTCGACTTCGTTTTCGTTTTCACCTCTATTTGTTGTTATTAATTGCTGACATCAAAATTGTATATCGATCGAAGGATCGATATGGCTAACCCATCCAGACGCTATATCAGCACTCGTATCAGGTGTAATTTGAGTGTTATTCGCTTTATTATTATTATTATTTTTTTATTACGAATAATATGCGTGACATGCATAACAAAATACATCGGTAACCAAGTCGAGTAAGTCACGAAGCGTATTTTGGTATCGTATGATGATTCTGAAAAGATATTGTAGTCTGTATTTGAGTTAATATGTACGTTTGTCTAATGTCCTTTTCGTGTTATATAGTTTTATGTTTATAGCTAGCATTTGGTTCTCTATGGCAGCTTCTGATGTACTAAATATGTTTTTAGTTGTTTACAAGATAAGTTTTTCAATTTGTTTGTTGTAGGTCTTGGCGTCTTCTGCGTCTAAAGTACCAAACAGGGTTTCGCTGATTGTTCCTACGGCGTCGAATAATGCTTTTTTATTGCGATGCTTGGGGTTAAGTGAGACATACTTGTTTTAAATGTTCATCATCATATTACGAAGTATTCTGTCTTTTTCAGCGTTTGACAGAGGTTGTTGATTTCAATATTGAAATTGGCGGCGGTTGTTTGGCCTTTGTGAAATGCTTTAGGTCACAGTACACACTCTTGGTTGTACAATTCGGCTGTTTCAATTTCTTCGAAGTACTCTTATATTCTTGCCCTTTCTTGTATTGGTGTGATTTATAAATTTCCATGGATGGCGTGTAGTAACCCAAAGAAAACGATTGCCTATTTCATGTTCTGAAAAGATGGTATCAATCGTTATTTTACCGATCTTCTTTATTTATTTATGCTACATATGTGTTTTGGGGGGTTATACCCATTCTAGGTATGGAAATTTGTGTCGTAATTTGCTCATATGTCTTCTCGCTTGAAATCAACCTCAGGTTCTGAGCTAAGCAGGTATTGGTTTGCCCGCATTTCTTCTCGTTCATAAAGGAAATGGAGTTAACCCATACGTGGTTTTGGTTTTGGTCATTCTTATAGTAGCTGTAGGTCGTTATAGTGTATTATTCTAGGCTTGTTCCCTATTTTTATTGTAGTATTTTCGTTGCATACTATTTCAATCACTTCTTACGGCCCATTCTTGCCTCGTTTGGTTTCTCATCAGAACTTAGTCACCTAAGTTGAATGTTTTAGTCGTAGTGGTTTTGTCGTAGTATGCTTTAGCTTGTTCTTTCTTTTTGTATAGGGTGCCCCTAGTTATTTCACATCCGTTTTGTTGTCGGCATCTTAGTTGGTGTGCGTCATTGTCGTAGTTGTATAAAGCTGGGGGTGTCTTATTAAGTGAACTGGGGATTCGTGCAGTAGTTCGTAAGGAGTGTATGTTGTGCTACTTTGAGGTGTAATGTTATATACGAACATAGGGCAGCCATGTTAGGGCGAACATATGTAGGTTAGGGCAGCCATATATCCCAAGTGAAAGGGTCCTGTTTAGCATTGTGTTGTAGATATTCTATGGCTACGTTCTAAATCGCCATTAGTTTGAGGATAGTAAGGGGTTGTTTGTAGTTTTTTTGTTTTAAGGATACTTCCTTAAATATATTACTAAGAAAGTTTGTTTCTTAGTCTGTAAGAATAGAGTCTGGAATTCCAAACCGGCATATCAAGCGTTCGACTAGCATTCGAGCTATGGATGAGGCTGTGTATGGCTTCAGATAACTTCATCAGGTCATCCTGAAATGTTAGGATGTATTTGTTACTATCATGACTATCGGAAAGCGGACCTACTATATCCAAGGCTATATGCTCAAATGGTGTTTTTCTTGTAGTAGTTATTTTCACAGGGATTTTATTAATTCTAGATAATTTGTTATTTTTTCATGATTCGCATCTATGGATGTGTTCAGTAGTGTCGTTTGTAATTGTAGGCCTGAAGTAGTATCTTTTAATTCGTTTGAAGGTTCTAGTGACACCTTGATGGCCACCAAATGTTGACTCGTGGTTTTCATGTAAGACCTTTAACATATCATTAGTGTTAGTCAGGAAAAGTCTTTCGTCAGTAAAAAGGTGATTGACAATGTCTTACATTTGGAAGGTACTTATTTTCAAGGAGTTTTTTGAAAACATTCTTTGATTCGTTGTCGGTTGCTGCCAGGCCGAAACCTAATGACTTATGATAAACGAGTTTTACTTTAATGTCGTTTTGGCAAGATTCCAAGATTTGTCGATCTCTTGGACATCAAAATGGAATGGGTAGGGTTGTAACAAAGAGATTAGATTTGTTATATGGTTTTCCTAGGTGTGGTTTAATGAAGTTAGGTAACCTTTTCTATAGGATTTCTCCCTCTATTGAATCCCTCAGGGGTAGTATTATAGTTTTAGGGTCTATTTGCTTGGAGTCGCAAATGGAGCCGTTATTCTCGAATAAGTGGAAGCTAGGGGAAACTTCTATGTCGTCTGGGGAGTTTATGACGTATTTCTGTGTCATATCTTTATCTAGAGTTTTTTTTTTTCGAGTGTCCGTTTTTGGTTTCTGAGACTTAGGTTTTGTTTTCTCTATCGATTTGCACTCGGTTAAGTGTGTCTGTGTTGATATTATATTTACCCTTTTGTGGACAATTGTATATTCATATTCTTCCATTAGGATCCTCCAACGCATGAGCCTAGATATGGGATCTTTTCGTCTGATTAGCCATTGTAGAAATTTGTGTACAGTAACAATAGTGAATTTTCTCCACAGATATAAGGTCGAATTGGTCTAAGCACCAAAACGATAGCCAGTAGTTCCTTTTCAGTAGTGGTGTACCGTGTACAGGACTTAGCGTACGGCTGACAAGGCAAATAGGTTTGTCTTTGCCAATTGGTCCTTGAGACAAACGGCTCCAACCGCAGGTCACTAGCATCGGTTGTTACTAGAAACTCTAGATTAAAACCGGGGTATGACAAAATTAGTGGATTGATAATTTTTTCTTTTAAGATTCCGAAGGATTTGTCGCAGAGAGCATACCATATGAAATCGATGTTTTTTTCTTAGTAATTGTGTTAATGATTTCGACAATTCTGCGAAGCGAGGAAGAACTTGATGTGTTTGGCTTTCTTTGGTATTGGGGAAGTTTTTACGACCTTAATTTTCTCGGGATCAGGTTTTATTCCCTGTTCCGAAATTATGTGTTCCAGGTATGCTGATTCCTTTCTAATAAAATGACATTTGTCAGGTTGTAGTTTCAGATTATGATATGATGTAAACAAAGCATTCTATACCTTGTAATCCCATTAGAACGTTATTCATTAATCGTTGAAATGTGGCTGGTGCATTTTTGAGACTAAAGGGCATACGATTATATTCATAATCCCCATATGGTGTGCTAAACTCTGTTTTATGTTTATCCTTCTCATCTATTAGAATTTGGGGGAAGCCTTTGGCAAGATCCAGAGTACTAAAGTACTTACCTCTTCCCAGTTGGTCCAAGGTGTCCGTAATGTTAGGTAGGGGGTAAGCGTTTCCAAATGTCAGCTCGTTCGGCTTCCTAAAACCGACCATCACTCTCCAACATGTGGTACCATATTTTTCCGGCTTTTTCGGTACTAATAACAGAGGCGAGTTCCAAGGATTGAAATTAGGCTGTATTACACCATCTTGCAACATTTCTTCGACCTGTTTATGGATCTCGTTTTTGTGACTCTCAGGAAGACGATATGGCTTACTAAATAAAGCGGGTTTGTTTTCTTCTGTTACGATATTATGTCTTATTGTTTCGGTGTTAACACACACCGCCTTTGATGTAAAATATTTTTAGCACCGAACCCTTTTCTTCGGTATTACAGTGTTCCAACTCTAATAGTGTTTTTAATTTCTCAAGTCGGTCGTCTACTGGATTCGTTTGGCATTGTATTACGTCAAATTCGTTCAACTGTCTTACTATCGTATCGCCGAGAAAAATATTAGAGTTAATTTGTTTCTTTTGTGTTACAATGTCTTCAAACTTGGGTTTGTAAAATTTGTCGAAAAAGGGAAATTCAATTATTATTCAATTTATTCGTGCTTTGATATTGAATATTTTATTGGTATTATTTTTTTATTATTTCTTAGCTCAGGCTCTTTTATTGCTGACATCTTTTTATATTATTCGGGCTTATTAGCTATTGCTGAAGCTTACTTCAGTTTAGAAAAAAAAAAGAAAAAAATATATTAAATATAAGACTTTTAAGAGAATATGTAAAACGAGGGTTTAAATTATTAAAAATCCATAGAGGTATAATATCTAATCAAAAAGTATGGTTGAAGCTATATATCGATAAAAATAAAGATTTGAGAAACAGACTAATAATGATTTTGAAATTTTTTTTTTCAATTAATGAACAATTCAGTATTTGGGAAACAAATGGAGAACGTGAGAAATAGATTAAATATAACAATTGTAAGGAGTTCAAAAATAATGCAAAAATTAATAAGCAGAGATAGTTGTCAAAATAGAAAAATTGTTGATAATGATAATTGTTTTTTTTGTAAAAAAGGCTAAAATTAAATTAAATAAGCCATCCTTGATCTAGCAAAATTATTAATGTTTAAATTTTATGCTCAACTAAAGAAAAATTGAAAATAGAATGAAATTGTTAGGTACAGATACTGATTCATTTATAATTTATTTTGAGGTGAAATCACTAGATGATACCGAATTTGATATTTATTGAGATATGAAAGAAAAAAAAGATTTATATGACACAAGTGATTTAATAGATAATTTCCCTATAGATTAAAATCAGATAAAAATAAGAAAACACCTGGAAAATCTAAAGATGAATATAATGAAATACCCATTAGACAATTTGGTGGTTTGAGATCAAAAATGTATTCATTTAAAACTGACAACACTGATAAGAAAATATGTAAAGGGATTAAAAAGTTGAATATAAAAGCCCGGAAATTTGACGATTATAAAAACTGTTTGATCAATTTGAAAATTAAAAAGGAAATTATTCATAGTATCTGATAAATTGAAGTTATATACTACGCGAGAAAAAAAAATTGGTATATCGCCTTATGATGATAAACTTTATTTATGTAAGGATGAAAATAATAATATTTTAATATTAGCACATGGTCATTTTAAAATAAAAAAATGACAAAAAACACGAAAGTAGATCTTAAAAATAAAAATAATTAGGTTAGGCATCACTTATGTTACAGGCGTTAAGGGGGACGCCATATTTTTGGATTCTCTTTTAATAAAAAAAATTATGAGAAAAATAATTTTGTAATTTCATACTGGAACTTTAGATATACTATTTTCATTTATTTTGGGCTTATCTTATATTTTTTCAATAGATTTCAATGAATTTTTTTTTTTTTTTAATTTTCAAAAACATGCTTTAATATCAGATCTTTCATATCTATTTTTACTTTTTCAATAGTTTTATTAAGATCTGCTTTTAATTTTTTTATATCTGTCTAAAAAGATTCAATGTCTTCATTAATATCATTTGTCTGAGTTTGAACATATGATTATAAAAATTCAATATCTTTATTAATATCAGAGTTTAAATTTTCAATAGCGACTTCTAATTTTGAATTTTTATTAACTATGTTTGTTTTCAAATTTGAAGATTCACTTTCTAATGATTTTATTTTATTATTCAATGAAGTATTAGAATTATTGGATTGATTATTTTTTCTTCCAAATTTATAAATTCCCATTTAATTAACAAAATAATATTATATTTTCTTCTTTTAATTCTTCAATTATATTCATAATTTCATTATGTATTTCGGGACTATCATTTCCGGCTTTATTTTTGCCAATAAGTAATAATAATCTCCCTTTTAATTCATTAATATCATTCCAGTAAACATATTTAACTGGCATTTTGTATACATTTTAAATTTTTTTCCAGTTTTTTCTTTTTTTTAAATTTTATATTTTTCTAATGTAGGCTTTATATAATTCATATATCTAAGTCCAACATTTCATTTAATATGCTTTGAATATTGTTATAAATATTAATATTAATATGCTTTGAATATGTTAATAAAATAATTTTGTCATAATTTTCTAAATCTTCCTTTGTTATTACTTCTTGATTTGGTTTTTTTAATATTAATAATTCCCATAAATCTTGGGTTCCAATATATGTTTTATCTTTTAGCCAATATATGTTTTATCTTTTAGAATGATATCATTATTATTTATTTCAATTTATAATCTCGAATCCAAAGATCCTCTCCATTTTCAGTTCTTATTCCATAATTTTTATCACAAATTTTTGCTTTGGAAGAATTCGAAGTTAAATATTTTGCGGCCATATTTCCAATTCCTTTTTCAATAAATTGTATTGGGGATACTAAAGGGTCATCAAAATCAAAACCTTTCTTTGAAATTGGTGTACTAGATGATGGTAATAAACCCGATGGGGATAATATTCTTTACTTTCGAAACTTGTTGGGCTAGATAAAACAATTTCTGATTTTTGTAATGGTAGTAATTTTGAAAATTCACTTTGTAGTTTTCTTACCTGATCACTTTGTTCATCTTGTTTGTCTTTAATGGCTCTCAAATAATTATTTGCTGTTAGTAATGCTTCAGTTAGGGCCAATTTTTTTAACCTTCATTTAAATTATTGCTATTTACAGCAGATTGATTAAATGGCGATATGATTCGTTGAAATCTTCTTTTATCTGATCATGTTTTATTACTTTGTTAGATTTTGTTCTTTGAATTTATTTTTCAATTCTATTGCAGATTTAAGTTATGATTTTAAATCTGTATCTGAAATTTTATTATTCATCATTTATTTATATATAAATTTATTTATTTTTTATAATGAATAAGGAATTAGACATAGCACACGAATTACATAAACCAGTTCGAAAAAATTTTGAGCGAAGAAAAATAATTACTAAAGGAATAAATGAATTATGGGCGGCTGATTTACTTATTATGACAACTGTAAATATGAAAATAATTAAAGGCTATAAATATATGTTAAACGTTATTGATACGTTTTCAAAATTTGCATGCATAAAACCAATAAAAACACAATATGGTAAATCTACCGCAGATGCATTTTCTGAAATTATTAAATAGGCTTCAAATCCTCCAAAATTTCTTCATACCGATTCTGGAAGAGAATTTTTAAATTAAATTTTTACTAAAGTATTGAATAAATATGACATAAAAAAGTATCAAACTTTTAGTGAAAAGAAATATTCAATAGCAGAAAGATTTAATAGAACAATTAATGAAAAATTAAAAATTCGGTTTGAAATTCAACAAAATACTAATTGGATTGATGTCATTGATAAAATTTTATATGAATATAATAATAAAAATATTCATAGAATTATTGGAATGCATCCATGTGAAATAAATAAAGATAATGAAAAAGAAATTTTAAATAAAATGTTTCCTGTCATAGAATCTAAAGTTAAACAAGTATTTAAAATAGGAGATAGAGTTAGAATATATTGTTTTAAGAAAAGATTTGAAAATAAATACAAAAATAATTGGACTCATTAAATTGTTGTAATTAGTGAAATTCACTTAACTCATCCTATTACTTATTTAGTAAGATATTTGAATAATGAACCAATTTTAGGTAATTTTATAAATATGAATTACAAAAAAATGAATTTTAGTATACATTTAAAAAATGTATTTATTTATTTGTTGTGTAAATTCCAGACACTTATCTAAAAGAAATTTAAAACTTTAATTCGTAATTGTACAATAATTAAATAACGAATCACTTAAAATATCTATAATTTGTACATCATTAATAAAAGGTTTTAATTCATCTTTAAATTTATTTATATCTGTATGACGATTAGATATTTCCTCTAGATCTTCGTCGTTCAAGATTGGTAATAAATTCATCAATTTCTTCCAGTGTCTATATATATTTTATATTAAATATTTGTAACCTTTTGTTTTTTAGTAATTTTTTTAGAGATTTTGCCTTTCTCCATTTTTTATTTATTTATGTATGTATTTATTAAATTTCATTCTTATAAAGAAAATAAAAGAAATTGTAGACCTTTTAAAAAGAATTAAAGCATAACTTACAATAGTTTTCTTAAGAATATGACAATTATATTTTTATGGCTGTTTATCAAAAATTTTGTCCGTGTCTGAAAAGGTAATTATATTTATTATTTATTGGATATTTAAAACTGTAGACGCATTCTGTATTTATACAATATTTTGTTTTAAATATATGGTTCTAGTTTTTAAATATCAAATAAACTGTAGACTATATCACTATTGTGATATGATTTTGGAAATTTGGGTATTTATCAGAAAATTCCTCCGTGTCTGAAAACTATCCTGAAATCGGCCTTTTATATACTACTCGAGCGCTATCATTGTACCCTGTAGCGAAGCAATTTCTAGAGAAGCAGTAACCCGAAATGGAGGTCCATACTACGGTGGAACTTTAAAACAAAAGCACTCAGGACAAACTGCGTCAAGACTCGACGCAAAGACAAACGGTCCAGAGGGAGGTTTGTCGATTTTCAACAAACCCTGGAGGCATTTAGACAGGGGAGAAAGTTGACTTGGACTTTACCAACAGTGAAAACAACTGTTGGAAAAAAACAGAAGTCTCTCCATTTACAATTATTTACGATCTCGAGCCATGTATTATTCGATTTAACCAAAGCCCCCTCTCAAACGGTCCTTGGCTCTGATCAAATTGTAAAACCAAATGAAAGAGATTGTTCTTCTAGTCTTCCATTTAATTTAATCGTATCAACTTTATCGAATTTTTTTGCCCTATACAACTTTCGCGAGTGAAAACGATTTCATTCTTTACAATATAAGAACAGTTAAAAGGATTAAAAGACTTCTCCCGGCCGTGGGCCGATCAGACTTTATTAATTTATGTGCTATAATCAGGGTTAGGAATTTGTGTTAAGAATTAATAAAAAAAAGCACTTAAAAAGGCAAAAAAGGGGCATTTAATAAAAAATTAAGAAAAGAAATGTAAATGGATATTTAGTTAGAGTGCAATAGCATTGAACTACCAAGAGCTTTTTGAAATTTTCTGTCGCCATTCATTACAGAATTTACATCTCTGTCATTTTCAGTATTTGCATTGGAAACGGCAGTAGACTTCTTCAGGACTTCCCTTGCAATCGGCCCTTTCGCTTTTTTCTAGTTTTTCTGAATGCTCTTTAAAAACGAAGTGTTGCCGGTTGATGTTCCTTGATGAGAATAATACTAATTAAAATTATGAGTACAAGCTCTAAAAAATCCCTGTTTTTTGTAAGTCTTCGAAAATTCATTCTGTTGAGTCGACTAAAAACCCAAAACTGACTTTGATGTACCCCAACTTCATATTCAATCAATTCCTTTGCAGACACAACACAGACACATCGTCTTGAAGAACGCTGAAGATTTTTTTTATACCGAAGAAAATAATTCCCATTATAAGTTGCTGCCTCTCGCCAAGTACCCAGCCAGTTAACGCCTGGTGTAATGTGAATTCAAAAATTTAAATTCAAATTTAATTTCAAGCAAACTTACGGGTTGAGGCGGTAACGACAATTCAGGTTCTATCATCTTAAAAACAGCAATCCGAAATGGACTTTGTAATATTTTTTTCATGTTAGATACGACTGTTGAAGGTGACTGCGTATGCTTTTCCAGACTTTACTTACACCGTGAGCGACGTGAACCATTTTCGAATAAACTATTTGCAGTGATTTGCCACTCTTTTTAATATACGGCGCAGCGTCTGTTACGTACAACAAAAGTTTCTGTCGCTTAAGTTCCTGTGTGCAGTGGCTTGTCAAAAAGCTGGCCAATAGTTGTTGAGTTTACTTTCTTCCGAACTTCGGGTGTTAACAGGTACCCGCAAACAAACTTTGGGAAAAAATCAAAATAGGCAAAAAAAGCTAAAAAGGCAATAATGATATAAAAAGGCGAAAAAAGGCAATAATAGTTTAAAAAGGCAAAACGGCTAAATAAAATATATATATTTGAAATCAGGGGGACTTGGGTTTGTGTAGAGTCGATACTATTTTCCGATTAAGCAAAAAAGGAGGCAAAGTTAGCAAAATCCTATCTCTTGTTATAACTCCAAAAGTTGATAACATTATATAATAGAGTTTCAAACAGCAGCAATATAACAGAACAAAATAACTCAAACAGAATATCTATAAGAAATGTCGAAGAATTATCTGAACTCGATGTCATGGAAAAATAACTTACAGTTCTTTTACAACACCTCACTACAGCCAGGAAGTGTCTCGCAAACATCGACAAGGATATTCAGATGAAAAACATCGAAGATAAAAATCTGGAAAAAAAACGGCTAAGTACGAAAACATTGCGTTAGGTAAGATAGCTCGGCTGAAATTACTTGGACAAGAAAACCGAATTTATTGCGTATAGTAGTCCCAACGAACTCTCGAAGCGTTTACTTGCCTAAATTAAAATTAAAAATATTTTCTGGGGAGCATCAGGAATGGATTCCATTCTGAGAAAATTTTTGCGCCAGCATTTACGAAAATGAAACTCTTTCTGGCGCCGAAAAATTACTTACAGTCGATGAACCCAGAAGACAAGAAGAAACTGATTGACAAGCTGATGCAACATCTTATGACATTCCCAACCATCCATCATAAAGTAGTTGCGAATGGGTTACGACATCTATATACTCGTAACACCATCATAGCGTGTAGTCACTCACTTAGCGCATTAGCTGTCCCGTCCTTACATTATTAAATGCCAAATGAATTCAGAATTGATTACGATTGTATGCATAAAGAAACGCAAGTCGAAGAAGAAGATGGCAAGTTCAACTTTCGCTATAGAAAAAGCAGCAATTGAATAGGGACAAAAGCGCATACGAAACACCAACAACCATCGTTATAAGAATCACTGCTTTAGTTTTTCGAGCAGTCCAAACTTTTCTTATTAAGGGAAAGCTTAATGGGAATTTTTTAGTAAACCTCCAAAATTGGGCTCCAAGTGCAAGACAGTTGATCGGAAGATTAAAGTGTAAGTTTGCAACACAGCCTTTCGCAATTTATCAAGGAAGCGTATTGGTGCATCTAGACACTTTGAAACGGTTTGCGTGGATTTTGCTCGTCCTCTGCACACGAATAATATCGAAAAAAATAAAGTACACATGATGATTTTTACGTGTACTTTTGTGCGTGCCATTCACCTGGAACTATTTCTGAGCCTTACTACCGAAAGTAGCTTGTTAGTAATTAGACGACTTATTTTACGGAGCGGAGCACCGAAGACCATATACTTGGATAACAGAGCAGCTAAAGAGTTAAGAGAGGAGCCAGACAGCAGACATACCACCTTGAACTGATAAGCTGACATCAGCCTACGTTCACCTGCACAAAAACTAAAGAATTGAAGTGCGAATAAACAAAAAATAAAAACAAATAAAAAGAAAGAAAGAATTTAAGTGTATTAAGTGCAATGATACAAGTATCAATATTGTGAGTTAATATAATTTGTATTCTCATTAATAAATTAATTAGTGTAATAGTTATTTAATATATTGTTCCAATAACTAATAAGATATTAGAAGGATAATTAAGAAAAGTGATTGTTAAAATTAATAAAAAAAAAATTAATCGCGAACAGTTAGACAAACTTTTTTTTGCCACTGTTTCCAGCGCAAAACAGGAAATTTGCGTTTCAGCTTGTTGATTCAGGGAATGCTACCCTCGATCTAATTAACTGAATTTAATGGAGATCATACTATCCGGCATGGCGCATCGCCGCCTATTTCGCATTAAATTACAATATTATGTAGAGGGGTCGGAAAAATACTACATTGCTATGGGCATTCTCAGAAATAAGACTACTGACAGTGCTTAACTTTAGAGCGATAATAGCCAGACTAGACCAAACATATTCAGACAAAAGACCAATTCATGTACTGGAAAACGAACTAACAATTCTTTCAGGTTGTTGGCTTGGTGAACCCCTTGATCCGGCCCATAGACAATCGGATTCATAGTTAGGTTCTGCTTTATATATTACAATGTTTCCCAAACCAATGTCTGTATGATGCACTGGTTTGTGTTTGGAACTTATGTGATCAGCATGATAAGCCCCTGTTATCGACCGTTCGACCTCTTTATTGCTATGGCTTGCATTCCCTTTAGGCTTTATTTTGCTCTGGCCACCTTCGTAATCAATGTTGCATCTAATATAATTTTTTTCACAAAGTTGTTGCCAATGATTCCGTCGTACGCCAGATGTATGTGGTTAGGTATCGCTTGAAATGGATGGTCCAGAAGAATCGAGTGATCTTCGGTTTGGATTTTCGAGGTTCCTGTAATCAGCGAATCCCCTGATATTGTTGATATAGAGCACTCGTGTTTTGTTGAGGTACGAAGTTGGATATAGGGGTGTTTTTGAAACAGGTTTGGGACGTATGTCCTGCTTTGTTACATGTTGATTTCGATTTAAAAACAAGTAGCAGTGTTGTTCTATGTTAACAGTAAAAGTTTTTTTTTTTAAATAACTTAAATTAATAGGACTACCTTAGTTCTTATAATGCTCCCTGCTGCTGGTGTTGCAGTTTGAATGCTCCCTTCTCCCAGTCGTTGTTGATCGCCTTCTGTGCCAGGAAAGTTTGCACCGTATAATTGGGGTCTCTTGGGTATCTTTTGTTGTCTTTTTTTTTTTTTTTCTTTTTACTGTATCTGGTGTTACAGCCCCAGAGACGCTTGGTCACACTTATAACTACTACACTTATTATTACTTTTTAATTTTATGGTGTATAGCTTCAGTAACGCCTCGAGTTCAAAACTCGTGCTTGGTAGTAGGGATATGTCTTATCCCACCGCTGCCACCAAAATGTTGCGCTCGGGCACCGTACTTTCTCGCAATTGGAGGGAAGAGTGCCGAAAGGAGAGTAAAACGCAATTTAATTCTTAATTGATTATTTATTACTGATTCTTCTTGAGTCTATTTGCTTAAACTAACTCTAATTTTACTATTACCCCACTTTACTCTTGCTCTGCTTTTATTCTATGACTTTTATTCTGTTGCTTTTACTCTGTACTCTTCTTGCTTTCTTTTTACTCTTTCTTGTAACCAAGATTACCATGCTTTTATAGGAAGATTTTGGTTCAATCGCAATCCCTTCCAGCACACAAAGTGCCGAAAGACATTACTTATCCTAACAAAGAATATATTCAGCATCATCAATATGTCGCCAAGTCTCCGCTTCCATATCACTAGCATAGCACTTGCCTGCATTTTTGGTCGTTCAGCATTTTCCTCGCACCATTAATTAGGTCGTGGATGTCGTGGATATCGTTTACACTTTACTTATTGATTCGACTTTATTCCAGCTCTGTATAATGCATTCTCAGCACTTCACGTTGTTTGGAGATTTTCCCTTCATCATCATTCGAAACTGAGAATTGTTTATGAAATGACATAAATATGAAGAGGGAATCGGCGCCGGAGTGCTGACATTGACCTTGTGCAATTTACCTGCAGCAATGATAATAGTTGGCGGTGACCTAGTGGCAGTAAGCCGATGATGCGAGTGATAGCGGCGTGTATGTGATGTGGAGTGGAATGCGTATGATGAAGAATGTATTGTATGCGGTGCAATCACTACAGAAGTCACACGACAGCGCATCTCCTTGCCGAAATCTAGTGCATGTTTCAAACGGTTCAGAGGTCCTAAACCCGAGCTGCACGGTGCATCGCGTATTTTTTAGCGTGACGCTACACAACCGGATCAGTTTTCCCGGAATCCCGAAATCAGCCATCGCATCAAACAATTTTTTACCATGAATGCTGTCGTATGCGGCTTTGAAATCGATGAATGGATGGTAGCTGCCGATTAGTGCAGTGTAAAAGGGGTTCAGACGTTCACACAATACGCTGGACAGTATCTTCTATATGATATTAAGCAGGGATATACCTCTTAAGTTATTGCAATAGGTGAGACCGCCTTTTTTGTAGAAGAGGCAAATAGAGGTGGTATTCCAGTCGTCGAGCATGCTTTCATCTTACCAAATTCTGCAGATGAGCTGGTGCATGCTCCCTACTAGTACATCGCCGCCAGCCTTGAAGAGCTCTGATGGCAAGGCCTTTGGTTTAATTATTAAAGGCTCGAATTTTGTGCTTATCCCTATACTCCTCGATATCCTTGAGCTCCGAGACCGCGAAGATTCTTTTGTCGCAGTAGTTTTTTCTCCTTCCTTCTTCTGGCTCGGTACTCCTCCTTGTCGGTCCGACACCTGCTTGAGCGAATGGCTGGGATTCACAGACCCGTGGAGCGGGTAAGCTACCCATGAGCTGTTGTGATGTCTTCGCTCTGTAACGAAAACAAATAGTGCACTTGTGGATCCAAGCCTTGACGCAATTTTTGAATTTTAAAATCCAATACTTGTTGCGCAAGTATGCTGTGGTTTGATTCAGGCCTCCATGAAGTGTTCTTATGTGAGCATCTGCTATTAAGAGCTTCGTGAACCAGTGATTTCCTTTCAGAATGAATTGATGTCGTTGATCGAAAGGAAGCTCAGAGTTTTGCAACCTCCCTCCTACTCTCAAGATGCCATCGGATTCCGTGAAGGGGCAAAGCGATTTCGGAGAGTCGAACTTTACGCCTAGAGCAAACATACCTGATTGTGCGACCTTGACCAGAAATTTGTTGGCGGATTGAAGTTCTGCTGCAGATAGCGAATCGTGTTTCCTGAGACCGGATGATTTTCTGCAGTTTTCTATAAATCGTCTGCAATATGCGACTACTCTCAGGAGTTTTGTTAGGCTTGAGTATTTTGATATGAGGGTGGTGAAGTCATTTGTTGCCTGAGTAATGGTGTGGACCTTGATAGAACGTCTCTCTTCTTCGGTGTGTAGGTCTTTTGGTTGTTTCGGACAGTGGAAATCCCACTCTTCGCGTAAAAATTGTGGACCCTGCCACCAGAGGTCATTAGAGAGTAAGACAGACGGCATTATACCTCTCGATGCTAGATCTGCTGGATTTAACTCGCTGGGAATATGTCTCCAACAATCTGGTTTGACCAACCTTTGTATTTCAGCTACCCGATTATTGACGAACGTAACCCACTTAATTGGGGGCGCTGCGATCCACGAGAGTGTAATAGTCGAGTCGGTCCATGCGTACTGCTTTACATCTTGCAAATTTAACGCCTTTGATGTGTAATGAAGTAGTGTGGCTAGAATAACGGCTGCGCAAAGTTCCAATCTTGGAAGCGTTTGTGTTTTTACTGGAGCAACCCTTGTTTTGGACAGAAGCAACTGGCTGTGAACCTTGTTTTGAGAATCAAGAACTCTGAGGTAGATTACCGCACCATACGCCTTCTCCGACGCGTCGCTGAATCCATGTAGTTCCACCTGTTGATGGCGGTTGTTAGTATGGATCCAACGAGGCATGCGTATTTGTTCCAAGTTTGACAATTCTTCCCGCAAAGTGTTCCATTCCTTCTCCAACTCATTCGGAATGTGATAATCCCAGCTTTGATTGCTACGCCAGAGTTTCTGCATCAAGATTTTGCCTTTTATGACACAAGGTGAAATCCATCCGAGGGGATCGAAGAGTTTTGCGATGTTGGAAAGAATCGTTCTCTTTGTTGGCTCAGCATCGTTGAACTGTATTTTCTGAAAAGATAAAGTATCTTCCACCGGAAACCATTTCATCCCGAGAGTGTTTACAGATTTAGATGAACAGGAAAAGTTCAATTCCTGCTGGTCTAAGGGTACCTGCTCTAATAATTCGCTTGAGTTGCTTGCCCATTTACGTAAGTTAAAGCCCCCTGACAATAACAAATCATTTACCTGACGACGACAAACTAAAATTTCCTCCACAGTATTGCCTCCACCAAATATGTCATCGACGTAAGTGTCTTCTCTTACGATGCGTGCGCCCAAAGGATATGTTTCTTCCTTGTCAGCAGCTAATTGGTTCAGTGATCGAATGGCCAGGTAGGGAGCAGAACTTGTTCCGAAGGTAACCGTTTGGAGACGATAGACCTTGATCGCTTCAGCTTCACAATCGCGCCAAAATATTAATTGATAGTACGAATCCTCGGAGCTAACACGGACTTGTCGATACATCTTTTCTATGTCAGCTGTGAAGGTAAGTTTATGTTGTCTCCATCTCAAAACAATGTCAATGATGTTTGTTTGTATTTTAGGTCCCGTCATTAGATGTTGATTCAATGATGTTCCGTCCGATGTTTTGGCCGCAGCATCGAAAACAACCCGGAGTTTGGTCGTCGAACTTGACTCTTTAAAAACGGCATGATGTGGCATGAAGTAATGATTTGGACCTAGCAGAGTCTTATCATTGATGACATCAACTTCTTCCATATGTCCAAGTTGTATGTATTCATTCATACATTTCGTATATTCTGTGTGTAGTGTAGGGTTGATACGAAAGCGTCGCTCTAGTTGGTGAAATCTACGTAAGGCTCCTTCCTTCGAAGATCCAAGACTAGGTCTCTTTCCTTTCTTAAAGGGTAATGAAACTTCGTAGCGTCCGTTCTCTAGTCTTTTCGTCGTCCTGTTGAAGAACTCTTCACAAGCTTTGTTTTCGAGGGTCTGATGGGCCTTGAACGGTGTCTCTTCCACTTCCCAGAACCTTTGGAGTTGACGGCTGACATCCAGCATTTGGAAAAAGGTGTTAAGACCTCGAGATGTTCCACTTACCTTGCCCATCAAGATCCATCCTAATAGGGTGTTTTGGGCGATAGGAATATCTTTTTCATTTCCTCGAATGATGTCAGGAAGCACTACCTCAGAGTAGATATCGTTTCCTAGAAGAAGATCTATTTCGGCGGGCTTGAAATACATGGGATCCGCAAGAGATAAGCCATCTATGTGACTCCATTGACTGGGTGTCAATTCGTTGGCCGGAAGAAGCCCAGTGAGCGATTTGAGAACTAAAGCTCTTGTGTTCGTCTTATAGCTTGTATTGAGTGACATAAGTGTGAGATCAACATAGTTATGGGAAGTTCCGCTACAGACCTTACCCAGTCCGAATACCTCTACCAAAGTTCGTTGACCCTTAAGTCCCAAACGCTTCACTGCTCGACTGGTCACAAAAGAAGCCTCTGAACCAGAATCCAGTAAACCACGTAGTTCTATCTCTTCTCCGGAAGACGACTTAACCTTAACCCGAACCGTGGATAGTAAGATACGCGATTGATGTGTGGAATGGTAGCTAGTCACATTTGTATTAGGTTGAAATGGTGTAGCGTTGACATTAACTGTAGGAAAGGATGGTTGTGTAGGGTTGGTGAACGCATTAGGTGCTGTCTGTGTAGTGTGGTGTTGAGTGTTATACGTAGGGTTTAGATGTAATAGTGAGTGATGAGGTTGCTGACAGAAGTAGCATCGGACTCTGCTTGGGCATTGTTAAGTCTCATGGCTGTACGCTAGGCAGTTTTCACAAACCCTGACCTGTTTAACAATACTCATACGCGAGGCAATATCCGTTTTTAGAAATTTGTTGCAAGTCCGGATTGAATGGGCGCCTTTGTTGCACACCTTGCAACTAAACCGTTCCCTCTGGCCCTGCTTCACATGGAAAGCCTTGGGTTTTGCTAAAGGTGCCTTAGTGACTTTGGAGCAACTCGTTCCTTGTTGAACATGAACTGCCTCCAATGTCCTGAATCGAGTTTCAAGGAATGTGCAGAATGTTTTAAATTACGGAAGCTCTTTGTCTGCCCCTAGCTTTTCTTCCCACAGTTGTTGTGTGATTGTTGGGAGTTTTTTAACAAGCACAAATATGAGAAGAACCTCCCAGTGTTCCACTGGAACGCCGAGATTCTTCAAGGCATGTAGGCATTCGACTGATTTGTCCAACATTTTTTTCAACGAAGCCGCGTCTTCATGGATTATGGTGTCTTGTTCAAAGAACGCTTTGAGTTGCGCGTTGACTAACACCCGCTTATGATCATAGCGTGATATAAGAATATCCCACGCTACAGTATAATTGCCGTTATCGATGACTAAGTGCTGTAGAAGACGTTCAGCCTCGCCCCCCAAACTTGATTTCAAGTAGTGGAGTTTTTCCACCTCCGATAATGACTTGTTCGTGTGTATGAGCGACACAAAGAGGTCATGAAAGGACTTCCAGGCTTGGTAATCTCCCGAAAATGTTGGCAAATTTATTTTTGGCAGACGTATCTTATCAGTAGTAGAACTTAGCCTAGCACTTACCGGAGCTTCTGTTATTGCTTCTAACTTATCCAGGCTATCCAGCAATGCTGTTTTATAATCTATATATGTGTCCCGTATTTTATCGTATATTTCCTCAAATTCTTCCTCTTTTTCACTTGAGCAAACTCCATCGATGTTCTGTTGAATACTTGCTTTGTAATTTTCTTCCAATACGGCGATCCTGTTGTTTATGTAATTCCTACTTCTTTCTTTCGGTGAACGCTTGTTAAAGTTTTCAGCATCCCGTATAATTTGCTTGAGCAAATTTTTTTGAAGGCGCAAAGTGGTGCTCATATCGAAAATTGAAAAGGGGAAGTATGAAACTGTATGATAATATGTAATGAACGACTTACGTGTTCAGAAACTTGTAATACGTTTATCCAACGGTGCAGCTGGTGGTTGGTCAACGGTATAGCGGATGAATATCAAACGGTGTCGCAGAACGGTGTCCAGCGGTGATAGGTACTACGTTGATAAAGTGTATCGTGGTATCCAATATATATTTATTTATTTTTTTTTTGAGAAGAATTGCGCGGCGCGGGAACCCGTTTTGCACTTTACAGAAACTCACTCTGTCCGTGTATCAGATTTATTTTAATCGGTGTAATAAAAATTAATCAAAATTAAAAGTTCACCAACAAACAAACCACCAAGTGTTTTATTAATTAAGGGCTCGAAGGACCATGTTATGTGTCGAGAATAAGAAAAGAAAATCTTTCATTCGCTATTGGATGTAAAAAGAAGAATGTATTATCGGAATTTTCCGTTTTATATAAATTTGAATTGGAGTGGGGATTACAATACGACCGTTGTAGTGGAGAGTTGTAAAAGGATAATACAGTGTAAATTACAATATGGTAGGGTAGTTACATTTATGTTTACACGAGACATAATTAATAATCATGTTTATTAAATACATATTATGTAAATATTCCTCGAACACTAGGTGACAACCTTTTCATTTGACTGCGGACTAAAGATACCTCGTAGGAAAGGAAGGGATACAGTGAGTGGTTAGCATTAATGTTCCGTTTGATGTCTTTTTCTAAGTCGTTGATTAAACTATCGTACTCATGAAGGTCGATTTCGTGTACTAGTCGGAAGTGCCGGTTTGTATTTTCGCGTTGTTGGTCTCTATTGCAATCAGTTGTGGGTTCGTGTAGTCGAGGATTTCAATTTCCGTAAGTCCAAGAACTATGGACAAACGAAATATCCTAAAAGTAGAGTTATAGTCGGTATCAGTTTCGTATGTGGGACTTATGAACAATTCTCCCACTCTCAGTAACTACGGTCGTGTGTTTATTTTCTTTAACTATTTCTCTTTTAAATTTACCTGATAGTTTCGTTCCTAACCTTTTGTTAATTTGCACGTAGATTTCGTCGCCGGGGTTATAGTTTTTAATGGGCTGTCGTTTCTTATTATGTAATGTTAAGTCTGTAAGTTGTTTTTTCCTAAGTTTTTCTACATTTTCTAGGCGGTCTTTTTCAAAGTTTTCGGGGTTTGAGTGAACTCTCTTCCCGAAGAAAATTTCGATTGGCGTTTTTCCAGTTACAGAATGTACGGAACTATTGTACTCAAGAACGGATCTTTCCAGCAGCTCTTCGAACGTTGTATGGACGTTCTCCACCTTGAGGCATCTGAAAGTATTTTGTATTGTATTTATTAGTTCATTTCTTATTTAGACAAAGTAAATGTATTAAACTAAGGAGACACATTACACATAAATAAGAAAATAAAGTGACATTCTGTATTTGAATTACAAAGAATAAAAATAGTGTCGAATGTCACTGCAAAGTACAAATATACTAGTTTAATAATTAAGTTCATGAGGGGTGACATATAGGAAATGAATTGCACATCTTACGGATAAATAAATAAGAGAGAAAAATAATACAAAATATATATAAGTAAGCATGAGAAATAAAAAAGACCAGTATGTCAGTAATAGAGATTAAAAAAAATAGCATCTAAAAATGAGTGATTGTAAGTCAGCATAATTGCAACTGAAAAGCCAATCTTTTATCCGTTTCAAAAATACGCCAGATACTGTAATTGTTCTGACAGTCACAGGTAGCTCATTAAATAAACGAGCAGACAAAATAGAACAAAAGTTACGATATAAGGTGATGCGAAAATATGGTACAGATAACAATTTAGAAGAGTTGTGGTATAGCATATCTGTGCTCTAGGTGTGGCGTTACTAAACGTCTTCCAAGGTCTTTCAAGATTCCATGCGTTTTGATGTGTCATAATTAGATATTATAAAGGCAGCGGCGGCATCCAAAATTCTGAAGAATATGACTAATTGCCATCGTCTAGACCTTCTTGCACAAGAGTATTTTGCACACATTTCGTCTAAAGAATCCACACCGCCTTTTGTTGTTAGTTACAACTAACACTGACCATACGAATGTCGTACGTCAGACGATCGAACTCACCTGTTAACAAGTGCGCCACACGTCCGCTCTCTCCCGCTATGCGCGCGTCACTGGCGGGTAGGAAACTACTAGAAATGAGAAGCACGAATTCGTGCGCAAAACAGAAATACGTACGAATAATGTTCCGCGACGAATTTCATACGTACGCCAGTGGTAAAAGGTTAAGAAAAACAAATCTCCTCCAATGTCCTGGAGGTTAGTATTATATGATTTCTTATTTTGACGAAGAGGAATATTTCATCTTCATTGCAGATTTCTAATGCATAATATCCCTCTTTCACTACGAGTATATAAATTCCATTTTATATTATAAGGTTGGGTTCAACAAAGCAATTTCGACTCATAATGTCTTCATTTTAGGCCCGGTGCACACATGCGGTTTTTTGACGCAAGGTGACGCTGAGGCACCGCATTTGCGTCTTACAGTTCTCACAAATAATTTGAGTGGTGCACACGCACTTGAGGTGACGCTGGGTCACCGTGCTCTATTCTTGCGGGCAAAAAGACTCGCAAGTTTCTGAGGCACCGTAGCGTCACGGCAGTTTTGTGCAGTACACACATGCGTCATTTTACCGCGAATTAATTTCGATTTTAATAAAAACGTCAAATATGGAAGAATTTGATGTATTATAGAATTATTTATCGAGGAGATAAAAAAATTCCCACAAATATGGAATTTTGCTTCCGAGGAATACCATGACCGGCAAAAGAAAAGAGCGGCATGAAAGACGACAAGGCAAAAAAAAATGTACACTCATTCGAAAATAATTAAAAAACTTTCGAGAATTTTCTCTCTTATTTGTAAATGAAGTATAAAATAATACTTTTGTTAGCCGATGGTCAACCAATGGTACCCAATACGGTCGTTTCTTTTTAAAAACATAGTTTTTATACACTAAGTAAGCGAAAATTGCTCGTTTCTTTTTGTAAACCTCTATTGCTGCAAGCCGAACGCAAACTGCGGATTAAGACCTGCGGGAAAATCCCGCATGTGTGAACTGAACAATTGCGTCACCGTGCGTCAAAAAACCGCATGTGTGCACCGGGCCTTATATATTTATTGGTTCTTGACAATGGTTTTACTATTTAGACGAATCACGTGTTTACCAGAGTTAAAGTTGGTTTGAACAAGAGTGGAGTCCTAGGACTGAGAGTTATGAGCAGTTCGCTTTTCAACGTCTTAATGCCGAGGCAGTAGTACGAGGATGTAAGTTCTTCAGTACTTGCATAGTTTCTAGTTCTTGTTCGTAGCGTTTGTCCAAGTCCTACTTCTGTTCACCAATATTTTGGATCTGGTAGACCTAGTGCGATTTTAAGTTGGGGACTAAAGAATTGCTTTGGCGTTTCATCAATAATTTAATAACATAGCGTTGGATATAACATCATCTGATCTAGTTGTACTTAACTCCATGGGTTCTGTGGTTTGTAGTAGACGATGTTTTTATGTTTAATTAATCTATTAATCTTTCGGTGTTCACTTGAAAAGGGCTATTATTCATTGCTGAAAAATTGTGTGAATGGTCATACGTATTGTTGTGTACAATTGAAGTGATCTGTAGACTCTGGTTCTGGTTATAGCTTGTCTATTTATTTGGAGATCTTTTATGTATTACAGAAAACTAGGTTTCATGTTTGGCGTCGGTATTCGTACTTCAATCGTACAACATATTCTGTTCCTCTATGCAATATGGAAGGAAAGTTGCTAGGGCAATGGGTTTAATGGTTCCAATGTTGAAACCAGTTGTCCTTATACTGAAAAGTAGAGCTTTTATGTATATCTTTAGGTTTATCTTGTTTTTTGAGTTTTTTTCGTCACATTCATTTCGTGGATAAGAACGTTATTGTTCAAGGCAGCTACTTCCCTGTGAAATTCACAAGGCACTCAATGCTGTTCTTGAGTAAGTGCAAACTTTTTGACCAAACTACTTGACCAAAGTATTTCTGATTTCTTTCCATACGAAACTTATACCGTACATATAAAAACAAAGAACTGAACTTTTATTTTGTAGCGTAAGGCTCGGAATAACTCAACCTAATAGATTCACTGTCACGCCTCTAACATGCATGAGGATCTCGTCCATGTTTATAAAATCGTAGTGTTTGAAGTATTCTTAGTGAATCCAAAATGTCCTGAAGTTTTCTTACCGAGCTGAAGTTCTTCTTCTTCTTTTCCTTTTTCGGGCGTTGTTATGGTCAGAAGTGTAGGACCATAACCTTCCCACTTAACTGCATTCCTACTGGTCCGCTTGTGGGGTCCGCCGGTTTGACCTCAGAAAGTAGCGGCAGGCTTCCCAGTTTGGGATTACTTCATCGCTGAGGCCAGGTGTTTTTGCATTTGTTTGCACCAATTGTTTTTCGGCCTGCTTTTTTTTTTTTTTTTTTTCGACACTGGCATGCTCCAGATTTTTTTGTTTGATCTTACACCTCTTACACCGGTGATCTCCAGTCGTGTCAACCCACTAATTTGCATGTCCCTAGGTTCACCTTGGTGTTTTCTAAATTGCCTAGATGTGATTTTTGTTTACCTTTGTTTTAGTCGCCTTTTACGACAAGCGAGAGGTATCGCTGCAGTGATATTCTTAATCCGTCCCTGCACCGAGCTGAAGTTGAAGCAAAATATTCGGTAATCATGCTGGTTGTGGCATTTTTTAAATAAGTCAATGAATTGGAACTGAGTTAAGTTTCATTTTGCCAAATTTGAGTAAATCCGACGTTTTTTTCTGAGAGTATTTTTGGGATAGCATATGATAAAAATACTGTATAGTTTCACACCAAAATACATACTGAAACTGATGAAAATACAAATATACATTGGTTAGGAAAGGCTCAGCGCAAAAATGCAAACTAACCGAGAAAACGGTAAGTGTATTAAAAGGAATTAGGATGAAAGTTCGCTTTAAGAATACTCTCCATATAAGAGCAGGGGTAAAAGCTAAATGATTTGGATATGCTTTTCTTCTTACGTTTTGGGCTTTTAGCAGTTTGTTAATGGAATAATACGTCCAGAGTATGAATAAGTAATAAAGGAGATTTTGGTGCCAACCATTAAACAGCACCACTCCTATACTATTTTTCAGTCTTTCAGTTATGTTCAGTTTAGTTAGTCATTTGATGACCTATACATTTCTAGACAACACACGCCCGCATGAAATGAAACATAAGGTTTCTGAACATAAGTCAGAGAGTAAAGAAAACTTGATTAAGTTCCATGACCATGTACTGAAATACATATAACGGGATATTTTTGAACTTTTAATAAACTCGACGACTTCTAGAATAAAAGAGGTTATTATCGCTGTTACATTACAAACAATACCACAAAAATGGAAAGAAATAGAAATAGTATCGTATAAAGAAATGGAATAACCGTCTCTTAAAAAATTATATATAAGGGGGGGAGCAAGGAACCTCACGTAAAGTTTGTTTTTACACGGTCATCCTACAATTCTTTTTCTTTTTTGTTTAACAATAATTACATAAAAATTTCTTTAGTTTGATAAAATAAAGTTTGCGAATCTATATAGAAAAACACCTGCGTTTTTATTCCGGGCATGATCCTCTCCACCCTCGACACCTAACACAACACAAAACATATACATATACCAAATTAACCATCATGATACAACACTACGTACATATATATATATGTACATTTACAAGAGAAGAGAAGAAGGAAGGCAGTCTTCAGTGAAGCGCCGTGGAAGAGAAATCGTCAAGTTTGAATATTTAAAAAACTAAAATTTTTGGTGTCAGAAGTAGGATGGAGAAAAGAAAATACATAATTGTAAGCACAAAAATCAACACGAAAGGAAGGGATAAATGAAAAGCAATGGCAAAGCATACAAAAAGCAGCACCGATATTGGGTCATACAACAACAACACTTAAAACAACGGCAACGGAGACAGCGAGCGACGGCAAAGCGTATACAACAACAGCAACGATATTAGGTGATTCTAGTACGGCATCGGTAACAAATAGCGACGGTAAAGCATATGCAAGAGCAGCAACGATATTAGGTCATACAACAACAACACTTAAGACAACGGTGACGGAGACAAACAAAAAATAATACTCGCACCACAAAATTTTTATATATAAAGAAATATTAGTTGCGGTAGTGAGACATTTGAAATTGCAATAAGGAAGAAGTCAGTACAGTCATGAATAGTGTCATCGAATAGAACATTTGCTAAAGGACTGTGCGACAGTTCGGTTACGCGCACTCTATAAGTTGCGAAGTTTAATTATCTACTCACTACCGAGTCAAAAGTTAGTTAGTCTAACGGCTTATTAGGGATACCATCAAAGAACAAGATATTATCAAATTAAGTGGAGAAATCATCGAGGAAGTTTCATCGGAAGGAGACTGTAGCAAAAGTGACAGAGACTTTGCTGGGCAGAAATTATTACAGGAGAACAGTCGAATTAGGGAGAATTCAATCGAATAGCCAAAATAGAAAGTTATACAGGAGCAGTGTGTAGAGGGTAGTGACGTGGAGCGCAAATCGCAAATCAAAACAAATACAGGTGTTGCTGCACAACAAAACAACACTCAACACATACACCTTGCACATTTGAGGTTCATGTTTGGAAATATATAAATTGAGGTGGCATGGCGGCAGAATGCTCTACCAAATGGTAAAACGCACATGCCCACCTCAATTTAACACATCTCACAAACAATCATATTTTAATCAAACACAAATATAAAAAATCACAAAATATAAAAATTAAAACACTTTAACTTTCACACCACATCACACTTGTAAACAAAACGTGAACTGTCAAATGTGCAAGGTAAGTTCACAATCACATCGCCGAAGAAAGTCTACAACTGCAGCTTTGTCAACATCAAGCTGCAGCAACATTGAATTGTATAGAAGCACTAGGGATATGGGTCATCAACCCAATCCAAACACATAATGTTTCGCAACATATATTGTACATAACAAAGCTGGAAACCAGCTGACCGAGGGTTTGCATCAAGCAACCCAAGGTACAATAAATTATTATTACACAAACTGCCAACCAAGGCACATTATAACGTGGTCACATAATTACAGAACAAAGAATCGAACATTACATCCAATTAGTTTTACATATAACTCAAACAAAGATCATTATAACAAAGAACATTCTACAATTAGTTTTACATATAACTTCCAATAACCATCAAACAAGGAACATTTACACAAGTGCATTTTATTTATTCGTCCAATAAATTAGTTCCTGAACCAATGTACGTTTTTTATTAATTGTACTAACATATACAATTTAACATATATTTTCGTTCGAGCATAACGCCGCGAACAACAGGCAATAAAGATGAGCCGTAGTATTAACTTTAGTGCCTGTTCAGATTGGTGGAAGCGCACCAAATTGCTTGAAAGAGAGGGAACGATTTTTAATAAGTGGAAACGAGAAGGGTTGCTTGCACAGAAAGTCCATCTTCAATTTGGATTTTCGGGTAAAGCAAACCGTTACATTCTAAATTCATTCCATTTTTGACAGTTTTTCTTCATTTATTCGTGACTGTTGGCCAAACAAGTTCATTTGGCTTGCAAAAATGACTACTTGGACGAAGGCGACTGAATGAAAATGACCCGATTCATGCGTTCCACTTGTCAAAAATTCAAGTGTGCTTCCACCAATGTGAACAACATGCGAAAAATGTCGAGGACATTGCAACCACATGTGCTTGGAACAATGTGGAGAAATTAATTTACTCTCGCAAATTAATAACAGGTGTTGCGTAACTCTTTGTCGAGACCACCCCAGAAATAAAAAATCATAATACCTTGATCGAAAAACTGAAGGCGGAATCTCCTCACCTCTCACCTCTCACCTCACCTCTCGCTAGCATAGAAATACATAACATGCTCAGGATGAGTATGAAAACAGAGTGCGAAACCTATTTTGAGTACCTGTATAAAAGATGCAGATAGTTTATAAAGGGTAGATGAACGGTCGCAGATAGCATACGTGGTGGCGGGTATGAGGGATGCCCCGCATCGTAAGGCAGTATTTTTCGGGGCGCAGTCAATAAAAGGATTAAAAGGAAGTCTACGAATCTATCCAAGTAAGTGCCTGTGCTGGAAACCAACTTCCAATTTCAACACCTGGAAGTGAAAACGCCTGGCTAGGGAAATAACAGCGATGTCAAAACTGTGGTGCCCGCTCACATCTAGCGCGTTCACACAAGGGTAAGGGAACTCGGTGCCTTCGCTGCAATAATTTTATGCACATCGGCAGGAACTATCCGGGAAATGCAAACGCAGGTAGAGAAAATCAGACTAATTGCATCAAAGTACCAAACATCGCAGGACACAACAATCAGAATTGCACACGACCGCGGGGATAGGTGATATCGAAGTTTCGGCGCTTGTTGAAACTGGTAGTGACGTCACCATCTGGATGCACTCAGTATACGATCGGTTCCGATCTGCCGCCGAACTTACTCATCCAGGAATAGTTCTACAAGGATTTGGGCAAAATTCTAATCAGACACTTGGTGCATTCCCGACGACTATCTACATCGACTCCAATTGTTTTTATGTAAACTGGCACGTCGTATCAGACTTTTGGATGTCATCAGATATGATCATCGGTAAAGATATTCTGTCGCCCAATTCTGTCGAAATGCGTCACAAATGAGTCATCACCGTTCAAGGTCGTCTTGACTTCAAGGCCGTTTCACTTCAAGGTCGTTTTTGACTTCAAGTTCGTTTGACTTCGAGGTCGTTTGACTTCAAGGTCGTTTGAAATTAAGGTCGTTTTGACTTCAAGGCCATTTTGACTTCAAGGTCACTTGATTTCAAGGTAGTTTGACTTCAAGGTCGTTTGACTTCAAGGCCGTTTGACTTACTTTCGCTTTTCACACAATAATCCATAATCAAAGTTTTCGCAGCATGGTCTGCATTACTAAATTATTAAAAAAAATTTGTGACGAAAAATTTTCTTGTGCGCGAACAAAATGTGAGTCTATCGTAACCAGCGTATTTAATGAATACTGCAAGAAAATGCTATCAGAAAATCTGGATTCTGTATCATATATATCTATTCTATCAGGCGCATCAAGTCACAATGAAATAAAACTTTATCCAATTTTAGTAAGGTATTTCGATATTAAGAACGGTATTCAAATTAAGATTTTAAATTTGGAATCAATCGAAGGGTAAACATCAGACATTTTGTCTAATCACTTATTTCGAGTTATAACAGACAACAATTTGAATAAGAAAATTTTGGCGCACTCGGCTGATAACACAAATACTAATCTTGGAGGACGCACCCGTAAAGGTGTCAATAATGTGTACACAAAATTACAAGATCTTCTGAAACGAAATATTTTGGGAATTGGTTGTAATGCTCACATTATATAAAATGCCATCAATACAGCATCAAGTTCAATGTCAATAGATGTGGAAGTAATTAATACAAATATATATTTATATTTCAATCGGTTTACAGAATGGGTAGCAAGTTTGAAAGAATTTTGTGAAGAGGCTGGTGTTCAATATAAAAAACTGCTTGGTTATTCCAAAGTCAGATGGCTTGCTTTAACTCCAGCATTAGAACGCGTTTTGCAGTTATCCACTACGTTCATATTTTTTAAGCCTTGACAAATGTCCTACAATTTTGAAGAAATTCTTTCAAAACGATATGTCAGGAACCTATGCTTTATTTTATTCACAGTCAGGCGTCGTTGTTTCATAAAATTACTCTACAAATTGAAGGAGATAAAATTTCAGCAGCAGAAGTTTGTATTATATTAAACGATTTCATACTGCAATGTAAATCAAGATTTAATGATGGATTTTTACCACTAATTCTAAAGAATAAACTGACCGTTTTGGAAGATTCCAATCCCGGAATAAAAAATGAATTTTTAAAAGAAGTTAAAATTGTTTGCTATGAATAAATCGAAGAATGGATAGTGAACTTTAGAGCATTAAATTGTTTCAAATGGATTCAAATAGTAAAATTGAATGGAAAGAAGTTTCTTCAGCAGTCGAATTTGTAATGAAGGAAGTAAAAGATATTGTTATTAATGACAATTTTCTCTTTGAAGAAATTCGAAGAGTAAATTTATATTTAAATGAAGAAAAATTGAAGAAATGGAACGATGAGAAAATAGAACTTGACAAAAGATGGGTAGAAATCTTTCGGCATTTTAGAGTAGAACATATCCCACATGAAAATTTAAAAGTTTTAATAGAAATTTTCTTATGTTGTCCAGGCACTAATGCTGCCGTTGAAAGG
The DNA here is from genome assembly GCA_958301585.1 of Merodon equestris. Classification (NCBI taxonomy): domain Eukaryota; kingdom Metazoa; phylum Arthropoda; class Insecta; order Diptera; family Syrphidae; genus Merodon; species Merodon equestris. The sequence goes on from OY284413.1 coordinate 95,102,306, forward strand.
GTATTTTCACTAAGGAATGATTATTGGAGCAGTGAGAAGTCGCAACTTTCTGTAAAAACATTATCTGCCGTCTTAACAGTCAAATTTAATATATAATAAATAAAATGAAAGTTGTTCGGATGTGACTACATTATTAGACGAACATCCTCATTTAGAAAAAAAAAATCCACTCCGAAGAAAAATATGTTTTTAAAAGAAAATAAAGTTTTTATCGTTTTTTCTTCTTTTTTTTCACCTATGAAATACTTGCAAAGTGAACTCTTTTTGAACAAAAAATAGTTGGTCACCTTATATTTAAAGATTTCAAACTATCGCATCCGAGATTATTTAAATTAATTGCAGTCTTTTGAAGAAACTTTTCAACCCATGTATTTTTTTCGGCTCCCTTGACGTAAACGTCACACTTTTTTAGATTTTCTTGTAGAAACTTTATGACACTTTTGAAAGATACAGATCCATCGTCCCATGCTAAACCATGATAATTTTTCGTCAACCAATTTGCTTGTTTTTGATATTTCATAGATAAATTTCTGAACTTATACGCCTGCTTAATTAAAAAATTTGAAACTCCCAAGAATTAAAAGTAATAGCCAGCTCCTTTATAATGAACACATTATTGTTTCCCTTAAATCCTTCAAAGTCTAAAGTGATTATTGCTTTTCCAGTCATGTCTATGTGAAGGTATGTATGTTACTGATAGAGTGATTGCTTCTCAATTGATAGAATTTATAGAGTTTCTTATTTGAAATAATTCTCTTGATTTCACCGGTAAGTGGAGTATATTTTATTATTCGATCATGTATGAGTACACAATATGCAACTGTATTAGTTGGAAGATTTTTGATGGCTTGAATTCAATTCTTATGTCAATTGGTCCGGTTTTGATTGCCTCATTCTGATGTGATACATCAAAAACAATAATTGGGGCACTTCTCTTGAATTCATCACGTGTAAGAAGAGGTTTTGGATTCACCAAGTAATAGCCTTGTTGAAATTTTGCATACATTTCATATAAAACGCCATAACGATCACAATCAAATTTAAGATTAAGGTCATCATATGGATATGTTAGTTTAGTTTTTTTTTTTTTTAGTTTTTAATTCATTTTTATTTATAACTTCTTAGATCTATCTTACCCTAGACAAAAATGCTTAAAAACTAGCTTAACTATCTTAACAATCTAGATATCTTACTGGCCCTAGGCGGACACTCTAAAATAGACGTAACAACTTAAATCTATGTCTTTCGACGACTATATCAACTTACCACTAACATTACTATATCTAGCTTAAGCTAAGAAAAATGTTTTTTTTTATTAAAAACTTAGCATATGATCATTTGTATTATATATAAAACTTAAGCCTACATTAATGTAACTAAACCTAACTTATTCTACCTTAACTAAAATATATATATATAAATTATATACATAATATATATTTAATATATATATCTTTTTTTTTTTTTTTTTTTTTTTTTTTTTTTTTTTAACGTATATATACCTACTACCTACCCTACCCTACCTTACCCTACCCTAGCCTAAGTAAGCCTGCCATTGGTGTTAGGCAGGCCATGCCTTGAAGAGACTGAAGCTCTCAAAGTGTCCACTGACGTAGCTCTCTCCAGCCACCAAAAGCGTTGATGCTGTCGGACTACGTCTCCTCGATCCCGGCGTGAGACCGATCTACAGAACCTGAGGCGCTCGGGCTCACGGAGCGCGACATCGGGTTCGTAGAGGAATCGCCGTTCCACGGAATTGCGACCCACGTGGAAGATTAGCGGTACCGCCAATCTATCCTGGATCAGCCCACATCTATCTAAATAGAGGAATGCTTCTGGCGGCACAAAGCCATTAAGGCGCACTCTCTCGTGATATAAATCGTTGGGGTAGTAAGCCCCGAAGATCAGGCTATTGACCGAAGTCATTGCTCTCGCAACGTGGCTTCGAATCAGTTTGATCAAAAAATTATCTATCCGTACAATCCTGGCCCTATTGTATAGGACCTCGTTCGGGTAAAATTTCGTGTACTCAGATTCGGGTGTCCTATGTAGCCCCAGACACGTCCTGAGACATTGTCTCTCAAACACCCGAATCCTTTCCATTAAGCTGGCTCTCACATTGAACCAGACGGGACATCCATAGGCAACCATGGGCCTGATTAAGGCCATGTAGCAGATTACCTTCACCCTAGAATCAAGTTGGTTGCTATGAAACAGCCACCTTGTCAGAGCGAAAGCGCCCCGGGCCCTTGCCAGAGCAGCATCTACATGTTTGTCAAAATATAGATACTGATCCAGCACGATCCCAAGATATCTGACCACACTTTGTTTCGCCAGTGGACGCCCGTCCGGTCCTAAAATTAAGAACCTGCGCCAGTTTTTTCTAGTGTCCCGAGAGGCCCTAGACAAAGGCGTTCTGAACAATATAGATTCTGATTTCTGGAAGTTGATTTTCAACTTCCAGTCATTACAATACTGCTGAATTTTTTCGAAGTCACGCTGCAGAAGAGTAACAATGACGTCGATCGTTGGACCTGATCTGTACGCGATTAGGTCGTCTGCGTACGCTATTGAATGGTGAAGAGAAACTAGCAGATCGCTTAGGTAAATGCTGAAAAGGATCGGCGAATTTACCGTACCCTGTTGCAGTCCATTTTTGATTTCAAATGTTTGGGTAGAAGTCACGTTGGCAATTTTCACTACGAACTTTCTACCTGTTAACATGTCAAAAATCATATATAGCAGTGGTTTACTTATGCCCAGCCGACTGAGCTTGTTTATGGATATGTCTCTGAGTTGAGATGGACTTTAGCATCCGTTACATCGCAATGTTTAAACTTGCCCTCAATTTGTAACGCTAATAATATAAAGCGAGGCGTTTCATTTTGTTGTGAAAGTTTAACATTCCTCGAGTGATGCATTCCCTGAGTTAGAGTTGGGTTGAAATGACAATCCCAACTACGAAATGCTAATGTTATGGGCGTTTCACTTTTGATTGTTTTGAAAATGTTCAGTTTCGAAGTATCAGCCAATTGTATTGTATATGAGGAACTTTCCAGGTGATATTGTTTATATTTAGCTGTACTTTTTCTTTTAAATCTGTTGAGCTTACAACATTTTGATTAGTCTTTGAACGTAATAAAATCAACTCATGTTCAGAGTTTACAATAATTCGATTATAGTCTTAGGCAAAACCCATTAACGATTTAAGGGGTACACAAAAATTAAAATGCCCGATTGTTAAATCGATATCATCAGATTTAGACCATCCGGCATTTTTTAACATCAGGCCCTCATCCTTATTGAGAGAAGCATAGTTTTTTAGTGTTGTAGTTACGCCTAAATGACGTGTTCGATCAATTTCAAATCCATTAATTTCATAACGAATTTCATCGAATAAATATGCTCCGCAATTGTTTTTCAATTTAATATTCGATGAAACTGTCCCATTATCTAGAGTGGCAAATCCCTCAATATTAATATAGCTTTCGCTAGGTAATATGAAAATATCTTGGTTCTGAATAGATATACGAATTTCATCACTACTTTTAAATGCTTGCAAATATGGTATGTAACTACGAAATTCCTTTCTTATAATGCTTTTGTCAGAAATTGGATGTTGTACGATGTTTAGTATTTCACTCATATTTTGTTCTTTAATTTTTTTTTCAATTGTAAACCTATTTATTTAAGGTATTGTTTATTAGCTACCGATATTGGTACTAATCTCTCATGAGGTGTTTTAAGTCCTTTTTGTTTGACTGTTAGTATAGTCGTGACTGGTGATGTCACTCCTGAGATATTTTTATTGTAAATAATCATTGATCCAACGGTTTTAAGTGGAGTCTGAGCGTTACTCTTTCACCACGAAAATTGATTAAGTTGCCGTTTAGATCAACAACTCGAATTGCAATCGTGCTTATTTGTTGAGTGCTGATGGGGAAATAAATGACATTTGTTGGGTTCTCATCAATTTTATACTCTGGACTGACACTCAATGAAAATTCATGGATTGTATGTGCTGGCGAATTGTTAATATATGATCCAGTTACAATATTACATTCCACACGTAAAACGTGAACTTTTGTAATATTTATTTGTTGATTTGATGTATGGTTTTGATTTGCCTCCAATATTCTTTCACTGAACCCCAGTAGTGATCCAATCGATCGTTCTTTATTAAAATAAATTTTGTCCGTACTGTTTATTTCTGTCTCAAGCCTATTATAGTTTGCCTCAATTACAAGTTTTCCATTCGGATTCTTTTCTTTATATTTTCCCTGTAAGTATTCGGCAATATCATCGAACTCATATGAACCGACTGGAATTTCAATAACCAAATCGTTTATGTGAAATAAATTATTATCTATATCAACATTTGGTACAGAGTTATATGTATGAAAATCGATCAATCCGCACACATAATTCTTATTTAAATTAATTGGTGGAAAATAATCCGCAGTAAGAAGAGATGAGTTCCCGCTTAATGTAAGAGCTATTGACATGATGAAAGTCAACAATGAAATGAAACTCATTATGTGTTAGAAAATTATTTTTATTGATTGATTCAATTTCATTACAAGGCATCACGTTTATTAATCCAGGAGTTATGCTGGTGCGAAAATCCTAACCACTTTACAAAAACTGTGTTTCCTTTGACTTTTAAAACCGTTTCTACAAGATAAACGTCTGGATATTTTTTTTTGTAGTTTTTTGTAGTTCGCGTTCATAAAATGCACCTTTTATTGATTTACCGTCATAGTCTTTCAGAATATATGTAACCGGATTTGTATTTTGTATGGTTTTGATTTGAAAGATCTCTGTTGACCAATTGGGGGTGTATCCCTTTTCAATAGTATGTTTATATTTACTTATTCGTACATTATTGCCAACATGGAATTTGGGCTCATTGAATATTTTCAAATGATTGTAGACAGTTTTCAATAAAGATTTTCATTGGAAGAATTAACATTAACTGGCGCCATTTTAATTTTTTTTGTTGTTATAATTATCAATTAAGGTTTTGCATATGTCAACCCATCGATATGATCCCCGGTAACTGAACTATTTCCAAATCATTCCCTTTAAAGTTCTATTAAATTGTTCAACTATTGATGCCTTTAGTACACTTTGTGTTGAATAATGCCTAATGTCATATTTTATAGTTAAATTTTTCAATTCATTGTTAAAGAATTCCCTGCCATCATCAGTTTGTAAATTTTTTGGTTTTCGCCCCAACTTGAATACACCTTCCATAGCATTAGTCACAAGAGGAGCACTTTTATTTTTCAATGGCACTATCCAGGCAAATTTTGAAAATGTATCTATAACAGTCAGCACGTAACTGGAATAGTTCCCCATTTCTACAAGATCAGCCTGCCAAAAGTCATCTATTCCTTTTGTTATTACCCTCCGCCGTTTAAAAGATTTACGAGCTTGACGGTGAAGTTCCTGCACCAATCCTCTTCTCACTTTCGTCATCGAAATGATTATGTTGTGCTCAAATGGGGTGGGTTTTATAATCTGTTGAAATAAAATATCCTCGATTGCATGAACCTTTTCATCAATATAAAATGTATGAACCTTAATGTTTTCTTCAACTGTTTTCTGTATACTCTTAAGTTGTTCATATATTATATCAATGTCCTGATTAATATTAAACAATGTTTTCTGTTTTCATTTCTAAGTTTTGAATATAGTTCATTTATTTTCATGTCAATTGTCAACAAATAATTTATTTGTGGCATCACTGCTTGCTATAGGACTACCAAGATTTTCAATACGCTTGAAACTAATATTTATATGTGCATCGCTGTCTAATTGAAAGCCTCCGACTTTTGAAATAAATCTTCTGGAATACCTTTCGTTTTGATTGCAATAGGAGGAACGTCCAAACTTGTCAATAACCATTTTGAAATTGATCTATTTGACTTCATATTTACACAATTATAATCTCTTTGCGCAACTCTTCAATAATCGACATTATTTAACTATTATGATTTGTATGACCAGCTGATTGTGAAGCGGTCTTTTTACACGTTTTTAACAAATAATTTTTTAATTATTCTAATATATTTGTATGCCTTAGTACCTTTTAGTTGTTCAGTAGCACTATGGTTACGTTTATGTGCATTTGTTAGTGTCAACTAACTCTCTATAAGTTTGCAAACCTGCATCATCATATTTTTTTGGAACTTTATAAAAGATCAGCTCAAAGAGTCCAGGTGTCTTAGACCAACTCCGGTTAGCAATAGAAATTTTAGTACTTGTTTCTATTGTACTTTATTATTTTTATTAAGGTATGTGTTCGGTTTTCGTTCCTTCTTTAAAGTCTTTGTTTCTTCAACTAGTTCCTTGAGCGGCTTAGCGATGGATTTTAATGAAGTCTCTTGATAGTTTCGCGTATCAGCTTCCCCCAGATTTATATCTCGAAATTTCTTTCTTAATATTTAATAACAATATCTTTAATTATTTTCTCATTCATATTCATATTTGAGTGAGTTGCAATCTTACAGAATACTGATTAGATGATAGTGTGTAACTCACATTTTATAATTTTATTATAAAAACGTCAAAAGCTTTCCTATAACGACCGCAATCAATATTGTCATCTTTGCTTATGACGAGGAATCCATTTTTATCTTGCCAGCACCTGCTACATAAATGCATAAATATTTCAAAAGACATGTCGTCGGCACCCACATGATCATTGTATATATGCCGCATATTTAAATCATCTTGCTTAAGCACAATGATCAAATTTGCATTGTCTCTCACCAAATGTTTTGGAATCCGCGTATACGTTTGGCATAAGTAGAAACTGTCGATATTCTTATGTCGCCCCATATAGAAATATGATCTTATATGGTTTTGTTTCTCACATGCGACATCACATGCGGTGAAAGGGAAAAATTCAATACCTTTAATTGGTTTAATTAATTCTTGTAAATATTTATATTTCGGTTGGGATGTAGATTTTGAGTATAGATAAATATTTTTAAATTTGAGCCCATTCGGACTCTCTATTAAATTGATCATTATATTAGTCTTTCCGCAATTTGATGGGCCAACAATTAGGGCTCTTATCGAATTGGGTAACAATGAGCTGGACTTTTTTTTACCTAAATTTCCGGTAGAAAAATCTATATTTCGTATTGATATACTCTTATGTTGTTTGATAAAATGCATTTTGACAACTGACAAGAACCTATTAAAAGTGCATTCCTTTATTCAATCGCTCACAGTGTTAAGGAAGCTTTTTAAGTGATAAGATAGATAATCAAAATAAAATGATAATATTATATGAAAATCGAATCAGTCGTAATAAAGCAGCCTCTGGGAAGGGACTAATTAACAAATTAATTAACTCATTACCTGTGGAAATTCATTTACCCGGATATCAATTTTGTGGGCCTAAATTAAAAAAACGGCTTGCTAGAGGTGATCAGGGAATTAACCCATTAGATAGTGCGTGCAGACAACATGATATTATCTATTCTCAAACTAACGATATAAATAAACGACACATAGCCGATCAAGTGTTGGCTGACAAAGCTGAGGCAAGACTTAAGTATACTAATAGTAGCGTAGGTGAACGTGCAAATGCATGGTTTGTTACGAATGCAATGAAAGCAAAAGTTAAATTTGGGATGGGGATCGGAAGAAAAAAATCTCAATGTGGAAAGAATCTTTTCGATAAGACCATAAGGGCAACAACAAAACTCTTAAATCAAAAAAAACCAGAGGATATAGAGAATGCAATAAAAATTGCAAATAAAGTTGTAAAAAAATAATTTAAGGGAAAAAAAAGGTTATCAATAAATGTCCCCCGAATAATACCTATACCTAAAATAGGGGGCTTCTTACCTTTGATACCAATATTGACTGCTCTGGGGGCCATTGGAAGCTTGTCAGCTGGTGGAGCACGAGTTGTAAATGAGGCAAAAGGGGCCAAAAAACAATTCGAGGAATCGAATCGCCATGATAAAAATATGGAGGCTATAGCTCTGGGAAAAGGTTTATATCTTAAACCCTATAAGAAGGGATATGGATTATATTTGAGTCCAAATCCAAAAAAAACTATTAAAAATGCTACCCAAACGAGCTCTTACTGATGTTGATTTAAGGAAATTTGCAAGCGATTTACCAAATTTTAGGGGTGTTTTCATGCGTGACGCGCTCCCAAAACGTCCACTTGAAGCGGAATGTGGGATTGTCAATTTGGACATATCTACAGGGCCTGGCACACATTGGGTAGCATTTACAATAGAAAAGATAAAAATCACGTAGAATATTTTGATAGTTTTGGCAACTTGCAACCACCACAAGAAATAATTCATTATTTAGGCAATGGCATAATGTATAATTATTCCAGGCACCAAAATTACAACTCTTTTAATTGTGGACTGTTACCGCCGATTCTTATATATGCTTGTTAATTTTATAAATATAATAGGAAAGCACATCCTGTATACGCACATACGAGTATTCTTATGTATTATTTGAGTTCATGTCACCCTGTATCAATATCATGTTGTTTATAACATCGTTCTAACAGTACCTATGTAGAATTAAAAAAAATTGAGGGTAAGATATAGGCGATTGGCGGGCAAATGAGTCAGTCGAAGAGTTTGTAGTGTGGAAGCAAGATAACAATTTTAAAGCAAACGTGCGTGCATACTATCGACTTTAAATAAACACTTTTTGGACTGCTTCGACTCCAACAAATCTTTAAAATTGTTTTAAATCGCATTTGAAATGCCTCCGAAAAGAAGCAAAAAAAATAGCACGTCTTCAGTTTGTCTTATGTGCAATGAAGGGGAAAAAGTCCGCATGGTGCAGTGCGATAATTGTGACTAGTGGTTTCATTACGAATGTGTCCGGGTTAACGATGGTGTAGCTGATGACAATTGGAGCTGCGAATATTGCTTAATCCACGATCAACAACAACCACTAACAGCGTTGCTGCTGCTTCGACCGAACCGTTTAATATTAACCTAATGACCGAATGCGTAACGCAACCGCAAGCATCATCATCTCCACCAACCAACTCAAAGGTAACAACCAAAGAAAACCAAGTGAACAAGCAACAGACAACAATAGGCGCAAAGTCTGCACCTATAGGAAGTGCTTCCATACCTGATGTTGAACTTCATTCAGCTCCCTCAATGACAACGTAGTTACTTGAAGATCGATGTAGAAATTCATATTTGCCAAGTAGCGGTAACGTATCATTTACTAATGTACCAACAAGCTCTTCAGTTAATATACCATGCACATACATGTACACACAAACACTTATAATGAGTACATGGTCCACGACTCAAGCTGTTCGCGCCATCCCTGGAACATTTCCAAGTATACTTCCAGAAACATCGCAAAATGATTATCAACATTTAACGAAAAAATTATCATTGCAACATGAGCCTTCAAACATGACACCAAATCCACCGCAACATACATTCCAACGAACAACGGTTAACCAGGCGTCACTGCCAAACAGATTTGAAGTTTTACATCAGCAAAAAGAATTACAGATGGAATTGTTAGAAGAAGAAAGGAAATTACACCAGCGTTATTTGCAAAGGAAATATCAAATATTATCCGAAGGTGGCGCAGTCATTTCACAAAACAACTTCAACATCAATGATATAACATTCATCTCTGGACCATCATCGACGCAAAGTGCTCCCGAAAGAACTACCAACGGTTCACAGCGATCCGGAAGAGTGGCCACTGTTCCTGAGTAGCTTTAACACCAGCACTGCATTAGCCGGCTACAGTGATGCGGAAAATTTAATGCGATTACAAGCAAGCTTAAAAGGCAAAGCACGTGAAATGGTTCGCAGCAAACTCCTTCTGCCCAATTTAGTACCAGAGATTATACAAACGCTCCAAATGTCTTTCGGGCGACCAGAATACATAATCGGAAGTCTGATTGATAAAGCGAGAAAGATGTCACCACCAAAGGACAAGCTGGAAAACATAATAGAGTTCGCTTTATCAGTGAGCAATATTTGTTCTACCATGGAAGCGTGTCGGATGCCCAACCATCTTAACAACCCGATGTTGGCGAAACAGTTTGTCGATAAGCTACCGAATCATTACAAACTGAGCTGGGCAATGCACCCTAAATATGAGCATGTAACTGTGATGAAAGCGTTTAGCAGCTGTTTGCATCATATCGCCGAGGCCGCATGTCAAGTAGTCAACCAATCTCGTTCAAAAGAAGCGGTATAATAAACACTCACACGGAAATCAAACATTCATCCCATGGAACGGCGTGTATTGCTTGCAACGGAACTGGCCACAAAATCTCTCGTTGCCCAACATTCGAAAAGCTATTGTATGAGAAAAAATGGGAGCTGGTCAAGGCCAATAAGTTGTGTCGTCAGTGTCTGAACTCACATCGCCGGAAATGCTACTCTAACAAGGGATGTGGAATACAAAACTGTACCGCAAAACACCATCCATTGCTACATAAACCCATCACACCTGTAAGTCCACAAAAGAACCAAGTAAGTGCAAATTCATTTTGTCTGAAGTCGAATGAATCTGATAACGTAAACACGCACAGTGGTGCCGACGAGGGGAGAAACCCTACTTTCGTACGTTCCCATTCGCCTTCATTCTAAAAACAAATTTATGGATACATTTGCCTTTTTAGATGAGGGTTCATCAGTGACCTTGATGGAAAAAGAAATTTTCGATGCCCTATGCCTGGCGGGTGTTAATGAGCCTCTGTGTTAACGTTGGACTGATGATACCACACGCGTAGAAGACACCTCGATACGAACATCTATTGACATCTCCAATAAGGATAATGGAACAAAATATACGTTGCGTGAAGTTCACACAGTGTAAAACCTATCACTTCCAATTCAAACCTTGGACATTGAAAGAATCACTAAGACGTATCCTTACCTGGCTGGCTTACCAATCCAGTCGTACAAAAACGCTCAACCAACGACTCTCATAGGAGCGGATAATTGGAAGCTCGCTGTACCTCTTAAAGTCCGCGAAAGCTCATGGAACCAGCCGATTGCCACGAAAACTAGAATATGCTGGGCTTTGCAAGGGTGTGTGTCTAATCGGTATCAGACATCTTATCTCAACATGCATATGTCGGAGGGGCCGTTTCATCCCCAGATCGTATACTTTTCATCATCTCGTCCCTTGCTGTTGGGCGAGCCGAGCGAGTCCGCAGACTTGACGTCCTTCCTTCTTCCATGTTGCACAAAAACTGCCGTCCTGGAATTTCACAATTCCTCACCCTAAACGGCGATCATCTTCATGTACGCACACATGCTCATGGCTTTTCTATTGCCATCACTCTTAGTCGCGCTGCGGCCACACTAGACGAGCAGCAGTGTCCACTCAGTCTTGCTCGCCACAACAGAGAAGAAACGTAATGTGAATTACCAAGCAAAGAAAAACGGAAAATATCTGTATTAGTATGACACGCTTTATTTGGTTTTTTTTTGGAGAATTCATTACAGTTAGGTTAGCTTATATTTTCTATGTGTTACATACTGCGACACATACATGCGACTGTGAACGGCGTCTCGAAGATCTACCTGAAATGGTAAAAACATATTTTTCACTGGAACCAACGTCGACCAACATATGTTCAAATGAAGATAAAAGAGCACTGGAGATACTAAGTTCTACATGCAAGCAGTCAATCGGACTATACGAAGTTGGACTGCTCTGGCGGAGCGATAATCAGAAGATGCCTAACAGCTATCGAACCGCCTTAAACCGCTTATCGTGTCTCCAAAAGAAATTTAAACGTGAACCAACACTAAAGGATAAGATGCAAGCCGAAATCAACAATCTTTTGTAAAAGGGTTACGCACGAAAATTGACAACAATAGAAATAACATCAAGAAGTGACCGAGTGTGGTATCTACTAATTTTTATCCCTATAAACCCAAATAAACCGAATAGAGTTCGCCTTGTCTGGGACGCTGCTGCAAAATCCAATGGTTATTCGTTGAATGATTTCACCTTCTGACCTCACTTGTAGAAGTCCTGTTAGCTTTCAGAATTGGACAGTTCGCCATTTGCGGTGACATCGCAGAGATGTTCCACCAAATAAAAGTAAGAAAGGAGGACATGCACGTGCAACGGTTTTTATGGTGGGACAAGGACGATCTACCTGACAAGCCCAGTATCTTTGTTATGAATGCTCTAACTTTTGGGATCAATTGCGCTCCCTGTATCGCACATTACGTACGCAAAAAAATGCTGACCAGTTCAAAGAACGTTACCCTCGAGCCGTGGAAACTATCAAAAATTAACGTGGACACGGTCGAGGAAGCCCTGCGCTTAGCGAGTGAAGTAAGAATGATCCACTCTTCTGCTGGGTTCAATATACGCGACTGGGCTTCCATTGTGCAACCGCACAAGGCACTAGGATCTCCGGAAAAAACCCTGGTATGTACTGGGACCCCAATAACGATGTTTTTAAATATACTTTCAGATTCGCTCGCCTAAAACGCAATGTGTTAAGTGAACAAATTCGACCAACAAAACGAGAGATCCTCCAAGTGCTCATGTCAATTTTTGATCCTCTTGGGTTTATCGCTTGTTTTACCATCGGCCTGAAAATGTTGCTACAGAAAGTCTGGTGTTCTGGCATAGATTGAGATGATGAACTTCCTGAAGTCCTTTATTCAGAGTGGCTACAATGGAAATCGCTGATGTCGGTGATAAAAAACAATTGAGACTCCCCGCTGCTATAGTCGACTGTTGCAAAGAGCTGACGAAATACAAATTCATACGTTTGTAGACGCCGGAGAACATGTGGTAGTGATATCTCTGTGACCCTGGTGGCATCAAAGTCTAAAGTTTCACCTCTCAAGCCTGTGTCAATTCCGAGGCTTGAACTTCAGGCAGCTGTATTAGGCGTGAGACTGTCGACCAAAGTGCAAGCCGTTCGCCGCTTTCTTATCAGTTCAAGATTCTGGTGGTCGGATTCAAAAATGGTTTTGAAGTGGTTGCAAATGGATCCTAAAAACTTTCAACAATTCGTCATGTTTAGAGTTGGTGAAATACTGGAGCACTCCAACGTGACTGAGTGGAGATGGGTTCCTTCACTACTAAATACAGCCGACCTCGCCACGAAGGTCTCATCTCAGGTGGATCTTGAATTGTGGTTCACAGGGCCGACCTTTTTAGTTGCTGAACCAAGTGAGTGGCCAGCATGCAATTACCTTTGATCCACGGATGAAACAGAAGTAAGGCGCCATCTACTTCATACACAAAGAATCCAGAGTATATATTATGCAATGAATGTACAATACTTCTCTGATTGGAGGCGACTCTATCGTGCGTTAGCCATGTTTCAGCTGTTCGTTAAAAAATGTAAAGCGGCGATCAGAAGAGAACCAAGCCCAAAAATATTGTCATTTGAAATACTTCAAGATGCTAAAATGCTGCCTTACAAATGTGCGCAAATTAGTGAATACAGCCAAGAAGTATTTAACTTACAACGGGGTAAGACCATTGAAAATAATTCGCAACTAATATCCTTGAACGTTTACCTAGATGCATCTGGTATCTTAAGAGTGCAAAGTAGAGCTCAACACCTTAACAATAGTAAAGATTGTATCGTCTTGCCAAAAAATCATCACGTGACGTTCTTAATCGTACGTTTCTACCACGAGAGTCACCACCACTTATCACATGAAACAGCGATTTACAGAATTAAAGGTATGTTTCACATCCCGCGACTTCGTGTGTTATTTAAAACAGTACGTAATAGTTTCCAACGATACAAAAGTTATTACGCGAAAGCTAATATAACACAAATGGCTTTCTTACCTGCTGCAAGGATGGCTGTATTTGAGCGCCCGTTCATGTTCGTTAGCATAGATTACTTCGGGCCTATTTCCACTATAATCGGCCGAAGACGCGAAAAAACATGGGGCGTAATATTCACCTGCTTAACAGTGCGCGCGGTGCACATAGAGGTGGCCCATAGCTTGGACACGAAGTCTTGCATCATGGCCATACGTAATTTTATGTCACGTCGTGGAATCCCTCGAGAGATTTACACTGATAACGGCACGGATATAAGCCTATCTGTAAGGGCAACACAGATCTTCGACAACGCTGGCACCAAACTCAAACATTTGCTGATCAATTTTGGCACAGGTGGGTAACGGAGTACTCGCCCATGCTAGCACGTCGAAGTAAGTGGTTTGTTAAGAAACCTCCCGTAATTCCTGGCGACGTTGTTGTTATCGTGGATCCTGCCCAGAAACTCCTGGGCCAAAGGTATCATTGAAAGCACTGTAGAAAGACGGCCAAGTTCGTAGAGCAATGGTAAGAACACAGAGCGGACTACTGGAGCGGCCCACATGTAAGATTGCAGTCCTAGACGTCGGTAAAGTTGAAAGCTGTAAGCTCGCTGAACCATAGCTTGCTTACGAGGGGGAGAATGTTACCACCGATTCTTATATATGCTTGTTAATTTTATAAATATGTATAATAGGAAAGCACATCCTGTCATTATACGAGTAATCTTATGTATTATTTGAGTTCATGTCACCCTGTATCAATATCATGTTGCTTATAACATCGTTCTAACAGTACCTATGTAGAATTAAAGGAAATTTGAGGGTAAGATATAGGCGATATAGATATACGGAAGTAAGACAACAATTTTAAAGCAAACGTGCATGCTTTAAATAAACACATATATGTACCTAGCTGTTAAAAGTGTCTTTTTATTTGGACTGCTTCGACTCCAACAGTGGACACTTGTGTTTAAAATTTCTTTACAATATAAATAGAAGCTAATTTTAATATAGTCTAAAAAATTAAGTTTTATTATAAAATTTTTAACTACAGGTATTTCTTCTTTTCTCTTACATTAACAATGCGCTTTTATTTAAGTCTGGCGTAAAATGACATTAGTTTTCATATTCTTATCAACGTAGAATCTAACATGACACAAAAACAAGTATCTGGGCCAACTTGGCAACTATCTGATGACCATGAACATGTTGTGAAATGACGATAATATTTCTATTCAACAATATAAATATTCTCATGTTCAGATAATCTGGAAATGCAGTTTTGAAACATCTCCAAATGTTCATCTAAAATGTTCTCCTTGTGTAGTTGTATGAACTCCTTCAGTTCCGTCAAAATTGCAGAAATGTTTAAGTTTGTCATCTTTAATGTGTAGAATGACAACACCTCCAGAATCCACCGTTCTTCGAAAAGGACTGAAACATGTTTAGCAAATCCTGAGAGCTTTAGCTTAACTGCACGATATTTCGTATGTTTCTTGCACCTCTTTATGTATCTTGCCCTTACTTCTCCTCAGTTATTTGAAGATCTACTACTTTTGTTGTACACTCATAGAACATGTTTTTTTATTTTCTTCTTCTTTTGCAATGAGTTGATCCAATAGTTTTTTTTGGCTTGACATTGTCTACATCATTAAAAGGCACGATAGTAAATATTGATTGTACAATTTTCTTCGTCTTGCTCTATCGTATGAAACACCTACTAATGTTAATGTGCCACCAATTACGACAAGTTTATATGTTCATTTGGGGCAAACTCAAACAATGTTGATGATAAATTTTCGAGAATCTTTTCTCCTCTGCGCTTGCTTAGTAACAACGATCTGTAAGAAAAACTTTTGGTCTATTGTATCAATTTGAAGAATTTTAAAATATTTCCAAGCTGCATGGCAGACACAATACTTATAATTGGAATTTTAATTTCCTGCACCCAAAAAATTTCTTTCTAAATAACTAAAACAAGATAATGTTCGTCTTTTGCTTAACTTTTTGTTTCTCTATGGCTGAAAAAAAATCTGAAAAGAAAGATTTAAAGTGAACTGACCGTCCCTTCTTTAAACCACAACAAGTGAAAGGGCATACTGCAAAAATAAAAATAGTTAGGTTTATTTATTTATATTTTTTTTATTGGTTGAGCGCAACATTTTTTTTGGCTTACCTGCATTTCATTCATAATTTTGAAACTTAAATTCTTGTTACCTTCTTTCGTGGCAACAATAAATAAATTGTGATGGCTATCTCATCATACTGAAACTTTTCAGCCATTTGGGCTGGGAAAAAAAACTGAGTGCTTGGGAACTCTGCTAATAGCTGATTCCCAAAGCGTGTTTGAATTTTTTTTAATTTATCTATTTTATAATATTTATTTATTTCTATCTCTGATATATTTATAGTTTTCTTATTTATAAAAAAAGTGCTCGACATTTTATTCGCATTAAAGCGCTCCAAAATGCTGTCCACACTTTCTTCAGCCTTGCGCTTTTTCGATGATGGTAACTGCTGCTGCTGTTGTTGTTGTTGCTGCTTCTGTTGTTGTTGCTGTTGCTGCTGTTGTGTAAGGGTCATCAATTTTTGTTGTTGTTGTTGATGATAATTTGGTGGTGGCTGCTGCAACCATTGCTGTTGTCGTGGGTGTTCTGGTGTAGACAGCATATCACTACCGAAAAACCTCTCCAGCACACTGTTTTTCAAATCCGACTGCTGCTGTTGTCGCTGCTGCTGTTGTCGCTGCTGCTGTTGTCGCTGCTGCTGTTGTCGCTGCTGCTGTTGTCGCTGCTGCTGTTGTCGCTGCTGCTGTTGTCGCTGCTGCTGTTGTCGCTGCTGCTGTTGTCGCTGCTGCTGTTGTCGCTGCTGCTGTTGTCGCTGCTGCTGTTGTCGCTGCTGCTGTTGTCGCTGCTGCTGTTGTCGCTGCTGCTGTTGTCGCTGCTGCTGTTGTCGCTGCTGCTGTTGTCGCTGCTGCTGTTGTCGCTGCTGCTGTTGTCGCTGCTGCTGTTGTCGCTGCTGCTGTTGTCGCTGCTGCTGTTGTCGCTGCTGCTGTTGTCGCTGCTGCTGTTGTCGCTGCTGCTGCTGTACCACTTTCAGTGAATGTGGCTCCCTAAGCAGAATATTTTCTAAAATTGCAGCTCTCTCCATTTTTGCTAAGGCTTCGCAAAGTACTGATAGATTTTGTCCAAAATCCTAACCTTTTTATATCCACTGAAACTTCTTATCTCAGTTGGGATAAATACAAATTTATGTTGTACAAACGTGCAAAGTTTAGATAGGAACGTTTTTTTCCCCATCCTAACTGTTGGAGTTGTAAACACAGCAGCCCCATCTAAAACTAAAAACGTCATATAACTCATAGCATAAGTTATATTGTAAACACAGCAACCCAATCTAAAACCAAAAAACGTCATATAAATCATAGCATAAACAAATAAACACACTGCACAAGCGATCGACTCTATAATCCCGAATAAGCATTTTCTAATGTTCGATGTATAACGAACATCCGGCTAAGGTCATAAACAATCGAACTGGTCATTTATGCAAGCAACGCACTTAAGCGAACCAAACGACCACACGCGCGAGGTCATAACCAATCGAACCGATCACTTGTGCAAAAAAACATCTTGAACGTCGAGTGGTCATTTATGCAAGCTACGCACTTAGGTGAACCAAATGACCGCACGAGCCAAGTAAACAAATTCTGTAATATCGGTATTTTGAAGACACTCAATGGTAACACATTGCTCCCTAGTTCCCCAGTTCCCATACATACTTACTTTATGGGTCATGGATAAATGAATGGGGGGAAATCAAAAATCATTTTTGTTTTAAGTTTATTTTATTTTGTAATGACCCCACGTTAAAGTGTGGTAGCTATTTTCTATACTATATCGCTTATCATCTAAAGCACTTAGAGCCACTTTTTGTTGCATAATACTATTCACAACATGTCCCTTAGACTTAATTAAATTCGGTGTTACAATTTTATTCTTGTTATTTTCAATTAAACAATCAAAAAAATCTTCAAAATGAATTTCTTTTTTAACAACCTCTTTTTTTATGCCTTTTACCCTTTTAATTTTTTCCCTATTATTTACTTTTATTGAATACATTTTGGATCTTAAGCCTACAAAGTGTGATATTATATGTCCATTCATTTCATCCTTCATAAGGCCTACAACTTTTTTATTTACTTGTGGAATTCCCCATGTATTTTCTTGATTATAGTCACTAGTATCAAACCGCCGATTGCAGTCTCTTTTAATTGTATCGTATATATTGGGGCAGCGTATATCATAAATCAAACTATCCGTATCCGTATACATAACTGTACAATTATTGCCGAATTCTGGCCTCATATAATCATAATGATATTCGTATATAAGAGTCCTTGAAATATCTAAAATACATAAGCCAATATAGATTGGTTTGTTGAAGTTTACTTCAGATTTTGCAAGTTCAATTGCTACCAAATTTTCATTGAACACAGTACTATTTTTAGAAAAGGGGGATGCAATTAATGCTTATGCACCATGCCTTTCCTCCTATTTTGTAACTAACTTAACATTACTATATTTTCTGACATTTTCCATACACTTACCAAAAACTGCATTATTATATAATTTGTATCTTTCAATATCGAATTTATTTGTTGCTTCAGCTCTATTTAAATCTATATACGGCTCAAGCCATGCAGACTGATCAAATTCGAGAACTCTATGAATTTTTTTAAATTTAAGTCCATGCAAAAGAGCTTGTTTTAAGTTCCTGTAATGAAGGATATATTTGACTTTATTAGTTAGAGTGGCTAATAACTTTTTGTGCTTAGAGCCGGGCGGACATGATACATAGTTCTGGACAAAAGAGAATGTCACTATGAAGATCATGTAATTCTATAGGATAGTCCAAATCGACTTCAAAAATGTATCCTTTAGCTGAACTATCTGATAGGGAAGATATTTTGTCAACAGTGATATCATGAACGTTCTCAATGAATCTAAAATGTCCCGTCGGTAATAACTGACTCATTGCATAACCATACTGATTGTTTAGGTCTCAATACATGAGAAATAGTTTTTCTTTAGAAGCATCAAAAATATCCAAATACTCATTATTAGCTTCTGAATATGATTTTGAGCATTGACTTAATCCTCCACGGATCCCTCTTTCAATAAACATAATCATATCTATATCATCAATAAGCTCTAACTCAATTCTCGTATAATAGAGCATGGCATCCCATGTGTAACCTGGTAGGGTATAATAATGAGCTGGATCTAATTTATGGGCTTTAATAGAATTATTCCGAAATTGTTCAAAGATATCAGCCAATAAAAGAACATCTGTTTTCAAATATAAATTTGAATATTCTTCTATTGTTCTAATATTTAGATTATTCCAAACTTGTTGGGCATGGAAATAATCTTCATTACTTATGGCTGCATTATTTAATTTGTTAAAAAAAGAAATGCTTTTCAGGCTTTTCAGTAAATTTCTCAAAACTATCTAAATAATCATAGGGATATACACCCTTCCGTTCTAATAGATCCATTTGAAACCGCGTTAAACCTTGGAATTCAGACTCAAGTATTGGGAAAGTACTTAATAGGGATGATAATGAATCTAAACTGCTTCCTAAAAACCTAAAGGAGTCAATAAATCCCATATTAATTTTCGATTTGAATAACTTCTTTGAAAATTATATGTATTTCTCTTTATTTATTGGTAACACATTCACCGCACCATCACCAATTCTATAAATCTCTTTGATTATGAAATGTGAATCATATCCACTAAGATTATGGAAAATTATCGGTATAGTAAATGAATCTTTATAATTCAAATTGCAAGTTGAATGTGCGGCACCTCGGTATGTGCCAGTTAAGTAACAATGGTCACGCACCTTGACATCATTCAATGTGAAATCTTTTTCACAAATAAAACACTTTTGTGCAGATTGAAAACTCAACTGCTGTTCAGTGGAGAGTGTTCCTAATGGCATTTGAAAAGAAAGGTCTGAATCTAATAGAAATGTTAATGTTCATTCATGAACCAAACTATACAATTTGGACCATGATATGAAGCATATGTTGTATAATTGGATTCGAATGAACTTTTAACATAATATCCAATAGAGCATGGAATATGCTCTTGATACTTATTACTATTCGCTACTTTCTTTAAAATGCATTCTAAATCTGCATATATTACAAGAGATACCATTAATTTATTTCTAAAGTTCTTAAAACTTATCTTCTTGTTATCTGCTTCAGGTAATCTTATTTTACAATTATTTTGGATTATGCATTCCTCCATATGTTTATTTAGTTTTTCGTTAGAATAAAAATATGAAAGACATCTATTACAAAAAATTAATTTATGATTATTTTTGGTTAATTCAGTTTGAAGAAGCGCCGAAATGTTCTTTATCCTAATGTAGTGCTGATTTAAAACAACATGATCAGACGATTTTTCTTGTAGCAGTAGTAAATCAATATGTTTTCTCTCTTTATATACGTATTTAAAAAGTTTCAGAGAATATATATTAAGTTTTTTATCACGTTGTTCTTTATGCATGGTAAAAATATTTATCGAAATGTTATTGCTTTTTTTCAAACAATACAATTTGATCAAAGACATTGGAAAGGTTATTCCATTTAAATTTAGTACATTCGTATAATGTGGATAACTTGATAATCTATCAGCATGTACTCTACTTGGAAATAAAGCAGATACTACTGCCCATGGAAAGCATGCATTGTCATTATTTTTAACATTAATGCACGCTCTCTTATATGCAATACTTAACGGGGTTTTAATATAGGAACTACCTTGCATTGGTATATATTTACTTATTGTATATTAAACACAATGCCCATCCACTATCTTTTTCTTGAAACTCAACAAATTTGTTTAGTAATTGGCTTTCCAAATTTTCAGATACAATATTTTCTATGACATTTTTATCACTTAAACTAAAAACATACATTTTTCGTACTTATATATTTCATCTCCTGTCTAATCTCCTCATTATTATCATATTTCCGGAACTCACCACAGAAAACAGCATTAATTTTTATGTTGATGTACTCGTTGATTATCTCCTGCAGTTGATTGATAATTATTGGTCTGCAATCCTTCAGAAAAAGCTTATGATCGGCGTGTTTTAAATTGGTTACACCCGATCTGATCCTTTTTTAAACGCCGAATTCAGGAGATCTTCCCACTTTAATATCTCCTCACTTGATTGAGGAACAAAGAATGTTTTGTACGGTGATAATGTACCGAGTGCTGATGTAAGATAATACTTTTACCCGGTGAACTTAGCATCAGGTAACCATCTTTTTAAAAGTTCCATATATTTTTCGCAGTTTTTTTAAATTTGCTACAATGTTCGCGGCATTATCACAATCACTATTTCTCCGCAAAAGGAAACTCAATAAATGTGATTGTTGTCTTTCAATCACTTCTTTAATGTGAGGATCCATATTATTTGTTATATATATATATATATATATATATACAAGGTGTCCCACGAGCAGTGTGCCAAAAAGCTAGAGCGTGTAGGTCTGGTCAAGATAAGAAAAAAATCGCATGGGAGGGGGAGGGTCTATTCCCCCCCCCCGTTTAACCGGGAGGGGCCATTTTCTAAAAAATTGACTTAATTTGGAAAAAAAATTATTAAAAATCAAGAGTTACATTCACAATGCCGTGATATACTTTTCTGTAAAGCCAGAAACCTCTTCTTTCATCTTGTTTTTAAACGAAGCTGTTTTAAGGAATACTTTTTGAGAAATTAATTTTCAAACTCAAAATTTGGAAAAAAGAATGAAAAAAAAAAATTTCGAACTATTTTTTTTCAAAATTGTATCTAATTAAGTACTAATTTTTTTCAAAAATTCAATTTTCTTATTAGTTTTTAGTTAAAAAAAGAAAGCCGAATGCAAAAATTTCTTGTAGTTTTTGAGAAATTAAAAAAAAACCCGAACCATTTTTTTTCTAAGAAAAACCTTTTTTTTGGTTTTAACGCGGCTGGACATGTAGGCGAATTAATGTATGAAACATTGACCTCTTTTTTATTATTTTTAAAAAAATCTGAGTTTTATGAGGATACAATAAAGTGACACAGTATTGGAATAGCCCTGGATTAATCCTTTTTTTTCATTGATAACGGCTGAAAACTGACCTGCCAATTTCGTCTGGGTCCGCCCGCCGCCGATGGGTTCTACCCGCTAGGACCTTAAGACAATAAAACCGCAATTTTTGTTTATTGAAAAACAAAATATTCACAACCCAAATGTAAATAAAAGGAATCGCATTTTTAATAAAAAACCATTTCCAAATTGGATGTTAACTCATCAACACATTACGATGTCAAACTCATACTCTCGAGAAGAATTAATGGACATGCACTTCTGCTACGGTTTAGCTAATGGTCGAGATCGTGAAGCCGAAAGACTCTACGCTGAAAGATATCCCAATCGGAAGTGTCCCAGTCGTAACATGTTTTCAAGAATCCACCGACGTCTGCGAGAGCACGGAGTGCTAGAGCATCGAAGAAGCGAAAGATCAGTTACAGATGGATCAGGAACCTTAGATGAAAGAATTTTGGATTTGGTCCGACGTAATCCCTCCCTTAGTACAAGGAGGATAGCTATTATGCTTGGAGTGCCCAAATCTAGAGTATGGAGAGTGCTTCATATCGAAAACTTACACCCGTACCATTTTAGGCCAGTTCAGGAACTCACCTCAAACGACAAGTTTTTGAGAGCAGAATTTTGTCGATCATTACTGCTTCGAGATGAAACTGAACGAAACTATTTTGCAAGGATATTCTGGACGGATGAAGCACAGTTTACCAGAGATGGGGTAACTAACTTCCACAATTTGCATCATTGGAGTAGCACCAATCCACACCATAAAAAACAAAATAAATCACAACACCGCTTTAGCTGTAAGGTTTGCTTGGTATTGTTGGACAAACTGTAATCGGGCCCCGGTTTTTGATTGCCGTTATTAATGGAGAATCATACCTGCAGTTCCTACGAGACCTTTTGCCCGATTCGATGGACAACGTTCCTTTGGCCATAGCAGATAATTTAATATACCAGCACGATGGATATCTTTATGGGTCATGGATAAATGAATGGGGGGAAATCAAAAATCATTTTTGTTTTAAGTTTATTTTATTTTGTAATGACCCCACGTTAAAGTGTGGTAGCTATTTTCTATATTATATCGCTTATCATCTAAAGCACTTAGAGCCACTTTTTGTTGCATAATACTATTCACAACATGTCCCTTAGACTTAATTAAATTCCGTGTTACAATTTTATTCTTGTTATTTTCAATTAAACAATCAAAAAAATCTTCAAAATTAATTTCTTTTTTAACAACCTCTTTTTTTATGCCTTTTACCCTTTTAATTTTTTCCCTATTATTTACTTTTATTGAATACATTTTGGATCTTAAGCCTACAAAGTGTGATATTATATGTCCATTCATTTCATCCTTCATAAGGCCTACAACTTTTTTATTTACTTGTGGAATTCCCCATGTATTTTCTTGATTATAGTCACTAGTATCAAACCGCCGATTGCAGTCTCTTTTAATTGTATCGTATATATTGGGGCAGCGTACATATATCATAAATCAAACTATCCGTATCCGTATACATAACTGTACAATTATTGCCGAATTCTGGCCTCATATAATCATAATGATATTCGTATATAAGAGTCCTTGAAATATCTAAAATACATAAGCCAATATAGATTGGTTTGTTGAAGTTTACTTCAGATTTTGCAAGTTCAATTGCTACCAAATTTTCATTGAACACAGTACTATTTTTAGAAAAGGGGGATGCAATTAATGCTTATGCACCATGCCTTTCCTCCTATTTTGTAACTAACTTAACATTACTATATTTTCTGACATTTTCCATACACTTACCAAAAACTGCATTATTATATAATTTGTATCTTTCAATATCGAATTTATTTGTTGCTTCAGCTCTATTTAAATCTATATACGGCTCAAGCCATGCAGACTGATCAAATTCGAGAACTCTATGAATTTTTTTAAATTTAAGTCCATGCAAAAGAGCTTGTTTTAAGTTCCTGTAATGAAGGATATATTTGACTTTATTAGTTAGAGTGGCTAATAACTTTTTGTGCTTAGAGCCGGGCGGACATGATACATAGTTCTGGACAAAAGAGAATGTCACTATGAAGATCATGTAATTCTATAGGATAGTCCAAATCGACTTCAAAAATGTATCCTTTAGCTGAACTATCTGATAGGGAAGATATTTTGTCAACAGTGATATCATGAACGTTCTCAATGAATCTAAAATGTCCCGTCGGTAATAACTGACTCATTGCATAACCATACTGATTGTTTAGGTCTCAATACATGAGAAATAGTTTTTCTTTAGAAGCATCAAAAATATCCAAATACTCATTATTAGCTTCTGAATATGATTTTGAGCATTGACTTAATCCTCCACGGATCCCTCTTTCAATAAACATAATCATATCTATATCATCAATAAGCTCTAACTCAATTCTCGTATAATAGAGCATGGCATCCCATGTGTAACCTGGTAGGGTATAATAATGAGCTGGATCTAATTTATGGGCTTTAATAGAATTATTCCGAAATTGTTCAAAGATATCAGCCAATAAAAGAACATCTGTTTTCAAATATAAATTTGAATATTCTTCTATTGTTCTAATATTTAGATTATTCCAAACTTGTTGGGCATGGAAATAATCTTCATTACTTATGGCTGCATTATTTAATTTGTTAAAAAAAGAAATGCTTTTCAGGCTTTTCAGTAAATTTCTCAAAACTATCTAAATAATCATAGGGATATACACCCTTCCGTTCTAATAGATCCATTTGAAACCGCGTTAAACCTTGGAATTCAGACTCAAGTATTGGGAAAGTACTTAATAGGGATGATAATGAATCTAAACTGCTTCCTAAAAACCTAAAGGAGTCAATAAATCTCATATTAATTTTCGATTTGAATAACTTCTTTGAAAATTATATGTATTTCTCTTTATTTATTGGTAACACATTCACCGCACCATCACCAATTCTATAAATCTCTTTGATTATGAAATGTGAATCATATCCACTAAGATTATGGAAAATTATCGGTATAGTAAATGAATCTTTATAATTCAAATTGCAAGTTGAATGTGCGGCACCTCGGTATGTGCCAGTTAAGTAACAATGGTCACGCACCTTGACATCATTCAATGTGAAATCTTTTTCACAAATAAAACACTTTTGTGCAGATTGAAAACTCAACTGCTGTTCAGTGGAGAGTGTTCCTAATGGCATTTGAAAAGAAAGGTCTGAATCTAATAGAAATGTTAATGTTCATTCATGAACCAAACTATACAATTTGGACCATGATATGAAGCATATGTTGTATAATTGGATTCGAATGAACTTTTAACATAATATCCAATAGAGCATGGAATATGCTCTTGATACTTATTACTATTCGCTACTTTCTTTAAAATGCATTCTAAATCTGCATATATTACAAGAGATACCATTAATTTATTTCTAAAGTTCTTAAAACTTATCTTCTTGTTATCTGCTTCAGGTAATCTTATTTTACAATTATTTTGGATTATGCATTCCTCCATATGTTTATTTAGTTTTTCGTTAGAATAAAAATATGAAAGACATCTATTACAAAAAATTAATTTATGATTATTTTTGGTTAATTCAGTTTGAAGAAGCGCCGAAATGTTCTTTATCCTAATGTAGTGCTGATTTAAAACAACATGATCAGACGATTTTTCTTGTAGCAGTAGTAAATCAATATGTTTTCTCTCTTTATATACGTATTTAAAAAGTTTCAGAGAATATATATTAAGTTTTTTATCACGTTGTTCTTTATGCATGGTAAAAATATTTATCGAAATGTTATTGCTTTTTTTCAAACAATACAATTTGATCAAAGACATTGGAAAGGTTATTCCATTTAAATTTAGTACATTCGTATAATGTGGATAACTTGATAATCTATCAGCATGTACTCTACTTGGAAATAAAGCAGATACTACTGCCCATGGAAAGCATGCATTGTCATTATTTTTAACATTAATGCACGCTCTCTTATATGCAATACTTAACGGGGTTTTAATATAGGAACTACCTTGCATTGGTATATATTTACTTATTGTATATTAAGCACAATGCCCATCCACTATCTTTTTCTTGAAACTCAACAAATTTGTTTAGTAATTGGCTTTCCAAATTTTCAGATACAATATTTTCTATGACATTTTTATCACTTAAACTAAAAACATACATTTTTCGTACTTATATATTTCATCTCCTGTCTAATCTCCTCATTATTATCATATTTCCGGAACTCACCACAGAAAACAGCATTAATTTTTATGTTGATGTACTCGTTGATTATCTCCTGCAGTTGATTGATAATTATTGGTCTGCAATCCTTCAGAAAAAGCTTATGATCGGCATGTTTTAAATTGGTTACACCC
This sequence comes from Merodon equestris, assembly GCA_958301585.1. Lineage (NCBI taxonomy): Eukaryota > Metazoa > Arthropoda > Insecta > Diptera > Syrphidae > Merodon > Merodon equestris. Next base: position 95,128,653 of record OY284413.1, read on the forward strand.
GATCTGATCCTTTTTTAAACGCCGAATTCAGGAGATCTTCCCACTTTAATATCTCCTCACTTGATTGAGGAACAAAGAATGTTTTGTACGGTGATAATGTACCGAGTGCTGATGTAAGATAATACTTTTACCCGGTAAACTTAGCATCAGGTAACCATCTTTTTAAAAGTTCCATATATTTTTCGCAGTTTTTTTAAATTTGCTACAATGTTCGCGGCATTATCACAATCACTATTTCTCCGCAAAAGGAAACTCAATAAATGTGATTGTTGTCTTTCAATCACTTCTTTAATGTGAGGATCCATATTATTTGTTATATATATATATATATATATACAAGGTGTCCCACGAGCAGAGTGCCAAAAAGCTAGAGCGTGTAGGTCTGGTCAAGATAAGAAAAAAATCGCATGGGAGGGGGAGGGTCTATTCCCCCCCCCCCCCCCCGTTTAACCGGGAGGGGCAATTTTCTAAAAAATTGACTTAATTTGGAAAAAAAATTATTAAAAATCAAGAGTTACATTCACAATGCCGTGATATACTTTTCTGTAAAGCCAGAAACCTCTTCTTTCATCTTGTTTTTAAACGAAGCTGTTTTAAGGAATACTTTTTGAGAAATTAATTTTCAAACTCAAAATTTGGAAAAAAGAATGAAAAAAAAAAATGTCGAACTATTTTTTTTCAAAATTGTATCTAATTAAGTACTAATTTTTTTCAAAAATTCAATTTTCTTATTAGTTTTTAGTTAAAAAAAGAAAGCCGAATGCAAAAATTTCTTGTAGTTTTTGAGAAATTAAAAAAAAACCCGAATCATTTTTTTTCTAAGAAAAACCTTTTTTTTGGTTTTAACGCGGCTGGACATGTAGGCGAATTAATGTATGAAACATTGACCTCTTTTTTATTATTTTTAAAAAAATCTGAGTTTTATGAGGATACAATAAAGTGACACAGTATTGGAATAGCCCTGGATTAATCCTTTTTTTTCATTGATAACGGCTGAAAACTGACCTGCCAATTTCGTCTGGGTCCGCCCGCCGCCGATGGGTTCTACCCGCTAGGACCTTAAGACAATAAAACCGCAATTTTTGTTTATTGAAAAACAAAATATTCACAACCCAAATGTAAATAAAAGGAATCGGAATTGGAAAATAAAAAACCATTTCCAAATTGGATGTTAACTCATCAACACATTACGATGTCAAACTCATACTCTCGAGAAGAATTAATGGACATGCACTTCTGCTACGGTTTAGCTAATGGTCGAGATCGTGAAGCCGAAAGACTCTACGCTGAAAGATATCCCAATCGGAAGTGTCCCAGTCGTAACATGTTTTCAAGAATCCACCGACGTCTGCGAGAGCACGGAGTGCTAGAGCATCGAAGAAGCGAAAGATCAGTTACAGATGGATCAGGAACCTTAGATGAAAGAATTTTGGATTTGGTCCGACGTAATCCCTCCCTTAGTACAAGGAGGATAGCTATTATGCTTGGAGTGCCCAAATCTAGAGTATGGAGAGTGCTTCATATCGAAAACTTACACCCGTACCATTTTAGGCCAGTTCAGGAACTCACCTCAAACGACAAGTTTTTGAGAGCAGAATTTTGTCGATCATTACTGCTTCGAGATGAAACTGAACGAAACTATTTTGCAAGGATATTCTGGACGGATGAAGCACAGTTTACCAGAGATGGGGTAACTAACTTCCACAATTTGCATCATTGGAGTAGCACCAATCCACACAATAAAAAACAAAATAAATCACAACACCGCTTTAGCTGTAAGGTTTGCTTGGTATTGTTGGACAAACTGTAATCGGGCCCCGGTTTTTGATTGCCGTTATTAATGGAGAATCATACCTGCAGTTCCTACGAGACCTTTTGCCCGATTCGATGGACAACGTTCCTTTGGCCATAGCAGATAATTTAATATACCAGCACGATGGAGCACCAGCACACTACAGCTTACGGGTTAGAAACTGGCTAAATGATCATTTTAGTGACCGCTGGATCGGAAGAAGGGGCCCCACGGAATGGCCACCTAGATCACCAGATTTAACTCCTCTAGATTTGTATGTGTGGGGATTCATGAAGAATTAAGTTTACGAAGTGGAAATAGTATCTTTGGAACAACTGAAAGAACGGATTGAAGTCGCTGGAGTCAAATTACAGGAAAATTTGTCAAGCATAGACTTATGTGCAGCCATTAGAAGGAGATATAATCTTTGCCTTCTAAAAAATGAGGATCAATTTGAAAATTTATTATAATAAAACTCCGAATTTTTTAGAAATAAAAAAGGGGTCAGTGTTTCATACATTAATTTGCCTACAAGTCCAGCCGCGTTAAAACCAAAAAAAAAGGTTTTTCTGAGAAAAAAGTGGTTCGGGTTTTTTTTTAATTTCTCCAAAACTACAAGACATTTTTGCATCCGGCTTTCTTTTTTTAACTAAACACTAATAAGAGAACTGAATTTTTGAAAAAAAAAATAGTACTTACTTACATACAATTTTGAAAAAAAATAGTTCGAAATTTTTTTTTTTCATTCTTTTTTCCAAATTTTGAGTTTGAAAATTAATTTCTCAAAAACTATTCCTTAAAACAGCTTTGTTTAAAGACAAGATGAAAGAAGAGGTTTCTGGCTTTCCAAAAAATATGTGGATGTAACTGTTGATTTTTAATAATTTTTTTTCCAAATTAAATAAATTTTTTTGAAAATTGCCCCTCCCGGCTAAACCGAGGGGGGGGGGGGGGGGGGGGGAATAGACCCCCTCCTCCCGTACGATTTTTTTCTTGTCTTGACCAGACCTACACGCACTAGCTTTTTGGCACACTGCTCGTGGCACACCCTGTATATTTATTTGTTTATATTAAAAATGCAACAAGTGTCAATGACCCCGTACACAGATTTTTATTTTTTTGTTCATAGCAACACAAACCAGATTAGTCAGACGTAGATTAGAATAAAATGCAACAAGTGTCAATGACCCCGGACACAGATTTTAATTTTTTTGTTCGTAGCAACACATACCAGATTAGTCAGACGCAGATCAGAATAACTTAACAGATCTTGAAACTGTATCCAGTGCTTATAAACGCGTTCGTACATAGATAAGAAACCGAAAAACGACTTTAAAGCTCAAAACTACTTATGACTGACCTTGAAATCACATAGCAACACACACCAAATTAATAATCCCCCTCAACCGACCATGAAGCTCCCAACACATGAACGGTCTTCCAGTCAGATTAGCAACCAAAAAAAAAAAGGCCTTTGAAACACCCAACCCAAGCCATACACACACACACACACACGCACACGACCTTCAAGTCAAACGGCCTTGAAGTCAAACGACCTTGAACACGACCTTCAAGTCAAACGACCTTGAACACGACCTTCAAGTCAAACGACCTTGAAGTCAAAACGACCTTGAAGTCAAACGGCCTTGAAGTCAAAAACGACCTTGAAGTCAAAAATTACCTTGAAGTCAAATGACCTTGAAGTCAAAAACGACCTTGAAGTAAAAAACGACCTTCAAGTCAAACGAACTTGAAGTAAAAAACGACCTTGAAGTCGAAACGAGCTTGAAGTCAAAACGACCTTGAAGTCAAAACGACCTTGAATTCAAACGACCTTGAAGTCAAACGACCTTGAAGTCAAAAACGACCTTGAAGTCAAAAACGACCTTGAAGTCAAAAACGACCTTGAAGTCAAAAACTAAAAGCAGATACTACTGCCCATGGAAAGCATGCATTGTCATTATTTTTAACATTAATGCACGCTCTCTTATATGCAATACTTAACGGGGTTTTAATATAGGAACTACCTTGCATTGGTATATATTTACTTATTGTATATTAAACACAATGCCCATCCACTATCTTTTTCTTGAAACTCAACAAATTTGTTTAGTAATTGGCTTTCCAAATATTGACCTTGAAGTCAAACGACCTTGAAGTCAAAAACGACCTTGAAGTCAAAAACGACCTTGAAGTCAAAAACTACCTTGAAGTGAAACGGCCTTGAATGGTGATGACTCATTTGTGACGCATTTCGTGGTCTGAAACCGGCATAGCCCTACTACTGAGGAGATGTTAAGATTGAGCGCCTGGAAACGTCATTCAGTTCGGAATTACCTTGCCATAACGAAGTGGATTTCATCAGTACCGTACCTGAAGAAGCGCCAAATGATATTGATCGAGAAATGAGATTAATCTTTTAGTTAACAATTACAGACCTATCACGCCACCAACATCAGCCATAGAAATGAGCATTGTTAGACGATATCCCAGTGTATAAAACACCACGACGTTTGTCTCCACTCGAAAGGGAAGTTGTGTGGAAAGAGGTAGACGAATGGCTGCAGGGACATATAATACGTCCCAGAAAATCGAATTATGCCAGCCCCGTAGTGCTAGCAGAAAAGAAGGATGGGAGCTATCGTTTATGCGTCGATTACAGAAAACGAAATGCCAAAGTTATTCGAGACCGATACACTTTGCCTCTGATAGAAGACGTCATATTTTCTTTGAGCAGTGCAAAAGTTTTTACGACTCTGGATTTACATAACGGTTTCTTTCACGTTGATATCGCCCTTTCCAGTCGGCGCTACACATCATTCGTTACTCCAGAAGGACAATTTGTATTCCTGAAAGCACCGTGTGGTCTTTGTAACTCGCCACCCCTATTTCAACGGTGCGTTAATGTAGTATTTGAAGACTTTATACGTTCGAAACTAATAAGCATCTACGTCGATGACATAATTATGCCATCAGAGGATGAAGCGAGCAATGTTGATATCTGAGATAGCGGCAAAGAACGGTATTCAATTCAAGTGGAACAAATATAAGTTCCTTAAACAAGAGATCACATATTTGGGACACATTATCAGCAAAGGGAACGTTAGACAGTCGCGTCTCCGCTTCGAAATCTTACGAAACAAGATGCGAAATTCGAATTTGGACACGATCAACGTAACGATTTTCATACCTTTAAGCATATTATGTGCGGCGAACAGGTATTAAGGATTTTCAACCCTTGCTTTGAAACTAAGCTGCACACTGATGCGACAAAAGTGGCGGCGGAACTATACTTTTACAGCGATGGCCAGAGGACCAACAGTTTCACCCTGTATTTCATTACAATTTCTAAGCGAATGAAGCAGAACAACGATACTCCAGTTACGAACTGGAGGTATTGACTGTGGTTCGGGCGTTGAAGAGGTTACGGCATCCCCTAGGTATCAAGTTCACCATTTTCACGGATTGCCAGTCCTTCGAGATGACAATGGGAAAATGGGATATAAGCACCAGAGTTGCACGCTGGGTTATGCAGTCAAACATAGAAAGGGACCAGCCATGCAGCATGTAGATGTACTAAGCCGATGTGCAGCAGTTTCTCTGTTGGAAGATGGTTTACTTAAGAGGATCCAGAGTGCTGAACGAGAAGACAGCCAATACAGCATTCTGTTCGATGTCATAGTCGAGGAGGAACGCCTTTGAAACTACGTCCTGAGGAATGGCTTGCTCGCCAAATACAATGAGGGTGACTATTTTCTTATCCTAAAGTCATGCAGGGGTAAATTATCATGAAGACGCACCTGAACGGTCACATGAGTTCTAGACAGGTGGAAAAATAGTAAACTGGGATTATTAAGAACTGTATAAATTTTATTCTCGCAGATCGAAAAGCCGGCAAACAGGACGGATTTTTGAACCCGATAGACAAACCAGAAGTATCGCTTCATACCTTCCACATTAACCACCTGGGTCGATTACTTTCCAAGTAGAAGAACTACAACCACTTATTTGTAATCGTGGATGCTATCACAAAATTTGTGTGGATATACCCGGTGAAAGCAACCAACGCTAAAGAATTGATCACGAAACTGGATCTTCATCGCGACACATTCGTGAGCCCTTTAAGAATCATAGGCGATCGGGGGCAGCTTTTACTTACAAAAGTTTCGACGAGTATTGCCAACACCACCATATAAATACGCTAAGGTAACCACCGATGTTCCCCGAGGTGAGAAATGATTCAGATGTTCGAGGAAAGGAGAGATGAGCTTCGGGAGTGAGCCAAAACACAGTAATGCGATAACAAGAGGAAAACAGAAAACATTACAATCTACGCTGGAAAGGGCGATCTTATATCGCGTTAAGGACTTGGTTGCGATAAGGCGCATGCAATTTGCTCTTGGATTAAAGGTTTTTCCAAAATATTTAGGTCCATATGAGGTGTTTAGGGTGAGTGGTAAAGATCGTTATGATTTGGTCAAGGTGGGTAGCCATGAAGGTCCGCAAAGAGCGTTATCTGCAGCGGATACTGTGAAACTATAGGCTGGAATCATTCGCGATTTTGAATCATCGGAGTCCGATGATGAAGTTAGGAAGGCCGAGATGTAGGGACAGGAGAAGGGATTTAGGCAGTCTTCATTTCGTCAAATTTTACTATTTAAATTAATTCAATCTAAAAAAAGAGTTATCCGTTTGTTTTCTTATCAATAAACTGCATATATATATATATATATATGTATATATTGTATATATGTATATACGAGGGTGGTCCGATAAGTACTTAGCCTACAAAAGAAAAACAAACATTTTGGAGAAATGGCGATTTATTTTTCAATATAGTCTCCTTTTAGCCCGATACACTTGATCCAACGATGCTCCAACTTTTTTAACCCGTCTGAAAAATACGCTTTCTCGAGGTCTGCAAAGTAGGCCTCCGTGGCGGCGATGTCCTCCTCATTCGACTGAAATTTCTGCCCGGCGAGTGACTTTTTCAAGTTCACAACCCAAATGTAAATAAAAGGAATCGGAATTGGAAAATAAAAAACCATTTCCAAATTGGATGTTAACTCATCAACACATTACGATGTCAAACTCATACTCTCGAGAAGAATTAATGGACATGCACTTCTGCTACGGTTTAGCTAATGGTCGAGATCGTGAAGCCGAAAGACTCTACGCTGAAAGATATCCCAATCGGAAGTGTCCCAGTCGTAACATGTTTTCAAGAATCCACCGACGTCTGCGAGAGCACGGAGTGCTAGAGCATCGAAGAAGCGAAAGATCAGTTACAGATGGATCAGGAACCTTAGATGAAAGAATTTTGGATTTGGTCCGACGTAATCCCTCCCTTAGTACAAGGAGGATAGCTATTATGCTTGGAGTGCCCAAATCTAGAGTATGGAGAGTGCTTCATATCGAAAACTTACACCCGTACCATTTTAGGCCAGTTCAGGAACTCACCTCAAACGACAAGTTTTTGAGAGCAGAATTTTGTCGATCATTACTGCTTCGAGATGAAACTGAACGAAACTATTTTGCAAGGATATTCTGGACGGATGAAGCACAGTTTACCAGAGATGGGGTAACTAACTTCCACAATTTGCATCATTGGAGTAGCACCAATCCACACAATAAAAAACAAAATAAATCACAACACCGCTTTAGCTGTAAGGTTTGCTTGGTATTGTTGGACAAACTGTAATCGGGCCCCGGTTTTTGATTGCCGTTATTAATGGAGAATCATACCTGCAGTTCCTACGAGACCTTTTGACCGATTCGATGGACAACGTTCCTTTGGCCATAGCAGATAATTTAATATACCAGCACGATGGAGCACCAGCACACTACAGCTTACGGGTTAGAAACTGGCTAAATGATCATTTTAGTGACCGCTGGATCGGAAGAAGGGGCCCCACGGAATGGCCACCTAGATCACCAGATTTAACTCCTCTAGATTTGTATGTGTGGGGATTCATGAAGAATTAAGTTTACGAAGTGGAAATAGTATCTTTGGAACAACTGAAAGAACGGATTGAAGTCGCTGGAGTCAAATTACAGGAAAATTTGTCAAGCATAGACTTATGTGCAGCCATTAGAAGGAGATATAATCTTTGCCTTCTAAAAAATGAGGATCAATTTGAAAATTTATTATAATAAAACTCCGAATTTTTTAGAAATAAAAAAGGGGTCAGTGTTTCATACATTAATTTGCCTACAAGTCCAGCCGCGTTAAAACCAAAAAAAAAGGTTTTTCTGAGAAAAAAGTGGTTCGGGTTTTTTTTTAATTTCTCCAAAACTACAAGACATTTTTGCATCCGGCTTTCTTTTTTTAACTAAACACTAATAAGAGAACTGAATTTTTGAAAAAAAAATTAGTACTTACTTACATACAATTTTGAAAAAAAATAGTTCGAAATTTTTTTTTTTCATTCTTTTTTCCAAATTTTGAGTTTGAAAATTAATTTCTCAAAAACTATTCCTTAAAACAGCTTTGTTTAAAGACAAGATGAAAGAAGAGGTTTCTGGCTTTCCAAAAAATATGTGGATGTAACTGTTGATTTTTAATAATTTTTTTTCCAAATTAAATAAATTTTTTTGAAAATTGCCCCTCCCGGCTAAACCGAGGGGGGGGGGGGGGGAATAGACCCCCTCCTCCCGTACGATTTTTTTCTTGTCTTGACCAGACCTACACGCACTAGCTTTTTGGCACACTGCTCGTGGCACACCCTGTATATTTATTTGTTTATATTAAAAATGCAACAAGTGTCAATGACCCCGTACACAGATTTTTATTTTTTTGTTCATAGCAACACAAACCAGATTAGTCAGACGTAGATTAGAATAAAATGCAACAAGTGTCAATGACCCCGGACACAGATTTTAATTTTTTTGTTCGTAGCAACACATACCAGATTAGTCAGACGCAGATCAGAATAACTTAACAGATCTTGAAACTGTATCCAGTGCTTATAAACGCGTTCGTACATAGATAAGAAACCGAAAAACGACTTTAAAGCTCAAAACTACTTATGACTGACCTTGAAATCACATAGCAACACACACCAAATTAATAATCCCCCTCAACCGACCATGAAGCTCCCAACACATGAACGGTCTTCCAGTCAGATTAGCAACCAAAAAAAAAAAGGCCTTTGAAACACCCAACCCAAGCCATACACACACACACACACACGCACACGACCTTCAAGTCAAACGGCCTTGAAGTCAAACGACCTTGAACACGACCTTCAAGTCAAACGACCTTGAACACGACCTTCAAGTCAAACGACCTTGAAGTCAAAACGACCTTGAAGTCAAACGGCCTTGAAGTCAAAAACGACCTTGAAGTCAAAAATTACCTTGAAGTCAAATGACCTTGAAGTCAAAAACGACCTTGAAGTAAAAAACGACCTTCAAGTCAAACGAACTTGAAGTAAAAAACGACCTTGAAGTCGAAACGAGCTTGAAGTCAAAACGACCTTGAAGTCAAAACGACCTTGAATTCAAACGACCTTGAAGTCAAACGACCTTGAAGTCAAAAACGACCTTGAAGTCAAAAACGACCTTGAAGTCAAAAACGACCTTGAAGTCAAAAACTAAAAGCAGATACTACTGCCCATGGAAAGCATGCATTGTCATTATTTTTAACATTAATGCACGCTCTCTTATATGCAATACTTAACGGGGTTTTAATATAGGAACTACCTTGCATTGGTATATATTTACTTATTGTATATTAAACACAATGCCCATCCACTATCTTTTTCTTGAAACTCAACAAATTTGTTTAGTAATTGGCTTTCCAAATATTGACCTTGAAGTCAAACGACCTTGAAGTCAAAAACGACCTTGAAGTCAAAAACGACCTTGAAGTCAAAAACTACCTTGAAGTGAAACGGCCTTGAATGGTGATGACTCATTTGTGACGCATTTCGTGGTCTGAAACCGGCATAGCCCTACTACTGAGGAGATGTTAAGATTGAGCGCCTGGAAACGTCATTCAGTTCGGAATTACCTTGCCATAACGAAGTGGATTTCATCAGTACCGTACCTGAAGAAGCGCCAAATGATATTGATCGAGAAATGAGATTAATCTTTTAGTTAACAATTACAGACCTATCACGCCACCAACATCAGCCATAGAAATGAGCATTGTTAGACGATATCCCAGTGTATAAAACACCACGACGTTTGTCTCCACTCGAAAGGGAAGTTGTGTGGAAAGAGGTAGACGAATGGCTGCAGGGACATATAATACGTCCCAGAAAATCGAATTATGCCAGCCCCGTAGTGCTAGCAGAAAAGAAGGATGGGAGCTATCGTTTATGCGTCGATTACAGAAAACGAAATGCCAAAGTTATTCGAGACCGATACACTTTGCCTCTGATAGAAGACGTCATATTTTCTTTGAGCAGTGCAAAAGTTTTTACGACTCTGGATTTACATAACGGTTTCTTTCACGTTGATATCGCCCTTTCCAGTCGGCGCTACACATCATTCGTTACTCCAGAAGGACAATTTGTATTCCTGAAAGCACCGTGTGGTCTTTGTAACTCGCCACCCCTATTTCAACGGTGCGTTAATGCAGTATTTGAAGACTTTATACGTTCGAAACTAATAAGCATCTACGTCGATGACATAATTATGCCATCAGAGGATGAAGCGAGCAATGTTGATATCTGAGATAGCGGCAAAGAACGGTATTCAATTCAAGTGGAACAAATATAAGTTCCTTAAACAAGAGATCACATATTTGGGACACATTATCAGCAAAGGGAACGTTAGACAGTCGCGTCTCCGCTTCGAAATCTTACGAAACAAGATGCGAAATTCGAATTTGGACACGATCAACGTAACGATTTTCATACCTTTAAGCATATTATGTGCGGCGAACAGGTATTAAGGATTTTCAACCCTTGCTTTGAAACTAAGCTGCACACTGATGCGACAAAAGTGGCGGCGGAACTATACTTTTACAGCGATGGCCAGAGGACCAACAGTTTCACCCTGTATTTCATTACAATTTCTAAGCGAATGAAGCAGAACAACGATACTCCAGTTACGAACTGGAGGTATTGACTGTGGTTCGGGCGTTGAAGAGGTTACGGCATCCCCTAGGTATCAAGTTCACCATTTTCACGGATTGCCAGTCCTTCGAGATGACAATGGGAAAATGGGATATAAGCACCAGAGTTGCACGCTGGGTTATGCAGTCAAACATAGAAAGGGACCAGCCATGCAGCATGTAGATGTACTAAGCCGATGTGCAGCAGTTTCTCTGTTGGAAGATGGTTTACTTAAGAGGATCCAGAGTGCTGAACGAGAAGACAGCCAATACAGCATTCTGTTCGATGTCATAGTCGAGGAGGAACGCCTTTGAAACTACGTCCTGAGGAATGGCTTGCTCGCCAAATACAATGAGGGTGACTATTTTCTTATCCTAAAGTCATGCAGGGGTAAATTATCATGAAGACGCACCTGAACGGTCACATGAGTTCTAGACAGGTGGAAAAATAGTAAACTGGGATTATTAAGAACTGTATAAATTTTATTCTCGCAGATCGAAAAGCCGGCAAACAGGACGGATTTTTGAACCCGATAGACAAACCAGAAGTATCGCTTCATACCTTCCACATTAACCACCTGGGTCGATTACTTTCCAAGTAGAAGAACTACAACCACTTATTTGTAATCGTGGATGCTATCACAAAATTTGTGTGGATATACCCGGTGAAAGCAACCAACGCTAAAGAATTGATCACGAAACTGGATCTTCATCGCGACACATTCGTGAGCCCTTTAAGAATCATAGGCGATCGGGGGCAGCTTTTACTTACAAAAGTTTCGACGAGTATTGCCAACACCACCATATAAATACGCTAAGGTAACCACCGATGTTCCCCGAGGTGAGAAATGATTCAGATGTTCGAGGAAAGGAGAGATGAGCTTCGGGAGTGAGCCAAAACACAGTAATGCGATAACAAGAGGAAAACAGAAAACATTACAATCTACGCTGGAAAGGGCGATCTTATATCGCGTTAAGGACTTGGTTGCGATAAGGCGCATGCAATTTGCTCTTGGATTAAAGGTTTTTCCAAAATATTTAGGTCCATATGAGGTGTTTAGGGTGAGTGGTAAAGATCGTTATGATTTGGTCAAGGTGGGTAGCCATGAAGGTCCGCAAAGAGCGTTATCTGCAGCGGATACTGTGAAACTATAGGCTGGAATCATTCGCGATTTTGAATCATCGGAGTCCGATGATGAAGTTAGGAAGGCCGAGATGTAGGGACAGGAGAAGGGATTTAGGCAGTCTTCATTTCGTCAAATTTTACTATTTAAATTAATTCAATCTAAAAAAAGAGTTATCCGTTTGTTTTCTTATCAATAAACTGCATATATATATATATATATATGTATATATTGTATATATGTATATACGAGGGTGGTCCGATAAGTACTTAGCCTACAAAAGAAAAACAAACATTTTGGAGAAATGGCGATTTATTTTTCAATATAGTCTCCTTTTAGCCCGATACACTTGATCCAACGATGCTCCAACTTTTTTAACCCGTCTGAAAAATACGCTTTCTCGAGGTCTGCAAAGTAGGCCTCCGTGGCGGCGATGTCCTCCTCATTCGACTGAAATTTCTGCCCGGCGAGTGACTTTTTCAAGTTTGGAAACAAAAAGGAGCCGTACGGGGCCAAATCTGGAGAATACGGTGGATGGGGCAGCAGTTCGTAGCCCAATTCGACCAATTTGGTCGTGGCGACGGCGAAGGTGTGAGCCGGTGCGTTGTCATGATGGAAGGGTAAGTAGGGAGTCGATGTAAACAAAATTGACGTAGATGAAGTCTTTAGCTATCCTGACAAAAAAAATAGACAGTTGAGGAACGTCGTGGTATGTTTCACAAAAAATCAAACAGAACAAAGTTTCATCGGAAAAGCAAAACGAAAAAGCAACACAAAGTTTTCCAAAATTCACAAATTGCAAAAGATTGACAACGTGGCCCACAAAACATTTATATTAACGAATGTTTATCACAGCACTTCAAAAAGTTTCTCTGGCTCGCGAAAACAAAGGCAAAAATGGTGGGGTGGAAATACGTATAGATTTTAAATTTTAAAAATTCAAGAACAATAAATGAAATGAATAACCATGGAATATACAATAGTGAAATATCATATTTCTTTTTAAATATACGATCTCCACGAAAAAATTGGAATTCACTTATGATATATGTTGAAAACATTTTGCAAAAACTAGATATACTGGTACTTGCTGAGATAAATATATCCTAAGATGAAAACCGCTTCTACGAATTAAAAGGGTTTAAACAAGAATTTTACAATAGCAACAACAGCCAAGGGGGTGGGCTAGTAATATACATAAAGGACGGTCTTCTCTATGAAATACAATATATGAAAACCAACTCTTATGAGAATATATCACTATCCATCCAGCACAAAGAATTCAAGGCAGCACTCATTGCAATTTACAGGACTCCACAGGAAAATGTCCTCTTGTAATGGTGAAGAGGTGGTGAGACTCTCGCTTTCTCCGCTCTTTGGAGAAGAGTACTTAGGTAGGGGGTAGGACTGGCTTATTTCTGCAAAATCCCCCTGAAGGGACAGTGAAACCCGTATGGATCTTTTTTATTTTTTATTTTGACAAATAATGACGAGAAAGGGTGGAAACCTTTGCTTAAAGAAAGCAATTGGTTTGCCCTCTACCGCAGGATATGCGAAATAACGCAGTACCACGCTGAATAGGCTGCAACTCAATTCGGAAGAGTAAGCGCGGATCTAAGTTCAAACCAGAGAGGCGGTAGTGTACCTCCGTCACTGGGAACGTCACAAGTTAAATTTCGGTCCTCTAGTTGTAAGGGCTTCAAATTCAAAAAGCAGTAGTGTACCGTCGAATTGTCCTTGAAACGATCACAACCAGAAGTGATCTGACACTGAATTTGCGTGGCCTTTTATACCCGAAATTCAGAGCTTTCAACTCTTGCTTAAAGCTTTGTACGAGCTTAATATATGTCTTAGCACATAGTTTAGTAGTACTCTAATTTTAGTACAATTATTAATTTAGTACAATTATCATTTTAGTACTACTGACAGGGTTGGTCTACATTAAACATTAAATAATATAAAGTTTTACGATGAAATTCAATACTCACAAATTCATAAATAATAAAAATAATAATAAGAATTTATTAAGGGATTAGAATAATATATATGTTAATAGGGAATAATAATAAGAAATAATAATAAAAATAATTGAAAACAAAAAAAAAAATAAAAAATTGTTGATTGGTGTTACACACTGTTTTATTAAAGAATTAAACAATCATATAAATAAGTTCTCTAAGCACAAAAACATGTTTGTCATAGGAGATATAAATATAAACGTACTTCTAAATGAAGCATACGTTTCAAGTTATGAGGAGCGATGATAGCATCAAAGGACCTCCTAAACACAATCATAACTAATACAAGAGTAGACCTAGATAGAAACACGAGCACACTGATCGACCATTGCCTAGTAAGAGTCACAGACGAAGAGATAACGTCAGGAGTAATCGAAACGAACATCTCTGACCATTATGCAATATACTGCGGAATAAAATCCAAAGAACACACAAAAAATTAAGTTAATCAATGTCAACAGTATATTCATAACACAATGGTAATAGCAAGTATTAGTAGCTACGACTGGGAGAATGTGTACGGGCACAATGATGTAAATGAGTTCTACGAACTCTTCAAGAACGCTCTAAATGCAATAGTTCAGTATCGACGGTAATGCGTGCTAGAAAACAAAGAAACAACGAGCATAAATGGATAACGAGCGAATTGAGAAGTGCATGTAGAGAAAGGTACAACGAGCTGAAATTCCGGAGACTTAACACAAATCCCAAAGAAACCTGGAAGTTAGTCAACACGATACTAGAAAAGAGAGCCACCAACCTAGTTGAAATCCTGGAAACGAATTTCGCAAAGGAAGCACTCAATAATTTACCAAATAAATTTGCGAATGTATTGATCTCAGAAACCAAAACATTAGTCCACGAATGCAACTGCAGAATGATTGAAAGAACAATGAGCAGCATACAAAGATCGATGTATCTAGAAGAAGTATCTGTGGTGGAAATAGAAAACATTCTCAGAATACTAAATGAAAGAAAATTTCCTGGCATAGATGGAATAAGACCCATAGACCTGAAAACAAACGCTACTATCCTGGCCACTATAATGACAAAATTAATAAACATGAGCCTAGAGCAGGCGACAGTACCAACACTTTTAAAAACATGAATTGTGCGACCGATATACAAAAGCGGACAGAAGAATGTTTTAAAAAATTACAGACCAATTTCCATACTCTCAGTCGTTGATAAAGTGTTAGAAGAAGTTCTGAAAAAACGGAATCCTACGCGACAAACAATTTGGATACCGGAAAAACAAATGTATAGGCCGACTGTTGGGGGATTTTGCTAACAGATTATATTATAGCCTCGACAAGAATACCAGCTCCATAGTACTTTTCATAGATTTTAAAAAATCTTTCGACACACTAAGCCATAAAAACATTTTGAAGTAGCTTGAGAAAATTGGAGTCCGGGGAACTTTACTAAGCTGGTTCGAAGACTACTTCAGAAACAGGCGCTTTAAAGTCAAAATTAAAAATAACTGTAGCCATGAACAAAGTGCCGAGTACGGGGTCCATCAAGGATCGAAACTGGGGCCACTCATTTTTATAATATACATAAAAGAGCTGCTCTCAGTGAGTCAACTCAGTGCGGGATATGCATATGCAGATGACACGGCCATTACTGTGAGTCATAAACATGTCGAGCAAGCAGTTACAATGATGCAAAAAGAATTGAATGCACTTACTGCGTGGTGTCACGATCATGGGTTGGTTATCAATGCCAAGAAAACGAAAGCTATGCACGTACGTCCACTTCATATGATGAGATTTTCGTTTTTTGTTGCAGTAAAAAAACAATGATCTCGTCAAATTCTTTCTACGGGAAAAGATTTTGTGATGTTCCCGGTGATGGAGCCCAAAGTGAGGATGAAATCCTCGAATCTGAGGGTGAGCAGGACATGGAGATGGATTTCAGAGAACACATAGAGGTGCCAGAAACCGATGAAAGCGACTACGATTCTGATGATGAAAAACCACTATCGACATTAAAACCGGAAGAAAACAATCTTTTGTTTATGAGACCATGCCGTGTAGGCGGTGGGAGGAAATAAAAGGATGTCTGCATTTCGCTGACAATGATAAATTTGTGAGGTTTGGCCAGCCTGGACACGACAAGCTTTTCAAAGTCAGACCACTTCTAAATAATATAAGGGATCGACTTCTTCTTGTACCAAAGGAAGAACACCTTGCAGTGGACGAGCAAACAATTCCCACTAAGTGTCGACACCATCTTAAGCAGTATAACCCCAAAAAACCACATAAATGGGGCTATAAAAACCTCGTTTTGAGCGGAATATCGGGATTCAGCTATGACTTCGATTTATTCGCAGGAGAACAGAGTAACGTTATTCCGGAAGGTTTTCCAGATTTGGGTGTTAGCGGAAACGTTGTGTCCAGGTTGGTTTCAACGGTGCCAAGACATATGAATCACAAAATTTATTTTGACAACTGGTTCAACAGTCCGAAACTGCAGGTACATTTAACCAAAGCTGGTCTTCTTCCATTGGGAACGGTGAGGCTAAATAGAGTCACCAACATTGACGTGCCAAATGAAAAGGAAAGAAAGAAAATGGGACGAGGAAATATTATCGAAAAGATAATAATAAAATTGAAGGCGTGGACGTTTCTTTTGTTTCCTGGTATGACAACAAAATTGTAAACTTTCCACTTTTGTGGGAGGCAATCCGACAACAAAAAAAAGAAGGTACTCAAAAAAGGAAAAAAAAATATGTAGAGGTTGACTGCCCCATGATTATAGATGAATATAATAAATATATGGGTGGTGTTGACCTCCTAGACGCCATGCTCGGTCTATGTCGAATTGACATACGATCCAAAAAGTGGTACATAAAAATATTTTTCCACTTTTTAGATGTGTGTGTCGTTAACGCATGGATTTTGTGGCGGCAGAAAAGCGACATACATATGCCCCTTTTTGATTTTAAGCTGGCTTTAGCAGAACACCTGTGCAGATGTAATAAAAAATTGAAAAAGGGGCGCCCTGCTTCAATTTCAAACACTCCAAAACGCCAGAAGACAACCATTGAATCAAATCCCTCGACTCCTTTTTCCTCAACTAATCCTCCAAAAAAAAAGGAAGGCGCAATGACATCCCATTGAGTTCCGTCCGTCTGGACTCTGTGGATCATATGCCGGGATGGCAGAAAACAAGGCAGCAATGTCAAAATGACTGCAAGTACAGATCATTTATAATGTGCAAAAAATGCAGAGTATGTCTATGCCTAAACAAAGATCGGAATTGCTTCGCCGAATTCCACTCCTAACTTATTTTGTGATATCTATGTATATATTAAAAGAAAATGTATTTTTTGTTAATTTATTTTATAACTAATTTTTTATTGTTTGTTTTTTATTCATTAAGCCGTTAAACTGAATTTGTTTTTTTTTATTTTTTATGTATCAAAATATGTGTAACTGCACAAGCAGCCATATATGGCGAAAATTTATAACTTTTAATAAAATTTGTTTAAACAATTTTTTTCTGTTTTAGTCTCTTAATTACACAAAATGGAAAACAAAAACGCCTCTTTTCTTTTTTTTTTTCGTTTTGGATCATAGTGCGTGCAGTAAAGGGTTAACATCAAACAGTTGACACCAACGTGAGACGTTATTATTTTGGCTATGTCATGATAATAATTAAGGTAATCTATTATAGTAGATTTACTAAGTTCACTTTTATTGTCGTGGTGGTTAAAATAATGATATAAAATATTTAAAAAAAATCCTTACGTTGTAGCTTAAGATTTAATTAATTTACCTGAAAAACCCCGCTCACAGGCGTTTAGATTACAAAAGAGGTAATTATCGCAAGTACCTCGCGAATATCTAGCCGACATTGATACACATGTGTGCCGATATATGGGTTGGTTGTATTTCTTACAGTTTTTGACATCTTTTTTTTTAAACTTTTATTGAGCATCCTCATATCCAACCGAACTTAAATTTTTTTCCATTTTTCCGTCTTCATGGGTAAGTTGCAACATAGTTGGCGTTTTAGTGGGAATTAGACCAATTTCTTCGAAAAAAAACATGCTTTTTTCGTTAGTCGACACTAAATCCGAACGAACAAAATATTGAAAAGTTATTTAGTTCAGATTCAGATTAGGCCTAATGTTGAACACAGAATGACCTTTGTGAATATCAATAACTACACGTTTTACCACATGTGTATGGGAAAAAAAAGGTTCAAAAGCACGAGATACTGCACCTAGAGACCAAAAAATCAATGAGGATTTAGTGCAATGCTTCACAAATATGCATCCTTCAGCTGACAAAAAAGAAATCAAAAAGGAATTTACTGAAAAAGGACACCGTGTAATTAATATTCACAACATGACAATAAGACAAACCAGAAAACTCCTCCCTCTCTTCTTCTAAGAATTAGAGGACAAAAAAAAACTAAGAATGAGATATACAGCATCAACACTCTCCTACGTTGTAAGGTCACATACGAACCACCTCGCACAAATTTGGATATTCCACAGTGTAGCTACTGCCAAAAATATGAAGACACACGTAACTACTGCACAGATAATCCAGTTAGCGCCAAATGTGCAGAAAATCACAAGATAAATAACTGCCTTACCAAAGGAAACAAAAACGACATTAATTGCCTTTTGTAGCAATAATCATTCAGCAAACTGCAAGGGTTATGACATCTATAGGTATAAAACTTTAAACTTACAGAGATTCCCACCTTTGAGGAACAAACAGATTAAAAACGATCCGGAACCAATTATAACAACGACTTCGCCAAATCTTACCCAAGCAACACAGTACAAACATATGCCGAGGCCGCAAACTCTACTGGACAAGAAACTAAAACGCAAAAAAAAGACCAACAGAAACTGCAAACATAACACCGCCAAATTCTCAAAACTTTCCTCAAAACACAACTCCATCCCAACCAGTAAAAATATTAAAGACAATGATAAAACAACTAGTGACACAAATAACAAACATGATGAATGTACCTACGGTACTATTAACAAAAATTAGCAACTAGTTATGAATACGGACGAAATTAAAAGTGTTATCTGGAACGCGAATAGTTTACAACAGCACGCTCACGAACTAAAACACTTCGCTTAAGCAAACTCTGTGGACATTTTGCTTATCTCAGAAACACATTTTACAGACAAAAACTTCTTCCAGATACTCGAATTCAAAACATACCAGACAAATCATCCTGACAACAAAGCTCACGGGGACTGAGCTATACTAATACGACAGAAAATTAAATCCCTCGAGCTCCAGAACTACAAAAAAAAAAAACATCATATACAAGCGACCGCTATCCAAATTGAAGATTTACGGACCACTTACCATATCTTGACTTTACTGCTCTCCAAAACACATAATAACAATAGGACAATACAATTAATAACTAACTAATTAACTAACTCTAGGAAAAACATTTCTTGCAGGAGGGGACTCTATTGCAAGAATAACAAATAAAAGGGGTACCACACTACATAGAATGTTAAGTTCGAAAAATATAAGCTTCTTGAGCAAAGGAGAACCAACCTATTGGCCCAGCGACATTACCAAGATGTCAGATGTCAAGACTTTCATATTTATAAAAATATTCAGAGAACTACAACAACAGCTACAACTTGATTTGACCTTTCATCTGAGCACTCTCCCATCATCATAACTTACCAAACTAAAGCCAACCCAATCACCAACAATACTCGACTTTGTAACAAAAAAACTGATTGAAGTATTTTCAACGACGTTATAAAATCAGATCTTCTTATAAATTTCCTTCTGAAAACAGCGTACAACATAGAAAGTGATGTATTTCACCAAAACGACACAATACGCTTTGCAGCAAGAAGATCCACACCTCAACTAAAACCTAAGAAGAACCTGAACTATATCCCGGCACACATTCTAACGAAAATCAAAGAAAAACTTGTTGTCTTTATATTGATATTCATGTCTCCCACTACAATCAATTTCTTTCTTTTGTCTATTTTATCCAAATGATCGCTTAACTCTTAACCCTTTAATGCATGATTTTTTTATTTTTGACGAATTAAATACATATAATATAAATGTATATGTTATATAAAAAGACAATTTGAACTAAAAAAAAAATATATAAAAAAAATCTGACGATTGATTTTCTTGGAAAATCGAATTTTCACTATGATGCAGATATGCAACGCTATGCATTTAGGGTACGTATATACGAGCAAGTATGAATTTATGAAAATGAAAACCAATCCTTTTTTTGGGAACTAAAACGTTTTTTTTTATAACTTTTATTAAAAAATTAATTAATACAATAAAACAATCATTGCGAACTAAAAAAACACATTAACATAAAACAGAAGTAAAAATTTAATTTTTATAAAAAAAGGCCCACACATAAGTCTTCAAAGCAAACATACATACATATGTATATTTATGTTCATTACTTACTTTAGTTATCATATTTATTATTATAATTATTATTTATTTATTTTTAAATAGGAAGTGAGGAAATAAAATAAGCTAAATATGGAAATTCCTGAAACAGTTATTGTTTTTATTTAAACAGAGGGCTGTATCACATTTTTCACATTTCACAAATGTGTATCCACTACAATTAGGTAGCTTACATCGAACCCTTTTTTCCAAAAACACTGGCCAATGCGAGATTTCGTCTTTTCTAACATTTGTCGATGGAACATGCGACTTTGGAAACTTCCTTTTGCGTTCTTGAAGAAGAGCTGATGGTGAGCCGCATGGCCTTCCTCTTACTTTTGGAAACAGAGTTCCACTTCGGCAAAGAGATTCACCTAAATCTACCCGAAATTCGGATAAATTGATTGGGACTTCATTGCGCATCTCACAATTTTGCTTATATAATATCCATGCGTTTACGACAGTGATATCGACCAAATGATAAAAGATCCGCATGTACCATTTACGAGATTTCATTTTAATTCTACCTCGTCCAATTAAACTGTCAGTAAGGTCAACGCCGCCCATATGTTTATTGTATTGCTTTACAATGTTTGGACAATTAATGTCAATGCGCTGTGATTTGGCTCTGTCGTACCTTTTAAGTGTTTCAATAGGCAGTGCGCCAACGAATGTAGACAACAAGTTTACAGGTTTATTGTCTTTCCAACAAAGCGTACAAATATCAATGTTGTCGATGTTTGCGAAAAATTCAAACGATTTTCCTCGCAGTTCCTTGGACATTTGCTTATCATTCGGAAGCTTGCAATTCGTCAGTCTATTACGCCTTTCGGCATGCTGGAAAACGAAAAAAGAATCTAGATAAAGTATGTAGTTCACATATCCAAAGACCATGTTTCACATACGGTAAATGCATAATGTTGCAGATAAGCATCATACGTAAAATACAAGAAAAAGTCTATCTTCAACCATTCTTTGTTTATAATTTTTATGCAGATGTCAAACTGAATATATAGAAAACAATAAAAAATTTACTTACATGAACTAAAACACTTAATTATTGTACTTTTTTATAAACAAAACTCACAACATCTGCTCACTTTCACCGCACTCCGTTTTATGACTTGGAATGTGAATTTACGCGCTAAAACTTAAACTCAAACTATTTCAAGGAATTGACACGGATCGTAGAAACAGTCAGGAAGGTAACAGGACAAAAAAATATAAGATAGCGGTTAATATTCTCTTACGAGAGCACATATTTGAGTATGATACAGATATGCAACAGTATGCATTAAAGGGTTAAATGAAGTTGGTGGCCTCGGGAAATCACTTTAAAATAAAAGGTAATAGAAACTTCTTTAATAAAAGTTCTTTATTTCTGCGCGCCTATTCTAGGCAAACGATTAAGCGGGCAATCAAATCTCTACAAAAAGTGACAGTTGTCATTTTTAATAGCAATAATAGCTAGCAACGCGGGGCGTGTTCAGTCAAGCATAACATACTGTATGTATGTGTTATACTATTCCCTCCTTGGACTAGAGCACCCTTATCAGGCGCCTTTGTTAGAGGTTCCCATGCTTGAACATTATTCCCTCGGTACTCGGCAAGACGATCAATGTACACTATCCTAGGCTTGGTCCTCGGTTTTTTTTTTAATTCTAAAAGTCACATGGGTGCCTTTTACCCCATAAGCGGTAAGGGCCATTCCCAAACAGACTGAAGCTTCGGAGACACACGGACCTTCCTTCTAGGGTTATGAAACCAGACAAAATCTCCTGGCCTAAAGCGAGGAACATTAGAAGTAATCTGCTTTTCATCCGTTTGGCTGCTCGATTATTCATGCATGGCTCATTCGTTAACCTAATGTAATTGCTTTGCATAACCGCATAACGAAACCTTACAGGGCGGCGCTCCGAGCAGCAAATCGAATGGCAATCTCATTTCATGAAAAAGCATGATAAAAGGTGACTGCTTAATTGATTCCTGCTGCAACGTCCAATACGCAAACAGAGGCAAAAAGTCATCCTAATCATCTTGTTTATCGCTAACGAACTTATAAAAATAGTGCAACACGATCTTATTCATTCGTTCAACAAGGCCGTCAAATTGCGGATGTAGCGGCTAAGTTCTTGTTTTGTGAATACTTAAATTCCGCTTCGAAATTTTGGCCTTGATCCGAATGCAGCTCCATTGCCTTTCCAAATCCACAAAAGACTTCTTTTACTAGCGTTTGGGCGCCAGTATCCACCGTCTGATCGACGAGTGACAATAACTCTACCCACTTGGTGAAATAATACATAGCGACCATCACATATTTATTTCTCTGTTTGATAAATGGTAGTGGACCAAAGATGTCAACTGCTACTCGTTGGAAGGGCACACCGAACAGGTAGACTTGAAGTTCGTCCTCGTTTTCGGACCTCTTTTTGATGCACAGATATCGCATCCAGCACAGTACTGTTCGATGTCTTTTCTGGCTCCGAACCAGTAAAATCGTGATCTGATTTTCTCGGTCGTTTTATTGGAACCAGAGTCATGAAACATTTTGATTACATCGCTTGCCAATGATTTTGGAACGATGAGCAACATTCGTTCTGGCTGCGTAAAAGTAGGCACCTACTTTTTGCAGAGCATTTGACTTACTAAACATAAAGCTGGCAAGTCAGCCCAATATGCTTTCAACAGATTGCTGCCTTCGGACACGTTGATCCAATAAGGGCGTATACCCGCTTCGACCTATTGTATAATGAGTTTCAAAATGCTGTCTTTCTTCTAAGCCTGCTTTAGCCTGTCGGGGGTCAGCTCGCCATTAACTTAGAGAAGTACATTTACTGGATGTTTTCCGACGACCTAGCTCTTTAGGTTCGCTTACTTGGACTGATAATGATGACACACTTGATCAGCGCATGGTCGGCGCAAAAGAGCTTAGCATTGAGATGTGCTTTACCAACTATCTAGCCAACACGCAAGTTGACTCTCAGCTTTTTGAAAGACAGGAATCAGTTAAGAGCAGGGTTTTCGGTACGGACCACGAATTCTCGCCCACAAAAGTAAACGTGGAAATGTCCTATCGCCTTACTCATAAACAACAATTCCTTGCGGGTGGTGCATTAATTGCGTTCCGGTTTGCTGAGTGCTCTACCACAGTAAACGATAACTCTCTCGTTTCCATTATTAATTTGGGACAATACTGCTTCTATTCCATGGTCGCAAGTGTCGGTGTCCAGCCCAAAATCAGAACTGGCTTCGTCCTTCTGTTTTTTGGTACCGGCCAAGTCTGCACCGCCTCGATTTAAGCAGGATCAGATGACACTCCCGCCTCACTAACACCCCACCCAAAAACCAGATCCCTTTTTGAATAGATTACATTTGGTAGGATGTATTTTTAGTCCAGCTTCTCTCAAGCGACTGAAAACAAAACGTAAGTTAGAGCGCATCTCTTTGACTTTGACTTTAATGCAAGCCTTAAAAAAAAATAACTTAATGGACTTAATAACAAGGTGACAGGGTGGAAACGATTAAGAAAAAAGTGATGGGTTGTTGTATTCTAAGACTGGACTTTTTGATGTGAAGGTCGAAAATATTGATGTGAGTTTTACGCAGTATTCTGGACATTGATTCTTGGTAGCCATAATCTGTGCGATGAGTGCTTATACGGAAAAGAGGCATGGACTGAAGGTTACGTGGATTGGTGTTAAGCGGAATCATGTGCAATAATGTGCGGCTGTCATTGTTACCGCTGAGAAGGTCGTGAATAAAAAGAATGTCTGCAACATCGCTTCGTTCTTTAAATGGATGGATTTTGATTCATTTTAGACGATCCGTATAAGGCGGTAAATTAAGGGGGTCAGCTCAGGGATGGCCACGAAGGGCAAAATTAATAAACCTACGTTGAATGGCCTCAATATGCCTAGTGTGGGATTCCTGGTCAGTGAATGATTGGCTGGAGAAATAAGCAAAGAAATTGGTGATTATTTCGAGTTTGTTTGAAGAGTTATTAAGAAAAATTAAATGAAGCGGTGTAGTTATCGGTTTTTGTTTTTGTATTAATGAAGTGGAAGAAACACTTGGGGTCAGAGATAAGGGAGTATTGCATTTGGTTCAATATCGGAGGTAGAGTGATTCACATAGCTGTGCAAATTTGATGTATGACTGCATGTAATTAGAAAGGTCAGATGCAGAGGCGGATCTAAGATAGGTGGGCCAATTTTTGTTTCTCTTAATGCACAAAGATCGTAGTTCCCTGGCAGAGATGCAATGGTTTAGTTTAAGGATATGTGTGAGTCATTGTTAAGGAGGAAGTTAAAATTAACATTAGTTTCGCGGAGTCAGCTTTCCGGAAATTGAAACAGTACGTATTTTTGTAAGGAAGAATAGTGAATTGGGTCTCGAGTAAAAGAGTTACCGATAGGTGGATGAAGGGGTTCTAAAGTAGAGAGAAAATGGTTGCTCGGGGTAACAATGCAGTTTACGGCATCAGAAGAGAAAACCAGGTCGAGTTGTCTGTCCATGATATTGGTGATGTTACTGAATTGCAGAAGACCGGAGTCAGAGAAATGATCCGTGAAAAGGATTTCTTTACCTGAGGAGGGGCTAGCGGCGATATTATGAGTCTCATCATCGGAATGAATTAATTTCAGTTGTGGGAGATTCAAATCGCCAAAGATTATGATGATGTCATTGGTTCGGCGATATCAAATATAAAGTCGACGAGATTGAGTTGGTAGCAATGTGTGGGCTGTGAGGGTCTTGAGTAACAGCAGGGAAGATAAAGTTTCCGTTTAGGGAAACTTATTGAGGCACTAGTGAAGTTGAAGTCAGCGGAATTCGAGGGCAAGAGATCAAAGCGGCTGTAGATTGCTAAGAGAACTCCGCGATCATCCGGATCGACAGTGAGGTGAATAACTCGCTGTCTCCAATGCTGGAGCATAAATTCGATTCAGTTTAGGCAAATCTGGGGGTCTGTGGGTAGGACTTCTTAATGGATTGAAACTAGGACGTTGGTTTTAGTTTTGCGTCGATACAAATGGAGTCAGGTTTGTCGTACATTTTCGTATATTTCGTATAAAGTCTGGGTACTGTTGATACATGCGGCTATTACGAGAAGCCTGAGTGTTGGGATTCGGTGAGGGGGGTGAGGGATGGGAGTCTGGCGTAAGGCTAAAGATACACGGTTAAGACTACATACTCTGTTAGGAGTATTATATGTTAAGTTGTAAAGAAGTTGAGGGAAGTTTTTTATTTGGGAGCTATAGAGAGAGAGGAAGAGGTCGGGAAAAATTGGGTAATAGTAAATCGGTGAGCAGTTGGGAAATTTTGCAGAACTAGTGTCGTAGTTCGGATTTACGTCCAACCAGAGAGTCATTTGCTCGTTGTTACATTTAATGGCAAGCAGAAAATGTGCAGCCTATATGGACTTACATTCCATCATATTCGTATAGGTAGTTCTTTGCGTTCCTACTAGACTAATGCAGATCGGGTGGAAAGTTTTCACAAAAATCCTCTTCCAAACGATCAGTTCCGATGAGTGAGCAGTCACCGAAAAATTAACGGATCCACAGGAAGTAATAATTCAAGCACGGACAGGTAAACTTATTAATTAGGTTAATAATGCAGCGTAGATTGCAGGGTAAGCAGGTTTTGTTTACTTTCTTTCCTTGTGTTGTTTTTACTTTGCTCTGGTTTCGTATCGTTGTTTTTGTTTCTTGTTAATTTGTACTGACGGGTGAATTGCGAAGGTGAACTGGGAACACAAAGGAACGTCCGCACAGGTAAAGAGTTAACTGTAAATTGTCTCTTCGAAACTCTTATCATAAATCAGGACATCGTCCAAATACACCAAAAAGTATCTAGGTATAGTCTTGACATTAATCATTCAAATGTCGCAGGTGCATTAGCCACACCAAAGCTCATAATCTTGAATTGCCACTTGCCATCTCTGATTAAGAATCCTTTATCGTCACATAGTCTAGTTTGCGGTATCCCACATAGAAGCGCGTTGAACCACCCTTTTTTTGACCATTACAACGGGCGATATCCATGGGCTGGTAGATGGTTCAATGATATCGCCTTGCAGCATCACATCAATTATTTCCCGTGGCTCTTCCTGTTTCGCAGGCCGCAACCTACGTGCCGGTTGTTTAATAGGCTGCGCTGTAGCCATATCCGTTTTATGCTGCGCTACACCGGTTCTACCCAAATCATTAGGACCCCTGGAGAAAATGTTGCAAAAGTCATTATGTAAGCACCGCACCAACTCAATTTGCGTGGCTGGAGATGTACTTGAGACCTAAAGAGCAGATCATCCAAATGAGTCGGTAATGCACAATTTCCTGAAATGAACTAGTCTGTGCCCACAGCTCCTTCGAACGTAGCAACTGGAGTATTATGGGGAAGTGTAACAGCATGATCAGCGAGGTTGACAGCTCGTATTTGTTGAAATAAAAGTGTCTTTTCTGGGAGGAATAAAGAATGAGTTGGATATTCGAAGAAACACAACTCGAACAGATTGCTAACAATATAGGAGACAAGATATTTAAAAAAGAAACAAAAAAGAAAAAACAAGTTCTCAGCTCTTTGGGAAGGTCCATATGAAATCACAGAAATTTTGTCCAAAGAAAAAACGAGATTATGCTTACTCGTAAGTTACAGAAATGATTGTGGGAAAAATTGTTGCGTGTTTGTCATTTGAAGACGTTGTTTACTCGGCAGGTATACTGCGCGAGTGTCTAACAGACGCCAAAAATGGGAAACCTCATCCAGCGATAATCACACCAAACCAGCTGAAATCTGTTCTAACCAGATCTGACTGGTGGAATAAAAATCTCTTCAATAATGACTAACGACATAGAGGTGTGGTATAGGGAAAGATATACCACACCTCTATCACAAGGCTACGGTACGTGAAGAGAAAGTTATTTACGAGATAAAAAAATCCACTTCTTTACGTAAAAAACGACCACCTTTACAAAATTATTCCCCTACCGACAAAAGTTAACGACAATTTTGTGTTCATACAACCAACTACAGAATACATATTAATCGACTTCAATAAGAAGCATTACTCCAGTTTCAGTAATGAAGACATTACTAATTGTAAAACTCACGACAACCAATTACTATGTCCTATTACTCACCCTTTATTCAACACAAACTCAGAACATTCACTGTGTGAAGTAGAGTTAATTCGTAGAATCGGTACCTTTCCCCCTTCTTGTAACAGAAAACAAACAAATCTTTCAACAATATGGACACAAATGCCCCAAAACAACAAATGGTTATTCGCATCACCAGACGACTACGAAATAGACGAAATTTGCAAGGACAACCTATCAACGTGTACACTGAAAGATCCAGCTACAATATCAATAACAGGAGACTGTTACTTAAGATCTAAAGATTTGATCATCCGTGCATATAATGAAAAATTATCCTCTCTAAACAACTCCTACATATCTACACTAAACATTTCGTACTTTTTGGCAAACTACTCGTACACGTACCCTAACAAAACAAACAAGCTAGCGTTCATAAAATACTCCAGTCAAAATGAACTCCAACATGTATCTAAAGGTTTAAATGAACTCCATGCGGCAGAAGAAAAATAATTAACACCTATAGACGTCCATAATATTCCCCACTGTATTTCAACTTACGTCATTTTGATAATATTAATAGTCGTGATATATCTCATTAACGAACGTTTAAAAATACGAAAAACCAGAGTTACCGAAGATCCAAGGAATCCCTTCCTTGTCCCATCCCTCTCCCGTGTAAACATAAAAATAAAATAAAAAATAATAAAAATTGTAATAAAGAGAAAACGGAAGAAACCACTAATCCATACACTCATTTCTAACCCCTAGTCCTAAATTTGTATTAACGACAGGAATCTAACCATAGCATGTGAAACGTAAAAAAAACATATATATTACATACTCGTATATATACAATATATATATATATATATATATATATATATATATATTTAGCCAATATAAACCAATTGTAACCAATGAAAAAAAAATTAATATTGCAATATATATTTAATAAGAAGTAACATTGTAATAAATACTGTAATCTCCTATTGGCACTACACTGAAAACAATATAAACAGTAAGCTTATAATCATTATACAAAAACATACTCTTACATATGTATGTAACATATATATTGTTAAGACCATAGAGTACACCTATTTTTCGATGTCAGCAGCGACCCGATTTGTTTTCCACGAAAATTCTATCCTCTTCTAGGTGGTATTTTCTTTTTCGTAGGAGAGTGGGATGTTGTACGCATCGACCATTCAGCGAATGCACACTTCTCTTCTTTCCATCACCCATATCCGCCAACAACGCTAACGATGAATCAAGACACACGACACCATTGAAGTGTGCCCATTTAAAAATAAAGGTCAGTGCAGGATTACTAACTCAAGTGGGGTCAGTACAGCCCAACGATGAGTTAAGACATACGACACCTTTGAAGCGTACGAGGAATGAAGACACATGACACCTTTGAAGTGTGCCCATTCATATGCGCTACATGCAGTATATTGGGTAAACACTAATTCATGCACAGCCATAGCAAAACCCTAAAAGCTATTAAACGCAATTAAGGGATATTTTGAATGAGTGCCAGGTTGCATGAATGAAAGTAAAAATAGGCCGGAGCAAAGTACACCGTCGAGTTTCGTAGTGTTTACACCTACGCTGCAGAAACCGATTTCTGACGCGGGTAGGAATTAAGAAAGAAGAGGGGTAAGATGCGTACGCAAAATATTGTATAAAAAGGCAACTGATATCGAGGGTAGTCAGAGTTACTCACGAGAACAGTGAGCAGTACATTAATAAAAAGTTTTGAAACGTATATACATATGTTGTTTAACTCTCCGACTGACGCTCTTGCCTTGATATACCAAGGAAGCACGGCGTTAATCGTAACAGCTGGTTCACCAATCCTGGTACTTCCTATAAATATTCTTGGCAAGAATACCCTGGCTATTGGCGGGAAGGGGAAAATCGAACACCATGATTTTTATTCGACGTTTGAACTTGCCAATTTGAATCAACGTACGCCCCTCTTGCGAAATATGAAAGCTGTTTCCACATAAAGTTTGAATGACTGACTTTCCTGGCTGAAGTTGAGCATTCGAAGGTATGACGTTCCGACTATAAAAGACGTCCCGGAATAGTTAATCCACCAGCTTAACTGTCACAATGGACATTGTGGATTTGGCGGCCCTTGAAATTCGTCAACGTTAGCCCCTCGACACGGACGACTGAGCGTTTCCCGACTCCGGCGACATATTTCCAAATAATTTTGAACCCTCGCAATTAGCGACGTAGTGGCTAAACGTAGTGGCTAAACGTAGTGGCTAAACGAACTTCTGGATTGTGTAGCGAGATGGGCTGGCTTCGCGGAAATAGATTTATTCACTGCATCGATCATAGTTCTTGGGTCTCCCATTCGAACAGCATCCTGAACTGAGCGATCGGAAATTCCGTATACAAACCGTATTACTGAAAAATGTTCTGTGCTTCATGTGGACAGTCACCGAACACTATTCAAGTTAGTCGCTGAATATCGCTGGCAAATGCACCAAGTTCATTTCGTTGCCTTTTGCGCCTGGAACGAAATGTTCCATGAGAAATATGTTTTTGTTGAGAAAGAAATCTTAGTTGCAAAGCCGATGTAGCTTGTCGTTGTCCGCGCGATCCTCAGTGCTTAAATTTCCCAGAATTGAAACAGCTTCTCCGCGAAGTAAAGATGCAAGTACTTGTGCCTTTTGCTTGTTATTCCAACCATTTGCTTCGACGACGATGTCCGATTGGATTTTGTATTCGCGCCAGGCAGTTATTTTGTTGTCAAAAGACAACTGCACTTTGTTGTGAAGTAATGGCGGAGCTTATCCCCGCGGGGGAGTCTTCTTTAGCGATTAATGTCTTTTCCATGGCGTTGTCCTCATGTGGAGCACTGGAATATTTTCTCAGCTAAAATGCAAGGTGAGCCATTCTTCCATTTGCCGTTGTTGATCTTTTTTCAACTGGGCGATTTCAGAATCTTGATGGTCCATATTTTCACTTAGTAAGGTTGATTGTGATAGACTTTCTCAAGTCTATGAGAAATCTCATAGAATCAAATCAACTCGAGAATCCCACTTCTGACACCCAGTGTTATAGGTTTCCCTTTTATCCTCAAGTAGGTGGACTCAGGAAATTACTTTGAAAAAAAAAGTAGTAGAAACTTCTTTGATCACTCTTTAATGAGCTGTTACCGTGTTCACATGTGTTTTTATTCTTTGCGAATCCAAACCGACTCGTAAGCGGGCGTTGAGAAAATAGCTCACTTTAAGATAGACTTGCAAAAACTGTTTAGAAAAAACAACAAAATGGTGGTCACCTTAATAGTCGTCATCAGCAATGGTTTCGCTTAAGATCGAATTGCTGGTGTAATGTCCTACACAATACAGTGGAGATATCCTAGTTTGTCACTACACTACCCAGTTACTCACACCTCCTTCGCGTGGCTGCACACCTTGTCGCGGTGCGAAGGCTCAGTAATTGTCAATGACTCTTGAGAATTCACTCTCTATGATGGGACATGAATTCTCTATGACGAGACATGAAGCTAAGCTGCAGTCATCACCTCCACCTCCCTTCCCCTCCCTTACCCTGGGCTGGACTAAGGTGTAAACCGTGCCGTGCCGAGAGTCAGCCAGGCTGGGGGCCCAATTTAAATAATAGCCCAGTCGCTAAGGGTGTATCCAGGATATCTCGCACTCCTGGATCAAATAGCCTTGCCTGTATACTACTGGGCTCTATACAGGTCGACCACCCATTCCTGCGCGACTCGTGGGATCACACATGCAAAAAGAAAACACAGACAAAATTAAAAAAATGCATCCTCTGAAGAGGCAAACAGCATAGGTTGCCACCGCCAATGGCTCGATCGATACAGGCAGCGTAACCGGGACTCTCCTTCAGGTATTACAGATTGGTACCGCTACCGACGATGAATCCTTGGCTTCATCACAGGTAAGCAACACCATGCAAGTGGACTCTGAAACTGAGGCCCAGCTGCTGGAAGAAAAGGTCGCCCCTAAGGCCACAGGCAAACCTGAAGAAACGACCAAAGCAAAAACACCGGCCCAAAAAGCAAAGAACAGCTATAAGAGGTCGGTGCAGTATATCAGGAACATGAGCGCGAGTGACCGCTCAACGCTCTCCGAGCGCGAAAATTTCCTGATCAAGAAGCACAAGAAAGAGGTAGCCAAATTCGAAAACAAATCGGCTCCCACCTCCACTCACGCTTCCAAAAAGGACACAGGGCGAGAGAAGAAGCCATCGAACACGGCCCTTATCAAACCCAACGTCCCAAAATTGACTCGGCAACAGCCAACACAACCGGCCACTGTCGAAAAGGGCGCACAGCAACCGAGCACCTCCAAAGGACACACTGCCTCAGGATCGAAGCAGAACGTCAAGAGGGGGCGCTCCGGGGAAGAAACTCTAAGGGAGACGAAAAAGGCGAAAAAATCAGCCAGCTTCCACCTTTGCATGAGTCTAGAAGTGGCTATTGTCGACCGTTCCAACCCGGATGGGAAGATTACATCCGACAATTGGCTCACGGTTGAAGTCAAAATACTAGAAGCGATGCTTATCGCAGCGATGAGAACAACTTCGACGGAGCAGGCAGAAAGGAGTCAAAGTCGTCGGTTGTGACAATCGGAGGCAGGGACGAATTAAGGGGGGGCTAAAAGGGGCTATAGCCCCGGGCCTCACTTGTGAGGTGATGAATATATTTTTGGGTAAAAAAGAGAACCCGGGGTGCAACGATGCCAAGCGATCGGAGACAATGCCATGAAAAATCCAATTAACTCTCCCCAAAGCTGTTAGCCCCACAAACCCGGGGCGCAACGAGGCCAATCTCTCGGAGACGATGCCATGAAAAACCCAAGCAGGTTCTCCCCAAAGCTGTTAACCCCACAAACTCGGGGCGCAGGGATGTCAAGCTGAAAAAAAAAAAAATAAAAAATTAACTATTAATAGAAAATATATATGAAACTGCATATATTTTTTAAATTAACATGGAAAGAAAATCTAAACCTTATTCAATTTTGAAACGATGACAATTCTAAAATACTCGAATTAACTGTTTTCAAATATAATTTAAAAAAAATATATTATAAGTATTACGTAAAGAATGTATAATTTGAATAAATAGAAAAACTAGTTATAAAATTATACAGTACGCTTTAATCCATCAATGTTTAAAATTCTATTAATTTTATAATTCCGCAACTTTTAATGTTATAATTTTTGTTAATCAAACTCAAATCCTTTTCAATTTCTGAAAAAATTGTGTATACATTGGTATTAACCTTGAAGTACATTCATAATTTTTTTTTTATTAAACTATCAGTAACTAAATGAATGTTAGTGATTTGAATAAGCAAAGTATTTAAATTTGAAAAAGCCCGGTCTTCCTTGTCTCAAGCTGCTATAGCGACAAGTGACGGCGACCGCGACCCTTTTAAACCTTTATGCTTAGTTTAGATATTTATTCAGTGGTACTTTTTTAAAATGTCTCGAAAATTTTAAAGTTGAGCGCAAAAAAGAAAAAAAGTGACAGAAAGAGAAGAGTTAGTAAATAAATTACCGAGATTAACGAGTTTTTTTCAATAGAATCTAAGGAAAAATTAGTTGAAATTTGCGATACAGACAACACTGAAAAAGATCAATTAATCAAAAGTTGCGATGAAGAAGTTTTACATGATATTCCGATTGATAATGTCGATAGTGATAATAATAAAAACAATGTGCAATTAGACGAAAATATAGAAATAGATGCAAATGTTGATTCATCTAGCTCGAACGACAAAAGTGATACTACAAGTTGGTATTTATAAAAAAATATTTACCGAATTTTATTCAAAATATTTTTTCTTATCAAATCAATTGTTTTTAGGTATTATGTTAAAGGATCCGGCACTATGGCCTACCGCATTCAAGGACAATGAAAAAAAAAAAAATTCGATGAAAGAATACTCCTTTTTTCAAAATAAAGATGCCTCTTTCGAATCTTCGAAGCGTGAATGTGCCAAGCAGAATAGATATTTTAATTCGAAATATTACTGGCGAAAATTGAACAATGGAGAGAAATGCGAAAGAAAATGGTTGATGTTTTCTGAGTCAACAGGAAATATACATTGTTTCGCTTGTAAAATGTTTTCCACGGTAAGTGAAAACATTTTCATTAAAGGTTTTTCAAATTGGAAAAAAGGAGAAGAATTCATCTGTAGTCATGAAAACAGCAAAGAACACAATAAATGTATGATCCATTGGATGATTTTTTTACAAAGAGATTCGCATGTGGATAATAAGTGCGATGCGAAATGAAATAAATTATTGGACTGAGGTTTTGAAAAGAGTAATTGCGGTAATTATATATTTAGCTGAAAGAGGTCTTGCATTTCGTGGCATTGATGGAAAAATAGGATTACCTAATAATGGTAATTTTTTAGGAATTGTAGAATTAATGAGTCAATTTGACCCTTTTTTAAAAAAACCATATCGATACCTATGGAAATAAAGGTAAAGGAAATGTCTCTTATTTATCTAAAACTATTTACGAAGAGTTTATTACTTCAATCGGTGAAAGAATATCAAACCATATAATAGCTGAGATAAAAGCGGCAAAATATTGGGGTCTCATAGTTGATTCCACGCCTGACATTACTCACGTAGATCAATTGTCTGTGATTTTCGGCTATTATTTGGATGGAAGTATTTATGAACGATTTTTTTGCTTTCTGCCCATTAAAAGCCATACCGGAAAATCAGTGAGTTGCGAAATTTTAGAATTATTAAAAAATAATAACAAAAATATTGCCGATTGTCGTGCACAAACGTATGATAACGCAGCAAACATGTCTGGTAAATATTCAGCTTGGATAAACGAACAAAATAATTTAGCTTTTTATGTGCCTTGTATTGGACATTCTCTCAACTTGGTAGGTGAAAACAGTGTAAATGAATGCCTACATTCTGTAAATTTTTTTGGTCTTCTTCAACGGCTTTATTCATTTTTTACTGCATCAACACATCGACGGAATATTTTGTCAACGGAGCAATCTAAACTTTCAAGCTTATCAACAACAAGATGGTCTGCTAGAGGAGATGCTTCTAGAGACTACATAAAAAAATTTGATGGTATTCATAAAGCTGACTATTTTAATGGAAGATACGGAACAAAAATTAAACACGCGAAATGAAGCAGAATCTTTATTAAAAAATATAGTTAAATTTGAAAATGCATTTATGGCGACACTTATCGAATCCTTAATAAATTGAATAGTGTTAACAAATATTTTCAAAAAGTAGATTTAGATTTAGATATAGCATGTAATATGTTTATTTCTTTAATCGATTATACAAAAAACTTGGGAGAAAAATTTCGTGAAATTGAAATAGAAGCCAAGCAATTAACTTGCTTGATTAATAAAGACTACACTCAAACACAAAAAAGAATAATAACTAAAAAATTATCTAGTGGTGAAAAGCAAGTTGTCGATCAAAGTGGTTCTGATGCATTTCGAGTGCATACTTTTTATGTCATCATAGATAAATTATCTGTCGAACTTGAAAAAAGGCATGAAGCCTATAAGTACATTATAAACATTTTTGGTTTCTTAACCAAATTATTATTTATTAATGAGGATGAAATACGTCACAAAGCAAAAAATTTAGTCGATGTTTATTCCGAAGATTTAGAAATAAATTTATTAATTGAGCTTGAACAATTCGTACCGTTATTGAAAAAAAAAACGGGCTTTTTTTCAAATTATGAGCACAATTATAATACTTTATATTCTTTAAATGTATTGAATTGGATGATGGAATCGAAATTGACCGATATTTTTCCAAATATTTATATAGCTTATAGATTATTTGTAACCATTCCGATAGCCAACACTGAGTCCGAACGATCTTTTTCTGTATTAAAGAGTATAAAAAATATGTATAAATCATCAATGTTAGAAGATCGACTTTCGGCTTTGACAATCATGTGTATAGAAAAAGATTTATTAAGATCTTTGGATTTCACCGACATAATTAACGACTTCGCTAAAAAAAAAGCAAGGAAAAAAATGTTTAATTGAATTTGTTATTTTCATGCGTATAATTTAATTGAAATATATCTATACATTAATTTAATCGTATTATATTTAATAAAATGAATGTTGATAAAATGATATTTGAATCTTATCCTTATTTTTCATCTAAGCCACTTTTTATATTAAATTTTTATTGCGAATAATTAATTGGGGGGGGGGGGGGGGGGGGGGGGGTTCGCATTTGTGTTAGCCCCGGGCCTCATGCACCTTTAATCCGTCCCTGATCGGAGGTCCCTAGATTTCTTAAAGTGCACAATCGACAATTGCGGCGAAATCTGGCAGAACGCTAAACTCGAGGTTATCGAGTTCCGCTTCGCACGTTGGCTTCAATACGGATCCCTCCACCGGTTCCCGAAAAGGACGAATCCATATTGAAGCTAATTGACAAGCAGAATAAAGAGCTTGACACTCACAGCTGGAGAACAATTTCTTCAGCCAAGAGTAAGAACGGAGTGGGAAAGGACCTCATGGTTACCATTGACCAAAAGTCACTTGACCACATCCGCAGTAGATCTGGCAGCATCAAGTTCGGGCTGAGAACCCTGAAGGTAAGGCTCCCCAATGAACGCGGCAAGTCAAAGGAGGCTGCTAGTGGTGCAAATTAATTTGCACCACTGCGAGGCAGCCACTGTACATGCTGCAGGAAGATGTGGATATAGCCTTAATCCAAGAACCTTAGCTCCTTAGGAACAAAATTCAGGGATTGAGGTCTAAGGTATATAATTTATACTATCCACATACCGAAGGTAAGCTACGAACCTGTATAGTCGCCAAGAAATACTTAAACATTTTTCTCCTAGGTACATACAGCAATGGAGACCTCACGTGGTAACGTACGAACAACAGGACAAATCAATTTTACTCCTATAGTCCGCATACTTGCCATACGATGAGGAGGATCCACCTCCAGACGCAGTCCGAGCACTTGTACGACACACCAAGTCACGCGGACTGTGTCTATTGATAGGCTGCGACGCCAATGGACACCACACTCAATGGGGAAGCACCGACATCAACAAAAGGGGTGAGTCCATTTTCGATTTCATTATCTCCACCAACCTCAACATTTGCAACAAAGGTAATATACCTACGTTTCGCTACCGGGTTAGGGAAGAGGTAATTGACCTCACTTTACTAAGTGACCCCATCCGAGTAGAGAATTGGAGTGCGTCCTCTAACTGTTCCTTTTCGGACCAGAGCCGGATACTCTTCAACCTTAATGTTAATATAGAAAAACCGAAACCTTTCAGAAACCCTCAGAAGACAGACTGGAATCTTTTCTCAAACCTAGTTGCCAACAGGTTAGTACTGCCACAAGCCATCACTAATCCTGATCCAACTTACATTGAGAATTCAGTCGTAAATCTTGTGAGAATTCTGAAAGAGACTTTCAACAAATCCTGTCCTTTGCAACGTGCTCGCAAGAAGACCAGCACAGTCTGCTGGACCACAGAGCTAAAGCAACTCAGGACCAGGACCCGAACTCTATTCAATAGAGCAAAGAGCTCAAAAAGAACCAAAGACTGGAATAATTACAAATTCAGCTTCAACGAATACAAGAGCAAAACAAGAGCAGCAAAGTCTAAATCCTGGCGGGAGTTCTGCGAATCAATAGAGGATCTCAATGAAGCCGCAAGGCTCAGGAAGATTCTATCCGAGGACGCCTGCGTCCCGAGATTCATCCTTAAACCAGATGGTTCTTGGACAGAATCCAGTCAGGAATCCCTAGAACTGCTGACTGAAACCCACTTCCCAGGCTGTAAAACCCCTGAAACCACAGTCTCCTTCGAGATGACGGGTCCTACGGTTCACACAACCGAAGAAGTAATAAACAACATTATCACAACGGATAAAGTATTATGGGCAACAAATTCGTTCAAACCCTTTAAATTTCCGGGGCTTCAAAAAACACAGACCCACACTGTACCCCATCTCGTAAGAATTTTTTCCAATTGCCTTCGCGCGGGGTACATCAGTGGAAAGAAATAAAGCTAATTTTCATACCTAAGGCAGGTATGGCCCCTTTACTACCGCAAAGGACTATAGGCCAATTAGTCTCTCGTCGTTTCCTATACATCGGAGGACTCATCAACTCACGCAGCTTATGCAACACTCAACATGCCTACGTTAAAGGCAGATCAGTGGAAAGTGCTCTGGATAGTGTTGTCCGTGAAATTGAGGGCTCGCTGAACCTGAAAGAGTTTACAATGGCAGCTTTCCTCGACATAGAGGGGGCCATCAACAATGTAAACACGGAAGCCATAATAACAGCTCTTGAGGACGTAAAAGTAGACAAATCCATTGTAATCTATATTGAAAATATGTTGAAGAACAGAATTATCAATGCAGACATTGGACACAGTTCTATAAGGAAAGTGACAACTAGAGGCACACCACAAGGAGGAGTTCTCTCCCCCCTACTGTGGCTTCTTACAGTCAACAAAATCCTCAAATTCTTTATGGAGAAAGACACAAAGATCATAGCGTACGCGGATGACCTGGTGTTGTGCCGCGGCTCAGTTCGGGATTTCCCCTCCAAAATAAACATTCTTGTATCACTCCAATTTTATTTGCTAACAATATTTGACAATTAGACGTTAATTTAAAAGAGAATTTTCAGACTTACATTGGTAGGGAAGACAAAAGGTAGATCCTCGCAGCGGTCAACCTCGTGGGAGAAAAACTATCAATCGTCCTTCTTTCTTTTTCGAAAAAAACCAAAGCAAAAAAAAATCCTTCTAGAAGCATTTGACGTATAGCTCAGAAATCTGTCAAATAGCTCAAATTGACAGTTTTTCCCCCACGACGTTGCCAGCACAAAATTATTCGCAACTAATCAACTTATTTTCGAATTCAATGGCTCGATGACACCTGGTTATCTTGATAAAAGGTACATTTCTACCAACTATCAGTGAACTAATGGAATCTGCGCTGAGAGCTCTCCTCGTGGGCAAGACAGAACGTTCTAAGAATAAACCCCCCGAAAACCGAGCTGGTTTTGTTCACCAGGAAAAGGAAAATTCCGATATTTGCTCCCCCAAATTTAGAGGGCACTCCACTCAAATTCAAAGCGGAAGCCATATATCTAGGTATCATTCTTGACTCAAAACTCTCCTGGAAAAGGAACCTGGAGGAGAGGATTAAAAGGATTGAACGCTTTTTATGCATGCAAAAAGTCCGTCGGAAAAAGATGGGGCTTGCAACCGTACATCATTCATTGGATGTACACAGCAATCATCAGATCCATTTTAACTTATGGGGCCCTAGTCTGGTGGACTGCTACCAGCACGAAAAGCTATATGAACATGCTCAACAAAGTACAAAAGTCAGCTGCTGTTTGTACAACGGGAGCCATGAGAAGCACGCCGCAACCAGGGTTGGACATGATTCTTCATCTCCTCCCCCTGAATCTATTCATAAGAGGCTGCGCTGCAAAGAGCGCTCTCAGACTAAGGGAGTCCTCTCTGTGGAAGCAAGCCAACTTTGGACATGCGGCCATACTCAGAATAATAGACGACCTGGGAAGGAAACATGGTTTTAGTAGCCTCGCAGCTACGACCGACTGTATTTCCCCCCAAAATGACTTCTCTCTCAGTATATCTATCCTTTTCCCCGACAGGGAAGAGTGGCTACCAAACGCCGTAATCAACGACCACGAGATCACCCTCTTTACCGACGGATCGAAAATGGACACAGGCACTGGGGGGGCACTGGGCTCTCCAGAATCGACGCCTAGTGTCGCTAGACCAAAGTTTCTTTACAGAGATTGCGGATGTCGCTAATGCAGATATATCGGATCTTCTAAAATTCATTAAGAGCACGCGGTGGTTTCAGCCACCACGTGATAGAACAAGTTAATTTTATGTGTTCCCACACAAATGAAGGGAATCACAATGGGCCCCTTGGCCTCCGAGTGGAAGTGATGTTTAACATCACACTCCCCTTCTCTAACCTAACCTAACCTACTCACACCTACGTTCCAACATCATCCTCCAAAAATCCATCAAGTTTCGATATTTTCTTTAGGAATATTCCTAATTTTTGCACTCAACCTAGAACGCTTAATAATCTTGGATCCGATAACCTCCCAGTCACTATTACTGTAAATAATATTAACCCCTTAACCATCATGTCCTTAACTTATAGATATTCTGCTGCTAACTGGACTTTATTTAAATCTTCAATAAACATAAATCTTAATCCCACTGAAATTGAGTTGAGCTCTGACTGTACTAACATTAGTGACAATGATTTTGATACAGTTACTGAAAAAAAATTATTCTGGAAGTGCGGACTATGGCAAAACATTAATCTGCCACAACTAATAATCAGTTTCAATGAACTTTCTTCCAATATCAACAACGTCAGAAAAGAGTTCTCTTCTTTCAGAGACTCCTTTTCTAACTCCGCACTTCGTAAACAAGCCAAAATAAACATCTTGCTCGATTCTTTGCCAGAAAAAAAAAATACTGAACTTAACTATGAAAATATTGAAATACCTGGTGAAATTAATAAAATGAATGTTACCATCATCTTTGTTTTTATCATCATCATCACTCTCATTAACCACACGATCAACGCTCTCTGCTACTTCAATCTCTTATTCGCTATCTCCAACCCAATAT
This sequence comes from Merodon equestris, assembly GCA_958301585.1. Classification (NCBI taxonomy): domain Eukaryota; kingdom Metazoa; phylum Arthropoda; class Insecta; order Diptera; family Syrphidae; genus Merodon; species Merodon equestris. Next base: position 95,168,897 of record OY284413.1, read on the forward strand.
CATCTACCATCATCGCCACAACCAAAGCCCGCGCCGCTACCGCAGTCTTCTCCGCTATCTCCTTCGGCACCCTCGTCACCAATACCGATACCTTCATCATCGTCATCATCAACATCGTACTCATCTCCCATTTGTAACAAAAACAAAGCACAACATATTACCAACAACACTCATTCTCCTTCTCGATCAAATTCAAACAATTTCCTCAGTTACTATCAAAATATTGGGGGAATGCGCTCTAGAATGCAACAACTACTACTGTCGTCATCTTCTGAGCAATATGATTTCTTAGCTCTTACCGAGACATGGCTAAATAATAATCACAATAATGCTGAGATGTTTAATAGCACTCAATACTTAGTATTTCGTAAAGACAGATGCCCCCAATCAACTGGGCTACAAAGGGGGGGAGGTGTCATTCTTGCAGTAAGTTCTTCTTATGCTTCTACTAAAATGGCATTGCCAACTTCAAATAATACATCTCTCTCGATATTGATCAAATAATAGTGAAAGTTTTCCTAAAACGTAATGAAAATATTTTAATAATAGTTAGTTATATTCCACAAAAAAGTCTATTAGAATTATATAAAGAACATGTAAATAACTTATTCATTATGTTTCCAAGCCAAACTGAAAACAACACGCTATTTTTGTAGGAGATTTTAATTTGCCATATATTAATTGGATTTTTGACTCGGATGAAGGCTCTCTAGTTCCATATAATGTAATTAATGAAATTGAGTGTATGTTTATTGATTCTTTAACAACTTTCAATTTAATCCAATTGAATAATTTTATAAATAGTTTAAACAGAACTCTTGATTTATTATTTGTTGAAAAATACATATGTCTTTCTGTAAATAATTCTCTATGTCCGATATTTCCAAATACAATTCACCACAATGCTTTAGTCTTCGATTTTAAATTATTAAATTGTTTTAAATTGGAAAATATTGTCAATTATAATTTTAATTTTCAAAAAGCCAACTTCGATGGCAATGCGAGTTTCGTAAATAATATTACAGTGCCGTCAGTTTTTATTGATCAGCACGAATTATCTAACTTTTGTAGCAACTTTCTTAGGTCTCTGAAAGTTGCTTTCGATCAATTCGTTCCCAAAACAAAAATGAAGAATGTTTCTAAGCCATAGTATCATAAAAGACTAATAAATTTATGCAGCGAAAAAAAAAATAAAGCTTATAAGTCTTTGCGAAAGTTTCTATCTGCTAAGAATCTACGCAATACTATATAGTACTTGATAAAAATTTCAATGTTTTAAATAACTTCTTATATAGAAACAAGATTCACTCGATGGAATCTAACTTAAAACAAAATATGAAATATTTCTATAATTTTATTAATAATAATTTTTTAAATCCAATTACATATATTCTCATAATATATCAAATATCTCCTGTAGACCAACAGAAAACTTTGTTAATATAGGGCAGTTAAGAATATCTGTTGTTCAGAAATAAAATCCGCGCTTGCTGACCTTAATGAAGATACTAATACGGGCCTTGATGGTATTCCCGCTATTGTTTTAAAGAATTGTGCTAACGCGTTCACAAAGATTTTGTTTAGAATCTTTAATAGCTCTTTAATAACTGGTGTATTTCTCCCAGAATGGAAAACATCTTTCGGATCTCCAATTCATAATAATGGCTCTAAACAAGATATGTCGAACTACCGTCCAATCAGTAAATTGTCCTCAATACCCAAATTATTTGAAAATATAGTTTCTGACAAACTTAATTTTTTACTTAAAGAAATAATATCTCCAGTCCAGCATGGTTTTGCTTCAGGTAGATCTACTTCAACTAACCTTAGTTATACTTATATACTTAATTCAGTTGAAAAGGGTTACCAGGTAGATGTTATTTATACGGACTTTGCTAAAGCTTTCGATAGAGTTCACCATAAAATTTTATTGCAAACAAATTACAATGTTGGATTTCATCCAAGCATGTTAAAATGGTTGTAAACTTACCTTGTTGGTCGCAACCAATATGTAAAGCTAAACTCCAATATTTCTAATCCCATTTTAGTAATATCAGGCGTTCCACAAGGTAGCCATTTAAGTCCATTGTTATTTCTATTATTTATAAATGATCTACCCGATATACCTTGGAAAAACGCCGCAAGATGTTTGCTTTTCTCTTCATTAAAGATATTTTGTCTTATATGATAAATTATTCTTATCTTTTGGAACTTTTTGATCTATATGCTCCTTCTAAAGATCTCAGAATTCGATCATTATTTAGAGAAAATAATCATGCTTATATTGAACCTCTAAATCGTTAGAGAAATTAATTTACTATCAAATAACATTGATTTTAACTTTCATTTATCGAGACAAGCTTTTAAAAATATTCTAAGTTTGTTCTTTTTAGTCAATTAAGCAATGTTTTTTGTATTTGTTAAGCCAGTCTAACTGAGGAAATTGTGAACTTTAATTGATGAAGTACTCGAAAATAAATAAATAAATAAATGATTCTATTATTGTTTAGATTGAGAAATTCCATAAGAAGAAAATGGCTTCGTTATCGAATTAACTGCATTCTTCGTAGTATGAAGTTCTTAAACAACGCAATTAGAGACGAGATTGCGGCATACAAAAATATTCGCTGGAAATACCTTTACTTCTTCTTTCGATAAATCAAAATTTCAAAATCCTTAAAAAAAATGCACTAGCCTACCACGACCTAAAGATGATACTAATCTATATTTCTCCTCTTATCTTTTAGCTTCTACTTTTACCAAGAACCACACTGTATCGGCGCATTTAAGGGATGCAAGTACTATGTCCGAAGTAATACGCACAAAAACTACTTTATCCAATTCATCGGTTTTCTTGAACGAATAGCAACTACCGAAGTTAAAGGATTGATTAAAGCGTCTAAAGCGAAAAAATCAGTTGGTCTAGATAAAGTTAACATTAGGTTGGTTAAGGAACTCCCACCCAAGGATGTCAATTGATTAACCCAAATAAAAACCCGACAGCTATAAATTTAAATTTATAAGTAAGTTATTTGAAAAAATTATCAAGGAAAAAATTAATATAATTTTAACCGACAAAAGCATAATACCTGACTTTCAATTCGGTTTCAGAAAGGGACATAACGCTAAACATCAAGAAGTCCGGTTCAAAAATCAAGTGCGTGAAAAATTTAGAACGAAACAGTTTACTGGGCTTGTCTTGCTCGACATAGAAAAAGCATTCGGCACGGCCTGGCACGATGCATTAATTCACAAACTCTTCACATACAATTTCCCAATTGCGATCACTAAGTTTCGATCAGTTTTCTAAGTGATTGAAAGTTCGTGGTCAAAAAATCACACATCGGTGGCAAAATGTATTCAGCATGGTGTTTCCCAAGAATCCATTCTAGGCCCAACTCTTTTTTACACGTCCGTATCGGACTTACCTAGCCTTGGTAACAGTGTTAAGGTATCCATGTTCGCAGATGATACTGCAATCTCAGCTGGAACATTATTTACAGATGTATACAATCTACTCTAACTTTATAAATTCGAGAAATATAGTCACAAATGGAAGATCAAGTTGACCGCTCAAAAAACGCAAGCTATTCGGTTTACTAAATGTAGGAAAACTTGCTTTCTTCCAAGCAATGTTAAATTAACTTTATGTTCTATGGATATAAATTGCTCAGATAACTGCAAATATTTGTGTATAATTCTCGATAAAAGTTAAACTTTGAGAAACATGTATCTACCACAGTTAATATAATAAATACCTATAAATTAACAAAAGTCCTCTATCCATTGATTTGTGGAAACTCAAAGTTAAGCGTTGATATGAAAATTAATAATTTATAAGACAAACGTTCAAGCCTTCTCTTGTATGGAGCTCCTGTCTAGTGCGATGGCATAAAAACTCGTAAATTAAAATTACAAAGATGTGGCGTGACTCGAAAACTCAGGAAAAGGCTAATGTCAACTTGCTAGATTTCCTTATTGATAAATTTAAAATATCTTTTTATGAATATAGTATAATACCTTTTCTGAAAATGAGCTTATAACTCAACTTAGTACGAACCGAATATAAGTGAACAATCGACGGGCAATTACAATACTAGGTTTAAATAACAGTCACGTAAGAGTTTTTGTTTGTAGTTTTCCCTTGAACAAAATATAATACTATTGTCAAAATATGTTACTGTATAATATTATATCATACTTGTAAAGGAAAAAAGACTCCTAACTTAAAATCTCTAACTTAAGTCACTAGAATTGTTTGCAATTTAACACTTAAACTACATGAAATAAATAAATAAATAAATAGCTTCTTTGATAAAAGTTCTTTATTTTTGCACGCTAATTCTAGGCAAATGATTACGCGTACTATCAATTCTTTACAAAAGGTAACAGTCTACACTCTTAAAAGTCACTATACATTCTTCAGTCGTCTGCAGTCGAATGATTTGTTAGGAAGTTGTTTTCTTACTCCTTAGTTTTTTCGGAACATTAAAGCATTAGAGAGTTCCAACCTTAAGTGAAGAAATGTGGTTGCAATGTTTTTTATTACCTTTATTATGTTCCAGAATGGTTTATATATAATTTGAGCCTATATGCTCAACGCTTGCTATATGCTATACGCTTGGTAAAAGCGCTTATATTTAGCTTTGGACTACGCCATTTCCTAATTTTGCTCACATCATTCTTTTAAATAAGTTCCAGTTCATATTTTTGAAATCTAAAATTGGATTTCTGCAATGCACTAGAGAAAATATTACAGTACATTTAACAGGAAGATGGTCAAAGCTGCGTTCGTTGACTCTTTGATGACCGAATTATTTCTAGTTGTTAAAAAAATATCTGTTGGGCCAAATAGTTAAATAGTAGCCTAAAAAGATAAATACATAATTTGAGTTTGATATTCGATGTGGGAATCGATGTTACGTTTACGCAACATCGGGCACACACTTCTTTCTTGAGAATGAATGAAACTATTATTTTCAAACAAATTTAATTTGATCAAATCTTGTTTGTTCCATGGGTGCTTCTACGTATCGCCGTTTTTTTTGATGAAGTTGGAGTATTTGAACTATTCCTTTAAATATCTGATACGGACTCAGAAGACGTTTGGGGTGAATAGGAAGGAAGACTTCTTCTGGCTTATATTGTTCGATTTTTAATTTTATAAATGAGTCCTTGAGCTATTTACGTCTGGAAGTGAATCAATGGCATATGCTTCTGTTTTCGATAGTGCGATCTAGGATGTTCTATATAGAAGCCAATCATTTGTAACTGCAGTACATGATGTGTGTATAATACTTACAGGACTTGTGATTGATGACATAAAGATCAATGAGCATGTCAGCCAGATCTACGTCTTTATATATGTATACTTGTTGTATACAGCGACTATTTCCGGACGATTAATCCCGCAATAATTTTTCTGTTTTTGCACCTCATCGCCGACATTTTCGCAAAAAAGCTGGAAATGAGCTGGGCACCTTTGTTGTCGCACTAGCGAATAGCTCCAATATTACATCCAAAACCAGCTACTTTTTAGCGCGTAAATTGCAGTTTCCAAGTCTATTACCACGAATTGTGCCCACAGAAAGTATACTAACTTCCTTTAGAGCGATCATCAGGCTTATTAAACAAGAGCAGTTGTCGAAATAAGCTTGAAGATTTTTTTATTTTGGTAAAGATATCAATATCTAAAATACAATATCTGACGAGATTCCAAGTCCATAACTACGACACGTTCCCTCCCCAATATATAACTGAAAGTCGTATATGATGCTAGACGATTCAGCTGGTGTAAATACTTTGAAACCCCATTTATGTGGCTTCTTCGTCGGGTATTGTTTCAAGGATGATTTTCCTGAACCGATTGGACAAAGGGTCTGTAGCTAGGGAAACTCGGCAGGCTTTCCCAGTTTTAAAATCGGTATAACCTTGGGCGTTTTCTACTTATCCCGAAAGTATTGGGCTTTTCGACGAGCATTAAATAAGAAGGTTAAATATTTTATATAAAGATATATAAAAATAAATATTTCAAGCAGCATTCTTGATAGCAAATAAATCTCCGGTTTTATTGAACTTGTCCCTTGTATAATTTGTTCAATAGTACTTTCCGAAACAAAGGCGCTTAATGAAGTGCTACAATTATAATAATTGTCAAAAGGTGCATGGTGGTCGACTCTCTGCTCGATGCCTCTGGAATGCCTCTGCCTCTGGAAATTATGCCCAGGCCTATGCGGATGATGTTGCTGTTCTCTCTGTCGGCTCATGTTTAGCGAATGTCTATCTCAAAGCGAAAACTGTTGAAAACTGTTGAATGAAAAATGGGCTGTCGGTTAATCCTCTCAAGATTGATGTCGTTCTCTTCACGAAAAGGAGGAAAAATATTGGCTGATGCTAAAAGGCATTCCCATCCCGATATCTAAGGAAGCTAAGTACCTGGGAGTCATCCTAGATAGCAAGCTTCTTTGGTCAAGGCATGTTGAGTCCATAACCACCTATCGTCGAAAAAGGTCCTTTGGATCTACACGCAGTGATACGACCGATAATCTCATATGAATCGGTTGTTTGGTGGAGCAGGCTAACACGCTGTGGCTTCACTCACCAAACTTCTAAGAGCGGTCTGTCTCAGCTGCACGGGGGCCTTCGCCAGCACACCGGAAGCTGCTCTAGATGCTATGATGATTCTTCCATCCCTTGACATATATATTAAAGGGGGTGCACTGAAAGCCATGTCCCGCCTAAAGAGAAATGATCTCTGGTACAACTCGCATTGGTGTGAAAGTGTACCATGTCTCATAGATATGCCTTCTGAAGCAATGACACCTGCCATCCTACTGCGCTGTAATTTCACAGTCACATTTCCATGGCGTCAGGACTGGCTTTGGCCAGACTCTGAACCTAGAATTTAATGTCGTCGCATTTTCACAGATGGCTCCAGGACTGGGCAGGGATCCGGCGCTGGAGTTTTCTTTGAGCGCGAAAACATTCGACTGCATTTCTCGTTAGGAAAATATGCGTCTGTCATTCAATCGGAGATTTACGCAATCCTAATGGCCATGCACTATGTTGTGAAACACAGGTGGAGGGGAAAAAGCATATGCGTCTGCAGTGACAGGCAAGCTGCACCCAAAGCTATGTCCAACCCTCTATCCAACTCCAAATTAGTGCATGAACTCAAGTCGGAAGACTAAATTTACTTAGACTTGCAGGGGTCACCCTGGAATCCCAGGAAACGAGATCTCCGATGAACTCGCCAGAAGAGGCTCAGAGGAGAGTTTCTCAGGACCTGAACCCCCCTTAGGTCTACCTGCTTTCACGGTGAAATCTGACATCAATGACTGGGTCTTTAACGTACACAGTCGTAGATGGAGGGAATATCCAGGATGCACGATGACTAAGCGCGTTCGCCATGATGTTTGCAAGAAGTCCCCAACATTTTTCTTATTCTTAAGGAGAAATGTTTGCAGAAAACTTACGGGCCAGTACACTTTTGCCAAGCATCTCTATGTGCTTGACATCAATGAGACGCCTACCTGTGCTGCAGGTTGCGAGGAGGAGAGCAGAACACTTTCTCTGCGACTTCCCGCCTTCGCTCGCGCACGGTGGCGCACCCTTGGGCCCGACGTGGTGGGTGCGAATCTCTTAGCTCTACATAACTGAAGCCCCTCCTCACTTCTCTCTGGACAACGGGGAAAATACAATAAAGACAAGGTGTCTGTCTGGTAGTTCAATGGACAAGTATTTGTGTCTGAGTGCTCCAACAGACAGTAGAAGCCTCGAAAAAAAAAAAAATTTTGGTCAAAAGACTGCATTCTTTGTTCAACGATGAAATCAATTTCACGTTCCCCTAAATTCAGAGAGAGAGTGATTATTAGAAAAAACCGTAGAAAGAAAATCTGCCTTCTCGTTGTCCGTAGACAGAGATAATATCATAGCCGAAGAGATCTGGTATTGGTCTATTCAAAACAGATTCTTTTTACAGTCCAACGAATTTATTTACAAAATGTACCAGCATTATGTGTTGCTTAATAACAGAATACTATGAGCATTGGATTTGGATTGGATAAAATTAATATATTTTATCAGAAATGAGAAAAAAAATAGGTAGTGTTTTTTCACATAATGTAGAATACAAACAGTTAGCATTTTTGGCGCCGAGAGACTGCGGATATTTGTGAGAAGTGAACTCGAATAAAAATAGTATAACGCCTTTTCTAGCAAAGTGCTTTAGCCGCCGTTTGTATCTGACCGTCTCTGCTCGGTGGCCTGGAAGTCCGCACAAGTCCACAAAGTCCAGATGTACTGGGCAACCAGCTCTGTGAACGACGAACGGGGAAGTTCCAGCTTTCGGATGTACTGGGCGACCGCTTTTGCGACCGACAAACGGCGAAGTACTAGCTAGGGGAACACAGAGCGCTCGCAGAATGCTTGGCGATGTTCTTTGGTCATTGTTGTGAAAGTTATACGTACTAATCGGAGGTTGTTTTATTTTTCTGTGTTGGCTGAGTTCTGTATGGTACATGTAATTGTGTTTTGTTTTGTTCATACGAAGTGAAGTTTGCAAATATCTTAGAAGGTTTTTTTGACTTCAGTATTTTGTAGCATATCCTTTTGCTTTCGAAAGAGCTTTTATTCGCGAAGGCATCGAGTTCACCAGATTTTGTGTAATATTTGGTGATTTTGCAACACTCTTCCTGTAGAGCACGATTTAGATGTTCTCTTGTCGCAATATCAAGTTTCCTGATTTGTTGTTCAAGATGCCCCACAGATGCTCAATTACATTCATATCAGGAGATTGAAGTGATGTTTTGATTTAGTTTTTAACATTATACAGGAGCCATTCCATAACAATATCCGCGTTATGCTTAGGGTCATTATCCAGTTGAAAGAAAAATTACCTCTAATTTTATCGAACTCTCAACCAAATAATTTTTCAGGATGTTGAAGTATGAGTATTTATCCATTGTTCCAGGAATTCCGGCCATCTTTCTCCTGGTCTTTTGTGCATTGTGCACGCTTTTGGCGTTGGACCTTACTAAGGTTGGTATTTTTTCTGATGTTTGGGCGGTGATTTTTGCTCATATAATGGTTTAAATAACTGACAGGAACTAAATTCCAAAGTAGCCAGGCATGAATAAAGTCCCCAACACAAACAATTTTTTTTGCAAATGGAAGGAGTTATAGAAGTAAAAGGAGAGACCATTGATAAAAGACAGGAAAATATCGTAGCCAAAGAAACAAAAAAACGGCAGGAAACTCTTACTAGAATGGTCGATATTATTAACTCTCTATCACATAGTAAGCCATTTATGGCTTTTTACATTTATGAACGTTTTCTCTTATTTTTGCAAAAAAGAATTATCCAGAAACGACACGATTCCCTGCTTTGCATTTCTAAGAATACGTAACGAACATATGTATATTTTTTTGATTTTTAAATAAAAGTTGTCTTAAAACAACATCATGAAAGTATTTTTACCGAATTTTATTTTATTTTCTTTTCGATCAATAATTCATGTAAAAGGTTAAATTCCTCGCGAAACAGAATTTGACTTTTTGTGGTCAAATTACCAGGGGCAGCTTTTCAGAATTGGTGTACCTACTCGCAAATTAGGATCCATTGGGTTGAAGAACTACCACTTATATGTCACCACAAATTAAAAACCAGTTCATTAATATTATAGGAGATAACGTTCGTTAATAAATTTTCTGTCAAGTTAAAAAGGCCAAATATTATTCCATTATATTCGTTAGCTCCCCAGATGTATCACATAAAGATAAAACCAGTCAGTGCTGGGTCAGTGCTGAAAGACAACAAAGATTTCAACACCTAGGAAATTTGGCGACAAAGTTCGGCTTTCCCATCAAAGCCAAACTTTTGGTTAAAAACTATGAAATCAATTCAGATATTGCATCTCATGAGGATGACATTGATGAAAATGAAATTGAGTTCGAACGCGTACGGATAAGAGCAATCTTCAACAGGCAAAACAAATGAAGTCGCCAATAAAAGCCCACTCGAACTCCGAAAATATATATTAGAAGCCAAGACTGGAAGTTAGTTTGCCTAACATAACAATAATGCTACGTATTTTTATCACAATTGCAATAAGTAATGCCGGATGTGAGAGGAGTTTCTCAAAATTGAAGCTTATCAAAAATTATTTAGGGTCCACAATGAGCACTTGAAGTTCCGTGCAGGGACGGGTTAAGAATATCCCTGCAGCGATACCTCTCGCTTGTCGTAAAAGGCGACTAAAACAAAGGTAAACAAAAATCACATCTAGGCAATTTTGAAAACACCAAGGTGAGCCTAGGGACACATATACCACCATTAAACTGCCCCACAAGTATACATGCAAATCAGTGGGCTGACACGACTGGAGATCACCGGTGTTGTAAGAGTAAGATCAAACAAAAAAATCTGGAGCATGCCCGTGTCACAAAAAAAAAAAAAAAACGGCAGGCCGAAAAACAATTGATGCAAACAAATGCAAAAACACCAGCATTTGATTGGCCTCAGCGATGAAGTAATCCCAAACCGGGAAGCCTGCCGCTACTTTCTGAGGTCAAACCGGCGGACCCCACAAGCGGACCAGTAGGAATGCAGTTAAGTGGGAAGGTTATGGTCCTACACTTCTGACCATAACAACGCCGGAAAAAGGAAAAGAAGAAGAAGAAGAAGAAGAAGAGAATGAGCACTTGAAGGCTATTTAATCTGGGTATCATTGCTATAGAGTAGGAAATCACAGAGAGCATCGATACTGAAAGAATAATAAGAGATTTTGTCCTAATGAATTATATAACTTTTTTCCCTATTACTTAAAATTAAATTAAATATTTGATATTTATTTGATTATTATTTTTTTTAAAACAAAGTTTTTTAATGAAATCATTAATTTATTTTTTAATCAATATTTTAATGAATTGAATGAATGAATTTCTTAATGAATTTAATTAATTAATAAAAAATAATTTAATGTGATTAATTAAGAAAATTAATTTAATACAATATAATTTATTGGCATTTATTTAAGAATTTTCAAAAGCCATAGAAAAAATAAATAAATGGAAAATAAATTACAAAAAATAATGGAATGCTGCTTTTCTGGAGAATTTTAATTTAGATAAATAAAGTTTAATATGAAATACGGTTGTTTTTTTGATATCCTAAACTAAGTAATTTTTATCCGCTTATAGATTGAGAAATCGCAAAGCAACCAGAATGGGAACATTTTAAATTTGCGACTTCATTTTTGCTTTCTTGTTAGAAAGTAGTACGAACAACAGTTGACAAATTTCGAAGCGGAATTTTACTATGTTTATTGACATACTTATGTGTAGGTATAACTGATTGAAACCGTAGGCAAAAGTTTTTTTTTGTAGTATCAAAAAATTACTAGGGGCAGCATAAATTGGTTCTGCCCCAACCCACGCTACGCCATTATCCCTCAGTGTAGTGCGACGAGGTGGTGGAGGGAAATCCAGCAAAGAGTTTAATGCAACTCCTGAAGTATTAGGTTGAGCAACACGGGAAGATATGGTAGCTTTGATGTTCTAAAAGCTTTCCATGGGTGGAACGGGGAAAAGCTTTTACATGTGAGTCATACAGAGGTTAAACCTTTAAAATATGCATAATATCGGAATTTTTATGGAGTCGTTTTTTTTGTAGGACACGCACTTTTTTATCGGGTGACCTTACACGCTTAATAATTATGGAAGTGGAACTGGCAAGTAACAGGGAAAAAGATATTGCATAAGACTATCCACAGTTGCAAGCTTGATAAAGACCACCTATTAAAAATTTGATATAGGTTTTTTGTCCAAAATATTTGGAGAAACATTTCATGGCATGAGCCAACCAATACGCCAATATCTTCAGCACATTCTTTGATAGAGATTGAACCACTTGGCATAGCTATTATCTAAACTTCTTCAACGTTTTTATCAGTTGTTTATGTACTGGAACTTTGTCTTCCTCTCGATTTTCTGTGAGACACTGTACCACTGTTCAAAGTAGCTAAAAGTAGAATCGCCAAATAATTATTTCATGCATGTTGGAGCACTTAATTTTGTTTTTCACGCAAAATTTAAAATGGATTTTTTATTCATATTTCTCCTCTCTCCTTTTTATCTCTGCAAAACAAATAAAATATGGAAAAGACTGGCACTGCTAACAAAACCAGAAACTTAAACCGAAAATCGGATGTCCTTTACTCGTAAAATTCTAAAAAAACATTCCTTCCATTTCATGAAAAATCAGTATGACGCTAAAGAAGTAAAAAATTGATAATCCATATCCCTCCTACTGAAACGTAACTTATCTTATCATCTTATCAGCCAAGAGTAACCCAACTTTTTTCTTAGGTGGTTGATTGTTCAAATAAAAGATATGTCTTGGAAGGAACAAAAACCTCTCTATGGGGCTTTATAGGCCAAATGCTGTTGAATTTATGATATCGGCTAAATTGTTTGGGCTGGTTTGACATTCAATCTATCAGGCTTTGGATATGACGGAGGGCCTATTCATTTTGAGTTCATTTAAAAATGATTGAAACTATTACTAGTTTCATTTAAATTCACTACAGAGCAACAAAATTCGCGTGCCGTTCGATTTATAATAGACAGGTGTTTTCGAATTTTTGATAAGAGATTGCGTTGTTTTTTATCGGGACTAGCAACTATTGTCATTTCCACTACTATTTTAACACCTTAATATAGCAGCTTAGCTCGGGTACGTTCTACGCCTTAATCAACAGCTTTGCAGGGCTAAGTTGGTTTTCTTAAAATTTGTCCACGAATTACTTCGATTCAAGATGCGGTATATGAGTATGTATTTTAATTCTCAGCAGAGAAAGGGCTTACGAATACATACGGTATTCTATCGCTTTCAGTATTGACATATTAATATGTACATACTCGTACATACAAATACATGCAGTGAACTAAAAAAAAAATTTGTACAGAATAGCAATTAAATTTCATCAGTCAGTATCTTCTAAACTACAAAGGCTTATGAAGTGAATTAAAGTTCAAATGAAACACAATATTATCAATATTTTGACAGAGTTTATTTTAATCTTTACAATATGTTCATTTCTTCAAAAACAATTATATACAAAATTATACTGTACAAAAACCAATAAAAACTTGTACATTTCATATTCATTATTCTTCTTAAACTATTAGGACATGTTAGCCTAATGATGATTAATGATGATGCTCTTTGCTATTACAAACCATTTGAAGTCTCGTAGGCATTGAAAGAGTAATGTCCGGGGTTATTATCTGCCATATCTTTACGGGCTCCGTTTTCAATTCAATCTTATTTGAAACTGTCTTTTCCTTCAACTTTTTTTCAATATAAGACCATAAATGCTCAATAGGATTGAGATCCGGAATTGGGGTGGATGGAAAAGTAATTTCTTGACGTTGTACAAGAGCCATTCTTTCATTGACATGGATGAATGTTTTGTATTATTGTTATGGAAGAAGCATAAGCATCTTAAGTGGCGGTGGAAGGCAAATTATTTTTTCCTTCCATGTGTATGTATGTTTATAATTAATTCTTTCATTTCAACAGATGTTTGTTTAGTCTGTAGGTTAATGCTTATTCTTACTTTTAAGTTATTTTAAGTAATGTAGTGCAAAATAGACTAATCAAAAAATGGTTCTTTTCGCGCTCTCAGTTAAGTCAGTTTGTTTTACCTTTTTGTACCCGTCCGACTAAAGCTATGTGTACACTACTGATCTGGAATTTGGCGTTTTTCTACATTATCCGCATCAGTTTAGAAGTCTCCGTTCTTTTCGTGTAACTATAATTTCCAGCTTCTGAGCTCTTTCAGGGTAAAAAACAACTGAACGTTTAAACAAATAATTGTAGCGAATTTTTTCCCCACGGAATAACTGTTACTTTAATAAAAAGCAATAGGTGTACAAGTTTTTTTTTTGGCTTTTGTGAAACTGCTATGATTTGTCTAATGTTTGTTTTTAAATAAGGATTTTCATTTGAAGAATTCAAATAAAGTATATTTTAAAGATATTAGAATATATGTAATTTTGCAAATTGCTTCATTTTGCTGGCATGAATAGGTCCAGAGATATTGAGTTTTAACTGTTATGTAGTTTAGTGTCCATTTTTCTTTTCTTTTTGGTTCATCATATGCTGACCTTTGCAGTAGATTAAGAATTAAGTTTAAAATATTATTAAGTTTAAATTATTTTAATACATTAGTCGTATTGTACACTATATGAAGTTATTTTTATAAGAAAGTAGTCCAATAAACTATATTTAAAATCAAGAACGAAAACGGGAAGAAAAAACGTGAAAATTTATCAATGTACAGGGCAGTTGCATGGCCGTGGCACGTATCATATTGCGGCTCTATAATTGACTCTCTGTGTATTTTGTTCTGAAAGAAAAAGTTGGTATTTTAAGGATTATTTTTAAATAATACATCTAAAAATAGTAAATACTTTTACATCGCTCATAACATATAAGCTCTCATCAGAATATCCCTTCATAGCCTTCGTTGCCACTGGACCCATATAATTGTTAACTACAGCAAATTCCATTAGAGAAAGAAAGACAAAAACGGAACATGATGACATCCAAACATCAATGGCCTTCACGTAAGATACGGGAGGTAATGATTGCTGTGATTGAGTATTCTGAGTAGCTAAGGTCAACAATGACGTTACTCCCAATGTCACACGAGCCGGAATTGCTTCTGGTTTTATCCAAAAGGATATCCACGACATTACAACAATTAATGCCGAAGGTATATACGTATGAAATAAATGATAACCCAGTCGGCGCCGTAAATTAAATACTATGGCTAGACAAGTGAAGTTTCCTGCAAAATAGGACAGCTTTTTAACATATTGGCAATAACGAGTAAATGCCAACATAAGAACTCAGTAATTATCAGTAAAATATATACAGTGTTATATAAAAAAAGTAATGTTAAATACTATATATAGCTAGTGTCATAGATAATAACTATGGTATTTTGGAGGGTAAGTATATGTCAGTAAAATCCAGTATATTTATTTTTTCTTACAATTAGTTTTAAATTTATTTTTATTAATTTCTACTAAGAACTACTTTACGCTAGAAAAGAAAATGCTTACAACTAGCTTAAATGTCTTAACTAACTTAACATATTTTGCTGGCCACGTGCGTACACACAGTGACTTATGGGCTAACTTAACTTAAATGAGATTAAGGAAGTATATGTGCATGGAAAAACTTAGCATACAATATTGATATCAATTTTAACTAAGATATTATATGTTATATGTATTGTCACCATCCTAGCCTATATCAACTTAAGCTAACCTATGTAAGCCTCGCATTGGCGTCTGGAGCCTTTGTGTTGAATAGGCTATACAAATGAGCTAAAGGTACCACTGCCAAAGTCCGCTACAGCCGCCAAAAGCGTTGATGCTCTAAGACGACATCCCCTAGATCTCGCCGTTAAACTGACCAACTGAACCTTAGGCGCTCGGGTTGGCAGGGCAACCGCAGCTCCTTGTAATTTTAGGCTATGTGGAAGATTAGCGGTACCAGGTACCTGGTGAAAGTAGTTGAAGCAGCTAGTTCCGGAGATCAGGGACTGACCGAAATATTTGCCTCGCAACATGACTACGAAAATTTGTCCATTTCTAAAATGCTTGCTCTCCTTATGGTCAATTTAATGAACTCGGATTCTGGTGTTCTTGGTAATCCGAAAAAAATCCTGAGAAATTTTCCCTTAAATCCTCGAACTTTTTCATTAAGCTGACTCTAACACTGATCCATAGGCAATCATGCATATGATTAAGGTCATAAAGTAGATTACCAACAATTTGGAATCAATTTGGCTCCTTTGAAAAAGACATATTTTCAGAGCGAAAATGCCCCGTGCCGCTGCCAGAGCAGTATCTCTATGTCCGTCTGGCCCAAAATTTTTTTTTACTATCCCGAGAGGCCCTAGACAAAAGAGTTATGAATAAGATAGATTCTGATTTCTGGATGTTGATTTTCAACTTCGACTCATCACAATACTGCTGAATTTTCTCGCTGCAAGAGAATGACAATGACGTCGATCATTGAACCGGATCTGATCGATATTAAATCGTCCGCGTATGTTAATGAATAGTGAAGGAAAGCCATCAGATCACTGAGGGGAATGCTAAAAGAGTCCGGCGACTTCACCACACCCTGCTGCATTACATTGTTAATTTTAAATGTTTAAATGGAAGTCATATTAGCAATTTTCACAAGAAACTTTCTATTTGTCAACATGTCAACAATATATATAAAAGAATGGTATAGCAAACTTATGTTCAGCCTGCCGAACTTTTAATTCAGATATTTTAACCACACGATGTCAAAAGCTTTTCCCGAGCCATTCAGACAGGCACATCGTGTTTCGTTCTTGCATATGTTCCATTGATTATCCGATACGAGTTTCGCCGCGGCATGAATAGTATCATGCCGCGCTCTGAAAACGAATTGGTTATTCGGGATGATGATGGTCCTCAACCCATAAAGACAGGACTTCCTTCTCGAAGACTTGCTGATACTCGAAAGGAGACTTATTGACCGACGATTCGACGGGACGGGAGGTGTCTTCAGCGCTCTAAAGGCTAAAAAGCACAACCGCTGTTTCCCAATTAACTAGAAAATATGTATGAATTATTCAGTGTATTTTTACAGCCACTAGTGGGAGGAGCCTGAGCACAAGATTAGATATACTGTTGGATTCCGGCGATTTTTTTGTCTTTGTAGTGAACACACCGCATGCACCTACTATACCACATACCAACACTACGATTAGGCCATGATCAGCCAATCTACAACCAAATAATGCCCAGCATTAAACTCAGTGCCATACCATTTGATTCTTACACAATCAAACTCAACCTATGTACGAGGGTGGTCCGATAAGTACTTAGCCCACAAAAGAAAAACAAACATTTTGGAGAAATGGCGATTTATTTTTCAATATAGTCTCCTTTTAGCTCGATACACTTGACCCGATGCTCCAACTTCTTTAACCCGACTGAAAAATACGTTTTCTCGGGTCTGTAAAGTAGGCCTCCGTGACGGCGATGACCGGTGCGTTAGCATGGTGGAAGAGCACTTTTTTCTTCGCCAAGTGTGGCCGTTTTTTCTTCAATTCGATGTCGAATCGGCCCAATAATTTGGCATAGTACAGCCCTGTGACCGTTTTGCCCTTCTCCAGGTAGTCGATGTAGATCACAACTTGTGAATCCCAGAAAACGGTGGCCATCACATTTCCGGCCGATAGGACAGTCTTCGCCTTCTTCGGATAACGTTCGCCGGGTGAAGTCCACTGTTTTGACTGTTCCTTGGTCTCTGGTGTGTACCTCTAGATCCATGTTTCGTCGACTGTCACGAAACGACGAAGCACTCCTTCGGATTGTGCTTAAACAGCGTCAAACACTGCTTGTTGTCCGGAGTGAGCAAACGCTTTCTAATGCCCCAAATTTCATGCAGGAAATGACCTACGCGATCTTTTAAAATGCCTACTGTCTCAGCTATCTCGCGCACCTTCAATCGGCGGTCTGCCAATACGAGATCGTGGATATTTGTCACGTTATTTTCCGTGGTAGCCGTTTTCGGGGCACCTGGACGAGGCTCATCAAAAACCAACGTGCGACCACGTTGAAACTCGTTAAACCAATTTCTGATGGAGATGATGAAGGAGAAGAGTCACGGAAGGAGAAGAATCACCGTACACGGCATCCAAACGCTCTTTAATTTCGCTGCGCGATTTCCCTTCCAAAAAAAAAAATCGAATCACCGACTGATATTGCTCCCGCACTCCCACACTCCCGCTTCCACACGCGGTCAAAACAAAACTACGAGTCCGATCCGGCTGAAATTTTGACAGTAGTCGCCTACTAGAATGTACTACACGATAGTAAGTTGCTCTTGCGATATTGGCGCCATCTGGCTGTGAGGCTAAATACTTATCGGACCACCGTCGTATGTTGCTGATCGCTTTGCTTAGCAGTGACACTAGTATAAGCCACGCGCACTGAAAAACAAAATATGCGCAAAATATACAATGCTTATGATGCGCTTGTGCCTTTGACCGAGTGGCCAATGTATTGTGCGCTTGTGCCTTTGACCAATTGCACAATGCATTGGACTAAATATATATGAGTGTCGGCTCAAGATGTCTCACAGCTCCACCGGGCCTTTCAGTACTCTAACCAATCTCATTTTTGAAACCGCAGTAACCGACATCCCGATGACATAAATAGACAGGTTAACCCTCACCATGTACAACAACCTCCCAATCCACAAAACAATAATATGGAAAACGATCTCCGTCGGGAGGAGGAAAACGGCAAATCCCCCCGACTAACAATCTAAGCCGACGGCCGATTCCACTCGCTCCTAATAATAATTTATATACGAGCTCAGAACGATTGGGAAACGACTTCTTAATATAATACAAATGGTACATTTACTACCATGAAAATTTCTTAAAAATTAATCACTTTGTCCCAAATTCCACTACCATTATTTCTCGCCCAGGAAAAATATTCAATGAATATCCGCTCCCTCAGAATATCAGAAGGCAACTTATATCAACTTCTATATCATCAAAACGTCAACTACCTTCTGAGGTAGTACCTACGGGTAATGCTGGAAAATATGATACATATTAGTGCTAAACGGTTCGACCTAAGGCGACTTAGCACTAATCCGATTACCGGCAAACTCCAGTTTGCAATCGACAATAGTTTTTTCCTCTACTATCAACATAGTTTACAATAAGGGCACTGGGATAGAAACGCAATCAAAGTGGAAACTGACATCTAACTTCCCAACTCAAAACGGATCAGTAATCAAAAACAAAGTATTCGGAACAAAAAAATTGTAAACAAATTTTCAGTAAGCTTCAAAATTTGACGGATAACCTAGATGGGATGATTCTTGTATCATCTGCGGAAACCTCATTAGAAAGTCCAGGTGAGCATAAGAATAGGTTGAACAAAAGCTTAGCGGAAAATAAGACTGAAGTTACACAAAATCCGGCAGACAACGAGACTAAGACGAAAGAAACCTTAGCAGAGCATATGAGTTAGGAAGAACACTACCAAAAACTAAAACACGGACTGTTTCCTTTTGGAGAAGTGCACTTTATTCGGTCTCTCTTAAGACTAAAATATAATTGTACGTTTCCTGGTATATATACGCGTACGTCGATCGAAGTGATCAATCCGATTGGAAAAAAACTAGGAATCCTTAAATGCCTAGTAGGCTGGTTTCAACGAACGTTGAAACGGTTTAGTTTACTTCATGAATTAAGTGGATCAATTTTGGCTTTGCTTTTCATCGTTATTATTCATTTAATCTTTATATTGTTCGGAGTGGTTTGGGGTGAATGCTTTGCTGTGGCTTTCGCAGCATAATTGTCTTGCTCAGTATCGCAGCAAAGTGTTATGTGGGTTATTTATGGTTGTTGACCATAAACTTGGTCAATTTAGATGAGTGATCGGTTGTGACTTATACGTAATTATATTATAAGGTGATTGCCCGTAACACCCCCATTGTTTTCGTACAGATGTTTACTGAAACTTTGCGATATGATCTGTATAACATGAATATTACTATAACAGCGGTGTTAAATATTACGAGGGAATTGCCAATAAGTGATAATTTAAGATTGTTCTTTTGAATTATTTCTTGAATTTCATTTCGAGTATCTTCGATTGGTTTCAAGTTTGGTTCTTTAAGATTTTCCAAGGTCTTTTCCGTCTTATTTATATCTTTTAGCGCTCTTGCGGAAATACAATATGGCAATTTATTTTATAAATTCTGTTTATAAAAGGTATATTTCTTAATATTACTTTACAGTTTTCGAATCGAATATGTCTATTTTTAAACAATTTTCAATTTTCATTGTTACAATCTTGGGTAATATTAATGTATTTTGCTTTTTTTAGGATAAGTAAACCAGGCAATATTTCTTTTATTATTATTTTATTAAAATATTCCATGTCACATGTGGCTTCTTTAGATTTAATAATGTTATTAATACATTTATCGTTAAGTTGGGTTAGTTCATTTTTTAGGTTTGCTTTTGTATTTTTATGGTAAATATTTTTATTTTTATCTATAATATAAATGTTTTCTTTTAATAACAACATTTTATTTTTTTTGTTTGGGACTGGTTCTGTTAACGAACGGAAAGACTTCTTATCTGATTAAGATGGTAAAAAATAAGAATAGTTATTTGATTTTGGTAAGGGGCGACAGTTATTTTTATATCTTTTAGAGCTTCTGTATCTGAGCACTCGTCCTTTTTCTATTAATATTTTTTTCAAAAAGGACGTTTAATTTACCAGTTATTATTACTTGGTCTATGTGGTTTATATGGTTACGAAGTAGTGTTATGTCGTAGTTTATCTGATAAATTTGTCGGAATATTTCCAGTTCATTTTCTGTTTTATTTGATTAGTTGAATAGAATATTATAACCCGTGCAGGGACGGGTTAAGAATATCCCTGCAGCGATACCTCTCGCTTGTCGTAAAAGGCGACTAAAACAAAGGTAATCAAAAATCACATCTAGGCAATTTAGAAAACACCAAGGTGAGCCTAGGGACACATATACCAGCATTAAACTGCCCCCAAGTGTACATGCAAATCAGTGGGTTGACACGACTGGAGATCACCGGTGTTGTAAGAGTAAGATCAAACAAATCAAAAAATCTGGAGCATGCCCGTGTCTCACAAAAAAAAAAGGCAGGCCGAAAAACAATTGGTGCAAACAAATGCAAAAACACCAGCATTTGATTGGCCTCCGCGATGAAGTAATCCTAAACCGGGAAGCCTGCCGCCTGGGAGGCCAAACCGGCGGACCCCACAAGCGGACCAGTAGGAATGCAGTTAAGTGGGAAGGTTATGGTCCTTCACTTCTGACCATAACAACGCCGGAAATAGGAAAAGAAGAAGAAGAAGTTGAATAGAATATTAATGATAATTCTTTGCTGATTATTAATATGACTTGTATGTTGCTAATTGTTGTGATTTTTTATGGTTATTTTTTGACAAATTGTCTAGAGTTTCTATGATCAAATTTTGTCTTTACTATTCATATCCCCTGTTAGAATTTTCAAGCTTTCCCTATCATGTTTATAAGTCCTCTTTTACATCTTATACTCGTATGTGGTTTAAGTACTTGAATTTTAGCATTTAAATGGTTAAAGTTATGTGCCATAATTAAGAGGATGGATCGTCTTGTTTTGTGTAAGTTTTTATGGTTTTAATATTGTTGTAGATGCCGTTTCTGAAAGTTTCGAATTCCGTGATATTTATTATGTGTAATACAATACAGTTTTTTTAGATTTTTGATGAATTAAATTTCGCCTGTTTTAATTGCTATGTACCCGTTATTTTCGTCGATATTTTGTATTTCTATCTCTTTAGTTACCGTTCGCACTATTTGTATTACTGTTACTAGAGTGCTTTTGATGTTGTCATTCTTGCCATTTCCTACATATAATAATAGATTTTTTCTTTTTAGTTGATTTGGTGGTAATAGTCAGGTTGATATTGTTTTGAAATTTTTTATATCGTTTGATGTGTAACTTTTAATACTTGTGTCCTGTGTTCGAAATAATATAGTCATTATTTAGTCTTTGGGCATTTATCTTCCTGAATTTTGAATGATTTCTACATCCTCTAATTCCTTTTTGGTCCTTTTCTAATATTGACGTCCTCTTTGTTCCCGTTTGGTCAGCTGGTTGTGGTCACTTTAGTTTTGTTTATTCGGTTCTCGATTGCTGGGTAGTTGCCGTGAGTGGTGGAGTGTATGGTGTTGTTGATGAAAAAACTAATGATTTTGTATATTTTTTCCTCTGGTATATCTAAACCCTATTTAGGGTCATTTCTTTGAAGTCTTAACTGTTCGTTTATTGTGTTGTGTAAGCGTTCAATATCGGAATTAGATGTGTGGTGGTTACTGGCTGTAAATTGTATCTCTCGATATTGTGTTCTTCAAGGAATTTTTTAATGGCTTGTGCTTTGAAACCTAACTCATTATCCACTATTATCTTCTTGAAATAACCTGCAGAACTGATGTTTTGCATAAGAGCTCTTTTAAATTCGATCCAAGAATGATTTAACATTTTAATTGCTTAAGCGTTTTCAGAGAATAGATTTCTTCTTTGAACTGGGAAAAAAATTCGTTTGGTTGTTCCTCAGGTGCTCTTTCGTTATCAGGTCTGAGAGTTCCTTTTCGAGGTGTATGTCCTTAAGGATTTTTTTGCATCTCACTACTTTGAGATATTTTTGTTGTAAAAATTTTCAGTTATAACTCTTTTAAAATCGGTAAATAAAGTGTCATCTTCTATTAGTACTGCGTTGGTCTTCCCATCGTGGAAGTGATTTTGGATTATATTAATAATTGTGTTATTGTTGAAGATCTTAGCTGATATGATTTTCCTGTTTGCTTTAAATATTTTGAGTTGTCTTATTTTTAAGGAACCTGAATTTACCTTTCTAAATATGATTTGGTTTTTGTAGATGTTGGTTGGACAAGTTGACACTATGATTAAAGGATCTATTACTTTTACTTCGGTAAAATTTATTATTGCTCTTGACAAAGCATAGGCGTTCTTCTTCTTCTTCTTCTTTTCCTTTTTCCGGCGTTGTTATGGTCAGAAGTGTAAGACCATAACCTTCCCACTTAACTGCATTCCTACTGGTCTGCTTGTGGGGTCCGCCGGTTTGACCTCAGAAAGTAGCGGCAGGGTTCCCGGTTTGGGATTACTTCATCGCTGAGGCCAATCAAATGCTGGTGTTTTTGCATTTGTTTTTGCAACAATTGTTTTTCGGCCTGCCTGTTTTTTTTTTTTTTTTTTTGTGACACGGGCATGCTCCAGATTTTTTTGTTTGATCTTACTCTTACAACACCGGTGATCTCCAGTCGTGTCAACCCACTAATTTGCATATACACTTGTGGGGCAGTTTAATGGTGGTATATGTGTCCCTAGGCTCACCTTGGTGTTTTCTAAATTGCCTAGATGTGATTTTTGTTTACCTTTGCTTTAGCGAGTGGTATCGCTGCAGGGATATTCTTAACCCGTCCCTGCACAGAAAACAAAGCATAGGCGTTAATTTGGAAATCATATTCCGTTAGGTAGAGTGTCCAGCGCACCAGTTTAGAATTTGGTTCTTTAATAGAGAGAGCCACGCAAGCGGTTTATGATCTTTCTCAATTAAAAATTGTCTGTCGAAGAGATAAGGCCTAAAATGTTGCAATACAATGGCAGGAAGTTCACCAATAGTAAGGTAATTTTGTTCATGGCCATTGAGTGTACGATTAGCAAAACAGGATGTCCTTCTTGCGATAGGGTTGCGCCAAGGGCATAGTTACTCGCATCAGTTTTTTAAAACAATTTGTTTGTTAAAGTTACTTAATATTGGGTCATATGTCAACAGTTTTTACAATGTTTCGAAACTGTCTATGTATTCCAAGTCGTTTATGTCTATTTTGTCGTCCTTTTTCAAGTATTTCGCGATCTTCGACGCTATTTTTTGCGGATTCGGTCTTATACCATCCTTAGTTATAATATGTCCGAGAAATTCTGTTTCGCGTTTTAGAAAGTCTTTGGAATATTTGCGTCAGGGATTCCCGATGCTCTTGCAGAGAAGTCTGAAATATTATTATGTCATCCATGTATGACAGACATAACTTATTGATACAATCTCCAAGGATATTATTTATTAGACGTTGGAACGTCACTAATACCGTCTTTAAACCAAATAACATAACATTCGTAGTGGCCATCTTCCATATTGAATGCCGTTTTGTGGATATCTTCTTCAGCAATTTCTATTTGGTGGAATCATTTAGCCAATGTGTATTTGACACCTTCCGAGTTTTTCTAGAATTCCGTCCATATTCGAGTAGGGGTATTTATCATCTATGGTTATATCGTTTAGTTTTCGGTAATGAATCACAAGCCCCCATTTTCTCGCTCGCATCGATTTTTTTGGGTACGACCCAAACCGAATATACTATGAATTTTTTTTTTTAATTAATGGCAATAGTTTTTTGTATGTCTTCTTCGTTTAAGTTCCAATTATATTAGTTTGACTACTGGTTTTTTTTTCGTACCTTAGTTTTCGGGAAGTATTGGTGTTGCAATTTGAGTGTTAATTTGTATGTGGTTCAAAATGTTAGTGGCGGAAAATTTTCCTAAATTAGCTTTGTAGTATATTTCTTTCTTAAGTTCATGATTAACCCCTTCGCTCTTCGAGCGCTTTGTCGGGGCGAAGGGGCTTAAGAGGTCAATGACCTCGAACTAAGACCCGGAGAACTGAGTTTTACATGGATGAATGGACAACCAAATGGATGGTGTTACTCCAGGTGGCACCCGCAATAGCGGAAATCCACCCGCGATCTCCCTGATCGCGGCCGGGGCAAGGATTCTGGAGGCCCCACCACTCATTCTCAACTCTCCGGCAGCCCGGAACGACGCCGACTCCTGCGGCTCATTGTCCGACCACCTGGTTGGACTGAGCATGAGTGGTGCAACCAACAGAGGCGACACCGACGATGGCGCGGCACGGGAAATCGCTAAGGTTGAACGAGCCCCAGAATTGGGACGTACTGTAGATTGCACTGCTAAGTGCCAAAAAAGAAGGAGAAAGAGGCGTGCCCGAAAATCGTGCAAAGAATCTGGCACAGCAGAAGGCACGAAGATTGAAGGATTAGGTCGGCGGAAACCCATCGACCCTCTTACCTGCAGCCCCCGCACTTCTTGGCGGCGCGCAGAGCAGAAAGCGTCGGTGGCTAGTAAAGGCTGCTGCAGGAGGCACAAGCATGCCAGCACTTTCGGCAGGCGCCTCAAACACTCCACCTCTTCTTACTGATGATCAAATCCATAATAAGAGCGTCCTAAACTCAAAACAAAGCCTGCCTAAACTCAAAACAAAACAATTGATGAAGGATGCCGTTCATAACCTGAGCAGCGCCATCACCAACTGTTTCGAACTCGCATGTCATGTCAAAAAACCTCCCAGCAGGAAGCCCGTTCCCTGGTGGAACGTCTTCGCGGAGAAGCCAGAAGTCCCCTGAATAGATCTCTTAAATCGAACTCGGAAGTTGACTGGAATAAATATCGATCGAAGCAGAAGGAATATAAGAAGCTTATTCGTAAATCGAAGAATGAAGCCTATAAGTCCTTCTGCGAAGAGATCAAATCCCTGAGCTCGACCAGCAAGTTGGTTCACGTTCTCAAACGAGGAAAATCGACAAAGCTGGATGTACTCAGAAAGTCTGATGGTACCTTCAACGAGTCTAAAGCAGAAACTCTTAGTTTACTGTTGCAGACCTATTTTCCGAGAAATCGCACTGTCATCGGCTCGTTGCACACTCCCTCATTGGAAACTGCGACTGAAACGATGAAAACAACTCGGCGTTGCTGGTATGTTGCGTCACGCGTGGCAACTACTGAGGCCATTGAATTTGGTGTGGCATCGATGGCCCTAAATCGTCGGGCACTGATGGGATATACCCCGTTATGCTGCAAAAGGTATAAGACAGCTGCTTCCTACTCTGAAAAGAATTTTCACTGCTAGCCTGGCACTTGCCTACATACCTATTCCTTGGCGCGCGGTGAAGGTGGTCTTTATTCCAAAATTAGGGAAAGAAGATTACTCACTCGCCAAGAGTTTCAGACCAATGAGTCTAACATCCTTCTTGCTGAAAAGCATGGAAAGATTAGTAGCAAGGTTGCCCTTCGAATGCATCCTCTCTCGGACATGCAACATGCTTATCAGCGCGGAAAATCCTGCTAGACTGCGCTTCAAAACCTAGTTGGGAGAATTGAATGCGCTCTCGAAAGGAAAGAGTACGTACTAGACATTTTCGTCGACATTGAGGGAGCTTCTGATAACGCTACTTTCGACAGCATATGTAAGGCTGCTAGACGGCATGGCGTAGATGAAGCACTGGTTCTGTGGATCAAAGCAATGCTCGTGCACAGAACATTCATTGCTGATGCAGGGCTCGAGCAATGTGTCAAGTTTGGAGTAAACAGGGGCTACCAGCAAGGTGGCTTCTTGTCTCCGCTGTTATGGTGCATGGTGGTCGACTCTCCGCTCGATGCGCTCAATGCCTCTGGAATCTATGCCGAGGCCTATGCGGATGATGTTGCTGTTCACTCTGTCGGCTCATATTTAGCGAATGTCTACCTCAAAGCGCAAGCAGATCGAAGACTGGTGCACGAGAAATAGGCTGTCGATTAATCCTCTTATTTATGAATCCTCGTTCTCTTCACGAGAAGGAGGAAAAATACTGGCATTACTCAGCTGGTGCTAAAAGGCATTCCCATTCCGATATCCAATGAAGCTAAGTATCTGGGGGTCATCATAGATAGCAAGCTTCTTTGGTCAAAACCACCAAAGCGCTGTCAGCTTTTTGGCAATGCAAAGGTGCCTTTGGCAAAACATGGGGCCTATCGTCAAAAAAGGTCCTTTGGATCTACACGCAATGATATGACCGATAATCTCATAAGAATTGGTTGTTTGGTGGAGCAGGCTAACACGCAAACACGCTGTGGCTTCACTCACCAAACTCCTAAGAGCGGTCTGTCTCAGCTGCACGGGGGCCTTCCCCAGCACATCGCGAGCTGCTCTAGATGCTATGATGAATCTTCCATCCCTTGACATAAAGGATGTGCACTGAAAGCCATGTCTCGCCTAAAGAGAAATGATCTCTGGTACAACTCGCATTGGTGTGAAAGTGTACTTGCGGGAGAAATATCCTACGACCCATGTCTCATGGATATGCCTTCTGAAGCAATGACACCTGCCATCCTACTGCGCTGTAATTTCACAGTCACATTTCCATGGCGTCAGGACTGGCTTTGGCCAGACTCTGAACCTAGAATTTAATGTCTTCGCATTTTCACAGATGGCTCCAGGACTGGGCAGGGATCCGGCGCTGGAGTTTTCTTTGAGCGCAAAAACATTCGACTGCATTTCTCGTTAGGAAAATATGCGTCTGTCATTCAATCGTAGATTTACGCAATCCTAATGGCCATGCACTATGTTGTGAAACACAGGTGGAGGGGAAAAAGCCTATGCGTCTGCAGTGACAGGCAAGCTGCACTCAAAGCTATGTCGAACCCTCTATCCAACTCCAAATTAGTGCATGAACTCAAGACCTTTTTGAACAAAGTCGGAAGACTAAATTCACTTAGACTTGTATGGGTCCCAGGTCACTCTGGAATCCCAGGAAACGAGATCTCCGATGAACTCGCTAGAAGAGGCTCACCTGGTTTACCTGCTTCCACGGTGAAATCTGACATCAATGACTGGCTTTTTAATGTACACAGTCGTAGATGGAGGGAATATCCAGGATGCAGGATGACTAAGCGCGTACGCCCTGATGTCTGAAAGAAGTCCGCAACATTTTTCTTATCCTTAAGGAGAAATGATTGCAGAAGGCTAATGGGCGTCATTACTTTTGCCAAGCATCTCTGCGTGCATCAGTGAGGCGAGTACCTGTGCTGCAGGTTGCGAGGAGGATGACACAGCAGAACCCTTTCTCTGCGACTTCCCGCCTTCGCTCGCGCACGGTGGCGCACCCTTGGGGCCGACGTGGTGGGTGCGAATCTCTTAGCTTTACATCACTGAAGCCGCTTCTCACTTCTCTCCGGACAATGGGGAAAATACAGCAAAGACAAGGTGTCTGTCTGGACAAGTATTTGTGTCTGAGTGCTCCAACAGATAGTAGAAGCAAAACACAACAACAAAAAAATTTAAGGAAGTGTATTGGGACTCGTTTTTGTATTGTGTAAATTGTATTATTTTCGTAGTCGATTTTTACTTTTAATTGTTTTAATATATCGTTACCGATTATGCCATTGTAGTAATTGTGAAATTGGCAATAAAAAATTATATCCTTTTTCTGGAGTCTCCTATCTCTTCGAATAAGGGTATGCGTATTTTCTTGGATACTTCTACTGAGTGTGGGTAAGTGTTTATTGTGACCTTTTGAGTCGGGACAGACTATTAAGGGTTACATAAATTGGGAGTTATTATTGAATGAGGTGCACTTGTGTAAATAATAAATTTCAATGGCTCGATTTTAGTGTTGATCTCTATATATGTATATACATGTATATATATATATTTTTTTTTTTTTTTCATTTTTTCATGTTTGTTTATTTATTATCAGTTTTAAAATATATACATACATAATATATCGTTAATAATGCAAATGAGAAATAATAAATAAACTGGTATCTATAGGTCAGAGGGAACTAGAACGATAGCAATATAGCAAGTGAAATATAGGTATTATGAATAACAGGCAAAAAATTCAGTTGGTCACAATTCAATAATACATTTTAAAGACTACATAATTAAATCACATTTGATTAATTATAAGGAAGAGAAAAAACAGAAAAGGAAGAAGGAAAAAAAAATTGTTTCAGATGGTAACGCGTATTAAGTTTGTAATATCTTCATAGCTTTTTTCTAAAAGCCAAACTTAAACTTTTTTCAAAAAAAATGGATTTAGATCTTAAATTTCTGATACTGACGGGTAACCGATTGAAGAGTCTAGGAGCAATTGCCATAAAGAAATTAAAATATATTTGAAGGTTGTGATATGGTACTAAAGCCAGATTTAAATTGTTGTTTATAGTTAGCAGGGCTTCCATTCAATTCCTATCCCGATTATCCCGATCTAGTGAAGAAGATCTTTAGTACTTTATAAAAAGATAAATGTTTTAGGGGGAGAATTCTAAGATTTCTAAAAAGAGGCAAACTATTAATATGACGATTTCTATTGCATATAAGACGAATAACATATTTCTGGGAAATTAGAAGTGGATTCATTTTATTGTCATGCGCGCCGCCCGAGGAAGACAGACCGTATTCAAGCTTTGAATGAACCAACCCATAATAGATACAATTAAGAAGATCTTGAGAGCAATATGGCTTTAAATAGTACAATTGTCTTGTGACAGCTATAATGTACTTCTTCAGTGCACTAGTATGTTCAGACCAATTCATCCTATAGTCAAGTATAACACCAAAGTACTTAAACGAGTTGACTCTTTCTATAGTGAAACATTTATCGGAACATGAGCGCGATGCAAAAAATGTTCGCAAACTTGTATCTGACTTGCAAATATGATAACTATGTTTAAATTTATTACAGTTCGCGCAATGAAATGTGTAAGTTCCAAAATCTAGCATCCTTCCGCATACATTTAAAAACATAATTTTAATTTTATCACTTATCACCAAATTATGTTGTTGAAACCAATGGCTTAGGATTTCCATATCGTGATTTATATCAGCAGCTAAATTAAGAGTTGAATTACTTTGAAAAGTGCATGCCAAATCATCAGCAAATGCTCTGATTTGCTTCGAAAATTAAGTGAGAATATCGAGTTGATGAAAATTAAGAAAAGTATCGGACCAAGCACCGATCCTTGAGGAACGCCAATAGAAATGTTTCTACTTGAACTCATTTGCCCACTAATTTTTACCCTTTGTCTTCTATTGGATAGGTAAGAATTAAACCAATTATGTACCAGACCCCTGAAACCTTACTTGTGTAATTTTTCCAAAAGAATGTTGTGATCAACTGTATCAAAAGCTTTGGTTTTTGGTTGTGTCAATGAAGAGAGCCGCAGTTAAGTTTTTATTATTAAAGCTATTGTAAATGTCTGAACAGACATTTAAGAGTGCTCCTTCAGTTGAAAAACCTGAACGAAAGCCAAATTGAGACTTACTAAGAAAGTTGTTTTTATCTAAGAACTTCATGATTCTGGTTTTAATGGCCTTCTCAAAAACTTTAGAGAAAACAGGAAGAAGCGAGATAGGTCTATAGCTATTAACTAATATTTTGTCTCCTTTTTTAAACAATGGAATCACTTCGGCTTGCCTTAGATCGTCTGGAAAAACACCCATTCAAATGCTTTTGTTATAAATGTGACATAAGATGTCACAAATATTCAGGGCAATTTTCTTAACTAAGCTATTTGAAAAACCATTACTTGTTTTCGAGTTTGAGTTTTTTAGAGAAAGAATAAGATTGAATACCTCGAAGGAAGTAATTGGTTCAAAGTAAAAGCTTTCACGAGAAGATACCTCATAAATTGTACCATCACATTTGGAGATATCTGCACAGCTATCTGATATCACTTTACTACCAATAGATATAAAGAACTTATTGAATTTTTCAGCTATTTCTTTGGGATTATTCTTCTGAACGCAAGGGCTGATAGTCGTTTTATTTTCAATTTCTTTAACCAGTTTTCATTCTTTTTTCGAATCGCATTTGATTTCCCGAAACTTGTTCAAGTAGTAGTTATTTTTGCAGCTTTTAACCTCTTTATTAAGGTCTTTACATATTTTTTTTTAATCGTCACGTAAATTTACATTGTTATAAAATTTCGTTTTCTTTTTGTATAGTTTATTCTTTTCCTTAACTTTCTTAAGCAACTCAGTGGTTATCCAAGTTTTAGTCTCTTTATTTTATTCTCTTTTTTTTTTACTGTTTTTGAGCAAAGCATGACGTACTTATTCAAAGTTTCAGCAAATTTACTGAAAGCTTTAGAAGGATCATTTTCGTTAAGAATTTCAAGCCAACATTCATAACGAAGGAAATCATTTAGCGCAAGGTAATCAGTGATTGTGACAGAGGGACACGAATTGTACTTAATACTTAAACATGTAATACAGTAATCAGAAATGTGCAAGTCAAAAACCGAGCTATGGAGCAAGTGTTGCTCGGCTTTAGAAAATCGAACCATGATATGGTCTATACAAGTATTTGACAAATCACAAATACGAGTAGGTTTGTTTATACACGATTCTAAGCCGTAAGAAGCTAGCACGAATAAATACTTATTAACCGATACAGAGTTCTGCAAGATGTCAACTACCCCTTAATACTATTACATCACGCGATGACTCACTTATTAAAAGGTTTTCCAATTCTTCCAGAGACATGTTAATCAACGACTTATTGAATCTATATATACAAATGATAGTTAATTTTTTTTCACAGATACACACTTTAATAATATCACAACTCTGCAAATTTTCAGCGAGAGTGTCGACATTTAACCCATTTTTAAAAAAGACGGCAACACCTCCAGAAGCATACTTATTATTACAGCATGAAAATAATTCATAGCCTTCAATATTAAGAAGAACACGTTCTACATCATAAATCCATGTTTCTGTTAGGAAAATAAAATCTGGTTTGTTTATGAAAGAATCCAAATTAACAAGAAGATTATCAACATATTTCCGGAGACTTCCGGATATTTTGGTGAACAATAAAAGAGTTGTTAAAGTATTTCTGGTTAACAGCAATATCGAAGGAACCAATATTTATGCAATTGACAGAGGGAATATTTAGAATATTATCTTGTAATTCATTCATATAAAAATCTATATTAAGGCAGAGTTTAGAGATCAGCTTCCGACTCAATGATAATACTCTTATCATTATGCCCTTTGGGCATAAATATTCTTCCTCCTCTAACCCATACATATTTATACAACTTCTTTTTTTAACTTTGTGCAGCATGTAAGAGTCGTCTTGTTGTACCATTTAGAGATTCATTAATGAAGATTTTAGTATTACGTTCGCAGTAAAAAAATTTAGAAGTTAAATTATTTTTGTTGCTAAGTTTACTTTTCATTACAGTTCATTTTTCAAATAAGAATTAAATTTAACCACTAGTACCTTAGGCACATCACCATCTGAACCATTCTTTCCTCTTACCTTTTTTACAAAACAATTATCGATATCCGCTTCAGAAACATCTGCGCATATACCATTTGAAAATATTTGCAGTGCACTATTAAGAGCATTGTTATTGTTTAAATTGGGAACACCCACTATCTCTATGCAATTTTCTCTCTTCTCTTGTTGCAGATAATTTAATTCACTTTTAAGCTCAAATACTGTTTGAGTAAGTTTATTTTTTTCTTCCTTCAGACCGGTCATCAATGCTAGGGCGAGTGCATTCTCGCATCTGAGAGCAACAACTTCCTTGTACACTTGTTCTAATGTTATTTCCAGATGGTGTAGCTGTTGATTAGATGTAATTGTTTAGATGTAATGGTTGACATTGATCCATCTGACTCTGCTCTTCATTTGTTGGCATTGGAAGCGCTGATGGGAATTGAGTTTGAGTGGGAGCTGAACAGTAATCAACAGGAGATTTGTGTGGCGAATGCTCTTGCTGTTTTGAGGAATTGGAATTGAAGGAGGAGAGCAAAGAGAACTCCTTCTTGCTACAGAGCATGCCTTACAGCGAAATAGTTTATTTGATTTTTGTAGAAACTCAATATCAGCTGGTTTAATATTTACACAGTTGCAGTGAAAATATTCATAGCAACCCACACATTTAATCTTGGGCTGGTTACGATCAACCTTCGACTTACACACGCAAGGCATAATAGAATTTAAAAAAGAATACTATTTAAATTAAAATAATTTTTTTCTTACATAGACAACCGGTACGTGTTGACTCAACGACACTCCACTTTACTTGAATGGAAGGTTATATGGAAGATTTCCGTGAAGGCCGAACACCGCAATTTTCTCCAGAGCTTGGAGTTTTCTGAGTCATCTCATATTTACTTATATCCACTGTTTCTGGGTACGGTTGGTGGTTAGTTGGGCGTAGTTATTTTCGCCGGGGGATCTATAAAGGTTTCTGCTTTTATAACTAGCATGCATGTATCTGTTATGTTATGCATCTTGAAAATGTTGATTTGGAATTTTTTTTTTTTTTTGGTGTTCATTGAACCATTTATTAGGTATCTGCCTTTCTACCCTTCCAGATAATACACCACCGATGTTTGTGTAGGCGTAGTCGGCTCTGAGAATATGTCCATAGCTTCTTCCAAAGTGTTCGGCTCTCTAAAGACTAGGATTCATTTCATAGATTCTGAAATTTTATAGATGAATCAATTTATAATATAAATCTCTCAATGCGGACTTCTTATCATTTTCGGTGCACATATTCGCTGGGTTTGTTGCTTCTAGTACTAGAGATGTTTTATTATTGAGTCGTCTTACTTTTTTCTTGATTATTTCGTCAATCAATTCTTCACAAGTTAATTTGACTACGAAATTGTTGGATTGGATAGGACGTCGGCACATGAGGTTGCTTGGCAATTTATGACTATTACCCATGTTGTTCTACGCTGAAGTTTGCTCTTAATTATGTCAGAGAAGAGGCCCTACGCTAAATTGTAATATGTCTGAAGTATTTCGTCTATCAATCGCAAAATTTTTGTAAATCAATGGTTATACCAGTCAATTCTGGCAGTATGCCTAGGTATTTCAGAGGGTCAATTGATAACTGATCCATTTTATTATTTTATATGTTTCAATTTAATTTCTGAGAAAAGAAAATTAGTTGGGGATAAAACCATTAGGTAATATATGTATATACTAATATATTAAACTCAACATACTGCCTGTTAGTTTTATGTGCCTTTCGTTTGAACGATGCGACAGAATACATCCGAAAATGCGTATCATGCCAAAAGAATAAGAATACCTTTAAAAATGACAACCACAAGTAAGACAGCTTTCGAGCGAATAGCTTTGATCGTTGTGGAATCGCTACCTTTCAGTTTTAACAGGAATAAATACAAGGTAACTCTCCAAGACGCTCTAACAAAATTTAGCGAAGTCTCCGATATACCCTATGCAGAGGAATAGAAAGAATAATTTGTGAAAACGAAAAAGTTACAAACTTCTCTGTATCAACCTGAAAACAACGGCGCACTTAAACGCAGCCACAAGACATTAGCAGAATATTTGGGACACAATGTGAACCAGGACCCGCTCACTTGGGACACTGGATCCCCTACTCCATGCTTTGTTTACAACACTACCCCACATCCCAGCACGTCTTATAGCCCAGACGAGCTATTGCATGGTTATCCCGCAAAAATACCCAGACAAAAAATCAGACAAGACGAAACAAGTTTTTCGCTCTATATGAAGGACCATAGAGGTAAACAAGATTCTATTAGACAAATATAAGTCGGCAGAAAGTCCAAGCTCATGCACAACAACAACGTACAACTTTTACAAAAACAACAACACGATCCAAATCAAACCAATCCATCAATGTAGTCCACTTACACCCTTTCTCCCTCCACACTATACACACAAAATTAATCAAAAGATAACCACCACCATTTCAGATCATGTTATGTATCCTGAAACCGACCCTGTTCGTTTCAATGCTCGTCTCAATCATCCACGATGGTCTCAAGATCGAACCCATAGACCCCAATCCAGGCTTATACTTTTTGGAAATAGGAAGCGTAGAACTTTATTATCATAAATGGAAACTTATCGTATACTACGACTTCGAGTAGCTCACACAGGCCTTAGCTCACGCCATTGAGTATGTAATCAAAATCAATAATTTATGCCAACAACTCAAGGACCAGGAAGATTTCGGGATAATGTGTTATGGAGCAGTTACTGAAATAAATCCCCTAATGTTACGAGGGTGGTCCGATAAGTACTTAGCCTCGCCGCCAGATGGCGCCAGTATCGCAAGAGCAACTTACTATCACAGTACATTATAGTAGACGGCTACTGTCGAAATTTCAGCCGGATCGGACTCGTAGTTTTGTTTTGATCGCGTGTCGAAGCGGGAGTGTGCGCGGATTTTAGAAAAATGGAAAAAGAGCAATATCGGTCGGTGATTCGATTCTTGTTTTTGGAAGGGAAATCGCGCAACGAAATCAAATCATACGATTGGAAGCGAAAGTAATCAAGGAAAGGAGAATAATGATGCACTTTAGCAAATCAATTACTACTAAAAACACATCCGTATCACCTCAAATTCCGGTTTATTTTACAAATGAGACCGTCATCCCAATTAACAAAGATGTGACTGAAATTTCCAATTTCAATTATCAAGAAGCAGTCGAAGCACTCAACCGACTACATGACCACAACTGGAAGACCATCACATAGCATCGGTATTGGACAATTGGACTTTGTTCAATGTTTTCAGCGGCCACTGTCATTTGCCTATTGGCTGTGGTCCTTAAGTACGGCAAGTATCCAACTAAAAACTCTACCAACATCGAACTGGAAGATCAAAACCACATTCGGAGTAGTAATTTTGAAATCAATTGGGCAACAACGTCGGAGGAGGGAAAATGTTGATTACATCAACAAAATACAAATTTATTTTGTATTGCTTATTTTATTGCTTAGTTTGTTATTTTTGCTGTTGTTTGCCTTCGTCGATGACATCAACACACTTATTGCTACAATGCTTAGGACAACGTTTTTTGGTTAGCAATTTTTGTTATTTTGTTGTGCTGAGGCGGGCATTTTTTTGGTATAAAGTACAAGAATAAAATGTTCATGGCATCAGTCCATTCAATTCAAAAAATCAAGCATTTTGAATTTTTTACATTCATTGTTCCTACTCAGCTGTCAAAAGCCCGTGCGCTCGAACGCCACATTGTGATACGGCCATTACGCAAAAGCTTTCCTCTCTGTCTGTAAGCATATATCATATATATATATATATAAGTGAAGGTGAATTATAAACTGTGAATGAAATATAAATCATAAAATCAAATATATAAACCGCAATGACCAATAAACTCAATTGGTGTTCAGGAATGCAAAGCAGAATTCGAATCCAGAACTTCGTCATTCAAAGCAACAGTGTGGGCAACCATCATTCGCGCCACTGGACAGATTAGTATGCAAGTTCTAGGAAACGGAGTCCCATGACAACCCCAATAATGTCCTAACTGAAGAGGAGCACAAGGGGCATTTCAAAACACATACGAAAATCGGACCAGATGAACGGTTCTCAGTAAGACTGCCTTTTAAACGTAAACCGGATCTTCTACTTGGGGAGTCAGCAAAAGGCGATTCTTCTCCCTAGAAAAAAGGCTGGAAAGAAATAAGGAATAAAGAGAATCATATGTAAAGCTTATGTAGGAGTACGAATCCTTAGGGCATATGAGTCTAGTATCTGTAGACGAAATTTCGAAAACGCATTTCTTTCTTCCACATCATTGTGTTGTCAAACCGGATAGCTCGTCCACTAAGCTTCGAGTGGTATTTGACACATTTGCCAAAAGCACCTTCGGGCACACACTCAAAGATTTATTAATGGTTCATTCAACGGTTCAACCGGATTTATTCTCTGTCACTATCAAATTTCGAATGTACAAATATGTCTCCACTGGAGATATCAACAAAATGTATAGGCAGGTCCTTGTGGAACCAAAGGATAGAGCATTTCAGCTGGTCCTATGCGCATCCCATCCCGATTATCCGCTTTTGATATACTAGTAAAATACCGTCACGTATGGGACCGCCTTGGCGACAAGATGTCTCAACAAATAAATTAACGAATGATAATGAGAAAAGTTATACCAAGGCAGCACTGGCTCTATAGAACAAGGTCTATGTCGATGACTGCCTCGCAGGTGCGGAAACTGTTAAGAAGGCACGCAAATTAATGAATGAGATAATTCACCTATTGAAGTCAGGTAAATGCGAACTTACTAAATTGTGTGCTAATGATTTAACAATTCTCAAGAACATTCCTGAAGAACAACGTGAAAAGTTAGTCACCCTTTATCAGTCGGGAGTAGTAAAAAATTTAGGGTTGATTTGGGACCCATCAAAGAATTTAAATTAAGTTTTGGTTCTAGTGAAACTATACACCCAAACATGCAAGCATCAAAACGAACTGTTCTCTCTGATTAACAAGAATGATTGATCCTCTTGGACTTCTTGGACCAGTAAGAGTCTTTCGAAAATTATTCACGCAGGAGCTGTGGAAAATGAATATATCTTGGGATGATGAACTGCCACTGGAATCTCCAATAAATGGTTGAATTATTTAGACCAATTCTCAATATTGAGGGATTTAAACATTCCACGAAACGTTATAGGGCCATCAGCTAAGATAATTTAGCTTCATGCATTTTCAGATAGTAGCCTGAGCACCTTCGGATCCTATGATTATCTGAGATCTATTGATGGAGATGGCAACATCGGCTCGCAGCTAATGTGCTGTAAGTCACGTGTAGGTCCACTCAAAATCACAACCAAAGCAAGATTGCAGCTGCAAGGAGCTGTCCTTATCGTGAAGCTCGTCGGTTGTTGCAAATAGTACCCAGAAGAGTCGACAAAGTGTGTTATTATATTATAAAATCGCCCTCATATACATTGCAAACGTTCGTTGCTAACAGAGTGGCCAAGATCCAAGCAGCCACCGATATGCGAAATTGGAATTACATCCAGCGCTGATCGCTCGATACGACACCTATGTTGGATTGTAAACATAGGCAGACTGGCTCGACAGGTAATAGCGAGCTGTAACAAGGCCTCAAGTCAAGACTAAAATCAATAAAGCAAATCTGTGCAAAGCAAAGTGGGAAATCTGCCTGTTAAAATGTTCAATCCAACAATACCATCTTTCTAGCAGTATTCGTATGTTTCACAACAAAGGCCATACATTTCGAAGTAGTGGGAGACCTAACTACGGAAGCCTTCATCAACTAGTTAAAAAGATTCATAAGTAGAAGAGGAGTTTATCATGCCATATGACAATGTGCCATGCGACAACGCGAAGAACTTCGTTGGCGCCAAAAACCAACTTATGGAATTAAAGAACATATTCAAATCTAAAAGGCTGCAGTCGGCAGTCAGCTCCGTATGTTCACGAGCGGGAATAACTAGAAACAATTGTTAACGACCGTCATTCAAATCGAGGCGGTTTGGAACTCGCGACCCCTCACTCCAATGTATTCCGATCAAAATGACCTGGAAGCACGTATGTCTGGTCACTTTCTAATCGGTACACCACTCACAGAAATTCCAGAAGGTGATCTTACCGACCGAAACGTGAGCAACCTGGATAAGTCAAATTCAACATATACAGCAACACTTCTGGAGAAGATGGTCTAACGAATATTTACAATTACTAAAACAAAGAATGAAATGGAAAACTCAGTCGCAGAATCTGTCACCCCGCACTTTGGTCATCATCCAAAAATCCAATGTCCCTCCGCTAAGGTGGAAGCTGGGGCGTGTTGTTGAAGTCTACATGAGAAATGATGGCATTGTACGAGTAGCTAATGTTAAAGCAGAAGACAGCACTAATCAAAGAGAAGTACACAATCATTGCCCTCTGCCAATAGAGGAAAGTAGTGAAAAAATGTAAGAAAAAACTAAACGCTGACGCAACAACTTAAAAGAAACAAAGCTCCCCCACCACACGAAAGATTAGAAGCAGCCAATTTGCCAAAGGAAACTTGCTTTTCTTCTAGTGCTTTATGTTCTGCCGTTCAATGGCTCTTGCCAACACCAAAATTACACCGCTTGATGATGCCGCGGACACGTATTTTAAAGATTTGGGACGCGTTCAGACGTCGCAAAAGGATTTGGAGCATATATGTCTACTGGAACGTTACGACGTACTGGCAAGAATTGGTGCAAATAAAATCCTTTCTTAGTGACATGGAGTAGCGGTGAACCGGGCTATTAGCTAATGAAGGATATTGCTCACCAATAATTGAGTCATTTAAACACAGACTAAGATCTATTGAAGAGAACAATAATCTTATTCATAGTTTTCATGCTCCAAGCTACAAAAGAAATTGAATTGCCAGATCACTATTTGAAGTGAGGCTTCATTGCGGATTCCACATCTAACATACATTCATTGCGGATTCCACATCTAACATACGAAGGAATACGCTATTGATTAGGAATAGAATACACAATTCCGAACCCTTAACAAGTACTTAACAAAGACCGTAAATGCTATTGATAAGGAACAGAAGGCCACTGATCTCTAGCAAAACTTGGCAACTTTAATCTCCTATTTGATAGTAGTTATCACATATTTCGAACGTATTCAAGATGGTTTACTTGATGTGACACTGAATCTAAACCATGCTAAAATAAATCCGCAACTGATCCACTGACTCCAGCTCAGCTATACACTTAAGTACAGCTTATGCGGAATAACCTGCCACCAACGATTAGCTCAACGATGTGCATAGAATGACCTCAGTGAAAGGTCGAAATCTTAACGACTCCATCGTATTCGAAGTTCTCTTACTATTGACTGACAGCGAGGAATTCCTGTAATTTTATCTAACAACAGTGCCTATACTCCAGAATGGCTCAAGTTACTTGGTCGAAATACCGTCAACGTATTTGGCAGTCACGTTGGCAATGGGTAAATTTTTTGCATTGAGCGATCATCATGTAAGGCGCTGATGCCTAAGAATTACTTATGTGCTCTGGTCCTTCCAACGCGAATTCATCAAGGAACTTAAAATGCTTGTGAGATGCCACTACTGAATCATGAAGAGACAGCATTAACTAATTGCACTCTGAAGCAGTGTTATGTCTTTTCCTGGGTTGAGTACAAACGACCGGGTAGGGAGCGACCTAGGCAACTACGAGGCAGGGCACGAATGCCATAAAGTTTCTGCCAAAGAAGATGCGGGGGGAATAAGACAGGGCACGAATGCCATAAATGTTCTGTCTGGGATAGGTTTTAGGAATGCGGCACGAATGCCAGAGAAACAACTGGTTTGATAGTCAAGTCGAATCTAAATTTATTTTCGAGATATCGATCTATATATATTGTTTCCCACACTAGCATTTCCAATGCATATCGATCACAAGTAGGTCGCGTGCAATCGTATTTCGGCTACACACATCTATCGGAATACTTGGGCAGTGAACTTTGCAATGTTTATATTCCAATTCTTTCTGCCTGTATTCTAGTGATGCCAGCATTTTGTCGTGTGCCGTTCAGTGTTTAGCTTTTTGGTGTCGCATGACACTATTATGTAATGTGTATTATGCAGTGTGTAGGAAGTGTATGTTATTGTTTGTTGGGTACACTACAGCAGACACCAGCTCAAGGTCGATGCATGGGATTCAAGAATTCTAATAGTTGGATTTTTTCGGTTCATCTCATTTGCGAAGGATAACCCTATTCGGAAATAGCATCTTGGAATTCAGAAAGTTACCAAACCTTATTATCTTTGGTCGGACCTCATAGAACAATACGATCACGAACTCTTACATTCCAACTGCAAAACATCAGCAAATGGATATTCGACCGCGGTCGATTTTGTGCCCCCGGGTTTTAAGGACATTGCTTTGACTGAAATCACTGACCTTAAAGACTAGATCGATGAAATCATGTGGCAGACGAAATCTAATGATATCCCTAAGATGAATTTAGACGACTAACACGGGTTGGCTTATCTTCTGTTGCCTGGCATGATTGGGATCATCATCTCATACTCCTGTCGATTTGAGGTTGACGCCTAAGATTGTTAATGTTATCTTATTTTTTATTTTTTTATTAAGAATCCTTAAGAGAGTTAAGAACTCTTTGTTAGGTTTAATTTCTTGTTTCCTTATTTGATTTTTACACAAGTAATCAATTTTGTACGCCGTTGAGTGCGGGAATCAAAATATTCTTACAAGAATGCGCAACTCAGGTGTCAAGACACAACGAGGCGAAGACATTTTCTGATTTCCACACTCAGGAAGTGTAGGCCAATGTAGGCGAAAGAAAATGTACATTCACGTGGTCTAGCCAGAAAAATAAATTTATGCAAACAGTTGTTACGTATAAAATTAGCAGAAGTATGTCTGAATATATCAATATCGCTGAAAAGCACACTGAAATCGACTTTCCCTTTAACGAGGAACTATTAGTCATTTATCCCTTTATCATTTTATTTTCGAGCCTACTAAGGTCATTCGATAATTTTGATGTAACGACGGAATCTTGTGACGAATTGCCTAAATTAAACTTTTTAATAATTAAGCTTCTAGATTCGCGTATGGATAAGGGCAATACACTATGCAGTCCCGACAATGTTTTTCAGCAGCAAGCATACTTAGCGCAGCCTAAACAACATAAAAAATACGAAAATAAGCCAGTCGGGAAGTGCTATAATTGTGGTGTGCTCATTTCAATAAAAAGCAAATAGCTTATTTCTCGATGCTTTTTTTGAGAGAGAGAAGAAATTAAAAAATTATATAACTGCAATAGCTATTGGGACGTGGGAAGTAAGATTACAAAATGTTCTGTATATTCCATTTTTGAACGCTAATTTCCTATCGTTAAACAAAAAAATAGAGAATGGATTAACAGACAAAATAGCATAATAGTGTAGTTGCGAACATGCAAAGTGATTTGTTTATTTATGATTACAATCAAACACACAAATTAAGTTCAGTAAGCGTAACATCGACTAGTTTGCAAAAGTGGCATGAAAGATATGGACATCTCAATATTAAAAGGTTAAATAAAATGTTTGCATGCAATTTAGAAAAATGAGTATTTTTAGTGATTTTAAATGTCAAACGTGCATGAAAGGAAAAATCAGTGTAAAATCTTTTCGAAAGACATTTTAGAATTAA
The DNA here is from genome assembly GCA_958301585.1 of Merodon equestris. NCBI lineage: Eukaryota > Metazoa > Arthropoda > Insecta > Diptera > Syrphidae > Merodon > Merodon equestris. Next base: position 95,210,397 of record OY284413.1, read on the forward strand.
TAGAATTCAGATGTGTGCGGTCCTATGGAAAATGTGTCTCTAGGTTGTGCAGGATGTATAAAAACAATCCGCAGTGACAATGGCTCTGGATATTGTAGAAAGGATTTTTTCTTAAATTCTTGCAAGATGACGCATAAGAAGGCAGTTGCCAGTGCCGTATGCTCTTCAACAGAATGGTTTGGCAGAAAGAGCAGGACTTTGTGGAAATGGCTAGGTTTATACTGATTCAATCTGGGCTTGCAGAATATTTATGGGCTGGGCCTTTTATTACGACAGTGTATTTAAGGGACCTACCAAAATCTTACCAAATAGCACACCTGAAAAAGTCTGGAGTGATCAAAAACCAACCATATGTCACCTAACGATTTTTGGAAGTATAGCTAAATTTCAATCCAAATGATATGAATACAAGCTTGTTGGGAACTCCACTACTTCCAAAACATAACGTCTATTTGATCCAACGAAAATGAGGGTTATTGGCAAATGATGACAAAAATTGTTTCGTTTATTTGGTTCCGGATGAAAAACAGCTGCAAAGTCAAAAGGACAATGGGGATGAGAACTTGGAAACTGAGATACAGCGGGAACCGCCAGATGAGCGGAAGTCAGGCGAAAATAATGAAAACACAAGCACGAAATAGAACGGGTACTATAAACGAGAGATTATGTCACAAATATCAAAGATCTGAGACAGGTAGCGAAGATGATGCTGTGGGAGCACCAGATTTGGAAAAGGAAGACCAACAATTATGAGAACGGGTAAGCCTGAACAACCAAGGAAAGTGTTGAATTAACTCAGTTGGTAACGGAGAAGAGTGAAATAATACCCAAACAATCGAAAAAACACTTTTTTCACCTGATGTTGTTGATTGGAAAAGAGCCATAGGAGAAGAATTCCAGTCTCTAACATCTAACAAAACATGAGAACTAATCGAGTTTCCAAAGAAGCAGAAAACCGTAGGATGGAAGTGGGTTTTCACTGTCAAGAGGGACAAGTATGGAAATGTGAAGAAATATAAAGCTTGCCTAGTAGCCAAAGGATTTGCTTAGAAATCCACGATAAATTGCAATAAAATTTTCTCAGGGTTCGCCTATTACTGGCTCTAGCAGCAGAGAAAAAATTAATTCTCCATCAAATCGATGTTTCATCAGCTTTTCGAAATGGCGAACTTCAAGCAGATGTATTCATGGAACAACCAAACAAGGTATTTAAACTAATAAAAGCATTATACGGTCTAAAACAATCCGGAAGAGCATAGAATAATAAGTTGGAATTTATACGAAAACAATTTGGATTTCGTCAGTGAAATAATTAGCCTTGCCTTTAATAAAGGAAGAAAGATGACGACCTAAATATTATTACTGTTTACGTCAATGATCTCATAGATATACAATTGGGAAAGATTTCAAAACTGTTGATAATGGATTACTACATAATTTATTGGGTTTTGAGATTTGTCGCGAAGGCAAAACTTGTTCAATTTCAATCAGCCAAAAGCAATCTGTTGAAAGAGACAAATATGACTGAAAGTAGAAAAAAACAATATCCACAAGGAGCCGGACAGCCGTTCCCTTGTGTGGGCAAGCGCTGTACAAATGAAAAAAATAGGGAAGAATATGCTTATAATTATAATTGATTCGCTGACGTATCTGGCTATATCACGGTTCAGTGTGGACCCACACTAAGGACATCTTAATTCAATAAAACATATCTTGAGGTAATAAAATAATATTATAAATTATATTACTTCCAGACAGGACAATCTTTTTAAGAATATGTGGACGACGTTTGGGGAGGCAACCTTGGAGATAGGAAGTCTTATATTAAGTTTGCGTATATGTTAGCTGGAGCTGCCATACCAAGAAGCAGACCACAGTAGCCTTAAGCAGCACAGGGGCAGAATATATGGCACTCTCACCGTCGGCAAAAGGAGTAGTTTACTTGAAACGCCTGATCAAGGAAATCTGAGGTGCTGGGGTCGTAAATTCAGAATTAACTTTACATAGTTACAACTTAAGTGCTCAGCAATTCGTTAAAAATCCTGTACATCATCCATGTAGCAAATCGTTCAAGTATGCTTAATATCTTATAAGGACCCAAATGTTAAGACTGTAGTTTCGTGCCTGCTCCAAACTCGATGCGCTTGATTGCGACTAATTCATTTATGTAACTCATAGACCTGTTCGGGTACTCGAGATTTATTAAAATTCCGCATATTTTCCCGCAGAACTACAGAAATATTTTCTCGGACCCTATCCCGTACTTCATCTCTTTATGAGTCTAATTCTCAACCGCAGCAACTTCGAGCACTTAGCGAAGGACTGGGTAGTTAGGGAGTCTCATTTCTAAGCTAGTGAGTACTCTGAAGGGGGTAAACTTCGTACTTCGTGATGGTGAATTATTCAGAACCCGCTGCACCTTGTCTACATGTTGATACAAGTGCTTGGCGTTGGCTGGCAAGCCTTCGACAGCTTTGGGACAATAATTCGATGAATCTTCTCTACTTATCCGTTGCCTCTCGACTTTGATGTGGAAGCCGTACCTCTGTCTGAGATAATTTCGACGGTTTCCAAAGATATTGATATGTCACCTCAATCGGTCGACTACTCTCGCTTCAGTATTCTTCGTTGGATGGAGCCAAACGAATTTTGAGAATACATTGACACCCCAAGGATGTGATTGTACTGCTTGTGGGTTTTCCCCATTTGTTCTACATTATCAACGTGAAAAGTTCTCAGTGGTAGATCCTCCTCATCAATCGGCCTCAGACAGCCCTCCATCCTGCTTGCCTTCGTTAGAACGCACTTTTCACACCCCTTGACAGGGTCTGCAACTTTCTTCATCAAATCTGGGATAAAGGCTTTCTCTATTAAATCTTGGGTTTTCTTAAAATGCCCCTGTTGGTATGCAAGACTAATAATTTAATTCTCCATTGCTCCTTGATAGCGTCTTTAAGTAAGATAAAGAAATCAATATATTATTCTCTTTCGAGAACATTTCGCACCACTCTTATCCAATCGTCATTCTGTTGAGAGTTCTTATCATCCTCTTTTTCATCATTACGATCTCAAATTTGCTTCCTAGCACGTACAATAGCCAATTCTTCAGAGCGTCCTCGAACTCAAAGGATGGATATTTTTCCTCGAATGTCTTCCTATTAACATACTGTTCCGAGTGGAACTGCTGGTCGTCTAATGGAACGAAACTGCCCCATATCCGTACTTGCTGGCATCTACATATATGGATTTCTGTGGATGAATTGGGATTAAATAGTTTTAAGACGGGCGCTGAAACAAGTGCAGCTTTTAATTGCTAAAAAGAAACTTGTTGTTTGGTTCCCCATTCAAATTCGACGTTTTTACGCAGTAAATCGGATAAGGGCTTCGTAATACATACAAATCCTTCTATGAAATATCTAAAATACGACGCCAGACATAGAAAACGTTGAAGCGCTCTCTTATTAGTGGACTTTGGAAATTCGTCCACAGTTCTCACCTTTTTTCTTGATGGACTTAGGGTATTGTTCCCATTAATGTACCCAAGATACGCTACTGTCTTCTTCAGGAACTGACACTTTTTCCATTTTATTCGTATAATAGATGATGAGTTCATCCGTGAACGACAACCGTCATGGTCTTTGAATTACAGGAATTTCATCGGTCAAAACTAATTTCATCGTATATCGTATATCTTTCTTAGAATAAACAAATTAGTATTATTGTGGAATAAGCAAAATTATACTATATAAGAAATATTATGCGAAAACTAATTTCAGTTCGTCAGATCCACACATCAATCCAACATTGATTGAACATTGGTCTTTCGAGGAAAGAACAGCAACCTAAATAGCGTATCGAGGGCTTACAATGGCAGTGAATATAGCGTATCCAGGGCTTACCCCCAGTAACCAGGTCTCATACTGGTAGTGTATACAGTGTATCCAGCGTTCATTCTACACATAGTAGTGATTATAAGATTGACTCTAAATTTATAAAAATTAAAAATTGTGTTAGATGAAACAGAGGTTTATACCATCGTAGGTAGACAAAAATCTCTTGCAGATGAATTAGAGAAAACTAGCAGAAATTTTGTGAAGGACAGTCCAGTCCGAAAAACTGCTAAATATTTGGAAGAAAAACTACAACGGATAGTGGAACTCTGGACAAATTTCCTCGATAACCACAAAAAAAAATTGAGGAAGGTAAAATAAAGAAAACAACCCCATACGTCAGCGAACCAGCACCCTCAGAAGATAAAATAGAGTGTGAGCAATCACGAAGTTACGCAAATTAAAATAAACATGAACACCATTATCAGCAATGTAATGGAATTTGAAGAAGCCGCTCTGATGGGCTCTACAACTGAAGCCCATGATTTCCGACAAAAAATATTGCTGGAGCATTCTAGAGGCTTCACCGAGTTGCACTAAGACTTCATGATTAACGCATTAGAGGATGAACTAAAAACAAGCTATGTAATAGGAATGTAATAGGAGATGTTACAGGGAAATACAACAACAACAAACAAGTTAAAGTCAGATTGCCACAATTTAAAATTCCGATATTTAATGGAGACTATTTTGAATGGCAATCGTTTTGAGATATATTCACAACAATTATACACAACAAAGTCACACTCAGTACAAAGGAAAGAGAAAAGTTTTTATCATATGGTATACTTTATGAGAATTTTCCGTACTAAATTTTAAGATAACGTTGATTATTTTTTATTATTATTAATTAATATATTATCCTCTACGTATTGCGTTAAAAATAATGTACTTCTGTGTTTGCTCTATCAACCAATACAGATGTAAACGCAGAAGGTCGAAATGTAAGCGCTCCATTAATATTCGGTTTTCCTTTTACTTTCCTGAATTTGACATTTCTCCCGAATAACGGTTCATCTGTTCAGTGAATCTGTTTTAGTAAACTACTCAGTTAACTATTGGAATACTTTTTAATTACATTGAGTTCAAGATCGTTTAGTTTTATTGAAAAAGAATCACAATGGGCCGAAAAGGAAAAAATTCAACTATAGAAGAACGAAATCTTGTTATTTTTCATTTAAAAAAAGGTGAAACTTACAAAAAAATTGCTGAAATTTTAAACATGAAGCCAAATACTGTGGGCGATATTGTTCGAAGATACAAAACTGAAGGCAGAATCGAATCAAGGAAACAATTGGGTCAACCGAAAAAGTTAACGCAGAAAGAAGAACGCTTGATTGTCAGAAAAATTAAAGTTAATCCTCGTCTGAGTGCACCGAAAATTGTGAAAGAAGTTCTGACTGAATGTGGGAAGCAAATATCTGCATCAACTGTGCGTCGTACTATTAAAGCACAAGGATATAATGGTCGTGTAGCCAGAAAAAAACCATTTGTTAGCTTGCAAAATAGACGAATTCGATTAAAATTCGCTCAGGAACATAAAAATAAAAATGCCAGTTGGTGGGAAGACGTAATATTTGCAGACGAAAGCAAGTACAATCTCTTCGGGTCAGATGGAAGGATAATGGTATGGCGGAAAACAAATAAAGAGCTCGAAAGTCGAGTTTTAACCAATTGTTAAGCATGGAGGGGGTCACGTAATGGTGTGGGTCTGCATATCGGCTAAAGGCATTGGAAATTTGATATTTATAGACGGTATTCTGAATAAGGAGCGTTATTTAAACATATTAAGAGAAAATTTAAGACAAAGTGCGGAAAAAATGGGAATTTCAGAAAACTTTAAATTTTACCAGGATAACGATCCGAAACATAAGGCTCACATCGTTCGTGAATGGCTACTTTACAACTGCCCTAAAGTAATCCAAACACCTCCACAATCACCGGACCTGAACCCCATCGAAAATTTATGGGATGAATTAGATCGTCGGGTTCGTGAATATACTGTTTCTTCTCTAAGTGCACTGAAGACTGGAAGCAAAAAGCAAGAAGAATGGAGCAAAATCGGTACGGATTATATACAAAAAATTGTGAGAAATATGCCACAACGTCTTAACGGGGTCATAACGAATAAGGGATATCCCACAAAATATTAAATTAAATGTATAAGTGTGTTTTTCAAATAATTTAGAAAATCATGTGAGAAAAACCGAATATTAATGGAGTGTTTATTTCTTGAGTTGTTTTGGTTTTTTTTTTTTTTTTGTTATATTACATTGTTTTTATTTAAAAAAAACTGTGAATTTTAATTGTCAAATAAAACCTTTTTAAGTAAAAAAAAAAAAGATTTGCAATCCGTTTGATTTCACGCCCAAGGTTTCGTGTTCCACTCGAGGGTAAAGAAAAACCGAATATTAATGACACTCACTGTACCTGAAAATGCATTTGGAAGGAGAACCGATGCAATTTATCCATTATTTTAATAAGTTAACCATTTCAAGTGCAAACTGTACATTTGCCTCGGAAATCTTAAGGGCTAGTTATGATAATGAAAGGAAGATTTTTGGAGGTCATATTGAAAAAATGCTCAAATCAAGTCATTAAAGAAAACCATCGAATACCATTAAAGCAATCTTGGATGTGACAAAGGAGGACCTATCAACAATAACCACCATGGGCTTTGATACATCATCGTGGGGTCCTCTTATTGTTCATTTAATTACAAAGGCTTTGGACCAGAAAAGCAGAAAACTATTTGAACAAGGTCTGGAACAACCGGATAAGATGCCTTTCCTCCAAATTTTGTACGACTTTCTACAAAGGAAATATCAAGCATTGGAAGTGATTCGATCCTCACGACAAAGGCATTTTAAGGGGAATCAAAGATCTCTATTTGCAGATATTTAATGATCTATATCATTTAGCAACTAGAGCTTTACATGCAGTTAATTTTCTGACTGCACTTCTAAGGAAAGGTGCGAGCAAGTTAAATTTGCTAAACTATGTATAAACTGCCTACGACATGATAAGAAGAGTGCATGCACTAGCTTGTGAACATGTTAGCAGTGCCATAAAAAACCCCATACTCTATTGCACCAAGAAAACTATACATCAAGACGACAAACTGATAATACACCAAATAATGGACATAGACAGTTACAAGAGATTAAATCGAATTACGGATATCAAAATCAAGGTGTATTGCTGGCCACCGCATTGATAACAGCGACAAACATTGATGGCCATCAGAGAAAACTGAGAGCTCTTATCGATCCAGGATCGCAGGCAACGCTGATCACTGAAGAAGCGTCCAGTCATTACGCCTGCCAAAACAAAGATACATGTTGAAATTAGCGGCTTAGGAATAACTAATGGTACAGCACGCAGTAAAGTAGAACTGGTATTAACTCTAAGATTAGCGTCAGAGATTTTGGAGGTTTCTACGCTTGTACTACCAACGCTACCAAGACTAACGCCTGAAAAAAACGAGTTTAATAAAATTCCCAACAATTTAACAAATTTGTTGGTAGCCGATCCATCATCCAAATTTTTTTGTTGTCAAATCTGGCAACGCCGACGAAAAATAATGACCCAGCCGGATGAATATCGCGGCCATTTTGATTTCCGTCTGTCGCACAAGACACATGGCACATGTCAGTGCATTGTACGAGAGACGGAGAACGAGAGGCCACCAGAGCAGATACTTAAGAAATAAAAGAAAAAACTAAACGTAACTAAAATATTACATTATGAAACACATAAAATTCATGTATTGTTGTAGGAAATAAAAGCTCCTCCACCCTTTGGAAACAAAGGAAAATATTCGTGCTCAATTTAAATAGGAAGAACATTCTTTTATTTCGTTTAATCACGAATTGTACTAAGCAACAACGCCGCATCGGAACAGATCTCGCCAAATCCATCGACTGCACTGCACCGCACACAACATCAAAGGACCGTCACCAACACCTTTCTTCAGCAACGGAATCCTGCATGACTTACACCAGAGTCGGAATTTAAGAACTACATCCTCACAGTCAAGGGAACAAGGGTGAGTCAAAGCCAATTTAGTATTATTGATCGAGCGGAGCGTAGCGGAGCGTAGCGGAGCGAGAGCAATCACCCACTTTTTGGCCTAGCGCGTGCATGTACGGGGAATATAGTGGTCCGAAAACGATTTCGGACTAATCTTGTACGCACTAAATGTAGATATCGGCTATAACCACACATGTGTGCAGCATGTCATTCGATAGATCTAGGTCTGTAGATGAGCCATAAATTATCAAATGAAATTGTTTGATTGAAAAATAGTGAGAAATAACGAAGTAAAGTTTAGAAAAGTGCCATGCGGAGCGAGAGCAATGTATTCTCCACTCAAGAAATTGAAGTCACAAAGAAGAGAGCAATAGATCCACTCACTGGTTTAATTATTCCTTCGTTTCACGCTATTGTCGCATTGGTGGATAAAATTAATGCCAAATACAAGTTGACGCAATATGATCCCCGGGAGCGTCGGGTATTCGAGAGCAATGGGGCGTGAGGAATTTCACTCTGGAATTGGCAAAGGCATTGAAAGCTGATCGGATCATCACACTATTAAGAGGTACCCAAGAAGAATCCATAGATTGCATGCAACGAGCTTTCAATTTCGTTAGAAAAGCCTATAAGGCAAAAGGAGCGAAAGATGTGGTCAAAGCTTCAGAACAACACGTTTCTCGAAAATATGATCTTAAATCTAAACGCCCTTGCAAGTAGACAATTAATTTGATGTATCACACTTAGCTATATGTATTTACTTGAGAGTATTGGTTATGATTGTAATTTGATAAAACAACAAATTTGCTCGCTCGATCAAAAATTTTCAGTAGCGGAGTTAAGCCCGCGCATACTGATCTGCCTAGTTATTTCTCTCTGCCTCTGTGATACACAAACCTTCGCCCTTAATATGCCATATAACTGCAAAGCCTGTAAGAAAAAAGACAATTAGGACATGGTCCAGTGTGACACGTGCGACGATTGGTACCATTACGTATGTGTGGGCGTGACCGCCGAAATCGAACACCACGATTGGAACTGTATCAAAAAGCGCAAGATGATACCAGTCTCACAACCACCAACCAATCTTCACCACCAGTCCGCAATAGAGCGAACGAACCACAAACCTTGGATTCTCCACCGAACAATGATGCGAAGGGTCCCACAACTAGATCTTCCGCATATTGCAACCAGCCGTCAACAGTACCTCCCCGACAAATTCAACCTACCAATCCCACGGACAACGGTAAACCACCATCAAACGCGTGTTCTTTACAACGATGTGAGCTACTGCTACAACAATTAGAAGAAGAGAGGATGTGAGCGAATAAACAGCAACAGCCAGACAGCTTATGGCAAAAGAGTACATAACCTTTAGCGGATGCATCGAAGAGTGGCCTAAATTTATTAGTTGGTTGAACAGCACCACAGTATCATGTGGGTATACGGACACCGACAATCTGCGACGACTTCAACATTGTTCGAAATACGACGCATTCAAAACAGTTGGGGTCAGACTTTTTATGCCAGAACAAGTCCCAGGTGCGATGAGATCCCTCCAAATGCTTTATGGCCGCCCCGAAGAAATAATCGATATCCTCAGCGATCAAATCAGAAAAGAACCAGCACCCCGGATCGAAAAGTTGCAAACACTTATACGATTATCTCTGGCGGTACAAAATGCATGTGCTGTGATGATGGGAAGTGGTCTAAACGACCATCTGTCAAATCCATCTCTACTTCGGGAGCTTATCGATAAGTTATCTCCTCAAATTCGTTTGAATTGGGGAAATTTTCGTAAGAGCATGGGTTCTGTTAGTCTATTGATCTTTAGCGAATGGCTACACGACGTTGCGCAGTCGGCATCCGAGGTTGCACCCCTGAACAGTATCCCCTCAGCTAGGTCCAAACGCAACACAGAAATTTCCATTAAATGTACATCAAGGTTCACAGATGCAACAATAAACAACATATTCACATCCGACACAGCCACAACAGACACGGTCAACAGCGGCATAGTCGCAGGTGACTCAAGCGAAGCAATGCCTAATATGTAAACGTCACGATTGTAATGTTTTTGAACAATGTCCGAAATTTTTGGATCTGAGCCTTAATGAAAAGTGAAATGAGATAAATCGACTGTCAATTTGCAGAACCTGCCTTCGAAGACATGGAAGAACCACTGCCGCCTTCTAAAGGAATGCGGTGACTAGCTCACCCCGAACGAATTGTTATCACAGACTGGACAAATGCTCTATTTTGTTTCGAATCGTTCTAGTGACATTATACCACGACAGGAAGAAGATAGATACTGACGCCTTTCTCGATGACGGCTCATCCATTTCCTTGATCGACGAGGAACTAGCAACTCAATTGGGTGTAACAGGAGAGCTGCAACCATTATGTCTAAGTTGTAAATGTCTAGAGTTGTAAATCTCCAAATTTCGTCAACTAACACAAACAGGAAATATAAAGTATTCAATTTACACACCGTCAAGTCTTTGGATCTACCAAGACAAAGTTTGAAAGCCGAAGAATTATCTCGACGACACAGCCATTTGAAAGGTAATCCCACATTCCAACGCCAAGCCCCAAATTCTCTTAGGATTAGACCAGTGGAAGCTTGGTATACCACTACGGTCACATGAAGGGAAGGCAAACGAACCAGTTGCCTCTAAAAGACGGTTAGGGTGGACTGTATACGGTCCCTGTCAACGTAGTATAGGACCAAATGAGCAAACCCAATAGAAACATTTTAATTTAAATTTCCATAACTGCGACTGCTACGAATTAGAAGAAGAAAAGCTGAGCGCACAACTCAAGGAGTTCATGGCGCTTGATTTGGAGGCCACTACAAGCAAAAAAATTCTTCGTTCAGCTGATGACGAAAAGGCTATATTGATGGTTGAAAGAACATGAGTCGAAGACCAGAAACAAACAACTTCGTGGTACCTTTACTATGGAAGGATAAACTGACACATTTACCCGATAGTCGCCCAATGGCTGAGCGAAGACTTAAACACCTAGAGAAAAAGCTGCTAAACAATCCAAAACTGAAAATAAATGTGAACGGGCAGATAAAGGAGTATGTGCGAAAGCAATATGCACGGAAATTGAGTAAAGAAGAATTGGAAATACAATCGGTGCCTGTATGGTACTTACCAATCTTCCCAGTAGTCCATCACAACAAACCAGATAAGGTCAGATTGTTTGGGACGCAGTCGCCGCAGTGAATAGAATTTCCTTTAACTCTATGCTACTCTCCGGACCAGACATTGTACCTTCTCTTTTATCCGTACTATTGCGTTTCAGAGAGCGTAAGGTGGCCAAATGTGCAGACATAAAGGAAATGTTCCACCAAGTATGGATACGAAGCTCCGATCAACACGCCCAAAGTTTCCTGTTGCGAAATAAAGACACGAAAGAAATTGAAGAATTCGATATGCAGGTTCTGACCTTCGGATCAAAATGCCTTTTGTGCTCAGTTTGTAAAGAACACGAACGCCAAGGCTTACATTGAAAAGTTTCCGAGAGCCGTGAAAGCAATTAAAAATCACACTGCGAAAAACGACCTACTGGATGAAAATCATTGGCCAACGAAAAGAGAAGTGCTTAAGGCTCTTATGTCAGTTTTCGACCCGCTAGGCTTAATTGCAAACTTCTTAGTCCTGCTAAAAATCTTGCTTCAGGAGGTGTGGACATCAGCAAATGCATAGGATGAACGGATTCATTCGCGACATTTCGACAAATGGTGCAAATGGAAAAAACTTATTTCCGAAGTACCTACAAACGATTTTTATCAAAAGGCCATACACAACTAAGTTGATATGGGACGATAAACGAAAAAAATACAGTGCAGATGCACATATTCGTTGATGCCAGCGAAGCAGCCTACGCAGCTACTGTGTATTTTCGGTTTGCAGATCAAAAAACAGTCGAAGCGTCCTTAGTAGCAGCCAAGACCAAGGTAGCACCTTTAAAGGTCATTTCGATTCCAAGATTAGAGCTAGAAGCAGCAGTTCTGGGAGTTAGGCTGGCGAAAACTATAACTGCCACTCAGACTATTGAAGAAAAAGAGAGATATTTTCGGTCTGATTCGAAAACAGTTCTAAATTGGATAAACTCAGATCATAGAAAATACAAACAATTCATTGCTTTCCGCGTAGCAGAAATCTTAGAAGAGACTGAGACGAAGAATTTGAGGTGGATCCCAAGCAAGAGCAACGTAGCCACAAAATGGAGATGCAACCTGAAGTTTAGTCCCAGAAGTCGTTGGTACCAAGGACCAAGTTTTCTTTGCGATCCCGTCAACCAATGGCCAGATGAGTTTCAAAATACAGAGACAACAACCGAGGAAATAAGGCACGTCAACATGCATCATGCCGTGCGTTGTGACAAAATTATCGACTGCCATCGATTCAGCACTTGGGAACGAATCCTTCGATCTATGGGACAGGTCTTTCGTTATATTAGAAAACTAGAAAGCAAAATAAAGGACGAACACTCAACACCATGTTTGATTTCGCGTGATCGTCAAGCCGAATCCTTCCCTGAAGAAATCGCGGCTCTTAAGCAAAATGGCATTAGAGATTCAAAGACAGGACAAGTTCGATGTAAAAACTCTCCCCATATCTGGATGAACACTTCGTAATGAGAATAAAAGGCCGAATCGACGCAGCCTACGGAATACCGCTAAATACCAAATGCCCAATAATACTACCAAATGGTCATTACATAACTGAAATTATCGTCTTATCGTATCATACACGATATTGTCACCAAAACGACGAAACTATTATTAACGAGCTAAGTCAAAATTACTTTATTCCAAGACTTCGTGCCTTGTTACCAAAAATAAAAAAGACTAAATGCAAAATGTGTAAAAATCTTAGGTGTCTTCCTCAACTACCTATAATGGGCGATCTACCACCCGCAAGGCTGCAGCCATTCACCAGGCCGTTTTCCTTTATTGGAATGGATTACTTTGGCCCATTACTCGTCACCGTGGGAAGGCATTCTGAGAAAAGATGGGGAGTTCTCATCACTTGTATGACAGTACGGGCGATCCATCTAGAAGTTATCCATTCGTTGACTACAGACTTCTGTATAATTCCACTTAAGCGATTTATTGCTCGACGAGGTTGGCCATTGAAAGTCTATAGCGACCACGGGATCAACTTTCGTGGAGCGAGTAACGAACTGAGAGAAGCCATGCAGCAAATGGATGTGAATAAATTGGCAACCAATTTTGTAGGACCAAACTTAAAGTGGAACTTTATTCCGCCGTGTTCACCTTATATCGGAGCAGTTGGGAGAGGTTGGTTAGATCGGTCAAAGGGACGCTGAGCTTTATAACACCAACAAGAAGTCCTTCCGATGAACTCTTGTTAACAATGCTGGCAGAGGTAGAGAGAAGAATTAATACTAGGCCATTGACTTACGTTCCATTAGATAGTGCAAACGAAGAAGCTCTGACGCCCAATAATTTACTATTGGGTTCTTCGAATGGTGAGAAATCATTCGGAACATTCATGGATGATAGTGTTTTGTTGAAAAAGAACTGGTTGGTCAGCGAACAGTATGCCAATCGATTTTGGCGACGGTGGGTCAGTGAGTACTTACCGGACCTAACGAGACGAACTAAATGGTTCGCATTAACGAAGCCCATCCGAGAAGGAGATGTGGTGATTATAGCAGATCCTAATAACCCCCGTAGCAATTGGCCCAAAGGCATTGTTGTTAGAACTATACCTGGAAGAGATGGTGAGATAAGAAACGCAGTTGTGAAGACATCATCTGGAATCTACACCAGACCTACAGCTAAACTTGCCGTTCTAGACGTCAGACGATTTAACGAATATGGAAAGCCAGTTTCAGGAACTGCTTTACCAGGGGGGAATGTTGTCAAATCTGGCAACGCCGGCGAAAAATAATGACCCAGCCGGATGAATATCGCGGCCATTTTGATGCACTGACATTTACAATGCACTGACATGTGCCATGTGCCTTGTACGACAGACGGAGAACGAGAGGCCCCCAGAGCAGATACTTAAGAAATAAAAGAAAAGAAGAAAAAAACTAAACGTAACTAAAATATTACATTATAAAACACAACAACACCCACGCTTCTTTTCCCTAAGTCGACTCCAACGGCACTTTCGCCAACTCTAACGACTCTCCAATCTAATGCTTCTTCAACCCTCACACTACTCAAGTCATCTTTGTTCTTGTGCCTGAATTCTGCCCTTCTGCTGTCACCACCAAGTCAACATCGTTGAGGATATCGCTACCTTACACAGCTGAGTACTCCATAACTCTTTCTCTTACGACATGGAGTCTATGTTTTAATTCCACTCCATCTGCCACAGGGTCCACCCAAAAACTTCCCAGCGTTATGACCGGGCTATTCCTAATCCCGAACAAATTCAACTTATTGGTTCGGTGTACTCTATTATTCACAAATTAAGGTCACTACCTGTATCCACCAACGCTAACAATGTAAGATTGCGCATTGTAATAGTTTTAAAAATATGTTGATTTTTCGGCACAAACACACAATTGTTACTGTTTTTATTTCCTGTTGTTTGCTTTTTTTTTTTTTAATTTTAACAACTTTTAACACAATCCCGGTTGAGACGCCAATTTGTGGGATTTGTTAAAAGGAAAGGAAACAAATACTAACATTTACTTTATTCAAAATTCACTCCGATTTAAAACGATTTACAAAGATCATCGACGCTTCCATTTTGCTGGTTGATGCCAAAATAAAATAAAAAGGAATTCATTCGAAAGGGAACATTTTTTTTTTATTTTTTTATTTTTTTAGGGGAAGGGGAAATCTTAAAAAAGATACTGATGATCCGAGTAATCAGTATGCCGGGTTTTTACCGACTAAAACCGCCTCCCACATGATTGCAATCTAGTCACTTGGACTAATAAGCAATTTTAAGCTGATATATGGTATTTTTCGTTCCAAAAGTTCCGCCCATTAGCGTCTTTTGACAGATGATGTGATGTACTACATTTGCATTTCTTAGTATGGATGGTTCTTTTATCTATACCAATTCGAATGGCTTTTTCCTTTTGAGCCTTCTCACGATGTGTGCGTTGTCTAAGAGTTGTACTATCTCGGTGTTTGGGTGTACGTGTAGTCTTAATTCGTGCCTCTGTGCATTTTTTTAAATGTCATCCGCGACGAATTCCACTCCCAGGTCCCTGTGAAGATCTTTGTTTCTTATGTACCATGGTGCGTTTACGATATTTCTTAACACTTTGTTTTGAAATCTCTGAATGATTTCTATATTGCTCTTTTTGGTACAACCCCATAGTTGACTACCATATGTATATATTGGCTTTATTGACTGCTTGTATAATAAGAGCTTGTTATACACTGATAGTGGTGATTTCTTTCCTATCAGCCAATATATTTTCCTGTATTTTAGTTCTAATTCCTCCTTTTTCTTTTTGTTGTGCTCTTTCCATCTTAGTTTAGCATCCAATGTCATTCCAAGATATTTTGCTGTGTTCGCAAACGGTACTACTTTTTGGTTGATAGTAATCGGGATATGTGCTATTGCTTTGTTAGTAAAGTTCACGTGAACTGATTTACTCTCGTTTAGCTTGATTCGCCATTTTACTGTCCAATTAAAAATTTTGTTTATAGCTGTTTGCAGCTTCTGTGTTGATTCTGTGTTATCCTTTCCCACCGCAAGGATCATCGGCAAAAGTAGCCAATGTGCAATGTGCTAGTTCGGGGATATCGCATGTAAAGGGAAAATGGATTAGCTTTCGTTCGTTCGTCGGATCGTACGTTTGTTTGCCGTTAGTACTGTTTATTGTCTATTACCTGATGTAATAGTGTACCTTACGGTTTGTTCGGCCTTATCCCACATACATATCTACCATATTTGGTTTCCGCGTTGAGGAGATGTGTTGCGATAAATCATTTTTACATAAAGAATTAATTCAACTCACTATAATGCACTTCATGAATTGTAATCTACATTTTAATGCGTTATACGGATAGTATTCTATTACTTTATTACACATGTATTATACTCGTATATTACACTAACTTGAATTAAGCTGATCTATTCTCAACAAACTGTTGAACTCAACGCATGTGTTTCGTTAGGCTCCCTGAGCAATAGTTTTTCGTATAGTTTTTTTTGTCTTGCATTTGCTTAATTATACTCTTACTTATATACCATAATAATTTGATGCTAGTTTTATTTGCATCGCAAAACCTCTTTGTGATTAATACTCTAACTTTTTTCCAAAACCGAATTGGTTATTTGTTAAAATGATATACTTTTTAATGTAATCGATTAGTGAATTTGCTACAATCTCCATAGCTGAAAGTGTGAATATCGGTCCGTAATTTTCTACGAGTATTTGGTTTTTTGATTCCATTTATGTATATAGGTGTTAAATGACAGAAATGATCAGAACAGAACAGGAAAGGAAAGCACAGATTCGTGAAAACTGTTAGATCAAGCTAGAGCAGAAAAGTACAGCCGTATGTTAGTTGTCAAAAAAACGAAAAACATCTTATGTGTCAGATTGTATTAAACATGTTTTAGAATTAAATAATAAACTAATGAATTCACGTAAAAATGCTTTGGAAGAGTTGTGGTAGGCACAACGAAATTAGTGTGATTAGTGACTCGTCTACAACATATGTACTCGTATTTCAATGTTAACATAACATAACAGCTAACATAATAATATAACAACTGCCTTTGACACTTTTCACGAATCTGTTCTGACCCCAGAGTAGGTGCATAAAATCGTGTTCTGAAGTGTCCGAAACATCCTCACTGAACACAAAGAAGAACCCTTGCGGACAGAATTTTTTCTCACTGAACAGCAAAACGTGGACTTTCCTGTCCGGAACAGTCCAGAACAGTCTCAATTAACAGACCAATTAATATACACTAGCGTTCGCTCTAAATCTTTTGATTTGATTGGATTATTTATTGATTTGTTCTACTTTAGTGATCCAAGAGCTTTATAGATTTCTTCAATGCTGATTTTACCAAAAAATATTGAGCATGGCATACTTTTTTCCGGACCAGAATACAACCTAAAATGACATACACATGTGTACTGTACTAATACTCTCAGGGAATATGTAACATTTGAGTAAACGGATTTTCGAGGTAATTTAATTACTCGTAATTAAAGTAATTCCTGAATTGTCCACATACTTCATTAACTCGTTTGAATACTTCCAATAATTTATGTGACTTATGACTTCAGATGGAATGTGCTACTTCACGTTGAGATACGATATTACAATATTTTCTTGTTAAAATGGCACAGTATATTGCATAATAGTCAGAGAAATTAAATTCAGCAACTACAAATTTCATTTCAAAGAATCATGTTTGTATCAAACAATGATTTATAACTTTTTTGTTTCTCTATGTGATTGAGCTTATAGTATTAACAAGCCTTCTTAATGCTAGCATTGATAGGTAGCTGTTAGCAGTTGTATTATATGGTTCCACGGTATTAATATTCATATCACCAATAATTAACTTTTTTTTCTGTCAATTTTGTCAACATTTGATCTTGTTCAGTAATAAAATCGTTTGCGTTTAGATATACTGCGAATATTGTGGCTTTGTATTATTTTAATGACTTTTACTGCTCTCGTATGGTACGTATTCTTCTTCTATTGGTATATAATCTATGTCGTCCTTTAATAATATCTAAAACCTCCACTTAGTTATTCTATTTGAAGTTATTGTATTAATTCCACTATTTGCTTTCATCATCATCTTTTGACAATGCAATGACATTTAGGTTATTTACAAACTTGCTTACATGTAACAGAAAATTATTTTAATTCGTTGTTGGAGACCTCATTTTCAGCAAAATGCAGAAGAATCCTATTACTTCGTGAAAATATTTTTCAATTTTTTTCTTGTGCTTATAAATCCTCAAAAGTTATATTCAATACGATATAGCGGTTTTTTATTGTTGTTTTCCTTCATGATTTCTTTTGTTCTTGCTGTACTTCTCTTGTACTCTCAAGTATTTTTCTTTTTTTGCCAAACAGCTGGATTACTTTTTCAAGACTAAAAGATGATTTAGTATCAATCACTAAGACATCATCGTTTTTCTCGCGAGAATTTTATTATTTCCAATTCAAACATATTTCCGGTTTACAGTCTTTGGCTTAGTTTTGTTTAACACTTAACTTGTTGTTCAAAAGAGGAATTAAAAAAAAAACAATTTTCATTTCTCAAATTCGGACTATGTTCACTTGAATCTTCCTTAAGACTAACTCTTACATTTATTTTGAAATAACTCATCATGTAGAAATTCTCATGAATTTATTTATTCATGAATTAATTTATTCATTCTCAAGAAATTAATTCTTGGAATTGTTATGTTACGATTTCAATTCTTGCAAACTTTCACGGATCAAAAGAGCAACGATTGGAGCTCGTTGATTATTATTGTGAATTGTGTTGCACCTCCGCCGTTAAATTGAGACTCCGACAAAATACATATATAAACTACATTATTACACTTTTGTTTTCTTTAAAAAAAATATATGTATTTATTTTCCGGCAGCACTTCCGCCTCTCATAAAATTCTCAATTTACTTAATGAACTGACACTGCAGTTTGCTTCGGTGGAAACCAAGGTTACAGGTGTGTTGGTATCATCTGTCTTCTGCCCGTGAGGTCTTCCTTCGTCAGCAACCTTACGGTGGCGTGTGCACACTTCGGATGTGGAGTGTGCAAGCTTCGGATATACGCTCGCATATTTTGTTTTGTTAACTTCTCCGCACTTAAAAGTAAACGTCCTCGTTCACTTAAAAGAATGGTATTCGATTGATCCGGGTTGATGTTGATCTTGGTTGTGAAGATGGATTGTTGATTGTTTCTATGGTTTCTGTTGAGGCTTCTGCGTCGATGACTGGGTTTTTATTTGTCATTGCCTTCATGAAGGTGACTACCAAGACAAGGATTAGTAGTAGGCTCGATCCTAGACTTATTATGTTATTGCTTTTGATGTTGGATTTCAGCAAGTGAATGTATTGTGTGTTGTTAGTCTGGACTTCTTTTCCCATCTCGAGTGAAAGAATTTCTGTTTCGGAGTTTGATGAGGTAGGATTGTAGGATTGGCGGAAGTGGGTTAAAATGCGTGTACTCGAAGGAATTGAAGCTGGTTTTGCCTTCTCGAATGCCGACGTTGTGATATTTAAAGAGGAACGTACCATTCGGTGACACTAGGTCGTTGTTGATTATGGCTTGCTTATCGTATCAGGAAGAGGATGTCGGGTGATAACTCCTCAAATGCAAGAACGTGTTGACTGTTGATAGTAGTGCATTTGGCTGGAGTGCTTCTGATTAAATTCGGAATACAGATTGTGTTACTTTAATATGTCTATTATCCTAGAATTTTGAGAGATTGAAAACTTATTTAGACTTTTACATTTTTTACTTATTCCGTAGACTTCGTTTTTACATAGGTAAACTTATGATGTAGAGGAATACAAAATTATTAAGAGCTATTTTATTTTCTGCGAAAACGATCGCTAGAGTAGTACAAAATTATTAAGAGCTATTTTAATTTCTGCGAATTTGATTATTTATAATTTTTTCTATAATGTCTATAACGGCTTTTGACAGAATACTATACATATATGAATTAATTATGTTAGCTTTTGCCCAATGATTTTTTCTATGATAAATTTGTTTATGATGATTTGCTTATTATTGTTTTCTTTAATTATCTGAAAGTCGTGTTGATCCGGACTACCTGATATAAATTTCCACGCACTTCCCAAGGAGTCGAGGGATTTCTTAACTTCAGGATTATTTGGGATCAAACATTTAAAGTGGTATTTTATTCTTTATTTTATTTCTTTGTATAGGAGATCGGAAATTGTGTGGGAAGTTTAGAGGTTTTACCTCATTGCTTTTTCTATATGTCATACACTGCCTACATTTAGTTAGAGACGTCAGTTTCATGTCTATCTTGTAAGTGCCTGTTTGAAGTCTAGTCATTCCTGTGTTAATTGTCACAAATCGTGAGTTTGTATAGTCCAATATCTGTACTTCGGCTAACCAGTCAGTCAATAGATATCTACAAAGAGAAGTGTACAAGGCTTATTATGATTTGATGTGAGATTTATGTACGACTTGTCTTTTTATTTTCCTTTACGATTTCTTTCGCGTATCTAGGAGTAATTTTTTACCCTAGTCTCTTATTTATCTGAACGTGCCTCCTATTGAATAGTTCTTGACTGGTAGTTTCCCTTATTGTGGTAGGGTAAATCGCATTCCTGTTTGGTCTTTAATCTTTTTTTGTTTTCCGAATGAATTTAGTCGAATTGCGAATGTTCCATATTTTTGCTAAAGAATAAGTCGACTGGTTTTTTTGCCAGTGACAGAGTGTATCGAACGTAAGCGTTAACAGCTGCTTCGAGTAGTTCCGTATGTTCTCATTTGATACATCGCATGATTTCAACCAGCGTTGAATGAAATCTTTCAACTTGGTCGTTAGTTGCGCTTGTGTATGGTGGTGTTTTGTATATTTGCATGCCAAATTCGTTTTCGAGCATAAATGTTATTTAGACTAAATGGAAAGACTTCTCATTATCGAATAGTATAGCCTTTGGAATACCACAGGCAAAAATAACCTCTCTAAGCAGTTCCCTGATGTCTTCTATGGCTTTCGATTAGAGTTTCTTAACTTAGAGAATTTGTCTAGTGAAGTTAGTGCTGGGTTTCCTTCGGTTGGAAAAATATCAAGATGGATAACACAGGCCTGCAAAATTAAGGTCATAACTTCCTCTCTGTAATTTGATAGCTGATTCTGGAGTATTTTGATGCGCTGATTACGAATATGTACCTAGTTTTTCTCTATCACCCCCTGATTTTTCAAAAAAGCTACAGATAGAAAATTGAGAAAAAAAACAAGTTTTCAGTTATATTTAAAAAAAGTACATAATTTTTAACTTATAAAACTATTAATACATAATAACAATTTTTTACTGGGCTAAACTGCATGTAAATTTTATTTGTGGAACCTGTTCCTTTTTTTCCTGGAAGCTTCGGCTGTGTGATTTGCGTTTAAATTTCCGGTTTGGATCATAGCGCTTCAATACCCAACAATAGTCCGCCATCATGCTAGCATTCTATCTTCCTTGATACCGGACTTCAAGCTCTTTTAAATCTGAAATCTTTCGCCTTGTTCTTCGCAAACGGCTCATAGACTTTCTGGGAAATAATCAATGTGCGAATTCAGAAAATGAAGTTTAATGCTCATATTACAACCCAATACACTAAATTCGTAATCATTTTGGCCACTCTTTCTTTATAGTCGAAGCTTTTATTGTTCCCCAAAAAGTTTTTTCATCACTTGCTTAAATGATTTCCACGCTTGTAACTCGACATCATTGAATTTTTCATAAAATTTTTCCTCCGACATCAATTTTCTTAACTTAGCCTCCGATAAAGTTGGGAAAACTGAATGCAGATGTTTGAAGTCTTCCCCATTTAAAGTCTTGAGTAACTGCTTCATTATACCCAATTTGATGTGTAAAGGCGGCAGTAAAACTTTTTCTCTTGGAACCAAACTCTGTTTAAGCACGTTTTTGATTCCTGCGGTTAGTTCAGTTCTTGGTGGCCATTCCTTTTTGGTCCAATGATTTTGTTTATCCAATAATTTCGTTTATCCCGGATATCACATTCGCAAAGAAAGCACGAGTATAATGTATAACCACATTGTTGGCCCAGTAGCATGCTTATGATTTTTAAGTCTCCACACACCATCAAGCCATGATGGTCGTAAGCTACAGTAGCTAAAAGTTTTTCCAAATGTTCATATCATTCTTTTAAATGGACAGAATGTGCAACAGGTATTAAGGCATATCTATTCCCATTATGTAGAAAGACTGGTTTCAAACTTAAGGAGTCAATAAACAATCTCCACTCGTTAGGATCGTATAAAATGTCGAACATTTTCGTCAAGCCAGGAATATCTTTACAGTACACCAAATCTTGATCTTCAACGAAGAATGGAAAAAAATCTTTTTTTCTGTGACGGTGCCATGAAAATCAAATACCAGGTGCAAGCATATTTCTTTCTTTTAATCGTGATCCGAGGAGTTCAGCTGCATCTTTGGGGAGATTCAAATCTCTTGTCAAGTCGTTTAAATCTGACTGTGAAAAGAGATGACATTCGTCAGAATCTACTTGAAATACAGGATCAGATTGGGATACATTCTCTTCACTTGTATCGCTGGCAGAATCTTCAATTTGTATAGCTGGATACGAGGGTTGCACCATTTCTGAATCTACGAAAACTGCAGGCGTAAAATGACACGTAAAAACACATTTGGATAGCTAACGTCATTTTTATTTTTAGAATTGTATCCAGTTATATCACAACAACAAAAACAGGAATATTCGACTCTCTCAATAGCGTGGGCGAAACGACTTTGATGCTATTTTTAGGTCCCTTTGACCACTTGCGAAGTTCTAGTAAATAAGTCGAACAAACTTTTTGACGTGTCCAAGTTTTTTCTTGGTTACTTATAGCATGTCCAAAATAACTTTTGTAAATATTTTTCACAAAATCTCTAATGTTGTTTCGTTGTTTTATCACCATAAGTTTCCTGCATAAAAAAAAAATTCGGAGAAATTAAATAACTTCGCCACGTTATTTTAAAGTTTATGTTGCAAGATGCGCACTTCAACTGTTAATTTTCTAACTCCGTGTCGGTACTTATACAAAAAACCTTTTGTTTATCTTCATTATACCCTTTTCTAACAATATTTACAACAATTAGGCAATTTCACCTAATTATCGTGTATTAATGAGCTCATTACTAAATGAAGCCAAAATGACCCGTTTTCAATATGGTTAATGCGAATTATTTATACTTATTATGTAGTAATTAACAAATTACTGATTTGCATTAATTTCTATGTCCCCTTAAACAAATGCAATAAAAGTTAAGCTGAAGCAATTTAGTGACGTTTTATAGATTTTAAAATGTAGGCGCTCAGACATTTTAAGTTAAAATCTTAAATATTCAATATCAAAGAATCCTGACGTGATGGATTTTTTTTTATTATTTTTCTCGTAATCAGCACATCAGAAACTATAATAAACGTTACTCAGATCCAAGAGAGAAAAATCATTGCAGACCTTTGTAATTTGTCCTTGGTAAGTCGGAATTGGAGATCATATTTTGTTTCTTTACAAATTGTGCATAGCTTAATAATCCTTTGGATCTTTCTAGACATGTCAGGAAAGTAGTATTTTTTCAAGATGTAATTTGTTCTTACGGTCATTCCTATGGGCTCGTTGATGGGTGCTTAAAATGATTTTTTCTTATCTATTTTCATCGGCAACGTCTTCGACCAAATTTCGGGAGAATCTAATGTGATCAAAATGTGATGTTAAACAATGCTACGTCAAACGCAACTCTAGCAACAATGTAATTAGCAACAAGCAACCCAGCAACGTTTTACGCGTTCATCTCTCTTCACAAGATGTCAAAAAAAGTAATGAAAAGAAAGAAGAATGCGATTAAGAAATTAAACTCGGCGTTATTTGTTGCGGGTACCGAGAGTAGAATTTTTATTAATGACTGTATCACTAGTCACACAAGAGCTCTGTTCATGGCAACAAAAAAATGAAAAATGAAAAAAGTACAAATACCTATGGTTTCAAAACTCCCAAATTTTAATGAGAAAGGTAGATAGGCGTAGGGTTGCGGTTATAAGATCGTTTGATGACCTGCAGGCATTGGAAGACTAATTGTCTTTCGTTTAATATTAATCCTTGTAATTACACATGTTTGATTTAAACGACCGCCTCGATCTTATCAGCAACAACCCAACATCTACTACCATATGGAACATTAATGATAGTACTTTTAATTCAATTTCTTTTTTTGCTGTACATCAAAATGTACGTAGTCTACGGCAAAACTTTGATTTGTTAGTGTGTAATCTTGAGACGTTTGTGTACCAGCCGGATTTGATTTTTGTCACTGAAATATGGATTTTTTCATATGAAGTTGACGATTATCATATACCTGGTTATAAATTCTACTCAAGTACTAATGAATCGTATGCTGCAGGTGGAGTCGGAGTTTTTGTGCGAGGTTCGTATGAGTGTGAAGCGATATCTTATAGGTGGGCAAGTGCGGATGTATTAAAGATCTCCTTTAGCAATAATAACACGAGTCTTAGCTTTGTTTGTGCCTATATGTTTCACTCCCTACCTCCTCAATCATTTTCGGACGAATTTTATATTTGACTTGACAGCAAATCTCGTCATTTTAGGCGACTTCAATTTAGATTTGTTAACGTCTAGCGCTTCAAAAGATTCGTACCTATCTGTTACAGCAAAACACGGGTTAACATCTTTCATCAATGAACAATGCCTCGAATACATGCCTCGACCATGTTTTTGGTCGTTTTATGAAAATTTCATTAAATCAATGCTCAGGGGTTAACCTTGATCTCCGAATCACGGATCACTGCATGAC
This sequence comes from Merodon equestris, assembly GCA_958301585.1. Classification (NCBI taxonomy): domain Eukaryota; kingdom Metazoa; phylum Arthropoda; class Insecta; order Diptera; family Syrphidae; genus Merodon; species Merodon equestris. The sequence continues at coordinate 95,234,850 of OY284413.1, forward strand.
GGGTATTGTGCTTGGTAGTTTAAGAAAATTGAAGTGCGTTAGGAAGTGTTTTGCGTCAAATGTGACGAAGATTAGGTACGATCTATTGAATGATCTACTGCGTTTTGAGAATTGGGATGAAGTCTATTCAAACACAAATGCGTCTAGCGCGTATGAATTATTTATAAAAACTTTAAATGATCATGTCAAAACTTCTAGCATTACAGTGGTTCAGAGGAAATCTAATATGAGACTTAAGCCTTGGATCTTCTTCTTCTTTCCTTTTTATCCCGGCGTTGTTATTTGACAAGGTTGTGGAAATCTAGCCAGAATGCATCTTTTTCTTTTTGTTCGCATCCTACTTGAGGGGCATATGCGCTTACGATGTTCCACACCTCACCATGCATCACCAATTTGAGAGCCATCAAACGGTCACTGGACTTTGAAATGGTTAAGACGTTGCCAAGTAACTCTGCCGCAAGGATGATGGCGATTCCGTTTTTTCCTTGTTCCAATCCATAGTAAAACATCTTGTAGGCTTTTGTTTTAACGTCCAAGAAACGTGCCCGATTACCGGTGTTTCGCCATTTCGTCTCTTGTACGCACAGGATCTCTACTCGCCTTCTAACTATCATTTCTTCAAGCTCATAGCTGCGCCCACTCATGCTTCCAACGTTCCAACTCTCTTTCTCTTCTATATGCCCCCTAGACGCAATAGCTTTCATCTCATACACGAACTCCTCGATATCCTCATACGGATGTTGTTTTTTGTTCCGCAACATTTCGTGCAGATCAGCCACATCATCGTCTGCTGGGAAATTATCGACTAAGTCTCGAAGAAACTCTTCTAACGATGAATGAACTACCCCATTACCCCAAAGCTTTGCTGCTCCCACTAGCTTACCGATCGCCGCCATCATGACTAGCCTTCCATCTAGCTGGTACACGTCTCTAACTTCCCTAACCCTTCGGACGAATGCGGTTGACGAAAGTCCTGTTGGGTTCCTTGGATTAAATTCGGAAAGCATTTCGGTCACATCCTTCACTGTGTAGCAACTCCTCGACTCGACTCTCTCCTCCACACAACTTGTTGCTCTTGGTTTAGGCGCTGGAGCACTCTCCGTCTTTTCACCCCTCTTCTGTATCTTGATGCTTTCCAAAGCTGCCTTCATGAACTGGATCTCTTGCCTCAGCTTCTCCACTTCGCTTTGCTCGTCCTACTCCCATTCCTTGTCGTCGATCAATTTTTCATATACCAGTAGTTTGTGTAGCAATTGGGACTTATCTCCCCCCCCTTTCAAGCCACGTTTCTTCAGCTCTTCCCGGAGCTCATCTCTCGTATACGCGCTGAACTTGGCGATTTCTTGTTCGGCGTCACTCATTTTCAGAATACAGCAATCGATTGTTTAATTAAATATCGCACCAGGACTTTATCCCACTTCTGAAGTTGTAAGGCACAAAGCGGAACCAACGACCTCAATCAGCAAACCACCAAACACGAACCCAAAACAAAGCGCATAAAAGACAACTTCCCAAAACATATCCTTTATTACTATACTCAGAACACTTCTCATATGTTATTCCTATCGCCCTGACTGCTACTCGTCGACTTCCGACTATTCGATCAACTCAGCTGCTTTTATACCCGCGCGTTGGATGTCTGTACCGTTTATCCGCTGTGCCAATGCCATGGGCGGCTCTGGCGTTGAGAAAGGGTGCAAGGCGCCATGGGCGGCTCCTGATGGAAAAGGGCGCAAGGCGCCTACGCTGATCGGATGCGTGGGTATTACAAATATATATATTTTTTTCAATTGTTAATTTTTGTTTTGCTTTTTTTTTTTATTTATTATTTATACTATTTAGATATGGTATGTGTTAAAATCTTCTAAAACAAATTTGAATGTAATGTGTGCGATCCCAGGTTGCAAATGCAAACAGAGCTAAAAATGTCCCTTTTTAGGACTGTCAAATGCTCGCAGGGAATTTAGAGGAAATATTTGAAAATCATATATGTACTTCGCCGACCATTAGCATTTGGAACCTGGGATCGACCACAATCAAGTAATGTGGGTGACACACTGCCAGTATTGATACCATGGTATAGCAATACCACGTTCTATACCACATGTCTGTCACCCCAATACCACGTTTAAAGCTAGTATACCACCGAACATAGCTGGTATTGAGCTGGTATTGAAATCCTTACATTTTTGCTGGTATACTATCAACTTACTGATTGCAGCGCCACTTTCTCTCTATTGGCGAATCTTTGAAGTTTGCTTGACAATTCAAAGCAAGTAATCTTTGTTTACAAACAAAGTACAAACTGTGATTTATTACAATGGAGGGAAGAAGAATAATATTATCACAAATGGAAACGATGAAAGTAATCGAAGTGTGGAAACATTTCATTAATGACCATTTTTTTCTCCTCTATTTTTACTTTTTTTTTTTTGTTTTGACAACACAAGCGTCTTGTGTTTTGACAGCACAAACGTCAAAGCATAATACATAATGCGTATACTACGAAATGCTGTCTGTCAGGGTATGTGGTATTCACTATACCATGGTATTCATACCATGGTATCAATACTAGCAGTGTGTCACCCACATAAGTAAGAAATTGTAATTCACAAACATGAAATATGTATGTATGTAACAGATGTCATTTCAGAAAAATAAAAAAGCGAAAAGAGAAGGGCGTTTTATTCTACGGTCGATGCCTCCAAGTTGCAGAAATAGTATGGTTTAAATGTATAGTACATATACATGTTTAATTAAAAAATAACGTAAGGCTTTTATCCGCCTGTTTAAATGTTTAATACAAATTCTGGAGTTTTATTATTCGTTTCGTTTAGGGTTAATGTGGGCTGTTTTATACTTTGGATCTTGTTAGTCTTTTCTTGGTTATTTCTAACTTTATAGATTCGATATCTTTTATAAAATGTTAATATGAGGCTTATTGCAATTATTGTGTAAATTAATATGAAGTTGTGGATATGGTGTGCGCTATGGGGTGTTAGTGGTTCCGCCTCTATTTTTTATTTTTAATTCGCTTAGTATCAAAATTCCAGTGAAAAAACCTGAAAATTAACCAATTTTAAACCTCATTATCTCGAAAACTAAGTAAAATATCAAAAAATGGTACTTAATTTTTTTTGTTTATTTCAAATAGTTCTATAGGAAAACACCTTCAAAAGTCGGCGCCACGTAAATCGTAATCTCCCCCGTCAATGCTAGAGAATTTTATGTCGGCTGTTGTTTGAGAAATTTGAGAGACTTCCGGGATACGGTGTTAGAAATGTTGAGAAGGGATAAAAGATTTGGAGATTTTCGTGGTTTGTTCACTGTATGTGTGAATAACCATATCTCTACTCTTTATACATATAGCATTCACCTGATAGTTCGATTACTACAGTATAGTAGAGGGTAAATGTTGCGACGTTTTCGCCGCCGATTTCGTCAAGGGACGAAATAAGCTATTTGGCTTGTGACAATTGAATCCATAGCGCTGAGCGGTTAGATTGTATTGTGTCACATGAACTGGGAATAGTTATACTTCTTGTTAGCAATTGGATTGCGCAATCTGCGTTTTCGGTCTTTGCATTGAATAGGGGATGTGTAAGGGGGCATACAATTTTTTTATTTTAGGATTTACATTGATGTAATTCCTCTGTGTTTAGGGTGCAGAACTGTTCTTGTCGGTTGTATGAATATAAAAGTGCCTTTATGTAAAGTTGGTAAAGGAATACTCTTGTATATATGAAGTTCTTTATCAGGGGTAACGGTACTTTGATCTCGTAAATCATTTTTTCATCGTGGATTGCTATTCTTATTGTGCTTGTTTGGTATAATGATAAAATATTGTCGTCTTTTGTGGTATGGGGTAGTTTTGCATTTAACGGCATTTCTTTTCTTATTTTTGTCAGTATTGTTTCTAATTGCCCATTGGAGATTATAGCTGGATGTGGTTTAAACTGTTATGCCTGGGCTATACACTATTCGAAAATTCACCAAAAATCCCTCGTCAGGCCAGTTATTTGTCTGGGGTCCACACTGGCGTTTCCCTCGGAGAATGTTGTGTGCAAAAGAAGAAAATGCTCCCGTCCAGCAACAACACACCAAATACAATGACATGAGAATGTCCAGCAACAACACAGCAATTTACATCAAATGCAATTAAGTGACACAAGTAGAATATTAACTAGGTTTTCATTTAACTCAAACAAAAGTTTACTTATTTTAATTATAACAAACAAACGTACTAGAGCAAGAGAATTCAATTTCGTAGTTTACTTGGTTACTTCTTTCAACCTACTTCGACTTCGTTTTCGTTTTCACATCTATTTGTTGTTATGAATTGCTGACATCAAAATTGTATATCGATCGAACGATCGATATGGCTAACCCATCCAGACGCTATATCAGCACTCGTATCAGGTGTAATTGAGTGTTATTCGCTTTATTATATAAATATATATATAACACGTCCCCCCTTTTTGGCATATCTAGGGATATTTAATCCTTAGATTGGACTTTGGTGAAGCATCAATTTCCAGGGTTTCTGCTGATGAGTCTGCAACATCTTTTTGTCGAATTCTGAGCGTCACTTCCGGGTTCACTCTGTGTCTTCTGTTGAAACATCTATTAAATAAGGCTATCGTGGTCCTTCCTGTGTTGCATTTCCATGTTAGGTATGCGAGGGCTGCTATACTTAGAACTCCAATCATAGACATAAGTACACCTTGTGATCGTTTTGGAATGTTTTCCCTTGCTTTGGACAAAAACTCCTTTGGTTCTGTATCTCCGCTGATAGATCTTTTAGCTCGTGGATATCTTTAGCCGTAATCTTAGATATTGGTTCTCTTTCGATTATGATGTCTTTAAGCTTCGTGTTGACGCAGCAATTCTCTAATTCCCTATACGAGTATTTATCTTTTACGAGTATTTCTATAATATTGTCTGATGTCTTAATAATAGTGTCGGATGTTTCTAATTTACAGTTATTATCTAGTATAATTAAACCTGACCCAAACAATTTTCCTTCATTAGTGTTATTATTACATTTACATTTGTATCTAGTTTTATCTGTCATAGCAAAAAGATATGAATTTGGCTTGACTTTATGGAAGACTTCAACTCTGGAATTAATAATTTTTATTTTGCAATTTTCGGCTCTATTCCGCATAAAAATATTTAGTTCACAATTTGAATCGCTTAATGTAGTTTTTAGTAACTGAGGTTTACAAAGCGATATTTTACTGAAATGTTTACAATCGTTTAAATCGGTTTTTAAAGCATATTTTTCTTTATCTTTCTTAATGAACAAGTATTTATAACTTAATTATAAGATTACAATACCATTGTCTATAATTTTTGGAATAGTAATTATGTCGTATATGTCGTATAGTTCTCTACTTACAGTCGGAACGGTAATAATGACGATCATTTTTTGGTATTTAGTGAACGATTTTAATTCGACCATTTTCAAGATTTCGGGATAGTTTTCTGCGCTTGGCTCTATACCTAATATCTTATTCTGTCCTATTTCTCGTAGTTCTTGTAGTAAATCTAAAGGTTCAATAATTCGTGGGTGTAAAATTCCTGCTTGAATAAATAGCAGACTGTCTATGATTTGTTCTATTTCTAGTCCTAATTGTAATATTTTATAGTTGATTTTATTGGATATTTGTTCGAAATACGCGGTGACAAGAATTGTTTTGTTGAGGTTGGCTTCCTCTTCTCTAACTGTATTGATTTCGTTAACAATTTCATTAATCTTATTTATAGTTACATTACTGTTTCTGACATTTTCTATAACTTGTTTGTTTAAGTGGCTTAAGATTTTTACGTTTTCTTCCATTCCATTTTTAACGCGATCTTCATTTTTTGAGACTTTCTGAAGAGCATTGGAATAGAATTCGGCGTCTTCATTGTCTATTACTCCGAAGCGAACCTTTAAACCGGATCCAATGACATTCAGTAATCCTCTTTTTTCACGTTTTTGTTTACCTACTATTCCTAAAATTATTCTAATCCTATGATCGATTTTGGTCATTTCCTTCCTAGCAGTTTGTTGAAATTCCTTACATCCTAGAACCGTTTCAATACAAAGATTGTCTATTGAATTTATTGTATTTCTAATTACCGAGCTTGATTCTTCTAACAAGCTTACATCTATTGCAATAACTAAGGCTACCTTACTTAAAGTTTCCCTCCCGTTTCCTACATGATTAAAATAGAGTCCTGTATGATTGTTTAAGTCCTTTATTCGTACATTCTCTGCTATAGCGCAGCTGCCGGACAAGATCCTGTGAAATAAGGTTTTATATTAGCTTTGTTGAATTTCTGTTTTTTATTGTTCATCTTCACCATGACAAAACTATCATGTAATTCTGAGATTGTAAATGGTCCTTTGTAACGACTCTGTAATTTTCCTTTTCTTTCATTTTGTATCAATACCTTTTGACCTACCGTCTTTTTATCTTTTTATCATACCTGGTCTTAGCTTTTTCCCTACATTTCCTTGTATTTCGTTTGGCACTAACTTGTTTTCCTAATATATTGAACTTCAATTCGTCAATATAATCGTACATAGATCTTTGATTAGTGGTATCTACTCCACTAGGACTATTGACTTCGAAACCGAATATTAGTTCGTAGGGAGTGTAGCCAGTGGTGTTGTGTATTGTAGTATTGTAATAAAACCCTGCGTATGGCATTCGCTTGTGCCAGTCTTTGATTTGGTTTAGTTCCTTGCCGGTCGACTTAATATACTCTAACAATCTACAATGAGCTCTCTCGACACTTCCGTTGGCTTGGTTGTTATGTGTTTGATGCCTAAAAGTTAGCTAAATTCTTCGAAGAGACCATTGCAGAATTCTAACCCGTTGTCAGAAAGGATTATCTTCGGCATTCCGAAGTTCATTATCCACTCTTCCATAATTGCTTTAGCAACAGTATGCATTTCCTTATTCTTCAGAGGGACAAACTTAATAAATTTGGAGAGGTCGTCTTGAATTGTAAAGCCAAATTTGAAGCCATCTTCTGTCTCTTCTAACGGCCCAATTAGGTCAACCATGACTTTTTCTAATGCTCTTTCCGCAGAAGTTATTATTTTCATAGGGCTTCTAGTTGGCACCCGGTTAACCTTTTCGGTTTGGCAATGTATTCTTCCATTTGTATTTTTTTCTGATTTTGGAATACATGCCCTTCTGTCCAGTGTGTCCACCGATCAGTCCTTCATGATATTCTTTCATAATTGCTAATCGTCTGTCAATATCGTTCACAAACTCTTTTTCCTATGGTCTTCCTACTTCACTAAAGCAGTCGTCTTTTTCGACATTTTCTTCATCGAGACTTCCTGCATCTTCAATTGGATTGTCTTCTTCGATATTTTCCTCATCATTCTCCAAGTTTGTCCTGTTTTGTTCTTCGTTATTATTGTTAATACTATCGTTTTCTATAAGACTCATCAAGTCTTGCCAGGTTTCTTCTCGTTCTTTTTCTGTTATTCTGATGTTTCTACTTAACTCGTTTGCTACAACATTTTTTTTCCCCCTTTTTATAAGTGATAACGTAATCAAATTCTTCTAGCTTTAGGCGCCATCTAACCAGTCTACTACCCGGGTCTTTGACTTTGAATAACCACGTCAGAGGTCTGTGATCCGTTTGAATCGCGAATTTCGTACCGTAATATTTGGGCGCAATTGTTTTGTAGCCCATACGATAGCCAAACATTCCTTCTCCGTAGTGCTGTAGTTTACTTCGGCTTTGTTAAGTGTTCGACTTGCGAAGTGTACTGGTAAGTCTTTTCCGTTGTGCTCTTGGCTGAGCACTGCGCCAATTCCCTTGTTAGAAGCGTCGGTCGTAATTATACATGGCTTACTGAAGTCTGGGTATTGTAGGATGGGATGTTTAGTTATAAGATCCTTCAATTTTCTAAACCCTTCTTCTTGTTCTTGTCCCCAAATGAAATCAACGTATTTTTTAAGAAGTCTGTTTGAAAGCTCGACAATATTACTGAAATTTTTTATAAACTTCCTATAATATCATATCATTCCTAAGAACGATTTAATACCTTTAGGATTTCTAGGCGCTTCCATATTCACGATACTACTTATTTTGGTCGGATCTGGTTTTACCCCTTTATCGGTAATTACATGCCCTAAATATGAGACTTCCTTTCTAAGTTCCCTGGAGTCCTGCTAAGACCGTATTCATCAGCCTCTGGAAGCAGGCTGGAGCGTTTTTTAAACCAAACGGCATTCTTGTGTATTCAAAATAACCGTATGGGGTACTGAACGCGGTTTTTTCTACATCTTCCTCCTCCATGGGGATCTGGTGAAAACCAGAAGTCAGATCTAAGATGGAAAAATACTTTGCTTTTCCCAACTGATCCTGTATTTCCGTTATGTTCGGCAAAGGGTAATTGTCCGCTATCGTAAGCTCATTTAACTTACGATAGTCAATTACCATTCGTCATTTTTTTTGCCGCTAGCATCGGCCTTTTTAGGAACTATCCACAAGGGTGAGCTCCAAGGAGGATTACTATCTCGGATAATTCCATCCTTTTTTAGTTTTTGAACCTGTTCACGAACTTCCTGCTCGCGAACTTTTGGATATCTATAGCTCTTAGTAAATATTGGCTCGGAAACGACACCTGTTCGAACCTTATGTTTTCTCACATTTGTTTTTGATAGTTTCTCATTTTCTACGCTGAATATATCACTAAACTCTTTCACGATTTCTAATAAACTCTCCTTTTCTTCTTTGTTTAGGTGGTCTGTACGAACGTTTCCAGCTACTTTCTCAATTCTGTTCTCTCCTACATTAAAATCTTTTAAGTTGGAACCCTGTATACAAATTCCTTCTATATCAAATGGTCAGTTGTATTTACAATGGATACTAAGCATTTACCATTCTTATTCTCGCTTATACAGCTAGGGATGATGATACCTCTGGTAATTTCCTGTCTAGGGATCACCACCTCTTTATCTAATTTGCCTTTTATAGCTATAAACCTAAATTCTTCTGACCTTTCTTTGACCGTATTTTCCTCATTGAGGTATCTCAGTGGAATTTTTCCACAACTACCGATTGTAAAATTATCCTTATAATTGATCGTGAAACCATCCTCTCGCAGGAAGTGGTTACCGATCAATCCATCGTATTCTATTAATAAATTATTCTCAATCACTTGGAATTTTATCCTACTTGGCTTATCTCGACTCGGGGTATGCCAAAACTGAACTTCATTATTCACTTCACCTATTCTTTCCTGTGTTTTTCTGGTGTTCACTTTTTTTTTTTTTTTTTTTTTTAATTCATTTTTATTCAGTATTATCTTATATCTATCTTACCCTAGTCAAAAATGTTTAAAACTAGCTTAACTATCTTAACAAATCTAACTATCTTACTGGCCCTAGACGGACACTCATTTTTGTATATTTTATATAAAACTTAAGCCTATCTAAAACTAATTAAATCTAACTAAACCTATCTTATTCTAACTAAACTAAAATATGTATACACAACTATATATATTATATATATTTTATATATATATCTTTTTTTTACATTTTATGTTTTTAATTTTTTTTTTTTTTTTTGCCTTTTTATCCTACCCTAACCTACCCTACCCTACCCTACCTTACACTACCCTAACCTATGTAAGCCTGCCATTGGTATTAGGCAGGCCGTGCCTTGAAGAGGCTGCTGCTAACGAAGGGTTCATTGACAGAGTTCTCTTCAGCCACCAAAAACGTCGATGCTGGCGGACTACGTCTCCTCCATCCCGGCGTGAGACCGATCTACAGAACCTGAGGCGCTCGGGCTCACGGAGCGCGACATCGGGTCCGTAGAGGAATCGCCGTTCCACGGAATTGCGACCCACGTGGAAGATTAACGGTAACGCCAATCTATCCTGGATCAGCCCACATCTATCTAGATAGAGGAATGCTTCTGGCGGGACAAAGCCGTTAAGGCGCACTCTCTCATGATATAGATCATTGGGGTAGTAAGCCCCGAAGATCAGGTAATTGACCGAAGTCATTGCTCTTGCACGTGGCTTCGAATCAGTTTGATCAGAAAATTATCTATCCGTACAATCCTGGCCCTATTGCATAGGACCTCGTTCGGGTAAAATTTCGTGTACTCAGATTCGGGAGTCCTATGTAGCTCGAGACAAGTCCTAAGACATTGTATCTAAAAACACCCGAATCCTTTCCATTAAGCTGGCTCTCACATTGAACCAGACCGGACATCCATATGCAACCATGGGCTTGAGTAAAGCCATGTAGCAGATTACCTTCACCCTGGAATCAAGTTGGCTGCTATGAAACAGCCATCTTGTCAGAGCGAAAGCGCCCCGGGCCCTTGCTAGAGCAGCATCTACATGTTTGTCAAATTATAGATACTGATCCAGCCCGATCCCAAGGTATCTGACTACACTTTGTCTCGCAAGTGGACGTCCGTCCAGTCCTAAAATTAAGAACCTGCGCCAGTTTTTTCTAGTGTCCCGAGAGGCCCTAGACAAAGGCGTTCTGAACAATATAGATACTGATTTCTGGAAGTTGATTTTTAACTTCCAGTCATCACAATACAGCTGAATTTTTTCGAAGTCACGCTGCAAGACTATTACAATGACGTCGATCGTTGGACCTGATCTGTACGCGATTAGGTCGTCTGTATACGCTATTGAGTGGTGAAGAGAAACAAGTAGATCACTCAGGAAAATGCTGAAAAGGATCGGCGAATTTACCGCAGTCCATTTTTGATTTAAAATATTTGAGTAGAAGTTACGTTGGCAATTTTCACAACGAACTTTCTACCTGTTAACATGTCAAAAATCATATATAGCAGTGGTTTACTTATGCCCAGCCGACTGAGCTTGTAATAAAGGCCTTCTAACCATACGGTGTCGAAGGCTTTTTCCAAGTCAATTAGACAGGCACCCGTTCATTGGTTCCTGCATTTATTCCATTGGATATCCGATACAAGTTTCGACGCGGCATGAATAGTGTCATGCCCCGCTCTGAAACCGAATTGGTTATCCGGGATGATTTTATTGTCCTCAACCTATTTAGACAGGGCTCTATGGATCACCTTCTCGAAGACCTTGCTGATACTCGGAAGGAGACTGATCGACCGGAGATTTGCCGGGTTAGAGGTGTCTTTACCCTTCTTGGGGATTGGTTGAACCACCTCTGTCTTCCAATGCACTGGATAATATGCATTATTCAGTGCATTGTTGAACAGGATGGCGTACCTCTCTACAGCTATTGGCGGAAGGTGCCTAAGCACAACACTGGCTATGCTGTCGATACCCGCGGATTTTTTCCTTTTCAATGACTGAAAGATCATCTGGAGATCTTCCGTCGAAATGAACAATGTGGTGTTCACTTCGTCTTCATAGATGCAGTTGGCCTTTATTAATGATATCTCTGCTCCGGTGTCTATAATTAACCCTTTAATGCATGATTTTTTTATTTTTGACGAATTAAATATATGTTATATAAAAAGACAATTTGAACTAAAAAAAAATTATATAAAAAAAATCTGACGATTGATTTTCTTGGAAAATCGAATTTTCACTATGATGCAGATATGCAACGCTATGCATTTAGGGTACGTATATACGAGCAAGTATGAATTTATGAAAATGAAAACCAATCCTTTTTTTTGGGAACTAAAACGTTTTTTTTTATAACTTTTATTAAAAAATTAATTAATACAATAAAACAATCATTGCGAACTAAAAAAACACATTAACATAAAACAGAAGTAAAAATTTAATTTTTATAAAAAAAGGCCCACACATAAGTCTTCAAAGCAAACATACATACATATGTATATTTATGTTCATTACTTACTTTAGTTATCATATTTATTATTATAATTATTATTTATTTATTTTTAAATAGGAAGTGAGGAAATAAAATAAGCTAAATATGGAAATTCCTGAAACAGTTATTGTTTTTATTTAAACAGAGGGCTGTATCACATTTTTCACATTTCACAAATGTGTATCCACTACAATTAGGTAGCTTACATCGAACCCTTTTTTCCAAAAACACTGGCCAATGCGAGATTTCGTCTTTTCTAACATTTGTCGATGGAACATGCGACTTTGGAAACTTCCTTTTGCGTTCTTGAAGAAGAGCTGATGGTGAGCCGCATGGCCTTCCTCTTACTTTTGGAAACAGAGTTCCACTTCGGCAAAGAGATTCACCTAAATCTACCCGAAATTCGGATAAATTGATTGGGACTTCATTGCGCATCTCACAATTTTGCTTATATAATATCCATGCGTTTACGACAGTGATATCGACCAAATGATAAAAGATCCGCATGTACCATTTACGAGATTTCATTTTAATTCTACCTCGTCCAATTAAACTGTCAGTAAGGTCAACGCCGCCCATATGTTTATTGTATTGCTTTACAATGTTTGGACAATTAATGTCAATGCGCTGTGATTTGGCTCTGTCGTACCTTTTAAGTGTTTCAATAGGCAGTGCGCCAACGAATGTAGACAACAAGTTTACAGGTTTATTGTCTTTCCAACAAAGCGTACAAATATCAATGTTGTCGATGTTTGCGAAAAATTCAAACGATTTTCCTCGCAGTTCCTTGGACATTTGCTTATCATTCGGAAGCTTGCAATTCGTCAGTCTATTACGCCTTTCGGCATGCTGGAAAACGAAAAAAGAATCTAGATAAAGTATGTAGTTCACATATCCAAAGACCATGTTTCACATACGGTAAATGCATAATGTTGAAGATAAGCATCATACGTAAAATACAAGAAAAAGTCTATCTTCAACCATTCTTTGTTTATAATTTTTATGCAGATGTCAAACTGAATATATAGAAAACAATAAAAAATTTGGGTGGAGTTCCGAATAGTACTCACCCCCGATTTTTTTCAATTTTTTTGTACGTGTAGTCTAATGTATCAAAGTTAAAAATCCAAAGCGGTTTTTGGCGCAAATGACTGGAAAGGACTAAAAGGATGTGCTAAATTTGAATATCCTGCAGAAAATATCTTGAAAGTTACAACAGCTATATTTATAAATGATATCGCAAATTAAAGCAGAAATTAAGTGCTTTTAACTGATAATAAAATTATAGTATATAGTTTACAAATATTGAAGATATGAAGTATTTTGGAAAAATAGGTCAATATTTTCAAGGAAACATTTTTTTTTTGAAAGAAAGTGTATTATGAAGGCATATTTTTTTTTTGGAATTATAAAACTACATTCGAAAACCTTTTTAACGATACCAAACATGCTATACTTTTCGTTAAACATCACCTTAAGAGAGGAGTTTTTTTCTTTAGAAGTGACATTCATCAAGCTCGGGTGAGCCCTGGGAGTAACATTTGTATAAACAAATGTTTTTCCCCTCGTATAACGGCGATAACGGACCCAAGTAAAGACAACCGATGATGAAAAAGCTTTTCGTCTCTTGTTGAGTAGAAACTGTCCACAAAGGTAGACCTAAATTTTCCGCGATTGTTCATACTTTGTATTTTGCAATGGATTTAACGTATAATTTATTTCAATTAGCAAGTATTTTAAGTGATCATTCGAAAACTTTGCAGTGGTTAAGAGATCTTGGACTAATTCCAGCGACAAAGTATTGTCATAAGCATAAAAAATATATGGTATTAAATGAATTAAAATTAATATGTGGATTATTTGAGTGTCGTAAGACAAGCAAATACTATCATTGTGAAAGTGTTGCAAATAATACGTGGTTTGAGAGATGTCGTATTTCACCTGAAGTTTGCATACTAATTACTTATTGTTTTTCTTTAAATATGTCATTTGAACAAACCATCCGAGAAAGTTCAATTATTGATGGAAAGTAAGTTTCCCGTGAGACAGTTGCGGATCGGTTTTCGTTTTGTCGAGAAGTCTGTATGTTGGCGTTAGACGAACAATTCGAGGAAGGGGGTCAAATAGGAGGTGTTGGTCAAGTTGTTGAGATTGACGAATGTAAAATTGGTCGTCGTAAATACCATAGGGAGCGTGTTGTTGAGGGTTCTTGTGTCTTAGGCATTATACTTCGTGGGAGTCCTTCTCAATACCGTCTCGAAATTTGTCCCGAAAATAAAAGAGACAAAAATACTTTAATAAGTCTAATACAAAAACATGTGAAGTTGGGAACTACTATCCACACAGATTGTTGGAAGGGATATATGGACTTAGAATCTTTCGGATATCATCACTTTACTGTCAATCATTCCAAAGAATTTGTAGATTCCGAAACAGGGGCTCATACCCAAAATATTGAGTCGTCGTGGCGGTGGATGCGTCGTCAATTATCTCGTGGTGGTGTCCGTGTCGACAATATGGAGCAACATTTATGCGAATTTTTGTGGCGTCGTCGCGTCAGAAAGTTGAACCAAGATCCTTTTAATCAGTTGCTGAAGGATATTAAGCGCTGTTACCCTGGTCAATGATTTGTATTGTCAAATTGACGTAAATTAAATATTATATTTATATATATAATAAATATTTATATTGTGTATGTGTGTGTGTATCAAACTGTATATAAATAATGAAATGTGAAATAAATGTTATTGTAATTTGAATTTTGATATAAAAATGTTATATTTAAAAGTTATTATTCAGGACTAAATTTGTAAAGAGAAGATGGAATAATGATAAATATTAACAAAAGAGTACTCCTGCCCGATTTTGATAAAATTTGAGTATATGGTAAAGGGCATTCTAATATTTTGATACACATATGTATGCACAACCTCATACTTTGCACCTACCCCAACTTTGCACCTACCCCAAATCCTACAGTGAGCCCAAGCAGGGGGGTTGCAGGGGGGCAGCATGCCCCCCCATAGGTATTTCACTGCGATTTACTTATAAAAACGGCGACGCACATATATACATATGTATTCATGGCAGAAAAAAGAGCATTTTTCATTCCTTTTAGCAATTATCTTGTAAACTATACTTTGATGAATGTTACTTCTGAAGAAATAAACTGTTCGCGTAAAGTAATATTTTGTGAAAAGCATGTTTGGTATCATTGAAAAGGACTTCAAATGTAGTTTTATAATCCCGTAAAAAACATATGCCTTTATAATACACTTTCTTTTTTAATTTTTTTTTTCCTTGAAAATATTGACCTATTTTTTCAAAATTCTTCATATCTTCAATATTTGTGAACGGATTACTATACTTTTGATGTCAGTTAAAAGCACTTAATTACTGCTTTAATTTGCAGTATCATTTACAAACATAGCTGTTGCAGTTTTAAAGATATTTGAGTTTTATTTCTGCAGGATATTCAAATTTAGCACATCCTTTTAGTCCTTTCCAGTCACTTGCGCTAAAAACCGCTTTGGATTTTTAACTTTGATACATTAGACTATACGTACAAAAAATTTTAAAAAAATCGGGGGTGAGTACTATTCGGAACTTTATCCAAAAATTTACTTACATGAACTAAAACACTTAATTATTGTACTTTTTTATAAACAAAACTCACAACATCTGCTCACTTTCACCGCACTCCGTTTTATGACTTGGAATGTGAATTTACGCGCTAAAACGGAATTGACACGGATCGTAGAAACAGTCAGGAAGGTAACAGGACAAAAAAATATAAGATAGCGGTTAATATTCTCTTACGAGAGCACATAATTTGAGTATGATACAGATATGCAACAGTATGCATTACATACGATTAACGTGAGTGGTTAATTGTATTTGTGCAAAATTGTATAGATTAAGCTCTCAATTCCAATAACAGTCTCGACGGTTTCTTTCTAATTAACTTTATTACTTTTAACTTTAGTTATAAATATACGAATGTTACATTATGAATATGGATATGTGTGAATATTGAATACATGAATATGAACAACGCATGTGTATGAATGTTGAGTACATGAGAGAGAGAAATATATATGAATATTAAACAAGAATTTAGGTAAGTTTGTTTACATTTTCTACATCCTCGCCCATGGCATTGGATGAAACTATCTGCAGCGCATAAAAAAACTGGATTGGTCTTCTTAACATTTGTTGATTCGGAAGTCGAATGTCACAAGCTCTTACTTGACCATCTCATTCGGGGTAAGTCTTTTGAATGACTGCCAACCTCCATAGTAAACTTGGCTTATTATCTTCACGAAGCAACACTACATCGCCTACATAAATGGTTCGATTAAGGTCATTTTTGCAGTGATATAGTGGCTCCAAATCCGCGTGGTCGTTTGTCATATATTGTAAGTTAATGGCCTAGAGCTTATAACGCCGAATGTTAATATAGCCTTTCTGATAGCTGCTTTCATAGATGTTTTGACGCTTCGAACGAGGCGTTGGCAGAACCCGCCCCACCATGCCGCTCGCTCTAGAATATACGAGTTTTTCTAACTGATATTTGGATGCGCTGCTAACTTCTCGTCGCCTTAGACGTTTTTCTAACTTTCTTAACTGCAAATCAGTCCTTTTGAAGGTTCGGGCGTTATCTGATATTATAATGGCAGGCACACCTCGCCTCGGTATAAATCTCCTCAATGCATCGATACAACTCCTCACGGACATTTTTTTTTTTTTTTTTTTTTTTTTTTTTTTTTTTTTTTTCAATTCAATAACAATTTTATTCAATAACAATGTATCTTGATTACAATATCTGCAAAGCCAAGAGGGCTTGTCTGCAGAAGACTGAGTACAATATTTGTTATATTATTATTGTTGTTGTTCAAAAGTAAAATAATTTAAGTATATAAAAATAGAGAAAAAAAAGATGTTGAATTAAAATTAACACAAGTTGAAAACTCATTTTCATGATTGTATATACATTTGTTTAATCTGTTTCAGCGCTTCATTTCTCGTGATGTTGCGGTATTTTCTTGGGAGGCTGTTTAATACCGTTGGGACTGCTACGTTGAATGTTCTTCGACCATATTCGTTCCAGAACCTCGGTATTTCGTATAGTTGGTGTTGTCGTCTTCTGGTGTTGATAGTTTGCTGCGTCTGGATTCTGTATGCGTTATCGTTGTAAAAGTGTGTCAGCATTTCGAGATTATGTATTTGTGTGATGTTCATCATATTCGTTGTTTGATTCTGCTCTTCACCATTATACCTTGCTTTTTGTACAATTTTTTGTAGTCGTGTTTGTACCTTTTGTAGTTGTTGCATTTGCGAAGATCTACCCCATGCTAGTATGCCGTACCTAATATGCGATTCTACCAATCCAAAATAGCATTGTTTAAGAACATTACGTGTACATTTATCGCTTAGATGGAATAGTGCATACGCTGCTTGATACAACTTGTTCTTAAGCGCCTCTATATGATTCCTCCACTTAAAGTTATAATCAACAATCAGGCCAAGATATTTGTATGTTGATACGATATCTATGTATTTACTGCAGTTATCATCTTCTCTTATGTGTTCATTATTACCACTTCTGTGCAAGCAATCTATGTCATGCATTTTTATCTTAAGTTTTGTTTCTGTGATATGCGGCGGACGAATGTGCATTAACTTTGTCATATCACCAACTAGTGTAAGATGAACCGCACGAATCGCCGCGCAAATAAACAACATTACATAAACCTTTTCTTTATCTCTTTGCTCACTCTTCTTGACGTAAAATGGGCTACTGGGTAATACAGTCCATGGTTCACAAGCCTCAGTGTGAAGCCGTTTACATATTGTTGTTAAAATGTAATATAAATTTAAGAAAAGGTATTGGAAAAGCCCTTCTGGCAACTCCTGTAGTAACTTAGAAATGGCAAATTGTCAACCGATGGATTGTAATAAAAACATCCATTCTAGAGGTGTGTCAATCGTTCAAATTCAAGGATCGAATCGTTCAAGTATTGGTTTCCAAAATGATTCGGTCATTACAATCAATCATTCGTTCATTTAAGAACGAATGATCGATATATGTATTGTATTGGTTCAATACATTCATTTCTGTGGTTCAGGGATAGAGACCGATTCATTGCATTGGTTCAATGCAATTGACCTGAAAATACCCTTTCACCTATGGGAAAATAAAATCACACACATGGGTGATTGAGAGTTCTCAGCTGATTCAAAAAGAATGAGTAACACATGACATATTTGCTTGGGATGAAAAAATCTATTCGAATACCACTTTATGTTAACTCACTCATCGGCTATTTCATTGTGTTAAGAATGAATTAAACGATAAAGAATTGAACGAACGAATGGAGTGAGAAGGCTATAACGAAACAAGTATACTACTTATGTATGTCTTCGCGAACGATACGAAAGAGCATAAGGAATTAACAATTCGCTCTTCTTTCAACACTACTCTCTTTCGTTCCATATTTAATATCGTTCCAATGACCGAGACAACTAAATCTGTCATTACAAAAGTATTGACTTTGTGATGGATTGGTTTGGTGTTGTGTGATTGCAATCACCAATACTTTTCGGTGATTCGATCAAAACAAACGAATCAATCACGATCGACTCATTTCTAATTCATTCGTGTACTTGAACTCCTCGTGTTTGCTTCGTACATGTATAACACATATAATATAACACAACGTACTTTTTGATGAGCTGTCGAGCTTGGATTATCCAACACTTCTTGCGAATATGTGATAGCACTACGTTAACGCCTCCATGTAGAGTTACTTCGTGTGCCTCAATTCAGTAGCTGGCAGAAATAAGATTGATTGAGTAATATAATAAGATTGCTAAAAATACCAAACACCTATTTAGGTAAGCGGCCGCTAGTTCTCAGAATGCCGTCCACCAGGATAGGATTCAATGAACCAATTTTTGAATCAGATGAATCTTCTGCAATTTTGCTAGAGTCACTAATTCTCTACGGTAACATTGTTCTGCGGGATTACTCCTCCCATCGCAATGTCTCCAATCGTAGATGTTTGTTAATTGGTTGATCTCCCTTACTCTAGCTTTTAGATATGGCTTCATCTGTTTTCCATTGCCACCTATCCAGTTTAACGCTATGGTAAAGTCCGTCCAAAGATAAACAGACTTCACTTCGAAATCAAAGTTCGAAATCGGTTAGTTCCAATTTTGGCAGTGCAAGTTCGCTATTAAATTAATCCGTCCCTAATGGACTGACTCGATTTTTAGATCAAACTAAAATAATACTTACCGTATTGTCTGGTAAAACTTGCCGCACATATGCTATTGCTCCAATTTCTCGTCAAAACAGCTTTATTCTTATAGTGTATGGACCCAATATGCCCAACGGGTCATAGATCTTTGCCTTCGCTTTCATAACATTCCTCTTTGTTCCACTAAGGGATTGTAGATAAGCAATGCAGTCCTCTAAAATAATACCTATATCGTCACTAGTTGTCTACCATAGAATACTCAGTACTTTCAGCATTGACGCTCTCTCCGTAGTTTCGCCATCAAAGCTTTTACGTAGCATAGGGTTATTCGATTTCCACTTTTATTTTTTGTGCAACAAAAATATCTACCCTCCTTTCGGAGCTTTGTTCGATTCTATGGATATATTATTTTTTCAGTGTTTCCATACTCCTCCTACAGAAAAGAAATGGCTTCGCTGTAACACTTCCCAATACCCCTCTATTATGGCCGCTGCCTTCCCAATTAGCGCTGCGCTTAAGAAATTGAAATTCGCTGTAGTAGAGAGTTGGTGGTCAGAATGGAATCCAGTTCTCAAACTTGATATAAAATTTCCTCATGCCAATGATTTTAATTACACGCCTCCGTAGTATTTTTTTTCGCAGTCTACTGGGAAGTGTGAAGTGTCTTCTTTAAGCCAACTTGCCTGCATTTAGTTCTAAGAGCAATTTTTAACGACGCGATAGTTGAAGCGACCTTGTCATCATATTCAAGAGCCTTCACATTCCTTTTTATCTGGCGATGATACATTCCATAAAATTACTTAGAGCGCTATTTGTCCGGTCTACATAAATCGCCAACGATTGTTCTGTTTCGCCATCTATATCACTTAACCCAGCAGCCCTATTCGATTTGTACGCACGAAGAAAATCGGATGCTGATTTGCAAAGTTTTATTACTTGCGCTCTGCACGAAGCACCATAAACAGCTTCCATTACAACACGAATTAATTCAATATTACAGCTCGCTTTCTATTATCTATTTCAAATTTAAAACAAAATAACTGCCCCGGGTTTCGGGCACCATATTCAAAATTTTATAGATTAAGAACACGATTCAAATGATAGTCTCGACGGTTTTTTCCTAATTAATTTTATTATGTTTTATTCTAGTTATAAATATATGAATGTTACATTGTGAATGTGGATATGTGTGAATATTGAATAAATGAATATGAAAAAACCATACATATGTGTATAATTGCGAGTAGATGAGAGAGAGAAAAAATATATGAAATATATTACAAAAATATATAACATAATTTGGGTAAATTTGTTTAAAATTTCTAAAGTATTAAAGGCTTTTGAGAAATCTAAAAGAACCAAGATGGTCACCTAGTTTAGGCCTTTCAGTGACCTTAAGGAGTGCTGTTGTTAAGCTGGGGTTGCAATACGTAATACGAGGGGAATGAAAAATCTAGACATTTCAGCCTATTTCCGATTAAGGAAACTATACTAGATGAAGCACAGATGTATGTAGCTTCGTAAGCTATCAAGATGGTAAGATGATTTGAGTAAAAATGAGATGTAGTCCCTCTTATTCTTTGTACAAACTTATTACGCAACTTTTGTACTCCAGGTGAGGCTCTTCCATCTTTGTACGGACCCAGCCTTTGTAAACCTAATTGCGTTGGTTAATTGAGTCTTTAATTGTTTGGATAAGCCAATGTTTAGATACATTAAAATATTTTGTATTTTAGTTGCATCATGTTATCATTGATAACCTAACTTATCATTGGATGAAATCATATAAGAAATACTTTAACAAGGTGAATGTGTGTATAATAGTATAATAGAATAATAGAAATGCCACACATTACGTGTATGCAATAGTATAATATTGTAGAATAATAGAAATGCCAAACATTACGTGTATGTAATAGTTGTGTGTATAGTAGTATTATATAATATAATATAATAAATAATCGATATCTCAAACGTTTCCCCCCCCCCCCTCTCCCCCTCAACATGGTATCAGGATATCGGTAAGATACAGTTTTGTTATGGGGGGCGTACCGAGGCATCCTTTGCTCCTTGGCAGTACGTATGGTTGCCACTCGGGCGACATTGTTTGCTCATGGTGAAACTTTCTCTAATCTTCCTAGAATCCATTGCGTAAGAGGAAGATTCGGTTCGGAATCGGGGTGAATGTAATGTAATGTAATGTAATTCTTTATTAGTTCAAAAGAACTCTTACAAAATTAATTAACATAATAAAAAT
This sequence comes from Merodon equestris, assembly GCA_958301585.1. Taxonomy (NCBI): domain Eukaryota; kingdom Metazoa; phylum Arthropoda; class Insecta; order Diptera; family Syrphidae; genus Merodon; species Merodon equestris. The sequence goes on from OY284413.1 coordinate 95,256,194, forward strand.
TCAGAAATTCATAATGTGCTGTTCAATTTGCTTCTTAAATCTAATTATACTAGTTTCCATTTTTATAGACGCATCTAAATTGTTAAATAATTGGGCTCCTTTGTACAATATATTATTCTGTGAACTAGCTCTTCTAAATAATGGTAATCGAAAGTTGCCTACATTTCTAAGATTATAATACCCACCAACATATTGGGGGTTTCTTTGCAAATAAGTTGGATGCAATCCATTTTTTAGCTTAAGGATAAAAATTAAGGCATTAAATTTAAGTCTTTGTGTAACATTCATCGATTTCAACTCATTAAACATGTCAACAATATGCATTCTTAAACTACATTTTAATATAGATCTCATCGCTCGGTTTTGTAGAATTTGGAGATTGTTAATTTTTTCAATACTACATAAATATAAAATTGATGAACAATAATCTATATGTGGTAATATAATCGTGTTATAAATATTAATTGCACAATTTTTGGAGATACTCTTTCTTATTCTATAAAAACAATTAATTTTTTTTGCCATTTTTGAAGCTATGAAGTCCGCGTGTACATTAAAATATAAATTATTATCCACCATTACTCCTAAATACTTGATTTGATCCACACATTCGATATTATTATTACTTATTTTAATATTTATATTACTACTTCTACTACTAATACACATAGATTTGGTTTTAGTTATATTTAATTTCAGTTTATTACATAGCCATTCAAATACGCTGTTTGCATCCGCGTTTTGATGATGTTCACAAATATTTAAGTTATCCCCCACAATATATACCAATGTATCATCCGCAAATAACGAAACTTTTGAAAATTTGAGAGTCTTTCAAATCATTTACATATACTAGAAATAAAATAACCCTTAAAATTGTTCCTTGTGGTACTCCTAAGTTTACCGCCTTTAGTGTTGAATAAGCCTCTCCCAGTTTTGTCCTTTGAGACAAGAAAGAATCGAACCATTGAAGCTCCTTGTGTCGTATCCCATATTTGAACAGCTTTTTCAAAAGAATACTTCTGTCTACTGTTTCGAAGGCTCTCTTGAGGTCCAAGAATAAGGCCAACACTAGATTTCCGTCATCCATCTCTTTTTTCCAATCAGTTAGCACCCATGCTAAGGCTGTTTTCGTAGAATGTCCTTTAAGAAATCCCGACTGTTCACCGCACAGCGTTCTGTTTTTGGAAAAGTAACATTCTAGTTGTGTGCATACAACTTTTTCGAATACTTTTTCATAAACAGGCTTCTCTGCATTTTTTTCTTTCTCCACAGGTACAACAATTGACTCCTTCCAAGTACTTGGGAATATACCTTCTCGTATTTATTATATGTATTAGTTCAGGAAAAATAGCTTCTTAACACTCTAGCAATATATTTGTATTAAGAACATTGTAATCGTTTTTATTTTTTATGCTTTTGATTATCTGTTCAAGTTCATTCATTTTCTATTTTCTCTAAATTTAAACCCGCGTACTGATTCACTTATATTGTCATTGTATTCGATTTTGAGTATGGTTTCATTTAATTCAATTATACTATTTATAAAGAAATCGTTCAATATGTTTGCTATATCCAGTTTATTGCTAATTTTTACATTATTCACTCCGATTTCACAGAGTTCTTGACGGACTTCAGGCAAAACATACTTCTTGATCACCTTCCACATATCTCTCTGATTACCTGTTTTTTCTTGAATTTTTCTTTCAATATACCTATTTTTGAGTTCTATACATCTATTTCTATACTTTTTTCGGGCTATTCTGTATTTTTCCCAACTTTCAGCATTCCTCAAAATATTATTTATTTTATATAATCTTATTTTGTCTCGTTTAAGGTCACTTAATTCTTCATTGAACCATTCCACGAAATATGGTCTTGCTTTAGATGATTTTGTTAAGCTGCATATACAAGATTCAATACAGATTTTAAACTCCATTGACATAGTTATTATATTATTTGTTTGTAAAATATGCGCGAACTTTCTGCTTCTTAATTCTGTTATAAATTTTAATTTTTCATATTTCAAGTATCTTATAGATCGATGTTCGTTACTCCTTTCATTAACATTTAATTCAATTTTTATTGATTCATGGTCCGATATTATCCATTCGTTCTTTATTTTTACCTTTATATTGGAGACATAATCACTTATCACATAGTCGATGAGTGTAGATGTTGATCTTGCGTTTCTAGTGTAGTCTTTGACTAACTGTCGTAAACAGAACTTATTCAAAATGTGCACTTCAATTTTTTTCTTATCACTACTATCAGTCTTGTAATTTTAGTATGTTAAAGTCCCCGACTATACATACATTTTCATTAGAGTTCAAGTTACTTTCTATAAATTCACTTAGAGTTTCATTAAATTCAGAAACAGACATTTTATTTGACCGGTACACACCAATAACATTCAACATTCTTTTCACAATTCATTTTTATCATAAGTAGCCAAACTTTATAGTTTTCTGTTTTGGATTTAATTTCAACTGCCTTCATTCTATTATTTACAAATATGATTACTCCTCCCGTATGTCTTGAGTTAAATAAAGAGTTAAACAATCTATATCCACTTAATATATATAAAGTTATATGTGTTTCACTTAATACTACAAAATTAATACAAAATGATTTTTATAAACTAATTCCTCTAGAATTACAAAGTTCCCGTTCAGGCCTTGTATATTTAAATAAATTCCACTTATTCTATTTAATTGCTAATATCCAATTTTTTTTTCTTACTGCCAGTTTCTTTAAATAAACTGGACATAGTCTGCTTAGTGTCATGTGATTATCATCAAGACCGATATTCAATTTTTCGTTCATACGACTGCAGTTTATACACTTAATTATTGTTTTATTGTTACACTCTTTCGTTTTATGGTTTTCCAAACACTTTAGGCACGACTCTTCCTTTTTTTTACACCCATTTGCTTTATGTTTAAACCCTTTACATTTAAAACACCTCAAAATATCAATACCATCGAATACTTTACATTTCTCCCATCCAATATTCAGTCTCCCCAATTCAAATACCTTGGGAAACTTATCCGCATCTATTTCCACTATTGCACTGAATTTTATCGCACTGTTAATTTTCTTTTCAATAAATCTGACTAATTTTAAATCACTATTTGTAATTAATTTATTTTGCTTCTTTAATTTATCGATACTTTCATTCTCCTCCATTTTAAACTTCAGATTTGCTATATAGCGTTTTTTATTTTATTTCTTTCATCTATATCTTCGCTCTCTATGATAATAATACAATTATGAGTTATGTATATTTGCAATTTGAAAGTCCTATTTTGTTTTATTACAATTTTGTTTGCCCTTAGGTTTTACAATAAGAGGTAACTCCTTTCTTAAAATTGACAGCACTTTTTCTTGCCTTGCCCCATTTGTCTTCTTGACAATTTGAGCAAATGACATCTGACGTTCTGTTGTCTTTTGTAGATCACCGGTTATTTTGTTTACTTCTTTGCATACAGTTTCACTGCTGTTTATCATAGCGTTACAAATGTTTTCACCTTCTTTTTTAAAATTTTCGGCAACAGTGCACATTTTCTGCATTTCCAGAATGCCCTTTTCACACATTTTTTGAGTTTTTTTTCATTTCTTCCAACTTTTGCATATATCAGTGCTTTTATTTCACTTTCATTTTGTTTCAGTGATTTCGCGAATTTCTCTTTATATTCCTTAAGGTAATGTGTGTTCCTCCCTACATTGTCCTGTATTTCCTTAATCACCATATCAACATTTTGTATGTACATAATGCACTCTTCGCATATGAATCTCACCATATTATTGCATCCAATGGTTCCGATAGAATAGTCATCCAAACCAGAACATTTCATGGTGCTGTAAAAGACCTTATTACAATTACAATGGCTAGCCTTTGAGAAAATGAGATGGTGTTAGGTGGTTTGTATCATCGTCTAATACACATGATTAAGGACGCGACTTTGGTATAGCATAAATTTATGTTAAAACTATGGTTAACTGCTGTTGTTACGATACGGTTATGAGGCTCTGACATAACCAACTTGTGCATCAGTCGTGGTTCAGTCGTGATCCGTGGTATTTGGTGCCATTGTCAGAGCAGATACGAGCGCATCGACCCCGTCAAGAAACAAACCTACGTAAAGCAGTAAGGAAGGCGTCAGCTAATTGATCGCTGATGGCCTATAAATGGATAGCCTTTGTGGGGAGACATACGAATTAGGCAATGTATGCTTTGGTGAGTGTAGGGTTTCTGGAACGTGAGAACTGGATCATTAGTCCACCTCGGTGTTGGTAAACGGGCGAGTAGGTCGGACCCGTGCAGGAGGCAAGTCTCCTGAAAAAAACCTTACAACGATGTAGACGTTTCCGAATTAGGTAGCGGCTTTTTGGTATTCAATTTTGTTGGCGGACGATAGCGAATATTTTCGAGATTCCTACAAGTAAACTGCTTACATGAATATCTGTCGCTTTAGGAAAAGAGATGTCAGTATCATTGGGAATGATTATTAGATGTTTAACATTGTACGATATTATTGCAGGCTTGACTCGTCTTCCAACGTGAAGGAGTTCATATGTATCCACGAATGATGAATACCGTAATAGTCTGGATTTTGAAGGAAGTGTGCGATGTTTAAGAAGATGTTGAATATGCTCCCCAACTGATATCTCCTATACCTGCTTGATGATTAACATTTTGGCTCTTTGAATTTCAGACAAGTGCAGATTTTCTCTATGACACTTGCATTCACTCACCCGAAAGTTGTGTATGAATCTAAGAAAATATGCTATGCAAACGGAACCACGACGAAATTATATTTATAATCGATTTTAACCTATCATCTTCTGAAGAGCCGAACAGAGCATGTTTCGACGCATTTCGTTAGCTTAAAATAAACTAAATAATAATAAATGCACTTATCAAGCTTGAGTGAGCAGTATGATTTTAAGAGATAAATTTAATTGGTATCTGTCATGCCTTCTTATTCTTATGAGCAGTTGTATGGTCAGACCATTTCATCTTCCAGTCGAGCAGGAACGAGATATTTAAAGTAGTTAACTTGCTGAATTTAAAAGCATTTATCAGAACATTTGTGCTCTTCAAAATATGTCTGAGAACTAGATGCTGAAAAGCATGTGCTCTTACTATGCTTGAACCTTTTACGGTTACCACAGTGAAAGAGAAAAGGTCCAAAGTCTAATTCTATGCCACTAGGATTAAAAAAAACATGATTTTGGTTTTATCACTTATAACCAAGAAGACTTGTTGCGACGCACCATAAACTCATCATGTAAAGGGTCCGCCATCTAAGGTTTTTTTTTTTCAAGTAGTGCTTATTTCGTGAATGGTAACACTTAGCTCATGTCTGATTTGACAGATAGTTAGTTTTATCCTTCCGCTCAACGAATATGGTTGTGTATACGCTTGAACAATGCTGGGAAATATTGCGACATTACTTTGAAAATCATGGTAATGTTGCAGAATGTGTGCGAAAATTGCGTACGGATTTTGGAAGAAGAGAAGCACCGTCAGCTCCGTATGTTCGTTATCTTGTGAAAAAAGTGAAAGAAACTGGCATCCTCATCGATAAACCAAAGCGTGAAAAGCCAAAAACAGTGCGTACACCCGAGAATATTGCTGCTGCGGCAGAAAGTGTGCGTGAAGCGCCATCAACATCAATTCACCGTCGTTCTCAACAATTGAACATTTCGGAGATATCATTGAGACGATATCGTTAGATGGCGGACCCTTTAGTATTGCTTGCCCCTTTTTTAAGATTAATTTTATTATTGATTTGTTGGGTTTAATTTCTTAGGTTTCAATTATTTTGAATTCTGACTACACATATTGTCTAGTGTCGTGAGAATTTAAAATTAGTGAATTAGATAAGACCAAATTTCATTGTGCATTTTGCACAAGTAGTACATTTTTTGTACGCAAGTTGCAGCGAGTGTGGGAATTAAAACTTTCTTATAAGGCTGTTAAAAAGAAAACGATTTACAAACAAGTGCCAACCAAAAACGAAAAAAAGGTCCGGAAATTAATGAACAATTGCGTCCAAAATAAAGGTGTTAACTCAAGTGCAACTATCTTCAGACTTTAATGGTCTGATTAAACTCTTAAGCATACCGCCCACCTCGTCCAGATACTGCGGCGAAAGATGAATGATAAATGGCCAGTGCATTAGCACCGCCCACCATTTGGCTCCTCATTGCCATCATAGGCAAAAAAACTAGCTTAGACACTGGACGTTTGAGAACTAAGAATCCCGTCTGAATTGTTGCCACTCGGACTATATTGTCCTGTCCTGGATGCACCCCAAGAACTCTTCCGAGAGCCCACTGGGAGGGGGAGGTCGTTCGTCTCGAAAAAGCACTAAGTCATTTACTCGAAGGTTCCGCTGCGCTTGTTGCCATTAGGATCTTACCTGGAGCTCATGAACATACTCGCAGCTCCAACGCTTCCAGAAGTCTTGTTGCATCTGCTGTACCTGCTAGGGGGGTGGTAGTGGTGCAATGGTAATCATCACCGACTGTTAAGCGGAAGGTCTCTAGTTCAAGTCTAACCATAGCCAAGAACAATTCCTATACGGAAAAAAAAACTGTGCAACACCAGTTGTGAGTGAATGGGAGATGATCAAAAAATGCTGACGAAGGCATAACACTCGCAGTATAAGATCACTTCTAAATGCAAAATTCATACTCTGCGTGTGCATTTCCAATATAACATCTTAATGTTCCATGCCATTACTGTAAAACTACAAACAACTCGACGAATTCAGTCGAATCTCTCGAATCCCAAGACAACCACTCCCGGAGAGTAGTGAACGAACATCTTCGACACAAACCATCTGCACCCCGTCCAGGTTGTGTGACAAACATCATAAGAGTGTAACTCTTAAACCTGCATGACTATAAAAAAAAAATCTAGTTAAGCGATTAGTATTAGTCTCAAGTAGAGTGGGCTCGGGAATAGAATTGATCGCACTTCCTATCAAAAAGTGCCCTGGCGTTAGGGCCACTAGGTCCGTTAGATTATCAGACATCGCCGTTAAGGGCAGTGAGTTGAGAATGCCTTCGATCCGCTTAAGTACTGTGTAGTATTCTTCAAAGGTCATCATTGTGTTACCCAAATACGCTTTAGATGATATTTTACACTTTTTATGCTAGCCTCCCATATACCCCCAAAGTTCGGGACAACCGGAGGGATAAAATGCCACGTAACTCCTCGATTGGCAATTTCTTGTGCTGCAACTTCTACTTGCTTGCGATATTCGATTAGCTCCTGTCCCAAGATTCTGTTAGCACAAACAAACGTTGTGGCACAGTAGCTATAAATATCCGAGCTGTATCCTCGTTGCGCAAAAAACCGCCAAAGCGCCGCAAGAAAGCATTCCGTGGATTAAATAGGGATCTGCATAGTCCAACCCACAATGTGAAAATGCTGGAGACGGCGAACAGCGGTGGGACGGTAGGTAGCCAATAAGTTGACTAGGAACAGTTTGTTTGTGGCGAAAGCACCTGGTGCATCGACGAATATATTTACTAATGCAGGGTGAATTCGTGAGCATGAGCGATCAGTAGCATACTGAGCGCGCTGTCCTTCGGCAGGATGATTGGACATTTTTCAGAACCCGATATCGATGCATTTCTTAGTCTCCCATCAAGTCTGGGGATGCCTTTGGTGTCCAAAGGGCGATTAAGTTTACGAATCTTACTCCTCGTCGAAAGGGGTCTGCCTTGAGAGAGACAAAATATTTCATTAATAAAATCTATATGTTGAACATTCCTTATCCAGAATTGTAAGGCATCCTGTCGCTCTTTGGCTGTGCAAAAGCTTGAGATTTCGTGCACCTTCTAGTAGCTTCTGTAAACCGCCGACACCAGGCGGTAACAGCAATGAGTTTGTCAAGACGAGAATTTTTACTCAGCGTCTCGTGCTCCTTTTGTCGTTCTAGTCCTTCGGGTTTCAAGGTAGCATAGAGGGCGGTGACTAAAGGAGTTTCCTCGTTAAGGATCGTCTGAACAGACCATTTGTCTTCGCCTTCCATCAACCAGCCTGGTCCAGTCCACCAAAGGTCACACTCCTCAAGCTGTGAGGGATACAAGCCGCGGGTGGCGACATCAGCTTGGTTGCTCGCACATATCTCCAGCAGTCAATTGAAGTGAGCTCTTGGATTTTCGCAATGCGATTGGCGACATACTGTTTGTATTTCCCAGGATGAGATTTGATCCAGCTCAGTGTCGCCCTAGAGTCTGACCAGTAAAAAGTTCGCAGTGATTTAATATTTAGCGCCTCTGTCACCTTCGCACACAATTTAGCTGCTAGCAGAGCGCCGTTGAGTTCCAAGCAGGAAATCGTTATTTTCTTTAGTGGGGCGACTTTTGATTTGGCTAATAGAATGGATACTTTGGTTCCAGCATCTCGAGATTTCACTCTCAGGTAAGCCACGGCAGCATAGGCGGCTGATAAAGCGTCGGCGAACACGTGTAGCTTAACGTTGCAGTCATCTGGGGCTGTGAAGACCCATCTTCGAATTTTAAATGTTTTCAATCAGAGGCAACTTAGCTCGAAACTTAAGTCATTCCTTTTGAAGTGGTTCAGATATGGCATCACCCCATCCGCAACCCAAAGCTGTTGGCAGACGATTTTCCCAGTAACTATTACCGGCGCCAATAGACATCGTAAATTTTGGCTATGTCGGACAGCTGTTGGCGTTTTGTAATTGGATGTGCTAATATGTATACGGTATCCAATATGATCCGTCTGACAACACCAATAAATTCCCAAAGCCTTAGTGGTCCGATCTCCATCCAGATCACAGGGAAAGTTCGGCGCAACAAAGCTGTCTGGGAGACTTCGAAGAAAAATTGACGAATTTGAGTTCCACTTTCGTAGGGGAAGCCACCTCGCTGAAGTAGCTGCTGAGGCTGCTCTCGAAGAGCCAGGGCCCTATCTACGGCATCCGCCCCATGAAGACGATCCATGTAAAACGATTCTTTAAGAACCCTTGCTGCGTCTGGAAACTCTGCTTCTTCATCCTTGGCCAATGTATGGAGCGAGGTACGGAGAACAATTCAATCCGTATGTCACTGTCAGCAAATGATAAACAGTTGGAGCTCCATCCTTATTCTTCCAATCCGCGAGCTTCACACTGCATATCCGTATCACTCGGATCGACAAGAATCTGACGATAGCATTTCTCGAAATCGGCAATGAAAGCAATACGATGAGTGCGCCACCATTCTGCATTTTTGGTGCCACATGCAAGCAATCATTGAGTGACATGCCTGATTTGATCTTCTTCGATGCATTAAAAACCGTTCTTACTTATTACAACTTATTTGTTGTGCTGCTGACCTTATACACCCCATGATGTGGGGTACAAATTAATTCGTTCCGTTTTCAAAAGATGGCGCCACCTGCAAGTTGTGGCTGATCCTGGAAGCGATTACGTACTTCATTGGAAAGGTGTGACATCTGTCAACAATAATTAGTGTGCATCAGCGTCTGTTTCTGACAACAACATTGTTTTTTGCCTCTTCGAAAATGTCCGGATTTGTCTTAAATAAACAGCATTTGCGGGAAGTTTTGATTTTCTTTTTTAATTGGAAGAAAAGTGCAGGTGAAGCCCATCGAATGCTTGTAGAAGTTTATGGTGAATCTGCTCCGACCGAAAGAAAAGTTTGAAGATGAGGAACTGGAGGCCTTACTGGATCAAGATCCGTAAGTGCAAAGTGAACCCGCAGAATCGTTGGGAGTGCCTCAGCAAACAATTTCCGTTCGGTTAAAGAAATTTGGATTTATTCAAAAGCAAGGAAATTGGGTGCCGTACGAGTTGAAACCGAGAGATGTCGAAAGGCGATTTTTCACCTCGGAACTGCATCTTGAAAGACATCCAAGGAAGGGATTTTTGCACCGGATCGTCACTGGAGATGAAAAGTGGATATACTACAATAACCCCAAGAAGAAAAAATGCTATGCAAAGCTTGGTGAACCCGTTCCATCATCGTCTACATCGACGTTCATAGGTCATGCTCTGCATATGGTGGAACCAGACTGGTGTGGGATACTATGAGCTGCTAAAACCAGACGATAATATTGATGGGAAACGTTATCGACTACAACTAATGCGTTTGAGCCGTGCATTGCGTGAAAAACGGCCAGAAACGACCGAAAGGCATGACAAGGTGATTCTGCAACATGATAACGCTCGTGGCTGTAGCGGTCAAAAACTACCTGGAAACGCTGAAATGGGAGGTCTTACCCCACCCGCCGTATTCTCCAGACCTTGCCCCTTCCGACTGCTGCTTTTTCGACGGTTGCAAAACGATTTGGGGGGTCACCGGTTCGGGTCTTTTGAAGAAATCGAAGAATGGCTCAATGATTGGTTCGATGCCAGAGAGGACTCATTTTTTAGAGATGGTATTCGAAAATTACCAGAGAGATGGGAAAAAGTAGTCGCTTCCGACGGACAATACTTTGAGTGATGTATTTTTTACGTTTTTTCAATAAATTTTTTGAACACAAAAAAACGGACCGAATTCATTTGTACTCCCAATAGCACACACGATTCGGCTCTATTTCTTCTTTCACAGGTTCCATATGGCCAAGATCCAAATATTCAGCCACCTTTTAGCTTTAAATCTTTCCCCAGACGACTTTCGAGAGAGCGAAAGAGTTTGAATGCAGCAGATTTTGTATCGCCTAACTGTTCTGGCTTGAAGGTAGACTTGAATGGATAACGAATGATGTATCGGCCAGATATAGTGCGGCGAACAGTTTGTTCATACAACTTTTCGCAGTCTAGCTCATCTTGGGATATGTGGGATGAGATCTGAAGATCTGGAACTGCCATAAATCTTGTACTCATTCGTCGAGATCAACTTTTGATGGCAAGCGCCCATAAACCACCCATCCTAGGTACGTATTTTGCGCTACAGGAGCACTTGGATTTGATTGATTGATCTCCTCTCGCAGTATCGAGCCGTAGAGATCGGCACCCATGATAACATCGATTGCTCCAGGCTTAGCAAAGTCGGGGTCTGCAAGTTCTAGATTTAAGAACGGGCGAACTTGCGTTATATCCAGCTGCCTTGCTGGCAGTACATGTCCCAGTCGTGGAAGTACCAGCGCGGCACAATCGATGTGGAACTCTGGATGCATAATAGAGCTTATTACAAGTTGGACCAGACTCGTCGAACGGCCTACTAAAACACCTCCAATGCCAGTCACAGGGACCGAGATTCTAGTTCGTCGAAGATGCAACGGCTGCACCGCATATTCGCTCGAAGCTGAAGAGAATGTCCAGTAGCACATCGAACACCTACCAGAGCCGTGGCAATTAACACAGGCACCAGTTGTGTGGAATGTGGAATGTCCTCGTTGGATACATTTGGTGGAATAGATGTTTAAGTATAGGTATTATAAGAGCTTATGGTAGCCTATGGTAGATTGATCACCATCGTGCAGCATCGCGTGGTGTTTTCGCTGGCATTTGGTACATGCATATACTGACGTACACTGGTCAGATCGATGGTCAGCTCGCAAGCAATTTCAACATAATTTAACTTTATTCACAATCTCTATACGTTGAACCGGAGTATTTTGCTTGAAATCCGTGCAGAACATTAAAAGATGTTTGCCAGCGCAGATAAGACAAGTCCAAGGGACAGTTGCGTGGCGACTGTTCACCTTTGTCTGAGCGACCTCCTTGGATTTCGTCCGTATGTATAATGACGCCATGGCTTCGAGACCTTGAAGTCGATTTTCCAGGAATTTGCTCAGTTCTGCATACGTGGGAAGGGAGTTTGGGGATTCCAATGACATTTCCAAATTTGTGTTGAGTGACGGAGTCCAACTTGTCAGCTAACAGCACCACCAACCAGTCGTCCCATTGTTCCGTTGAACGCCCGAGTTGTTGAAGCGCCCTTACTGCTTCGGTTGCTCCATAAGTCTGCGTAATCCCTCGGCTGATTCCTCACTCACTGAGGGTAACTGTAAAATGTCTCGCAAATAGGCTTTTACCAACTGACGTGTGTTGTCGTAGCGATTGGTCATCATGTCCCACGCTGTCGAAGAATTAGCTTCGGTCACTGCTATGTTTCGGATGAGGACCTTGGCTTCCCCTTGGACTGAGGTCTCCAAGTAACCTTTGTACATTTGAGAGAGGATGATCCCGAATTACACAGCTGGTTAACCAACCTCTTAAAGTTAACCACTCCTGAAACATGCCGTTGAACTTGGGAATCTCGACTGCTGGGAGAATGGACTTGATGGTAAACGCCTCGCTCCCCGTATTTTGGTTTATGATGGTGTTCTTGCCGGTGCCTTGACTTTGACATGATAGGTCTTCGATCTTGTCGTTGAGTACACCCAGAGCCTCCGAATATGCGCTTTCAATAGAGATAAAGTAATCGATTATCATACTTGCAGTTTCCACAGCTCCGTCTGCTTGGAGTTCATCATATTCAGCGGCGAATTTCTCCTAATAACTGTTCAGTTAATTTTTCCTGCCAATGAAGTATCCCTTTGTCTGCCTTTCCTTGGCGGTTTCGTAGTTATTGCTCAAGAGATTCTGAATGAACCTTGCCGTTACGTCCGCCTTGATGGCTGCCATGTTTCACAATCGTATTTTTTTTTTTAATTTAATTTATTTTAAAGGAAACTGGTTCCCCGCAAGGGATGCCAAATGTTAAAAAGAAAACGAATTACAAACTTATGATCGATAACTTTTATTGAATAAGAGCACATTGCGTATTCTCGCAAGTGCCAACCAAAAACGAAAAAAGGTCCCGAAATTAATGATAACAATGGCGTCCAAAATCAGGGTGTTAACTCAAGTGCAACCATCTTCAGACTTTAATGGTCTGATTAAATTCTTGAACAAAACTCTTGAACAGAAGGACTCCATCATACTTGGCCGAGCGCTAGACAACGTTAGAAAATCTGTGGAAAGAATTCGAATTTCGTATTTCCTGCTGAATTGGAACACCTGTATTTCAAGAAAGACTACTACGAAGCAGTGCGTAAAGTAATGGATCGCATGCGAAGCGATATAGAGCGTCGACTAACACCACAATCGAAGAATCAGCCAACATTCGAGGAAGAGTGGGAATTATTTGTTAGGCAAGTGATAAATTGGTAATTGGCGGAGCCAAGCAGCAGGGTGCTGTTTCCAAGCAGAAACAGGCACTACCAACCGCTAACCTGCTCCCAACACAGTGTCTTACAGAAGGTTTAATGAATCATAAGGATAGGTTCCAATTGCTGATGAACATCCTAAGAAGATCATTGGACAATTGTCTAGTCGAGGCGGTGGAGGTGCGTACAGAGCATTTTTACCAAATAAAATCAAGAAAAATTCAACAGAACTGGTATGAGATAATGTTTCTCTACCGAAAGGTTGAAGAGCAGCTAACTGTTGAAGAACTCGAGTGTTATTTCAGAACACAGGAGCGAGTGTGTTCTGAATACTAAGCTTGTTTGAAGGTGGGGCTCCTGCACATCGTCCACAGCAGACGGAAGCATTAGTTAATCCCACGATGAGACTACCAAAAATTTAACTTCTCAAGTTGGACGGCAGCTGCCTTAACTGGTGCCAATTCTACGACCTGTTCAAGCAATTAATTCATGACCAGCCGATACCAGCCGCTCAACAGCTATACTTTCTGAGAGCCAATGTTACTGGAGAGGCACACAATCTTATCGAGCACTTCCAAGCTACCAACAGTAATTACGACATTGCTTGGAACACCCTGGTGGAGCAATAAGACAACAAGAGGCTGTTGCTTACTGCTCAACTTAACCGACTTCTTTCGCAACCTATAACAACTGGCATCGCAACTAGCCTCAGAAAGTTACACGACACAACAAGCAGGCGATTAGTAATTTGGGTTTCAATGTTGACAGCTGGGATCCAATGATGGTTCACTTAATGTTGCAGAGAATGGACAAAGACAGCAGAATACTCTTCGAACAGTCCCTAAGTGACCCAAGGAGGAGCCCCTCCCTAGGAGAGTTCTTAAAATTCGTGGAGCTCAGATTCCAAACCATAAAGGCCATCAGTAGACCAGGTGAGGGTAGAAAGACGGCCACTGTTGCAACACGCCGAGATTGTATCAATTACTATATGTACAATTCAAGTAGGCACAAAATTTTCAGTTGCTCGAACTTTCTTAATCTCTCATGTGAAGAAAGTGAAAGAACTGTGCGACGACTGAAGCTATGCAGGAACTGCCTGAAGTCGGGCTACTTCTCCCAATCATGCCAGTCCCGAGGATGCCAGAATTGTAGCAGCAAACATAACACACTTCTTTATCAAAGGCAGCATCACCAGAGGACAAAATCCAACCGGCAGCAAGAACTCACTCAGCAAGCAAATCATCATCAACAAGGTCAAGATCCAAGACATAAGCAGTATCATCAACTCAACAAAAAGAGTGTACAAATAATGTCAAGGTTTATGCAGATCAGCCGTCGAGCTCTTCCGCTAATGCAGCAATAGGTCGGAAGACGAGAAACCGTCAAGTTTATCTCGCCACAGCCATTGTCAATGTCATTTCGTCGTTTGGCACGCGTGTTCCATGCCGCGTTCTCCTAGATTCTGGCTCGCAGCTACATTTTGTCACCACAGCGTCTGCCCAAGCCCTGGGAATTGATGTGCCCATTAGCGGAATCGGTGCTCAGGAATGCAAAGCAGAATACGTAACTTCAATAGCATTCGAATCCGAAGCATACAAAGCAACTGTGGAGGCAACCATCTTACCCCGAATAAGCGAATATCAACCTAGTCGCAGTGGAAATGCGCTCCTGGGAGATTCCAGTGGACATGTAATTAGCTGACCCACCGTTCAATAAGTCTCAACGCATCGACATGCTTATATAGGTAGGAGCGGAAATCTTTTTCGATCTGCTGCTACCCGAAAATGTTATGCTATCTAATGATCTGCCAGTCATACGCAACACGAAACTGGTTTTGATTGTGGCTGGAAGTACCTTACCAACAAATACACAAGCTCATTGCCACCTAGCAACAAATCCCTCGTTCACATCACTGGACAGATTAGTACGCAAGTTATGGGAGACGGAGTTACATGACAGCCCTACTAATACCCTAACTGAAGAGGAACACCAATGCGAGGGGCATTCCAAAACGCATACGAAAATTTCACCAGATGGACGGTTCTCAGTAAGATTGCCTTTCAAACGTGAACCACATCTCCTACTTGTGGAGTCATGGGAGTCAGCAAAAGGGCGATTCTTCTCCCTAGAAAAATGGTTGGAAAAATATAAGGAATTGAAAGAAGCATATGTAAGGTTTATGGAGGCGTACGAATACTGGGGTCATATGAGCCCAGTATCTGCAAAGGAAATTCCGAAAACACACTACTATCTCCCTCATCGTTGTGTTGTCAAGCCAGAAAGCTCGTCTACCAAGCTTTGAGTGGTGTTTGACGCATCTGCCAAAAGAACTTCGGGGCACTCACTCAATGATTTATTAATGGTTGGTCCAACGGTTCAGCCGGATTTGTTCTCTGTCATTATCAAATTTCGAATGTACGAATATGTCTTCACCGGAGATATCAGCAAAATGTACAGGCAGGTCCTTGTGAACCCAAAGAATAAAGCATTTCAAATGGTCTTATGGAGATCGCATACCGACCATCCGCTACAAATATACCAGTTGAATACCGTCACGTATCAGCATCTTTCTTGGCAACAAGATGTCTCAACAAATTGGCGAATGATAATGAGAAAGGTTATCTCAAGGCGGCACTGGCTTTATGGAACAATGTCTATGATTGCCTCGCAGGTGCGGAAACTGTTAAGGAGGCACGCATTTTATTAAATGAGATAGTTCACCTATTGAAGTCAGGTAAATTCAAACTCACAAAATTTTGTGCTAATGATCCAGCAACTCTTAAGAACATTCCCGAAGAGCTACGTGAAAAGTTAGTCACCTTTCATCACTCAGAGGTGGTAAAAACTCTGGGGTTGATTTGGAACCCATCAAAGAATGCATTTAAATTCAGTTTTGATTCCAGTAAAACTCAACTTGCACACTTGGTTACGCAAGCATCAAAACGAACTGTTCTCGCGGATTTAGCAAGATTGTTTGATCCTCTGGGACTTCTTGGACCGGTAATAGTCCTTGGAAAATTATTCATGCATGAGCTATGGAAATGAATATATCTTGGGATGACGAACTGCCACTGGAACTCTCCAATAAATGGTTGAATTATTTAGACTAATTCTCAACATTAAAGGATTTAAATATTCTACGAAACGTTATAGGGCCATCAGCTAAGATAATATAGTTTCATGCATTTTCAGATAGTAGCCTGAGCACCTTCGGATCCTGTGATTATCTAAGAGATGGCAACATCAGCTCGCAGCTAATGTGCTGCAAGTCAGGTGTAGGTACACTCAAAATCCATAGCAAGATTGCAGCTGCAAGGAGCTGTCCTTATCGTACAGCTCGTAAAAAGGTTGTTGGAAATAGTAACCAGAAGAGTCGGATTCGACAACAGTTTTGTATTGGATAAAATCGCCCTCATATACATGGTGAACGTAAGTTGCTAATAGAGTGGCCAAGATCCAAGCAGCCACCGACATGTGAAAGTGGAATTACATCAAAAGTGAGCTTATTAAATCATAAAACTCCTTCTACACCTTGCAACGAATATTTTCACATTGTTACAGGTTTTGCAACAACTCCAGAAGCGGAAAATCATTTAGATTTACCGGGCATTTGGCGGCAGAAGAATTAATACAAGGAACTCACTGGATCCTCAGATATGCCCAAAGAACAGGGTTTCCAGACGAGTACGAAACCTTGCAACGGGGATCATGAGAGGAATGTGAGCAAAAATTTCATCCATTTCAGCACTAAGTCCGTACTTTGATAAGAATACCAAATCTATTCGGGTTGGTGGAAGGTTGGCCAATGCATCTATTTTGCCGGACGCTAAAAATAAGATTCTGGTTTCAAAGGACAGCATTGTCACAAAACTACTTTTAGCTCAACTGCACGAATTGAATATGCATGTGTCGCATCAAGCTCTGATCGCAGCATCACGACACCAATATTGGATTGTAAGCGTGGGCAGACTGGCTGGACAGGTAATGGCGAACTGTATCAAGTGCTTCAAGTCATGACCGAATTCAATACAGCAGCTAATGGGAAATCTGCCTATTGAAAAGGTAATCTTTGCTCTCTGACAATAGAGGAAAGTGACGAAGAAAAGGGAAAGAAAAAACTGAATGTTGATGTAACGAGTCAAAGGAGTCAAAGCTCCCCCACTACACGAAAGCTTAGAAGCAGCCAATTTGCAAAAGGAAGCCTACTATCAGTGCGACCAAATAGAAATTACACCACTTGATGATACCGTCGGTATATATTTTAAAGATATTGGACGCGTTCACTCAATAAAAAGGTTTTGGTCTACTACAACTTAACGACCTACTGTCAAGAATTGGCGCAAATAAAATCTTATCTTAATGACATGGAGAAGCGATTGAGTACAATTAACAGCGGAAGGATATTGCGCACCAATAATTGAGACATTTAAACACAGACTAAGAGCGATTGAAGAGAATAATCATCTCGTTCATAGCGCTCACGCCTCAAGCCATAAAGGTAATAGAGTTGCTAGATCACCATTTGACTTGATGGAAAGTTTGGCACACAGTTTATTCGGAATTCTCGATCATGATGATGCGGCTGACATTCAGAAATAATTCGATACTCTGAGCCAAAATGAACGGCGTTTGGCGAAACTCTTGCAAAACCAAGGCTCCATTGCTGATTCCACATCTAACATCATAAGACGGAATACGCAGGAGATAAACACACAATTCCGAGCCCTTATCCAGTACCTAGCACAGACCGTAAATGCTGTCGATAAAAAACAGGACGCTGCTGATCTCAATAAAAACTCTACAACTTTAGTCTCCTATTTGATACTATTTGTCACAAATTTCGAACGTATTCAAGACGGTTTACTTGATGTGATATTGAATCTAAACCGTGCTACAATAAGTCCGCAATCGGTAACTCCAGCTCAGCTATTCACACAAGTACAGTTTATACGAAATAACCTACCACCAACGCTTAGCTTACCAAATGGGTCAATCAGTGATATGTGTAGAATGGCCTCAGTGAAGGGTCGAAGTCTTAACGAATCCATCGTATTCGAAGTTCTCTTACCATTGACTGACAGTCAGGATTTCCAACTACTTCATTTAATAACAGTGCCTATACTCCAAAAGGGCTCAAGCTAGTTGGTCGAAACGTCGTCATCATATTTGGCAGTCACGTTGGCAAGGGACAATTTTTTTGCATTGACGGAATATGAGTAGTCATCTTGTAAGGCGCTGATGCCTAAGAACTTCTTGTGCTTAAGAACTTCAAATGCTTGTGAGATGGCATTACTGAACCATGAAGAAAAGGCGTTAACCAATTGCACTCTGAAGCAGACATCAGCTCAAGGTGGATAGGTGGGATTCAAAAAAGACAGTTGCATTTTTTCGGTGCTCATTAGATTGACCGCTCATCGCATTTGCGAAGAAACTACTTGTGTATTAAAGTTACCGAACCTGATCATCTATGGTCGGACCTCATACAACAACACGATCAGGAACTCATATATCCCGACTGCAAACATCAGCATATTCGGATATTCGACCGCGGTGCAACTCATATTTACCGACTTTATTCCCTCGGGCTTTAATGACTTTGACTCACTGACCTTAAAAACAAGATCGATGAACTCATGCAACAGACGAAATCTGATGACATCCCTAAGATGAATTTCCACGACTACCATCACTATGGGTTGGCTTATCTTCTGTTGGCTGGCATGGTTGGGATCATCGTCTTATACCCTTGGTATCGGCGGACATTGAAGCCAGTGCCGAAACCACGCAAATTTCGATTCGAGGTTGAAGCCAAGGATTTTAATATTATCTTACTCCTTTTTGCTGGATTTGTAATTAATCTTCCATAGACTTTAAGAATTTTTTAGAGAGTTAAGAACCCTCAAAAGGGGGGCGTATGTTAGGTTTACTTCCTTAGGTTTCAATTATTTTGAATTCACTCGGCACATATTGTGCAACTTTGAGTTTTTGGAAGTTTCTTGTATTTTAAATACATACTATGATTAGTGCTGTGTAAAACCTATTCAATAAGAACTATAATAAATAAAAAACGCAGCGGAAGTATCACTTTCATTAAGTATGCTTTTCAATATTCAAAACGAAGGTAATTATTAAGACAACCAAAATCAGTTTTAAAAAAGTCGAACTAGATTGAAGTTTATCAATCATGGAAGTACGAGAACATTTTGTACTTAAACAATTCATTCAGATATTTGCAGGTCAACAATAGAGCTACAGAATTTTGTTACATGAGTTTTGGAAAAGCGTGCCATAATATAGTCGATGCTAGCAGGTAACGGTAATACGAGTCGGTTTATTAGGTGATGATAACAAAAACAAATAATTTGTCAGACAAAGATGGCTTATTCAATTTATAGACACAGAACAACATAAGTTTAAAATCACAATTTATAACTTTCAAGACATCACAACTAATCAGATTGAAACCATAATATTCAGTAGGAAACGTATCTTTAATAAACGCAGCAACACCACCAGATGCATAGCTGTTGTTGCGGCAAGATATAAATTCACACCCTTCAATATAGAAAAGTGATATTTCGTTGTCAAAAATCCAGGTTTCGAACACAAAAATTAAATCAGAGTTATTCAAAAATTTGTTTAAATGAATAACTAGGTTATCAAAATTCTTACGTAATTCTTACGTATGTTTTGGTGAGTGATTAGTAAGTCTGGCGAAAATGTTTGGTTAGAGAAGATATCAAGAGCGTTAATGTCGATAAATTGACAGAGGGGATATAAAGAATATTACATAGAGTATCTTGCCTATTACTTTGGAACAAAAAGATCTTCACGCGAATTAATAGAAAATAAGTTGCCATTATCCCCCTAACGCATGAACTCTTTGTACATTTTCTTTTTTGAGCTTTGGAGCAGCTTTTAAAAAATAAATAGTTTTTGCACTTAACGCTTCATTTATAAAAATTTTGCTATTTTTATCACACTTAAAAATGCTTGATTAACATCAAGCTCAACTTAACAGTTGTTTTTATGAATAATCTTCTTTTTCATTATTATATCTTTTTTAATCTTTGACACGAATTTAACAACTAATATGGAATTAACGTTTTTATCATTTAGATTATTGGACGTTACATTTTTAACATAACACTTGTCGATTTCTTGTTCAGACATAGTAGTAGACACACCCTGTGAAAACACTTGAAAGGTACAGTTGAGGCAATTGTTGTCTTTTAAATCTGGAACACCCCCAATTTCCACATAATTTTGTCTTCTGCCTTGCTTTAAAAGCTCGGCTTCTCTCTGTAGAACACTAACAGTCTGCATAAGGTTATTTTTTTCCTTTTGCATTTAATGTAGTAGATCGAAGGCAAATGCATTTTATTTATGGAGAGCAACGATTTCATTGTATACTGTTTTCAGTGTAATGTCACGAACATTAACAGTGGAATTGTGTAGAGGTTGTTGCTGCTGCGGCACAGTGGGTACCCCCATAGGCCAAAATAAAAAAATATAAATGTCATTAATCAAGAATTCAAAGTGTCAATAAGTTTCTTCAAACTCCCGCTAAACCAAAACCAAAAAAAAAATTTGGCGCATTATTTTTTTTCACTACTTTATAGCCGTTGAAAGTTAAAATACAATAAGATATATAGTTTGCTTGTCGGTGCAGTTTTTTATTAGAGAACTTGTGATAGTGATAACTTGTGTTAGGAAAATGTGAGCATTATTTAATTGTTATGGATATTAAACAAGAAGGTGAGTACTTTCGAACAACATACATTTTATTGTTTAATAATTTGAAGCGTCAACGTTATAAGACCCCCGGACGAAACACTTCTTGTAACTTTTTTTTTAGCTTAGTTTACGGTAAATTAAAGATTTTTTTTGTTTTGCCTAGGAGTGCCCGCTACAACTGAGGTATTAGAATATGAAGAATATCGTTTTTTCCCTTTTTCGAGTTATGGTAATTTGAAGAACAATATTTGGGGTAATTTAGGTTTCGAAAAAAAAACAAGAAAAAACTCTTTGACTGATTGTTTCATCTTTGTTAGGTGCTGGTTCCAATGCGTAATTAAGCGCAATTTTTTATTGGATAAATGGCTTAAAAGTCGGGGAAATAATATATCATGGTCAACGCAAGCACACCAAATCCTGGAAAACATCAAATGCAGTTGGCCTTATCAAGATATTGAATTTGATCCTCTCTATGACCGAATTTATTTTGTTTGCAAGAAGCTAACAGAATTTTGGAAGAAAAATAAAGCCATGAAAAATTCAATTATAAACAATCATTCCTCTTGGCTTGACAAATCTGAGACTGTCATTTTAAATTATCCAGACGAATATTATCGAAGTACATCAAACAACGACGTCGTCCTAGAAAAAGTTTCCAAGAATGTTCTGCGCTTTTGTGGAAGCAAAGCTTTCAAAGAAACAGTACTTACTTATTCAGAGTTTTGTGAACACCAAGATTCAAAAAAATGCACTGCCGAGCTACAAAATTATAAAGATGGAAAAAGAAAAATGCGTGCGAAGTAGACTTGCAGGCTTTACTTAACCGTACTGCAACAAGAATTCTTACTTCGCAGAAAGATGTTCTGGATACTCTCAACAAGGACAAAAGCCTATAGTTAGAAGGAAACTGGGGATTTGATGGAAGTACAGGCCTAAGCGAGTACAAACAAAGCTTTCATGATCCTAATGCTAAAGAGAGCGATTTATTTGTTACATCTTACGTGCCATTGCAACTTAAAACGAAAAATGACAATAATGAAGATGTTGTTGTTTGGAAAAATCAACACGATACTGTCGCCCAATTTGATTTCAATTTAAAAAAGAAACTACTGCTGTAACTGTGTTTGAAGAACAATATTATACTGAGAAAATAAACGCCTTGCAGCCTTTAACTATAACTATCAATGATAAAGAATGGACAGACACTAACAACTTGCATTTAACTATGGTTGATGGAAAAGTGTGCAACGCATTCAACGAAACAACATCTTTGAAATGTTACATATGCGGAGCGACGCCAAAGGAAATGAACAACATTGAGTTATGCTTTCAAAAAGATGTCAATGAGAACAGTTTATGTTTTGGTTTGTCACTGCTTCATGCTTGGATTAGATTCTTCGAGTTTTTTGTAAATACACTTAATACATTGTATGTACATAATACAATGTACAATCGAATGGAATCAAACTGCAATAGGATGACCAAGTGGCGAAACCACTAGTGAATGAATGAATTTCAAAAATGAATTCAACACATTCGCAGCCAAAATTCCAACATTGATCTACACATATAAAACCTAGCAAATCCATAGATTCTCGAATGCTTCAGGAGTAACCTATGCAGCTGTTATTTATTATCGCTTCGAAGAAAACAGCCAGGCTTTCATTATTATCGTCGTTGTTAGACACGAGTAGCGCCGAAAAACTAAATTTCTTTACACCGCCTGGAGCTTTGCAGAGTTCTGCTATTACCCAAATTATTTGACTCGGTTTCAACAGGGACTTAACTATCTGGTGGTAAAGTGATTTGGATTGGTTTATTCGATTTGAGATGGCTAAACTATTGGCCGAGACTTTGGAAAACATTTGTAACTAACCCAACATCTATAATTTTAAACATACTTCGGCCGAATTGCTCGAGGCACGATTTTTCGCACGACAATCCAGCCGATATTGCCTACTTATCAGAATGTCAACAGGGTCATTACGCTATCCAACACTCCCTTCGCGTGGTTGCACACCTTGTCGCGGTGCGAAGGCTCAGTAATTGTCAATGACTCTTGAGAATTCACTCTCCATGTTGGGACATGAATTCTCTATGACGAGTCATGAAGCTAAGCTGCAGCCATCACCTTCTCCTCCCTTTCCCGCGTATCCCCTCCATTCCCCCTCCCTTCCCTGGGCTGGACTAAGGTGTAAATCTTACCGTGCCGAGAGTCAGCCAGGCTGAGGGCCCAGTTTAAATAATAGCCCAGTCGCTAACGGTGTATCCAGGATACCTGATGCCCTCCTGGATCAAATAGCCTTGCCTGTATACTGCGGGGCTCTGTACAGGTCGACCACCCATTCCTGCGTGGGATCACATATGGAAAAACACACCACAGACAAAAATAGTAAAACGCATCCTTTGAAGAGGCAAACAGCAGAGGTTGCCACCGCCGAAGGCGCGATCGATACAGACAGCGTAACCGGGGCTCTCCTTCAGGGACTACATATTGGTACCGCTACCGACGATGAATCCTTGGCTTCATCACAGGTAAGCAACACCATGCAAGTGGACTGTCAAACTGAGGCCCAGCTGCTGGAAGAAAAGGTCGCCCCTAAGGTCACAGGCAAATCCGTAGAAACGATCAAGGCAAAAACACCGGCCCAAAAAGCAAAGAGCAGCTATAAGAGGTCGGTGCAGTATATCAGGTTGATGAGCGCGAGAG
Source organism: Merodon equestris (assembly GCA_958301585.1). Classification (NCBI taxonomy): domain Eukaryota; kingdom Metazoa; phylum Arthropoda; class Insecta; order Diptera; family Syrphidae; genus Merodon; species Merodon equestris. The sequence continues at coordinate 95,279,788 of OY284413.1, forward strand.
ACCCCTCAACGCTCTCCGAGCGCGAAAAACTCCTGATCAAGAAGCACAAGAAAGAGGTAGCCAAATTCGACAAGAAATCGGTTCCCACTTCCACTCGCGCTTCCAAAAAGGACACCGGGCGAGATAAGAAGCCATCGAACACGGCCATTATCAAACCCAACGTCCCAAAATTGACTCGACAACAGCCAACACAACCGACTACTGTCGGAAAGAGCGCACAGCAACCGGGTACCTCCAAGGGACACACTGCCTCAGGATCGAAGCAGAACGTCGAGAGGGGGACCTCCGGGAAAGAAACTCTTATTGAAGCGAAAAAGGCGAAAACATCAGCCAGCTTCAACTTTTCCATGAGTCTACAAGTGGCTATTGTCGATCGTTCCAACCCGGGTGGGAAGATTACATCCGACAATTGGCTAACGGTTGAAGCCAAAATACTGGAAGCGATGCTTATCGCAGATAGCAGCCATGAGATCAACTTCGACGGAGCAGGCTGGCAGAAAGGAGTCAAAGTTGTCGGTTGTGACCATCAGAGGTTCTTAGACTTCTTAAAGAGCACAATCGACAATTGCGGCGAAATCTGGCAGAACGCTAAGCTCGAGGTTATCCCTCGTTCGGTGCTTCCGCTTCGCACGTTGGCTTCAATATGGATCCCTCCACCGGTTCCCGAAAAGGACGAATCCATATTGAAGCTAATTGACAAGCAGAATAAACAGCTTGACACTCACAGCTGGAGAACAATTTCTTCAGCCAAGAGTAAGAACGGAGTGGGAAAGGTCCTCATGGTTACCATTGACCAAAAATCACTCGACCACATCCGCAGCAGATCTGGCAGCACAAGTTCGGGCTGGGAACCCAGAAGGTAAGGCTTCCCAATGAACGCGACAAGTCAAAGGAGGCTGTTAGTGGTGCAAATTAATTTACAGCACTGCAAAGCAGACACCGACGACTTGATGATATACATGCTGCAAGAAGATGTGGATATAGCCTTAATCCAAGAACCTTGGCTCCTTAGGAACAAAATTCAGGGATTAAGGTCTAAGGAGTATAGTTTATACTATCCATATACCGAAGGTAAGCTACGAACCTGTATAGTCGCCAAGAGATACTTAAACATTTTTCTCCTAGCTACATACAGCAACGGAGACCTCACGGTGGTAACGTACGAACAACAGGACAAATCAATTTTGCTCCTATCGTCCGCATACTTGCCATACGATGAGGAGGATCCGCCTTCAGACGCAGTCCGAGCGCTCGTGCGACACGCCAAGTCACGCGGACTGTGTCTATTGATAGGCTGCGATGCCAATGGACACCACACTCAATGGGGAAGCAGCGACATCAATAAAAGGGGTGAGTCCATTTTCGATTTCATTATCTCCACTAACCTCAATATTTGCAACAAAGGTAATACACCCACGTTTCGCAAACGGGTTAGGGAAGAGGTAATTGACTTACTAATTGAGTCCGACTCCATCCGAGTAGAGAATTGGAGAGTGTCCACTAACTGTTCCTTTTCGGACCACAGCCGGATACTCTTCAACCTTAACATTAATAAAGAAAAACCGAAACCTTTCAGAAACCCTCAGAAGACAGACTGGAATCTTTTCTCACACCTAGTTGCCAACAGGTTAATACCGCCACAAGCCACCACTAATCCTGATCCAACTTACATTGAGAATTCAGTCGAAAATCTTGTGAGAATTCTAAAACCGGCTTTCAACAAATCTTGTCCTTTGCAACGTGCTCGCAGGAAAACTAGCGCAGTCTGGTAGACCACAGAGCTAAAGCAACTCAGGATCAATAGAGCAAAGATCTCAAAAAGAACCGAAGACTGGGATAATTACAAATCCACCTTCAACGAATATGTACAAGAGCAAAACAAGAGCAGCAAAATCTAAATCCTGGCGGGAGTTCTGCGAATCAATAGAGGATCTCAACGAAGCCGCAAGGCTCAGGAAGATCCTATCCAAGGACCCCTGTGTCCCGGAATTCATCCTTAAACCAGTCAGGAGTCTCTAGAACTGCTGACTGAAACCCACTTCCCAGGCTGTAAAACCCCTGAAACCACAGTCTCCTTTGAGACGACGGTTCCTACGGTTCACACAACCGAAGAAGTAATAAACAAGATTATCGCAACGGATAAAGTATCATGGGCAATAAATTCGTTCAAACCCTTTAAATCTCCGGGGCAGGACGATATCTTGCCAGCGATGCTTCAAAAAACACAGACCCACACTGTACCCCATCTCGTAAGCATTTTTTCCAATTGCCTGCGCGCGGGGTACATCCCAACACAGTGGAAAGAAATAAAGGTAATTTTCATAACTGAGGCAGGTAAACCATCCCATACTGCCGCAGAGGACTATAGGCCAATTAGTCTCACGTCGTTTCTATTAAAAACCTTGGAGAGACCTATACATCAGAGGACTCATCAACTCACGCAACTTATGCAACACTCAACACGCCTACCTTAAAGGCAGATCAGTGGAAAGTGCTCTGCATAGTGTTGTCCGTGAAATTGAAGGTTCGCTGAACTTAAAAGAGCTTACAATGGCAGCCTTCCTCGACATAGAGGGGGAGTTCAACAATGTAAACACAGAGGCCATAATAACAGCTCTTGAGGACATAAAAGGACAAATCCATTGTAACCTGGATTGAAAATATGTTGAAGAACACAATTATCAATGCAGACATTGGACACAGTTCTATAAGGAAAGTGATTACTAGAGGCACACCACAAAGAGGAGTTCTCTCCCCCCCTACTGTGGCTTCTTACAGTCAATAAAATCCTCAAACTCTTTATGGAGAAAGACACAAAGATCATAGCGTACGGATGACCTGGCTATCTTGATAAAAGTAAATTTCTACCAACTATCAGTGAACTAATGGAATTTGCGCTGAGAGAACTCTCCTCGTGGGCAAGACAGAACGGTCTGAGAGTAAACCCCCAGAAAACCGAGCTGGTTTTGTTCACCAGGAAAAGGAAAATTCCGATATTTGCTCCAGATAGCACTCCACTCAAACTCAAAGCGGAAGCAAAATATCAGCATCATTCTTGACTCAAAACTCTTCTGGAAAAAGAACCCGGAGGAAAGGATGACGAAAGAATTGAACGCTTTTTATGCATGCAAAACGACCTTCGGAAAAAGATGGGGCTTGCAACCGTACATCATTCATTGGATCTACACAGAAATCATCAGACCCATTTTAACTTATGGGGCCATAGTCTGGTGGACTGCTAGCAGCAGCAGCACAAAAAGCTATATGAACATGCTCAACAAAGTACAAAGGTCAGCCGCTGTTTGTACAACGGGAGCCATGAGAAGCACGCCGCAAGCAGGGTTGGACATGATTCTTCATCTCCTCCCCCTGGATCTATTCGTAAAAGGCTGCGCTGCAAAGAGCGCTCTCAGACTAAGGGAGTCCTCTCTGTGGAAGCAAGCCAACTATGGACATGCGGCCATACTTAAAATAATAGACGACCTGGGAAGGAAACATGGTTTTAGTAGCCTCGCAGCTACGACCGACTATATTTCCCCCCAAAATGACTTCTCTCTCAGTAAACCTATCCTTTTCCCCGACAGAAAAGAGTGGCTATCAAACGCCGGAATCAACGACCACGAGATCACCCTCTTCACCGACGGATCGAAAATGGACACAGGCACTGGGGCCGGGTTCTACTCTGATACCCTCCACAAACAGGAATCATTCAGACTCCCTGATCTGTGCAGCGTTTTTCAAGCAGAAATCCTGGCAATGGAGAAAGCAGCCAAACACCTACAGGTAGCCGATATCCCACCATCTGATATCACTATCTTCGTAGACAGCCAGGCTGCACTGAAGTCAATAGAATCCTGTATAACGAGATCAAAGGCTGTCATGAAATGTCGCGACTGACTGGGGTCCATCAGACACCACAAAGTTAAACTCTGCTGATTCCCGGGCCAGAGCTCAATCGCAGGGAACGAAAGAGCAGACGAACTGGCCAGGCAAGGTTGCAACCACCGACCAGCGCATTATATCGGATCATAAACGACACAATCATCAAAGAGGCCAACTCGTCTTGGCTTACAAGAAACGACAGCTACACGACAAGATCATCGTGGCCAGAGCTCAATGTCGGAAAAACAAAGAAGCTCCTGGCGCTGTAACTCGATCCGTTTGCTCGTCGGAGTGATCACAGGACACTGTCCCATTGGAGCAATGCTCCGGAAATGGGTCTCGGGATCCAGCGATCTCTGCCGGAGCTGCAGCGATGAGGAAGAAACTGAGACGATCCAACATCTGCTTTGCCACTGCCCAGCTCTCCAGAATCGACGCCTAGTGTCGCTAGGCCGAAGATTCTTTACAGATATTGCGGACGTGGCTAATGCAGATATATCGGATCTGCGTGGTTTCAGCCACCACGTGATAGGACAGGTTAATTTTATGTGTACCCACACAAACGAAGGGAATCACAACGGGCCTCTTGGCCTCCGAATGGAAGTGATGTCTAACCATCACACTCCCCTTCTCTAACCTAACCTAACCTATCCAACACTCGGTATAAAGCACTTCCTTCGCCGAAAAGCTGTAATGCTTACGAACCGAAAGACTAAAGCAAAAACTTAGTGCGAATGGGCGGACGTCTTAAAAGCGCGATCTACAGCCCGACCCACCCTGTCATTACACCAAAGCAACACATCATCACATCCTTAATCACCATCCTTAAAACCCAGGTCCAAAATGGCTATTGTCCATTTTATAACAAAATTACTGAATAGTGGGAGGTTGTAGTACCATCCGTTAACACACACAAATGCTTGTCTCGTTTTCGGTTTCTACGGGTCGCACAGCATTAATTCATGAGAAGTCCAGCCAGCCAGACCGTTTTTAAATTGCGGAATTGACTATTAGGGGCCAATATCAATAAAGCCTCAGCAAGGTTGAAAAGGTAAAAGTAGCAAAGGATACATCGCTTTGTTTATATATTTCAGTACAAAGGCGATCCACAATGAGTTGGTTTCTCATCTGACCTTAGACTCCTTCATAGCTGCGCTGAAACCCTTCGTCTCCCAGCAGCGAGCTACAGCGACAATGGCACCAATTTTCTAATCCCAGTGTTCCTGCATTACCAACTAAAGTGGAAGATGATGATGATGATCCTCAACTTGCTCCAGTACAAACGTGGTCTTTTGATCGCAAAAAAAAACAAAAACATAAGCAGCTGATTGGATCGAATGCTGAAGATGTCACTGCTGCCACTCACTGCCATTTATTCCACGATTTCGCTTTCTTCATGTCTTACGTCTTAGCTGTTCAGTCACTGAAGATGATCTTATGGATTCTGCTTAAAATTGCCTTGATCTGCTCTAAATTGGTAAAAAAAGATGCGGATATTACGTTGCTTCGTTTTATAAACTTCAAACTTCACATTCCAACTGGCTTGTTTAATACTGCTCTTCAGCCGTCTATTTGGCCCGTGTGAGTGCAGGTTAAACAGGTTATAAGCCGCTCAAAAAACGACTCGCCTATTCAAACAAAAGACAGAACATAAACTCGCCTGCTATCATAGATAGATCAATATCGGTTGTTATATCAAAATGTGGGCGGGATGAGAAATAAAACGATTGATTTCTTCACCGCTGTTGTTGGCTGTCCCTACGTTTTCATCGCTCTAACTGAAACTTGGCTGAATCCTGATTTTCTCACTACGGAGCTATTTACATCGGATTTCAATGTCATCCGGAAGGACTGACGTTATGACCAGAGCTGTTCGAGAAGAGGCGGTGGTGTATTATTTGCAGTACGTTCGTACCTTATGAGTAGGCAAATAAATTTATCTAATAATAACGTCGAACAAATTTGTGTTTGTTTTGGTTAACCTATTTCTACACATAATAAGTTCATTCCTATTTATTTCTTTGTTTCTTATATTCTTCCTTCATCAACTTTTGCAATCTATGATGCTCACAACATTAGTAATATAAATAAACATTAGTAATATACAAAGTAACAGATGATAATAGTTATGCTGTAACTGTTGGTGATTTAAATTTCCCAAAATTGAAATGGACATTTTCGGATGATCTGAAACGAATTTCGGCCTTTAATATAACTCAAGATGTGGAGAATAATGTAGTTGATACTTTTACCTCTCTGAATATGTACCAAATTAACAATATTTGTAATTCAATTGATCGTATTTTAGACTTAGTTTTTGTAGATCAAAACCTTCAAGAGCAATTGTTTGAAGCTAGCTTTCCACTTTTGAAAAATACTCTCTATCACAAAGCTTTAGAACTTAATTTAAAATTTTGTTTTTTGATTGAATACGTTCTAACGACTACGTAATTCAACATTATGATTTTAAAAATGCTGACTTCTTTTCTATGAATATTTTTTTTTTAATCTGTCGACTGGCCGCACATTCTTAATTCCTCTTGCTTAGATACAGCTTTAACTATGTTTCGGAATATAATTGATTCTGCTATCAGTAATTTTGTTCCAAAGAAAATTTTTATGAATTCTACGAGACCGGTTTGGTTTAATAAAAGCTTATCGAGACTCGAAAGCGTTATGAGTAAGCTTCATAAGAAAGGTAAAAGCTCAATCTCTTCTCGTACGAGATTTTTTCAATTAAGAAGAGAATATGAATTACTCAAAAAGTTTTTCTATAGCCGATATTTGTGGTCGCTAGAGTCGAAGATTAAAACCAATCCTAAATCTTTTTGGGCCTTTCTAAATAATAATCGTAAGTCCCTCGGGATTCCATCTAACATGTCTTACAATGGAGTTCCCACTACTGACTTAAATCATGTAATTGCTTTGCTTCATACTTTCAATCATATTTTATTGATCTAAAAATTAATTGTGATTCTAGCTATATTATGAACTCGATAAGCGATGTTGGCCATCTTTATTTAAGTGAGGAGGATGTACTAACTGTGTTGTCATCTCTTGACAATAGTACTTCTGTTGCACCAGATAATATCCCACCATTGCTTCTCAAGTTTTGTAAGTCTAATTTAGCTGGTCCGTTTTGTTTTATATTTAATTTATCTCTAAGATAGGACATATTTCTGGATTGTTGGAACCATTCGTTCATAACACATCAAATCTGGTCGTAAAGGTTCTATTACCAATTACAGGCCTATAGCTAAGCTTCAACTAATACCAAAAGTGTTTGAGGCAATTGTAAAGAATAAGTTATACTCCATAGTACACAATCATATTTCTGAGTACCAACATGGTTTTGTTAGAGGGAGGTCCACCACTACAAACTTATCAATCTTTACAAATTACTGTCACTACAAACTTATCAATCTTTACAAATTAATTTTGTGAAACGTTTGCAAGTTGACACCACTGATTTTTCCAACGCATTTGATCGCGTGCAACATACTCGTAATGTTCTTGTAAAAAAACTCTATCTACTTGGATTTCACTCTGAATTTTTAAGTTGGCTAAGAAGTTATCTTGTTGGGCGTAGACAGTATGTGAAGATTGGTAATGTTTTGTCGGAGGAGATTATAAACTATTCGGGAGTCTTCTTCTTCTTCTTTTCCTTTTTCCGGCGTTGTTATGGTCAGAAGTGTAGGACCATAACCTTCCCACTTAACTGCATTTCTACTGGTCCGCTTGTGGGGTCCGCCGGTTTGACCTCGGAAAGTAGCGGCAGGCTTCCCGGTTTGGGATTACTTCATCGCTGAGGCCAATCAAATGCTGGTGTTTTTGCATTTGTTTGCACCAATTGTTTTTCGGCCCGCCTTTTTTTTTTTTTTTGTGACACGGGCATGCTCCAGATTTTTTTGTTTGATCTTACTCTTACAACACCGGTGATCTCCAGTCGTGTCAACCCACTGATTTGCATGTACACTTGTGGGGCAATTTAATGGTGGTATATGTGTCCCTAGGTTCACCTTGGTGTTTTCTAAATTGCCTAGATGTGATTTTTGTTTACCTTTGTTTTAGTCGCCTTTTACGACAAGCGAGAGGTATCGCTGCAGGGATATTCTTAACCCGTCCCTGCACGGAATATTATAAACTATTCGGGAGTACCTCAAGGAAGCCATCTTGGACCTCTCCTGGTTTTTCTTTTTATAAACGATTTACCGTCGCACATCAATTTTTCAAATTGTCTTCTATATGTTGATGACCTTAAGATTTTTGGAGAATGTCTGATTCAATTAAGCTTCAAAATGTTATGACCAACATTGTTGATTGGTGTAATCGTAATGGGTTATATTTTAATACTCAGAAATGCAGTGTTGTTACTTTTTCTAAAATTTCTAATCCCATTCAGTCTAGTTACAATATTGAGAACTCTCTTTTATTAAGGTCTAATAGCTAAAGGGATCTCTGAGTTATTTTTGACTTTCAAATGAGTTTCTCTTTAGACATCGACAATGTTGTATCTCGCGCTAACGCAATGATGGGAATCGTAATAAGGTATTCTAAGGAGTTTAATGATCCCTAAACACTAAAATCACTATATTCTTCCCTTGTTCGGCCTCTTCTAGAATATGTGTGTTATCCTTGTATGTATCCTTATCATCAAAATAGTATCTCTCGGATTGAAAAAATCCAGAAAAGGTTCACAAAGTTCGCACTTCGTAAGATTTTTCCTAATTCAAATTTTCGCGTGTATGAGAGTATCAATGCTTAAGGTTTTCGCCCCATCTCGATGCTTACGTCTAAGAGAACTTGACTTTTTGCATATTCCGTTTCATAGTACAAGTTACGCTAGGGTTAATCCAATCACTTCGGCTTGTATTGCTCTTAACGAATTTGATTATGACATCGATTTTAACATGGATAGAATATATGTAAAAAAGCCTTATCAGAAAACAACAGAATAAAAGCGATAAATCAACAAATTAAGATCAATAAAAACTTTGATGATCCTATTATTTTTCTTAAGTATATTATAGAGTCAGATAGAAATATTAATATTAAGGAACTTAAAAATATGGAATGTTGGAAGCACAATTATTTGAAAAAGGAAATTTTCTAGAAGAACAAATTAGGATTAGCGCATTAAGAGAAAAAATAGGCCAAGTTCAGGACAATGTTATTTCAGCTAGATTAGGAATTATACATCCAAATAGTTTCAGTAACGAGGAAATAAATAATTATAAGCTAGATTTAGAAAAATTGAGCAACATAAGAAGAGGCTTGGCTAGGTATATAAATAATGCAATAGTTTTTGTAATTAGAATTTCAACAGAGTTCACAAAGGCTGACAAAAAACTGATTGTTCCTCATTCCAATCTAAATAATAAGCAAATTGATCAAGATATTGAATATGTCATTCGCATGAACAATAAAACTTTAACTTTCCAAAATAATTTAAATTGGCAAGAGTCAAAAACAAGTAATAACTGTATTTTTAAAATGAATTGTAAACTAATTGATACTCCTGAAGAGGAAATAATTAAAATTGAAAATGATTTTCTTGTCCTGAACAATATTAAAAATAAGACATTTAAAAGCACTTGTGACGAAAGGAAACTTATCCATTCTGGAAACTATATTATTAATTTTGCTAATTATACACTAAGATTCTGTAACAGAGACTTTAGTAATAATATATTTGAATTCGTAGAACCATTTGTCATGCCATATAATGATAACGAAACTTTTCATGATGAATAATTGTTAAATTTTGATGAAATTAAATTAAAGTATGAACACAATATAAAGGAAATAAGCGAATTAAAATATCATAACATAGTTAAATACAGTATAGGATTAAGTTCATTAATAATAATCATAGTTGTAATACTTTTACTTAAATTCTTAAGAAAGATTTTAAGATTCAGGAGAATCAAAAATCTAGGGAGGGAGGAGTTACGATATCAATAGATTCTCACCTTACTCCACGGGAAAACGCAGATATGCCAAACAGCGTCGTTCGAAATGCTGTAGCATCCGGCTCGGATGAGATATCCGAATTTGTTCTGCTAAAGCAAAAGTACGCTGTCAGCACATTTTTATCTGCTTTGCCATGAGAACTCGGGTTGACTGTCTGTGGCGTCGTTACTCTTTCCGACCTCGAATAAAATAATAATTAGAATAAGCTTCACTTCTTAAGGAGCAGCCGACCTGAAGGGTCGAAATTTGTTAAAATTGTTGAAATAATAAACTTTTAATTAAAACACAATTCGCATGGGAGCTGCACATATGGAATTGGCAAGGATTTTGTCCAACTGTATTGCAGGCGTCTATGCCTGCCTGTATTGCAGTCGTCTATGTGATCACAAGGGGGTGGTAGGATGTATTTCTTGCCGTTGCCAGTGAATCGATGTGTCTTGTATGTTGCAACGCCGGTACTGATCTGAAGGTAGATGTAGCGTTGTTTAAAATATACGATTCCAATACGTTATCGAACGACGCAGTATTATGGTTAGCCCTGGTAAAGGTCTTCGCTAAGCTACATACTTTGGACTCGATCCAAAAATAAATAAATAAATAAAAAAAAAAATACTGCGAAGGTCCTATCAGTTCCGGTTATGACACTGATCCACTACGTGGCTTCGTGGTCTAAAATGTAGCAGCCATTCTTTCCAGCCGAGAACCTCGGGCTCAAATTCCTTTTGCGTTTTTGCTTTTTTATTGTAGGAGAGGTATTTTCTCTCTTGTGCCTCACCAAAGGAATTTTCCTCCTACGATCTCTTTCCTTGTGTTCCACTTAGCTGTAAAGTGGTTCGATCGAGGAGCTAGTGGGGTGAGTGGATCTAAGGCTTGATGAACGGCAGAGGAAAGGGACAGCCAGGAACTCGGGGAGTTTGAGCGTGGTCGTCAAAGCGTGAGGTATGGCGCAGTATTTCTTCGTTTTGTATTTTTTTGTTGTTTTAAATTGGCGAAATAGGGGTCGACGTGACGGGGGAATCCGTGCGGGTTGAATCACAATTCATTTTAATAATAAATCAAATTTAAAACGGAGTAATTTATAAACGGAATTCGAACAAGAAAAAAGAAATTTCGCGTGACTCGGGCGGTTATTCCGGCAGCAGGCGAGAGTCAGTAACCAGCATCTGACATCCCTGAGACCATTCCTTTTCCCTTTGGAGGTTTCCAGAAAGAAAATAATTATGGAATCAGTGAAAACGTATTTTCGTCTAACAAAAAAAAATAAAAAAAATAAGCTCATCTATGATAATAAAACAGTACAAAAAAAAGGAAAAGTGTTATATTAAATCTAAATATTAAAAACAAAGTGAGAAAAAAAATTATAAAATAAAACCATAATATTAAAATAAGGGGAAAAATAAAGGTATTGCCTTTCATCGAAGGGCGACGGTGGAGGCGATCAAGCGCGGCGAGAGCGCAGTCCAGTCAGATTCCGGGTTCGAGACCAGTAGTTGAGTGGAGTTTTGTGTTTTCTCTTATTTTGATTTTTTTTTTAATTCATTATTCCTTTTATTATTCCTTTTTTTTTATTTTCTTATTGGAAGTTTTGTTATTCTTTTGCTTTAATATTATTATTACTTTTGTACCCTAGTTTTAAGTTAGTTTGGGGTAGATTAAGGTTAGCTAGGGTAGTTAAGTTGTATAGAATACTTAGATTTATATTCTTCTTGTTTGGTTTCACGATTTGAATTAAATGAAAAAAAAGGGTTTATTTTTTTTGTATGATTACTTTTTTCCATTATCTTGGGATGTGATTAGGAGTGGGACCAAGGCGGGTAAATCGTTCATAAGGCCAAATCACGTAACGCCCTTTCACTATCTTAATCCCCGACCACTCTCGCAGAGTTCGTTGGGCGGCCTTACGACGATAGCGCGAAGGGTGGCGGTTTCTCGGTAACATTTTTGGCACCCAACGTGGGGCCATTAAACTAAACGGAAAAAAACGCCAAACGTTACGAATCCGTTTGAAATTTTTAGTTTCATATATTTATGAATGCACGCGAACGAAGTAGTTCGTTGTGGAGGGTTGGATTAGTTTTTTAAAGCAAATAGTAAGTAATTAACGGAGGGGCTAATAGGAGGGAAAACAGATAGGATATAGTAGAGATTCACGAGAACTTACCAGTGGGACGATGGAAATTAATAGACTTAGCGCTGAAGAGCTTGCTTATGAACTCACTGTTCGGGGGTTGAGTGGTAACAGTGTGGGGGAGATGAGGAAGCTGTTGCGCGCAGCTCTCAAGCGGTATGCTAGCTTTGCCTTGGCAGAATATACTTTCAGCACGCAAGAAGATTTCAACGCTGTTTCGGACAAGCTTGGAGAGATTAGTAAGCTAGTTAAGGCCTTTCGCGGAAAAGATAGTCATCAAATGCGAATGGGTTCTAAGGTGATTAGATAGGACTGAGGTTACCGCCCTAGATGAGAGGGTCTTGGTAGGTGACACTACGCAAAAGGCTGCACGTCTCCTGGTGCAACTTGATTCGAAAGTTGAAAGAGAGTCAACAGAGGAGGAAGAGGACAAGCCCGTTCGGAGAGAGGAACAGGAGCCGCCGACGGGAGTTGACGGTTCTATCGCAGGTCCCACAGCCGCGGGCACATTCATCCCCTATACTGGAAAAGCGAGTACCGATAATCCATTATCGGGATAATCCAATACCTGAACTGCTTCCTGGAAAAGGTGGAAGATCTGCGCAGAGCGAGGAGTTTCTCCATCGTGGAAGTGTATGAGGGGGCATACATGTTCGATGGGAGGGCAGCTATATGATTTAGAGCGAATAAGCCGCACTATTCCAGCTGGGTTGAGCTTGTGTCCAGGCTTGAGAGCCGAGTTCTTGCCACCAGGATATGATGATCGCTCGTGGGAGGAAATTCGCATTAGGACTCAGGGAAGGACGGAGACCATGGGAACTTTCGTGAGCATGATGTTAGAAGTATTCTCGCGGCTCGGCGAACCGTGTTCCGAGTTTGAAATGCTGAAACTGATCCGAACTAATGTTTGTCCGTTCTACGAATCCCAATTAGCTGAGATTAACTCCATTGATCAACTGGTCGAAATAGGCAGGAAGATGGGGGCTACTTGGTATTTGGTGGAACGCTTCATTCCACCTCCTCCAAGACGGAGTCAAAACGCTCTGGAGCCAGACAAAGCCTACGTGGGAGCCGGAGAACCGGGCTCGGAGCGAACGGAAGCTCTGTTACTCCAACTTAATCCGAAATATATGTCATGTTTTCGATGCCGGCAAACGGGACACGTCGCAGCGCGTTGCCCCCAACCGGTGCGGTGCTATGGATGCAATAGGATGGGCGTAACCAGAAGGCAATGTCCACAATGTTCTCCACCAGGGACGTCGCGTTGGTTCAATTCTTGGTGGGCTAGGGTGGGCAGCACTGAGCTCTCTACACTGTTCCTTGGGTAATTCAAGTATTGAGCTGGTCACGGTGGCAAATGGTGGCCGTCGAGGGTGGCGAACGTTCCGATTGAGGTGGAAGGTGTAGTGCGGGTGATGGAGCTATTGGTGGTTCTGAAGCTGTCCCATTCCTTGATCTTGGGTACGGATTTCTGGGGCACTTCTCTATAATCCTAGACTTGAAGAAAAGAGAATGCCATTTCTCAGAAGAGATTTGCGGAATTGAAGGAGAAGAAGGGTTGTCGAAGGTCCAACAGGACCAATTGAAGGGTGTAGTGCAGGCGGCGTTTTCAAGAATGGGAGAGAGCATAGGCTGTACTTCGCTGGTGGAGCACGTCATACGAACGAAAGTGGCCCCTATTAAGAAACGCTACTATCCTGCGTCTCCGATGGTCCAAAAACAGATAAGCGAGAAAGTTGACGACATGCTGAAATCTAAACTAAACTAGACACGACACTTGATATTAAGTCGGCGTATTGGAAGATACCATTGGCGGAGACATCAAAGAAGTACACAGCGTTCACTATTCCCTTATCTACTATTCACTATTCACTATACCGTCGCATGCCTTTTGGGCTGCATAACGCTTCAGAGACCTGGCAGCATTGATACAGTCATTGGAGCCGACCTCGAACCGAATGATTTTGTGTACCTCGATGATGTCATCATTGTGTCCGACAGTTTTGAACGCCATCTAATCATTCTACAGGAAGTACTTGACCGCATTAAAAAGGCCCAGCAGAGAAAATCCGAGTTCTGTAAACCCGAACTGAAGTACCAGGAGTACATCATTTACTGGTGGACCCCGACAAGGAACGAACCATGGTAGAGTATCCGCGGCCAACTGCGGTGTCGGGGGTTTCACGTTTTATAGCGCTCGTCTCCAGGTATCGTCGGTGGAGGGGAGTATTTTCACTGTGGTGACGGATCACCCCTACTTGAACAACTTGAACAACTTGAAGGAGCCGCAGGGCAGGTTAGCCCGGTGGGCAGTACGACTCCAACAGTTCAATTTCAACATCGTTCACCGGAAGGGGAAGGATCACCTAGGGGCTCTCTCAAAGATACTCGATGATCAACAGGTTTTAACGGTGGATGTCCAGGACCCTTGGTATATTGTCATGAAGAACGAGGTCTTGAACACTCCGGAAAAGTATCGTGATTGGAAGATCGTCGAAGAGGTTCTCTATCGGCTTATGACTCCAGTGGAAGCAAGAAGTTCCTAAGGAAGGTCTTACGCCGATGCCACGACGACATTCTAAGCGCACACGGGGATATCCATAAGACGCTGGATAAAGTCGGGCGACATTATTATTGGCCGAATTTAAGATCGTGTGTGGCCAAGTATGTGCGCTCCTGCCGTATCTGTCGATAGATAAAGCCCGATCTCCAAAAGCCCGCGGGGCTACAAGTTTCTCGATCTCAAGTAAGTCAGCCCTGGGAAATGCTATATATTGACTTTGTGAGTCCCTGGCTGAGATCAACTAAGGGATACACATACATACTGACCATGGTAGACTACTTCACAAAATTCCCTTTGTTTTTTTGGTACGTTCTGCTACGGAAAAAACAGTTACTACCATTTTAGAGGAGCAGGTGTTCTTAGTCATCGGTGTCTTGCGCTGGGTAGTATGTGACAACGGTGTCCGGAACTGGCCGAGATATACAAGGTGACCACCAATTTTACGGCTTTCTACCATCCACAAGCCAATCCAGCTAAGCGATACCATCAAACGCTCAAGACAAAATTGAGGGCGTACATTGCCGACAACCACCGAACTTGGGATGTACTCCTGCCGAAGGTAGCTTGCGCCATTAACGATTTAATCCATGAGGTGTTGAAAGCAACTCCCTAATTCGCGCTGTTGGGACGAGAGATGCGTCTGCAAGGGGACGGAAGCTCGATAAATCCAGACGGCATTAGGGTGAACAGATCTGGAAAGCCTTCCGACTGGTCTAACGCACTATCGCAAGTGATGAGGGATATCCGAAATCATAAAAGCGAGTCGAACGAGGCTGCTAAACGACACCAGGACTTGAGGTGGAGGGACGCCCAGTTTTATCCGAATGATGAATGTTGCGGAAGAATTTGATTCTTTGGATGCGGCGCGGTATTTCACGGCCAAACTAGCTCCTAAATATGTAAGGCCGTTTAGGGTGAGGAAAAGGCTGTCCCCATGGACGTTCGAGCTAGATTACTTGAATGGGAAGCTGGCCGGGTCAAAGACCTGAAGGTGTTTCGGGATCGGACTGACTTGGAATAAGTGAAGGTTATTGGCTTAGCGAAAACCTTAAGAAAAAAAGGGGGAAATATAATTGTTAGCCCTGGTAAAGGTCTTCGCTAAGCGACATAGTTTGGACTCGATCAAAAAACAAATAAATAAATAAGGAAAAAAGACTGGGAAGGTCAGTTCCCATACTGGATCAGTTCCGATGATGATACTGATCCACTACGTGGCTTCATGGTCTAAAACGTAGCAGTCATGCTTCCCAGCCGAGAGCTTCGGGTTCAAGTTCCGATGGGAGCGCTGATGTTCCTTTTATGTTTTTGCCTTATTATTGTTAGGAGAGGTATTTTCTTTCTTGTGCGTCACCAAAGGAACTTTTGTCCTACGTTCTCTTTCCTTGTGTTCTACCTAGCCGTAAAGTGGTCCGATCGAGAAGCTAGCGGAGCGGAGGAAAGGGACAGCCAAGTACTTCGAGAGTTTAAGCGTGGTCGTCAAAGCGGCATTGGTTGCTTTTGTATTTTTTTGGTTGTTTTAAATTGACGAATTAGGCGTCGGCGTGACGGGGGAATCATTTTAATAATAAACCAAGTTTACTATAAAAAGGAATATCGACCTATAAAACTGAGTAATTCATAAACGGAATTGGAACAAGAAAAAAAGAAATTTCGCGTGATTTGGGCCGTCATTCCGGCAGCAAGCGAGAGTCGGTAACCAGCATCTGACACCCCTGACGCCATTCCTTTTCCCTTTGCCAGGTTGCCAGAGAAGAAAATAATTGTGGAATCAGTGAAAACGTAGTTCCGTTTAACAAAAAAAAAATTAAGCTCATCTATAATAATAAAACAGTACAAATAAAAGGAAAAGTGTTATATTAAATCTAGATATGAAAAACAAAGTGGGAAACAAAATGAAGAATAAAACCATAATAGTATTAAAATAAGGGGAAAAATAAAGGTGTAAGAGTAAAGCAGTGAACTAAACCACCAAGCCTTTCATCGAGGGACGACAGTGGAGGCCACATCAAGTGCGGCGACAACGCAATCCAGTCAGGTTCCGGGCTCGAGACCAGCAGTCGAGTGGAGTTTTTTTGTTATTTTGATTTTTTTTTCTTTGATCTCATTATTCCTTTTAATTTTCCTTTTGTTTTGTTGTCTTATTGGAAGTTTTGTTATTCTTTTCCTTTAATATTATTATTACATTTGTACCCTAGGTTTAAGTTGGTTGGGGTAGAGTAAGGTTAGCTAGGGTAGTTAAGTTAGTATAGAATACTTAGATTAACATTCTTCTTGTTTGGTTTCACGATTTGAATTAAACGAAAAAAAAGAGAGATTGAAGTCGGGTTTATTTTTTTTTATAATTACTTTCTTTTCATTGTCTTGGAGCTAGGAGTAGGACCTCGTCGCGATTCCCGGTATAAGGGTAAATCGTCCATAAGGCCAAAGATAGCTGGAACGATAGTCGGTTGTGTTAATCGACCAAGCGCTCTAGACGGCGTACCAGTTGCTTCAGCGGCGGGTTGGACGCAATTAGCGTTATCTGATGTGCCGCACGAGGAACGTTGGTCTGGATTAGCGTATGAGTCGGACGTTACGTAAGGCACGTGGTCGTGTGTGTATTTTAGAGTGTTGAATGTCGGCGTACTCGCACGTATTTTAAGGCCGTAAAAAACAAAAATCTTTATTGCAAAAAAAAAACCAACATTAAATTCATATATATCACATAAAATCACATATATTTAGTAATACAAAATATTTGATACTTACATACGTGCTGTGTCCGACCAATGGTCAAATTCTAAGTGACCAGAAATGGCTGCTTTGGTCTTTCATTTCGTCGGTCGAAGGGACAACAGGCTAGCCATTAGACGAACACCGCACGTCTGCATTACAAAAGTGGTGCTGCCAAAAAAACGTCGTAACAGATATCTAAAACAAGTTTCGTTTAGCAAAAATAATTACTATGTACACAAGTTTTGTGAGGCATAAGATAACTCTAAAAAAGAATGGAAACTAATAAGAGGCGTATTGAATAAGTCTGCTCAGAATTTCACATTATTAATTTGAAAGAAGAGAATAGTTTGATATCCGGCAACAATATTTTGTCAGAAGAATTCAATAGCTCTTTTCCTCTATAGGCGCTAAAGTAAATATCTGTGATATCTTATGTTTTATTTTTAATAAAAGCGTTACATATGAAGTATGTCCTGGTTTAAAAGTCGCGAAAGTAATTTTCTTATTTAAGAAAGGAGATAAAAACTTATTAAAGTACAAATGTTTTCATTTAGATGGGATGAGAGAATTCAAGTATCTTGGTGCTACTCTAAAGTGGATGACGAACTGGTCTGCGCACTCGATTGCGCCCCAAAAGGACCTTATGGCAACCACTAAGCAATTTTGCTTTCTAAAATCGTATTGCTCATAGAATCTTCTGAAGTGCATTCTAAGATTGAAATTGGCTTAGTCGTTTACATTACATGTTATTACCTTATTTGTCGCAAAAATCGCCGTTTTGATTATTCAGACATCTCAACATTCTGCCTTTGAAACATCTACTTTGCTATAAAGTTTTAAAACTATTTTTTTTAAAAATCATGATATTCATTAAACAGAAGCTCTTTTAATTACCAACTTAGAGTAAATCTGGTACAAGTTGCTCACTACAATCTACAAATATTTTTTTTAAATTTTTTTTTATCAATTGCTCTAAGGCTGTTTAATAAACTATCGTATAATTAAATAAAAATAAAATCATGGCTGTTACATTTGAATCATAAAGATATTCTTGATATTCTGGTTTAGACGCATATTTGATAATCATTGTTGTTAAATAATTTTAGTGACCGCCCTCAATCTGGTTATAATTTTTATATTTTCAAATCTGTTTTCTCCTCTAGTCCAACGAAAACGCACGATGATAATTGTAAATAAAACAAAAAGTTTTCATCTTAATATTTTTTATTATGATTTTATTATCTATGACAATTAAGGTGGCATACCTCTATCCGATGGTCCATATTTTCAATGACTCTGAGACATAATTGAGGTTCAATGTCGTTAATGTGCCGAATTATCTCATCCATTAGCTCTTGAATTGTTCTTGGCTTATTGACGTACATTTTTTCTTTTAAATATCCCCAAAGAAAGAAGTCCAACGGTGTCAAACCACATGATCGTGGCGGACAATTAACATCGCCACGACGTGAGATAACACGGCAATTGAATTTCTCGCGCAAAATAGCCATTGTTTCGTTGGCTGTGTGGCAAGTGGCACCATCCTGTTAGAAGCACATATCGTCCAGGTCCATATCCTCAATTTGTGAACACAAGAAGTCCGTTATCATCTCGCGATAGCGAACACCATTCATGGTAACTGCTTGGCCGACCTCATTTTGGTGCATTAACCGCACCAAACAGTCACTCTTTGCGGATGCATCGGCTTTTCAACAACCACTCGTGGATTCTCATTTGCCCAAATGCGGCAATTCTGCTTGTTAACGAATCCACTCAGGTGAAAGTGTGCCTCGTCGCTGAAGATGAATTTCTTTGTAAAGTCCCCATTCACTTCTGTCTGTTCAACGAACCATTCGGCGTATTGACGCTTGAAATGGTCAGTAGGCTTCAGCTCTTGAGTCAATTGAACCTTGTAAGCGTGAAAATTCAAATCTTTATTCAAAATTCGCATCAGTGATGTTGGAGAGATGTTCAATTGTTGGGCACGACGACGAGTCGAGGTTGACGGCTCTTCTGCCACACTATCGTGAACAACAGCAATGTTTTCCACAGAACGAACTGGGCGAGCATGCACAAGTGCTTTCACATTTCCTACAGACCCGGTTTGCTGAAATTTGCGCACAATAATACCGATTGTGGGCAAATTTGGTCGATTATGCTGACCAAAAAAATCACGAAGTGCACAAAATGCATTTTGATTTCAACGCCCATTTTCGTAAAAGGCTTCAACAATCTTAACGCGCTGCTCAATTGTGTACCTCTCCATTGTTGAAGTTGGGCAAAAAAACTTGACGTTAAGGTGTGACTCACAATTAACATCGTGCATTATGGTTGGACCACCCTTAACCATACAAATACTTTTTTTCTATAATAATAAAAAAATAATAATATTATAATTTCTCAAAGGAAGACATCTTCGTAATTTTAATACCTCGCAAACTCCGCACATTGTAATTTTATGTGTGATTGTAACCGTCTTTGAAAACCTGCGGCAATTTCGGCAGTTACTACGTTATGTTCTTTTTCCGCAAGAAAAAGGATTAGAACACTGTTTGGCTGTAAGCTTATACTCGTACGTGTAGTATTTTATGTTCATTTATCGTAACATTGATTAATTTTTGTCTTATAATGTTGGAAATCGCTTGGTTGGGTCTTGAACTCTCATATTGAAGTGTTTTATAACATAGTTATCTTGTGCTATTTCGAATAGTTCGATTCTTAAAGTTTTCGGAGTTCTGTGGTGGACTCATTTGTCGTTCTGATATCTTCGTCGGAGGAAAGGAGAGCAAATCTATTTTATGTGTGTGTTGTTAATTGGTTCGTTTAGCCAGTATGTCGTGAGTGAGTTTTGTCTGTGCTCTGTTTTTTGTTATTGGTAGTGATATTGTTTTTGGTTTGGACTGGGAACGTACGGTTTCGGTTGACGTTTGGGTAAGCACGATTTCTAGTGTTACAGGATGAATGAAGGTGCCGGCTACGCTTATGGTTGCACCTGTCGTAGTTGTGGATTTTGATATTGGTGCTGTTCCGAAACTACATGAACCAAGCTTAGACATATGGTAAACAAACCGCTTTGACACATTAGTGATTTTGTTTTTGCGTCATATGTTTATGGTTGTGTGAAAATGTCTGATTTTGTGCCAAATAATCGTCATTTGCGGGAAGTTTTGCCTTTCTTCTTTCATTAGAGAAAACGAGAAATCCAAAAAGCTTACGGAGATACTGCTCTAAATAAAACAACGTGCCGTGATTGGTTCCGTCGCTTCAAAGTCTTGGAATTGGAGGCATTGCTAGATGAGGATACCTGCCAAACGCAAAAAGAGCTTGATTTAGTATTAGGAGTTAGCCGCAAAGCAATTTCAAAGCGATTGCATGCGTTGGGAATTATTCAAAGGCAAGGAACTTGGGTTCCTTATGATTTGAAGCCAAGTGACGTTGAGCGTCGTTTTTTCGCTGTGAACAACTGCTCCATCGGCAAAAAAGGAAGGGTTTTCTTCATCACATACGGGTGATAAAAAATGAATTCATTACTGCAACCCAAAGAGAAAAAAATCATGGGGACAGCCCGGTCATGCTACTCCGTTGTCGGCTCGGCCGCATATTCACGCTGCGAAGGTTATGCTGTGTACTTGGCGGGATCAGGGCGGTGTTATTTATTATGAGCTGTTAAAATCAAACGAAGCCATCACAGGGGAACGGTATCGAACTCAATTGATGCGATTGAGCTGAACGCTGCGCGCAGAGGCACGAAAAAATTCTCGTCCCCACGTTGCCAAATCCGTTAAAACCTACTTAGAAACGCTCAAATGGGAAACGCTCCGCCATATTCCCCAGATATTACGCCGTCTGATTATCACTTGTTCCATTCGATGGCTGATTAGCAGTTCCATTCAGATGAAGACATCCCAAAATGGCTTGATTCATGGATAGCCTCAAAAGACGAACACTTCTACCGTGATGGTATACGAGCTCTGCCAGAAAGATTCATTTGTAACCATTTTTTACAATAAAGTTGCATTTTCATCAAAAAAACTAGTGAGAACTCAGTTGCGCTCCTAATACATCCATAGCATACCCGCCGTGTCACACTATAGCCAACTCCACTTCTCTTCCAAGAGTTTCAGCTCTTTCTTCAACAACGTCTCCTCCTAACTCCACCCAATCTTTCATTTCATTGATCCCCTTCTGTCCCCCTCAGTCGAAATTACCCAACAAGTTAGTAACTCCACTGAATGCCGTTATGCTCTCTCTTCGCTAAGGGATAAAAAGTCGTATGAAAACATTCGTCTCTTTTTGGCCTATCTCCATGATATGTAATGGCCCCCATTCAACAGGAAGGTCTCCCTACTGACTTTGCCAGCCTCAAGAGCCTCTTTATTAAGTATCACGAGTTTTTCAAAACAGCTAGATCTACTTTTCACAATAGATCCCCTTAGTTCCTCTGTTTCACTTTGTCCTCTTTCCATCGAGTTGTCCATCGACAACTACCATCCTCCCCTTCTTCTCTCATTTTTTCACAACTCGCCACCACTGAATACTTCCCCTCCGCTTAAGTCCTACGATTTCCACAAAGCAAATTTCAACCAAATTAATGAATATCTCACCTTCCTTCAATTTTGACAGCCTTACAATAAACGACGCCATACCCATTTTCTACAGAGAAATATTCAATTCTATTTCTCTTTACGTTCCCTTTTCCGATCCAAACATTTATCTACTTCCCCTCGTTGGTAAAACCGCAGACTCCGTCCATTAAGAAACAAATGTTCCTTCGTACTCAATCCCCCAATGACTTTTCTAGCTACCTTCTTCAATTCACCGAGCTGCATAACTCTCCCTATGAACGCCATTTGATCAAAACGCAAGCCAGTCTTATTAACGATCCCAAGTCCTTCTTTCAGTTTGTCAACTACAAAAGGAAATCTGATGATTACCCAACTTCACTCTCTTTCAACGGCCACTACTTACTTCGACTACTTGCCAAATTTGTCCCTTGGACTATTTCTCCCACTTACTATAATTGCCCCCCATATGATTGAAAATAAATTGAGTCAACTTCATGATGAATTTACTCCTAGGCTCGATGATCTCCCTGCCATATTACTAAAAAAATGTTCCTCCATTATTTCTGTCCCGCTCTCAAAAATATTCAACTCATCCCTGTCCCTTGAAGAATTTCCTCAGATATGGAGAACCGCTTTTATAGCTCCTGTTCTCAAAAAAGGCCCGAAGAATGATGTTGTAACTACCGCCCCATCGCTAAACTGTCACACATACCCAAACTTTTCGAAAGTGTCTTGTATGACACTCTAAGTTTCCACTGCAAATCTCGAATCTTCTTGGAGATTGGAGATGGCTTGTTGGAAATGAGGTCGACGTCATTCCAATTGATTTCAGTAAAGCCTTCGACAAAATCTCCCACAAACTAATACTCTTCAAACTGTTTTCCCTTGGCTTTGAACCCACTGCGTTGAAGGGGATATCTTCTTATTTGAAAAACCGTTACTACAATGTTCGTTTTAGATTTCTTTTTCTTTTCTTCTGCCTTAGCTTCCTGTGGCGCTCCCATTCCTACCTCTCACTGTACGCCGACGACACCAAGTTCCTCAAGACTCCTCAAGATTTCCTCGCAACAAGATTCTTCCCTTATTCAATCGGATTTCAACAGCTTTTCCGTTTGG
The DNA here is from genome assembly GCA_958301585.1 of Merodon equestris. NCBI lineage: Eukaryota > Metazoa > Arthropoda > Insecta > Diptera > Syrphidae > Merodon > Merodon equestris. Next base: position 95,302,730 of record OY284413.1, read on the forward strand.
TGCTCCAAAAATTGTTTGGAACTTGACATTTCCAAGTGCAACTCAATTACCTTTTTACGTAAACGAATCAAACCTCCCCCTCGTCTCTACTTCCTCAATAATCAGCCCATATCCACTGTTCAGGTTATCGGCGATCTTGGCATACTATGTGACCAAGAGCTCAATTTTCGCGCACATATCGACGATATAATTCATGAAGCCAACTCTACACTCGGTTTTGTGAAACGTTGGTCTAAAGAATTCTCCAATCCCTACGTGACTCGATCTCTCTATATTAACTTTCTTCCCCCCTTCTCGAATAAGCATCTCAAGTGTGGTCCCTTTATCCAACCAACGATAGTTCCCTCGTTTCGCTCTTAGAGGCCTGCCCTGGGACAATCCTTTGTTTTTACCGCCATTTTTATCAGACGCCTTAAACTAATCAACTTTGGAGAAAAGATGAAGAGTGTCTGACATCATCTTCATTCATAGACTTCTTACAGGTACCATTGGCTGCGCCACCCTTTATAACTCCATATCTCTCAATACTAACCTTCGTACGCAATCCTCGTCTCTTCTATCTATCCACCAGACGGCTCTAATGAACCCATTTGCAGTATGCTGGCAAGTGCTAATTCGAATATTAACTTCGATTTCAACTTCAGCATTACATGCCTAAAACTCCGTCTTCTCTATAGTCTTCCCACCTTCTAGTCTTAGTTTCTAAGGATCGCGACTCCCTCACCCGTTCTCATAAGTTAGATTAAGTTTAGCTTGAATTAAGCTCAATAAATGAGGGCGTTTGCCCCCCCGAAAATGAAATTAAATTGAACAACTTTGACAGGTGTTCCTTGTTAAGTGTTGCTTACAATGATTTTGGGAAGTGACGTATACTTAACACGATCGCGCACGGGTTTTTTATTGGGTTTTTTTTTTTATTTTTGTTTTCGTTTAAAAAGTGCTAAGAAACGTTAATACATTTCCGTAAAGGAATGAAAAAACTAAACTGGATAAGCTATTTGAGTCATATCTGAAAACTTATAGTCAAAATGTTGTAGTAAATGATGGTCGTTAGAGAACTTAACTTTGATGTATTACCCATCGCTCTTATAAATAATACGACCGCATACGTAATCACTTAAGGCATTGACCATCTTCCATGTGTTTACGTCTCCTTTGACATTTTCTATTATGCCTGTATTTGCGTCACTCTCAACAATATAGCGCGATTAACTGCATCTGCGACACTAATAGCGATATCTGACACTCCTGGCGGTGCACCCATTCTACGAATATTTAAAAAAAAACGTTGGATTCATACACTTGTACATTCATGTACTTGCGTAACCCGACGCCTTCCCTAAAAGAACAAAATGAATGGAAGGCTAAGCAAGAAAATATGGTGAGTGAATAGTTAAACAATGCCTTACACTAGCCAAAATGACTAAAGCTGGCTTAAATGTCTAGCTTTAATATCTAACCCAACCTAACATAAATAAGGATATTCTAAAATAAATAAATTGGGAAAATTTAACTCAAGCCTTTGGATCATTTACTACCTATACAAACCTACCATTAACATTATTACAACTTAAACTACTCTCTCGATACAAACGAGAAAACAAGGTGTCCGATATTAACAATGTGGGACCAGTTCTTAAATCAAAGTGTCTATTTGAATATGTCATAATATGTGTTTGTGTGCCTATATCCTAAAAAGTAGTTTTAATGATTTAAGACGTTCTAATTTGTTGACATCCTTCTCTTAAAATACAATACATATTTAGATTATATAATAACTAAGATAACAACATAAAGGCTGAAAATAGCAGAAATATACGAGTACTTAAAAAAAGTAATTTAAGTTTTAAAATTAACATAATATCAAAAAATAACAATTAGTATAAAGAAAAAAAAACAGTGTATCTAGTTATTTTTGCCAAGTAGCTGTCAAAAGGAATCAACTTGCGGTAGCACGTTCGATATATTAAATCAAAATTCCACTCAAGCGCGGAGGCACTTTATAGACGATTGTAAAGACTGTGGGCCAAAAAGGAGCAAAAACCTCTTTTTCCCAAGTAGTTAAAGCTTATAGCTTAGCCTGCAGAGTATAGAAGAGATCCGGAATGCTCAGAAAGATGACCCGAATATTTTTTAAAACTGTAACAGAAAGGAATACATGAAGATTCCTGATGGTCAAGACTCGGCTCAAGGGAGATTTCAGAAATTATGCTAACTATTCGAGAAAACAGAACTACCCGCTTTCACGGGGTTTTCACTACCCAAAGTCCGATGGCATTGTGGAACGGTTTAACAGGATATTAAATGAAAATCTCTGCAAAGTCGTCACCAACGTGCTACACTCCGTCTGAAATATTTTTGGTAAGGTGATCTAGCAAGGTGGAATTCCTCTTATATGGGGGTCGAAGTGATTGCAGTGATCGCCGATATACACCAAAGAGGATCATCGCCGACGGAAAGGGAGGTTGCCGAAGCTGTAGCAGAACATGAGGGACCCATAAATAGTCGTTACACGAATCATTTTGTATTTAATTACTCCCTTCTTTGATCTATGATATGTGTGCTGCCTTCAAGAAATTGACAACTTCTTTAGATGGGATTTCTTGGAAATCTTTCCATGTTATGGTTATCTCTCTCTCTCTCTGATGAGGTTTGGGCAGATGGTTAGTATGTGTTCTATGGTTTTCTTGGCCTGCCCAAATCGCCTGCATTACTAAGAACCATTTTATAAAGGTGGTAGTTGCATGCCCTGTGTCCTGTTAGTGCCTCACATAGCACTCTTAGGTCGGCTTTATTTAGTTCTTGAGCTTTTGGTACGTTTGAGATTGTGATTCTGGTCCATGAACGTTCTTGAGTTTTAATACCTTCCTGTTTGTTCCAGAATTGGTTCTTTTGTTTTATGATTCATTTGTGTAAGTGTAGGCTTATGTCTGAATTGTCAAAACCACCAAACAGCAACACAGCAACGGCTCGAGAAACTGGAGCAGCACTGGATTGACTTCCAACTACACAATGGGTACCTAGAAGACTTAAGGAAGACGAACCCGCATCATGAATACTTTGCCAAAAAGTATTTTAGCCAGTTCGAATCAAGGTATCATGACATTAAAGGTGCTTTGAAGTCAAAACTGGATCAGTGGTCAACGGACAGGCGAGCCGATATTCCAGAATTACGAGCCAGTTCAAATCCAGCTACAGTAGTTCAGCCACCAAGGAGCACATCATCAGATAGAACGGAAGATTCAATTGGAAAGACGAAGTCCTCAATTCAGTGCACTATCAAGATGCATATATTCATATTAAGGAGACTGAACAGACACAGTACCAGAGGGAAGCTGTAGTAACACAGCCTGAGAGGCATCGGGAAATTAAACTTCCACCTATAACAATACCAACATTCAGTGGAAAGTATGAGGACTGGACACAATTTTGGGAACTCTTCGATCGTTTAATACACCAAAACAGAACCTTAAGCAATGTCGAACGAATGCAGTATTTGAAGGGTAATCTAAACGGAGAAGCAGCAAGGATTATCAACCATCTATCACCCACTGCAAGCAATTATGCAACAGCAATAGAATTGCTAACCAAACGATTTCAAAATCCAGCAGCGTTGGTCAACAACTTTATTCAAAAACTGCTTATTTTGAAACCAGTTCGAAATGAAAATGCTCTGGATCTAAAGACTATGATGGATACATCAAGGGAAATCCTGTACGGAATCAGCAACTTGGGAGTGGATGTCAGTTCCTGGGATCCATTGGTGATACAAATCCTATATCCAAAACTAGACAATGAATCAAGAAGGCTGTACCAACAAAAGGAACATCAACAGAAATTCCAAAGTTAAATACATTTTTTGACTTTATTAAGGGCAGATTCAGGGGATTGGAGGGCAGTCGCGAATTTAGCAGAGAACACCAATCGCAAGCGGTAAAACCCAACTCTACAAAAAGCCACTTGACTGCAGTTACGCAGCCAAAATGCGCTGTTTGTGGCGAGAATCAATCTCAACTGTAAGAGATATTTAAGTATGAAACCAAAAACCCGACGGGAAGTGATCCAGAAGTCAAGGCTGTGTTTCAACTGTTTGCGAGATGGACATGCCGCTAAAGAATGTTTGTCAAAGAAGGGTTGCAAGATATGCGCACAACAACATAATTCTCGTCTTCATTTCCCTCAAAGTGAAAAGGCAGCCGTCTTAGTAACAAGCAAGGGATCAGGTGAAGAATCACCATCGACAACGCGAATCGTCGCTGCATGTCAAGCTAACAGTACGGTACTACTAGCCACAGCCATGGTAAATGTGTGCGTTGGACGACAAGTGAAACTGATACGAGCTCTGATTGATCAAGAATCTCAATCATGCTTCGTGATAGAAAAGTTAGCGCATCAGTTAAGGGCACCGTTGGATAAGTATGAGTCAAGGATAAATGGAATCAATGGTCAGGCCACACAAGTTATCGCAGCATGCCGCTTTACCATTCAATCAATTCATGATGAAGGAGTCAACATGGAGGTGAACGCTCCGGTAATGCCTGTTATCACATCAAGATTGCCATTACAACAATTTTCACCCAACGATTGGCCACATATTCAAGGCTTGAAGTTGGCGGATCCATGGTACGGACAACCAAAGGATATCGAATTGCTGATAGGATCAGACATTTTACCACATTTCTTGACCCATGGATTGATCAAAGGTCCACCTAATACTCCAATGGCACAAAATACAAGGTTTGGCTGGATATTGTCTGGACCGGTAGTGACCAACATAACATCAAAACCGCAAGCACAAACCAAAGTCCTTACTTCATGTATCAGTGTGTGCAGCGAAGATGAAGGATTAAAGAAGGATGCAGAAGATGAGAACTGCGAAATTCACTACCTATTGACACACAAAAGGGATAAAACAGGACGATATATCGTCAAGTTACCACTGCTAAAGGATCGCATAGTCTTAGGTGATTCACGCAAAATGGCGTTAAAGCAATTCTTTTTGTTGGAGCAGAGATTACCAAGAAATGAGAAGCTTCGGCTTGACTATTGCAATTTCATGCAGAAATATCTTGCTCTTGGACACATGGAGGAAGTACAAGGAGATTCCTCAGAAAAAACGTATTATCTTCCACACCATGCGGTGATAAAAAATGACAGCACTACTACCAAACTGAGGATGGTTTTCGATGCCTCGGCAAAAACAACATTTGGGGAGTCGCTAAGTAGCATCATGATGACAGGCCCCACGATTCAAAGGGATTTATTTTCATTACTTCTCCGATGGAGGTCGTTTCCAATCGTCTTCACAGCTGACATCGAAAAGATGTATGTATGTAAAATCGTCAGATTTTACTCGACCAGGAGGATCAAAACTTACAACGCATTTTGTGGAGAGAAAACTCCAAGGATCCAATCAAGGAATACGTTCTCAAAACCGTCACATATAGCACATCATCCGAACCATACTTGGCAATTAAAACTCTATGTCAGCTAGCTGAAGATGAAAAGCAAGAATACCCACTAGCAAGGAAAACATTGCTTGAAGGATTCTATGTAGACGATTGTTTGGGAGGTGCAAATTCCTTAAGAGAATGTCAAGATCTGCAAAGGGAATTGACGCAACTACTTCGGAAGGGTGGTTTCAACTTACGGAAGTGGACATCAAATAATGCAGCATTCATAAAGGCATTGCCAAAGGAAGGAACTGAATTTGAGCCAGACTATAACTTTGATAGTGATACAACGGTTAAGATTTTGGGAATAAAATGGTGCCCAAACACAGACGACTTCCAATTTAAGATCAATGTCTCATCATTCAGCACAAAGGGTACCAAACGAGCTATACTGAGTGACGCTGGCAAAATCTTCGATCATTTCGGTTGGTTATCGCCAGTAACTATCAAGGCAAAGATTCTTATTCAAAATCTCTGGCTTTTGGGCATCGATTGGGACGAGGATGTTCCAATGAAGATTAAAAATTAATGGAATGAATTCAAGACAAGACTATCATCACTTCAAAAGGTGAGAAGGCGCCCATGTGGGAAGGCGCCCACATAGAGTTACATGGATTTGCAGATGCGTCAGAATCAGCGTTTGCAGCGGTGGTGTATCAGTTATTTATCGCGGTTCTGCTACAATAAGCCTCATTGCATCCAAAACAAGGGTGGCACCTGTGAAGCAAGTTTCATTGGCAAGACTAGAATTATGTGCAGCAGCTTTACTTACGAAACTAATGAGGTACATCAGAGAGCAATTGGACATCAATTATACCAAGGTTTTCGCATGGTCCGACTCTACCATAGTATTAAACTGGTTAAAACAACATCCAGTGAAATGGAACACATTTGTCGCCAACCGAGTATCATATGTGCAACAACAGTTTAAGGGAAATGGAGGTTTGTACCCGGAAAAGAGAATCCTGCAGACATTCCGTCCAGAGGATCATTTGGAGATACCTTAGCTGAAAAGAAGGATCAACAATATTGGCCAGCTGTCAATTCCATAGTGGAAGTGCAAGAAATGCCTGAGATTCGAAAATCGCACGCTTGTCTAGCGATGCATCCCAGCAATCCTTCACACAAGGACGTCATTTATCTAACGTTTTCATCATTATCAGAACTTCAACGCGTAAGTGCATACTGTCTGCGGTTTAAATCCAATTGCCAACGGAGCAAGAGACATGAACCACTACTTTATGGCAGGTTAACCATAAAAGAACTACTGGAAGCAGAAAGAGCGCTTGTTAAGGGTGCTCAACGAAGTTTTTCTGAAGACATAAAGAGCCTTATTGCAAATAAGGCAATCAAATCGAACAGCAAGATATCATCACTGAATCCGTTCATCGACGCCAGTGGGATGTTGCGAGTGGGAGGTCAGTTGAAACATGCTCACTTATCAGTTGATCAGAAGCACACTATGATTCTGTCATCATCACACCCGCTGACAAAATTAATCATAAACAAGACCCATATCGATACACTTCACGGTGGAGTGAAACTAACTCTGAACCACATTCGAAGAAAATTTTGGATAATCCCAGGAACAAACACTGTCAAGGCAACAATAAATCAATGCATGAAGTGTTGTCGATTCAAGGCTAAGGAATCAAATCAACTTATGGGACAACTTCCGGAGGCTCGAGTAAGGTTTTCACGGCCATTTACACATTGTGGGATAGATTACGCTGGGCCAATCAACATACGATGCTCACAAACTCGAGGTGTTAAATCGCACAAAACCTACATAGCGCTGTTTGTCTGCATGGCAGCAAAGGCAGTGCATATCGAACTCACTTCAGATTTAACTACGGATGAGTCTATGGCAGCATTGCGACGTATGATCAGCAGAAGAGGATCTATAAACCATCTAAACAGCGATAATGGAACAAATTTTATTGGGGCAAAAAATATTATTGACGCACTACAATCCACGCTAGCCGAAAATGCGATCGAGTGGCATCTCATTCCACCGGGAGCTCCACATTTTGGTGGACTCTGGGAAGCAAGAGTTAAATCAGTTAAATACCACCTGAGTCGCATCATAGGAGAGCAAAAATTAACATACGAAGAGATGAATATCATTCTGGTGCAAATAGAAGGATGCTTCAACTCAAGACCACTCTGTCCACTAACAGATAATATTGAAGATCTAGATGCGTTAACACCGGGTCACTTCATTATTGGATCACCACTGATAGCACCACAGCATGAAGTCATTCTGGACATGGCAGAGAGTAGTTTAAAAAGGTGGAAGCTAATTCAAAAACTTAAACAAGATGTTTGCAAACGTTGGTACGAGGAATACATAAACAAGATGCAACAGCGATACAAGTGGAAGCAACCCGCAACGAATTTGGTGCCTGGGCAAATGGTGCTGTTGAAAAATGAGCTTCTCACACCAACGAAATGGCCTCTAGGCAGAATAATTGAAGTGCACAGCGGAATTGATGGGCTTGTCAGAGTAGTAACAGTAAAAACAGAGAAGGGAACATTCAAGCGGCCAATAGCCAAGGTGTGTTTACTGCCAAACGAAGAAAATAGCATGAAGTCTGATAGTTACATATTACATTCCTCGAATCATTCATCCAGCAGGCCCAAGAGGAAGCTGAGAGATAAAACCCAAACATCAAGCTTCTCTACTGCTCTTGTGATTCTGTCGTTATTCGCATCCGTCATGCCGGGGTCTACAAATTATACAATAACACATCCAGAGACTGGATTATTTGTGGAACAAATTGGAACAGCCAAAATTCAACGAGGGGAGCTACGTACAAGCGTTCGATTTCCAATCACAGACATCTTACGGGATCAAGTTAATATGAACAAGACGAGAGATCAAATGGCTGAGTTGTGCAACAAGGCAAAATCATTAACAAAGGAGAGTCAATGCGATGAATTGATTCATCACATGGAAGAAGAATGGAAGAACGTACTTTCAATTTTTGATAGACTCCAAGTAACACCTTTGCGAAGGCAAAACGAGGACTACTAGGAACCATTCTCACCTCAATATTCGGAGTAAACGATGAAGTATACCATGACATCGAGGACCTAGATAACAACCAGAAGGCACTGATAAAAAGTAGCAAAACAAACAGTAAAATCATGTTGTCTACATTATCCAGTGTGAACGAGACGGAAGCTAGAATCAACAGTAAAATCAACAGCTTTACAAAAAAGCTGAATGTTGGTCTAGAGGAGATTAACAAGATGGAATCTTGGTACAGCATTGTTGACGAGAATAAAATAAATATACATGTGATGAACGCATATCTAATTGCACTAAGCTACATGCGAGAAATCGAAACGAAATACAATAAGTTGCTAAATGCATATCTTAAACGTAATCATTTGTTCGAGTTCTTATCACACAAGAGCATGGAGGAAATCATTAAGAAGTGCGCGGAGAGACTTGGCCCAGAGATGGAGGTATTACCAGATCCAATGGACAAACTAGAGATGCCCTCGACTTCAACAAAGATTTTAATAACTGGATACTTCATGATCAGTGATTCCAATGAATATGACCTGATTAAACCTAACACTGTTCCTGAAAGGATCGAGGAGCAGATATTTCGAGAAGTACAATTACAGCAGTCGGTGCTTGGAGTCAACTACAATCTACAGAGGTATTTCGAAATACCACTGGAAGATATAAGCAAGGCATGAAACAACATACATCCTCCGGCCACCAATATTTCACAGTATTGAGCAGAGTGAGGATTGTATTGTCCAGCAACTGTATAAGAAACTAGCTTTCAAGCAATGTTCATCTAGGACGCTAAGAATAACACACACTGTATGGAAAGAATTGTGGACACGCAATACCTGGATGTTCATTACACCCGAAGCAACTACTGTTTTTGTAAACTGTGGACCTACTCGAGAAGAAGTGTTTGTTAATAACACGGAAATTATTTCCATCACTCCGGACTGCGTCATCCAATCCAAATTCATACGATTGGAAGCGAAATTAATCAAGGAAAGGAGAATAATGATGCACTTTAGCAAATCAATTACTACTATAAACACATCCGTATCACCTCAAATTCCGGTTTATTTTACAAATGAGACCATCATCCCAATTACCAAAGATGTGACTGAAATTTCCAATTTCAATTATCAAGAAGCAGTCGAGGCACTCAACCGACTACACGACCACAACTGGAAGACCATCAAAGAGCATCGGTATTGGACAATTGGGCTTTGTTCAATGTTTGCAGCGGCCACTGTTATCATTTGCCTATTGGCTGTGGTCCTTAAGTACGGCAAGTGTCCAACTAAAAACTCTACCAACATCGAACTGGAAGATCAAAACCACATTCGGAGTAGTAATTTTGAAATCAATTGGGCAACAACGTCGGAGGAGGAAAATGTTGATTACATCAACAAAATACAAATTTATTTTGTATTGATTATTTTATTGCTTACTCGTAGTTTGTTATTTTTGCTGTGGTTTGCCTTCGCCGATGACATCAACACACTTATTGCTACAATGCTTAGGTCAACGTTTTTCGATTAGCAATATTTGTTATTTTGTTGTGCTGAGGAGGGCATTTTTTTGGTATAAAGTACAAGAATAAAATGTTCGTGGCATCAGTTCATTCAATTCAAGAAACCAAGCAGTTTGAATTTTATACACTATGAATATTTAAACTACCAACTAAAAGACTAACCAATAAGGAAACTAATTGTGCTTGGTGTGTGTGAATTAGAAATAGACGATCATTTATAAATGAAGAGTGTATAGATAAACAATTTAAATTAAGTTCAAAAGAAAATACTTTGTATTTTTTTCAGAAATTATGATAAATTAGAAATAATTAATAAGGGATTAACTATTTGAAACATGAAATATGTATATTGGGAATTTTGATATTGTATTTGACAGTTTTTTTTATGGATGCCAACCAAATAAGTACTGATTTACAAAGATATTATACATTTAATTTATGCTAAAAATGAGACCACACATATGAAATTACTTAATCAATACTTCATTTCTGGACTTCAATGAGTTGTTTTGCCTAAAAAACCCTATCCATAAGAAATAAAAGTAAAGAAAAACATAATTTCCGATAAACAATGAGTTAGAGTGAATAAATAGCTATATTTTTGACAACAATATTTACCAGGTTTTTTAAAATAGTGTACAGTAGTAACAGTATTCCTACCTGTGGAATATTCTATAGTGCAATCTGTAGTGTAATTGTTGGATATATCTAGTTGAGGTAATTCAATGTCGTTGTTGACAACCAAGGGATCCGTCATATTCCAAATGAAGACAAGATCCTGAACCGTATGAGACACTAAAATAGATTAAATATCCGTAAACACTTAATATAAATTTATATATTTATATATATTTATGTGTATGTATATATAAAATATAATGACTTCAAAATAATTACGCAAGTCATTTACTAAATTACACAAACACCATATAGTTACCTACTTAGAAGGTTATACAGTTCAGTATGAACTTGGGCTTCAGCAAACAGGCCTCTTCGGCATCTTCAGCAAGGTGTTCACATTGAAACTCGTCGAATAGGTAATTTAATTTCATGATAATTCCATCCATCGTCACTCGGGATTTAAATGGCATTTCCTTGCCACAGGACTAGTGATATTTATTCGCCTTACATCCATCAGTCACTGTTGCTTAGTCTAGATAACTTGCTGGTGTAACATCTTCTTCTCTCTGCTTTAACACGAGCTGGTCAAGACATTGATAATATAGGTATTCATGCCTTTGCACCACAGAGGACAACGGGAAGGTTTGGCAAACCGTTTTAGAGTGGAACTCTACCTTTTATTTCAAGCCCAAGAAAGAAGCGGTCAGCAGGTCTCCTTCTTCGTCTACTCGCACTGCTTATATGATTTCCGCTTGTCACAATGAAGCCAGGGTATGTGAAATCCCTCACAACTTTAAAGTTAAAGCTTCTTTGATGAGAGCATATACAGGGTGTCCCACGAGTAGTGTGCCAAAAAGCTAGAGCGTGTAGGTCTGGTCAAGGCAAGAAAAAATTCGTACGGGAGGGGGGTCTATTCCCCCCCGTTTAGCCGGTAGGGGCAATTTTCTAAAAAATTGACTTAATTTGGAAAAAAAATTATTAAAAATCAACAGTTACATCCACAATACCGTGATATACTTTTTTGTAAAGCCAGAAACCTCTTCTTTCATATTATTTTTAAACGAAGCTGTTATAAGGAATAGTTTTTGGGAAATTAATTTTCAAACTCAAAATTTTGAAAAAAAAAATGAAAAAAAAAATTTCAAACTATTTTTTTTCAAAATTGTACGTAATTAAGTACTAATTTTTTTTTTCAAAAATTCAATTCTCTTATTAGTTTTTAGTTAAAAACAGAAAACCGGATGCAAGAATGTCTTGTAGTTTTTGAGAAATTAAAAAAAAATCCCGAACCACTTTTTTCTAAGAAAAAACTTTTTTTTGGTTTTAACGCGAAGAAGCGAAAGATCAGTTACAGATGGATCAGGAATCTTAGATGAAAGAAATTTGGATTTGGTTCGACCTAATCCCTCCCTTAGTACAAGGAGGATAGCTATTATGCTTGGAGTGCCCAAATCTAGAGTATGGAGAGTGCTTCATACCGAAAACTTACACCCGTACCATTTTAGGCCAGCTCAGGAACTCACCTCAAACGACAAGTTTTTGAGAGCAGAATTTTGTCGATCATTACTGCTTGGAGATGAAACTGAACGAAACTATTTTGCAAGGATATTCTGGACGGATGAAGCACAGTTTACCGGAGATGGGGTTACTAACTTCCACAATTTGAATCATTGGAGTAGCACCAATCCACACAACAAAAAACTAAATAAATCACAACACCGCTTTAGCTGTAATGGCTGGCTTGGTATTGTTTGACAAACTGTATTCGGGCCCCGGTTTTTGAATGCCGTTATTAATGGAGAATCATACCTGCAGTTCCTACGAGACCTTTTGCCCGATTTGATGGACAACGTTCCTTTGGCCATAGCAGATAATTTAATCTACCAGCAAGATGGAGCACTAGCACACTACAGCTTACGGGTTAGAAACTGACTGGATGATCATTTTAGTGACCGTTGATCACCAGATTTAACTCCATTAGATTTTTATGTGTGGGGGGATTCATGAAGAATTACGTTTACGAAGTGGAAATAGTATCTTTGGAACAACTGAAAGAACGGATTGAAGTCGCTGGAGTCAAATTGCAGGAAAATTTGTCAAGCATAGACTTATGTGCAGCCATTAGAAGGAGATATAATCTTTGCCTTCTAAAAAATGGAGATCATATTGAAAATTTATTATAATAAAACTCCGAATTTTTTAAAAATAATAAAAAAGAAGTCAATGTTTCATACATTAATTTGCCTACAAGTCCAGCCGCGTTAAAACCAAATAAAAGGTTTTTCTTAGAAAAAAATGGTTCGGGTTTTTTTTTAATTTCTCAAAATCTATAAGAAATTTTTGCATCCGGTTTTCTGTTTTTAACTAAAAGCTAATAAGAGAATTGAATTTTTGAAAAAAAATTAGTATTAATTACATACAATTTTGAAACAAAATAGTTCGAAATTTTTTTTTTTTTATTTTTTTTTCAAAATTTTGAGTTTAAAAATTAAGTTCTGAAAAACTATTCCTTAAAACAGCTTCGTTTAAAAACAAGATGAAAGAAGAGGTTTCTGGCTTTACAAAAAAGTATATCACGGCATTGTGGATGTAACTGTTGATGTTTATTAATTTTTTTTCCAAATTAAGTCAATTTTTTAGAAAATTGCTCCTCCGGCTAAACGGGGGGAAATAGACCACCCCCTCCCATACGATTTTTTTCTTGTCTTGACCAGCTTTGTGGCACACAGCTATAAATCTAAGAGACAAATGGATTTGATGATGGGACCTGATCTCTTAGTTGCCAGCATATGATTTTCAAATCGTTAGGTACTCGTAAAGCGACCGATGATTAACCAAACTAATCATATCGTGATCGAAGCTAGAATATTCTGTAGCATCTTGCATGCCCGAGATTTTTGAGGAACCAGCTTCCTTTCTGTTTATACATTTTTACAAAAAGAGCAGCATTGTGTACATCAAGTTTTCGTCACTGGATAAGAAAATCGATGTAATGAAAAAAATGCGATTGCACAGAAGGCAGACCATAAATAAGTTCTACAACGACAACGGTAACAGCAAAAAATCGGAAACTAGCAACAAGATTTACATGAATGACAAGGAATAACCGCTCCCTATTAAATAAAGCAATTGAACTTAAACGTCTGAATAGATGTAAATTTGTATGGGTTGAATTTCGTCAACTATTTTCACTCGGGTAAAGGAAGGTGATAAAAATATTATATATTTATGTTTGCTAAATATATCTAATCCAACTATTTTCTTAAATAACTCCCCTTATATATCTTCTCCTAGAATAGATGTAAGCTTTTCTTTTCAACATTTCAATTGTTACAGTATAGACCATTGAAAAATTTAACAATCTTCTGGTTTCTCAGTTATCCATCAGAACATTCGCAGTATGCGGAAAAATGATAACACATATTCCACTCACCTGTCATCTTCAGATCATTTACCAGACTTAATTTTCTTTTCAGTTATTCATGTAATGCAACACGTAATGATCCATATGCAGCTGGTGGTGTTGGCGTATTCTTTAAAAACAGTTTAACTAGCATAGAAATAAAAATAAATAAATTGATGTAACGTGATTTTAACATTAATATTTTATCGAAGTCAATTAATGTTGACAATTTTCTGTCGACCCTATCATTCTTTACTAACTGAACCTAGTCGTTTTAATTCGTGTCTAGACCACATATTTATTAGGGTACACCGCAACAGTAAAACTATGTTCAAAACCATGTCACTTGACTTCCAAGTAACATTAACATTAACGCTCGATAAAATTAATTACTCTGTTCTAAAGAATAGTCTGAACCTCGAATTTTGGGACGATCTTCTTTGTACCTCTGATCCTTCATCTGCCTGTGATATTTTCTTAACGAAACTAAAGCCTCATATTGATAACAGTGAACGGATTGCAATACGCAGAAATTGCAAGAATAGATGTATTAAGCCATGGATGACTTCTGCACTAATGAAAAGGTTAGGATAAAACATAAATTTATTCTTCTAGTTAAAAAACATCCGGATTACTTCAGAATAAAACTCAATAATGAGCTCAAGACTAATATCCCTTATCGCCGAGATACTTATTATCGTAGAAAGATAAAAGCTAGTCTTGTTAACCCTAAAAGAGAATGGCATGTTGTTGATGAAATTCTCAATAGGAAGACCCCAGAAACAAATATTGTCTTGAAGGTAGGCAACTCATCCAACTCGAATACTTTGGAAATCGCTAATTCCTTTAACAATTTTTTTTTTGTAATATTAGTCCCTTCCACAACTCAATCTATTGTCCTTCCCCTTCTGGGAACGATTTAATTGATTAATGTAGTCAATCAGGGAGTTTTTTTTTGCGATCTATTTAGTCTTTTGGAGATACATAATTTATTTCGCTCACTTAAAAGTTCTAAGGCTATATCCTTCGACATGATTACAAGTTGTGTGCTTAAGAAAAATTCTTTCCATATTTCTGACGTCCTATGCCATATTTTTAACCCGAGTATACAAAAAGGTATTAGATTAAAATTAAAAGATTAAAATGGCTATAGTATAGTTCCTATTCATAAAAAGGGCGACAAGACAATATTGAATAATTATCGACATATATCTCTGCTATCGGTGTTTTCAAAATTTTCTGAAAGGGGTATTAAATCCAGAATGTTATCATTTTTAAAAATAACTCATTTTCTTAGCGGTTGCCAATTTGGATTCAGGAGTGGAAGTCTACTGAAGCTGCTTTATTAAAACTAATTCTTTTTCGTTTTAATTCTTCTGATTTTTCGGCGTCTCTGTTTATTGATATCACTAAAGCTTTCGATATGGTTGATCTCTCAATATTTTTAAATAGACTCTCACTTTATGGTTTTAGTGGTGAGTTGGTTTGCTTCATACTTAGATAACCGTCAACAAATGGTGAGATTAAAAAATACTTATAGCTCTCCAAAAAAAATATTGTATCGGGTGTTCCACAGGGATAAGTTCTAGGCCCCGTTCTATTTTTGATCTATGTGAACTCCCTGTTCGCTCTACCACTTAAAGGTAAAGTCATTGCTTTTGCTGAAGACACTGCTATTTTTTTATTGTTTTCTTAGATGTAAATCATAAATTTACTGAGGAATTGGTTTGCATTTCATAAACTCATTATCAGTAATTAAACCAAATTTATGGTATTTAATACTAATAATACAAATTTTGTCAATCTACCGTTATATTACCACTCCCAAAACTGTACCCGCTTTAGAATGTCGAATATAGCAGGCAATTTTTCTTCATTTGACGAATAATTGTTTTAAGATAGATTGCAATAATTGTTTTAAGATAGATTGTGTTGAAAGCTTTAAATAGCTCGGAATAATGTTGGATAACAAGCTCAATTGGGATCATCATACGCATTATCTACGACAATATTCTAACAGAGTAGTAAGACAACTGTACCATCTCGGTCTTTATTGCCCTCAAAATATTCTAAAATTTGTATACAATAGTCTATTAAAATCCAAATTGGAATATGGTATCACTTGTTGGGGCGGTGCTAACTTTACTAAAACCGAGCCTTTATTGATAAAGCAAAAACGTGCAACTAGAATTCTATGCAAGGCAAATCGCAGAACTCCAAGCTTTAATATGTTCAGGAACCTTAAATTCTTCCGTTAAGACATCTCTACTGCTATATATGTATACATAATATAACTATAACTATAATTTACGAATCAATTCCAGAAATTTTGTAGCAGTTCCTGCAGTTCATAAAGCTCGCTTTGGTCGTTTTTACATCGCCTCAGCAATTCGTATGTTCAATTTACTTCCTGATTCTCTAAGATTTGAGAGAGTGAAAAATGTATTTGTGATTGGTATTAGTAATTGGGTTTGGTCTTTTGACTATAGTAGTATTAATAATTTATAATTAATGCTTAAAGTAGCTTATCCCTTGTTGTTTACTTGAACACTGAATTCTCCCCTCAGCAATAATATTTTATTATGAATTCTTTCCTGTTAATATTAATAGTACATCCAGCACTCGCCACAGTATGTACTTAACTATTTCTTGTTTTCAATTGATAAGTTAAAGTTTTTACAGACTATCACATTTGGTAATTATAGCTGTAATAAAGTTCAAAACTTTATAACGATTAAAAACGCTCATTATTATGTACCACATCGCGCAGTGAAGAAAGAGTCCAGTTCAACGAGTCTAGTTCAGACGCTTCAACAGCTTGCGATGGATGAGAGATAAATTTACCCAATCGCAAAACTTTTTTGTCGATGACTTGATTTATGGGGCTGAGGGTCTGCCTAGGAAGCCATAGAGATGCAATCACAACCCATGCACAGCACAAATACACAGCGCTAAATTGTTAGCATTTATACAAAAGGAGGACAGAGAGGTTGAGGTACCACTTTCATTCGACGAAAGGAACACCGTTAAAACGTTGGGAATCCAATGGAATCCTGCTACAGAGAGGCTGACCTTTAAAATATCGTTGAAGGACAGTAAAGTGACTACGAAGCGTACGATCCTGTCAGATATTGCCAGCTAATACAATGCTATGGGATGGATCTCCCCTTGTATCATTCTAGGGAGCGCCGTGGCGCAGTGGGTAGTGTGTTGACCGCTCACGCAAGATGAGCGAGTTGGGATCCCGATAGCACCAACGTCATCGAATGATTATTTCGCGGCATTCCTCCTCGTCGGTGTACTGGCAAAACACCCCGTTGAACACTAGCCTTGAAAAAGCTTCTGGGCTCTCGTCGTTCGGAATCGGCGTTAAGCTTTAGGTTCCGTTCATTTGTGTGAAAAGCAAATCGCACACAACATAAGTGAATAAAAAGAAGCTTGGCTCTGACTTTTCATGAGCTCTAATGCCATCTATGTTGTCTGTACAATGGACCAGTATTTGTGTCTGAGTACTCGAACAGATAGCAGACACCTAAAAAAAAATCATTCTAGGCAAATTTCTTATGCAGCAAATTTGGGAGGGAAGCAATACTGGGACGAGGAACTACCACCGTTCATAATAACTTCGTGGCAAAAGCTGAAACGTGAATTTCAAACACTCAATGCAATTGAGATCCATCGCTAGATACGGTCCACAGCCTGTTCGCTAGTGGAAATTCATGATTTTTGCGATGCCTCCGAGAAGGCATATCGTCGCTAAAACCAAAATGGCGCCAGTTCAAAACAAATCACTGGCCCGATTGGAATTATGCGGAGCTCTACTGTTAGCTAGCTTACTCGTTTATACAATAAGTACCATGGACTTCCAAGCCGTAAAAATGTTCGCTTGGTGCGATTCTCAAATCACACTAGCGTGTTTTAATTCACCACCACACATTAGAACAACATTCGCTGCTAATCGTGTGGCTGAAACATGGTGGTATGGGCCAGCTTTTCTTTACAGCTTCAATGATGTGCAACAACCAGCACAGGAAATGATGGACACAGATCTTGAATTAAAACCGGAGAAACCATCAACGATTAAAAGCGGCGTGATAGCTTCAATCCAGTCAAGCAAAAACCTATTTTACAGATGAGTCCATGTTGCCACATTTCAAGTGAATCATCTGTTGGGACGGTTCTCTACCTTCAACAGGCTACTTCGATATGGCTAAGATTTTTCTCTAACCTTCGAGATAAGGTAAAGGGAACACCTCTGCAGCTAACTGGATTTCTATCGCCAGACGAGATTGAAGCAACGAGAGTACGATTGATAACAATCATGCAACAAGATTTTTTTGTAGAAAGGCGAGCTAGTACCAACAAACAGTAGATTGCCGCGCCTCTCACCTCAGAGTAGGTCAACTAGAAAACGCGGATTTACCCTATTTACAGCGTCACCCCATATGTTAAATGGTTAAATCCAAACGACAACTTTAAAATTGGACAATTGGTGCTATTGCCTGATGAGACGCCACCCACACTTTGGCGTTTCGGAAATATTATAGAGACGCACACAGGGGCTGACGACTGCAAGCACGTAACTTAAACGACCCATAACCAAGGTTTGTCTCTTACTATGAAAGCCATGAATGAATAAACGTTCAGAGCGATGCTTGCATACCAACTAATTTAATGTCTTGTTGAATAATAATAAGCAATAAATTAACAAATATAATTTTATATCTCCCGTTTATGAGGTAGGGACAATTTTAGAAAAAAAATTACTTAAAACGAAAAAAAAAACAACGGCAACACTTACAATGAAGTACTGTAATGGTTTCGAAAGTCAAAAACTTGTTCTTTAATCTGAAATTTAAGTTAAATTATTTGTATTAATAGTGTTTGAAATATTCGCATGCAAACTCAAAAATTTGATTAAAAAATTGAAAAAAAAAGTTTAGACCTTTTTTTTAGGTGATGAATAGAAGTGCTAAATTGGCTTTTTGTGATCAATGCTCATATCAATTCTGAATCGAACACAAAAAACCGAATATAAAACCATTCGTCTTCTAGTTTTTTTATTGGATATTTTGTTTTGTGGTATTTACGGTGATAATACGTATGGGAGGCGGGTATGCTGCTCCACACCCCCCCTCCTTCCTTCTTCCCCATCCTTCTTCACACCTTCCCCCATTCCCCTTACATATCCGTATTTTGCTATACAAAACTAGCCAGTTGAACTTGGCTTCCTTCGCGAGTTAAGGAATTTAAACTCTCTTTTTGCATGTGGCAGGTCTCGCTCTCAAAACTCCGTTGCTCCCCAAACAAACGTTTCACTTTTGTACCGTTGTTGTTTTTTCATACACAGCGTGTAGTTATTGATATTTACAAAGGTCATTCTGTCTTCAGCCTTATTGCGAATCGAGTGATTTTCTTCTGATTAAGTGATAGGGGCTAAGCATCCTCCAATCCATTCAAAATTACAAAACTTTTCAATATTTTGTTCCATTTCGTGTCGACCAACGAAAAAAGCATTAAGTTTGTAGAAGAAATTGGTATAATTCCTTCTAAAATTTCAAATTCCCCACTGTGCTGCAACTTACCGATGAAGGTGGAAATATGTATGTATGTAAAAACATTAAGTTCGGTTGGATGTGGTGGTGCTCAAGTAAAAATTTCTAAAAAAAAAGGTGACAAAAGTTGTAGGAATACAACCAACCCATCTATCGGCACATTTTCCCATGGGCCTTAATGTCGGTTAGAGATTCGCAAGGTGCTTGCGATAATTATCTCTTTTGTCATCAAAATGCCTGTGAACACGGTTTTCCAGGTAAATTAATTAAATCTTACCCTAGAATTATTTTTTAATATTATCATTATTTTAAAATTAGCATTTAACCGCTTGGCGCCATCACAATAAAAGCGAACTAAGTAAATCTACTATAATATTGTAGATTACTTTAACTATTGTCGTGAAATATCCGAAATAATTGCGTCTCACGTTGATGTCAGCATTGGCGGCGAAGAAACAACTGTGCATATCGATGAGACTTTTCTTACAAAAAGAAAATATCACAGAGGCCGTGTTACCGAACAGATGACAATCGTGGTATTGGGGTTATTTTGCAAAAAACATAAGGTCGGTTCTTTAAAGTGAACTCTAAATGTAAGAAGGATTTACGGCCTTTTATTTTAGGTGTTCAGAAAATGTTTTCTAGTTCTAGGACCCATGAAGTGACGAACCACAGCAAAGGGGAATGTGTTGATAAGACCGATGCAAGCAACACTATTAACGATCTGTAGAAGCTTCTGAAAAAATCTCCTTTATGCCGCAAAACTACGCACCACCTATGTGGCACTTTTCTTTTGTCGATGGTACTGCCTTGAAAAAAATATAAGGACGACTTGGGCTCCCAAATCGTGGAATTTTTATCAGACGTAAGAAAAGTGTTTCCAGGTTTTATCGATGGTGAAGAAAGTGTGGGCTTGCAACTAAAGGAATTCGACTCTCCCACCGTTCACATTGTGAACCTAGAGGTTGTATCCAAAACAACCTCGGCTTCTCAATATCAGCGATGAACTCAACGAACTTGACAGTTACACCAGTATTGACGAGACTCACATACCTTTTTAATACATTAAAAATGGACTTAACTATTTTTAACTAACTTCAGACTTACTTACACCCCGACTGACTAAAGTACAGGAGTTGCAGGGGAGCAACACGCCCCCCATACATATTATCATAGTAAACAAAAAATCCCATAAAAAGTACTTTTAGTAATTTTCGATTTTCTGAAAAACTAGAAGACATAAAACCATTCGGTTTTTTGCGTTCGATTCAGAATTGTATTGACCACAAAAAGCCAATTTAGCACTTCTATTCATACTTTAAAAAAAAGGTCCAAACTTTTTTTTTCCAATTTTTTAGTCAAATTTTTGAGTTTGCATGCGAATTTTTCAAAAACTATTTATACAAATAATTTAACTTAAATTTAATATTAACGAACAAGTTTCTGGCTTTCAAAACCGTTAGAGTACTTTATTGTAGGTGTTGCAGTTATTTCTTATTATTTATTTTTTTTCATTTTAAGTTATTTTTTTCCAAAATTGGTGCTACCTCCTAAACGGGACGTAATGGACCACCCTCCCATAATAGAAAATGCTAAACCGTTATCAATTTTTGGCGCTTAAGTTATCGTACTCGTGCCGTTTTTGTTTTTTCTTTGGTTTGCAAGTCGTTTCAGTATCCAGGCCTCCAGTACTTAATCCGGTCTACGATCAGTCAGCAAGTATCTCCGGCTATACAATGCATCCACATAAAACTTTAACTTATGGTCGGCATGTAAAGAAATCTATATACAAAGTAAAAAATTATATAAATATACGCATATATAAACAGTCAAGTTTCGATAACGCGAGCCATCACTTGCCACAAAAAAAAATTCGAGTAGTCAAGAGTTCGAGTTATAATTTGAAAATTGATATTAATATGTATTTATTTGCGAACATATACAATATATATAACACAAAAAAACGTACAGGAACATAATTATTATTTATAATAGTCTGTTACACATAAAAGTGGATTTTTTATTATGGTTTTCAATAGAATTTAAACCACTATACAAGTACACAGAATCGGTTTGTTTTTTCATGCGGCTGTCTTTAAATATAAAGGGAAAATGCTTAACGAATTTGCAATCAACTAATTTGAAGGTGATTGAATCAAATCATCTTCCAAATCTGTCTCCATTACATCGCTGTTGCTGTCATCGTTATTGTCGAGTTGTGTAGCTTTGGATTTACATCTAAATATCTAAACAATATTTTCATCTACAGGAAACTCAGATGCAACAGTATTATCATCCACCTGCAGAAAATTATTATGTGTAACACCTTGTATATTTCTGGTATTTTTCCAAGCTTCGAATTTCAGCTGCAGTTGAATTTCTCCTCATTGCGGTCGTTTGAGCGTTCAATTATAAAAATATGGACACTCTTCATACTCTTCCTAGAATATTCACCAAAAACGGCTTTTTTAAAGCAATTAGAAATGATCTTAGACTTAAAGTCGATATTCCATACATTGGTTATTTCATAAATACAGTCTAACATAGTAATGTTATTTTTTTGTTTTTTTTTTAACATCCTACGGCGGTAATGACATTTTACGTTCTATATGATGCCTTGATTAATTGGTTGCAATTTTGATGTCATATTTGGAGGAAAAAAAGCAAGTTTAATTAATATTAATTTTTGTTGAATGTCTTTAGGATGGGCCTGGCAGTTGTCAATGAAAAGAATAATTTTTTTTCCTATGTTTCCAAGTTGTTTGTCTAATTTTACCACCCATTCTTCAAAAAATGTCCCTGTCATCCACGCTTTTGTATTTGCCTTATAGTCGGGAGATAACCATTAAATACCTAGAAAGCAACAAAGTTTTTACCTATCAAAGGCAGTTTTAGTTTTTTTGTCACACCTATTTTTGTGGCAATCATCAATGTAACACATTGTTTACTGTGCTTTTTCTCATGGCACTTTTGGTTTTTAAAAGTTAAAGCGTTATCTGCGAGGCAATTAAAACATAGGCCCGTCTTGATAGCACTCCAATAAAAGGGGTAAAAAATCAGGTTTCCCATTTATGGCAGTACAGTACTCGTTACCCACATCATTACTCTCTCCACCAGCCTTTCTTGATATACGCCGTTATTTAAAAAAAAAGACCTTTAATTTGAATTAACCCATTTTAGTCTTCTACCTTGCAAAGCTGAGGCAAGGAAGACTTTTGCAAAGGCTTTTCTGTCGCATATAACATATATCAGCAAATTTGCGCGAAGTGAATACCAAATACTGTCGGCACAATAGCAATTAAACATCTTCCGACAACTGTGGCATCACCACTAACGAGGAGGACACCTCCCACATCATGGCTGCATAGTTTTTCTGCACGGGGGCTAGTAGTTGAATGTGCAGGGCTCACATACATGGGCATAAACACCCATGGAATCGAATGTTTTTGTATAAAACCCACTATCGCCTGTCCTACCTAGGCTAGTCAAAATAAAACCACCAGCTGACTGATTTCTTGATTTCTTTTCTCTTCGAGTGAAAAGTTTAGCATTACGGATATACATAAATTAAAAGCCCTCTGAGTGGAAATTTAAATAAAATACAAATAAATACCCTAAAAACAACAACAAGGAGAAAACCAACAAACAAAGGAAGTATGAGCGTTAAACGCTCGCCTCCCTTTGAGCGTAAGCTCAACAATCCTCTAACCACCCAACCTTCCCCACAACCGCCATCAACTAATAAACTAATAAACTTCCAGCCAAAGCTCTCCCAAGACAAGAAACCCCAAATCCAATCTCACAACCACTTCCAACAAACACAATAGATGATCTCCCAATCACAGTCAAGATCCCTACAAACGCTACAATAATCAATTTCTTATTTAGGCAAACAAGACACAACTCTCCCACCGCAGTAATAACTGCAAACACAACTTCAACTACAACAACTATTACAACAACAACCGCAACAACAAGGCACTGCCTCCACCTACCCACATGAGTGTGTGTGTGTAGTCTTCGAAACTTAAAAAGTTTAAATTTAAACAACACACAACACACATATACACACCAGATCCAGATGGAGAATGTTTGTCAACGACCAGATAGACGGAAAAACGAAACAAAAACAGCTGTTACGAGATTTCGTCAAGCAAAAGCCAATGATAGTCAAATAAAGTATTTGTTCTTAATCGACCTTCGTGCGTTTTTTTGGGGAGAGTACGATAACTTTGGCGCAAAAAATTGATAACGGTGTTTTGTAGAAGGGTCAAAAACAAGCATTTTTCACTATGGGAGGGGGGGCCTATCTCACCCGTTTAGGAAGTAGGGACAATTTTAGAAAAAAAAATTACTTAACACGAAAAAAAAACAACGGCAACACTTACAATGAAATACTGTAATGGTTTCGAAAGTCAAAAACTTGTTCTTTAATCTGAAATTTAAGTTAAATTATTTGTATTAATAGCGTTTGAAATATTCGCATGCAAACTTAAAAATTTGATTAAAAAATTGAAAAAAAAATTTAGACCTTTTTTTTTTTAAATGATGAATAGAAGTGCTAAATTGGCTTTTTGTGATCAATGCTCATATCAATTCTGCATCGAACACAAAAAAAACGAATGGTTTTATGTCTTCTAGTTTTTGAGAAAATCGAAAATTATTAAAAGTACCTTTTTATTGGATATTTTGTTTTGTGGTATTTACGTATGGGAGGGGGTATGCTGCTCCACACCCCCCTCCCCTCCTTCCTTCTTCCCCCATCCTTCCTCATCCTTCCCCCATTCCCCTTATATATATCGTATTTTGCTATACAAAACTAGCCATAAATTTGAGGATTTATTTTATAGTTGAACTTGGCTTGCTTCGCGAGTTAAGGCATTTAAACTCTCTTTTTGCATGTGGCAGGTCTCGCTCTCATAACTTCGTTGCTCCCCAAACAAACGTTTCAATTTTGTATCGTTGTTGTTTTTTCATACACAGCGTGTAGTTATTGATATTTACAAAGGTCATTCTGTGTTCAGCCTTATTGCGAATCGAGTGATCTTTTTCTGATTAAGTGATAGGGGCTAAGCATCCTCTAATCCATCCAAAATTACAAAACTTCTCAATATTTTGTTCCATTTCGTGTCGACCAACGAAAAAAGCATTACGTTTGTAGAAGAAATTGGTATAATTCCTTCTAAAATTTCAACTTCCCCACTGTGTTGCAACTTACCGATGAAGGTGGAAATATGTGTGTAAAAACATTAAATTCGGTTGGATGTAGCGGTGCTCAAGTAAAAACTTCTAAAAAAAAAAGGTGACGAAAGTTGTAGGAATACAATCAACCCATCTATCGACACATTTCTCCATGGGCCTTAATGTCGGTTAGAGATTCGCAAGGTGCTTGCGATAATTATCTCTTTATCATCAAAACGCCTGTGAACACGGTTTTCCAGGTAAATTAATTTAATCTTACCCTAGAATTTTTTTTAATATTATCATTATTTTAAAATTAGTATTTAACCGCTTGGCACCATCACTACAATAAAAGCGAACTAAGTAAATCTACTATAATATTGTAGATTACTTTAACTATTGTCGTGAAATAGCCGAAATAATTGCGTCTCACGTTGATGTCAGCAGTGGCGGCGAAGAAACAACTGTGCAAATCGATGAGACTTTTCTTACAAAAAGAAAATATCACAGAGGCCATGTTACCGAACAGATGACAATCGTGGTATTGGGGTTGTTTTGCAAAAAAGATAAGGTAGGACGGTTCTTTAAAGTGAACTCTAAATGTAAAAAAGATTTACGGCCTTTTATTTTAGGTGTTGAGAAAATGTTTTCTAGTTCTAGGACCCATGAAGTGACGAACCACAGTGTTCGGCGTCTATGTGCCGCAAGAAAAGCCGTTTATAAAAAAAAGGGTGATTTGCACACGAGCAGTAAAAAGAAAATAAAACCAACCATCCGATTATACGTTATAATATCGAATGATCTTTATTCCCATAAAACAGTCTGATCTGATTTAAATAACAAAAAAAATGTCTCGAAGCAGGATATTCCATAGGGGGATGTTTGTGATGAGGCCGCATGGGATGTTCCATAATTCCGCCTCTCTGCTGATGACGTCAGCGTGTTTGCTACGTAACGCAAACATTCTTTTCGTTAATTCAGAGTAATTGTTCTCATTTGGTGAAGACTTTTGTGCGATTCAGATGTGCGAATAATAAGTGAATAGAATAGTTGAATAGTAAAGTTATTATAGACAGTTAATAGAAAAGTGAAGTGAAGCAAAAGTGAAGTAAATAAAAATAATAATTTAACGTGTTTTTGTTTAAAAAAAAAATATGACTAAGGTCTACATCAGGCAACTAAAGCTTATTTTATGCCTTATACTAAGGTCTAAATCAGGTAACTAAAGCTTATTTTATGCCTTATACTAAGGTATAAATCAGGTAACTAAAGCTTATTTTATGCCTTATACTAAAGTCTAAATCAGGTAACTAAAGCTTATTTTATGCCTTATACTAAGGTCTAAATCAGGTAACTAAAGCTAATTTTATGCCTTATAATATGTATAATAGAAAATAACTAAAGCTTATTTTACTCCTTATAATAATGCATAAAATAAGGCAACAAAAGTATATGCCTTATGGCCAATGACATGGCAATGTAAAAATAAGGTATGAAATAAGGAATACTGCATGTAGTCGGGATCCCTTATGAATTATAAGCCTTACATACGAAGGCTTATATTCAATTGCTATAAGCCTTATATAAGACTTATATTTTTTGCTGGGTATCGTAAAGAATTTGAGTGTGTGTGGCGAGTGTGTATGGAGTATGTGTGTTAATTAAGGGATGTCACTTATGTTTATTATGAATTTATTTATTTTTGGTTAAATGAATATCTTTGTTGGATGATGCAAATGGACCGTATGTACCTTGAGGGTAGTGTAACTGAGCATTCATGAAATACATATATGAGTACGTGTGTTATGCTTAAGTACATATACACCATGTCGCGAATTGGAATTATGATGTGTCTGATATTCGTTGATAGGTAATGGTGATTGGGCGTTTCAGCTCTCCTTGTTGCGTTTTTATTTTCACTACTCGCGTTCTGTTGTCGGGTCCTGGATATGTCTCTCGAATTCGTCCTAGATTCCATCTCGCTGGCGGAATGCATTCGTCCTTCAGCAAAACTAAGTCTCCTACCTTTAGCTGCGGTTGAGGTTTTAACCATTTCGGTCGCTGCTGCAAGCGAGTTAGGTATTCCTGCTGCCACTGCTTCCAGAATACGTGCAGATGATTTTGGAGTGCCTTCCATCGATGACGTATCCTTGCTTGCCTATGGTGAGGTCTGATTCTGGCACGGTGAGCATTGTTTCTCCTATCAGGAAGTGTGCTCATCCTCAGACAAAGGGCAAAGGGGTCTTGAATTTAGGCACGCTTCGATTTGAGTGAGAAGAAGAGAGATCTTCGCGGCCTTCGGATATTGAGTCTCTGTGTCGTTCGCTAACTTCTTTAGTGTACGAAGCGATAAGTATGGAGCAGATGCAGTACCAAAAGTCACCGTTTTCAGTCTGAATATTCTCAGAGGCTCGGTTGTTAGTTTCCGCCAAAGGATCAGCTGGTACCTTGAATCACGTTCCGTTACCCATATTTCTCGGTACATTTTTTCAATGGACTGGGGCCTACCATCAGCTGATCGTTTAAAGAAACTCCATCGGCTGTCCTATAGGAAGCGTCGAAGACCACCTCAGCTTGGTTGTAGAACTGTTTTCTTTAATCACGGCGAGATGTGGCAGAAAATAATGTCCGGTTTTAGTTAGATAGAATTCGTCAACTTCATCCATATGACCTAGCTGCTTATACTCTTCGATGCATGCTGTATACAGTTCGCGTAGTTGATTATTTGCCGCTAGACGTCTATCGAGTCCAGTGAAACGCTGTAAAGCGCCTTCCCTTGACCTACCTAGTACTGGATGCCTTAAATGGTAGAGCTACTTGGTAACGGCCATCATCCATGCGCCGTAAGTTTTTGGTAAAATGGTCTTCACAGGCGATGTCTTCCGTAGCTTCAACCTTCTCGAACGGCAACTCTTCCATTTCCCAGAATCTGCGAAGTTGAGCGTCGAAGTCTCCTGTTTGAAGGAAAGTTTGTATGGGTCGTGGTTCTACTGGAGCTCTTCCGAATAGAATCCAAACTAACCTGGTTTTTTGGAGGACTGGCATATCCTTTTCTTGAGATCTAATCACATCAGACAACAAAATCTCAGCGAGAACGTCACTACCTGGCAACAGATCTACCTTGGCTGGTTTGTAGAAATACGGATCTGCTAACACCAACCCATCGAGATACTTTCACCCTCTGACGCACGGAGTACGGGCCGGGAGGAGACAGCGACTTAAAGATGAAGGCTCGCGTCGTTACTGCAAAAGCCGAATGTTGTGATGATATTGTCATCTCGACAGCTCTTTTGCACGTGCCGCTGTTGACCATCCCTAACCCGGATACTTCAACGTTCGTGGGTGTCGGTTTCAGGCGGAGCAGCTGTATGGCTGACTCTGTGGCGAATGTTGCTTTAGAGCCTGAATCCAATAAAACCCGAAGTGGAAACATCCTTCCTGATGATGTCCTAACGTTCACTACCGCAGTTGCTTCTGGAGTTGGTTCTGGAGTGAAATGTATTGACAGCTGAACTGGTTGACGGTTGCTCTTGTGAAGTCGGCTGGAAGTTCCGAGCATCGATATTCATTTTCGAAGTTAAAGAGCTATTTGTACTATTTGCCGCCTGATGTTATGTGAAAGATTGTGAGTGAGGGGTTGAAAAGGGAGGTGGGGCGGAATTTGGCGTATTGTGCAGGAGAGAGTGGTGCTGCTGTTGGCAGTAATAGCACCTGCGAGTGCTTGGGCAATGTTCCGATGAATGACTATAAACTAAACAATTTTTGCAGAGGCCTAACCTACCTTCATACTGATATCGGTCTGGGATGCTCATTTTCAGAAACCTACCACACTTTCGAATCGCATGCTGACCCTTGCTACATATCTTGCAGGCAAACTTGGCGGGATTGGTCTGCATGTGAAACGCACTTTGGTGTGATGTGTTTCTTGAATCAGTGGATGGTCTGGATGGCTGGTGAGTAACGGCTTCTAGCGTGCGAAACCTATTGTCCAAGAATTGTTTAAATTCTGCAAATGTGGGCAGTTCCTTGCTGTTTACCTTGGACCCCAGTTTCTCCTCCCACAATTGTTGCGTTTTTGTTGGAAGTTTTTGCTGCAGTATGAAGATGAGTACCACATCCCAATGCTCCACCGGCACCTTCAAATTTGTCAAGTTGTGGACAACTTCGGTTGACATATCCAAGAGCCCCTTGATGGACTCTGCTCGCTCCTGGGTCACTGTCGGCTGGTTGAACAGGCACTTAAGTTGTGTGTTGACGAGGAAACGTGTGTGGTCGTACCTGTCAATTAGGATATTCCAAGCCACCGCGTAATTTCCGTTATCAATCCAATCAAAAGATACTGCAAAACAATAGATGTAACCGGGATAAAACCAATTTACATCTTTCGTACAAAAAAGGCACGGAATTCAGGAAATAGTGCTATAATAATAAAACTTGCACATGAACAAATTAAAATCAACATTCTGAAAGCATCAGCTGTTTACTATAAACAAAACTCCAAACCTGTCACTCTCAGTAATCTTGGATTTGACAGCCCCAAATTTGTACGTACATATATATGAAAGTCTTACAAAGCACAATCACGAATTATACCGAAGTTTTGCTCTCCGGCAAAGGAAATGCATCCACTCTGTGTTTACAAGAAATGGGAAAGCCTTCGTAACACAAACACCTATGCAAAAACCTATACTCATCTCTAACGCTTTCTCCCTCGATCGGCTTTATGAGTTTAAATCCCCTGACATTTCTTCTGATGACGTCGGAGCTGAAGAGGTTGTTGCCGAGGTACGAAAAAATATAACTTAGTTGATCTTCTCTCTGATTCTAAACAATTTGAATTCTCTTTATATTGATGTGTATATATTTTTTGTTCTTAATAAGGTTGTTGCAGATTCCCCGAAATAAAAATATATCCGGCTTGAAATTTCTTTCTTCGAATTTTATTTTGTATTTTTTTTTCTTTTATTTATTTTAAACGTTTAGACAAGTTAATCACGAACTTCACTCTTCGAAGGGTTACAAGACAGTGACAGCGTTGCGCTTGTGAAGCAAGCTTACATCCATATGTACATTAAGTGGTATACAAATGTTCGTGCACTATGACAAGTTCTTGTATAACAATTAAATTGATTAGACTGGGGTGAAATACGTAACAATAAAAAATATAAATAGTTAATTTTTGTAGTTCTTCAACATCCCGGCCCCCCTGGAACAAGGTTTCAGAATGTAGGTAGTAAGGCAATTTTGCTGATGGGTCGACTGAAGGTTCCACTGGATGTTTGCAGCTTCACGACTCTAACCAAGTTATCTTCTCCTGGGTATATCTGGATCACTCTACCTAGCTTCCATGTAGATGGTGGCACATGATCACTCTTGATGACCACTACGTCCCCGACTTGGTAGTTTCTTCTTGGTTGGTTCCATTTTGGGCGTTGCTGGAGAGATGTTAAATATTCCCGATGCCATCTTTTCCAAAAGCCTTGATACATATTTTGGACTGCTTCCCAGTAGGTCAGGCGATTGTTTGGAACATCGAGTACATTAGTTTCGGGTAACGATGTATAAGGGCGACCTATGAGAAAGTGAGAAGGCGTAAGATAATTTAATTCACTATCAGAGGAAGCACATAACGGTCGGGAATTCACCACTGCTTCGATTTGTGTAAGGAGTGTGTTCATTTGTTCAAGAGTTAGGACGGATGAACCAATAACGCGTCTCAAATGTAGCTTTACCGACCTGACCCCGGACTCCCATAGCCCCCGAAGTGGGGCGCGAAGGGGGGGATAAAATGCCAACGGATACCATCATGTGCCAGCGATTGACAAATTGTGTTGTTATGATGTTGCGACGAAAGAAGTTTGTCCAAATCAGTAAGTACTCGCGATGCTCCTTTAAAGTTTGTTCCGTTGTCGCTATAAATATTTGAGCATTTACCACGCCTGGAAATAAATCGACGAAATGCTGCTAGGAATCCGTCTGTTGAAAGGTCTGATGCTAACTCCAGATGAATTGCCTTAGTAGCAAAGCACACAAATAAGCAGATATATCCTTTAGTTTTGCGAGGATTGCGTCCGGGATATAAGTTTAGGATGATAGGTCCTGCGTAATCGCATCCGGTATTTTCGAAGGGATAGGCTTGAGTCACTCGTGGTGTGGGGAGACTCGCCATATACTGTTGACTAGTTTGTTGTCGTTGCCGAAAGCATTTTAGGCAGTCGTGAGTGATTTTTCGTACAAGATTCCTGCATCCTAAAACCCAGTAAGTTTGGCGAAGTATTACGAATAGGGCATCCACCCCAGGGTGTAAATTCCGATTATGTTCATCTATGATAATTAGTTTTGTGATAGGGCTTTGTTTTGGAAGAATAATAGGATGGCGAATGCCGAAATCTACATGAGCATTTTTGATTCTACCACCAACACGCACCACTCCAGATTTGTCGAAAAAGGGCGCGAGTGATTTAAGGGTCGGATTCCGACTTAAGTCCGATTTCAGCCAGGGTTTTTCATTTGACCGAAAAGACAATTGAGCGAAGCACAAGCAAATGTTACGAGCTTCTTTCAGTTCAGTAAAGGAAAGTGATACCCCAGCCTGCTTATTTTTCACGAATTTGCAATTTGTTACAAATCGTTTAACATAGGCAACAATACGAATCAGCCTTTTCCAATTTGAGACACGGTTTACCAAGCGATGCATGAAATGTTCATAGGTGTTGTGATGGGTTTTAGCCGGAAATGACTGAATTTTCTTCTCCGCTGACACCTCGGGTGACTGTAGTGCACTAGCCAAATCCAGATTTTCCTCACGTAGATCGAATTCCTGATGTAGCCATGCAGGCCCGTTCCACCAAAGAGGAAGGGTAAGGAGATGTGAAGCCAGCATACCTCGTGAGGCGCAGTCCGCGGGATTATCCTTCGAGGCCACGTGCCTCCATATGTGTCGCGGCAAGATATCGATGATTTCAGCTGTTCTATTTCCCACGAATGTCTTGAGTTGTGAGGGAGGAGATGACAGCCATGCTAGGACGATGTTGGAGTCACACCATGCATAGAGTTGAATGTCTGTATCTCGCAGAGCCGATTTGATTGAGCTCATCAGTCGAGCCAATAGTAACGCACCACACAGTTCCAAGCGCGGAAGTGAAATTTGTTTAAGTGGGGCAACACGTGTCTTGGCTGACATCAATGTAACACGATAGTTTCCATTTTCTTCCCTGTGCCGACAATAGGTCACAGCTGCATATGCCTTAAGCGACGCATCGGAAAATCCGTGAAGCTCAAGACACGTGGACCGGTTGGGAATGTATCGAGGAATGGTGAGATCGTTTAACGCATTCATATCATTTCGATGTTTGGACCAAGCTTCTGCAAATTGCTTAGGTAACTCATCGTCCCAGCTAAGGCCTTGAAGCCACAGGTGTTGGAACATAATTTTAAAGGATATTACGACAGGTGCTAGTAAACCCAGGGGGTCGAATATCCTCGCCACATCAGATAAAAGCTGTCTTTTGGTAGCTCTCTTAGCCTCACTCAAGTTGACTCTAAACAACAATTCGTCTTCAGATGGGTTCCAAAATATTCCTAAGACCTTGGCTATGGAACTAGCATTTCCTTCAAATAGAGATGTCATGTTTAATGTGTTTTCACCAGGAGGCAACGACTGGACCAGGACTGAAGAATTTGAAATCCACTTGCTTAGCTCCAAACCTCCCAGGGATAATAACTGGACTAATTCATTTCGTTTCCTCAAAAGGTCGGGTACAGTATCTGCTCCTGTGAGGACGTCGTCTACATAGAAGTCATTCAGTAGAACCTCTGAAGCTAGAGGAAACTTCTCCGCAAAATCCATAGCCAACTGCTGCAGAACTCGCACTGATAGAAAGGGGGCACATGAGGTTCCATATGTTACAGTGCATAATTCGTAGTGCTGAATCTCATCCGTTGTGTTCTCCCTCCAAACAATCCTTTGATATCGACGATGAGGTTCGGTGATCCAGATCTGCCTGAACATTTTAATAATGTCTGCGGAAAATACAAAACGGTATAAACGAAATCGAAGGCAAACCGCAACCAGATTCCTTTGAATACTAGGACCTATATGCAGTTGATCGTTAAGAGATCTTCCCAAAGAATCTTGATATGAGCCATCAAATACCACCCTTCATTTTTTACCGACGATAGGATGATGTGGCAAATAAAACACCTTGCCTGATAAACAGCCTACTTGATCAGCGGGCAGCTTCCTCATATGTCCCAGTCGCACATATTCCCGCATAAACTGAATGTACTTCTCCTTTAGCGATGGATCTCTTACAAACCGACGTTCGACTGATGACATTCAAGAAAGAGCACCATAATAAGTGTTACCAAATACCGGATCGTCAGTCTTAAATGGCAGATGAACACAATATTTACCATCCTCACAACGAGTGATAGTCGATCGAAAATGAGCTTCAACAGCTTCATCCTCCGCTGAAAATCTCTGTACAGTCGTTGCCTCGTCCAATTCCCAAAATAGTCTTAAAGTTTTGTCGATATTGATTACGCTACTAAACGAAGAAATTCGGCCGATACTGTCAGAATTGGAACCTATGACTATCCACCCAAATATAGACGATTGTGCTACCGGAAGAACATTCTCTCCCATAATTCTGTCACTTGTGAGCACATTCCAAAATTGGTCAGCTCCTAACAAGATATCGATCTCTGAGGTTTTATCGAATGATGGGTCTGCCAATGTCAATGACCTCACTATGTGTAATGTTCGATCATCAAGAGATAGTGCCGGGAGGGGAGAAGTCAATATCGGTAGGACGTACGCAATAACATCGAGGTTGTCGGGTGAAACACGAGACTGGATGTGTAGGTTACAAGAACCCCTTGTGGTTCCACCATCTGCTGATGAAATTCCTGAGATTGAAAGATTTCCCGACTTTCTAGGAAGTCCAAGACGATGAATACAGCCTTCAGAGATGAATGAGATTTGGGATCCTGAATCGAGTATTACACGGCAAGGTTGCGTCTGTCCTTGGGCATCCACAACGTTGACAACTGCAGTAGGAATACAGGCCAGAGAATGATTGTTAGGATTAGCGACATTAACGGAATATGAGACTGGTTTCGATGTGTTTGGTAGCAAAGATTGATTTAAAGACAGCGATTGACTAAGTGGCGATGATTGAATTAGCGGCGAAGATTGATTTAGCGATGGTTTAGATGACAAGGGTGAATTAGACGAAACGTAAGAGTGAGATGGGGTCGAAGAGTGAACAGGCGAAGAGGGTTGCGACGTTTGTAACGAAGTTGCGATGGATGTATTTGAATGAACTAACGAGTGGTGACGGTTGCCGCATTCATTACATCTATACGATGATCGGCATTTTTTCGATGAATGCCCCTTACGGAGACAATTGAAACACAAGTCATGTTGTTTTACGTATAGGCGGCGTGCCGAAAGATCCATAGCCCGAAATGATTGGCACTGGTGAAGCAAATGATTATCGCCGCATTTTACACATTTAGGTGGCCCCTGGTTAAAATTGTCAATAGATTTCGCTACAAAGCTGCGAGCCGATAGTTGAGATTTTCTTTGATTAGTCGAGCGAAGATTATTACAACTTAATTCCAATGCTTCGCAACGCGTATTCAAAAAGGTTAAGAAAGATTTAATTGTAGGGTTTTTATTTTCAACGCTTACTTCTGCCCAAGCATGACGAGTATTTGGATCAATTTTATTTAATAGGAGAAATATTAACCAAGAATCGCGTTCGCTTCGGTTCATGGCATCCAAACCCCTAACCACTTCGTCGGCTCCGTCTGAGATTTTTCGAAGTATATTAAAATCAGCGATATTGCAGGTTGGAAGATTCATAAAGGTTTTAATAAATGAATTAACGATTTGTATTGGTCGATCATAACGAGTTTCTAGACGCTGCCACGCTTGGCTATAATTCTGATCGCAAACAGATATATGAGCTACAAGGTTTGCGGCTTCGTCGCGTAAAAAGGATTTAAGGTACTGGAATTTCAGCGTGTCTGTCAAATTAGTTTTCGAATCTATGGAGCTTTTAAACAAATCCCTGAATGAAGGCCAATCCTTATAGCAACCGGCAAATTGTGGAATAGAAATTTTTGGAAGTTCAGATTCCTTAACAAGTGTCGGATGCGAACGAGAATTAGGAGTGCTATTCAACTGTTGCAAAAACGATGCTTGCTGTTCCGCTAAGCGATGAATAGCTTCGATGTTGCTATCATTTCCGTTAGTTGGAACCGGTATTGATGACGATGGGGGTACAACAGCACGACTTCGAATAGCACCCAACATTAAACCACGTGCTTTAAAATATTTCGACTCATATGCTTCGAAGTCTATATCTGGGTCAACATAATCAGGTTCTAATTGGAACGCGTACATTTCGTTTTGGGTTTTTATAAATTCATTCCACGTTTCTGCTAGTTTCTCTGATTTAATTTCGAGAATTTCAGTCCCAACAGAATCCGTTAGCTCTTCCGCGAAGGTTGACAAACGCGTGATCGTGCCCTTCAAACGACTTCTAATTGCTTGTAGCGTTTGCATGGTCACGGTTGCCATGACGACGGATAACGGTTTTATAAGTGATGTTTGGGACAAATGTGATTGTATGCGCAATCAACTGAATTGACCTCAATAATAATTTAGATTTAAATTAAACAGGATACCTCAATGTCGATGTCGATTACCAACTTATTTTATCCCACGCTGAACCGCTCTTCTTCCGTTTCTCCACCGGTGAATCCTCCACAAATATGTACGTAGCTGCGTTGGCTGATGGCCGCTTTCAATATATTAAATAGTTTTGTTAATTGTTTTTTCTGTTGCTTTTAACCTTTTTGTATCACACATCTGGCTTGAAGGACCAATTCTTTGTTGCAGATTCCCCGAAATAAAAATATATCCGGCTTGAAATTTCTTTCTTCGAATTTTATTTTGTATTTTTTTTTCTTTTATTTATTTTAAACGTTTAGACAAGTTAATCACGAACTTCACTCTTCGAAGGGTTACAAGACAGTGACAGCGTTGCGCTTGTGAAGCAAGCTTACATCCATATGTACATTAAGTGGTATACAAATGTTCGTGCACTATGACAAGTTCTTGTATAACAATTAAATTGATTAGACTGGGGTGAAATACGTAACAATAAAAAATATAAATAGTTAATTTTTGTAGTTCTTCAACAAAGGTATTTATTTGTTTTTGTTATTTGCTCTTTTTAAACTGTCCCCATTTCAGAGTTGCCATTTCTTTCTTTTGTTTTAAATTTAGTTAAAAGAAAAAAAAAAAAAAAATTTTATTTTGCTGTTGTACTTTTTCTTACATAATTGTTAAAATTTAATGTAATAATTAAATTTTTATGGGGTTTAGCTTAGCTGTGCACTCAATTTTAATTATAAGTATAGGTATATTCAAGTCGTCTCCCTGTTCTCTGTATATTGTGATACTGTTTCAGATTACGTTTCAAGTTTTCGGCATGTTCGCATTTAAATCTAATTATTATGAATCGAAACCATCCTGACGGTATAAAGGCTGTTCTTAATGCAATGTGGATCTAAGCGAGGTCTTAATGTCTGCCATATTAATCCTGGAAGTATTTCTTCTAAATATACTATCATATATCAAATTTTTAGTAGCTCAAAAGTTGATGTGCTTTTGGTCTCTGAAACGTGGCTTTCAAGTATCAGGTCGTCACAAAGTGTACAACTATCTGGTTTCACTCTTTTCAGAAATGATCGTAATGACAGAACTGGTGGTGGTGTATGTATGTATATTCGAAGTAATATTAAAGCTAAATGTGTCTATTCGTCTTATAAATCTATAATACAGTTTCTTTGCGTGGAAATTTACAATGATACTGACAGAATACTCTTAGTGGTTGTCTATTCACCGCCCAATAAATTTAACGAAAACAATTTAGCCGAACTAGAAGATATATTCATGGGCTTTAGTTCGAAGTATGATAAGATCTTGGTCGGTGGTGATTTTAATGTTAATTATTTTAAGTGCAATAACACATCTAGTCTTTTTCAATATTTCTGTAATAAAGTAGGACTTTCGCTAGCAAATACTCGTAACCCCACATGCTACCAATCCTCTACTAACCCTTCACTAATAGACCTGTTTTTAACTAATACTGAAATTAACATTTTATGTGTTGATCATCTGACACCTACTAGCGAATTTATTCATGACATATTGTTTTGCTCTGTAAAATGTAATGTTAATAAATATAACTGTAATAATACTATTAGTTTTAGGTCATTTAAAAATTTAAATTATTCCAACCTGTTAGAAATCTTCTATAATCTGAACTGGTCTGACTTATATCTAACACCTGATATTAATCAAAAAGTAGACATCCTTAATAGTCTTGTGGAGTTTTTATTTGATGTATATGTTCCGATTAAGTCGAAACAAATCAAGTCCAAAAATTGCTCCTGGTACTCAAATGAAATTAAAGAGCTTATACAAGAAAGATAACTATTTTTTAGACGTTTCAAGAGGAACCCGACACAGTTCAATAGAAGATAGTACTGTGTGGCTCGAAATAAAGTCAACTCACTGATTAAGAACTCCAAACGTTCTTACGTAAAAAGCCAACTTGACTCTAAAATGGATCCTAAAATATTGTGGAGAAATTTAGCAAATCTGGGTGTAACAGAGACTAATAAGGCTCAAAATTGTTCCCTATGTCGAAATGTAGTAAGCAGCTACTTTAAACCTGATTCAGATAGTCCATCTTATGTTGCGCCAGTTGCGAATCCCTCTGTCCTCGACATGTCCAATGGTTTTACCTTTGAGTGTGTCACGGAATATGATGTTACTAAAGCAATTAAGTCTGTTAAATCGATAAATAAATTGATGACGGCATCAATCCAAAATTTCTAAAGCTACTTCTTCCTCATTTGCTTCCCTACTTAACGCATATTTTTAACTTTTGCATCTATAGTTGTCAATTTCCAGACCAATGGAAATCTGCAAACATTATTCCGAGACCGAAGAAAAATTGCCCTCAAAGTCCATCAGACTTCAGACCAATTAGCATACTCTGTTTCTTAGCTAAAGCCTTCGAGAAAATACTTGCCCATTAGATACAGCAATATCTTAATGCAAACAATTTGTTATCGTGCTGGCAATCTGGTTTCCGAGCAAAACACAGCTGTGAATCAGCGGTTTTGAGGGTGACAAGTGACCTTAGGTCATCGTTAGATTCGAGGGACATAGGAGTCGTAGTACTACTTGATTTCTCAAAAGCATTTGACTGTATTGATCATTCCATACTGTTATCGAAATTGGAAAAGAAATTCAATTTCTCTCCATCTTCCTTAAGATTAACACAAAAATATCTGTATAATCGTATCCAAACGGTTATCACAGAAATGGGGATGTCCGATCCATATACTGTCAATATAGGTGTTCCACAGGGATCTGTATTGGGTCCCCTCTTATTTTCTCTGTATAATAACGATCTTCCGCAAGTGATTCAAAATTGCAAACTTCACATGTATGCTGATGACGGCTTAATTTATATTACTCGCCCCATCGGTTTAAGTGACGACTGTGTCGCAAGAGTAAATGAGGATCTTAGCAATGTAGCAAAATGGTCAGCACTTAATAAACTTAAACTTAATCCCGCTAAATCTACAAGCCTTGTTTGCTCAGGCTCATTGACTTACGAGATTTTCCTTCGATAGTACTGAATGGTAGTATTATTCCCATTGAGAAGTCTGTGAAATACCTTGGCTACTACATTAATTCCTCCTTAAATTGCTGTAGTGCAACAGCACATACCATTAAAAAAATATACGCTGGTCTGCGAGGCCTGCGACATTTTAGTCACGTACTGAAAAAATCCATGAAAATGCGTTTATTTAAATGTTTATTAATGCCATTTTTTACATATAATTGTTCTGTGTATCCATATCTCGACTTTGAATGCAAGAGATGAATTAAATGCTGCTTTCAACGACTGTATCCGCTTTATCTATAATGTCCCCAGGTATTGTAGTGTGTCTCATTTAATAACTGATGTTTTGGGTCTAAGTTTGGATGTATTTCTGATGTATCGTAATATTCTTAAATTGTACAAAATTATTCATCACATGTGTCCTGTGTCCACACATGTTAACGTTTGCGCACTCAGCACGCGGCCTCAAACTAATTTTACCTCGATTCACTCATTGCATTGGAGAACATTCCTTTTTCGTATCTGCAATTCGTCTGTGGAATGGTCTTCCACACGATCTGCAGACAATAAACTCGATTGCCGAATTCCAAAGAAAACTTTTGATCCACTTCTCTGATAACAGTATCACGACTTAATATCTTATGTCTTATTATGTTTATGTTTATGTTTATACATACATGCTTTATATCATATTCTATTTTAGTCTAGGCCTGAGTTTTGTTCTTTGAAAGTTACGTCCGATTAATTAAAATGTACACACTTTGTTATTATGCTTCAGCTTCGCCAGATACAGTTGACTTCAGATAGTGTAGCTTTTCTATGTCAGAGAGTGCCGTGTTGTGGTGGATCAACGAAACGAAGAGGTCGTGAAAGGCTCGCCATGTTTCGTATGTTCCCGAGAAAACTGGCAAGTTGATCTTCGGCAGCTTGATGTCCGCCCTCTTCGATATAGTCATTGAAGCTTCCAGGGGTTTGCTATCTGCTTTTGTTACTGGCTGGATTTTGCCAACGTCATCCAGTAAGCTTGATCGGTAGTCGAAGTAACTCTCCTTTATTCTTTCAAAGATTTCTTCAAATTCAACGTTTTTCAATTCATCATCACCTAGGAGACCTTGGAACTGTGAAGTAGCTAACTCCATGGTCCTTTCAAGTAAGGACAAACGACCTGATAAGTAGTTTTGGGTACGCTTGCTTGGACCGGTCTTACTAAAATTAATAATGTCCCTTTCCAATTGTTTTAGCGTACTCGACAACACACCCTTACTCATTCTATGTTTATTTTATGTTTATAGTTATATAATAATTATATGGAGTAAGTATAGTTATCAGTTATATATAATATAACGTATGTATATGTAGATATATGTATGCATATAGACGCCAAAAGTCACATGAATTCGACGGCTCTGGAACTTTAATAATTTGTCACAGTTGGAGATGAATTTAGTTATCTTTGTTCTTTTTTTTTCACACTTCACTCCCTTTACGCCTTTTTGTTTTTGTTTTGTTTTCGAACTTCACAAACATCTTTTTTTTTTTGCCACACTCTGTTTTGTTCGTTTTTGTTTATTTGGCTATTTGACTGCACAATTCCCTTTTTTTTTTTTGAATAATCCGGCTCGAAGGACCAATTGTTCGCCGTCTATGTGCCACAAGAAGAGCCGTTTATAAAAAAAGGGGGATTTGCACACTAGCAGTACCAAGAAAATAAAACCAACCGTCCAATTATACGTTATAATATCGAATGATCTTTATTCCCATAAGTTGACATGATCTGATTTGAATAACAAAAAAAAATGTCCCGAAGCAGGATATCAGTTAACAACCAGCTCCGCCAAAAGTCAACATCAAGTACGCACAAGCAGTTTCCCGTAAGTGAAGGAATTTGCCAACACCTGCAGTACCGCAACACCCCAGCATCCAGTGCAACGCTATCCAAGACAAATGTCATCCGAGTCAACGAGAAACAACACTCCCCGTACGTGCAGGAATTCGCCAGCTTCAACGATCAACATCCAGCACATTGTCACCCGAGCTGCGCTTTCCGTCGCCCATCGCTTGATCGCCAGAGATAACATACACGGCACCAGATTAGGCTACATGCATTGTTAGATTTTAAGCTAGTTCTAAGTTATCTTCAGTCTGTAAAGGTTTTACGTTTAAAATAAAACTTTTTTTTAATAGTAATCTAGTAGCAAATTCTTCTAGTAGCAAATTTATCCCATAGGGGGATGTTTGTGATGAGGCCGCATGGGATGTTCCATAATTCCGCCGCTCTGCTGATGACATCAGCGTGTTTGCTACGTAGCGCAAACAACAGCAAAGGGGAATGTGTTGATAAGACCGATGCAAGCAACACTATTAACGATCTGTAGAATCAGAACAACCTTCTGAAAAAATCTCTTTTATGCCGCAAAACTACGCACCACCTTCACCAGGGTATGGCACTTTTCTTTTGTCGAAGGTACTGCCTTGAAAAAAATATAAGGGCTCCCAAATCGTGGAATTTTTATCAGACGTAAGAAAAGTGTTTCCAGGTTTTATCGATGGTGAAGAAAGTGTGGGCTTGCAACTAAAGAAATTCGACCCTCCCACCGTTCACATTATGAACCTAGAGGTTATTTTACCGCCAAAACAACCTCGGCTTCTCAATATCAGCGATGAACTCAACGAACTCGACAGTTACACCAGTATTGACGAGACTCACATACCTTTTTAATAAATTGAAAATTGACTTAACTATTTGTAACTAACTTCAGACTTACTTACACCCCGACTGACTAAGGCGTCGAATGCAATGCAGTTCTACCTCCCCGTGGTGCATTCTACAGCTAAAGGAATTGCTGTACTTTACTTACAAAGATGAACCTATCATCAATATATTGATATCGAAGTCTTGCATCGGTTGAATGGAAGTATATACATACATGTAACCTCGCACTTATCCCAAATCCTACACTGGGCCAAGTAGAGGAGTTGCAGGGGAACAACACGCCCCCCATACATATTATCATAGTAAACAAAAAATCCCATAAAAAGTACTTTTAGTAATTTTCGATTTTCTGAAAAACTAGAAGACATAAAACCATTCGGTTTTTTGCGTTCGATTCAGAATTGTATTGACCAAAAAAGCCAATTTAGCACTTCTATTCATACTTTAAAAAAAAGGTCCAAACTTTTTTTTTCCAATTTTTTAGTCAAATTTTTGAGTTTGCATGCGAATTTTTCAAAAACTATTTATACAAATAATTTAACTTAAATTTAATATTAACGAACAAGTTTCTGGCTTTCAAAACCGTTAGAGTACTTTATTGTAGGTGTTGCAGTTATTTCTCATTATTTTTTTTTTTTCATTTTAAGTTATTTTTTTCTAAAATTTGTGCTACCTCCTAAACGGGACGTAATGGACCCCCCTCCCATAATAGAAAATGATAAACCGTTATCAATTTTTGGCGCTTAAGTTATCGTACTCGTGCGGTTTTTGTTTTTTCTTTGGTTTGCAAGTCGTTTCAGTATCCAAGCCTCCAGTACTTAATCCGGTCTACGATCAGTCAGCAAGTATCTCCGGCTATACAATGCATCTACATAAAACTTTAACTTATGGTCGGCATGTAAGAAATCTATATACAAAGTAAAAAATTATATAAATATACGCATATATAAACAGTCAAGTTTCGATAACTTGCCACAAAAAAAAATTCGATTAGTCAAGACTTCGAGTTATAATTTGAAAATTGATATTAATATGTATTTATTTGCGAACATATACAATATATATAACACAAAAAAAACGTACAGGAACATAATTATTATTTATAATAGTCTGTTACACATAAAAGTGGATTTTTTATTTTGGTTTTCAATAGAATTTAAGCCACTATACAAGTACACAGAATCGGTTTGTTTTTTCATGTGGCTGTCTTTAAATATAAAGGGAAAATGCTTAACGAATTTGCAATCA
Organism: Merodon equestris; assembly: GCA_958301585.1. Lineage (NCBI taxonomy): Eukaryota > Metazoa > Arthropoda > Insecta > Diptera > Syrphidae > Merodon > Merodon equestris. The sequence continues at coordinate 95,345,184 of OY284413.1, forward strand.
ACTAATTTGAAGGTGATTGAATCAAATCATCTTCCAAATCTGTCTCCATTACATCGCTGTTGCTGTCATCGTTATTGTCGAGTTGTGTAGCTTTGGACTTACATCTGAATATCTAAACAATATTTTCATCTACAGGAAACTCAGATGCAACAGTATTATCATCCACCTGCAGAAAATTATTATGTGTAACACCTTGTATATTTCTGGTATTTTTCCAAGCTTCGAATTTCATCTGCAGTTGAATTTCTCCTCATTGCTGTCGTTTGAGCGTTCAATTATAAAAATATGGATACTCTTCATACTCTTCCTCCCACTCAGAATATTCACCAAAAACGGCTTTTTTAAAGCAATTAGAAATGATCTTAGACGATATTCCATACATTGGTTATTTCATAAATACAGTCTAACATAGTAATGTTATTTTTTTGGTTTTTTTTTAACATCCTACGGCGGTAATGACATTTTACGTTCTATATGATGCCTTGATTAATTGGTTGCAATTTTGATGTCATATTTGGAGGAAAAAAAGCAAGTTTAGTTAATATTAATTTTTGTTGAATGTCTTTAGGATGGGCCTGGCAGTTGTCAATGAAAAGAATAATTTTTTTTCCTATGTTTCCAAGTTGTTTGTCTAATTTTACCACCCATTCTTCAAAAAATGTCCCTGTCATCCACGCTTTTGTATTTGCCTTATAGTCGGGAGATAACCATTAAATACCTAGAAAGCAACAAGGTTGATAGTTTTTACCTATCAAAGGCAGTTTTAGTTTTTTTGTCACACCTATTTTTGTGGCAATCATCAATGTAACACATTGTTTACTGTGCTTTTTCTCATGGCACTTTTGGTTTTTAAAAGTTAAAGTGTTATCTGCGAGGCAATTAAAACATAGGCCCGTCTCATTTGCATTAAATTCGTCCCTTGCTTGATAACACTCCAATAAAAGGGGTAAAAAATCAGGTTTCCCATTTATGGCAGTACAGTACTCGTTACCCACATCATTACTCTCTCCACCAGCCTTTCTTGATATACGCCGTTATTTAAAAAAAAAAGACCTTTAATTTGAATTAACGCATTTTAGTCTTCTACCTTGCAAAGCTGAGGCAAGGAAGACTTTTGCAAAGGCTTTTCTGTCTGCCTGTACGCATATAACATATATCAGCAAATTTGCGCGAAGTGAATACCAAATACTGTCGGCACAATAGCAATTAAACATCTTCCGACAACTGTGGCATCACCACTAACGAGGAGGACACCTCCCACATCATGGCTGCATAGTTTTTCTTCACGGGGGCTAATAGTTGAATGCGCAGCGCTCACCCATGGAATCGAATGTTTTTGTATAAAACCCACTATCGCCTGTCCTACCTTGGCTAGTCAAAATAAAACCACCAGCTGACTGATTTCTTGATTTCTTTTCTCTTCGAGTGAAAAGTTTAGCATTACGGATATACATAAATTAAAAGCCCTCTGAGTGGAAATTTAAATAAAATACAAATAAATACCCTAAAAACAACCCAAACAAGGAGACAACCAACAAACAAAGGAAGTATGAGCGTTAAACGCTCGCCTCCCTTTGAGCGTAAGCTCAACAATCCTCTAACCACCCAACCTTCCCCACAACCGCCATCAACTAATAAACTTCCAGCCAAAGTTCTCCCAAGACAAGAAACCCCAAATCCAATCTCACAACCCCTTCCAACAAACACAGTATAAAGTATATATGATCTCCCAATCACAGTCAAGACCCCTACAAACGCTACAATAATCAATTTCTTATTTAGGCAGACAAGACACAACTCTCCCACCGCAGTAATAACTGCAAACACAACTTCAACTACAACAACTATTACAACAACAACCGCAGCAACAAGCATAACATCATCAGCACTTACCTCATCAAATACAATGCAGACAGAACAATTAATAACAATAACAACACCCACTACAACAAATTCGCAAACACAACGAGAAGAAAACAATACGACGCAGAACAAAAAACGTAAGAGAAATTCGCCAACGTCGATACCTGAATCAACGGACAAGAAACCTAAAACGAAAAATCAACAAAAACTTAATTATTGGTTAAGTAAACTTAAACAAGAAGCCTCCACGAACCGATTTGACATTTTAAGCACAGACGAAGAAGCTATGAACAATAAATCAAACACTGAAACTAACACAAAAGAAGCTGAAACACCTCGTAGAACAAACAAGCCCCCTCCAATCTATGTCCAGCAAGTCGAATGCATCAAGACTCTAACAAGAGCATTAGACTCAGAAGCAAAATTAAACTACGAATTAAAAATATTAAATAAAAATCAAGTGAGAGTTCAAGCAACCGAATCTACAATCTACACAAAAATTGTGAAAATGCTGAGACAAAAAGGGACCAAATACTTCACGTACAAACCTAAGGAAGACAGAACCTTCAGAATAGTAATAAGAGGTTTACACCCATCAACCGAACTAGACGATATTAAACATGAACTTGAAGACCTCGGACATAAAGTATTAAACATACACAATATCCAATAGAAGGGTAGCAAAAATCACTCCCACTCTTTACAACTGAACTGGAAAGCAACACCAATAACAAAGAGGTATATCAAACGACAAGTTTACTCAGCTGTAAAATCTCAGTAGAAACACTCCACCACAAAAGGACAATCTCCCAATGCACTAACTGTCAAAAATATGGACACACTAAAAACTTTTGCCCCTTAGACCCAATTTGTGTCAAGTGTGCAAGGAATCATGAGACAAGCGGTTGTCAACTATCAAAAGACCAAATGTGCTCTCTGTGGCGGTAACCACACCGCAAATTACAAAGGCTGTGAGGTTTACAAACAATTAAAAATACAACGAGAGAAAATCCAAAACCAGATTTTCAACCTGTGACTCAACCAAAGGACAAGGAAATGCAAACGATCAGCCACTACACCAAAAATAAGTTACGCAAACGCAGTACTGAACAACTTGCCTACTCAACAAATTCCGTCAATACCACCTCCCACACAAAAAGTACTGACTACTACTTCCCAACTACCACAACCTACTGCACCAGAAATAACTCAAAACCCGGGGAATGATTTTTCATCTGACATGCATGAACTTAAGGAGATGATGAAACAACTCGTTGCACAAATGACTAACATGCTAAACATCTTGACCTTACTTATGACTAGCAAACATGATGGAGTCAGACAATAGAAACCTTAAAATTACTGTATGGAATGCAAACGGACTTTATTAACATTATTTGGAACTCAAGCAATACTTAAAAGACAATCAAACCGGCATAATGCTTATTGCAGAAACTCGCCTTACTACCCAAAAACATATCCAATTCCCTGGATATGACATTTACCGTACAGATCACCCAGATGGCAGAGGACATGGAGGATCCGCAATAGTAATAAAAAGACAAAATCACTGCACTGAATTCTAAAATTTCCAAACTGACTACATCCAGTCAGTGTCTATTCAACTGGAAGACGCGCGTCATATCGAGACCTAGTCATATCTTCAATCTATTGTACCCCTAAACACGTGATCACCGTGTCCCAATATGACCTTTACTTGAAATCTTAGTTCTTAGTTGCAGGTGACTTCAACGCAAAGCATACTGAGTGGGGATCCCGACTTATAACAAAAAAAAAGGAAAAAACCTACTAGACGCAATTAAGAAAAACAACTATAGGCACATAAGTACTGGCCAACCCACTTACTGGCCAACAGACATGACAAAAACCCCCGATCTTATCGACTTTGGCATTATCAAAAACGTCAATATAAAAAATATACAAATAAAATCCTCATTCGACCTTTCGTCCGACCACTCACCCGTTTTAATTAAATACTCCAACCAACCCATGATGTCAATAAATCCCAGCAAACTTTACAACGCAAAAACAGACTGGAACACTTATCGACATTATATAAAGTCAAATCTATCCACTAACATTCCTCTCAAAACCAAAGACGACATTGAAAATATGGAAGGTCACAAAACGAATATCGAACACGACAAGGCATTATCCACCCATAAAAAAACATGACAACACATGGGCAAGGGACAATCAAGACAAAGCAGAAATACTAGCAGACTACTTCGAGACGACTTTTATGAATGTCGAAGGTGATAATGACCCAAGATCGCTTTCCTATAATATAAGTATCAACAAACACATTAGAAGAATGACAACAAAAGAAATAGAAACCGTGATCAAAACTGACGTAAAAATAAAAAAGGCACCTGGTTATGACCTTATAAACGGACAAATCTTAAAAGAGTTACCATCAATTGCCTTTATCTTCTTGCGGAATCTATATAAAAGTGTGATAAGGCTCAAATATTTTCCAAAATTGTGGAAAGTTGCCGAGATAATTGCACTTCGCAAACCAGGCCAGGAAGTCACCAATACGACATCATACAGACCCATCAGTTTGCTTCCACTTGTTTCTAAAAATTTTGAAAAACTTCTAGAAAGACGACTACAGCCAATTCTGGCCCAAATCAATGCTATACCTGATCATCAATTCGGATTCCGAAGAAAGCATTCAGCCATTTAACAGATACATAGGGTGACAAACAAAATATCCTCTTCACTAGACAAAAAAGAATTTTCTGTGGCAGTATACTTAGACGTCGCGAAGGCATTTGATTCAGTTTGGCACAAAGGACTTCTATACAAACTCGCGAAGAATATACCAAAGGACTATCTTAAGTTATTGACAAGTTATCTGGCAGATCGATGTTTCTATGTCATATGTATAAAGACAAATGCTCACGAATACATCCCATTAATGCTGGAGTACCTCAAGGAAGTATTCTCGGACCTCTTTTATATGTACTATTTACAGCCGACATCCCACATCCTGACAAAAATACGGCACTAATAGCAACATTTGCCGACGACACGGTTGTACTCAACTCGGGTTGTAATCTCCACACCACAACTGACCAACTATAAGACGAATTAAACAAAACGTTAGACTGGTTTTCAAACTGGCACATAAAAGTCAATGAAGTAAAAACAATCCAAGTAATATATATATACAATAAGGACTAAATACACACCCTTACCTCTGACAATTAACAACAGAGAGGTTTATATTCAACCTGTAGCTAAATATTTAGGCATGCATCTAGACAACAAATTGACATGGAAGCACCACATTCAACAAAAGCAAAAACAAATAAAACTTAAATTCAGAAAACTATACTGGCTGCTACGACCCCAATCAAATCTCTCGCTAAGCAATAAGTTGCTTATTTATAAAAGTATAATAAAACCTATCTGGACGTACGGTATCCAAATTTGGCGAACATCCAAAAAAACTAATCTTCAAATCATACAAAGACAACAATCAAAAATCTTAAGAAAAACTACCAACGCTGAATGGTATGTTAGCAATCAGGACATATACCAAGACCTACAAATTGATTTAGTTGACGACGAGATTAAGAAAATCAGCTCGAAATACACTTTAAAAATATTGGCACACTCAAACTACGACATTTGTACTCTTCTCGACCAAGAGACGAATAGAGAAAGAAGACGCAAAAGGCCCTGTGACCTCACGTTCTCTTAATGGCAAATCACGTCTTTGAATACTGCCTGTAAATCTTCTGTTTTATATTTGTTTAAATTATTCTTATCATGTTTGTTAAAATTAGTCTTATATGTTAGTACTATGTATCAATATTATGCAATTCTACAATTATACATACCACATTATCAATCATCAGGCGACAACAACGAGCGACAAGGGGCGCTCGGAGTGAACAAAACCTCCAAAGTTTCGGGTGGATTAAAACCCACCTGTGCCTCAATATTAAACTAAAAATGATGATGTTTTGGAACAATGGTCCCTGCTCATGTAAAACTTCCCTTAAATGTCAATAATTTTTATACCAATTACTGGATGTCTAAAATCTAAGACAGTTATAAATATATCAGGGAAATAACAAAAAAAAAAATAAAAAATTCTTTTCACATAGATGGTTTTCCTCGTGTTTTCCTATCTTCGGAGAATTCGCCGGCAGTTGATAAGTAACTGGAACCAACGGAATCCAAGTTGTTTTGCTGTGTACGTATCTAACACAAAATGGTCATTCCAGCCGGATCGTGAAGTGATAGTGAAAATAGTGAAAATCTTGCAGTGGGCAGGATTTATTATTGTGAAAATAAATAAATATATATGTATATACTTTTTAATAATCCATCTTGTTGCCGTAGAGCAAATATCCAGTGAGCGATAGAGGGTGACGTACATACGTACGTGCGCACGAATCGATCGTCATACATGTCGAACATATTGCAGTGACCAAATATTCACAGTGTGCGAGTCGAACGTTGCAATGGCCACTGAGTCGAACCTCAGTGCGCGAACTCAACATTGCAGTGTGCAATCATAGAGGGTCGACCCTCAGTGCGCGAATCGAACACCTGTGCGCAAAAAAAAAAAAAAATCAATATGCAATGAAACATCATGGATCAATCCTCGTCAAGTTCCAACTAAGCCAGGTACAAAGGAGTTGTGACAGGAACAGTGCGTTCTTACAATTCAATGATCCTAGCATGTTCGATGTGTCAACACATTCGATTAGGAACTGTCAAAGGTTTAAGGCATTAAGTGTCAAACGACGGCAAGAAGTCCTTCGGAAAAATAAACTATAAATAGATGTCGTTGTACGCATTGTACGAATTGTCACCAAAGGCATCACATCCTACTCCACAGTGATGCGATTCAAGTCTTAGCTAAGGAAGCAGCATCGCTATCACTAACTGCACGACAAAAACCCTCTCCCCCTTGTACCTAGAGTACCTAATGGGAAGTATAGTGTTAAACTTCCCCTTAAGATAGAAATCTCTCCGGATCTAGGGTCCTCTTACAACAACGTACAAATGCATAAGGATCATGAGAGACGACTAGGGGCTTTTACAAAACCCGATTGTGGTTCAAGAAAGGACTCTCGGTGAAAAATACTTAAAGGTATCGGGGGCGGCATCAGTTCCAAAGGGCAGCAAGATCGCACGGCTATCACCAATGATGGATGCGGAAGGCGTGCTACGAGTGGGCGGCAGGTTAGGGAACGCTAATCTACTTTACTCGCAACGACATTTAATTATACTCCCATCAGGTGACCTATTAATTCATGACACGCATAATCGAACTCTGTATGGAGGTCATCAGCTGATGATAGCAACCCTAAAACAAAAGTTATGAACATAAAATCACAGGTAAAGGGCTGCATCAGTAAACGATTAAAATGTTTCAGACATCGAGCGAAATAGATGCAAGAAAAAATGGATGATTTGCAAGCGCAACGGGTTAATCCAGCCCGTCAATTTTATACGTCCGGTGTTGATTATGCTGGACCAGTATAATCGAAGGCGTACTGGTCGCACTGGTCGCTGCAATAAGATAACAAACGCAAACATTGCAATTTTTGTCTGTTTTTTTCACAAAGGCAGTTCATGTAAAGTTGGTGAGCGACTGTAGTACTTCTGCATTCATAGCCGCTTTCAAACGCTTTACGTTTCGACGTGGCACCTGCCACACACTGTATTGTGAATGCGGAACCAATTTCCAAGAAGCAGCAAGACATTTAGATTCAGTAGCAAATCGCATGTCAACACACTGGAATGCAGACATCGCAACTACAACGAGATGGAACCAGATGGAAATTCAATCCGACAGCTGCACCTAACTTTGGTGGATTATGGGAGGCGAAAGTCAAATCCATGAAACACTATCTTCGTCGAGTCATCGGACACTACACTCTTACATTTGAGGAATATGCGACAGTGTTAGCTCAAGTTTTGTCTCAACAGTTGACCACTTTGTCCAATCATCAGTGATCCGGATGATTTAACATGCTTAACACCCGGACACTTTCTCATCGGTTTAGCGCTAAATAACTTGCCTGAAAGAGATCTATCCGAGCTGAAAGTCAATTATCTAGATAGATGGCAGTTAATGCAAAGGATTCAGCAGGACTTTTGGAAGCGCTTAAAAACGGAATACTTGAGTCGACTTCAACTGCGACCAAAATGGCTTTAAACAGACCAAGAGTCAAGAGCTAGGAGTAGGAAAACTAGTGCTCCTTTTAGATCTCAATCAATGGCATCTCGGTAGAATGGAAAACTACATCCAGGAAAAGATGAAAGAATTCGAGTCGTCAATATAAAGGCAGCGACAACTAAATTAAAACGTCCCATCGTCAAAACTTGCCTTCTCCCCAAGACGAATAAAGAGGAGGAACTACGACCAACGTCCCAATCACTCCATAAAACAAGCCGCTATCATAATAAAAATTACCTGATATTTCAATAACACATAATATTTACTAACACTCAATAATAATAAAAAATCTTCCGACAACTGTCGCATCAACACTAACGAAAGAGGACACCTTCCACATCAAGGCTGCAGTTTTTCTTCAGGGGGTTAATGGCTGAATGTGCAGCGCTCAGATACATGGGCATAAGCACCCATAGGAATGAGTGCATGAGTGAATGTTTTTGCATAAAACCCACTATCGACTATCCTATCTTGGCTAGTCAAAATAAAACCATCAGCTGACTGATCAGCTGTCACTTCCTGTAGATACTAACCTGGAGATTGCGAATAAAGGTAAAGAAGTAACTTTGTAAAACTCCATAAGAAGAAAAGTTCTAGACCTAAAACTAATTACTAACAAAGCATTTCAGATGATCAAAGAATGGCAGATCTCTAAAGAAGCCATATCAAATTCAAATTAAGAATGGGTCCTCGAGAAAGAACCGTAATGAGCCATAGATCACCTAAATCCACAAAGTGGTGTATGTACAAATCCCTACTTAACAATAAATTACTAGGAATTCACCTAAAAAAACACATATACCTCTAAAGAACTTGACAACTATGTTTAATTCCTAACGGACACGATGATATCTGCTGATATCTAGCATGATAGCTGCGCACTAAAAGAAAACAACACCCCAAAGTGTGTGTCCTGATAGAACTCTAGACTGAGCAGATTAAAAAGATCAGCAAGACGAGAGTTCAACAGGGTCAAAAACTAATTAGAACAAAGAAATCGGATCATCCAAAAGGAAATCGTGGAAAAACTAATGCGAGAACTTAAAGGACTCACCGAAAACGGCAAGAGTTTATAAACCGCCCTCTAAAGGCGACCATGATTCACTTGGTTTACTTAAAGACCTGGATGGTTTTCTGACGCATTATTTTACAGACACCCTACTTCTAAAGACTCACTTTCAGGGGGGAATTGTAAAAACCAACACTAGAAACTACTATGAAGCAAATGTCATCTTCGACAAAGGTAGAAATCCCAACGTAAGCAAATACATAACAAATGAAAAATTTGACTGGGCTATTAACAGCGTTAAAGCATTCAAAGCCCCTGGGCCGGACGGTATTTTCCTTGCAGTTTTAATACATTCCGCTAACAAGTTAAAGGCTATTCTGGTTAAAATAATCCGGGCAAGCCTTATAACCAATTATATACCACTTAAATGGAGAATGGTAGGGGTATTATTTATGATCAAAGGTGGCAACAAACCCACAAACCCCTGGAAAACCCCAATGACAGAAAAACTGATAGAACTGGTCATAAGATCAACACTGAAGAACCCACCACAATAACCGTCTTTCACAAAGTCACGGACATTGTACAAAAGTCCCTGAAAGCAAAGGAAGTCGCGATTGGCGCCTTTATGAATATGGAAGCGGCATTTGATAATGCAAATCATTCACCATTAGCAAATGTACTTTGTAAAAAGCATATAACAGCCAAATTAGACACATCAAACGCATTGATCGAAACTAATAGAGGTTGCCCGCAGGGGTTGTTTATCCCCACTTCTACGTTAAATTCTAGTAGACGAACTTCTCTGTGTAGTTACTAACAATGGCCTTACAGCCATCGGATGTGCTTACGTTATAACCATAATCATGAAAGGAAAACATGAGGAGCAAATCATAGGAAATCTCATGCAAAGAGCCCTAGAAATAACCTGGAACTGGTGCAAGAAAGAAGGACTCTCCATCAATGAAAGCATAACACACATAATTCCATTCACTAAAAGAAGAACAAATAATATTCAAACTTCAAAAATAATAGAAGCCTCCATTCCATTAAATGAAGCGGTAAAGTTTCTAGGAATAATACTGGAATAAAACTGGACCAAAATTTTCTTGACTTGCACACATAAAGAAAATATACCCTTCTTCTTCTTTTCCTTTTTTCCGGCGTTGTTTTGGTCAGAAGTGTAGGACCATAACCTTCCCACTTAACTGCATTCCTACTGGTCCGCTTGTGGGGTCCGCCGGTTTGACCTCAGAAAGTAGCGGCAGGCTTCCCGGTTTGGGATTACTTCATCGCTGAGGCCAATCCAATTTGTTTGCACCAATTCTTTTTCGGCCTGCCCTTTTTTTTTTTTTTTTTTGTGACACGGACATGCTCCAGATTTTTTTTTTGTTTGATCTTACTCTTACAACACCAGTCATCTCCAGTCGTGTCAACCCATTGATAAAGAAAATATACCCTATGGGCCTTAAAACAACTCATAGGCAAAACATGCGGGCTAAACGCAAAAATGTGTCTTTGGATATGCAATCAAATGATTAAACCAACCATATTTTATGGCGTTGCTGTTTGGTAGAAAAAATGTGAACGAAAAAGCGCCATGAATAAAATCAATAAAATACAAAGGCTAGTATGTATCTGCGCTACTGGAGCAATGAGAACGACTCCGACTGCAGGGATGGAAGCAATTCTAAACATTTCACAATTACACACTGCCATACAGGCTGAGGCTGCCAAACAAGCCTTAACCTTACAGAGAACTTATAAATACAAAGAAGGAAATTTTGCTGAACATTTATAAATTCTTAAAGAAGTGGATAACATCACGAAAATAACCCGAGAGAGTGATCTGATATCTCCTGAGTTAAACTTTAAAAAATACTACGAAGTACTCATACCAAGTAGAGAGGAATGGAACAACAACCCCTCTGGGATGAAGAATGCAGCCCAGAAATTGTACACAGATGGGTCGAAATCTGCAAAGAAGGTAGGGGCTTGTGTTTTTTTTTTTTTTTTTTTTAATTCATTTTTATTAAACTTTTACTTAGAGCTATCTTCCGCTAGATAAAAATGCTTAAAACTAGCTAAAATAACTTAACAAACTTAAAATATCTTACTGGCCCTATAAGGACACTCTAAGGTACACAGAACAACTTAAACTGTGTCTTTCGACCTAATGATTAACTTAAAATATAATTAAAATAATTTAAAAAAGAAAATAGTTCAGCTAAGAAAATTGTTTTTTTTTTTTAAACTTAGCATCCGATATATAATTTCTGATTTTTTATGAAACTTAATACTAACTAAAACTAGCTTAACCTACCTTAAGTAAAATATATATATATATAGATATGTACAAAATATATATTGTATATATACATATACCTATATATATATTTTTTTGTTTATGTTTTGTTTTTCTTTGTTATTTTTTATATTTTGCTTAGTCAAGTCCTGAGACATTGTCTCTGAAACACCTGAATTATTTTCATTAAGCTGGCTCTCACATTGAACCAGACGGGACATCCATAGGCAACCATGAGCCTGATGAGGGCCATGTAGCAGATTACCTTCACCCAGGAGTCAAGTTGGCTGCTATCTTATCAGAGCGAACGCGCCCCGGGCTCTTGCCAGAACAGCAGATACCAATTTGTCAAAATATGGATACTGATCCAGCACGATCCAAAGGTATCTGACTATACTTTGTCCCGCCAGTGGACGCCCATCTGGTCCAAAAACTAAGAACCTGCGCCAATTTTTTCTAGTGTCCCGAGAGGCCCTAGACCAAGGCGTTCTGAAAAAGAAATTTTCTTATTTCTGGAAGTTGATTTTCAACTTACAGTCATCATATCTGTCATCACAATACTGCTGAATTTCTTCAAACTTACGCTGCAAGAGAGTAACAATGACGTTGATCGTTGGACCTGATCTGTATGCAACTAAATCGTCCGCGTACGCTTTTGAATGGTGAAGAGAAGCTATCAGATCACTGAAGTAAATGCTGAAAAGTATCGGCGAGTTCACCGTACCCTGTTGCAGTCCGTTGTTAATATCAAATGTTTGGGTAGAGGTCACGTTGGCAATTTTCACAACAAAATTTCTACCTGTTCACATGTCAAAAATCATATATAGCAGTGGTTTACTTATGCCCAACCGACTGAGCTTGTAGTAAAGTCCTTCAAACCATACGGTGTCGAAAGCTTTTTCCAAGTCAATCAGACAGGTATCCGTGCATTGGTTCTTGCATTTATTCTTGCATTGGACATCCGATACGAGCTTCGACGCGGCATGAATAGTGTCATGCCCCGCTCTGAAACCGAATTGGTTATCTGGAATGATTTTATTGTTCTCAGCCCAATTATACAGGGCTCTATGGACTACCTTATCGAAGACCTTGCTGATACTCGAAAGGAGACTTATCGACCGGAGATTTGCCGGGTTAGAGGTGTATTTACCCTTCTTGGGGACTGGTTGCACCACCGCTGTCTTCCAGTGCACTGGATGATATGCATTATTCAGTGCATTGTTGAACAGGATGGCGTACATCTCTAGAGCCACTGCTGGGAGGTGCCTAAGCACAACATTCGATGTGCTTTCCGCGGTTTTTTTTCAATGACTCGAAAATCATCTGGAGATCCTCTGTCGAAATGAACAAGCTCTTGGCCCCTTCACTGGCGACGGCATTGTTGGCCATAAGATCATCATTGAACCTACTATTATAAAACCAAGATTCTCTGATCGCCAATGATCGATATCATTTTGGAGGTAGAAGAGATGAAGTAGGACTCTGTTTTCCAGGTTGCGATTTTTCACCGTATACACTTCCTGGAATATAGCCCCCACTGTCGCCACCTTCTCCTGAGGATCCTCAACCACGAAAAAGTCGTCATACAGGATGGCGCTCTCTGGATTGATGCTAACTGTTCGTAGCAAACGTTCATTGTCTGACGTTCTAGGAAACTTTAGATCCTGAATGTCATTCTGATTGTTCCTCCGAAATATTTTATTTATTTGCGGGAACATACTCGCGCTGTTGAATTTTACAGCACGAATTCTGCTGTTCCAATGCAAACTTACAGATATTCTGTAATTCTCTTTGATTAACTGTTGGAGATTTTTAATCAGTGACTTCAGTGTCCTGACCTCCGATTTTTGTCTGTCGGTAAACCGCCTGTACAAGAGTTTGAGTGTTGTCAGGAGTCTACTTTTTTGTCTGTGCAGTGCGTCGATTGTCGCGTTGCGGTATATGTGTGTGGTATTGTGCTGTCGTTGACGTGGTATCGTACTGTTCATTGTTTGTTTAATGATATCGTCCATTTGTTTGAGATACCTGTCAATCTCGTAGTTTGACAGGTTTCTATTAGGCGAAAAGGAGGCGCTCGAAGTAAGCGCTCTCGTCAGGGAATTGGCAAAGCGCGGCCAGCACGCCCTACTGTAATCGTAGGGGTACTCTGCCATCTCGGCGAACTCGTCAGGTGCTGTGATCACGGCACATATTCCGCAATTTTCACTGTCGTATACAATGGTCCGTAGACAGTTAACATTCGTTCGTCTCTGCCAGTCTCAGTCGAGAGTCTATCAGCATGAGATCCAGATAGGAGCCGCTCCTAGGATACGACAGGCTATTCGTTGCGAGCAACTTGACTCTATCTTCAATGTTGTGAAGATAGACCAATGGCTTAGTAGGCTCCCCCTAGTGTTGGGAATGATGTTTCCCCAATCACTATGTTTGGCATTTAAATCGCCAGCCAGAATGTAGAAGTTTTCTAGCGAGTTTAAGCGCAGGGATGGAAAAAGTGTCTCGAGCTCTGCGATGAAAACGTTGGGTTGAGGTGCTTTAGGTGTATAGGCTGATAATGTACATTCTCTTTCCATTTCGGAGAGGACTGCACACAATACAGACCTCTAACACCTGGAACCTCCGCACTTCACCGCTATATATGACTTTGTGTTTAAAATTGTTTTTAATAAAGATCGCAACTCCCCCGCCTTGAATAGCGTTGGGTCGGTTCCTTCTAATTATTCTATAAGAATTGCGCTGGATTTTTGTTTCGCTAACCAAGAGTACATCGGGTCTTTCGTCCTGCAACAGGTTAAAAAGTACGGCTCGTCGCTCAGTCCTTATCAGTGAATTTACATTCACCGACAGGATCTTCAAGGGCCTTTCTACCAGCGTACCACGACCTTAGGTGCGCTAGGCCCGGCAGATGCGACCAGATACTATCTACTCGGGTCGCCGTCTCAAGGATCTGTTGTTGGAGCTGCCCAATCTGCCCTTGGATTGCAAGCAAGATCGAACAGACATCCACCTCGGCTTCCGGTGCCTTAGAGACAGGCACTGGGGCTTTAGGAACAGCCATGGGGTTTTGTACCGTCTTTCCCGAGCCTGTCGCCATTTGGGCGTAGGTCAACTGGGGTGTGACGGCTGGTGTTTGGAAGCGACCCGAAGGACGCTTCTCCTGGACCTTCTGCTTACGGGCCAGGTTTTCTTTCTTGATGTCCTGGAACTTAGGATATCCCCGATAGTTTGGAGGGTGTCCTCGGTTCCGACACAAGACACACTCGAGTTGCTCTCTGTCCGCCACCTTGTCTTTACCAAGGTCGCAGTCTTCGTTTTTGTGGTTCTTTGCACACTTAACCCATCGAGGCTGCATTTCACAGTTCGACGCGGCGTGCCCGAATCTTTTGCAGCAAATACATTGCAAAATGTTTCCGCTCCTCTCTAATTTTTTCCATGTTACAGTCTGGGATGCTAAGGAGGGTGTGACCACGAAGAAAGGAATCACTCACTTCTCCCGTCGGGAGCTCACCGTGGAGAACGGCTTAACCCCCACGAATTTGAGGTCGTCACTCTCGAACTCTGAGCTCTGAGAGCATTTCCTCGGGGTCTGTAATCGACTCCACGCCTTTGAGGAGCATCGTCTGCAACCTCTCGGCCTTTGGTGTGAAGGAGAAGAACTCCGTTGTGGACTCCTTCAATAATCTTCTTATTCGCTTATGCTGCTCCAGTGTCTTGCACTGAATAGCATAGCGTTTCTGGCCTAAACATTTGAATTGAAAATTACACACCAATAGCATACTTACAGAGGTCGATGGTCTCTCGTAAGGCCGTGGTATAGGTGAAGATGGGTGGCACTTTCTCCTTTTTAGTACCTTGTTGTTGCTTCTCTTGTTGCGGCTGTTGTTGTTGTTGATGCTTCTGCTGTTGCGGTTGTTGTTGCTGATTCTTCTGCTGTTTTGGCTGCTTTTTGTTCTGCTGTTTCTGCTTCTGCCGTTTCTGCTGCTGCAGTTGTTGTTGTTGCTGCTGCTTCTTCCGTTGCTGCTTTTGTTGAGGGGCGGCTGATGCCTTCTCTGCCTCTTTCATTTTAATAACTTTCAACTTTTCGACTACGGCCTGCAGCTGGGCGCGTAGGAAGCGGGTCTTCTCCTTAAGTTCGCTACACTCCTCTTCCGCAGCCGAGCTTGGGAGGGCGGCGAAGGGGTTGTGGTCCCCCTTGTACCGACTTTCCCTACCTTCGGAGAGGTAGATAACATCCGCTTCCACGGGGATAAATTGTTTTGAGTGTTGTTGTTGTTGTCCGGCTGCTTCGGACGTCGATGGTGATGGTGATGGGCGCCCACTTCCTCGCTTCGACCAGCAGCTTTTCGGTCCGGGGTTGACCCTTCTGCGCCTTTTGATGACGGCGGCTGGTGTTGCGAAATCGGATGATATATCATCCGATTCCGACTATCTCCCGACATGTCTCCCAACATGTCTTCACGCTACTGCTGCTACTACTGTTAGTAGCAGAAAGAACACGAAAAAAAACGCGAAAAACAATTTGTCCCGAATGGGGACTTGACCTCCCGATCTCCGGATTACGAGTCCGGTGCATTACCACCGTGCTACTATTCGCTTTGGGAGTACTTCACCCAAGCGCGCAATACTACTTTTTGTTCTTTGTTTTGTTTTCTTTTATGAACAAGCCGAAACACTACCTTCTACCACGCTGGTCTGTGATCAATAGTGCGCTGTTGAAGCTTTGATCATATCAACCAACTCAAAACTGGCATTTACATAAAACCAACGCGTCCATTCAAAATCAATATGAAACTATTTCACGGTTTTAGGAGAAATAAGTCAAAACTTGTGGGAGAGCCATACACACCAGCTGTTATAAACAAAAAGGAGTGTTCCGCACTGTGGTGAATGGGAATTAAAAAAAACATGTAACAAGGTACTAATTAAACTATTGCACACTTAGGCGAGTGGGAATTGAAAAGAATTTGCGCTAAATAAAAAACACTAAAGAATAAATTATTTCAACTTTATTGTTCGAGTTGTAAATGCTTGTAAAAATGATTTTTCATTTTTTCATTTCCTTCCTGGAAGCTGTTGGCTGCTTATTTACCAATCAGCTGTAGAGGTCAATAGTCTCGGCTTATTTACATTAGTAGGGGGAATTACTAATACAATATTTATTGGACTACATATGTTGAGGAAGTGCATGCATTGCAATTAATTCCCCACAATTTTGGAGTAGGTTCGCTATATGTACTATGTAGTATGTACAATATGTATCTCAGTAATCGGCCGCTGGTGTTATTTAATTTGACATTTGTGCGTGGTTCGGCTTGGTGTGGTATGTGATGTTTAGATTATTTATTGTTTTGTTTATTAATTTTTTATTTACATTTTGTTTGTTTGTTTTATTTTAATATTTTTGCTTTGTGTTGTATTTATTGTTTATATGTCGAATATTAATTTACTGACAAAATTCCATCGCACGCAACCAACCAACAGTGATAATAGAGTTCTAATGATTAAAGGCCATATATTTGTTCATAGAATTGATCTACTCTTGCAAATTTAGGTTACGCAGAAACGATTGGTTGACATTAAATATTAATAATGCCCTTTTTATAATTTTTTTTAATTATCGCGTTCTGAATGTAAGCAATACAATACAAAAATATGATAAAGGTGAACTTTTGATAATTGTACAATAGAACAGGGCACTAAAAACTCGCCGATTTTTTCAGCATTTACCTAAGCGATCTGGTAGTTTCTCTTCACCGGTCTATAGCGTACGCAGACGACTTAATCGCGTGCAGTTCCGATCCAACGATCGAAAGTTGAAAATCGGAACGTTAGAAAAAATTGGCGCAGGCTCTCAATTTTTTTGACCGAACGGGCGTTCACTGGCGAAACAAAGTACAGATACCTTGGGATCTGGCTAGATCAGCATATATATTTTGACAAGCATGGATACTGTTCCGGCAAGGGTCCGGGGCGCTTTTGCTGTGACAAGATGGCTGTTTCATAGCAGCCAACATAATTCCAGGGTAAAGGAATCTACTGCATGACCTAGATTAGGCCCATGGTTGCCTATGGATGTCTCGTCTCAATAGCCATGCGGCCTATTGAAACAAACAGGTATTGGGAATGCTTATAAGAAGCAGTATTAAAAGACCGATCGATTGAAAATGAAGACAGTTTCAACTAGACCACAAATCCACTTGGTTCTCATTTCTGGCAAACCTCTGTCTACTATTACACTTTTCTTTGGCATACACCTATGGCATTTGTGCTCGCCTCCCAACTTTTTACGTTACATTGAATTGTTATATTGAATTGTAATGGTGGTCCGATAAGTACTTAGCCTCACCGCCAGATGGCGCCAGTATCGCAAGAGCGTACTATCGTGTAGTATATTCTAGTAGACGGCTACTTGAGCCGGATCGGACTCGTAGTTTTGTTTTGACCGCGTGTGGAAGCGGGAGTGTCCGCAGATTTTAGAAAAATGGAAAAGGAGCAATATCGGTCGGTGATTCGATTCTTGTTTTCGGAAGGGAAATCGCGCAGCGAAATCAAAGAGCGTTTGGGTGCTGTGTACGGTGACTCTTCTCCTTTGATGGCGACCATCAAATATTGGTTTAATGTGGTTCAACGTGGTCGCATGTCGGTTTTTGATGAGCCACGTCCAGGTGCCCCGAAAACTGCTACCACAGAGGATAACGTGACAAAAATCCACAATCTCGTATTGGCAGACCGCCGATTGAAGGTGCGTGAGATAGCTGAGGTAGTAGGTATTTCAAAAGATCGCGTGGGTCATATCCTGCATGAAATTTTGGGCGTGGGAGAGCGAGAGCTGCTGAAAATTCAGCAGTATTGTGATGACTGGAAGTTGAAAATAATCTACGAGTATATTGTTCAGAATGCCTTTGTCTAGCGCCTCTCGGGACACTAGGAAAAATTGGCGCAGGTTCTCTACAAGAAGACAAAGTAGTTAGATACCTTGGGATCGTGCTGGATCAGTATCTATATTTTGACAAACATGTAGATGCTGCTCTGGCAAGGGCCCGGGGCGCTTTCGCTCTGACAAGATGGCTGTTTAATAGCAGCCAACTTGATTCCAGAGTGAAGGTAATTTGCTACATGGCTTTAATCAGGCCCATGGTTGCCTATGGATGTCCCGTCCGGTTCAATGTGAGAGCCAGCTTAATGGAAAGGATTCGGGTGTTTGAAAGACAATGGCTAGGACCTGTCTCGGGCTACATGGGACTCCCGAATCTGAGTACTATACAATAGGGCCAGGATTGTACGGATAGATAGTTTTCTGATCAAACTGATTCGAAGCAACATTGCAAGAGCAAAGACTTCGATCAATAGCCTGATCTTGGGGGCTTACTACCGAAACGATTTATATCATGAGAGAGCAACGGCTTTGTGCCGCCAGAAGCATTCCTCTATCTAGGTAGATGTGGGCTGATCCAGGATAGATTGGCGGTACCGCTAATCTTCCACGTTTGTCGCAATTCCGTGGAACGGCGGTTCCTCTACGGACCCGATGTCGCCCTCAGTGAGCCCGAGCGCCTCAGGTTCTGTAGATCGGTCTCACGCCGGGATCGAGGAGACGTAGTCCGCCAGCATAAACGTTTTTGGTGGCTGGAGAGAACTCCGTCAACGGACACCTTGATAGGAGTAGCCTCTTCAATGCAAGGTTAGGTTTAGTTAGGTTAAGGTAGGCTGAAGTTTTATATATGGTGTAATATTAAAAAAGTGATCATATGCTAAGTTTTTTTAATAAAACAAAAACATTTTTCTTAGCTTAAGTTAATTATAACAATGGTAATTGTAAGTTGCTATACAATTAAGTCTTTATACGCAAAATTTGTGAACACCGGTAATGCCAGTCATGTATCCAGACAACGATCAGTCGTTCCGATGAAAATATCGAAGCCGTACGAGCCAGTATTGAGGAGACTCCAACGACATCGAGTTATCGCCGCTCTCAGGAATTAGACATCGCTCGCACCACTCTCCGACGGATTTTGTGATGCCCATTATTCGTGAAAATGACATGGATGACTTCTGGTTTCAACAGGACGGGGCTACATGCCACACAGCTCGACCAACAATCAATTTATTGCGACCATTGTTCCCCGGGCGATTGATATCGAAAAATGGTGATTTTGACTGGCATAATTTTTGCTAACATATTCTTCAATTTTAGATCGATACCATTTGGCAAAGTGAATGTTATTAAGCATTTTCTTTTCCATTGATTCCAGTCGCCTTAGTGCCATACTATGACTCTTACGAAATATTATGCTATCGCTTTTCCATAGAAGTCTGGTTTCGTACTGTTTTTCTCCTTTCTTAGTAGTACCCTCTAATATAAGTTGTGCTCTTTTATCAGTTTCAGAATTTACATGCTTTGCTGATTGTCGTTCTAAACTATCTAATGTAAGATATTCAGCCACCTGCCTATGCAAATCATCAAATTCATTTCTACCCGAGTAATATAGCTGACTACAGCATCTGAACAATTATTTTCATTACAACCAAACAGAGTCCAACCAAGTTTCGTGTTGTGAACTGCAAATCCTCTTCCAAGGTTTAAGATGCCTTACTAAATTTGTGTGCGGTATACCAATGAGAATCTGTGGTACAGCATCGACGTCTACAAGTATTTTCTCTAACTCGGCATATTTTCTTTGAAATTCTCTATAACGTAATGTTTGAGCTGGTAATAATAATAAGTTGCTTGTGGTGCGAAAACTGCGAACGTCTTTCTTTTGATACTTAATGGCATTATTGTACACACAAGAAATTTCAACGTCAATATGTTGGGACATTTCAGTTGTACTCTTATCAGATATCCACCGTAATGATAGCAAATCAGACGCGCCCTTTAATCCAGTAGAACTAGCTACTCTTTCTTCGACCAATGATACCTTTGCCCCTTCGTCAATTAACGCAATAACAACACAGGAACCAAGCGGGCCGCTCAACTTTACCGGAAGAAACTTGAAGAGAGTTTTCTTTGTTTGTTGTTCGTAAGCAGGCGCGCCTACTACCTTGACATCATCATTCGTCTGAGAACACTCATCTGATGTAACAACGCTACAATGGCAATGGCAGGGTGTTTCCTCTCTTGGACGGATTTCCTTGTGTTAGTTTCGTGAAGCAAACGGTTGTGACTTTTCTGACAGGCTGCTGTCCCACACTCTCGGCGATAGAAGCATTTGGCAATTGTGTGTCCTGAGCGCAGGCAACAGAAACAGATGTGATTCTCTTTGACAAGTTTCCATCGATCGTTAACCGGAATGTTCCTGAATGCACCAGGAGGAATGAAATACCACTGAATTCCGCTATCAGTATATATAATCCATTAATCATGTTTTCCTCAATAAAATGATGTATGGATCCTCTTCTACTGATCATTCGTCACAATGCTGCCATTAATCCATCCGTTGTTGAATCAGAAGTCAACTCAATATGGCCTTTGTTGCCATGCAGAAAAATAGTGCTATGTGCCTTATTATGCACGCATAAACTTCCGAACCTCAGGTATATCTTGGACTTCCATTATCACCTTGTCAACCAGCCGCCACCATTTAGGATTCTTAGCGAGAGTATCTCCAAAAGATCCTCTTGAAAGAATGTCAGCAGCATTTTCCTTGCCAGGTACGAACCTCCATTGTCCTTTGAGTTGCTAATGGACATTGGATATACGCTTGGCTACAAATGTGTTCGATTTTACTGGGTGGGGTGTTGGTTTAACCAGTTCAATGTTATGGTAGAATCGGACTATGTGACAATTCTGGTATACTGAATTGTTGTTCCCTCTCTGATGTAGTTCATCAGCTTCGTAAGTAATGTAGCCGCACATAACCCTATTTTGGCCAGTGATACTAGTTTCACAGGGCCACTTTGGTTTTTGAGGTGATGACACACACTGTTGTAGAACCGCAATGAATTACATTCTGATACACCATTGCTGCATATGCTGATTCTGATGCATCCGCATACCCTCTCGACTTGGGAAGTTTCCATATGCTGCGTCCAACGTGGAATTCCTAAATTTTAAAGTGATGATAATCTTTATTTAAATTCGTCCCATTCTGTTTACATTTTCACTGGCACCTGTTCATCCCATGCGATTTCCAAGAGCTTTAAATCAGGACCTTTGCCTTGATCGTTATTGGCGACAACCTTCCAAAAGGATCGAACATTTTGCCTGCATCACTAAATATTGCTCGCTTTTTGTTGGTTGTACTAAATGAAGAAGAATTTATCTTAAATTGGAAGTCATCTGTCCTAGGACACCATTTTATTCCAAAATTTTGAGTGTTGTGTCACTGGTACAGCCATATTCTGGTTCCATTTCAATTACCTCTCATGTTAAGGATTTTATTATCTCTAAACTACGAGTATTTGATGTCCATTTTCATAAAAACCCAAACGAAGAATCTGCACTAATTCTCTTTGAAGGGTTTTTACATTCCTCTAGTGAGTTTGCGCTACCAAGGCAGTCGTCTACGTAGAATTCTTCAAGTACTTTGTTTGCCCGTGGATAATTATGTCTTTCATCCTCAGCTAGCTGACATACAGTCTTAATTGCCACATACGGTGCTGATACTGTACCGTATGTAACTGTTTTGAGAGCGTATTCTCTGATTGGATCACTTACATACATATATTTTCTCTCCAGAGAATGTGCTGTTGATTTTGATTCTCCTGTTCGACTAAGATATGCCAATATATCCTTTCAATATCAGCGATTAACACTGTTGGAAATAATCACCATCGAAGAAGTAGTAAAAATAGATCTTTTCGGATCGTGGGGCCGGTCACCATGATGATATTTAGCGATTCCCCGGATTACCCTCAGTTTAGTAGTCGTGCTGTAATTTTTTTATCACCGTATGGTGTGGAAGGTAATAAGTTTTTCAGAGTAGTCTTCTAGTATTTCCTCCATGTGTCCAAGAGTAATATATTCCTGCATGAATTTGCAATATTCAGGCCAAGGCTTCTCATTTCTTACGAATCTCTGTTCCAACAAAAAGAATCGGTTTAATGCCATTTTGCGTGAATCGCCCAAGACCATGCGATTCTTAAGTAGTTTAATTTTACGATATATTGTCCTTTTTCGTTCCTTTTGTGTGCCTTTTGGTAGTGGTTTTCGCATTTTTCATCTTCTGGAGACGTACCTTTTGTGCTTCCGTTTTTGAAGTTAAAGCGGTCATGACTGATCCAGATAATATCCAGCCAAACTTTGTATTTTGTGCCATTGGAGTATTAAGTGGTCCCTTGATCAATCCATGTGTCAGGAAATGTGATAAAATGTCTGATCGTATCAGTAATTCGATATCCTTTGGTTGTACGTACCATGGTTCCGCCAACTTCAAGCCTTGAATGTGGGACCACTCGTTGGGTGAATATTGTTGTAATGGCAATCTTGATGTAATAACAGGCATAACCAGAGCTTCTACCTCCATGTTGATTCCTTCATCATGCATTAATCGAATGGTAAGGTGGTATGCTGCGATAACTTGTGCGGCATGACCATTGATTCCATTTATCCTTGACTCATAATTAACCAACGAGGCCCCTAACTGACGCGCAAACTTCTCCGTCACGAAGCATGATTGAGATCCTCGATCAATTAGAGCTCATATCAGTTTCACCTGTCGTCTAATGCAAACATTTACCATGGCTGTGGCTAGTACCGTCTTGTTACCTTGACATGCAGCGACGATTCGCGTTATCTGCACCTGATCCTTTGCTTGTTATTGAGACAACTGCATTTATACTTCGGGGGAGATGAAGTAGGGAATTAAGCTGTTGTGTGCATATCCTGCAACATATCCATACAAATTCTTTTGCGTCATGTCCATCTCGCAAACCGTTGAAACACAGCTTTGACTTCTGGCTCACCTCTCGTCGGGTTTTTGGCTTCATACTTAAAAATCTTTTACAGTTGAACACTTGATAATTCTCACCACAACCCTGCTGGATTTTGAAATCGCTTGGTTAGCAATTTTATTGCAAAATTGCTTGCAGTACGTGATGGGTGGTTGACAACGCTTGCTGCTTCTCGGTTTAGATTATCCTTTAAATATTGGATTCGTTCCACCTCTCTCAAGGTTTTATTTTGGCCGATTAGGAAGCACAAGGTATAATTAGAAAGAGTAAGAGCATATACAGTGTTCCAATCATAGTAATTACAAAGAAAAAAAGACAATTCAGGTGTACAGAAATTTAGAATCGTGGTAGATTACTGTTAAATAGTTTATTTTGTTTTGAACAATATTAAAACACTCTACACTAGTTGTTATCTTTTCTCGTCACTTGTTATAGTTAGCTATGCCTTATGTTTTACTGAAATAAATATTCATTCCATTTTTCAAGTCAAGAAAGTCGGACGTGTTTTTGCTCTGGTCTAACAGGTTATGGTCCCAGTGCTGTGGATATTTTTCTGAAATACGTTTTTCACAATAATGAAAAATACAGTCTACAAATTTTCAAGAAAGACAATCAAAGAAATACAGAGAAGCAGTTTTGGTTGCCGACGATTGGTATTTGGGTGAATTTGCTGTGGAATATTACAATAAATCTCTTGATTTAACTGGAAACTGTGTGATCAAGTAGTATTAAACCATGTCTGCTGATAATTTTGAATTTAAAATTGAGAAGCTAATAAATGGAAATCAATGGAACATTTGGAAATTTCAAATAAAAATAATTTTGAATGCATCTGATCTATTTAAATATTTAACAGAGGATGAAGTACGGCCGACGGATCCTGAAAAATTGTTGCTGTGGAGTCGCTTTGACAATAAGGCACAAAGGGGTATTGTCACTTCGGTAGGTCCACAACCACTTTTGCATATTATGAACTGCAAATCCTCGAAGGAAATGTGGGATAAACTACATAATGTTTACCAGGTTAAATCAAAGGCGAGTATCCACATGCTTCAACAACAATTTTACAATTTTAATAAGGACCCGCAGGATGATATTGCGTTGCATAATTCAGAGTTGCAGGCCATTGTGCAGCAGCTTGCTGATGTAGGGGAAAAGGTTTCGGAATCGATGGTCATAACAAAAATCCTGATGACTTTGCCAACATCATTTAGTCATTTTCATACTGCATGGGAGTCGACGGCGGTTGACAAGCAGACATTGGAGAATCTTACTGGCAGATTAGTTCTGGAAGAGGCACGAATTAATTCCTAAAGCAATTTTGATGAATCTGGAGGAAGCACTGCTCTGATTGCAAACAAGAAATTTACACCGAAAAGGTCGTTTAACAAGAATAAGCAGCCTTCAAAGCCGGGAAGATGTTTCTTCTGTAAAGGTACTGGGCATTGGAAGAATGAATGTCCAAAGAAGAAGGAGAGACAAATGGATTGGACACAACCGAATGGAAAGAAAGGTATTGCATTTGTGTGTGAAGCGCTGTTGACAAAAGATGGTGCTAGTACCGATGAATGGTTTCTGGATTCTGGAGCTAGTGATCACATGACTAGCAGGAGAGAGTGGATGAT
Source organism: Merodon equestris (assembly GCA_958301585.1). NCBI lineage: Eukaryota > Metazoa > Arthropoda > Insecta > Diptera > Syrphidae > Merodon > Merodon equestris. Next base: position 95,370,104 of record OY284413.1, read on the forward strand.
TAATTATAAGGAGTTTAATAAACCAATAATCGTCAAATTAGGGAATGGAAACACCATTAACGCATATGGCAAAGGTGATATAAATGTGATGTCTTTCAACAATGTCAGCTGGGAGGAAAACCATTTAGCTGATGTGCTCTATGTTCCGGATATTCGGCTAAATCTTTTTTCACTGAACTGTGCGCTGGACAAAGGTTTTAAATTGTCGTCAGATTATTTAAAATGTAAACTTTTTAAAGGAAAGTCTGTCCTTTTAGTGGGAGTACGTGAGTTCAAATTATTTAAACTACTTTTGAAAGTCACAAGCGAATCAATGGATGCTGGAGCTTGTGCCAATTTGACTAAGAAAGAAGATGGGACACTACGCAAATGGCATGAGAAACTTGGGCATCAAAATATTACCCAAGTAAGAAGCGTATTGAAAGCTAGAAATATTTCTTTTGAAGATGAAAACGACTTCTTTTGTGAGGCTTGCTTGTGTGGTAAACAACATCATGCAGTTTGTCATCCAAGTGAAAATAAAGCGAGTTGCATAGGGGAGCTTGTCCATTCTGATGTGTGTGGCCCAATGCAGTGTACTTCAATTGGTGGATCCAAGTATTTCTTGCTTTTTAAAGATGATTTTTCGCACTACAGAACAGGTTTCTTTCTAAAAGAGAAAACGGAGGTGCATACTGTAATTGCAAAGTATCTTAAATTGATTGAAGCCGAAACAGGTGCAAAAGTAAAGGTTCTTCGCTCTGACAATGGTTCAGAGTACACAAATCAAGAGGTTAGAAAGATTTTAATGGAAAATTGCGTCGTGCATAAGCGAACAGTTCCTTACACGCCAGAACAAAATGGACGTGCAGAACGTGAAATGCGCACAATCGTAGAGGCAGCTCGGACACTGATTCACGGAAGAAATTTTGATGTGAAACTTTGGGCTGAGGCAGTCAACACGGCTGTTTACATTCTTAACTCAACTGGTACCAGTCCAACAAAAGGAAAATCACCATATGAGCTGTGGTACAGAAGACTAGCTGACATCAGCAATTTCAAAATTTTTGGAACCGAAGCTTTTGTTCATATACCCCAACAGAAAAGGCGAAAATGGGATCTGAAGTCAAAAAAGGGCATTTTTGTGGGTTATGGTGACAGTATCAAAGGTTATCATATATTTTTTGCTGAAAATAACAAGGTTGAAATCTGCCGTGATGTTAATTTTTTTGATGCAAAGGTGGTGGTAAGTGAACATGACAAGTTGTTTGCTGTATTAGATGATGAGGAACTTCGAAATGAATCGCCATGGAAGAAAAGTGTGAAAACAAACAGGAGGTCTTAAATTTGAATGAAAGTCGTAGTACTGACGTTGATGCTGAGGGTTATCGGAATGACATTTTTGATGAAGCTATTAATGATAGAATAAATATTGCAAAGAACCAGGAGGTCAGTACGATCAAAGACCGATTGAGAAGCAGAAACAAGAATGCTCAACGTGAAGTCAACTGTTGTATCCAAGAGGGTTTTGCGTTTTTAACGGAGTCTTACACACCAGATTACTTTGAAGAGGCCATCCAGTGTGAAGATGCGGATAAATGGAAAAGTGCTATGGATGAGGAGATTGCTTCGTTGAATAGAAATGAGACCTGGACTTTGATAGAATTGCCTGAAAACCGTAAGTTGATTGATACTAAATGGGTGTACCAAATCAAGAATTCGAATGACAATGAGGGGGTAAGGTACAAGGCCAGATTAGTGGCTCGGGGTTTCACTCAACAATTTGGAGTGGATTACTTTGAAACTTTCAGCCCGGTGGCAAAGTTCACGTCGATTCGGACAATCTTGAGTATAGCAGCATCAGAAAAACTTCATATTAAGCAATTTGATGTGAAAACGGCCTTTTTAAATGGTGAGATCAAGGAAGAAATCTATGTTCAGCAGCCTAGAGGATATGAGGATGGAAGCAATCGAGTATGCAAACTTCAGAAGAGTTTATATGGACTCAAACAAGCATCTAGGTGCTGGAACAAAACCTTTAACAAAATTCTGGAAACGTTTTTCTTCCGACCGTGCGCTGCTGATCCTTGTGTTTTCATAAGTGATGAAAATAAAAAGAAGGTTATTTTGGCGATTTATATAGACAATGGATTGATTGCATCAACAGACCGTTGTAAAATTGCGGAGTTTTGTGAACATCTAAAACATAATTTTGAAATAAAAGTGTTTCCGGCGAGACATTTTCTGGGATTGGAGATAAGGAGATTTCAGGATGGTTCGATTCATATTAATCAATCGCAATACGTAAACCGATTGATATCAAAATTTAATATGCTGGATGCAGCAGCTGTGTCAACTCCAGTAGAAGCATGAACAGCTGCAAGCTGTGCGGAAGCAACAGCAGAGAAGATACACTTCCCCTTTCGCCAAGCGGTGGGCAGTCTTATGTATCTCATGGTGGGTACACGTCCAGATATAACATATGCAGTTGGGTGTGTGAGTCGCTATCTAGATAAACCTAGTCTGCACCTAGGTACAATGGTCAAGAGAATAATTCGCTACCTTAAGGGGACAGCTGATCATGGTATATTTTTCAAAAGTACTCAATTTAAACTCTCTTGTTTCAGTGATGCAGACTATGCTGGTGACGTAGTAACAAGACGTTCGACCAGTGGATATGTTTTCTTATTAGGGTCAAGCTGCATCACTTGGGCCTCACAACGTCAAAAATGCGTGGCACTATCTACTACAGAAGCTGAGTTTGTAGCTGCATGTCAAGCAGTCAAAGAACTAGTGTGGATACAACAACTCTTAAATGATCTGCTGAATCATGTGATGAAACCAGTTCTATACGTGGACAATCAAGGAGCAATCAGGTTGATAAAGAACCCTGAGTTCAATAAGAGGACAAAACATATAGATATCCGTTTTAAATTCATCCGTGAAAAGTTCGAAGATGAACTTTTTGAGTTGGAGTATGTGCCAACACAAAACCAAGTTGGCGATACCTTGACTAAGGCGTTACCAAGAGATAAATTTCAACGATTCCGTTTCATGATGGGAGTAGTAGCTTTGGAAAGTTTGAATTAATTTTAAAATAACTTTAAAATAACTTCGAATTAATTTTGAATTAACTTTGAACTTATAAAAAAAAAAAAAACAAATGTTAAGTTACTGAATTATTAATTTTATTTAAAACATTCATAAAAGTGGGAGTGTTAAATAGTTAGTTTATTTTGTTTTGAATAATATTAAAACACTCTACACTAGTTGTTATCTTTTCTCGTCACTTGTTATAGTTAGCTATGCCTTATGTTTTACTGAAATAAATATTCATTCCATTTTTCAAGTCAAGAAAGTCGGACGTGTTTTTGCTCTGGTCTAACAATTACAAACGATTAAAACAAGTAACAATTGACGATAAGTATCCACATCCCAATATACAGGGTGTCCCACGAGCAGTGTGCCAAAAAGCTAGAGCGTGTAGGTCTGGTCAAGACAAGAAAAAATTGTATGGGAGGGGAGGGTCTATTCCCCCCGTTTTGCCGGGAGGAGGAATTTTCTAAAAAAATTACTTAATTTGGAAAAAAAATTATTAAAAATAGTTACATCAACAACAGTTACATCCACAATGCCGTGATATACTTTTTTGTAATGCCAGAAACCTCTTCTTTCATCTTGTTTTTAAACGAAGCTTTTTAAGGAATAATTTTTGAGAAATTAATTTTCAAACTCAAAATTTTGAAAAAAAAAATGTCGAACTATTTTTTTTTTCAAAATTGTATGTAATTAAGTACTATTTTTTTTTCAAAAATTCAATTCCCTTATTAGTTTTTAGTTAAAAACAGAAAACCGGATGCAAAAATGGCTTGTAGTTTTTGAGAAATTAAAAAAAAACCCGAACCACTTTTTTCTAAGAAAAACTTTTTTTTTTTGTTTTAACGCGGCTGGACTTGTAGGCAAATTAATGTATGAAACATTGACCTCTTTTTTATTATTTTTAAAAAATTCGGAGTTTTATTATAATAAATTTTCAATATGATCCCAATTTTTTAGAAGGCAAAGATTATATCTCCTTCTAATGGCTAATTTTCCTGCAATTTGACTCCAGCGACTTCAATCCGTTCTTTCAGTTGTTCCAAAAATACTATTTCCACTTCGAAAACATAATTCTTCATGAATCCCCACACATAAACATCTAGAGGAGTTAAATCTGGTGATCTAGGTAGCCATTCCGTGGGGCCTCTTCTTCCGATCCAACGGTCACTAAAATCATCATCCAGCCAGTTTCTAACCCGTAAGCTGTAGTGGGCTGGTGCTCCATCTTGCTGGTAGATTTTTTTTTTTTTTTTTTTTTTTTTTTTTTTTTACATCTTTACATCTTTATTTATATTCCATTAATTATTACAGTTCATAAACTATTTTACAATAATTCAGTTTCATTTTTAGTGTAATAATAAAGATATATGTCATTCTGTAGTCTTTAAAGAACTAGTGGCGAATGATCCATCAACAAAATTAACAAGCAAAATTATGCGTGGGGTAAGAGTAACTATATTTCTATACTTAAAAAGAATAATATAGAGAAGCAAAAATAAATAAATTAAAATAAATATATGCAAAGGAACAAAAATTGGCTACGTTCTATTTATTAATAAATTTTTGACCGTTGAATTATCCAATGTAAAGAGCCATTTTTTAACTCTTTTCAAAAACAATGTTCTTATATTTAGATTTCTAATTTCGCATGGCAATAGGTTAAATAATTTGGGTGCTGTGACAGTAAAAAAGTTCGAAAAGTGAGTTTTATTAGCATGCGGAATATTGACTAAACCTCTGTTATTTACTCTCAAACTATATAAGTTGGAACTTCTAAGTACTGAGCTATAACCACTTCGCATAAAGATTAAATTATCTGCTATGGCCAAGGGAACGTTGTCCATCAAATCGGGCAAAAGGTCTCGTAGGAACTGCAGGTATGATTCTCCATTAATAACGGCATTCAAAAACCGGGGCCCGATTACAGTTTGTCCAACAATACCAAGCGTCGCGCGTTCGTGAAATCAAATCTGTTGTGTTTCAATTGTCTTCCTGCAGGACATTCTGCAAATAAATGTCGCTCATCATATCGTTGTCGTACGTGTAATTCACGACACCATTCGCTAGTGCATGCAGATTCAAACCATCAACCCGCACCCAATCATGCAACGACTTCTTCGGAGCAAACACCAAAACCTATACCCAGACCATCGCCATCGGTGCCGGTTCCTTCACCTGTGAATAATCATTCGTCATTCGATGTTTGCCTGCAAAGGCAAACAATTCTACCCACAGTTTTAGCTCAAGCGAAGGACAACTCAGGCAAATTTATTCACTGTCGAATATTACTCGATTCAGGGTCTCAAATTTCGTTTGTTACTGAATCTCTCGCTCAACGTCTAGGTCTTTCCAGCAGACATGCAAGAATTCCCGTTCGCGGTTTGTCATCAACAGAAGCAGGTCACACAAGAGGTTGTATCTCACTGGAGTTGGGTTCGCGTTTTAACCAAACACCGTTGGTTGTCGATGATTTCATTCTAAATAAGCTGACATCCAATCTCCCGTCGCAGTTCTTTGAATCATCGGCCTGGTCCCACATTAAGAATCTAGACCTGGCCAATCCCAACTTTAATGTGCCTGGTCCAATCGATATCTTACTTGGTGCCGATAAGCTATGGTGCATCCTCAGGGGAGATCAACTTCAAGGGTCAAAAGGGATTCCAATTGCCCAAAATACATCGTTCGGTTGGGTAGTGACTGGAGAATTGTTGGATGCCAAACAACAATTACCAGTATCAGCTTTTCATTCCATCTTCGATGTCGATGTTGCAGCGCTTTTGGGAACTGGATGAGGTAGCACCATTGGAAGATGACTCGGTTACCGATGATAAAGCTGAACAACACTTTCGGTCAACTTTTTCGCGTTCGTCCGATGAAAAATATGTCGTTCAACTTCCCTTTAAGATCCCATCACCAGTCTTTGGTTATTCGCTAGGTAACGCTATAAATCGCTTGCATTCGATGGAACGTCGGTTTCAGAAAGACCCCAATCTGCATAGTATGTATGTTAAATTCATGCAAGAGTACATTGATTTAGGCCACATGGTTCGCATATCTTAAGCCGAATTGGAAACTGCTTCTGGAAGGGTGTTTTATCTACCCCATCATGCTGTTTTGAGGACAGATAGCTCTACAACCAAACTACGGGTAGTCTTCGATGGTTCGGCTAGGGATTCGCTAGGAAATTCACTCAACAGTCAATTATTGGTAGGTCCACCGATTCAACGAGATTTGTTTGGAGTTGCTTTACGGTTTCGACAACATAAGTACGTGCTAACAGCTGATGTAGTAAAAATGTTTCGGCAAATCTGGGTGGAGGATCAGCATACTGATTTCCAGCGCATCGTCTGGCGACGGAGTCCCTCAGTTGACATCAGTCATTTTCGTTTACGCACAGTGACCTATGGAACGGCATCAGCTCCCTTCTTGTCAGTTAGAGTCTTAAAGCAGATAGCAATGGACTATGAAACAAAGTACCCAAATGCCGCGCGCGTTTTGTTGAGCGATGTCTACGTTGATGACATTGTTACAGGTGCCAATTCATCGGAGGAGCTTATAAGTCTAGGCCATGAGCTTGTATCCTTATTGTCAAATGCCGAACTCGAACTTCGTAAGTGGAACTGCTGGCCCTTACTTACTCAATTGCCTCAGGATGTCTGTGAGTTTAAGTTGGTTGATACTGACCGGTCAAAATCGATGATAAAGGTACTTGGGATGAATTGGAATCCAACATCAGATCAGTATACATTTCGCATGTCTGAGTCACGTTTATCGCGTCCTCCAACGCGACGTTCGTTATTGTCAGAAATATCTCGCATTTTCGATCCCTTAGGATTTTTGGCCCCTTCAGTAGTGCTGTTTAAGATGCTGTTTCGGGAATTATGGTCATCAGAGTTAAATCTTGGCTGGGATGACCCACTTCTTTCACAGTTAGCTGAAAGGTGGACGCGCTACCAGCAGGTGTTGTATTGCTTTGAGCAGATTCAAGTGCCGCGGGCTATCTTCATTGCATCAGGAGAGGTCGAACTGTACGGATTTTCAGATGCTTCATCATTGGCGTACTCAGCAGTGGTCTATGCTCGGTGTAAAATTGGACCAAATCAGTTTCAAATAGTAATTGTTGCGGCAAAAACTAAGGTAGCACCGGTTAAACCTGTTTCGATTCCTCGGTTAGAACTTTGTGGAGCTCTAACCCTTTGCCGTTTAATTACTGCAATTAAATCATCAGTCACGAGAAATCTTAAGGTAATTGCATGGTGCGATTCACAAATCGTACTCCATTGGTTGTCATCGCCCCCTCGTCGATGGACTACATTTGTCGCTAACCGTACAGCTGCCATCTTGGAAAGGATTCCACGGTATGCATGGAAGTATATCGCATCGAGTCACGAGGCTTATTACCATCTCTTCTCAATGCTCATCCACTGTGGTGGACAGGTCCCCCATGGCTCTCGCTGTCACAAGAACATTGGCCGAAGTCAATGTTCTCAGTGTAGCAACCGGATGAGGCAGAAGTTAGAGCAGAAGAATACCGAAATCCTAAGCAGAGTCTCATCGCCGCGGCAGAGGCAGATGTCTTCACACTTCTCATCGCGAAGATTTCGTCTTGGAGTCGATTTATTCGGATTGTCGCTTATTGTATTCGATTCACACAAAATTGTCGGCCTAAAACCTTTCAACGTATCGTGGGCGGTTTAACAATTTCTGAGCTACACTCAGCCGAACTTCACATCCTAAAAACTGTCCAACAAGGAGCATTCGGACGTGATATTAGGCATTTGCGTGACTATCGCGAACTTAAACCCAAATCACCACTCGTAAGATATTCTCCATTTATTGATAATGAGGGCTTACTGCCCGTAGGAGGGAGAATTAAACATGCTCATATCTCTTTCAATCTCAAGCATCCAATAATATTACCCAACACTCACATTTCTCTTCTTATAGACACATTCACGTTCAACATCTTCATCCAGGCGTATCAGAGGCATTTTCCATCGTTCGTCAACGTTATTGGATACTAGGAAGCCGAAATCTCGTTCGGAACGTTGTCCATCCATGCAGATCATGCTTTTTCAAGAGGAAAACGACCAGTACACAGCTGATGGGTGATTTGCCGCCTCAACGTGTTCAACCAAGCCGGCCGTTCTCCAACACCGGGTACGACTACGCTGGTCCATTTACGATCAAGTCATCTCGTGGGCGGAATCCCAAGCTATTAAAGGCTTACCTCGCACTGTTTGTGTGCATGTGTACTAAGGCGATTCATTTAGAGTTGGTGAGTGACCTGACGACTGATGCATTCCTGGCTGCCTCCCGACGATTCGTTGCTCGGCGAGGTAAATGTTCCAACCTGTATAGCGAACATATAACGGGACCAACTTCAAGGGTGCTCGTCGCATCCTCAACGAAATGCAACAGCTAGTCTTGTCCCAGGCGTTCAACGAAGACATTGCTAGTTCTCTTGGATGGAATCACTTGGCACTTCATTCCTCCTTCTGCACCACACTTTGGTGGATTATGTGAAGCCGGAGTGAAGTCAGTAAAATTTCATCTTCGTCGCGTGATTGGAAGTTCCATCCTTACATTTGAAGAACTTTACACTCTCCTTGCTCAAGTCGAAGCAATTTTAAATTCTCGCCCTCCTTGTGCCTTGTCTGATGAAGACTTGAACCCACTAACCATTTTCTTATAGGGGAGCCCTACACTACTATACCTGAGCCAAGTTACCTGGATGAATCCACAAATCGTCTTCTCTCATTGGCACCACGTTCAAAGCATGGTGCAAGGATTTTGTAAGCGATGGCATGCGGAGTACATCACCAGCCTTCAGGAGCGTCCCAAATGGCAGCGAGCGCAGACAAACCTCAAGATTGACGATTTGATCGTGCTTAAGGAGCCCAATCTTCCATCTGCAAAGTGGCTGCTTGGTAGAGTAGAAGCCGTCCATCCGGGTCAAGACAACAACGTAAGAGTAGCAACGATCAGAACTCAACGAAAATAGCGGCTCTCCCATTGTCCTGAAACTTGTTCCAGGGGGGCCGGGATGTTTAGTATTATTTAATTAATAATTTAATCACTGTTCCTATTGTCCATCAATGTTGTTATTCACTGTACATTATCTCGATGTCACACCATAAAAGTGCAGTTGCAGTCCATCGGATGTTCGTCACCAACACACTATCCACCGAATTCAACCCACAACATAGATCGTACGATTCACACCCACCAAAGTCACGCCACCCGATGCAGTTGCAGCGATCGGATGATCAACATTGATGCATGTGTGTGTGTGGATGCGTGGGTGCATTGATGCTGTTGAGGGCCGATGGTTCATGGTCTCCTCGACACTTTGATTTTGGACGTAGCCGGTTACAGTCGAGCAAATTTAAAATAAAGTGTTTTTTTTGTTGTTTAAATCTGATGTTTTCGATTATTCTTTCGGTTTGAGTCGATTCTTTCCTTTCGTCGTCGAATCGGAAACACAAACATTACAGCTAAAGCACTGTTGTGATTTATTTTGTTTTTTGTTGTGTGGATTGGTGCTACTCCAATGATGCAAATTGTGGAAGTTAGTAACCCCATCTCTGGTAAATTGTGCCTCATCCGTCCATAATACCCTTGCAAAATAGTTTCGTTCAGTTTCATCTCGAAGCAGTAATGATCGACAAAATTCTGCTCTAAAAAACTTGTCGTTTGAGGTGAATTCCTGAACTGGCCTAAAATGGTACGGGTGTACGTTTTCGGTATGAAGCACTCTCCATACTCTAGATTTGGGCACTCCAAGCAAATAGCTATCCTCCTTGTACTAAGGGAGGGATTACGTCTGACCAAATCCAAAATTCTTTCATCTAAGATTCCTGATCCATCTCACCTGATCTATCTTTCGCTTCTTCGATGCTCTAGCACTCCGTGCTCTCGCAGACGTCGGTGGATTCTTGAAAACATGCTACGACTGGGACACCTCCGATTGGGATATCTTCGGCTTCACGCATGTCAATTTAATTCTGCTCGAGAGTATGAGTTTGACATCGTAATGTGTTGATGAGTTAACATCCAATTTGAAAATGTTTTTTTATTAATAATGCGATGCCTTTTATTTACATTTATTTTGTTTTTCAATAAAGAAAAATTGCGGTTTTATTCTCTTACGGTCCTAGCGGGTAGAACCCATCGGCGGCGGGCGGACCCAGACGAAATTGGCAGGTCAGTTTTCAGGCGTTATCAATGAAAAAAAGGATTAATCCAGGGTTATTCCCATACTGTGTCACTTTATTGTATCCTCATAAAACTTCGAATTTTTTTAAAAATAATAAAAAAGAGGTCAATGTTTCATACATTAATTTGCCTACAAGTCCAGCGGCGTTAAAACTAAAAAAAAAAGGTTTTTCTTAGAAAAAAGTGGTTCGGGTTTTTTTTTAATTTCTCAAAAACTACAAGACATTTTTGCATCCGGTTTTCTGTTTTTAACTAAAAACTAATAAGAGAATTGAATTTTTGGAAAAAAATTAGGACTTAATTACATACAATATAGAAAAAAAATAGTTCGAAATTTTTTTTTCAAAATTTTGAGTTTGAAAATTAATTTCTCAAAAACTATTTCTTAAAACAGCTTTGTTTAAAAATAAGACGAAAGAAGAGGTTTCTGGCTTTACAAAAAAGTATATCACGGCATTGTGGATGTAACTGTTGATTTTTAATAATTTTTTTTCCAAATTAAGTCAATTTTTTACAAAATTGCCCCTCCCGGCTAAACGATTTTTTCCCATACGATTTTTTTTTTTGTCTTGGCCAGACCTACACGCTCTAGCTTTTTGGCACACTGCTCGTTGGACACCCTGTAGACAGTATATGCGTTAAGTTGGGGAAATTTCAATATTTTACAACATTGGATTTAGCAAAAGTTTGTCACCAAATTCTTTATTTTATTATTAAGATATATGTAATTCATTATATGACATTCTAGTTTTTTCAACTACACTGGAAGAATATTTTAACTCACAAGACATGATTTTCAAAAAATTAAGTGAACACAACTTGAAGATAAATGCTGTTTCATGAACAAAGAGACAAATTTTCTAAGACACATTCTGACTAGTACTGGAATAAAACCAAATTCTAATAAATTAGAAAAAATAATGCGAATTCAATTATCTCAAACAGAAAAACAATTGAATATTTTTTTGGGAATGACAGGGTTTTATAGAAAATATATCAAAATTAACATCAACTATCCTCAATATATCGAAGCTTTTGAAAAGTTCAAACTTGTGTTATCATCTCATTCCATATTAAGGTATCCCAACTACGAAAAACAATTTGTTGTTACAACGGATGCTAGTGATTATGCAATTGGAGCAGTTCTTTCACTAGACGGTCATCCAATATTCTTTGTATCCAGAACTTTGAATAAGCATGAAAAAAAAAACAACAGCGCAACTGATAAAGGGTTTTTGGCTATCGTTTTTACAGTAATTTATTTTAGACCTTATCTGAATGGTACAAAGTTTAAGATCGTGACTGACCATGTAAGTATAAAATATTTTAATTCGAAACACAAGGGGAAAGATTTTTTTCAACGAAACCAAAGATTAATTCTAACGTTACAAGAGTACAACTTTGAAATCAAATATTTAAAGGCAAGGAAAATAAAGTCGCCGATGGTTTGAGTAGATTACAAAACAGCCTTTCTACATCAATGTAGAAAATAGAAGTGAATCCCATATGGACTTGTCTGATACAATGAATTCAGTAGACGAGCAATTACAAGACCACATACCAATCAAAGAAGAAATAGTAAACAAATATAAAAATCCAATAAGTTTAACCTATAGTCCGGGAAATGAAAAGTCACACCGGGAATTCTGACATTGAAAGATATTTCGGTAGCACAACAGCTTCAAAAATTTTCTTCTTCTGCTTAGTGGGCGCTACAGCTCGGTGTGAGCCTGGGTCTCAACCAACGTGCCAACCAGAGCGATCTTTTGCTAAATCACTTCAGAGCCGCACTCTCAGTTGTCTTCTTCCAGCTGTGTGCGCCACCTTTGGATTCGAAGACTCTCCGGGCTGGAAATGTCCATTCGCTCACATGGCCTAGCCATCTTAGGCGTTGAATCCGTAGACGCCTGACCAAGCTAATGTTGCTGAACAACCCATACAGTTCATGGTTGTATCTATCCCCCGTCGGTATTGATAGAACCAAAATTCAAATGCAGTATCTTTCTCTCTTTGATAGGGTCCATGCTTCTGCGCCATACAGTAGGATTGGGATGATAAGGGCCTTGTATACAGTCAAGAAAAAAGAGTGATTGGCAAGGGTGATCCTTCGTTTGATTTCAGAACTGATGTTGTTGTTCCAGGTAACTGCGGAGGCAAGGTAGACGGAGTTCCTGACTAGCTTAAAATTGTAGCTGCCAATATTGACATTCTGGTCAAGACGTCGGTGGTGAGCGTCCTTTTGTGATGACAGACAGCATATATTTTGTTTTTCCCTCATTTACCGCTAGACCAAATTTCGCCACTTCCGCCTCAATACTCGTAAACTCATCCCTGACATCTCGCTGACTCCAATTATGTCAATGTCATCTGCGTAGGTGAGTAGTTGTAACGACTTGAAATATATTGTGCCTCTTGTGTTGACCAGCGAGTTTGGCACAATTATTTCTAAGATAATATAATGTAAGATAAAAGGTTTTAGGAATCTATAATGGTGGGTATCACTCAACAATACAAATGACTCCACGGCTACTAAACTCACGAATACAACATAACTAGTACAAAAAGTAAAGAAAAAAAAAAAGCATTATTATTCAAAAAAGGAATAAAAACAGATAACGCTACATAGAAAATAGAAATGAAGGGTCTAAGAACAAACAGTAAGGCATAAAGATTAACCCTATTTTAGAAAGTTTATATATAAAAATATAAAATAATAAAATTATATATAAGTTTATAATAAAAATATAGAAGATGAAAATATCAAGGGGGCTACTACAAGTACATCTTTTATAAGAAGAAAACGGGAACGAGAAAATAAGAATCAAAGAAGTGGCGAGAGCTAACGAAACTGATACAGTCTTACATATAATAAATCCAGCTGAAACGATGAACATTTTAGATTTATTAGAATTCAATATAGCGTACTTAAGATTAGAAGATTAAGTTGCTCTTTACTCAGCAATTAAGTTAGTTAGAACTAAACTAAGGACCATAGACAAACCAAATAGAAAAAAAGAAGTTTGTTAAATACCGTAAGCAGAGCTGAAAAATGGTCATTCGAAACAATGGATAGTTCTTAGTCAAGATTCCAATAAAGCTTATTATGATCAACGTCACAAAAGACCACGTTTATATAAAATTGGCGATTGATTTAAAAATGTAGTTACTACTCCCGGGTTAAACAAAAAACTTTTGAAAAAATATAAAGGACCGTTTGAGGTAGTAAAGGTACTATCGAATGATAGATATGTTATAAAAGATATTGAAAATCTTCAAGTATCTCGCGTTCGATATGAGGGTGTAGCCTCTCCAGATAATATGAAACCTTATGTGATCGCATAAGGACTTATTGCATGTATAAATATTAAACTCATTTCATTTCAAATTAGTTCTAACGTTCAATATTTTAAATTTATTGAATCAAAATATGTACATATGATGTTATTGTTTGGATGAACATTTCGTTTATATATGTAAGTTATTTTATCATTGTGAGATATTTTGTGAATTGAATTATTTTGGACATTTAAATGTTTACGATATCAAATCGAGGACGATTTATGGTCAGGATGACCGGCAATTTGCAAATATGTCGACTTGGTTACCCTATTTTAACGAAATGTACGCATTCATATACATACAAGTACTTATGTCCCTAATATATACACTTGACTGTATTATCGTATGATATGTGACGTATTATCATCTTACTGTATGGCCCGCTCTCAAATCGACCCATAGTCCCGCAAACTAGATATATTTTAGCCAACATATCGGCTTGTAAAAGAAACACTCTCAATAAAGCTGTCAAACTATTAACATCTCACCGTGTTTTTACTTTTACGTGGTCTCTATCGCCTTTGTCGATTTGTTCCTGATTTGTCGATTGCCGATTTGTTAATTTGCCGATTTGTCATTTGCCGATTTGTCAATTTGCTCTTTTGTTTCCCCATCCCCTACAATTATTCAGAAGTGGGATTGTATTCATGTGCTAAAAATAAAACCTGGTGTAATTTTTATTAATTCCATTACTTAATTTAATCATTAAACGGTACAATGGATGCAAAGGCGCGCGCAGCTAAATTTCTTCAAATTGCTACGGTACCATTACTTAAAGAAAAGTTGGCTGAAATAGGGTTGGCCACAAATGGGATTAAAGCAACACTTAAAACTCGCCTACAGGACAGTATCGCATCACTAAATTGCAATCAATTGGAGGAATATTTTCCTGCTAGTCTTCGTGGGGATATCGAGGAGGAGGAGAGCATTGTTGAATTGGAATCGGATGAAAATTCCCTGGAACAACAGCTGGAGAAGTTGCGGGCGATAGTGCGGAAAAAGGAGGAAATTCGTTCATTGCAGAAGAGGTTACTGGAGTTGGATAGTATTGCTGAAACAAATCAACGCGTTCACAGTTTTCGCGACATCGAAGAATCCCTGCAGCAGTTTTTCGGAGACAATTATCCCGTTACGAGATGGATTAAAAACTTTGAAGAAGCGAAAATTATACACAGTTTAAGTGAATTGGAATGTTTCATCTACGCAAAAAGAATGCTAAAAGGAACAGCAAAATTATGTATGCGATCCTCATCATGCAAAAGCTGGCTTGAGTTAAAATCTGCTCTGTTTAACGAGTTCCACCAACACACCACGCCAACAGACGTCCACAATTTGCTACGAAGTCGCAAAAAGCACAAGGATGAAAACTGTCAACAATACGTGTTTACTATGCTGGAGATCGCTTCATCAGCCGATATCGACGAACAGGACCTTATAAACTATATAATAAAAGGTATTCCGGACTCCGCTTTTAATAAACAAATTCTGCTGACAGCTAACTATATTTCTGAACTGAAAAGCGCAACAACACCTCAACGAAAAAATGAATTCAAAGTAAAAACAAAGTGCTACAACTGCAATGACGTGGGACATGTGGCTACCAATTGTCCAAAGCCGCGCAGAGAAAGAGGTTCTTGCTTCCGCTGCGGGCAGAAGGGTCACATTGTTAAGGATTGTCCAAAATCAACTTCTGTTATGATGTTAAATATGTGCGAAGCTGAACCATCCACGGAGCATCAAAGCTGTTCGTTTCTGTCGTTTCTGCAAGATTTTCATGGTGTTCTGGAATATGTTTTCCTGAAAGATGAATCTGGTGATATCAAGATGACGATGCATGCGATAACGATGATTCACACAGGAAGCCCAATCAGCTTTATTCAACAGCAATATGTACCACCCTATTGGACGACACCAGTGGATTCTTCAGTTCAAGACTTCGTGGGTATAAACAATAGTAAGCTAGTTGTTTTTGGTAAGTTATATTCCACGATTAAAGTAAACAATGATTATGTTATGAATGTATGTAGTTAAAAATTAAACTATGAAGAACGTTATTGTGTTTGGAAGGGAGTTTTTGCAAAAAAACAAACGTTAAACTTAGTTTACAATTAGATGAAAAGAGAGCGAGTTATGTTTATGTAAAGAAATTGATGCGAAAGATAATAATTATGACGAAAATGAGCTTTTGAATATTGATATTTGTAATGATCGCGACGAAATGATTGATTTAAAGATTAATGAGAACTTAACGGAAGAAGAGAAAATGAAAGTAAGAAGTTTAATTACCGGGAGTAATACGGATAATGAGTGTTTTAGTAAAAATAGTGACTTCGAAATGAAGATAGTTTTATCTCACGCAAACAATGTTTTCAATTGCACACCACGACGTTTACCTTATGCTCATAGGTTAGAATTACAGTCCATTTTAGATGATCTGATTAGAAGGAAGATTATCCGTGAGAGTACGTCACCTTATGCATCGCCGATCGTGTTGGCGAAAAACAAATCAGGCGAATTGCGCCTTTGCATTGATTTCCGTGAATTGAACAAACTCACAGTTAAAGATAACTTCCCAATACCCTTGATAGAAGACCATTTAGACAGATTGCGCGGTAAAAAGTATTTTTCGCTTTTAGACCTTAAAAGTGGTTTCCATCATGTAAAAATGACAGAAGAATCTATAAAATATACATCATTCGTAACACCTTTAGGTCAATTTGAGTATCTTCGGATGCCGTTCGGGCTTAAGAATGCACCTTCAGTCTTTCAAAGATACATCAATTCACTTTTTAAGAACCTCATTCAGCCAGGAGAACTGCTGGTTTATATCGACGATCTGCTAGTGGCTTCAGAAACAAAGGATGAACATTTGAGAATATTGAAAGAAGTTATGGCCGTGGTATCAAAAAATAATTTGCAGTTACGGTTTGATAAGTGTTTCTTTCTCTTCGAAACAATTCCATTCTTAGGTTATGAGGTGTCAGTTCACGGAATAGGTCCAAGTACTGATGGGATAAAAGCAGTCGCTGATTTTCTCGTTCCAACAAATGTGAAAAATGTTCATTCATTCTTGGGCCTTTGCTCATATTTTCGCAAATTCATTAAAGACTTTTCACTTCGATCAAAACCACTTTATGATCTATTGAAGAAAGATGCGCAGTTTGGTGAAGGGGAATTATTGGTTTTTCAAATGCTGAAAGAAGAGTTATTAAAAGCTCCTTTATTAAGGATTTACAATCCACATGCAGACACAGAATTGCATTGTGACGCAAGCAGCTTAGGATTTGGTGCCGTTTTATTACAACGCCAAGAAGACAAAATGTTACATCCGATATTCTTCTTTTCCAAGCGTGCAAGTGCTCAGGAATCTAGATACCATACGAGTTGAAGACTCTTGCGATTGTATATGCGTTGAGGAGATTCAGAATGTACAGGTATTAAGTTTAAAATAGTAACCGATTGCAAGTCGCTCACTTTAACACTTAATAAAAAAATATTAAATCCACGAATCTCGCGCTGGGCTCTAGAGCTTCAGGACTACAACTATGTTCTTGAACATAGGGATAGCAAGAGAATGGTGCATGTTGATGCCCTCAGTCGATGTCATAACATCCTTTTTGTAGAGCCAGATTCCTTTGAGCACGCACTTGCGGCATCTCAACAGAAAGATCAAATCATCAGGCAGTTAGTTAAAGACTTAGAGGAAAGAGAAAGTTCTGATTATGAGCTAATCAACGGACTAGTATATAGTAAGGTAAATCATAAAGTTCTCTTTTATGTACCATCACAGATGGAAAGGAATGTCATACAAACACATCATGACGCCTTAT
Source organism: Merodon equestris (assembly GCA_958301585.1). NCBI lineage: Eukaryota > Metazoa > Arthropoda > Insecta > Diptera > Syrphidae > Merodon > Merodon equestris. The sequence goes on from OY284413.1 coordinate 95,387,569, forward strand.
GCCATGTTGGTGTTGAGAAATGTTATGATTTTTTGAGACAAGCCTACTGGTTTCCTAATATGAAAACTAAAATCAAAGACTACATAAGTACCTGTTTAAAATGTATACGTATATATATGTATTTCTCAACACCAACTGGTAAAAAGGAGGGAGTATTACATAACATTCCGAAGGGAGATCAACCATTTGAAACTCTTCACGTTGACCACTATGGTCCACTGCCATCTTCTGTAAGAAACAAGAGGAAATATATTCTTTTAGTGGTTGATGGTTTTTCGAAGTTTACAAAACTTTACGCAGTGAATACCACTAGTACCAAGGATGTCATTAAGTCCCTAGAATCCTACTTTTCCAATAATAATATTTATATATCGTCTTGTAAAAGAAACACTCTCATTAAAGCTGTCAAACTATTAACATCGCGCCGTGTTTTTACTTTTACGTGGTCTCTGTCGTCTTTGTCGATTTGTTCCTGATTTGTCGATTGCCGATTTGTTAATTTGCCGATTTGTCGATTTTTCAATTTGCCCTTTTGTTTCCCCATCCCCTACATAATTCTATTGAAAGCCCTAACAAAGAAATTAAAATTAAAAGCCACTTCAATACGACGTTACAAAATTTAAAAATACTAATTGAAAACGATAGAAAGAACATTTTGGAATCATATAATACTACTAACAATAAACTTAGCGAAATTATCTACAAAGTCGTATTTTTAGATCAGGAAAAAAAATTAAGATACTTATGTAGAAAATAATGTAAATCAAATAATGGGCAACATAATGGCAACTAAAATTAACTTATTTCATCCAAGTATGTTAACCATAGAAGAACTAGACTATTATAATATGTACTGATTTTCACAAATTAAAACTATATAATGAAAATATCTACCATTTTAAAACATTTAAAACATAGTAAAAATTGTATCATTCAGAAAATATGATCGTTAATATATAAAAATGTAACTAGCATAGAAGTTACATTATATTTGTAATTCTATTTATATTTTGGTAATTAATATAAATAGTGAAACATAATTACTAAATTGTGATAAGTAAGCTATAAAGAAGTAAAAAACGTATTTTTTTTCAATAAAATAAATATAATATCAGACAAGTACTACTGTCCTTCCAATAATATAAAAGAAATGTTTGTTAAACTGATAAATTTTAATGAAATTATATTGTTTTTTTTTTATTTCTCAACTAGCTGACCCGCGCGGCTTCGCTCGCATAGCAACTTGGGGTTAAGAATAAGGATGGGAACAAAGATACATGGACTACTGACAAAACACGAAGAATGTGGCAATACAGGCAGATAGACCGCAGAACTCATTTAACACGTGCCCATGAGACTTAAAGCAATTAGAAACCACAATAAAAGTGCACATATAAGTTAAACTATTTGGTATAGTTTCTTTTTAAAAAAAAACAACTTTATTGTTTCCCGGTTGAGTTACAATTGATTGCTTAAAATTAACTTAAATCAATTTATACCTAATTGCGATACTTGCATCGTTGGCGTTTATTGCAATGTCAGCAGCAAAGTCAGTGCACGGTTAATTGCGCAGGTGAAACTTGATGCGTTATGTTGAATTTGGGTTGAAGCAGAATTGGATTATCAAAGTTCGTTGTCACGGGAGTTCGTTGGCGTCGATATTCGCTGCGTTGTGTTTTGCTTCGTTATGTGTGTTAACTCTTCCCCCTTTAAATTGATGTGTCCTCACATAAGTTATTGTCAGAAATATGGAATGTTGTAAATGTTTTGGGAACCGAATGGTGTTGGTGTTTGTACAGGTATCTTATTGGACATCGGAATACTTCCTGCTTCTATGCTGATGAGCGTGGGCTTTGTGGCGATGCTGTGTGCCTTTCGTCTCTTTACATGGTCGAGGATTTTGAACGTTATAAAGATGAGAAAAACTGCTCTCGTGGTATGTGGTGGTCGTTGGTTACGGTGCAAGACGCATTCTTACTTTCTAACAATTTAGTTATGCACTTATCATTAGTTATATCTATTACATCGGTTTGCTTACAAAGTATTAATTGATCAATTTTTTTACAATTTCTTAAGATTCCAAAATATTGTTTATTTTTCCTTAGTATATTTTCGTATATAATTTTATTTATTAGATTGTTTTTCTTTCTTACTGACTTAACGATAAGTTTTTCATAAATAATATCAGTTGTTCTAAGTACAGATACAATATAGAGCAACCTTAGTGAATTGTATGCTGTTTTCACATCAGAGAATTGCAAGGCTTGTTCTATATTTACGTATGGGAAATGGTTAACATTTAACTGGTTTAAAGCTAAGATAATTTCTGCTTTTGATAGGATATTTGAATTTATTATATTATTTCTAGCTAATTCTAAAGATTGGATAACATTTGTTAGCTCTTCTTTTATTAGTTTTAACTTATATTGTAAACACAAGGAAAGTTCTTTCTCGAACATTTTATCTTTCTTTATATAATTCATTAATACATTTGTTGTGTTTGTTATTTCATTAATTTGTTTCATATATTCTTTATTAATTATATATTGATTATTGTTATTTTCTATCATGCCGTTCATTTTATTTTCTATAAATATGAGGTCATCATGGTCAGGGCTGCCAGCGAGCCATTTCCATGCTGAACCAATGAAATTGAGTGATCTTTTAGATTCATGCTTTATTTTTATGTTATTAATCATTGTTTGTATTTGTGTTACCTCATGATTAAGTAGTTCATGAAGTGGATTTGTTTTTGGGATACTGGATTGGATTAGGGAGGATGTCTCAGAAGCGAAATGTTGGTATTGGTCGGTTTCGATGACATGAATAAGTTTCAGGTTTCCATTTTGGATTTTTGCTTCACCATCTGCTAGGGCTACTATTTGGGAGTCAGTAAATTCGAGTATTTTAACGTCTGCATTAGCGATGACGACCAAGAATCTGTAAAAGAGATAATCAATTACGAATATTGCTCTTGTGGACGACCTTTCCAGTCTCGGTTACGACTGTGGTTGCTTTATCTTCCTTTACTACTTCTGTTTTGAACCTAGGGGAAAGTTTAGAACCTATTCTCTTATTGATCTTTACATATATAGTGTCTCCTGGCTGATAAACTTTGATCGGTTGCCTATTTTTATTGTGGTTTCTAAGGTCTATTTCTTGTTTCTTCCTAAGTTTAATAATGTTTTCTTGTCTGGCTTTTTCGAATTGTTCTGGAATGACGTTAATATTTCTTCCAAAGAATGTGTCTATTGGTCTTTGTCCTGTAGTGGAATGCACTGAACAATTATATTCATACACGGATCTTAAGAGAAGGTCTTCGAAGGAATTATGGGAGCTATTGGTTTTTAGACATCTCATTATCTCAGTCAAAGTTGAGTGGAAGCGTTCCACCTGACCATTAACTGTGCTAGTGTAAGGTGGTGTTTTGAAGATTTTACTTCCTAACTGGTCTTTTATCATGAAAGTAATTGAGGCGGAATTCAAAGATTTTTCGTTATCTATTACTATCATCTCTGGGACTCCAAATGAAAATAGTAATTCTTTAAGAGGGTCTTTTATATCTTCTATGGAACGTGATTTAAGAACTTTTACCTGGGCATACTTGGAAAATTTGTCAAGAGCGGTTAACACAAGTTGTTTTTCAGTTGAGTATATGTCGAAATGGACGATGTGTCCGGGGTAATTGGGGATGGGTGTTGCTTTAAGTTGTGGTTTATTCGGATGTCTTTCGTACTTGTTTTCCTTGCAAACACGACATTGTTTGACAATTCTATTAATCTTGGCGTTCATTTGAGGAAAGTAGTATTTTAGGAGCAGTTGAGCTTTATTTTCTTTAGGGCTTCGATGTGCTCTTTGATGAGTTCTCAATATTTGTTCTTCTTGTTTTGTTTCGTCTGTTAAGTCTTGTACCCTAGTCTGTGTATGACGTATTTTGTAAGCGGTAAAGTATGAAGCGTATATGTTTTGTATTTCACCCATTGTTTCTTCGTCAGCCAATAGTCCGTTTATTACTGATGGTATAAGAAATCTTTTGAAAATAGAAAGAAGATTTTCCCTAGTGTAATGGGGTTGTGTTATGATAATTCTGCGAAAGGAAGGGAAAGGATGTTCGAGCTGGTTAGGGGTTTCATTTCCTTTGAGTAAGATGATTTGGTTTTTGTAAACATTTATCGGAATTTCAACAGAGGGAATAAGGTTATGCGACGAACTTTCGTCGCTGTGGATAGAGGCAGTCATAGAGTTAATGAAAGAATCTTGAGGTGGTCTGGAGAGAGCGTCAGCTACAACGTTAGCCATTCCTGGTTTATACTGGAGCTCATAATTGTACTCCTCCAGGATGGCTTTCCAGCGTTTCATCTTTGAGTTTGTATTCTTGTTGCTGAGCGCATACGTCAGTGGTTGATGGTCAGTAAATATTTTGACTTTTGCTCTTCCATATAGGTAGTTCCTGAATGTATTTAGGGCCCAAATTATGGCGAGCATCTCCTTCTCATTAACTGCGTAATTCTCTTCAGCTTTGCTTAGTGTTCTGGAAATGAACATTATCGGTTTGTCATCTTGTGACAACACAGCTCCAATTGCGTAATTGGACGCATCTGTTGTAAGAATGAATTCCTTTTTAAAGTCTGGATAGGCCAACAATGTTTCTTCTGAGGTAAGGGAATTTTTTATTTTTTCGAAGGCTTTCATTGCTTTTTCATCGAGAATGATGAGTTTTTTTGCGGAAATGGATTTGGACACGCGTCCATCTTCCCCCCTTAAGAGGGCTGTGAGGGGTTTAGCAAGCTTGGCGTAGTCCTTGATAAAACGCCGATAATAGCCCGAAAGGCCGAGGAACGATCGCAAGTCTTTAAGGGTTTTTGGAATCGGGAAATTGGAAATTGCGCGCACTTTTTCTGGGTTTGTTTTAATCCCTTCTGCAGACACATTGAATCCTAGAAATTCTACTTCACGTTTGTAGAACTCACATTTGTCCAACTGGACCTTCATATTTGCAGATGTAAGTGTTTTGAATACTTTTCTGATGTTTTCCAAGTGGGTTTTTTCATCCTGACTAAATATGATAATATCGTCTATATAGACGTAGCATATTTTGCCGATATGCACACAGAGGATATCGTCTAGCGCTCTCTGAAAAATCGATGGAGCATTTTTCAAACCGAAAGGTAGCCTGGTGAATTCGTATTTCCCGTTGTTCACCGAGAACGCTGTTTTTTCTCTATCTGATTCCTTTAAAGGAATCTGGTGAAACCCACTCTTGAGGTCGAGCACAGTGAACCAGCTGCTTTGCCCTAATTGTGAGAGAACCTCGTTGATTTCGGGTATTGGATACTTGTCTGCGATAGTTACTGAATTGAGTTTTCGGTAGTCGATCACTAGTCGGAACTTTTTTTCTCCAGAGGCATCAGCCTTCTTTGGGACAATCCACACCGGTGAATTGTACGGTGAGCGGGAAGGTCAAATAATGCCGTTCGCTAGCATGTCTTGGATTTATTTTTCAACCTCTTGCTTTAGGGACATAGGATAGGGGTAAAATTTGGAATATATAGGGGTGTCCGAGGTTGTGCGTATTTCTCCTTTGACTACCGTTGTATAAGTTAATTTTTCGTCTACCTCATCAAAGAGTTTGGGAAATTCTTTCGTTAGTTTTATTATGGAGGATTTCTGTTCTGGCGTCATGTGGTCTGTTCTAATGTTGATGGCGTTAACTGATTGGGCAATATACTGCTTAATTCGAATCTTGTGATTTCCTTTGACAGTCATGTAGTTTTCTTTGGTGTATATTATTGCAGATAGGTCTTTGAGGCTATCATTCCCTAAAATACCATGGAAAGATTTCAAATGTGGCATAAGGAAAAATTTGATCTTATTGTTTTCTAGTCCAAAGAGGTTAACAAACGTGTGGTGGGTAATTTTTATATTACCACCAATAGAATTGGCATAAAATGATTTTTCATTTTTTATGGGGTTTCTTACAAGTGAACTTTGGAGGTAATTCTTATTTGAGCCTGTGTCGATTAGTATTTTCAGAATGTCACCGCTCTTCGTCCTGCATTCGAAGTATGGGAGCGAAGAGCTCGCTAATCTAAAAAATGGATGTCGCTTAATTCGGTCATAATGTCAGTCTCAATTTCGTCAGTAGTGTCTGGTCGTTCTGTCGTATCCGTACCTATGTAGTCTATTAGTGTTTGATCGTAGTTCTCGTCTTCGCGTTGTAAAGCGGCGTTATAGTCGTCATAAGGGCACTCCAGGTGATAATTACGTTGGAGTTTATTTGGGTGCACATTTTGTTGGGACATTGTACTAGGTCTTTTGAAAGCAGGAGGCCAATTTTTTTGTGGCCTATTAGCATATTTAACTGCTTGAGTTTTTATCGTTTCCGTCTCCATAGGTTCTGGTTTGGATTGAGGTATCGGTTGAAATGGACGTGCAAAATTTCCTTGGTTATGAGGTTGGTGATTTCGAGGAGAGATAGGGGGAGGTCGTGGAATGTTGTTAATTGGTGCTCTAGGATTAGAGTAATAATTCGGAATAGGCCTTGGAGGGTGTGCAAGTTGTGGAAAAAAATTAACTGATGAGGTGTGAGGATGTGGGAGAATGTTTTGTTTACGCGGAGATAACTGTGGTGGAGCAGATGATTGCATTCGCCTTCCTATTCCCTGGTTACTGTTAGCATATGTCGATCTAAAATTTTGATTTTCTAATTTCAGACACAGGTATAAGGCTTGCGGAAGATCAATAGGCTCGCGGATTCCGAGGAGTCTTGGCAGGTCTCCTTTTAATCCTCTTATAAAGGTATCAAGTGCCTTATCACGATATGTTTTGGTTAGCAGAGAGAGTGCCTCTGGACCAACGTCCATACAAGAGATTTTATTCAGTATTAACGAAAGGTGCGAATATACGGATTGGTAAAATCCTTGGATGGTGTCGTTACCTTGAATTAGGGACGTCAATTGGTATTCTAATGTTCCCAGATCCCTTTTATCTGCATAATGCAGAGTGAGGCATCGTGAAATTGCTTCCCAATCGAGTGGAGTATTGTAGGATTCGAGTGCGATATCCGCATTCCCTACAATTTTGTTCCTAATGACACTAAGCACTCCAAAATACTTTGGGGTTCCCTTGATAGGTTCATACAAACGAATGATTCTATCTACACTCTTCCTCCAAGAACTGAACTCTCCAGGTTGTCCAGATCTGTTAAGTTCGCTCCAAGTTCAGGGTTGATATACTGGTCTTCGCCAGCTCCAATCCCTGCATTTGGATTGAGAATGTTTCTATTACATGCCTGCCTTCCTTATTCAATACGTTAAGCACAATGGTTGATATCATTGAAGTTAGTTCTGCTGAGACTACAGGAGTATCTTGAGTGGAGGTATTAGGACGAGAAGAACCGGGGTTGGGATTTAGTACGGGTGGTCTGAGTATATTTTCATTCGGCATGATTAGTTGTTTATATATGTATATATGTATATGTCTATTAATATAATTTTAAGGAAAGGTTGTTTGTGTTTTTATTGATTATTTCTAGAATATCCAATTTACTTTTTTTCAGATTATTTATTCTTTTCGGACAATTTCTTTCTTCGATACTTATTATAAGATTTAGTTAATAATTTATAATTAAAATAATTCTTACGCTACAATGATCAAGGATTCCATGATCTCCTTAGAGCGGCTGGTAATCTGCGTGGTTACCTCCTTTTCGTCGTCCGTCGAGTGTTTAGCTGCCGGCGTTACTAAGGGGCCTCGTTTCTCTAAGGTTTTTTTTTTTGTTTTATGCTCGCGATTTTCACAATCACTAGTTTTTTGCTAATCGTCACGACCGCTTTCTTTTTTAATTATCACAATCACTTTTTTTCTCTTTCTAATTGTCACAATCACTTTTTTTCTCTCTAATTGTCACAATTACTGGCCACAGATAGCTTTCGAGAAATTAACCGTCGAACTACTTGAGGACACTTTTGACTATTTCGCGGACCGATTTAGCACTGGTACTACTTAAGGACGCGGACTATATACCGGTTTTTACTTTGCTATCTGCGGTCCCTGCTCGGGCGCCAGTTAAACTATTTGGTATAGTTTCTTTTTAAAAAAAAACAACTTTATTGTTTCCCGGTTGAGTTACAATTGATTGCTTAAAATTAACTTAAATCAATTTATACCTAATTGCGATACTTGCATCGTTGGCGTTTATTGCAATGTCAGCAGCAAAGTCAGTGCACGGTTAATTGCGCAGGTGAAACTTGATGCGTTATGTTGAATTTGGGTTGAAGCAGAATCGGGTCATCAAAGTTCGTTGTCACGGGAGTTCGTTGGCGTCGATATTCGCTGCGTTGTGTTTTGCTTCGTTATGCTGGTGTGTTAACTTATAGTACATTTTAAGCAGCCCTATATGGACCAACAACCGATATAAAAGTGCAGACATCATACATCTTTCAGCAATTCTTGGGAAGGATAAGCAACCGCAATAAAAGTGCACATGTCGTATATGTATCTTTAACCAGACCGTTGGCTGATATTTGTTTACAACATTCCCCGAGCAAATAATGCTTTATTATATTACAAATTTGATTTCATAAAAAGGGTTACAGTGAGTCAACCTTAAAAGATTAACACACCAATATTCACTGCATTACGAAATTATGTACATATTGTGCAATGCAAATATGTTACATACTGTGCAGTGCAAATATGTTTATTACCCATGATCCGGTCAACCGTGCCTCCCATTAAAAGTGCAAGCTCCTTTTGTTCCCATTATTACGCACACGCGTTACAACATTGACCCAACACCTTTTCCATTTCCACCAACCTCATTTTCGATGAATAATGTGTAAAACTAATATAGGTTAAGTAAGCGAATTGTATGTATAAAAAGATTGGAAATAAAAGTTTGGTTGTTCAGTTGTGATCAACCGCCTGCCGAACGATTGTCTTTCTTTAACGTGCCGCATCCACGAACACGTAACTGGCGCCCGAGCAATTAAATCGGTTAAAAGTCCGTCGAAAGTTAAATCGGTTAAAAACCCGAGCAATTAAATCGGTTAAAAGTCCGTCAAAAATTAAATCGGTTAAAAGTCCGTCAAAAGTTAAATCGGTTAAAAGTCCGTCGAAAGTTAAATCGGTTAAAAACCCCAGTAATTAAATCGGTTAAAAGTCCGTCAAAAGCTAAATCGGTTAAAAGTCCGTTAATAGTTAAATCGGTTAAAAAACTGAACAGTTCAATCGGCTAAATTCCGAACACTCAAAAACGGTTAAAACCCGAACAAAGCAAACGCATAACTGACAAACAACTGGATAAAAGTGTAAAACAGCTGGCTAAACCCAGAAAGTACCAATCCAGCAGTCAAAATTGTAATACCATTCAGTGCAAACAAGTGCAAACCAAACTGTGCAAAAGTGCAAACAGCAAGACCTTAACATTGTGCTAGGCGAAGGATCGACAAAGACCAACTGGACCAACCAATCATTCAACTGTGGCGCAATCCGTGCCTGAGTAGGCGAATCAACCCGCGAAAAAGGACCACACGGACCTCCCGAAGAATGCTTTTATTTCTATTGTAAGCAAAATTCATTTTCTATTGTACTTCTTCTTCTTCTTCTTCTTTTCCTTTTTCCGGCGTTGTTATGGTCAGAAGTGTAGGACCATAACCTTCCCACTTAACTGCATTCCTACTGGTCCGCTTGTGGGGTCCGCCGGTTTGACCTCAGAAAGTAGCGGCAGGCTTCCCGGTTTGGGATTACTTCATCGCTGAGGCCAATCAAATGCTGGTGTTTTTGCATCACTTGTTTTTCGGCCTGCCGTTTTTGTTTTTTTTTTTTTTGTGACACGGGCATGCTCCAGATTTTTTTGTTTGATCTTACTCTTACAACACCGGTGATCTCCAATCGTGTCAGCCCACTGATTTGCATGTATACTTGTGGGGCAGTTTAATGGTGGTATATGTGTCCCTAGGCTCACCTTGGTGTTTTCAAAATTGCCTAGATGTGATTTTTGTTTACCTTTGTTTTAGTCGCCTTTTACGACAAGCGAGAGGTATCGCTGCAGGGATATTCTTAACCCGTCCCTGCACGGAACTCATTTTCTATTGTACTATATATTTAAAATAAAAAACAACTGAATTTGTGAAACAACCCTTTTTGTAAACTTACTAACCTTATTATTATTGTAATCCCTAAAACCCCAACACTTCCTTAAACGATGGAGCAAATACAAAAAGCCCTTAGACAACTCACTGGTGCACTTAATTCACAAATCGAACAAGTAAAACTTCTCAATAATAGAATTCAAGAAATTGAGAGGGGAGTTAGCCCCCCTCACTCGTAACTCCCAGAACTGAACAAGATCTCGCGGAGATCAGGAAATTACCTGACTGCGTTAGAGATCTACAAGTATTCGATGGCAATCCTGCACAATATGTCTCATGGATCCACAATGTCGAGTCCATTTTAAAGGACTACGATATTGTAAAACACAAACCTATCTATAGAGCTATTATCCAGCACATTCGCCAAAAAATAAGAGGCCCGGCTGACGCCGCTCTTATTTCCTACAACCTTTTTGATGATGACTGGAGTGCAATAAAAAAATGTTTGTCCTTGCACTATTAGGACAAACGCGATATTCGCACATTAGAATACGAACTAAATTCCATGACCCAGTTAAAACTAACTGTCGATGAGCTCTACGCAAAGGTCAATCATCAACTATCCTTGCTTATCAATAAGATAAAGACTGAGGACTATTCTCAGGAAACTGTAGATGCCTTGACAGAAAACTACAGAAATAGAGCCTTAGACATCTTCATTAGAGGTCTTAACGGAGACCTTTCCAAAATGTTAATAATACAAAAGCCCCTAAGCCTTCCTGAAGCCTATACATCCTGTCTAGACTTTCAAAATTTGAATTTTAGAAACGTTTCTATCCACCGAAGGGATGTACAAAACACAATAACTGCTCCAATAAATCAAATGTTTCCTCCAAGGAATTATTCTAAGAGAATAATGCCACACAGACAAATTTCAGCCTACGAAAGAAATCAAATTTACAATCTTCCCCATAGTCCACCCCCCAGACCGACAAACGCAAAATCTCCTCAACCAATGGAAGTTGACCCATCAATGCAAACTCGCCTTATCAATTATATGAATAGACCTGCAGATAGAAATGAAAATCGAAGATATAATGACTCCAGAAATTTACCGCGGAAACAACAACGTCTCTTCGCGACCAATGTCATAGACACCGTCGAGGAAAATTCAGAAGAGCTAAACGAAAAATACTTCGAGTCTTAATAGAATCAAGACTACGAAGAAAACTTTGAAGAAACTTCTGATGAACTAAATTTTTATGATGGAAGCCTCTCTAGCGTACCATACCTAGAGTATAGTACTCGAGATGGCAAAACTCTAAAATTCCTAATCGATACAGGAGCCAAAAAAAATTTCGTTTCCAACCGAATAATTCACAGTAGTAAACCTGTCAATTCTCCATTTAAAGTTCAATCTGCAGCAGGACAGATAGAAATTACTCAAAAAATTTCCGGCCCATTTTTCAAAAGCATAGGCAATAACACTATTTTTGACTTTTTTGTCCTACCAGGACTACTGTCATTTGACGGTATCATAGGCGACGATACGCGAATACGACGAATCATTTTTGGTGTTTTTTGCAACATTTTTCATTGATGCTCGGTTCTTATTCTTCGTAGAGTAATGTTACATAGCCTTTATCCTGCCTCGATAAATGGACTATCCAACAGAAAAATAATTTTTATATATACATAGATGCATAGATCATCACTGTGCTATCAACCTCAAATTATATAATATAATTTTCTTTCGCTCCGATCCGAAACCAATAATGAGAAAAGTCATTTCAACTTCTTCTGTTTAAAACCGATTTGTGAATGTGTGAATTCATAAATCATAAGGTAGGCATACGATTTCAATGTATTGTTCGGTCAAACAGCGTACTCAAGAATTTACAACAATGTGCCTAATATTCTTAGAAGCAGCTAATAAGCAAATCCATATGTACATACATATGTATGCATGTCCGTGTCATTTTGAGTGTGAGATCTCGGTGTTGGTGTCTGGTTCCGATCTAACGGAGAAAACTACGCACAATGTTCGTTGAGTGAACTTGCTTTCATTGTGCGCCCACCACCCCAAAGCAGAAGAACGATCAAGAACAATCGTTTTCGATTTTATGAAAAAAAAATTAATCAAATCGTTTTTTAGTCTGTAGCTCAGCTTCCGCCAAATAATTTTTTTTTTTTTGAAAATGCTATAAAAAAAACTACTAAATATTTTCTCAAATTTCTTTTTTTATTTGAAAGTACAATCCTTCCGGTTAATAATGGAAAATAATTTCATTCAAATGGCTGCCTCAGGTGGCCATGCAGTAGCCTACACGATCGGTCCAATTTTTAAGCACATTATCGATTGTGTGCAGCTGTATTTCACCAATGGCTTCACGAATATTGTCCTTTAAAGCGTCAATTGTCTCTGGCTTGTCGGCGTAACACTTATCTTTGACGGCACCCCACAAATAATAGTCCAACGGTGTCAAATCGCAGCTCCGAGGTGGCCAAACGACATCAGCTCTGCGGCTGATAATGCGATCTTCAAAAACAGGGCGCAAAACATCGGTTGTAGCTTCGGCTGTGTGGCACGTAGCGCCTTCCTGTTGAAACCAAATGTTGCCAATATCCTCCTCTTCAATTTTTGTGAACAAAAATTCGTTCAACATGGCCCGATAACGATCGCCATTGACTGTAACGGCCACTCCTTGCTCATTTTCGAAGAAAAATGGCCCAATTATGCCTCTGGACCAAAATCCGCACCAAACAGTGGCTCATTTTGGGTGCACCGGCTTTTCAATGTATGCGTGCGGGTTTTCTGTGCCCTAAATGCGACAATTTTGCTTGTTTACATACCCGCCAAGATCAAAATGAGCTTCATCTGAAAAGATGATTTTTTTGGCAAAATCGGCATCTTCTGTAAGTCGATCGCAGGCCCACTTAGCGAAGCGAAAACGCATTGGATGGTCAGTTGGCTTCAACTCCTGAACCAATTGGACTTTGTATGGCGTCATACCAAGGTCTTTATGCAAAATTCGTCTCAATGATGTCTCCGAAATGTTCAATTGTTGAGAACGACGGTGAATTGATGTTGATGGCGCTTCACGCACACTTTCTGCCGCAGCAGCAATATTCTCGGGTGTACGCACTGTTTTTGGCTTTTCACGCTTTGGTTTATCGATGAGGATGCCAGTTTCTTTCACTTTTTTCACAAGATAACGAACATACGGAGCTGACGGTGCTTCTCTTCTTCCAAAATCCGTACGCAATTTTCGCACACATTCTGCAACATTACCATGGTTTTCAAAGTAATGTCGCAATATTTCCCAGCGTTGTTCAAGCGTATACACAACCATATTCGTTCAGCGGAAGGATAAAACTAATTATCTGTCAAATCAGACATGAGCTAAGTGTTACCATTCACGAAATAAGCACTACTTGAAAAAAAAAACGTTAGATGGCGGACCCTTTAGAAGAGGCAGAAAGCTGATGGATGGCTTAAAATGTTAAGGAAAGTGTTAGCTCTGTTACGGATCTTGATCTATTGATCAAGAACTATTAGAGTTATAGCAGGTAAAAGTCAAAAAAATTTAGCAAAATATAAAACTTTTGGTTAAAACGCTTCCAAAAATTAACCTGGCCAAAAATAATATAGCCTATGTCCTTCCCATAGTCTTAAACAACATTTGAAAAAAAAAATCATTAAAATTTGTTCAGCGGTTTTCACGCCATAGGGGACGAAAGAAAAAAAACCCGTGAGAGTCGAAAATTGGTCGTACCAACTCAGAAACCTTCGCGATCACAACAACTTTGCTAAAGATCATCATATGATCAAATGCATAGTTTACGATTCTATAAAGGACATACAGACAAACATTCATTTTTATTTATATAGACAGAAGAAGATGATACGAGTATGCATTGGTACATTAGTACATTTTCCAACAAATAGTGTAGGGATCAAGATTTTGAACTAGGATTTGTTCTAAGCTCACTTTATTTTAAAAATATAATAATTCAACAAGTAAAAAGAAACTAACATTTAAGGGTACATAACAATGTACAGAAAATTGTACATATATACTAGTTATATGTTATGAGATGTTTGCTATCAGATCAGTAGGTCTGGTTCTCTTTAGTCGTCGTCTTCCGAACATTTTGTTGGGGCACTTGTTGTAACAATCTATTGTAAACTATTTTTGAATATCATTGTGAATGATCATATGTACATATGTTAAAACTTCGTTAAATTTTTGAATTGGGCGCCTATGTGTTTTGGTCTGCCATATTTTTGGTTTTTTTCAACATCCATTGTACAACATAAAATTGTAATTAAAGAGCAGACTTGGCCTTTTTCGTGCGTGGGTTCGAGACAGTCAACACTGAGCATTTTGGTCTTCTTTTTTTTTTTCGTATACGCCTTGCCAACAGATTCGTCGTCGTGGAAGTGAGCCGAGATATCGTTCCAGTTCAACGTGGCAAAACTGATTTAAGTATGTCTTCGATTTAAGCGGAATTTCAGTGCGGTACGAAAAGCCCCTAAGTGATCTCCGTCTTCGCGATAAAGTTATTGACCTCGTCAACAAGAGTTTCTAGTCTTTGGGTCACAGAACCCGCACCCCCTCAGACTGTGGAAATTTCCCTTTGCTTCAAAACACAAGAAGAATTTTTTTTCACAAGCGGTCAGAATCGCTGATCCTACATTTTTGGCGCCCAAACGTGCAGCTCGTCTGGAGAACAGCAGCATCACTCATCACCATCAAGGAGAAGGAGAAGAGGAAAATCAAAAAGCAGTTATCATCCCATCAACTAAACTGCAAAACAGGGAAAGCTAAGTATACCTCCCTGCTAAGGTACGTAAAAAACCGCTCCAACTAGTCGAATGTGCGTTAGTCAAATTTAAACACATCGAATCGAAATTTAAATCAAAAAAACGAAATCAAATTACATAAAACGCACCTTCAACGTATGAGGAGATATGCATGCAAATTATTTAATTCAGATTTAATTACATTGAAATTATATTGAATAAATGTGATAAAACCATGCTGAAACAACATCGGATGGTATTGCCCACGATCCAATTTCATTCGAGTAACATACCCATATTTCGTGTAAAACGCACATCTTGTCGGCAGGAGATAAAATTTAAAATCCACAAGTGATCGTCGCAAATTTATTACGTTCCACACACTTTCGCATTTACTTTCGTCGCTTATTCGCAAAGTAGCTTTCGCCCACAAGTGATCGTCGTTCACACACTTTCACATCTGCTTTCGTCGTTCATTCGCAAACTAGCTTCGCCCACAAGTGATCGTCGTTCCACATACTTTCGCATTTACTTTCATCGCTTATTCGCAAAATAACTTCGCCCACAAGTGATCGTCGTTCCACACACTTTCACATCTGCTTTCGTCGCTTATTCGCAAAATAGCTTTCGCCCACAAGTGATCGTCGTTCCACACACTTTCACATCTACTTTCGTCGTTCATTCGCAAAAATAGCTTTCGCCCACAAGTGATCGTCGTTCCACACACTTTCACATCTGCTTTCGTCGCTTATTCGCAAAATAGCTTTCGCCCACAAGTGATCGTCGTTCCACACACTTTCGCATTTACTTTCGTCGCTTATTCGCAATATAGATTTCTCTCACGCGAATCGTCGTTGCTTCGGTACTCATCTGCTTACACATACATACACATTTGTTCAAGGAAAATCGTCGTTTCCCTAGTTCGTTCATTGGGGTTTGGGTTTGCTTGACACACAGAACGTCACATTCGCAAACAGATCGTTGATCATAATGTCGGAACCATCGATAGAGGAGTTGAAGCAAATGCGTTCTTCAACAAATGGAACTATAACCAGGATAAAAAATAGCATCAAAGATGACCTGTCATCAACAGAATTAGAATGTCGCTTAGGTATAGTGGAATCCTACTTCAAGCAACTCTTAGCATATCAAACGCAAATCGAGCGCGTAGCACCTACGGATACTGCAAGAGGGGAACTTGAAGAACTCTACATTTCTACAAAAACAAGAATACTTGCCAGTCTAGGTTCAACAAGAAATAGTATGAGTACTTTGGAAACTACCTTCTCAGTTCCACAATCGGTTAACCATCTACAAATATTAAGCTTGCCTAAATTCAGTGGCAAATATTCAGAGTTTAAGAACTTTATTAATTCATATACTAAACTCGTGGATAATGATCCGAGCCTTTCAACTATCGAGAAATTTAATTATCTACTCACTTGCTTGAGTGGCCAAGCACTCGGCACAATAAAAGCCTTTCAGGTCACCGTGGTTAACTACCCTAAAGCATTAGCTCGACTCAAAGATCGCTACGACAACAATTGTCTTATATTCTTAGAGAACATAACTCAACTTTTTGAATTGCCTAAGGTTTCGAAGCCGTCCGCATCGCTTCTGCGCGGTTTAGTCGACAACGTCTCTGCGTTATTCGGTTCGCTGCAGTCAATTGGAACCCATGCAGACATATGTAACGCTGTAATAATTTATATTACGATGTCCAAGGTCGACGAAGATACTCGAGCCAAGTGGGATGAGCAGTGCGATTTTAAAACACTTCCAAGTTGGGATACGTGTGCTGAGGTTTTAAATAAACGCTGTCAATATCTTGAAGCTCGTGATGGTCAACAGCAACGTTCAGACCATAATAGAAAATCGCCAATTAAGATCAAAGCGTCCTTCAATCAACGTCCACAGACTTCTTTGACAATTACGCAAAGATCGTGCGCATTTTGTAAAGAAACCAATCATCTAATTAGCAGTTGTTCGTCGTTCTGCAGACTCTCGGTATCAGATCGCTTTGTGAACGTTAAAAAGCTAGCGCTCTGTTTGAACTGTCTGGGTAGAGGTCACACAGTGTCTAATTGTCCGTCAACATATCGGTGTAGAACTTGTAAACAATCCCACCATAGTTTGTTGCATCGTATTCAACAACAGCCTACAGCAACATCGGAGAACAGTCCGACACATACCAGTTCTGCAGCTTCCCACTCCGCAATGGAAAAAGAATCCGCTAACAAGACAGTACAGGTCATTCTAGCTACTGCTTTGGTTTTGGTCCAGGATAGTTTTGGAAGTTTTCAATTAGGGCGTGTATTATTGGATTCGGGCTCACAAGTCAATTTCATAAAGGAGCGCTTCGCTAATTCTCTAAAGTTGCATAGGCAAAGAAAAAATATGGATATAGCCGGAATAGGCTCAACCGAAACCAAAATAAGATCTCTTACTCAAACCACCATTCGTTCAAGATTCAACAATTTCGAGATTTCTTTGGAATTTCTAGTGACACCAACCATTACAGGATACCAACCTGATTCCGAACTTAAGATAAAGGACTGGAATTTACCCAACGATATTGAACTTGCAGATGAAAACTTCAACCAACCATCACCGATCGATATGCTGCTTGGAGCTGAAACCTTCTTTGACTTAATTCTGGCCGGTCAAATTAAGCTCGGACCGGGCCTTCCCTCATTACAGAATACACACTTAGGATGGATTGTATCCGGGAGTTACAGGAGCCAGTCAAAACTCGAGAAACAGTTGTGCTGTCTAAATGCAAAAGAATACTCACTGGAAGCATTTGTCGAAAAGTTTTGGGAGCTGGAAGCAGTGGAAGGACGCAAGTCTAAGTTGACAGAAGAGCAGTCAAACTGTGAAGACGGATAGTTCAACTCCCCTTCAAACAAGACCCGCGAGGCCTAGGAAACTCTTACGATATAGCTTTAAGGAGATTTTTATCGTTGGAGCGTAGGTTTTCGAAAGATCCTTCGCTCAAATCAAAGTACGTTAAATTTCTTAGGGAATATAAGGCACATGTCTTTGGTAGAGTGCCCTAACTTGAAGGAGTCGCATTATTACCTGCCTCATCAAGCAGTTCTGAAACCAGACAGCGTCTCAACTTAAGCTAAGGGTAGTATTTGACGCTTCATGCCGCACATCTTCTCAGATATCACTCAACGAAATCCTCATGACTGGCCCGACTGTTCAAGAGATTACTTAGATTTCGTTTGTATAGATACGCCTTGACTGCAGACATAGTTAAAATGTATAGGCAGATACTGATACATCCGTCCCATCGTAAGTATCAATACATTTTATGGAGGGAAAACGAGCATTCACTCATACAAACTTACCAACTGAATACCGTTACTTATGGTACAACTTCAGGGCCATTTCTAGAAATCCGTTCGCTAATGTATCTTGCTGACAAATTCGAAAATAAAAAATTAGGATCCAATGTAATTCGCTCGGATTTTTACGTCGATGACATGCTAACTGGATCAGACGATCTTGATGAATTGATTCAGATACAAAAGGAAGTAGTGACAATTTTGAACTCAGCAGGTCTCGAACTCTCAAAGTGGCAATACGTTGGACGTTGAGCAACCGTATTCGAAAAACAAAAATATACACGTAGCAGATTCAAATCTTACGAGTACTTTGGGAGTCACTTGGGATCCTAACAAGGACATTTTTTCGTTTTCCTACAAGAACAATCGCACATATTCTAGTTGGAAGAAAAGATCTATGCTGTCAGTATCATCCTCGTTGTTCGACCCCCTGGGGTTACCAAGCCCAATAATTATGGTTGCGAAAATACTTCTTCAAAAGGTCTGGATTGAAAAACTAGACTGGGATGCGACAGTTCCACCTAACATTGAGACAGAGTGGCGTCAATTTATGGAAGATTTATATTCCCTCAAACATATTTCTGTTCCACGGTTTGTTTTATCTGCCGATAAAAAAGAAATACAAGTTCATGGATTTTGCGACGCATCTCTTCACGCATATGGATGCTGCATTTACATCAGAACTACCGACAGTTCAGGATCCGTTTTTGTCAAACTTTTTGTGGCAAAATCTAAGGTTGCACCGGCAAGGAAAAAGCAACTGCCACGGCTGGAACTTTGTGGTGCACACCTTCTTTCCAAATTGTGGTCAAGAGTCAAACCAATGTTCACTAAATCGTCCTCAAAAACATTCTTTTGGACAGATTCTACAATTGTGTTACATTGGATTTCCACACATTCCTCAAAACTCTCGACGTTCGTAGGAAATCGAGTGGCGGAAATCCAAGATCTCTCACAGGACATCAGCTGGAGATATGTACCCACAAAGAAAACCCCGCTTACATTGTGTCGCGAGGCTGTACGACCCATGAGTTGCAGGCCTCCATATGGTTTTCTGGACCTTCGTTTTTCTTGGAAGGATCTGAAAAATGGCCAATGGAATCTAATGAAGAACTTTCTTCGGAATACTTGACGTTAGAAAAGAGAAAGACCGGATTGCATTGTAAAAAACATCCAGAGGATGCACCGTACTTATTAGATATCGTCAACAAATATAGCTCGTTTAGCAAAAAAATACGCATTTTCGCATATGTGCTACGGTTTATCACTAGGATGAGGAAGCGTTCGGTAAAAACACCAGATTTCTTAATCCCATAGAACTCGAATCTGCTCTCCATAAAATCGTATGGATTATTCAAAAACATTATTTCGCTGATGAAATTGACTTGATCCTCAATGGAAAACAACCTAAAGGAACCATCCAATGTTTGAGTCCGTTCATCGAGGAATCCAATGGAAGTAAAGTGCTGAAAGTAGGAGGGCGACTAAAAAACGCAAACATTCCAGAGGAGCAGAAACATCCGTTACTACTTCCAAAGAATTCGCAATTCGTGCTATCTATGGTTAGGGAGGTACATACGTCTAATTTTCATGCGGGACCCAAGACTCTTGTTGCGCTAATTAGACAGAGATTTTGGATCGTTAACGCTAGAGATATCGCTAGAAGGGTTGTCAAATGGTGCATATCGTGTACCAGATATCGTCCTAAACTACTTGTTGTGGTGTGGATTTTTGCGGACCAATCTATACCTTTTACAGGATTCCTGGCAAGGCTCCCTATAAAACGTATGTGGCAGTCTTCGTCTGCTTCGCATCAAAGGCTGTTCATTTGGAAGCCGTGTCAGACCTATCTGCAGACGCATTCATTGCGGCTTTAAAGCGCATGATTGGTCGTCGAGGTTTACCACATACAATTTTTTGCGATAACGCTACAAATTTTGTGGGGTCCAACACAAAACTCAAAGAATTTCGCAAAATGTTGTTTCAACAAGAATCCTTGGAAATTATTAACAATTTTTGTTCTAATGACAGAATTAACTTTCGTTTCATCCCACCCACCTAGCCACATTTCGGTGGGCTATGGGAGGCCGCCGTCAAAGTTGCAAAAGGCCATCTATACCGAAGTCTTCACAACGCTAGGCTGACATTGGAAGAGCTTTCAACGGCACTATTCGAAATCGAAGCTGTGATGAATTCCCGGCAAATATCTTTGCTATCGGCCGATCCCAACGATTTTGAAGCTTTGACTCCTGGACACCTTCTCATCGGAGCAGCATTAACGGCTATTCCCGAAGCACCAGATAATCAAGCTGACATTAGTTATCTGCAACGATGGCGTCGCATAAACGCGGTTAAAACTCATTTTTGGAAACGCTGGTCAACTCCTCAACAGAATCTGGAAGCTGACGTCCTGGTTATTGTCCACGAGGATAACCTTCCTCCCCAAAGGTGGTGGCTGTCCTACCTGTTTGAAAGGGACCTTCAAAGGGGGCGGAATGTTGGGGCACTTGTTGTAACAATCTATTGTAAACTATTTTCGAATATCATTGTGAATGATCATATGTACATATGTTAAAACTTCGTTAAATTTTTGAATTTGGCGCCTATGTGTTTTGGTCCGCCATATTTTTGGTTTTTTTTAACATCCATTGTACAACATAAAATTGTAATTAAAGAGCAGACTCGGCCTTTTTCGTGCGTGGGTTCGAGACAGTCAACACTGAGCATTTTGGTCTACTTTTTTTTTTTCGTATACGCTTTGCCAACAGATTCGTCGTCGTGGAAGTGAGCCGAGATATCGTTCCAGTTCAACGTGGCAAAATTGATTTAAGTATATCTTCGATTTAAGCGGAATTTCAGTGCGGTGAAGTGCGTGGTTTCACTAAAAAACAAACGAAAAGCCCCTAAGTGATCTCCGTCTTCGCGATAAAGTTATTGACCTCGTCAACAAGAGTTTCTAGTCTTTGGGTCATAGAACCCGCACCCCCTCAGACTGTGGAAATTTCCCTTTGCTTCAAAACACAAGAAGAAAATTTTTTCACAAGCGGTCAGAATCGCTGATCGTACACATTTCTTTTATTGGCATTGTGTTAACTTCGTTATGTGGATGAACTACTAATTTGAAGTGATGTCTTCTACTTAAGGTTTGAATTTCTTCTTCTACTGTTGGAATTTTTAGGTCACGATGAATGTCGGTGTTAGGTATTAGTATGTACCAGTCCGCTTTAATAATTGTTCGTAGTATTTTTGATTACTGTCTTTGTATTATAGCAATGTTTGTTTTCTTTGAAGATCCCCAAAGTTGAATCCCATATGTCCAGATTGGTTTGATGATGGCTTCGTAAAGTAGTAACTTATTGTTAATAGATATCCTTGAGCTCCCGCGAAGAAGCCAGAACAGTTGATTATATTTTAGTTTTATTTGGTCTCTTTTCTTTTGTATATGGTATTTCCAGTGAAGTTTGCGGTAAAGTGCATGCCAAGACATTGACAATTGGGATAGTTTTGTCTTTTAGTTGAGGTAGGGTAGTTGAGTTTTTTAGTTTCGTAGTAAAAACTACTTGTTTAGTTTTGTCTTCGTTGATGATTACGCCCCAATCGTCCAACCATTTTATCATTTTGTTGAGATGTATTTGAACTTGAGATAATGCGGTGTCCAGATTTTGATCGGCTGTCCGAAGGATTGTATCGTCCGCGAAGGGGGTCATCATGGTTGCAGCAGTATTAGGTTGAGGGATGTCGACGGTGTAAAGGACATATAGGAGTGGCCCCAGAACAAATCCTTGGGGAACTCCTGCTTTCGTTTCTAGGATGTTCGATCGTCAATCATTATATTTTACATAAAAGTGACGTTTATTAAAGACGCTTTAATGATAAGAAAAAAGTCTGGTAGTAAGGTAAAGTAAGTGTAAAGTAAGGTAAAAGTAAGTGGAAGTAACTTTTGTAGTTTGTTAATTAGTCCTTTGTGCCATACCTTGCCGAATGCTTTTGCTACGTCTAACAATATCCCAATGCAGTATTTCTTTTCCTCTAGGTCGTTGTATTTTTGTTTACTACTCTGTAGATTTGTTGGATTGTTGAGTGTTGTTTGCGAAATCCGAATTAATGGTCAGTTATTACCTTGTTATTATTTAGTATATGCAGTAGACGATCATATATTAATTTTTCAAATACTTTCCCTAGGATAGGAAGTTGGTAAGATGATGGGTTTTTTGTGTCTTTACCAGTTATTTGAGAATTTTTCCAGGTTTTTGGGAAATATTTCAATCGAATGGCTGCATTATAGATATATGACGTATGTACTCTATGCCATATCGGGGAAGCTGGCTTAACACCTTTCCATTAATGGAGTCATATCCTGGAGCTTTCTTCGTATTAATTTTTCTTTTAATACATTGTCCAATTCGTTTATTGTTGTTTTTTTTATACTTAGGTTAGAGGGGGATGAATTTGGCCGTGGAGGTATTTTGGTATCGTTATCTTTTTCATTAGTGAATATATTTTAAAGTGCTTGGCTAGGATGTTTGCTTTTTCTTGGTTGGTCTTGGCCCATGTTCCGTCTGTAGTGGAGTATGATGCGTATTTTTTTCTTTAAATAATGTAGAGAATTTAAGTGAAATTAAAGAATTACAATATCATTAAAACGTAATGTACAGTACCAATTTAAGCCTCATATTAATGCTAATCATTGTGAGTGTAGGTATGTTTATGTACGTATCCTCCAAAAGTAAAAAGATTAAGATAATTCTGACCTAGGGCGAGGAGGAGTTACATATAAACAGGATAGCTCAAATGTCAGCCTAATCTGCAACATGAAAATTCCGATGCATTGATAGGCATTGACTTGCCAAGTGCAAATCAAATGAAACCAAAGGCAAATACGCTTGCTTGGTGATTTGTATGACACAAACGGCCGTCATTCACATAAATGGATTTCCGTTCATGTTTCTGATTACGTTGATGAGTCAATGCACTCGGTGTGCAATTAATATTAAGATAGGTAAGGAGTTAAATTTGAGAAATAGAATAAGTGAGTCTTGTGAAGAGTGTCGCCCAATAAAGTCGATTTTCTTCAAAGTTCTCGGTGTCATTTAAGGAAAAAATGAATGCATACCAAGATTTAGAAAACCTCTCTCGCCTGCAGAAGGTTCTCAAAAATGCTGCTAAACACCAAGTGAAAGCCTTGTTCATTCATCCAAGCACTGTATATAATGATATATAATATACTGATATATGTATGTATAATGAGAACTTTAGAATTCCAATATCGACGCCCTGAGGTACTTGTCAGAAGTCAATTAGCTAAAATTAAAATAAAGGAAACGCGGATGGATGAACTAATAAATTTTAATATAATGGTTTCTAATCTGACAGGTTTATTAGAAAGCGCATCTCATTTATTGAACCCAACTTTACTCGATGATCTTGTGAGTAAATACCTTTAAGCAAAATGAAGGAATGGGCCGCCTGATTATAGTATATGTATGTGAATTCAACGATTGGTTGAAGCAAGTCCATACTTACGTCTTAATAGCCATTGGAATTGAAACAGATAACAAGAGAAAATATCAAAAAATAATTCTGTTTATACTATTTCAGAACAAAAAAAAGCATATGTCTTGCATGCCAAGAAGTTGACTATATAAATGTCAACGCTTTAGAAAACATAACCAAAATTAACTATTCATACTTTTGTTGTTTGCGACAATGTGGTATTGCTTCTTGCCGTAAATGCCATAATCGGCTAATACATGACTACGATAGAGACATTTCGTCACAACAACCATTTACTGCCAACCATTCCACTGCGGCCATGGTTAATCATCCTAATGCGGTTACGATTAGCTGCGACCAGCGAACAACAGTACAAACACCAACGCAGCAAAATGCAAGTATTCATACTATTGTGGGTAAAAAAGGAACGTGCACTGCACGCCTTAACTGACGATGGTGCAAAGATTATACTAATAGAATAAGATGTAACAGATGCAATTGGCATAGCAGGTGGAATGGATTGGGAATCAAACTACTAGTACCGCACGTTAATTTACAGGTTTCAGGTGTAGTTAGAGGTGCAACTAAATATCAAATGAAAAATATGCCTACTACAAGGAAATAATTGTTGCCTGGACAAAGCTTAAATTAATCTGAATTTAAACAACTATTTGCCGAATTGACGGGTGCTGTTCCTAAGATCATTAATGGCATCCCACATATAAATTTGGTACGACTATCGAGAGTCATTAGTTTTGATGAGAGTTTTTCAGCACTCAATACGAAATTAGGATGGATACTCTTTGGGTCTAACGAAAATTATACTTCGGAAGCATTTGTTTACTATGTCGATCTACTAGCCAATTTACATAAACAGGTCGCTGAGTATTTGACCATTGAAAATTTTGCAAAGAAACCCTTCAAAAGCATTTTATCCGAGGCAGACCGAAGACCTGAAATGATGTTACGTGAAAAAACAAGGCATATTGGTGACCGCTATGAAACTGGATTTTGGGCAGTTGATAATATTAGAAGCCGTAGAAAGAAAAATGTAAAAAAATTCTGAATTTGCTGAATGGTATAAAGGTAAAAGTACTGAATACGTACAGAAGAATTACACCTGAGTCGAGTCGAGTGGTAAAAACGAGCACGTTTAGTGTTTGCCCCATTTTAATACTGCCAAAGTAAACAAAGGTATTAAATTCCGCCTTGTTTTTGATTCAGCCGCTGAGTCCAACGGCATGTCGCTCAATTCAGTGTTAATGAAGACCAGCCAAACCGCTACTATCAATCTTACTTCGATTTCATCAAGGAAAAGTAGGTGTATGCGCTGATATCCGAGAAATGTTCCTTCGCATTAAAATACGCTCAACGGTTTCTATGGAGGGATGGTAATCAGGGCATGCAAACTGAAGTGTACGTGATGACGTTCGCCATGCTCGGCTCAGTACATCAAAAACCGTAACCCCACAACATCTAAAGATTTAAATCTATGAGCTTTGTGCGCTATAATTGATTGCCACTATGTCGACATTTTTGACACAGATGAAGAAGCAATCACTATAGGGAGGGCAGTGATAAGTATACATAACGAAGCAAGTTTCGAGTTAAGACGGTTTGTATCTAGTTTGTTAAAATTAATAATGAGTATTATAGCCACGGATCCGATGCGAATCTTACAAATATTATTTCCAATAACCTAACAACTGAAATGATTCATGTCATGTATTGGAATTCAAAGAACGATAAATATATTTTCATAATAAAGTTTGAGAGGCTACCCCAACCGGTATTACAATAGAAAAGGCGACACAGAAAAAGCCAGATGTTCGGGTTTTTAGCCAACGTTATGATTTATTCGAAAGTAGAAGTACTAAAATTGGGGAAAACAAAGGCTAATTGGGAGTGATCCAGTGCTACAATAATTTATGTATATTAAAATGGTTCAAAGAATTGGATAAAGTTAAAGCACTTGAGGCCCCAAGGTGCTACCATCCTCACTTCACCTAGTATTTATTATGAAAACAAAATGTAGCAAATAGGGCCTTAATGGCCCTTTCCATACCATACTGGAACTTCAAGCTGCAGTTCTTGGCGTAAGGTTAAAAGATACAATATTAAAGAGTCATGTCGTTAATATAAGCTCATTAACTCTTTTGTCAGATTTAAAAACAGTCATTGATGGATACAGTCAGATAGTCGTCACTATGAACTGTTTGTTGCACATCGGATATCAGAAATATTAGAGTTTTCAGATGTACATAACTGGAAATTGGTACCGGGAACTCAAGAACTCAAAATCCGGCTGACGAGGGCACAAGACCACAGTCGACAATATAATCACAATATGGATAAATACGAGGTTGGTCCGATAAGTACTTAGCCTCACCGCCAGGTGGCGCCAGTATCGCAAGAGTAACTTAATATCGGGTAGCACATTCTAGTAGACGGCTACTTGAGCAGGATCGGACTCGTAGTTTTGTTTTGACCGCATGTGGAAGCGGGAGTTTCCGCGGATTTAAAAAAAATGGAAAAAGAGCAATATCGGTCGCGATTTGATTCTCGTTTTTGGAAGGGAAATCGCGCAGCGAAATCAAAGGGCGTTTGGTGTACGGTGACTCTTCTCCTTCGATAGCGACCATCAAAAATTGGTTTAACGAGTTTCAATGTGGTCGCACGTCGGTTTTTGATGAGCCACGTCCAGGTGCCCCGAAAACGGCTACCACGAAGATTAACGTGACAAAAATCCACGATTTCGTATTGGCAGACCGCCGATTGAAGATGCGCGAGATAGCTGAGACAGTAGGAATTTCCAATGATCGCATGAAATTTTGGGCATGAGAAAGCTGTCGGCGCGATGGGTGCCGCGTTTGCTCACTCCGGGCAACAAGCGCAACTGTGAGGCCACTTCAGAGCAGTGTATGACGCTGTTTAAGCGCAATCCGAAGGAGTTTCTGCATCGTTTCGTGACAGTCGACGAAACATTTCACTGGTAAACACCAGAGACCAAGGAACAGTCGAAACAGTGGACTTCACCGGCGAACGTGCTCCGAGGAAGGCGAAGACTGCCCCATCGGCCGGAAAGGTGATGGCCACCGTTTTCTGGGATTCACAAGAAGAAAAAACGGCCCCACTTGGCGAAGAAAAAAGTGCTCTTCGACCATGATAACGCACCGGCTCACACCTCCGCCCTACGGAGGCTACGAACTGTGCGACTTTGTTTCCAAACTTGAAAAAGTCACTCGCCGGGCAGAAATTTCAGTCAAATGAGGAGGTCATCGCCGCCACGGAGGCCTACCTTGCAAACCTCGAGAAAACGTATTTTTCAGACGGGTTAAAGAAGTTGGAGCATCGCTGGGTCAAGTGTATCGAGCTAAGAGGAGACTATGTTGAAAAATAAACCGCCATTTCTCGAAAATGTTTGTTTTTCTTTTGTAGGCTAAGTACTTATCGGACCACCCTCGTAGTGCGTAATTTTTACTGCGACCTCTTGAAACACTTAATGACACCAAGGCATATGACCAAATAACCGAGAGAAAATCTACATTTATACTATCAGCTCATGAAGTTTCATCGGTAATCCCATTAGCCAAATATTCAAACTATTACAAACTATTACGTATCATGTGTTGGGTACAACGCGATGTATCAAGGTTTAAAAGTCCAAGTAAACGCAAGTATATACCAATACGCCAAATATTAGCTACCATGCAGCTATCTGCAAAGGAAGTCAAAGACGCAGAAAAACTCCTATATAGAATTGTACAGAGCGAGGAGTATGTAAACGAAATAAGATGTTTAAAATCTAATATATCCACACCTAACCCTTATTCATTATTCAAACTTAAGCCAGTTTTGGATGATATGACTAAGAGGCCGGATCGATAGAGCTCACTATATGCAGGGCGACACAAGGAGACCAATAATGTTATCGAAAAATCATCCAATGTCGAAGCTTGTAGTGCGCTGTTACTATGAAACGTATCGTCATCAAAATCAAGAGGATATTGTTTGCGCAATAAGGGATAAGTACTGGATCCCGAACATTCGCAGACTCGTCAGAACAGCCACAACTAAATGCCAATATTGAAAAAATTCATCAGCCGTCCCAGAAATTCCTCCTGTGGGACAACTACCTCCGGCTTACACCTTACGTTCACACATTTAGATTTACGGGACTGGATTATTTCGCATCGATGCAAATTAGTCGTCATTATGAGAATCGATGGGTAGCTATATTTACGTGCCTAACTATCCGTACAATCCATCTTGCGTTAGCTAAGGACTTATCCATGGACGCTGTAAATACCTGCTTACGAAATTTCGTGAATCGACGAGGAGTACCGGTTCGGTTTAGGAGTGATCATGTTACTACCTTTTTCAGAACAAGCAAGGAAGAATGGCTAATTAATGAAAGTGCCATCGAAAAATAATGTGCAAGAAGTAGTATAGAATGGGTTTTTAATACGCCAGGAAATCCGGCTGTTGGTTGTGTTAACCGTGTCCTGGTGGTTACCTTGAATGAAAAGGCACCACAAATAGAAACTTCAAATAGTCTATCGATTGAGGCTGAAAATTTAGTGAATTCAAGACCTCACATTAGCCGCGCGAGACTGAAAGTTCCGAGCCTCTCACTCCTAATCATTTCCTAGTAGGTTGCCAAATTATGTGCAAACATCGCAGGTGAATGAAGCAGTGTGCTTGCGCAAACAGTGGCATATAATGCAGCAACTTAAACACACATTTTGGAGATGATGGGTGGTAGAGTACCTGCCTACTCCTACACGTCGCACAAAGTGGCACAAACAAGTGAAGCCATTAAGGGTGGTTGATATCGACCTCATAAGCAATGAAAGTGAAAGTAGGGGGGAAAGTAGGCGAGGAAGAGTGTCGGAAGTATTTCCAGCATCGGATGGTCAGGTTCGCTCAGCTTTAGTTAAGACCTGCTCAGAAGTTCTCAAAAGACCAGCTTCTAAATGTCTACGACTAGAAGTCGGGAGTGAGTTTTTTTGTTTTTTTTTTAGTTTTAAAATCGGTTTTATTTCATAATTTCTAAGAATTATCTTACGCTAGCCCGAAATTCTTAAAACTATCTTATCAAATCGAAAAATTCTACTGGTTCTAGGCGGACACTCTAAAATAAACAGAACAACTTAAATCTATGTCTTTCGAGTACTACATATAAACTTAAAATTAACAGTATTAAAATCAAATTAACTTAAGCTAAGAAAAATATTTGATTTTAAAACCTTAGCGAACGATACTTTTTTAAGGATTTGTAAGTAAAACTTAAGCCTAAGTTAATCTAACTAAACCTAACTTATTCTATCTTAACTAAGATATATATATATAAATATATACTTAATATATATTCTATATGTATATCTTTTTTTTTGTTAAATTTAATATATTTATAATATTCTTTATTTTGTTTTTGTTTCATGGTTTTTTTTTTTTGATTTTTGATTTTGTATTTTTTTTATTGGTTTTTTTTTTCTTAGCCCTATTCTACCCTGACCTACGCTAACCCACCTTAACCTACCCTATGCAGACCTATGTAAGCCTGCCATTAGTGCAGAAGCTATTGAGGTGTCCACTGACGTAGCTCTCCCCAGCCACCAAAAGCGTTGATGTTGGCGGACTACGTATATTCTATCCAGGCGCGAGACCGAGCTACAGGCGCTCGGGCTCGCGGAACACGAAATCAGGTCCGTTGAGGAACCGCCGTTACACCCACGTGAAAGGTTAGAGGTACCGTCGATTTTTCCTGGATCAGCCCACATCTATCTAGTTGGAGGAATGTGCTTGGCGGGACAAAGGCATGGCGCACTCTTCCGTGATATAAATCGTTGGGGTAGTAAGCCTCGAAAATCAGGCTATTGACCGGAGTCAATAATATATAGTGGCTTCGAATCAGTTTGATCAGATAATTATCTATCTGTACAAACCTGGCCCTATTGTATAGGACTTCGTTCGGGTAAAATTTCTCGTACTCAGATTTGGGTGTCCTATGTAGCCCCAGACAAGTCCTGAGACCTTGTCTCTCAAATACCGGAACCCTTTTCATTTAATTTCAATATAGTTTCTGATTTCTGGAAGTTGATTTTCAACTCCATTCATCACAATAAGATGACTTTTTTCTAAGTCACCCTGCAGAAGAGTAACGATGAAGTCGATCGTTGGACCTGATCTGTACGCAATTAAGTCGTCTGCGTACGCTATAGAATGGTGATGAGAAACTAAAAGATCGCCTAGGTAAATGCTGAAAAGGAACGGCGAATTTACCGTGCCCTGTGGCAGTCCATTTTAGATTTCAAGTAGAAGTAACGTTGGCAATTTTCACCACGAACTTTCTGCTGCCCCATGACGCCGAAAGGGAACGAACAAGTAAGTAGGGGACTCAATTTATTTTTTTTATCTTGAATATTAATAAATAGATAATAAAACTTAAGAAAAAAAAACTCAATAGTGTAAGGCACAAAGCGGAACCAACGACCTCAATCAGCAAAAGACCAAACACGAACCCAAAACAAAGCGCATAAAAGACAACTTCCCAAAATATATCCTTTATTACTATAGTCAGAACACTTCTCATATGTTATTCCTATCGCCCTGACTGCTACTCGTCGACTTCCGACTATTCGATCAACTCAGCTGCTTTTATACCCGCGCGTTGGATGTCTGTACCGTTTATCCGCTGTGCCAATGCCATGGGCGGCTCTGGCGTTGAGAAAGGGTGCAAGGCGCCATGGGCGGCTCCTGATGGAAAAGGGCGCAAGGCGCCTACGCGGATCGGATGCGTGGGTATTACAGCTCGCCCATCCTGACTAAAGGCTCGTCCTCGAGACTTCCTGCGGTTGCTGGTTCGGAAATCTCCTCGTCAAAACTGTCTGCATCAGATTCTTCGCTTTCGGAAATGTTGTCGTCATACAGCTCGCACCACCTCTTCATCTTGTCTGCGCTTTCAACCGTCTCAAATCGTTTTTGAGTTCGCTGCTGACCAGGAATATCATTCAAGATGTACCGGTCGTTTGGCAAGACCTTCGCCACGATTGGATCAAGCTTTCTTGACTCACCTGTTGCCACGGGCTCACGTTCGATCAGGACCAAATCATCTACAGCATACGTGTTGGGCTTCTTATGTGTCCCGTCAAAACGTTCCTTCTGCTTTTGTTGGTCTCTTGAAATGTATTGCAGGGCGACGTCCCGCCTATGGTCCATTTTCTCTTTGTCACAATGTCCGTTGCGTTCCAGTTCTAACAAAAGTTTGTCCCCGGCGATTCCTCTTGGTGTGTAGGCGAACATCAGATCGTGTGGTGTTGCTCTGGTAGTTGCGCTTCTCGCCGTGTTCAAGCTCCATTGGATACTCCTTAGTTGCTGAGCCCAATCCTTGCCTGCCGAATGACTGCACTTAAGTGCTGCAAGTACTGTCCGGTTAATTCTTTCCACTTGACCGTTGGCTCGTGGAGTTCTAACAGCCGTCATAACATGTTGTATCCCGTAAGTTTGGCAGTACTTGCTCGCCGAGAACGCCGTACCTCGGTCGGTTATTAAACGCTTGGGCATTCCAAAGTATTCACTGACTTGGTTGAGCACTCCTATCACCCCCTTCGTATTGGTCGTCTTTACAGCTTTCAAGATGGTATATTTTGTAAAGTTGTCTACTAGTGCTACCAAATGTTTAGTTCCACCTCGCCCAGTTGTGAATGGCCCAAGATGATCTATATGAACCGTATGAAACGGTACTGGTTCTCTTTCCACACAATACAGCTCACCTTCTAACGCTCCACTCTTCCTCTTAGTGTAGACGCATTCCACACATCCCTTAACGTAGCTCTTGACAAAATTCCTCATCCTGGGAAACCAATATGTCCTTCTCAGCCTTTCTAGAGTTTTCTCGTAGCCCATGTGTGCAGCCTCATCATGACACACTCGTAAGATTCGCCATCGTGCCCCTTTAGGTACTACCCACTTTCGCTGTTCACCAACGCGTCTGTATAATCGGTTCCCTTCTAGCTTGTATTCCTTATGGAGTTGGTTTTGCTCACCGCCAATAGCTGTTGATTGTAGTTGTCTGATAATGTTCCGCAGTTTTTTATCTTGCCACTGCATCGTTGCGAGCCAATCGTCGTCTGTAATGTAGATATTTAATACATTAGCGGTTGCCTCTTCCATCTCCCGTTCTTCCTCTACTGGCTCTCGGCTCATGGCGTCCACATATCCCGCTTTCCTTCCTGACTGGTGAATTGTCGTAAACTCAAACTCTTGTAGTTTGAGCCACCACCTCGCGATTCTTGGTATCATCCTGGCCTTGTTTTGAGTGGCTACTATGGCTTCGCAGTCGGTCACAACTTTAAATGCCTTGCCTAGCAGGTATATCCGGAACCTTTCCAGACTTTCCACCACAACTAAAACCTCTAGCTCGTAGCTGTGGTACTTTGCTTCTGTCTCTGTCAGCTTCCTGCTAAAGTACGCCACTGGTCTCAATTTATTGTCGCCCTTCCCTCGCTGCAACAGTATTCCGGCAAGTCCCACAGTGGAGGCATCAGTATGGACCTCGTGATCACACTCCACATCGTAACGGGCTAAAATAGGTGGGTTGATTTCAGATTTCAGTTCTTTGAACGCCGCTTGTTGCTCCTCTGTCCACACAAAGGTCTTGTCTTGTTTAAGTAAGTCGGAAGAGATGTTGCGATTTGAGAGTATTTCGGTACGAATTTCGAATTTCCGGAAATAACCGGTAAGGCCCAAAAATTGTCTTACCTGATGCACATTTTTCGGCTGCTTCTGTAGTCCTTCTTCCAGCGATATGCTTGCAATGATGACATCATCCAAGTAGACTGCAACATCACCAGGATCCATGCGCGCCTTTAGCTGGTTCATACACATTTGGAAGTAAGCTGGAGCGTTCACTAGACCGAACGGCATACGCACGAACTCATACAGACCGTTCTCCGTAGCAAAGGCGGTGTACTTTCGGCTCTGCTCCGCTATCTGCACTTGATGGTACCCAGAAGCAAGGTCCAGTGTTGTGAAATACTTCTTCCCAGCTAGAGTTGCTAATATTTCCTCCACGGTTGGCATCGGGAACTTCTGTTTTTTTGTTACCCTATTTAGCGCCCGATGCACATCCTATCCGTACCGTCCTTCTTCTTTGTAAGACCAATCGGTGCGCAGAAGTTGGATGTTGAAGGCCGAATGACTCCTTGATGCAACATTTCGCTGATCTTTTCCTCTACTATCCTTCTCTTAGCGAAAGGTAATCGGTAGGGTTACACACACACTGGTTGTGTCGTCGTTACTTCGATTGTGCACTCACCCCAGTTGTACAGTCCAAGTTCGTTGGCGTCTAGAGCGAAGCAATCTCGGTATTCATTTACTAATTCGCCGAGTAGCTCCTTTTCCTTGGCTGTGATGTCTCCCGCATCAATATCATCAATATCGATTCTACTCCGCACCTGCTGCTCCGCAATCGCCTCGTCTGAGATAATCAATGATTTGCCTTCATCACTCACAGTGCAGTCGCTGATTTCGAGTTCATGGTATGTCTTCTCGAGTTTGACTTGCGGTTGGTCAAGCAAACGCCTACCGACAATTATATTGTATGGTTGACTGTCGTCTGGGACAACTAATACTTCACACCAGCTTCGCAAAGCATCTACCCCGACTTCGGCATAAAGTTTTCCTATTGTTCGGCATCTTCCTCCGCCGAACCCGCTCAGTTTCCTAGCATCATCGCTGTAGCGAAGATTGTTGGTGATAGCGACTGACTCTTGCAGTGTGACGCAGTCGCTGCCCAGGTCTATGAAAGCTTCGATTGGCTTCCCGTTGACGGTCACAATTTTGTGATACACACTTATGTCTTCGCACACCCACAACTGACTTGGCCTTGTAGGTTGCCGCTGGTCGGTAGCGTGTTGCTCTGCTGCCCTCGTCGTTGCCGCGCTCGTACAATTGCGACCTATGCGCCCGGATTGGTTACATTTGAAGCACCTGACCTTTGGGCAGTTGCGCCCTATGTGCCCCATCTGACTACACTTGAAGCACCTGATAGTGTCAACTGATGTTGAGTTTGCACTATTGCTCCCAGATATTCCCCGTCTTTGTGATGCTGACCTCTGTTGCGATCGTACGCTGGTGGTCCACCGAACTTTCTTTATCAGCTCCTGAAGAGTTTCTGGCTGTGCCGCTTTCAGTGCGTCACGACACTCTACATCGGTGATGCCCCGCACTATATATTTGACCACAGTTGATGCCCCCCAGACGCAATAGCTTCCATCTCATACACGAACTCCTCGATATCCTCATACGGATATTGTTTTTTGTTCCGCAACATTTCGTGCAGATCAGCCACATCATCGTCTGCTGGGAAATTATGGACTTATTGCATTTTATCACATACCACAAATGTGACAATGACCGTTTTATGCCTCTCGGTCGCCTGCTGCGACACTTTTTCCTCTAGACAATTGCGCATGTTATATTTGGCACGCTCCTCTATTTCATATTCAAATATTTTAATATGTACTCGTACGTACCATGCCTCCCAAAAAAAACCTATATTTGACCGATTCATTCATTCGGCTCGTGCATACACAAAAAGTGAAAACTTTTTTGATTTTCCTCACTAACTTGTGCTGGTGCGTGAAATATCATTTCGTGTTACACTCGACCACTGCGAAACTTTTTCTTCTAAGCAATTAGAACAACGATTGTTGCATCAGTTTAAATTTTTTCTTATTTGTGAAAAGCACAATTTGCACCATGTCTCTCGAACAAAAATGTACCATCGTGGATAGTTGAATATCCTGAAAAATTTTGAAGGGGTTTCAAATAAACCAGCGTATCAAGACAAGTGCTCATATTTATGGATTGCAAAAGAAAGGCCCACGACAGCAACGTTTTACTGTGACAAATAGCAGTAACTCCACTTTCACAGACCAACAAAAAAATAATTTAGCCTGGACTTGCCTGGATTGCTTGAAAATAATATTCCTGTTCATAAGCTTACAAATCCTATCTTCAAAGCTTTTCTGCGAAAATATTGCTTGAATCAAAATATACCAGATAAATCAACATTGCGTAAAAACTACATTCCAACAATTTATCTACACGTTGTGGAAGAGATACGCAATGAACTCAATTATTTGGATTTCAACTGACGAAACTATGGACTGTTGTGGCTGTTACATTGCAAATTTAATTTTTGGTGTCTTTCTAAATATTTAGTCGCCTGCAAAAAGCTTGAAAAGACAAATCATTCTACGATCGCCAGATTTGTAAATGATGGTATCAAACACATTTTTCCTGAATTATCTGCACATGAAAGAGTGTTTATTTTTTTCTCTCATGCTGCTGCCTATATGATCAAGGCAGCCAAGCCCTCCAAGTGTTCTATCCCTACTTGATCCATGTGACATGCCTTGCTCACGGATTACATCGTCTTGCTGAAGAGGTGTGATCAACGTTTGACAATGTTAATAGTCGATGAAATATCGACAAAGAAAGTGTTTCTTAAATCACCTACTCGCATTAAAGCTTTTAAAGAAAAGGTACCAAAAGTGCCTTTACCTCCTGAACCAGTGATAATTCGATTGGGAACTTGGATTAAGGCTTACAGTTAAAATTTTGAGGCCATCAAAGGCGTAATTACAGATTTCGATAGTACGGACGCTATGGCAGTTCGTCTGTCCAAGGAGGCGTTTAACATTCCAACATTAAAAAATACATTACTGTGATTAGCACTCATTTTTCCCACATACATACGAGTATTAAAAAGCTCGAAACCCAGGGTACGGCATTAATGGAATCTGTTGAGTTAATAAATAAAATCCGCCGATTGAACAGATTACCAGATGTTTTCCTTACTTAAAGAGAAATATGAAAAAAATTTTAACAATAACGCAGGTTTGAATCTTTGTGCCAAGTATAAAGTTTTGGGACGGGTTAACTTTTGCCAGACCGATAAGTGCTAATATAGCACCCCAATTCAAGTATTGACCAAATACCTCAGTGGATGTAGAGCGGTCTTTTTTCGTTTACAAAACATTTTGAATGATAGAAGACACAACATAATATATATGACAAATATATAAATATAACATGAATGAATATACATGTACAAACAAGATTCGTATTAGTATTTAGCCGTTAAAATAATATGTATAAGATCGCAGGACTTTTGCGTTTGAGTCTTCTTTCTCTATTAACCATACTTTTAATGTGTTTGTTGTCTGATATGGTATTGTGGGAAGTTAGCTCGGGACATTATCACCTTCGACATTCTTCAAAGTCATCTCAAAATTATCTGCTAGCATTTTTGTCCAGATTGTCTCTTGCCCATGTGTTGTCCTGATTTTTTATGGGTGGATAGTGTTCGATATTTGCTTTGTTGCTACCCATAGAGAGAAATTTGTTTCAGATGTTATGGATACATTTTTCAGGTACTTAACAAAGTTGGTTTCCTGATTTTCTTTTTTGTTTAAGGTTTTTAGTGATCTTGTTTCGTTTTCTTTTGTCGTTCGGTGGACGAGTTAGTTGCCATTTTTTCTCAACTTCCTTTTAGCTAGCACTAGTTCCTTAATGCATGGGGTCGAACCCCAGTAGTTGGACTTGGAGCCTCCCTCGTTTATCGTGTCATTTAAGTGTATTATGGCCTTTTCAATGTCGTCTTGGGATTTGAAGGGAATGCTAACAGATAGAATTGTAGCTACGTATTATCGATAAGTGTCCCAATCTGTTTTTACATTATATGGTTTACTGGGATTTATTGTCATCACGGGTCGGTTGGAGTACTCAATTAAAATGGGTGAGTGATTAGGCGAGAGGTCGAATGAAGAGTTTATTTGGATGTTTTTAATACCGATTTTTCTGATAATGCCAAAGTCGATAAGATCGGGGTTTTTGTCGTTGGCCAGTAAGTGGGTTCGCCCGTCCTTATGTGCTTGCAGTTGTTTTTCTAAATTGCTTCCAAAAGACTTTTTCCCTTTATAGTTATAAGTCGAGATCCCCATTCAGTATGTTTTGCGTTGAAGTCACCCACAACTATGAATCGGTTGCCCAAATAATTCAAGTATAGATCATATTGGAAAGCAGCAATCATGTGTTTGGGAGGACAATAAATTGGAGATAGGACTAGGGCTCCATGCATGTCTTCTAGTTAAATATACACTGACTGAATGTAGTAGGTTTGGGAGTTATTCAGTTCTGTATAGTGTATTTGTCTCTTTATTATTATTATGGACCCTCCGTGTCTCCTACTACTGTCTGGGGGGTCTGCTCGGTAAATGTCATTCCAGGGAATTGGATATGTTTTCTAGTAGTGGACTTCAGCAATAAGCATGATGGCATTTACGTAGCCTATTTTTGCTATTGTAATACTGGCATTACTCAGCTGGTGCGAAAAGGCATTCCCATCCTGATATCCAAGGAAGCTAAGTATCTGGGAGTTATTTTTTTATTTTATTTTCCATCACAGAGTACGCAGAACAATACGCTGTCTAGTGTATACCCTCAGTATCGCTTTACTCCACAGATATTTGTTGCGCGACTAAGGATCATCTACCGATTTTGCATCTCATAGATTACTCAGACAAACAATATTACTAATTTAAAATCAATGAAAGAACACAATTTTTAAATTCCAATCGAGTTAAGCTGAAATCAATTTCGTTGCAAAGCTCATTGAATGTTTTTATGCACCTAGTAATTGGCTCATTGCAACCATAATTTGTTCTCTCACCCGAAGCGATCTTTCGGAAGCATATGTATATGTTTATAAGAAATACTAATTCTGCTGAAATAATATGATAATTAGTTATGTCGGAACATGCCTTCCGCATAAAACTCAAGGTTTGCAAGCTAATTAACTTAAATCTTACGTCATAAGGAGAAAGTTCGTCAAACATGTTTAATTTGCGGATAGCATATCTCGTGAAATTCTTTTGAACTTTTTCTAATCTAAGCTCTTGAGCATTATTTGGCGAGTCCCAAATAATCGAAGAATATTCTAAATAAGGTCTGACCAACGAGGTGAATAAAGTTTTAGGGCTATAAACATCTTGGAAGTCTATTCCTTTCAAGAAATCCTAACAAGGAGTTAAGGAGTTAGATTTAGATATGGCGTAATCATTATGTAATGTAAAATTTAGTTTAGTGTCAAATATGACCCCTAGATCCTTAACTTCGTCAAGACGTTCATAAAGTACAATAATTATATAAGATCGGCGCTACAATACGGTGCGCTGTTAATATCTTACATTTAGAAATATTAAGTTGTAAAGCATTACGCTTACACCATTCCGACAGTTTATATATATCTAGTTGAAAACAGATACAGTCTGTAATATTATTGATGCGTGCAAACAGTTTTAAGTCGTCCGCGAATGTTAAAACTTCGCAGAAACTAAATATTTCGTGAACATCATTTAAGAACGAAATAAACAAAAACGGGCCGATATGACTAATCTGGCGAAAGCCGGAAGTTGCTTCTATTACACGAGCCGTAAAACTATTAATTTTTACCAATTGCTTTCTATTACATAAATAATTTGAAAGCCACATCAGCATAGAAGAGTGGAACCTAGCGATTGTAGTTTAGCCAATAGTAAAGTGTGATGTACTCTATCAAAAGTTTTCGTAAACTCAATGTAGAGTATATCTACTTGTAAATGATTTTCAAAACTGTCAAAAATATCATTTGTCAATAAAGCTAAATTTGTAGGACATGACCTACCGCGAACAAAGCCATGCTGGTTACTGGAAATAATTTCTTTAACAGCGAAAAAAAGCTTATCCTTAACAATGCTTTCAAACAATTTTGGGATTGCAGAAAGCTTAGATATAGGCCGATAGTTTACAACTTTTTGTCTAAAACCGCTCTTAAATACAGGTGTAATAAATGAATATTTCCATTCACTGAGGAATTTTCCTGTGATAAGTGATTGATTAAAGATAATTTTAAGTGGATAAAAGATGGAAGATAAACACTTTTTTAATATTATCGCAAGGATCCTATCAGGACCCGGACTACAGTGTAATTCCAGTTTCTTTAACGCGTTTATTACGTCTTCATTCGAAAGTTGCAACACACAAATAATATTCAATACTATTAGAGTAATGGTTCGTCGTTGATCGTTAGACAGCGAGATTCTTTGGTCAAAGCATATTGAGTCAAAAACCACCAAAGCGCTGTCAGCTTTTTGCCAATGCAAAGGTGCCTTTGACAAAACATGGGGCTTATTGCCGACAAAGCTCCTCTGGATCTACACGGAAATGATAAGACCGATAATCTCATATGCATTGGTTGTCTTGTAGAACAGCCAACACGCAAACATATCTTTCACCAAACTCCAAACAGCGGTCTGTTTCAGCTGCACGGGGGCTTTCCCCAGGAGCTGCTCTATATATGATGAAATATGCTTTTGTCCTGAAATGAAGACTGTACATACATCCAAGATTCAAAAGCGGTATACCTAAAACAAATCCATCACAGTATAAATGTAATCGGCAAACCAATGTGCAGCGCTCACATACATGTGCATAAGCATTAAGCACCTATAGAATCGAGGGACTGTCCTGTTTTTGTGTAAAACCCACGATCGACTGTCCTATCTTTGCTAGTCAAAATAAAACCACCAGCTAACTGATCAGCTGTTACACCGTTCAAACCGGGTTTTTTTGTTTTTTTTTTTTATTATACACAGGACCTCGCATTTTTCTATCACTGGAGAATTCGGCGGCAGTTGTTAACTAACTGGATTCAACGGAATCTAAGTTGTTTTTGCTGTGAACGTATGCTACAAGATGCTATGATGAATCTTCCACCCCTTGACTTATATATAAGAAGATGCGCACTGAAAACCATGTCTCGCTTCAAGAGAAATGATTTTCGGTACAACCCGCATTGAAGTGACAGTGTACTAGCGCGAGAAATATCCTGGGACCCCTGTCTCGTGGATATGCCTTAGGACGCAATGACCCCTGCAATCCTACTGATAATTTCACAATCAAATTTCCATGTCGCCAGGACTGGCTCTGGCCAGATACTGGAACTGGCTCCAGGACTGGGCGGGGTCTGGCGCTGGAGTTTTCCTTGGGCGCGAACTGCACTTCCCGTTAGGAAAATATACGTCTGTCTTTCAATCAGAGACATAATGCTAATGGCCATGCACTATGCTGTGAAGCATAGGTGGAAGGCGAAAAGCATATGCGTCTGTAGTCAAGACCTTTTGACCTTTTTGTACAATGTTTGACACAAACTGGCCTTTGGTAGTTCTGTTTGTTTTAACCTTTATGTACCGGCAGCACTACGGCGCGGAGGGTTTGAAATAAGAATACGCTGTGTTCTTATTTATATACCTGTTTTAAGTGATATGATAAGTGTACAAATTAAATGTGTAACTTAGAGTACTTACTTTTTTCACGTCCTCCTGCTTAGGCACCGAAATGGTTGCCAAAATGGCCGAACACGGAATGATCATGAAATGAAGTCGGTCGCCAGGATTACCAATAAAGAAAAACAAATAACGATAACAGCATTCAGGCGCCTAAGCAAGGGTGACGTTCAAAGTTCTACAAGCGATATAAGTAAAAATAACGCCAACACTTTAAACTTTTTATAATAATTTTTAAAAATGTGTAATGCACCGTTTTTTTTTTCTTATAAACGTTGATTAAGTTAGCATAGTGTTTATTGTTTCTTTGAATCGATGATAAAATTCCTTGACATCTATACTAGTATAAAGATATAGCTCGCCCCATTAAAGTCCCTTTTTAAGCTTTCGATCCACAATATAGAGCGTCTGACATACATATCTCCACCGCCGATGAATTGATTACCGCAAGCAATGATCTGTCAGTGTTTTTGTATTTCTGGCTAGATTCCTGTTAATGTAAGAAAGTATGCAAATGTTAAGACCTTTCGACGTTATTTTCGACAGATATTCGCCAATATCAGTATTTGTATTGTCGCCTACATTTATATTTACTTCACCTATAACAACTATATTTTGTCTCGCCCTAATTGATTCTATATGTATATCCAACAAACTCGCAAATGAGGTATTTCACATGCCTTAAACTTTGGGGCAAAGGTTTTACATTGAAACGTTTTTATGCATTTTCGTTTTTCGTGTAAAGTAAATCACTCCTTAAGTTTTGAAATTTATAGTTTCTAATTCATTTATTTCGTTTATGATTGTGTTACAAGTGTGTTTATAATATTGTGGGACCAAATATATAATAATGACATTATCTCTATATCCTAGATATTTCGAATCTTGTTTGTACGATGTCAATCATATGTTTTTTGTAAGAACTTTGTTGTTTTTTAATCAAGCAAAATTCCAATTGGTAACTTCAGCTTTATTAGCTTAGCTTTTTTAACTTTGGTGTTACCATAATTGTTTATTGATGTACGAGTATATATTTCCATTTGTGTAATTATTGTTACATTCTTTTCGTGATTCTAATTTCCCTTTTGTTTTGGGGGTTTCAAGAATATGACGTTTATTTTCTATTGGTGTAATTTGCAGCAAGGCTTAATAATGCCCAGATGAAAAGAAGTCCCCGGAAGTAATAGCAAAGAGAGTTTGGTTGCAGGAAGTAAATAACGTTGAATAAAGACTGTTTATTGCGTTGGGATCGAAGTATAATTCCTGAATCTGCATGAAAATTGATGTTGAAAATTCTTCATGGTAGTCATCCCGGCATCGCTCAAAGCTAAATCTGGTGGGCGACCATGGACATCGACATAGAGTTAGAGTTCAAAGATGTATCGGTCGTCTGCAGGATCAACAAAAAAATACAAGCAGTCGTTACGCCCAGATTTTCTGGGCCTTTCCAAGTTAAAACGTTTTCCATTTTTGTCGCTGTTTATTTGAAATGGCTAGAAGTGAAACTAGAATCCACGACTAGATCATTTGTCTCAGTTGTTATCAGTTGCTAAAAATGTGAATTATTAAATAGAAATTATGTTTGGGTTAGAATATCTTCACCCTATAATCATTCGCAAATTTTCACGAAATAGACATTAATGAAAAGTAAATTAAAGCCAGAAGTCTCCTGAACAGAACGCTCAAATCGAATTCGAAAAGCGACTGGAATAAATATCGATCGAAGCAGAAGGAATAGAGGAAGCTTATTCGTAAATCGAAGAATAATTCTTATAGGACCTTCTTCGAAAGATCAAATCCCTCAGCGCGACCAGCAAGTTCGTTAAAGTCTTCAAGTGAGGAAAATCGGATGTACCTTTACTGAGTCTAAAACGGAAACTCTCAGCTTACTGCTTCAGACTCGTTTGGTGAAAAAGCAGAATATCATCGTCTCGTTATATCTCCTTCAACAGCAACTGCGACTGAAACGATGAAAACAACTCGGCGTAGCTGGTATATTGCACCACGAGTGGCAACTACTGAGGCCATTGAATTTGCTGTGGCATCTTTCGATGCTGCCTACTCTGAAAATAATTTTCACTACTAGCTGTGCACTTGCCTCACCAGCGCGCGGTAAAAGTGGTCTTTATATCCAAAATAGGGAAAGAAGATTACTCAGTCTTGTGATATGTTATAAGCTTAGTATTTTAATTCAATTTATTATTATAAATACAAGATATGATGACAATTATACAATGAATAAAAGGAACTCTGTGTTGTGACGTTGAGGTTCCGAACAAGACAGCGAGGAGGAAGTCGTATGGTTCGAACTGCAGCATAGTTATGGTTCGATGAAATTACATTCCTCCCCACTCAGCAAGAGTGAATTACTAGTAGGTCAATCGATCAGGCTTTTTTCGTATACGTGTGCTCCTTCTTACTATTGTCTGGTTGGATGTATTATCCGGTAACATTTCTTGTATATGATCGTTTATAATTTGTGGTATTGTCCTTGGTTTCTCTTGGTCTTGTTATTGTTTTGATGTTGATGGTAATATATTCGATTGTCTCTTCAGTTTGGGTGTAGACTGATATTCTGGTAATATACTGTCGGCTAGAAATGTTTCCTCTACGGATATTCTATCATCTTCTTTGCTTCGTAAGTGATCTGCATGCCGTCTTCGTCGAACACCATCAGCGGTCTCTACAACATAAAAATATCTATTAGTTCGTTCTATTTCCTTTCCTTTGCTGGTTCCAACTCCTTTTCAAATTTTGTTTTGCAACATACATGTTGATTTGGCTTGAACTCCCTGCTATCTGCTCCTTTCCGTTGGATTTCGTGTTTTATGTGCTTATATCGAAGATTTCGCCTAGGACTGGGTATTATATTGTCAAAAATAACTCGTGAGCGTCTTCCAAACATCATCTCCGCCAGTGATTTTCCTGTTGTTCCGTGGGGAGAGTTTCTATAGGAGGAGAGCACATTGCGAAGTTGTTGTTTCTTGTTCTCCCATTTGTTGTGTTTCAGTTCTCGCACTTTATATTTTTGGGTGTTTGTACATGTTTACTGTTTTTGGTCAGGTGTTTAATGGATGACTCATTATCACTTCAAGATCCCTTTCCGCTGCCTTGACTGAAACTGCGAATGAAACTTCCCACTCTACCAACTCATCTGTTGTTTTTAAGTCAGGCCATCTTTGTTTAAATTCAATTTCCAGACGTTTGTGCTGTAAGCCTGTATTATCGAATTACAAAAGATCAACGGTATAGAGAGAATTGCATGAATGCATTTCAATCATCCAATATGGTTAGCACACTAGTGCACAAAATTAACGCGCCAATGACCAACGAATTAAATGAAATACTCGTAATTAATATAAATTTTAAAAATCTCAAATTACATTATTATAAAAAATAATAATCGTGAGTATTCTTTTATATCCCAAAATGTGAGGTCCATGAGAAAAAATTGGAATGCTTTTGTATTATATGTAAATGATTCTTTGTCGAGTATTGATGTAATAATGCTTTGCGAAATAAATGTAACTAAATCAGGAGGAGGAGTTGCAGTATATATAAAAAACAATGTACAATACGAAAAAGTAGAAAGAGTGTCAAGTACGTATGAAAACTTCCCCCTAAATGTTAAGCGTGGTAACTTTGAAGCTTTAGTTATCTCAATCTACAGATCACCAAAGTCCAACATGAATTGCTTCATTCATGCACTTAATGAACATAATGAACGCACTTGGAGCAAAAAGAAACTTGATTGTTATGGGTGACGTAAACATAAACTGTAAAGACGAAAATAATACATATGTATGTAACAATATCTTTATATGATAGCGTCCAAGGGTCTACATAACTCAAT
The DNA here is from genome assembly GCA_958301585.1 of Merodon equestris. NCBI lineage: Eukaryota > Metazoa > Arthropoda > Insecta > Diptera > Syrphidae > Merodon > Merodon equestris. The sequence continues at coordinate 95,431,563 of OY284413.1, forward strand.
TTTTTCGTACACTAGTGTTGATCCAATCCAAAACACAAAAACTTTGATTGATTATAATTTAGTAAGGATAAAGAATGTGGAAATTAACTAAACGGTGATTGAAATATGTATCTCAGAGCATTATACCTTATGCTGTGGAGTGAACACTAACACCATAACAGAAAAGAAACCGAATGAAGAACGCAGAACACAGAAAATAAACGAGTTCAACTGGGAACAGCTAAACATTTTTACGGATTTAAACGAATTCAAATAAACGATTAATACGGTAGTTGCATCATCAACGGTTTTAAGAAAGAAAAGAAGCACAGAAAATAGCTGCATAACGACTGAATTGTAACATGATTGTAAGGAACGCGATAGACTATATAGACGATACAAAAACAATAAACCAAAGGAAGATTATCTTAGAGAATATAAATTATATCGAAACGAATTGAACAAGAAAATAAGGAGGACAAAAGCTCACTTCTATAAGCAAAAGTTCCAAAATTGTACAAATAACCTGAAGGACGCTTGGAAAGTCGTAAATTCAATTTTGTGGATAAAACCGATAGAACTAGATGACATTTTGAAAAGACATATTGCAGACGAAACGGATTTTAAGGATCTTGCCAAAAGATTCACTAACACACTTTCATCCAAAGTCCTTAACATAGGACACGAATGCAATCAACAAATCTTTTTGGTTCGTCCAAACAGTGCGCCACATTCAATTTACACCGATTATGTATCTTTTACTGAGGTGAAAAATATTCTGAATTCGTAACATTGCAACAAATCGACGGGAATAGATGAAATAAGGCCAAGACACCTGAAAATAAATGAAGAGACTCTTTCCCCAGTGATAACGAAACTTGTTAATATGAGTATTGGTCAAACATCAACCCCTAAACTGCTAAAGATGTCAGTTGCTCGACCAATTTACAAGAGCGGAAAAAAAAAAGAAATTTTGAATTACAGGCCAATCTCAATTTTATCGGCTGTAGACACAGGCAAAATGGTTGTACGAATACGTTAAGAAATATAAAATATTAGAAAAGAATCAATTTGGTTTCCGCACAAACAAGAGCATCAATCAACTGCTGGGAAACTTCGCAAATAAATTGTATAAGAGCCTAGATAAAAACCATTAATCAGTAGTTTTATTCATCGATTTTAAGAAAGCTTTCGACACATTAAGCTACAAACAAATCTTAAGACAACTGGAAAAGATTGGAGCGCGGGGAAATTGTTAGGCATGGTTCGAAAACTACTTAAGTGATGATTTAAAATAAGTGTGAGTGAAAATTTAAAATAAAAATTGGTGAATGTCTCAGTGGAGAAGACAATGTAGTATAGTGTGTAGTGTTCCGCAAGGATCAAAACTGGGTCCAATATTGTTTATAATATGTATATGTCAACGATCTGCTGTCAGTGCTGAAATACAGTACGGGATACGCGTATGCGGACGACACAGCAATTGTAGTCAGCCATAAAAAAGTGGATGAAGCTGTAAGACTAATGCAAATAGACTTTAATGGAGTCACAGCTTGGTGCCATGATGATGGATTAATAATCAACGCACTGAAAACAAAGGTTATGCGTATTCTTCCGCCGCATATCCCAAAAACCAAACTGATTATAAAAAATGTACGACATTGATTGCTTGCACAAAATCGGATGTAGCGATCAAATAAGAGATAATAACCACTGCAAAGAATATATGTATAGATAACGTGTCAACTTACAAATACCACGGGCTAACGATTGACTACTTTAAGCGGAGCTACCATATTGACGAACTAAAAAAGAAATTATGTCAATCAGCTTACGCACTCTTCCATCCAAGCAATCTCCGCACACTTGCAGTGTTTAAGCAATGCTGTTTTGGATTAGTTGAATCACATCTGAGATATGGTAAACTAGCGCGGGGAAGAGCGTTGCAAATGCAACCCCACGATTGCAAAAAATAGTGCCAAAAGTAAAACAAAGCAGCGAAGAGCAGTATCAAAGAAACCAGACGACTAATATGCTGAACATTTCTAAAATCCACGATTTGGAAATCCTGTCTAATTTCTACAACGTCAATACCTACAGAATCCAAACGCAACAGACAATAACTTAATATTTGTAAGTAATCAATTAAATTGTTCTGTTAGAGGAGCTATATGTCCAATGAAAAATTCTGTTCATCACATAGCTCTATGTTTAAATGTAGAATTTGGTAGTCCATCATTAATCCCTAATTTTAGTAGTTACAATTTTAGATACAATTTCGCTAAAGCCAATTACCAAGGCTTAATTAACTACTTTGCGTCGGTGGACTGGTCAAACATTCTTTCCGGTCTAAATCTTAATGAAGTACAATATACCTATATAATACATTTTCAAATATTTTAGAATACGGATTCATTGAGTTTTGTGCCACGCGTTACTAAAAAACAATACTTAAAATTGCCGTGGCATAACAAAAGGGTGACAGATTTAAAAAATGCAAAAAACAAAGCCTTCAAACTATTCAAAAAATCAAACTCAGAAGCCAATAGGCAGCGTTTTTGTCAAGTGCGGCGGGAATATGAATTTCTAAATAAATTTCTATATAAACAGTATGTAATGAACACTGAATCTCACATTTCTAGCGATCCTAAATATTTCTGGACATTTTTAAACAATAGCAAAATGGGACTTTGTAAAATATGGATTTCGATGGTATAATATCCCATAGCACTGTGACAAGTTGTGAGCTATTTGCAAAGTTCTTCGAATCAGTCTATGTTGATCACTCGAATATTATTCCACCTTCTTTTGATGAAGATGTGAGTAATATAAGTTTTGGATCACTATACATCTCTACTCATGATATACTGCAAGGCATTCATTCTTTAAACTCTTGTTCAAATCCTGGTCCTGACAGTGTTCCGTCTATTATCCTAAAACAGTGTGGTTCTTCTTTGTCGTTACCGTTACAACTAATATTTAATATGTCTTTGTCATCGGACACATTTTTAGACGAATGGAAAGTTTAATTTATAACACCAATATTCAATGCTGGATCTCGACAAAAAGTTGAAAACTATAGAGGTATCTCCAAGCTTTCAGCTATTCCGAAACTTTTTGAACTAATTGTCACAAAGAAACTGTATTTTCTAGTCAAAGAGCAAATATCATTGTTTCTGGAAGATCCACTTTAACCAATCTGGCATTATTCACCAAATACCTGTTTGATTCCGTAGAGTCCGGATATCAAGTCGATGTAATCTTTACTGATTTTAGCAAAGCGTTTGATACAGTATGCCATACCATTCTCATAAACAAACTAAGATCGTTTGGTATTCACTCCATGCTTCTTAACTGGATATCGAGCTACTTATCAAACAGAACTCAAATGGTAAAAATTGGTAACTGTAAATCTAGAGTCATTAAAGTATTATCAGGTATTCCCCAAGGTAGCCATAGAGGTCCAATGCTCTTCAATGTATTCATCAATGAGATTCCTTCAATCCTTACTTATGTCAACTGTTTGATGTACGCAGACGACCTTAAAATTTTTCTACGTGTTAAAAATATTCAAGACTGTAAAAGTTATAAATGACCTAAATATTTTATGCAATTGGTGCGATCTCAATAGACTAGTGTGAAATATAAGCAAATGTCATTCTTTTTCTGTTTACCATGTAGTGTTACCCGTAATTTTTGACTATTCTATATGTGGGACTTGTCTTTCTAGAAAATCTAAAATAAAAAACCTTCGTGTGATCGCCTACACCAAACTTATTTTCTCGTTTTATATTGACTACATAGTCGCAAAAGCTAATTCAATGCTTGGATTTCTTACAAGGATATGTGCTGAATTTTCTAATCCAAATGCCCTTAAATCTGTCTACACGTCAATTGTACGTCCACATCTTGAATATTGTTCTGTAATATGGTGTCCGTTATTTATGAATACTGTGGCACGTTTAGAAAAAGTCCAAAACTCTTTTACTAGATTCCCTAATAAAAAGAATGCAATGGAATCTTGGCACCATGCCCGCATGTCGAACAAGATGTGCCTTAATTGGTTTGGATTCTTTAGAAAAAAGACGAAGTGTACATTGTATATTGTCCTGAGATTATTCAAAATGTTAAGTTTTATGTACCGGAAAGAACTCTTCGAACACGAAATTTCTTATTTCAACCAAAACATAATATAATGAACCCCTGACTAAATGTATTAGTCAATTTAATTATGTTTTTATGGAAATAGACGTATGTGATGAAAGACGAGAATTTAAACAATCTGTTTCAAATCTCTGTTAATTCCTATTTATCTATGATATTATCTATGACAAATTCTATTTATTTTAATATTTACCTATATATTACCTATGACTAAATCTATTTGTTTTTATATTGTATTTATATTATTTTTATTTAAATATAATATTTTGTTGATCTAGGCTTATTTACTTATGTTAGTTTTTCTTTTTTTTCATATGTATAATATAAAAATATTACAAGTATATTTCCACCATCTGTTAGAATATATTCGGTAGATGAAATTAATAAATAAATAAACAATAAACACTTAAAGAAGACAACACCACTTTTATAAGATTCCGAGGTTCTGGAACGAGTATGGACGAAACACGTTTGATGTCGCGATTCCTATGATACCAAATAAACCAAAGAGAATTTCGCAACCTAACAAAAAATGAGGTATTGAAAAAAGCCAAAGAAATGTACTTAGGTTTATAATTCCAAATATGTTCTTTTTTTATTCGTTCTTTGTTCATCGTATAGTCTTGGTTTTATTAAATTTATTGTACATAATGTAATCAGTTCAAAGTATCTAAATGTAAATCTTTTGAAGTAATGAACTCAACACCTAAAATGCAACAGTATATTATGAATCAGTTTTCTGCAGACAAGCCCTCCCGGCTCGCAGATAAAGAAAAACATGTATACATACATATTTGAAATTTATACATGATAAAATTGAATTGAATTAAATTGTTGCAAGACTGTCTCTAAGCTGTCGATCAAGTAGCGCGCCGTCATAACCACAATCCCGACTAATTTCCTTTAAACGATTTGCATACGCTTCAAATGATTGATTTCTGCTTCTCACACAATTCCAGAACGTAGTAAGAGCCTTAAATCTAGTGGTTTTAATTTGATATAGACGGATAAATTTCGTTTTAATAGCTTCATATATTTGTTTTTCAAATTTCTCCGCGGTGTCTGCAAGTGCTACTTTAATCTCTCGATATTGCTCAGGCTTTAGAGCCGAAGATAACAATTCTCATTTTGCACTGGAGTACTCGGGTTTCTCTTCATATTTGTCTAAGCCATACATACGACATCTTGCCTCAAGGCAACCTGTGAATGCTGAGCATGCTGCATCATACGAATCACAACGAAAACTTCTGACGATGCGACTGATGTCGTTGGTTAGAAGCGTTCGCAGTGAAGTTTTCATGACGGGTAATTCGCTGGCTTTCCACTATCTGGTGGAAGAGTTCCCGCTGCGCTTGCAAAAATTGTCCGAACTCTGTGGCATCCATTTAAGGAGCGCACGTGGTTGAATTTACTTACGAATCTTACTATTTTTCTGTAATCCTCGCTGCTTTTGTTCTAGTTGACAAAAAAAAATCCTCGCCGCCAATATGATATGTTATCAGCTTAGTAATTTAATTCAATTTATTATTATAAATACAAGATATGATGACAGTTATACAATGAATAAAAGGTACTCTGTGTTGTCACGTTGAGGATCCGAACAAGACAGCGAGGTCATCGGGTCATTTGACAGCTGGTTATGGTTCCAACTTCAGCATAGTTATGGTTTGATGACATTACAAGTTGGACGTGCACAATGTTGCCCTTCGAATGCATCCTCTCTCAGAGATTCAACAAGCTTATCAGCGCGGAAAATCCTGCGAGACTGCGCTTCAGGAGCTAGTTGGGAGAATTGAATGCGCACTCGAAAGGAAAGAGGATGTACTGGGTATTTTCATCGACATTTCCATAACGTTACTTTCAACAGCAGATGGCACGGCGTAGATGAAGTACTGGTTTTGTGGATCAAAGCAATGCTTGCGCACAAGACATTGATCGCTAATACAGGCCTCGAACAATGTGTCAAGTCTGACGTAAACCGGTGTGCCGCTGTTATGGTGCATGGTGGTCGACTCCCTGCTCGATTCTCTCAATGTCTCTGGAATCTATGCCCAGGCCTATGCGGATGATGTTCCTGTTCTCTCTGGCGGCTCATGTTTAGCGACTGTCTGTCTCAGAGCGCAGGCGGCGCTAAATGTGAACAGCCACTAAAGCGCTGTCAGCTGTTTGGCAGTGCAAAGGTGCTTTGGGCAAACCATGGGGCTTATCGTCGAAAAAGGTCCTCTGGATCTACACGGCAATGATAAGACCGATAATCTCATATGCATCGGTTGTCTGGTGAAACAGGATAACATGCAAGCACGTTGTGGATTTTTTCACCAAATTTTCACAGAGCTGTCTCAGCCCTAACACATCGGGAGCTGCTCTAGATGCTATGATGAATCTTCCACCCCACGATCTATATATCAGAGGGTGTGCACTGAAAGCCATGTCTCGTTTCAAGAGGAATGGTTTTTAGTACAACTCGCATTCGAGTGACTTGCGTCACTCGTGTGACTAACTCAGTCACTCAGTGACTGGCTTTGGCCAGACACTGAACCTGGAATGGACTGTCTTCGCATTTTGACATGTTGCTCCAGGACTGGGCGGTGGTCCGGCACTGGAGTTGTTTTCTTTGAGCGCGAAAACATTCGACTGCACTTCTCGTTAGGAAAATATGCGTCTGTATTTCAATCAGAGATATACGCATTCCTAATGGCCATGAACTAATGCTGTGAAGCACAGGTGGAAGGGAAAAAGCATATCCATCTGCAGTGACAGCCAAGCTGCAACCAAAACTGTTTCCAACCCTCTATCTAACTCAAAATCAGTGCATGAACTCAAAACCCTTTTGAACTATGTCGGAAGACTAAATTCACTAATGCTTGTATGGGTCCCAAGTCACTCTAGGATCCCAGGAAATGAGATCTCCGATGAACTTGCTAAAAGGGGCTCAGAGGAGAGTTTCTCAGGACTTGAACCCACCTTAGATCAACCTGATTCCACGGTCAAATCTGACATCAACGATTGGATCTTTAATGCACACAGTCGTAGATGCAGGATGAGTAAGCGCGTACGTTCTGATGTCTGTAAGAAGTCCGCAACATTCTTCTTACTCTTAACCCATTAAGTCCGGGAAGAGTACAATTTTCACATAATGTTTGAGACTTTGGAAGGCTTGGAAATGGTGGGAAATTTGATTGGAAATCGAGTGAGTTAATTTCTGACCGTTGATTAATAGGTGGGGAATTTACTGATTGATTGAGCTCATACTTCCTTTTTTGTTTTTTCTGTTAGAAAAAGATACAGAAATTATTTTATGAATAAAAAACACTGTAGTGTGGGTACACTAAACGTTTAGTATTAAGAAACAATGTGAATAATGTTTAAATAAACAAAAAAGAAAAATTTTAAGTATGAAAAACAGTCTAACCAAACTACAATAGAAAAAACATTTAGTAACATTAAAAAGAATTCAAATAGGGGTTATACGGAATAAACGTAGCATTCGAAACGAAGAGATAAATTCGCTTAAACAACATATTGTTTCACATACAAATAAAGACAAAACCGCAAATCTAGTAAAATTCCTAGAGACATATACAATAACGAAAAAACTTATAATATCAAACCTAGAAGGATTGAACAAAATGGCAGATTTCAACATTGAAACTGCAATGAAGGTAACACCAACATTCACAGGAGCCTTCAAAGATCTCGACTCATTTCTAACTCTAGTAGAATTACTCCACAACACTTTGAAAGAGACCGAAAGAACAACTTTCATTGCCTTAGGTTTTGCAACAACGTGAAACATTAAAAAGTAGCTTGAAAGAAAAATTCAAAAACACAACAGCAATACCACAAGTATACACCAGATTGTCACAAATAACACAGAAAAATCAATCCGTAACGTCATACAAGCACAAAATATTGTCTCTCATTGCCGACTTGAAACAACAGAAGCCGGAAAGAAAGTAATAGAGAGAAACAACCAAAATCAAGCACTTACGATTTTCAAAAATGGAATAAATGAGAGCATAAAATCAACTATATTTGCAGCTCAGCCCAAGTCTCTATCAGATGCAATAAATGTGGCACTCGAACTAGAAAGGGATTGAAACCAAACCAATAGCCATATGATGTCCGTAAGAAGAGGAAATTCCAACCATTACAACGGCCACAGAAACAACATAAATAGAAACAACCACAACCAGAGGCACATAACATCCAACTTCCGAACTAACCAACATCCGAATCAACGACACAACCAAAACGACAACATGAGGCAAAGATATAATAGTCACCAGTCAAATTACCAGCCGAACTATCCAAACAACAACAATTATAATAACTATTCTCGAGTAAGGCAGAAGGAGCGCCGTGGCGCAGTGGGTAGTGTGTCGGCCGCTGACGCAAGATGAGCTAGTTCGGATCCCGATAACACCAACGCCATCGAATGATTATTTCGCGGCGTCCCTCCTCGGCGGGGTACTGGCAAAACCCCCCGTTGTATACTTGCCATGAAAAAGCTTCTCGGCTCTCGCCGTTCGGAATCGGCATTAAGCTTTAGGTTCCGTTCACTTATGTGAAAAAACAAATCGCACACAACATAAGTGAGTAAAAAGAAGCTTGGCTCTGGCTCCACATGAGCTCCAACGCCATCTAAGGTGTCTGTCTGGCAGTACAATGGACCAGTATTTGTGTCTGAGTGCTCCAACAGATAGCAGAAGCCTCCAAAAAAAAAAAAAAAAAAAGGCAGAACAACTCCCACACAAGAAGTAATTCGAATAGACAGACATTAGAGTCAATGTTATCCAAGCCCAGGAAAACGGAAATGGCCCGGAGATCGCTACTCCGGGATACCAAAACTAGTAATGTTGAATATCACAGATAACCCGATTAACTGTGTATTACATAGATGTATACATCCAAGCTAAATAGAAACCTAACATACCTCATAGACACTGGCGCAGACATATCAATATGCAAAGAAAACAGTTTAGATACAAACGACCTAATAAACGAAAAATGTAGACTGACAGGGATAACAAAAGAAGAAATACAATCACTAGGTACAACATACCTAAATCTCAAACCCGCAAACTACACTATAACACAAATTCCACATAGTTGAGACGAACTTTCCCATAGCAACAGATGGTATATTAGGAAGTGAAAACGAACAATGAAACGCTCGATCGAATTCTGCTCAATTCTTTATTCAGTACGACTAACTGACGCTTACACGCTTCTGGATCGAACAACTGACCCCGTCCGCTTGGTCTCGCAGTCTTTTATACGTTCGCTGCTGCGCTGCTGTCGGACGATGTGTGTCGGTGTCACATGATGCTCATCTCCCGCTGCACTCGAGCGATCGGACGATGGTACCGCAAGCGCAAGTATCGCGTGTTCGTTCTACTGCGGGATAAGTTATTTCATGGATATATGTATACAGTCAAACCTGGATAAGCGAGAGTTCAAGGGAGCACAATCTCATTCTCGCTTATAGAGGTTTCTCACTAACCCGAGTTTCTCGCTAATGCAGGTACATGGGTAGCGTTTCTCTCTTATAGCGGTACGCAGCAATAACAAGTCACAGCAAGTACGAATGTAGTAAATACGTAACATGATAAAATTATGTGCATGATATGCACAACATATATTATGTACATCAGTGGCGTGGCGTGGATAATTTCAAAAGGGAAGTCGAAGAAAAATTAGTCAGCCGCAAACGTTAAGTACGAATGTCTCCTGAAATTATGTCGTGTATTGCGGATCTGCCTTCCACGCCATGTGGGTAGAATAATTCAAGCCAATTTTTTATACGTCAACTCATTAAAATTTAAGTTTACAATGGGCTTAACGCATAATAAAATTGGCTTCGAAAGAAACCGTTTTTGGCAGATGCAAATGCAATACCTTAAGGAAAATTTAAAGTGATGTTGTAAATAAAAAAAGTAAGGAACTTCACAAATGTTTCGTAGTTGAATAAATATGTATGTAACATATACAAAAAATATCAATTAATAAAGGGTTTTGTAACAAAGTTAAAAATAAATATGTATTTCAATTAAAATAATAATTTTTTTTATTTAAATTAAAAACAGTAGAAGTTAACGTTAGAAAAAGAACTGTGAAAAGTTTTGCTAAACTGCTCTCTTCTTACTTATATTCTAGTGCTATTCTACGATCTTTTTTCACATATTCTACAAGAACTCTTTCATAAAAGTCAAGTCTACTTTTAATTTTTAGAAGGAGTCGCTTTTCTATCGATAAAAGTGCTAAATCTGAGAGTCTGTTTTCTGCTTGAGAATTCCTTAAATACGTGTGTATTCTTTTTAGAGCTGAAAAAGATCGCTCCACGGAGGCAACAGTTATTGGAAGTGTAAGAAATAGACCACTTAAGTTCAAAATTTGGGGAAAGGTGTCACGCAATATTTCTTTTTTGAAATGGTTATGGAGTTCTAGAACGCCAAGTTGTCGAAGTGAAGAAGTTGTATATAAAACTTTCAGCTCGTTTTTCAAAGCTGTAAATTCAAAAATTCCAGGAAAAAAATTCATCACAGAAGATATTTTTTCATCTGGATTTGATAACGTAAAACGATCATATTTCGATTCATTCAATAAATCCAAAAAAATTAATTCCGTGAAAGATTTATATCTAGTCTTGATTTGGCTTATAATATTGTCCTTTATTTCTACAAAAATACGCTTATAGTGTGTTTTTAAATCGAGTAATCGACGTTTTCGCGGAAGTTCGGTACAATCGTTTACGCTTTCAAAAATTCATCCTTTTTTGGAAACTCAGAGCAAAGCCAAGACTCAAAAGACTCTTTGCCCTCTAATTTAAGTAACAGACTCTCGGCCATAGAAAGCGCGTCATTATCCCATTCATCGGGGTTATCTATTATTTGATTAAAAGTATCAATAATATCTAATCTACAGTTAAAAATAACGTTAATTATTCGCGAATGGTAGTGCCAGCGAGTCTCCGATACCCCCGGCATGCGCCGGTTGGCCACTTCTTTTAAAAGATTTGAACGCTTTGTTGATTTATTGAAAAAACGTACTAAAGTGTTTATATTGTCGAAAAATACTTTCAACTCCGATATATTTTCTAGTGATCGGGATAACACTAAATTTAAAACGTGGGCATAACAAGGAATAAAGCAAGCCATTGGACAAACATCGAGGACTCTTTTTTTAACACCGCCCCCTTTCCCGGACATTACTGCGGCACCATCATAAGATTGGCCAATTAACTTGTCTTTGCAGACATATATATCAAGTATATTAAGAATATGTTTTGAGAGCTTATCGGCATTACGACTCTCACTCACGTCAAAAAAACCAAGAAATCTTTCCTCTATCCCATCATCCGACAAGTACCTCAATACGGCACTTAGTTGTTCCCTATGGCTCACGTCTGGTGTCTCATTCTGTTTTGATTTCAGATTTTATGACTGCAGCGATACTATGTATCAAATCGTTCTGAATATCATTTGAGAGACCGGAAAAAATTGGATTGGGTGCACTTGAACATTGCTCTAAATGGGAGTCCATTAATATATCATACTTAGATAAGTATAATACCGTTTCGACATAATTACCACGATTATTGGAGTTAGTCTTTTCATCGTGACCCCGAAATGCTTGCTCCTGTTTGCCTAAGAGAACTACTGTATCTATGAAACGCTCCATTAATTTACGGTTTCTATCGACTTTTTTGTTGTGAGCTGCAAATGAATTACCTAAGGACGTTTCAATACGGTGTGTACCGAATTCGTGCAAAGATAAACAGCTACGAATATGTTTTTCTGTTTTGACATGTTTGTTTGCAGAATTTATTAAATTATTTAAGTCAGTGAAGCCCGTACGGCTCCAAACACTAGGAGAATTTGAAAAAAGAAGACAAGGAAAACAAAACATTTTAATTAGTCTACAACTACCAGTCAACCAAGTATATTTTTGGTACAGAGATTCATGAAAATGAGAAACAAAACCATCCTTGCGTTTATAATCTATTTTCATAAAAGGAGTAGAGCGTCCCGTCTCTATAACTTTTTGTTTTTTGAGTAAACTCCGTTTACTAAAGTCATTTATTTCCTCCAAAAGAAAATCTGTTAAGCAACAGTCTACACTTAATAATGCCATTTTTAGGTAACAATATTTAATTTGAAATTCAATGAATTCCTTAACCTTAAGATAAGCAAACTTTTCACACTTTTCACGCTTTTTACTGTTCCTAATTTGGTCCTTTTCTATTTAGTTTTATAACACCACACAAATTCACATTAAGCTACGCATCACAATCTGCGCAAACTGAATTTTTCAAACAGTAACGGACCTGACCTACAGATGAATACAGAAAGCAACGAATACATACAAAATTCAACAAATATGTAACTCGGAGAAAACCGTATTATTCTTATGATTTTTTCGAACAGAAACCTACATACATACAATATACATACATCTAAACCTGCTTAATATACTAGACACAGCAGCGCAACCAGATTCATACAAAATTCAAAAAATAACTCGATGAAAAGCGTGTTATTGTTTTGCGTAAGAAAGCGTGTATTGAACAGAGAGAAGTCAAACACCGCCACTGCTTAAGGAAGAAAAAGGAGGGAAAACAAATTTGTTCTATCCAGCCAAACATTTTATAACCCGATTTTTTTCGGGTTATTTTTCGTTGCTAGCGCTTTGTGTCTCTTGATCGGGTAAGGTGTTGGAGAATATACAGACAGTGACGTGTGGGTGTGTGCGTAGAGTGGAACGATAGGCAGTGGTTGACTGCTTAGGTTAAATGTTGGTGTGGGGCACGTTAGCCCGTGTAAGGAATACACATATATTTATGTTTATTCATCAGGATTCATGTTGCGCGTTTTTTGATAAACATTGTTGAAAGTTCGAATTTGAAAAGGTAACTCGGTAGAAATCGGGTTATATGGACGCCACGCCACTGATGTACATATATATTTTTAAATGCTTACGAAAACAAAACAAAAATTCATGCACAATGTAATTTTATTTTATTTAGAACTTATTTACACTTAAAAAAATCGGTCAATTTCGTTTAGGTTTCTGTTTTTGTATTTTGAATGTTTTTCTCTAACTCATAAATTTTGTCGAATATTGCTTGATCAACAACCGCCGCGTATTCAAAGTACTGATGGACCGTCTCCAACGCATTTAAAGCTAGCTTCATTGGAATGATCTTTATTTCTGTTTCCGGAATCTGTGCCTCGTCTTCACTGTCATTTCCAGCAATACAGGTGTTCACACAATTCTTAACGATATCGTCGTCGGTTTGTTCTCCAGCGGTAGTTACGTCGTCGTCAATTTGAACGAAATCTTCGAAGCTCGGCATTAACATATTGGATTCGTGAGACACAAGCTTAGTCCATTCCTCGTTGCTAGGTCCAACTTCAACATCATTTTCCTCTGGCAGGTCTTGCTCATCTGTACTTTTCCAAAACCCAGCTTTCTTGAAGCGCAGTTTTTGACAGTAACGTCACTGGCTAAGTACCATGCTTTTCTAGCAAATTTCATAGCTAGAAGTACGTTAATGTCAGGGCTACTGTTTTCTTCCAGACTCGTAAGAATATGTTTAACGACTTCTCTGCGATAAAAGCGTTTGAAAGTGTGAATGATGCCTTGATCTAATGGTTGAAGTTTACTAGTGGTGTTAGCAGGTAAAAACATTACTTTTACGTTTGCAAGTGTTGGTAAGTCAGAATTTTTTTTCGGTTTATCTTCATTTGTTTGTCAACTTTTTTCAACCAATCTTTAAATAATATCGTACCACTTATGTTTACACACTGGAGAAGTGTAAGGCGTTCCTTGCTTTGTTTTCCTCCATGGCATTTTTCGCCTTTAAACGTAAATGTTCTATCCGGAAGGCTCTTGAAAAACAAAGCAGTTTCATCCGCGTTGTAAATATCGTTTGGTTCATACCCTTCTAAAAGATTTGACAGATCTTCAGTCCAGTGGTTGCACACACCTTGGTCCACAGATTTACTTTCCCCAGCTGCTTTTTTGAAAGCTATATCATGACGCCTTTTAAAACCCTCTAACCAGCCGTTGCTAGCAGAAAAGTTCTGGATTCCCAGTTTTGTAGCAAACTCTTTTGATTTTTCTTTCAACAAAGGTCCATCTATGGGAATGTTCTTATCGAGAGTTTGTTTTATCCATTCCAAAAGGCACTTTTCGATATTGGGAAATTCAGAAACTCTAGTCCTCTTAATATTTCCATGTCCATCAGAGCACTCAGACTTTATAGAGTCATTTGATTTTATAATTTTATAATAGGTGGATTCTGGTAAATTAAACTCCCTCTGAATTTCATTTCGCGATTTTCCGGATTCAAACGCATTCACTATTTTAAGTTTATCACTTAATGACAGTACTTTAATTTTCCGTTTTGACATGATGCAGAACAGAACTTTCCTTCGCAATTGATAACTATAAACTGAGTAAGTCCGACAAACAGGACGGTACACAGGCACACGTGTCGATTCGAAAAGAATGCGATAAAATAACAACATTATTTAGTTCCACGAAATAGAATAGGTACAATATTAATGAGAAAACAATACAAAAACAATGGTAGGAGTTCCACGAAAGTTAAGAATGAGTCATAAATTAGCAGATGTTAAATTTGTAAATAAAGCTCGACTGTCGCTTATAAATGTATAGATAAGTAGCAGTCTCACTTACGGAGGTCTATGAGGGAAAAACGACTCTCTCACAGAGGTTTCTGTTTCTCGCTAATAGAGGTTTTAGGAGCTTAAAATGACGGGTCCTGGCTATTACTCTCACTTATAGAGTTTTCTCAGTTATCCAGTTCTCACTTATCCAGGTTTGACTGTATGTTTTTTTTTTTTTTTTTTTTTGTGTTAATGAATGGTGTAACAGAAGAGATTTTTTCACGCAATACATGTGCAAAATAGACTACGAAACTTACACCCTAACGATAACAAGAGGATAACAAGAGATTAAAACGAAGTAACCATTCCAATGATAGCAAACAATAACAACATAATAAAAATTCCACCTAGAACAGAAGCCATATATCCAATCAATTTAAAAGTAACTGAAGACAGCGTCATACAGAATAGAAAAATTAAGAAAGGAGTATTCATAGCCAACTCAATAATTCCATCGAAAGGAACATGCCATATTAAACTATTAAATGTAAATGATTTCGAGGTAACAATAAGAAACATAAAACCAAAACTAGTAAATTTGGACAACTATAGCGTTATGAAAATAAGAAAAACAAGATATGATAAACAAAGATTACAAAGACTGACAAAGGAACTGAAGATAGACCACTCTGTACCTGAAGCCAGCAAAACACTGACAAAGATATTTGAAGACTATCAGGACATTTTTTATCTAGAAAACGAACCACTATCAACTAACAACTTCTACACTCAGAAGCTAAATACAACAGACAACATCCCAGTATACGTCAAAAACTACAGACTATCACAAACACAAAATTCAGAAATAAGAGAGCAAGTTAAAAATCTACTAGAAAACGACATAATAGAAAATTCGGTAAGCCCACACAATTCACCATTACTGCTAGTCCCTAAAAAGAGCGATGGAAATATAAAGAAATCGCGACTAGTTGTAGTCTTCCGTGAATTAAATGATAAAATTGTTAACGACAAATTTTCACTAACAAGAATTGAAGACGTACTAGACAAATCGGGAAGGGCTAAACATTTTCCACACTAGACATGACCAGCTCATTTCACCAAATACCGCTAGATAAGAAATCAAGGCCATTAACAGCATTCTCGACTCAAGGCGGACATTACCAATTCAAAAGACTAACATTCGGATTAAAAATATCCTCAAATAGTTTCCAAAGAATGCTAACGATAGCATTAAGCAGCTTAGAATCTAACGCCTTCCCCTATGTAGATGACATTATCATCTTTGGATGCAGTCTAAAAGACCATAACGATAACCTAATTAATGTATTCGATAATCTAAGACAATATAATCTCAAGTTAAATGCAAGCAAGTGTCATTTTCTGAAATCTGAAGTCGTATATTTAGATCATTTAATAACAAGTATTGGAATAAAAACAGATCCTTCCAAATATAAAACAATAGAAAACTATCCAACACCAAAAAATGCAGACGAAGTCAGAAGATTCGTAGCATTCTGCAACTATTACGGGAGATTCATATCAAACTTTGCAGAAATTGCAAAAAGCCTTAATTCCCTTTTAAAAAAGAAACAGCCATTCATTTGGTCGAACGAATGCGCGACAGCATTCACGGAATTAAAACAATAACTAATCAACCCTCCAATTTTACAATATCCAAATTTCGACAAACCTTTCATAGTTACAACCGACGCATCAGATTTTGCACTAGGTGCAGTGCTCTCACAAGGTGAGATAGGTCACGATTTACCAATTTCGTATGCTAGTAAATCCTTACAAAAACATGACATAAACAAACCAATCATAGAAAAGGAACTGTTAGCAATCCATAGGGAATTAAATTTTTTCAAACCATATGGAAAGAAATTCGTAATAGTGACAGTCCACAGACCTTTAATTTCGTTATTCGCACATAAGAATCCATCCTCGAAGATGACGAGAATTAGGCTAGACTTATCAGGCTTCGACTTTGAGACAGTTTACAGGCAAGGAAAAATGAATACAAACGCCGATTCACTATCAAGAATAAAAATTGACAGTGACGTTTTGAAATCAATGATCGTAGAAAATATGATGTTGACTCCCAGGAGCAGATGATGGCAATAACCAGGGGTATGGTACAAAAGATTGCCAATGAAAATAATAATAAAAAGGAGACCTACACATCTCAACAGAAGACTGATCACCTTCACATGTAAGATTGTACATCCATTACTGACGAGTGATAATGAAAAGAAAAAGAGTACTATTAAAGAAAATGAAGTTATTGTAAGATGCAGCGACAATCTAGCGAAACACGTTTCGACCTTGGAGAAGCTCGCATCAAAATTAAAAAGGGTTCCCATAAAAGAAATAGCGCTAAGTGAAGATGATATGATATTTGAATATATAAAAAAGAAGGAAATGAAAGGAATATATAATACGTTGCAACGAAATGAAGTACACTCGCCAATGAATATATTGATATATAAACCCCCTAAAAAAATTGTGAAACTTGAAGAAAAGTTAAACATTATAAACGAATATCACAACACACCGAATGGAGGTCATTCAGGCATAAGAAAAATGATAATAAAATTCAAACGAAGATATGTCTGGAAAAATGTGAGACAAATAGTTAAGAAATTTGTAAGCATTTGTGAAATATGTGCTAAAAACAAACAGACAAGATATATAAGAGAGAAAATGGTCCTAACGGACGCACCGAGCAGTAGTTTCGAAACAATACAAATCGACATTGTTGGACCCTTTAGATTGTCAAATGGTTACAGATATATACTAATGATGCAATGTGAATTAATTAAATATGTTATCGCATACGCCGTCGAAGGTAAAGAATAGCCAGAGTAGTGGAACAATTCATCTTAAAATACGGTTGCTTCATAATACTCAAGTCAGGCAATGGAACAGAAATCATAAGCTACTGAGGAACATATGCGAAATGTTAAAAATCAGTACAATTTACTCAGCTCCATATCATCATAAAAGCATAGGATCTTTAGAGAGAAACCATAGAGTTTTAAATGAATTTCTTTTAAATTTCACTGAAGATTATGAATGGGACATTGGGTACCATAAACATTACAAAGTTCACTGTCCAAGTATTCCGATAGAAGTGTGTCATGAATGACATTTAACATCACAGAGCATACATTTTAATGTGTCATCTGAGAAGTGATTCTTTGTGGGAACACAATGCAATGTAGCCGAAATATGGTGGCACGCGACCTACTTGAGATCGATATGCATTGGAAATGCTAGTGGGGGAAATAGTATATAAAGACCGACAGATCGAAAATTAATTTAGATTCAATTTGACCACCATCAACATTGTTTCTCTTTTTGGCAGATCTTTATGGCACTCGTGCCCAGCCCCACGAAAAGGTTAATCCTTCTATGGCAGATTCCAATGGCATTCGTGCCCTACCGGATAGCTTGTTAGATAGTCCTAGAAGACCCCACCTCATCAAAAACACATTAGAAACATAAAAAAAAACGGTTCAAACAATCGTGAATATATCTATAGCGCATCCTTCGCGTGGCTGCACACCTTGTCGCGGTGCGAAGGCTCAGTAATTGTCAATGACTCTTGAGAATTCACTCTCCATGTTGGGACATGAATTCTCTATGACGAGACATGAAGCTAAGCTGCAGCCATCACCTCCTCCTCCCTTCCCCGGGTATCCCCTCCATTCCCCCTCCCTTCCCCGGGTATCCCCTCCATTTCCCCTCCCTTCCCCTGGGCAGGACAAATGTGTAAACCGTACCGTGCCGAGAGTCAGCCAGGCTGGGGGCCCAGTTTAAATAATAGCCCAGTCACTAACGGTGTATCCAGGATACCTGGCGCCCTATTGAATCAAATAGCCTTACCTGTATACTGCGGGGCTCTGTACAGGTCGACCACCCATTCCTGCGCGACTCGTGGGATCACATATGGAAAAACACACCACAGACAAAAATAGTAAAACGCATCCTCTGAAGAGGCAAAGAGCACAGGTTGCCACCGCCGAAGGCGCGATCGATACAGACAGCGCAACCGGGACTCCTTCAGGGACTACAGATTGGTACCGCTACCGACGATGAATCTTTGGCTTCATCGCAGGTAAGCAACACCATGCAAGTGGACTCTGAAACTGAGGCCCAGCTGCTGGAAGAAAAGGTCGCCCCTAAGGCCACAGGCAAACCTGTAGAAACGACCAAGGCAAAAACACCGGCCCAAAAAGCAAAGAGAAGCTATAAAAGTCGGTGCAGTATATCAGGAAGATGAGCGCGAGAGACCCCTCAATGCTCTCCGAGCACGAAAAACTCCTGATCAAGAAGCACAAGAAAGAGGTAGCCAAATTCGAGAAGAAATTGGCTCCCACCTCCACTCACGCTTCCAAAAAGGACACAGGGCCAGATAAAAAGCCATCGAACACGGCCCTTATCAAACCCAACGTCCCAAAATTGACTCGACAACAGCCAACACAACCGGCCACTGGCGAAAAGAGTGCACAGCAGCCGGGCACCTCCAAGGGACAGACTGCCTCAGGATCGAAGCAGAACGTCAAGAGGGGGCGCTCTGGGGAAGAAACTCTTAGGGAAGCGAAAAAGGCGAAATAATCAGCCAGATTCAACCTTCCCATGAGTCTACAAGTGGCTATTGTCGACCGTTCCAACCCGGATGGGAAGATTACATCCGACAATTGGCTAACGGTTGAAGCCAAAATACTGGAAGCGATGCTTATCGCAGATAGCAGCGATAAGATCAACTTCGACGGAGCAGGTTGGCAGAAAGGAGTCAAAGTTGTCGGTTGTGACAATCAGAGGTCCCTAGACTTCTTAAAGCGCACAATCGACAATTGCGGCGAAATCTGGCAGAACGCTAAACTCGAGGTTACCCTCGTTCGATGCTTCCGCTTCGCACGTTGGCTTCAATATGGATCCCTCCACCGGTTCCCGAAAAGGACGAATCCATATTGAAGCTAATTGACAAGCAGAATAAAGAGCTTGACACTCTCAGCTGGAGAATAATTTCTTCAGCCAAGAGTAAAAACGGAGTGGGAAAGGACCTCATGGTTACCATTGACCAAAAGTCACTCGACCACATCCGCAGCAGATCTGGCAGCATCAAGTTCGGGCTGGGAACCCTGAATGTAAGGCTCCCCAATGAACGCGGCAAGTCAAGGAGGCTGCTAGCAAAGCAGCCACTGACGACTTGATGTTGTACATGCTGCAGGAAAATGTGGATATAGCCTTAATCCAAGAACCTTGGCTCCTTAGGAACAAAATTCAGGGATTAAGGTCTAAGGAGTATAATTTATACTACCGAAGGTAAGCTACGAACCTGTATAGTCGCCAAGAGATACTTAAACATTTTTCTCCTAGGTACATACAGCAACGGAGACCTCACGGTAGTAACGTACGAACAACAGCACAAATCAATTTTGCTCCTATCGTCCGCATACTTGCCATACGATGAGGAGGATCCACCTTCAGACGCAGTACGAGCACTCGTGCGTCACGCCAAGTCACGCGGACTGTGTCTATTGATAGGTTGCGACGCCAATGGACACCACACTCAATGGGGAAGCAGCGACATCAATAAAAGGGGTGAGTCCATTTTCGATTTCATTATCTCCACCAACCTCAATATTTGAAACAAAGGTAATACACCCATGTTTCGCAATCGGGTAAGGGAAGAGGTAATTGACCTCACTTTACTAAGTGAGTCCGACTCCATCCGAGTAGAGAATTGGAGAGTGTCCACTAACTGTTCGGACCACAGCCGGATACTCTTCAACCTTAATGTTAATATATAAAAACCGAAACCTTTCAGAAACCCTCAGAAGACAGACTAGAATCTTTTCTCAAACCTAGTTACCAACAGGTTAGTACCGCCACAAGCCACCACTAATCCTGATCCAACTTACACTGAGAATTCAGTCGAAAATCTTGTGAGAAATCTGAAAGCGGCTTTCAACTAATCCTGTCCTTTGCAACGTGCTCGCAAGAAGACCAGCGCAGTCTGGTGGACCACAGAGCTAAAGCAACTCAGGACCAGGACCCGAACTCTATTCAATAGAGCAAAGATCTCAAAAAGAATCGAAGACTGGGATAATTACAAATCCAGCTTCAACGAATACAAGAGCAAAACAAAAGCAGCAAAATCTAAATCCTGGCGGGAGTTCTGCGAATCAATAGAGGATCTCAACGAAGCCGCAAGGCTCAGAAAGATCCTATCCAAGGACCCCTGCGTCCCGGGATTCATCCTTAAACCAGATGGTTCTTGGACAGAATCCAGTCAGGAATCCCTAGAACTGCTAACTGAAACCCACTTCCCAGGCTGTAAAACCTCTGAAACCACAGTCTCCTTCAAGACGTCGGTTCCTACGGTTCACACAACCGAAGAAGTAATAAGCAAGATTAGCACAACGGATAAAGTATCATGGGCAATTCGTTTAAACCCTTTAAATCTCCGGGGCCGGACGATATCTTGCCAGCGATGCTTCAAAAAACACAGACCCACACTCTACCCCATCTCAATTGCCTGCGCGCGGGGTACATCCCAATACAGTGGAAAGAAATAAAGGTAATTTTCATACCTAAGGCAGGTAAACCATCCCATACTGCCGCAAAGGACTATAGGCTAATTAGTCTCTCGTCGTTTCTATTAAAATCCTTGGAGAGACTCCTTGACCTATACATCAGAGGACTCATCAACTCACGCAACTTATGCAACACTCAACACACCTACCTTAAAGGCAGATCAGTGAAAAGTGCTCTGCATAGTGTTGTCCGTGAAATTGAGGGCTCGCTGAACGTAATAGAGTTTACAATGGCAGCCTTCCTCGACATAGAGGGGGCCTTCAACAATGTAAACACAGAGGCCGTAATAACAGCTCTTGAGGACATAAAAGTAGACAAATCCATTGTAACCTGGATTGAAAATATGTTGAAGAACAGAATTATCAATGCAGACATTGGACACAGTTCTATAAGGAAAGTGACAACTAGAGGCACACCACAAGGAGGAGTTCTCTCCCCACTACTGTGGCTTCTTACAGTCAACAAAATCCTCAAATTCTTTATGGAGAAAGACACAAAGATCATAGCGTACGCGGATGACCTGGTTATCTTGATAAAAGGTAAATTTCTACCAACTATCAGTGAACTAATGGAATCTGCGCTGAGAGAACTCTCCTCGTGGGCAAGACAGAACGGTCTGAGAATAAACCCCCAGAAAACCGAGCGGGTTTTGTTCACCAGGAAAAGGAAAATTCCGATATTTGTTCCCCCAAAGTTAGAGGGCACTTCACTCAAACTCAAAGCGGAAGCAAAATATCTAGGCACCATTCTTGACTCAAAACTCTCCTGGAAAAGGAACCTGGAGGAAAGGATGAAAAAAGGATTGCACGTTTTTTATGCATGCAAAAAGACCTTCGGCAAAAGATGGGGCTTGCAACCGTATATCATTCATTGGATGTACACAGCAATCATCAGACCCATTTTAACTTATGGGGCCATAGTCTGGTGGACTGCTAGCAGCACAAAAAGCTCAACAAAGTACAAGGGTCAGCCGCTGTTTGTACAACGGGAGCCATGAGAAGAACGCCGCAAGCAGGGTTGGACATGATTCTTCATTTCCTCCCCCTGGATCTATTCGCAAAAGGCTGCGCTGCAAAGAGCGCTCTCAGACTAAGGGAGTCCTCTCTGTGGAAGCAAGCCAACTATCGACATGCGGCCATACTTAAGATAATAGACGACCTGGGAAGGAAACATGGTTTTAGTAGCCTCGCAGCTACGACCGACTATATTTCCCCCCAAAATGACTTCCCTCTCAGTATACCTATCCTTTTCCCCGACAGAGAAGAGTGGCTATCAAACGCCGTAATCAACGACCACGAGATCACCCTCTTCACCGATGAATCGAAAATGGACACAGGCACTGGGGCCGGTTTCTACTCTGATACCCTCCACAAACAGGAATCATTCAGACTCCCTGATCTGTGCAGCGTTTTTCAAGCAGAAATCCTGGCAATTGAGAAAGTAGCCAAACACCTTCAGGTAGCCGATATCCCACCATGTGATATCACTATCTTCGTAGACAGCCAGGCTGCACTGAAGTCAATAGAATCCTGTATAACGAGATCAAAGGCTGTCATGAAATGTCACGACTCACTGAGGTCCATCACAAGTTAAACAAAGTTAAACTCTGCTGGATCCCGGGCCACAGCTCAATCGCAGGGAACGAAGAGCAGACGAACTGGCCAGGCAAGGTTCTGAAATGGACATCAGCGAAGCGGACACGTCATTGCAACCACCGATCAGCGCATTATACCGGATCATAAACGACACAATCATCAAAGAGGCCAACTCGTCTTGGCTTACAAGAAACGACAGCTACACGACAAGATCATCGTGGCCAGAGCTCAATGTCGAAGCTCCTGGCGCTGGACCGTAACTCGATCCGTATACTCGTCGGAGTGATCACAGGACACTGTCCCATTGGAGCAATGCTCCGGAAATGGGGCTCGGGATCCAGCGATCTCTGCCGGAGCTGCGGCGATGAGTAAGAAACTGGGACGATCCAACATCTGCTTTGCCACTGCCCAGCTCTCCAGAATCGACGCCTAGTGTCGCTAGGCCAAAGATTCTTTACAGAGATTGCGGATGTGGCTAATGCAGATATATCGGATCTTCTAAAATTCAATAAGAGCACGGGGTGGTTTCAGCCACCACGTGATAGGACAGGTTAACTTTATGTGTACCCACACAAACGAAGGTAATCACAATGGGCCTCTTGGCCTCCGAGTGGAAGTTATGTCTAACACTCCCCTTCTCTAACCTAACCTAACCATAGAGCCTAGTGTCACTATTACTGATATGAGCGTATTTATTATTTAGTTTTTTTGCGAGGACTTCTGTATACACCCGTACATTTTAAAAGGTACTCAAAAAAGAAACCAAAAAAGCCAGATTATAACGCTGATTTTAGAAAAATACAATTAATTCAGTTCGCATAGTTCGCATTTGTAGTAAGACTTGTTTATATTCTCTGTGGTGGTTTCGTCATTTAGTACACACCACTATGGTGGGTTCATATTGCTAAAAACATCTGAAAACAATTTCAGCACTAACGTTGAGTTCCATTTTACCACTGTTTGGTATGCGTAACCACATAATGTGAACTTGAGACGAATATGGGAATGAGTTTTCGCTTGCCTTCGGCATTTCTCACAGCCTCTGCTATTTTGGCTGGAAAAACCTGCCTCTATCATTCTCAAATTGAGCCCAGGAACCCATTGAATATTTTCCACTTGAATCAGTCCTTCGTCCAGTAATTGTTGCAATTATTATGAGCATTATAAGCTTATTTAGCAACGAAAGCAAAGCAAATTGTTGGCATATACTCTTTTTTATTTATCTTACAATTTCTACAAAACGACGGTTGCAAACAGCTGATTTTAAATGTCAGTCAACGTCCTCTCAAAGCGGATTGTACATAACGATGTGCTACGATTTTTTTGAATTTGTGAGGTTTTAGATTTTCTCTAGAGTTTTGATCTTCTGTCCAGATGGGTTTTATAATAGCCTTATATTAAAGTATTTTGTTGACTTCTATATCCTAGGGTTTGTTTGATTTGTTTTTTTTCTGATATGAATTGTTTCTGTAAACAACAACGAACATTTCTAAAAATTTTCGGATTTACTAATTTTTATATTTTCATTGTTCATTGTTGCAATTTTTAAATATCTACGAGTATAGAATTTGAACAAAACTCAACAAAAACGACGAACGAGGTCTGGCCCAAGGCAAGGTTACGACCAAGGAGCAGCTTGAATTCGTGCTCTGTAGGAGCCAAGGATACTTTGCAAATCGGAGATGCCCTAGGTCAAAGACATACAAAAAATCATACCTGTTTGCTGAGCATAAATCTGCGGAGAAACGTCCCTGAGATCGCTTACAAACAACAGCCGTCACACCCAAAGTGATCTATGACCAAACGACGGTGGATCTGGCACAGATGGTACAAAAGCTCCAGTGCCTGTTTCTAAGGCACCAGAGGTCGAGATGAACATACGTTCAATCTCACTAGCCATCGAAGGGCAGATCGGTCCGCTGCAACAGCAGATCTATGAGCCGGCGACCCAAGTGAATAGAATCTACTCAGTTCTGCCGGACCTAGCACGCCTACATTCGGAATGGATACGCCGGTAGAGAGTTCGCTTATGATCCTGTCGATCAGTATGAGTTAACTGTTTAGGATTAAGCGAAGAGCCGTGTCATTCAATCTGTTGCTGGACGAAAGTCCCTTTGGGTTAGCGTAACAGAGCTAAAGCAGTAGACCTAGAAACAATATAAATAATTTTAAACAACAAATTATGTACATTATTGTACAACCCAATATTTTCATCTCGGTAGAAATACATACTTTCGGGCCGGCAATTTAAATGCCAAACATATTGAATGGGAAAATAATATTTCCAACCCTAGGAGCGGGTCGTATCTGGATCACATACTGCTTAACTCTCGACTGAGACTGGCTGGCACGAATTAACGGTCTATTAACTCTCTTCGGACCTTCGTAGAAAACAGTGACCATTGAAGGCTTAATATGATGATCACAGTACCGGACGAATTCGTGGATATGACAGAGTATATTCAAATATAGGCCTACGAATACAGCAGGCATATTGGCCACCTGAAATGCGATAATTAATGCATTCGTCCTCTGGCGAAATAAAGTGTATTAGATAATGCAAAATTAAGATAGTATAAACAGAGTGAAAGTAATCTTCTACATAGCATTAATTAGGTTCATGATGGCCAGATTAATAGAAAGGATTCGGGTACTCGAAAGACAGTGCCTCGTATGGCATTCAATTTCCATTTCATTCACGACCACTATCGCGGAGTTGTCCAACCAACTCTGCCCTCTGTTATGATCGCGCTAAAGTTATAGTGTGACAATAAAAATTATAAAGAGAGTAGCAATACCTGTGAGCCGGCCTATGGTGAATTGTTGTCTTATATAAATAAACTAAATTATTATATAGATATTTTGTCATTAATATGAAATAACTAGTTTTCTACTCTGGCTACTTCGCAGATAATGATTTATTAACGATTATAATGATTTGGGAATAAAGCATAATATAGTTGATCACTTTTAAGCTTAACTATTTTTTCTTTATTTATAACTTACGGCTTTCAATCATCATCGAGCATACTTGGGTATCATGTGGATATGATTCGAACTTCATAGCGCATGATAAAACCAGTGTTAGTCTAAAAAAAATAAGAAACATTTTTTATTATATGTAAAGAAAAACAACAATTAGCGACGTAAAATAAGAAAACTTAATAAATGAAAGACAGAAATAGAACTAGAAATAGAATAGATAGAGTGATTGAATGAAATGTTGATAGTAAGTTAGCCCAATTTTCCTTTTAAACAATTTTGCATCACATTTCATAAATGAATTTCTAGCATACTGTAACGAGTTCCGTACAAACAATTTATATATCACTAGTGATAAAGGAAGATATTTTTAAGATTCTAATTAAATTTAAATTAAAAAGTTACCTGGAGCGCATGGAATACAAGCTAAAAATATTCCATCAAATGCAGAAACTCTTACACCAGTGTTGGACCAGATGAACAGTCATATAAACTAGATGAACTAAAAGTGGCATTGGGCGACCGATTTATAAATCTAGCGTAAAAACAGGCGCCCTTAGCTATAGGCAAATTTCTATGCTTCCTGTAGTTGATAATAATTTAATGTATCAAATAATAACGCAACTTCCTACATTTACAAATTTAGTATGATAAATAATCAGCATGGCCTTACAAAAAAACAAAACACAAGCAAAATTTTTCAAAAAGAGCCTCAATAAAAGCTAACATAATTTGCTATTAAAATTTATTTGAAACAAGCTTCTGATACCATAAGGTTCAAAACATTCTTCTTCTTCTTTCTACTGGGAAAAATAGGAATACGATATATTATGGTTTAGAAGCTACTTAACAAATTTAAAAACATCCGATTTAGTTAGCAACGAAAAAAGTCTACAATATGGAGTTCCGAAAGGATCAATTTTGGCATATTCATAAAAGATCGAAGCCAAATTCTCAACGTGTTACAGAATAACAACGGATTAACTTTTACGGATGACACAGTGATCGTTATCAGCTATAAAGACTTATCCAGTGCAGCCAACAGCAAGTGGAATTCGATTCAGTGTGTCACGATTTTGGAATTAAAATCAACATTAAAAAAACAAGACTAATGCACATCAAACCCGCGTAAGATAAATATTTAAAATGCCGTTTTTTAGGAGACAAACGGCCGCTGTATTCAACAGGACTACACCGTACGGTCTCTTTCGGAGTTCGTTAAAAACTAAACTTACTAAATCTACGAATCGTGTTTGGTTGACAACTTCTCCTTCCCCCTTATTTATTAACGTGAATCCACCGTTACTTTCTATTGGTGTTATTATTAGTGGCGCTTGCGCTAGGTTGGTTGTCGTGATTAACAGGATTAGCTTCAGTGGTAGGACTTGCAAATTGTCTGGGTCGTTTAATATTCGCAGTATGTACCCTGTCTAACCTTTTTACTCTAAAGTTTGGTTCGTTCTTATGCCTTACATGTTTATAATTTTTTATATACTCTAATTGTTTTTCTATATACTCTTCCCTGTCCTGGTTCTTTTTATTTGTAAATTTTGCCTTTCTGTTTTTAAGTCTTGATATTACTGCGTTTACGTTTGTAGATTGAACCTGGTCTGGGAACATACCTATGATGGTGTGGTATCTCTTGTTGTTAATCTGAAATGCCTTAAATATTTTTGTATTTACTGATTCTTCCCGGTCCATGGTCAATATTATCTCTGCTATAGTGTTGTGTAGGCGTTCTACGTCGGCGTTGCTTGTATGTGAATTCGGTTTCGTAAAATGTACTTCTATATTCCCGTCTCTGAAGAATTCCTTTATGTACATGGTATTGAATTCATCGTCAGTTATTATTTTCCTAAGGTCGACTTCCTTAGTTAAGTGTTCTGTGATAGCGTCTATCTTATGTAAATGATTCTTATTTTCAAGTCTGTATACGTATGCTTTTTTTGTCAGTTTGTCTACCATTGTCAAGAAGATGTGTTTGTGAAAGTGGAGGATGTCTAAATGAATTATTTTATTGGGTCAACTTGGAGTTTCTGTCAATTTAACTTTTCAAGTATGGGTTTCCTTTCGTACTTGGCTTTCTGACATACATCGCAATTGTTTATGATTTGTACAATTATTGTATATGTGTCAGTTTAGGATAATAAATCTTTTGTTTCAGCGTTTTATAAGTCTCGATAATAACTGAGTGTTGACTTTCAATGAAATGATTCCGGCTTCCTCCTCCGTCCTTAAGTCTCTAGTTCACTTCCCTCTTTTCGTTCTCAATCCTGCTAAGTCAGCGATTTTATTTTCTTGGCCTTTGAGGTATTCTATATCGTAATCAAACTCTTGTAATTTAAGTAGCTATCGTTTGTTGCGTTGAGAGAACTCCGCACCATTATATTTTTTATTCAGATATTTTATGGGGAGATGATCGGTTAGGATCTTGAATTTATTCCCCCACAGATAGGGTCTTAGTTAAGACACACTCCATACAAAAGCTAGAAATTCTTTATCCGTTACGGAATAATTTCTTTGGTGCTCGTTAAGAGTTGTCAAAATATAATAGACCAGCGGTTTGTCTTGTATAAGGACAACTCTTATGGCAAAATGACTAGCATCTGTATATAAATGGAACGGTTTTTCAAATTCTGAGAATTTTAAAATTGGTTGTGGTGTCAACCTGAGTTTAAGTGTTTCGAACGCATTCACATATTCAGGGTCGTTAATGTTTATTTTTGTACCTTTTTGAGATATCTGGGCATTGAGTACACAATTTTCGCGTAGTCCTGGATGAACTTTCTACAGTATCCAGAGGCTCCTAAAAAACTCCTAAGCTGTTTTTCGGTGTGGGAAGATTTTTAATGGTACTGACTTTATTACCATTAGGCATTATTCCCTTTTCTGTTACTATGTGACCCAAAAACTCGGTTTCTTTCTTGAGAAATGGACATTTGCTAATTTACAGTTTAAAATTATGTTTTCGTAAAATTTTTAGAATGTCTTTTAGATTTTTCATACGCTCCTTTAGCGATGTGGAAAGCAGCAAAATGTTGTGTAAATAGATAACACAGGTTTTATTTACAATATATTTGTATATTCCTTCATAATGTGATACATTAACCTTTGAAACGTTGCAGGTGCGTTTTTAAGTCCGAGAGGCATACGAACATATTCAAATACAACTTGTGGAGTAATAAACGCAGTTTTCGCTATGTCATTTGGGTGCATCAAGATTTGGTGGTACCCTTTCGCTAAGTCATGCGTCGAGAAATAGATCGCTTTTCCTAGTTTATCAAAGAGGTTCTCTATGTTTGGTAGGAAAAATCTATCATCTTCTGTCAGTTCATTTAAAGCTCTATAGTTAACAGAGATCCGGTATTGTACTTGACCGGTTTTTTTGCAACTACTACAATCGGAGAAGCATCGTACTTTTCCAAATAATCCCTCGTCTCTCTATTTCATTTATTTGTTTTACTACCTCGTCTTCATGTTTTTTGGTAGTCTATACAATTTTGCATGAATGGTTTTGTCTGTTTTAAGGTGGATTTCGTGTTTTATTTCAGAAGTGTGGGTTAGCATGTCGCCTTCTTAGTATTGGAGGTCTTTGAACTCTGCTAGTAGTGAGTAGACATTGGTCAATCGTTCAAATTCAACGAACGAATCGTTCAAGTATTGGTTTCAAAAATGATTCGGTCATATCAATCAATCAATCGTTCGTTTAAAGATAGAGACCGATATATTAGACTGGATCAATATTACAATCGTTCGTTCGTTCAGATATCGAGATCGATTCATTGTATTGGTCAATACCACATTCGATCAATCGTTGAATAAAGATAGAAACCTATTCACTGTATTGGTTCAATGCGATCGATCTGAAAATGCAAATATGTTTGTATTGGATGAAATAACTAACGGTTATTGTTCATCCCTTAGATGTTCGTAATTGTGTACGTTCTTTTAATAAAGTCAGCTAGTTTGTTATTTTATCGTGCTTTTTAATTAAATAATAAATAATATTATTTGTTAGTACCTATCACAAAAAAAGTAAGTTATCACTTACTCAGAAGCTTAGTTATAGATTGTATTTTATAGAATTGTACGCTATGTCTGAATTGAAAAATAAACGGAGCGAGATATGGAAACATTTTTCTATCGTCTCAAGTGACAAGGCAAAATGCTGTTATTGCCAAAAGCTAATAAGTTTTTCTGGGGGAGCAACTGGAAATTTAGGAAGGCATATAAAGTCTCAGCATAAAGGCATATCTTTAGGAACAGACAGATACACGCTTGCACACCCATATGCAACACTCACAGCTACAGAAACCAACCCAATTCAAGAATCCAATAGTGAAGCTCCAACCATTTCATCTGACAGTACATATACCCTGACAGCCACAACTTCACATCATTTAGCATCCACTCTAAGACAAACTCAAATTTCTTCATATGTACGAAGACCAATATCACTTACATTTTCCAAACAACTAGACGAACAACTTACAAAAACAATAGTAAAACAATATTATCCATTTAAAATGGTTGAAGACATAGAATTTAAAGAATTTGTGAAAATACTGTGTCCAAATTATACAATGCCTACACGAAAGACTATATCCCATTCCTTAATTCCACGTCTGTACAATGAGACAAAGGAAAAAGTTCAGAGAATGCTTGGTGGGGTAGAAGCTGTATGCCTCACAACAGATGGATGGACGTCTAACACCCAGCAAAGTTATATTGGCATAACAGCTCACTTTGTGCAAAACCTGAACTCGAGCAGCAGCCTACAATCCTGCCTTTTAGGATGCATTCCTTTCAACAACAGCCACACGTCGGCAAATTTAGGGGCTTTGTTGAACGGTGAAGTTGAGTCTTGGGGTCTAGGAGGAAAAGTTGCATGCGTGGTGACCGAAAATGCATCAAATATCGTTGGTGCGGTGAGATATAATAATTGGAGACATCTGCCTTGCTTTGCACACACGCTAAATCTTGTTTTAGGGGATGGAATAGCGATCATTGAAGCAGAAATCGCAAAGGTCAAGAATATAGTTGCGTATTTCAAAAGAAGCTCCAAGGCATCCCTTCAACTAACCAGTATGGAAAAGCAATTAAATCTTCCAGAAGTGACACTATAGCAAGACTGTATAACAAGGTGGAATTACACTTACGAAATGCTCTCCCGCATAATAATGATAAAAGATGCAGTTATTGCCGTGCTAGCAATAGTGAAACCGGAATTGAATATTATATCTCCAAAGGAATGGGCTGTGCTAGAAAAGGCCACCGATGTTTTCAAAATTTTCAGTGTAATAACTAAAGAAATGTCTGCTGATAAAAATGTAACTTTATCAAAGGTAATGATATTAATTGGTGCAATAGCTAATCACCTTAGTAAAATATCATCTAACAATAGCCACGGAGAAATAACAAACATAATAGAAACACTAAAAAACTCACTATCATCCCGATTTAAAGAAATAGATTCACACGAACTAATAACAAGAGCCACCATACTTGACCCGCGGTTCAAGCAATATGGTTTTACATCATACCCCAAATATGTTAAAAGTTTAGAGATCTTAAGAAAAAAAGTGCAATTAATTTCAGTTTCAACTCAACCAGCAAATGCATCTCAACCATCTTCATCCCAGACACAAACGGACACAGAAACAGCAATCCTTTGGGGGGATTTCGATAATATCGTCAAAAGTGTAATATCTCACCCAAATACTCACGCCGCAAGTATTATTGAAGTGGACAAGTATATCAATGAGCCACTCATTAAAAGAACAGATGACCCATTAAAGTGGTGGGACGATAGAAAGCATATCTATCCCCGACTTCATAAACTGGTGCAACGTTTGCATTGCATAGTAGCAACAAGTGTTCCCTGTGAACGTGTTTTTTCGAAGGCCGGATTAATAATTGATGAAAGACGCAGTAATCTGAAGCCGGAAAAAGCTGCACAATGTCTATTTTTGAATTATAATTTATAAGATTTATTTTGTTCCTTGTTTTTTAACTTTTTTGTATGTCGTTTGTTGTTACATGAAGATTTGAATTTAGTTTCTTGATTTTGTTTTCCATTGAATTATGTGTTTTGAAAAAGAAAATCCAATGTTATCCTTTGTTGTTCATGGTTGTTATAAAATCTTCCTTTCCTACAATAACATTTATATTAATTTGTGGTATGTTAAAAGAAAAATAGAATGATACTTACTCTTTAAATGTTCAAACTCTAATTTAAATTAAACGGTTGTGAGCTGTGAGTTACAGCCGATTCAAAAAGGGAAGAAAGTGACACTTTGACATAAATGTATTTGCTTAGAATATGAAAACAACTAACACATCGGAAAATGAATGAAACGGCAAAGAATTGAACGAACAAATAGAGTGAGAACACTATAACGAAACAAGTATATATACTACCGAAGTCATAGCAAAAGATGCGAAAGGGCATAAGGAATTAACAAATCGTTTTTCTTCAACACTTTATTTTCGTTCGTTCCATGTGTCATATTGTTTCATATCGTTCGTATCGGTCAAATGACCGAAACAACCGAATCGGTCATTACAAAAGTATTGACTTTGTGATTGATTGGTTTGTAGTTGTGTGATTGCAATCACCAATACTTTTCGGTGATTCGGTCAAAACGAACGAATCAATCACGATCGACTCATGTCTAGTAGTGAGGTCAATGTTGTCTGTTCTTCGCGATTAAGGCTGCCGAAGTCAGGATTCCCTTCTTCCAGGTGATTATGTACATGCTAGGTTAGGTTAGGTTAGAGAAGGGGAGTGTGATGGTTAAACATCACTTTCACTAGGAGGCCAAGAGGCCCATTGTGATTCCCTTCATTTGTGTGGGTACACATAAAGTTAACCTGTCCTATCACGTGGTGGCTGAAACCACCCCGTGCTCTTATTGAATTTTAGAAGATCCGATATATCTGCATTAGCCACGTTCGCAATCTCTGTAAAGAATCTTTGGCCTAGCGACGCTAGGCGTCGATTCTGGAGAGCTGGGCAGTGGCAAAGCAGATGTTGGATCGTCCCAGTTTCTTACTCATCGCCGCAACTCCGGCAGAGATCGCTGGATCCCGAGTCCCATTTCCGGAGCATTGCTCCAATGGGACAGTGTCCTGTGATCACTCCGACGAGCATACGGATCGAGTTACGGTCCAGCGCCAGGAGCTTCTTTGTTTTTCCGATATTGAGCTCTGGTCACGATGATCTTGTCGTGTAGCTGTCGTTTCTTGTAACTCAAGACGAGTTGGCCTCTTTGATGATTGTGTCGTTTATGATCCGGTATAATGCGCTGATCGGTGGTTGCAATGACGTGTCCGCTTCGCTGATGTCCATTTCAGACCCTTGCCTGGCCATTTCGTCTGCTCTTTCGTTCCGCAGAGTTTAACTTTGTGGTGTCTGATGGACTTCAGTGAGTCGGGACATTTCTTAACAGCCTTTGATCTCGTTATACAGGATTCTATTGACTTCAGTGCAGCCTGGCTGTCTACGAAGATAGTGATAGCAGATGGTGGGATATCGGCTACCTGTAGGTGTTTGGCTGCTTTCTCTATTGCCAGGATTTCTGTTTGAAAAACGCTGCACAGATCAGGGAGTCTGAATGATTCCTGTTTGTGGAGGGTATCAGAGTAGAACCCGGCCCCAGTGCCTGTGTCCATTTTCGATCCGTCGGTGAAGAGATTACGGCGTTTGATAGCCACTCTTCTCTGTCGGGGAAAAGAATAGGTATACTGAAAGAGAAGTCATTTTGGGGTTAAATATAGTCGGTCCTGAGTCATTTTTATTATTTATCATTTATTTATTTTTAATAACATAAAATACCACAAGATGTCATATCTTATAATAGGTATTTAGAGCAAAGTTACAAAAGCAAGAATATTTTAACTCATGAACACATAGTTAATGCATTGTTGAGATATGCAAGATTAGATTCCTCTGAAAAGTTGTTGATGAAGTTGTTCTCTGCAATTCGGCTGGTAAGTTGTTCCACAGCCTTATCACTGCAATAAGAAAGGATCGCTCTGCCACAGTGTGTGTAAAAGATGGAAAAATTAAACAAACACCTCTACGCGATTGAGCAAACGTTAACATTTCCTTCAAATACTGTGGAGCTTTTCCATAGATAATTTTATGGAGATATAAAAGGTTTCCCATTTCACGGTATTGATCTAGTGGGATTCCAAACAATCTATATTTATATTGTCTAACACTAATATATCTAGGTACATTAAATACATATCTTAGGGAGCCATTAAAGGCAACATTTAACTTACGCCTACATTGAAAATCTAGACAAGGATACGCACAACAATTAAATGTTAAATATGGTAAAATAAGGCTCTTAACTAGCTTTAGCTTCATATTGGGATGAAGTAGGTGAGTTGAGCATTGCAGACTACGCAGTCTGAAGTAGATTCTTTTGACTGTGTCAGAAATATCATCACAACATGTCAACGATTTGTTTATGGTAAACCCAAGGTATTTTACTTTATTGACATAGGTAATAGTTTCACCATTTATTAGGATGGGTGGAATGTTTCTAGGATAAAAAGCCCCATTAGAGCACATTATCGCAACAGTTTTTTGTATATTTAGTCTGAGTTTATTTTGCTCAGATCAAATTTGAATCCTATGCAAGTCTTCGTTAACTTTTGCTACGGAGTTGACTAAGAAATTTTTATGGCATGGCATATAAATACACACATCGTCAGCATACATATGAACTTTACAATTATGGACTACTTCAGGTAAATCATTAATAAATAAGGAAAATAATAAAGGACCCAAGACAGATTCTTGAGGGACTCCACAGTTGACAACAGTAGGACTAGACATACCAAGGACAGTTTTCACAGTTAAGCGCCTATTTTTCAAATATTCTCCCATAACCTGAATTTGCGAAGCTAAATTTATGTTTTAATTTTTCTAAGAGAATTACATGATCAATACAGTCAAAAGCTTTAGAAAAATTCAGGAGGA
This sequence comes from Merodon equestris, assembly GCA_958301585.1. NCBI lineage: Eukaryota > Metazoa > Arthropoda > Insecta > Diptera > Syrphidae > Merodon > Merodon equestris. The sequence goes on from OY284413.1 coordinate 95,466,542, forward strand.
CTAACAAAGCTGCGCCATTTGAATCCATGGCCATACGTAGGTCAGTAGTTACTTTAATCACAGCAGATTCACAACTATGATTAAGCCTGAATCCAGACTGCCATTTCGACATCAAATCTGTGGGGTTAATTAAATGCTGAATTTGACTCGCAATAATTTTTTCGAACACCTTTGCCAGAAAGGGCAACGAACTTGTCGGCCTATAATCAGACGGACCGGACGGATTAGTTTTTTTTGGAACAGGTATAATAATGGCATTCTTCCATTGATCAGGAAACTTACAAGTGTAAATGCATACATCAAATATATGTCGAATATATGGAATTATTAAAGGTAAAATAAAAATGCCACCAGCACCTTGACCATTCGACTTAATGGACTGAATAACTTGGATAATTTCAGAGGTACCCACACAATCAAAAACAAATGATCCTTCAGTTACGTCTTGGAATGAAAAATCAATTATATTATTAAGAGGATAATTCGCCGTAAAAAATTGGCTCATTTCATTCGGATCCGCGGTACATTTATATACGTTTTTGTTTTCAAGCAATCCCATTTCTCTAATATTTTTCCAAAGCTCTTGCGGACTTAAAGAAAGATTCAGCTTGTTAGAAAAATAGGTTCGCTTTGCGTGTCGAATTAAAGACGTTACTTTATTCCGGGCCCCTTGATATTGTCTTCGGTTGCATTCTGTCGGATTATGCTTGTATCTACGATAAAATCGTTCTCGTTCTCTAATACTTAACTTAACGCGCTCATTATACTAAGGACAGTCTTTAGTTTTTATTCGTTTTGTAATCAAAGGAACAAATTCCTCATACAGCCTTATTATAAGGTTGTCAAATAATTCAACTTTGTTATTTACGTCAGTCATAAAATAAATATCAGTCCAATTAAGTATTCTATTTCTATTCATTAGCCCAGTCATATCAACATTACGAAACGATCTAAAACTTATGATTGAGTCAGTAGGACGTAGTGCTATGTTAAATTGATACGAACAAAAAATTAAAGCTCACAACTCCCTAAATTTTTTTTCATAGAACTAGTCACAAACACGTCAATTAAAGAGGGATTGTTCTCCGATTGAAAACAAGTAGAGTAGACCTTGTTAACAACCGTGAGGCTTATTTTATCACAAAATACTGAAACAATCGACTTACATTGTTGTTCAAGAATAAATTAACATTAAAATCTCCACCAATCAAGATATTACTATATTTTCGATTAAGACAGAGCACCGTGTTTTCCAATTCTACTATGTTTTCCTCTTTAAAGTATTTTGGTGGGCAGTAAACTACTACTACAGCACAAGTCTCAGCACAATTACGAATCTCAACGCAAAGAAACTGCGATTCAGAGGTGTTAGTAGAATAAATTACTTTTGACAAAATATAGTCTTTGACATATACAGGGTGTCCCACGAGCAGTGTGCCAAAAAGCTAGAGCGTGTAGGTCTGGTCAAGACAAGAAAAAAATCGTATGGGAGGGGGGGGTCTATTCCCCCCCCGTTTAGCCGGGAGGGGCAATTTTCTAAAAAATTGACTTCATTTGGAAAAAAAATTATTAAAAATCAACAGTTACATCCACAATGACGTGATATACTTTTTTGTAAAGCCAGAAACCCCTTCTTTCATCTTGTTTCTAAACCAAGCTGTTTTAAGGAATAGTTTTTGAGAAATTAATTTTCAAACTTAAAATTTTGAAAAAAAAATGAAAAAAAAAAATTTCGAACTATTTTTTTTCAAAATTGTATGTAATTAAGTACTAATTTTTTGTCAAAAATTCAATTCTCTTATTAGTTTTTAGTTAAAAACAGAAAACCGGATGCAAAAATGTTTTGTAGTTTTTGAGAAATTAAAAAAAAACCCGAACCATTTTTTTCTAAGAAAAACCTTTTTTTTGGTTTTAACGCGGCTGGACTTGTAGGCAAATTAATGTATGAAACATTGACATCTTTTTATTATTTTTAAAAAAATTGGAGTTTTATTATAATCAATTTTCAATATGATCCCCATTTTTTAGAAGGCAAAGATTATATCTCCTTCTAATGGCTGCACATAAGTCAAACAATTTGACTCCAGCGACTTCAATCCGTGCTTTCAGTCGTTCCAAAGATACTATTTCCACTTCGTAAACATAATTCTTCATGAATCCCCACACATAAAAATCTAGAGGAATTAAATCTGGTGATCTAGGTGGCCATGCCGTGGGGCCCTTTCTTCCGATCCAACGGTCACTAAAATGATCATCCAGCCGGTTTCTAACCCGTAAGCTGTAGTGTGTTGGTACTCCATCTTGCTGGTAGATTAAATTATCTGCTATGGCCAAAGGAACGTTGTCCATCAAATCGGGCAAAAGGTCTCGTAGGAACTGCAAGTATGATTCTCCATTAATAACGGCATTCAAAAACCGGGGCCCGATTACAGTTTGTCCAACAATACCAAGCCAAACATTTCAGCTAAAGCGGTGTTGTGATTTATTTTGTTTTTTGTTGTGTAGATTGGTGCTACTCCAATGATGCAAATTGTGGAAGTTAGTAACCCCATCTCTGGTAAACTGTGCTTCATCCGTCCAGAATATCCTTCCAAAATTGTTTCGTTCAGTTTCATTTCGAAGCAGTAATGATCGACAAAATTCTGCTCTCAAAAACTTGTCGTTTGAGGTGAGTTCCTGAACTGTCCTAAAATGGTACGGGTGTAAGTTTTCGGTATGAAGCACTCTCCGTACTCTAGATTTGGGCACTCCAAGCATAATAGCTACCCTCCTTGTACTAAGGGAGGGATTACGTCAGACCAAATCCAAAAATTGCGGTTTTATTGTCTTAAGGTCCTAGCCGGTTGAACCCATTGGCGGCGGGCGGACCCAGACGAAATTGGCAGGTCAGTTTTCAGGCGTTATCAATGAAAAAAAAGGATTAATCCAGGGTTATTCCAATACTGTGTCAGTTTATTGAATCCTCATAAAACTCCAAATTTTTTTAAAAATAATGAAAAAGATGTCAATGTTTCATACATTAATTTGCCTACAAGTCCAGCCGCGTTAAAACCAAAAAAAAGATTTTTCTTAGAAAAAAATGTTTCGGGTTTTTTTTTAATTTCTCGAAAACTACAAAACATTTTTGCATCCGGTTTTCTGTTTTTAACTAAAAACTAATAAGAGAATTGAATTTTGGACAAAAAATTAGTACTTAATTACATACAATTTTGAAAAAAAATAGTTCGAAATTTTTTTTTTTTCATTTTTTTTCAAAATTTTGAGTTTGAAAATTAATTTCTCAAAAACTATTCCTTAAAACAGCTTTGTTTAAAAACAAGATGAAAGAAGAGGTTTCTGCCTTTACAAAAAAGTATATCACGGCATTGTGGATGTAACTGTTGATTTTTAATAATTTTTTTTCCAAATTAAGTCAATTTTTTAGAAAATTGCCCCTCCCGGCTAAACGGGGGGGAATAGACCCCCCCCTCCCATACGATTTTTTTCTTGTCTTGACCAGACCTACACGCTCTAGCTTTTTGGCACACTGCTCGTGGGACACCCTGTATACACACCCTACCACCCGTTCTATTAAGATGATCGATTCTATATAGTTTAAAATCAGAAATATTTATAAGTTGTGACGACATACTTTCATTAAGCCATGTTTCAGAAACCATTACAATATCTAACTTCGAAGTACACAGTATTTGGTGAATAACAGCAAATTTAGAGGAAATACCACCAGCGTTTAAATGACAAATGTTAAGGCCATTGTGCATATTACACATTACATCCTTACATTATCAGGATCTATTGCGAAAACCGTATAAATAATCAGTATCTAATAAAATCAACACCCTACCAGAGGAAACCATTCTTGCACATAAAAAGTATAAAGATAAAAATAAAAAAATTATAAAAGGTAATAATCGAGGTAATAATAATCGTCAAACATTGTTTCACGTAAGAACATATCTAAGCCTCAAGCAACAAGTTCATTATTTCAATATAAAAACAAAAACTACACTTCACTTACTCCATTCTTTTCCACGAATGTGATTCACCAACTCCGTTAGTTACAGACGCCGAACACATCGATTCAAGCGAATGCAAGTGAACAATGCATTTCCGTCTGCTTTCCGCTGTTGTTTTGAAGAAGACCCTCCCACTCCTCGTAAAGACAGAGTGTAGACACCTGCTGCGCCGGAGTTCATTCGCCCGTTTGAAGAGTGTATGATTTTCTCACGTACAAATTTGTTACTGTCAAAGCCCAGATCACTTAAACACACGTACTTAGATGTCGATTTATAGTACTCCGCATTTTTTTTTAATAAGCGTGATTTAATGTTTGAGTGAGGTAAATTGACAATGATAACACTAGACGATGATCCTCTTGCTGATACAGGTCGACATACGTAGTTAGGTGTTACTGTGGGAAAACCAATTTTTCTGCAGAAGTTGTCAAAAATATTCAAAAGGTTTTCTTTGGGAGTCGAGGGAATTCCATGCAGGACAACATTGCCCGAGATGCTTTTACGAGCCAGAACATCAAGCTGCAGATTGAGGAGGGCACTGTTGTTTTGACTCTCAATTAGCTGTGATTTTGTTAAAGACAATTCATTCTCCAAGAATTCAATACGGGAACCATAATTTTCAACTGCATTTATTTTTTCCTGGCAAGTGAAGACTGAGTGATTTATAGACGCATATCTTTCACTGAAATCCACTTCAATAGCTTTTAATTTTGCATTGAAATTGTCCTCAATTGCATTGATGAGTTCAGTGAATAAATTTACCATAGCGACGATTTCAGTCTGTCATAGTCTGAGAGCGCTCTTTGCAGCGCAGCCCTTTATGAATAGATCCAGGGGGAGGAGATGAAGAATCATGTCCAACCCTGCTTGCGGCGTGCTTCTCATGGCTCTCGTTGTACAATCAGCGGCTGACCTTTGTACTTTGTTGAGCATGTTCATATAGCTTTTCGTGCTTCTAGCAGTCCACCAGACTAGGGCCCCATGAGTTAAAATGGGTCTGATGATTGCTGTGTACGAATGAATGAATGATGTACGGTTGCAAGCCCCACCTGTTTCCGAAGGTCTTTTTGCATGCATAGAAAACGTTCAATCCTTTTTTCATCCTTTCCTCCAGGTTCCTTTTCCAGGAGAGTTTTGAGTGAAGAATGATGCCTAGATATTTTGCTTCCGCTTTGAGTTTGAGTGGAGTGCCCTCTAAATTTGGGGGAGCAAATATCGGAATTTTCCTTTTCCTGGTGAACAAGACCAGCTCGGTTTTCTGGGGGTTTATTCTCGGACCGTCCTGTCTTGCCCACGAGGAGAGTTCTCTCAACGCAGATTCCATTAGTTCACTGATGGTTGGTAGAAATTTACATTTTTTCAAGATAACCAGGTCATCCGCGTACGCTGTCTGTCTTTCTCCACAAAGAATTTGAGAATTTTGTTAACTGTAAGAAGCCACAGTAGGGGGGAGAGAACTCCTGCCTGCGGTGTGCCTCTAGTTGTCACTTTCCTTATAGAGCGGTGTCCAATGTCTGCATTAATAATTCCGTTCTTCAACATATTTTCAATCCAGATTACAATGGATTTGTCTACTTTTATGTCCTCTAGAGCTGTTATTATAGCTTCTGTGTTTACATTGTTGAAGGCCCCCTCGAGGGAGGCTGCCATTGTAAACTCTTTTAGGTTCAGCGAGCCCTCAATTTCGCGGACAACACTATGCAGAGCACTTTCCACTGATCTATCTTTAAGGTAGGCGTGTTGAGTGTTGGATAAGTTGCGTGAGTTGATGAGTCCTCTGATGAAAAAAATGCTTACGAGATGGGGTAGAGTGTGTGTCTGTGTTTTTTGAAGCATCGCTGGCAAGATATCGTCCGGCCCCGGAGATTTAAAGGGTTTGAACGAATTTATTGCCCATGATACTTTATCCGTTGTGATAATCTTGTTTATTACTTCTTCGGTTGTGTGAATCGTAGGAACCGTCGTCTTGAAGGAGACTGTGGTTTCAGAGGTTTTACAGCCTGGGAAGTGGGTTTCAGTTAGCAGTTCTAGGGATTCCTGGCTGGATTCTGTCCAAGAACCATCTGGTTTAAGGATGAATCCCGGGACGCAGGGGTCCTTGGATAGGATCTTCCTGACCCTTGCGGCTTCGTTGAAATCCTCTATTGATTCGCAGAACTCCCGCCAGGATTTAGATTTTGCTGCTCTTGTTTTGCTCTTGTATTCGTTGAAGCTGGATTTGTAATTATTCCAGTCTTCGGTTCTTTTTGAGATCTTTGCTCTATTGAATAGAGTTCAGGTCCTGGTCCTGAGTTGCTTTAGCACTGTGGTCTACCAGACTGCGCTGGTCTTCTTGCGAGCACGTTGCAAAGGACAGGATTTGTTGAATTCTCACCAGGTTTTCGACTGAATTCTCAATGTAAGTTGGATCAGGATTAGTGATGGCTTGTGGCGGTACTAATCTGTTGGCAACTGGTTTGAGAAAAGATCCAGTCTGTCTTCTGAGGGTTTCTGAAAGGTTTCGGTTTTTCTATATTAACATTAAGGTTGAAGAGTATCCGGCTGTGGTCCGAAAAGGAACAGTTAGTGGACACTCTCCAATTCTCTACTCGGATGGAGTCAGACTCACTTAGTAAAGTGAGGTCAATTACCTCTTCCCTAACCTGGTTGCGAAACGTGGGTGTATTACCTTTGTTGCAAATGTTGAGGTTGTTGGAGATAATGAAATCGAAAATGGACTCACCCCTTTTATTGATGTCGCTGCTTCCCCATTGAGTGTGGTGTCCATTGGCGTCGCAGCCTATCAATAGACACAGTCCGCGTGACTTGGCGTGTCGCACGAGTGCTCGGACTGCGCCTGAAGGTAGTTCCTCATCGTATGCAAGTATGCGGAGGATAGGAGCAAAATTGATTTGTCCTGTTGTTCGTACGTTACGACCGTGAGGTCTCCATTGTTGTATGTACCTAGGAGAAAAATGTTTAAGTATTTCTTGGCGACTATACAGGTTCGTAGCTTACCTTCGGTATGTGGATAGTATAAATTATACTCCTTAGAACTTAATCCCTGAATTTTGTTCCTAAGGAGCCAAGGTTCTTGGATTAAGGCTATATTCACATCTTCCTGCAGCATGTACATCATCAAGTCGTCGGTGGCTGCTTTGCAGTGGTGTAAATTAATTTGCACCACTAGCAGCCTCCTTTGACTTGCCGCGTTCATTGGGGAGCCTTACCTTCAGGGTTCCCAGCCCGAACTTGATGCTGCCAGATCTGCTGCGGATGTGGTCGAGTGACTTTTGGTCAACCATGAGGTTCTTTCCCACTCCGTTCTTACTCTTGGCTGAAGAAATTATTCTCCAGCTGAGAGTGTCAAACTTTTTATTCTGCTTGTCAATTAGCTTCAATATGGATTCGTCCTTTCCGGGAACCGGTGGAGGGATCCATATTGAAGCCAACTTGCGAAGCGGAAGCATCAAACGAGGGAAAACCTCGAGTTTAGCGTTCTGCCAGATTTCGCCGCAGTTGTCGATTGTGCGCTTTAAGAAGTCTAGGGACCTCTGATTGTCACAACCGACAACTTTGACTCCTTTCTGCCAACCTGCTCCGTCGAAGTTGATCTCATCGCTGCTATCTGCGATAAGCATCGTTTCCAGTATTTTGGCTTCAACCGTTAGCCAGTTGTCGGATGTAATCTTCCCATCCGGGTTGGAACGGTCGACAATAGCCACTTGTAGACTCATGGGAAGGTTGAATCTGGCTGATGTTTTCGCCTTTTTCACTTCCCTAAGAGTTTCTTCCCCAGAGCGCCCCCTCTTGACGTTCTGCTTCGATCCTGAGGCAGTGTGTCCCTTGGAGGTGCCCGGCTGCTGTGCGCTCTTTTCGACAGTGGCCGGTTGTGTTGGCTGTTGTCGAGTCAATTTTGGGACGTTAGAGGTGGGAGCCGATTTCTTCTCGAATTTGGCTACCTCTTTCTTGTGCTTCTTGATCAGGAGTTTTTCGCGCTCGGAAAGCGTTGAGGGGTCTCTCGCGCTCATCTTCCTGATATACTGCACCGACCTCTTATAGCTGCTCTTTGTTTTTTGGGCCGGTGTTTTTGCCTTGATCGTTTCTACATGTTTGCCTGTGGCCTTAGGGGCGACCTTTTCTTCCAGCAGCTGGGCCTCAGTTTCAGAGTCCACTTGCTTGGTGTTGCTTACCTGTGATGAAGCCAAGGATTCATCGCCGGTAGCGGTACCAATCTGTAGTCCCTGAAGGAGAGCCCCGGTTACGCTGTCTGTATCGGTCGCGCCTTCGGCGGTGGCAACCTGTGCTCTTTGCCTCTTCAGAGGATGCGTTTTACTATTTTTGTCTGTGGTGTGTTTTTCCATATTTGATCCCACGAGTCGCGCAGGAATGGGTGGTCGACCTGTACAGAGCCCCGCATTATACAGGCAAGGCTATTTGATCCAGGAGGGTGCCAGGTATCCTTGATACACCGTTAGCGACTGGGCTTATCTTAAAACTGGGCCCCCAGCCTGGCTGGCTCTCGGTACGGTACGGTTTACACCTTCGTCCAGCCCAGGGGAAGGGAGGGGAGAGGAGGGGTTACCCGGGGAAGGGAGGAGGAGGTGATGGCAGCAGCTTAGCTTCATGTACATGCTAACCTCGTTCTATATGTAGAATGGTTTTCTTGTTCAGGGTAATAACTCGTTTCCAAATATCAATGGTTTCGATAATGTTTTAAGGACATCCATCCCTATTAGTATGGTATAGTTTTTATTTTCTAATGCCTGGGCATATGCTTTAATAAAAGTATTATCGCTACAGCCGATTTGGAAACTGAATTATTTTAGTGTTTTCGTTCTGGTATCTACTTGGCGTGTATCTAACACTTTGCATTATGCCATGCATTTATGATAGTCATCGCCCTGCCAGTGTCTATTAGTATATAATGCCGTTGGTTCTGGATATCAGTGGCGATTGTCATTAATTGTCCGAGGCTCAGTTCAGAAAAACCGGCGGTTCTACTGAATCCTGGCGAATTGGTACCTGACTCGTTTGAATATTATAAGTATCTATTGGTTCTAGTCCGTTCCGTCTACTTGGTGTGGGGTGGAGTGAGAATTTCCCGAAAGTCTTTGCGTATTAATATGATTTTGGTAACAGTACTCATTTTGTCTAAGACTACCTGAATAGTCTACTAGAATTAATTTTGTGGCTGTTATCATAATTGAGTTGTTGTTGCTTATTGAGCGGGCTAAGCATGTGATTTTTCCTCTTATTATTATTACCTGAAGTTGGTCTATTTATTTCGGTATTTCTTAAGTTTCCCTTATCATAACCTAGGTAGGAGAACAAAATACTCTTTATTTTATGCAGATCATATACTCGTAAATTCCTAATTTCTCGAACTACATTCCCTATTGCTAATTCTCGAATTCCAGTTATTAAGATATTGGTGGTATTCTCGACACTATTGCCATTAGGCAACATCGTGTCAGCCTATGCTCATGTTCGTCATGGCACTATAGTAAATTCGCGTTATTTGTATCAGGATAGTTGTACCTGATCCTACCGACCAGATAACTATTTAAAATGCCGTTTTTTTTTATCTTTAAATATTTTATTAGAGAAAATCGGTTGCTGTCTTCAACAGTGCTACGCCGTACGCTACGGAGTTCGTTAAAAACTAAACTTACTAAATCTACGGATGTCAGAAGAAGGTTCGACATATAAAAGAAATCAATTACGACATATGCCGTTTTTTCTTAAATGTTCCGGAGTCGTGGAATTTGTTTGCTTGTGTTTACCTTTTCCAAGTGTCATTATGTGTGTCATTATTTCCCAATGGGTTACCGAGTGCATTGATTCACTTTATTTGTTTACGTTGTCAGTCATTGTAATTTTTATGGGTAAACATAAAAGTGATGACGACAAATATTTAGGCTTACGAACGAGGAAAATGCAAGCACAATCAGCATCGTCATTCATTGCAATTATTTGAAGTAGTAGTACTAAGACCAATACTTAGCTCGCATATAATGATAAACATTAAATTCCACAACGTCAAATGCTTACATCAAAACGCTAATAAAAACTTTGGAACGCAGAATAACCGCTTCATCATTTAAACCTAAACACAAATTTTAATGTCTTTAACAAGATTGCTTTTAATTAGTGCAATCAATATTAAAGAATGGAATACTGGTAAAAAAAAATAAACTCTTTTAAAATTATCTCACTATACATATAGGTAAATTGTAAGTATTTAATCTAAACAGCCTTCTGCAGAAAATACTTTCTGAGAGATTTTTCTTGATAATCAACATTTTATATTAACTTAATAAAAACTAACTGAACTGATTCAAAAGAATATATAGCATTTTATTAACTAATTTTTAACATGTATTTTTTTGTGTGTATTCGATTTAACAAAAAAGTCATTGAGTAATAATGTTTCTGGATGTTCCCATTCATACTCAAGCCAGCTAATATTTTCGAAATTGGAGAAAAAGTAAATTTCATAGCTCAACAATCCGACCACTTTATTTTTTAACCTAACTTATTATTTTAAAAGGCAGGAAATCTTCATTACATTTCAACATTCGTAAGAGCATATGATTACTGATCATCAATCATGGGTGTCCCAGAGGAGCACATATTTTTCAGATAAAAAGAGAACGTAAGATGGAGGAGATATCCAGATTTATCACTGCAATAACGTTCCAAAGTTCCACTAATTGAAAAAATGTACATTTCAAGAATAGAAGCCTACAAAAATCAATACTGTTAACTTATAGGACGAATACCAGAAATAATTTCGTCTATCCAACTTATAGTAATTGGAAAAGGATACAGACAAAGCATCGGTAAGTCGCATGCTTTCTTTCACATTGGAAATTTTATTCAATCGTTCTTTTACCCAATCAAATATTTTTGAAGCTTCACTTGTAATATTTTCTTTTTCTATACAGTTTCTTTGAAATCTTAGCTCTGAGCGATATCGCCGTCAGTATACAGCATATATTTAACATCTCCTACTTTGATACATATAAGGCAATAATCAACATTATAAGAAAGTATGTGAATTGCAGAATTTGTGAAGTGTTAATTACGAATTCAAAATAGAAGACCTCCTTTAACTATTTCAGAAAAACCAAGTACCCTACTGATCAATATTATTTCATACACCATTTGCGAAGTTCTATTACTTATCTGCAGGAGATTGTGTTAATGGATGATTTACGTAACGCTGTCAAAGTGAATTTTTAATTTAAAAGCGAATATATTGTAAAATAATTGTGTCTGAATATGAAAGATGAAAGAAAATGAAACGTGAAGATTGTAATAAATTAAATAAAAACTTTCAACATTTATTGAATGTTTTTTTTTTTTTTTAAATAAGTAGAAAATAAGTTATTTCATCTAGGCAATGTCCTTTCAGTCTTCTTTTTCATTCGTTGATTTAAGATATGATTAGGGCCAGATTTTCGTTTGATTTCAGTTTAATTTTAAATTTCTACTAGGAACTTAAATATTCTGATTACGACCCGAATTAGGAAGCAAGTGAAAGAGGGATATGAAGCAAGCAATAAGCACACATGGTTGGGATAAGATTTAGTTAACCATAGGACAAGCTTCCACCTCGTTTGATTACGTTTCCAGTATTTCCTATTATTCAAATGTAATTAATGAAACTCTCACTAATAAAATTGTACAAGATAATGTTATTATTATAAAGGGCCATTTGGAACTCGGAAGTTCAAAGCCTCGTTGACCCTTCGCCAAGCCTCCCTGTCATGAGTTTGTCTCTTCCACGTTTCGCTTTTCTGTATTCGTGTACAAGATATATATGTATCAAAGAATATATCAATCAATCAATATATAATAATACTTCAACAAGTATCTCTGTAAACAATATATGAACACGATGCATCTTCAAGCATCTCAGTAAACAAAATATGAATACGATTATTATTATTATTATTGACGGCAATTTATAACCTGAAAGTTCTGAGCTTGGTTGCCCTTCACCGGGCCTCTCTGTCATGAGTGTGTTCCTTCCATGTTTCGCTGTTTTATTCCATCAGTTCTAGGATAATTCTTCTGTTATCCCCCAACTTCAGCGCGGCATTTCTGGCAGACACACCTACTTTTGACTGTCCACTGTCCATTCTTTCTACCTGTTCTGCCCATCTTACTCTTTACTCAGAAAATGCTTGTGGCAGAATAAAGTTGCCCTAATTCTTGATTTTGTAGTTCTCCCCATTCTTCGGTTTGCTTGTCCTCTTTCCCACGTTAAGTTCTTCATGAGATCTTGTTTTCAATGACCCGAAATATATTATCCTCCTTTTTGGATAGACATCAAATTTCACATCTGTAAGTGACATTGGCATTATTCTATTTTTATAAATGTTTACTTTGGTGCATAAAGTTGTTTTGGATAATTTTTTCATCCTGGAGAATAATGCATTGCAGCCTTTTAGATAGATTTAGATACATTTTTATTTCGTACAAAAACAGTAGTACAATGGATTGTTACCACACATTCCGCATTACAGTGATGTGATATTTTACATGTATATCTTTCAGCTGAACCATTATTCTATTATTAATTAACTATTGTAAACTTTATAAATGTATCTTTACTTTTAGGGGAAATGCGACTAAAACCCCGAAAACAAAGTTGTATAGTCTGCGCGTCATCATGTTAGCACACCACTTCGCGTAAGTGATTTCAGCCAAACTAAATGAACTAACTTCTTAAAATTATTGTTATTTATGGCCGATTCAATTCTTAGTGATATAACTTATTTACATATGCTTTTCAGTTTAGAAGATATTTCAACTTATTTTTCCAGGATTTTCAAATTTTAAATGACCTTTTGATCCTATTTAAGTTTGTGGTGAAAACCGTATTGGATTGTTACTTCCTATGTACTAGGCTATGAAAAGGATGCAATTCAAGGAAATAGGAGGTAGATACTTTTCGGAAATAAATAAATAAATAATAATAACAAAAAAAATAAACGATTAAAAAATGAATATCTTAGTGCAATACGCGGATCAAAGAAATATTACCTCGAGTCTTAATAGATAAATAAGTAAATATGTAGATAAATGAACAATTGAAACATAGGCAGTTAAGTTAAATTTAAGTTAATTACAAATTTACCTAACTAAACCATTTTCATAGAATAATTCCCTGGGAGGTCAAGCATTTTTATTTTGTGGCAATTAAACTTTTTAATATGGTGCTCAATTTCCAGATATAGAATGCTTAGGATATCACTTTGTGTATCAGCAGTTAAGTGCTCTTGAGATATGTCCATTTAACGTTAATTTGGTGTTTAGATAAATGCGTAAATACTTAGCAGAACTGCTGCAGTTTGATGAGGGTAGAAGATAGCTGGCATCTTGTCACTCATTAGCTTATTTTTTTACTGATTAAATTGGTGTTGCAATATCGGCGTCGAATTTCGAAGATTTGTCTCAATGCAAACTCATGGGATGAGAGTATTTCCGTGTCAGTTACAAAAACAGCAAATTCGCATTAGCCAATCTGACATTAGTAAATCATAAAAAAATGGGCCCAGGAACAGAACTCAGTGGTACCCCTTATAGGAAATACATTGGACCAGGAACTTCATTGTTGACACGGACCATAACAGAACGACCTGACAGAAAATTTTGGACTTATTTTGTTTTTCTCTAGACGTTGTTTTTTTCTTGTTTCAGATTTTCCAGCTTTTTCAGGACTTCCAACCTATCAAGGACGTGATAAATTATCGATCGATCGGCTAATAGAGTAATATGCCTTTGTAAAATCTACGAATAGTTAGTATACCGGAATTCGCAGATATCGCATATTAGTATTTTTTGCCTTGAGCATATAAAGTACTTTTAATGTATATGACATGACTTACGAATCAAATAATTTTTTGTTATACCCAAAAGAGAAATCATTGTATACCATAATCAAACATTAATCTGCTCGCAATTAGAATTTCTTTATTCGCAGCTCAGCATATTGTAGTTGAAACTTAGACACTCATTTCGTATAAAAATGTTCTATCCGGTCAGAGTCAAGTCAATTCTAGACATACAGTTCCTTAGTGCAACCGAATATCCGTAAGTTCTGAAATCTAATAAAAATATAATTTAACAAAAAGTGAAGTGTGTTTTATTTGTTTGTCATCCCTTGGAAAACAATGAACATCTTTTTAACACCCTAAGCCCAAATACTAGATTACTTTTTCCATCTTAAATTGACGCCTCTTCTATTTTTTTTTCAATAGTAGAAATACTAACAGATTTTAGAGTAGTGAACAAGATATACTCGCAATATATGCCATTGGAAATAGACTTCAATGTGGTTCAAAATCAAAACACTGATAGTATAATCGAACTTAGCCTCTTACCAAACCTATTTTGGAATTATAATAATAGCGATTTGATAGCGATAGCGATTTAAATAATGAGCTTTTAAGTCTTCAAACCGCTGAAACAACACCAAACATTGAACAACTAACGGCTATCATCACGAATGCTGCACCGCTTCAACAATCATCGAGGAAGATCGGAAGCAGAAAACTAAAGTGGTTCGATAAAGACTGTGTGCAGGCAAGAAACCGGTCATTTGCTTTCCTTAAATTTCTTCAAAAACATAACATCCTCGTTTGTAAGCTCAAATATAATTTAAAACTATCTGCCGAGTGAAAGGAACAGTATCCGTACAATAGAATATCGCAAAAATTAACACTGCCCGCTCTCCAGCGGATATTTGGAAAGCAGTCAAATCTTGAACAAAAAAAACCGAATCTCAAAAAGTATCCAAGCACTGTATACGCATATTTTAGCACACTGCTGAATTTATTATGCAGAGCCCATTTCATTGATGATTGTCTTGATGTACCATTCGATATTACAGAAATAATTCAAGTGCATCAGGGTGCTAAAAACAACAAAACACCGGGAGAAGATGGAATAACATTCGAGTTCCATAAAAATTGTAGAACGAAATTTGAACAGGCGCTTACGAATGAATTTAACCGACTCTTCCAACATGAACTTATCCCACAAAATTTCAAAAAATCTATTATATTATATTCCCACTCCACAAAAAAGGGATTATGCAAACCCATTAAATAATATCTGCAATGCAACCCATTAAATAATATCTATTTCAAATATTGCTTCCAAACTGCGCTAATTTTCAATAGAATTACTAAATGGATACAAAGCAAAAACATTTTACATGAATTCCAAACTGGATTTAGGCAGAAATATTCTACGGTAGACCAAATCTTTATACTTGAGAATATTGCGCAAATGTAGAAGCTAAAGAATAAAAAAATGTATGCCATGTTTGTAGATTTTAAATCTGCTTTCGATTCTATTCCACGTGAAGCGCTTTATTATAAACTATTCAGAATTGGTATCAGCGGTAAGATTGTTAATATCATTAGAGCCGACAACAAGACAGCTAAAGTATGGCACGTAAAATCTGAGTCTGAAGAATTCCCTATGACGATAAGTGTAAAACAATCAATGATATAACAAATGATATGATTGGAGGTATTGAGATTAGCCAAGTAGCAATAACAGGTCTCATGTTCGCCGATGATATTGTCTTCCTAGCTGATTCGGTCAATAGTGTGAAACTCAAAATCAATAAAATCTCATAGTAAGCTTAGAGAAGACTAAAATAATGATATTTAGAAACGGTGGCGGACGTTTCTCGCGAAACGAAAATTGGACATACCAGGGTCGACCAGTCGAAGTTGTGCGCAAGTATAAGTATCTACGAGTCCTGTTTTCCTCAAGTCTGAATATTGAAAAACACCTCCAAATGAAACTGACCGAAGCAAAGAGAGCATTCAATTCACTCTGGGATTCGTTTTTCCAGAACAAATATATAGCCCATAGCTCTAAACAAAAAATTATTCGACCGACTGCTCAGACCATATTTCCATACGCATTATAACCGTGGAGAAATTTCAAAGTTTTGTTATAAAACATATATTCAGATTGCCAAACAGCACTCCGAATTACATGTTGAACATTGAAACAGGTTGTTTGCCACTAATATTGTTAACCATGAAATTCCACTTCGATTACATTATAAAAGTTTTAGAAATGGAAGAACGTCTACTGAAGATTATTCTGAAACATATTCTAGCTACAAGCGGATACTGTGTCAAAGAATGGAATGAGTTGGCCAGCTGTTATCGATGTGGCTTTAATTGTCATTCAAAAGATGAAACAGCCTGTTTGAAACAGAAATTCGGGAGCATAATCGAAAAAGCAGCATCACATCTATACAATAACTTTGTTAGTGATGCACAATCTTCACAACACAGGGTGTACTTCAGCACCCTCAGACACACACTACAAGAAAATACTTACTTTGTGGATGATAACAAATCAGAAAAAATAAGAACCATCTTTATGATAAGAGGTGAAATGTTGGGTTTGAACTACACACCGCACAAATCCGAACTACCCATAAATTGTGATCTTTGTAACCGAAATGAAAGCGAGGATATTTACTATTTTATTGCTGTGTGCCCAACGCTCAGTGAATTTCAAAGACTTCATTTTGGAGTAAGGACACTTCAACTTGAGGAACTAATAAATATTTTAATGGAGACCGCGGATGGAATGATTTTTATAAGTACACCAAAACTGCACTTGAGTACAGAAAGCGAATCAGAGAAGAAGATTTTTAAGAAATTGTTTAAATATTATAATCTTATTATTAAAATTATGTTTATCAATACAAATAATGTCAATCAAGTCGACGGCGTCAAGCAATGCTGCAAGAATTTGTAAAAAAAAAAAATGATTATGCCAATAAAAAGTCATTAACTAACTAACTAACTATAGACGGATTCTCGTTGATCATCTCATTATATCATCTCATATATATATAATATCAAATATGTATCTTAGAAAATCCGCCTGGGGCCAAAAAGGTATCTTCTTAGTTTATATATAATATTTAAGTCAGGTTGAAGCAATTTTGCCCAGCGTAAGGTAGTTTTACGTGGAATTAGAAACTATTATTTAGGGAATGAATAGCGCACCCTATTTTTTCGACTATATTATGCATCTATAGGTATTGCTCCTATACTTACGAGTTAACTTTATTTATCTTAGGCTACGAAACTAAGTTTTCAGCAGATGATCATATCAAACTAGCATATGACCTTAACATACAATAAATATTACTTACGTAAAAAACTCAACTAATATTTTTAACACCCAAAGGATGTAGGTAGGATGTAGTAAGTCAAGGCTTCGTCGATCTCGGCGTAAGGCCGACTTACTGAACCCAAGGCGCTTGTGCTCGCGCGTCATCTGTAGAGCAGTCGCCACTACACGAAATTGAGGGCCCTATTCTATATCAGAACACTTTATCTAAACAGAGGAATGCCTCTGGGGCACAAAACCGTTAAGATGCATCCTCTTGTGGTAGTTGGGATGGTGACCTCAAGAGATCAGGCTATTCACCGAAGTCAGAGCACTTGCAACTTGACTTTGTATCAACTTTATTGGAAAACTATGGCATTCTCAGATTCGGGTGTTCTATATTATCCGAGGCAGGTCCTGAGATTTTGTTTCTCAAATACCCAAATCCAATCGATTAAGCTGGCTTTCACATTTAACCACAGGTAACATCCTATGGTCCCTGCCGGAGCAGCATTACGTCAATTAGGTCAAGATCCCAAGAAATCTGACTACGCTTTATTTCGCCAGTGGATATCCGTTTGCTCCAGTTCTCTCTAATGTTCGGGGAGACCCTAGGTAAAGGAATTTTAAATAAAACAGATTCCGATTTCCGGAATTTGATTTCAAATTACTATCAAAACACTGACGATTTTTTTAGAAATCATACTGCAAACGTATGACAATGACATCGGCGGCTGGAACTGTTCTGTGCGCGATTAAATCATCTGCATACGGTATTGAGTGGTGAATAGAAGCTATCAGATCACTGAGGTAAATGCTCAGTAGGTCGGCAAGTTAATCGTATGTTTAAGTAGATAGCCACGTTGGCGATTTTCACAACGAACTTTCTACCGTCAAAAATCATAAGTAGCAATACTTGAATTAAGCCCAATTGGTTGAGGTTTTAATTGTTCCACTGTGCCATTCCCCGTTTTGAAACCGAATGGGTCATCTGGAATGACTTTTTTCATGCACAACCCATTTAGGCCACCTTCTCAATGACCTAGTTGATACTCGGAAGGAGACTTATCGACTAGAGATTTGCCGGCTTGGAGCTGTGTTTTTACCCCTCTTGGGAATTGATTGTTCCACCGCTATCTTCAAATAAAATTAATAATATTCTCATTCTGTGCATTGTAGAAAAAATGGTGTACATCCCTACAGCCGCTAGTGAGAGATACCTGAGCATAACATTGGATATACTCAGATTTCTTCTCTTTTATGCTCGAAGATCATCTGAAGAAACTCCATAGAAATAAACATTAACCCCTTCATAGGCAACAGCAATATTTGCCAGCAAGTTTCTCTGATCGCCAATTTCTTTGATCAACTGTTTCAGATTTTCATACAGTGACTTCAGTGTCCTGAAAGATGTGTTGCACCTAAGCATACTACACCAACTTTTTAGTCACATAAATTTTGCATATCGATTTTGCAGGAAACTTTCTGCTTAAGACTTATGCAGCGAGATTTTTTTTTACTAGAAAGGTGTTACATATGACTATTCAACGGTTTTACAACCTGAGCCTACAATTGGAAAGTTTCAGAAACAATTGAAGCGAAGCTTCTTTTCCATCATTGCCTCGGTGCGTTTCCCGAAGAGGTACATCTGTACTGATTTTATTGGTGCATTGAAAATCTATTTTCGAGATGCTCTTTATTCGGGCCCTCTTCTTGGTTTGTCTCAGCTTTGTCTTGTAGAAAAATTCCTAATTTTGATTGGTCGATGCCAAAAATGTTCTTTTCCATGAATTACACCGTAAAGGCTAACAAATGATATTCAAATTAAAATGAAAACCACTGACATTTCAAAAATTACCTTCTCTACGGCAAACAGTAATAGGAATTTACACCTTATCATTTTTTAAAGGATGGCTGTAGACATCTTCGACCATTCATATTGATGCAATTAATGTTTTAGGAAAAGGTAAGGTAAGACCTCATGAAGTTCTCTCTTTATTAGGAAACTTGAGAATTAACCTAAATAATTCTAAATTTTTCGAACACAAATCAATATGCTCTGTTACATAATAAAACAACATTTAAAAGATTTGTCATTAGGGACATTCGCAAAATCGTAAAATGTGATAAAATGGTGGCAAGACTTTCGGTGCTGTAGTTTCTCTACGCACCTGATGGGATATTTTGCGAGGCGGAGCGCCTCAGTCCAATTAAACAGTGCTATTCCAAAACAGGTATGTGACTGGAACCTGCTGCGGAGCTTCGATCCAAAAGTCCTTGGAATTACCAACTGCGTCGTGCACCAATTATAAAAAAAAAACATTATTGATGATATTCATAACTTTTGCTGTTAATTTGATAGGGTTCCCGCTAGTCCCCTGCCAGAGTAAAACAGTAACCCTCGAAACTAAAGAAAAATCAGCGATGTTCTGAATCAAACAAGGCGACCTGTTAGCACCAACTACAAAGACGACAGCCAACCGAGTAGGGATATAGATAGTCAGTTATTGTACAATAATTAAGCACTGACAATGCTTGCCTATGGAGAATTGTAATAACTAAGAAAATTACGCATCTCAAGCGAAATACCATTTTCGATCTTGTCATGTCATTTTGTTATAAACATAAGTTAAAGAGCGACATTGAAAAAATGAAGTGACTTTTTTTCTCGAAAGATATTTATTTATTCATCAATAACTATGTATATATTGTCCCTTTAAAATAATTCCCCCCGCATATAATGAACTTGCGACAGCGCCCTTTCCCCATAGCGCTTCTCGACAGTGATAGTCCTTATCTCCAAAATCGTGGTAAACCTTTTCCATTTTTCATTAAATTTTTGGAAGGGAAACAATCGCAGGGGTCCATGTCTAGGTGGCTGAGGCATGATTACGGAATTGTTTTTGGCCAAAGAATCACCCATAGAACAGTGTGACAGTCGTGCATCTTTTTCTCATAAATCTGGACACTGCCGTATCAAGCAACACTGCCAAGTAATTAGGTTATGTATCAAACCAGTGCTGGATTAAAATCAATTACCCTCATAAATACTCATCCTAAAACTAAAAAAACCTGTACCAAACGCAACATCTTTGGCTCACTCATCGCTGAATACTAAAATTCACAAAGTTCATACGATAAATATTAAAATCTGATTAATACCATATTCTGCAGTGACAGCAGCTGTGAGGTAAAACTTTTTTTTATGGAATGGATGGAATCTATCAGCTTTGAACCTACGCCGAACCTATAGTTAGAAAGTTCATATAAGCTTCCCTTAAGAGTTACTTTATTCAACTGCATACTTCGGGGCTTGAGTTACAAAATAAAATGAGTGTTCTATGCTCTACCGTTCTATGAATACCGACGACAACAAAGTTATACAAAGAAAACAATTGAAAAAAAACCAACCCAGCAAAACGCATCACAAGACATCTAATAGTTCAACCTCAATCTATGTACAAGTCGTTGAATGCATAAAAGTATTAATCAATGCGCTTAGTGAAATTGCAAAAAAAATATTTTGTATTAAAAATATTAGAAAATAAAGAAATTCGGATTCAACCCACTCACTCGGCGCATTATACGGCTATTATAAGAATGCTAAGGAAAAATGGCACAAAATATATTCATAGAATATTTAAAGTACTCCTAAGAAACAGTGCACCAACTGCTAACGATACCGCCAATAAAAATTACTGCACAAAAGACCCGGTATGTGTTATATGCGAAGGATCCCATAAGATAATAGACTGCCGGATGCACACGAATAAAATCTGCAGCCAACAGCAAACTACAAGGGGTGTGAGATCTAAAATGCCTTAAAAACAGAGCCTCCAATTCGGAAAAATAGTCTTACAATTGAAAGATAAATGTTCAACGTCTCACCAACATCACACCTGATATAACTTACGTCCAAGCAGTCAGATGCAAAATACCCTAAATAAATAACCCTAACGAAAAAACAACAGATTCCCCGCATCATTAAAAAGCAGACAAAATCCCTCGCCAACAGCCTACAACAACAACAACCGAACTAAAAGAAATGATGAAGAGCCTCATTCAACAAATGAAAAACATGCTACAAATTCTAACTATCCTAATGGGGAAACATAATAGATCATATGCATAACGAACTTAACATCAGCATCTGTAACGCGAATGGACATCATCAACGCACGCTAGAAATAAGCGATAATCGTATTGACGTTTTAATGATAGCTCAAATGCACTTCACAGCTAGAAGCCTTTTTAAATTACTAGGATATAACATCTACCACACAAATTACCATGACTGAACCGTGCCTAATGGTACAGCCGTTATATATAGTCAACAACAAAATTAGATACATTGAACTGAAGCATTGCAACCGTGAATATATGCAATCGACTTATCATTAATCAAATAGACCATTATCCCTCGCAGCCTTATACTGCCCACCTAATACAACTCCACAGTATAGAGACTATAAAAAATAATTAGGATGCAGATTCATAGCAGCTGGAGATTTCAACGCAAAACACACTGACTGGGGTTCAAGAGTATCCAATATCAAATATATAAACCCTACTGAAGCGAATTCACAAGAACAACTGCAGATATCTAACCATTTACTGGCCTATTTAATCAAATACAACACCTGACTTAATCGACTTTTACGTTATTAAAAACATTCAACTAAAGATTTCAAAAACAAATCAAGACTCGAACTCTTATCGGACCATTTTTCCATGCACCTGGAACATTTTCTTTTTTCTGCAAAATAACGTGCACAGTTCATTTTTTTCATTCCCATAGAGGCCGCAATCTTTCTTATGGATTTACCCGGTTTCATACCGAATTTGAGCGACATGTTCCGGCGTCGCTGCTGATGTTGTTCTGTTCATCATTGTCCTTTTTGTCTATCTTTGCACCCACGAACAGATAAGTTGCGTGCTCGGACCATCACAGTCTGCGTAAATTGAAGTACAAAAATTGCGACGCGCGCAAATATTGCTCAACGCTGAATGCGTTGTGTACTCCTGACCAATGACTCATCGCGATTAATAAATCCGCAAAAAATGCGCATCGAGCCATATTGAGGTAAGTACCCCACTGGAGTTCGTATATTCGAAATTTCAAGGTGCACATTTTTCGCTGGACACCAAACAACAACCCAGTAACATCTGCAACTTAATGTTAAACTTAAATCGAAAAATGACATATACCGAGCTGTTTCAATGACACAGTAACTGCTGCAGCAATAAAGATAACGCCATTAAACAAATAGGAAAAGGCGACTACATCACACCAACTATTGTATAAGACGACAATAGACAGAAGAAAAGAGAAAGCTAAGAAAAATATGACAGATTACTAGACTACATACTCAGTGATAGAAGTAAATATAATAAAGCTACCAAGGAACTTAAAACACTAAACTAATTTATGATCGACTGTAGCCAATATTGGCTTCTGATGAAATTATTCCAGACAATGAATTCGGCTTTTGTAGACAATATTCAATAAACTCACAAGGTAGTTAACCAAATCGCAACCGACCTAAGGGAATAAAGATTCTGCCTATATATGTCCTCTACACTGCTGACATCCTTATACCGAATGGGCCCTCAAAAATGCTCGCTACCTTTGCTGACGGTACGATACTGTTGGTATCCTACGAAAATATCGACGAGGAAACTAATCAGGCTCAACGACTTCTAGATAGAACAATGCAATGGTTTCACGACAATATAATAATGAAGACAAAATCCAACAAGTAATATTCACCACCAAACTGAGCTCAGCATCCCCAATTATAATCAAAAACAAAATTATACCTATCAACAATGTGGCCAAATATCTTGGTATGCACCTGGGCAGCAAACTGAATTGGAAATGTCACATACAAAAGAAAAGGGACCAAACAAAATTTATATATATAAGTAAAGAACTGCTCTGACTTCTGGGGAAAAAAAACCTCTAAACTATTGAATGCTGCTTTATGTTAAATTCATGCTTGTTAGTCCCACATATGCTATATCAAATTCTATAAAAAGGACTGAGGACTCTTACTCAATATTTAATCGCAAACTCTAATTGTATAAACAAAAAACAGATGTGCTTCACGCAAACGGCGCATAATTTCAAGGCAATATTGCTCACTGACCGTAATGAACCACGCCATTGCAATAAAACAAAAACAGTGAACAAAACTTTCACATTTGAAATATTTGAACTTGGCGTGTTTTTCTTGGTTCTCCTGGTATTTTACACTGGGATGATTGGGTTTTACCTTAGACTTCATAGCCATACCACATATCTAAGTTTTTTTTTTTTTTGTTTTAGAATTGTCTCACACTAGACAAAAATTGCTAAAACTAATTTGAATAGCTTAACTAACTTAATATACCTTACTGATATAACCTTAAATTTAACTAACTTAAAATACGGAAACTAAACAGAACAACTTAAACTATGTCTTTCGGCCTTACGATCGATTTATATTATTTAGGAAAAAAGGAACAATTAGAGCCAAGGAATATATATATTTTTAAGCTTAGCATCACCATTACCCATGTTTTGTCAGCAAATCTGGATCGTCATTGACACCAATAATCAGCTCTTGATGTCACTTTTAGCGAAAGTTTAGTAATTTTAGATTAAACTTCGCTGACATGCCTAAAGTATCATAACAATTTTTTTTCACTGTTTCAAAGTTTTCATCCCTTGTCGACGTATTAGGGCGTCCAAGGTGGTACAGATACTTTTATTTCAAAGCAAAAAATCGTCAAGCACATCAAATCACGCCTAACCTTTATATCTATGAAAAATAAACTAAATATCCGAAATGGCTGACAATGTCAGCATATGTTAGGGGGCATTTGTATAAACAAAAAAAAAAAATTGAAAATTGAATTCAGAAAAAAATACCTCATATACTATACAAAAAAAACCCAAAATGGAAAAATATCACAACATTATGACGATCCACAACAAAGTGTCTCTCTTAGAACTAGAATCACTTAACTAACGGTTAGTCTAATGTTAATTAGTAGTATATATGTTTGTATTTATGTCGTACATGAGAGAAAGAGAGAAGCGGAAAAATAACAATAGGTCAACAGTAAGCTGTAACATAGACTAAACAGTCTATACAAACATGCGGACTAATAATAATACTTTAATGGTGGTGAGTGATCTTCGAGTGTGTTTGGTTTGAATAGTTGTATCTTGTAGGTAGTCCTATCTGTGCCCTTCCTTTTCATAGCTTTTTTTTTCCTGCCTTATTAGGATTACTTTTTCCTCGTAAGCTCGTCCGCTCGGCTGATCTAAAAGCTTTTGAAGGTGAAAAGTGTCTCTGATATTAGGAATTTGTTAGTTGAATTATTTTTTAGAAATTGTCTTATTTCATGTGATCAGTCCATTAGCATTCCATATAACGTATTTTCTATAAGGATTATTGTAAATTGCTTACTCTAGTCATTAGTACGGTTAACATGTTCACCATAGTTGGGATCTTTGTTATCAATGTTGTCGTTTTATTTTAAGATTTTTTTTGTTTTTTTTTTATATATCATATTTAAATTTTATCTTCATTCAAAATCACGTTTTGTAAACGCACATTAAGTGAGCACACCACCATACGTAAAAACAAACTGTGTTTAATATCGTCCTGCACGACGTCCCGCAAGTTACATCTTTAATATTATTTTTCTGTCCTTGTGGCGGCACGACGTCCCTACATCTTCGCAACTACATCTTTAATATTATTTTTTCTTGCCGCCATATTGTATCCATAATATTCATTTCCTCTTGCCGCCATATTGGAAATTGTAAAAATTTACATTTTTCTTGCCGCCATATTGGAATTGGTGAAATTTTATTAATTGACGCATTGATGCATTGATGCAAAGACGCATTACAAGAAGCAGAAGTAATATGCCGTCGACACCACAATCCATTTCTCCCGTGCCATCGCCGCCGCCGCATGTACAACAGCAGCTGGGTGGAACATTCGAAGCCGAACATGTGGTGCACCTGAGGGAGTTAACTAAACAAATAGCGGAGCTGAAGACTTCTTTTGCATCAGCGGAAGAAGAAAGAAAAAACCTGCAGCAACAAGTTGACACGTACGCCGCCGCCGCTGCTGCTAAAGATGACATCAGTTCGTCAGTCATACCATCCGCCGCTGCCATTATTAACACCGCAACTACATCGGACCCCGCTACTATCAACGCCACAAAGATACCATCCATCGGTGCTACGGAAGATTGTGCAATATCAGCATCAGCTGCACCAGCCGCCTACAAATACAAGCAAGTTGCCGCTTCTATCAGCCACCCGATCATGGCAATGCCATCTACGTCCCGAAATCCGAACACCGACATGCCAGGTATCAATACAATAATACTTTTACTGCCGCCCATACATACGAACCCTATGTTTTCGCGACTTCGCTGCCCATACATTTGCCCGCCACTAGCACTACTACGTCAGTCCCATTTTATCCGACGCAATATCCAATCATTCGTAAGTGCCCGAGTTCTCCGGTAAACCGCCTATGTTCATCATATCGTTCAGAGAGACATCAGCCGCTCATGCCTATACCGATTTAGAGAACCTTTCACGGTTACAACGAGCTCTGAAAGGGGACGCTAAGCATAAGTTCGAAGCGCTATTAATTCACCCGAACAGCGGACGTGCGATAGTAAGTACACTTGATACGCAGCCAACTGTCAAAGGTTAGGTCGTTTCCGCCAATAAATGAGACCAAAACTCATGACATAATAAATTTCAGCGTCATGGTATCCAACCTTACGGTTTTCCTTGAAAACGTCTCTGCGTCGCCCCATTTGTCGAA
Organism: Merodon equestris; assembly: GCA_958301585.1. Lineage (NCBI taxonomy): Eukaryota > Metazoa > Arthropoda > Insecta > Diptera > Syrphidae > Merodon > Merodon equestris. The sequence continues at coordinate 95,492,550 of OY284413.1, forward strand.
CCCAACCTTACTCGACGAACTAGGGGGTACCACAGATTCTCATTGGTATACCGCTCACAAATTTAGTAAGGCATCTTAAACCTTGGAAGAGGATTTGCAGTTCACAACACGAAACTTGGTTGGACTCTGTTTGGTTGTAATGAAAATAATTGTTCAGATGCTGTAGTCAGCTATATTACTCGGGTAGAAATGAATTTGATGATTTGCATAGGCAGGTGGCTGAATATCTTACATTAGATAGTTTAGAACGACAATCAGCAAAGCATGTAAATTCTGAAACTGATAAAAGAGCACAACTTATATTAGAGGGTACTACTAAGAAAGGAGAAAAACAGTACGAAACCAGACTTCTATGGAAAAGCGATAGCATAATATTTCGTAAGAGTCATAGTATGGCACTAAGGCGACTGGAATCAATGGAAAAGAAAATGCTTAATAACATTCACTTTGCCAAATGGTATCGATCTAAAATTGAAGAATATGTTAGCAAAAATTATGCCAGTCAAAATCACCATTTTTCGATATCAATCGCCCGGGGAACAATGGTCGCAATAAATTGATTGTTGGTCGAGCTGTGTGGCATGTAGCCCCGTCCTGTTGAAACCAGAAGTCATCCATGTCATTTCCACGAATAATGGGCATCACAAAATCCGTCGGAGAGTGGTGCGAGCGATGTCTAATTCCTGAGAGCGGCGATAACTCGATGTCGTTGGAGTCTCCTCAATACTGGCTCGTACGGCTTCGATATTTTCATCGGAACGACTGATCGTTGTCTGGATACATGACTGGCATTACCGGTGTTCACAAATTTTGCGTATAAAGACTTAATTGTATAGCAACTTACAATTACCATTGTTATAATTAACTTAAGCTAAGAAAAATGTTTTTGTTTTATTAAAAAAACTTAGCATATGATCACTTTTTTAGTATTATACCATATATAAAACTTAAGCCTACCTTAACCTAACTAAACCTAACCTTGCATTGAAGAGGCTGCTCCTATCAAGGTGTCCGTTGACGGAGTTCTCTCCAGCCACCAAAAACGTTTATGCTGGCGGACTACGTCTCCTCGATCCCGGCGTGAGACCGATCTACAGAACCTGAGGCGCTCGGGCTCACTGAGGGCGACATCGGGTCCGTAGAGGAATCGCCGTTCCACGGAATTGCGACAAACGTGGAAGATCAGCGGTACCGCCAATCTATCCTGGATCAGCCCACATCTACCTAGATAGAGGAATGCTTCTGGCGGCACAAAGCCGTTACTCTCTCATGATATAAATCGTTTCGGTAGTAAGCCCCCAAGATCAGGCTATCGATCGAAGTCTTTGCTCTTGCAATGTTGCTTCGAATCAGTTTGATCAGAAAACTATCTATCCGTACAATCCTGGCCCTATTGTATAGTACTCAGATTCGGGAGTCCCATGTAGCCCGAGACAGGTCCTAGCCATTGTCTTTCAAACACCCGAATCCTTTCCATTAAGCTGGCTCTCACATTGAACCGGACGGGACATCCATAGGCAACCATGGGCCTGATTAAAGCCATGTAGCAAATTACCTTCACTCTGGAATCAAGTTGGCTGCTATTAAACAGCCATCTTGTCAGAGCGAAAGCGCCCCGGGCCCTTGCCAGAGCAGCATCTACATGTTTGTCAAAATATAGATACTGATCCAGCACGATCCCAAGGTATCTAACTACTTTGTCTTCTTGTAGAGAACCTGCGCCAATTTTTCCTAGTGTCCCGAGAGGCGCTAGACAAAGGCGTTCTGAACAATATACTCGTAGATTATTTTCAACTTCCAGTCATCACAATACTGCTGAATTTTCAGCAGCTCTCGCTCTCCCACGCCCAAAATTTCATTCAGGATATGACCCACGCGATCTTTTGAAATACCTACTACCTCAGCTATCTCACGCACCTTCAATCGGCGGTCTGCCAATACGAGATTGTGGATTTTTGTCACGTTATCCTCTGTGGTAGCAGTTTTCGGGACACCTGGACGTGGCTCATCAAAAACCGACGTGCGACCACGTTGAACCACATTAAACCAATATTTGATGGTCGCCATCAGGAGAAGAGTCACCGTACACAGCACCCAAACGCTCTTTGATTTCGCTGCGCGATTTCCCTTCCGAAAACAAGAATCGAATCACCGACCGATATTGCTCCTTTTCCATTTTTCTAAAATCTGCGGACACTCCCGCTTCCACACGCGGTCAAAACAAAACTACGAGTCCGATCCGGCTCAAGTAGCCGTCTACTAGAATATACTACACGATGGTACGGTCTTGCGATACTGGCGCCATCTGACGGTGAGGCTAAGTACTTATCGGACCACCCCCGTAGAAGGACCATAATTACAATTCAATGTAACGTAAAAAGTTAGGAGGCGAGCACAAATGCCATAGGTGTATGCCAAAGAAAAGTGTAATAGTAGACAGGGTTTGCCAGAAATGAGAAACAAGTGGATTTGTGGTCTAGTTGAAACTGTCTTCATTTTCAATCGATCGGTCTTTTAATACTGCTTCTTATAAGCATTCCCAATACCTGTTTGTTTCAATAGGCCGCATGGCTATTGAGACGATACATCCATAGGCAACCATGGGCCTAATCTAGGTCATGCAGTAGATTCTTTTACCCTGGAATTATGTTGGCTGCTATGAAACAGCCATCTTGTCACAGCAAAAGCGCGCCAGACCCTTGCCGGAACAGTATCCATGCTTGTCAAAATATATATGCTGATCTAGCCAGATCCCAAGGTATCTGTACTTTGTTTCGCCAGTGAACGCCCGTTCGGTCAAAAAAATTGAGAGCCTGCGCCAATTTTTTCTAACGTTCCGATTTTCAACTTTCGATCGTTGGATCTGAACTGCACGCGATTAAGTCGTCTGCGTACGCTATAGACCGGTGAAGAGAAACTACCAGATCGCTTAGGTAAATGCTGAAAAAATCGGAGAGTTTTTAGTGCCCTGTTCTATTGTACAATTATCATAAGTTCACTTTTATCATATTTTTGTATTGTATTGCTTACATTCAGACCGCGATAATTAAAAAAATTATAAAAAGGGCATTATTAATATTTAATGTCAACCAATCGTTTCTGCGTAACCTAAATTTGCAAGAGTAGATTAATTCTATGAACAAATATATGGCCTTTAATCATTAGAACTCTATTATCACTGTTGGTTGGTTGCGTGCGATGGAATTTTGTCAGTAAATTAATATTCGACATATAAACAATAAATACAACACAAAGCAAAAATATTAAAATAAAACAAACAAACAAAATGTAAATAAAAAATTAATAAACAAAACAATAAATAATCTAAACATCACATACCACACCAAGCCGAACCACGCACAAATGTCAAATTAAATAACACCAGCGGCCGATTACTGAGATACATATTGTACATACTACATAGTACATATAGCGAACCTACTCCAAAATTGTGGGGAATTAATTGCAATGCATGCACTTCCTCAACATATGTAGTCCAATAAATATTGTATTAGTAATTCCCCCTACTAATGTAAATAAGCCGAGACTATTGACCTCTACAGCTGATTGGTAAATAAGCAGCCAACAGCTTCCAGGAAGGAAATGAAAAAATGAAAAATCATATGGCATTTACAACTCGAACAATAAAGTTGAAATAATTTATTCTTTAGTGTTTCTTATTTAGCGCAAATTCTTTTCAATTCCCACTCGCCTAAGTGTGCAATAGTTTAATTAGTACCTTGTTACATGTTTTTTTTAATTCCCATTCACCACAGTGCGGAACACTCCTTTTTGTTTATAACAGCTGGTGTGTATGGCTCTCCCACAAGTTTTGATTTATTTCTCCTAAAACCGTGAAATAGTTTCATATTGATTTTGAATGGACGCGTTGGTTTTATGTAAATGCCAGTTTTGAGTTGGTTGATATGATCAAAGCTTCAACAGCGCACTGTTGATCACTGACCAGCGTGGTAGAAGGTAGTGTTTCGGCTTGTTCATAAAAGAAAACAAAACAAAGAACAAAAAGTAGTAGTGCGCGCTTGGGCGAAGTACTCCCAAATCGAATAGTAGCACGGTGGTAATGCACCGGACTCGTAATCCGGAGATCGGCAGGTCAAGTCCCCATTCGGGACAAATTGTTTTTCGCGTTTTTTTCGTGTTCTTTCTGCTACTAACAGTAGTAGCAGCAGTAGCGTGAAGACATGTTGGGAGACATGTCGGGAGACAGTGGATGATATATCATCCGATTCCGCAACACCAGCCGCCGTCATCAAAAGGCGCAGAAGGGTCAACCCGGGGCCCAATTTAGTTAAGCGCCCCTCCCTCACTACTTCGACCGAAAAGCTGCTTTTCGAAGCGAGGAAGGGGGCGCCCATCACCATCACCATCGACGTCCGAAGCAGCCGGACAACAACAACAACACTCAAACCAATTTATCCCCGTGGAAGCGGATGTTATCTACCTCTCCGAAGGTAGGGAAAGTCGGTACAAGGGGGACCACAACCCCTTCGCCGCCCTCCCAAGCTCGGCTGCGGAAGAGGAGCGTAGCGAACTTAAGGAGAAGAAACGCTTCCTACGCGCCCAGCTGCAGGCCGTAGTCGAAAAGTTGAAAGTTATTAAAATGAAAGAGGCAGAGAAGGCATCAGCCGCCCCTCAACAAAAGCAGCAACGGAAGAAGCAGCAGCAACAACAACAACTGCAGCAGCAGAAACGGCAGAAGCAGAAACGGCAGAAGCAGAAACGGCAGAAGCAGAAACAGCAGAACAAAAAGCAGCCAAAACAGCAGAAGAATCAGCAACAACAACCGCAACAGCAGAAGCATCAACAACAACAACAGCCTATACGAGAGACCATCGACCTCTGTAAGTATGCTATTGGTGTAGGTAATTTTCAATTCAAATGTTTAGGCCAGAAACGCTATGCTATTCAGTGCAAGACACTGGAGCAGCATAAGCGAATAAGAAGATTATTGAAGGAGTCCACAACGGAGTTCTTCTCCTTCACACCAAAGGCCGAGAGGTTGCAGACGATGCTCCTCAAAGGCGTGGAGTCGATTACAGACCCCGAGGAAATGCTCTCAGAGCTCAGAGTTGGAGAGTGACGACCTCAAATTCGTGGGGGTTAAGCCGTTCTCCACGGTGAGCTCCCGACGGGAGAAGTGAGTGATTCCTTTCTTCGTGGTCACACCCTCCTTAGCATCCCAGACTGTAACATGGAAAAAATTAGAGAGGAGCGGAAACATTTTGCAATGTATTTGCTGCAAAGGTTTCGGGCACGCCGCGTCGAACTGTGAAATGCAGCCTCGATGGGTTAAGAGTGCAAAGAACCACAAAAACGAAGACTGCGACCTTGGAAAAGACAAGGTGGCGGACAGAGAGCAACTCGAGAGTGTCATGTGTCGGAACCGAGGACACCCTGCAAACTATCGGGGATATCCTAAGTTCCAGGACATCAAGAAAGAAAACCTGGCCCGTAAGCAGAAGGTCGAGGAGAAGCGTCCTTCGGGTCGCTTCCAAACACCAGCCTTCACACCCCAGTTGACCTACGCCCAAATGGCGACAGCCTCGGGAAAGACGGTACAAAACCCCATGGCTGTTCCTAAAGCCCCAGTGCCTGTCTCTAAGGCACCGGAAGCCGAGGTGGATGTCTGTTCGATCTTGCTTGCAATCCAAGGGCAGATTGGGCAGCTCCAACAGATCCTTGAGACGGCGACCCGAGTAGATAGTACCTGGTCGCATCTGCCGGGCCTACCGCACCTAAGGTCGTGATGGGTACGCTGGTAGAAAGGCCCTTGAAGATCCTGTCGGTGAATGTAAATTCACTGATAAGGACTGAGCGACGAGCCGTACTTTTTAACCTGTTGCAGGACGAAAGACCCGATGTACTCTTGGTTAGCGAAACAAAAATCCAGCGCAATTCTTATAGAATAATTAGAAGGAACCGACCCAACGCTATTCAAGGCGGGGGAGTTGCGATCTTTATTAAAAACAATTTTAAACACAAAGTCATATATAGCGGTGAAGTGCGGAGGTTCCAGGTGTTAGAGGTCTAGCCTATACACCTGAAGCACCTCAACCCAACGTTTTCATCGCAGAGCTCGAGACTTCTACATTCTGGCTGGCGATTTAAATGCCAAACATAGTGATTGGGGAAACATCATTCCCAACACTAGGGGGAGCCTACTAAGCCATTGGTCTATCTTCACAACATTGAAGATAGAGTCAAGTTGCTCGCAACGAATAGCCTGTCGTATCCTAGGAGCGGCTCCTATCTGGATCTCATGCTGATAGACTCTCGACTGAGACTGGCAGAGACGAACGAATGTTAACTGTCTACGGACCATTGTATACGACAGTGAAAATTGCGGAAAATGTGTCGTGATCACAGCACCTGACGAGTTCGCCGAGATGGCAGAGTACCCCTACGATTACAGTAGGGCGTGCTGGCCGCGCTTTGCCAATTCCCTGACGAGAGCGCTTACTTCGAGCGCCTCCTTTTCGCCTAATAGAAACCTGTCAAACTACGAGATTGACAGGTATCTCAAACAAATGGACGATATCATTAAACAAACAATGAACAGTACGATACCACGTCAATGACAGCACAATACCACACACATATACCGCAACGCGACAATCGACGCACTGCACAGACAAAAAAGTAGACTCCTGACAACACTCAAACTCTTGTACAGGCGGTTTACCGACAGACAAAAATCGGAGGTCAGGACACCGAAGTCACTGATTAAAAATCTCCAACAGTTAATCAAAGAGAATTACAGAATACCTGTAAGTTTGCATTGGAACAGCAGAATTCGTGCTGTAAAATTCAACAGCGCGAGTATGTTCCCGCAAATAAATAAAATATTTCGGAGGAACAATCAGAATGACATTCAGGATCTAAAGTTTCCCAGGATGTCAGACAATGAACGTTTGCTACGAACAGTTAGCATCAATCCAGAGAGCGCCATCCTGGATGACGACTTTTTCGTGGTTGAGGATCCTCAGGAGAAGGTGGCGACAGTGGGAGCTATATTCCAGGAAGTGTATACGGTGAAAAATCGCAACCTGGAAAACAGAGTCCTACTTCATCTCTTCTACCTCCAAAATGATATCGATCATTGGCGATCAGAGAATCTTGGTTTTATAATAGTAGGTTCAATGATGATCTTATGGCCAACAATGCCATCGCCAGTGAAGGGGCCAAGAGCTTGTTCATTTCGACGGAGGATCTCCAGATGATTTTCGAGTCATTGAAAAAAAACCGCGGAAAGCACATCGAATGTTGTGCTTAGGCACCTCCCAGCAGTGGCTCTAGAGATGTACGCCATCCTGTTCAACAATGCACTGAATAATGCATATCATCCAGTGCACTGGAAGACAGCGGTGGTGCAACCAGTCCCCAAGAAGGGTAAATACACCTCTAACCCGGCAAATCTCCGGTCGATAAGTCTCCTTTCGAGTATCAGCAAGGTCTTCGATAAGGTAGTCCATAGATCCCTGTATAATTGGGCTGAGAACAATAAAATCATTCCAGATAACCAATTCGGTTTCAGAGCGGGGCATGACACTATTCATGCCGCGTCGAAGCTCGTATCGGATGTCCAATGCAAGAATAAATGCAAGAACCAATGCACGGATACCTGTCTGATTGACTTGGAAAAAGCTTTCGACACCGTATGGTTTGAAGGACTTTACTACAAGCTCAGTCGGTTGGGCATAAGTAAACCACTGCTATATATGATTTTTGACATGTGAACAGGTAGAAATTTCGTTGTGAAAATTGCCAACGTGACTTCTACCCAAACATTTGATATTAACAACGGACTGCAACAGGGTACGGTGAACTCGCCGATACTTTTCAGCTTTTACTTCAGTGATCTGATAGCTTCTCTTCACCATTCAAAAGCGTACGCGGACGATTTAGTTGCATACAGATCAGGTCCAACGATCAACGTCATTGTTACTCTCTTGCAGCGTAAGTTTGAAGAAATTCAGCAGTATTGTGATGACAGATATGATGACTGTAAGTTGAAAATCAACTTCCAGAAATAAGAAAATTTCTTTTTCAGAACGCCTTGGTCTAGGGCCTCTCGGGACACTAGAAAAAATTGGCGCAGGTTCTTAGTTTTTGGACCAGATGGGCGTCCACTGGCGAGACAAAGTATAGTCAGATACCTTTGGATCGTGCTGGATCAGTATCCATATTTTGACAAACATGTATCTGCTGTTCTGGCAAGAGCCCGGGGCGCGTTCGCTCTGATAAGATAGCAGCCAACTTGACTCCAGGGTGAAGGTAATCTGCTACATGGCCCTCATCAGGCTCATGGTTGCCTATGGATGTCCCGTCTGGTTCAATGTGAGAGCCAGCTTAATGAAAATAATTAAGGTGTTTCAGAGACAATGTCTCAGGACTTGACTAAGCAAAATATAAAAAATAACAAAGAAAAACAAAACATAAACAAAAAAAAATATATATAGGTATATGTATATATGCAATATATATTTTGTACATATCTATATATATATATTTTACTTAAGGTAGGTTAAGCTAGTTTTAGTTAGTATTAAGTTTCATAAAAAATCAGAAATTATATATCGGATGCTAAGTTTAAAAAAAAAACAATTTTCTTAGCTGAACTATTTTCTTTTTTAAATTATTTTAATTATATTTTAAGTTAATTATTAGGTCGAAAGACACAGTTTAAGTTGTTCTGTGTACCTTAGAGTGTCCTTATAGGGCCAGTAAGATATTTTAAGTTTGTTAAGTTATTTTAGCTAGTTTTAAGCATTTTTATCTAGCGGAAGATAGCTCTAAGTAAAAGTTTAATAAAAATGAATTAAAAAAAAAAAAAAAAAAAACACAAGCTTCTACCTTCTTTGCAGATTTCGTCCCGTCTGTGTACAATTTCTGGGCTGCATTCTTCATCCCAGAGGGGTTGTTGTTCCATTCCTCTCTACTTGGTATGAGTACTTCGTAGTATTTTTTAAAGTTTAACTCAGGAGATATCAGATCACTCTCTCGGGTTATTTTCGTGATGTTATCCACTTCTTTAAGAATTTATAAATGTTCAGCAAAATTTCCTTCTTTGTATTTATAAGTTCTCTGTAAGGTTAAGGCTTGTTTGGCAGCCTCAGCCTGTATGGCAGTGTGTAATTGTGAAATGTTTAGAATTGCTTCCATCCCTGCAGTCGGAGTCGTTCTCATTGCTCCAGTAGTGCAGATACATACTAGCCTTTGTATTTTATTGATTTTATTCATGGCGCTTTTTCGTTCACATTTTTTCTACCAAACAGCAACGCCATAAAATATGGTTGGTTTAATCATTTGATTGCATATCCAAAGACACATTTTTGCGTTTAGCCCGCATGTTTTGCCTATGAGTTGTTTTAAGGCCCATAGGGTATATTTTCTTTATCAGTGGGTTGACACGACTGGAGATGACCGGTGTTGTAAGAGTAAGATCAAACAAAAAAAAAATCTGGAGCATGTCCGTGTCACAAAAAAAAAAAAAAAAAAAAAGGGCAGGCCGAAAAAGAATTGGTGCAAACAAATGCAAAAACACCAGCATTTCATTGGCCTCAGCGATGAAGTAATCCCAAACCGGGAAGCCTGCCGCTACTTTCTGAGGTCAAACCGGCGGACACCACAAGCGGACCAGTAGGAATGCAGTTAAGTGGGAAGGTTATGGTCCAACACTTCTGACCAAAACAACGCCGGAAAAAAGGAAAAGAAGAAGAGGGGTATATTTTCTTTATGTGTGCAAGTCAAGAAAATTTTGGTACAGTTTTATTCCAGTATTATTCCTAGAAACTTTACCGCTTCATTTAATGGAATGGAGGCTTCTATTATTTTTGAAGTTTGAATATTATTTGTTCTTCTTTTAGTGAATGGAATTATGTGTGTTATGCTTTCATTGATGGAGAGTCCTTCTTTCTTGCACCAGTTCCAGGTTATTTCTAGGGCTCTTTGCATGAGATTTCCTATGATTTGCTCCTCATTTTTTCCTTTCATGATTATGGTTATAACGTAAGCACATCCGATGGCTGTAAGGCCATTGTTAGTAACTACACAGAGAAGTTCGTCTACTAGAATTTAACGTAGAAGTGGGGATAAACATCCCCTGCGGGCAACCTCTATTAGTTTCGATCAATGCGTTTGATGTGTCTAATTTGGCTGTTATATGCTTTTTACAAAGTACATTTGCTAATGGTGAATGATTTGCATTATCAAATGCCACTTCCATATTCATAAAGGCGCCAATCGCGACTTCCTTTGCTTTCAGGGACTTTTGTACAATGTCCGTGACTTTGTGAAAGACGGTTATTGTGGTGGGTTCTTCAGTGTTGATCTTATGACCAGTTCTATCAGTTTTTCTGTCATTGGGGTTTTCCAGGGGTTTGTGGGTTTGTTGCCACCTTTGATCATAAATAATACCCTTACCACTCTCCATTTAAGTGGTATATAATTGGTTATAAGGCTTGCCCGGATTATTTTAACCAGAATAGCCTTTAACTTGTTAGCGGAATGTATTAAAACTGCAAGGAAAATACCGTCCGGCCCAGGGGCTTTGAATGCTTTAACGCTGTTAATAGCCCAGTCAAATTTTTCATTTGTTATGTATTTGCTTACGTTGGGATTTCTACCTTTGTCGAAGATGACATTTGCTTCATAGTAGTTTCTAGTGTTGGTTTTTACAATTCCCCCCTGAAAGTGAGTCTTTAGAAGTAGGGTGTCTGTAAAATAATGCGTCAGAAAACCATCCACGTCTTTAAGTAAACCAAGTGAATCATGATCGCCTTTAGAGGGCGGTTTATAAACTCTTGCCGTTTTCGGTGAGTCCTTTAAGTTCTCGCATTAGTTTTTCCACGATTTCCTTTTGGATGATCCGATTTCTTTGTTCTAATTAGTTTTTGACCCTGTTGAACTCTCGTCTTGCTGACCTTTTTAATCTGCTCAGTCTAGAGTTCTGTCAGGACACACACTTTGGGGTGTTGTTTTCTTTTAGTGCGCAGCTATCATGCTAGATATCAGCAGATATCATCGTGTCCGTTAGGAATTAAACATAGTTGTCAAGTTCTTTAGAGGTATATGTGTTTTTTTAGGTGAATTCCTAGTAATTTATTGTTAAGTAGGGATTTGTACATACACCACTTTGTGGATTTAGGTGATCTATGGCTCATTACGGTTCTTTCTCGAGGACCCATTCTTAATTTGAATTTGATATGGCTTCTTTAGAGATCTGCCATTCTTTGATCATCTGAAATGCTTTGTTAGTAACGAGTTTTAGGTCTAGAACTTTTCTTCTTATGGAGTTTTACAAAGTTACTTCTTTACCTTTATTCGCAATCTCCAGGTTAGTATCTACAGGAAGTGACAGCTGATCAGTCAGCTGATGGTTTTATTTTGACTAGCCAAGATAGGATAGTCGATAGTGGGTTTTATGCAAAAACATTCACTCATGCACTCATTCCTATGGGTGCTTATGCCCATGTATCTGAGCGCTGCACATTCAGCCATTAACCCCCTGAAGAAAAACTGCAGCCTTGATGTGGAAGGTGTCCTCTTTCGTTAGTGTTGATGCGACAGTTGTCGGAAGATTTTTAATTGCTGTTGCGCCGACGGAAAATTATATTTCGGTTAGAAATTGTTGTTGTTGAAGTTATCAGCTGATGGCCTTCCTTATGCGAAGACGTCTGTCATCGACTGATTTCTCTGGTGCATGAAACAAAAAGGGCGAGTGTATTGAATGATGTGAGGCGATAATAAATTATTGAGTGTTAGTAAATATTATGTGTTATTGAAATATCAGGTAATTTTTATTATGATAGCGGCTTGTTTTATGGAGTGATTGGGACGTTGGTCGTAGTTCCTCCTCTTTATTCGTCTTGGGGAGAAGGCAAGTTTTGACGATGGGACGTTTTAATTTAGTTGTCGCTGCCTTTATATTGACGACTCGAATTCTTTCATCTTTTCCTGGATGTAGTTTTCCATTCTACCGAGATGCCATTGATTGAGATCTAAAAGGAGCACTAGTTTTCCTACTCCTAGCTCTTGACTCTTGGTCTGTTTAAAGCCATTTTGGTCGCAGTTGAAGTCGACTCAAGTATTCCGTTTTTAAGCGCTTCCAAAAGTCCTGCTGAATCCTTTGCATTAACTGCCATCTATCTAGATAATTGACTTTCAGCTCGGATAGATCTCTTTCAGGCAAGTTATTTAGCGCTAAACCGATGAGAAAGTGTCCGGGTGTTAAGCATGTTAAATCATCCGGATCACTGATGATTGGACAAAGTGGTCAACTGTTGAGACAAAACTTGAGCTAACACTGTCGCATATTCCTCAAATGTAAGAGTGTAGTGTCCGATGACTCGACGAAGATAGTGTTTCATGGATTTGACTTTCGCCTCCCATAATCCACCAAAGTTAGGTGCAGCTGTCGGATTGAATTTCCATCTGGTTCCATCTCGTTGTAGTTGCGATGTCTGCATTCCAGTGTGTTGACATGCGATTTGCTACTGAATCTAAATGTCTTGCTGCTTCTTGGAAATTGGTTCCGCATTCACAATACAGTGTGTGGCAGGTGCCACGTCGAAACGTAAAGCGTTTGAAAGCGGCTATGAATGCAGAAGTACTACAGTCGCTCACCAACTTTACATGAACTGCCTTTGTGAAAAAAACAGACAAAAATTGCAATGTTTGCGTTTGTTATCTTATTGCAGCGACCAGTGCGACCAGTACGCCTTCGATTATACTGGTCCAGCATAATCAACACCGGACGTATAAAATTGACGGGCTGGATTAACCCGTTGCGCTTGCAAATCATCCATTTTTTCTTGCATCTATTTCGCTCGATGTCTGAAACATTTTAATCGTTTACTGATTCAGCCCTTTACCTGTGATTTTATGTTCATAACTTTTGTTTTAGGGTTGCTATCATCAGCTGATGACCTCCATACAGAGTTCGATTATGCGTGTCATGAATTAATAGGTCACCTGATGGGAGTATAATTAAATGTCGTTGCGAGTAAAGTAGATTAGCGTTCCCTAACCTGCCGCCCACTCGTAGCACGCCTTCCGCATCCATCATTGGTGATAGCCGTGCGATCTTGCTGCCCTTTGGAACTGATGCCGCCCCCGATACCTTTAAGTATTTTTCACCGAGAGTCCTTTCTTGAACCACAATCGGGTTTTGACAAAGCCCCTAGTCGTCTCTCATGATCCTTATGCATTTGTACGTTGTTGTAAGAGGACCCTAGATCCGGAGAGATTTCTTTCTTAAGAGGAAGTTTAACACTATACTTCCCATTAGGTACTCTCTGACGAGTCTGAGCAAAGTGCATTTCACCCTGTTCTTCATCCGTTGATCGCAACTTCGTCCTTGGAATTTCTTCCAATTCCCAAAATTTCGTTTGTATTTTCTTTGGTCCAAGGATTCTATTACAATGTGTAAAAAATTGATGGATGTATGAGTGCGTGAACCAATGCATCCCGACAGTATCCAGCCAAACTCTGTCCTTTGGGCAATAGGAGCGCCCTTTTCACCTCGGGCTACCCCATCGAGAAAACACGATGAGTAAGAATATCTATTCTGTCGGCCTTTTTAAAGGTTAAGACTGCGAGTTCTAGATGTTTTATGTGACTCCAGTTGGTAGTACTAATGTTTTGAGGGGGAAGAAGGGCAGTTAGTTTTGGCAACACTAATGCGTTTATATGCAATTTGAAGTTTGGGTTTGTGGTTGAGCAGAGCGTGAGTGAGGCTTTATGCTTGGATGCGCATGTCCTTGACTCTCCCATCCCTTGAATTAAACACCCTTCCCTTTTAAGTTTCAGCAGTTGAACCACTCCTTCGGAAATGAAGGATGCTTCTGATCCTGGATCGTTGTGGGCTCGTAACAATATAGGACTGCCCGTAGTTGTATAAGCCTCCACCAAGGCAGTGGTTAAAAGCACTGCTCGAGTATTCTCATCTTCTAAAAGAGGGGTACTGTTATCGGGCTGGTAGGTATTGTAGACTGTGCAAAGGTTTGAGAAGGGGGAGAGGGTTTTTGTCGTGCAGTTAGTGATAGCGATGCTGCTTCCTTAGTTAAGACTTGAATCGCATCACTGTGGAGTAGGATGTGATGCCTTTGGTGACAATTCGCACAATGGGTGAAGTATGCGTACAACGACATCTATTTATAGTTTATTTTTCCGAAGGACTTCTTGCCGTCTTTGACACAGTTTGACAGTTCCTAATCGAATGTGTGGACACATCGAACATGCTAGGATCATTGAATTGTAAGAACGCACTGTTCATGTCACAACTCCTTTGTACCTGGCTTAGTTGGAACTTGACGAGGATTGATCCATGATGTTTCATTGCATATTGATTTTTTTTTTTTTTGCGCACAGGTGTTCGATTCGCGCACTGAGGGTTGACTCTCTATGGTTGCACACTGCAATGTTGAGTTCGTGCACTGAGGTTCGACTATGGCCACTGCAACGTTCGACTCGCACACTGTAAATATTTGGTCACTGCAAAATGTTCGACATGTATGACGATCGATTCGTGCGCACGTACGTATGTACTTCACCCTCTATCGCTCACTGGATATTTACTCTACGGCAACAAGATGGATTGTTAAAAAGTATATATATTTATTTTTTTTCACAATAATAAATCCTGCCCACTGCAAGATTTTCACTATTTTCACTATCACTTCACGATCCGGCTGGAATGACCATTTTGTGTTAGATACGTACACAGCAAAACAACTTGGATTCCGTTGGATTCAGTTACTTATCAACTGCCGGCGAATTCTCCGAAGATAGGAAAACACGAGGAAAACCATCTATGTGAAAAGAATTTTTTTTTTTTTTTTTTTGTTATTTCCCTGATATATTTATAACTGTCTTAGATTTTAGACATCCAGTAATTGGTATAAAAATTATTGACATTTAAGGGAAGTTTTACATGAGCAGGGACCATTGTTCCAAAACATCATCATTTTTAGTTTAATATTGAGGGGGTTTTAATCCACCCGAAACTTTGGAGGTTTTGTTCACTCCGAGCGCCCCTTGTCGCTCGTTGTTGTCGCCTGATGATTGATAATGTGGTATGTATAATTGTAGAATTGCATAATATTGATACATAGTACTGAGATATAAGACTAATTTTAACAAACATGATAAGAATAATTTAAACAAATATAAAACAGAAGATTTACAGGCAGTATTCAAAGACGTGATATGCCATTAAGAGAACGTGAGGTCACAGGGCCTTTTGCGTCTTCTTTCTCTATTCGTCTCTTGGTCGAGAAGAGTACAAATGTCGTAGTTTGAGTGTGCCAATATTTTTAAAGTGTATTTCGAGCTGATTTTCTTAATCTCGTCGTCAACTAAATCAATTTGTAGGTCTTGGTGTATGTCCTGATTGCTAACATACCATTCAGCGTTGGTAATTTTTCTTAAGATTTTTGATTGTTGTCTTTGTATGATTTGAAGATTAGTTTTTTTGGATGTTCCCCAAATTTGGATACCGTACGTCCAGATACGTTTTATTATACTTTTATAAATAAGCAACTTATTGCTTAGTGAGAGATTTGATTGGGGTCGTAGCAGCCAGTATAGTTGTCTGAATTTAAGTTTTATTTGTTTTTGCTTTTGTTGAATGTGGTGCTTCCATGTCAATTTGTTGTCTAGATGCATGCCTAAATATTTAGCTACAGGTTGAATATAAACCTCTCTGTTGTTAATTGTCAGAGGTAAGGGTGTGTATTTAGTCCTTATTGTATATATATATTACTTGGATTGTTTTTACTTCATTGACTTTTATGTGCCAGTTTGAAAACCAGTCTAACGTTTTGTTTAATTCGTCTTATAGTCTATAGATTACAACCCGAATTGAGTACAACCGTGTCGTCGGCAAATGTTGCTATTAGGGCCGTATTTTTGTCAGGATGTGGGATGTCGGCTGTAAATAGTACATATAAAAGAGGTCCGAGAATACTTCCTTGAGGTACTCCAGCATTAATGGGATGTATTCGTGAGCATTTGTCTTTATATCTGACATAGAAACATCGATCTGCCAGATAACTTGTCAATAACTTAAGATAGTCCTTTGGTATAGTCTTCGCGAGTTTGTATAGAAGTCCTTTGTGCCAAACTGAATCAAATGCCTTCGCGACGTCTAAGT
Source organism: Merodon equestris (assembly GCA_958301585.1). NCBI lineage: Eukaryota > Metazoa > Arthropoda > Insecta > Diptera > Syrphidae > Merodon > Merodon equestris. The sequence goes on from OY284413.1 coordinate 95,508,724, forward strand.
ATACTGCCACAGAAAATTATTTTTTGTCTAGTGAAGAGGATATTTTGTTTGTCACCCTATGTATCTGTTAAATGTATTCTTCGGAATCCGAATTGATGATCAGGTATAGCATTGATTTGGGCCAGAATTGGCTGTAGTCGTCTTTCTAGAAGTTTTTCAAAAATTTTAGAAACAAGTGGAAGCAAACTGATGGGTCTGTATGATGTCGTATTGGTGACTTCCTGGCCTGGTTTGGGAAGTGCAATTATCTCGGCAACTTTCCACAATTTTGGAAAATATTTGAGACTTATCACACTTTTATATAGATTCTGCAAGAAGATAAAGGCAATTGGTGGTAACTCTTTTAAGATTTGTCCGTTTATAAGGTCATAACCATGTGCCTTTTTTATTTTTACGTCAGTTTTGATCACGGTTTCTATTTCTTTTGTTGTCATTCTTCTAATGTGTTTGTTGATACTTATATTATAGGAAAGCGATCATGGGTCATTATCACCTTCGACATTCATAAAAGTCATCTCGAAGTAGTCTGCTAGTATTTCTGCTTTGTCTTGATTGTCTCTTGCCCATGCGTTGTCATGTTTTTTTATGGGTGGATAATGCCTTGTCGTGTTCGATATTCGTTTTGTGACCTTCCATATTTTCAATGTCGTCTTTGGTTTTGAGAGGAATGTTAGTGGATAGATTTTACGTTATATAATGTCGATAAGTGTTCCAGCCTGCTTTTGCGTTGTAAAGTTTGCTGGGATTTATTGACATCATGGGTTGGTTGGAGTATTCAATTAAAACGGGTGAGTGGTCGGACGAAAGGTCGAATGAGGATTTTATTTGTATGTTTTTTATATTGACGTTTTTGATAATGCCAAAGTCGATAAGATCGGGGGTTTTTGTCATGTCTGTTGGCCAGTAAGTGGGTTGGCCAGTACTTATGTGCCTACAGTTGTTTTTCTTAATTGCGTCTAGTAGGTTTTTTCCTTTTTTTTTGTTATAAGTCGGGATCCCCACTCAGTATGCTTTGGGTTGAAGTCACCTGCAACTAAGAACTAAGATTTCAAGTAAAGGTCATATTGGGACACGTTGATCACGTGTTTAGGGGTACAATAGATTGAAGATATGACTAGGTCTCGATATGACGCGCGTCTTCCAGTTGAATAGACACTGACTGGATGTAGTCAGTTTGGAAATTTTAGAATTCAGTGCAGTGAATTTGTCTTTTTATTACTATTGCGGATCCTCCATGTCCTCTGCCATCTGGGTGATCTGTACGGTAAATGTCAAATCCAGGGAATTGGATATGTTTTTGGGTAGTAAGGCGAGTTTCTGCAATAAGCATTATGTCGGTTTGATTGTCTTTTAAGTATTGCTTGAGTTCCAGATAATCTTAATAAAGTCCGTTTGCATTCCATACAGTAATTTTAAGGTTTCTATTGTCTGACTCCATCATGTTTGCTAGTCATAAGTAAGGTCAAGATGTTTAGCATGTTAGTCATTTGTGCAACGAGTTGTTTCATCATCTCCTTAAGTTCATGCATGTCAGATGAAAAATCATTCCCCGGGTTTTGAGTTATTTCTGGTGCAGTAGGTTGTGGTAGTTGGGAAGTAGTAGTCAGTACTTTTTGTGTGGGAGGTGGTATTGACGGAATTTGTTGAGTAGGCAAGTTGTTCAGTACTGCGTTTGCGTAATTTATTTTTGGTGTAGTGGCTGATCGTTTGCATTTCCTTGTCCTTTGGTTGAGTCACAGGTTGAAAATCTGGTTTTGGATTTTCTCTCGTTGTATTTTTAATTGTTTGTAAACCTCACAGCCTTTGTAATTTGCGGTGTGGTTACCGCCACAGAGAGCACATTTGGTCTTTTGATAGTTGACAACCGCTTGTCTCATGATTCCTTGCACACTTGACACAAATTGGGTCTAAGGGGCAAAAGTTTTTAGTGTGCCCATATTTTTGACAGTTAGTGCATTGGGAGATTGTCCTTTTGTGGTGGAGTGTTTCTACTGAGATTTTACAGCTGAGTAAACTTGTTGTTTGATATACCTCTTTGTTATTGGTGTTGCTTTCCAGTTCAGTTGTAAAGAGTGGGAGTGATTTTTTGCTAGCCTTCTATTGGATATTGTGTATGTTTAATACTTTATGTCCGAGGCCTTCAAGTTCATGTTTAATATCGTCTAGTTCGGTTGATGGGTGTTAACCTCTTATTACTATTCTGAAGGTTCTCTCTTCCTTAGGTTTGTACGTGAAGTATTTGGTCCCTTTTTGTCTCAGCATTTTCACAATTTTTGTGTAGATTGTAGATTCGGTTGCTTGAACTCTCACTTGATTTTTATTTAATATTTTTAATTCGTAGTTTAATTTTGCTTCTGAGTCTTGTTAGAGTCTTGATGCATTCGACTTGCTGGACATAGATTGGAGGGGGCTTGTTTGTTTTACGAGGTGTTTCAGCTTCTTTTGTGTTAGTTTCAGTGTTTGATTTATTGTTCATAGCTTCTTCGTCTGTGCTTAAAATGTCAAATCGGTTCGTGGAGGCTTCTTGTTTAAGTTTACTTAACCAATAATTAAGTTTTTGTTGATTTTTCGTTTTAGGTTTCTTGTCCGTTGATTCAGGTATCGACGTTGGCGAATTTCTCTTACGTTTTTTGTTCTGCGTCGTATTGTTTTCTTCTCGTTGTGCTTGCGAATTTGTTGTAGTGGGTGTTGTTATTGTTATTAATTGTTCTGTCTGCATTGTATTTGATGAGGTAAGTGCTGATGATGTTATGCTTGTTGTTGCGGTTGTTGTTGTAATAGTTGTTGTACTTGAAGTTGTGTTTGCAGTTATTACTGCGGTGGGAGAGTTGTGTCTTGTTTGCCTAAATAAGAAATTGATTATTGTAGCGTTTGTAAGGGTCTTGACTGTAATTGGGAGATCATCTATTGTGTTTGTTGGAAGTGGTTGTGAGATTGGATTTGGGGTTTCTTGTCTTGGGAGAGCTTTGGCTGGAAGTTTATTAGTTTATTAGTTGATGGCGGTTGTGGGGAAGGTTGGGTGGTTAGAGGATTGTTGAGCTTACGCTCAAAGGGAGGCGAGCGTTTAACGCTCATACTTCCTTTGTTTGTTGGTTTTCTCCTTGTTTGGGTTGTTTTTAGGGTATTTATTTGTATTTTATTTAAATTTACACTCAGAGGACTTTTAATTTATGTATATCCGTAATACTAAACTTTTCACTGGAGATCACCGGTGTTGTAAGAGTAAGATCAAACAAAAAAAAATCTGGAGCATGCTCGTGTCACAAGAAAAAAAAAAAAGGCAGGCCGAAAAACAATTGGTGCAAACAAATGCAAAAACACCAGCATTTGATTGGCCTCAACGATGAAGTAATCCCAAACCGGGAAGCCTGCCGCTACTTTCTGAGGTCAAACCGGCGGACCCCACAAGCGGACCAGTAGGAATGCAGTTAAGTGGGAAGGTTATGGTCATACACTTCTGACCATAACAACGCCGGAAAAGTAAAAGAAGAAGAAGAAGAAGCTAAACTTTTCACTCGAAGAGAAAAGAAATCAACAAATCAGTCAGCTGGTGGTTTTATTTTGACTAGCCAAGGTAGGACAGGCGATAGTGGGTTTTATACAAAAACATTCGATTCCATTGGTGTTTATGCCCATGTATGTGAGCGCGCTGGAGGACATGTGTCCTCCTCGTTAGTGGTGATACCACAGTTGTCGGAAGATGTTTAATTGCTATTGTGCCGACAGTATTGCACTTCGCGCAAATTTGCTGATATATGTTATATGCGTACAGACAGACAGAAAAGCCTTTGCAAAAGTCTTCCTTGCCTCAGCTTTGCAAGGTAGAAGACTAAAATGGGTTAATTCAAATTAAAGGTCTTTTTTTTTAAATAACGGCGTATATCAAGAAAGGCTGGTGGAGAGAGTAATGATGTGGGTAACGAGTACTGTACTGCCATAAATGGGAAACCTGATTTTTTACCCCTTTTATTGGAGTGTTATCAAGACGGGCCTATGTTTTAATTGCCTCGCAGATAACGCTTTAACTTTTAAAAACCAAAAGTGCCATGAGAAAAAGCACAGTAAACAATGTGTTACATTGATGATTGCCACAAAAATAGGTGTGACAAAAAAACTAAAACTGCCTTTGATAGGTAAAAACTATCAACCTTGTTGCTTTCTAGGTATTTAATGGTTATCTCCCGACTATAAGGCAAATACAAAAGCGTGGATGACAGGGACATTTTTTGAAGAATGGGTGGTAAAATTAGACAAACAACTTGGAAACATAGGAAAAAAAATTATTCTTTTCATTGACAACTGCCAGGCCCATCCTAAAGACATTCAACAAAAATTAATATTAATTAAACTTGCTTTTTCCTCCAAATATGACATCAAAATTGCAACCAATTAATCAAGGCATCATATAGAACGTAAAATGTCATTACCGCCGTAGGCTGTTAAAAAAAAACAAAAAAATAACATTACTATGTTAGACTGTATTTATGAAATAACCAATGTATGGAATATCGACTTTAAGTCTAAGATCATTTCTAATTGCTTTAAAAAAGCCGTTTTTGGTGAATATTCTGAGTGGGAGGAAGAGTATGAAGAGTATCCATATTTTAATAATTGAACGCTCAAACGACAGCAATGAGGAGAAATTCAACTGCAGATGAAATTCGAAGCTTGGAAAAATACCAGAAATATACAAGGTGTTACACATAATAATTTTCTGCAGGTGGATGATAATACTGTTGCATCTGAGTTTCCTGTAGATGAAGATATTGTGGAGATATTCAGATGTAAATCCAAAGCTACACAACTCGAAAATAACGATGACAGCAACAGCGATGTAATGGAGACAGATTTGGGAGATGATTTGATTCAATCACCTTCAAATTAGTTGGTTGCAAATTCGTTAAGCATTTTCCCTTTTTTTTCCCAGCCGCATGAAAAAACAAACCGATTCTGTGTACTTGTATAGTGGTTTAAATTCTATTGAAAACCAAAATAAAAAATCCACTTTTATGTGTAACAGACTATTATAAATAATAATTATGTTCCTGTACGTTTTTTTGTGTTATATATATTGTATATGTTCGCAAATAAATACATATTAATATCAATTTTCAAATTATAACTCGAAGTCTTGACTACTCGAATTTTATTTTGTGGCAAGCGACGGCTCGCGTTATCGAAACTTGACTGTTTATATATGCGTATATTTATATAATTTTTTACTTTGTATATAGATTTCTTTACATGCCGACCATAAGTTAAAGTTTTATGTAGATGCCTGGGATACTTGCTGACTGATCGTAGACCGGATTAAGTACTGGAGGCTTGGATCCTGAAACGACTTGCGGTTTAGCATTTTCTATTATGGGAGGGGGGGTCCATTACGTCCCGTTTAGAAGGTAGCACAAATTTTAGAAAAAAAAGACTTAAAATGAAAAAAAAAATAATAAGAAATAACTGCAACACCTACAATAAAGTACTCTAATGGTTTTGAAAGCCAGAAACTTGTTCGTTAATATTAAATTTAAGCTAAATTATTTGTATAAATAGTTTTTGAAAAATTCGCATGCAAACTCAAAAATTTGACTAAAAAATTGACCTTTTTTTTAAAGTATGAATAAAAGTGCTAAATTGGCTTTTTGTGGTCAATACAATTCTGAATCGAACGCAAAAAACCGAATGGTTTTATGTCTTCTAGTTTTTCAGAAAATCGAAAATTACTAAAAGTACTCTTTATGGGATTTTTTGTTTATTATGATAATATGTATGGGGGGGGCATGTTGCTCCCCTGCAACTCCTCTACTTGGCCCAGTGTAGGATTTGGGATAAGTGCGAGGTTACATGTATGTATATACTTCCATTCAACCGATGCAAGACTTCGATATCAATATATTGATGTTAGGTTCGTCTTTGTAAGTAAAGTACAGCAATTCCTTTAGCTATAGAATGCACCACGATGAGGTAGAACTGCATTGCATTCCACGTCTTAGTCAGTCGGGGTGTAAGTAAGTCTGAAGTTAGTTAAAAATAGTTAAGTCCATTTTCAATGTATTAAAAAGGTAAGTGAGTCTCGTCAATACTGGTGTAACTGTCGAGTTCGTTGAGTTCATCGCTGATATTGAGAAGCCGAGGTTGTTTTGGATACAACCTCTAGGTTCACAATGTGAACGGTGGGAGGGTCGAATTCCTTTAGTTGCAAGCCCACACTTTCTTCACAATCGATAAAACCTGGAAACACTTTTCTTACGTCTGATAAAAATTCCACGATTTGGGAGCCCAAGACGTCCTTATATTTTTTTCAAGGCAGTACCTTCGACAAAAGAAAAGTGCCATATAGGTGGTGCGTAGTTTTGCGGCATAAAAAAGATTTTTTCAGAAGCTTGTTCTGATTCTACAGATCGTTAATAGTGTTGCTTGCATCGGTCTTATCAACACATTCCCCTTTGCTGTGGTTCGTCACTTCATGGGTCCTAGAACTAGAAAACATTTTCTGAACACCTAAAATAAAAGGCCGTAAATCCTTCTTACATTTAGAGTTCACTTTAAAGAACCGACCTTATGTTTTTTGCAAAACAACCCCAATACCACGATTGTCATCTGTTCGGTAACACGGCCTCTGTGATATTTTCTTTTTATAAGAAAAGTCTCATCGATATGCACAGTTGTTTCTTCGCCGCCAATGCTGACATCAACGTTAGACGCAATTATTTCGGATATTTCACGACAATAGTTAAAGTAATCTACAATATTATAGTAGATTTACTTAGTTCGCTTTTATTGTCGTGATGGCGCCAAGCGGTTAAATGCTAATTTTAAAATAATGATAATATTAAAAAAAAATTCTAGGGTAAGATTTAATTAATTTACCTGGAAACCGTGTTCACAGGCATTTTGATGACAAAAGAGATAATTATTGCAAGCACCTTGCGAATCTCTAACCGACATTAAGGCCCATGGGAAAATGTGCCGATGGATGGGTTGATTGTATTCCTACAACTTTTGTCACCTTGTTTTTTTAGAAGTTTTTACTTGAGCACCGCCACATCCAACCGAACTTAATGTTTTTACATACATACATATTTCCACCTTCATCGGTAAGTTGCAACACAGTGGGGAATTTGAAATTTTAGAAGGAATTATACCAATTTCTTCTACAAACTTAATGCTTTTTTCGTTGGTCGACACGAAATGGAACAAAATATTGAGAAGTTTTGTAATTTTGAATGGATTGGAGGATGCTTAGCCCCTATCACTTAATCAGAAGAAAATCACTCGATTCGCAATAAGGCTGAACACAGAATGACCTTTGTAAATATCAATAACTACACGCTGTGTATGAAAAAACAACAACGGCACAAAAGTGAAACGTTTGTTTGGGGAGCAACGAAGTTTTGAGAGCGAGACCTGCCACATGCAAAAAGAGAGTTTAAATTCCTTAACTCGCGAAGGAAGCCAAGTTCAACTGGCTAGTTTTGTATATGTAGCAAAATACGGATATATAAGGGGAATGGGGGAAGGTGTGAAGAAGTATGGGGGAAGAAGGAGGGGGGGGGGGGGGTGTGGAGCAGCATACCCGCCTCCCATACGTATTATCACCGTAAATACCACAAAACAAAATATCCAATAAAAAACTAGAAGACGAATGGTTTTATATTCGGTTTTTTGTGCTCGATTCAGAATTGATATGAGCATTGATAACACAAAAAGCCAATTTAGCACTTCTACTCATCACCTAAAAAAAAGGTCTAAACTTTTTTTTTCAATTTTTTAATCAAATTTTTGAAAACAAACACTATTAATACAAATAATTTAACTTAAATTTCAGATTAAAGAACAAGTTTTTGACTTTCGAAACCATTACAGTACTTCATTGTAAGTGTTGCCGTTGTTTTTTTTTCGTTTTAAGTAATTTTTTTTCTAAAATTGTCCCTACCTCATAAACTGGCGACTCCCGGGAGAACCTCGCTCAATGATATCTAGACATGTAAGGGAAAGGGGAAATTCAGTGAGGGGTGTGTGTCAATAGTAGGCTATAAGTGAAACATAATTAATATTTGTTAATTTATTGCTTATTATTATTCAACAAGATATTAAATTAGTTGGTATGCAAGCATCTCTCTGAACGTTTATTCATTCATGGCTTTCATAGTAAGAGACAAACCTTGGTTATGGGTCGTTTAAGTTACGTGCTTGCAGTCGTCAGCCCCTGTGTGCGTCTCTATAATATTTCCCAAACGCCAAAGTGTGGGTGGCGCCTCATCAGGCAATAGCACCAATTGTCCAATTTTAAAGTTGTCGTTTGGATTTAACCATTTAACATATGGGGTGACGCTGTAAATAGGGTAAATCCGCGTTTTCTAGTTGACCTACTCTGAGGTGAGAGGCGCGGCAATCTACTGTTTGTTGGTACTAGCTCGCCTTTCTACAAAAAATTCTAGTGTTCAACGGGGTGTTTTGCCAGTACACCGACGAGGAGGAATGCCGCGAAATAATCATTCGATGACGTTGGTGCTATCGGGATCCCAACTCGCTCATCTTGCGTGAGCGGTCGACACACTACCCACTGCGCCACGGCGCTCGCTGGAATGATACAAGGTGAGATCCATCCCATAGCATTGTATTAGCTGGCAAATTCTGACAGGATCGTACGCTTCGTAGTCACCGATATCGATTCAACGATATTTTAAAGGTCAGCCTCTCTGTAGCAGGATTCCATTGGATTCCCAACGTTTTAACGGTGTTCCTTTCGTCTCAATGAAAGTGGTACCCCAGCCTCTCTGTCCTCCTTTTGTATAGATGCTAACAATTTAGCGCTGCGTATTTGTGGTATTTGTAACCAAATACCTCCTTGCTTCACATGTGTTGTGATTGCATCTCTTTGGCTTCCTAGGCAGACCCTCAGCCATATATATCCATAAATCAAGTTATCGACATAAAAGTTTTTGATTGCGATGTCCGATGCGATTGGGTAAATTTATCTCTCATCCATCGCAAGCTGTTGAAGCGTCTGAACTAGACTCGTTGAACTGGACTCTTTCTTCACTGCGCAATGTGGTACATAATAATGAGCGTTTTTAATCGTTATAAAGTTTTGAATTTTATTACAGCTATAATTACCAAATGTGCTAGTCTATAAAAACTTTAACTTATCAATCAGTCAACTCGGAGCTTTTGCCTGCGCAAGTTATCTTTGACTATCTCTCGCCCTAGTTCCTAGTTTCCCAGTTAATAAAAATAAAAAATAAAAAAATTATATATACATATATTAAAAAACCCCAAAATCGACAAGATTCCCAAACGCGATAGATCCCCCGAAGACGAGGACACTCGTATGTCCTCAGATAAAAAATTTCGTGGTAGCATGAAAGCCACCACGGCACATAAGGACTCCCGAACAAATTACTGGAGTCCTCTACAATGTCTCCCGGACAGTGACAGTGACGATATGGATGAAGTAATCGCACCCAATATACCCATTAAGAAAGTGCATGTCCCCCCGATAAAGTTATTGCAAAAATCGAGTGATTATGTGCATATTAACATCAAAGATTATTTTATTAAAAAAATTTCCATCGGAATTAAGATTGTGTGTGAATCGCTCCTCTCGTACAATGCTGTTATCAGTAAATTAAAGCAGAAAAACTGTCAATTTCTTACGCATGACCTTAAAAGTGCAAAAGCGTTTAAAGCAGTTCTTTATGGTTTAGACGATACAGACACCCATTTACTTAAAAATGAGCTTACCAAACGCGATCTTAAGTGCATTGATGTGAAAAAAATCACGAAGTCCTATGAACACTATACTGATTTATGTTAATTTATGTTAATTTACTATAATGACTTTATTTTTATAGTTTCATTCGAAAATTGCTCCGTCAAACTAGCCGATTTAAAAAAAAACCATCGATCTATTTTTCACACGCAAGTTAACTGGAGTTTTCAAAGAAAACTAAAAGGTAAGCTCACCCAATGCCACAATTGCCAGTTGTTTGGGCATGGGGAAAGAAATTGCCACGTTAGAACATACTGTGCCATCTGCGCCGGCCCACACAAGACTAATGAGTGCGATAATGCAGCTTCTCCGAAATGTACCAATTGTAGAGGCTGTCACAAGTCGTCGGATCCCACTTGTGTAAGCAGAACTAAATATTTGGAGTTAAAACAAAAATCTGCAAAGCTTGAAAGCTCTTATCTTGTAAAAGCACATCGTCAACCATATGTTTCTGCAAATCCAGCACGCTCACAAGTTACCATTGCGTCTCTATCTGATTTCCCTCCATTGCCACAGCCCCGCAAGAAAATCATCGTTGGAAATGAAACTCAAAAAGATTCAAGCCCAATAAATTCATGTATGAACTACCGTAATCCAGTCTTCGATGGTAACGACATCTCCATCTCCAACAATAGTAGCAATATTACGAGCAACAACCCTGTCAACAGTTCGGTTGAGAACTCGTCACGGCTTAAGAAATTAACTCGTTATGTATGGAAATGATTACAAAGTTAGCTGTTTGTAAAACTAAAATTGAACAATTCAACGTTATCGCACATTTAGCAACTAAGTTCCTATACCCCAATGTTAAATAATATGGTAGATAGAAACCTAAGAATTATAACATGGAATGCCAGAGGTATACGTAACAAAATTATTGAATTCATCTATTTTTTAAACAGTAGTAACATTGATATCGCTTTGATTACTGAAACTATGCTACATAATGACCTGACACCTAACTATAAATGCTATCTCTGTGATAGAACTGATAGGCGAGGTGGTGGCGTTGCAATTCTAATTAAACGATCAATTCAGCATTCGCTCTTACCTGTGATAAAAACTCGATATGTAGAAAACGTAGGCGTTGAATTTGTATTAAGAAATCTGCAAAAGATCAAGGTGTTTTGTGCATATTTCCCTGGAGGGCGTGTTAATAATGAAAAAAGAATTGCTGTAAAGAATGATTTTCACAGAATGTTTTCATTGAGCGGTGAAGTACTGGTTGGGGGAGACTTTAACTGTAGGCACAGAGATTGGGGTTGCTTAAGGGCAAACTCTTGGGGCAATATTTTATCAAATCTTTGTGCAACATTGCCAATTGTTGTAATGTTTCCTCCTAGTCCCACTTATATCCCTTGTGGCTCACGCGGCCAACCATCTGTCCTTGATATGTTTATTACTAACGTGCCCTGTCTAGTAACGCAACCAGTCGCTGTGAATGTACTTAGTTCTGATCATATGCCTGTTTTTTGTAAACTTAGACACTCAGGTGAAAAACAGTTCCAATATACTCGAGACATAAAAAATGCAAATTGGTCGCGATTTAGATCGGAAATTAATTCCATGTTGCGACAAACACCAATAGACTTAGAAGAAGTATCTCACAAAGAAAATATTGACGTTATCTTAGGTCGATTCTCATCAATTATCTTGAGCGCTGCGGACAAAAGTATTCCAAAAAAGCCAGTAAAAGAACCTTGTATTAAACTTCCTAGTTACATCTTGACATTCATAAAATTAAGGAATTACTACAGGAAAATTTGGCAGAGATATCGGGACCCCTTTTACAGGCGTGAGGTAACTAATCTGAACAAGCTTATTTCGCAAGAAATATCACTTTTTCGCAACCAAGGCTGGAATAGGAAACCTAATTCTCTAAAAAAAAATGCGAAACCTTTTTGGAATATCATTAAGGTAATCAAAAACAAAAAACGGCAATTACCTTACTTAAAAGACTCAGTTAACACCTACCTTTAGATGTCGAGAAAGCAAATGTCCTTGCTGTGAACTTTGCCAAAAACCTCAACATCTCAAGAGACTTAGGTGATAGGGAAACTGAAAATAGAGTCAACACTACAATTCAAACGTATTTTTCGGATAGTGCTCCTTACTTGACTTCAATAAACTTTCTTGTAGACGAAGATGTACAACATATAGTTAATAACTTAAAGGTCAGGAAAGCCGGAGGTATAGATGGTATCCGAAATATATACATTAAACACTTGCCAAAATCTGGCATAAGATATCTAACGTTCCTTATTAATGCCTGTCTGAAAATAGGGTACTTCCCTGATGCTTGGAAACTAGCAAAAATTGTCCCTGTCTTTAAATCAGGAAAACCACCCGAAAGTCCTGAAAGTTATAGGCCAATAAGCCTGCTCAGTAGTCTTAACAAAGTACTGGAAAAAGCACTTAAGGAGCGAATGTTAAAGCATATCTGTGATAATAACATATATCCTAAGGAACAATTTGGATTTAGGCAATACTATAATACTTCGCATAAAACAAAATTGTTCTGTTAGAAAATCGACAGGAATGGTACTATTAGACATAGAAAAGGCATTCGACTCTGTCTGGCATAATGGTTTGTTGTTTAAAATGATTAACTTTCACTTTCCGTCCTACATTTGTAAAACAGTTCAAAGTTTTCTTTCTAGTCGCCGTTTTAAGGTCCATGTCAACTGTGCTGTCTCTGATTTAATAACATTCGATACTGGTGTCCCTCAAGGCTCTGTGTTAGGTCCAGTCCTCTATAACCTTTATACATCTGATTTCCCCAGATTGCAGATTGCATTGTGACGCAGCCATTTTTGCTGACGATACTGCAATATTTACATCGCATGAGTTTGGTTGGAATATTGAAAACAACCTACAGAATGCGATGGAAGTATTAATAAAATACTTTTCAAAGTGGAAGATTAAGTTAAATCAAAATAAAATGCAAGCTATTTTTTCACAAGAAAAAGAAAGAGTTGCTTCCAGCCCTCCCCTCAGCTACAAATTAATGAAATAAGCATACCCTGGGAGTACTGTGTTAGATATCTAGGAATTTACCTCGACTCAAAATTGATATTCCATGAACACATAAAAAGGGCGATTAAAAAGGCAGATGTGGCCGTAAAAATGTTGTACCCCTTCATAAACCGAAAATCACTATTGTCTACAGAAAACAAGATTATAATATACAAAGTCATCTTTCAAGCCATTCTTTTATATGGTTGCCAAGTCTGGGGCGACAGTGCAAAATGCCATGTTAAAAAACTGCAGATATGTCAAAATAAAGTTCTAAAAATGATGCTCAATTTACCTTGGCAATACTCCACATTAGATCTACACGAAAAAGCGAATATTGAACTGATTTGTGTAAGAATTGAAAAACTTAAATCTAAATTTGTAGACCGATGTAGTTTTGCTGACAACCCACTTATAAACGCATTAAACACTCAGTGAATTAAGAGTATATATCCAATTATTGGGTTTTTTATTTATTTATCTATTTATTTATTTATATATTTATTTATTTATTTATTTATTTACTTATTTATTTATTTATTTTTTTTATTGATTTATTTATTTTTCTATTTATTTATATACAGGGTGTCCCACGAGCAGTGTGCCAAAAAGCTACAGCGCGTAGGTCTAGTCAAGATAAGAAAAAAATCGTATTGGAGGGGGGGTCTATTTCCCCCCGTTTAGCCGGGAGGGACAATTTTCTAAAAAATTGACTTAATTTGGAAAAAAAATTATTAAAAATCAGCAGTTACATCCACAATGCCACGATATACCTTTATGTAAAGCCAGAAACCTCTTCTTTCATACTGATTTTAAATGAAGCTGTTTTAAGGAGTAGTTTTTGAGAAATTAATTTTCATACTCAAAATTTTGAAAAAAAATTTAAAAAAATTAATTTCGAACTATTTTTTTTCAAAATTGTATGTAATTAAGTAGTAATTTTTTTTCAAAAATTCAATGCTCTCATTAGTTTTTAGTTAAAAGCAGAAAACGCGGCTGGACTTGTAAGCAAATTAATGTATGAAACATTGACCTCTTTTTTATTATTTTTAAAAAATTCGGAGTTTTATTGTAATAAATTTTCAATATGATCCCCATTTTTTAGAAGGCAAAGATTATATCTGCTTCTAATGGCCGCACATAAGTCTATGCTTGACAAATTTTCCTGCAATTTGGCTCCAGCGACTTCAATCCGTTGTTCCAAAGATACTATTTCCACTTCGTAAACATAATTTTTCATGAATCCCCACACATAAAAATCTAGAGGAGTTAAATCTGGTGATCTAGGTGGCCATTTCGTGGGGCCCCTTCTTCCGATCCAACGGTCACTAAAATGATCATTCAGCCAGTTTCTAACCCGTAAGCTATAGTGTGCTGGTGCTCCATCTTGCTGGTAGATTAAATTATCTGCTATGGCCAAAGGAACGTTGTCCATCAAATCGGGCAAAGGTCTCGTAGGAATTGCAGGTATGATTCTCCATTAATAACGGCATTCAAAAACCGGGGCCCGATTACAGTTTGTCCAACAATACCAAGCCAAACATTACAGCTAAAGCGGTGTTGTGATTTATTTTGTTTCTTGTTGTGTGGATTGGTGCTATTCCAATGATGCACCCCAATGCAATGATGTAACCCCATCTCTGGTAAACTGTGCTTCATCCGTCCAGAATATCCTTGCAAAATATTTTCGTTCAGTTTCATCTCGAAGCAGTAATGATCGACAAAATTCTGCTCTCAAAAACTTGTCGTTTGAGGTGAGTTCCTGAACTGGCCTAAAATGGTACGGGTATAAGTTTTCTGTATGAAGCACTCTCCATACTCTAGATTTGGGCACTCCAAGCATAATAGCCATCCTCCTTGTACTAAGGGAGGGATTGCGTCGGACCAAATCCAAAATTCGGGTAGAACCCATCGGCGGCGGGCGGACCCAGACGAAATTCGCAGGTCAGTTTTCAGGCGTTATCAATGAAAAAAAAGAATTAATCCAGGGTTATTCCAATACTATGTCACTTTAGTGTATCCTCATGATTTTTTTAAAAATAATAAAAAAAAGGTCAATGTTTCATACATTAATTTGCTTACAAGTCCAGCCGCGTTAAAACCAAAAAAAGGTTTTTCTTAGAAAAAAATGGTTCGGGTTTTTTTTTAATTTCTCAAAAACTACAAGACATGTTTGCATCCGGTTTTCTGCTTTTAACTAAAAACTAATGAGAGCATTGAATTTTTGAAAAAAAATTACTACTTAATTACATACAATTTTAAAAAAAAATAGTTCGAAATTTTTTTTTTTTAATTTTTTTTCAAAATTTTGAGTTTGAAAATTAATTTCTCAAAAACTACTTCTTAAAACAGCTTCATTTAACATCAAGATGAAAAATGAGGTTTCTGGCGTTACAAAAAGGTATACCACGGTATTGTGGATGTAACTGTTGATTTCTAATATTTTTTTTTCCAAATTAAGTCAATTTTTTAGAAAATTGCCCCTTCCGGCTAAATGGGGGGAAATAGACCCCCCCCTCCCATACGATTTTTTTCTTGTCTTGACTAGACCTACCCGCTGTAGCTTTTTGGCACACTGCTCGTGGGACACCCTGTATATATATTTTTTTTTTTTTTTTTAGTTACTTTTTTATTTATTGTATTTATTTATTTATTTTATTTTTTATTTTTTTTTTCTATTTATTTATATATATTTATTTATTTTTCTATTTATTTATTTTCTTGTTTGCTTATTTGTTTATTTATTTACATATTTTATTTTGTACAATTTGTTATGTTTTTTTATTTTTTTTTTATTTTAACTGTTCTTTCTAACTTTTCTCACATAGAAGGTTTTTTTGTCGTATTTTTCCTTCTGTTAACACCAAAGACTTACTAAATATAAATGTTTATTGCTATACGATCAAAAATTCAGTGGAAAGATAAGCTTATCAAATCCCTGTATAATGTAAAATGTGCGGTAACAAACCTATGTAAAAATTTACTATACGAAATAAAGATCTATCTATCTATCTTAACTTATCAATTGAAAACAAGAAATAGTTAAGTACATACTGTGGCGAGTGCTGAATGTACTATTAATATTTACAGGAAAGAATTCATAATAAAATATTATTGCTGAGGGGAGAATTCAGTGTTCAAGTAAACAACAAGGAATAAGCTACTTTAAGCATTAAAAGAACATAATTCATTAATGAATAAATTATTAATACTACAATAGTCAAAAGACCAAAACCAATTACTAATACCAATCACAAATACATTTTTCACTCTCTCAAATCTTAGAGAATCAGGAAGTAAATTGAACATACGAATTGCTGAGGCGATATAAAAACGACCAAAGCGAGCTTTATGAACTGCAGGAACTGCTACAAAATTTCTGGAATTGATTCGTAAATTATAGTTATAGTTATATTATGTATACATATATAGCAGTAGAGATGTCTTAACGGAAGAATTTTAAGGTTCCTGAACATAGTAAAGCTCGGAGTTCTGCGATTTGCCTTGCATAGAATACTAATTGCACGTTTTTGCTTTATCAATAAAGGCTCGGTTTTAGTAAAGTTAGCACCGCCCCAACAAGTGATACCATATTTGAATTTGGATTTCAATAAACTATTGTATACAAGTTTTAGAATATTTTGAGGGCAATAAAGACCGAGATGGTACAGCTGTCTTAATACTCTGTTAGAATATTGTCGTAGATAATGCGTATGATGATCCCAATTGAGCTTGTTATCCAATATTATTCCGAGCTATTTAAAGCTTTCAACACAATCTATCTTAAAACAATTATTGCAACATAAAGCTTGATCGTCAAATGAAGAAAAATTATCTGCTATATTCGATATTCTAAAGCGGGTACAGTTCTGGGAGTGGTAATATAACGGTAAATTGACAAAACTTGTATTATTAGTATTAAATACCATAAATTTGGTTTAATTACTGATAATGAGTTTATGAAATGCAAAACAATTCCTCAGTAAATTTATGATTTACATCTAAGAAAACAATAAAAAAACATTTGTTAGAGTATGAAATAGCAATGTCATCAGCAAAGGTAATGACTTTACCTTTAAGTGGTAGAGCGAACAGGGAGTTCACATAGATCAAAAATAGAACAGGGCCTAGAACTTATTCCTGTGGAACACCCGATATAATATTTTTTTGGAGAGCTATAAGTATTTTTTAATCTCACCATTTGTTGATGGTTATCTAAGTATGAATCAAACCAACTCACCACGAATACCAGAAAGTGAGAGTCTATTTAATAATATTGAGAGATCGACCATATCGAAAGCTTTAGTGATATCAATAAACAGAGACGCCGAAATATCAGAAGAATTAAAACTTTGGTATAACTCTCCCGTTAGTTTTAATAAAGCAGCTTCAGTAGACTTTCCACTCCTGAATCCAAATTGGCAACCGCTAAGAAAATGAGTTCTTTTTAAAAAAGATAACATTCTGGATTTAATACCACTTTCAAAAAAATTCGAAAACACCGATAGCAGAGATATATGTCGATAATTATTCAATATTTTCTTGTCGCCTTTTTTATGAATAGGAACTACTATAGCCATTTTAACCTGATGAGGGAAAATACCTTTTTGTATACTCGGATTAAAAATATGACATAGGACATAGGACGAAATATGGAAAGAATTTTTCTTAAGCACACAACTTGTAATCATGTCGAAGGATATAGCCTTAGAACTTTAAAGAGAGCGAATTAAATTATGTATCTCCAAAGGACTAAATAGATCACAAAAAAAAATCTCTGATCGACTACATTAATCAATTAAATTGTTCCCAGAAGGGGAAGAACAATAGATTGAGTTGCGGAAGGGACTAATATTACAAAAAAAATTGTTAAAGGAATTAGCGATTTCCAAAGGATTAGAGTTGGATGAGTTGCTTACCTTCAAGACAATATTTGTTTCTGGGGTCTTCCTATTGAGAATTTCATCAACAACACGCCATTCTCTTTTATAGTTAACAAGACTAGCTTTTATCTTTCTACGATAATAAGTATCTCGGCGATAAGGGATATTAGTCTTAAGCTCATTATTCTGAAGTTATCCGGATGTTTTTTAACTAGAAGAATAAATGTATGTTTCTTCCTAACCTTTTAGTGCAGAAGTCATCCACGGCTTAATACATCTATTCTTGCAGTTTCTGCGTATTGCAATCCGTTTACTGTTATCAATATGAGGCTTTAGTTTCGTTAAGAAAATATCAAAGGCAGATGAAGGATCAGAGGTACAAAGAAGATCGTCCCAAAATTCGAGGTTCAGACTATTCTTTAGAACAGTGTAATTAATTTTATCGAGCACGTTAGATACACTTGATACAGTTCGAGGAATATTATTATCTATGAATTGAATACTTGTGTTAAGCAATGATCTGTTACTTGGAAGTCAAGTGACATGGTTTTGAACATAGTTTTACTGTTGCGGTGTACCCCAATAAATATGTGGTCTAGACACGAATTAAAACGTGTAGGTTAAATTAGTAAAGAATGATAGGGTCGACAGAAAATTGTCAACATTAATTGAGTTGGATAAAATATTAATGTTAAAATCACCTGTTAGAATAATAGTTTTACAAATTAAATGTTCCAAGAACTCATAAAACTCTTCCAAAAAATACCTAAATAATGTATGTAAACTTA
Organism: Merodon equestris; assembly: GCA_958301585.1. Taxonomy (NCBI): domain Eukaryota; kingdom Metazoa; phylum Arthropoda; class Insecta; order Diptera; family Syrphidae; genus Merodon; species Merodon equestris. The sequence goes on from OY284413.1 coordinate 95,527,182, forward strand.
AATGGAGTCTGTTTACACAAATTAAACAATAGCAAGAACTATTATAACTTTTATTGCGCTATCACCTTCCTTAACCCGAGTGACAATAGTTGACGAAATTCAACCCATACAAATTTACATCTATTCAGACGTTTAAGTTCAATTGCTTTATTTAATAGGAATAATAATAATTATTCCTTGTGAGGCAATCATTCATGTAAATCTTGTTGCTAGTTTCCGATTTTTTGCTGTTACCGTTGTCGTTGTAGAACTTATTTGTGGTATGCTTTCTGTGCAATCGCATTTTTTTCATTACATCGATTTTCTTATCCAGTGATGAAAACTTGATGCACACAGTGTTGCTCTTTTTGTAAAAATGTATAAACAGAAAGGAAGCTGGTTCCTCAAAAATCTCGGGCATGCAAGATGCTACAGAATATTCTAGCTTCGATCACAATATGATTAGTTTGGTTAATCATCGGTCGCTTTACGAGTACCTAACCATTTGAGAATCATATGCTGGCAACTAAGAGATCAGGTCCCATAATCAAATCCACTCGTCTCTTAGATTTATATATGCTCTCATCAAAGAAGCTTTGACTTTAAAGTTGTCAGGGATTCCACATACCTGGCTTAATTGTGACAAGCGGAAAAATGCGAGTAGACGAAAACGGAGACCTGCTGACCTCTGCTTTCTTGGGCTTGAAATAAAAGGTAGAGTTTCCATTCTAAAACGGTTTGCCAAACCATCCCGTTGTCCTCTGTGGTGCAAAGGCATGAATACCTATTGTATATTATCAATGTCTTGACCAGCTCGTGTTAAAGCAAAGAGAAGAAGATGATACACCAGCAAGTTATCTAGACTAAGCAACAGTTACTGATGGATGTAAGGCGAATAAATATCACTAGTCCGGTGGCAAGGAAGTTCCATTTAAACCCCGAGTGACGATGCAATAGAGCTGAGTCGATCGTGATTGATTCGTTCGTTTTGACCGAATCATCGAAAAGTATTGGTGATTGCAATCACACAACTACAAACCAATCAATCACAAAGTCAATACTTTTGTAATGATCGATTCGGTTGTCTCGGTCATTTGACCGATATGAACGAACGATATGAAACAATATGACACACGGAACGAAAGAAAATATAGTGTTGAAGAAAGAGCGAATTGTTAATTGCTTATGCTCTTTCGTGTCTTTCGCTCTGACTTCTGTAGTATATGTATTTACTCGTTTATAGTGTTCTCACTCTATTTGTTCGTTCAATTCTTTGCCGTTTCATTCATTTTACGATGTGTTAGTTATTTTCATCCCAAGCATCCCAAGATGTATGTCAAAGTGTCACTCATCCGGTTTGGTTATTCAATCCAATACAATCATATTTGCATTTTCAGATCGATCGCATTAAACCAATACAGTGAACTGGTTTCTATCTCTATTCAACGATTGATTGATTGCGGTATTGACCAATACAATGAATCGATCTCTATGTCTGAGCGAACGAACGATTGTAATATTGAACCATTCCAATATATGGGTCTCTATCTTTAAACGAACGATTGATTGATTGATATGACGGAATCATTTTTGATACCAATACTTGAACGATTCATTCGTTGAATTCGAACGATTGACCCATGTCTACGATGCAACATGGAATTATCATGAAACTAAATTACCTATTCGACGAGTTTCAATGTGAACACCTGTGAAGATGCCGGAGAAGACCGTTTGAAGCCCAAGTTCATACCGAACTGTATAACCTTCTAAGTAGGTAACTATATGGTGTTTGTGTACTTTAGTAAATGACTTGCGTAATTATTTTGAAGTGATTATATTTTATATATACATACACATAAATATATATCTTATATCTATATATATAAAAAATTGTTGCAAGTTTTGGTGTGACTTTATAACTCACGAACGGTCTAACCGAATTTGATCAAACTTTCAGGGTTTGTTTGTATGGTCGTGTAGATGGTTTATGTTATAGTTTGAACGAAATTGGTTGAGGCGTTCGTGAGTTATGGTCTTTTATATCAATATCTGACTCTGCTCATATAAAAAAAAAAAAAAAAAATATGTAGGCGCACATTGACACTTGTGATTAATATACGATTTTTTTGTATCGAGCTCCGATTTGAAACGAAATATTTTGAATTTATTTGCTTAAGCCCGAACGTGTTTGTGACAGCGCTTGCCGGTATTGTTAGTATTGTATTGTTATTTCATTGTTTATGGTATTGTTTTCCAACTTTCATTATCAACCGTGCAGACTTTTCGTTTGCGTTTGGATACATTTTTAATGGGGTTTAGTTGCGGTGAAGGTGTAGGTGTTTGGATTACTTAATGGCAGTTGTTACGTAGCCATTCACGAACGATATGAGTTTTATGTATCGAGTCGTTGTCCTGATAAAATTTAAAGTTTTGCAAAATTCCCATTCTTTCCGCACCTACTCTTAAATTTTTCTTTAGTATAGTATGTATAAATAAATCTTCTTATTCATAATATCTTTTGTAATTACCAAATTTCCAGCAACTTTAACCCATATATCTTCGATAGAAGATAAGCACAGAGGAATTAAAGAGAAGAAAACTCTCCGCTAGGTTTAAGTTAGTTTTAAGGTCACTTCTCTGTTGGACGTCGAGGAAGACACACTTAAGAAAATAAATGTAATTAGTTGTAAAGAGAAATAATAAAGAATTGTAATAAAACTATATCCACGTGCTTTAACAGTACGACGCACAGTTGATGCAGATATTTGCTTTCAACATTCAATCAACATTCAAAACAGAATATTACTGACACTCACTGTACGTATCAGTGAATGAATACATTTTTTATACATATTGTAGAAATCATTTGAAATGCCACGTGCATTCATGCACAGACAATCAAACCAAAAATGTTGTATATAAAATTGTATTGAATTAATTAACTATTTTTTTTCCAAATAAGAAAACTAAAAGAAACCAATGAATGTGAGTCAATGTTAATATTCGCGCATAGCGAAGCACGCCGGGATCCGCTAGGGTATATGATTTTGATTTTTAACTATTATTGAACTTATTTCTTTTCAGTACTCTTAGTAAAAAACTGGATTAATTCTGAGGCGGTACGGAGTTCGCCAGGTCGGCTAGTAGATATATAAATTTATATTAAGTGTTTACGGATATTTAATCTATTTTAGTGTCTCATACGGTTCAGGAACTTGTCTTCATTTGGAATATGACGGATCCCTTGGTTGTCAACAACGACATTGAATTACCTCAACTAGATTTATCCAAAAATTATACTACAAATTGCACTATAGAATATTCCACAGGTAGGAATACTGTTACTACTGAACACTATTTATAAAAAACCTGGTAAATATTGTTGTCAAAAATATAGCTATTTATTCACTCTAATTCATTGTTAATCGGAAATTATGTTTTTCTTTACTTTTATTTCTTATGGATAAAGTTTTTTAGGCAAAACAACTCATTGAAGTCCAGAAATGAAGTATTGATTAAGTAATTTCATATGTGTGGTCTCATTTTTAGCATAAATTAAATGTATAATATCTTTGTAAATCAGTACTTATTTGGTTGGCATCCATAAAAAAAACTTTCAAATACAATATCAACATTCCCAATATATTTCCTGTTTCAAATAGTTAAACCCTTATTAATTATTTCTAATTTATCATAATTTCTGAAAAAAAATATAAAGTATTTTCTTTTGAACTTAATTTAAATTGTTTATCTATACACTCTTCATTTATAAATTCTCGACTATTTCTAATTCACACACACCAAGCACAATTAGTTTCCTTATTGGTTCGTCTTTTAGTTGGTAGTTTAAATATTCATAGTAATATTCCATCCGATTTCATTGAAATCCTCTCATCTCGAAAAAGTATCTGCATTGTTGACATAAAAAATGCAAACTAACCACATGTATGGTGGTTCCTCGAGAAGAAACCCTTATGAGCTATAGATCACCTAAAGTTTGATGAATAATATAATTCTGGACCAAAAACTCTCTTGGAATGCACACATAAATAAAATATACTCAAAGGGGACAATACCCAAAAATTAGTCCTGTGGTATACAATCAAACGATTAAACCAACCATACTTTATGGCGCTGCTGTTTGGTGGTTTTGACAATTCAGACATAAGCATACACTTACACAAATGAATCATAAAACAAAAGAACCAATTCTGGAGCAAATAGGAAGGTATTAAAACTCAAGAACGTTCATGGACTAGAATCACAATCTCAAACGTACCAGAAGCTCAAGAACTAAATAAAGCCGACCTAAGAGTGCTATGTGACACAGGGCATGCAACTACCACCTTTATAAAATGGTTCTTAGTAATGCAGGCGATTTGGGCAGGCCAAGAAAACCATAGAACACATACTAACCATCTGCTCAAACCTCATCAGAGAGAGAGAGATAACCATAACATGGAAAGACTTCCAAGAAATCCCATCTAAAGAAGTTGTCAATTTCTTGAAGGCAGCACACATATCGTAGATCAAAGAAGTGAGTAATTAAATACAAAATGATTCGTGTAACGACTATTTATGGGTCCCTCATGTTCTGCTACAGCTTCGGCAACCTCCCTTTCCGTCGGCGATGATCCTCTTTGGTGTATATCGGCGATCACTGCAATCACTTCGACCCCCATATAAGAGGAATTCCACCTTGCTAGATCACCTTACCAAAAATATTTCAGACGGAGTGTAGCACGTTGGTGACGACTTTGCAGAGATTTTCATTTAATATCCTGTTAAACCGTTCCACAATGCCATCGGACTTTGGGTAGTGAAAACCCCGTGAAAGCGGGTAGTTCTGTTTTCTCGAATAGTTAGCATAATTTCTGAAATCTCCCTTGAGCCGAGTCTTGACCATCAGGAATCTTCATATATTCCTTTCTGTATCAGTTTTAAAAAATATTCGGGTCATCTTTCTGAGCATTCCGGATCTCTTCTATACTCTGCAGGCTAAGCTTTAAGCTTTAACTACTTGGGGAAAAGAGGTTTTTGCTCCTTTTTTGGCCAACAGTACTTTACAATCGTCTATAAGGTGCCTCCGCGCTTGAGTGGAATTTTGATTTAATATATCGAACGTGCTACCGCAAGTTGATTCCTTTTGACAGCTACTTGGCAAAAATAACTAGATACAATGTGTTACGACCCAAAATTGATTAATTAATTTATATTTTATATACATGAAGTATAACTTCTTAACTTCGAATGTTAACATAGCTTAAAGCAATGTTGTGAACGCTCCATCAAATAATGCACTGAACGCATTAGAGTTTCGTTAAAAGTCAACGAAGAGACGAACAACTCGGTGACTCGTTTAGTCGTTCAGTGCATTATTTGATGGAGCATGCTCGTGCCGAAGGCACACAAATTTGTAAGAAATTCTTTTATATTATTCTGATAATTAATTGTATCTTATTTTCCTTTAGAATATTAAACGCCATATAAGTTTATTATCGGCCCTTCATTTCGGCATAGCCCATCAACAACATCTTTAATATTAAATTTGTTATATTAAATTCTGACGTCCATTTTGCTACCACACCACCCGCCGTGGAGTTGAACAGGATTATTAACTTGTAATTGATGCAAGGCCGCATTACGAGGAGCAAAGCGAAGAAGACGAAACAATCAGACGAAATCATGCCATCGTCGCCACCATCATCACCACCAAAAACGCCGCCGCCCTTGCCAAAACAACAAGAAATTTAAAGCGACCACGTGCCAGCCATAACCTTAGCAAATAGCGGACTTGCAACTGTCCTTCGCCACTTCTGAAAGGGAAAGGAGGAAATTGCAAGCGCAATTGTCATCATTGTCATCATATGCCATCGCCAGTACCAGCAAAACTTTCTTCAGCACTTCCACCAGCGCTTTAGCTACATGTGCCGCTGCGTCCGATGATATCATCACTGCCTCTACTGCCGCAACAGACATCTCAGCAGCCGTTTCAGCAACACCACCAGCCAGCGCCACCAACCCCAATGAATCAATGTCAAGGTCATATGCACCGCCGGACAAGATCACGTGTGCGCCGCCGCAAGTAAGCACGTGTTGGCCAGGTATGTACAACCACAATAATGTTTCTGCTACCACTGCCCCTTACCCCCCTGCATGCGGGCCATATTTGCCTGCGCACTCCCCACCTGCCAATCCGCCAAATCAGATGAACACCCAACATCAAATAATTCGAAAATGCCAGGATTTACCCGAGTTCTCTGGCCAGCCAGAACAGTGGCCAATGTTTATCGTCGCCTTTAAAGAGACCACAGCCGCCCACGGCTACACCGATCTTGAGAATTTGTCGCGTCTGCAAAAATCCCTCAGAGGCGACGCCAAACGTACGGTTGAAGCACTTCTCATTCATCCTAATAGTGTTGGTGCAATAATAAACACCCTTGAATTCTATTATGGTCGCCCAGAAATTCTTATACGAAGCCAACTGGCTAAGGTGAGAAGTTTTCCAACGATCCCCGAATCCAAAATCATTGAGATAGTTAACTACAGTATCATGGTTTCCAACTTGACTGTGATTTTGGAGAACGCATCAGCATCACCACATTTGAGCGATCCGACACTACTCGATGAATTGGTGGGGAAGTTACCTCTGAACAAGAAAGAAGAATGGGCGCGACACACACTTTCAATTGCGCCACTGTACCCTTCGATCCGTGAATTCAATAATTGGCTTAAGCAAATAGCGACGTACATTGCAATCGCAACTGCAATCCCTGCGACCACTAGCATGACGAATGAAAGAAGGCCCAAACAGGTAAACGTTGTCTGCCCCGTTCTGGAAGAGAAACAAAACAAGCCGAAGTGTATTGTTTGTAATAGGATTCATCTCTTGTATCAGTGTCCTACCTTTAGAAACTTCGCTATCGACGAACGTTGGCAACTTGCCAAAACAAACCGTATTTGTTTTTCTTGTTTACGCTCAGGCCATGCCGTTGCTAAGTGCCCTCACCGCCGAGAGTGTGGTTTATACGCATGTCGTAAATATCACAATCGCCTCCTTCATGATTCCAGTTCGAACAAAACCGGAACCTTGAAGGCAACAAAATTGGATTCTAAGGCACCTGCCACAAGCAGTGTCTCCGTCCCAGTAAACAATGTTGGTACCCAAGAATTTACGACAAGAGATGGACCATCACACAAAAATACAAACGCGAATGCAATTATCAGCGCAATTGAAAATGAAGACAAAGGTACAAATAAAAAAACTCTCTTTAAATTTTTGCCCGTCCGTGTGAGTGGTCCTCTAGGGTCCTGTATCGTCATCGCATTTATTGACGAAGGGGCCAAGGTATCGCTCATCGAAGAAAGATTAGCTAATTCAATTGGGATAAAGGGGGCGTCTGATATATTATCGTTAAGGTGGATCGCTGATCAAACTACAACTGAATTATCGCAGCACGTAAATTTTGAAATTTCAGGAGTATATGCTAATGCCATTAAATACCAGATGAGAGATGTTCGAACCACTAAGAGTTTGTTGTTGCCAGCACAGACTTTACATTTAAGCGAATTCAAGAGGCGGTACGCCGAGTTAGGAAAAATTCTTATCGAAGATTACGTCGATGCGGTTCCTCAGATATTAATTGGTATACCGCACACAAATTTAGTACGCCCAACGAGTATTTTAAATATAGATAAAGGTTTCGCAGCTCATAATACAAAACTCGGCTGGACTTTGTTTGATTCAAACGAAGATAGTTATCCAGATGCGGTCGTCAGTTATATCGAGTATGAGGAAAAAGTCTTAGAAGAATTGCATAGACAAGTGGCAGAGTACTTTGCAATAGAGGGTTATGATGCCAGACAGGCCAAGTCAGTCATTTCTGAAAATGATAAAAGGGCAGAGATGATTCTAAAAGAAACAACTAAAAAAGTTAACAACCAGTACGAAACTGGTCTTTTATGGAAAACTGAGAGTGTACAATTTTGTGATAGTTATAGCATGGCATTAAAACGACTTGAAACAATAGAACGCAAGATGTCTAAGAATCCTGAATATGCAGAGTGGTATAAGTCTAAAATCAAAGAGTACGTAGATAAAAATTACGCCAGAAAACTGATGCCAGAAGAAATAGATGTTACAAATAGTACTTGGTATCTACCACATTTCTCCGTCTGTAACGTAAACAAAGACAACAAATTGCGTTTGGTCTTTGATGCTGCCGCTGAAGTAGAAGGAATGTCGCTAAACTTTTGCTTCTCAAAGGTCCTGAAGCATATCAACCGAAATCACTTATGGCAATTTTGTTTGCATTTCGACAACGGAAGATAAGCGTATGTGGTGACATCCGAGAATGTTTCTTCGCGTGAACATACGCCCGGAAGACCAGAATTCACAACGGTTTTTATGGAGAAATGGAGACCCATCTCGACAACCAGACACGTATGTAATGAGATCAATGATATTTGGTTCTAGGTGTTCACCATGCTCAGCTCAATATATAAAAAATTTAAACGCCAACAAATAAAACACCCACCCGCGAGCTGTGAAAGCAGTCGTCGATTGTCACTACGTCGATGATTACGTAGATAGTTTCGATACTGTCGAAGAGGCAATTGAAGTTGCGAAGGCAGTAAAGATAATTCATAGCCATGCCGGATTTGAAATAAGAAACTTCATTTCCAACGCGATCGACCTTCGCCAGGAAGTGAACCAGACCACCACCCTTACCGAGACAGAGCCGCCGGATTTAAGGACCCTTTGCCAAAGCAGCTCAACGACAGACAAGATTCTAGGGATGTATTGGGATTCTAGGGCTGATACATTTTGCTTCCTTTTTAAATTTTGCAGGATACCGCAGGTAGTACTGAGTGGAAATAAGCGTCCTACAAAAAGTGAAGTGCTGAGCATCACAATGTCAATATTCGATCCCTTTGGATTATTGGCCAATGTCACTATAATGTCCAAGCTTCCCCTGCAAAGGCTGTGGAAAACAAATGTCATGTGGAACGAAGAAATACCGGAGGACATTTATAATAAATGGTATAAGTGGTACAAGCAACTCGACAGCGTGAAAGATTTTAAGGTTCCGAGGTGCTACCACTCACATTTGACCAACTCGGATGCAGACGTTCAACTTCACATTTTCGTCGACGCGAGTGAGGTAGCCTTTGCTGCGGTAGGATATTGGCGTGTAACATTCGGTAATGATGTGAGCGTAAGCTTTATCATAGGTAAGACAAGATGCAGCCCGTTGAAGGCCCTGTCGATCCCAAGACTCGAACTGCAAGCCGCTGTCCTAGATGTTAGACTAAAGGAAGCTATTGTTCATGGTCACGAAGTCAAACCAAACCAAGTAATTCTATGGTCAGATTCTAAAACCGTTATTCACTGGATAAGATCCGACAGCCGGTGCTATAAACAGTTCGTAGCTCACCGGATTGCCGAGATATTAGAGTACTCAGACGTAAGTGATTGGAAATGGGTTCCAGGAAAGGAAAACCCAGCGGATGATGCGACGAGGCCGCAATAAATTCCAATGGCATCTACCGAGTCTATGTGGATTACAGGCCCATTATTTCTAAAGCATCCTGAGGAAAGTTGGCCGAAGCTACCAGACGACATTAATGCCCACGACCAACAGAGTGAAAGACGTCAACACCTAATTTTATCAAGTGTCGCCAATTATACCCTTTCAAAACTTCTCCAGCTACTACAGGTTGCTGAGGGCCGTATGTGAAGTACAAAGGGTAGCTAAAAAATGTATCCGTATGCTCGGAAAGGATGAGTCTGGAGCTAAATCATCGAATGAACGACTATCTGTTAAAGAAATTAGAGATGCAGAAATTCTAGCCCGTCGACTGGTACAGCAAGAAGCCTATCGGAACAAAATGCATCTTTTGTTGTCAAGGAAGTCCGTCACAAAGAAAAGTGCAATATATAAATTAACACCAATTCTAGATGAGAACAACATTATTCGTCTAGACAACGCTGCTTGCTTGCCCTATTATACAAAAAGACCAATCATTTTGCCAAGATACCATCCCTTTTCCAAATTTCTCGTTCAACACTATCATGAAATTTTTCAGCACCACAATCAGGAAGCAATTATTTGCGCGATACGTGCAAAGTTTTGGATCCCTAGCCTCCGTCGACTGGTCAGGAGCGCCAAATCGTCATGTCAGCGCTGTAAGAATCTATCTGCTGCCACAGAGCCTTCTCAAATGGGACAACTGCCTGTTGACCGACTAACCCCATACGTTCGGCCATTCTCTTATACGGGTCTGGATTATTTTGGGCCTGTCGAGATAACAATTGGACGTCGGCGGGAAAAGATATGGGTTGCAATGTTCACCTGCCTTTCTATTCGGGCGATCCATGTAGAGGTTGCGAGGGACCTATCAAGTGGCGCAGTCATCTTGTGCCTGCGCAATTTTGTAAATCGAAGAGGTGTTCCTGTTCGGATAAGAAGTGACTGCGGAACTAACTTTATTGGCACCGCCAAAGAAGATTGGATACGGGTGGGGAACTCCATGGAGAAGGAATGTACGCGTCGTGGAATTGAGTGGTTATTTAATGTGCCAGGCAATCCGGCAGCCGGAGGAGCATGGGAGCGGCTTGAAAGATGTGTTAAGAATGTCTTAAGTTTTACCTTGAAGGAAAAGGCACCACAGTTAGAAACACTTCAAAGCCTTCTGATCGAAGCCGAGAATCTGGTTAACTCGCGTCCGCTTACACATCTACCGCTTGAGAGTAACGACGCTGAGCCACTTACACCTAATCATTTTTTACTAGGGTGTCCTAATTATGTCCAAACGCCGTCAGTGTACGACAAGACTTGCCTCCGTAAGCAGTGGCATATACTGCAGCAATTAAAACAAACCTTTTGGAGAAGGTGGATGTTGGAATATCTTCCTACACTAACGCGACGAACAAAATGGCATGAAAGGGTTAAACCGATGCAGGTGGGTGACTACGTAATAATATGCGATGACAATGAGAGCAGGGGTGAGTGGAAGCATGGCAGGGTAGTAGAGGTTTTTGTGGCGCCTGATGGTCAAGTCCGATCCGCCGCGGTAAAAACTTCGACGGGCATACTTAGGAGGCCAACAACAAAACTGGCAAAACTCGACATTATTGGTGAATCCTCTAACTCGATTCACGGGGGGCGGGATGTTACGACCCAAAATTGATTAATTAATTTATATTTTATATACATGAAGTATAACTTCTTAACTTCGAATGTTAACATAGCTTAAAGCAATGTTGTGAACGCTCCATCAAATAATGCACTGAACGCGTTAGAGTTTCGTTAAAAGTCAACGAAGAGACGAACAACTCGGTGACTCGTTTAGTCGTTCAGTGCATTATTTGATGGAGCATGCTCGTGCCGAAGGCACACAAATTTGTAAGAAATTCTTTTATATTATTCTGATAATTAATTGTATCTTATTTTCCTTTACAATATTAAACGCCATATAAGTTTATTATCGGCCCTTCATTTCGGCATAGCCCATCAACAACACTTTCTTTACACTAATTTTTACTTTTTGATATTATGTTAATTTTAAAATTTAAATTACTTTTTTTTAGTACTCGTATATTTCTGCTATTTTCAGCCTTTATGTTGTTATCTTAGTTATTATATAATCTAAATATGTATTGTATTTTAAGAGAAGGATGTCAACAAATTAGAACGTCTTAAATCATTAAAACTACTTTTTAAGATATAGGCACACAAACACATATTATGACATATTCAAATAGACACTTTGATTTAAGAACTGGTCCCACATTGTTAATATCGGACAAATGATCCAAAGACTTGAGTTCAATTTTCCCAATGTAATACCCACGCATCCGATCCGCGTAGGCGCCTTGCGCCCTTTTCCATCAGGAGCCGCCCATGGCGCCTTGCACCCTTTCTCAACGCCAGAGCCGCCCATGACATTGGCACAGCGGATAAACGGTACAGACATCCAACGCGCGGGTTTAAAAGCAGATGAGTTGATCGAATAGTCGGAAGTCGACAAGTAGCAGTCAGGGCGATAATAATAACATATAAGAAGTGTTCTGAGTATAGTAATAAAGGGTATATTTTGGGAAGTTGTCTTTTATGAGCTTTGTTTTGGGTTCGTGTTTGGTGGTTTGCTGATTGAGGTCGTTGGTTCCGCTTTGTGCCTTACACCAATTTATTTTAGAATATCCTTATTTATGTTAGGTTGGGTTAGATATTAAAGCTAATTAAGACATTTGAGCCAGCTTTAGTCATTTTGGCTAGCGTAAGGCATTGTTTAACTATTCATTCACCATATTTTCTTGCTTAGCCTTCCATTCATTTTGTTCTTTTAGGGAAGGCGTCGGGTTACGCAAGTACATGAATGTACAAGTGTATGAATCCAACGTTTTTTTTTTAAATATTCGTAGAATGGGTGCACCGCCAGGAGTGTCAGATATCGCTATTAGTGTCGCAGATGCAGTTAATCGCGCTATATTGTTGAGAGTGACGCAAATACAGGCATAATAGAAAAGGTCAATGGAGACGTAAACACATGGAAGATGGTCAATGCCTTAAGTGATTACGTATGCGGTCGTATTATTTATAAGAGCGATGGGTAATACATCAAACTTAAGTTCTCTAACGACCATCATTTACTACAACATTTTGACTATACGTTTTCAGATATAACTCAAATAGCTTATCCAGTTTAGTTTTTTCATTCCTTTACGGAAATGTATTAACGTTTCTTAGCACTTTTTAAACGAAAACAAAAATAAAAAAAAAACCGAATAAAAAACCCGTGCGCGATCGTGCTAAGTATACGTCACTTCCCAAAATCATTGTAAGCAACACTTAACAAGGAACACCTGTCAAAGTTGCTCAATTTAATTTCATTTTCGTGGGGGCAAACGCCCTCATTTATTGAGCTTAATTCAAGCTAAACTTAATCTAACTTGATAACTAATGAGAACGGGTGAGGGAGTCGCGATCCTTAGAAACTAAGACTAGAAGGTGGGAAGACTATAGAGAAGACGGAGTTTTAGGCATGTAATGCTGAAGTTGAAATCGAAGTTAATATTCGAATTAGCACTTGTCAGCATACTGCAAATGGGTTCATTAGAGCCGTCTGGTGGATAGATAGAAGAGACGAGGATTGCGTGTATTACGAAGGTTAGTATTGAGAGATATGGAGTTATAAAGGGTGGCGCAGCCAATGGTACCTGTAAGAAGTCTATGAATGAAGATGATGTCAGACACTCTTCATCTTTTCTCCAAAGTACTTAAGTTGATTAGTTTAAGGCGTCTGATAAAAATGGCGGTAAAAACAAAGGATTGTCCCAGGGCAGGCCTCTAAGAGCGAAACGAGGGAACAATCGTTGGTTGGATAAAGGGACCACGCTTGAGATGCTTATTCGAGAAGGGGGGAAGAAAGTTAATATAGAGAGATCGAGTCACGTAGGGATTGGAGAATTCTTTAGACCAAGGTTTCACAAAACCGAGTGTAGAGTTGGCTTCATGAATTATATCGTCGATATGTGCGCGAAAATTGAGCTCTTGGTCACATAGTATGCCAAGATCGCCGATAACCTGAACAGTGGATATGGGCTGATTATTGAGGAAGTAGAGACGAGGGGGAGGTTTGATTCGTTTACGTGAAAAGGTAATTGAGTTGCACTTGGAAATGTCAAGTTCCAAACAATTTTTGGAGCACCAAACGGAAAAGCTGTTGAAATCCGATTGAATAAGGGAAGAATCTTGTTGCGAGGATATCTTGAGGAGTCTTGAGGAACTTGGTGTCGTCGGCGTATAGTGAGAGGTAGGAATGGGAGCGCCACAGGAAACTAAGGCAGAAGAAAAGAAAAAGAAATCTAAAACGAACATTGTAGTAACGGTTTTTCAAATAAGAAGATATCCCCTTCAAGGCAGTGGGTTCAAAGCCAAGGGAAGACAGTTTGAAGAGTATTAGTTTGTGGGAGATTTTGTCGAAGGCTTTACTGAAATCAGTTGGAATGACGTCGACCTCATTTCCAAAAAGCCATCTCCAATCTCCAAGGAGATTCGAGATTTGCAGTGGAAACTTAGAGTGTCATACAAGACACTTTCGAAAAGTTTGGGTATGTGTGACAGTTTAGCGATGGGGCGGTAGTTACAACATCATTCTTCGGGCCTTTTTTGAGAACAGGAGCTATAAAAGCGGTTCTCCATATCTGAGGAAATTCTTCAAGGGACAGGGATGAGTTGAATATTTTTGAGAGCGGGACAGAAATAATGGAGGAACATTTTTTTAGTAATATGGCAGGGAGATCATCGGGCCTAGGAGTAAAATCATCATGAAGTTGACTCAATTTATTTTCAATCATATGGGGAGCAATTATAGTACGTGGGAGAAATGGCCCAAGGGACAAATTTGGCAAGTAGTCAAAGTATTCGAAGTAAGTGGTGGCCATTGAAGGAGAGTGAAGTTCAGATATATTCTTGTAGTTGACAAACTAAAAGAATTACTTGGGATCGTTAATAAGACTGGCTTGCGTTTTGATCAAATGGCGTTCATAGGGAGAATTATGCAGCTCGGTGAATTGAAGATAAGTACCAAGGTAGTTAGAAAAGTCATTGGGGGATTGAGTACGAAGGAATATTGCCTACACTTTGTTTCTTAATGGACGGAGTCTGTGGTTTTACCAACAAGGGGAAGTAGATAAATGTTTGGATCGGGAAAGGAGAACGTAACGAGAAATAGAATTGAATATTTCTCTGTAGAAAATGGGTATGGCGTCGTTTATTGTAAGGCTGTCAAAATTGAAGGAAGGTGAGATATTCATTAATTTGGTTGAAATTTGCTTTGTGGAAATCGTAGGACTTAAGCGGAGGGGAAGTATTCAGTGGTGGCGAGTTGTGAAAAAATGAGAGAAGAAGGGGGGATGGTAGTTGTCGATGGTTGATAAGGAAAGAGGACAAAGTGAAACAGAGGAACTAAGGGGGTCTATTGTGAAAATTAGATCTAGCTGTTTTGAAAAAGTCGTGATACTTAATAAAGATGCTCTTGAGGCGGGCAAAGTCAGTACCTTCCTATTAAATGGGAGTCATTACACTAGTATTAGTTTTACCATCAAAGCAGACCGAGTCTGGTTTATCATGGAGATAGGCCAAAAAGAGACGAATGTTTTCATACGACTTTTTATCCCTTAGCGAAGAGAGAGCATACTCGTGCAGGGACGGGTTAAGAATATCCCTGCAGCGATACCTATCGCTTGTCGTAAAAGGCGACTAAACAAAGGTAAACAAAACTCACATCTAGGCAATTTAGAAAACACCAAGGTGAGCCTAGGGACACATATACCACCATTAAACTGCCCCACAAGTGTGCATGCAAATCAGTGGGTTGACACGACTGGAGATCACCGGTGTTGTAAGAGTAAGATCAATCAAAAAAAAAAAAAAAAATAATAAATCTGGAGCATGCCCGTGTCAAAAAGGAAGGGAAGAATGAAAACGGTCAAACCGTAGCATTATGGAAAAGAACGCTAAAAGGAAAAGCACTACCCCGCCAGGCACTACTAATGGTCGTGATCCTGGGACGAGCAGCAATGCTCGGGTCAGAGCTATAGGATTTCCGGGGGATAGCAAAGTAATGCAACGGCGTAAGCCACATTTAAGAGTCGCGAGTTGGAACGTTGGAAGCATGAGTGGGCGCAGCTATGAGCTTGAAGAAATGATGGTTAGAAGGCGAGTAGACATCCTGTGCGTACAAGAGACGAAATGGCGAAACACCGGTAATCGGGCACGTTTCTTGGACGTTAAAACAAAAGCCTACAAGATGTTTTACTATGGATTGGAACAAGGAAAAAACGGAATCGCCATCATCCTTGCGGCAGAGTTACTTGGCAACGTCTTAACCATTTCAAAGTCCAGTGACCGTTTGATGGCTCTCAAATTGGTGATGCATGGTGAGGTGTGGAACATCGTAAGCGCATATGCCCCTCAAGTAGGATGCGAACAAAAAGAAAAAGATGCATTCTGGCTAGATTTCCACAACCTTGTCAAAATCATCCCAAAGGAAGAGCTTTTGTTTGTTGGGGGAGATTTAAACGGACATGTCGGGAAGACAAGCGAAGACTATGAAGGCTACCACGGAGGGCTGGGATACGGCACCAGGAACTCTTCAGGTGAAGATATCCTAAACATGTGCAAGTCGTACGGTCTTATAGTGCTAAATACCATGTTCGTCAAACAAAGCCGGCACCTGATCACTTATAGCAGCGGCGGAAATGAAACTCAAATAGACTATCATTTGGTATCCAGTTTCATGAAGCCACGAGCTAAAGATTGCAAAGTGATCCTGGGAGACGCGATCGCCCCTCAACACCGTCTCCTCCTGACTGAATTTTTTATGGATGCGAGAAAGAAGTCAAAGCAGCAAACGAAGGTGTCTGAGAGAATCAAGTGGTATAAGCTGGATAAAGGAAAAGGCGAAGCTTTTATTACCATCATGGAAAACTACCTCTCTTCCATTATCGATGAGGTCGGTAATGAGGAGTGCAGAGCACAAGACATGTGGGATTCCCTACAACAATCTGGCCTGGAGAAAGCCAAATCACTGCTCGGAACATCTAAAGGCCCCTGCCAACACGCAAAAGAAACCTGGTGGTGGACAGACGAAGCCAAAGCAGTGATAAACGATAAGAAAATGGCTTTCCAAGCTTGGTCAAAGTGCTCTTCTACTAATAGAGAGGAAAAAGCTCGCCGTGAAAAGGTATATAGATGTTGCAAAGGTATCGCGAAGAAAAAATGCGCCGAATTCAAAGCGAAAAGCATGGAAGGCCTCTATCAGGAGTTGGAAGAAATATCGTCTTCCGCGTCTGACAGGAACCAGGCTACCCAGGAGCTTCGACAAAACAATTTGAACAAAGGAGCAAATATCTTTAAGATAGCCGCCCAGAGAAGAAGAAATGCTCAGGAGATTCGTTTCCCAAAGTTTATTAACAATGCTGAAGGCCAACTCCTTGTGGAAGACGAAAAAATTCTCCACAGATGGCGACAGTATTGCGAGGAACTTCTGAACGAACAGTTTCCCCGAGTGTACTTTCCAAGAGCCGCCCCGAATCATGCCGAAATACCCGACATCACAGTCGAAGAAGTTCGGTACGCGGTTAAAAACTCCAAGAAAAGAAAAGCTGTTGGGCCGGACGGGATACCCTCTGAGTTCTGGAAAAAGATGGGAGACATCGGGTCTAGATGGCTCATGGTTCTTATCTCCAAACTTATGAGAGGCGGCACTATGCCTAACCAATGGAGGGAAAGCTATCTTCTTCCATTGCACAAAGGAAAGGGTGATACGCGAAATTGTGATAACTACCGTTCTGTCAAGCTGATGTCGCACACCATGAAGATCGTTGAACGGGTATTAGATAGCCGACTGCGGAAAATAATACGACTATCTGATGACCAGTGCGGGTTTGTCTCGGGTAAATCAACAACAGATGCAATCCAAAGTATAAGGATCATGATGGAAAAGCATCGTGATTCTTCAAAGGACTTGCATATGGTGTTGGTTGATTTCGAGAAGGCCTTTGACCGGCAACCAAGAGATCTTTTATGGGTAGCGCTAAGACAAAAAGGTGTTCCAGAAACCTACGTGCGAGTAATTATGGACATGTACGAGAGAGCAACGACAAGAGTAAGATGCACCGCAGGAGTCACCGAAGAGTTCGCAATCAAAGTCGGTGTACACCAAGGGAGCGTCCTCAGCCCACTGCTTTTTATAGCAGTCCTTGATTGCTTGCTTGAAGGAAAAGTGACGGACCCCAATGTGCACCAGCTATTCTTTGCTGACGATGGGGCCATTATAAGTGATGATCAGGCGTCCCTACAACGAGCACTTGATGTGTGGGTGGACATTTTTGAGGGACACGGGTATCGTATTAGTTCAAAGAAGACAGAGTATCTGTGCTGCCCGTTCTCTGACCCTCATCAGCCTATTCCAGACATTTACTTGAATGGAAGAGTGCTTCCCAAGTGTGAAAAGTTTAAATATCTGGGATCTATGATTAATAGAGAAGCAACTTGTGATGACGACATCAAACATCGCGTAAGCGTAGGGTGGATGAAGTGGCGGGAAAACTCCGCCATCTTCTGTGATCGAAAAATGCCCCCTAAGCTGAAAGGAAGGCTCTACACTTCAGTTGTACGTCCGGCGCTCACATACGGTTCACAATGCTGGACAATGCACAAAAAGTATGAGAGCAAATTAACGGCAACTGAGATGAAGATGCTTCGCATGACAGCGGGAGTAACAAAGCGTGACAGAATTAGAAGTTCAAAGATCCGAGGAAGCCTCCACGTAAAAGAAACCATCACAAGAAATATAGAGCGCGACCGACTCAGTTGGTATTGCCATGTTCAAAGGAGAGATCCTTTGAACCCCGTCCAAAAGGCGTTATCAATCAACATTCCAATTTCAACACGCAAAAAAGGCAGGCCGAAAAACAATTGGTGCAAACAAATGCAAAAACACCAGCATTTGATTGGCCTCAGCGATGAAGTAATCCCAAACCGGGAAGCCTGCCGCTACTTTCTGAGGTCAAACCGGCGGACCCCACAAGCGGACCAGTAGGAATGCAGTTAAGTGGGAAGGTTATGGTCCTACACTTCTGACCATAACGACGCCGGGATAAAAAGGAAAAGAAGAAGAAGCGAAGAGAGAGCATAACGGCATTCAGTGGAGTTACTAACTTTTTGGGTAATTTCGGCTGAGGGGGGCAGAAGGGGATCAATGAAATAAAAGATTGGGTAGAGTTAGGAGGAGACGTTGTTAAAGAAAGAGCTGAAACTCTTGGAAGAGAAGTGGAGTTGGCTATAGTGTGACACGGCGAGTATGCTATGGATGTATTAGGAGCGCAACTAAGTTCTCACTAGTTTTTTTGATTAAAATGCAACTTTATTATAAAAAATGGTTACAAAGGAATCGTTCAAAGTATTGCCCATCGCCAGCTATAACTTTTTCCCTTCTTTCATCTTTCTGGCAGAGCTCGTATACCATCACGGTAGAAATGTTCGTCTTTTGAGGCTATCCACGAATCAAGCCCTTTTCATATGAATGGAACTGCTAATCAGCCAGACCATGTGCCATCGAATGGAACAAGTGATAATCGGCGTAATATCTGGGGAATATGGCGGATGGGGCAAGACTTCCCATTTGAGCGTTTCTAAGTAGGTTTTAACGGATTTGGCAACGTGGGGCCGAGCTGTAGAATAAATGGTTCGTGCCTCTGCGCGCAGCGTTCAGCTAATTCGCATCAATTGAGTTCGATACCGTTCCCCTGTGATGGTTTCGTTTGGTTTTAACAGCTCATAATAAATAACACCGCCCTGATCCCACCAAGTACACAACATAACCTTCGCAGCGTGAATATGCGGCCGAGCCGACAACGGAGTAGCATGCAGACAGCCCCATGATTTTTTTCTCTTTGGGTTGCAGTAATGAATACATTTTTTATCACCCGTATGTGATGAAGAAAACCCTTCCTTTTTTGCCGATGGAGCAGTTGTTCACAGGCGAAAAAACGACGCTCAACGTCACTTGGCTTCAAATCATAAGGAACCCAAGTTCCTTGCCTTTGAATAATTCCCAACGCATGCAATCGCTTTGAAATTTCTTTGCGGCTAACTCCTAATACTAAATCAAGCTCTTTTTGCGTTTGGCATGTATCCTTATCTAGCAATGCCTCCAATTCCAAGACTTTGAAGCGACGGAACCAATCACGGCACGCTCTTTTATTTAGAGCAGTATCTCCGTAAGCTTTTTGGATTTCTCGTTTTCTCTAATGAATGAAGAAAGGCAAAACTTCCCGCAAATGACGATTATTTGGCACAAAATCAGACATTTTCACACAACCATAAACATATGACGCAAAAACAAAATCACTAATGTGTCAAAGCGGTTTGTTTACCATATGTCTAAGCTTGGTTCATGTAGTTTCGAAACAGCACCAATATCAACATCCACAATTACGACAGGTGCAACCATAAGCGTAGCCGGCACCTTCATTCATCCTGTAGCACTAGAAATCGTGCTTACCCAAACGTCAACAGGGTATGAGACCAACTCCAGTGAAATAAAAAGAAACTGATCGTTCCCAGTCCAAACCAAAAACAATATCAGTACCAATAACAAAAAACAGAACACAGACAAAACTCACTCACGACATACTGGCTAAACGAATCAATTAACAACACATACATAAAATAGATTTGCTCTCCTTTCCTCCGACGAAGATATCAGAACGCACTATACGAAATAGCACAAGATAACTATGTATGTTATAAAACACTTCAATATGAGAGTTCAAGACCCAACCAAGCGATTCCCAACATTAAAACATAAAATACTACATGTACGAGTATAAGCTTACAGCCAAAGATTGTTCGAGGTAATTCTAATACTTTTTCATGCGGAAAAAGACCATAACTGCCGAAATTGCCGCACGTTTTCAAAGACGGTTACAATCACACATAAAATTACAATGTGCGAAGTTTGCGAGGTATTAAAAATACGAAGATGTCTTCCTTTGAGAAATTATAATATTATTTTTTTTTTTATTATTATAGAAAAAAGTATTTGTATGGTTAAGGGTGGTCCAACCATAATGCACGATGTTAATTGTGAGTCACACCTTAACGTCAAGTTTTTTTGCCCAACTTAATTTGACATTTCTTTGTTTCAGTGTTTGACAAATTCAACAATGGAGAGGTACACAATTGAGCAGTGCGTTAAGATTGTTGAAGCCTTTTAAGAAAATGGGCGTTCAAATCAAAATGCATTTCGTGCACTTCGTGATTTTTTTGGTCAGCATAATCGACTAAATGTGCCCACAATCGGTAGAATTGTGCGCAAATTTCAGCAAACCGGGTCTGTAGGAAATGTGAAAGCACTTGTGCATGCTCGCCCAGTTCGTTCTGCGGAAAACATTGCTGTTGTTCACGATAGTGTGGCAGAAGATCCGTCAACCTCGACTCGTCGTCGTGCCCAACAATTGAACATCTCACGAATATCACTGATGCGAATTTTGAATAAAGATTTGAATTTACACACTTACAAGGTTCAATTGACTCAAGAGCTGAAGCCTACTGACCATTTCAAGCGTCAATACGCCGAATGGTTGGTTGAACAGACAGAAGTGAATGGTGACTTTAAAAAAAAAATCATCTTCAGCGACGAGGCACACTTTCACCTCAGTGGATTCGTTAACAAGCAGAATTGCCGCATTTGGGCAAATGAGAATACACGAGTGATTGTTGAAAAGCCGATGCATCCGCAAATAGTGACTGTTTGGTGCGGTTAATGCACCAAAATGAGGTCGGCCAAGCAGTTACCGTGAATGGTGTTCGCTATCGCGAGATGATAACGGACTTCTTGTGTCCAGAAATTGAGGATATGGACCTGGACGATATGTGCTTCCAACAGAATGGTGCCACTTGCAACACAGCCAACGAAACAATCTCTCTTTTGCGCGAGAAATTCAATGGCCGTGTTATCTCACGTTGTCAATGCGTCGCGTAAGAAATATAAAATGTAACAAAAAAAATATATCATCCCTGTCTGTAAACTCATTGAATTGGAATTGTACACACATTGTATGTGGAAAACTTGTTTGTCAGTGGACTACCGGCTCTCGTCCGAATAAGAGCATATTGTAAAAACAAAATAAAGACTCCATTTGAAGTAGAAAAGGTCCCAGTGTCGAGTTTTAATTTTGAGAGGAATGTGCATGGTCGCACATTTTTTGGTAGCAGAGCGTAGTTGAAAATCTTGTGTGTTAACAAAAAAAGGGACACAGTGAAGTGATTTTCCTCGTGGGTGTATCGGCATTGTTTTTGCTCTCTATTGCTGTAGACGAACAACCGAAAACTCCATTGAAGGCGAGAACATCAACTGGATACCGTTCTTCAATCCCACCAGAAGACGACGGAGGACACAGTGAAGTGATTTTCCTTGTGGGTGTATCGGCATTGTTTTTGCTCTCTATTGATGAAGACGAACAACCGAAAGCTCCGTTGAAGGCGAGAACCTCAACTGGATACCGTTCTTCAATCCTACCAGAAGACAACAGAGTAAGTAGACACCGTTTAATTTTTGATTATGGAGCCGACACAAAAGGAAGCCGGAGGCAAGCTCCGTTACGAGATTGAGGTGGCTAAGCAGATGAGGGCAATTGAATTACTTAAGAAGTTCTTAGATAATTCAATTAACAAGGTAGGGGCAGCACAGCGAACTTTATCCCATTTTGAGACTAGACTGAAATTATTGGAAGGGTACTGGGAAAAGTTCATGGCACTGAATGACTTTTTGCTGGAATTCGCGGACGAACTGTCAGAACACATTTATTTTTCACAGGACTTATTTTCATTTGGCGAATTGCAATATACAGTAGCGCGATCGCGAATATTAGGCGAAATAAATCTTTTAAAAGCAAGCCTTATAAATACAGAAGCATTGAATCAAAATGATGTAATTAATAATAGGATAATCCCTGTGCAACCATCTCGTCAATCTCTTCCAAAAAAGTTTTGCCAAAGTTTTCGGAAAGCAGTCAGATTGGGAAAATTTTAAGGAATTGTTTGAATCAATGGTTGTGTCAGATAGTCAAACCTCAGATATTCAGAAACTTCAACATCTCTTGAGTTGCGTCGAAGGTGCTGCGGCACAAGCTCTTAAAGGTACCAAGGTCAAGCCAACTAACTTTCAAGCCGCATGGGAAAAGTTATTACGGCGTTTTGACAATGTTAAAGTTCGCCTTAGTGTCCATTTAGAGACGTTGCTAAATTTGCCTACATTAAATAGAAAATCAGCTGCGGACTTAAGCCTTCTTTTGGACACAACGGAAGAGGCGGTTAAAGGTTTAGAGGAATTAAAATGCCCTGTTGACCAGTTTGATGTTTGTTTTGTCCATCTAGTAGTAACGAGACTGGATAGAGAAACTCGTGAAATCTGGGAAATTTCTCAGGAGAAGGAACAGGGGTTTTCTACATATAAGGATCTAACTGTTTTCCTTGAAACGAGGATTCGGTCTCTAGAACAAGCTTATGGTGAGGTTTCTTACCAACAGAAGGTAAAGGAGAAAGGAACAAGTAGGCAGGCTGGTCAGAGGAAAACGTAGTCACTCCACAATATTAGCGTACAGCACAACAAGATAAAATCTGAAGCATGTGTTTTATGTTTCGGAAAGCATTTTATCAGGAATTGTGAACAGTTCAGTAAGCTCTCTGTAGGAAAAAGGAGAGATCTGGTAAAAAAAAGGAATCTTTGTTTTAATTGCCTGTCCAACCGTCACCTCGTTCCTGCCTGTAGCTCGAATGGTCGCTGTCAGGTTTGTGCAGAAAAACATTGCACTTTATTACATTTTGATAGGCCATTCAAAACAAATTGTGATCATTCGACTCATCCAATAGCTGGTAGCTCGAGAGCTGATTTCAGCCAACATATTGACGAAGCAGAGCCAGAGACGAAGGCTCACGCTTCGTTGCTTCATTCACGGTCTTTTAATTCCGATAATTTGGTGCTATTGGCAACTGCTAGAGTCGTTCTGAGATCCCCTGATGGTAGCTTTATACAAGTTAGGGCTTTGATTGACCCCGCTGCAGAACGGTCCTTCGTTTCAGAACGAGTGGTCTCTTCATTGGCACTAACAACTTTTCGCTCAAATGTAAGTGGGGGCAAGTATCACTGCAATTTCAAGAGCCTTTACACAATTGGTTTTAGAATCTCAACACAGTTAAATTTTCAGCTTTAATCTTGGGAAAATTAACTTCCCTTTTGCCCAATCGAGAAGCCGCGCCGCTTGAGTATGCCCACTTGAAAGGCATAAGATTAGCTGATCCAGAATTCCTGAAACCTCAGAGGATGGTTGTATTTTAGGAGCAGAAATTTACCCTTTAATCATACGCGATGGCATTCGCCGTGGAGAATGTCATTCACCCATTGCCCAAGAGACAAGGTTGGGTTGGATTTTGACAGGCATGATTCGAGACAAGGCTGATTATATCCGCGTGGGTGATCAAAGAAACGATACACATTCGTTCCAAGTGAGTGTCCTTTACTCTCAAGAAGAGTTATCCACGGCAGACGCTCTTGCGAAATTTTGGGAGGTTGAAAATATCCCAAAAGAGGTGAGCTTGTCACCAGACGAAATTGTGTGTGAGCGTAATTTCGAAGACACAGTTAGGTTTCTCCTATCATACGCGACTTGAAAAGCATCATACGACGCATTTATGAAGGAGTATTTAGAATTGGATCACATGGAAGCCGTTCCAGAGAATGAAACCGATGATGAAGATGTCTATTATCTTCCTCATCACCCTGTGTTTCGAGGTAATTACTATTCCAAGATTAGAGTAGTTTTTAATGCTGCCATGCCTAGCTGGTCCGGGTTCTCATTAAATGATTTCCTGCTAACAGGTCCAAAGTTGCAACAGGACATAGTTTTGGTCTTGATAAGGTGGAGATTTTTCAAGTTCGTTTTTACGTGCGACATTGTTAAGATGTTCCGACAAATTTCAATGCACCCTGAGGATAGGAATTGGCTGCGCATCATTTACCGCTTTGAAGAGAATCTACAGCATTTCAAGCTATCGACATGGCACAGCTGTAGCCCTGGGTGATTGGGTGTTACACGGGTTTGCAGACGCTTCGAAACGAGCTTATGCTGCTTGCATTTACTTCGTTTTACCGACCGTGCTTATTTGTTCTAAAGTGAAGGTAGCTCCAGTCAAAACGTTTTCCATTTCAAAATTGGAACTAATGGCGGCGGAACAACTTGCAAAGCTCATCGAATATGTATTGCCTGAGTTTCCCATACAACCGAAAGGTATTCATTGTTGGTCTGATTCAAGAAATGTGCTTTACCTGCTACAAAATTTTCCGAACAATAAGGGAGTATTCGAATCAAATAGGACCAGTACGATCCTTATTGCACTTCCCACTGTCAGGTGGAGATATGTTAAGTCTTCTGACAACCCTGCACAAGGGGACTTTCTGCGAAAGGTTTGAAGGAATTCTCTTTGTGGTAGGTTGGCCCCAGCTGGCTGCCTCACGAGGAACGCTGGCCCAGGAATTTAGTAAACCTTGCCTCAAATCATGTTGGTGTTTCAGTGTTCAGTTCAAACACTGAGGTTCTAGAAGCTAATTGGATTAAGGCTTTCTCTAGTTTTTCTAAGCTAATTAGAGTAATAGCTCTATGCAAGCGTTGGTTGCGGGTTCTTAATCCATGTCTCGAAGACTCAGCTGCATCGATTTCTATGTTGGAGCTAGCAGAGGCAAAGAGAAGACTGTTGCAACTTGACCAGTTGTTTCATTTCCCTGCAGAAATTGATAGGATTCGTAAACAGCAGGATATCTCTAAGACGAGCCCGCTCGTTCGTCTAAGTCCTTTTCTACCTACAGATCAACATGGTTTGGTAAGAGTCGGGGGAAGATTATCAAACTGTTTATTTTTGTCTTACGGTGAAAAGCACCCGATTATCCTTCATAAAAGTAGTTATTTGGCTCGACTAATTGTGCTCGATGCTCACAAATACACTCTTCATGGTGGACCACAATTGGTTCTTTCTCATATAATAAGGACCTTTTGGATTATTAACGGCAAAAGGTTAATTAGGGGAATTTTATCCAGATGCACGACTTGCATCAGATTTTCTACCAAAACATTGTCTCAGCAGATGGCGCCCTTGCCAGAGTGACACCCCAAGGCCGTTCCATTCCACTGGTTTGGATTATGCTGGACCGGTCGCAGTCCGCGCGTCAAAAGGTCGAGGTGTAAAGTCTTATAAAGGCTATTTCGCCATCTTTGTTCGCCTTATCACTAAGGCTATCCATATCGAAATTGTGTCTAATTTGACTACGGACAGTTTCCTAGTGGCTTTGCGTCTTTTTGCCTCTCGTCGGGGGCTTCCCAGCAACATTTATAGTGATAATGAAACTACCTTCCGGGGTGCTATCAAGGAAATAAAAAATCTTTTTCTCAGATCCTCGGCCTTCTCAAAAGTAATAGTGCCGGAGGTAGAAGCCAAGGGGATTGCGTGGTCTTTTATACCCCCTCATGCACCCCACTTCGGAGGGATTTGGGAGGCGGTTGTCCGGTCATTCAAACATCATTTCAAAACAGTCATAGGCCAGTCATTTCTCACATTTGAGGAACTGTCCACATTAGCAGCTGAAATTGAAGCCTGCTTGAATTCCCGTCCCTTGTGCGCCCTAAGCATAAATGACCAAGATCCAGTTCCTTTAACACCAGGACACTTCTTGGTAGGTAGCGAATTAAAATCTTTACCAGACTCATCTGATATCACTGACATAGATAGGAACTATGCCAAGCGGTGGTCGCTAATTTTGGCCATGAAAAACAATTTTTGGAACCATTGGAAAAAGGAGGTTTTACATCACCTTATGCGAAGGAATAAATGGTACTATCCGAAAAGAAATCTTCAAGTTGGCGACATAGTTATTCTAAGGGAAGGCTTAACTCCACCGATTCGTTGGCCATTAGGTAAAGTTATTGAGATACATCCTGGCAGCGAAGGACTTGTAAGAATGGTTACCGTCAAAACGTGACTTCACGGTTTTTAAGATCTGTGGATCAACTTATATACTTACCGGTTGATGACAATGCTCAAGAGACTTATGATACCATGGTCGGTTGAAGTAAAAGATTTCTAAAGTAAGAGATTACTGATCGTTTATAATAAGAAAAATTACATATTGCAATTAATGAATTAACATACTTATTTTGGGAAGAGATCTGACATTTGAGTTTTATTCTTTCAAAATATTCAAATATTCTGTAAACTTCTTCAAGTAACAAACATACAAATGCATTATAAATAAAAGCAATGCATCAGTAGAGATGTAAGCTGTATTCAAAGTAATTAAATAAGTTTTCAAAGCAACAAATATAAAAAATTATATTCAAATTTTATTCAAATTCAAATTATATTCAAATTTGTTTTGTCGCAGGTTCTTAAAACCTTCGAGGTGGGCGGTATGTCAATGCGTCACGTAACGTAACAAGAAATATAAAATGTAACAAAAAAAATATATCATCCCTGTCTGTAAACTCATTGAATTGGAATTGTACACACATTGTATGTGGAAAAATTGTTTGTCAGTGGACTACCGGCTCTCGTCCGAATAAGAGCATATTGTAAAAACAAAATAAAGGCTCCATTTGAAGTAGAAAAGGTCCCAGTATCGAGTTTTAATTTTGAGATGAATGGTCGCACACACGTCGTGGCAATATTAATTGGCGGCCACGATCATGTGATTTGACACCGTTGGACTTCTTTCTTTGGGGATATTTAAAACAAAAAGTGTACGTTAATAAGCTAAGAACAATTCAAGAGCTAATGGATGAGATAATTCGGCACATTAACGACACTGAACCTCAATTATGTCTCAAAGTCAGAACATCGGATAGAGGTATGCCACCGAAGCCGTGGCGAGCATTTGGCCGATATTTTGTTTCACACCTAATTGTCATAGATAATAAAATCATAATAAAAAATATTAAGATAAAAACTTTTTGTTTTATTTACAATTATCATCGTACGTTTTCGTTGGACCACCCTTTACATAAAGAACTAGAGGCGAAAACAGATTTGAAAATATAAAAATACATAAATAAAAAACTATAAACAGATTGAGGGGGGTCACTAAAATTATTTAACAACAATGATTATTAAATATGCATCTAAACCAGAATATCAAGAACATCTTTATGATTCAAATGTAACAGCCATGATTTTATTTTTATTTTATTATACGATAGTTTATTAAGCAACCTTGGAGCAATTGATAAAAAATATTTGTAG
Organism: Merodon equestris; assembly: GCA_958301585.1. Taxonomy (NCBI): domain Eukaryota; kingdom Metazoa; phylum Arthropoda; class Insecta; order Diptera; family Syrphidae; genus Merodon; species Merodon equestris. Next base: position 95,555,024 of record OY284413.1, read on the forward strand.
ATTGTGGTGAGGAACTTGTACCAGATTTGCTCTAAGTTGGTAATTAAAAGAGCTTCTCTTTAATGAATATCAGGATTTTTAAAAAAATAGTTTTAAAACTTTATAGCAAAATAGATGTTTCAAAGACAGAATGTTGAGACGTCTGAATAATCAAAACGGCGATTTTTGCGACAAATAAGGTAATAACATGTAATGTAAACGACTAAGCCAATTTCAATCTTAGAATGCACTTCAGAAGATCCTATGAGCAATACGATTTTAGAAAGCAAAATTGCTTAGCGGTTGCCATAAGATACGAGTGCGCAGACCAGTTCGTCATCCACTCTAGAGTAGCACCGTTGATCTATCCTATCCGTTGATCTAAGTAGAGGAATGCCTCTGGTGAAACAAAGCCGTTAAGGCGCACTCTCTCTGGGTACATGTAGTTGGGGTAGTAAGCCCCGGAGGTCAGGTTATTGACCGAAGTCATTGCTCTTGCAAAGTTGCTTCAAATCAGTTTGATCAGAAAGTTATCCACCCGTACAATCCTAGCCCTATTATATAGGACCTCGTTCGGGTAAAATTTTGTGTAAAATTTGGGTGTGCTATGTAGCCCGAGACAAGTCCTGAGACTTTGTCTCTCAAACACCTGAATCCTTTTCATTAAGCTGGCTCTCACATTGAACCAGACGGGACATCCATAGGCAACCATGGGCCTGATTAAGGCCATGTAGCAGATAACCTTCACGCTGGAATCAAGTTGGCTGCTATGAAACAGCCATCTTGTTAGAGCGAAAGCGCCCCGGGCTCTCGCCAGAGCAGCATCTACATGTTTGTCAAAATATAGATACTGATCCAGCACGATCCAAAGGTATCTGACTACACTTTGTCTCGCCAGTGGACGCCCATCTGGTCCAAAAATTAAGAAACTGCGCCAATTTTTTTCTAGTGTCCCGAGAGGCCCTAGACAAAGGCGTCCAGAATAATATAGATTGAGATTTCTGGAAGTTGATTTTCAACTTGCTTAAGAAAGTGCTGAAATGGATCGGTGTATTTATCGTACCCTGTTGCAGTCCATTTTTGATTTCAAATGTTTGGGTAAAAGTCATATTGGCAATTTTCACAACGAACTTTCTACCTGTTAACATGTCATATATAGCCCAGCCGACTGAGCTTGTAATACAGCCCTTCTAACGATACGGGGTCGAAGGTTTTCCCAAGTCAATCAGACAAGCATCCGTGCATTGGTTCTTGCATTTGTTCCATTGGATATCCGATACGAGTTTCGACGCGGCATGAATAGTGTCATGCCCAGCTCTGAAACCGAATTGGTTATCCGGGACGATTTTATTGTCCTCAATCCATTTAGACAGGGCTCTATGGACCACCTTCTCGAAGACCATGCTGATACTCGGAAGTAGACTTATCGACCGAAGATTTGCCGGGTTAGAGGTGTCTTTACCCCCCTTGGGGATTGGTTGCACCACCGCTGTCTTCCAATGCACTGGATAATATGCATTATTCAGTGCATTGTTGAACAGAATGGTATACCTCTCTACAGCCACTGGTGGAAGGTGCTTAAGCACAACATTGGATATACCGTCGGTATACGCGAATTTTTTCTTTGTCAATGACTGAAAGATCTTCTGGAGATCTTCCGTCGAAATGAACAGAGTATTAGCCCTTTTGACAGGTTTCTATTAGGCGATGGAAAAGAGGCGCTCGAAGTGAGCGCTCTCGTCAGGGAATTGGCAAAGCGCGGCCAGCACGCCCTACTGTAATCGTAGGGGTACTCTGCCATCTCCGCGAACTCGTCGGGTGCTGTCATCACGGCACATATTCCGCAATTTTCACTGTCGTATACAATGGTCCGTAGACAGTTAACATTCGTTCGTGTCTGCCAGTCTCAGTCGAGAGTCTATCAGCATTAGATCCAGATAGGAGCCGCTCCTAGGATACGACGGACTATCCGTTGCGAGCAACTTGACTCTATATTCAATGTTGTGAAGAACCCACCAATGGCTTAGTAGGCTCCCAACACTGGGAATGATGTTTCCCCAATCAGAATATAGCCAGAATATAGAAGTTTTCTAGCGAGTTTAAGCGCAGGGATCGAAAAAGTGTCTCGAGCTCTGCGATGAAAACGTTGGGTTGAGGTGATTCAGGTGTACGCTGATATAATGTATATTCTCTTTCCATTTCGGAGAAGAATGCACACAATACAGGCCTCTAACACCTGGAACCTCCGCACTTCACCGCTATATATGACTTTGTGTTTAAAATTGTTTTTAATAAAGATCGCAACTCCCCCGCCTTGAATAGCGTTGGGTCGGTTCCTTCTAATTATTCTATAAGAATTGCGCTGGATTTTTGTTTCGCTAACCAAGAGTACATCGGGTCTTTCGTCCTGTAACAGGTTAAAAAGTACGGCTCGTCGCTCAGTCCTTATCAGTGAATTTACATTCACCGACAGGATCTTCAAGGGCCTTTCTACCAGCGTACCCATCACGATCTTAGGTGCGGTAGGCCCGGCAGATGCGACCAGATACTATCTACTCGGGTCGCCGTCTCAAGGACCTGTTGTTGGAGCTGCCCAATCTGCCCTTGGATTGCGAGCAAGATCGAACAGACATCCACCTCGGCTTCCGGTGCCTTAGAGACAGGCACTGGGGCTTTAGGAACAGCCATGGGGTTTTGTACCGTCTTTGCCGAGCCTGTCGCCATTTGGGCGTAGGTCAACTGGGATGTGACGGCTGGTGTTTGGAAGCGACCCGAATGACGCTTCTCCTCGACCTTCTGCTTACGGGCCAGGTTTTCTTTCTTGATGTCCTGGAACTTAGGATATCCCCGATAGTTTGCAGGGTTTCCTCGGTTCCGACACAAGACACACTCGAGTTGCTCTCTGTCCGCCACCTTGTCTTTTCCAAGGTCGCAGTCTTCGTTTTTGTGGTTCTTTGCACACTTAACCCATCGAGGCTGCATTTCACAGTTCGACGCGGCGTGCCCGAACCTTTTGCAGCAAATACATTGCAAAATGTTTCCGCTCCTCTCTAATTTTTTCCATGTTACAGTCTGGGATGCTAAGGAGGTGGTAGTCCATAGCCTCTCCAGCTTGCTGCTGGGTGTGACCACGAAGAAAGGAATCACTCACTTCTCCCGTCGGGAGCTCACCGTGGAGAACGGCTTAACCCCCACGAATTTGAGGTCGTCACTCTCGAACTCTGAGCTCTGAGAGCATTTCCTCGGGGTCTGTAATCGACTCCACGCCTTTTAGGAGCATCGTCTGCAACCTCTCGGCCTTTGGTGTGAAGGAGAAGAACTCCGTTGTGGACTCCTTCAATAAGCTTCTTATTCGCTTATGCTGCTCCAGTGTCTTGCACTGAATAGCATAGCGTTTCTGGCCTAAACATTTGAATTGAAAATTACACACCAATAGCATACTTACAGCGGTCGATGGTCTCTCGTAAGGCCGTGGTATAGGTGAAGATGGGTGGCACTTTCTCCTTTTTAGTACCTTGTTGTTGCTTTTCTTGTTGCGGCTGTTGTTGTTGTTGATGCTTCTGCTGTTGCGGTTGTTGTTGCTGATTCTTCTGCTGTTTTGGCTGTTTTTTGTTCTGCTGTTTCTGCTTCTGCCATTTCTGCTGCTACAGTTGTTGTTGTTGCTGCTGCTTCTTCCGTTGCTGCTTTTGTTGAGGGGCGGCTGATGCCTTCTCTGCCTCTTTCATTTTAATAACTTTAAACCTTTCGACTACGGCCTGCAGCTGGGCGCGGAGGAAGCGTTTCTTCTCCTTAAGTTCGCTACGCTCCTCTTCCGCAGCCGAACTTGAGAGGGCGACGAAGGGGTTGTGGTCCCCCGTGTAGCGACTTTCCCTACCTTCGGAGAGGTAGATAACATCCGCTTCCACGAGGATAAATTGTTTTGAGTGTTGTTGTTGTTGTCCGGCTGCTTAACTAAATTGGGCCCCGGGTTGACCCTTCTGCGCCTTTTGATGACGGCGGCTGGTGTTGCGAAATCGGATGATAAATCATCCGATTCCGACTATGTCTGACGAACGGGTCTTCCCGTGCCGTCTCCGGACATGTCTTCACGCTACTGCTGCTACTACTGTTAGTAGCAGAAAGAACACGAAAAAAGCACGAAAAACAAATTTTCCCGAATGGGAACTTGACCTGCCGATCTCCGGATTACGAGTCCGGCGCTTTACCACCGTGCTACTATTTGTTCTTTGTTTTGTTTTCTTTTATGAACAAGCCGAAACACTACCTTCTACCACGCTGGTCTGTGATCAACAGTGCGCTGTTGAAGCTTTGATCATATCAACCAACTCAAAACTGGCATTTACATAAAACCAACACGTCCATTCAAAATCAATATGAAACTATTTCACGGTTTTAGGAGAAATAAGTCAAAATTTGTGGGAGAGCCATACACACCAGCTGTTATAAACAAAAAGGCGTGTTCCGCACTGTGGTGAATTGGAATTAAAAAAAAAAAATGTAACAAGGTGCTAATTAAACTAGTGCACACTTAGGCGAGCGGGAATTGAAAAGAATTTGCGCTAAATAAGAAACACTAAAGAATAAATTATTTCAATTTTATTGTTCGAGTTGTAAATACCATATGATTTTTCATTTTTTTATTTCCTTCCTTGGCTGCTTATTTACCAATCAGCTGTAGAGGTCAATAGTCTCGGCTTATTTACATTAGTAGGGGGAATTACTAATACAATATTTATTGGACTACATATGTTGAGGAAGTGCATGCATTGCAATTAATTCCCCACAATTTTGGAGTAGGTTCGCTATATGTACTATGTAGTATGTACAATATGTATCTCAGTAATCGGCCGCTGGTGTTATTTAATTTGACATTTGTGCGTGGTTCGGCTTGGTGTGGTATGTGATGTTTAGATTATTTTTTGTTTTGTTTATTATATTTATTTTATTTTAATATTTTTGCTTTATGTTGTATTTATTGTTTATATATCGAATATTAATTTACTGACAAAATTCCATCGCACGCAACCAACCAACAGTGATAATAGAGTTCTAATGATTAAAGACCATATATTTGTTCACAGAATTGATCTTCTCTTGCAAATTTAGGTTACGCAGAAACGATTGGTTGACATTAAATATTTATAATGCCCTTTTTATAATTTTTTTAATTATCGCGTTCTGAATGTAAGCAATACAATACAAAAATATGATAAAAGTGAACTTATGATAATTGTACAATAGAACAGGGCACTAAAAACTCGCCGATTTTTTCAGCATTTACCTAAGCGATCTGGTAGTTTCTCTTCACCGGTCTATAGCGTACGCAGACGACTTAATCGCGTGCAGTTCAGATCCAACGATCGAAAGTTGAAAATCGGAACGTTAGAAAAAATTGGCGCAGGCTCTCAATTTTTTTGACCGAACGGGCGTTCACTGGCGAAACAAAGTACAGATACCTTGGGATCTGGCTAGATCAGCATATATATTTTGACAAGCATGGATACTGTTCCGGCAAGGGTCCGGGGCGCTTTTGCTGTGACAAGATGGCTGTTTCATAGCAGCCAACATAATTCCAGGGTAAAGGAATCTACTGCATGACCTAGATTAGGGCCATGGTTGCCTATGGATGTCTCGTCTCAATAGCCATGCGGCCTATTGAAACAAACAGGTATTGGGAATGCATATAAGAAGCAGTATGTAAAGACCGATCGATTGAAAATGAAGACAGTTTCAACTAGACCACAAATCCACTTTTTTCTCATTTCTGGCAAACCTCTGTCTACTATTACACTTTTCTTTGGCATACATCTATGGCATTTGTGCTCGCCTCCCAACTTTTTACGTTACATTGAATTGTAATTATGGTCCTTCTATGGGGGTGGTCCGATAGTACCATCTGGCCTCACCGCCAGATGGCGCTAGTATCGCGAGAGCAACTTACTATCGTGTAGTACATTCTAGTAGACGGCTACTTGAGCAGGATCAGACTCGTAGTTTTGTTTTGACCGCGTGTGGAAGCGGGAGTGCCCGCAGATTTTAGAAAATGGAAAAGGAGCAAGATCGGTCGGTGATTCGATTCTTATTTTCGGAAGGGAAATCCCGCAGCGAAATCAAAGAGCGTTTGGGTGCTGTGTACGGTGACTCTTCTCCTTTGATGGCGACCATCAAATATTGGTTTAATGAGGTTAAACGTGGTCACACGTCGGTTTTTGATGAACCACGCCCAGGTGCCCCGATAACGGCTACCACAGAGGATAACGTGACAAAAATTCACAATCTCGTATTGGCAGACCGCCGATTGAAGGTGGGATAGCTGAGACAGTAGGCATTTCAAAAGATCGCGTGGGTCATATCCTGCATGAAATTTTGGTCATGGGAGAGCTGTCGGCGCGATGGGTGCCGCATTTGCTCACTCCGGACAAAAAGCGCAACCGTGAGACCACTTCAGAGCAGTTTTGACACTGTTTAAGCGCAATCCGAAGGAGTTTCTGCGTCGTTTCGTGACAGTCGATGAAACATGGATCCACTGGTACACATCAGAGACCAAGGAACAGTCGAAGCAGTGGACTTCACCCGGCGAACGTGCACCCAAGAAGACGAAGACTGTCCTATCGGCCGAAAAGGTGATGGCCACCGTTTTCTGGGATTTACAAGGTGTGTTTCACATCGACTACCTGGAGAACGGCAAAACGGTCACAGGGCTGTACTATGCCAAATTATTGAGCGAATTCGACGCCGAATTGAAGAAAAAACGGCTCCACCTGGCGAAGAAAAAAGTACTCTTACACCATGATAACGCACCGGCTCACACCTCCGCTCTCGCCACGGCCAAATTTGTCGAATTGGGCTACGAACTGCTGCCCCATCCACCGTATTCTCCAGATTTGGCCCCGTGCGACGTCTTTTTGTTTCCAAGCTTGAAAAAGTCACTCGCCGGGCAGAAATTTCAGTCGAATAAGGAGGTCATCGCCGCCACGGGGGCCTACTTTGCAGACCTCAAGAAAATGTATTTTTGGGACGGGTTAAAGAAGTTGGAGCATCGCTGGGTTAAGTGTATCGAGCTAAAAGGAGACTATATTGAAAAATAGATCGCCATTTCTCCAAAATGTTTGCTTTTCTTTTGTAGACTAAGTACTTATCGGACCACCCTCGTATTCCCAATGGTTAACGTTAGTATGGTTATTCCTAATTATCAGTTCCTGTTCTTCTCACTCTCTTATATCTCTCGTAAAACGTAAAGGGGCCTTAGGAGGGCACTCTCTTCGACTAAGACCCTCGAAGAACTGGAATGAATGGACAGCCAAGAGGATTTGACTACTCTAGGTGGCACCCGCAATAGCGGAAATCCACCGGCGAACTATTCGATCGCGACCTGGGCAAGGATTCCCACCGTTAATTTCAAACTTTTCGACAGCTCGGAACGACACCGACACCTACGGCTCACTGTCCGACTACCTGTTTGGACTGAGTATGAGTGTTACAACCAACGGAGGCGTCATCGACGATGGCGTGGCACGGGAAACCGCTAAGGTTGAACGCGCCCAAAAATTGGAACGTACTGTCAATTGTAAGTGCCAAAAACGAAGGGGAAAGAGACGTACCCGAAAATTGTGCAAAGAGACTGACACAGCCGGAGGCACGATGGATGAGGGCAAATATATGGAGAAAGCAGTTGAGAGGGTTGGTGTCCGAAGGGAGCCGGGGCTCGAAACAAAAAAGGTAATAGCGCTCGCAAACGTAAGACGGTTACCAAGGACAGCCTCGCTGGGGGAGAGAACGTGATGTCTTCTCTTCTATCGTGGCGGCGAGCAATCGAAGTCCTAAGGCAGATGAGGCGATCCACGAAGATCAAATCTTAATCCAGAAGACGAAGTGAACCACATATTGCTCTATGTAGGCGGCACCGTAAAGAGTCGAGAGAAGCAACTTTCCCACAAAGAGGCCATCTCCTCTGAAAGGGTTACTCTATGGAAAGCTGGCAATGACAGTAGAATGACCAGTGCAGATTATAAACACTGTGAGGTCTCCGCCATTTGCTGGATTCCGATAAAATCTGGAGTGAAGCTGGATGTGCTGACGCACATACGCAGAACGGCACGATCTGACATGAGGGTCTATTCCTGCAAAGAGAGTAAGGCCTCTCTAGAAAAAGAGGGCTTTACTCTGGTTGTGGGATTGGACAACAGCTCTGTCGAGACCCTGAAATCCGCGTACGATTCACATTCCTACTTCGGCCTTGGTAGGATTTTATTCCATTTTGATGTCAATTAGTCGAAGGGCGGAATGTGCTCTGTAGTCTAAATCTATGATTTTTACTCAGATTAATCTACAGCATTACAAGGCTACTACTGCTTTTGCTATAATTCTTTTTGATGAGCGATTCGAAAGGGTCTGCTTGATCACATGGAACTCACTATCGTCAACCATTTCTAATAATCCCTATATACTTAAAATGGTCAACGACTTCGATTTTAAAACAATCATTGTCAAAAGGCAAATAGTTAATATACAATTCACTATCCATCTTAAGGCATACATTATCAAGCACAGAGTTTATTGTCGTCAAGCCCTTTAAGGATGGTGGAGCAGAAATTGTACAAAGCATCTTCAGTTGATAAACCATGTCTGAACCCAAATTGTTTTGCGCAAAGGAAATTATTTTTATCTAAAAAGTTCAGTACCTGTCTTTTTGTTGCTTTTTCGAATACTTTAGAAATAATCGGTAAGATTGAAATAGGTCTATAGTTACTTTTATCCTTTGGATTACTCTTCATAAAAAGCGGAATGACAATAGCACATTTTAAGCCATTTGGGAAGACACCTGATAGAACACTTATGTTAAAAATATGCGCTAAAATATCAACAGCATTGAAAGAAATATTCTTTAGAAAGTGATTAGAAAATCCATCTACACCGCGAGAGTGCGTATTGTTTATGGACCTTATTATTTTCAAAATCTCTAGTGAGGATATATGATCAAAATAAAAGCTATTACTGAAAACAGAGACATCCTGGATTCTTCTCCGGCTAGCGCAACATTGGCAAGAATTAAGGTTTTTAGGTGGAACAGATGTTAATGCAACTGAAGCGAAATAATGATTGAATTCGTTAGCTATGGTGTAAGGGTCTGAAATTTTAGAGGAACCGATTTGAAGGCTAATAGGTTTGTTCCTTTTTACACGTCGATTAAACATATTGTTAATCAGTTCCCATTCCTTTCTTAGATTCCCTCTACATTTGTCAAATTCACACCGGTAGAATTGGTCGCGACAGTCTTTTATGTCTTTATTGAGTTTCTTGCCAATATTTTTATATCGTTGTAATAAAGAGGTGTTCTGAGAATGTTTCGAGCATTTCACTCCAAGTTTATTTTTTAACTTAACCTTCCTTAAGATATTTCTGTTCAACCAAGGGTTTAGTCTATTATCAGATCTTTTCGGTTTAATAGCCTTACTGGAATCTTTGACGTGTTTATTCAAAATTATTAAAAATTGTTCGTATGCTTGGTGAACATCCGTCTCATTATATATTTCCTCTCAACTTTCAAAGAGAAGTCTCTGATTAAGATGGTCAAATTGAATAATGGATTTTGATGTAAGAGAAAAACCATTGTCTTTACAATGAATTCTGCTTCCGAGGTTATTAATCAAAATACCTGTCATACAATGAACTGTAACCTGTAAATCAGGGTTAATACCAACACAGGTATTAGGTGAAATATTCGCTAAGCGAGCAAACACATGATCTAAACAAGATTCAGAAGAGGGCCGCGTGATACCATTCACAAGAGAAAACAAACCATACTCAGCTAAGACTGTGCGATACGAATCGGTAATATCATTGTGTGAAGACAAATCGAGATGAAAATCTCCTAGCAATATAAGATCCGCAGCCTTATCATTATTTAAAAAACATGAAAATTTCTCAATGAAATATTCTAAGGTATAAAAATGTAACCTGTACAGACACACTAATGTGAGGGCTACGTTCTCAATACTACAGCATATTTTTAAAACATCTGCAATTTCAAAATTGCAATTTATCAGGTCGATGCCTACCGTTGCATAGGCATTTTCACCTGTTTTGGTAACATGTTGCCGATTAGTGCTGATCTTTGAGATATCATGTTCATATGTAACTCGCGTGGCAACGACCAAGAGCATGTGGCATCTTTTGATGACTTTGATTCGATAGGCTCTGATGTGATATACCCTGTCATGCTGCAAAAAGCTTGGCACTGCAATTTGTTAGCATGCGATGAAAGTGGTTTTATTCTCAAAATAGAGAAAGAGGGTTACTCAATCGCCAAGAGTTTTTGACCAATTAGTGGTCAACCTTCTTGCTGAAAAGCATAGAAAGACTAGTAGAGTTACACGTGCGTAAAGTCTCCATTCGAATGCTTATGAGCCCGGGAAATCCGGCGAGACTGCTCTTTAAGACCTAGTGGCATGGTAGTCGACTCTTTGCTAGATGCTCCCTGTTAGAGGTAAAAAAGTAACCGGGGTGTAGCGGGGAGAATGGTAAAGGGTTTTAAAATGCATAAACCGAAAAAGACATCGCTAAAAAGACACGCATTATTGTACAACCATGTCCGTCGCATAACTCAACATTCGACAAAAAATGTTCAGTAGTGACGTATGATATGTAGATTTGTTTGATTTGAACTATCGCCCTGTTCATCACTTGATGAGACTTCTCAACATTCCGTCCACCTCGTCCAGTTACTGCTACGAAATATCAAGCCGCCCATCGTCTTCACCTCCAGAATCGACTTCAGTTGGAATCACAAAAAACTTGGATATCGCTCGTTGCAATATTGATGTTTGCATCCGAATTGTTGCCATTCGTACTAAGTTATCTTCTCCTGCGTGCACTTAACTGACGCCACCCAGTGGACATTGGGAAGGTAGTGCGCGCTAATCTTTTATCAGAACGAGATCCACAACTTTTATGTTGTCTTTCGTCTGGTACTCACAGCTCCACCTCTTCCAGAGATCCTGTTACATCTGCTGGAGCTGTGTCACCAGTTTTAGTGTCGAGCAAGTTAAGTTTTGGAACAGCTGTCAACCGTTCACGAAAAAAGTAAGCGTGGCAGAGTCAGTAGGTTCACTTGACAACGCTGAGATAGACCTTCCATTCAGCACCTTTTCATGCTTTTTATTCTGGCCTCCCACAAACCTCCCTAGTTCGGCGAGCCCGGAGGTATAAAGTGCCATGAAACGCCATACCAACGCAAGCTAGGTATCGAGCACCCTCTTCCACGTGTCGGCGATACGCTGCAAGGTCTTCTCCCAGGATACCATTGGCGCCAATAAATTATGGGATTGTATAAGGAAAAAAGCACACGTCCGTTTTAGGCAAGGTTTATTCAGAGAGTAAAAAAAGACGAATATATAAGTTACATATAAAGATATAAGTCGGATCTATTGAAAAGCAATGGAATCGGGACATACTTCAAATAGTTAGTGTTGCCATACTACAACAGATTTATATTTATTCAACACTCCTTCTCAACACAACTTATTTGAAAAAAAAAAATGGTAACTTTGGTAAGCTTGAGTAAATTTACAGTGTTTGATTTTAGGCACATTTTTAGTTAAAATATCTGCAAACATTTCATTTGTACTTATATAATTCAATTTAATCTCACTGTTTTTATATAATTCACGTATATGATGAAACTTTACGTCTATGTGTTTGCTCCGAGCGTGGTAAGTAGATTTTTTTACCAAATGCTGAGAACTCTGGTTATCACTGTTTAGAACCATCGCACCTATATCCCCGAAACCCATTTCAAAAGTTAGCTTCTTAATATAAGTTGCTTCTTTTGCTGCAGTTGAAAGAGCGACGTACTCGGCTTCTGTACTGGATAATGCCACAATGTTCTGTTTCTTCGACTACCACAAAAATGCGCTTCCAGTTGCAACAAAGGCAGACCCAGCGTAGGACTTCCTATCACTTGCATCGCCTGCCCAGTCTGCGTCGACGAAACACTCAATAGGCCGCCCTGTTCTATAATAATGCAGCTTTAAGTCAATGGTCTTATTTAGGTGTCTAAGGATGTGCCAAAGGCCGGCTCTATATTCGTCATGAGGATCCATGTTACGCTGAGAAAGCTTACACATCGAATGTAGTATATCAGGTCGTGATGAAATTGCAAGATACATAAGTGCACCAATAAGAGACTGGTATTCTGTCGGATTCACCCTTTTACAGTTTGCGTTATTGCAGTTGACTTGGTATCCTGCGTCGAATGGAGTTGCAACTGTCCGACAGCTCTCCATACCATACTGCCTCAAGAGGTTGCTAATGTATTGCTTCTGACAAACAGTTTCACCTTCGCGCTCTATTTCCATACCCAGAGAATATTGAAGTTTACCACCGTCTACTACTTCAAACTCATTTGCTATTTGACTTTTGATTTTAGTGAGTTCATCTAACTTGGAGCTTGCTAAAAGGAAATCGTCAACATAAACGGCTATTATATTGAAATTATCTTTATGATTTTTTATGTACACACATGGTTCACTCAGGCACGGTGAATAACCCATCGTTTTTGGCACAGAATCTTCCGTTCCCTTCTCGCCCACTCTGCTTTAACCCAGCCTTCTTGAGTTTCAATACTTTATTTGGAAACTTTTTGTCAACAAATGATTCGGGTTGCTTCATATAAACAGTGTCACGAAGTTCACTATTTAAGTATGCTGATGACACATCCAATTTGTGCAGATGTAGATTGTACTCACAAGCCAATGCAAGCAGCATACGTATTGTCGCGTACATTACAACGGGTGAAAAGGTCTCATAAAAGTTAACACCATATTGTTGGCTACAACCTTTCCCAACCAGACGTGACTTAAATCTTTGAATACTCCCATCTGCATTCCTCTGAATGTTGAACACCCACTTACAGCCAATGGTTTTCTCTGGCTTCTCTCTCGGTGGTAGATCAACTAATGACCAAGTTCCATTTTTCACCAAACAGTCATACTCCTTCTGCATCGACGCCTGCCATAGAATATCTGCCACTTATAGCCTCCTCATCACTCTGTGGAACTAAAACATCTTCTTCCAATAAGTTTAATACATGACGACACGACGTACTTTTCGAGGACGCCCACACCTTCCTGTGCGAATTAATCTTGGCCTGCCGCTGCAGTACCCAATTTCTTCTTCGCAATCATCGCTCGTACTGTTGTCTTCCATCTCACGTCCACGTTTACCACAATGAACTTCAGCAGTGACTTCAGGAACTTCAGTCTTCGCATCAACTTGCATATTATTTTCGGTATTCAAGCATTCGACTTGACCAGCGTCATAGGTAATTATATCGACTTCATCTTTCTGACCGATATATGAACATTCCAGGAATATTACATCCCTGCTCACGATAACCTTTTTTGATTCGGGATTATATTATCGGAATGCCTTGGATATGTCGGAATGGCCGACCATAATCATCTCTTTACCTTTCGGGTGAAACTTCTTTCGTTGCGTTTTATCGACTGCAATGGCTAGGCTACCAAAGACTCGAAGATGTGCTACTGTTGGTTTTTTGCGAGTCCACACTTCATATGGGGTCTTGTCAACGAGAGATTTTGTTACAGCTCTGTTACGAAGATATGCCGCATTTGCGATTGCTTCTGCCCAAAAAGCTTCATCTAGCCCACTATGTAAAATCATGCTCCTGGCCATCTCCACCCAAGTTCGGTTAGCGCATTCTGCCACGCCATTCTGTTGGGGTGTATGCGGCACAGTCAACTGCTGATGTAAGTTAACGCAAAATAAATTCGTTGACCCAATTTTCATTTCATCAACACTAGAACCAACAAGCAAGCAAGCAACGCAATTGACCAACATCAACCAATTCAGCACTAATCAACGCAATTAGCCAATATCCCAATATCGAACGACACCTGCAATTGCGACAGCGGCTGAGCTGAATCATCAATATGGACAATATAAATGCATGGGGAGTAGCTCATTTAAATCAGTCTTTATTTTCGGTTTTATAAGTAACAATTAATAAAGGTCGGGCAAATTGCCTGAGAAAAATTTTTTTTTTTTTTGTAGTAATCCTGTTTCACTTTAATTAACTGGCGCCCGAGCAAGCAGGGACCGTTGTAGCACTAGTAAATAAGTTCTAATACAAGTTCGCGCCGTGCCCACAACACAACAAGTGACAATACAGTGCAATGCAGTTAAAAAGTACAGTGATACAAGTGCAGTGCGATAACCAAGCGCTCAAAGTAAAACAACGGCAGTGCGATAACCAAACGCTCAGTGTAAAACAAGTGCAGTGCGATAACAAAGCGCTCAATATAAAACAAGTACAGTGCGATAACCAAGCACAATAACTAGTGCAGTGAAAGGGAAAAATAAGGCCTCTTTGTAGCCCTAAACAAAAGGACAAAAAGGAGTTCCCACAAGTGAACAGCTGCCCTATCCAACAACACCGTCCCGTACCCAACAATATCCTTAATGGAAACAACGAGAGCAGCGATTAAGTAAGTCAGAAAAGAAAATATTAACAACTGTAAAATTAAAATAAGTACTCAAATATAAAGGTATTATTATCAAATATTCCTTAATTTTTATCCGAATCCAATAAAGTCCAAAATGGCTACCCCAAATAACCTGATTCGACTGGCTAGGTTAGAAGTTAATGCCCCAACTCCCCCAGTCGCACCCTTCACCTCTTCCCAGAACCCTGTTGACAATAATATGATAGAACTGATCACCAGACTAGTGACAGACACCCTACGTATTCAAGGACGACAGGTATTCAATTCGATAATGAACCCTGCGTCCGAAATAAACAACGACACTGACCAATCTATTAACCTATCAGACAACAGAGATTTATCCGACATGGACAGGATACCAGATGTGGTAAAAAGTCTTCGGGAATTTACAGGTGTGTCACAAGAATTTAACTCTTGGAAAAAAAGTGTGGAACGTATCTTAAATATTTACGAACACCGAAGTACTACGGCATCCTCTCTGTTGCCAGAAACAAGATTACCAGACAAGCAGACATTGTATTAGAATCTTACAATACCCCTTTACATTGGGAAAAGGTATCTAAATTTCTGACATTACATTACGCAGACAAGAGGGATCTAGGAAACCTCGAATATCAGATGACAACTTTGGTACAAAGTAACAGAACAATGGCAGAGTTCTATCAAGCAGTCTACCATCCTTATCCTCAATCTTTAAAAAAACTAGGATCTATGGAAATGAGCCAAGAATCCTTGAATAACATGACCTTTGTTTAAAGCTGCAAAATATTGACTTCCGAACACAATATGCGAACAATTCCCAAACTAATGCTCGCAAATCTTTCCAAATACCACCAGTTCCTCCTAGAAGAAATTTTCAATCCCATCCAACGCCAATTCCTGCTCCAAGACATGAATTCTATCCTGAATTACTCCACAATCCTTGCCACCCACGACAGCCCCAGCACCAAATTACATACAACCTCGACTTATAAGAAACTCCCTTCCAAACAAAAGAAAATTCTATGCAAACTCCATATGTGGAAACATAACAATCTCTCACCATAGCTACATTCAACTCTTTCCCACAATAGACATAATTAATGTTTTTATTCTTCCCAGCCTAATTTCCTTTGACAGTATCATCGGTAACGATACATTAAAAGAACTAAACGCCGTTATTCACACACATTAAGACTTTATGACCATTAACTCTCACACTATTATACCATTAAAACAACACACCACAGAAAACATAAACATAAGAGCTTCCCACTTATCTAAAGAAAACATTTCAAAATGTTATAGATGGTAAACCTATAACATTCTTATGGAGAACGTTAAGCAAAACGGAGGAGAGTTACGCCCCTAACGAGAAAGAGATGCTCGCCATAATATGGGCTCTCAACTCGCTTAGGAGTTTCCTATACGGATCCAAAAAAGTTAACATCTTCACAGACCACCAACCTTTAACCTACGCTCTGAGTAATAAAAATACTAATCATAAAATGAAGCGCTGGAAATCAATCCTGGAAGAGTATAATTATGAACTCAAATAAAAACCAGGGAAGGCAAACGTGGTAGCAGATGCCCTTTCAAGACTCCCTCAAGCAACCGAAATTAATTCAATGACAATGACTGAACACAGCGACGAGAGTTTCTCACATAACCTAATCCCAACAGTTGAAACCACAATCAATGTCTTCCGAAACCAACTTATTCTCAAAAATGGAAATGAACATGTATGATATACAATCATACAGCCACACATACTGATCAGGATATAATAAGTCTTTTTAAAAAATATCTTAATCCAAGCACAATAAATGGATTATTGACGAACGAGGAAACAATGGATCGGATCCAAAACATTTACAACTTATACTTCTCTAATTATAAAATTCGTTTCAACCAAACAATAGTTGAGGACCTGCAAAATGACGGAAAAAATCCTTAAAAACCACAAGAGGGCACATCGTAACGCAGAAGAGAATCGACAACAATTAATAGAAAGTTTCTATTTCCCTAAAATGTCACATAAAATAAATAAATTAATAGCAAATAGCAAAACCTGTAAAGAAAACAAATACGAACGCCATCCAAATAAACCCATAATCCAACCTACACCTGGACATACTGTACACATTGGCATTTTTTCAACAGAAAAACATTTAGTCCTTACTGCCATTTGTAAATTAACAAAATTCGCAAAAACAAAAATTATAAGTTTAAAAGTCATTGCCGATATTAGGCAACCTCTTGTATTTGCCTACTGCGTTCCCGAAAACGTAGTCATAGATAATGAGAAAGCTTTGAACTCAGCTACTATCACATGGATGGCTCACTGCTGAACCGAACCAAGTCAGAAAAAGGGAATTGGAAGATAATAAGAGGTTTAGTAAATAAACCGCCATTAATTACTAAAATGAATGTTTTACTCGTAACAAGGAGAATTATAAAGTTTATTCTCTAAAATGTTTTACTTATTTAAAAATGAAAAACTAGAGTTGAAAAATATTGACATAAATTTGAGAGAAAAAAAAAACTGTGACTTGGTTCATTTTTGCTTCGAAATTTTTTTAAAAACTGTCATTCAAGATTAGGAATAATTAAAAAAAAAGTAACAAAAGCAGTAAATTCATTTATTTTATAAGCTAAACAGAAGTATATTTTAAAATTATAGACAGTTTTTTGTAAAAAAAACATTTATTAAACATAAAAAAATTCGTCATTTTCATCGTCTTCATCACTTTGGGGCTGGTCCTGCTGCTGTCTTGTTGTCAACTCGTGTTTGACTTGTAGATTTTTATAAAAATTGTGGTAAACAGGTGGAATAAATTTAATTAAATCCATCATATCCCTTTTTTTCTCTGACGTAACTGCACGACGGCTTGGGTAGAGGTTATTTTGTTTCAAATTTTGAAGGGATTGTCCCTATTTTTGTTTTTCCCAAATAAACTGTGTCAAATTCTATTTCTTTATTTAGTGTTACTTTATATTTAAAAGAAAACGGTAAATTGCGCTCGAATCGAAGCCACTTGATTTTGAGCCATGAAAAATGATGACCATCAACTGTTTTTTTTCTGTTGGTTATGTTATTTTCTAGTATTTTCGTTGATAAAAATTCAGTTCTTTCCATTTCAATGACTTCGAATAGTGGGAGTTTGATTTTAGCACTTTTAACTATTTGAACCCAGTCATCGTGGGAGTAAATAAATTGCTGTTTTTTGCTTTTATTTTCAATCACGCCAAAATCAGCATCGTTGGGCAAAAACGAGTGACCAGATTCCATAAATTTTAGGTCGATGACTTCGGCACTTAAATCAGTTGATCCTACTAATTTAAGTAATGAGAGGCTTAATTTTATGTTTCTATTTTGTCCTCCGCATGCATCACTGTACATGGTTATGTACTTATACTCCGACGCATGAGTGAGTAAATGCTTTTTTAAACATGCAGCAATTTCTTGTGATCCTCTCCCTCCTTCAGTTTCATTCCACATGTGCATATAGGCCTTTTTTGTGTTCATTGAATGAACTCCAAAATTATACACATACATATTTCGTTTATAATAAGCCACTGATGTTGAAAGTTTAGGAAAAGGAAGTGCTTTTTGCAGGTCAAATGTCAAGACATAGTTGTCTTTAGATAGCACTTCAGTTTTGAGTGAATCCCGTGCTTGCTGCGCTTTTTTCAAATGAAGTTCTTTTTGTGATATTAAATTGGACTCTCTGCTTTCACCAAATTTTATTTTCATATCCAACTCATCACAAACCTTGCACGTGTCCTTATGCGGAGTTTTGAAGTGTAAATTAAATTTTGTACTAAATATTTTATAATAAAATTTCTGGTTGACTGTAGACACATTTTCGGCATTACACTTTTCCACATACATATCGTACATTTTGCGAATATTCAAATTCGAATCAAGATATTTTCGGTCTGGGTTGTCTTTCCTGCTGTAGTGGCTTTGATAAGCTGGAAACGATGAAATGTGCGCGATAACACCACTGTCGTCTCTTTTCTCTTTGACATTTCTACCACGGCAATCAATCACTGCAGACACTTCCTCTCGTGATAGGCATCGATACAATCTTCCCCAACCAATTTGCAGTGTTTTTAAAAAATATAATTTACAAACTTGCACGTTTTGTCCTTGCATCAACAAAGTGTAATTTAAGGTCTTATTCCTTGAGCCACGACTTCCATCACGAACACGCTTAACTTTCGGTTTGGATGATTTAACAAGACCTCTTAAAAAAGCATTTTGCTTACCATAATCGGCGAGATTCCAAAATGAGTTAAAAAATAATTCCCTCTCAGTCTCATTTACCTGGCTACTGCATTTTTTTTTACATCCGCAATCAAAATTTGGAACAAATGCTTTTGCAGAGATCTTTCGGCCTTTTTGATTGATATATTCTTTCCCACTATTGCAATTCAGCTTACGCACATGTTTTTTCCAATTTTTCGAATTTACTGGTCTTTTTCTTCCCAGATGTTGGTTCTTAGATGGTGGTTCCTCCTCCGGTTTTGTAGATGATGGACTAGTCAAAAGTTCAACAGGTGCAGACACTTCATTCATATTTTCTACAACAGTTAGTAAAAATAATTACGAAAATAAACTTAAATTTATAATGTTTTATTACCTGTTAAATTGTCGTTATAACTTTTTCTTGATTCCGATGTAGGAACATATTCATCACCTTCATCAGGGGAAAAATCACTTCCACTGCTATTATCACTTTCCATAGTCAAAAGGGTTCCTTAATAGTATCTTTTAAAACTTAAAACAATAAACACGTTCCCGAAAAAATTGATCCAAGCTGAAACACGTCTGTTCATGAATAAAACTTAAAGACACTGCATAAATCACTGACACGATCCCGAAAAATTAGGCTAAGCTGAAACACGTCTGTTCATGAATAAAAATTTCAGGAAATACTGCATATAATTGACTTGGTTCGTTTTTGCTTCGAAAAAAATTGAAAATGTCAGTCACTGACTTGATTTTTTTACGGTTAATTTAGGAACGAAACATTTTCTGACTTAGTTCATTACAGACCTGAAAAGAGTTAAAGTTTGCGCAGAATTTAGCATCATTTTTGGAAAAAAAAAAAAATATGACTTGGTCCGGTACAGCTGTGAGCCCTCCACATCTATGATGGAAGATGAATTAGGAATTCGCATATTTAAGACACCACCGTACAAAAGTGAAGTCAATGGGCAAATTGAACGTTTTCATTCTACCCTCACAGAAATCATGCGGTGCCTTAAGGCAGAACAGACACACGATCATTTGAAGAACTTCTAGACAAAGCAACAAACGAGTACAATTTTACAGTACACTCGACAACTGGTAAGAACCCTGTTGAACTATTTTTTGGTCGATCTCCTAGATTTACACCTGAAAATTCGAAAAAAACCGTAAACAAAATATTGAGAAAATTAAGAAAAAACAAAAACAGGACATAGAATATCATAACAAAAAACGAGAGCCGATAAAGAATTACAACCCAGGGGACATCATTCACGTAAAACGGAATAAAAGACTAGGATCTAAATTAACGCCCATATACCAGAAAGAGGTAGTTCTCAAAAATAAAGATACAATAGTAATAACCGAGTCAGGGAAAAAAGTCCACAAAAGCCAAATGATAAACTAATAACTTTCATCCTGTCCTCTTTACAGACACTTACTCACACTATGCTGTGCGCTATAAAAGCAGACATTCAAATCCTGGACTTCTCTAACACACAATTTGTCTCACTTCACACTGGACAGATAAAGGTAGAGAACGGACACTTCAACCTCATTCACGTAATCAACCTAGATCGCTACGAAAGACTTTTGGCTGACATTACATCAATTCTCAACATAGACGAAATAAAAAATAATTCCCTATTTTCTTACATATTTCACGAATATCAACAAATCCAGACCTTAGCTTCTAACCTAAAGCCAATTAAAGTAAAGAAATCTTTGAATTTTATAGGTTCTACGTGGAAATGGATTGCAGGGAATCCAGACTACGAAGATTTTGTAATAATAAAGGAAAAAATTAATAATTTGCTAGCCAATACAAATAACCAAGTCATAGTAAATAAATTGCATAATGAACGAATAAATAACACAGGTCTGCAAAAAAAAATAAAATTTCAGCTGCATGAGATATTTTTGCTGAATTATATGTTTTAAGGTACGCTGATTTCAAAAGTATCTTCTATTACTCTCCATCACGTATAGTTTTTTTGCAAAATAGGAACACAATAATGAGAAAAATCAACTATTTATTACAACAAACACATAGCATAATATTTATCAAAACCTATCAACCATTATTTTTCTTATTTAAATTTATACACAACTGTATGTTTACTCTTTTTTATTGTGAAACCTTTCTTTTGATGCTTTCTTCGAATTCGATTCCTTCGGTTTCCATCTTTGGTTTCTCGCTTAAGCATCCAACAGTAGTCCGCTAACATATTGACATCCCATCTTCCTTGGTAACGTCTCTCAATATCACGTACATCCTGGCGAAATCTTTCACCTTGTTCTTCACTGTAGGCACCCAAGTTTTCAGGAAAATATTCAACATGGGAGTGTAAGAAGTGAACTTTTAAGCTCATCTTGCACCCTTGAGCTTTATACGCTGTCAGCATGCGCCGTATATATTCGGGATCCTTAGTATTACCCAAAAACTTCTGCACTATATTTTTGAAAGAATCCCATGCTTCTTTTTCGATTTCTCCCATTGATTCAGGAAAGAGGGGATCAGACAAAAGTTTTCTTATGTCGGGGCCAGTAAAAACTCCTTCTTTTAACTTTGCTTCAGACAATTTCGGGAACTTGGAACATATATATCTAGAAGAGTCCCCATCTTTTTGCAGCGATTTTATAAACTGCTTAATTAGCTCCAATTTAATATGAAGAGGTGGCAGGTTCCTTTTCTGGCGGAACCAAAGTGGTATTGATAACGTTTTTCTCGCCAGGAGCTAAACCGTGTCGTGGTGTCAGTTTTTGTCCAGTGTAGCTCTCTTGCTCTACTATCCCACAAACATAGGAAACAAGGGAATTTTGTACAACCCGACTGTTGACCCAACAACATTGTTAGTATTTTAAAATCTCCACAAATCATCCATTGATGTTCTTGATATTTAGTTTTCTCAAGAATCGTAGCTAAGTCATTGTAGTTTTCTTTCATATGAATTGAGTGTCCCATTGGAAGAGATGCAAATACATTTCCATTATACAACAAGACTGCTTTAAGGCTAGCTTTGGATGAATCAATGAATAAGCGTCATTCTGATGAATCTTATTCGATTTCAAAGCATTTCATGAGACCACGAACATCATTACAATAAGCCAGAGTTCCCTCTTTAGTGAAATAATGAGTAAATTCTCCCTCTCGATGTCTGTACCAGGAATATGAGGTACCAGGCGATAAAAGCTTTTTGTTTTTTAGCCTTGAACCTAGCAATTCGGCTGCATCTTTTGAAAGACCCAAGTCTCTGACTAGGTCATTGAGCTCAATCTGAGAAAAAAGTTGAGGTCTCTCGTCAACTGAAAAATCTGAGCTAGAATCGTTCTCGGTAACAAACGTTTCTGAGTCCTCTGCATCACTCAGGATGTCGTCTAAGCTAGGAGGTGGGTGCGGAACTGGTATTTCAGAGCTATGGGACACTGGACGAATAGCTGAATCAAGGTTTGGGTAAGATATTTTCTTCTTATTTTTCGTATTAAATCCTTTCACGTCTACCGAACAGAAATAGCAGTCGGTTGTGTGATTTTTCTGTTCACGCCATATCACAGGAATGCCAAAACGAAATGCAGTTTTCTTACCCTTAAACCACAAGCGCAGATCTTCCTCACACCTTCTGCACACCTTATGAGGAGCCCATGCTTTGCCTTGATCACCAAGTCTTAATTTGAAGTAAACAAAATAAACCTTCTTCACAAAATCACTTATATTTCTTTGTTGACTTTTCACTGTATATTCACCACATATATAACAGAAGCTTTCCGGAGAAATAACACAACCTCTATGAGCCATAACACGACTGAAGTTCTCAAATAGAACGTGTTTAGAAAAAGAAGAAAAAGAATATGAAAATCTTTTTATTATTGTATATTTCTATTTTATTTTATTTCCGGTGGGACCCAACACAAGGAAGAATTCTTAAGAGATCGATCCTCGATCGTCTTCAACTACTTTTTAAATATGCAAAAAATGACAGGATATTGGGTTGCAAATGTTTTATTATGGAAAATTCCCAATATCCTCATTAAGTTTTATAACAGGAAGTGACCGTGTTTAGATAATTAATGATCCTACTTCCTCGTGCTCTTTTTTTTGAATATACCTACGATCCAACATTTGTTACCAGGGGTTAGGGAAACCCAAGTAAAACCTAATCCGGCCGTACTTAATATGATAATAAAATTAAATACTATTCCAGACCGGATCCTTTCATTGGTCCGGCGCTGGGCAATATGTAACTCAAGTTCATAAAAACAAGAGCACAGTAGAGTTTGAATGCTGGATGTCAACTGAGTGTGGCAGGACGGAGTCGGCATGATAATGAACTTAGCCTGTTGGAAAATGATTAATCCAACTGCGTGTTTGACCTTGTTTGCCTCTGAGAACACGCTGAAACATGTCCAATCATACTGGTAATATGATAATATGATTTTAATTTTAATTTTTGAAGCTTAAAAAATAAAATACGAAAATTTAACTAAATAAGCATTTTACACAAAATAAAAATATAAAAATTAGTATTGTAAAAAAAAATTTATATGATGGAATTTTTTAAACATTTTTTTCGGTCTTAGGACAACAAAATCTATAAAAAAATGTATAAAAAACCTATGCAGTTTTTTACTTGCAAACCTGTGTAATCTAACAAAGATTACAAATGAGATTGAATTAATGTTAAAAGAAAATAAATATGTCAATAAAGAAATTGTATCCGATTTACAACATAAATTCATAATTATCAAAGAAGAATTACAAAATATTAATCTAGCCATACATTGGGCAAAGGTAGGAATTGTAAACTCCTTAATTTTGTCGAAAGAAGAAATAAAGTTAGCTATAGATACATTAGAAAAAGACAATTTACAATAATTACCATTTACAATAATAGAAGAAGCTATACATTTTTCAGAAATTAAAATAACAACTAATTCAAATTCCATCCTTTATATTATAAACATACCACTCACAGACCTTAACGCATACAAAAAAATATTAATTAAACCAGTTAAAAGAAATGGAGTAGTTAAAGACATAGATTATAAAGAAATTGTTGGAAGTAAGGAAGATATCTTTGGAATAATAAATAAATGTAAATTAGTTAATAATATTTCAATCTGCAGTAAAAATAACCTCGTTAACATTATAAACTCCACATGCATTTCAAAATTATTAAAAAGCGAAACAGCAACTTGCAAATGGATAAACAGCCAGCACATCCCAAAAATCGAAGAGGTGTCACCTGGAATCATTCTGCTCAACGATTTCAATGGAGCCATCCAAGTTGATTCTATGCCACGAAATCTCAGTGGGACCTTCCTCATTAAATATGCAAAAACCGACATAACCATCGATGACAGAATATTCTCAGCACAAGGCGCATCCCTACACATAGTACTTCCAGCCATCCTACAACTAACCCCCAAAGAAAAGGAATTCCGCAAACTGTTATCACTAGAGATGATTGGAGAACTTCACATTAACAACACGGAATTCAAGAACTGCAACTAGAACGGGACACGTAATCTTATATCAACTACGGGACAATAGGCCTTGCCGCCGTTATAATTATGGTCTTAGTAACTTGTAAGATCTCAACCAGGCAAGGAGGCACAGAAGTTATCATCCAACCACCAGAACAAAAAAATGCGGAAACCATCTCATACGCGGATAATGTACCTGAAACAGCAAATTCACTTCCATATCGGACAAAATTCAACGACCTACCATACTTCTAAGCGATTGAGGACCATCGCATTTAAAGGGGGTAGAGTTAACGCAAAATAAATTCGTTGACCCAATTTTCATTTCATCAACAGTAGAACCAACTCAGCAGCAAGCAAGACAATTGACCAACATCAAATAATTCAGTACTAATCGATGCAATTACCCAATATCCCAATATCGAACGACACCTGCAATTGCGACAGCGGCTGAGCTGAACCATCAATATGGACAGTATAAATGCATGGGGAGTACCTCATTTAAATCAGTCTTTATTTTCGATTTTATAATTACCAATTAATGAAGGTCAGGCAAACTGCCTGAGAAAATTTTTTTTTTTGTAGTAATCCTGTTTCACTTTTATTAACTTGTATACCCTTTGCATCAAGAAATGCTCCAAATTCCTTCCAAACATATTCGCCACCATTGTCACTACGAAGTATTTTTATTTGGTTACCCGTCTGTTTTTCAACCAAGGCTTTAAAATATTTAAACACGTGAAATACTTCAACTTCTGTTTTCAGAAAGTAAACGAATATAAAACTAGATTTTTCATCGATAAATGTTGCAAAATATCTAGCGCCTCCGATAGAATTTTTATTCATTGGTCTGCAGATATCACTGTGAACGATCTCAAGAAGGTTGGCACGGCTATTCGTTGTGCCTGGAAACGGCTTAACACATATTTTGCTCTTTGCACAAGCCAAACACTCATTTATGTTTGCGATATTTTTAATTGATAGAGCATGCACTAATTTTTTATCTGACATTTCTTTATTAAAATTCAAATGGCCATATCGATTGTGCCACTCAACAACGTTATCAGATCGACTTTTAGCTAGCATGCATTTGTCAAAGTCAACTTTGAACTTAAACAAACCATCCCGCTTCACTGTCTTAATAATGATGTCACCGTTTCGATTTTTTATAGTAGCACTCTTTTTATCAAAACACACTGAATACCCATTGTCTACTGTTCTACTTACGGCGATGAAATTTCCCTGCATTGATGGCACGTACCGAACGTTTGTCAAATTTACGGGTTGACCATTGCATTTTATATGAACATCTCCTCTGCCGTCCGCCTCGCTGAAATTTTCACCAACCAGCATAAATTTTTCTTTTCGCTCCGCGTATGAGAAGAACAAACTTCGATCACAGCATAAGTATGACGTGGCACCACTGTCAATACACCAGGAATCCTTTCTTAAACTATTATAAGAAGCAGAAGCGAGAACTGAAAACGCATGTTTATTATTTATTTCATTTTTACTTGTTGAAATCTTGCACTGGGAAGCAAAGTGACCTCTACGACCACAATTATAAAATTTGCCATTTACTCGCCTTTTTCCCTTTCGGCCGTCGGTGCTACCGACAAAACTGCTCTTAGATTTGGAGTACTTTTTTGCACGTCCAACGAATGCTTGATGACCTCCCTCCACGTCCGTCGTTTTACTCTCCTTCCTCAAGCAATTTCTCTTTCACCACATTTAAAGCTGGGAGCTTATCGCGTGTCTCTATAGCCACTACGAAGTTGTCGAATGAATCTGGTAAACTAGAAAGTAGGATTATCACCATCATCTCCTCAGGCATATCAACACCAATTTCAGCCAGCTTATCTAGTGTTTCACAGAAATCATTAATATGCTTTGACATACTAGTTCCCTCAGACAAACTAAGGTGTAGGATTTTTTTGAATAACATGATCTTACGTGCGGGATCTTCAATTTGTTCCATGCTTGTGTTGAGGTTAGGCAGTGTCGCACGTGGTTTATTTGAGTGGGTTTTATACAAAGCATTATACTTGCAAGTACGTTTCATCTTTTGCATCGAATGTCGCAGACTCCGTCGCAGTTGCAGATTCACTTTTTACAAGTTTCCCACTTGTGATTGCCCATAAAACAACATGAACCAGAACGCTCTTCATGTGGACTGACCACGATGCGTAGTTAGAGTCGTCCAGTTTTTCAATAGAGTACTTACCTGAGGCGCTCATATTTACTCGTATACATATGTAACAATTTATTTATTCACAAAGAAAACTTTGGAAAATTCTTTTAGTCGAATTTCAATAACTTCTAATTTACTTAACCGCCTGGGCCCATAACCTGTTGGAAGGTGTAAGGAAAAAAGCACACGTCCTTTTTAGGCAAAGTTTATTCCGAGAGTAAAAAAAGATGATTACATATAAATATATAAGTTGGATCTATTGAAAAGCAATGGAATCGGGACATACTTCAAATAGTGTTGCCATACTACAACAGATTTATATTTATTCAACATAAATGTCGTTGCACAGTCGTTATATAAATCAACTCTGTAGCCGCGTTGAGCGAAGAAGGAATGTATATTCTGTCGTGTCACTGACGAGTTCAAGGCTCTAGTTCAAGGCTGAGACACACGAAGAACGCGACTTTTCCCTTGTAGCCCCTTGTCCTTTGGATCGCATATGGGACACCGTAATCTAAACCGTAGTGTTTAAGTGCAACGGCAGGACTACAACGAGTAATTGGCAGAGTTTCTATATTTTGAGTAGTACAATGAGGCTTCTGACGGAAACATGCTAAACATCGTTGAATGTACCTTTTTATTGACGACCGAGCATAAATAAACGTCTTCAAATACCGTGTTCGTAGAAAGTTAAGAGTTGTTTGTTTACCGCTATCCATAATGGACTCACTTGCAGAATTATTCAACAATCGGGACAAGCGACTTTCCTTTGGCAGGATAATTGGGAACCGTTGCTCTTAGTAGGGACGTATCTTCAGGAGTCTATAAATGCCAATTCTTGAATTTTTATAAGCCGGTTGGCAACGTACTGTTTGTGTTGTCCGGTGGCTGACCATATCCAGCTTAGGGTAGTTTTTGAGTCCAGCAATAAACTCTTACAACCAAGAGTTGAAAGGTGTCGAGGGTCTTGGCAGCTACTTTTGAAGCAAGAAATGCTCCAGACAAAGAACAATTACCCCTGTAATGTCTGAACGCACCCCTCGACAATTGAATGACAGCTGGGAGGCGCGAGAAATTCATTCGATGGGAGAAACGCAACGGGTGCTGCTCGCTTAAAACCATCTCATCTTTTTTTTGTGCATTTATTTAAATTTGTCATTTGTAGTTGCCGTGTTTTATTGACGGGAACATAATACTGGCGACGAGGATGGGATCATTGGGTACACCAAACATAGAATAACGCTGTCAACCATAAAAGCACATGGTCGGGCCCAAGGAGGTTAAGTCTGAAATTTCCAGACAGCAGACTCAAGGCATTCAATTTTCCAGTTCCCGAAGAATGGTTTCAATTGGATCCATTGAACCATTTGATATTGCTAACCCGTCTGCATGGGGTTCGTACAAAAGACGCTTCGAAATGTTCTTGCTAGCATTGCTGGCATTGTCGACAACGATTTACGAAAGGCCACATTTTTAACAATTTGTGGGTCATTGTGTTTTGACTTGGTGGAATCCTTCATTTCCCCCAAAAAGGTTGAAGAAGTGCAATATGCAGAAATAATCGAAAAGTTGTCGAAACATTTTACACCAACACCATCAGAGATCGCCGCATTTTATAAATTCTTCAAAAGGGACCAGCAGCCGAGTGAAACAGTGGCAGAGTATATTGCTGAACTTCGTCATCTTATAATCGACTGCAACTTAGATGGGGAAACGGTGGACCGAATGCTTCGTGACTCGTCTGCGGACTGCGGAATACAACAAGCCTTGCTAGCGGAAAATTCGATTACACTTCAAGCAGTTCAAGATAGAGCGATCGCAGAGACGCTCTATGGGGAGACGGCGGCCAAGAATCAGCAGGTTATACAGGAGAAATCGGAACGAATAAACATAATTAAAAACAAACAACAGAAAAAGTGCTCCCAGGCTACGAATAACAGCGGACCAGACAGCGAACAGCAACACGTTACCTGCTACGGGTGTGGGAACAAACACCACAGGGCAGAGTGTCCATTCCGTTCGGCGAAATGCAACAAGTGCGGACGAATAGGTCATATCAAGAGAGTGTGCAAGTCCAAGCAGAACGAGGTTGGTCAATCAAGAAGCAACAAGCGGCACCAGGTCAACTCAATCAAACCATCGGCATGTTTGAAGAAGCGTGCCGCGATCACCATTAATGGAATTCAGTGTGAATTTGAGGTGGATTCCGGCTCAAATTTCACATTGATATCTGAGGTGGGAGCGAGAAGGGTGTGGGGGCGCAGCTTACCAACCATGGCATCCATTACGTGCGTTCATCCCTTGACAAGTTGCTAGATGCGTTTGCAGGCTTATTCTCCAATGAACTGGAAACATACAATGGGGAGGTTGTATCGCTGAACTTGAACCCAGAGGTTAAGCCAATTAAACTGCCGGCTAGAAAAGTTCCCTATGTTCAACGACACTCCATCGAAGCAGAAATCGACAAACAGGTTCGACAAGGAATTTTGGAGCCCATAGACTATAGTGATTGGCTGACACCAATAGTTCCAGTAACGAAAGCTGACGGGTCTGTGCGAATCTGCGGTGATTATCGGTGTACGGTAAACAAGTCACTGGCACCACATTGCTTTCAGACACCCTCTATTATGGATATCCTGGCAGCTATACCAAGAGGGAAAAGATTTGCGAAAATCGACCTGGCGCAAGCGTATCAACAGATGCCCGTGGATGAAAAAACGGCGAGAGCACTTACAATCATCACGCATAGGGGTGCCTACAGCATGAAAAGATTGCCTTTCGGTATTTCGACTGCACCAGGGATTTTCCAAAAGCGTATAGAAGAGTGGTTGCGCAGAATATCAGGGGTCGTAGTATATTTCGACGATATCTTTATCATAAGCGAAGACTCAGCGCAATTAGTCAAGACTCTGGGGAAGGTTTTCCAGCGACTCCAAGGAGCAGGACTGCGGCTGAAAAGAGACAAATGCCAATTTGATATGACGTCCGTTACATTTCTTGGATACGAGGTAGATGGCCGAGGAATTCGTCCATCGCTCGACAAAGTCAAGGCTATTGTGGAAACACCACCGCCGGAGAATAAAAAGCAACTGCAGGCTTTCCTCGGACTGATTAATTTCTATCATTCATTTTTAAAAAACAAAGCGACGATCGCTGAACCGCTCCATAGACTGCTGGACCAGAACGCAAAATGGCAATGGACCACAAAACATGCGGAAGTTTTCATGAGTTGAAAAAACTGTTGGCAGGTGAGAACGTTCTTATCACTTATGACGAAAAATTGCCTCTTTCAGTAGTTTGCGACTCTTCTCCGTACGGAGTTGGTGTGGTCCTGACCCACACATTATCGAATGGACAAGAGCGTCCCATATCCTTTTATTCCCGCACACTATCGGCGACAGAAAGGAATTATGCTCAGATCGACAAGGAATAGCAGGAACAAAGAAGTTCCACAATTTTCTGTACGGCAGAACCTTCACTATTCTCCGGCAGAACCTTCACTAGAACTCCGATTACGTTGTCCCCTCGAATGCTAAGATGGAGTTTATTCCTGAATGGGTACAGTTTTAACATAGTATACAGACCTGGCAACAAAAACGCCAATGCAGATGCCTTAAGCCGTCTGCCAATAAGTTTAGCGCAGTCAGAGGGAGAGACAACATGATCGAAGGTTGTGATGCAAGTATCCTGCAGTCAAGGGACATCGCGAAGATGACTAAGGGCGACAAACCCCTAAGGCGTGTGATGCAGTGGGCGTTGAGGGGATGGCCAGAAACGCAGCAAGATAGTGACTATGAGCCATATTTTCGGCGCAAGAATGAAATAACCGTGAATAAGGACTGTTTGTTATGGGGAGATCAAATCATAATTCCTCGGCCTGCACGCAGAGACATGCTAAATATTCTTCATGCTAGTCATCCAGGTATAGTGCGAATGAGGAGCCTCGCCCGAAGTTACGTCTGGACTCAGATATAGAGGCCACCGTTAAAAGATGTATCGTTTGTCAGCAGGGGAGACCGGAAAAAGCCCAAGCAATTGTTCATCCGTGGAAGAAGCGTCGAAACCGTGGTCTCGGTTACACATAGATTTTGCAGGTCCTTTCCAAGGTAAGACATTTTTCATAATTGTTGACTCTTATTCGAAGTGGCTAGAAGTGAAGCTAGTATCTACGACAAGTGCATCATGTGCCATAAGTAGTCTGCGCGCCGCATTTGCGACTTTTGGGTTACCAGAGACCATAGTTTCGGACAACGGAACAGCATTCACGGCGGCGGAATTTAGCGAGTTTTGCAAAAGGAACTTGATCTCGCACATACGCACCGCACCGTTCTACCCTTCTAGCAACGGCCAAGCAGAGCGCATGGTACGCACCACGAAGGACCACCTTAAACGAAGCACTGCGGGTAATATGCAGCTACGGATCGCCAGATTTTTACTCCTCGAACATACAACGCCATCAACAGCCACTGGAAAATCACCAGCCGAGTTATTATTCAAAAGACGACTCACGACCATCCTAGATAAATTACACCCGGATAACAATGAAATGCGATCGTCAATATTGAATCACGCGAAAATATCCAAGGCCCACGAATTAGCAGTTCAGGAGTGGGCAAGAAACTATGCAGAGGCTACCTGCGGTCGTATCAAAGCAGACGGGACCAGTTTCTTATACCGTGATCTCGGAGACAGGAAGCACCATGCGTAGACATTTAGATCAACTGCGAACCAGAACTCCTGAGACTATGGAGACTGCAAGTGGCACCAGGGAAGTAGAGGCGGTGCTAAATAATACTCCGAGATGCTCTATCTCGGAAGGATCTGCACATGAAGAGCGTCAAGATACACCGGAGCCAGAGCCCGAAACTTTAGCTTCACCAATAGTACGACGTTCCGAAAGACTCAAAAGGAAGAACCTATAGTTCGTGCTAAGGGGGGAGGGGAGTAATGTCTGAACGCACCCCTCGACAATTGAATGACAGCTGGGAGGCGCGAGAAATTCATTCGATGGGAGAAAGGCAACGGGTGCTGCTCGCTTAAAACCATCCCATCTTTTTTTTGGGCATTTATTTAAATTTGCCATTGAATTTCCGCAAAATAAATAGTTTTGTGTAGTTGCCGTGTTCTATTGACGGGAGCATAATAACCCCTTTTAATGGTGCCATTTTAAATTTGGCCATCAAAATCCAAACCTTATATTTGCCATCATCGGTCTGTACTCGAAGTACGAAACAGCCGCATATACACATTTAGATGCGTCCAAAAAAATGGTTCTGATGGTGTGAAGATCCACGAGGAGTTATAAATTCAATCTCCAATGATTGAAGCTAACAAACATGGTGAATCATAAATCTTGGCGACATCAGACATCTGCTGATGGTTTATGATTGGCACGAATAGTCTTGTTACGTTGACCTTGTAGCCAATGCAGTCGGTTTGGTAAAACCAATAAATGCCAAGTGCATTTGCCTCACGTTTCAAATTAAGATCGCTATCCAATTTCTCACGCAGTTTTCTATCCAGTTTTGAGCCGCCTCCACCGTGCTACTGCCATGCAAACAATCATCTATATCAAATGCCTTTTTAAGAACTTCGGCGGCTTCCGGAAAATTCACTTCTTCATCATCAGGAGAACTTTAATTGTTAGACCACGTTCAATCCATACCTGACGGTTAGCAATCAAAATATTTCTACGAGTATGTCTGCCATAAACGCGATTCGATGCGTTCGCCATTTCAAAATAATTGTGGGTTTGGAACTACGGACCTACATGTAGACAATCGTTCCTAGATTTACCTATATTATGCTTCAGGGACGCGTTGAAGACAGTGCTGAGTTTAATCGTTAAACTCGGCTCTTTATATACCCCGTGATGTGGCAAATAGTAGACAGGTCTGGAAAGTATGTCTTCATGAACAGGTTTCATATGTCCAAGACGCCATTCCTTGTACATCATTTTCATCTTTACCGAGCCGGTGTAGTAGGTTTCGGAGAAGATTAGGGGCATCTGATTTCAGATCTGCCAGCATGCAATGATTGATGGAGTATTTAAATGGATACGTGACTATATAGCGTCCAGAACTCGTCCGTCTAACGGTGCTTTTAAAGAACTCTTTGCAGTACAACTCGTCTGCCATTAGCTTGCCCACAGACTCGACGTCCTCGTGCTTGAGAACGTCCACATGTGTTGAAGTAAATCGTCGAGGTCGGTTAACAATTAACAAAAGAGAACTCTCTTGTTGTTGCCTCAGGCAACCGGCTATAGATAACACATACTATGTGGGTCCGCTGAGCTACAGGTGCACCAGCAACTGATTGCATGACTTCAACACAAACACTTCCATACAAACAAACACAACACTTCCATACAAATCAGCTCCCAAATTACATCAATCGACCCAGGCTCATGAAATTTTGAATCAGCTAGGCCCAAATTTAAAAATCTATCAAATGGTGTAGTGTCAATGCGCATCGGGTGTCTCAAAATAAATGCATTGCAGTTGATGTGAAAATCTGGTTCTCTGAACGAACACACAGGGGTATCATCCAGACCTGCTGCGTTTGATCCCCCTACTCCAGTTACAGGGACGGTCAGTTGGTTTCGCTGATGTCGCAGCTATTGCACAGCATACTCACTGATAAACGACGCTTGATACCCGTTCTTTGTCCGAGAGATCACAAAGCTTCAGATAGTGCCCAGTAGCAGATCGCACCTAGATGTGGGCTGTGGCCAGCAAAACTGGTTCTAATTTGATTGACGACGTATTGATAAACTCTTCAGCAGACGGGTTGCGAAGACGAGGGATTGCCCAAGTATTTTGTGTGCGCGTGTGATATATATTTATTTGGAAAAATTTGGTCGACTCTAGCCCGTCGTGCAATACAGTGTGTTGTTTGCTGCGAATGCACCCTTTTAAGACAGTAAAAAAAAAGGTTTTTCGTAGCGGGCTTTTAAAATGTCCCATGCGATTTGGAAGGTATTCCCACTAAGACGTATGGTTTTAAATAGGTTTTGCTGCATTTCCATGAAAATTGTAGTACAAAAGTGAAGGCGCTGTATGTTGGACAACGAGGTATCTTCAATTACCCATGTGGTGAACATATCTTTAAAATTCAGCCACTCGTCAAATGATCTATTGAAGGATGGTAACTGAATCGGCGGCAAAATAGATTTGGTGGTGTTTCCGCCACTTACGCTAATGGGAGTTTGTAATTAGCCTGTACCACCCAAAGCTTCGCAATAAGCTGACAACTTTAATGAAATACTTTTTGGAAAGAAGCTTTTTGATGTCTGCTTCATTAAAAAAGTTGGATCAATTGACGAAGTGAAGAGATTCTTCACCAGCTGCGTTGAATTTAGTCCAGTACTCTTCGAGTAATTTTCTTCTGCTAACAAAGCATTCCATCGTTTACTTCGCTTTCTCAATTTTCTGGGAGTTAGCAGAAAAGCTTAGAATTAACTTGGCACTTGATTCTCTTGTGGCCAGCGCAATTGATGTTCACAAGAATACTAATAAGCATATTGCATCTCCGAGAGAGGATGCATTCTTTGCAACTTTGCACACGTGCAACTCTACATGTCTCTCCATGCTTTTCAGCAAGAAGACTTTTTGATCTGTAACTCTTTCCCTATTTTGGAAATAAGGACCACTTTCACCGGGCGCCAGTGAGTAGGAATATAGGCAAGTGCCAAGCTAGCAGTAAAAATTATTTTCAGAGTAGGCAGCATCTGTCTTATGCCTTTTTGCAGCATAACAGGTAACTTATATCCCATCAGTGCCTGGCGATTTAAAACCATCGAAAGATGCCACAGCAAATTCAATGGCCTCAGTAGTTGCCACGCGTGGCGCAATATATCAGCTACGCCGAGTTGTTTTCATCGTTTCAGTCGCAGTTGCTTTGAGGCGAGGCGACGACAGTCTGCTTTTCCCTCAAATGAGTCTGAAGCAGTAAACTGAGAGTTTCCGTTTTAGACTCAGTAAAAGCACATCAGATTTTCCTCGTTTGAGGACTTTCACCAACTTGCTGGTCGCCCTCAGGGATTTGATCTTTCGAAGAAGGTCCTAAAAGAATCATTCTTCGATTTACGAATAAGCTTCTCATATTCCTTCTGCTTCAATTGATATCTATTCCAGTCGCTTTCCGAATTCGATTTGAGCGATCTGTTCTTTGATTAAATTTTCATTAATGTCTCTTTTGTGAACATTTGCCAATGATTATAGGGTGAAGATATTCCAACCGAAACATAATTTCTATTTAATAATTCGCGTTTTTAGCAACTGATAACAACTGAGGCAAATGATGTTGTCGTGGATTCTAGTTTTACTTCTAGCCATTTCAAATAAGCATCGACAAAAATGGAAAACGTTTTAACTTGGAAAGGCCCAGAAATCTGGGCGTAAAGAAACGACTGCTTGGGCGTTTTTGTCGAACCTGCTGACGACCGATACATCCTTAACTCTACGAGTAACTCTATAGTATGTCGATGTCCATGGTTGCCCATGCCGGGCTGACTACCATGAGAATTTTCAGTATCACTTTTCATGCAGACTCAGGAATTATACTTCGATTGCAACAAAATAAACAGTTATTTACTTCCTGCAACCAAACATTTAACATCTCTATACTAGTATATTTCTGGTTATCCCCTCAATATCCCTTGGATAGCGCCCTTGACATCATGTTAAACTGAACCTATGCTGGAATAAACTTCTTCTACTCTAAACAAACTTGAGAAGGGCTTTCGTACAAAAAATATGAAATTCCTCTCTTTACTATGATTTTCGGTGCCTTCTTTTCATCAGTGTATTTTTAAGCTTTGTTGCAAATTACACCAAAAGAAAATTAAAGTCACATTCCTGAAACCCCCAAAACAAAAGGGAAATTTGAATCACGAAAAGAATGTAACCATCCTTACACAAATGGAAATAAATATATACATTCTCGTATATCAATGAACAATTATGGTAACACCAGAGTTAAAAAAGCTAAGCTGATAAAGCTGAAGTAACCAATTGGAATTTTGCTTGATTTAAAAACAAAAAAGTTCTTACAAAAAACATATGATTGTGCAAACAAAATTCAAACCATCAAGGACATACAGATAATGTCATGAACATATATTTGGTCCTACAATATTATAAACGCACTTGTGTACAAAAGTAGAACAATCATAAACGAAATAGATGAATTAGAAAATATAAATTTCAAAAATGTTAAGTCACAAACCGATCCATGTATATATATACCATAAAAAAACAACATTTTCTTGTACATTGCTACAAATAATATACTATATTTTCGGAAAGAAAATTATTCGACGATATAATTTTTATTATATGTGAATGATTTCTTGACGAACATTGATGTAATTGACATAGAAATAAATATAACAAATGAGGGAAAACATATAAACGAAATTGAGGAATAAAGAAGTGAATTTTTTACAAAACGCAACTCAAGAGGAGGAGTGATTTAGGAAAAAACGAAAGACGAAAATGTAGGAAAAAGTTTCAATGTAAAACCTTTGATCCAAAGTTGAAGTCATGTGAAATACCTCATTTACGAATTTGTTGAACATATATACAGAATCAATTAGAGTGGGACAAAATTTAGTTGTTATAGGTGAAGTAAATATTAATGTAAGGGACAATACAAGTACTGATGGCGAATATTTATCGAAGACAACGTCGAAAGGTCTTAACATTTCCATACTTCCTTACACTAACAGGAATCTAGCTAGAAATACAAAAACACTAGATCATTGCTTGCGGTAATCAATTCATCGGCGGTGGAGATATGTATGTCAGACGCTCTATATTGTGGATCGAAAGTTTAAAAAGGGACTTTAATGGGGCTATACTAGTATAGATGTCAAGGAATTTTATCATCGATTCAAAGAAACAATAAACACTATGCTAACTTAATCAACGTTTATAAGAAAAAAAGCGGAGCATTACAAATTTTTAAAAATTATTATAAAAAGTTTATGTGTTGTCGCTATTTTTACTCATATCGTTTGTTATCGATAATTGTTCTTTTTTTTTGGTAATCCTGCCGACCGACTTCAATTTCATGATCATTCCGTGTTCGGCCATTTTGGCAACCATTTGTAGTATCGGCGCCTAAGCAGGAAGACGTGAAAAAAGTAAGTACTCTGAGTTCCACATTTAATTTGTACACTTATCATTTCACTTAAAACAGGAAATAAAATTCGTTGGTATATATGTAAATAAGAACATGCTTATTCTTCCTATTCCTCTTCGCCGTAGTAATGCCGGTACATAAAGGTTAAAACAAACAGAACTACCAAAGACCAGTTTGTGCCAAACATACAAATAAGGCGTATGTATTCGTAGTTGACTAAAATTAAGCTTCCACTGATTGTATGTCCCACCACCTAGAACCAATTCAATAGCATGGTTTCTCTTGGTGCAAGGTACTGAAGACAGAAGATATCGCATATTCCAAAAACTAAACTCACGATAAAAATCTACGACATGGCTTGCCCACACAAATATGGATGTGATGAAATTAAAGTCGAGCATTGCGTTGGATATAACGAGGAGGTATCATCACACAAATATATTGGACAAACTACAAATTTAAATGGAGCCACCACATACATGCACGAAAAATAAAACTATGCCAATACCATGCACTTTTCAACCTAAGAACACTCTGCAGACCTACAGTATTTAAACAATACTATTTCGAACTAGTTGAATGGCATCTGAGGTATGATATATTAGCATTGGGAAGGGCTTTCCAAATGTAACCTATACAAATGTTTATGTACGGCTACAAAAAATAGTAGTATGAAGAACAAGAAACAATAGCGAAAAAGCGCGCCAAAATAATATGCTGAACATCAAACAAATTTATTATAAAGAAATACTTGCGAACTTCTGTACAAACAGCAACCACCAGAAGAAGCCAACAGAGTTATATGAGATTCCGAGTTACTGGAAGAAGAACGTTTAATGTCGTACTCGTAGTTCCAGAAGTTCTAAACGAACTTCCAATAGAATTTAGCAACCTAAAAAAAAATATATATTAAAAAAAGCCAAGTAATTGTAACTATGCTCTTTAGTGTAAATTTTATTTTTTATTTATATTAACCGCGTAAATGTAATCATTATCAGTATTATGTCTACAATAGTATTCTATCTTTACTGATGCTAAAACGCAAATTACAAAACCAGTTTTCTGCCGATAGACCTTCGGGCTTTGTAGATAAGAACATGTACTCGTACATAATTCTTCTTAGGTGGCGTTACAGCTCAAAAAGAGGCAGAGCCAAGCTTCTCTCATTCACTTATGTCGTGTGCGGCTTCTTTTTCATACAAGTGAACGGGACCTACTGTTTAATGTCGATTCCGAACGGCGATTCCGAGAGCCGAGAAGCTTTTTAAAGTCAAGTGTACTACGAGGGTTTTTGCCGAGGAGAGCCGCGAAATGAACATTCGATGGCATTGGTGTAACCGGGATCCAAACTCACTTATCGTGCGTCAGAGGTCACACACTACCCTCTGCACCACGGCGCTCTCAACTCATACATAATTACAAAAATTACAAATAAACACTGAAAATGTTAAACCCCGTCCTTTCTGTCGACGTTAAAATGCTGGAATAAATTTGACGATCTTGTACATTCAATAATTTATTCGTAAAAACCATTCCAATTGCCTACAGAGAAGGCAATTTCATATATGGAATAAGAAAATGAGGAATAAAAACCTACTTATCTGCCAAATGTTAACTTTTTTATTTTTTAAATGCTTTCGAAAAGGAAATTATATCAAATTTGCTCTTCGCTTATAATAACGGTATGGTTGAAATATTTCACGACCCCTGATATTCCGCACAATAACTCTTCTATGTGTTTCTGGACAATAATAGGCGCTATTGAAACTTTTTCTTTTAGCCACTGGCTGGGTTTGAACAATGTGGGTTCAAGGATTCCTTGCCGAACCTGCTTGTGAATTTTCCCTTCGATCGTCGCTGAGCATTAGCCAGCATTTTTACCTGACAGTTTCTAGTGAATCAAATTAGTTACAACCCGACGCATTCGCTTAACGATTGAAATACTATAATATTATTTCCAAACTCAAACAAACTCAAATCTGGATTAACATATCATGATAAGAAGCGCCTTATAGTTGGAGTCGAATTCAAATTTACACCGTTGATGGTGCTTACTGCATTTTATCTCCGTTTTTTGCCACGTGTTGCTTTTAATTTGAGAACATGCTGAACTGGATACTGGAGCTAACCAAAACTTTATTAAACCCCATTTAGCATCAAGTCTCTATCCCGTCCAAATCCCATTTTTCGTCAATAGTAATAGGTAAGGTCAAAATTAAAAACAAAATAAACTTTAAATTTTTCTCTCCAATTTTTCGATATGGAAGTAACCTGACCTGAAAAGGCCGGATATCGAAAGCTGGCAGTGACAAGAGAGAGACCAGTACAGATTGCCAACACTGCGAGTATCACATACTGGCGCTTGTTTAGGCTTCTATATTCAGGCTGAGAGGTCTGCTCTGATGAATGGTACGTTCATGGTGAGCTGTTCCTCACAGCGGACATCTGCCTGGATCAGGAAGATAGAAAATTCCTCCCCTGGGAACTAGTACCTAACAGGAGGTCAATCTCCTAAAATTAGCGCGCGCCATCTGCTGGATTCCGCGAGAACCTGGAAAAAAACTGGATATGCTGACGCACATACGCAGAATGGCACGACTTGAGACGAGAGCCTGGATTGTCTATTCCTACAAAGAGAGTAAGGGCTCTCTCGAAAAGAGGCTTTAATCTGGTTGTGGGATTGGACAACGGCTCTGCCGAGACCCTGAAATCCGCGGGTCCCTACTTCGGCTTGGTAGGATTTTATTCAATTTTGATGTCAAGTAGTCCGCAGTCTAATTTACTCCACAGATTAATCTACAGCATTACAAGGCAGCTACTGCTCTTCTCAATAGCAGAATTGCGTCCAGTAGTACAAATCGTCACATTGCATCTATTCAGGAACCATGGATGTGGTATAAACGCTTGTGTGGTCTTCGCGGTACACATGATGCTACGATTCTTTATGATGAGCGATCCGACAGGCTTTGGGTTTGCCACATTATATAGAACAGACTATCGGCAAGCCACAAAGCGCACGGAAAAAATTAACACTTAGTCGTGGTGTCTGTTTATTTCCGCTACGACTTTGTACTAAATTCGCCACAGAAGGAGGTTTCTGAACTCGTGGTTTACTATGAAGCCAGAAAGATCGGGCTCATCATCTGCTGTGATGCTAATGCTCAAAAGACTGGAGCAGCAGCAAATGTAACCGGAGAGGAGACCATCTTATAACCTTCACTCATTCGTCTGCCCTTATCATCAACAAGGCTCTCAACCAACTTTTGTGACGGCGAGATGGCAGGAAGTGATTGACCTAACTCTGCCTAATAAGCATGTGAAGGTCATCTCTGAATGACTCTCTGGAGAGTCTTACCAGATGCTACGTTGTCAGCACATGGATATAACGAATTCCAATTGAAGTGTAGGATCTCCCTCTCGCAACCCAAGCGGAACCCGAGTAAGACGGACTAGGTAATATTCAAAGAGGAGCTTGAGAAATCCACTAAAGCACTGCGTAAACTCAGAACAAAGCAATTGGTGAAGGATGCCGTTCATAACTTGAGTAGCGCCATTACCAACTGTTTTGAACTCGTGTCTTGCAAAAAAAACTTCCCTGCAGGAAATTGGCTCCCTTGTGGAACGCTGAACTCCAATGTCTTCGCAGGGAAGCCAGAAGTCTCCTGAATATATCGCTTAAATCGACCTCGGAAGATGACTGGAATAGCTATCGTTGGAAGCAAAAGCTTATTCGTAATTCGAAAAATGATTCCTATCAGTCCTTCTGCGAAGAGATCGAATTCCTGAGCACGACCAGCAAGTTGGTTAACGTTCCCAAGCGAGCAAAATCGACAAAGCTGGAAATCTGATGGTACCTTCACTGAGTCTAAAGGGGAAACTCTTAGTTTACAACTTCAGATCCATTTCCCAGGAAATCAGACTGTTATCGGCTCGTTGCACACTCCCTCATTGGAAACTGCGTTGCGTCACGCGTGGCAATTACTGAGGCCATTGAATTTGCTGTACACGTCTATTCTTTGGCGCGCAGTGAAAGTGGTCTTTATTCCCAAAATAGGGAAAGAAGATTACTCACTCGCCAAGAGTTTCAGACCAATCAGTCTAACATGCTTCTTGCTGAAAAGCATGGAAAAATTAGTAAAGTTGCACGTGTGCAAAGTCCTCTCTCTCGGACATGCAATATGCTAATCAGCGCGAAAAATCCTGCCAGACTGCGCTTCAAAACTTAGTTGGGAGAATTGAATGCGCTCTCGAAAGGAAAGAGTACTTACTAGGCATTTTCGTCGACATTGAGGGAGCTTTTGATGTCGCTACTTTCGACAGCATGTGTAACGCTGCTAGACGGCATAGCGTAGATGAAGCACTGGTTCTGTGGATCAAAGCAATGCTCGTGCACAGCACATTGATCGCTGATGCAGGCCTCGAACAATGTGTCAAGTCTGGAGTAAACACGGGCTGCCCGCACGGTGGCGTCTTGTCTCCGCTGTTATGGTGCATGGTGGTCGACTCTCTGCTCGATGCTCTCAATGCCTCTGGAATCTATGACCAGTCCTATGCGGATGATGTTGCTGTTCTCTCTGTCGGCTCATGTTTAGCGAATGTCTGTCTCAAAGCGCAGGCGGCGCTAGATGTGATCGAAGACTGGTGCACGAGAAATGGGCTGTCGGTTAATCCTCTCAAGACTGATGTCGTCTCTTCACGAGAAGAAGGAAAAGTACTGGCATTACTCAGCTGGTGCTAAAAGGCATTCCCATCCCGATATCCAAGGGATATCTGGGAGTCTTCCTAGATAGCAAGCTTCTTTGGTCAAAACATGTTGAGTCCAAAACCACCAAAGCGCTGTCAGCTTTTTGGCAATGCAAAGGTGCCTTTGGCAAAACATGGGGCTTATCGCCGAAAAAGGTCCTTTGGATCTACACGGCAATGATAAGACCGATAATCTCATATGCATCGGTTGTCTTAGCTGCATGGGGCTTTCCCCAGCATGACGCCTGCCATCCTACTGCGCTGTAACTTCACAGTGTCATTTCCATGGCGTCAGGACTGGCTTTGGCCAGACACTGAACCTGGAATGAAATGTCTTCGCATTTTCACAGATGGCTCCAGGACTGGGCAGGGGTCCGGCGCTGGAGTTTTCTTTGAGCGCGAAAACATTAGCCTACACTTCTCGTTAGGAAAATATACGTCTGTCTTTCAAGCGGAGATTTACGCAATCCTAATGGCCATGCACTATGTTGTGAAACACAGGTGGAGGGGAAAAAGCATATGCGTCCGCAGTGACTGCCAAGTTGCACTCAAAGCTGTGTCCAGCTCGAAATTAGTGCATGAACAAAGTCGGAAGACTAAATTTACTAAGCGTTGTATGGGTCCCAGGTCACTCTGGATCCCAGGAAATCAAATCTCGGATGACCGCGCTAGAAGGGGCTCAGAGGAGAGTTTCTCAGGACCTTAACCCGGCCTACCTGCTTAAACGGTCAAATCTGACATCAACGACTGGGTCCTTAATGCACATAGTCGTAGATGCAGGATGACTCTGATGCGCGTAGGCCCTGATGTTAGCAAGAAGTTCGCAACATTATTCTTATCCTTAAGGAAAAGTTATTGCAGAAGGCTTGCGGGCGTCATTACGGGTCATTACACTTTTGCCAAGCATATCTACGTGAGACGCCTACCTGTGCTGCATCTTGTCTTCGCTCGAGCGCGATAGCGTTCCCTTGGGGCCGACGTGGTGTGCCGAATCTCTACTAGCTCTACATCACTGAAGGGGAAAGAACAATAAAGAAAAATGTCTGTCTGGTAGTATTGTAGAATGGACCAGTATGAGTACTCAGATAGTAGAAGCCTCCAACAAAAAAAAAAAAAAACTTTTTCGTTCTTCCAAGTCTGCAGTCTTTCGGTGGGGTAATTCGTAAGGTCACGTTAAAACAGATAAAGGCGAATAGTTAAGGAAAAGAATGAACTAGTTTTGGCATCAGATGGCGTAAATCCCTTGAAGAACAGAATGAATGAATCATCCCATAGAAATATGTTTTCCAGAAAGCTAAATTCGAATTAGATTCTATCTGCCATTCCATAATCTATTTAGTCCAGCAGGAAATGACAAGACAAAATTTAAGGGCAGAAATCCGCACCGAGATAGAGGAGGTCGAGAGGTTAGTTAA
The DNA here is from genome assembly GCA_958301585.1 of Merodon equestris. Taxonomy (NCBI): domain Eukaryota; kingdom Metazoa; phylum Arthropoda; class Insecta; order Diptera; family Syrphidae; genus Merodon; species Merodon equestris. The sequence continues at coordinate 95,597,744 of OY284413.1, forward strand.
TGAATTACTATCCGAAAACATCATCCGACCCTCCAATAGTCCATATAACTCTCGAATATGGATTGTTAAAAAAAAAACCGAAGCCCAACTGGAGAAACTTTAAACGGCTAAATACAGTAACTATCGCAGACACTTATCCCATCACTGAAACTAATAGCACACTCGTAAGCGTTGGTGATGCTCAATTCTTTATAACCCTCGAATTAACTTCAGGATTTCACCAAATCCTGATGACTGAAAATGCGTGAATGGTAAGTACGAGTACTTGAGGCTTCCATTCGATGTGAAAAACGCTCTAGGCATTTTCCAGCGAATGATAGACGATGTCCTTAAGAAATTGATCGGCAAGATCTGTTACGACATCATTATCTTCAGTAAGAACGAAACCGATCACTTGAAGGACTTAGAGACCGTATTTTCCAGGAAGCTGGACTTAAAACTAATCTCGAGAAAACACATTTCTTAGCGTTGAGTTCCTAGGTTACTTGATTATCCTGGATGGTATTTTTCCCGATCTCAAGAAGGTCAACGCCATAGAAGCGATACTTCCCCCTTAGACTCTTAAAGAATTAAAAAGCTTACTCAGCTAACTACTGACCCGTTTGACTATGCTATTGGCGTTGTCCTTTCGCAAGGCGAGTATGGCAAGGACAAACCAATTGCATACATCTCCCGTTCATTAAACCGAACCGAGGAGGACTAGGCAACGAACTAGAAGAAACTTCATGCAATTGTGTGGGCTCTCGATAACCTAAGGAACTCAAAAAATGTGGGATCACCAGTGCCTGACCTTCGCGCTCAGTAATAGATAATATAACGCGAAGCTTAAGCACTGGAAGTCAAGAAACGAAGAGTACAAGTACGAGCTGATTTACACTCCTGGTAAATCAAACTTATTGGCCGACGCCCTTTCGCGGCTCAAGATAGAAGTCCATCACCTGTCTAGTTCCATCGATACTCCAAACACAGTAAATAGCGGAAGTTCTCGCACAATAACTGCGAGCCGATACTGCAACTGAGGATAGATGTTCGAGGTCAGGTTCAAGCACGGGTACTGCCGAGGAGGGCCTGCGGGAAAAAAATATCGATGATGACGAAACTATGACCATTCACAGCGCCGAACGAGATGGGATCAAAGTTCCGGAGAATCGTATTAGTATGCTTCAAAACGTAGAGAGTTTCGAGAAATATAAGTTGCGAATGACGGAGGGAGTGTTGGAAGATGTAGCCAATGAAGAACGTAAGGATTATCGAGAAAGAATACCAAAGAGGCCACAGAGCCCCTAGACAAACCGGAGAGCAAGAGCACAAAAACTTGTACTGGCCGCAAATGATGTCACGCAGATGATGTCTGCAACGCCAACAAGTACAAGTGTGAAGCTTGTAAAGAGCGGACGTGTTTCTAAAGTCGTGGGGTGCGCACTTTGTTTGATTAACGTTTCTCTCATTTAAATATAAAAGCCAATATGATTTGTTTAGTTTGCAAGGATAAAATAGAGCGCAGTGATAAATCCAAAATCACCTGTGCGGATTGTGCTCACATTTTTCATTGTTCCTGCGTGAATATTGAAATTACAGACGTTGATTACATGAACTCAAATAATATTAAATATCGATGTGACAAATGCAGTGTTCTTCGGCGCAAGTCTCTACAACAACAAACTACAGTGCCACTTAGCAAACCAACATCAGTACAACAACAAACTCTATTAGCAGACGGTCAAAAGATTGCGGAACATCTTCAATCATTGGACAAGCAACATAAAACAACAAAGCAACAGCTACACCAAAACAAACACCAGTCTACACGATCTCAAATCGAACATCTAATTTCAAATGAAACCCAACGGTCAGTCGAACCCCCATCAAACTCAACCTCACAACCACAACCCAACGATTCGATCACTCTTCAACTACTCTACGAGGAGCTGATAAATCTAAAAAGAGTAAATATTGAGTTTCTGTCTTCCCTACAAAAAATGAGAAAGGAAAATGCTGAATTGAGGCGAAAGATAACTGGATTGGAAAATAAACTGAACTGGAGGGAACAAAAACTATTAGAAAATGCAGTTGAGGTGGTAGGGATTCCCAATGTAAGCAACAACAATGCTACAACATGTGTGCAAACACTTTTTAATGAGACGTTGGATATGAATGTTGCTGCCGACGAAATTCATAAAGTGTACGTAAAAAGTATAAAAAAACCAACATCGAATGTCGACGGAAGCATTGTATACGTCGAATTTTCATCGCATGCCGTCAAACAGAGGTTGATGTCCAAGAAAAAAACAGTGAAGCAGAAGTTGAATGCATCAATATTTGCCGGTAATAAAAAAAATAGAATATTTATTAATGACTCCATGACAACTTACAATAGAGCTTTATACATGGCTGCAAAGAAAATTAAGCTAGAACACAAATTTAAATATCTGTGGTTTAAGAATTGTCGTATATTTTTAAGAAAGACTGAACACGATGAGATCATAGTTATAAGATCATTTGATGATTTAAATAATTTATTAAACTAGTCCTATTCATGTTACATTTTATTAATAATCTTGATCTCGTAACTAGCGATCTCATCGTACCAACCATTCGAAATAACTCAGATATAATTTTTGAAGATAAACCGTCTAAAACCTGGTGATCTTAAACCCTTTTATGTTGTTCACAAAAATATTCGGAGTCTACGGCGTAATTTCGATGTTTTGACTTGTAATCTTCAGACATTTACTAATCTGCCTGATCTTATTTTTTTTATCCGAAATATGGATTTTTTCTTATGAAGTTGATTATTATAACTTGCCTAACTACACTTTTTATGCGGTTTCTAATGATTCGTATTCTGCAGGTGGAGTTGGAGTCTTTGTGCGTAACCATTATGAGTGCGAGGTCAAAAGTTTTAGTTTTACTAGTGCAGATGTTTTAAAAATTTCAGTTTGTTTACCTGGACAAAATTTCACATTTATTTGCGTATATAGATTCCACTCAGTATCAGTTGCGGTATTTATTGAGGAATTTTCTGTTTTCTTAAATAATGAGCGTGCTACAAATCTGTTTGTTTTGGGCGATATAAATATGGATCTCCTAACTCCTACTAGTGGTTTGGATTCATATAAATTGTTACTTTCTCAAAATGGATTAATATCCTTTGTTAATGAGCCAACAAGACCCATCACAGGGACCTGTCTGGATCATGTTCTTGGTCGATTGTCAACATTATCCCACTTCGATTGTTTTGGTATCGTATACGATCTACGTATTACAGATCATTGCATGACAGGTATAGCTTTTAAGTGTCTGGAAAACACAGTACGTAAAAAGTCCATATCGGAATACCAGTTGACTAAAATTGATTTTATTAAACTGAACCATGATCTCCTGTATGCTGATTGGAATGTAGTATATACTGAAGAAAACCCCTCCAGGGCGTATAACCTATTTTCTGAAAAGCTAATAAGTTATGTAAATAGTTCAACCTACATCATTCTTAAAAACAATAAGTTAAAATTAAAACCATGGATAAATCATCATCTTCTCAGAAAAATTAAAATCAAAAAGAAATTACGTAACAAATGTCAAAAGCATCCTCTCAACACAAATTTAAAACATCGCTTTCAAAAATTGTGTAATGTAATAAAGAAAGAAGTAAGATTATGTCGTGACAATTATTACCATAATAAATTCCGAAGTTCAGCAGGCAATCAGAGAAATGAGTGGAAAGTCATAAACAACATCTTAAATAGGAATATGAACAATAATAAATCAAATTCTTTAGTCATTCAAATAGATAATAGGGATATTACAGATCCTGTAGAAATAGCTAATTCCTTCAATGAATATTTTACAACAGTTGGTCAAAATTATGCTAGTAATTCTTCGTTCCATTGTAACCGCTGTTCAAATGTTGAGGCTTCAACTAGGATCTTCAATAGCAATAGTTTCTATTGCGAACCAATTTCTAGCTTAGAAATTTTGAAAACAATAAAAGGTCTCAAAAATTCGAACTCGTGTGGAAAAGATGGAATTTCTAACATTGTGTTAAAAAAGACTGCATTTTATATAATTGATATTTTAGCATACATTTTTAATTTGAGTGTTCTTTCCGGCATCTTACCCGATGAATTAAAATGTGCTATAGTTATACCTCTTTATAAAAAAGGTGGCAAAAAAGATCGCAATAATTACAGACCTATCTCTTTATTACCATCAATATCTAAAGTATTTGAGAAAATTATTAAAACTAGGATCTTGCATTAAAAATGAATTTTTTTAGTCCTCTACAATATGGCTTCAGATTAGGGTTTTCTACTGAAGATGCTCTGTTGGACTTTTGCTCCCTGATACAAAAAGGTTTAGATAACAAAAAATGCTGTGGTGCACTTTTTGTTGATATAACCAAAGCTTTCGATATGGTTAATCATAATTTGCTTTTTAAAAACTGTATAACATAGGATTTCGTGGCTGTTTTCACAACTGGTTCTTATTTAACCAATAGAAGTCAGAAAGTAAAAGTGTATAACGCTCATAGCGATTCGAAAACTATTAATTTGGGCGTTCCTCAAGGTTCCGTGCTTGGCCCGATTCTTATACTAATTTATATTAATTCACTATTTGAGCAACCTTTTGTCGGTAACGTAAAGGCCTTCGCGGATGAAATTGCTATTGGATACAACGCTGTTAATCCTTTCAATTTAGTTCCTGATATAAATTACGATGTTCACATACTAAGATCATGGTTTGCGGAACATAGACTTATTGCAAGCAACAAAACTAAACTAATGTTTTTTAGTCTTGACTCCAAGGATTTGGCTGACATTGAAGTTATTTTTCATTCATCTGGTTGAATCTTAATTCAATTTGTTTCACTACGATTGTTTAAGACTTAGTCCTCAATCTACCTTTGACCCTAGTGTATCTTGCAAGGAAAATTGTTTTAAAATTGAAAATGTAAAATCCTTTAAATATCTAGGAGTTAAAATAGATCAACATTTTAAATGGACCGAACATATCTTGAATCTCAAGCAGTTCTTTCTTTCAACTATTCGATGTCTGTATAATTTACGAAAATTTTGTTCCAACGCTTTTTTAAGAAAGGTATACCATGGATTATTTCATTCAAGGTTAGAATATGGTATTTGTTGTTGGGGTGGTGCTTATGGCAACAAACTTCATCAATTGACGGTCCTACAAAAGTGTGCCTTGAGAAAAGTCTGTAATTCTACCCGGCTGGCTCATTCAATGGAGTTATTTCGCAAACCTAAAATTTTACCAGTACGTCACTTATTCTACTACAAGGTCTTAAAATTTTTTTTTATACGTAGTGGCTACATGCAGAGTCCTATTGTTGGACCTTATAATCTAAGGAATAATCCCGGTATTAATGTAGCTTTTCGAACTACCCTTTTTAGAAACTCTTATTCTATTGTAGCCCGCAAATTGTTCAATAAACTACCAGAAGAAATACGAAACATTAGGAACCCATTCCTGTTTTTGAAAAGAATAAAGGCTTGGCTCCTTACTTATGACATAAATAACATCGAAATTCTGCTGCACTATATAGTTTGATTTTGTTCTACTGTTTGTCTGATTTATGTGAAATAATTAATAATTTATACTTAACTTTGAATTGTATTTATTTACTTCTCTTCTAAGGTTCACCCCACCATGTAATTAATTAAATAATGTGGCATTATCTCTATTTCTTGTCTTAATACGAATGCCACTAACTATCCTCATAAATTTAGTTGTTGCCAATATTATATAGGTATAAGTTTAATGAATTTTGTAAATGGGAGTAATGAATAATAAATATACTAAATACTATACTAAGTACGATAGACACCCCTGAAAACTAGAGTTACAACCAACACCTCTTCCTGAGTATCCATTTCAGATTCTGCACATGGACGTAAAATGCAAAATGAAAAGTTTCTGACTGTAACGCCCATATTTTCCAAATTTTGTAGGTTTTCCGTTTGAAAGATAAATGAGCCATATACATAAGATCGAGGCTCATAATGGTTTCCATTACTTAACGGTACCACAAATTTTAGTCACTGATAATGAGAGAAGTTTTGTCAGCCCAATTGTGATAAATCTCGTCAGCAATTTGGATTTGAAACTATATATTACACCATCCAAGAGAAGTGAAGTCAATGGCCAAATAGAGAGAATGGACTCCACAATTCTGGAAATTTATAGGTGTCTTAAAGTCTTAAAAAGAATTAGATCATGTAGCAGCTAATAGGTATAATAATACGATTCATTTGGTAATAAAGCGAAAACCCGTCGATGTTTTCTTCATTAGGTCTCAGAGAGTTAACTATCAGAATCTTCTAAACATTCGATCCAAAATTAATAAATATCTGCCAGGGATATGGAAATATGGAAGCGGGAATACTAAACAAAACTTAAGAAGGAATAAGCCGAAAGGATACTGCGAGGGTGATATTATTTATGTGGCTGTGAAGAGTATAAAGAGAAAAAGTAATCCCCTATACCGGAGAGAAGTCGTGGCCAAAGATGACCGAGTCAAAATAACGACAGCAAGTGGAAAAAGAACTCATAAGGCTCAAATTAAAAATTAAAAAAAAACAAAAAATATAAAAGAATCTAAAAATAAAAATGACTTAAGGGGGTAGTCTCATGTGACCACTTCGAAAAATCGACTTTTTTCATATTTCGATAGTAAAACCTATCGAAAATATGCTGTGAAAAATTCAGACCGAAATTCCTAGTATTAAATAAGTTACAACTCACAGTCGCCGACGCGCCGTAAGCGACCTGTTCTGCTCTTGAAACTCATTTTTCTCGAAACATCATTTTCTAAAACTGTCATGGTCCTAAACAAAAACTATTCAACCGATTGCTTTGAAATTTATATATACATATATGTTCTTCTACTTATTAATGGATATCGTCCGTACCAAAATTGTTTATTTTCGAAAATATTTTCTTATTTTTTAAACGATTTTTAACAAAAAAAAAATTAACAAAAAAAAACAAGATTTTTTCTGCAGTCCTCCATTTTTTTTTCAATTAAATTGATTAATTTTGGTAGGACCGATAGCGGCAGACCTACCGAACAATAATCCATTCGATTTTTTGACTTCAGACAACATGAACAGCCGCTATTACCATGAGCAGTGACCTGCTTTTTCTTTATGTCTACGCTGGAAATTGCTTCATGGAAAGCTGCGTGTATGTTTAATGAAGGATTTTCTCCCATCCTTAAAATAATGCAAATTTTTGGTACGCAAATTGGCCGATACGCCTACTCGTATGCTGAGGAGTACGATGAACGACGAATAACCCGTGCAGAGCGATCAACGTTCAAGGCATCCAAAAAGGCAACAAAAACTGGCATAAAATGATGCGTATGAAGCCACCGAAGGGTTATTGTATGGTCCACGCATAGCAGATTAGTGTAAGTATAAATTTTCCACGAAAATTCTGCTCTTTAAACTTCAAACGCATTTTTCTCGAAACATATTTTTTAAACTGTCATGGTCCTAAAAAAAACTATTCCACCGATTGCTTTGAAATTTATACATATATATTCTTCTACTCATTAATGGTTATCGGCCGTACCAAAATTGCTTATTTTCGAAAATATTTTCTTATTTTTTTTAAACGATTTTTAACAAAAAAAAACAAAATTTTTTCTACAGTCCACCATTCATTTCAATGAAATTGATTAATTTTGGTAGGGCCGATAGGGATAGACCTACTGAAAAATAATCCATTCGATTTTTTTATTTCTTACAACATGAACAGCTCCTATTACCATGACCAGTGACCTGCTTTTCTTTTATGTCTAATTTAATTTTTAAAAAATATATATAAAAAATGTAAAATAAGAAAAAAGATTTTTTTTATACAGTTTAAGATACAAATAAAAACATATAAAAAAATTAAAATGGTTGAATTATGTTGTCGTATAAAAAAAAATCCCTAAAGAGGTAAAATTTATGATGAGACTACCCCCTTAAAGGCAGGAAAAATATGAATATAAATATAATGAGTTAATAATAATATATTGTCTCAAATCGTCGCCTAAGCGGCATCACATGATACGAAAGCGCCGTTATCTTTTGTGCTTGCCTCTAACAGCATTTCTCGGAACGGAGCAGTATTCGGAGAAAACAACACAACTGACGGCGGGGATGAACGATACCAGCCACCAAAACACGCTTATACGTGTGCCAGTGAACGTGCCGCATACAGAGCAAAGCAATGGAGGAAAAACCTCTCGCAGCTGGACGAATTTCTTCTCGGGCAACTAATTTACTTCCCTTCTGAGCATCGTGCGGGCGCATCACATTGGAATTATGAAAATAAATATGTACATAATAAAGTGCCGACGACTTTTCACTATTAAGTTTTGTCTTTTCTTTTTCTTTTTGTGCTGAGCTATCGAACATATATTAATAATGAGTTAATAATATGTTATTAAAAAAAACAAGAGAGATATATAAAAAATATGTAGCGTTATATGATCAACATAACTATATTGTATGAATTCTTCTGATGATTGAATAAAAATGTGAACTAAATGTCAAATTGATAAATATCTAACTAATTCTACAAATAGTTGAGCCCCGATGGAATGCCGTTGGTGGGCTAGATGAGTCTTCTTGGTGTTAACTGCGAACGAGTGTTCGTGCAGGGACGGGTTAAGAATATCCCTGCAGCGATACCTATCGCTTGTCGTAAAAGGCGACTAAACAAAGGTAAACAAAAATCACATCTAGGCAATTTAGAAAACACCAAGGTGAGCCTAGGGTCACATATACCACCATTAAACTGCCCCACAAGTGTGCATGCAAATCAGTGGGTTGACACGACTGGAGATCACCGGTGTTGTAAGAGTAAGATCAATCAAAAAAAAAAATAAAAAAATCTGGAGCATGCCCGTGTCAAAAAGGAAGGGAAGAAAGAAAACGGTCAAACCGTAGCATTATGGAAAAAAACGCTAAAAGGAAAAGCACTACCCCGCCAGGCACTACTAATGGTCGTGATCCTGGGACGAGCAGCAATGCTCGGGTCAGAGCTATAGGAGTTCCGGGGGATAGCAAAGTAATGCAACGGCGTAAGCCACATTTAAGAGTCGCGAGTTGGAACGTTGGAAGCATGAGTGGGCGCAGCTATGAGCTTGAAGAAATGATGGTTGGAAGGCGAGTAGACATCCTGTGCGTACAAGAGACGAAATGGCGAAACACCGGTAATCGGGCACGTTTCTTGGACGCTAAAACAAAAGCCTACAAGATGTTTTACTATGGATTGGAACAAGGAAAAAACGGAATCGCCATCATCCTTGCGGCAGAGTTACTTGGCAACGTCTTAACCATTTCAAAGTCCAGTGACCGTTTGATGGCTCTCAAATTGGTGATGCATGGTGAGGTGTGGAACATCGTAAGCGCATATGCCCCTCAAGTAGGATGCGAACAAAAAGAAAAAGATGCATTCTGGCTAGATTTCCACAACCTTGTCAAAATCATCCCAAAGGAAGAGCTTTTGTTTGTTGGGGGAGATTTAAACGGACATGTCCTGAAGACAAGCGAAGACTATGAAGGCTACCACGGAGGGCTGGGATACGGCACCAGGAACTCTTCAGGTGAAGATATCCTAAACATGTGCAAGTCGTACGGTCTTATAGTGCTAAATACCATGTTCGTCAAACAAAGCCGGCACCTGATCACTTATAGCAGCGGCGGAAATGAAACTCAAATAGACTATCATTTGGTATCCAGTTTCATGAAGCCACGAGCTAAAGATTGCAAAGTGATCCTGGGAGACGCGATCGCCCCTCAACACCGTCTCCTCCTGACTGAATTTTTTATGGATGCGAGAAAGAAGTCAAAGCAGCAAACGAAGGTGTCTGAGAGAATCAAGTGGTATAAGCTGGATAAAGGAAAAGGCGAAGCTTTTATCACCAACATATAAAACTACCTCTCTTCCATTATCGATGAGGTCGGTAATGAGGAGTGCAGAGCACAAGAGATGTGGGATTCCCTACAACAATCTGGCCTGGAGAAAGCCAAATCACTACTCGGAACATCTAAAGGCCCCTGCCAACACGCAAAAGAAACCTGGTGGTGGACAGACAAAGCCAAAGCAGTGATACACGAAAAGAAAGAAAATGGCTTTCCAAGCTTGATCAAAGTGCTCTTCTACTAATAGAGAGGAAAAAGCTCGCCGTGAAAAGGTATATAGATGTTGCAAAGGTATCGCGAAGAAAAAATGCGCCGAATTCAAAGCGAAAAGCATGGAAGGCCTCTATCAAGAGTTGGAAGAAATATCGTCTTCCGCGTCTGACAGGAACCAGGCTACCCAGGAGCTTCGACAAAACAATTTGAACAAAGGAGCAAATATCTTTAAGATAGCCGCCCAGAGAAGAAGAAATGCTCAGGAGATTCGTTTCCCAAAGTTTATTAACAATGCTGAAGGCCAACTCCTTGTGGAAGACGATAAAATTCTCCACAGATGGCGACAGTATTGCGAGGAACTTCTGAACGAACAGTTTCCCCGAGTGTACTTTCCAAGAGCCGCCCCGAATCATGCCGACATCACAGTCGAAGAAGTTCGGTACGCGTTTAAAAACTCCAAGAAAAGAAAAGCTGTTGGGCCGGACGGGATACCCTCTGAGTTCTGGAAAAAGATGGGAGACATCGGGTCTAGATGGCTCATGGTTCTTATCTCCAAACTATGAGAGGCGACACTATGCTTAATCAATGGAGGGAAAGCTATCTTCTTCCATTGCACAAAGGAAAGGGTGATACGCGAAATTGTGATAACTACCGTTCTGTCAAGCTGATGTCGCACACCATGAAGATCGTTGAACGGGTATTAGATAGCCGACTGCGGAAAATAATACGACTATCTGATGACCAGTGCGGGTTTGTCTCGGGTAAATCAACAACAGATGCAATCCAAAGTATAAGGATCATGATGGAAAAGCATCGTGATTCTTCAAAGGACTTGCATATGGTGTTGGTTGATTTCGAGAAGGCCTTTGACCGGCAACCAAGAGATCTTTTATGGGTAGCGCTAAGACAAAAAGGAGTTCCAGAAACCTACGTGCGAGTGATTATGGACATGTACGAGAGAGCAACGACAAGAGTAAGATGCACCACAGGAGTCACCGAAGAGTTCGCAATCAAAGTCGGTGTACACCAAGGGAGCGTCCTCAGCCCACTGCTTTTTATAGCAGTCCTTGATTGCTTGCTTGAAGGAAAAGTGACGGACCCCAATGTGCACCAGCTATTCTTTGCTGACGATGGGGCGATGACGATAAGTGATGATCAGGCGTCCCTACAACGAGCACTTGATGTGTGGGTGGACATTTTTGAGGGACACGGGTATCGTATTAGTTCAAAGAAGACAGAGTATCTGTGCTGCCCGTTCTCTGACCCTCATCAGCCTATTCCAGACATTTACTTGAATGGAAGAGTGCTTCCCAAGTGTGAAAAGTTTAAATATCTGGGATCTATGATTAATAGAGAAGCAACTTGTGATGACGACATCAAACATCGCGTAAGCGTAGGGTGGATGAAGTGGCGGGAAAACTCCGCCATCTTCTGTGATCGAAAAATGCCCCCTAAGCTGAAAGGAAGGCTCTACACTTCAGTTGTACGTCCGGCGCTCACATACGGTTCACAATGCTGGACAATGCACAAAAAGTATGAGAGCAAATTAACGGCAACTGAGATGAAGATGCTTCGCATGACAGCGGGAGTAACAAAGCGTGACAGAATTAGAAGTTCAAAGATCCGAGGAAGCCTCCACGTAAAAGAAACCATCACAAGAAATATAGAGCGCGACCGACTCAGTTGGTATTGCCATGTTCAAAGGAGAGATCCTTTGAACCCCGTCCAAAAGGCGTTATCAATCAACATTCCAATTTCAACACGCAAAAAAGGCAGGCCGAAAAACAATTGGTGCAAACAAATGCAAAAACACCAGCATTTGATTGGCCTCAGCGATGAAGTAATCCCAAACCGGGAAGCCTGCCGCTACTTTCTGAGGTCAAACCGGCGGACCCCACAAGCGGACCAGTAGGAATGCAGTTAAGTGGGAAGGTTATGGTCCTACACTTCTGACCATAACGACGCCGGGATAAAAAGGAAAAGAAGAAGAAGAAGAACTGCGAACGAGTGTTCGCAGGAAATGATTATTAAGGAATAAAACACTGTTAATACAAATGGGAATATGTTATTTTATTTGGTTCAAGACGACTGCACTCTTCGCATTTTTTCCTTTTGAATGGTTCGGTTACACCCACCGGTTAATCTCGGTTTCGCCTATGTAACGATCAGCTGCGCATGTCACATATGTATCCCGGCTATGCCTAGGTGATTGACATCATGTACATACATTTACGTTAAGAATGTGGCATATATTGGCCAGTAAGCGCTCTTGAATGCACAACGTGTTGCATAGTCTTGGTCTTGATGTCCATTTGCGTTCTTTCGGTCTTCGTTCATGAAGGGAAATGCTGTGCGTGCAAATGGGAATGTACTCTTCGGCTCTGTTTGCTATGTTTGTTGATTGTTGGAAAATCAACATGCTCCCGGCCTCCGGAATTCGTGATTTTTTTTTTTATGTCTTTTCGGAAGATGTATGTACATATATCGTGTTCGCCAAATGTTTTCGTTGGACAGTGAGTTTGTTTTTTTTTTTTTATGTTTTAAGTGCGGCCTCCTCAGGTTGTGTGTGGATATGGACATTAAATAAAGATACATATATAATAATATTCATGTGTGTCTGGGGTTATGTGGTAATGGGAAAGGGGGCAGGATCTTTTGTAATTGTGTTTTGTTTTGTTTTTTTTTCGTTTTTAATGTTTTTGTTTGAGACAAGGACCCCTGTTGTTTGTTTTGGGATCATTACATGTTTTTGTGACGGGATTACGCGTCGTGTGCGATATCGACAAGCGAGATAGCTTCGTAAGCGGGCGTCTTAGTGTCGACGACGCCGTCCGTACCACGCGCGTGTGACCATCTGAACCCGGGTGTAGTTCCTGTACTCGAACAAGTAGCCATGATGAAGATAAGATAAATTGAAAATTCTGATCAAAATTCCTGGGTGACTAGGTCGAGTGGATCGTGCGACATAGGGCATAGTGGTCTGGAGTTTAGACAAGCTTCGATCTGGGTGAGTAACGAATTAAATTCCTCATATGTTACATAGTTTGGAATGCTAATTGCTCGCCTAAGATGGTGTTTGGTGAATTGTACACCTCCCAAAGGCCTCCGAAGAGTGGTGCTGCCGGCGGAAATGCCATTTTGTCTGTAGTGTGACTAGATCCTTGGCGACTTTGACTGACCATTTAGAGGAGATGAATTTGTTGTCCCTTTTGATTTTGTTGCTAGCTCCTTTAAAGTTAATGCTACAGTTGCTGTACAGTTTGATATCGGTGCAATGAACCTCCAATATGCTGCTATGAATGCTGCTGAGACGAAGACAGTGATGCATCCCTTGGTAACCTTGTTGCATCGACCCTTCCACAGTTTTACTTCTACAGGACCGGCGTAGTCGACTCCGGTGTTCGTGAACGGTCACACGGTCACTCGTTCTGCAGGCAGCCTTCCTATGAGTTGCAGTTACATCTTAGCGTTGTATCGGTAGCAGCGAACATACCTATGAATAGTCGATTTTACAATTCGTTTAAGACTCGTAATCTACGAGTAAAATGTGTTGCGGAAATTTGCCATTATCAATTGTTGACCCCCATGAAGAGTGTTGAGGTGGCTATCGCTTACGAGTAGCTTTGTGAAGTGATGCGAATGCTTGAGGAGAGGATAATTGGATGTTTTTGGTTGAATGTTAGAGGAGTCGAGAAAGGGATTCAAGTTCCGAATTGTGCTTCTTTAAGAAGTGATATTTTTGAGCTAAGCGCCTTAATTTCGGTTGGAAATAGCTCGGACTGGGTAAGCTTGATAAGCTGGTGTTGTGCTACTTCCAATTCATCTACTGTGAGTATTCAAATTCAAGGGGAACTTCGTGTCTGCTCGTAAGTTGTAGAAGTATCTCCGCCACAACGCTACGGTGCGGATAAGTCATTTTATATTGGAAAACTTATGAAAAAAATCGTTTTTAATGGCTATTCAATGGGATATTATATGGGGAATCTCGGTAAGTATGTTAGCTGCACATTTTGACAGTAATCTTAAATGATTTTTTTTCCTCAGCCCCTTCATTTTAAGGTTGGTTTCAATGGATTTTTCAGAAGGATCCGCTAAAGGCAGGCTCCACTTACCTTTGGGCTGTTTTGGTAGAAGGAAGGTGAGTTGAGAGAAGACAAATGCTCTGATCCTAAGAGAGAATGTCGAATTTGCTTGTGATTTTATGGTAAGCTGTGCTTGGTATTTTGAGTTAGTGTCTGTCCCAGTCCTGTCGCGTTCGCTGTCAATCTGTTATTATATAATTTCAATAGTTGTATGTCCCGTTCTGTAACGAATGTGGCTTCCGAAACTGGGTCCCCTAATGGTCGTAGTTGCCAGTTGGTAATAACTGCCGTCGGAAGCTTCAGCCCTGACTAACGCGGTTGCAAGCTAGACGTTGTGTGTAGCTGGTTGAAGTTTGTATTTATCGTCGCGTTTGATGTTGACGGACCATTGTTTTGGCTCTGGTCTACATGCAATAAGGTGTGATAATTTAGACCACATTTGAAGCATCGGTTAGTGCTGTTGCAATTTGACACATGATGATCGTAGCCCAGACAATTGGAGCACATTGAATCTTTTGTAATTATTTCAGCGCGACCCATGAATCCATATTGAGAAATCGTTTGCATCGCCGATCCTTTACAAAGGCGTCAAAGGTATTGCTTGGCTGTCGAATTAAGATGAGCCTTTCGGGAAAAGGTTGCCGACAAATGTGGATTTGCTTCGATATTATTCTCTAAGGAATTGAAGCGACCTTCAATGAATGCGAAGAACGACTTAATTTCTGAAAGTACTTTTGAATTGAGTAATGTAGCGTCCCAATGATTCTACGTCTGTGGAGGCAATTTACGGTACAAGAGGCCGTCACAAGTCGACTGCCATCCCTAAGTTAGAGAGAACATGGATGCACTCGATGCTCGTACCATGCAAGGCCTTTAATGACGCAGCGGATTCGAAGGTGAGTTTACCTCGTTCCAATAAATTTGCGAAGTTGTGTATTAACCAGCCTTCTCTTGTTTTCATATATAGATATATCAGATAGATTTTCCCTTGTTGAATAATTCTTCCCATCGATTGGGAGATGCTGGATTAGCCGCGCTGTTTCACCTGTTATAGTGCTTCAGGTATTGTAATTTTTAAAATCTGATAAATGAACATTCTGATAAATTAAATTTTGGAACAAGTAGCTGAACTCACACCACGCCTCATACTTCCCGGAAAACGACTTAATTTGGATTGGCGGAAGACGAATATCTGCAGCCGCTTATGATTTAGCTTGATTTGATCGTGTTAAGTCTAACGTTTGATTTGGTTCGTTAACTTTTTCGATGGATGTGTAATAGGCCGACAAATGTAAAATATGTTTTTTTTTTTTTTGTATTGTATAAATTTCATCTAGTAAATATTTCTTATCAGCCGCACTGCTTACGATGCAGGTGTGTTCTTTCTTCGCGCGTTTAAACACTTCCTCCACATCCGCTAAGCATGCGTTTAGGTAAGCTTTTGAAAATTGCAACACGGGATCATTTAAAATTCTTCTAAATCGGCTTGTAATTCTTTAAGAGTTCATCCTTGCACTTCAATTGACTTTGCAAGTTTCGACATAATGTATAATGTAATCTGTATAAAATCACTCACTATTGTCAGCTTATTTTAAATTTATCCACTTGAAATTTTATGATCGTATATAGGTATATGTAAATGAGTGTGTGGATGATATATTTAAATGGATTGCACGAATATGATATTTTAAGGTTTTAATGGATATGTGTACCTATATATATTTTTTTTGATTAACTGGTTTGATGCGCATAATTTAATAATGGATTGTACTCAGCCTGCTTCCAATTATGTGACTGTTGTTTTCTGATTTGTTGTTGCTTGCGGTTTGTTGTGCCGCTGCTGATGTACCACTGTTCTTAGTTGTACCGCTGTTGGTGGCCGCTGTTTCTTGTATCGCTGCTTTTAAATAGTTATACCGCTGTTGACGTACCATTGTTCATTGTACCTCTGGTTGTACCGCTGCTGATGTACCGCGGTTCGTTGTACCACTGGTTGTACCGCTGCTGATGTTTCGCTGTTCGGGCTCGAAGGGCCTATGTTCCGGGTCAGCTGAGTCTCGAAGCAAATGTTTGGCGGGCTAGTTGAGTCCCGAGCAATGCCTTTGGTGGGGTAGATGAGCCTTCTTGGTTTTAACTGCGAACGGATGCTCGCAGGAAATGACTATTAAGGAATAAAACATTGTCAATACAAATGGTAGTATGTTATTTTATTTGGTTGAAGTCGACTGCAGTCTTTGGCTCAATCAATTCAATTTCAATTCAATTCATTTTTATTTGATATTAACTTATATCTATCTTACCCTAGTCAAAAATGCTTAAAACTAGCTTAACTATCTTAACAAATGTAACTATCTTACTGGCCCTAGGCAGACACTCTAAAACAAACAGAACAATTGAAACATACTTATGTCTTTCGACGTCTACATGAATTTACTATTAACATTATTATAACTAACTCAAGCTAAGAAAAATGTTTTTTTTTTTTTATTAAAAAACTTAGCATATGATCATTTTTTTTTAAATATTTTATATAAAACTTACACCTACCTTAAACTAATTAAACCTAACTAAACCTATCTTATTCTAACTAAACTAAAATATATATACACAAATATATACATTATATATATTTTATATATACTATATCTTTTTTTTATGTTTTTTTTTTAATTTTTTTTTGTTTTAAGTTTTATTCTTTTTTTGTGATTTTTCATTTTGTATTTTTTTTTTTTGTCGTTTTTGCCCTAGCCTACCCTAACCTACCTTACCCTACCCTAGCCTATGTAAGCCTGCCATTGGTGTTGGGCAGGCCTTGCCTTGAAGAGGCTGCTCCTATCAAGGTGTCCGTTGACGGAGCTCTCTCCAGCCACCAAAAGCGTTGATGCTGGCGGACTACGTCTCCTCGATCCCGGCGTGAGACCGATCTACAGAACCTGGCGCTCGGGCTCACGGAGCGCGACATCGGGTCCGTAGAGGAATCGCCGCTCCACGGAATTGCGACCCACGTGGAAGATCAGCGGTAACGCCAATCTGTCCTGGATCAGCCCACATCTATCTAGATAGAGGAATGCTTCTGGCGGGACAAAGCCGTTAAGGCGCACTATCTCATGATATAGATCATTGGGGTAGTAAGCCCCGAAGATCAGGCTATTGACCGAAGTCATTGCTCTTGCAACGTGGCTTCGAATCAGTTTGATCAGAAAATTATCTATCCGTACAATCCTGGCCCTATTGTATAGGACCTCGTTCGGGTAAAATTTCGTGTACTCAGATTCGGGAGTCCTATGTAGCCCGAGACAAGTCCTAAGACATTGTCTCTCAAACACCCGAATCCTTTCCATTAAGCTGGCTCTCACATTGAACCAGACGGGACATCCATAGGCAACCATGGGCCTGATTAAGTCCATGTAGCAGATTACCTTCACCCTGGAATCTAGTTGGCTGCTATGTAACAGCCATCTTGTCAGAGCGAAAGCGCCCCGGGCCCTCGCCAGAGCAGCATCTACATGTTTGTCAAAATATAGATACTGGTCCAGCACGATCCCAAGGTATCTGACTACACTTTGTCTCGCCAGTGGACGCCCGTCCGGCCCAAAGATAGAGAACCTGCGCCAATTTTTTCTAGTGTCCCGAGAGGCCCTAGACAAAGGCGTTCTGAACAATATAGATTCTGATTTCTGGAAGTTGATTTTCAACTTCCAGTCATCACAATACTGCTGAATTTTTTCGAAGTCACGCTGCAGAAGAGTAACAATGACGTCGATCGTTGGACCTGATCTGTACGCGATTAGGTCATCTGCGTACGCTATTGAGTGGTGTAGAGAAACAAGTAGATCACTCAGGTAAATGCTGAAAAAGATCGGCGAATTTACCGTACCCTGTTGCTGTCCGTTTTTGATTTCAAATATTTGGGTGGAAGTTACATTGGCAATTTTCACAACGAACTTTCTACCGGTTAACATGTCGAAAATCATATATAGTAGTGGTTTACTTATGCCCAGCCGACTGAGCTTGTAATAAAGACCTTCTAACCATACGGTGTCGAAGGCTTTTTCCAAGTCAATCAGACAGGCACCCGTGCATTGGTTCTGGCATTTATTCCTGCATTGGACATCCGATACGAGCTTCGACGCGGCATGAATAGTGTCATGCCCCGCTCTGAAACCGAATTGGTTATCTGGAATGACTTTATTGTTCTCAGCCCAATTAACAGGACTACCTTATCGAAGACCTTGCTGATACTCGAAAGGAGACTTATCGACCGGAGATTTGCCGGGTTAGAGGTGTATTTACCCTGGGGACTGGTTGCACCACCGCTGTCTTCCAGTGCACTATTCATACAATATGCATTATTCAGTGCATTGTTGAACAGGATGGCGTACATCTCTAGAGCCACTGCTGGGAGGTGCCTAAGCACAACATTCGATGTGCTTTCCGCGGATTTTTTTCTTTTCAATGACTCGAAAATCATCTGGAGATCCTCCGTCGAAATGAACAAGCTCTTGGCCCCTTCACTGGCGACGGCATTGTTGGCCATAAGATCATCATTGAACCTACTATTATAAAACCAAGATTCTCTGATCGCCAATGGTCGATATCATTTTGGAGGTAGAAGAGATGAAGTAGGACTCTGTTTTCCAGATTGCGTTTTTTCACCGTATACACTTCCTGGAATATAGCTCCCACTGTCGCCATCTTCTCCTGAGGATCCTCAATCACGAAAAAGTCGTCATCCAGGATGGCGCTCTCTGGATCGATGCTAACTGTTCGTAGCAAACGATCATTGTCTGACGTTCTAGGAAGCTTTAGATCCTGAATGTCATTCTGATTGTTCCTCCGAAATATTTTATTTATTTGCGGGAACATACTCGCGCTGTTGAATTTTACAGCACGAATTCTGCTGTTCCAATGCAAACTTACAGATATTCTGTAATTCTCTTTGATTAACTGTTGGAGATTTTTAATCAGTGACTTCAGTGTCCTGACCTCCGATTTTTGTCTGTCGGTAAACCGCCTGTACAAGAGTTTGAGTGTTGTCAGGAGTCTACTTTTTTGTCTGTGCAGTGCGTCGATTGTCGCGTTGCGGTATATGTGTGTGGTATTGTGCTGTCGTTGACGTGGTATCGTACTGTTCATTGTTTGTTTAATGATATCGTCCATTTGTTTGAGATACCTGTCAATCTCGTAGTTTGACAGGTTTCTATTAGGCGAAAAGGAGGCGCTCGAAGTGAGCGCTCTCGTCAGGGAATTGGCAAAGCGCGGCCAGCACGCCCTACTGTAATCGTAGGGGTACTCTGCCATCTCCGCGAACTCGTCAGGTGCTGTGATCACGGCACATATTCTGCAATTTTCACTGTCGTATACAATGGTCCGTAGACAGTTAACATTCGTTCGTATCTGCCAGTCTCAGTCGAGAGTCTATCAGCATGAGATCCAGATAGGAGCCGCTCCTAGGATACGACAGGCTATTCGTTGCGAGCAACTTGACTCTATCTTCAATGTTGTGAAGAACCCACCAATGGCTTAGTAGGCTCCCCCTAGTGTTGGGAATGATGTTTCCCCAATCACTATGTTTGGCATTTAAATCGCCAGCCAGAATATAGAAGTTTTCTAGCGAGTTTAAGCGCAGGGATCGAAAAAGTGTCTCGAGCTCTGCGATGAAAACGTTGGGTTGAGATGCTTCAGGTGCATAGGCTGATATAATGTATATTCTCTTTCCAAGAGAGAAGGAATGCACACAATACAGGCCTCTGACACCTGGAACCTCCGCACTTCACCGCTATATATGACTTTGTGTTTAAAATTGTTTTTAATAAAGATCGCAACTCCCCCGCCTTGAATAGCGTTGGGTCGGTTAATTCTAATTATTCTATAAGAATTGCGCTGGATTTTTGTTTCGCTAACCAAGAGTACATCGGGTCTTTCGTCCTGCAACAGGTTAAAAAGTACGGCTCGTCGCTCAGTCCTTATCAGTGAATTTACATTCACCGACAGGATCTTCAAGGGCCTTTCTACCAGCGTACCCATCACGACCTTAGGTGCGGTAGGCCCGGCAGATGCGACCAGATACTATCTACTCGGTTCGCCGTCTCAAGGATCTGTTGTTGGAGCTGCCCAATCTGCCCTTGGATTGCGAGCAAGATCGAACAGACATCCACCTCGCCTTCCGGTGCCTTAGAGACAGGCACTGGGGCTTTAGGAACAGCCATGGGGTTTTGTACCGTCTTTCCCGAGCCTGTCGCCATTTGGGCGTAGGTCAACTGGGATGTGACGGCTGGTGTTTGGAAGCGACCCGAAGGACGCTTCTCCTCGACCTTCTGCTTACGGGCCAGGTTTTCTTTCTTGATGTCCTGGAACTTAGGATATCCCCGATAGTTTGCAGGGTTTCCTCGGTTCCGACACAAGACACACTCGAGTTGCTCTCTGTCCGCCACCTTGTCTTTCCCAAGGTCGCATTCCTCGTTCTTGTGATTCTTTGCACACTTAACGCATCGAGACTGCATTTCGCAGTTCGACGCGGCGTGCCCGAATCTTTGGCAGCGGATACATTGCAAAATGTTTCCTTGCCTTTTTAATATTTCCCATGTTACACGCTGGGAAGCCAAGGAAGTAATGGACCTTAACCTCTCCAGCTTGCTGTTGGGTGTGAGCTGTACCACGAAGAAGGGAATCACTCGCTGCTCCCGTCGGGAGCTCACCGTGGAAAATGGCTTAACCGCCACGATTTTGAGGTCGTCACTCTCGAACTCTTTGAGCTCTGAGAGCATTTCCTCGGGATCTGTGATAGATTCCACGCCCTTGAGGAGCATCGTCCGCAACCTCTCGGCCTTTGGAGTGAAGGAGAAAAACTCCGTCGTTCTTCAGTAGGCTTTTAATACGCTTATGTTGCTGAAGTGTCTTGCACTGAATAGCATAGCGTTTCTGGCCCAAACATTTAAATTCAAAATTACCTACACCAATGGCATACTTACACAGATCGATGGTTTCTCGTAAGGCCGTGGTATAGGTGAGGATCGGTGGCACTTTCTCCTTTTTCGGGCGCTGTTGCTGCGGCTGATGTTGTTGCTGCTGCTTCTGCTGCTATCGTTGTTGTTGCTGCTGTTGTTTCTGCTGCGGCTGTTGTTGTTGCTGCTATTTCTGCTGCTGCGTTTGTTGTTGTTGCTGCTGCTTCTGTTGCTGCGGTTGTTGTTTCTGCTGTTGCTTCTGTTGCTGCTTCTGCTGCTGCGGTTGTTGTTGCTGCTGCTGCTTCTGCTGCTGTGGTTGTTGTTGCTGCGGTTGTTGTTGCTGCGGTTGTTGTTGCTGCGGTTGTTGTTGCTGCGGTTGTTGTTGTTGCGGTTGTTGTTGCTGCGGTTGTTGTTGCTGCGGTTGTTGTTGCTGCGGTTGTTGTTGCTGCGGTTGTTGTTGCTGCGGTTGTTGTTGCTGCGGTTGTTGTTGCTGCGGTTGTTGTTGCTGCTTCTGTTTCTGCTGCTTCTTCTGCGGCTGCTGTTGTTGCTGCTGCTTTATTTCTTCGGCGGTTGTTGCCACCTCTCTCAGCTTCTGCAACGCCTTAATTTTTTCTACTACGGCCTGCAGCTGGGCGCGCAGGAAGCGTTCTTGCTCCTCCAGTGCACTACGCTCATCCTCCGTAGCCGAACTTAATAGGGCCGCGAAGGGGTTGTTGTCCCCCATGTAGCGGCCTTCTCGACCATCGGAGAGGTATTCGACCTCTGTTTCTACGTTGATAATTTTCTTTGCTTGTTGCTGTTTTTGTCCGGCTGCTTCGGACGTCGATGGTGGTGATGATGGCGCCCCTTTCCTCGCTTCGACCTGCAGTTTTTCAGTCGAAGTGGTGAGGGAGGGGCGCTTAATTAAGTTGGGCCTCGAGTTGACCCTTCTGCTCCTCTTCATTACGACGGCCGGCGTTGCGAAATCGGATGATAAATCGGATGATTCCGTCTGACAACGGGTCCTCCCCCGCCGTCTCCCGACATGTCTTCTCACTACTGTTGCTACTACTGTTAGTAGCAGAAGAACACGAAAAAACACGAAATTTTTTTTTTCCCGAATGGGGATTTGATCTTCCGATCTTCGGATTATGAGTCCGACGCTCTACCACCGTGCTAACTTTATAGTTGCGAGATGTTCGCTTAAGTCCGCACTTGTATTGTTTATTGTTTATTTTGCTTTGCTTTGCTTTGTAAGTCAAGCCGAAACACTTCCTATCACTGCACTGGTCTGTGATCAACTGCAGTCTTTGACTTTCTGCTCTTGAATGTTTTAACGTTCGGATGCACCCACCGGCTAATCTCGGTTCTGCTTATGTAAGGATCAGCTGTGCATGTAACATATGTATCCCGGCTATGCCTAGGTGGTTGACATCATCTACATACATGTACGTTAAGAATGTTGCATATTTTGGGCAGTAAACTTTCTTGAATGCACAACGTGTTGCATAGTCTTGGGGTCTCCGTTTGCGTTCTTCCAGTCTTACTTCAAGGAGGGGAATGCTGTGCGTGCGAATAGGATCGCTGATGTACTCTGCGGCTCTGTTTGTTATGTTCGTTAATTGTTGGGAAACCAACAGTCAGGGCTTGCCAACTAACTAAGAATGGTATCGTAAAAAGTAATCTCCTTGATCCTTATGAAATCAACAATCTATTTAACCCTAGAACACTAACCATGAGTCGAATCGACTCACAAGGTACACATAACTGAGCATGTGGAATTCGCATGATGCAGTAGCGCACTGTCGCTGCTGTCAGCCTGGATCCTGTGACATTATCAACAACAAAGATAAGTGAGTCGAAATGACTCATGATTAGTAATAAGAGAATAATTTTAGTGTGAGTCGATCTTACTCAGTAATAAGAAAATAATTTTAGTGTGAGTCGATCTTACTCATCGTTAGTAAAAGCAGTTATTTTTGTCAGTTAGATCTACTCATGGTTAGTAATAGTGTACTATCAGTTGAAAATTTAATATATTCATTTTTCTGTTTATTTGATGTTTGTTTTAGTAAACATGAATAGATGGCAGACGAATGAGCAATTTTTTCTATTACTAGAAGACGAAAATTTGTAAATAAGTGATGTGAAGGATAATTTGGAGTACGAAGATTTCGACTCTGATGATAGTCGTGCGGATCCATATTACGAACCACAACCATAAGAAGAGGTTCATAGAAATATTGCAGATGATATCAGAGATACAGAGATAGAGGTAAGTGAACCTAGGCAAAAAAGAAGATTGCGGGGGCCCGCAATGACCCTGGCCTAGCCGCTCAAACTTCAGCTTTCACTGAAACAACAGCTCCTGAGACTTCAGCTGTCGCAATCGACTCGCCGGATTCCACTTCCAGCACAATAACTTTTCCAGGGAGAACAGTAGCTGGCAAAAACGGGTTTGAATGGAAAACATCCACATTTGTAATAGCAGGAACCACGACTCCGAGGCGAAATATTGTTCATGTTCAACCCAGACCTATTGGAGACGCTAGAAATTGCACTACCTACTTGAATGCTTTAGTGATTTCATCACGAAACCCATGTTGGCCATAATATTGGAAGATCCTAACAGTGAGATAGAGACACAAAGGAGCAAGTACAAAACTCAAAATGCAAGTTTATCTAATATGTCAATGGAAGAACTGAAGGCGTTATTAGGTCTCTTAAATTTGAGAGCAGCTCAAAAGAGCAACCACATAACAACTGACATGCTATTTGACCCAGAGTACTCGGGCAATCGGTATATATATATTTTATCAAGAGAGAGGTTTTGTTTCCTAATAAATAACCTTAGGTCCGACGAAAAAAGTTCAAGACAGGGAAGAAAAAAAATTATAAAATTGGCACTGATTAGCGAATTGTGGGAAATGCTCCTGAAAAATTGCCGTGAGAACTACAAGCCTGGGGCTTACGTAACTATTGATGAACAATTAGTAGGTTTCCAAATAAAATCTTCTTTTCGAATGTACATTCGTTCGAAACCCGATAAGTACGGGTTAAATATAATAATGATGTGTGATAACTCCACAGAGTATATGATTGACGCAATTCCATATCTTGGTAAAGGGACTATACCACAGAAGACATCTGATGGAGAAAAAACAACTCTGTAAAACAATTTCAAAGTCGAATAGAAACATATCTATGGACAATTGGTTTACAAGCGTCCCTCTTTGTCGTTCCTTGTTGAAAGAAGAGAGACTAACCATAATAGGAACAATAAAGAAAAACAAAAGATAATTTTTCAAAGAATTCACTGACATAGATTTTCAAAAAAGACGTGTAAAATCTTCTCTTTTCTTGTACCATGAAGACTTTTCGGCGCTGTCATAAAAAAAAAATTGTACTGCTTATTTCTTCTGCTCATTTAGAAGGAATAATTGATGACAGTAATTTCCTCCCAATGATGATAAGTGATTATAACAAGGTGCCGTTGACACCTTTGATCAAATGTGAATGCTGGCCGGAAGACGAAGAGTTGGTCATTATGCTACTTTTACAATATGATATATGTATATATATAGCGTGCGTTAATTCTTAAGTAATTTATTGCCATAACATTTACAGGCTGCAGTTCATGTTGGCACTTGATAAAGAATTGACTCGTCCTTGGCAATTGAGTATCCCTAGTCTTCCTTCAAACCTTAAGGTGATAATCGAACAAACTCTGAAATCACAGAAATCAGCTCAACGGAATTTATCCCAGGAAGCTTCAAATGAATCATCAAAAAAAGGAGAGTATTGTGGTTTCTGTAGTTACTATAAAAGGACGTATACATCTTCACAGTATGGCAAATGCAAGATATACATTTGTGGAGAGCATATGACAAAAATATGCCACTCATGTAATTGGTAACTGACGAGACCGATTGTTGACTGAAATAGCATTCTAATTTTGTGATTGAAAAATGTTTATTTTTTTAAGTTTTTGATTACACTAAACTAAAGGGTCCGCCATCTAACGTTTTTTTTTTAGCTCATGTCTGATTTGACAGATAATTAGTTTTATCCTTCCGCTGAACGAATATGATTGTGTATACGCTTGAACAACGCTTCGCTAAGTGGGCCTGCGATCGACTTACAGAAGATGCCGATTTTGCCAAAAAAATCATCTTTTCAGATGAAGCTCATTTTGATCTTGGCGGGTATGTAAACAAGCAAAATTGTCGCATTTGGGGCACAGAAAACCCGCACGCATACATTGAAAAGCCGGTGCACCCAAAACGAGCCACTGTTTGGTGCGGATTTTGGTCCAGAGGCATAATTGGGCCATTTTTCTTCGAAAATGAGCAAGGAGTGGCCGTTACAGTCAATGGTGATCGTTATCGGGCCATGTTGAACGAATTTTTGTTCACAAAAATTGAAGAGGAGGATATTGGCAACAGGAAGGCGCTACGTGCCACACAGCCGAAGCTACACTCGATGTTTTGCGCCCTGTTTTTGAAGATCGCATTATCAGCCGCAGAGCTGATGTCGTTTGGCCACCTCGGAGCTGCGATTTGACACCGTTGGACTATTATTTGTGGGGTGCCGTCAAAGATAGTGTTACGCCGACAAGCCAGAGACAATTGACGCTTTAAAGGACAATATTCGTGAAGCCATTGGTGAAATACAGCTGCACACAATCGATAATGTGCTTAAAAATTGGACCGATCGTGTAGGCTACTGCATGGCCAGCCGAGGCAGCCATTTGAATGAAATTATTTTCCATTATTAACCGGAAGGATTGTACTTTCAAATAAAAAAAGAAATTTGAGAAAATATTCAGTAGTTTTTTTTTATAGCATTTTCAAAAAAAAAAAAAGTTATTTGGCGGACCCTATATAAGTAAAGTATTGATATTTTATAAAAACAAAAGTTGCTGAATTTATTTTGTAATGATCAAAAATGATTAAAGTTTTTTTTTAATTGTTTTACTTTGCTTAAATAAAATATTTAATACTGAACAAAAATGTCTTTTAACCTATTTTGCCGTCGATTCGGCTCATGGTCGGACCTGCAATTAGGGTTAATAAATGAGTTGGAGATTCTCCATTATCAAAATATGATAAAGGCTGTGGAATATGCTCTTCTCTTAGTGTTTAGCAATGGGACCCTCTTAATATATGTATGTCTAAGGTCCTAAGGTCCTAAGGACATGAGGTCGAGTCTAGTGTCTATTACTTGATAATCGCTCACGCTACGATTCATGAGGGAAAGCTAGTCGACTTAAATTACAGGAAACTCCTCATTAAACACGGACTGACTGACGACTGTTTAACAATAAGCAATGCTTTTGTGTGCAGAGAGGAAAGGAAAGGAAAGAGAGGACTCACGTCTGAGCAGACTACTTAGAGGTGGTAACGCACATTGTGACTATCAAGCGAACAATCGAGAAGTAGTAACACCATTCTTATCACTAATTTTAATGGTTGTCTTCTAAATTAAAATTCTTCCATTTACTTAGAAGGCAGTTATCTGATCTATCTAGACAAAGAGGCAGTCAACATCAATAATAGAACATATCGCAGTGGGACCAGTGCCTTCCTCCAGTTCTGGCCCACGTCACGAGCAAGCGAACCATCTCCAGCTTGGAATAGGTCCATGCCCTAAGCGAGGAGAACATAGAATATAGAGAATTTCAAAAAAGAATTTTAAATCCTGCCTTCTTACAGAATTGTTGGTGATCGCCATTTTTCTGATTGCAAATAAGGCTGAATCTATGGCAGAATAAATGTTCCACAACTTCGCCTACCTCTCAACCCAAGACCTACCCCACGTTCCAAGCAAAAGCCACATAGAGAAGTCAACCACACCTTCTAAAGGGTTAGCGGCCTGGGGGACGCAGAAATGTGAAGGAGCGGGAGTCAACACGATCGATGAAATTAGATGTGCGTCTCAGTTTCTATGGGAACCTACAAATCCGTACAATGCATTTCATACACGCGCATCTGCTGGACGGTGTAGCTGCGTTAGGTCAGGGTGGGTACCGCAATTAAGCAGTTTAGCATGTTATGACATGAATTGTTAGAGAATGTTAAGTTAGTCAAATTTGGATCATGACACAGGACAATTGCCCTATAACGAAAAGCACTTGTAAAAAACTTGAATAAGAGTTTTCATCGAGTCTATGGTTGGCCCGTTGAAGAGTTTTTTTTATTATATCTTTAACTGGATGTTTTAACCTTATTATTAAAGAAAGTCGAACAAAAGCCTTTCTTTTACCCTCAATTTACCTCTCAAGGATCAACGGACTGACAGATTATATGGGCCGATGCTTGCCCGCTCTATCCGCCAACAGGTTAGCTGTCAGTTGAAATCAACGGATCGACGGATTAATGGATTCTATGGGAGAGGCCCTTTAGTATGAACTTTTCATTCTTTATTTTTTTCCTTTCATCTGTTATAAAACTTTTAAAATAACAATTAACAATTAAATATAAAGGAAAATAATAAAATACCAATCCTTAGCATATGGGTTAGGTAATAGGGACAATAAATAATATAGACGAAAAATATTAATATACTTATATAATAATAAGAGAAAAAAATACAGAATATCTTACATATATACGAGGGTGGTCCGATAAGTACTTAGCCTCACCGCCTGATGGCGCCAGTATCGCAAGAGCAACTTACTATCGTGTAGTACATTCCAGTAGACGGCTACTTTCAGCCGGATCGGACTTGTAGTTTTGTTTTGAATATGTGGGAAACCCGGTAGATACCCTAATTATTCGTTGTTTTGTGACGTAAAAATTCTCCCTGTTCGTCATTTATATTGCCTTAAGAACCTTCTTTATGAGGTCGGGAAATCACAACTACCGTTTAATTTCGGTTTATAATTTACGTGGTGTTAGAGGTAAAAGGGTAACCGGGGTGAAAACTATGGAAGCGAGGAAAATGGCAAATGGTTTCAAAGCCAAAAACCAAAGAAAAAGACGGATCGATAAGAAGCCGCGCTTTATTTTACAATCACGTTTTTTCCGAATGACTCCACGTTTTACAAAGGTAGTTTGACATTGACATTTGACGTTTGGTCTATGTTTGATTTGATTATCGCCCTTTTCGTCACGGGTAGTGATGAGACTTCTCAACACGTGGAAATTACACAAATTTGTTACCTGTACCAATTTTTCATACCACTACTTATCGTAATTTTTATTCCATCTCATCTTGTCGGTTATTTAATAAACTCCCTCAGTCACTCAGGCTTGTTTAAAAAAAAAGGAAAAAGTTGGCTATTTAACTTTGACTACTAGGCTAGAATCTCTAATGACATGTATACTTCTTTAGTCTTAACTATTGACGACCTATGAGAAAATCTTTGGTCTAAATGTAAATCATTCCATTTTGTCAAAACTAATAATTTGTTGCTTATTCTTTAATTCATTTTGTAACACCAATCAATATTTTATTTTTTCTATTTTGCTTTTTGAATTATTATTATTATATTTAGTATTATTATTATTCCTTATTATTTCTTATTATTAATTTTCATTATTATTTTTATTTTTGAAATGAATTTGTGAATATTGAATTTTATTAAAAACTTTATACAATATTATTTAATGTAGAAAACACTTGACCATCCCTGTAATTAGTAACAAAATGATAATTGTACTCAATTAATAATTGTACTAAAATTAGAATAGTACTAAACTATGTGCTATTAAGCTCGTACGAAGCTCTAAGCAAGAGGCGAAAGCTCTGAATTTCGGGTATAAAAGGCCACGCAAATTTAGTGTCAGATCACTTCTGGTTGTGATCGCTTCAAGGACAATTCGACGGTACACTACTGCCTTTGATTTTGAAGTCCTTACAACTAGAGGACCGAGATTTAACTTGTGACGTTCCCAGTGACGGAGGTACACTACCGCCTCCCTGGTTTGAACTTAGATCCGCGTTTACTCTTCCGAATTGAGTTGCCGCCTATTCACCGGGGTACTGCGTTATTTCGCATATCCTGCGGTAGAGGAAACCAGAAACCAGAATGAGACGTGCGTCTTTCGTACGCCTTCCCCCGTGATACCCTGAAATTTTTAAAGAAGTTCAGGTTCATAGCGTCAAAACCCGTTACAAACGAGCTTCTATCCGTGAATACGTGTGAGCTCATTTCATTTTACCGCAGTGTACTCCCGCCACACACACTGGAATTATAACAATGTGCGTGATTGCTTACAAAATTTTGACAGCACTTGAGGTACTCACGTGCTCGCCCGAGCTTGTAGGCAAACGTCGGCAGCCATCTTAAGTGGTACGTCTCATTGGTGCTTTCTGGAGGAAACCAATTGTTTCCCGAAGCAAAAGTTTCCACCCTTTCTCGTCATTATTTGTCAAAATAAAAATTAAAAAAGATCCATACGGGTTTCACTGTCCCTTCAGGGGGATTTTGCAGAGATTAGCTAGTCCTATCCCCAAAGAGCGGAGAAAGCGGGAGAGTCCCACCACCTCCTCACCATTACAATTTCATATAATGTAAATTTTTATATCTGGTGTCACTCTGTTATAATTTAATTGTGCAATTATTTTAAAACATTTGTTACTTATTAATTTAACCATTTCTTTTGATGTAAGCTCTAGATTCAAATGATAGTTCAGTTTTTCAATATGGGTATATTTTTAATCTCTTAGATGTCACCCACAAGTTCAAATATCTTTTAGTTTTAATTACCATGAAGTGGCATTCGACACTATTTTTAATTACTTGTAATCAAAATACAAAATGTAACATATTTTCCTCTTCTTATGTCATTGTATAATAAATTATTGTAATCTTTAGTAAATGTCCTAAATACAAATACAAAAAGTTATTGAGATCAGATTGAATAAGGGAAGAATCTTGTTGCAAAGGTCTTGAGGAACTTGGTGTCCTCGGCGTACAGTGAGAGGTGGGAATGTTTGATGACAAGCTCAATGTCGTTAATGGTAAGAATGAAAAGAAGAGGACCTAGGTGGCTGCCTTGGGGAACGCCGGAAGAAAGGGTTAGAAAAGGCAGATCTAAAACGAACACTGTAGTAACGGTTTTTTAAATAAGAAGATATCCACTTCAACGTAGTGGGTTCAAAGCCAAGGGAAGACAGTTTGAAGAGTATTAGTTTGAGGGAGATTTTGTTGAAGGCTCTACTGAAATCAGTTGAAATGACTTCGACTTCATTTCCACTCTCTAACGCTGTGAGTGTGATTATCAAATTCGACAAGGTTTGTGGTTGTAGACCTGCATTTGAGGAAGCCATGTTGTTTAGAGGAGTTTAGAGATTTGCAGTGGAAACTACAAGTGTCCTACAAGATACTTTCGAACAGTTTGGGTATATGAGACAGTTTGGTGGTGGGGCGGTAATTGTTAGCGGACCTTTTTTGTGAATAGGAGTTATAAAAGCGGTTCTCCATATCTGGGGAAATTCTCCGAGAGACAGGGATGAGCAGAGGATTTTTGAGAGCGGGACAGAAATAATGGAGGAACATTTTTTTAATAATATGGCAGGGAGACCATCGGGCCCAAGAGTAAATTCATCATTAAGTTGATTCAATTTATTTTCAATGATATGGGGTCAATAGGACGTGGTAGAAATTTGGTAAGTAGTCGAAGTAAGTAGTGTCCGGTACAAACGAGTCATCGGCGAAAGATTGTTTGAAAAAGTTGGCGATAGTTTTGGGATCATTCGCGGTTTCGCCATTGAAGGAGAGTGAAGTTGGGTAACCATCAGATATCCTTTTGTAGTTGAAAATAAATGTAGTTAAATATGCAGAGGTAATTCCACTTTCATTATTACCATATCATTATTACCTACATTTTCAAAAGTATTTGAGAAAATTATCAAAAAGAGAATGCTTCTATTCTTGGAGAAAAATAAGTTCTTTTCAAATAATCAATTTGGTTTTAGAACTGGATTATCAACAGAAGATGGTATTCTTAGAGAGAGTTGAAAAAGTGAATGTTAATGGTGTTCTTAGTAAGTCTCTAGTCGTAAAAAATAGAGTCGCTCAGAGTTCTGTACTAGGGCCACTTTTATTTTTAATATATATTGAGTCAATTTTCAGCCAGCAATTCAATGGAATAGCTACTCCATTCGCTGATCCTTTAACCGGCAATACAACCTTCGCTTTCACTCGCATGAATGTACTAGATGCTTCATACATGCGGCATACAAAACTT
Source organism: Merodon equestris (assembly GCA_958301585.1). Classification (NCBI taxonomy): domain Eukaryota; kingdom Metazoa; phylum Arthropoda; class Insecta; order Diptera; family Syrphidae; genus Merodon; species Merodon equestris. The sequence goes on from OY284413.1 coordinate 95,629,096, forward strand.
TTATGAACAGAATACGTGCTCCGAAAAGTGTTTAATAATTGAATCAGTCAAGAATTTTAAGTATCTAGGAGTATTAGTAGATCAAAATCTGAGCTGGAAGGACAATTTACAAAAAAATAAAATCACCCATGTACTTGGTGGCTCGTAAACTGTTTCTTATCAAACCATACTGCTCAAATAAAGTTTTATTAAAATTTTACTACGGACTGGCACACTCTTAATTGCAATATGGCATTGTATGTTAGGGAGGATCATATTTCAATACGATTAGACCAATCTTGGTTGCTCAAACTGACGCATTCTGACCAACTGCAATCGTCGTGCTCATAGGCCCTTGTTTAAAAAATGTAATATTTTACCAATAAGACACTTATTTATATATTTAAAGTTTTAGAGAATTTTTTTAAGCAAAGCGGAAACATTCCTAGCAGGACAAATTTAACTTATAATTTAAGGACAAATAACACGGGTTTAGTTAACGTACCAATTGCACGTACAACACATTTTTCTAAATTCTTTACTTTTACTGCTCCATGTTTTTTCAATAGACTTCCACATTCCATACGTTTAACAAATAACTATAACAACTACGTTAACTAAATAAGAACTTGGATTTTTGTTATAGACATTGCTAATATTGAATTATTACTGCGAATTCTACCTAAAAAGAAAAATTACTTTTTATGGAAATATCTTCTTCTTTTTTTCTCATAATTGTTTATTTAATTCATCATAAGATTTAATTCTTCATTTTAAATGTATATATATACACTATTCTTTAGTCTGTTATTCTTATTATTATCTGTATCCGTGTATTTCAATGTTACCCCACATTAGAAACGTAAATAAATTCATATTTATAAACTACAATGAAGTGTCGTCTAACACTAATTTCCGACTTTGTTATCTAATTTAATGACGACTACTATTTTATTCTTTTTATTATATTGTATTATGTTATTGCTCTATATTATTATGACTACTATGAAAAGAATAAAAAATAATATAAAAAAAAAAAAACTCAACAATATATATCAAAATATAATATCAAAATATTTCGCCCAACTACAGTCTATCTGGTCTATCATTATCCCTGTCTCGCCTCATTTCGTGGGCTATGGAAATCCGGAATAAAGACTGTGAAAACACATGATTTTCATCCGCATCAGCGGTTCAGATATCTCCATTCTATATACAATGTGGCACAAAATTAATCACCATATCAGAAGATGTCATAATTATTGCAAATGGCGTCTTACATCAATCACATTTGACATTTGTGAATTAGACAGCTGCAGTATACAAACAAGATATAGAGCGCTATACTTCGCAAGAGCGTGGAATAATTGTGTCGATATTTTTGACCAATAATCGCTCCGTGGTGGTGTTAGCGCACTGGTAGTTCGGCCGAGAATATCGCAGCTTTGACTGCCGATGTCACTGAGAACGAAGAAGCATAAACCAGACGGCGGGTCACGCAATTGGGAACAACCAGAAGGACCCTACAGCGAATTTTAGTCCAAAACACAATGCATCAGTTGATACCTATTAACCCTCAGTCGCGTGTGAATTACTGTCAAGCTATTCTTAATCTGAACAACGAAGAGGACGATTTTGTGTCGAAAATCATCATGAGCGACGAGGCGGAAAATCTTCGTTTCTGAGGCACTGAAAATCCGCGTGTGATTCACGAAGAGCCATTAAATCCACTCAAAGCCTGTGTGTGGTGCGACGATCACAGTCCCTGGTACTCGCAAACGCTACAGAGCCATGACAAACGATTTCTTAATGCCGGAATCGGATAAGCGGGGCTTTGTGAACATGTGGTTTCAACAAGAAACCGCACAAATAGCACGAACCACAATGGATATTGTAAAGGAAGCGTATCCTGGTGGCGTAATCTGCTGTTTTGTCGTTTTTGCATGGCCAGCAAGATCACCCGATTTAACCATCTCAGACTTCTTTCTTTCGCTACTTGAAGTCGCGGGCTTATGCCAACATGCCTCATATAATCGCAGCCCTTAAAAGAATATTCGATTAGAACGAACAGTTATCACAAGAAATCTTGCGCAAAGTCATGGAAAATGTGATAAAATAGCCACCTGACGGATATCATCTTTTCCACTTAACAAAAAAAATTTAAGGGTCCAAGTAAAGATTTCCATTATTCAAAAATATTTATATTTATATTTATTTGCTGAAAAAGTAATTCAAAAACAAAATTGGATGATTAAATTTGCTCAACCTTGTACATTAACTCCAGCCCATTTCCTGGTTGGAACACCGCTGACAGCTCTTCCTTAGAAAGATCTTAGAGACATCAATCCCTTCCGACTAACTCGATGACGGCAAGTACTGCGAATGGCGCAAACGGTTTAGAGGCAGTGGTATCTTCATTCCATAAATCAACCATCGAAGTCGAAATATGGGACAAAGAATTTGGCAGTTAACGATATACGAGTAAATCTCCCAAAGAGAACAATTTGCCATCCTCCGCCTGGCATTTTGAAAGAATAACTACAACGCACCCAGGAAAGGAAAGCTATGACGATACAGGCACGAGAAGGAGGGATGAAAAGACCAATTGGTAAAATCGCCAAATTACCTCTGGATTATGCATTCCTTAATAGAGTGCCATGTTCTCCAATTCTGACCACAAACCATAATCTAGTGGATTCAGATCTTGACTCCCCGACGGCCAGTCTTCTGCTGCTATAAAACCAGGAATATTGACTCTGAGCCACTACTGCATGGTTTTTGGCTTTGTGCGCTGGGGCAGGGTCCTGTTGGAAGATCCATCTGTGTCCATTGAAAAGAGTACTGGTCAAACCCTTCACAACACCCTCTAGCACATCTTCTTTGTAAACCTTTGCACCAATTCCTACGCCCTTTTTACAGAAATGGTGAGAGACCCCCCACTAAACCATTACGGAAACAGGATGAACCCTTGGAACAATTTTTTGTTCGGTCAAAAAGAGGGTTTTTTCAAGAATTTTTTTATAACATATTTTTATTATAGATTTATTTTAGAAATAAGTATGTTGTAATACAACATTTGGAGAAAATTTAGAACAAAATTGGTACAAAAATATAAAGAAATAACGGATTTATTGCAGTTCTCTGCTGGTGCCTCGAAAACATTGTTTTTTGCGGTGACCGCGATTCCTCAGCACTGGATTATCAGAATCCAAAAAACCAAATTGTTTTGATTAGCTAATTAGTTTCTCTCTCAACTGATGTCGAGTTTTTTTATTTTTATCACTTTTTAAATTTTTTACATCATTTTAAAGTTGAAATGTCGATTTTTTGACAGTAAAATTACAATAGTAAGATTGATTCTAATTGAAAAATTCAAAAAAACTGGACGTCAGTCGATAGATATTCATATGTAGAATATGTGAACCAATTTTAAAAACGATCGGTTCAGTAGTTTTTTTCGGAATGGTGGTCACCGACTTTAAAAATTACATGTTTGGGAAAATCGATTTAAAGTTTTGAAAATGAAAATAACTTTAAAAAATTTAATTTTCTTATAAAATACTTACATAGAATCATCGATGCCAGGTCCATATAGTATATGTATCACTATTATCCAAGACGTCTAAGGCATCTTTTTGCTTCTGTCTACGCTGGATTCTGCCTTCTTTACTCTCATGTGCAGCTTTCTCATCCGCTCTGCTGATCCGCAAAACGTCTGTTGCGCGCGCCCATTCATGAGCACTTGATCCGGAGTGATGCCCATTTCTTGCGTGAAGGTCAGAAAAGCGGTGCTGCCTTCATTAAAAATACACGCTGCTACATACGCGGCAATTTTGACGATAGTTGAGATACCACTCACTGATTTCGGGCTAATTTTCCAGATAAATTGGTTGTAACTTTCGTTGTTGTTCTGGGTAAAACCACTGAGACAACGTTCCAGCAGTGTGTCTTTACTCAAATCTTCGTACACAGGCTTTATAGCATCTCAAACATCATCTGGAAGTGCAGAGTAACTGTGTTTAAAAGTGGGCAAGGTCCTTTCAGCTTCAGCTTTTTTCCATTCGCACCATGATTCATCGCACTTTTCGTGCTGAGGTTTTGCGTAAGTCTAAGAGTACTGATAAAAAGTCGCCCATATAGCTTTCTTCATTTTTCCCACAGAATCATGGTTTCTTCGAATAGCAAGCCCATAATATGTTGTTAACTTATCTATCATAGTTCCAGTAAATTTACCTTTTCCAGAAAGAGTTTTTCGCTTTACTTTTTTACCTTTTGTAGTTTCTGTATCAACGACACACGATTTCACCAAGTCACGCAGACGTTTGCCCATCCTCTCCTTCACGTGACCAATGAACTCCTTCTTATTTATTATATAGTTATCACCATAAGGCTTAGCATTGATAATTCCGGTGTAGGTCTTCGGGTCACCGTCGCCAATATAATTACGGTATTTAACTTTGAAAAAGTTCATCGAGCGTTCAAACATTTTCACGATAGCTTCGACTTCCATCTTACCTGACGGCCCACTGTGATTTGAAAGACATTGTCCTTTTTCTACGTGCTCTTTGTACCACTTTTCGTATTCTGCAGTATCTAGTTTATTAGTCCAAGTTGCACAATGATGACAGTACGAACTTTTGACAAATATATCGACAACTTTTCCGGTTCAATAGCCAATCAAAGACGATACACCAAAGAGCGCGGAAAATCCACGTTTTTTCCATGTTCCATCGCCCGATACTGTTAATTCTGTTGTATCTTGGAGATTATTTTGCTTACAAGTTTCTTCTTTCTCTTCTTGAACGGCAGAGGCAAAATATTTATTCGCAATTCGTTTGTATGTTAGTGCTCATTTTTATCATATAATTATTATATGCCGGTTTTGAAATAAATTTACCCGCGATGTCCATCAATCCCCAAAATTTCTCACACCCAGCAAGTCCGAGGCCTAAAACTCGCATTACAAATGCAAATCTATAATTTACTTCGTATGCATTACCTTTAATTCTTCCACTAGATGCAACATACTTAGGCACTTTACATTTTTCACATGTAACTTTTATGTTAAAGCCAAGACCTTCTTTTTTGCAGGATTGAAAAGATATTTCAGCATCACACGTTTTACACTTCACTAATGTTACAATGGTTGAAAAAACAAGAAGAAAATCTATAATCCTAAAGTGTTTTTTAAGATCTCGCGCCATTTCTAGGGACGCATTGAATTTAATTTTTTTGGCAGATGCACTTAACTTCATCGTCCCGTTCATGAGGCATTATCCTTTTCCTTGGTCGACTTAACCTGTATTACGTCCTTCTCTCCCACTTTTCTTCGACGTTTTTTTGGTAGTAAATGCAAAATCAGTGCGTAAACAAAGCAGAAACTCAACGGAGAAAAATTAAACGAGATCGAAACTAAAATCAAATAATGCACACAACTGCTCTTCACAACGTACGATTTTGAAATGAAATCTATATTGTTCATCGAAAATACAAAAAAGTTCGTTACAACCGAAACCGTTACAACTGTTTCTTAACCGAAGAGATTTTGACTAAGTTAGGGGATACATACAATACAATACATAGAAACTCAAACAGTTACCGCTTACCGCTCAGCGCAGATAGCTAAAAGGTGCGCAAAGTGAGTTTGAGCAACGGTCGCTCAAACTATCATAAATCCGTCAATTTTGCTCCGATTAATCTCAAAATGTAATACAATGAGATGTTATACATTCAAAATATGGAATAAAAAAAATTAAAAAAAAAAAGTTTCAAACGTTACCCCCCCCCCCCCCCCCCCAATACATCCACAAGAATAAGTAATCATAAAATTCGTTGCCAATCATTGCTATGCGTGAACCATTTGATCGTACTCCACAAGTCCTTATTTCAATGTTCATTTGACAGAGACCTTTTCATAAACTTCGAAAAAGTGCCTTTATTATCCCATTTAATAAAAGTAGGTGAAAGAATAAGATGCCCACCTATGCCCTGTTACCAGACACATACCTTAACCTTTCGAGACATACAAAAAGCTCGATTGACAATCGCAAACCTAATTGAGTTTGTCTCTTTATTCTTGTTGCATTCAACACTGATGTAGACAGTGTTGCCATAGGCTTCAGCAATGGCGTGGACAAAATTTCTCATCAAATTATACTTCTTAAATTTACTGTTCTTAGTTTTTCCCTCCGAATTAATTATATGAGTCAAATACCATATAGAAAATTGTCGGTAGAAAGTTAGTTTTATATATTCTATTTCTTAAATTAATTCCATCTTCCTTTGCATCAAATTATTCACCATTACTTCAGTCTTCTTGATGTTTCCGTCGGATTTTATCCTGTGAACTAAATCCAACAATATTAGGTTAGTTTTAGGTTTTCTATTTCTTCAAATAATGTTCCGGAATCTCAACCCGGAGTTTCAACCCATTTATATGTATTCTTACCATTAATGATATCAATATATATTTTGCCCTACTGACTACTGTTCGTTCCAATTTGACTGAAATAGAATCGGTATCAGCCATGAACAAGTGTAAAGAATGCTGCGCGAAGCGAACTCCACTCATTTCACACTTGAAATCCCCTTTACCTGCGCCATAATCACATACCTTTTTAAGTTCTTTTTTTTATGTTCCTATAGATGTTAAGTTTGTTCAGATTGTGTAATTTATATTTTTTTGTGTATTCTTTCTAAGCGCCACTGTGAAAACATTTACAGCAAAAGCGTTCAAGAGCACTGAATTATGGTAAAAGCAACTAATGTGCTGTCATCAAATAAAGAATGTTTGCCATCAATAGCATTGAAAAGAAAGGGTTTCGTCTTAAAATTCAATGTTTAAGATGGCTGGGCAATATAAAGCAATACCCGTGTTACGGTGCAGGGACGGGTTAAGAATATCCCTGTAGCGATACCTCTCGCTTGTCGTAAACTATTAAGGCGACTAAAACAAAGGTAAACAAAAATCACATCTAGGCAATTTAGAAAACACCAAAGTGAGCCTAGGGACACATATACCACCATTAAACTGCCCCACATGCAAATGTACATGCAAATCAGTGGGTTGACACGACTGGAGATCACCGGTGTTGTAAGAGTAAGATCAAACAAAAAAATGTGGAGCATGCCCGTGTCACAAAAAAAAAAAAAAAAAAAAAAAGGCATACCGAAAAACAATTGGTGCAAACAAATGCAAAAACGCCAGCATTTGATTGGCCCCAGCGATGAAGTAATCCCAAACCGGGAAGCCTGCCGCTACTTTCTGAGGTCAAACCGGCGGACCCCACAAGCAGGAATGCAGTTAAATGGGAAGGTTATGGTCCTACACTTCTGACCATAACGACGCCGGAAAAAAGGAAAAGAAGAAGACAAGTGTTACGGTGCAGAGAACGACGGCAAAGAACTTTACGTACACAAATAGAAAGGAACCTTATAAGCTTGGCGTGCGATACTCTGGTAGAAACAGCTAGCATCCTTATATTTAAGGTCTATAGGGATGTGTATCATCACAAATCTCAGTTGTGAAAATTATTTTAGACTAGCCAGATTACCATGATCCTACAATTTATCTAAAAAATTTGGCTGGAAAAAATTAGAAGTGGAATTTTTTTCGCGTTACTCTCCTCATCATGATACTGCCAGAAGATCTAAATTTTTGGGATATTTGGAGAAACTTCCGTTCTAAAATACAACATTAGAAATACTCGTATATAATACAAATAAAATAATATATTTAGTTTTGTAACTCAAAGACTGATAAGAAAGAATTTCTACAATGAAAATAGAACTGAGGTTAAAAGAAGAAGCTAAACATTTTGTTTTCTTCTTAAAATAAAAAGGGCTGATTATACTTACTTAGACATATATAGTAATGTTTTATCATGGTATAGCCATAGATAATGATTTGGTATACTCATTTCGTGAAATGTTACTTTCTTTGCATTTTTAAAAAAACAGTCTGGTCTCCATATACTGTGCAACCAATCGACATCTAAAATTCTGTATTCATCGCTCATATTTTCTGGCAAACGTAGTCGTGGGTCACGCCAGCTTTGGGCTAAAAACACATCCGTTACATAAGTCTATAAAATTAATATTAAGTATTATTATATTTTAAATATAACTGTTTTGTTTATAACTTTACCATTGATTCTTCATTTATTGAATCTATTGACAAAACAGTCACATGGAAATAGACAACTGTAGGCTGGCCAAGTAATTTCGGTGCTCTATTTTTATCATAGTTCTTAGATGGAATCGGTAATATATCAGGCAGAGACAAGCTTGATTCATAGTGTGTCACTAATTCACCACTTTCACTCTTATCGAGCGATATATTGCTAAAAAAAGAATATAACAGTATATCTTTATTGAGCATGAAAAAACTGTATCCCACTAAAAGAAATATGTAAAATAGAATTGGTTTCTAAAAGATTTATTTACTACATATGTTTACTTACGAGTATGCATGACGTTTCAATAAATAAATGGATTTATCACAAGTATGGATGATTACATTCCTGATTAAAGTTAAATATTTACTTGTGTATAAGCTTAAATCCGCTCTTTGTTTTGTTCGTATGCGGCCACGTACACACCACAGGTTTTATAAGAGTTTATCATCTGTCAACATTAATCAGTACATACATTTTTCCTTTGGTAGTCGTACCAATCAAACGAGTGCTATCACCCATTCGTTAAAATAGTCAAGTTAATGAAACAACTTCAAGACAATAAATTAAGGTGGACCAGAAGGTCGATAAACTGGAGAGGATCCAGTGAGATTGACATCAAGTACTGGCAAAAGGGAATAACCTCAATTAAAATTAAATTAAATCAACCAATGACCTAGTAGGTAAATACCGAATAACCGATGTTTTAGATGTAAGAAATACCACAAAATTCGAACAAATAATTTTCAATATTTTAAGCCTGCTTCCGTTATAACAAGAAAAATTACTTTAAAATCTCTAGCCGATAGCCCTGGTGGCTAGAGCTATATACACTGTTAGATTAAGATATAAATTAAATTTATATTTTAACAATAAATACAATACAATACTTTAAAATCTATAGATTTCGTAATGTTTGTGGGTGTATTTGTTGTTTGTAGCTCGTTAGATTCGCATTACTCCTTTATATTTGCGTATGGTTCGCACCATACGAGTATATCGCATATTTTACTTTGTTGTTTTATTTTGTAATCTGTCATATAAATGTTTTGTCTTCTACTGTTTATTTGACCCAAACTGAATCCTTTGTACAAACGATTCTTGTATATCCATATTTTTAGCAGTTAATCGATTTAAATATTGTGCCTTTTAGCCTTTTTACATTGAAAAAGGGGAATTATATTTGATGCCCCATTTTTTATTATTTTTTCATTGTTTTATAAAATGCATTCTCATCGGATAAACATGTTAATCGGTTAGATTAAAAAATAAAAATTGGGTAATCTGCAATAGGGAAAGTAGAGCACTCTAGTCGACAGTTGGATAATTTCCAAAAAATATTATTACAATTAAAAGCTTTACCTACGAAAGAAAGTATTAATAGAATGAAAAGGTTTTATAGTAAAGTGCCGAACTAGAACTCAAGTCACAGAAACTAATGTTTCCTTTGCCATCATTTGACAATTTTTTTCCAGACACTATGAAAAGTTTGATTATTATATTTAAAAAAACACAAGTAGGATATTTGGATTCTACTATACTACTGTACTATTCTACAACATACTGGATAGTTGATATCACAAAGCTTCTAACCCCTATGAAAGCTCAATCTATTATAACACACCGCTAACTTTAGTGGAATTAACCTTCCTTTGTATAACATGGAATATTCAACAAAACCATATTCTAGAGAAAATTGGTGAATTAAAAGAAAATTAGCGTGATATCCACAATCTTAATCTTTTTCTTGAAACAGAACATTCGTTTGAACGCTGCAGAGGTGGGCGCCTGCAGAAGGAGAACACTCCTTATATAATAAAATGCCGTATCCTCCTTCCAAAAACTCTCTCTTTGTAAAGTACTTTGTCGTTTACTTACATAAAAATAATTTTCATCCCGTTCCTCAAGCCTTAGTTCCCATAATACAGCAGCAGTTTTGGATAATCTACGCTAGAAGTCTAGCAAAAAAGTTCGTAGTTAGTTGTCTTCCGTTCTATTGAAGTTTTAAATAAAACACGAGGAGCAATAGCACACGACAGCTTTATTTAATGGTTGAAAAGGAAGTGAAAATATAAAATATGGTGGCTAACTACAAAATGGCGGTAGGAGGAAGTAAAAGTAATTTAAGTGTAGGAGGAAGTAAAAGTAATTTAAGTGTTGCCATTAATAAGTAATCTTTAACACACCCCCTCAACGCTTAAATATTCAATCTTATACAAATGATCAAAAAACTAATTCAAAACAAAAAAAAAGGAATTCATAAAAAATTAACGAAATTAATCAAATTTTAACTTAATCAATGTTATTAATTCAATTAACGTTTGGAGATAGATTATAATCTAACAAATTTGAAAAACAATAATGATGCTTAGATACTGTTGTAGGCTTAGTAAGAGCATCAGCTAACATTTTGTCCGTTGAGAGATACTTCAAGGTAACTGTCCCATCGGTAATTGCCTCACGAATGTAGTGGTAACGGATATGAAGGTGTTTTGAACGCGATCTCTTGCCTCGGTAGCTTGCGCTGTATTGTGCACTTTGACTGTCCGTAAAAATTGTAATTGGTGTATCCTCATTAAGTAATTCCAGTTCAGTTAGTAAGAGTTTGTAGTACTTGGCTCGCTTAGCACAGGAGGTAAGTGTTACGTACTCTGCTTCAGCACTTGACAGGGTGATGAAATTTTGTTTTCGCGACTCCCAATCCACAGGCCCACCAGATAAAACAAAAACCATTCCAGACTGTGATTTCCGGTCGTCGGTGTCTTCAGCCCAACTTGAATCGGCGTAAGCGCAAAGTAGTTTTCCTGTTTGGCGATAAGAAATTTTAAAATGTTGAGTCCCTTTTAAATACCTTAAAACAGATAGAGCAGAATTCCAATGTTGCACCCTGTTATCTTGATTAAATTGGGAAAGTATGTTAACGCTATATGTTATGTCAGGACGACTAAAGAGTGACAAGTGTAACAGGCTGCCTATTAGCTCTTGATAATCCTTTTGTTGTACTTTTTGTTTTTCTCCTTCGATGTCGGGTTCCTTTTGGAGTTTGCATTTTGGCGACAATGGCCTGCAATGATCGAGATTATAAGCTTTTAATAAATTTTTTATATAACCTGATTGACATATCGAGATTGTTCCCTTTTCTCGATTTCGAGAAATTTCTAGGCCAACTGTTAACTTTGGCTCCCCACAATCACGAATATCAAAATGCTTTGCGAGAAATAGTTTAAGTTTTTATAAAAGGTTAAGTCATTGGTAGCAATGATTAAATCATCCACATATACAGTTAAGTATATGATCTTGTTACTTTTCTTCATAAAGTACATACATCTGTCGTAATTTGAGTTTGAAAAACCTATATCTTTTAGTTTATCGTCCAATTTCTTGTTCCATTGATGTCCCGATTGTTTTAGGCCATAAATTGATTTTTCAAGTTTACAAACTTTGTTAACATCTTCAACAAATCCGTCTGCTTGTTCCATGTAAATTTCCTCGTCTAGATCGCCATACAAGAAAGCGGTGGAAACATCAATGTGACGAAGTTCTAAATTATCTTTTGCAGCAATGGCATATAATATTCGAATAGAACTTATTTCTGCTACAGGTGCAAATGTTTCAAGATAATCCGTTCCATATATTTGTGCGTATCCTTTAGCAACTAGTCTAGCTTTTCTGCGTTCGATTGACCCATCTGCGTTTCGTTTTGTTTTAAATACCCACTTACAACCGATAACTTTCTTATCAGTGGGTCGATCTACAAGTGTCCACGTTTTATTTTTGTTTAGCAAATCATATTCAATTTTCATTGCATCCTTCCAAGCATTTACGTGTTCCGATTTTTCAACATCTCTAATTGATTTAGGATCTCCGACTTCAGCCAGATTAGCTGTTTCAATCCGATGTCTAGCTTTACGGATGGGATTTTTTCTTATTGCAGGGATTTTATTATTATCATTGTTATCTTAAGTAATGTGTTCGCTATCTAAATTTTCATTTATCTCAATTTTTGACTCAACTTGAGGACTTTCATCAACTAATTCTGTGTTTTTAATTTCAACCAATTTCTTTTTATCCTTATTTGAATCAAATTCATCTTTAACATTTTCCTCCTCTACTATATCTATCCCTTTCTTCTCATTCTCCTTTAAACCATATTCATAAAATATTTGTTTATTATTATTTTCGTTTGCCTTTTCAATGAATATTACATCTCGGCTTTTAGTAATCGAACGGGTACCCTTTTTCCACAACCTATATACTTTGCCATCTTCACAGAAACCAACTAACACGAATTCTTCACTCCTCGGCTCAAACTTTCCTAAGTTATCCTTTTTGTTTAAAACAAATGCACGAGAACCTACTTCTCTTAAGTGAGATACAGTTGGAATCTTTCCGGACCAAATTTGTTCTGCCGTTTTATTGCGATTCGGAGCTGTTGGGCATCTATTTCTAAGGTACGCCGCAGTATATACTAGTTCTGCCCACAAATAATCAGGAAAATTTGCTTCGATTTTTAAACAACGAGCCATTTCTACAAGTGTACGATTTGCGCGCTCGGCAATACCATTCTGCTGTGGTGTATTCGGACAACTAAATTCCTGTTTAATTCCATGCATGCAACAAAATTCAGTAAAGACTTTACTTGTATATTCTGTCCCGTTGTCTGATCTTATTCTTTTAATTTTTAAGTTTAATTGATTTTCGGCATCATTTTTAAATTCAATAAACTTTGACATCATTTCAGACTTTTTTCGAATAAAATATACAAATATTTTCCTTGAAAAATCATCGATAAATGTAACAAAATAGGATGACTCAGTGATTCCGTTCTCATAGGCCCACAGATATCTGAGTGAACCAATTCCAAACAATGAGATGTCGATTTTTCCAACTTCAGGGTAAAAGGCAATCTTGTCTGTTTTCCTTGTATGCACGTTGTACACTTTAGGTTGCTATTTTTGAATTGAGGCAATCCGTTCACTAGGTTTTCACGTTGCAATTGTTGTAAAGCCGCACTGTTTAAATGTCCAAGTCGTCTGTGCCAGATTTCAAAAATGTTGTCCTTGCCGGTATTATATTTATTGTGATTCTGCTGGTGGATTTCCGTATTGTAAAGAGCCGTGTTGATTTCTGTGTTGTTACTCGTATAAGCCGTGTTTTCTATTGTTTTTATGAAGTATAGTCCATCCTGTTGTCTTGCTTTGATGACTAGTGACCCGTCCTTGTTAAACAGTTTTGCGTAGTTGTTTTCGAAGATAACTTTAATGCCATTTGATGTGGCTTTGGTTATTGATATTAAATTTTCCTTCAAATCTGGAACATAAAGAGTATTAAATAACGAACAATATACTAACTTTCCATTTACTATGCTTTTTAGGGTTGCAGTTCCGATACCCATAATTTCGATTTGTTTATTATTTGCTAATTTAACTAGGCCAAAGTGACCTTCATTCAGCTCAGAAAATAATTTTTTATTTTGACACATGTGGGACGTAGCACCGCTGTCAACACACCAACGTGCTTCTCCAGCAGTACTGATTTCGGCACAAGAAGCATTGAGAAGCTCCTGCATGATGAATCCACAGTTGTCGCTTGTTTGTCTCACAGTATCTGTTTGCGATTGACAATTTCTCGCCTTGTGCCCCCTTTTACCGCATCGCCGACAGTTGTAGTTGAAGAACTTGTTTGATTGAGACGATGCTTGGCGAAAATTGTTTTGCTTTTTATTACGGAAAGAAGAAGCTCTCATTGCGTTACTACTTACGATTTCTCTTTTTTTGTCACCAATTTCCATCAATCGACTGCGGATTGTGTCCAACGACGGGAATTTCTCCTGAGCATCAAAAGCTGCCTGTACACTTCTATATGACTCGTCAAGGCTGTCAAGCAGAATAATAGCTATCAGATCGTTGTCTAATTTAGCCTCCAGTTCTCTTAAGCGGTTGATGACTGCATTAAATTCTCTCAAATGGTCATCCATGCATTGACCGGGGTCCATTTTCATGTTGAGAAGTTTTCTGAATTCCTCCGCTTTCTGTCGCACACCTTTTCTGTTGTATGTATTCTCGACGAAGTCCCATACCTCCTTCGACGTTCGCAGGTGTCTCACTAATGCAACTACGGGGGGCTCCATTGCAAGAAGAAGCTCGGCTCGAGCATCGAAGTCCTTTTCTTCCCATTTTTCTGCCTCCGGTGTGTTACCTGCTGGTCGATCTTCCTTTCCTTCAACGATTTTGAGAAATCTTTGCTTGTGGAGGATCCCCTCCATCTGCGCACGCCATGTACTATAATTTTCTCCACAAAGAAGCGTGATTCTGCCGTACGCTGTAGCACTAGACATTTTGCACTTATTACTTTTAATTTTATATAAAATGTACACCAGCTGGGCCCATAACCTATTGAAGTTTTAAATAAAACACGAGGAGCAATAGCACACGACAGCTTTATTTAATGGTTGAAAAGGAAGTGAAAATATAAAATATGGTGGCTAACTACAAAATGGCGGTAGGAGGAAGTAAAAGTAATTTAAGTGTAGGAGGAAGTAAAAGTAATTTAAGTGTTGCCATTAATAAGTAATCTTTAACACGTTCTTTAGATACAAACCGAACCGAAGGGAGATTTGCTATCAACTAGAGTTCAGAAGTTGAGACTCTTTGCAAAATCTAGGATAGATTTTTGTTGAGCATTTCACATTTGGGGCATTTCACGTCAAGTGGACAAGGAAAAAAAAGTGAGGTTCTGAAATTTGTTCATATTAGGTCCAGTTGTATTTCTAGTAGATATAAATAATATTTTTTTTATATGATGTGTATTTGTCAAGTTATGGGCTTCTAAAGAATCGTCTATATCAAAATTCGTATATTTTGGAAGAATTTTCTCGTATTGAAAAAAATTACAATAAATTTTCAAATTAACCGATTTGCATCAAAAGTTTCCTGCTCTTTTTAAAAAAGAAATCAATTTCGAAAAAAAAAAAATTTTAATGTTCAAAACCGGAATTAAACATTTCGAAACAACATTTTGGAAACTTCGACCAATTTTATTTTTATTTTTCTTATTTTAAAATATAGCTCAGAGTATACATATATATAATACACCAGAAGTTTTCAAAAGGGATCTGCATTAGTTAAGGAGGTCGGTAAATTAATGTATGTACATGTAGCAGTAAGTATGATGTTAGGCGTTTGTGTATGTCGGCCGGTTGGTGCGAACTGCGAATAGAGTTAGTACTATTGTGGTTTGTATAGTATTTATTATGTATAATAGTATTAGTAGAAATTAGCATATAGTATTAGTATAATTAGTATTTTAGTGTTAATATTATAAAGAAATAATGTTTGTTTGTTAGTTTCTAAGTTAGGCTACCCTAACCTATTGTTAAAATTGGAAGCACCACACAGCAACACTAACCTACATATAATTATAAGCCCCTATGGCAACACTTATTGTTTAACATTAGGAAAAAAGTTCACTTTGAATTGAGCCATCCACTGACTAAGTACTATACTAAAGACATACATATATTAAATACTTGTACTTACATATATCTGAGCGATTTGTGTTATCTTTTCGAAATTGTTGCCGAAACCCGGGACGATAGTAGCGCGAAAAGAAATCGTTTTATTTTTGTATTATAAAATGGAGTTACAAAGTCGCTCAGTATTTCGCGGACAAGTCACGAAATTAGTCAACGTAGCGATGGAATATCTGGCAAGCCCAGAGTCACAGCTAATTGCGGACAATGAGGAAAAGCGCCGTGAAATGGAAGAGGAGATCAGCGTGTAGGTATGTGCAGCGGATATCTGCAGCGTGGGAAAATCTCTGCAAAGCAAAGTTAGAGGTACGTAGAGTGGTAAATTTGAAGTCTGAGGAACTACAAAAGGAGTTGGAAACTTGTTGCGAATATGAAGACAAGGCTGTTGGCACCCTAGCGCGGCTAAACCATCGTCTGAAAAAACTTAATGAAAGTCAGAGTGGTGTAGTTCAACACGATGCATCAAATATAAGCGGAAATTCTTCCCATAACGTCAAATTACCCAAAATGGAATTAAGAAAGTTTAACGGTGATCATAAGGAGCGGTTACCGTTTTGGGAACAGTTCCGCACGGCTGTGCATGAAAACTCACATTTAAGTGGTTCTGACAAATTTAATTATCTATTAACGGTACTAGCGGGAGAGGCTAAAGACTCAAAATTGCTGTGAGGCCGCAATATCCCTCTTGCATGGCGATACCGAAAGAATAATAGATCGGAATATGCAAAATTTAATGTCTTTGTCTTCTGTCAATTTGAAATCGGATATTTCGGGTCTGCGACGCTTATATAATACGGTTGTCTCTACAACTCGATCCCTAGCTTCTCTCGGAGTTCCACCATCGCATTATTACGTAATGCTAAAAACTGTTTTCCTAAAATACATGCCCATCGAGCTTAGAATTGAATTCCACCGTAAATATGCTGGCGATGATGGTATTGATTTGGATAAATCGGAGACAGGAAGAGAAGTAAGCGATGTGGGTTCAGTTACTCTTAAGGGAGACAGACAAGTCAAAATGCTCTTAAAGTTCTTAAAGACAGAGATCGAATCACTGGAACGTTCAAATGTACCGTCTCGTTCTAATAACGAATCAGCGAAAATCGCCCACACGGCTGCTTCATTACTATCGGCCGAGAAGGAAAGACCCAGTTGTTTTTTTTTTGCAATTCCGAAAATCACTCAACAAAAAAGTGCAATAGTGGCCAAACCATCGAACAGAGAAAGCATATGTTGAAAAGCGATCATCGATGTCTCCGTTGCACTTTAAACACTATTCAAAAAATTGTAGAACAAAAAACATACAATGTTCTCATTGCAATGGGCGGCATGTTTCTTCGATGTGTGAAAAGGAAGGCCATAACACCGGGCAAATACGTTTTTCTACCATCCAAATGCAAGCAATAGATCAAAACAATAATGTAGAAAAATCAGCGAATGCTTGCTCGCTAAGTACACCGACTCGAATTTATTTACAAACGGCTAGAGCATTTATTTTAAATTCAAACACATCAACCAAATTATTTGTTAGACTTCTGATTGATAGTGGAAGCCAACGAACTTATGTCAAACAAAGTGTTTCTAGAAAAATGAACTTACCTGTTGTTGGAGAACAAAAAATAAAAATATCAACGTTTGGTGGTAGGAAATCAGAACAATCATGCAATTTAGTACGTCTTTGTCTGAAGAGCAAATTTAGCAACGAAATTGTTTCCATGATTGCACTAGAGGTGGAAGAAATTTGTGACGATATTCTTATCGAGCCCGATCCAGCTGACGTTAGAGATCTGAAGTTGAATTTGGTGGATTCAAACAAAGGGAGTATTCTCCAAGAACCAGGTATTAGTATATTAGTGGGTTCAGATAATTATTGGAATATCATTTTAGACAAAAGGGAGTATCTTTCGCAAAACTTGGCTGCTGTTAGAACTGTGTTGGGCTGGACATTACACGGACCCTCATCCATTTGCCTTGCTGTCAAGTCGACTTGCCTGCCAACCATATTGTTGCTTAATTTGAGTAATATTGAACTCAATGTGTCTAGTTTCTGGGACTTGGAAACGATAGGGATAACAAACGAGGAAAAGACAAGCGTCAAAACGCCCACAATATTTGGCAAATACGTTGTAAGAAGGGATAATTACTACGAAGCGAAGCTCCTTTGGCGAAATGAGGATGCCGTCATAGATAGTTATAAAGAAGATTTGGCAGTCTCAGTCCAGTAGAGCTGTTCTCGTGTGAAAAGGAAATGAATGTACTGATAGCGAACGGAATAGTTGAGCAGGTCGATGCATCAATGAACCAAGCAAGCGAATTTATTATTTGCCACACAGAGCAGTTTACAGAGACGACAAGTCGACTTCGAAAATAAGAATTGTGTTTGACGCCTCAGCCCATTCAGGTAATAATGCATCACTCAATGATTTGCTCTCACCTGGAGCCAACTTTTTACCTAACGTATTGACCATACTGCAAAATTTTCGAATTTAAAAGGTCGGGCTTGTGGCGGATATCTCAAAAGCATTTCTGCAGATACACTTATGTTGCATCGAGATGTGCATCGATTTTTCTGGTTCGACGATAAGATTCGGGATTTGTGTAAATTACCGAATTGGACAGAGTTCCGAATGACTAGGGTAACTTTTGGCGTCGCATGCAGCCCATTTCTTCTGAACGTCACAATTCCAAATCATTTAAAAGAAGAACGACGAGGTTACCCAGTTACATGTGGCATTCTTGAAAGTTCCTTTTATATGGACGATGAGCTAACTGCAGCTCAAGTGCATAAGGAATCTGTCGACATAATGAACCGGGCTGGTATGGTACTGCATAAGTGGAACTCGAATTTGCCTTAATTGGTTTGTGGATTCTGACGATTTAGGAGTAGATATGACACACTTAGCAACAGGTGTGTTACCGCAATCCGGAACGAAGAGAGCGCTACTAGGTCTAATATCAAGAATTTTTGATCCCCTGGGTACACATGGACCATTTACAGTAAGACTTAAAATAGCGTTCCAAGAATGCTGGAAACAAAATCTCAACTGGGATGATAATTTGCCGCCAACTTTGCAAAAAACATGGACTTAGTCCCTTTTAGAGTTGCACTATTTAAAGGAGGTCATAATCTCAAAATACATTTATCCATCTCCACCTACCGAACAGGAATAGCACGTTTTCGTTGACGCCCGAGAGCGTATGGTGCCGTAGCTCATATTCGCTACCTCCGATCTGATGGACAAGTGGGTGTAAGTTGAATGAAGATAAATCTCCGGAGTTAACGTTACCAAAGCTGGAATTAACTGCTGCGGTTATTGGGACTCGGCTTTTTGCTTTCTTGAATAATAACTTAAAGGTGAACTTTAAGTCTAGTTATATTTGGTCTGATTCTCAGATTGCTCTACATTGGATAAATGGAGATCACAACAAGTGGAAACCTTATGTTTCTAACCGAGTTCGAGAAATACAAAATAAATCAAAAGGAGCGGTTTGGCGATTTTGTACTGGAAAACACAATCCGGCCGACATATTAATAAGAGACGTATCGGCGAAAAAGCTTTTTGAGACAAAGTCCTGGTTGCAAGGTCCTGAGTGGTTGCAGTCGTCTAAGGAAGCGAACACTTCAATCTCAATAAAGGTAAATAATGAAGATGATATTCATATTTTTCTTCTCCTTTCCGGCCAGAGACGTTTTGAAAAAACAGATATGAAGACTGAACCAATTTTATACATAGAAAAGTTTAGCAGTCTTCAAAAGATTCTGAGGATCACCGCATATGTGCTTTGGTTCATTAAAGCGGCAAAAGAGAATAGAGGAAAGGCACACATAGATGCAAAGGGTAAATCTCAGTTGCCCGCAGATTTTCCAATTCCAAGAGCAGAAGAAATAAAAGCTGCTGAATTATATTGGATAAAGTTATATCAGACAGTATCGTTTGGTAGTGAACTTCAGAGGCTACATAATGGTCTAGATCTGGATAGTTCTTCCGATATTTATGAATTGAATCCGATCATTGCAGAAGATGGGACTTTACGATTGGGTTCTCGCTTATCTAAACTGAAACAAGTTTCTTATGATGAAACCTAGAAATATTACCTAGAAATTGCCGTCTAGCGGAGCTAATTATCATCGATTTACATCATAGGCGGCTACATGTTGGAGTTAGCACTTTATTGGCGGAATTACGTAAACGATTTTGGATACCGAGATCAAACAATTACCTAAATCGTGTATTACCTGCATGCGGTTCCGTGGTAAGGCCATGTCTCAGGTTGTGGGTTGGGGTAAAGGTCCCACCCCAACGCCGAATATGTAGTTCGAGACCATTTGAAAACACAGGGGTAGACTTTGCTGGTCCTTTGTGGGTTAAGCAACCACAAGGTAATACAAAGTACTATATTTTATTATTTACCTGCTCTGCAATACGTGCCATTCACCTGGAGCTAACACCTAGTCTTAGTACGGAAAGTTGTCTCGGCATTAGAAGATTCATGGCGCGCCGAGGAGTACCAGAAACATTCATGTCAGACAATGAAAAGACTTTTAAGCGTTCTTCATCAGAACTGTCCAATTTGGGGGACATACTGCAATCTAGCGAATTGAAGCACTTTTTGGCGAACCGAAAAATTTCTTGGCATTTCATTGTTGAACGTGCCCTATGGTGGGGTGGGTTCTGGGAACGCCTAGTACGCTCCGCAAAGGATGCACTCAAAGCTGCCGTTGGTCGTGCTGCGCTGGATGAGGAACAACTTTACACAGTCTTGACGGAGGTCGAAGACGTTGTTAACAGTCGGCCGTTAACTTACATAAGTGATGACGCAAAGGATTTATCGCCACTTACTCCGGCACATTTTCTCAAGAGAGTTTGTGTTAACCTCGATTTCGAAAATATTAATCTAATTTCAGACAAAGGACTTCGAAACAGATGGATTAGTAGGGTTCGACCAACAAGGCTGTTTTGGAAACGTTGGAAGCTAGAATCTTCCTGCTCGTACAATGTTAAGGAGAACGACGTTGTTCTCGTTTATGACCAGCACCTTTCACGTTTGCTCTGGAAGCTAGCTATTGTGCAAAAAACCTTTCCGGGACGCGATGGCAAGGTAAGAGCGTGTGAGCTGCGCTTGCCAGGTGGAAGTTGTGTAGGGCGTCCTGTGCAGCTTCTTTACCCACTTGAAGTTTCGGGCCCGGAGGATGTTAAAATTGGAACCACCACACAGCAACACTAACCTACATATAATTATTGTTTAACATTATTGTTTAACATTAGAAAATAAGATCACTTTGAATTCAGCTTTCTACTGACTAAGTACTGTACTAAAGACATATATTAAATACTTGTACATACATATATCTGAGCGATTTGTGTTATCTTTTCGAAACGTAACTCCGGAACTACTAAAAACGACTACTACTGCTACTTAAAACTGCTGTGAAATTAAATGATAATGTAATGAAATAACGTAATAATAAATTCAGAACGATTTTACTTTATAATTTTTACAATTATACCTTGAGCATCTACGCAACTTGTTCTTTTTACAAGAATACCTTCCGTTGTCGGAATGAAGGCATGCAATTTTTTTAGTTCCTGAAATGGTTATTGCAGAATCAAACCGGGGTTGTAAAAAAAATTCTTTCATCTTTGGAGCAGTAATAAATCGCTGTTTGTTTTAAAGATGATTTTGCCTATTTATATAACTGCATTGGTGAAACGATTGATCTACTTGCAGGTAATTGTAGACTTGCACGCGTCGCTAAACGTTTGAGGTTTCCCCCAAGACCATCACATGGTCCCTTTCCATGAGACGTTGCGTGAAAATGTATCTCTGCATTCGTATTAAAATCATGTTTATAATAAAATAAATTCACAAAATTTAATCTATTTTTAAAATGTTCAGATGCACTATCGGTTATATATATAATTTTAGACACAACTATTGCTTTTTCAAAAAGGTGTTTGTGTAGTATTTTTTGGTATGCGTAAAAAGTGGCTGTATCATGTTATAAGTCATCTGAAATCATAACAATGCTGCCATGTCTTATTTCAATTCCGTCTCTATAATAAAACACCGAAGTCAGAAGTGTTGCTTGGTCGTTATTCCAATGAAAATATTGGGCAGCATCGTGGACAACGAAACTATAATTTTCTGCAAAATCACATTGTACGAGTATTTCTCCTTCATTGATAGTCTCTTTAAGATTTTTAAAATAAAGCGCCTGTGTCTCTGCAATATAAGCATGAGGTTTCAGAGTATCCAAGGCATCACACAAGCTATCTACAAAATCATCAAAAGATTGTACTACAGTAGATAATGTAAATCGGTCTGTGCCAAGCCACTTTCTAAACTGCACTTCTGTCACTTGATTGTTATCGAATATGATTTTCAAATTATCACGAATTGCACTTAAGCCAGGACAAGACTTACAACATTCAATTGGCGGTGTTTTTGCAGTCATTAAATGACACGTCTCTGTTGGATTGGGACACATCATCTTGCGAAGGCAATCCTTATAAGATGAAAGTTCCATAGCAGTTCCAGCTGTAAGATTAGTTATGTCTCCACTATTCAACATAAGCTTTACATTTTGGTGGTAAGTACAAAAACATACCATATGTGTTTCAGGGTCGCCAGCGAGGATACATTGTTTGGGTCTTAGAGTAAAAAACTTTGTTAAACCTACTTGTACGTCTGGATATTCTTCCTTCAACTTTTGAAGAAGTTCATCAATATTGCACATCAGAAGTTGTTTTTATATGTGAGTTCTTTTTCCGTCATCCTGTTTAACAGATATAAAATCTTTTTTACCGGGCATTATTTGGCTAATGTCTTCTCGGAGATAAAATTTTTTAACCAAGTTTTCGGTCTCGGGTAGTAGTTTACGACCACCACGTGGGTTCGGAGATGACAAAATACCAAACTGATCTACAAGCTGCTTTGCTTTTTTCGCTTGTTGCCTGGATGTTTCAAACTCTTCTGCAAGTCTATTTTCACTCCAGGACTTAGGTGCTATGGTCAGGATCATAGTTTTCATAGAAGCAGAAGTAGATGGATCATTAAATTTCTCCTTTAGCTGCTTCAAAATATCTTAGTTATCTAATATTACTGTGTCAGTTTGAGTTGAATTATGTTTGAATTTGTCTTCGGGAATGAATGGATCGTCTTGGATGTTATGTGAAAGTTCACTCGATGTTGGACTGCAGGGCACTTCTTTCGTTAAAAAGGCGTTTCCTGCAAGATGCACACACGTAAACGTTTGCTGGAAATCCCCACTTTTGCACTAAACATGTAGAAATTATTCTTATACTTTTAAACTTTCGATGATTCACCAAACGAAATGGATTAAAACATCGATCACCGTACGGAGCCATTATAAATTGTCTCTGTCAAGTACCAGTCACTAAGAGGTCAGAGCAACAATTAAATAATAACGGAAATTCAAAATGATACATAAGTAATTAATTCTAAAAGATAGGGCAGATAAGAGAGTGGAAATCGGACTACAATATAATGATAATTATTAAGATAATGAACTCGTAATTAAGTTAAAATAATTAAACATTTAGTAACTAAATAATTAATCCTTTATTAGTTGAAGAAATAAACTTTTTGACAAACTACAGGTAAAATTATTTTTTATTTCTTCCTACTAATATTTCTACAATATTTAAATGAATTTTGTCAATGTATTAATTTTTTTTTATTTAAAAGTAACTACCCCTAGTTATTGTTACAGCTTCAACACAAATGAACAGGATGATAAATGTTAATACTGTCGTATTTTAATTTCATAATTCGCATATTAACCGACATAAACAAACGCCTAACATCATACTTACTGCTACATGTACATACATTAATTTACCTACCTCCTTAACTAATGCAGATCCCATTTCAAAACTTCTGGTGTATTATATATACATATACTCTAAGCTATATTTTGAAATAAGAAAAATAAAAATAAAATTGGTCGAAGTTTCCAAAATGTTGTTTCGAAATGTTTACTTCCGGTTTTGAACATTAAAATTTTTTTTTTTTCGAAATTAATTTCTTTTTTAAAAAGAGCAGGAAATTTTGATGCAAATCGGGTAATTAGAAAATTTATTGTAATTTTTTTCAATACGAAAAAATTCTTCCAAAATATACGATTCCAAAATATAAAATATACGAAAAGTTTGATATAGAAGCCCATAACTGGACAAATACACATCATATAAAAAAAATATTATGTGTTCGTATTCATATCTACTAGAAGTACAACTGGACCTAATATGAACAAATTTCAGAACCTCACTTTTTTTTCCTTGTCCGCTTGACGTGAAATGCCCCATTTCTCAACAAAGTGAGGAGTGCGCCACGCAAACGTTGTAGTGTTTATCTGTTTCCCGACAAAAGCTTCGCACTTAAAAGTTGTATCTGAGCGTTCGTCTTAGGGTTTCATAGCAAATCTAAAGCTGTTTGAAGATCGAAGAGAATTGTGTGAGGAAATCCAGTTCGATAACGGCCCAAGCTTTGTTAGCATTCAAATTTAACTTAGCCTCAAAATTTTGTTATGACACAACAACACAACAGGAACTGGTAGCTAGGTGTGCTGCTCAATTATTTCGCTTTATTCATATCCCCCTAAAGTTTCCCCATTTTGGACACCTGTGGAGCAGTAAAATTGGCGAAATTACATTAGTTTAGCTTGCTTCGTTAACATACGAGGAAATTTCCACAGCAGTCGCTGAAATCGAAGCTATTATGGATTTGCGTGTGTGTGCCTGGCATTTCAAACAGGTTTCAACTACAAATAAATCGTTAATCAGTGCCGCAGTTAATTTAATTTCAGAACCTGGCAGCAAAATACCAAAAATCGCCAATGGCTAAAAGATTAAAGGAGTATTTACTTTATCTTCAAAGACGTACTAAATTGCATGTGACTTATTAAAATAACAATGTTGAGACTTAATTTTCAGTTGCAAACGACAATTTAGCCCCGCAATCTTGTCTTCTTGGACAAATAGAGCGAGTTGTTCTGATGTTTGGCCTACTTAAAATGTAATTGAAATATATAAATATATATTGTATGTAAAAGGTGACCCGCTGAAAGTTTTCAACTTTAAATTTCGAGTGTTCGAAAGCCACCGGGGGGGAGGTAAGTGGGGAAGACATCATTCGATGAGCATTTCTTGCGGATTAATTAATAACGATGAGTCATTGGTGGCTGGCACACCACGCATTCGTAGTTGAGCTATGTATATTTGAAAATGGATGAATCGGTAGTTCGTGCGCATCGCAATTTTTGTACTCACTTCAATTTACGCAGACTGAGTGATGGTCCGAACATACAAATTATCTGGTCGTGACTCAAAGATTTACACAATAATGGACAATGGTGAACAGAACTCCTCTACCAACGTCAGTAGCGACACAGAAACATATCCCTCAAATTTGACACGAAATTATGCGAAATCCGCGTAAATCCGGAAGAAAAATTGCGGCCCCTTTGGGAATGAAAAAATCAACTGTACACATTATTTTTAAAAATAAATTAATGATCCACCCATACAAAATCCAAATCGGGCAAGGTCTAAAGAAAAGTGACTACTCTCTGCGAGAAACCTTCGCAAGAACAATGCTCGAACGTTTTCGAACAGCACGGACGCTTGATAACTTATTGTTTAGTGATGAACCACACCTTCATATCGACGGCTACGTAAAAAAATGGAACTTGCATTACTGGTGCCCAAACAACTCTAGAGAACGCCATCAAAAACGCTTACATTGCCCCAAAACGACGGTATTTTGTGCCCTTTCTGCCCGAGGGATTATTGGCCCTTATTTTTTTTAACCAACGAAAGACAGTAACTGCTGAAGTACATTGCCGAATGGGTTTATGTTGCCGCAACTGCAACTGTTCCCCGGACATAAAAACCGAACGCTATTTCAGCAAGAAAATATTGTTTTCAAAAAATTAAATCCGCAACATGACTGTACATTTTCCCAAAATAAAGTATTACCTGCAATTTTCAGTTTTTTAATTATTTTATTTAAACTTGAACATTTTCCACTGGACATCCTTTATACTTATATCTATACATAAGAAAGATATTGATTGAATGTTGGCATTAAAACTGAATTTGTTAAACGCACTATCTAAAACTATTAAGCAAAATAATAATGAACAAATATAAAGCAGTATTAACACGTTCACAGTCCAATGTATCATATATGATACATTAAGCGTGATTGTCCCCTGGACCAACACGTTCATGTATCAGATATGATACATGGTAGGAGTGAGTGTTTCTGCAATTTTGTGAATGATCGTATAGTAGGTAAATTAATAAATCGGTATGAGCTTATATGTTATGTTGAAACTAAGTGATTTGACTTTTGTTATCAAAATAAAAAAAATACAAAAATTCATCATACAGCTATTCACTGATCTGAAAAAATTATATACTACGGTATTACATTTTATACATTTTATAAATTCTTCAATGTTTGTTTACTTTTTGTGTGCTAAATTGAAACAATCGAGACAATATGGTTTGGCACAGAGCTTATAATTAGGGTTTACTAGTTTTGCTTTTGCACCGGGTTGCTTATAGCATAAAGGTTTGAGTTTTATAGCATAATACACATCGCTTTCTAATCAGCTTTTCATCTTTCCTTGGGATTTCTGTAAGGAAGTGCAATCCTGACACTTTCCGCGAAGAACCCGGTTCTGAGTTTTTAGGATTTTTTCTGATTTATTTCTTTGTAAATCACCAATGCGTTGACAATGACAGATCCAGTAATAATATCGACAGCAAAAAAACGGTTGGGCTCAGAGCTTAAATTTAACACATTTAACACATTTCACATTTCTGTGAACGTGTTAAAATAAAATCAAAACTCTATAAATAACCCTACAAAACAACCCTTGGTAACAGGAAATTTTGTAAGTGGAAGAGGAGATCATTTTGAATTTCAACTTATTATTTTTGTGGCCATCGCCAGTTCTAGATCGAGAAGCACGAGTAAGAAAAAAAGTTATAAAAGCAAGCCATGTGTTCCTTGTCTTTTTTTTCTGAAAAGAAGTGCGTCGCAAAATAGCTTGTGGTCAGAATTTTAGATAATGCTGGCAAGAAGCTGGGATATGGAATAAAAGCTTACTTTATTTGCACCCCTCACAAAGAACTAATCAGGTCGAAGGGCATATCATATAAGTGTCTATTAAAACATCCAAAAGATCCAAAAGATCCAGTCGAATGGGTGTAAGAATAGCTGAAAATCCATGCGAATAGTTTTGTGAACGTTTTTAGATATTTTCTTATAGGGACCACGGCATCGCATGGACAAGGCACGAAGGATATAAGTCGGAATCGACAGCCACTTAATTAATTCCGTTAGCTGTTATGTTATGTTTCCTCCATATTAAAGAAGGTGATGCGTAAAGGATTTTGCAGAGCTGCGGAAAGCGTGCACCAATATCAAAAAAGGAAACACAATACACAATTCAAATGGGCGGACAAGGTTTTTAACACCTTATATAACTGCTAAGACCCCAATAGTAGCTTACCCCACCCCAGAAGAAATGATTGTTGTAGATCCAGATGCAAATAATATTGAAATAGGAGCTGTCATTAGGCAGGTCCTGATGATCCAGCCATGTTAACTCGACAGGATCTTTTTGTACAGATTATTCTCGAAATTAATATCTACATTTCTAGAAGTATTTCTATGGGTAAAAGGTTCGTCAGTCAAATCGATAACGTGGCGAACAGTTTAAACTACAGCGTTATAAGAGAAAATGTACGAAAGGAAAAGGGTAAGTGTTCACGCCGGCGCGGGAAAATAACAAAAACTCACGGCCTTCTTTCCTTTTTTTTTTGAGTTTTATTATCTATTCATTACAATTATTAAATAGTTAGTTAGTTAGTTATACTTAGTTATAGTTAGTTCCCTACTTACTTGGTCCTTCCCTGTTGGCGTGCGTTCAGCAAATGGCTGCTATCCAATTGCCAATTTGCCTCGTTGCCTTACAGGGATTGCAAGCAAGCAGGGTTGTTATTCAACATCCCCCTCCCCGTGAATCGACGTATCAGATTCACCCTTGACATCTAGTCTTGCAAGTTTCGATGCTGGTCTTTTGAGAACTCCGGAGCCGGTCTTAACTAAAGCTGAGCGAACCTGACCATCTGATGCTGGATATACCTCCGATACTCTTCCTCGCTTCCATTCCCCTCTGCTTTCATTCTCGTCGCATATGAGGACAATATCACCCACCCTCAACGGCCTTGTTTGTTTATGCCACTTTGTGCGACGTGTAAGAGTAGGCAGATACTCTAAAACCCATCTTCTCCAAAATGTTTGTTTGAGCTGCTGCAGTATATGCCACTGTTTACGCAAGCACACTGCTTCATTCACCGCTGAGGTTTGCACATAATTTGGGCCGCCCAATAGGAAGTGATTAGGCGACAGTGGCTCGGAACTTTCAGTCTCGAGCGGCAAATGTGTGAGAGGTCTTGAATTTACCAAATTTTCGGCCTCAATTAGTAGGCCATTTAAGGTATCTAATTGCATTGCCTTTTCTTTCAAGGTAACCGCCAGGACGCGCTTAACACAACCCACCATTCGTTCCCATGCTCCACCAGCAGACGGATTTCCTGGCGTGTTGAAAACCCATTCAATACCACTTCTTGTACACTCCTTCTCGATTGCACTTTCATTAATTAGCCATTTTTCCTTACTTGCCCCCACAAAGTTAGTACCACAATCAGTCCTAAGCCGAACTGGTACTCCTCGCCTGTTTATAAAATTACGTAGACAGATAATCACCGCGTCCGTGGATAAGTCCTTGGCCATCTCGAGGTGGATGGCACGAATGGTTAGGCAAGTAAATATAGCTACCCATCGCTTCTCATGGCGACGCCCAATCGTTACTTGCATCGGTCCGAAATAATCCAGCCCCGTAAATGAAAATGGGCGAACATAAGGTGTGAGTCTGTCTTGAGGTAGTTGTCCCATAAGAGGAATTTCTGGGACGGCTGCTGAATTTTTGCAGTATTGACATTCAGCTTTAGCTGTTCTGACAAGTCTGCGGATGTCCGGGATCCAGTACTTAGCTCTTATTGCACAAACGATAGTCTCTTGATTTTGGTGACGATATATTTCATGGTAGTAGCGCACTATGAGCTTCGTCATCGGATGATTTTTCGGTAATATAGTTGGCCTCCTTGTATCCCCCTGCACACAGTTAGCTTTGTCGATACGGCCACTTAGTCGTATTATATCCTCATCATCTAAGATTGGTGTAAGTTTGAATAATGGACTAGTTTTAGGCACGGGTTTATTTGATTTCAAATATCTTATTTCGTTAGCATACTCCCTGCTCTGTACTATGCGACATAGGAACTGTTCTGCATCTTTAACTTCCTTCGCGGAGAGCTGCATCGTGACTGATAATGGACCAGCTGGTATAGACTTGTGTTTACCAAGGCATTTAAATCTTGCTACTGCGCGTTGTACCCAACACATGATACATAATAGTTGATAATAGTTTGAATAATTGGCGAATCGGATTACCGATGAATCTTCAAGAACTGATAATATAAATGTCGATTTTCTTTCAGATATTTGGTCATACCTTTTGGTATCGTTAGGTGTTTCGGGCCACTCTTCAACGGGTCGCAATAAAAATGACGGGCCATTAATCCATGTTGACTTGTCGGGTGGTTTTATCATCGACTGTGGTCTTGTGCCCTCGTCAGCCGGATTTTGAGTTCCCGGTACCCATTTCCAATTATGCACATCTGAGGATTCTAATATTTCCGATATCCGATGTGCAACAAACTGCTTATAGCAGCGACTTTCTGACTGTATCCAGTTTATTACAGTTTTTGAATCTGACCAGAGGGTTAATGAGTTAATGTTGACGACATGACTCTTTAATATTGCGTCTTTCAATCTTACGCCGAGGACTGCGGCTTGAAGTTCTAGCCTAGGTATGGAAAGTGCCTTAATGGGGGTACATTTCGTTTTCCCCATAATAAATACTGTTTTAACCTCACCTTTATACGATATGCGCCAATATCCAACAGCCGACATGGCAACTTCGCTTGCATCAACAAATATATGAAGCTGAATCTCGGTGCAAGCAGTGGTGAAGTAAGGATGGTAGCACCTTGGGATCTCAAGTCCTTTAACGTTATCCAGCTGTTTGAACCACTTGAACCATTTTAAATATATATCGATTGGCACTGGATCATGCCAATTAGCCTTTGTTTTCCATAATTTTTGTAGAAGTAACTTTGAGTAAATAGTTATGTTGGCTAGGAACCCAAAGGGGTCAAATATCGACATGGCGAAACCCAAAACCTGGCTTTTTGTCGGTCGCCTTTTTCCTAGTAACACCGCTTGGGGTACCCTCTCAAACTTTATTATGAAAATGTATTTGTCGCTCTTTGAATTCCAATACATGCCAAGTATCTTCTCAGTCGTAGAATTATTGCGGATAGTATTTGTAAGATTCGCCTCAGATCCTTGGTTATAAAATTCATTACTAAACTTTATCGAATTAGATACAAACCCTCGTAGATCGAATCCCGCTTTTTTATGTGTATTTATCACTGCCCTCGCTATAGTGATTGCTTCTTCGTCGGTGTCAAAACTGTCGACATAATCATCGACATAGTGGCAATCGACTATAGCATACAAGACTCGTGGGTTTAAATCTTTAGATTTTATGGCGTTAAGGTTTTTTATATATATCGCCGAACATGGCGAGCTTTTCGACCCAAATATCATCGACGTCATCACGTACACTTCAGGTTCCATGCCCTGGTTGCCGTTCCTCCATAAAAACCGTTGAGCGTGTTGATCCTCTTTCCGTATTTTTATTCGAAGGAACATTTCTCGGATATCGGCACATACACCTACCTTTCCTTGTCGAAAACGAAATAAGATTGATATAAGTGGTTTTGGCTGGTAAGTTGCAGGTCCCTTCATCAACATTGAATTGAGCGAGGTGCCATTGGACTCAGCGGCAGCATCGAAAACAAGGCGCAGCTTGTTGCTTTTGTTTAAGTTGGCTGTAGCAAAATGAGGCAAATACCAAGTGCGATCGTTTGTATCACTCGACAATTCTTGAGGTAATAACTTTCGGGCATAATTCTTCTCGATGTATTCGTTAATTTTTTCTTTATACCACTGGGCAAATTCAGAGTTTCTTGACATTTTTCTTTCTATTGCTTCTAATCGTTGCATAGCAGTGGTATAACTTTCCAATAATTTGATGTTATCAACTGCCCACAAAAGCCCAGTTTCATAGCGCTTGTTGTTTCACGTAACATCGTTTCGGCTCTTCGGTCTGCCTCGGATGAAATCGTTCTGAAAGGTTTTATTGCAAAATATTCAATGAACAAATACTCGGCTACCTGTGTATGTAAATCTGCTAGTAGATCTTTCTGTTCGACATAGTTGACGATTGCTTCCGAACTATCATTTTCATTAGACCCAAAGAGTATCCATCCCAATTTCGTATCGTGCGCTGAAAAACTCTCATCCAAATTAATAACGCGCTGTGGTCGTACTAAATTTATATGTGGGATGCCAATTAGGATCTTAGGGACAGCATTTGTGTAGTCTTCAATGGGGATTTTGTTCAATTCAGCAAATTGTTTCTTGAATTCAATTAAATTTAAGCTTTGCGCAGGCAATAATAATTTCTTTATAGTACGCACATTTTTCATTTGATATGTCAATGCACCTTTACCTACGCCTGACACCTCTAAATTAACGTGTTGCGACATTTCGCTAGTAGTTTGATTTCCAATCCATTTCAGCGATAGTAATTCTGAGTCACCTGCGATGCCAATTGCATCTGCGACATCCTTTTCAATCAGCGTAATCTTTGCACCATCATCAATAAAGGCGATAACATTGCAAGTTCCCTTCGGCCCGCTAAGTCGCACGGGGATGAACTTGAATAGCGTTTGCATATTGGACCTTTTATTCACAATAGTATGAACACCTGCGTTATGCTGCGTTGGTATTTGGCTTGTTCGCTGATCGCAGCTGATCGCAACCGTATTAGGACGATTATCCATGGCCGCCGTAGAATGATTCATAGTGGACGGCCGTTGTTGTGATGTAATATCTCTATTGTGGTCATGTAATAGTCGATTATGGCATTTACGACAGGAAGCAATGCCGCATTTTCGCCGGAGAGGGCATTTTGATACAGCATGTCCGGGTCGCAGACAACAGAAGCATGCGCGGTTTGTTTTGATTATATTCCATCGATCGGCGACTGTGGATCCTCTAAAGCGCTGGCATTTATATAGTGGGTGTTCTTCTTGGCATGCAAAACATTTGCCCTTTGTTTGTTCTGAAATAGTATAGATAGAATTATTTTTTGATTTTTTCTCTATTAATTTAGGAGTGTTATCTGATTCTATTCCGATGGCAATTGAGACGTAAGTGGCGGCTTGCTTCAACCAACCGTTGAATTCGCAAATACTCGGATAAACAGATGATGTGGCGACTATATGTTTTGCCCATTCCTCTCTTTTGCTTAGAGGTAATTTGCTTACAAGCTCATCGAGTAAAGTTGGGTTCATTAGATGAGGACCTGCAGATGCACTTTCTAGAAAAGCCGTCAGATTAGAAACCACCGTGCTAAAATTGATTAGTTCATTCATTCTGGTTTCCTTTATAGCCGGATATGCTTTTATTTTTGCTAGTTGACTTCTGACAAGTATCTCAGGGCGTCCATAGTGGAATTCTAGTGTGTTCATTATATTTTTTACGCTGCTTGGATGTATAAGCAAGGCTTCCACTTGCTGTTTGGCGGCACCTTTGAGAGCCTTCTGCAGGCGAGAAAGGTTTTCTAAATCGGTGTATTGATATGTGTTTGTTGTTTCCTTGTATGACACCGAGAACATAGGCCATTGTTCTGGTGACCCCGAGAATTCTGGCAGATCGTATAATTTTCGTATAGGTTGAAGGTGTTGCTGGTGCGTTGGATATGATGGTGTGGAGTTGCTTATCGGTGGTATAATTGTGGAGACGTTTGGCATTGTGGTATTCGTCGATGGCAATATCGTGTGGATGATGGATGTGGTAGTACTTGTTGGCGGCAAATTTCCAGAAACGAATGGCGAGGTTATGTTTGACACGTGGCTGGTGGCTATACCTGTGAAATTAGTTTGGCACATACCTGAGAATGGTGAATTCCGGTTTAGAGAAATTGAGCTGGCTGCTACGGCATTCGAGGATGGAAGCGAAAAGGTAACTGGTTGTGTGGGTGAGGCGCTGCGGTTGCTTACGGCATTTTGTGTAGCTGTTCTCGCCGCAACTAGTTCCTCTTGTAGCCTGCATTTCTCCGAGTAAACTTGCGCGAATGAAGTCTTGAGTTGTTTAATGTCTTCCGTCAATGCGGAAAGTGTTGCGTCTTCAGCTTGGTGGTCTTCGGCTTCACTGTGGTCACTTTCTTCCATCTCCTTTGTTTGACTCCGTGTTTGCGGACGTGGCATTGACTCCGTTCTTTGTCTCGTTTGCGTCGGTGTCGACCAAATAATAAAAAATGTTCACGCCGGCGCGGGAAAATAACAAAAACTCACGGCCTTCTTTCCTTTTTTTTTTGAGTTTTATTATCTATTCATTACAATTATTAAATAGTTAGTTAGTTAGTTATACTTAGTTATAGTTAGTTCCCTACTTACTTGGTCCTTCCCTGTTGGCGTGCGTTCGGCAAATGGCTGCTATCCAATTGCCAATTTGCCTCGTTGCCTTACAGGGATGGCAAGCAAGCAGGGTTGTTATTCAACAGTAAGTTAACACAAAACAAATTCAACGACCCAATTCCAGTTCAATGCATCCAATCGTCGACTCGCCTCGGTAAATTCAAAAAAACATATGTGCTGATAATATCACGGGAATGCAATAATTACCTCAATGCCCAATTACTTAGACATTGAAATCACCGATATAAACACAATGGGGAATCAATTTAGGTTATTACTTATAATTCAATAATAAAGGGCAGGCAAAAGTCCTCATTGTTTTATTTTTCTTTTAAATACAGTTTTACTGGGGATCAAGCAAAGATTGCTTCGTTTTACTGCTCAAAGTTAACGCGGGTATTTAATAATCTTAGTGTTAAAAACCAAGTACAGAAAGTGAAAACATTCGCATAACAACCAAGTGCTAAAGAGTGAAACTTTGTACCGATCAGTGCGAAAACCAAGTGCCAACGCAATAACCAAGCTTTGAAGTATAGTGTTATCCAGTGCAATAACCAACTGCTGCTGCAGCAGTGTGCGTGAAGGTAAGAAAGCCCCTCAGTAGACCTAACTAAGAAAAACAGGAGTTTAAGATCAACTTAAACAGCCGCCCGTTCAACGGCAAGCAATTCTGAACCCACCATCGTTATAAGAATAAGAACTTGTAACAACAATCAACATTTTATTTTTTCTATTTTGCTTTTTGAATTATTTTTATTATTATTTCTTATTATTATTCCTTATTATTTATTATTATTGTTATTCCTTATTATTTCTTATTATTATTTTTCATTATTGCTTTATTTTTAAAATATGAATTAAGGGAATAAAAATGAATTTGTGAATATGGAATTTTATTAAAGAACTTTATACAATATTATATAATAAAAAAAACACTTGACCATCCCTGTAATTAGAACTAAGGTCACAATTGTACTAAATTAATAATTGTACTAAAATTAGACTAGTACTAAACTATGTGTTAAGACATGTATTAAGCTCTTCTAAAGCTTTAAGCAAGAGTGGAAAGCTCTGAATTTCGGGTATAAAAGGCCACGCAAATTCAGGGTCAGATCACTTCTGGTTGTGATCGCTTCATGCTCACTTCGACGGTACACTACTGCCTTTTGAGTTTGAAGCCTTTACAATTAGAGGACTGAGTCTATAGTAACGTTCCCAGTGACGGAGGAACACTACCGCCTCTCTGGTTAGAACTTAGATCCAGATCACTTCTGGTTGTGATCGCTTCATGCTCACTTCGACGGTACACTACTGCCTTTTGAGTTTGAAGCCTTTACAATTAGAGGACTGAGTTCTATTGTGACGTTCCCAGTGACGGAGGTACACTACCGCCTCTCTGGTTTGAACTAGATCCGCGTTTACTCTTCCGAATTGAGTTGCTGCCTATTCAGCGGGGTACTGCGTTATTTCGCATATCCTGCGGTAGAGGGCAAACCAATTGTTTTCCCGAAGCGAAAGGTTTCCCACCCTTTCTCGTCCGTAATTCTCTGTAATAAAAATTTTAAAAATCTACCATACGGGTTTCACTGTCCCTTCAGGGGGATTTGCAGAGAACAGACAGACCTACCCCTACCTGAGAGACAAAGAGCGGAGAAAGAGAGACCACCACCAGTCTCCCCATTACAATTTACCCCGCTCACCACGCTCCCCGCTACAAATTGGCGCCCAACGTGGGGCCTGAACTCTTCAAAATCCTAAACACGGACAGAGAAACGAAACAGAGAAGTAGCGAGCGCATTGCCGCAGCTAAAAACAAAAACAGCAAAATGGCAGTATTTTCAGACGCTCAACTGAAGGAGTTCATTGCTGCGATTCAAACACAGAATGTACGAATCGGCAGTTTTAGCAACTGCACAGCACGGTTTAAGGGAGAAAGAGATCCTGTGGTTGTAGAAGCATTTATAGCCACTATAAACGTCTACAAAGACATAGAGCGCATAAGAGATGACGACGCTATTAAAGGCTTTCCACTTCTGCTGCTGGATAATGCTACAACTTGGTGGCAAGGCGTGAAAATAGAAGCAAAAACTTGGCATGACGTGCAAATACTCGTACGTAATGCATTTGCTCCCGCTAAACCCGCTTACCGCATATACATAGAGGTTTTCGCACAAAGTCAAAAGCCCAAAGAGCCAACCGACGAATTTATTTGCACTAAAAGAGCACTACTCTCAAAGCTGCCTGAGGTTCTCAAAGAATCGATGATGCTAGATCTCGTATATGGACTACTTAACATCCATATCAGAGACGGTGTTCCGCGAGAAAGTGTTACCACCTTCCAGGAATTACTGGTAAAAGCCAGAGCCATAGAAATTTCTCGAGCAGAAAAGAGCATGGACCTAGAAGAAAATGCGAAAAACGAGAGCGAAAAGAAACGTTGTACCTTTTGCAAGCACTTAGGCCACACAGCTGCTGAATGTCGCAAGAAGGAAAAGCAAAATCCTCCCGTTGTATCGGAAAAGTCAACAGTGCAATGCTACAAATGTAAAGCACCAGGATTTATCCGCTCGTACTGCCCAAGTTGCAAAGACTTACCGAAAGGACCAGCCACGGTGTCATTCAATTGCATTCAAACAACTTTGTGTACAGATCTACCAACGGTTTCAATAGCTTCACATGGTGAAAAGGGTATTGCGTACCTGGATACCGCAGCTCGTACAAGTGTTGCCGGTAGAGAGTTATTCCTGCATCTGCTACGAAATGGTACACGATTTAAGAGCATGCAAACTGTAGTAACCCTGGCCGATGGAAACTCAGTACAACAAGATGTTTTAGTCGCTGACACTACCATCATATTTGGAAATCGGTTAAGGCCCATCAAATTTATTGCATTACCAAATGCCAAAGATAACCGAACTCTAATCGGAATCGATTTTTTGGAACAAAATGGAGTTGTCATGGATCTCGGACAAAGAATGTGGTACTTTGCGGATCATACAGACATAAAATTTGATTTTTATGACACATCTCATACAAAGTTGTCTACCAAGAGCAAAGCAACTAAGTTTGAAAACACTGCGTCCATCTTTCCGTATGTTCCGTTTAAACCAGTTTCCCCACTTGCTAAAACACCAATTTTTCAACCATCCCCACAAAATCAAACGGTTATGGCTGCGGAGGAAAATAAAGCAAACACTTCTGCTTTCTTGTCTTGGTTCGAGCCCAGCTCATCTCCAGCACTAGCTGCCACGCCCAGACGTTTGAAGGGAAGCACCAACAACGACTACTGACTCACCTAATACCATTCAGAATATTTTTGAAGACTCACTTAGGGCAACAGATGTTACTCCGGATCGAAATCAGCGCAATAAGGAAAACCTTTTTCCTGACCTTATTCGAACACCGATGGATTTTGAAATGGATTTAGATTTTATCCTATTAAACTACATTGACATCGGCTTAAGAAAAGATGAAGCTGTCGATTCAAATTTTGGTCCAGGGGGAGAGATCTGAAGCACATCCCATCTAACATTCCAGACTACTAACCGCCGCTGAACGTCCAAGTCGCCTCCAAGGGGGAACCACTATACCACTCGGTACATACCATGTTTCATCTCTTATGAAATATGTAAACGAAGGAGACACCGATGTACAACCAATTCGCACCCTACGAAGACGAGGAAGACCTAAGCATTCAACAGTTTCTGCCGCATCGTCGAGACGATCTCAGCGCCATAGGGGGAGAATGTAACAACAATCAACATTTTATTTTTTCTATTTTGCTTTTTGAATTATTTTTATTATTATTTCTTATTATTATTCCTTATTATTTATTATTATTGTTATTCCTTATTATTTCTTATTATTATTTTTCATTATTGCTTTATTTTTAAAATATGAATTAAGGGAATAAAAATGAATTTGTGAATATGGAATTTTATTAAAGAACTTTATACAATATTATATAATAAAAAAAACACTTGACCATCCCTGTAATTAGAACTAAGGTCACAATTGTACTAAATTAATAATTGTACTAAAATTAGACTAGTACTAAACTATGTGTTAAGACATGTATTAAGCTCTTCTAAAGCTTTAAGCAAGAGTGGAAAGCTCTGAATTTCGGGTATAAAAGGCCACGCAAATTCAGGGTCAGATCACTTCTGGTTGTGATCGCTTCATGCTCACTTCGACGGTACACTACTGCCTTTTGAGTTTGAAGCCTTTACAATTAGAGGACTGAGTCTATAGTAACGTTCCCAGTGACGGAGGAACACTACCGCCTCTCTGGTTAGAACTTAGATCCAGATCACTTCTGGTTGTGATCGCTTCATGCTCACTTCGACGGTACACTACTGCCTTTTGAGTTTGAAGCCTTTACAATTAGAGGACTGAGTTCTATTATGACGTTCCCAGTGACGGAGGTACACTACCGCCTCTCTGGTTTGAACTAGATCCGCGTTTACTCTTCCGAATTGAGTTGCCGCCTATTCAGCGGGGTACTGCGTTATTTCGCATATCCTGCGGTAGAGGGCAAACCAATTGTTTTCCCGAAGCGAAAGGTTTCCCACCCTTTCTCGTCCGTAATTCTCTGTAATAAAAATTTTAAAAATCTACCATACGGGTTTCACTGTCCCTTCAGGGGGATTTGCAGAGAACAGACAGACCTACCCCTACCTGAGAGACAAAGAGCGGAGAAAGAGAGACCACCACCAGTCTCCCCATTACAATTTACCCCGCTCACCTCGCTCCCCCATTACAAACTGTTTTTCTTTAAGTCACAATAATATTCATTTATCTAAAAAAATAAAAAATTATACGTATATTGTTCATACCAAAGACTCATAAACATGGTACCACTTAACATTTCACAACATAGCTTACATTTATAGTTAATAAGAAAACTTCCACTATGCCCAACCCAACAACAGGACATGCTGACATAGCCCTAGAATCCTACAATACTCCGTTAAACTAGGAAAAGATTTCTAAAAATTTAACACTGCATTATGCAGAAAAGAGGAACTTAGGTACCCTCGAAATATCACATGGCTACCATGCTAAAAGGTAAAAGTACCATACCTAATTTTTACCAGGAGATATATCAAAACATGCCTCTTATTCTCAATAAGCTCAGCTCAATAGAAATCAGTCAGGAATCCCTCAACATCAGGACAAGGCGCTTGATTCCTTCGTCAGAAGGTTAAGAGGAGATTTGCCCAGGCTCTCAGCATAAGAGAACCCGCAAACCTGCCACAAACACTCCACCTTTGCCTCAAGTTTTAAAATGTAGATTTTGGTACTCAGCATGCGAATAATTCGCAATGCGCAATTCACTGTTCGAATAACTGCCCAACAAACGGCACCCCCCGTTCATCCAAGAAGACAGAACATTTCACACCCGACGCCCCTTCCAGCTTCCAGACGTGAATTCTTTTAACAGTTGTTGTATTACCCTCGGAATACCCAACGGCCATAATTTACTAGAGCAATACAGCACCAACAGTACCAACAACAACGACTGTCACCAAATCAACCTCCACTACCTCCAAAAACCAATGGATAACCCCGATACCAACCGGAGGTCCAGAAGCGCTCTCATTTACAACAAGTACACCAATTATAAAGGGTCCGCCAAATAATTTTTTTTTTTTTTTGAAAATGCTATAAAAAAAACTACTGAATATTTTCTCAAATTTCTTTTTTTATTTGAAAGTAAAGGGTCCGCCATCTAACGTTTTTTTTTTCAAGTAGTGCTTATTTCGTGAATGGTAACACTTAGCTCATGTCTGATTTGACAGATAATTAGTCTTATCCTTCCGCTGAACGAATATGGTTACGTATACGCTTGAACAACGCTGGGAAATATTGCGACATTACTTTGAAACAGAAGATGCCGATTTTGCCAAAAAAATCATCTTTTCAGATGAAGCTCATTTTGATCTTGGCGGGTATGTAAACAAGCAAAATTGTCGCATTTGGGGCACAGAAAACCCGCACGCATACATTGAAAAGCCGGTGCACCCAAAACGAGCCACTGTTTGGTGCGGATTTTGGTCCAGAGGCATAATTGGGCCATTTTTCTTGGAAAATG
Organism: Merodon equestris; assembly: GCA_958301585.1. Lineage (NCBI taxonomy): Eukaryota > Metazoa > Arthropoda > Insecta > Diptera > Syrphidae > Merodon > Merodon equestris. The sequence continues at coordinate 95,668,588 of OY284413.1, forward strand.
AGCAAGGAGTGGCCGTTACAGTCAATGGCGATCGTATTTTCAAATAAAAAAAGAAATTTGAGAAAATATTCAGTAGTTTTTTTTTATAGCATTTTCAAAAAAAAAAAAAGTTATTTGGCGGAACAAAAATTTTTGTGAACAAAAATTCGTTCAACATGGCCCGATAACGATCGCCATTGACTGTAACGGCCACTCCTTGCTCATTTTTGAAGAAAAATGGCCCAATTATGCCTCTGGACCAAAATCCGCACCAAACAGTGGCTCGTTTTGAGTGCACCGGCTTTTCAATGTATGCGTGCGGGTTTTCTGTGCCCCAAATGCGACAATTTTGCTTGTTTACATACCCGCCAAGATCAAAATGAGCTTCATCTGAAAAGATGATTTTTTTGGCAAAATCGGCATCTTCTGTAAGTCGATCGCAGGCCCACTTAGCGAAGCGAAAACGCATTGGATGGTCAGTTGGCTTCAACTCCTGAACCAATTGGACTTTCTATGGCGTCATACCAAGGTCTTTATGCAAAATTCGTCTCAATGATGTCTCCGAAATGTTCAATTGTTGAGAACGACGGTGAATTGATGTTGATGGCGCTTCACGTACACTTTCTGCCGCAGCAGCAATATTCTCGGGTGTACGCACTGTTTTTGGCTTTTCACGATTTGGTTTATCGATGAGGATGCCAGTTTCTTTCACTTTTTTCACAAGATAACGAACATACGGAGCTGACGGTGCTTCTCTTCTTCCAAAATCCGTACGCAATTTTCGCACACATTCTGCAACATTACCATGATTTTCAAAGTAATGTCGCAATATTTCCCAGCGTTGTTCAAGCGTATACACAACCATATTCGTTCAGCGGAAGGATAAAACTAATTATCTGTCAAATCAGACATGAGCTAAGTGTTACCATTCACGAAATAAGCACTACTTGAAAAAAAAACGTTAGATGGCGGACCCTTTATAACCAATAGCGTATTTTCAAAACTGAAGAATCCGATATAGAGAAAAAACAAATGGAAGAATATGAAAATGCGATCAGCAAAGAGGACGAAAACCATAAATAAACACTCGTGAAATATAGTGACAACCCGATCGATGAAAAATTCTTAGACGAACCATAAAAACTCGATGACATTTTTTTTTGTTCCATTATTTGGCCCTGAAATAGGAAATCTACAATTTTGTATTCTTCCAATTCTCAATTCATTCAATATACGGAACGATTTAAATGCTGTTATTCATAGAAAAAAAAATTATATGAAAACCCACCATAACACTTAGATAAGACTCAAATAGTATATTAGAGAAACGGTTACTAATGTGACCTCGTACCTCCCACCTCAGCAAAGAAGAATCCGTCCACCTAATGAACATTTTGAAAAACTGTACAAATCTCTTTTTCCGACCCTAATGAGAAACTTACTTATGCCACCCTTGTAAAATGAGAAACTCGTACCACGACTGATCCACCCGTCTATTACAAAACCTATCCTTACCCTCGAGCTTGAAAGAATGAAGTCTAGAAACAAATTATTAAAATTTGAAAAAAAAGACAGATATATATATATATAATATATATAAAGTATATATTTATATATATATTTTAGTTAGGTTAGAATAAGATAAGTTAAGTAAGGTTTAGTTAGTTTAAGTTAGGCTTAAGTTTTATATATGTACATATAACCCACAAGAAACTGATCGTATGCTAAGTTTTTGATTAAAACAATTTTCTTAGCTTAAGTTGTGATAGTTGTAATGATGTTAATTGTGTAAGGCACAAAGCGGAACCAACGACCTCAAACAGCAAACCACCAAACACGAACCCAAAACAAAGCGCATAAAAGACAACTTCCCAAAATATATCCTTTATTACTATACTCAGAACACTTCTCATATGTTATTCCTATCGCCCTGACTGCTACTCGTCGACTTCCGACTATTCGATCAACTCAGCTGCTTTTATACCCGCGCGTTGGATGTCTGTACCGTTTATCCGCTGTGCCAATGCCATGGGCGGCTCTGGCGTTGAGAAAGGGTGCAAGGCGCCATGGGCGGCTCCTGATGGAAAAGGGCGCAAGGCGCCTACGCGGATCGGATGCGTGGGTATTACAGCTCGCCCATCCTGACCTAAGGCTCGTCCTCGAGACTTCCTGCGGTTGCTGGTTCGGAAATCTCCTCGTCAAAACTGTCTGCATCAGATTCTTCAAGTTCGCTTTCGGAAATGTTGTCGTCATACAGCTCGCAATACCTCTTCATATTGTCTGCGCTTTCAACCGTCTCAAATCGTTTTTGAGTTCGCTGCTGACCAGGAATATCCTTCAAGATGTACCGGTCGTTTGGCAAGAACTTCGCCACGATGTATGGACCCCTGTAGATTGGATCAAGCTTTCTTGACTCACCTGTTGCCACGGGCTCACGTTCGATCAGGACCAAATCATCTACAGCATACGTGTTGGGCTTCTTATGTGTCCCGTCAAAACGTTCCTTCTGCCACGTTCTAACCATAACCTATGGTCCATTTTCTCTTTGTCACAATGTCCGTTGCGTTCCAGTTCTAACAAAAGTTTGTCCCCGGCGATTCCTCTTGGTGTGTAGGCGAACATCAGATCGTGTGGTGTTGCTCTGGTAGTTGCGCTTCTCGCCGTTTTCAAGCTCCATTGGATACTCCTTAGTTGCTGAGCCCAATCCTTGCCTGCCGAATGACTGCACTTAAGTGCTGCAAGTACTGTCCGGTTAATTCTTTTCACTTGACCGTTGGCTCGTGGAGTTCTAACAGCCGTCATAACATGTTGTATCCCGTAAGTTTGGCAGTACTTCTTGAACTTGCTCGCCGAGAACGCCGTACCTCGGTCGGTTATTAAACGCTTGGGCATTCCAAAGTATTCACTGACTTGGTTGAGCACTCCTATCACCCCCTTCGTATTGGTCGTCTTTACAGCTTTCAAGATGGTATATTTTGTAAAGTTGTCTACTAGTGCTACCAAATGTTTAGTTCCACCTCGCCCAGTTGTGAATGGCCCAAGATGATCTATATGAACCGTATGAAACGGTACTGGTTCTCTTTCCACAGAGAACCAGCTCACCGTCTAACGCTCCACCCTTCCTCTTAGTGTAGGCGCATTCCACACATCACTTAACGTAGCTCTTGACTAAATTCCTCATCCTGGGAAACCAATATGTCCTTCTCAGCCTTTCTAGAGTTTTCTCGTAGCCCATGTGTGCACATCATGACACACTCGTAAGATTCGCCATCGTGCCCCTTTAGGTACTACCCACTTTCGCTGTTCACCAACGCGTCTGTATAATCGGTTCCCTTCTAACTTGTATTCCTTATGGAGTTGGTTCTGCTCACCGCCAACAGCTGTTGATTGTAGTTGTCTGATAATGTTCCGTAGTTTTTTGTCTTGCCACTGCATCGTTGCGAGCCAATCGTCGTCTGTAATATAGATATTTAATACATTAGCGGTTGCCTATTCCATTTCCCCGTTCTTCCTCTACTGGCTCTCGGCTCATGGCGTCCACATATCCCGCTTTCCTTCCTGACTGGTGAATTGTCGTAAACTCAAAGTCTTGTAGTTTGAGCCACCACCTCGCGATTCTTGGTATCATCCTGGCCTTGTTTTGAGTGGCTACTATGGCTTCGCAGTCGGTCACAACTTTAAATGCCTTGCCTAGCAGGTATATCCGAAACCTTTCCAGACTTTCCACCACAGCTAAAACCTCTAGCTCGTAGCTGTGGTACTTTGCTTCTGTCTCTGTCAGCTTCCTGCTAAAGTACGCCACTGGTCTCAATTTATTGTCGCCCTTCCCTCGCTGCAACAGTATTCCGGTAAGTCCCACAGTGGAGGCATCAGTATGGACCTCGTGATCACACTCCACATCGTAAAGGGCTAAAATAGGTGGGTTGATTAACGCAGATTTCAGTTCTTTGAACGCCGCTTGTTGCTCCTCTGCCCACACAAAGGTCTTGTCTTGTTTAAGTAAGTCGGTAAGAGATGTTGCGATTTGAGAGTATTTCGGCACGAATTTCCGGAAATAACCGGTAAGGCCCAAAAATTGTCTTACCTGATGCACATTTTTCGGCTGGGGAAAATCTTTTAATGCCACCGTCTTCCGCTCACTAGGTCGTATCCCGTTTTCATCCAGCTGATGTCCGAGGAACTCAATGCTAGTTCTCAAGAACGCACACTTTTTCGTATTGAGTGTCAACCCCGACTCCTTCAGAACCTTCAGAAATTTGCGGAGCTTCTGTAGTCCTTCTTCCAGCAATATGCTTGCAATGATGACATCATCCAAGTAGACTGCAACATCACCAGGATCCATGCGCGCCTTTAGCTGGTTTATACACATTTGGAAGTAAGCTGGAGCGTTCACTAGACCGAACGGCATACGCACGAACCCGTACAGACCGTTCTCCGTAGCAAAGGCGGTGTACTTTCGGCTCTGCTCCGCTATCTGCACTTGATGGTACCCAGAAGCAAGGTCCAGTGTTGTGAAATACTTCTTCCCAGCTAGAGTTGCTAATATATCCTCCACGGTAAGCATCGGGAACTTCTGTTTTTTTGTTACCCTATTTAGCGCCCGGTAGTCGATGCACATCCTATCCGTACCGTCCTTCTTCTTTGTAAGAACAATCGGTGCGCAGAAGTTGGATGTTGAAGGCCGAATGACTCCTTGATGCAACATTTCGCTGATCTTTTCCTCTACTATCCTTCTCTTAGCGAAAGGTAATCGGTAGGGTTGCACACACACTGGTTGTGTCGTCGTTACTTCGATTGTGCACTCACCCCAGTTGTACAGTCCAAGTTCGTTGGTGTCTAGAGCGAAGCAATCTCGGTATTCATTCACTAATTCGCCGAGTAGCTCCTTTTCCTTGGCTGTAATGTCTCCCGCATCAATATCATCAATATCGATTCTACTCCGCACCTGCTGCTCCGCGATCGCCTCGTCTGAGATAATCAATGATTTGCCTTCATCACTCACAGTGCAGTCGCTGATTTTGAGTTCATGGTATGTCTTCTCGATTTTGACTTGCTTGGTTGGTCAAGCAAACGCCTACCGACAATTATATTGTATGGCTGGCTGTCGTCTGGGGCAACTAATACTTCACACCATCTTCGCAAAGCATCTACCCCGACTTCGGCATAAAGTTTTTCTATTGTTCGGCATCTTCCTCCGCCGAACCCGCTCAGTTTCCTAGCATCATCGCTGTAGCGAAGATTGTTGGTGATAGCGACTGACTCTTGCAGTGTGACGCAGTCGCTGCCCAGGTCTATGAAAGCTTCGATTGGCTTCCCGTTGACGGTCACAATTTTGTGATACACACTTATGTCTTCGCACACCCACAACTGACTTGGCCTTGTAGGTTGCCGCTGTTCGGTAGCGTGTTGCTCAGCTGCCCTCGTCGTTGCCGCGCTCGTACAATTGCGACCTATGTGCCCGGATTGGTTACATTTGAAGCACCCAACCTTTGGGCAGTTGCGCCCTATGTGCCCCATCTGACTACACTTGAAACACCTGATAGTGTCAACTGATGTTGAGTTTGCACTATTGCTCCCAGATATTCCCCGTCTCTGTGATGCTGTTACGATTGATGCTGACCTCTGTTGCGATCGTACGCTGGTGGTCCACCGAACTTTCTTTATCAGCTCCTGAAGAGTTTCTGGCTGTGCCGCTTTCAGTGCGTCACGACACTCTACATCGGTGATACCCCGCACTATATATTTGACCACAGTTTTCTCTTCTATATGCCTCCTAGACGCAATAGCTTTCATCTCATACACGAACTCCTCGATATCCTCATACGGATTTTCATCGTCATCACATCGGACATCATCGTCTGCTGGGAAATTATCGACTAAGTCTCGAAGAAACTCTTCCAACGATGAATGAACTACCCCTGTACCCCAAAGCTTTGCTGCTCCCACTAGCCGCCATCATGACTAGCCTTCCATCTAGCTGGTACACGTCTCTAACTTCCCTAACCCTTCGGACGAATGCGGTTGACGATAGTCCTGTTGGGTTCCTTGGATTAAATTCGGAAAGCCTTTCGGTCACATCCTTCACTGTGTAGCAACTCCTCGACTCGACACACAACTTGTTGCTCTTGGTTTAGGCGCTGGAGCACTCTCCGTCTTTTCACCCCCCTTCTGTATCTTATTGCTTTCCAAAGCTGCCTTCATGAACTGGATCTCTTGCCTCAGCTTCTCCACTTCGCTTTGCTCGTCCTACTCCCATTCCTTGTCGTCGATCAATTTTTCATATACCAGTAGTTTGTGTAGCAATTGGGACTTATCTGTTCGGGTAAAAGTGATATTGGCAATTTTCACAACGAACTTTCTACCTGTTAACATGCTAAAAATCATATATAGCACTGGTTTACTTATGCCCAGCCGGCTGACCTTGTAATAAAAACCTTCTAACCATACGGTGTCGAAGGCTTTTTCCAAGTTAATCAGACAGGCACATGTGCATTGGTTCTTGCATTTGTTTCATTGGATATCCGATACGAGTCCCTCTCTGAAACCGAATTGGTTACCCGGAATGGTTTTATTTTCCACAACCCATTTAGAACAGAGATTTGTCGGGTTAGAGGTGTCTTTAAGGCACAAATTGGGTACACCGTCGACCCCCGCGAGTTTTTTTTTCTTCTTCAATGACTCGAAGATCATCTGAAGATCTTCCGTCGAAACGAGCAAGGTATTAGCCCCCACACTTGCGATGGCATTGTTTCTCCATTGAACCTATACAACCAAGGTTCTGTGATCGCCAATGATCGATATCACTTCGAAGATAGAAATTATGAAGCAGGGCTTTGTTTTCCAGGTCGTGGATCGAGCGAATACCATCATTCACCTTGTACAATTCCTGGAAGACAGTTCCTACTGTCGCCACTTTCTTCTGAGGACCCTCGATCACGAAAAATGGCGAATGGCGCTCTCTGGACCGATGCTAACTGTTCGTAGCAAACGTTAATTTGCTGACGTTCTCGGTAGCTTTGTATCCTGAATGTCATTCTGATTCTTTCTCTTAAATATTCTATTCACTCGTGGGCACGAATTCTCTTGTACCAGTGCAAACTTGCAGATATTCTGTAACTCTCTTTGATCAACTGCTGGAGATTTTTAATCAGTGCATTCAGTGTCCTGACCTCCGAGTTTTCTTTGTCGGTAAATTGCCTGTACAAGAGCTTGAGTCTTGTCAAGAGTCTACTTATTTGTCTGTGCAGTGCTTCGATTGTCGCGTTTTGGTACACGTTTGTGATATCATTATGTCGTTGGCGTAGTATTGCACTGCCCATCGTCTTCGTATTTATATCGTCCATTTATTTGAGGTACCTGTCAATCTCGTAGTTTGACAGGTTCCTATTGGACAGTGGAAAGGAGGTTCTTGGAGTGGCTGCTCTTGTGAAGGAATTGGCAAAGCGAGGCCAACGCGCCCTACTATAATCGTAAGAGTGCGTTTGGACATACTCTGATTTTCCAAGAACTCGTCAGGTATTGTGATCACGGCACATAGTCCGCAATGGTCACTGTCGTATACAATGTTACGTAGACAGTTAATAGACCATTCGTTCGTGTCTGCCAGTCTCAGTCGAGAGTCTATCAGCATGAGATCTAGATAGGAGTCGCTCCTATGATACGATGGACTATCCGTTGTGATGTTGCGTAAAACCTACCAATTACTTAGGAGGCTTCCCCTAGTGTTGGGGATGTTATTTCCCCAATCACTTTGTTTAGCATTTAAATCGCCGCGCCGGCCAGAATGTGTAAAATTTTTTTTAGTGAGTCTTAGCGCAGAGATCGAAAAAGTGTCTCAAGCTCTGCAATGAAGACGTGCTTCGTCTTGTGTGAAGGTTGAGGTGCTTCAGGTGAATAGGCTGATATAATGTACATTCTCCTTCCATTTCCGAGAAGAATGTGCACAATACAGGCCTCTAGCACATGGAACCTTCACACTTCACCGCTATATATAACTTTATGTTTAGAATTATTTCTAACGAAGGTCGTCACTCTCCCACTTTGAGTAGCATTCGATCGGTCTCTTCTAATTATACTGTAAAAACTGTGCCAAATTCGGTGCTTCTGACCTAGCTTTGTTTCGCTAACCAAGAGTACAAAGGGGCTGGTGTTTTGTTGCGACCCGAGGTACGCTTTTCCTCGACCTTCTGTTTGCGGGCCAGGTTTTCTTTCTTGATGACCTGAAACTTAGGACATCCCCGGTAGATTGCAGAGTTTCCTCAGTTCCTATACAAGATACACTCGAACTACTCTCTGTCCACCACATTGTCTTTTCCAAGGTCGTATTCCTCGGTTTCGTGGTTCTTTCCACACTTAACGCATCGAGGCTGCATTTCGCAGTTCGACGCGCCGGCAGATACATTGTAAAATGTTCCTGCTCCTCTTTAATTTTTCTCATTTGACAGTCTCGGATGCTAAGGTGATAGTTCTAGCATCTCCAGCTTGCTGCTGGGTATGAGCTGCAACAAGTAGAAGGGGATCACTCGCTTCTCCCGTCAGGAGCTCACCGTGAAGAAATGGCGAATTTGAGGTCGTCACTCTCGAACTCTTTGAAGTCTGAGAGCATTTTCTCGGGGTCTCGGTACTTCACGCCTTTGAGGAGCATCGTCTGCAACCTTAGCTGGCTTAGCTATGAAGGAGAAATATTCTGTTCTGTTCAATAAACTTTCAATCCGCTTATGCTGCTCCAGTGTCTTTCACTAAACAGCATCTGCGAGCGCGACCGACTCAGTTGGTATTGCCATGTTCAGAGGAGAAATCCTTTGAACCCCGTCCAAAAGGCAATATCAATCTACGCTCCAATTTCAACACGCAAAAAAGGCAGACCGAAAAACAATTGGTGCAAACAAATGCAAAAACACCAGCATTTGATTGGCCTCAGCGATGAAGTAATCCCAAACCGGGAAGCCTGACTCTACTTTCTGAGGTCAAACCGGCGGACCCCACAAGCGGACCAGTAGGAATGCAGTTAAGTGGGAAGGTTATGGTCCTACACTTCTGACCATAACGACGCCGGAAAAAAGGAAAAGAAGAAGAAGATAACTAACTTAAGCTAAGAAGAATGTTTTTTTTTATTAAAAAACTTAACATATGTTTAAGGCTTTCGCTACCATCGGAGAGGTAGGCAACCTCGGGGATTATTCGTTTTGCTGTTGTTGTTGTTGGTGTCCAGCTGCTTCTGACGTCAAAAGTGAAGGTGATGGCTCCCCTTTTCTCGCTTCGAGCTGCAGTTTTTCAGTCAAAGTAGTGAGGGAGGGGCTCTTAATTAAATTGGGCCTCGGATTCACCCTTCTGCGCCTTTCCATGACGGCGGCCGGTGTTGCGAAATCGACTCTGTACGACGTACGGGTCTTCTCCCGCCGTCTCCCGCCGTCTTCCGACATCTTCTCCTGATACTTCTAGCTTACTTCAAAAGCAGCAGAAAGAAACCGGAAAAAAAGAGCACACGAAAAACTTTCTTCCCGACTGGGTATCCGAACCGGCGGCCTTCCGATTACGGGTGGGGCACTATACCACTACGCTAATTCGGGTTACACGAACACTTCGCCTAAACGTGCACTTATATTGCTTATTTTTTATTTTATTTTCCATCGCATCTAAGAGGGGAAGAGTTAACAAAAAGAAATTCAACAATCCAATTCCAGTTCAATAATACCTCCAGTTGCTGACTCGCCACAGTAAATTGAACAAAACCAAATGACCCAATTCTGCATGTGCTGACTCACCGTTACATATCACAGGAGTGCAATAATTGCATCAATACCCAATTACTTAGACATCGAAATGACAGATATAAACACCCCCCATGTGTTTATATTTAATTAAATTTTTTTTTAGTCTTAGGTTATTATTTATTACTGAACAAGATAAGATAGCTACATATTTGGTTGTAATTAAGATGCTGTAGAAAATATGTAAATGATTGTACTAGCTCGCTGGAAAAGACGACATTGAAACTACGTCGTCTGTGTAGTTCATAAAAGCCAAACATAAACGGAAAGATAAAAGTCAACTCATCGTGTGAACAAATCGCCGTTGCATACCCCTTACTAGAAATCCACTTATGCAACCGATATGATTTAATTTTCATGGATTGGTTCAGCAGGTAGCCTGAAACATTAGCAAGATCGTAAACAAATAGGTGGGTACCCGTGGAACTGCACACGGAAATTTCAAATAAATAAAAAAATTGGGAGAGTGTTCTGAATGAAAAAAATCAGAATGACTTCTCTTTCTGGGATCGTGGAAATGTTCCTTTCCCTTTCTTTCGCTAAACAACCTGTCCACCTAAGCAATGATCATTTAAGGGTCATTAAACTTTTAGCATACGTTTATTATAAGAAAGAAAAAATAAATAACAAGATATTGAATGAAGGGCTTGAATGACTACCAATTTGGTTGGGATCAACATATTCCTTGTTCCTGATAAGTTATTGGCATAAATTATATGTTTTCTTTTCCGATAAATGTTATGTGCGAACCGTTTCTGAGCTCGTCTTCTTATATTCTGGTAATATAGAATAGGTTGTTAAAAACGAAGTCATGATAATAAAACTGTAAAACTCTCTAAGGCGTATACTAATTATTATTACCCCGAATGAAACGCCTTTTTTGATTCAGTATTTTACCTACATATGTACTTATTTGTGTTATTAATTAAGTGAAAATGCATACAATCTTCAGCACATCTATGCACACATACATATTTATAGGTTTTTCCTTTACTGAACCCTAATTATATTGATATGTTTTATCTATAAATCGTACTCTTCCTAAATCCCTATGAAGGTTAAGTCAGCCTTAGCGTTGGTCTCCGTTAAATCGAAAATAATCTTCGATTTTATGAGTCTCTGTTTTTCTTATAGGTTTTTGTTTCGGGTAGCGTACATTTTTGCTGAAATTCTAGCTAAGTCGGCTTAGAGCCATGACTGACACTAAAAAAACTTTCTACAAATTTAACTCAATGGAAAGAACTGTGACCGCCAACACTTTATTTGGTATTTATGTACCTTGAAAACGCTGTTGACATAAGTAACGTATGACAGGGCTTACTTTGGAATCAACTGCAGTCCATTTCTCTTGACTGCTATTTTAAGAAAAGAAATACCCTATTTCCTCCTTGATACCGCTTATGAGTATATGGGCAATTTTGCAATGAGTTTTGACGAAGAGGAAGAGGAAAAGTGGACGTGGAAAGAAACAGTTCTGATCCTGAAAGACTTGTTGTATAAGTCGCACAGATCTGTAATATTTGTTGGACTGACAAACAATCGCTCGGTAATATGATCAATTCTGATCAATTCTATGTGCCCGTTCCAGTGATAGAACGTAAAATCCTGTCCCAAGCTACTTGGATGGAAAATTTTATATTTTCCTTTTAAACTTTTATATGAATTAGAAAACTGCATTCAATAGGTTTGTTGGTTTCATTTCCGTATATGTCGTACATGTATATTTAGAAGAGTAAACTTCGGGATTCGTTTTTGAATTTTCCTAATCCTTAGTACAGTACTGCAACACAAAGAGGAGCATGCGTGTACACTTAGATTTGGTACCTCAGTGTTCCGCACTGAGTGAGAATTCAAAAATGTTTAAACGGCGCTAATTAGATCAATTAATCACACACTTAGGCGAGTGAAAATTTGAAATAATTGCGCCAAATACAACTAAATAAAATAAATCACAGAATAAATTTAAACTAAACTTTATTGGTTGAGTTGTAACCGCCAAGTGATTTTTCATATTTCATTTCCTTCCTGGAAGCTGTTGGTTCTTATCTACCAATCTACAGCTGATCAATATATGGAGGTCAATAGCCTCCGCTTATTTACATTAGTTGGGGAAATTCCTAATACAATATATTGAACTACATATGTGGAGGAAGCGCATGCACACCTTTGGAGTAGGTACGCTGAATGTTCTATGTATGTATCTCGCTCATACACTATTCTGCCGCTGGAATTGTTCAATTTGACATTTGATCATTGTTCATTGTTAGGCCTGGTGTGGTGAGTGGGATTTTTTAAATTTTTGTTTTTATTTTTATTTTTTATTTATATTGTTTGTTTTATTTTATTATTTTTGTTTTGTGTTTTATTTACGAGTATTGCTGCGACGCAACATGCTCCCGGCCCGGAAACGTTGCTATCCGATTTGTGAAGTGCTTGTTTTGTGATGAAGATGTTTTTGCCCATGTGTTTTGGATGCAGTGTCGGGTGTTATTTAATCTTCTGGTTCTCGTTCTTGTGTCTTCGTTTTCTTTCGGTCCGGTTGCGAAAATTGCGAGTAAAAAGTAAATGTGCATTAGTTTGTTAAAAAATAAAGGTTATATTTAGCTGCTACTGGTCTGGTATCCGTCGTTAGATTCAGTGTTAAGCGATACTTGCGACTTGGGGAGAATGTGAACCTGCTTGTGGGATACAGATCTAGTTATAACTTCTCTTATAGTCTATATATGTTTTTTTTGATTGTTTGTTAAAAATCATGGAAATTCTGTTTTGTTGTTGTTTTTTTTTGCTTTTGCAAAGCGGATATTTTCGCGATCGGACGTTTAAAAGCACCTCTCTCCGTTCTTATGGTCACCATGCGCGGTGCCCGGATGCACCTCGATTATGCGCGCTAGTAGCCACGATGCCGGCGGAAGGTTATCTTCCTTGACGAGGACTATGTCCCCAATTTTAATATTGGGCTGTTGCTGGAGCCATTTGGGTCGATGCTGTAATAAATGAAGATAAGCTGTGCTCCATTGCTTCCAAAATTCTTGATTGACTCGTTGGATGCATCCAAACCTATCGCGATTTGTTATGTTTTTGTCAATTAAATTTATTTCAGGTAAAGTGTTTAATGCCTCTCCTATTAAAAGGGGCCCTGGTGTAACAACAGTCAGATCACCTCGATCGTTAGTCATCGGACATAATGGCCTTGAATTGAGGCATGCTTCGATTTGTGCGAACAGTGTGGTAGATTCCTCGAATGTTAACCGGGATGTACCGACTGTTCTTTTAAGGTGGTGCAACTTCAGCCGACCACTCGCTGGAAATGTACTTGCTGTCCCTTTTCAGTTCATTCACCGCTCCTTTGAAATTGATCCCGCAGTTACTGTAGATGTTGGAACAGATTCCTGTTCGTGCTATAAATCTGCGGAATGTTGCTATAAACGCTGCTGCGGTTCGCTGACTACTTCAATGTGTTCGCCTTCGTTACTAGACAGATGAAGACCGCTATGTACCCCTTCGTCATCCTATTGCATCTGCCCTTCCACAGCTTTATTTCTATCGGGCCTGCGTAATCCACTCCCGTGTTGGTAAACGGCCTCGAAACTACGACTCGTTCTGTTGGAAAATTTCCCATCAGTTGTTGGTGCATTTTTGCATTGTGTCGATGGCATCGGATGCATCTGTGGATTGTGGACTTGACCAACCGCGTTAGGTTTAATCCAGTATTGGCTTCTGATCTCTGTCAACATTATCTGTTGTCCATCATGCAATGTACGTTGATGTACCTCGCTTACGATCAATTTTAAGAAATGATGGAAGTCTTTAAGGATTATTGGATGTTTTTGGCTGAAAGGTATAAAGGTGTTAGTTAAACGCCCCCCTACGCGTAGAAGCCCTTGATTATCAAGGAATGGATTCAAGCGAAGGATATGACTTCCCTTTCTTTTTTCTTTAAGTGATTTGATTTCGTTAGGAAATAGTTCACCTTGAACCAGCCTGATGAGCTGGGTTTTGGCAGCTTCTAGCTCTTCAAGTATTATTGGATGGCTCTCCATTGACCTTCCATTTCCCTTGTTTATAAGAAATTCGAAGTATCTTCCCCATATAGCTGCACTGCGTACAAGACGGTTCAGAGTTGAATAACGTTGAAGGTATTCACTGTTAGTGATTGCACAGTGACAGACTACTTCTGCGGAATTTGCAGGTAATTGTGTTAATTTAACTTTATGACCTAAAAATTGTATTCCTCCTTTCTATTGTCCTTTATAGTTTCCAGTTGTGTTTCGCAAGTCATTGGTCCTGGATACTGCCGTGCGGAAAACCCTCTTAAGAATTGTGGCCCATGCCACCACATGTTCTTGTTAAGGAGTTCCTGTAGCAATAAGCTTATATCAGCCACAAATGCAGTCTTGAACTTTCTCCCGTTGGTGATGAGATCAATGATGTCTGCTTGCAATCGTGGCCTAAGGCAATCGTTGAGTGATGACGTTCGACGTTTTGTATGAAGCATCGAATACCACACGCAATTTGCTGGTGCTGCTCGACGCCTTGATAACCGCATGATGAGGCAGATAGTAGTGGTTGCCATTGTCCATGGATGCGGTTACCTCTTCCATTTGAAGAAGAGTATTCGCGAATACAATTAATGTATACTTCTTGAAAGGCTTGGTTCGCCAAAAATTTTCTTTCCATCTGAAAGAATCTTGCCATTGCAGCCTTCTTCGAATTCCCCAGGGTTGGGCGAATTCCGTCCTTGAAGGGGAGTCGTACTTGGTATCTCCCGTCTTCTTTCCGCTGTATTGTTTTGGAAAAATGTAGTTGACATTCTTCCTCCTCTGGTGATAATTTTCTGCCATCCAGATTTTTTTCAATCTCCCAGAACTGCCTAAGCTGGGCATCTATAGATTCGAAGTGATTTTGGACAGCAAAACAAGTAATATTTGTTTTCGACATAGTTTTTCCTGTAAGAATCCAAACCCAATTTTGTCCTTTGTGCTACAGAAGAGCCCTTCGCTAAGCCTTCTAAAATTATTCAAAAGACACATCTTCCCCTAACAGCAAATCAATCTCCCCTGGAAAGTAGGAGGGATCAGCAGATTCGACAAGTGATGCCATTCTCCTTGCAACGGATAAGTTGGTAGCGTTGCTGTAAGCACCGGTAATACGAATGCAGTGACATTCAAGGAAAATGTTGCATTGGAAAATGAATGCAAACTAAAATTCACTTGGTAGTTGGCGCTGCCTGTTGGATTTTTTCAAAGACCTGTGATTTTAGCAGACACATTTCGCCTTTTGAGCTTAAGAAGCTGAACTGCATGCTCAGTGATAAACGAAGCCTCTGAACCATGAAGGCCCTAAGAGTGCCTGCTTCACATTCGATGCATACACCTTGACGAGTGCAGTTGCTAATAATGTTTTTGCCTGCATTTGGTGAAAATGTGCACTAAATTGCTGTGAAGTGCTTGGCTGATCAGTAGGAGAATTGAATGGATTGGGTTGGGGCAAAGGATTTTGAATATAATGGGAATGGGGACTGTATTGGTTTGAATTATGGTTGCGGAATTGAGGATTTTGTTGAGTGGTTTGTAGTTGGGTTATATTTTGTCCAACTTGTGTTTCCTTGTGGAGTAATGTGTGATCTTTGAAACCACATTTTTGTCACCTATTGATGCTGTTGCATACCGCGGCATGATGGTCATACCCCAAACAATTGTTGCAAATTCCATTTTTTCTTGCTACGTCAGCTCTGGTTTTGACGTCCATTTGCAAGAACCTTTTGCAATGTCGGCATCGAAATTGTTTTGTTGGTTGGGAATTTAATTGGCAAGACGCGGCTGTGTGTCGAAACGAATTTTTGATTTGTAGTTTGTGAATGGCCATTAAATTCGGAAATATTTTCAAGTGAATTGAAACGACCTTCAATGTATGCCATGAATGTTTTCCAATCTGGGAGATGCTTGGAGGTGCGTAGCTTTTCCTCCCAGTCCCGTTGAGTCTGTGGTGGCAGTTTTTGAAAAATTAAATAAATTAAAATGGCATCCCATGTTTCGATTGTTATATTAAGGTTGCTGAGCGCGTGAACGCATTCATTGCTGGTGTCATGCAAAGATTTTAGGCCAGCTGCAGTCTCACTGGTTAGTTTGTTTTGCTCTACTAGCCTCCTATACTCTTAGAATCGATTGGAAGATGTTGAATTAATCGCGCAGCTTCCCCACAAACCGACGTTTTCAGATACTGCAACTTCTGAATATCGGATAATTCATTGCTTTTTCGAATTAGTGTTTCGAACAAATTAAAAAATTCCGACCAATCTTCGAATTTTCCCGAGAAGGGATTGATATGAATTCGTTGAAGACGTACATCGGAACCGGAAGATCTGGTGGTGTTTAACCGAGACATGTCGATTGAGGCCTCTACTAACCGATCAGTCTCATCGTGCTGTCCGCTAATAGTGAAATAGATTCTCTTGATTTTTGAGAATATTTCATTGTGCATGTATTTCTCTTTTATTGGATCAGCCGCATTCCCGATTATATTCGAATGTTCTTTTTTCGCCCGCTTGAACATTTCATCGATGTCGACTAAACACGCGGTTAAATACCCCTCTGATTTTCGCGATTCTTCATCTTTTTTGAATTGTTCATAATCCCGACTAATTTCATTAACAATGTCTTCTTGACATCCAATCGACTTTGATAATTTCGACATTGTGTTTTAAAAGTTAATCAAAACACTTTTATTTGATATATATTATAGCTTATTTTAGATTAAGGATATTGATTTGTTGAATAGATTTGTATAATTATTTGTAAAAATATTAAGGATTGTATTTATACAAGATTTATAATATTATTTAATAAAATAAGAAAAGTTATTCTTACTTTCTTTAATCATTTGTGTAAATTTGCAAGTAGATCCGTTGGATTTCTTTCAGTTGAGAGTCCACCGTTGGGATCTTTGACCGTTGAGATCCACCGTTGGTAGTCAACCGTTGGGAATCCACCGTTGGGATTGTTCACCGTTGGGAGTCCACCGTATTTTCTACCGGTGGGTACTGTGGCCGATAGAGCTTTCGTCGTATCGGAAACGTATATTTGCGCTGGTTATGGTCATCCAGCTATACTTAACCCACAGTAAACTTTATAAAAAAAATATCTCACTCCGCTTCCGCTTGCTTGTGCTCCTTAGTTAAAGGAATTGATCACAAGTCTGGCTTTTCGTTGGGTACTGTGGCCGATAGACTACCCGTCGATGTTCGGAAACGTATATTTGCACTGGAGATCTTACTCCAGCTATACTTACTCCACAGTACACTTTGAAAATATAGGAATTTTTTTTTTGAACACCAAAAAACACACAAAAAAAACCGAAAATAAGAAAAACCTAAAAGAAACTCTGTTAACTTTGATCCGGCTCGACGGACCATGTTCCGCACTGAGTTGAGTGGGAATTCAAAAATGTTTAAACGGCGCTAATTAGAATATTCCACACTTAGGCGAGTGGGAATTTGAAATAATTGCGCCAAATACAACTAAATAAAATAAATCGCAGAATAAATTTAAACTAAACTTTATTGGTTGAGTTGTAACCGCCAAGTGATTTTTCATATCTCATTTCCTTCCTGGAAGCTGTTGGTTCTTATCTACCAATCTACAGCTGATCAATATATGGAGGTCAACAGCCTCCGCTTATTTACATTAGTAGGGGAAATTCCTAATACAATATATTGAACTACATATGTTGAGGAAGGGCATGCATTGCAATTAATTCCCCACACCTTTGGAGTAGGTACGCTCACACACTATTCGGCCGCTGGAATTGTTCAATTTGACATTTGATCATTGTTCGGCCTGGTGTGGTGAGTGGGATTGTTTACATTTTTGTTTATTTATTTTATATTTATATTGTTTGTTTTATTTTATTATTTTTGTTTTGTGTTTTATTTACGAGTATTGTTGCGACGCAACAAGTGGATATTTGCAGAAAATTTTTACCCGGCAGAATAAATCTATTAAAAAAAAAAATAAACGCCGCGAGTGCTCATCTGAGAAAGCACCTGTATTGTACTCTAATCAACTGTAGTACCATCAACATCGGTAGAAAAAAAATGGACACCATAACTTTACTTAATCTTTACACTACACTTAATTTTGTCTTCGACGGGATACAACTGATTGAAGAGATGAGAAAACAACAGATAGAAGAGCTCCCTGCTCTTCCCTTAATTTATACAAAACTTCACGGCACTAACAGCCATTTGAAGTCTTTAATGAATTTACCTATAATATAGTAGAAAGTAGAATAAAATCTGGCTCTATGAGAATGAATAACATATACATATGTATATAACATTCCCAGATTTAAATCCTTCGGAAATTGTAATGCATCATACATAGCAGTTTATGTTAAAATTGTTTATGTTTTCGACTGCATAAAACTTAATTTCGACGGTGCAGATATTTTGAAATTGTCATTGGAATTTATTATTATTGTTATTATTAAATGGCGTTATCAAAGTACTAGCCGTATCAAAATACTGACGTTTAACATTCAACATAAGCAATTCAATGGGTCACTTTGCTATACTGCGGTGGTGCTAGCTTCCTTACGATTGTCAAAAAATACGAGAAAAATGAGAGAGGAGAAAAAGCAACTCACATAACCAAAGTGCACCAAAGTTATGCATGTTGGAAATTTATGTGCGTTGGAACAAATGTTGTTTGCTGGTGGTGGTTTTTTATATTTGTAATTCTGGTGGAGTACAGAGTACTAACAAAGTTAAGTGCTCAGAAATGTAATTAACCCTGCTGCATGAATTATGAACGAAATGAAATAAAATTGTTTTAACATTTATTTTGCTTTAATAGGGGTTGCAAAAAAGGTAGTACAACATATACAATACAATATATTTTTTTCCAGTTATTCATTTTTACATTTTCTAAACCAATCCTATTCTTATCCTTTTATACATTTATACCTGGATATGTAAGGGATCAGCACCCCCTTAATGTGCAGTTTGCTTGTTTTTATGTTTATACGGGTATTTATGATGTTTTTTGTGGATTGTATACATATTCATTTCCGTTTCCTGTTTGCCCTTTATCTCATTATCTCATATGCTTTATAACAGTTATAGTCTATTTTCACTGTGTGTATGGTTTTATCATTTGATTCATTCTTTTAAAAGGATTGAAAAACAAATAGAAAATTGTAATTTAATATAAAAGATGTTAATCTGTCATTGCGAAGATGTGGACTGTCACGTCCAGAGGGCTCTGTGGATTTCAGCGGAAGAAAGCCAGCCATGTTGGAAATAGATTCTGGGTATTTAAATTAATTGATCGACTGTCAATGAAGACACAAGTACAATCAATTTTAATCCAAAAATATCACCCCCCATCTGAGGTGTGGTGTTACCGCGCGTTAAAGTATCAAATAAATCGACTTTGCTTGCCGAGTGAATTTTAATCAACACAATAGTTCGAAAGCGGGCGGAGAGTTGGAGGAGATCGGACTGGAGTTCCCGCCATGTGCCAGAGTTTCACAATTGCCAAGATTACTCGCAGCCGCCGAAGAGATCCCGGCAACACGAGACCCACAACCAGGCACTCCACCAATTACCATTCCGTCAGCTACCCTTCCGTCGACCGCCCTTCGATCAGCTACCTTTCCCTCGGCTGCCCTTCTGCCAATTGTTCTACCGTCCAATGAGCAGCCAGAAGTCAACGGCCCTTCAACACTAGACGGGCCATCCGATGATGAGATCATCATGCAGCTGGAGGAAAAAAAAAAAATATCTTACTGTTGCGACGAGAGCTGAAGGATCTGGAAGAGCAAACCATTACAAACAAAATACAAAAGATGACTATTGGAGAGATAGAGGGACTTGTACCAGCAGCGGCGATGATGCTTACTCCGTGGAAAAGTGGCTCAACGATTTCGGAAGGGCTGTTGAAACTTCCACATACGGCGATCACTTCAAATTCATGTGCCTGTGTCGCCTACTGAAGGAAAAAGCAGCAGTATACCTCCGCACAAGTAACACGTTCAACTTCGAGGAGTTGAAATTGATTGCTGCAACAATTCCAGAAGAACATCTCTATCTGCGACGTTTATCGGCAGCTCCAGAGACGGTGGAGACATAAAGGCGAAAATCTAATCGTCTACATATTGTCGATGCCAGAAATTCCATCTCAAGGAAACATAAGCGAGAATGAGGTCATACGTTTTGTAATCGTCGTGATCACACACCGTACACATTCATGCTGTATACAGCTAACACCCTAGGTCAACTGGATGTCTTGCTTCTCAAATAAGAGTGTGACAGGAAGCTTGACAATGACTATCGTGTAAAACCCTCGAGGTAACTTAAATGGGGCTGTCTCGAAACAACCTCCCGGAACTGTTCAATTGTTCGCAATTCGGACACTGTGTTCAAAAGAGACGTCCCATCGGCTCATCCTTCAAATGCGGTAACACCAGTCTTCTGCCGAAAGATTGCAAGCAAACAAAGGGGAAAGGACAAGTGATCAAGGACGAAGACGCGGAAAACAAGGGCGCGAAAGCCCTTCATCCATAGCAATGTTGTTTTCCTTAACTGTGTCTTGAGTAGCGTGAATAAAATTAATTGTGATTCCTTAATTGATTGTGTTGGCTTTATATCGCAAGAAATCATACCTTTCAACATTGACGGTGACAAGCCAATCCAGTCTATGTTTTGTGGCATAACCAGAGTCAGATTAACTACTTACGGTATAATTGATTGTTACATATCATTGTTTAATAAAACAAAGCAACTTTCCCTTTTTATTGTTAAGAGAAACATAAAGCCGAAGCCGCTACTGTAGGGAGGAGATTTCTTGCAACTATTCAATATAAAATTGTTCATGGACACGCATAACATAAAATACAACAACATTAAAAGTAAATAAAATACAAGCTTGGAGTCTAATTATTTTCATCTACCGAGTTTGACTCTAACAGATTTCAGAAATATAAGTATAATAAATATTGTACATATGTTTATAGTAAATTTAAGTTCTAAGTTAACAGTTAGTATTATTAGATATATATAATTAAGTTAATTTATATACATAATTAATCGACAAACTATTTATTTATAAAAGACCACAAAAAATAAATTTACAAAATCTTAACATATAATTACATGAAGAAAAAATGAAATTTTAACACAGATTTAAGATCAATTCTTTAAATTTTAATCTATCATCTTAGCTCTATTTCAGAACAAACGGAATCAAAATTAAAAATGTATTTTGTAAGTGGTTCATTCAAACCATAATTATATACATAAATGTCTTGATTGGAATAACAAGTTTCTTTATCGAAGATTTCTTTCTGATGCGTACAGTTTAACAAATTTTAGTATTTCAGAGCAATTTAAGAAAACTCATAAGACATAAAACTGTTTGATATGTAGGGACATAATCAAGATTCCATTTCAATCGTTTTATTAAGAACCTTGTAAATGACTTTTGAACTAGAGGTCTGCATGAATGCATTCATTTCCCTTCTCATACAGTATACAGTACTTCAGTGTACTCTATTCATTGCAGCCGAATAGTGTACATTGAAAATAAGTGCCGCTATTCAAGAGACAAACACTGTACAACATTCGATCAGCTGATAACGAAATGAATATTCTGTTTGATTTCTCTCTCCCTTCTGAGTGTTCGACTCAAGTGAAGCAAGTTCTCGTCTAACGGTTTAAAATACACCGAGTATACAGAGTACACCAAGTACACCAAGTGCACCGAATGAAAAATTATTGCAGTGAGTGCGTAGTCTCTCTCTTGCTTTGATCAAGTGTAAATGAGAGTAATTTTCTGTTGACTACGATCGGTTATATTTGATAAAATGGATATTAATAAAGTAACTTAATTTGGGGTTTTAGAAATATCTGTACGTACAATACATTTATACATTAAAATTTATATTATGATTCAACAAATGATTCAGATGTTTCAACGGTGAGCGAAATTGGATTGCTGAATAATTCAGCCATTAAATTGAAAATAGTAAGTGGCGAGCCTAAAATAAATAATAAGCGAGGTAGAAGTAAAGTTCGGGATGTGTTTGGTATAATTGAAAACAAAAATGGCAGACCAATTGAAAATTTCGTTGCATGCAGAAGTTGTTTGTGTGTGTACAAATATAACCAAAAAAGCCAATTTGGTAAAGCATAAATGCTATATGTTGCAAAAAACAATAAAAATGATAAGATAATTGAAAAAACAGAAGTTGATATTGACGACAAAAAAAATGTGTGCGAGTAGTAACACAGTGGATAATAGAAGGTTATCGACCTTTTAAAATTGTGGAAGACTCGGGGTTAAAAAATTTGCACAATTCCTATTAACAATCGGTTCTAAATATGGGCAAAATGTGGACGTCGAAAAATTATTGCCGCATCCTACAACTGTTTCGAGAAATATAAAAAAATTATGCAATAAATACTTCGAAATTGTAAAAAATGAAATAAAAAGGATTAAAAAAACTGGTCTGGACCAATCAGATATATGGACCGATAATTTTTTGAGATGTGCATACATACATATCTTTAACGATTCACTTCATAAAAGAGGGGAAATTAAATACAAGACTACTTGGCTTAAAATCGATGAAGGGTGAATCATGTACAGGTTGACAGTTTTTTAAATATGTATATAGTTTTTCTTTTTTAAGACATGTGAAATAATTTTGTTAAATTTTAAGGTCAAAACATAAAGTCCAAAGTCAGCCATCTTTTAAGTGAATTTGAATGTGACCTGAATGACATGTCCATTGTAGTAACGGACAGGGGGGCAAACATGATTGCCGCCTTCCGTTCATTAAATAATATATATTGTATTAACCAATTAATACATAACGTAATAGAAAAAGCTATCAAAGAAAATCCTCAAAAAGCTGATTTAATTGATATGTGCACCAAACTTGTCAAATATTTCAAGAAATCGAGTACGAATTCTTCCTTAAAAAGTAGTGTTTGTACAAGATGGAACACAATCTATTATTTATTGGATTCAATTGAAAAAAACTGGGTAGACATCTCAAATATATTACAGGAAAAAAAATGAATTGCAAAGAATTGTCAATATAAATTTGAGTCACGTAAGTGCCTTAACCAACATTTTAAGACCTTTTGAGGAAACTTCAAAACAGTTAGAGGGTGAAAATTATGCAACTCTTCATTTAATAATTGTCCACATTCATCGTTTAAAAAAAAAATGTTTTATTAATTTGGAAGATTTAGATATAATTGCATGTTTCAAATCAAAATTAAATACTTTTTTGGACACTGTTGTATTAGAAAATTTAACAATTATTCATAAAATCGCTCTTTTTTTGTTCCCTCCAGCTAACAAACTTATTCAGTTCAATGAAGATGAAAAACAAAATATTAAAGCCAAATGCAAGCGCTTTATGCAAAGTTATGTAAGTGAAATATCTGAGCAAGCACTCGAGTTGTCAGAACAATCGAATCAAGAGTTGCATAGTTTATTGTCGGGTGATGAAGGTCTATTTGCAGACTTTATTCCACCTGTAGAAATTATAAATTCTATGAATAACGTAATCAAGGAACTCCGCGACTATGAAAAAACAAATGTGACTTTCTACGTGGATTTTAATGTTTTACAGTGGAATTCCACCAAGTGGAATTTCCTCTTTTATATAAGATTAGCTGTAAGATATTGGCTACACCAGCGAGTAGTGCTGCTTCTGAACGAGTTTTTTCTACAGCTAGACAGTTGATTTCAGAAAAACGTAGTTTAATTGGTTCCGACCCAGTTCTGGTAAACCAAATAATGTTTTTCAATTATAATGTAAAAAAAACCGAAATTTGTATGGAGTTAGAAAAACAAGACTGTTACGCATTTTGAAAAAAGAAATGAATAAAAAACAATGAATAAAAACAAATAATAATAAACTTTTTTTTGTTTTAAATCGATATTTTATTCAAATTCACTGCTTACAGTCAATTTTCTTCATAAACACTCTTCGAGATCATAACCACAACCTTCAATAGTCTTCTTACTATTCTGTAAACTTTTAATTTCAGTACATATATCAATTATTGTCAATTAATACACCGAGTACACTGAATACTCGGTGTACTCAGTGCAGTGTACCCGTTTTATTCGAGTGCACTGAACTAAATGTTTTGTTATCAATGGGTGCAGTATTTGCTCAGTGATCAAATATCAGGTAATTCATTTCTTTTATTTTTCAATGAATAAAGTACTCGAAAAAATATGAATGTCTTGAAACATTCGTTGCATACCTCTATTTTGAACTCTCTCCAGACATGAAACCATACTGGACACCATATAATAGAACAATATACAAGATGCGGACGTACAAGAGACATGTATATATACAATGCATACGCACTAGATGCATAAAATGTACGTTTAAGAAACCCAAGCATTGAGTTTGCTTTATCGACAACGTATTCAGTGTGAAGTGAAAACGTCAACTTCATATCGAAAATTACGCCAAGATCTTTGATTTCAGTTTTTCTTAAAAGAATCGTCCCATATATGGTATAGTCAAAGACTGTAGACAACAAAACAGAAAATGAATGACATTTATTTACATTTAACTGAAGGTGATTGATATCAGTTTGATAACCAGTTTGTTCAAATCATACTGGATTTCTATACAGTCTCTGATGCTTCGAACCCGTAGAAAGATTTTGAGGTCGTCTGCATATATCAAACAGTTAACATAATTAAAAATTGACGGAATGTCATTAGCAAATATAATAAATAGCAGTGGCTTCCCCTAAGTGACTACCTTGGGGAACCCCTGATGACAATTTGAAGGTTCTTGATTGACACATATCAATTTTTACAGTTTGAGTTGTAACACTCCAATGTCCAAGTAAGGAGTGTTGAATGAATACCAAATAGCTTTAGTTTTTTTTATCAGAACAGAGTGACACACTGTATCGAAAGTTTTCTTAAAGTCTGTCAGAATCACATCAACTTTTGTGATTCTAACGAATCGAAAAGATTTGGTGAATAGTGTTAAGTTTACTAAAGTTGATCATCCACACATAAATCCGTGTTGTTGTACGTATATTTGTTCTTTAATTGCAAAGTAAAGTTTTTTTGTGACAGTTAATTCAAATAATTTAGGAATAGCAGATAGTATTGAGACTCCTCTATAGTTCTCAACTTTTTGTCGAGATCCAGCTTTGAATATAGAATTGAATATATTATAAAAGAACTTTTCCATTCTTCTAAAAATGTACCAGAGGATAATGATAAACAAAACATTACTTTTAAAGGTAAAGACAAAGGTAAGCTACATTGTTTAAGAAAGAGAGATGGCAAATAGGTCAGGACCAGGACTTTGACAAGATTTTAGAGATTGTATACCTTGCATTATATCATCCGTAGATAAACAGATTGATACAACAGTCATATTATAAACATCCACTTTTAGAGAAGGTGTGTTAATATTTGAGTGATCAACATACACTGTTTCAAAGAATTTAGCAAATAGCTCGCAGGTCGTCTCTATGCTATGAGATATTATACCTGTATCGCCAAGGATACTCGCAAAAAATCACCGTGGAAAATTCGGCTAACCTTTTAAATACGAACGAAAAGTAAAAGAAAAGGCACTGAGACTAGTTAAATGTTTTTTTTATTGTTTTACTAATTCCGACGAATAATTGTCGAATTTTGTTTTCACTACCGACGAATAAGTGTCGAATCTCCACTCGACGTATGCGCAAGTCACAAGATCAAACGTACAATCCTTTTGAAGCTGATTGCCGACGGCTACTTACAGCTCGTACAGTCTGATTTGTACAGCTCCCACCCAAACAACAGCTGATTGTCGCCGTTGAGGTCGTTCACCCCAGGTTGTGGAGATCGGCTCGATTGCACACGTACTATGGCCGCATACGCATGTGTGTGCGCGTGGGAGGAGCCAAAAAATGGGAGCCCTTTTGGCTTCCACATGTGGAACTTGTGGTCTTGTTCCACTTCTGACCTCCCAGATTTCGTGCGGATGACGTTTTGCCGTCGGCTTTTGCACAAATGCAATTTGCCGACGGCATTTGCAAAATGATGAGTTTATGTTGCGTCGCAACAATACCTTTAAACTCCATATTTTGAAAAATATCTTTTAATTATTTCTTACTGTTTAAAAACAATAACAATTAGACTCTGTATTCAATTACCTTATAATTTTTATAAAGAAATTAATTTAAGAATTCATACTCCCGACGTAATTGACCAAATCGTTTCTTGTAATGTTCTGAATTTGAGTTTTTCCATAGTTTAAACGCCTTGTTTTTCGCAATGTTTAGATTGATTATTTTTTTTTATTATGCCACCGCAGCTTAAAATAATCTACTTTCTTATTATCTTATTTTAATATGAACTGAATAAATCCTTATTCGGGATTGATGTATACATCTCCCACAGATTTCGATCGAAAAGAATATTCAACCAATCAGCGGTCACTAAATTATACTCGGCTATATAATAAATTAAATTTGGTTTTGATACAGAAAAAACGGTATAGACGATATTCAAACATTAAGCTACGTGATGAATAGAATTTTTCGTTAAAAGACATATGACTTCTCTAACTGAGCAATTTAAGTAATTGCTTGCAAATATCAAATCAAGAATCCTAATAATAGAGTTTTAGAAGTAATTCATTTGGAATGCATTACAAGCAAACATAGAATCAATAAACATAAATTCACATCCAGTTTTCATATTAAACGGGATTAACCAAGAATAAAACCACATAATCAGGTGATCAGCAATAAAGTCGATGTTGGCAACATGTCGCTCATAAACACATAATAGGCTGGCAGGTGGAATGTAGCTTACAACGAAAAAGATTTCCTCTCGCATGCCACTGATGCTTACAGCAACACATAGTTGTTCGCTCTCTACACCACAATTTCGAAAAGTAATGACATCCATATGGAAAGTTGAGCGTACAGCAATTAAAACTTCTCCACCAACAAGAAGACCACTTTCTGTTGGACGATCAATACAATGGACTATGTAGTATTTATCAAAGAATTCCGCAATTGAGTGAGTGTAATCCTGCCAAGTTTCCGTGAGTACTATAATGTCGTATTCGTGAAGAGAGATGGCAAGGTAGACATCTTAAATTTAATTCTCATTCCTCCTGCATTCTGATACTAAACAGTCAGATTCGCCGACGGAAAGGTGAGAAATTGTTTGTTCATTCTTTACTCTTGCAATACTGAACTTTCGTTTTTTTGGAAAAAAAACCAAACTCTCTTACATGAACATTTAGCGGCCACTTATCAGCTTCCATAGCCTCGTTTATGATGCATGATGGAACACCAAGACGGACATGTATGAATTTACCCAAGCCTGATCGCAATAGTATTACTCAAAACAAAGTTCAACTAGTCGATGCAAGCTTGAATCCAACTAAAGAATGTAAAGTCAATATTCAATTGTATATTGCCAACTATTTGGGTAAGAATGACTTCCTCTTGATGGACGGAGAAAGCAAAGACGAAATCCTTAAGTTTAGCCTTAAAAATCCTTAAGAGTGGTAGTGCTCGAACAGAATATGATTGTATTACTGATGTGGGCCTGAACGATAATACCTCTCGGAATGATGACCTTCCAACTTTTCAATTTTATTGAACCATTTGCGGGTAGTGTATCGAAACTCATGATTTTATTGTTCGGCAAATGTCCGATAGTGAAAGGTAAGTGAGTTAAGATCTTCCGATTCCGATTGTGTAGATAGATTATCTCGCGATAACAGATCTGATTGTCCCAAATGACTTGCCAAAGAACTTCCTGATAGTGAAGCATCGCTGAGGAACAATTGCGACCGCCCGATAAGTGACCTGGCTGAACTTTCCTGCATAGAGATAGGTAAAGACTACGATGATCTTTAATATAAATAATATGATAAGTTGTGACACAAAAATAGAACAAAAGACATCATTTTTTTTTTTATTTATTTATTTATTTACATCAATTCGATTTCTCTTTAAGACTATAACAATAAAAGTAAATATAATTCAATTCTGTTTGTTTTTGTTTTTTTTTTGTTCTTGTTAAGTATTAAGACTTACAAGATATGAAAAATTTTTTTTTTTTAAATCATTTCTTGAGCAATGTTCAAAAAAATCTAAATTATTATGTGCTAAATTAGCTTCTCGAAAGCAACGCGATAATGGTTCATTTATACCATAATTAGTGCGATGGAAACTAGTACGGAAAAGCATACGATGTCGGGTATTTGTAGGATGAACATGAAAATTTATCGGACTTAAAAGAGGGGGACAATCAATTCGAGAAGTTAGAATGTCTCGTATAAACATTAATAAAAAGTATCTACGACGTATATGAAGGGGGATAACATTAAATAAAAGACACCTTGTTCTGTAAGATGGTGTTTCTATATTCCAATTAAGTTTGCAGAACAAGTATCTAGTAAATTTACGCTGAATTTTTTCTATCCTTTCAACAGCATTTGAGTAGAAAGGATTCCAAATAATACAACAGTATTCCAAAGAAGATCTAACTAGACCAAAGTAAAGGCCTCTCAGTGCAAAAGTGTCAGAAAACTCCTTTGTGTTTCTCTTAATAAATCCAAACATCAAATTGGCTTTTGTGGTCACATAATCAATATGAGCAATAAAGCTCAATTTGGAATCTATTATAACAACTAGATCCTTAATTTGAGAGACTTTAGTCAATTGCAGACCATTCAGAGTATATTGAAATTGTACAATATTTCTTCTTCTATAACAAGAAAAGTGTACACATTTCGAAACATTTAAGTGTAGCGAGTTTAAATGACACCAATATAACAAACGGGTAATATCGTCTCGCAGTTTAATACAATCGGTTAAAGATACAATTTTTTTATAAATTTTAAGATCATCTGCATATAGAAGGCATTTTGAAAAAAGGAACGTCGAGGGGATATCATTAATAAATAAAAGGAATAATAAAGGGCCTAAATGACTACCTTGTGGGACCCCTGATGGGACAGAAATGTTATCAGATACGCAATTATTAATTTTTACTTTTTGAGTACGGTTTGTTAAATACGATTTAATCCATTTCAAAAGACAAGAATGAAACCCTAAATGAGAGAGTTTTAAAAGTAACGTACTATGGTTTACCCTATCGAAAGCCTTGGCAAAATCAGTGTATATAATATCAGTTTGGCAGTTCTCCTCCAGGTTTGAATTCAAATAATTTACAAATACTGAGAGATTAGTGGTAGTAGACCTACAAGAAACAAAACCGTGTTGAAAAAGTGATATATGCCTTAAAATATAATCTATCATATACAATTTTCTCAAAGATTTTAGGGAGGTGTGAAAGCTTACAGATAGGCCTGTAATTTTGAATTTTCAGTTTGGATCCCGATTTAAAAATCGGTGTAAGGAACGATAATTTCCAATCATCTAGGAAACATCCAGTCCTCAAAGATAAATTAAAAATATATGTTAACGGCTCAACTAATGAAGCTGCACAGTTTTTTAAAAGATGAGGAGACAATCCATCAGGACCGATTGAAGTTGCAGTATCAATTTGAACTAATGCATTATAAACTTCGATTGATTCTATTTGAAGTGTACCGATTTAAAACAATTCTGGGGTCCTAGGTAGATCTTGACATGGAGAATCATGAGAATACACTGATTTAAAGTAATCAGCAAACATTTTGCAGGTTGTTGACATATTATTGGAAGTTTCACCTAAATAACTCATGCAATTAGGAATTCCATTTGATTTTCGTCTTGAATTTAAGTAACTCCAAAATTGTTTACTATTTTGCCTTAAATTAGACTGTATTGATAGAATATACATACGATATAGAAAACGATTAAGGTAATCGAATTCTTTCTGAAGCTTCATATATAAAAGCCGAAGTTCAGGATCATTAGGTTTTTTTTTTAATCTTTTAAAAGCTTTATTTTTTTGGTTTTTAAGACGGGATAGCCTCTTATTGAACCAAATTGGATTAGAATTGTTCCGAATTATTATTTTAGGTACAAATCGTTCGACGCCCGAACTTATAATGTTACTAAATGATTTGTAAGCCTCTCTTAAGTTAGACAAATTTAGGATATCCTTCCAATCATGTTCATTTAAATAACAATTGATGCCGTCATAATTTGCTCTTTGGTAATAGTACTTATATTCGGGCTTGGAATATAACTTTTGTGGATTGGAATAGTGATATATATCTAATTTGGCAAAAAGGCCACAATGAAAAACGGAATTCCGAAACATTGGCATCTCAGATTTTTCAAGATTTAAAGAACATTCGTTGTCTACAAACACGAGATCGAGAATTCGATCGAAATCATTAGGAATGTTATTGCACTGTCTTAAGTTGTATTGGGAAAAAAAGTCGATTACAAATGTTTCGGTTTCCGTAGTTAAATTCAAAGGAATTAAACATTGCTCATCTGAATCAAATTTCCATTCAATATCACCTAAATTAAAATCGCCGGTATATAATACATGTTGATTATTCGATAAATTCTCAAAAATATGCAAACAATTGTTAAGATGTAAATTATATAAATCAATATAACTTTTAGGAGGAATATAACTACATATAAGAAATATTTCAGAACTATTAAAGAGGCTGATTTTGATAATTAATTGATCTACATCCCAACCGGAGGAGGACGGTAAATTCTCAGAGAGAAGATCTAATTTATAGCAATGAAAAGAGGATCTGACAGCAATTAAAATTTCACCGCCTCTCTCGGATCCGGATGTAATGTTACATCTGTCTAAATATCGTATAGTTTTTCAAATTGGCGAATTTGGAAGTTAAAATATTATCATTTAACCAAGTTTCAGTTAAGAATATAAAATCATAAATATCATTAACAAAAGCATAACGAAGTGATTCTAATTTGGTTCTCAGACCTCCTACATTATGGTAATAAACGTTGAAACTTTTAGTTAATGAAGTTATATCACCACTGGATTCGCCACATCTTCTCCGTTTTTTGGCCGGGAAATAAATGGTTTAATTTGTACTCCAAAAGGCCAAAATTCAGCGTCGTAGGCACGTCCATAGGCGCAGGCAGGAACCCCCAGTTTAAAATTAACAAATCGTAGCAAAGCAATATCAGCTTCTTTCTTGACTAGGCGTTGACACCGAAAAGCGCTTTCCGGAAGATTTAACTTTTTTGCGACGAAAGAAATTACGTTGCTTTCCTGAACACTTATATCCAAACGAGAAAGGTGCAGAAACCTGAGTCTTGGGACGGTTTTGAGAGCATCATCTGCTGTGATCCCAACCGCAGAGCCAAAGATACGCTGTGGCTGACGAAAGGAATGTTTGGTACTGTCTTTAATACTTCCGACAGTACATTCCGTTGGGGCAGTGGCAACACTGGCACTGATGGCTGCGCTGGCAACACGCGTTGTTTCTTGTTGCGTTTTTGGGCAGGGTAAAGCATTAAGGCTAGCAGTAATAACCTTCTCTGTTGAAATCTCTTCCGTATGTTGTTGTTGTAGGGCTTGTTCGAGAGAAAGAACTTTGGCTTCTAGATTAATTACCCTCTTCGATAAAATATTATTATTCTCTTCCAACATGTTGATTTTAGAGAGAGCGTTAATATTCAATTGCTGCAGCTTGATAATTTCTTCATGTAACGATGAAAGTGTAACACTATAAATCGAGGGGTCTTCGGTATGATTGGATTTCGTATGGGTGGGAGGTGTAGGAAGAGAGGGATCCGCTTTACTATTCGCGTCTGCGGCACTGAGCGACGGTGACGATATATTGTTTACATGTCTGGTGGAGGCACTGTCTTGGGTAGAGGTTATTAACCTCGTCGGGCGCGTTGGAATTGGACTTTGCTCACAATGGATGGATTTACGTCGTGTATTAGAGCAACTATCACAACGAAAAAATTGTTTGGCTTTGTCTAAGTATTCAATATCAGCCTTTTTTAATTTAACGCACTTTCCATGATAAAATTGATCACAGTCCGAACATTTAATCTTGAGATCAGTGCGATCAATTTTACTGTTGCAGAGATTGCACTTCATGATTTTATTTATTGTTATTGATATACTTTTTTATTTAGACAAATTCAATCAAATAATATATAAATAATGTAATAATATATAATTTCACAAATTCCAAAAGAAAACACAACCGATCACGACGAAAGTCTACTTTGATATGATATATTTTAGGTTACCTATTAAGGCACACTTGATCTTCAATCAATAGTAACTTCGAAATGAAAATCTCTTTATCTTCGAACACCGCCATCTTTAGTAATCCAAGAAGACTGTCGTACAAAGATAGGAACGAAGTTCAAGAAATTATAAAGAATTTATTAACCAGGGGCATAGTGATTCCGCGTATGCGTCCCCTATCGTTTTAGTGAACAAGAAAAGTGGCAAGACTCGCATGTACATATGTCGACTATAGGATCACTATTAGGGACAACTATCCATTACCATTGATCAAGGATTGCTTAGAATATTTGGGAGAAAACAATTAATTTTAGTCTATTAGATCTTAAAAACGGATTTCATCAAGTAAAAATGTCACAAGACAAAAAAGTGTACCCCATTTGTGACCCCTGATGGTCAATTCGAATACGTCAGGATGCCTTTCGGCTTAAAAAATCATCCATCAGTGTTCCAGCGTTTCATTTCATTTGTGTTGAAGGACTTTATCGTAAAATACACTTATAGTCGTTTATATGGATGATATTTTGACCGAAGATCACACTGATTTATTGAGGAACGTCCTAAGCTGTTTAGCTGAAAATGGGCTGGAGTCAGAATTGAGTAAATGTTGCCTCACGAAAATAGACTATTTAAAATAGACTATTTAGGGCCAGTGGGCAGGGCATATGTCCTAACAATTCTCACAAACAATCAATTCATAAGTACCCAACTCCCATAACTATTAAACAGCTGAACTCATTTGTGGGGTTTTGCGCATACTTCGGAAAGATCGTACCTCAATTCTCTCGCATCGCTAAGCCTTTACCTCCGCCGTACAAAGGGGCAGTAAATTTGTATTTGACGAAAACTTTATGAAATATACGAATAAATACCCGCCGGTATTGGCTTTCTATCTTAAAGAGACCGAATTGTATTGTGATGCCAGTGCGTGATTTGGCGCTACTTTATTACAAAAACAATCGGACGGGAAATTCCACCCCGTGTTCTCTTTCTCTATATATATAGATACCATAGCTTCGAACTCGAGACATTGGATATAATTTATGCTTTACGTTACTGACTGTAATTCCTTGACACTTACGTTAAACATGAGAGCTCTTAACCCATAAATTGCACGCTGAGCATTGGAACTACAAAATTACAACTACAAGATCCAACACCATGGAGGTCATAAAATGGGTGATGTGGACGCCCTTAGTAGTACCGCAGTTGTCCTGGCTGTCAATGATGAAGAATTCCAATTAATGGTACCGCAGGGTAGAGACCCAAATATTTTAGGCGTACAATCAAAACTGTGGAAGCAGGATAGTAAGCTGTTCAATTTGAGAGATGGGTTGGTGTACAGAAAAAAACCCGTGTTACATCAATGCCTACAATGCATTCAAAGGCATTGACTGAACTCTGGTGCTCGCTACTTCCGCACAAAAACTTTATTGCTTGATCGACAAAGTCAAACTCGATGTGCTTTGCCATATTTGCATTCTCTTTCGGTCGTAATTTTCGCTTGCCCAAATTTTGCAATCGAACTAATGAACCGTTTATGCTGAACTTGCTAATAGGTACTTTTAATAAGGTCATAAGAAATTTAATTTAGTGTGGAATTAATAAAATTAAGGCAGTCTTAAGACCGAACTAAAAGTAAACACAGTGTGTTTTATTTCTTAACTCGGATGATAATCTGTATTTTTCTGTCCCTAGCGAGATGGAAGGAGTAATTAAATGTTACGATCGCAAAAAAGCAATAGTATTACTCGCAATAGTATGTCTCGTAATAGTATTACTCGCAATAGTATTACTATTGGTTCCCAGATATGACGCTTAAGATCGACCGGTTCATAAAGAATTGTTTGAGGTGTATCCCTTATTCCGCGCCTGCCAGAACAGACCAGAGAAACTTATATAACATGCCGAAAAAGACGATACCATTCGACAACCTTTACATCAACCACCTAGGGCTCTGCCTGAAATCCAAAAAACACCTACTAGTAGTAATCGATGCATTTACAAAGTTCGTCAAGCTCTACTCCGTTAACTCCACCAGTACCAAGGAAGTTATTATATCCTTAAGAAAGTACTTTGATTATTATAGTAAACCTAGCAGAATTGTATCCGATAGAGGTACATATTCGTACTTCACGTCTCTGGAGTTTAGTGAGTTTTTGGCTAATAGTAACATTACGCACGTAAAAGTGACAGTGGGCGAGGATTGTGGATCTCTGTTTACAAAATAAACAAAACAGGAAAAGACCTTTCTTAATTTTTGATAGTTTTGACATGAAAATAGCTGATAGATTTGAAATGTCAATTCAACGCATGTTTGAAGCATTTCCCTCGTAACATATTGTCGCAATTCACTAACGCAGTATTGTCATATGGGCATGAAGAGCCAGAGCCAAACTTCTATCATTCACTTATGTAGTGTGCGATTTGTTTCTCACACAAGTGAACGCGACCTACATTTGAATGCCGATTCCGAACGCCGGTAGCCGAGAAGTTTTTCAAAGGCAAGTGTACTATGATGGGATTTGCCAGTACCCCGCCGAGGAGAGAAGCCGCGAAATAAACATTAGATGGCGTTGGTGTTACCGGGATCCGATCTCGCCTGCCGCGCGAGTTATGAAATAAAACGCTGTGGTTTCTTTCAGTTCGGACTGGCTGACTATGACCTAATTTAAAATAGCAGCACAGAAGGTTCATTACTTCGGTTGCGAAATTTGGACAAGCGGAAGTTACGGCCGAGAGAGCATGCAAATATGCAAAAGCGCATCGAACTGGATTTTGTCGATCAAGCAATAAACCTTTTGTGCGGAAGTAGCGAGCACCGGAGTTCGGTCAATGCCTTCGAATGCATTGTAGGCATTGACGTAACACTTCCCCCCTAGCTGTGATCTCACTATATATGTATATTAGTTATTATTTTCTTATATTTTCAAATTCTTACGTCGTTAGGAATGATTCCTTTTTCTTTGATCTCACAAACACTAGTGTTTAACTGTAATTTTAATTTAGTTTGCCTTTGGCGTATTATTTTTATTACTACAATAATGACAATCAATATAAGAATAGTCACACCTACGAAGCTTTTGTTTCTTCTTTCAGAACTATGTCGTCAAATGTCAGTATCTTTTCAATAGGGAGTGTTTGGTTTTTATTTGGAATAACAAAACTATCTTTATATTCGAATACAGTATTGGAAAATTGTGTATTATAAAATGAGATTGTGCAATTGATAAAGGAAAACAAGTAATTTCCTTTATTATTATTAAAAGTAGCGACGCCTGTTCGAATAATTAAGAGTTTCCTAAAATCGATATTGTGGGTTACGATTTCTTCATAACTTAACAGGTTAGGATGTAAAACAGCTAATCTTGCTGATGCCATATTATATTGTAATATTTCAACCTTTTCCTTAAGAGTCCCAAACTTAAACATTTGTTCGATAAAAAAGGTTTCAGCTTGAAGTCCTGCAGAGAGACCTTCGATTTGGTTGAACTTTTCCAAAATTCTTTGTCTATCTGTTTCGATTGTCTGTTTTAATTTTGAAATGCTCTCGTTATAATTTTCATTTATTTTAATCTGTTGGTTTACGAATCTTATGATCTCATGGTTATTTTCATCTGTATCCGAAAAATGTTTTTCTGTATTTTGTTTATCCTCATCGTCCAGTGATCCAAAAAGCGATTTGAAGGTGCTGCCTACGAAATTAAAGGGGCTCCTTTTATACCTATGTGGGATTATAGTTAAAACTTTACCCTTAATATTTTCTACTTCTCCTACTAACAAATTTTTACGGTCCTTGTGTACGTCAATATGGTCTAGAATTTTAGTGAATTGTTTGAGTGTATTCAGTATTTCGCCAGGGTCTATTATATGTAAAATGATGTCACAATTACAAACTATTTCTGCTTTACCAATATTTATCTCTGAATATCCGAGGTGCGAATCAATTTTTTCAATTTGCAGGGTTTGGAGTGACGTGGGAATCAGAGCCAGGAGTAACAGATGAAGAAGTACCACCTGCAAATTTAAAGGGACGTTTAATATTTGACTCGTGAACGTTATTCAAAGGATATTTTCTAAACTTCGGTTGTTCCATGTGTCTAACACTTGTATAATTCTTTATGAACCCTTCTTGGCGCACTTCATTATATTCTTCTCCAGACTTGTTCCTAGTGGTAATGACCATTCTTTTGTAATTACTTAACCTATCGCTTGTTATATTCTTATCAATTCTATTATTTTGAACTTCAAGGGGTGTGGTCTGACGTTGGAGTCGTGGATTTAAATCTTTTCCTAAATTCTTTGTATGTAACCAGCGTATTGGTTGATGGCCAGTACAGAAATCGAATTCTTTCCCAAAGACATATGGCCTTAAGCATTTAACTCCCCAAACTCGTTGAATAATGGTTTTCGTGATCGTTAAGAGAACGAAAAGCAAACAAAACTGGGTGTCCATCTTGCATTAAGGCGGCACCCAATGCAAAATTAGCATTAGTTACTAATTTGAAGCGTTTTTCGGGATATTTTGATATTGGGTAGTCTTTTAATTTCTCAAATGCGGAAATATACTTGGGATCATTCACGTTTACTTTAGAATTTTTTTTCAAGTATTTTATCATTGGGTATGCGATTTTGGCATAATGAATTTCCTATAATAACCAATTAACCCGATAAAAGATTTAATATGTTTTTGGGGTTTTTGGAAGCTTAACGTTTCGGATGACGACAATTTTGTCAGGGTTAGGCTTTACTCCTTCTGAAGTAAGTATGTGCCCCAAATATTCCGTTTCTTTATCCAAGATATTGCATTTGTCAATTTGAATTTTGAGTCCCGCTTTCTTAAGTGTTCCAAAAATATTAGTAAATTATTCTTGGAGTGACGTGTTAAAAATGAGTGTATCATGTAAATACACAACACAAATCCGGTTATATACTCTCTAAGAATAGAATTCATTAACCTTTGAAACGTTGAGGGTGAATTTTTTAAGCCGAATGGAATCCTCACGTATTCAAAATGAATGGCCAAATAGTGTCGAAAATGAAGTCTTCTTTCTATCCTCAGGCCTGACTAAGATTTGGTGTAAGCCTTTAGCTAAGATAAGAGTAGAAAAATAATGCGATTTACCCAATTTGTCCAATATCGTGTCAATATTAGGTATTGGGAAGTTGTCGCTTACTGTAATTTCATTTAACTTCCTATAGTCGATCTTCTATTTTTTATTTCCATTCTTGTCAGTCTTCTTTGGGACAAACCAAACTATTGTAAGGAGAGTTGCTTTCCGTTATAATACCATGTTGTAGCATTTCGTTTATTTGGCGTTGTATTTCTGTTTCGTGTACTTTCGGATACCGATATATTTTAGAATATACTGGATTACTTGTTGTGGTAATAATCTCATGAGTAATTTCGTAAGTGAATGTTAAGTTATCGCCTTCTTTATACAAGAGATTTTTATATTCGCTAAGTAGTTGCTTAATTCCAACCTTTTCTTCTCCATTAAGATGATCGACATTAACGTGATCTAACAAAGGATCTATAGGTTTTAGAGAGCAAACATTCTTTGGATCAATGGGATAATTATTTGTAATAAATTTAAATTGTTTTCCCTTAATTTCAACCCAATTCTGATTCAAAAAAATATTGACTTGATGTGTACGGGACAAGAATGTTCAGACATAAAATTGCGTCATACTCCTTACTATTTAATTTGAAAACGTTCCAATTTATAGTTCCCGAACTTCCGAATTCGGAAGGGACAAGAGTTTTCAATCTTGCTGTAATTACAGTGTGACGATTATGAGTTGAATAATGCTTAGGTTTGGATAATGTTTCCTACTTATAATTACGTAAAATATTTGGCTTTATTATGCTAGTTGTTGATCCTGTGTCAATTAAACATTTTATGGTTTTGTTTCCTAATGTTACCCTGACTATCGGTAGGTCTTGTTTTGAGGCGGTATTTGAAAATTTTCATTGGACTCCCTGGGTTCTTTAGTACTATGGGATGGTTGATCTAAGTTAAAATAGTTGCATTGGTTTGGGTTTGAAAATGTATTTCATAGGGACTGGCTCCTGAAAATCTCTGGTTGGGGTTTCCGTAGTGAGTGTGAAAGTTATCTTGTAGTGAATGTCGTTGTTCACCTTCATTTGACATGTTTTGACTAGGAATATTACTACCTGATCGAGTTGAATTATAGTTTCAATTACAAGGAAAAGTTTTATTTTGATGTATTATATTTTTACGGTTAATTTTTTGTGCCTTATATCTATTGTTCTCTCGTCATCTAGCAACTTTAATTTTGAATATTTATTATATATATCTATCATACTATGGTTTAGTTCAATATTTAATCTAATAATTCCATCTATACGACTAGGATGTTGTCTTTAATTCATCATAGTCGTAAATTTCATTTGATTCAAGACTGGCATTATTAAATATATTGAAAAGTTCTCTTAAATTACTAATCTTAACATATTGGCAAAAATTTAAGATTTCCGAGTAGGTCCTCGTTGGTCGGAAATGTTGTCGTCTCTATTGCATAATGTCCCAGTAGTGTGCATTCACTGCAGCTTTCCCTGATATTTTGTCAGTTGTAACTATATTTACAGCATAATTGTAAAGCTCTTCATTATTGCCTCCACAGATTTGATGAAGAATGCAAGACTGTAATCATCCATTCCATTGTAGGGCTTAAGTAGCCGAAACTGATTCAGGACTTTATCTGGACTCATCCCGAACTGGCAGTGTTAATTTGGTAGACGGGTGTCTGACTGCTGCATCCTTTCTTTCTATGCCTGGATTATCGTCATGAAGGTTGATATCTGCGCCCTCAGTGTTTCCTCTGTTGTCGGTGTTAAGCTGGTTGCCATTGTTAAAATCTTTTTTTTTGTTTTTTTTAGTATAAGCACTTATGATTCG
Organism: Merodon equestris; assembly: GCA_958301585.1. NCBI lineage: Eukaryota > Metazoa > Arthropoda > Insecta > Diptera > Syrphidae > Merodon > Merodon equestris. The sequence continues at coordinate 95,707,486 of OY284413.1, forward strand.
TTTTTCAATTTTCAATCACTTCACTTCTAGCCAACTTATTATTGTTATGTTTTCTTCGCGATTCGCAAGTCACTTTTTTTTATTATTATTATTTTCTTCTTATTTTTCTCTTTTTTTGTTTTTTTTTATTCGTTGATGTAACAGGCCATCAAAAACTGCCACTTAACTAGTTTTATTGTCTTTGGACAAAAAAAAGGTTTTTAATTCACTTTATGAAAGAGGATTGAACTTAGATACCTTTTGCACTCTTTAAGGGTTTCGTGTAAAAAACAGAAAATCTATTGTATTTTTTATTGACATTTTAGATGAAAGTGATAGAGGTAGTTAAATATTTATGCGCACTCCAATAAATTGCGCTTCATATATCATCTAATCCCAATGTTTTAAATCGTAGTAATTCTTCTGTAAAAAATACTGCAGAAATACTGCACAGATCACATCCTATAAATATTTAAAATATGAATTCTGGGAACCAGTTTATTATTTATTTATTTATTTCGTCTATCAAAATACAACTTCTACTAGACTACAGAAAATTTGTTGAATGGAAATTAAAAAGAATTCATAATAATATTCTTACAGTTTATTCTATTTACAGGAAAGTCAATAATCTTTGAAATGAACACAATCTGAGGTCATTTTGATCATAATTTGTAATATGTCTAGAAATACAAAAGAAGTCGTGGCCTCTAAGCCTTAAACTGCGGCCGGAGCATAAATATTTAATAGCGAAAGTAAAAAAGGACAATCAATGTGACCGGTAATAATGTTATAAGCAAAGATGGTTGAATAAAAAATTCTTCTTTTGGTAAGGGTCTTTAGGGCTATCTAGCTTTATAATTTGGGAAATTATTTACATCCCATCATAACCTTCTTAAAGCAAATCTGGTAAAACGACTTTGGATCCTCTCAATACGATTTTAACTATTGTTTTAGTGAGGATTCCAAACTACAGAACAATATTCCAAAATGGGGCTAACTAGAGATACATAAAACGATTTGAGAGTTTATGGGTCACGAAACTCATAAGAATTACGGAAAACAAAACCTAACATAGCATTAGCCTTAGATATAATATAATCGACGTGCAAGGTGAAACTTATTCGTGTATCGAAAATCACACCTAGTGTCTTTCTAAAACGTCATCTAGTATTCTGTATTTAAACTGGATAGGATACATTATTCTTGAAAAAGTTATTATTGTACACTTTTTTACATTAAATTTAAGACTATTTGTAGAACACCATTTGACAACATTATCCAAATCGCCTTGTAAGCATAAAGCATCAGATATAGTTGCTACTGACTTGTATAATTTCAAATCGTCCGCAAATAATAAGCATTTTGAATTAGAAACGCATGAGGGTAAGCCATTGATAAAAAGTAGAAATAGTAATGGGCCTAAGTAGCTAACTTGCGGCACACCGGAATAATTAAAAATAACTTTGGAATGCAACGCTCCAATTTTGACGAACTAGTATGCGATTTGTTAAGTAGTTCGTAATCCAGTTTAGAGAGGAAGAATGAAAACCGATTTGTTCTAACTTCATTACAAGAACATTATGCTGAACACGGTCGAATGCCTAAGCGAAATCGGTGTAAATCGAGTCAACTTGAATACGCTTTTCTAAATTGTTTAAAGAATAATTTGTGAAAATGGCAAGATTGGTGGCGGTAGATCTACCACGAACGAATCCATGTTGGAATTCAGAAATATGATTCCGGACGGTAAAGTATAGCTTGTTTGTAACAATAGCCTCGAAAAACTTGGGGATTACTTGAAGCATAGCGATTGGTCTGTAATTCTGAATGGATGATTTCGAACCAGATTTAAAGATAGGAGTGATGTAGGAACTCTTCCAGCAATCTAAAAACTCACCACGATTTAAGGAAGAATTAAATAAATGGCATAAAGGTTTGCTTAAAGTTAACCGGCATGATATAAAGAATAAAGAAGGAATATTATCCGGTGTAACGCTTACACTCGAGCTTAGGGAAGACAGTTCTGCGAGGATTTCATTCTCCGTTATAGTGAGAGAACCTAAATCCGTAAATGGATGATCGGAGCTGAAAATCTGCAGTTATGCTGATTTTGAATGAAATTAGCCTGAAAAAAAGAAGCAAACATATCACATACTTCCTGTAAGTTATTGCTGGATACACCATCATAGTTCATTCTAGAAGGAAAACCTAGAGACTTCCTTTTATTACTTATGAAAGACCAAAATTTCCTAGAATCCTGCTAAAGATTAGATTCAGTTGATCAAATATATTGCTTAATTTAGTTGTCGTAAATTCATACTAGCAAAGTATCAATGAGTTAACATTCTAGGTTTCGTATTACATTAATGAGCAAAAGATAAATGTATATCTTTATCACAATATATCCATTTTACAGTAGATAAATTAAAATCATCTAACACAGTTATATAAGACTTATTATTGCAACTATTTACAATATGTTTGATATTTGGAGTATGAGCTTCGTAAATTTCATTAACAGAGCCTGGTGGAATATAAGTAACTATAAAATACAATTGGATAGGAGTAAACGAGACATGATAGTCAACGCATATGCAAATTTGTTCGATCGCACCAACTATCACTGGTAATGCAACCAGTCTGTGTAGCATGATCGAATAGCCAATAAAACACCACCACCACGCCTTAAACCAGTTGGGGTCGATTTTCTATCGCAACGGTAGACATCAAATTCATTGGTAAATAATTCGGCGGAGAATATATTATCGTTTAACCAAGTCTTCGTAAAAGCAATGACATCATATGGGCACTGAGCAGCAGCGATGAAAAAATCATTAATTTTGGTTCTCATTCCGCTAATATTTTGATAGTAGACAGAAAGAGAAACAAATGCATTTGCATGTGAAGTTGAAGAACATTGGAATTGAAGAGGTTGTTTTATGATTGAAGGTTCGCATTAAGGGTTTTCTCGTTTTTTTGATGGAACCTAAATGGACGAACTCGAACACCTTTTTGCCAGGCATTAGAATCAAGAATTATAGGTATGACATCCTCCGGTGAACCAAGTTTAAAATTAATGAACTTGAGGGAAGTTTCATCAGTGCCAGCTTTTACTAACCTATAGCATGAAAATTTCGGTGATTCGATATGAAATGTTGATTCAACGTAATCCAAAATAGACTGCCGTGTTGTTGCAGGCTTAAACGACGACAAGTGGAGCCATTTAAGTTGAATAAAAACGTCCAAAGAAGAGGTGTATTGATGCGTTTAATAGAAGCTTCAGGCATGTCGGTTCGCACGATAGTAGATGATTTTAGAGACTCACCTACAATACGAGACGTCATAGAAGATGATTTAGGCGAAGATTCAATAGTATGAGTAAATTGTGGAGCTGGAGCAGATGAGTCAGAAGACACGTTTGAAGTTGATTAAGCAGGTTGAGCAGCGGAAGCGGTTGACAAACAAGTTGTGTGACGAGGCGACTTATCAAGTTGAGTAGTGGCGAATGATGAAGAAGAAGCGGTGCTCGGGGAAGATATGACAATCGGATCAGCATCAGAATGAACGGTATCATTTGTAAAATTAACCTCCAACTGTCCAGTGCATGCCGAGACAGAAGAGGCAACTTTTGATGCAACTGGGGAAGAGCGCGTTATAATTTGGCTGTTTGATTTTCGTTGTTTCTTGGTTTGAACATTTCGCACTAAAAAAGTCAACCGAAAGAGAGGAAACGCTACGACTGGGTGCATTGACCTTATTACGCGTTTGAGCACGAGTAACAAGAGTTAAGAGCACGAAATATCTCTTTTTATATCATTAATGTCAAGAAGCAACTGTGAACCGAATCCACCAATTGCATTTAAAAAGAATCATATTGGGAAGGCATACTCGTAAGTGGCGAAAAAGAATATAAAATCTTGCAGCAAATAAAAAGTTAAACAAAATTTGCAAAAACGGCCAAAAAACAATCACATAACATAAGACAAAAGAAAAATATTTTGATAACTTGAAAGGCGAAATAAATTTTATTCTGAGTTTAGGGAAAAATTAGAGAACTAATGGGTATAAATATAATGGAGATAGATAGTTGTTGTGACACAGATTAAGTTATAATTTCTTGTAAATTCAATGATTATTTTACCAAAACCTCTGAAAAACTTAAAATCTAAGAGCTGGTCGCCACTTCGACTAAGGTACTGCCACAAAGCTAAAACTTTTCATATATACTATTTAATATAATCGAAGTAAGAAAATCAACTTCTGGCTGGATGGCTTTCGAATATATTATATTTTAATTTACACTATTTTGAATTTAAAAAAAAAATCCAGACGATTTTCTTGGTTACAAATACCTGTCAGATAGGTCTAAAGTTAGTAAGATGGGTAACATTGTATTTTCCTCAAAGCTGACTTCTACAGAAAATATTCTATAAAATATTTTAGGAAGGCATATTGAAAATGAGATGATTTTAGCAGCTACAATTATTTACCAGATGGTTAGTACAGGAGAGAAGTTCAGGTGAGATCAACTAATGCAAGGTAAATTTGTATAACAATTCCACTGAAAACGCCACATACGTGAACTCAGCGTACGCGATTTCGCTTATACGCGATTAAGTTTTTTTCCGAAAATCACTCTACATACACAGTGCTTATACGAGATTCATCAAAAATTCTATGGTAAATAATAACAAAAACAAAAAAAAATGCATACATCAGATTTCCTAGATTTCCTTCCATTTGTTTCAATATTTCTGCTATTCCTGCTGTTTGTTGTGTGATCTAGTGTTTTACCATTAGTTGTTAATTTTTCTAATTTGGTAGGTATAATAAATGTTTTCTATGATGATTCTCATACATTTTAATATTTTCAACCACATAATTATATTTTTAAAATTAGAAGTCGCGATCGCAACACATTAAGATGTCCACATCAAAGCCATCATCACAACCGTACAAACATTTAAAAAAAAGAAAGTCGTGTTGAATATAGAAACTAAGTGGGTAATTATTAAACGACTAGAAAAGGGTGAAGGATCTTCAGCTGTTGGACGTTTTTTTCAATATAAATGAGTCCCCGGTTTGCACCATCAGAGCTAATAAGGCTCAATAAAGTCACCGGTAAAAAAAACAACACCTTCATCAGCTAAAAAACTAAAGCAAATTAGGGATATAATTCCAGAACAAGAAACTGACGATCTTACAGTTAAAATGCTGGCGAAATTGATAACCAAAATAAATGAGGCTGTTGAGATTATAGAATCCACTGATTCTAACTTGTAGAGGAGCTCTGTTTGAACAGCAGGAATACTTAGCATGATTGCACCATATCGATTTGTTTTGGAAGAAAAAAAAGAGCTATCAAACAACCGAGTATCCTTAAATTTTTTAAAACTATCGATAAGCACCAGGCTGCTACTTGAAACTATGCCTTTTTGTCTATTTTTTCTGTTATGGATGATTTTTGTTTTTCATTCAATTTTATCATTACTTTTGTTCTTCCTATGTTGAATTGTTTTTCAGTTCTTTTATTCGAAAAAAAAAAACTGAATAAAACATATATTTTAAGATTGTTGGTCTTGGAACGCATCTCTATATGGAAGGCGGCCGGCGGGGACAACCTTGCTAGGGAGAGAGAACGTGATGTCTCCTCCTCCGACGTGGCGGCGGGTAATCGGAGTCCGAAGGTAGATGCGGCGATCAACAAAGATCAAAGCAAAATTTTGAAGACGGAGAAGACCAAAGACTGCTCCTCGGAGGCGGGCACTGCACACAACAAAACTCTTCCTCTGGAAAGGAGATACAAGGAGAGGATACCTTCCCTATCCTCATCATTTCAGAGGAAAAGACGAGGAAAGAGAAGGCTGGCAGTGACAGCAAAATGACTAGCGTACTTTCGTGGTGATTTGTTCCTCACAACAGACATCCCTCCCCTGGGAATTACTACCTATCAGGCAGTCAGTCTCCCAAAACAAACGCGCGCGGTCTGCTGGATTCCGAGGAAACCGGGAAACAAGCTGGATGTGCTGACGCGAATCCATGCGCAGAACCCGGGACTATTCTTGTCTATTCCTACAAGGGAGTAAGAGCCCTCTGAAAAAGAGGGCTTCATTCTCTGAGGATTGGACAACGGCTATGTCGATACAATGAAATCTGTGTAAGATTCATATCAAGTTGTCGAAGGATGAAACGTGCTGGGCAGTCGAAATCTATTATTTTTACTCAGATCGATCTACAGCATTGCAAGGCTGCTACCGCTCTTCCCAGTAGCATATATATACGTGATGCTACGATTCTTTATGATGAGCGATCCGAAAAGCCTAGGGTCTGCCTCATCATATCGAACACACTATCGGCAACCAAGCTTGGTCGATTCTGTGAACAAGATCTTATGGTTGCTAGAGTTAGCTACAAAGCGCACGGAGAAATTGAACACTTTGTCGTGGCATCTGCTTTCTTCCCCTACGACTTGGTACTGCCCCCGCCACCGAAGGCAGTTTCTTAACTCGTAGATTACTGTGAAGCCAGAAAGGTTGGACTCATCATCTGTTGCGATGCTAATGCTCAAAACACTGTTTGGGGCAGCAGCAAATGCAACCGGACACTTTACTTCAAACTTCTTTCGTCTGACCTTATCATCAGCAAGGTTGGCTCTCAACCAACCTTTGTGACAGCGAGACGACAGGAGGAGATTGCCCTAATCCCGTCTAAAAGGCATGTGAAGCTCATCACATGGACTCTCTAGGGAGTCTTACTAGATGCTACGTTGACAGACCATAGATATATCGAATTCTAATTGAAGTGTGGGACCCCCCCCCCTCGCAGCCAAGCGGAATCTGAGAAAGACGGACTGGGTAAAGATTAGAGAGGAGCTTGAGAAATCTCCTCAAGCCCTACCTAAACTCAGAATCAAGCGATTGGTGGAGGGTACCGCTCCTAACCCGAGAAGCGCCATCACCAACTGTTTCGAACTCGTATGTCTCGGCAAAAAACCTCCAAGCAGGAAATTGGTTCGCTGGTGTATCGCTGAGCTGCAAGTCTTATGAATAAAAAAGCCAGAAGCAAACGGAATATAAAAAGCTTATCCTGCGAGACTGCGCTAGTTGGGAGAATTGAATGCGCACTCGAAAGGAAAAAGTTCGTACTGGGCACTTTCGTCGACATTGTCGTCGATGAGGCACTGGTTTTGTAGATCAAATAAATGCATGTGCACCGGACATTGATCGCGGATACAGGCCTCGAACAATGTGTCAAGTTTTTCGTAAACAGTGGTTGCCCGCAAGGTGGAGTCCTGTCTCCGCTGTTATGATGCATGGTGGTCGACTCTCTGCTCTCAGTGTCTCTGGAATCTATGCCCAGGCCTATGAGGATGATGTTGCTATTCTCTCTGTCGGCTCATATTTAGCGACTGTCGATGTGATCGATGACTGTTGCACGAGCGGGCACCAGTGGTGGGATGTCGGTTAATCTTCTTAAGACTGATGTCGTTCTCTTCACGAGAGCGAGGAAAAATACTGGCATTACTCAGCTGGTGTTAAAAGACATTCCCATCCCAGTATCCAAAAAAGCCAAGTACCTGGGAGTCATCTTAGATAGCAAGCTTCTTTGGTCAAAGCACGTTGAGTCCAAAACCACCAAAGCGTTGTCCGCTTTTTGGCAATGCAAAGGTGCCTTTGGCAAAACATGGGGTTTATCGTCGTCCTTTGGATCTACACGGCAATGATAAGACCGATAATCAAATATGCATCGGTTGTTTGGTGGAACAGGCTAACACGCACACACGTTGAGGCCTCTTTCACCAAACTCCAAAGAGCGGTCTGTCTCAGCTGCACGGGACTTTCCCCATCACATCGGAACCTGCTCTACATAGATGCTATGACGAATCTTCCACCCCTTCTTCAGAGGGTGCCCACTGAAAGCCATATCTCACCTCAAGAGAAATGGTTGTTGGTACTACTCGCATAGTGAAAATGAAATCTCCGATGAAGGGGCTCAGAGGAGAGTTTCTCATGACCTGAACCCGCCTTAAGTCTGTCTGCTTCCACGGTCAAATTTGACATCAACGATTGGATCTTTAATGCACACAGTCGTAGTTGGAGGGATTATTCAGGATGCAGGATGACTAAGCGCGTACGGCCTGATGTCTGCAAGAAGTCTGCAAAATTCTTCTTATCCTTAAGGAGATATAATTGCAGAAGGCTTGCGGGCGTCATTACGGCCTATTACAGTTTTGCTAAGCATCTCTACGTGCTTGGCATCTGTGAGAGGCCTACCGTTGCTGCATGTTGCGAGGAGGATAACACAGCAAAACACTTTCTTGACTGTCCCGCCTTCGCTCGCGGACAAATACAATAAAGAAAGGTGTCTGTCTGGTAGTACAATGGACCAGTATTTGCGTCTGAGTGCCCCAACAGATAGTAAAAGCCTCCAACAAAAAAAAAAGACCGATATGCAAACAATAAGATAACAATAAGTTGTAATAACAGTGCGAACGCCGTTGACCTGTAGGAAGATGACCCTTGATCGTGTATCTCATCAGCCAATGCATGGAACCACATATTGATAGAGATATGTACTTAAAAATTATCGGATACGCAGTGGGCGATAATGCCGATATCAGCATGCACACTCACTGCGAACGCAGGAAGAGACGGAATTCTTGTATCGGTAGAAAAACGGTGAAAACGCCAAGTAACGAGCATGGGCTGGTCAGGCCTGGACAACAGTATATTGAAGGCAACTGAAGCAGAAATTAGGACTCCTAATAAATAAAATGAGGTTCCTAATAAATTCAGTGAAGTAATTACCCCAGAAGTTGCAGAAACAAAAAATTGTGAATATGAAAAAAACTAAAACGCTGTATAAAAACAAATATAGAGCCGTTGAAAAAAGGTTATGTATGTTTACAAAAGTCCGTAAAAATTAAAGATTTAGAAGTGATTAAATAAAAATTGAGGAAAGTCTCGTGCTTGTGAGCCAGGAGGAAACATAAAAGAAAATAATAAAATTAAATTTTTTAAATTAATCTTAAATTTAAATATGACGATTCATGCAATAAGTAAATTCGTTATTTGACCACAGGGCCAGTTAATCCCAACTTTCTGAGGCTTATTCAGCTTAGTCGAAATTCGAAAGTCTCTGTTGCCGTAGTCATTCGATATAATTTGTGACCATACCAAATACCATAACGGCTCCTACAAACAATCAGTTGATCAGAGTTGAACCAATTATTCCATAAAAAGTTGTCTATTCAATTAGTTGAAGTAACAACGGCATGGCACCTCATGAAACGATCTACTACCCTTTAACCGAAATCTCAAGATAAAACAAATTCACTTCTTCTTCTTCTTTTACTTTTTTCCGGCGTTGTTATGGTCAGAAGTGTAGGACCATAACCTTCCCACTTAACTGCATTCCTACTGGTCCGCTTGTGGGGTCCGCCGGTTTGACCTCAGAAAGTAGCGGCCAATCAAATGCTGGTGTTTTTGCATTTGTTTGCACCAATTGTTTTTCGGCCTGCCTTTTTTTTTTTTTTTTTTTTTTTTTTGTGACACGGGCATGCTCCAGATTTTTTTGTTTGATCTTACTCTTACAACACCGGTGATCTCCAGTCGTGTCAGCCCACTGATTTGCATGCACACTTGTGGGACAGTTTAATGGTGGTATATGTGTCCCTTGGCTCACCTTGGTGTTTTCTAAATTGCCTAGATGTGATTTTCGTTTACCTTTGTTTTAGTCGCCTTTTACGACAAGCGAGAGGCATCGCTGCAGGGATATTCTTAACCCGTCCCTGCACAGGTAGAACATAAATATAATATATGCCTTGAATAAAAAAAGAGATGTGCGACGGTAAATCGTTTATAAAAAGAAAAAACAGGAGAGGTCCAAGATGGCTTCCCTGAGGTACTCCCGAATAGTTTATAATATTCCGTGCAGGGACGGGTTAAGAATATCCCTGCAGCGATACCTCTCGCTTGTCGTAAAAGGCGACTAAAACAAAGGTAAACAAAAATCACATCTAGGCAATTTTGAAAACACCAAGGTGAGCCTAGGGACACATATACCACCATTAAACTGCCCCACAAGTATACATGCAAATCAGTGGGCTGACACGACTGGAGATCACCGGTGTTGTAAGAGTCAGATCAAACAAAAAAATCTGGAGCATGCCCGTGTCAAAAAAAAAAAAAAAAAAAAAAAAAAAAAAAAAAAACAAAACGGCAGGCCGAAAAACAATTGATGCAAAAACACCGGCCTCAGCGATGAAGTAATCCCAAACCGGGAAGCCTGCCGCTACTTTCTGAGGTCAAACCGGCGGACCCCACAAGCGGACCAGTAGGAATGCAGTTAAGTGGGAAGGTTATGGTCCTACACTTCTGACCATAACAACGCCGGAAAAAGGAAAAGAAGAAGAAGAAGATTTTATGTGAATTTGAGTAGTTGATTTTTTCGATATGCCTGGTAAAGGAATATCTTGATGTAAGACAGTTTGTCTACAGTATCTCACATCCATATTTGTACAAACACCTAGTGGTACATTATTAATGAAAATCTCGAAATTGTTTATTACTTTTTACTATTTTTTTAACCAAAATTCTTATCTACACTACAGTAATAAAAAACAAACGCTTTTTTATTGAAAATAACAGTATTAAGAAATTAAAAAAATAATAAATGGAAAGACTTCATATATTACGTCACTTTCGTATTCGTACAAACACACATCCTCGAAACTAACGGTAGTTCTTGTTGTGGAAGTTAACTTTTTCTGCTCGCCTACAACTGTGAAAGGCATTTTAGTTAAAATCATTCTCATTTTGGCATAGTTGCTTGTTATAAAAGGTCATGGGGGGGGGAAAGGAAAAGTAACGTCCAAAGAAGTGCGAAAAATTGTTGTTTCATTACGTCAAAAGGCTAAAACTTATCGCGAAATTGGGGAAATGATTGGAAGAAGTCAATACATAATAAAAAAGTTCAAAAGTGAAAATTCTTTGGCAAATAAACCAAGAAACATAAACCTAAAAGTGTTACTGATCGGGACGAACGGCAAATTCTAATAGAAACCAAGAAAGATCCTAAAATAAGTGCACCAAAATTAGTTCTAAAAGTTAGTGAAAGAACTGGAAAGACTTTTGTGAACTGGAAAGTTTGTGCTGAAACTATGTGAAGGGTATTAAGAAAATATGGGTACAGGAGCAGGACTGCACGAAGAAAACCTCTTATTAGCAAAGCAAACCGATAGAAGCGCCTGACATCTGCCAAACAATATTTTAACAAAGATCAGGATTTTTGGAATACGGTGATATTTGCAGACGAGTCAAAGTTCCATGTATTCCAGTCAGACGGGCACCAAAATGTATGGATAAAACCCAGAACTAGCTTAAATAAGGAAAATTTGGCATCCACAGTAAAACACGGGGGTGGGTCGGTTATGCTGTGGGGTTGTTTTTCTGCTGTGGGAACCGGTAGTCTGGTGTTTATTGACGGAATAATGGATAGTGCTAAGTACATTAATATCCTGAAGAACAATTTGCATACTAGCGCCACCAAGTTGGGAATTAAAGATACTTTTAAATATTACCAGGACAACGATTTGGCGTCGTCGTTAGGCGCTAAACACTCGACTATGGTTGCTTCATAATTATGTTCGTGTATTGGAAACACCCCCACAATCACCTGACATAAACAGCATAGAAAACCTGTAGCGCCATTTGAAGAAAAAGGTACAACAATGTGAAATTAAGAACATAAAGCAGCTCAAGGAGGTTCTAAGAAAGGAATGGAACCAAATTGGATCTGACGTTACGAAAAAATTGGTGGATAGCCATTGTAACGTAAGAACGATATAAAGAAATTACTACTACTAGGTTAGATTAGGTTAGGTTAAAGAAGGGGAGTGTGATGGTTGTGCATCACTTCTACTCGGAGGCCAAAGGGGCCATTGTGATTCGCTTCATTTGGGGAGTACACATATATAGGTAATTAACCTGTACTATCACGTGGTGGCTGAAACCACCCCATGCTCTTTATGAATTTTAGAAGATCCGATATATTTACATTTGCCACGTCCGCAATCTCTGTAAAGAATCTTTGGCTCAGAAATCTTTAGCTAGGTGCCGATTCTGGAGAGCTGGGCAGTGGCAGAGCAGATGTTGGATCGTCTCAGTTCCTTCCCCATCCCCGCAGCTCCAGCAGAGATCGCTGGATCCCGAGTTCCATTTCCGGAGCATTGCTCCAATGGGCCAGTGGAGTTTCAATCGTCTAAGAAACGTTTTCCAACAAAATGGGTACCCAATTTAATTTATTTTAGTTCCCTGAACTTAGTTTGTACGAATACGAAAGTGACGTAATATATGAAGTCTTCTCAATTTTTTTATTTTTTTAATTTCTTAATACTGTTATTTTGAATGAAAAAGCTTTTATTTTTTATTACTGTAATGTTGATAAGAATTTTGGTTAAAAAAAATAGTACAAAGTAATAAACAATTAGACCTTTGTCAAGGCATCTAGAGCATGCACATGGCATGCAAATTTCCCATGAAACTGTAAAACAGATGCTATAAGACATAACTATTCATCAAGGGTGGCTTGAAAAAAACCGTTGCTCTCGACTCAAAATGTGCAAAAACGTTTAGAGTATGCTAACGAATACAGTAATCAGCCCATGGATTAATTGGATGATATCATATTTTGCGACGAAATTAAGATAATGTTGCTTTACAATGAGGGTCCCAACAGAGTGTGGCACAAATCTTTAAAAGCCTTGTTCAAATCAAATGTTATGCCAATGTTATATTCGGAAAATTATCTGTGATGGTATGAGGGTGTATATCCAGCAAGGGAGTTGTCGACTTTGTTTTTATTGAAAATAATATGGACGCCAAAAAGTATTTAAACATTTTACGGGGTCATTTGCTCAAGAGCGCCAATTATTTTGATTTGAGTGGATAAAAAACCAAAGTGCAAGTTGTACCAGGACAACGACCCGAAGCATAAAGAGTTTAGAGTTGAAGAGTGATTGCTTTACAATTGTACCAAGGTGCTAGATATACCAGCTCAGAGTTCAGGTATCAGCCTCATAGAAAATCTATTTGCATATTTAAAAAAAAATGTCAAAAAGGAGCCCCAAAAACCAAATTCAACTTTCACGATTTCTGAAAGAAGAATGGGCCAAAATTCCCACCAACTACGTCCTCAAAAAATCAATCTGTGAAGAAGATTACATGCGTTATTGGAGCGAAAGGTAGTATTAATAAGACAAGTTTTTGTCAATTGTGTAAACACTTTCTTGACAAACTCTATATAAAAAAGAAAATGTTTTGAACAACGAATACTCAAACAGAAAATTAGGACGTGGTGGCTCGCAATATTTTTAAAAGGTAATAAGTACTACTTATGAAGTTGAATGACTCAACGTGGTTGTTATGATAGTTTGATTTTAAAAATTAAGCGTGATGAGCTTAAAGCCACAATAATCTATGTCAACAGATCGCCACATCCATACATTAACGGATTCATTAATGAAGCAGCATACATCGATATAGAGGGCAGCGAAACTAGATTCTTGGTGATATGAATCTCAAAGTTACAGATCAGAATGAGTCCCATGCAAAAAATACCTATCAATGATTGCATCGAAAGAGCTTTGCAATGTCATACAATCCGGCGTTTGGACCGATCTCGCGCGAAACACAAATACTCTGATAGATAACATTTTAGTTCGTGTCATAGGCAGTAAAAATAGAGTCAGCGGTTATAAAGCTAAACATATCCGATCATTATGCTATATTCTGCAGGCTTGTTACAAAAAACAGCGCAGAAATTAAACCCAAAACCATCAAAACCATTAATAGGCGTAAGAGGAGTGCATAAACGAAATTTATGACCAATTTAGAAAAAGGTAGATGGAAATAATGAAAAAGGCTACAATGACACAAAAAGAAAAGCAAAGAAATATCGAGTGTGAGTGGATGGCGAGAACTAAAGCAGGCTTGCAAAGAAATGAACAGATTATGCAGAGGATAAGAATAATAGACGAAACCAAGAATATGAAAAGGACTACAAGACTTTTCAAAACATCTTCAACAACAGGATAAATACAACAAAATTCCCATATTACAAAGAAAACTTTAGAATTGAAAAAGCTAATCCAAAACAAACATGGCAGCCTGTTAACCGCATATTGGGAAGAGTATCTCTAAGCCTGGATGACACCTTGTCCAAAAACTTGGGAAGTGAATCGAACGAAGAAGGTCTGGCGAACAAGTTTGCAAACCAACTATCACGAGAGGTTAGCAACATAGTGCACCGGTGTAGTCGGCAAACTTGTATCGGTACAAAGTCAAGTGCAGCATGTTCAATGTATGAGGAACAGTGACTGTGAGAGAAGTTCAAAATATTCTTTGTACACTAAGCGAAAACAAATCACCAGGAATAGATGGCATACCGGAAGACTTTAAACAATTCGCTATAAATCTGTCACCTTTGCCATAATCTGTAAGTTGGTCAATTAAAATATAACACAGTCTTATGTTCCTGCAATGCTCTTGACCAATATACAAGAATTGTACTGAAATGACATACTGAACTTCAGACCTATTTCTATCTTGTCATAAGATGATAAAGTATTTGAAGGGATAATCGCAGAAAGACCTTACCTAGAAAGAAACAATAATTCAAACAAAATCCAATTCGGGTTTGGAAGAACAGAAGCATAAATCAGTTATAGAGAGTATACCAATAAATAGTAACTCAGTTAACAGTTAGCTTTTTACCTGTGCGGACATGCCTTCGAGTTTCCCCAGTTCTCCTTTGCAAATCACAGCAAAAGGAAAAAACCAAAACGAAGAAACAAAGTGATAAAAAAAATAAATAATAAAAATAATAACAATAATTCTGCCTACCCTGCAACTTACGTTGCTCTATTGACCCAATAAATAACTTTACCTGTCCGTGCAATGACCCCAGTTGCATAATGCCTTCCTGCGGATCCGCTAATTGTTCGGTGACTGCCCATTCATTAGAATTGATCGATTGTAGGTCGATTTCTGGGAAAGCCTTCCACCCGATCTGCATTGGCCTAAGTAGGAATGCGAAGAACTACCTTCACGAATATGATGGAATATTTACATTCTTCTATGAGGAATGTAAGTCCATACCGGCTGCACATATTCTGCTTGCCATTAAATGTAACAACGAGCAAATGTGTGCAGTAAATGACTCTCTGGCCGGACTGAAATCCGAACTACGTTCGTATTCGCAAAAAATGTCCCAACTACTCACCGACAACCTTGACTCCATAAACCTTTGTATAGACAACCTCACAACGATAAACAGTCAGATTTCGGAAAATACAACGAGTCAACTAGAAAAAGTGCGGAAAACTACGATAACCTGCTCTCCCTGATATCCCAACTGAACTGCAGACTGGATAAACGCGAAAACACACCGACCAAGCTTGTAAACGCGAACTGCTTTCCCGCTTCCCCGAACCTTAATTCTATTCGTGGGGACATCTCAACGCTCACGGCAGCACTCTCGAAGCATTCAGCAAAATTAAAGTTCCTGGACGATAAAACATCCGACCAACTTGAATGCCTGAATAAAATCGAAGACACGCTGCACACACTCAACGCTGATTCCAGCCTCACAAGGTCAGAGATAGAGGAACTGAAATGTACGCCACCCAAATCCCCGGTAACCGCTTGCGATTGCAGGACTATCCACAACGTCTCCCTTCTTGAAAACGCGACCATCCGTACCACTCCAATGCCTCTTACATCCTCCGTCCAAACGCAGACCAGCATGAGTCCTCTGAAGTCCCCATCTACCGCAACTCCTCCCATCTCAGCGCCGACCATTGAACGATTCGGAACTGTTTGGAACTTATCTGACTGGGAGCAGAGAATCAACAAGCTCCACAAGTATAATGCGATGATACAGGAGCCTATGTCTACCTACATCTTATGGGACGCCCCACACGACGCTGACGACCGTTGGGTATTTAACTTCTTCCGCAAACGATATGCCATCAACCTCGTTAAGTGCACGAAGCTCACCCCTCCCAAATTCCATCGCAGAAACTGCTTCGAAATTACCATCCCTCTGCAATATGAATGGCTTTTTCGCAGCCTCCCGAATAAGGAAATCAAAGTCGACAGGATCCGGATTACCATTAGGGATCGTAAGAACAACATTAACATTAAATCTAAACTCAACACTCCCAAATCCCCTATCCAACCCAAACCTGGACCCTCCCCCCTTTCTCAACCCCCTCGCAATTTAGTTCCTAGTAACTGGGAATTAAGGACTGGAATATTCCCCAATTTTTCCCGGCTTCTTCCTCTCTCAATAGCTCCCAAATCTACAATTACCCACAACATCCCTCCATCTAATAATACTCCTAACAGAGCACGTACCCATAACGGCGTATCCGTTAACCTTGCGCCCGGCTCCCGACCCTCATTCCCCTCACCGAATATTGTTAATTCAATACCCAATCCCTACACCCAGGCTTCTCGTAACAGCCGCACGTATCCTCAGTACCCAAACTTTATACACTCTCACACTATACAAATTTTATTACACTATCGTTGTCTCGGATCCGGTTTACGTTATAGGAACAAGATCAAGACACGTGTATAGTTTGAACGTTTATTGTCAACTGACTATTATATTTAAAATTAAATCCATGTACATATATTCGAATTACATATACATACATATAAAGGTTATTTAGAATTCATTAACATGAGTGAGTGCATAGTATGATGCTACGTAGAAAATGTAACACACACAAAAGAAATTTCGAAATTTCTTAACATCCTCCCGGCGGCGAAGATGGTATAATTTCCATATTACATATATAATAGCTGCGCAGGTCTTCTAGTCTTCGAACCATCAGAGTAGCGAACCCGACACGTTCGTATGTAGCCATCACGACCGACGGAAACATCATCAATTACAGCCAACTTCCAATTTAACCTCGGCCTTTCAGTTTCTGCTACTAACACGACATCACCTATTTTGAATTGCGGAGGTGCGCATACCTTATTATGATGGAACGAACGTAGAAGCTGTAAATATTTCATCTTCCACCGTTTCCACAACATATTCGTATTTTTTTGTCGGTGCCTCCAAATTACTTGGATTCCGCTAGCTGCGTCTGCTACTCCACAAGGAACGATGGATCCATACCGAATGCTCAAGAAATGCGACGGTGTCAAAGGTTCTAAGTCTAATGGGTCGCTGCTCGTGTAATTTAAGGGACGTGAATTAACAACTCCTTCAGCTTCAATAATTAAAGTCCTTAACTGCTCTGGGGAAAGCTTCGCCCTTCCTATTACTACCTTTAGAAAGTTCTTTATGGTTCTGACAAGACGTTCCCAGAAGCCGCCCCACCATGGAGCTCGCTCCACTATGAATCTCCATTTAACTCCGTGGTGTGTTAGAAAATTTTGAATTGAGCCGTCCTCGAATCTGACGCCACTTAATTCGAAGCCGGCGCGACGAAACGCCGGAAACCCATTAAGCAACTATTCGTTGTTAAACTCGGTAGCATTTCGAGGTGCACAGCTCGGACGGCTGCACAGGTAAAAACCATTAAATAAACCTTGCCATTGATTCGCTAAACGTGTAAAGGGGACCCGCGAAACCGACCCCGATGTTATCAAAAGGCATATGCAATTTTAGCCGCTCAAGAGGCAATTGTCCAAATGGTGTTGAAGATGGCTTCCCAAACAATTTTCGGCAAATAAGACAATTTTTTAACTTTTTCTTTATGCGTTGCCGTCTTCTAGGAATACAAAATCGCGTCCTTAGTTGTGATAATACAACACCAGTTCCACCATGCAAGGTGCGATTATGGTAATCATCTATTATGAGATCCGTGATGTGAGACCTTGTAGGTAGTATGATAGGATGCCGTGCGTCTAGGGTATCCTCCAGACAATGAAGGCGACCTCCGAGTTCATCTTCTGCACTCAGGTAGATAGATGCTGCTCTAGTCTTATCACGACCTGACTTGATAAAGCGTAGAATATATGCCGTAACTCGTACTAAACGTTTCGATGTCCCCATGTTCTCCAACGGTAATAATGGCAACGGTTCCAGTTCGATTTCCGGTGCCAATGTAGTCCCAACTACGAGGGCAAGATGTTTCACCCTTGGCGAATATTGAATGGGAAAATCTTCGCGCTTTATCCAGCTGGGTCCATGCTTCCAGAGAGAAAATGCCTGCAAGGCATCAGCACTTATACCCCTGGTTAATAAGATTTTTTTAGTTGTCTCATTCAGCGACATTAAATTGTTTGCAGTGGCTAGAGCGGAAGGATGACGTTTGGTGATTGCAGATAATGGCGATATGATCTCGCTCCTTTCAAGGGATTCCACCTCCCGTTTTAATAAACGCATTATACCTTCTACTTGCTTGTCACCTATTTCTAATAGTGTTGAAGTGCTACCGTCTGCTATCTCATGTCCTTGCGTTTGGTCACTTTCTCTTTCGATAGAGCGAAAATATTCCACACGAAGCTCTGCCGGAAGACATCCAATGAGTATCGACTTCAACATAACATGGTATTGGTATGTTGGAATCTCTAAAGCTGTTAACGTACGACAGCATGAAGTGACAGCATTGTAGAGAGTGCGTAACCCTGCGACATCTGTTCTTGTATGCACTGGACGAAGAGAGACAAGCTGTTGAATGTGTTTGTCGACCAATTGCTCAGTATCCCCGAATTGTTCCCTTAAGAACGAGATGGCTGCCTCATAGCATGTTCCGGATGCAGTGAATCCTCCTATTACCTTCTTTGCCTTTCCCGTTAAGACTGATTCAAGATAACAGAACTTGTCGGATGATGTTAATCCGTCATTATCGTGAATAGCAAACGATGGGAGTATTCGATCGGTGACTTACATTTGCGTTACCTACAGTATTAGTTGTTGAGGCCAGCTTCAGACGCACCTTCTGCAACCGTGAATTAATCCGAGCCAACGTTTCAATTGCTATGTGCTGGTAGTCAGCTATCTTTTCCGTCTCCCTTTTCAATTCTTCGATTCTGAACAAAGATTTGGTTAAAATTTCCTTGTTTATGACAGTTAGAGATTCGTGAGCGGCAGTTAAGCGTTGATAAAGAGCTTCTAACTCTTCTTCTATCTGGGCCAAGTTATTTTCGGTAATAAATCTCCCACGGCTAAACAAAATCAAACATCTTGCCGAGCTTAACGCCGAAGACCGCTATGTTATGTCACGTTTAAGAGACAGAAGAATCTACGAAAATGTACGCCTCTATTTGGCCTACCTCCACGACAAACCTGACTCCATTTGTTAAGCCAAGAAAGCTTACCCACAGACCCCTTCGCGTTAAAAAAGACCTTTATCCAATTTCACGAAAGCCTTAATATCTCTCCCATTGATGTAAATAACGACCTTTCCACATTCGCAGCCCACGGCAGTTCAAAGCGCAACGCACACTTGCAAAGTACCCGCTCCAATCTCAAAAACTATTTTAAATCCTAACCTAAATACATACCTCTACATCTCCCCACCCATCAAATATTTCTTATATTTCCCTGTACTATCAGAACGTCAGAGGGTTACGCATCAAACAATCCGCAGTACTCCTTAACTCCCAAAACCTACCCTACGATATATTTGCCTTAACTGAAACGAATTTATGCTCCAGCATTGGTGACAGCGAGTTATTCACATCAGATTTCATTCTGTTTCGGGCTGATGGACGCGACAACTCTGCCGATTCGGATGGTCGCGGAGTTCTCTTAGCAATCCACAGCCACTATGATCCCTTGCCCTTCAAATCGTCGAATTCCGCTGACTTCTACTTCACTAGTGCCTCAATAAGTCTCCCTAAACCGAAACTTTATCTTGCCTGCTATTACTTAAGACCCTCACAGCCCACACACTGCTACCAACTCGCTGTTGATCTCGTCGACTCCATATTTGATATCACCGAACCCAAGGACATCATCATCATCTGTGGCGATTTCAATCTCCCACACCTGAAATGGGTTCAATCCGATGATGAGGCCCACTATATCGCCGCTAATCGCCTGATGTGAATCACTCTACCTCCGATACCTTAACAGAATGCAATCCTCCCTTATCTCTGACCCCAAGTGTTTCTTCCACTTCATTAATACAAAAAGAAAAACCGATAGAAATGTAGCGGGGCATTTAACTTTCTCAATAACTCTTCCAACGAACACGAAGTAATCGCCAATTTCTTTGCTCATTTCTTCAGCCAATCAGTCACTGACCAGGATTTTCAACCCGATCACAACCTTTTTCGATATTTGAAAGACTGCTCTCAGATATCACTTGTTTCATTGAACATAACTCCCGACCTAATCGCCGAAAAAATACGCAACTTGAAGGACGACTACTCTCCCGGTCCCGACTGTCTGCCTGCCATAGTATTAAAAAAGTGCGGGAACCATCTTATATGGTTACCATACCATACCATACCATACCATACTATTTCAAAGCTCTATCTCTCAAGGACTCTTTCCTAAGCTTTGGAAATATGCTTATATCATTCCAGTCCACAAAAAAGGACTGAAAAATGAGGTGTCCAACTATCGTCCCATTGCCAAGATCTCATGCATACCCAAACTTTTCGAGAGCATCGCTTATGATGCACTATTCTTTCACTGCAAACCCATATTTTCTCCTAACCAGCATGGGTTCCTAAAAGGTCGATCGACAACCACTAATCTAGTCGAGTTTGTTTCACAATTTTTGTGTGCACTCGAAGCTGGCAAGGAAGTAGACGTTGTCGCCAATGACTTCAGCAAAGCCTTTGACAAAATGTCTCACCAAATTATTCTCCTCAAGCTCACTGCCCTCGGTTTCTCTCCCGGTTTTGTCTCATGGATAAAATCTTATCTTGAAGATCGTCAATATAACGTTATCTTCAGATCTTCTATTTCTGATCCAATTAATGCTACCTCCGGTGTCCCCCAAGGTAGTCATCTCGGCCCACTGATATTTATTCTAAAAATTAATGATTTTGACAGCGATATTCTGAACTCTCAGCTCTCCATATATGCTGATGATATGAAAATATTTAAACACATATCTTCCTCTGTCGACTCCTGCTCTCTCCAATTGGACCTCAACAGGTTCACTACTTGGTGTCAAAAAAACCATCTCGAGCTCAATGTCAGTAAATGCCAAACCATCACTTACTCCCGCAAGCGCTCTTCCTCACCACCCAGAACTCCTCGCCTAAAATTAATCAACGACGTGATGTTGCAGACATTCTATTTATTCATGACCTTCTCAGCGATAACATTGACAGCCCTTCATTATTGCACATGATTCCCCTTAACACCAACCCGCGTAACCTTCGGTCCACGTCCTTTTTCCGTATAAACACTAACCGCACAAATTATGGCTACCACGAACCAATGTCCAGAATGCTTCGCGAAGCTAACACCAATCTTTTCGACCTTCACCTTAAAAAGTCCAGCCTTAGAATTGCCCTATACCACAACCCTTCACACTCTCTTTAATCGTCTCCACCCTGCCAACTAGTTAATAAGTTATAGTTAAGTTATAGTTTTTTGTTAAGGCTTGCATTAAGCTAATAAAGTGCTGCAATATTTCGTTTCCGCAACCGTTTGCTTCCTGCTGAAATACTAGCCTCAGTGTGTCATCTCTTTTCTCTCGCTCTCTACCCTCAATGCCAGCAAGTCCCACTGTCGAAGCATCAGTATGAAGCTCGTGATCTCATCATACAACACTAAAACAGGGGGACTAGTTAATGCGGACTGTAACTTTTCAAATGCCACCTACTGCTTTTCCGTCCACACAAAATGGTCTTCCGCTCTTAGCAAATCGGTTTTTTTCGCAAGCAAAAGGAAAGGCCCAAGAGCTGCTTAACGTGATGCACATTTTCCGGTTTTGAAAAGTTTTCCTCCCACTTGGTCGTATTCCGCTACCAGCCACTTGATGCCTGAGAAACACGATACTCGTTTTCAAGAATGCACACTTTTTGATATTGAGAGTCAAGCCTGACCTTTTCAGGACTGTTAGGAATTCTTCAAGCTTTTATAATTCTCCCACTACAGAATCATATAAATTACCTACATATATTTCGTCTAAGTAAACCGGCACATCTCCTCGGCTCCACTCTCCTTTGTTGCTCCACTTGCTCTCATTGTGGTAGTTGGACAGTTACGTTCAATACGTCCCATCTGGTTGCACCTGAAGCATCTGATTGCGGATGAGGATGAGCTACCTGTAGTTGTCGCTAACACTCCTTGCCGACATGTTTCTGCTGGGAATGTGGATGAAACTTGACTTTGTTGCGGCCTTCCATCGAATTATCTTCAGAAGTTCTTGTATGGTATCAGGCTGCATTGTTTTCAACGCGTTGCAACATTCCGTATCAGTTATGCCTCGTACCAAATATTTAACTAAGGCCTTCTCGCCCGATTGACCCCTAAGGGCAATCGCTCTCAACTCAAAAACGAACGGTTCCTTCTCTTCATGGGGCATTTGCTGTTTATTACGCAGAAGTTCGTGTAAGTCAGCTACATAATCTTTCGCTGGGAAATTGCTGACAAAATCGCCCAGAAATTCTTATAGCGATGAATGAAGAATGCCATTACTCCAAAGCCTTGCGGCTCCTGCGAACGTACTGATCGCTGCCATCATCAGTTAGCCTTCAATCTAACTGGTACACATGCCGTTTTTCTTAGATTCATCGGACGTATGCTGTAAAAGATAGTCCTGCTGTATTCCTTGGGCTGACCTCGAAAAGCATCTCGGCCACGTCCCTTACTGTCGCTATAGCTTTTCTGAACCTACTCTAACCCACCCTAATTTACCTTACCTATTACCTATTACCTATTACCTTTTAACCTTGAACTCTGATGAAGTCCGCTCCAGTCACCCAAAGCTTTGATGCTGTCAGACAAAGTCTCGATCTCGGCGTGAAACTGACCTACTGAGGCACTCGGACTCATGGAGCGCAACATTAATGTTCATAGAGGGACCGCGGCTCTATAGAAATGCGGGCTACGTCGAAGATAACCGGAAACGTAATCTATCCTGGATCAGTCCACATTAATCAAAATAGAAGGAAGCTTCTTAAGGGACAAAGCCGTTAAGGCACAATAGCGTAGTAAATTCCGATGATTAGGTTATTGATTGAAGTCATTGCTCTTGAAACGTGGCTTTATCAGGAAACTGTCCATCCGCGAAATTCCGGTCCTATTGTTTTAAACAAGATTAGGGTAAAATATTGTGTACTCAGTTCAAGTGTTCTATGTATTCCGAAATAAGACCCGAGACATTGTCTCTCAAATACCTGATCCATTTTCAATAAGCTGGGTCTCACATAGGGACATCCATTAGTAATCATGAGCCTGATCAAAGCCTTCACCCTGGAATCAAGTTAGTCGGTATGAAACAGCCCTCTTGTGTTAAATATCTTACTGACCCTGGCCAGACACTAAAACAAACAGTATAACGTAACACTATGTCTTTCGACGACTACGTATATGAGCTTACGATTGACATTATTACAACTTAAGCTAAGAAAAATTGTTTTAATTCAAAAATGTAGCATACAAACTTTTTTTGGGGGTTATACACATACTAACATAAATAGGTTAACATGCAGAAACGTGCAGGTTTAATGGTATTTTTGCCAATAGCGCAACAAATTTTGCAAAGAATCATTTTTCTTTGGACGATCACACGATTACTCATTTAAACACAAGAAACATACAGTTAGCTCAAACACATTTTCATGATCAGGAAATTTTTTAGCGTAGTGAGCTCAGTTTGCGTTGAGCCAGAAGTAGGTTAACATCTTTTGCGACCTCATCGGCTGACATCCCAACCGTACTTGTGGTGAATAAAAGTGCTCGCCTTTATCTCATTCTCCCGCTCCCAAAGATAACTGTGAACACTTGTGCGTACAGTAAAATACCTTTTGTAGACATGGCTCCAAAGCCTGCCAACAAATCGGGGAACCGATTCAGTGCTCTCGACCAGTGCCACCTTTTCGACCCCCCTGACCCTCAGACTAAAAGGTTTAAACCATCTAGTGGCATATTCTCCGAATTCCCAGAATTACCTACGAAAACCAACTACAAAAACCCACGATTCATTCACATCACCTCCAAGGATAGACCACTGTCTTCCGTCAGTGTGTTTGTATTAAAAAAAACTATAGATTCAATCAGCACACAACATGAAAAAGATTTCCCAGCTCAGAGACGGTTCTTTATTAATTCTTACGAAAGTTGCTGACAAATTTATAAATTGAAAAGCTCTTGATACGATTTGTCCAGTTGACATTAAACTCCACGCCAATCTCAATCTCTCAAAGGGAATCGCGTACGCACCATGCCTTATAAACGTCCCCGAAGCCGAAATCATAAGCGAACTAAAACCCCAAAATATAACCCATGTCTATAAACTAACAAAAATTAATTTAGATGGCAAACGAGTTCCCACGGGCCTCATGATATTCACATTTGACTTGTTCCAAATCCCAAGCACAATCGAAATAGGCTGGTATAAAACTAAAGTCTCCGAGTACTACCCGAACCCCATGCGATGTCAACAATGCCAACTTCTTGGTCACACACAAAAATGGTGCAAAAAACCAGCTACATGTGAAACATGTAATCTTCCTCTCCATGAAAATGAAAGCTGCACACGCACATACTGTGCTAACTGTGCCGGCTCCCACCCCGCTTCATCGAAATTATGCCCAAGGTATACTCAGAGCAAAGGAATCATTGAAATAAAAATATAAAATAATAACCATAGCAGAAGCTAGGCGCATGCATTCAGAACGGAATTCAAAAATTCCTTCATTCTCCTCCGACCTGTACTCCACAAAACTTCAAAATTCACCTCAAGAAAACAACAATTCCATGCCAACCACATCTCCTTCTTCTTTAAATACCGCCACTGAAAAAGGGAAACCAAAATCCACTAAAACTGCTTTTACATTACAAGAAAACAAGTTGATACTTAACCCTCATCACCATCCAACACAAATTACAAAAGACCAAAAACAAAGTGCTGAATGGACCTCTCTCACAGGAAAAAAATCTCCACCTGCTTCTGTCACTCTACATAATGTCTCAACACAAAACACAAATATTCAAAAACAAATAGATGAACCCACCACTCTCCCTGGAGAAAAGTCTCCCAAGATCACCGCTTCAACCTACCATGAACTCAAAACCAACTCCTCTCTCATTTTTCCACAACCATAACAAGAACATCTCAAAAAAAATACTTCTGCTTCACCAATGTCAACCACCAATACCAACAACACTCACAATAAAATCTCTCCTCAAAAGCACTCTCTCCTAACAAACAATTCGATGATCATTAACCAAGATGACAGCTCTTAATATTATAAACTTTCCCCACGCAAACCGCGCCTCCGTTGACGACGAGTGCCCCAACCACATTGGCGGGGGTCTTTGATCTTTCTCTCATCTCTCCCCACCTAACCCAGAAATCTTCCTGGGATGTCTCCGATGACCTACACGGAAGTGATCATTTTCCGATCCTCACCACGTTAGCTTTAGGTAGTACCTTAAATTTACCAAAACCACAACCAAAATTCCTCACCGACCTTGCCAACTGGGATTTCTTCCAAACCGAACTCCCAGCCCGAATCTCTGCTCAAGCACCCCAAACCAACATCAACACGAATAAAGAATCCGCCTTTATGACCAAGATGATCCGCTCCGCAGCAAATGTGGCAATCCCCCAAACAACAAATAAGATCCACTACAAGACAGTTCCGTGGTGGGACCAAAATCTCAGCACTCTCCGAAAGGAAAAACAAGAAGCGTGGAAAAAATTTAAACAATCTCCAAATGATGCTTATTTAGTGGCTTACAGGAAAGCCAATGCCCAATTTAAACGAGCAGCTAAGGCAGCAAAATTATCTTCTTTTACCAGATTTACTGAAGGAATTAACCATAAATCAACCCCCAAAAAA
The DNA here is from genome assembly GCA_958301585.1 of Merodon equestris. Classification (NCBI taxonomy): domain Eukaryota; kingdom Metazoa; phylum Arthropoda; class Insecta; order Diptera; family Syrphidae; genus Merodon; species Merodon equestris. Next base: position 95,733,474 of record OY284413.1, read on the forward strand.
ATGTGGGCTGACATCAAAAGTCTCACGGGAAATTTTGTACCCCACACAATTAAACTTATAAAAAATGACTCCGAAAACATTACATGTCCTTTTAAGATTAACGAAACTTTTGCCAAATGCTGGGAAATTACTCAAGACGACTCTAATTTCCACCCAAAGTATGTAGAAGAAAAACACAAACGATTAAACGAACTTGACCCAACATACGCCATCTCCCATTCAACAAGTTTAATCGAATCTTCCATTAATATAATAGAGTTGGAAAACAGCTTGTGCTCTGCCAAGGGGATTGCTCCTGGATTCGACCGAGTTAACTACTCGATGCTTAAAAACAGCCCATCTTGTTACAAAACCAAATTATTGTCTTTATACAACGACATACTTGACAGTGGAATAATTCCCGAAACATGGAAAGTGGCTACCATTGTGCCCATCCCAAAAAACAACAAAGATAATACGCGTATCGAAGGATACCGCCCAATTTCCCTCCTGCCATGCCTTTCAAAAGTCTTAGATAAAATCATTTCCAAACGACTGTCCTGGTGGATAGAAAAAAATAATTTCATAGATATTCATCAAACCGCTTTCAAACCGAACTGCGGAACCCAAGATGCACTCCTTTATTTGGATACAAACATCTCCTCGGCACTTTCAGAAAAAAATCACATATCAGTTTTATCCATTGATTTCGAACGAGCGTTCGACAGAATCGGACCTCACGCCATTTTAAACCAGCTAAGACAATGGAAGATTGGCACTAAAATTTTTAATTTTATAAAATCCTTCCTAATCAACCGCAAATTTCGCATTAAAACCAATAACAAAATTTACTCAAAAATTCGCAACCTTAAGAACGGCATCCCGCAAGGCTCCCCCCTTTCAGTCATCCTGTTCAAAATAGCATTTAATGAAATAAGTAAGATAACTCGGACATATCCGCAAACAAATCACATTTTTTATGCAGACGACCTTATTCTGGTCACTAAATTAAAAGAAATAGTAGAGGTATCGCATCTTTTTTCAAGTACCTATATAATCAAGGATTTGGTTGATTGGGGTGAAACCTCTGGTTCGAAAATATCTTTTTCGAAATGCGAACTACTACATATTTGCAAAAAAACACAAATGTTCAAAACAAATTCAAAATGTAGCAGGTAACGGTATTTGTATAAAAAATGAAAACTTCTCAAATATTCTAGGCATTATATTCGAATCCAATTATAGTTTTAAGCAACATTGTATTAACTTAAGAAAGAGTCTTACTACCAGACTAAATGTTGTTAAGTATCTTTCATCGAAAAAAAGTAATTGTAATGTAAACACTATTATTAAGGTTATTCAGTCCATTTTCTTATCAAAAATTGATTACGGTCTACCAATTTATGGGAAATGCGCCAATTCATCATTGCAACTAAGTGCCTTTTATTCAACACCTATCAAGAACATTCTAGCCGAATCAGGACTCCCAAATCTAAGAGACAGGATCGACTTACTAACCTGGAAAATTACACTAAAAATAAATTCATCATTCAAATCACCCATACACGATTGTACAAAAAAGCTGTTGAAGCGTAAAAAAAAACCAAATTATCCATCCGTTCTGTACAAATCTCTCCAATCGGCAAAAGAGCTGAAAATCCCAATTGAAATTAGAAACAATGCCAACCCTAACTTTCCTCCATGGTATCTCCAAAAACAAGCTGTGTTGACGAATCTGTCGCGCTATAACAAGTCCAACACAAACAACGAAATGTACAAAACATTGTTCAAAGAACTGGAGGTTAATTATAAACTGCTTGGATGGAATAATTTCCTGTTTACAGATGCTACCAAATCAATCGACGGAACAGCATACGCAGTAGTATCAGAAGAAGGTTACGTTATTAGTAAAGGGCTCCTCTATTTTACATCCTCAACATTTACAGTTGAGGCTTTTGGTATACTCCAAGCAATCAAAACTGCAAAAAATAAAAAAACAATTATATTCACCGACAGTCTCTCGACTCTTGAAGCAATCCAAAACATCAGCAATTCCTCTCATATAGTTTCCGAAATCCGAGACATACTTATTTCGAAAGATAACTACATCAAATTGGCCTGGGTCCCTGGGCACGCAGGCATAGAAGGAAACGAAATCGCCGATGCAGAAGCCAAACTAGCTCTCAAACAGCCTCTCATATCTTTTATCCCATTCAACAAAAAAGACTTACAAAACCACTTGAAAAGCTGTATGAAAAACATGAATGACTGGCGTGAATACTCCCATCACTATTCAACAATCAATGCTGGAGCAACAAGAGCAACATTCCCTAGCAAACTACCGAGAAGTATGGTAACAAAGTACGTAAGGCTTCGATTGGGACATACACATACAACCCACAAACATTTGATGACCAAAGAACCAGCACCTCTGTGCAATTTCTGCGACCAGATATTCAACATCCTTCAACATCCTTCAATGTCCACACATTAACTCAAAATCTCTATCAATCTCAAACAAGACTCTTAAAGAACTTCTAACCGTTATCACATCAAACAACATAAAGTTTGTAAACGAATTATTTACAAGACTGAATATACCCATTTAATTTAAGTTTTTATTTTAATGAGCCGAAGGCCCTGGCAGCTAGTGCTCAATAATTTTAATTATTGATATGTAATTGGATTACGTGTCAATAAAGTTTAATAATAATAATAAAAATCTTTTGCGACCTTGTTTCTGTTTTTTAATTCAAATACTAGGATTTATTTTGCCATCGGGATTGATTGAACGGAGTTTAAGGAATTTGATTTTAGTTATGTTCTATTTCTTAATTACAGTGTTGCCATGAGAGAATATATTATTCTATTTCCCAATTTATACCCAGTTTCGACAGTTTTCAACAATAATAGGTACACAAGTATGGGTAAATTTAAGTACTTGACTGCTGAGGAAAGAAAATTAGTTGTTAAGCTTCACCAAGAGGGCAAAACTATTCGATATATTTCCCAAATCGTCAACATCAATTTTCAAAGTCCTTAAAGCATTTAAATCTGAGAATAGAATAGATCCTATTCCTAGGCCCAGTCGTCCCAAAATCACTTCAGAGCGAGTGGAAATGAAAATAAAATCAATTTCCAATGCTGATCCCTAACTCCCAGTCCATCCTACAAAAGAAGGACCCAACGCCGCCATCGAACCAAACTATTCGTCGCAGATTGCACGAAGCTGACAAATATGGACGTGTTGCGCTTAAAATACCGTACATTAGTAAAAGAAATGTGATGAAAAGAATGCAGTTCTACACAGAAAATATTTTAAAACCTATTGAGATAAAATACTCTTTACGGATGAATCAAGGATTCGATTAAAGCACAGTCATGGCCGAACTTACGGTTGGGGAAAAAAGTAGGAAGTACTCGCATACAAATGCGTTAAACCAACTTTTAAAAGTCAAGACAAGGGTATTATGATGTGGGGATGCATTTGCTCTAATGGCGTTGGGAAAATTGTCATATTGGAGGGAAGAGTCACAGGTGCAATCTACTCAAATATCCTAAAAGAAGTGATAATACCTGAAAGGCAAAGACTTATTGGGGATGATTTCATCCTGCAGCCCGGGATCAGGTCCGTGTAGAGTTCGCTGTTCTACGGAATTGCGACCCACGTGGAAGATTAGCGATATTAGGTATATCGGATCAGCCCATATCTATCTAGATAGAGGAATGTTTCTGGCGGGAAAAAGTCGTTAAAGCCTACTCTCTCGTGGTATAAATCACTTGGGTAGCAAGCCAAGCAAGAAGATCAAGCTATTGACCAAAGTCATTGCTTTGCAACGTGGCTTCGAAACAGTTTGATCAGAAACTTATCCACCCGTACAATCGTGGCCCTATTGTATATGACCTCGTTCGGGTAAAATTTTACGTTCTCAGATTCGGGTCTCCAATGTAGCCCGAGATAAGTCCGTCGACATTGTCCCTCAAGCACCCGAATCCTTTCCGTTAAGCTGGCTCTCACACCGAACCAGAATGGACATCCTATGAAACAGCCATCTTATCAGAGCGAAAGTGCCCCGGGTCCTTGCTAGTTTGTCAAGATATATGACATTTGACTACTCTTTGTCTCGCCAGTTTTTTTCTTTTTCTTTTATAATTCGAGCAGGTTCAAGAGTGTCACACAACCTGGACGAGGTGCAGATGGTTTGTGTCGATGATGTTCGTTCAGGATTTGAGAGATACGACTAAATTTGCGTTGGTTGAAGTTCACAGTAACTCTTTTGTTTCCATGTCATGTTATATTGGAAATGCACGGAGTATGAATTTTGAAGTGATCTTATACTGCGAGTGTTATGCCTTCATCAGCACTTTTTTGCAGACATACACTTCTTATATACCAATATTTTTTATTTTAATTTTTTTTATTTTTTTATTATTTGTATTTATTTATTATTTTTTTTCTCTTTATCCCAATTCTGAAGTTGTAGAGCACTATCAGTCAGAACCCCAAATAAGAAAACAACAATGTTCTGTATAACATAGTATATAGTTATAAGCATAGTATAAAGCATAGAATATAGTAAATGCTTTTGAGGGAAATGAAAAAAAAATCTTTTTTAGCAAAACCGTCACAATCGAGAGCTTATTCATTGCTTCCACTCTGCTATTCTAATACATATTCGTAAGCTCATGTGTCCTGCATCAAAACCATGTGACCTCGATTTTGTTTGGTCAGCTTTTTGGGTACGTTACTCCAACTTAAGCTCGGGTGTCCAGCGTATGAAGCCATGCTTCGAAAGAAAGAGGATACGGAGAATATGCAAAAATGATGCAGGTGATTGCACCTATTGTTATATTGCGAGGATTGAAGGTCGTGGTAACCCGATAGGATATGTAATTTCATGAATTTCATTAGGCTGGTGGGTATTTTGTTTAAGTGCCTTAATGGATATTTTTAATTTTTATTCTTTTTGATAATTTTGTAATTAAAATTATAATTATTATTAGGATGCAGAATAGGGTTGAGCTTACGAAATAGCTTATAACTTATTTCGTCTGAGTAATAGAATTTTTCCTTAAATTCCTTAATACTATTGCTAAATGTCTGATTCAATATGTTAATTGTACAGTTATTGAACACTATTAGATAATTTCCATTTAACTTGATCTTCCTATCATTACATTGACTTATTATTTCTTGTTTTCTCATACTTTTACAAATAATGGCACTGTCATCTATTTTCTTAATTTCTATTAAGGTGCCTTCTATGAGCTTACAAATTATTCATCGATTTTAAAGAATTTTTATATTGAGTCTTACCATCATATATATATGTATGTATTTGGTTTGATTTATTTCTACAATGTATTGATCACTTATTATAATTAAATGAAATATTATCTCTATGTCGCTATTGCCTGTATATACATTGGGTTTAGTTAGATGTAATGACCTGTTATTCTCTTAAATATTCCTTAAAGTTTTTGTATTAAATTCATTGTCAGGGTTAATTTTTTCTTGTTTCCCGAATTTCGTAATATGTTCTTCTAGAGTCTCTTTTCGTCCAATTTCTATTAGGTAAATGATAAACATATGCTTTCTTGGTTAGCTTGTCGAACAGGGTCAGGAAAGAATGTTTCATAAAGTAATATACATTCATATGGAGTATTTGATTCACTTACTCGTATTTCAATTCGGGATTTCTTTCATATTTAGTCTCGACACATACTCTACAGTTATTTATGATTTTGATGATTTCTTTAATCAATTTTGGGTAATATATTTTATTTTTTAAAGTGTAATACGTTTCTATGTATAATACCACTATGGAGGCTTTCTTGTCTGTGATGTAAGAATATTTGTTTTTGTGCTTTTTCTAGTTTTTTCATCCCTCGTGCTCTTAGTGTTGCCTGTTGTCATAATGACTATATAACTCTATTATTAATTGTTGCATTTTGTTGAATTCGTGATAGGGTAACTGTGTGAATATTCCTGTAATACCTGACTTAACATGCCTTCGTAATACATCGCCAATATTCTTTTCCCTTAGTCATATCAATGGATATGGATCCTACCGTGTAGGAATTCTATTTCTCTATCTATAGAGTAGGATAACATTAACTGCTTTTATATTTATTGACGATAGTCTCTTTAATTGGTATATTACCTAGCAGTTGTTCATCTTCGGAATGTACCGTTACATTATCTGATAGGTTATTTATTGACTGGTTAGGTATGTTGTTCTTATCATTTTCTTCTGGGATTCTGCTAAGAAAATCTGCAATTTTGTTTTCATTCATTTTTAAATACTCTATGATGAACGGGTACTCCTGTAATTTTAACAGCCACCACTGGTTTCTTTGGCTAAATTCCTTTCCAGTATATATTTTATTTAAGTACCTAATTGGTAAATGGTCAGTGATAATTTTGAATTTCCTTCCCCACAAGTAGAGTCACAATCCAAACGATCGCCAAGAATTCCTTGTCGGTCGGAATAATTCTTTTCGTGATCGCTTAAGGATGTATAACATACTAGCTAGCCATCTTGCATCAAAACCGCCCCTATAGCATAGTTACTTGCGTCAGTGTATAATGTGAAAGGCTTTTCAAAGTTTGAACATTTTAGAATGCGGTGCCTGCTAATGTTTAATTTAAGCGTTTCGAATACTTGGATATACTCAGGGTCGTCTACATTGATCTTCCTATCTTTTTCTAAGTATTGTACTTAATCATTGGGTGAGCTATTTTTGAATAGTCTTTAACAAACTTGCGGTAATAACCTGTTGCTCCAAGAGAACTCTTTAATTGTTTTTCTGTTTTTAGCAAATGGTATTCCTGAATGCACTTGATCTTGTTGGTATTGCACTTCATTCCCCCTGCTTTTAATTCATGTCCTAGAAATTTGGCAACCCTTTTCATAACGGAACACTTGCAAATTGGAAATTAAGGCTGTTCTCAGCCAGTTACAAAGGTAAGATTAGTCTCAACGATTGTAGATGTTCTTTTAGGCTAGTTGAAAAAATTAAAATGTCGTCTCTTAATATATCGTTCATTAACCGCTGGAAGGTTGGCGGTATGTTTTTCAATCCAAGAGACATTGTAAGATATTCGTAGAAGCCATTGGGTGTTACGAACGCGGTTTTGGCTATATCAGCGGGGTACATCTTTATCTGGTGAAAACCTTTAACGAGATCGTTTGATGAGGAGTATTGGGCTCTTCCCAGTTTGTCCAATGTTTGTAATGTTCGGTACCGGGTTCTTATTATCGACTGTAATGTCATTCAGTTTCTTATAGTCCACGCAGAGACGAAATTTCTGCCGCCCCCAATTATCAATTTTCTTGGCTACTGCCACAATAGGTGACGCGTTTCTACCATTTGATTTTCTAATTATTCCTTGGGCTTCCATTTCCCCTACTTGTCGCAAAACTTCTTCCTCATGCTTTGGGGTTAAGCGATAAAATTTGGCGTTAATTGGTTGGTCACTTGTTGTTCTTATCTCGTGCATGATCGCATCTGTGTTTGTTGGCTGATCACCTTCCCGACATATTAAATGTTTAAATTGCCTTAGCACCTTTTGCATCTCTTTTCTTTCCTCCTCATTTAGATGACTTAAATCAATTTCTCTTCCGTCTCCTTTAAGTTCAAAACAACCCAAAATTGCTTCAGCTTTATGGGGAAAAAAAGTAATGTTTGTTTTTGTTTTTCAGTATGAGTACTTGATTGTCATAATCGAGAGTCTTGACAATTCTACGCAACAAGTCAATTCCTAGAAGAATATCATACGGTTTATGACCTAAATCTCTCTTGTACCACCTTGTTGCTCGTCTTGAATTATAATCAGGTATACTAGTGACTATTCTATATATTATTTCAGTTGTACAATATATTATTAATGGTTTGAAGTTTCATATTGAATTTTTCATATACATACTTTAAATCTACTCTAATCGACTGAGTAAGAGTTGATGACACTCATGGTCAAACCAGGGTCGGTCAACCCTTGTGTTTTTTCCGTCGATCTACTAAAATGTTATCTCCGAAGCTTAGATTAGAAAAAACTCGGGTTCTATATTATGAATCTCTTCCTCACGACTACCTAACTGATTACTCTGGGCTATTTCTCCTATTTCCATTGATTCTACTTCTTGGCGCGCATTCCTAAACTGACCTGACTGATTGAAAACGGGTTGTCTTTGTTGTTGATAGTTGTTGTGATTATATTGCCTATTTTGAGTTTGTCTAACTAGTCCTGAAGTTCGTGGATAAAAATTGTTAGGTCTATGTTGCGTCTGTTGGTAGTTGCCAACAGATTGTTTTTTCTGAATTGCCCTGAATTCGCCCTATAATGATAATGATTGCTATTTCCTGAATGGCGTCTATTGTTCTGGTAATTGTTATAAATTCCTTTTCTAAATGGCCACTGTCATACCTTACCTAATATAGAATTTCTTTAATTTTATGTATTTCGAATTCATTTTTGATATCGGTAGGTAAATTTCCTGCCACAATTTGTTCGACTCTACAAGTACTCGTAATATATAAAAAGTTTTCTTTGTTTCTTTTGTATTGACTTCATATGTCGCAAATGCGTTGATTTCGTTAACGACATTTTCTATTTTTAAATTTAAATCATAAATAGAACTTACTTTTAGGTTGCTAATTTTTCTTGAAATTTCTTTAAAGTTGCAAACTGGTCGAAAATGCTGTATTAGAAGATCCTTGGCCATTGTCCAGCCATCCGGTGGGTTGCTTATGAGTATGTATGTATGTATATGTTATTTATTGTGGCAGAAAATTTTACAATTTTTGTCATGTACAATTTAGTTTTATAGAGATATGGTTCTTTAACCTTACTACTACAATATTAATATACACATGATATGAGGTATAAAGTACAGTTATCGAAATAAAGTTATTGTGTGAAGGAAAAGCCACTAAAAACCTTCATTTATATTGCTTATGAGTAGTGCCTTCGCTCTTCCTACGATTTTTGCGTTATAATTCTCCTTGAAAGGCTTCGTCGACTGCTCGCATGTGATTAGAAATTGCGTCAGCTTCTCCTTATCGCTATCAAACTCTTTGATATATGCGATCTCCTTCATCCTTGCTTGCTTTTGGTGCGGTGTTATGGCTTGCTAATGCCTCTAACACGGCTTTTAGTCGATCTGCTAGTTGTTCGTTTATTTCCGCTTCGATTTCCTTCTCCCAAAAATTTAAAACTTTATTTTTCTTAATGGTGGTCACTTTTGTAACTGGGTCCTGCTGTCAATTTTCACTTGATTGAGGTACACTAGAGTCACTATTTCTATATCAAATATTTATTTGTCTAGGTCCTCTGTCAATTTTCTTTTGACTTTGTGGCTTTATTTGGTTTTTCACTTCAATCGACCCAAAGTCAGTTTACGTTCGACAGGTTCGTTATCGTATGGATTCCTCAAGTATTATACCGACTGCGCCACACAAATAAATGCTTTCGTGGCAAACAAAAAAAATTCTTTATTAGCAAAACCGTCACAATCAAGAGCTTATTTACTACTGAGTGGATTTTTCTTCCACTCCGCTATTCTAATACCTACATATTCGTAGGTTCATGTATCCTGCATCCAAACCGTGTGACCGTGATTTTGTTTGGTCAGCTTTTTGGGTACGAAACTCCAACTTGAGCTCAGGTGTCCGGCGATGCTTCGAAAGAAAGGGGATATGGTAGAATATGCAAAAATGATGCAGATGATTGCACCTGTTCTCATATTGCGAAAATTGAAGTACGTGGCGACCCGATAGGATATGTAACCAACATCAGTTCATTGGTCTTCTTGCTTTCTTTACTATTTGCTATTTACTGTTGCCCTACAGACATGCTTTTTATATCCGCGCACGATCATAACACGTGTGATGATCGGATGATTGTTCAGTTCATCCGTTATACCAATGCCATGGATGGCCTCTAATGCAAAGGGGAGTAAGGCACCTACGTGTATCGAATCTATTATTCAAAGAATGGGCAAGTAGTTATGCGTAGGAAGAGGTATTACACAATTTGAAAAACCCAGCTTCTATGAGACGAGTGTTATGACGTTCGGCGCAGCGTGTTCGCCATGCCGCTCACTATGTAAAAAATAAAAACGTTACGGCCCTCACGAGCAGCATGCCGAGAGCAGTGAAAGCTGTGCTAGAGCGCCATTATGTGGACGACTTCATTGAGATTGTCGACTCCATGGCTGAGGCCATTCAATTCGCCAAAGATGTAGCGTTCATTCACTGAGATGCTGGGTTTCACATCCGGAACTGGGTTTCTCAGGAACAGTTTTGGCAACGTCGGAGCTGCTGCACCTGCTGCAACGGAGAAGCTTTTGGGACTCTACTGGTGCACTGCGTCGGATGCCTTGACTTATGTTCTGCAATTTCAATGGCTGAAGAGGGATGTTTTTAGCGTATCTCCTACCAAACGCGAGATACTTAAAGTCAATGATGTTAATCTTCGATCCAATGGACTTCTTGTCACACTTCTTAATTGGTTTGAAAATCCTCCTCCATTGTCGAACACTAATTGGATAGGGTGGCAAGTCACCGACTTTTATGTCCGAAAAACGAAAGCGACAGCAGAACCGAAAAATGCAACAGCAGTAAGCGTACCTAAATATTATTCTCCACTCTTGGAAAACCTACTTCAAGTGTACATTTGCATACATTTGTTGACGGGGGTGAAAATGTTTTTGCGGCTATCTCGTATTTCTGAATTGAGTGTAGGGGTAGGGTTGCGTTGATGTGTGCCTAGGCGAAGGTAACTCCTCAGCGCCCAATTTAGATCGTTCGGATTGAACTTTAAGCCGCTGGCAAACTTCATTTGCGGCTCTCACACCATTTCTATTATGCATAGATTCTTTTGATCTGACTTGAAGACGGTTCCGTCATGGCTTAAAGGCGACCCTTGCAAATTCTAATAATTTGTTGTGTTTCGAGTGGTGAAATGGGGTTCAGATTTTTTGCGAAAGAAGTGTACTGAGTGGCCCCAAACACCCGAATTAACGCCACAAATCAAGAAATTCGACCGTACCTCTTGCACACTATAGCCGTGTCGAGAAGCCCTCTCGTTGATGAGATTCGCTTCAGAAGATGGGAGCGTATGTATCGCTCACCAGCTTATGCTCTTCTATTTACAGACATCCAATTGAAAGTGCACCCCGCCAATATTGTCCAATTCACTTCGGAAGTTATCCAGAATTCACAATCTGTATTATACCGGCAAGCTCTAATCCCAGCAAATTCACTGGATGAATTTTAGAGGTGCAGAAAAGAAACTTTGAGAAGAGCTGGCAACGATAAATATATTTGAAGTGAATTAATGGAAGTTCAAAGCACCATCATCGCCAGATATGGGCGGAAAGGCTTGCGCGGTCCATTAAAGACGTTTTATACCACATCCTTTTGGCAACAAATTTAGCGAAGAAACTCTGTGTGGTGCGCTTGCAGAAATAAAAAACATAATTAATTCGATACCATTGACATTTGTATGGATGGAATAATTTCCTTATCGGTAAGGCGAATGGTTCAAAGCTGCTCTATAACTCGCGATTCGCTTCCAGAGGAAATGGATAAAACGAACCAATCTCAACCGTAGGGCGAATTTCTTTCAAAGGAATAAGCCCATTCAGAAGGGGGACATTGTTTTGTTTATTTATTTATTTACCGTCTTTCAAGTTACAAGTCATGTAAGACTACAATTAAAACCAAAGTACATAACGCAATTTTTTATTATTTTTTCAATAAATTAAATATAAAAGAGTTTACAACAAACGCAATTTTTTTTTCAAATTTCCTCCTCTTTACATGGAAATCAATAGCATAATCAAACTTATTAAAATAAATACATGCATTATTAATTAGACTGCTCTCGGCCTAACTTGTATTATGGTATGGAACTTTTAAAAAATCACCATTTCTTAGTCGCAAACTGCGGCAAGATACATATTCAGTATATTAAAAATTGAAAACAACACCGGCCTATTGATGTTACAATTTGAAACTTCAGAAGCAAAAAGTACAGAATTTAATTTTCTTCTCGAAGAAGAGAAGTTTAAGGACAATAAGAATACATTTGTTCAATTCGTTCTATTCGTTCGTTTAATTAGTATAGGGATTTCATGTAACGCTGCAATACTCCAACAGTGATCTGACAATGCTCATGTAAAGGGTTTTAAATGTATAGGGATCTTCGAAAAACTTTGAATTACGAATTATAAATCCCAACATCTAGTTAGCTCTTGAAAACGTATGATCAAATGAAGTTATCACAGATTTGTAGAGAATCCTTACCATATTTGTATTCGAATGCAAAATGAATAAGTCTACGTACTGCATTTATGAATGTTAAAATGGAACAGTGCTCGCTGCGTAAGGAAGCTCGAACGAAAAAATGAAATTGATAATTTGTCTACATGTGAAGACAAGAAAACGCGCTTTGTTGCCATACGTCAACACTCTCAGGAATGGTTAAAATATTTGCGGATTCCTTTGGCAAAATCACCTTGAAATACATTTTATATAATCGGTTACATCTCTCGCCGACTGCAGCTGGAAATTTCGCAAAAATTGTTATCAGAGAACAATTGGTAATTTTTATCCAAAGCACTGCCACACGTGAAAAGGTTGACTCTGTATCTGGAACGACAAGATCATCGTTGCCAGAGCTTAATATCGGCAAAACAAAGAAGCTCTTGGTGCTGGACCGAAACTCGATCTCGATTGCAAATGCAATGGTTTTGTATTAGTGTTGGTTATATGGAAACTTAATGGTGAGTTACTGTTCCTTGTTTCTTTGTTATTATTAGTTATATGCAAAACGAATTATATATCCACGTTATAAATGTGCCTCTTTTGGCTGATTGGCACACTTTACATTGTGTTTATGTGGTGTGAAGGAACGTGGTTGTTAGTTTTTATATTTTATGTTTTTATATTCAATTCAAGTGGTTAATTGTTTGTGAGATGTGTTAAATTGAGGTGGGCATGTGCGTTTTACCATTTGGTGTATCGTTCTGCCGCCATTTACATATATGTACAGTGCTCCACAAAATCTGCGTACGGTGAAGTAATGTGGAAAAAATATGCTTTTTCTGTCGAACCATAGATGATAATTTCTTTTTTTGAGTATATGTATTTTAATAAACCAATACATAAGGTATTCAATTTTGGAAAACGTAATCTAATATTATTATTCATTAAAAAAAAAAAACAAAAACAATAAGGAGAGTGGCAAAATTCAGTCCACAAAAGTTTGCGTACGGATGAAAAAGAAATGGAAAAAATAAAAATGAAAGTGAAAAAATATCATTCTATCATATTATTTTCAATGTTAATATTTAGTGGGATATCCTTTCATCCTTATTATGTGCTTGAGATGGTTTTGCATTGATGCTACCAACTTTTCTGTGAAAGCCAAATAACAAAGCTTCTTTTTGCTGCTCTCTGTTACTGATATCGTGGGTGCGGATCATCTTTTCTAAAGCATCCCACACGTGCTCTATGCAATTGAAGTCTGAACTCTGTGGTAGGGTATGTAGTATGTGGGGCGTGTTAAATAATAATCACATACGAGCACTGTGTGCGGTGTGTTTGGGGTCGTTAAATTGCTTAAAAGTAATCACCCCTATTACGTTTGTCGGGAGTCGAAAACGACTTGAGTCGGATGTCGAGTCGGGTCGATGGAAAATCTAGATTCCGTAGTTTATTCGACCGACTAGACGTGTACTAGATTTTTTTTTTCGGCGGTCAGTACAATTTTTTTCTTTTTTGACAGCTCACAAGCGAAATTTCGTGTTGCGTGAAAGAATAGTTTGTGTTAGAGTTGAAAATAAATAAATATGATCAGTGTTGGTTGCTTGTTTTTTTTGGTTATTTCTGACCACCTTCTTTTTTGTTTTATACTTGAAGTCGCTCCACACCTACATATGATATATTTTCAATTTCAACTTTATTAAAAACTTCATTCAAACCTTCTGCCAACCGTCACCATCTCTTGATGGAGGACCGAAACTTTTTAATTTAACAGCAAGCGAACTCCACTCACCTTTTGTATCGACTTTATTTACCGATCTCGAAAAGCCCTTTGCAAGGTGAGGCTTTTCTTGCATAAATGCAATCAAAACCTCAAACTGCCTTTTATTTGTTATTTTAATTTTTTTTACTGTCGACAATTCCAGATCAATAAGAATGTACAAATATGTATATAAAATGTACCTGTTAATAAACAAACGATTTACTTACTTTCTTTACGCGCGATCAGTCGTTCACATTTTTGTTATCGACTTGAAATGGCATTTATCCGCCCGCCAGGCGACAAACAGAATACCAGTCGAAGTCGAAAATATGTTCTTATCTACTACAAAATGCAAATCCGACAAATGGAATATGCTACATTGCGAGTCGGTCGAAACAAAGTCGATTGAGAGTCGAAACCGACAAACGTAATAGGGGTGAATATTCGTTCGATATTCCCAACATTTCAGCATTTGCTCTTAAATTCATTTTGAAGATATCAGTATAAATGAACTGATTCTTCATGTCCTCAATAACTTCTAAATTGCCGATCTCCGATGACGACATACAGCCCCATACCATTACACTTCCACCACCGTGTTTCACAGTTTTTACAATTTTCCTTGGTTTATGGGCTTCATTTGGTTTCCGTCACACTCTTAAGCGGCCATCAGACCCGAAAACGTTAAATTTCGATACGTCGGAAAAATATAACCGTACGCCGAAAGTCTGGAGGCTTGGTTACATATTCCCTTGCAAACGAACCTTTTTTGTCTGTTAATTTTGTGAATCGATGGCTTTTTTCTGGGTACACGTGATCTAAATCCCATTTCCACTATGCTTCTCCTCATCGTTTCCGGATGCACTTTGGTATTGTTGAATTCCACGAGTTGAGTGCTTATTGTTCTTGCATTTATAAAAGGTTCTTGGTCTATCATCCTCTTGATTGCACGCTTATCTCTCTCAGATAGCTTGGATAGTCGGCCAGATCTTGCTTTTGTTTGTATCTGTCCATCGTACCTGAAGCGGTCAATTGTTCTTTGGATTGTTGACTTGCTTCTTAAGGTTTGTTTTGCAATTTCCCCGTAAGACATTTTCTCTTCCACGTAAAAATTAATAATGGTTTGCCTCTCACTCAAGTTTAACTCTTTTTTTGCCATTTTAATTGTTTTGTCACCCAATTCAAATAAAAGGCCACTTGATTTTGTCATGTGTTAATCGCGAGTAAGCAAATATTAATTTCCTTGAACCGTCAACTTACTAAAGTTACCTTAGTATTGCTTAATGATGGACTGAATTTCGCCACTCTGTTTATTGTTTTTGTTATTTATTTTAATGAATAGTAATATTAGATTACGTTTTCCACATTTGAATACCTTATGTATGTATTGTTTTATTAAAATATACCCAAAAAAAAAATTATCACCTATTGTTTGACAGTAAAAGCATCTTTTTTCCACATTACTTCAACCGTACGCAGACTTTTGTGGAGCGCTATATGTATATTGCATTTGTCAAATGTGCAAGGTGTTATGGTGAATGTTGTTTTTTGTTGTGCATGCTCCGGGCCCGACGATAGATGGATGGATGTATTGTCTGATTGCTGTATTTGGTTGTTCTCTGCGATCAGTTTTCCCTTGTCAATTCGATATAGTTTCACCTTTGTATGTGTTGTTGGTGTTATGGCATCATCTTTGGTGTATTGTTCTTGTTACAGCTTCGTCATTGGTATGTTGTTGTTCTTACAGCTTCGCCTTTGGTGTGTGGTTTGTGGCTCATTTCATGCGTTTGAAGTTTATATTATGTTTATTTTGTAAAAAAATAAATCAAAAATTGTATATTAGTAGATGTTCGGGGAATGACACATAACACAATGGGGAACCAATGGACAATACATTGATTTTCAGGTGAGTTTTTTTATTTTATTCGTTTTTGTTTATCAGACACAGGGGCCAAGGGGTATTGTTTGAATGTTGTTTTGGCTGTTTCCATGCGCGTCAGACCATCTGTACCCAGATGTAGTTCCAGCATTCGCGCTAATACCCATGATGTTGGTGGTAAGTTTTCTTCCTTTACTATGACGACATCTCCAATTTTGATGTTTGGTTGTTCCTGTTTCTATTTAGATCGATGCTGTGATGAATGTATGTGAAAAATGAAACAGTATATTTCATTGCCAATTAGATATAATAGTTCATTAAGTAATCCAAATGCATGCACAAATAATTTAAGTTTCAATAGTAATATAGTATGTTTAATAAAATTCAATAAGTTTAATAAGTTTTAAGTTTTAAATTTACAAATGATAATCCACGGCTGGTGTCAGAAGTCACTTTACAAAAGATAATCCGCGGCCACGTCGATCGGTCAGTGCAATCAGAGAGAGCGATGGTGAGCTGTTCTCTTTCTTTTATAGCTTTTCGGTGGTATAACACATAAGGTTGACATTGGGACAGAGTATGTTCCAAAACTCTATATCCCACTTGTATGTTAAACTCCATTGCCTCGATGAGGCGTTGTATGTATCTCCATTTTTCTAAAGTGTTTATATTTTTTTTCTTGTAGGTTTCCGGTTGTGCGCGAATTGGTTCTCCAATAAAGAAGCGTCCCGGCGTTAGTACGGTCAGATTGTTGGGATCTTGGGTTATGGGTCAGAGTGGTCTGGAGCTCCTATATGCAGCGATGAAGGCGGCTGCACTTAAATCGCTTACTAGTTCGATGTGCATGGCTTTTGTAGAAAGGCATACGAAGACCGCGATATATCTCTTAGTTGTTTTTGTGCATCTCTCATCATCATCATAACAATAAACACACTAGCGACCAAAAGTATACATACAAATGAATGAAAATGAATTAAGTGAAATTTTAAATGTAAATTTTACTAATCTGAAAAGAGAAACAGAAATAAAAAAATATATAAAATACAGAAATGGATTCTCGTGCTTACATCTTAACATAAGATCAGCGAGAAAAAACTGGAACGCATTTATGCTAAGTATTCATGACTTTTTGCAAGACCTAGACTTAATTGCAGTGACAGAAATTAATATATATAAAGAAGAAAACAACTTGTATAAAATAAATGGTTTTAACAGCGAATATTTTAACAGACACTCAGGACGTGGTGGCATCGTAATATTTTTAAAAGATAACATTACTTTCGAACTTAAGGAAAGATTCAATGGAAGTGAGCCAGAAACCGGTTTTTACGACAGCCTGATTTTAAAAATTAAGCGTAATGAGCTTAACGCCACAATAATCTGTGTCTATAGACCGCCACACACATACATAAACGGATTCATTAATGAACTGGCAGCAAACATCGATATATTGGGAAAGAAAGAGACGCTAGTGATTCTTGGTGATATGAACCTCAATGTCAAACATCAGAATGAGTCCCATGCAAAAAAATATCTATCAATGATTGCAGCAAAAGGGCTTAGCAATGTCATACAATCCGACACTCGGACTGATCTGGCTCGAAACACAAGTACTCTGATAGATCACATCTTAGTTCGTACAATAAGCAAAAAAATAGAGTCAGCGGTTATAGAACTAAACATATCCGATCACTATGCTACATTCTGCAGGCTTGCTACGCAAAACAGCACAGAAAGTAAACCCGAAATAATGCAACAATACGTTAATAGGCGTAAACTTGCACAAGGAATGAATGACACTAATTGGGATGAAATTGAAGAATATGACTGCGTAAACGAAATATATGAACAATTTAGGAAAAGGTACATGGACATAATGAAAGAGGCATCAATGACAAAAAAAGAAAAGCGAAGAAATATCGAGTGTGAGTGGATGACATGGGAAATAAAGCAGGCTTGCAAAGAACGGGACAGATTATACAGAAGATACAAGAACAATAGAAGAAACCAAGAATACGAAAAGGACTACAAAACTTTTCGGAATATTTTAAACAAGAGGATAAATGCCACAAAATTCGCATATTACAAAGAAAATTTCGAACTGCAAAAACAAACCCAAAACAAACATGGCAGCTTGTTAACCGCATATTGGGAAGAGTACCTCCAAATCTGGATGACGCCTTGTCCAAAAACTTTGCAAACGAATCGGACATAGAAAGTCTAGCGGACAAGTTTGCAAATCAATTATCACGTGAGGTTAGCAACATAGTGCACCAGTGTAATAGGCAAACTTTTATCGGCACAACGACAAGTGCAGTATGCTCAATGTATCTGGAGGAAGTGACTGTGAGGGAAGTGCAGAATATACTGTCAACACTACCTGACAATAAATCACCAGGAATAGATGGCATACGACCGAAAGATCTTAAGGAATTTGCTGTAATTCTATCACCTTTAATCTGTAAATTGGTCAATAAAAGCATAACACAGTCTCATGTTCCTGAACTGCTTAAAGTCTCAATAGTGAGACCAATATACAAGAATGGTACTAAAAATGACATACTAAACTACAGACCTATTTCTATCTTATCAGTAGTAGATAAAGTACTTGAAGGGATAATCGCAGAAAGACTATATCAATACCTAGAAAGAAACAATATTTTAAACAAAAACCAATTCGGGTTTCGGAAGAACCGAAGCATAAATCAGTTATTGGGAGAGTTCACCAATCAAATAAACACTAGCCTGAATAGAAATCATAATACAATAGTTCTATTCATCGACTTTAAAAAGGCCTTCAACACCCTGAGCCACGGGAATATATTGCGACAGCTAGACAGAATTGGTGTACGTGGAGTGACATTAAAGTGGTTTGAAAACTATCTAGAAAACCGTAGCTTTAAAGTTAAAATTAGAGATAGCTATAGCAATCCAGAAAAAGCAACATATGGAGTACCGCAAGGATCAAAACTCGGTCCACTACTTTTCATTATATACGTAAATGATCTACTTTCTGTTCTCCGTCAGAGTAGGGGATACGCGTACGCAGACGACACAGCTATAGTTGTCAATCACAGATGTGTCGAAACGGCAATAAAAATAATGCAAGAGGAATTTAATGCGGTTACAACCTGGTGCCACGATCACGGTCTCTTGATCAATGCAAAGAAGACAAAAATAATGCACATACGTCCACCACATATCCAAAAAGTATTATTAAAAATTAAATTACATGACACCAACTGCCTTCATAATGCAAAGAACCCTATGCAACTTGAAAGAGAAGACAGCTGCGAAACTTTTATAGAAAATGTGTCAACTTACAAGTATCTAGGGGTCATCGTAGACTACAATTTTAAATGGAGCTATCATATAAGAGCACTAGAGACAAAACTAAGGCAGTCAACTTATGCTCTTTTCCATCTCAGTAACGTATGCACGGAAGATGTTCTACGACAGTGCTATTTTGGATTAGTGGAATCTCATCTACGGCATGGTATATTGGCATGGGGAAATGCGCCTCAGATTCGGTCGTTACAGCATATACAAGCAAGAATCCACAAAATGATACACAGAGCAAGGACAGGACAGCACTACAATCGACAACAAAACATCAACAGTAGGAAACTGCTTAACATCGAACAACTTTATAAGATGGAAGTTATTTCAAGATTCTGGAACGATGACACTTACAAAGTCACAGCTCAACATAACTTCAACACACGCAGAAGACAGCAAGGACGATACAATATCCCACGGCATTGGAATGAGTACGGACGAAGGCGATATGAAGTAGTAGTACCCAAAATATTTAATGAACTCCCAAATAATTATAAAAATCTTTCAAAATCTCTTTTGTTGAAAAAAGCGAAACAGTTTTTTCTGACTTAGGATCAAAGACACAAAAAAAAAAATAAAAAATTTAACTGGATTAGAAATTATTTATTGTATATAAAGCTCAACTCATATACGAAACAATATTGTGTAACTAATCTTCTGCAGATAAGCCCCTAAGGCTTTGCAGATAATTATATCAAAATGTAAACTACTTATGATGTATCAATAAAGAATTGAATTGAATTGAATTGAATTGAACGAGACGTCTTATGTTTGTAATCCAAAATGTG
The DNA here is from genome assembly GCA_958301585.1 of Merodon equestris. Taxonomy (NCBI): domain Eukaryota; kingdom Metazoa; phylum Arthropoda; class Insecta; order Diptera; family Syrphidae; genus Merodon; species Merodon equestris. The sequence goes on from OY284413.1 coordinate 95,753,494, forward strand.
TTTTTGATTTCCGCCACTGTTAGCTATTGACCGCCGTGAAGTGTGTGGAAGTGTGTTTCGACAGCGATCAACTTGGAGAAATGGTGTGCATCGTGTAGAATTATTTGATGACATTGATTATAGGTGAGTGGTGCATTTGTTGTCCTTCCGTACTTTGTTGTCGTTTGGAATGGGTAACTTTTTGCGGACTGATGCGATTTCTGTTGCAAGCATTTCCATTTGTACTATTTTAATGAGTTGATATTTTGCCTCTTGTAATTCTTCGGCTGTAAGTGGATGACTGTTAAAGGGTTGCCTTGGCTTGGATCGTAGATTCTAAAAATATCGTCGCCATATTGCTGTTACTCGAAAAAGGCGTTTTAATGTTGAAAATAGTTGAATGAGTTCTTTATTGAGACTTGCATGATAACAAACGATCTGAACTACATTTGCAGGTATATTGTCGAGATGTGTTGTGTAAATTGAGGTGCACTTAAGTACTTTCCATTTTTTGTATTTAGTTCTAGGTTTGTTTCTGCTAGCGTGTTTAGCTGTGGGTGACTTGGTGTGTTGCCCCTTTGGAATTCCGGCTTATGCCGATACATCTTACTGTCATAACATGTTGCTAGAGTAAACGGTCGCGCATCTTGACTAGTCCGGCAAAGTATTCGTTCCTAGTAATCCCTGATCTTACGAGCTTTAAAAAAGTGTTAAAAAAAAATAGTGCTTCCTGTGTTTCCGCCTCTACGTTCACTGTGGTGCCTCAAAATAAAGTTCCATTTTCGTCCTTTATCAAATACGTTTTCCACAAAGGCATAAAAGTACCGCATCAAACATGAGTTCTAACTCAAACAGCACTCCGTTTACGCGTCTGCAAAAAAAAACAAGAGAAAAAATTGGAGAATGCAGCAGATGCCACATCAACAGCCCCAACTACACCAAGGGAAAACACCGCATTAAAGAGTTTCTCTATACAATCAAAGCCCATAACCCTGGAACAGTTTGAGCAATACCTCAGTAAGAATACGGAAACCATCATGTCTCGTTTATCTACGGAAATGAATGCCCTACGAAGCGATCTAACGCAACGAATATCTAGCATTGAACAAATTTGGAATGCCCGCATTGAAAAGGTAGATCACGCTTTAAACGACCTCCAACAGCGCGTAGAAAAACTCGAGCAAGAAAAGCACTCCTCTTCCCAGCAATCAACACCTCTGTCGAACGAGATAGCTGAACTCAGGAAAACCTGTGATGTACTGGAGAAAAAGGAGCTCGCAGCAGATGCCATTCTCTTTGGGATTCCGCAGATGGCTGAAGAGAACATAAAGTCAATTTTTCACCATCTCTGCCACATGATCGACCATAAACCACCTACACTGCAAGCTTCATTTCGCCCGCGTCGAAGAGATAACAACAACGACCCGCCCATTATATTGAAATTCTGTACCTCTCAGGAGAGAAATCTCGTTCTCAAGTCGATAGCTGAATTTCGGATGAAAGAAGGAAGACAACTCTGCCTTAGTGATGTCGTACCAGGACTGGAGCCGAAAAAGAACGCGTTCATCTATGTAAATGCGAGTCTTACAAAGAAAAATCTCTCGCTCCTTCGTCAAGCTATTCGTCTAAAACATCGTAAACATCTTTTCTCCATCTCTACCAGGTATGGGTCTGTTGTTGTAGGAGAGTCTAAGCACGGAAAAAGCATTACAATCGACGATGAAAGGACTCTGAATGCCCTTGCCAAACGATGTCAAGAAGCAGAAAATACCCATGAGACAACGGCCACAAAAGCAGTAACATAGCCTAAGTATCCTCTCTTTTCCATACTATTATCATACATCATATTTATACATTACACATTATTTTATTTATACATCCTCTATTTCGTCCCCTTAAATATAAGTTCTCTCTAATCCCCCACATGTCGCCCATAAATATGCTGTACTTTTTATCACTTAAATCTGACCTTAAATTAACCAGTCTGTTAAAACTATACCATTGTAGAAGTGTTAGTGTTGCTCGCCTTTGTTGTTTATTTTCAAAATTATGACCAGCATGTTGCAACCAATTTTAAGGGGTAATTTCATCAACGTATCGCAAACTCTACTTAATATTCTCTGCAAACAAAAGAACGGTTTTCACATTTGTCACTTGAATGTACAAAGCATTAAAAACAAAATTGACGATTTACGACACTTGTTCAATAATAGCGTAGATGATGTTCTTTGTCTTTCTGAAACATGGTTAAAGAAAGGTATGTGTTCCAAACTGTTCAGTGTTAATAATATGCGTCTCGTACAAGCGGACAGACCCCGGAAAGTGGGTGGAGGTGTAGCCATTTATATTAAAAAATGTTACAATCTTCATGTCATAAAGATATCTAAACCAGATGATCTGGTGGAGTATGCTTTTATCGAACTAACGGGTGACGGTGGTAACTTATTGATAGGTTGTATATATAGGGTCCGCCAAATAACTTTTTTTTTTTTTGAAAATGCTATAAAAAAAACTACTGAATATTTTCTCAAATTTCTTTTTTTATTTGAAAGTACAATCCTTCCGGTTAATAATGGAAAACAATTTCATTCAAATGGCTGCCTCGGCTGGCCATGCAGTAGCCTACACGATCGGTCCAATTTTTAAGCACATTATCGATTGTGTGCAGCTGTATTTCACCAATGGCTTCACGAATATTGTCCTTTAAAGCGTCAATTGTCTCTGGCTTGTCGGCGTAACACTTATCTTTGACGGCACCCCACAAGTAATAGTCCAACGGTGTCAAATCGCAGCTCCGAGGTGGCCAAACGACATCTGCTCTGCGGCTGATAATGCGATCTTCAAAAACAGGGCGCAAAACATCGAGTGTAGCTTTGGCTGTGTGGCACGTAGCGCCGTCCTGTTGAAACCAAATGTTGCCAATATCCTCCTCTTCAATTTTTGTGAACAAAAATTCGTTCAACATGGTCCGATAACGATCGCCATTGACTGTAACGGCCACTCCTTGCTCATTTTCGAAGAAAAATGGCCCAATTATGCCTCTATGACCAATCCGCACCAAACAGTGGCTCGTTTTGGGTGCACCGGCTTTTCAATGTATGCGTGCGGGTTTTCTGTGCCCCAAATGCGACAATTTTACTTGTTTACATACCCGCCAAGATCAAAATGAGCTTCATCTGAAAAGATGTTTTTTTTGACGAAATCGGCATCTTCTGTAAGTCGATCGCAGGCCCACTTAGCGAAGCGTTGTTCAAGCGTATACACAACCACATTCGTTCAGCGGAAGGATAAAACTAATTACCTGTCAAATCAGACATGAGCTAAGTGTTACCATTCACGAAATAAGCACTACTTGAAAAAAAAACGTTAGATGGCGGACCCTTTATATGGCGAACTACTCGCACATTAGAGACGTACTCGAAGAGCTTTCCCCTCAATATTCCAAGATAGTATTTTTGGGTGATCTAAACATCAATATTCTTAGCACTGTAAACAAAACAACCAAAGAAGCAATTGAGTCACTCAACTTTACATTTGAAAATCACACCGAACCAACTCATTTTGAACCCTCGTTGATAGATGTTGCCCTGTTGTGTCACCCAAACCTTATTATGCATTACGACCAAGTCCTAGCCCCTGCGTTCTCACATCACGATATACTCTTCTTAACAATAAATACCCTTCCAGGTAGAGTGAATGAAGTAATTCATAAAATATACCAATACACTGACATTAATCTGGAACCCCTATTTAATGAATGTCGGAGTTTGAATTGGTGGCCAATCTACAGTACTAATGATACAAGTGTCCAAATTGAGTATTTTAATAAGAAAATACAATATCTTTTTAATAAGTATGTCCCAGTTAGAATACGGAAAAGGGTAACAAATAATATTCATTGGTACACACGAGAAGTGCGTGATCTCATCGAAACGCGAAATCGATTGTACTCCAGGTGGCGACGATATGGATGCACAGCCATTCTGAGAGAGTTTAAAGCCACTCGCAATGCAGTAACATTAACATAAAATAAATTTGGATCTTCCAACACTAGTTCTGAATTCTGGACAAAAATCCGTCAAATTGGGCTTTCGTCTAAAAAGGCTTCTATCTCGAATGATGTTAACATAGAAGAACTTAATGAGAAATTCACATCCATATCTGCGGCATCCACAACAAGCAGTCCGGTTGAGGAAAATCATGAAAGAACGTTTTCTCTCTCCCGAGTCGATGAAATTGGTGTTGAAAAAACCATTCTAGGCATCAAATCTAAAGCAATAGGTTCCGACAACATTGATCCATAATTCATAAAAATTCTACTCCCAACTATCATTCATCAAATTACATACATTTTCAACACAATCATAACCACCTCTTTTTTTCCCCAAAATTGGAAAAGTGCAAAGATCCTGCCCATACCTAAATCGTCAAATACTTCGGAATATCGTCCTATTGCTATTCTCCCATTCTTGAGCAAAGCTTTTGAGACGATACTAAGCCAGCAAATCAAAACCCATCTAAATGAAAAAAAACTGATAACCAAATACCAGTCGGGCTTCAGATCTAAACACAACTGCACCACAGCACTATTAAAAGTATGTGATGACCTACGTACCGGCCTGGATAGCAACTATCTAGGACTGATGGTTTTCTTAGATTTCTCAAAGGCATTCGATTGTGTAAACCATAAATTACTCATAATAAAACTTCAAACACAATTCCTGCTTGAAAGCTCCTTGTGCAATCTTATTGGTTCACACCTTCTTAATCGCTCACAATATGTATTCCACAACAATAAATGTTCATCATGCCGTCTTGTTCCTTTAGCTGTCCCACAGGGATCTGTACTTGGACCACTCTTATTTACATGTTTTATAAATGACATATCCGAACATATAACAACCTGTGAGCATCACATCTACGCTAACGACGTGCAAATATATTTAATGGTGCCAAAATCGGACAAAACCTTAGCTATAAGCATAATGAATAGGGAACTGAACAAAATGTATGATTGGTCTCTAGACAACCGCCTTAATATTAACTCTTCCAAGACCAAGGCTATGGTAATAACCAGACATAGAACTATTGATACCTTCCCACAGTTGTGTCTAAATGCTGATCCTATTGACTACGTAGATAGCATTAAAAACCTTGGAGTCTATTTTTACCAGAATCTTAAATGGAATGTGCATATAAATAAAACTGTGGCCAAGTTATACAGTGCCCTGCGCGGGCTCAGCCCCACTGCAAAATATCTCCCGACGAGTATAAAGTTAAAGCTAGTAAAATCATTTATTTTACCCATCTTGACATACGGTTGTGAAATATTCGCTAATATGGACCATGAGTCCAAAAGAAAACTAACGGTGGCCTATAATAGCTGCGCGAGGTATATATTCAGCGTCAGCAGATATGAACACATCTCTAACCTAACTAAACAAATAGCCGAATGTTCATTAATGGGCTTGCTGAACTTCAGAACTATAATGACTTTGCATCGAATCCTGACCATCAGAGAACCCGGGTATCTTTTCGAAAAAATAAGATTTGCCAGAAATCAAAGAACTATGCAACTAATTCCCCCTAGATGTAAATATCTTAACACTTGCATACAATTTTTTGTCCACGCGATTCAGCTTTGGAATCTTTTACCCCTAGAAATAAAGCGCACCCGCAACACAAACACTTTCAAAAAAAAAGTTCTTCAATATTATGCAGACAATTTTTAAGGCTAGAATAAATGAAATAGAATTTCAAGTCCAGTATCTCATTTTTCTTCCTTTCCACATTTCCATCTTCCTTTCCACATTCCTTCTTCCACCCATATATATAGTTTAAGTAATAGTTATAAGCATATATTTTATTACAATGCAATTAATAATCATATAATAAGCACATGTACATTTGTAACCATATTTATTGTTACTGTTACATACTGTTTATTATACATATACTGCAGCTTCTTCACAATATATAAAAAATGTATCTTATCTTATGTGAATGAGGAATTATCAATAAATACAAATACAAATGTTATTGTTGATGATTTTCTTTGGCGATAGGTCTCGTGAAGGGATGTCGGCGGGATTTTCCTATTTCCCTTATGTTTCCATGAAGTTGGCGGTATGAGTTCTTGGATCTTGGTGAGTTGATTCGAAACAAGCTATGGTGGTTCTGTATGATTGTTGTAGGTGGTTGTTGGCTGGTACCTGTAGTCCCGATAAAGATCCACCCGAGGTGAGTGCGACCGTTGATCTATACTGTTGATTAATAATCCTTCTAAGATGATTGACGAGTAAACATCAGCACCTAGTAAGAAGTAAATTTTACCAGGAGTAGGGAAGTTTGGATCTGCTAAGGGTAAATTGGCTAGATGATCTCAATTGTATTTTTATAATTGTTGTGTCCTCACATTTGTATGGAAAATTGTATTTGTAGTAGAGAATGTGTTGTGGTTACCCTGGCAAAAGTCCTTTGTTTTTTGAGTTTGTGTTGCGCGCTCTATGATGAATGAAGCTTCGGAACCTGGATCGATTAAAGCTCTGTGATCCATTGGGTACGGCTATTTGCTAGTCTTCGCTTGATTGAAATGCGTGCTGAAGAAGTCGGTACACCATTGAATGGATTAGCTGCGGGGTTCAATGACGAAGTGTTCTGGATGAGATGATTTCGGGTGTTTATTTGGGATGTGGTTTGCGCTTGTTGTTGTTTGACCTTGATGAGGTGTGATGGTTTTGTTCTGCATTTCCATGTGTAGTAAAGTGTGATGTTTAAGACCACATTTACGGCAATGGTTGCTACTACTACAGATTGACGAATGATGATCGTACCCGCGGCAGTTTGCGCTTGTTGAGTTTTTCTTTACTACATAATTTCGAGTTTTTATGTCCATGTTGAGGAATTTTTTGCATAGGCACGCTATCCGCCTATGCAAAAAATTCCTCTACAAAGCCGACAAAGAAATTGTGTGGATGGTTTGGCTTAGTGCGACAAGAATTAGTTTTACGGAATGTTGGCTGTGGTTGTTTTTGTAATTGTAATTGCTGCTGTTGTTGTGATGGTAGTTGTTCTTGTGGTTGATGTTGTGGTTTGCTCAGGTCGAGTATGTTTTCGAGTAAGCTAAAACGACCTTCGATAAAGGCATGGAAAGTCTTTAGGTCAGAAAGTGCCTTGGAGTTTCCTAAACTACCTTCCCAATCTATCTGGGTTTGAGTTGGGATTTTTTTGAACATGATGTAAGTGAGAATTGCATCGCAAATTTCGACTGGGATACCGAGGTTGGCGAGTGCGTGAATGCATTCGGTGCTGGTATCGTACACTGACTTCAAATTCGCCGCGGATTCATGAGTGAGTCTATTTTGTTCCATTAGTTTTCATTCATTCATTTTATTCTATTCATTCATTAAACATAACCTCAATATTATTTGACAATTATAAATAGAATAATCGTGTTCATTCTGTAACTACGAAGTTAGTGGTGAATGACATATACATACATATGTACATATAGATGTAAAATATATTTTTATATATTTTTATTTATATATTTTTATCTGATGTGGGGTAAGAATCCAGTAAAATATAATTAAATTTCTAATTTTATTTACAAAAATGTATTTGTTCTCTTCATGGCAAAAGAAAATAGAAAATCTAAACATAAGATTCAATACAATCATATCTTAAAGTGAATAGCCATTCTTTAACCTTTAAGTGTGCAAAACAAAGCGTATATTTTATAAATTTATAAAAAATGCTTGAAGCCGTATATGTATAAAAACGTGAAAAATGGGATTTATGTGCAACATTTACTGTGGTACATTTACTAAACTCATATTGTTAAAACGTAGATTGTACATTTGAATATACCTACTAGGAATATTACCACTTCGCTTGAAGAATTCTCTTAAAATTTCAAAAACATATAAATGTCTGATTGGTAGAATATGCAATTTCCTAAATTGAGGCCAACTTTCAGCTAAACGATTTTTATTTGAAATAGTTCTTGTTAAATGTTTCTGTGCAGTTAATAAAGGTTTTAAGGTATTACTATACGAACCTCCCCAGCTCATTATGCCGTATTGCAACTTTGAGTGTGCAGACCATAACAAATCATAGCTAGAACTTTTAGAGTAGAAAGGCTTTATTAAATACATTTTACGTATGACCAAACACAAATAAGCTTTAATCATTTGAATATGAACTTTCCAATTTAAATTTAAATCAATTTAAACACCTAAGTACTTAAAACAGGGAACTGATTCGATGTTAAAACAATTTTCGCTGCAACACAAATTGGCAATAAAGTTGCTATTTCCACATATAGGAAATATTTCCTATATTTCCGTATAGGTAAAGTTAACTGTTTACAATCGTAAGCGTGAAACCAAAAACTGAAATCATATAGGCTATTTCCAGATACCTTAAAACACATCAATTTAGTTTTTTCGCTGATAATCAGTTTATGATAAGAAAACCACAACCATACGATTTCCAGATCTTCATTTATCATCACGATACTTTCGAAAATAGTTCCAGATTCGTACGTAAAAACTATGTCGTCTGCAAAGCAGTTGAAGTACCATTTAACTTGAATTGGAAAACAGAATTAATGTATATCAGGAAAAACATGGGACCAAGTACAATTCCCTGAGGTACACCGTTCTTTAATTGTCTCGGTTCACTTGAGATCCCATCTATAATAACTTTTTGTGTTCTACCCTTTTAATATGAATTCAGCAAATTGAAAATATTACCACGAAAATAACATTAAAGAGCTTGGTTAGCAAAAGATCGTGGTTGACAAAGGCTTTTGTCATATCGATAAACAGTCCAACAGTTGATTTGTTGTTATTTACACTTCCATACAGCTGACTACAAACCCTTAAGATGGCGTCCTCTGTTGACAAACGTGCTCTGAAATCAAACTGATTTTTACTGAAGAATTTGGATTTGTCCAAAAACTAGACAACTCGAACTTTCAGTAACTTTTCAAAAATTTTGGAAAAGGTTAATAGAAGTGATATTGGGCTATAATTCGAAACATTTTTATCATTTCAGCACATTTTAGATGGTCGGGACATCAACCCATTTCAACAGTTTTATTAAATAGGAAGGACAATACATCAACGACTTATCAAATATTTTTTAATAACCTACTTGAGACACCATCACTTGTGCAGGAAGTTTTATTTTTTAGGGATACTAAAGCTTGGTAAATTTCTCTCGGCGTAATTGCATCGTACACAAAACTATTTGGTTGAACATCATCAACAAGGATTCCTGAAAGGGAAGAGCAATTGCAATTTATACACGGTTTGATGGCTGGTTTCAGTTTTTCGAAAATTTCAGTAAAGTACTCGTTAAATTTGTTAGAATTCCTGCCTAAATCGGACTCCATTTTACCCTCAACCTCAATACTATCAATTTTGCACAATTTCCATTCTTCTCTAAAATGCTATCAACCACACGACACTCTTCGCTTACATTACCTTCGGATTTAGCAAACATATGACCATAAAAGTTGTTACGAATGTCCTCGATTTCTTTGTTGACCGATTTACAGAAGTTATCATAATATTTCTTGAGTTTTATATTATTTTGATGTTTTTTGCATTTCAAGCTTAATTTTTTTTCTTTTTCTTAACTTTTTTAAAAAGATTGTGGTCATCCACGGTTTTAAATATTTTTTGTTACTCGACAGATTCCTTTGAAAACTGCTCGATTTAATGTGTTTTTGAAGAGTATCCACAAATAAGTCAAACGCAATAGAGGGATCAGTTTCAGAATAAACCGTTTCCCATCATTCAAAGGTTAAAAATTCTTTCAACATCGAAAAATCTACATAATATTTCACCCTATCAGAAGTTGATTTAAAGTTTTCAGAACGATTGTAAACAGAAGAGTAATTTAGGACAACCATGCTATGATCTGTCAGCTTTAAATGGTATACTGTACCATTAAAAATGTTTTTATTGTTTTTATGAGATCTTAGAAAAATGTGGTCAATACAACTCTTAGAAGAATCAGTTAAACGAGTGGGTTCGTTAATCATAGTCTTAAGACCATACGAGGCCATAGTAAACAAGTAGCTTTCAGTATCAATGTTAAGTTCATTAAGAATATCAATATTGATATCTCCTAGCACAATCAAATTTTTTAGCTGAAGTTGTATTAAGAATGTTACTTAGTTCATCAATAAACACACTTTTAGTAAAGCTGTGAAGTCGATAAATCACAACCACGTGTAATCAATGTTTTCAAAAGCAAACGATAATTTTAATACATCAGCGTTAGATATTTTAAGACAAGAACAGTCACACATGTACCCATTTTTCACATAAACGGCAACACCTCCAGCGGAATAAGACTCATTACAATTACCAAAAAGCGTGTAACCCTGTATATTATACAAATCTAGTTAATTCTCGTTTATCCAAATTTAACTCAAGACTATTATAAGGGGTAAATTTAACAACGAATCAAGATGGGCTAAGAAAATTGAAATTTTTTTTCTCAAGCTACGTATGTTTTGATGTAAACAAAAACAACATTCAACAGAACTAGCAAGATCAACTTGGTATTTACATGTATTAGAGTTTAAAAGTGGGAGAGAGCTAACTACGTTCATACTTTGAATATACCAAGTTGCGTGCTTACTAATTTTCTTTTGTTTTGAAACCTTTCGGTTAGAATTTTCCAAGCTGACGCATAATTTTTGCGATCAATAGAGATGTTGGATTAACCGAGAGGCTTCATTGCAAACGAAGCTCTTAAGGAACTGGAGCTTTTAAATATCTGAAAGATTGGATTTTGATCAATCATGTTGTAAAATAGGTTTTGGAGTTCACACCATTCTTGCAATTTTTCCGAAAAGGGCTTGATTTGAATGCGAGGAAGCCAAATATCTGAATTCGACGATCGGGTTCGATTCAGGCGAGACATGTCAAATATGCAACTTGATTTTACCGACAAATAAACAACAAGAGTAAACCAACAAGAGTGAAGTGAATTTTTTGATTTTAGAGTATGTTTCAATATTTAAGTATGTCTTTTAAAAATGTTCTTTTTTCGCTCGATTTTTCTTCTACATCCGATAATCGGCAGTCACGTACCGAGTCTTGAGACTCGACCGATTTCAGTATTTTAAACATTATTCGGAATATCGATTGTCAATGGGGATCACACACAAATTGAATGATCGGAGCTTGATAAGATTGTGCTTTTTTGTGAATCTTGATGAATGTTAAACGAGTGTTTAATAATGATTTATATTAATAATAATATAAATATAATATAAATAATAATTTATAGTTTAATAATAATGGTCACGCACAAATGTGTACATAGATGGCACTAGGGTGCATTTGGGAGGGGCACACAAAGAACGACACACAATAATATTATTTAAAAATATGTAAAATATTTGAAATTGAAATTAAAATGAGATTAGATTTTAAAAAATGTTAAAATTTAAATATAAAATCATAAAGCCACTTGCTTTAATCCTTCTATCAATGGGTGTTTTAAAACCTTCCCATCAATGGAATAAGTCTGGCTGGACCTTCATATATTTTGTATGAAAACTAAAGGAATTCATTGGAATAATTGAATTTTTTTTGTTTTTTTGGACATGTTATTATTTTTATTATTAATATAAAGTTTTTTTTTTTACATAGCATCGATATTATGAAGTATGTGCACATTTATGGCATTTATGTAGCTGAATGCTATGTTGTAAACAAACAGGCTCTTCGCAGGTAGGGTATGCAAATCTGGCTTTTATTTTATCGTTTACTCTGCAAATTCTGCACGACTTTCTCTGGCCCGTTGATGTCTGACTACCGGTGGGCTGTGGAATCCTATTTTGCAATGGTGCTCCGAGGAAAGGGGAAAGATTCGATGCCATTTCGAACGGAAAACACTCCTATTATCCTTGGATCGTTCATCCTTGCTTCGATCTGATGGGTCACTAACTGCTTTGTTTTTGTTCGTCGTACTCATATCATTTAATTTTTTGTAAATTATTAAAGATGCTAATGCTGCGACATCCAACATGTTGAAGAAAAAAGCCAATGGCCATCGCTTCGTCTGTCGTTTACACGTATATTTTCCTAACATTCGATCCACGACGTCGACGCCAACCTTTACGTTTGTTTTAAAACAGAACTGCTTGTGGCTTTCTTGCTGTTCCAACCAATTCGGTGTCATAGTGAACTGTTGGCAATAAAATAACTACTTTAAATTTTTTCGGGACACTGCTGCGACATTATCCGTACATCCAAAGGTTGTGGAATGTGTTAAGCAACTACAATCCGGAAGTATTTCTTTAGGAATGCACTTTTTATTCCGTCGAATAGTTCCATCAAACGCCAGTCCAGATTTTCGAAGTTTTTCACACCTTCAAAACTTGTAAAGAAGTTGTCAGCAACAACAGTTCTCTCGCTGGATTGGTACTTAATTCAATCATCACCTTCTCGCCCAAATGATTTAGCATCGTCCACATGTCCCGAATGGGAGCCGCTTTATCTGCACTTTGCCGTTCGACAAGAGTTCTTTGATCGTCAAACCTTATAAAACGATTTATAGCCCAAAATCGGTTTAGCGACATCATTGCTCTGAATACGGGATCCATATTGGTTTTCCAAAACTCTTCTGTACGCAGCATGTTGGCGTGATTTACACCAGCAGCTAGACAAAGACCAAAATAGGCATATAGTTCCCCCTCAGTAACACATTTCCAAATTATTTGCTTCGTCGGGTTGTTTTCGTTGTACTTCACAATTTCCGGTAGAGCCGTTCTATTTGTTTCTTGCATAATGATAATGATCATATCTTCTGATATCATTGTCTCGAAGATACCAATATGACTACGCGGCATTCCTCGTCTTAAGTAACCACTGACTTCTCGAATGATATTGCGTGCTCTTAGACGAGCTGTTGCTGGTGGTTGTTGGCACCATTTTGTTCCATCACGGGCCAAATAGTATTCCTCGAAGAACTGTCTTTCTTGCGCTTGATGAACTGGATCATTTTCTGCCTGCAACTCTTCTAGCATCTCGTCATCATCAGTATCTTCTATACCTGATATTCCCCCTACTACTAAGTCCGTCTCCGCATCAGACTCATCTCCATGGGGAACATAGTCCTCATCACCATCGCCACTAAAATCTTCAACTTCAGACCCATTTTCCCGTACTTCTTCCGAAAGCCTTAAAATGTAATGCTCCCGTTCTTCTTGACTCATGCGGCTCCAGTTGAATGCATTTATTTCGTCACCCATAATAATTTACCTTCCTATAACTATGTTTTCCCCATGTGCTTCTAATTCGCTCAAGTAATGATTACTGATTGATTGATTACTAAACTGAGCAAAACTAATAACCGTAAAATAAACTAACTGTAAACATTAGAGTAGGTAGTGTGTTGGTCTCTGGCGCCGATGGTAATAAACGTTGTTTTTTCGGATAAAATGAGAAAAAATAGGTTTTTCCGTACAATATGTAGCAAGTTCTGGCTGGACCTATTCCATTGAGTTTGTGATTGGTTGTTGTAGAAATACTGCTTTTTTTTCTCCCCCACATAGATTTTAAATTTATTGCCCACACTAAAGCATTAAGAATACATAGGCTGAAAAAGTCAGGAAAGATACATAGCTACACAAACAATTATGAAGGAATGGTCTCGAAAATGGAAAAGGTCTGGCCAGACCTACTCATTGACAGAAGGGAAAAGAAGGAAATGAGCTAAGCTCGGATCATTATCCAGTTTTCTGTAAGCTTCATCGTTCGGGAATAGAAAAATTGCAATATTTTTCAGACATCAAAAATACGAATTGGGTTAAATTTCGCAAACTCGTACAGAATAATTTTCGAACCGTTCCCACTTGGAATTAATTAGAATTAGGAATTTGCACAGGAGTAATTGGCAAAGGTATCGTCAATCTGCTTGTAAAGTACTGATTAAATACGAGTACTTTATTAAGTTAATATGTACAAACATTCAAGCTTACATAAATAAGGAGTGGAATAGTAAGTTGAAAATTCTCGACCAGGCCACATAGAACATAATTAAAGTTGTCAAGAACAAAAACAGACAGATACCTTGTCTAAATGATGGTTCCAATATTATCTACACCGATACCGAAAAAGCCAATATTTTTGCTTTAAAATCTTCAGAAAATCATTTAGTATCGCAACATTTAGTTGACCCACGCACTAACACACTTTTGCAGAATGCAATGGAAAAATTTGTGTCTGAAACTGAACTGAAAATTCTTCTAAAGAACTTGAAGACACGGAAAACTTGCGATATTGATAATATTGAAAATGTTTACCCTAAAAAGTTACCTAAAGAGGGCATACAATTTTTATCAATGCTTGTCTTAAATTGCAATATTGCCCAGATTCGTGGAAACTTGCAAAGGTAATTCCATTACCAAAGGCCTATATTCTGCTCAGTCATATAAGTAAAATTTTTGGAAAAGTCGTTAAAGCTAAGATTGTGAAAACTATAGAAAATCGGAAAATATATCCCGATGACCAGTTTGGGTTCAGACGTCACGGCACCACCCATCAAGAAGGAAGAATTTGTAATAGTATTAAAAAAAACATATTAGACGGAAAATCAAGTGGCTTGATACTATTGGACATCGAAAAAGCTTTTTATTCTGTGCGGCATAATGGCTTTCTCATGTAATGGTTTCTCTGTAAAGTTGTTCAAAGTTTCTTATTAAATCGTCGTTTTACAGTACTTGTTAATGGTTGTATGTCGGATATAATACGTTTTCATGAGGGTTTACCCCAAGGTTCGGTCCTCGGTCCCGTCTTATATAATCTATATACTTCTGACTTACTAAATCTTCCACACTGCGAATTTGCGATTTTCGCAGATGATACCGCTATATTAGCTACGCATGAATTTGGCCTTAATATCGAGACGAATTTAAAACATGCAGCTGAGCGGCTGAATTGATTATTTGAAATGGAAAATTAAACTTTACTGAAAAAACTCAAGCTATCTTTTTCATCAGAAAAAAAAAACCTTGTTTTCTTCCATCTAGTCAGATTACCATCAACGGTCACGCAATATCATGGAAGTCGTCTGTAAAACACTTGGGCATATATAGGGTCCGCCAAATAACTTTTTTTTTTTTTGAAAATGCTATAAAAAAAACTACTGAATATTTTCTAAAATTTCTTTTTTTATTTGAAAGTACAATCCTTCCGGTGAATAATGGAAAATAATTTCATTCAAATGGCTGCCTCGGCTGGCCATGCAATAGCCTACACGATCGGTCCAATTTTTAAGCACATTATCGATTGTGTGCAGCTGTATTTCACCAATGGCTTCACGAATATTGTCCTTTAAAGCGTCAATTGTCTCTGGCTTGTCGGCGTAACACTTATCTTTGACGGCACCCCACAAATAATAGTCCAACGGTGTCAAATCGCAGCTCCGAGGTGGCCAAACGACATCAGCTCTGCGGCTGATAATGCGATCTTCAAAAACAGGGCGCAAAACATCGAGTGTAGCTTCGGCTGTGTGGCACGTAGCGCCTTCCTGTTGAAACCAAATGTTGCCAATATCCTCCTCTTCAATTTTTGTGAACAAAAATTCGTTCAACATTTCCCGATAACGATCGCCATTGACTGTAACGGCCACTCCTTGCTCATTTTCGAAGAATAATGGCCCAATTATGCCTCTGGACCAAAATCCGCACCAAACAGTGGCTCGTTTTGGGTGCACCGGCTTTTCAATGTATGCGTGCGGGTATTCTGTGCCCCAAATGCGACAATTTTACTTGTTTACATACCCGCCAAGATCAAAATGAGCTTCATCTGAAAAGATGATTTTTTTGACGAAATCGGCATCTTCTGTAAGTCGATCGCAGGTCCACTTAGCGAAGCGTTGTTCAAGCGTATACACAACCACATTCGTTCAGCGGAATTACTGAAAAAAAAAAGTTAGATGGCGGACCCTTTATCTAGACCACAGATTGATTTTAAGGAACCACCTCATGTAAACACTTAAGGAAGGAAACATTGGAATACGTACTTTATATCCATTTATTAACAGAAGGCCATTCCATTCATTGGAACACAAAATAATAATTCATAAAAGTATATTTCAACCAATTTTGCAATACGGTTGCCAGGTTTGGGGCAACTGCGCAAAATGCCACATCAAATGATCTAAAACCTTCCTTGGCATCACTCAACTATACAACTACACACTAGAGCTGATTTTGAATTGATATTCAGGATATCCAAACTTAATGACAGTTTTATAACTAAATGTGACATGTCAGACAATCCTTTAACCAATCAGCTGAATTTGACATGAAACATCACATAATTTATGTTATTTATTTGTTCGTTTATCTACATATTTATCTATTTATTTATTCAACAAATCAAATTCATTTATCTCTTTATTTATTATTTATGTATTTATTTACTTATTTATTTGTATTTTATTATCATTTATTTATCTTTATTTATTTATTTATTTATTTATATACAGGATGTTACACGAGCAGTGTGCCAAAAAGCTAGGGCGTGTAGGTCTGGTCAAGACAAGAAAAAAATCGTAAGGGAGGGGGGTCTATTCCCCCCCGTTTAGCCGGGAGGGGCAATTTTCTAAAAAATTGACTTAATTTTGAAAACAAATTATTAAAAATCAACAGTTACATCCACAATGCCACAATATACCTTTTTGTAAAGCCAGAAACCTCTTCTTTCATATTGATTTTAAATGAAGCTGTTTTAAGGAGTAGTTTTTGAGAAATTAATTTTCAAACTCAAAATTTTGAAAAAAAATTGAAAAAAAAAAAATTCCAACTATTTTTTTCCAAAATCCCCCGGCTAAACGGGGGGAAATAGACCCCCCCCTCCCATACGATTTTTTTCTTGTCTTGACTAGACCTACACGCTGCAGCTTTTTGGCACACTGCTCGTGGGACACCCTGTATATGTATATACGAGTATATTTTATTTTTTGCCTACTCTCATTTCAGGTTTTTGCTAATTTACTTTCCTCAATTTATTAATTGCTTTTTTCTCATCATGATATTTAATACTCCATACATAATTTTTTAGTAGAAAGATATCATATCTCTGTAAAATGACTGTGTAAATTGTGCATTAACACTTTTGTAAATTTTAAATGAAATAAAATATCTATCTATCAATTAATCAAAAAATATGTGAGAAAAAAAAGTTTAAGTCGCTGTACACTGTATGTACAAAAGATAATTGTTGCTGTGGTTAAATAATACATATGATTTTAACAATTATACTTTTCTTGTATTTAATTACACTTTTTATAAGTACTGTGATTTGATTTGAAATGCATAAAAAAATAAAATGTTTGATATGCAGCCATTCTTGTTCTCCAATTTGTGTCCTTTCATAATATATCCTTTGTGCCGCTAGAGCTGCAGCGTTGGAGCTGGAGCGGTTAATGCCGAAGCCGTTGAAGCTGGAGCGGTTAATGCCGAAGCCGTTGATGCTGGGTCCGTTGGCTGTTGCTGCTGGGTCCGTTCGCTCGGTTCTCCTCCTTTGTCTTCTCAATGTTTCTGTCTCTTTATTGAAATATTCTTTGTTTTTGTTCTTTCGATGTTTTGCGATGTGTCAATGTTATCGCACTGATTATCTCACTTTTGTTATTTTGTCTTTTTTTTTCTTTTACACTTTTAGCACATGTATAAAAGTAGAAACGAAATCGATAAAAACCACAATTTAGTGGCTCGAAGGACCAATGATCGCGGCGTGAAAAAGCTCGAAAACGCGCTTTGCACTTTGTTAAATGCTTTTTATTATTATTTATATGTTTTATATGTTTTATATGTATTATATGTATTATTATTAGTTATATGTAAAACTAATTGTATATTGCTCTTTGTTTCTTTTTCATTGCTCGCTATATTTAAAACGATTTGTATGTCCAGGTTGTAAATGTGCCTCTTTTGGCTGATTATTTTATATTGAATTATTGTACCTAAGGTCGTTTAATACGAACTCTCGGTCAGCTGGTTTCCAGCTTTGATATACATATACTATATATGTTGCATTACATCTATGTGTCTGGATTGGGTTGATGACCCAATCCCTAGTGAGTCTATACAACACAATGTTGCTGCAGCTTGATTGTTGGCAAGGCTGCAGTTGTAGACTTTCATTTGACACATTTGACAGTTCGCGTTTGTTTACATTGTGTTTCTGTGGTGTGAAGGAACGTGGTTGTTAATTTTTATATTTTGTGTTTTTATATTTAATTCCATTGGTTAATTGTTTGTGAGATGTGTTAAATTGAGGTTGGCATGTGCGTTTTACCATTTGGTATAGCGTACTGCCGCCATGCCACCTCAATTAATATATAAGTTAACACACATGCTCCCTAACCAGACAGCAGACTTCCATCCCCGAACTGATAAGCTGACACCAGCCTACGTTCACCTGCACACATAATACGATAAGATATTAGAAGGAAAATTAAGAAAAGTGATTGTTAAAATTAATAAAATAAAATGAATCGGGAACAGTTAGAGGAATTTATTTTTGCCACTGTTTCCAGCGCAAGACAGGAATTTGCCTCTCAGCTAGACGAAATAACAAAGGCTATAAGTCGCCTTCAAGCACCTAGCGTTGAAATATATGCACCAGTCTCCATAAATCCCCCTGGTGATTCAGGGAATGCTACCCTCGGTCTAATTACGTCACTAGCTGAATTTAATGGAGATCATACTGTTTATCCGGCATGGCGAACAGCCGCCAATTTCTCAATGAATTATTAGATTACTCGCAGTGCCAACGCCACCCTGTCAGCATTTAACACAGTGCTTAACTTCAGAGCGATCATAGCCAGACTAGACCTAACATATTCAGACAAAAGACCTATTCATGTACCGGAAAACGAACTAAGCATTCTAAGGCAAAATAATTTGTCTATCGTTGACTTTTATGACTTAGTCGACAAACAATTAACACTTATAATTAATAAACAGGTTATGACACACGGCGAAAAGGGCAAAAACTACGACTATTAATAGACACAGGAACGATTAAAAACTACATTAAATACCTCTCTTACTTAAAAGGCGTTTCTTTAATGGAAACCCCATTTCAGGTAAAATCAATTAATGGTGTCAATACAAATACTGCAAAGTTAATGTTCTAGGGGAAATTTCGACCTTTTTTATTATTCCTAGTCTTAAGACATTTGATGGAATTATAGGCTACGACTTTTTGAAAAACATAGGAGCTAAGCTAGATATAATTCATAGTGCAATGTTCCATAAAAATGGACAAGAGAAAATAAAACATTTAGATTGCTTGACTATAGATGATGATCACGTTCCAACACATATTCTAGAACAATTTCGTACAGTAATAAAAAACAATATTGATGCGTTTGCTGAACATAATAGGGCCTTACCGTATAACACTAATGTTAAAGCAACTATTTGTACTACGACAAAAGAACCAATTTACACAAGAAGTTACCCATATCCAATTTCCGCTTCAGAATTCATTAACAGTGAAATGAAAACCTTACTTCGAGACTGTAAAAAGGGCTTCGACATTGATGGTTAACCACGTTTGCAAATGGTGATTGATTTTAGAAAAATCAATAAGAAAACTGTGCCCGACAGGTACCCTATACCTCGCAGATATTCGCGGGAATGCGTGTTTCGCCAGAGAAATCAAAGAATTCTTTGGGTTTTTGATATCTCGAAAAGGAATTAAAACGTGCCCAGACAAAGTATGCGCTATTCTGAATTATAAAACGCCAAACACACTTCGATCGCTTCGATCATTCTTAGGTCTCTCCGGATATTATCGTCGATTTATCCGAGGCTACGCCGCAATTGTTAAGCCCTTAACCTTCGCGGTGATAATGGGCACATCGGAGCAAACCACTCTAAAACTGTTCAAATAGATCTTGTCGAGGAAGTACCTATTTGCGTTCGAACGAATAAAGAAAATCTTAGCGTCCGAGGACGTCCTTCTTTCTTATCCTGACTATAATAAACCGTTTGAGTTAACAACAGATGCCTCATCAAGTGCTCTGGGTGCAGTATTGTCTCAAAACGGGAGGCCTATCACTATGATATCAAGGACGTTGTCGAAAGCTGAAGAAAATTACGCAACGAACGAACTTGCCATTGTTTGGTCCCTAAAAGCGCTTCGTCATTATCTTTAAGGACATCCATATATTCACAAACCATCAGCCATTAACGCACGCCATATCGGACAAAAATCCGAATACAAAATTAAAAGGTGGCGCGCATTTGTTGAAGAATTTTCCCCAGAATTTTTCTATAAACCAGGGACAGAAAATAAAGTGGCGGACGCAATTTCGAGTTAATATGTAAATAATTTAACAGATCGCAAACAGCGAATAGCGAAATTTCTTTGAGAAGCGTCATTAAGACTACGCAGTATCCGATTAATCAGATTCAAAACCAATTTATACTAACAAAATCAAACCATTTTAGCAACCCAACAAAAGTTATGTTTCAAAAGTATATACTGCATACCATAAATTTAGATTCGATTGCAAATTTAGTTACGTGTTTGAAAGATTTTGTAAATACGAATATAACTAATGCTATTTGTTGCGGCCTACCAATATTAGCACATATACAAAATACCTTATTGCTAGAGTTTCTTGTATCAAATTTTTACACACCGAAAAAATAGTAATTGATTTGACAAATAAAAACGATCAGCTGGAAGTCATTACAACAGAACACAATCGCGCCCATCAGATTATACAGGATTTGCCTGATATTAAGAAATTCTTAAAATCAATCGTAACTAATTGTAAAATCTTTTCAGAGAACAAATATCAAAGGAAACCGCCTAAGCCAGAAACTGGCAGATCCCCAATTCGAAAGTATTCTGGCGAGATACATCACATAGATATTTTTATAACAGACAAAAAACTTTTCCTGACTTGCATAGATAAGTTTTCGAAATTTGAAATAGTAAAACACATCGTTTCTCGGTCATCTGTCGATATAAAAGATGCATTATTAGAAATACTAGGCCGCTACAGAAACACAAAAATAATAGTCTCAGATAACGAAAAGGCTCTCCACTCCAATTTAGTCAAATGTACCCAGAGACAATTTTTCAATAGACCAATTTTTTGTCCCTACATTTCATAGTGAAAGTAATGGAGAAATCGAAAGATTTCATTCAACCCTATTAGAAATAACTAGATTAATACATCTAGGCGAAACTTCTGATCTGATGCTATTGGCAACCCATAAATATAATAGTGGCATTCATTCAGTAATAAATGCAAAACTAATCGATGTAATCCATAACTGTCACCCTCAGGATCAACACGAAATATGTAAAAAAATGACTGTCGCCCAAGAAAAGACGCTTGGCCGAATTAACCAAAACACAGCCAATAAAATCTACCACCCTGGCGAAATAGTTTTCGTCTGTAGAAATAGGCGCTTAGGAAACAAATTTGGGAACATTTTTATCGAAAAAGTAATAGAAAAAGATTTAGGCACCACAGTTTTAATAGACGGCAAAAAGATCCATAAGAGTAATCTCCGTTAATACTATATTTTCAGTCTATTATTCATCATCCTTCGGATATCTATAGTCGAAATTCACAATTACTCAAATGCACACTTTATAGCAGTAACGAAAGGAAAAACAGACACCTTCAAAGTTTTTTCATACCTTGTTCATGTCACAAACTTTTCTGAATATAGGACCATTGCCCACGAATGCAAATACATTCACCTTACGTCCCTGCAGAAAGGAAACGACATCCTAAACCAACAATCTGAAGAAATATTGCACATACTTAGTACACTCGAAGTCCCGAGGAGATTCGCTAGGTCTATCGACTTTATTGGAAGCGCACTAAAATGTATAGCCGGAACTCCTGACCACAACGATTTTGAACTCCGATTAAGAAAACAAAATACACTAATTAAAAACAATAATAGACAAACAAAAATAAATTCGCAAATACAAGACAAAATTAATGAATTAACAAATCAGATAAACGCCCTGGTTTCACAAACCAGCGATGTAAGAAAGACTTCAGAATTATTACTTTTGGAATATTTATCTGAAAGAAATAATCTTGTAACTAGCCATTTAAATAATATAGCCCTAACAATTGTATTAGGAAAAAATAACAATATCGAGGGCGTCTCGAATTTAACAAGGGGAGGAGTTAATACACATGCTCCCCAACCAGACAGCAGACATCCATCCTTGAACTGATAAGCTGACACCAGCCTACGTTCACCTGCACACATCGTCACCCGACACCCGCACATCAACCATGGGATGCGAAGCAACTTCGCATACATCGCCACCCGACACCAGCACATCAACCATGGGATACGGAGCAACTTCACCTCAACCGTGGGATAGTAGTTTTAAGCTTAGGTAAGCTAAATTGTTAAGGTAGATTTTAAGCAATGTATTGAAAAATAAAGCACTTCATAATAAGACACCAAAGGAAACAGTCGTTTCCATTATCATATAAACATATTTGCCAAATGTGCAAGGTGTTGTGGTGAATGTTGGTTTTTGTTGTGCAGCAACAACCCATTTAATTTACTCCATTGAATAATGTTTTCCATCTGATAAATATTTTATGCAACTGAACACTTTTAAATCATCGGCATACAACAGACATTTTGAATAAGAAAGAATTTGCGGCACGTCATTTATAAAAATAATGAACAGCAACGGATCAAGATGACTGCTTTGCGGAACACCTGAGAGGCTTACAATTTCTTCAGATGAAACATTGCCAATTTTGACAGATTGTTTCCTTCCTATTAAGTAACTCCTTATCCACTTAAGAAGAGAAGAGTGAAAACCAAAGCTATCAAGTTTCTTGAATAGAACATTGTACATTGAACATTGTACACGGTCGACGCCTTAGAAAAATCAGTATAAATAGTGTCGATTTGTGATCGCTTTTTCATGTTAGTGAGACAGTAATTAGTGAAAATCGATAAGTTAGTTGCCGTCGATCTTCCGCTCATAAACCCATGTTGGGATTCAGATATATGGTTCTTAACAATGCTATATAATTTATCTTTAATTATTGCTTCAATAACTTTAGGAATCAACTGAAGTTTTGCGATAGTTCTGTGGTTCTCTACAAAGCCTTTAGAACAAGACTTATGTAAAGGAGTTATAAACGAGTATTTCCACGCATCTAAAAATAAACCTTGATTTAAAGACATGTTAAGTATATAAAACAGTGGGGCTACAAATCTGCGAGTTTTTAAAAGAACCGGGGGTATATTATCCGCCACAACAGAAGAATCATTTACGAGAAGGGAAAAAAATGTTAACACATCGATTTCAGATAAGTGCAATTGACCAACTTTAATGACAAAATTGGAGCTACCAAATTCATCACAATTTAAATTTAAATCAATGAAGTTGGACTGCAAAAATGAAGCGAAACTGTTGCAAATAACATTAACATTATCTGAGGAAACGCCATTATAAGCAACGTTAGATGGAATACCAAGCGATCTTCTCTTCGCATTTAAGAATGACTAAAAACTCTTTGGGTTATTTTTAATTTTCGATTCCAGGAAACGAATGTATTGCTTATAATTGAAAAGCCCGAGGTAAATCAAAAAAATGAAAAGCCCACAAAAATTCAAAGTAATTATTTCACAAGTAAAAGAAATGTTAATCGCTATAATGGAAAATCGGAACTGCCCGAGCTGACAATGACTTTTGTAAATGTTTGTGCGAAACCATCCTCAAAAGAAAGAGACAGATAATTAATTGTCAACACACAAATACATTTTCTCAAAAATTCGTATTCTTTTCTTATTTGACTTTGTTCACGGAATGAGACATAAACTTCTCTTTTTTTTTGTAATTTATTCATAAAGTTTCTAAGTCTGGATAGGCTCTTATTAAACCAAACTGGTTTCTTTGAATTTTCAAAATGGATTAATAGGAATGAAATCTGAGACCATTTCATCCAAAATGTTCCGAAACATAGTAAAAGCTAGAAGTTTGAGCAATCAAAAATTGGTTGCCAAACCACAGATTCTAAATAAATAGTCATTGAGTCATAATCATCAATTTTAAAATCATGCGTTCTAGCGATATTACAAGCTCTTACTTCAATTAATACAGAAAAATGAAATGTTATTTCAAGTGGTTTGTGATGAATACTACTAACTAACATATTAAAACTTGCTTCATTTAATTGAATCTAAAACACGGCCAAAAGAATTAGGAATATTATTAATTTGGTACATATTTAAAACTATTAAATCATCAATCACAGTATGTTCAAAATCTCTTGTAACATTACTAGCAAACATTCTTTTTTCATCATTCGAAAACAACCATCTAACATTGGGCTGATTAAAAAATCCAAGAACCGCAAAATAAAAATGTTCATTTATTTATTTGTGTATTTCACGACACTACTTTACTTTCAATTACAATATTAACGTTCATATTATAAACGATACAAGAAATACACCAGGTTATGCTGACAGCACGTAAATTCTATCTATACACAAAACGTACTTTGCGAATATATTGTACAGTGTGGCCAAACAATTTATTCGAATTCAAGTATCTAATTACCATTTTCGATATAATCAACTTTGAAAAGAAGATCAATTAATTTATCGCACGCTGCATGCAAGTTGAGTGCAAGCTTGATTGCTTCCATGGTATTTTTTAGTGAGAAACAAGCAGGCAGAAAAGTCTAATACATTCGGATTGGGTTAATTCGATACCTACTGTGCGGGGAATTGAGGAGCGAATCCTTTTTTCGCCACCATTTCATTTGATGGAATTTGGAGGGAAAATGCAATACGAATTGCCCATGGTCTCTGGCTGCAATAATAAAAAGGAAGCAACATGATTATGGTTAAATACCATCCTTGAATGGACGAAAACCAAGCACCGGATAAGCAAGATCCCTACATGTGCTTGTCAACAATGAAATAAATTAACAACTTCACATTATCGTTCGTAGTTTGGCAGATATTTTATTTCTTCTTTAAATCGAATAGGTACGAGAAGCACGATTTAAAATTTTGCGTTAAAAGCAAATGTCAAATAATTATTAGACATAGTACGGTTATTTACCTGACAACTTATGCAAGCGTTGCAATTTATGTTGTAACTGTTGAAGTAAATTTCAAACAAGTACTGATTTCTAATATAAGAAAAGAAAATATAAATAATATATATCCTATTATCATCTAAAAAAAAACAATGGCACTCAACAATGGGGAATTTGATAGTGAACGTAAAGGCTAACACGATATGACTAAGATTCTCAAAATACCTTACTTATACTCTCATATCAAATGGGACAACGGTAGCTTCAATTCAAAAAATTTGATAGCAAACTATCGTCGTAATAATTTTAATATATCATAATTTAACATTATGAAAATATAAACATCACTATTGATACAACTCTAACTAGTAACGTAATCTATGTTAAATGTAATACTAGTAACATTAATACTAGTTTTATTGTAAATTAAGTCAAACCCCGTATTTCTTCTTTAAATAGAATAGGTACCAGAAGCACGATTTAAAATTTTGCGTTAGAAGCAAATGTCAAATAATTATAAGACATAGTACGGTTATTTACCTGACAACTTATGCAAGCGTTGCAATTTATGTTGTAACTGTTAAAGTAAATTTCAAACAAGTACTGCTTTCTAATATAAAAAAAGAAAATATAAATAATATATATCCTATTATCATCTAAAAAAAACAATGGCACTCAACAATGGGGAATTTGATAGTGAACGTAAAGGTTAACACGATATGACTAAGATTCTCAAAATACCTTACTTATACTCTCATATCAAATGGGACAACGGTGCCTTCAATTCAAAAATTTGATAGCAAACTATCGTCGTAATAATTTTAATATATCATAATTTAACATTATGAAAATATAAACATCACTATTGATACAACTCTAACTAGTAACGTAATCTATGTTAAATGTAATACTAGTAACATTAATACTAGTTTTATTGTAAATTAAGTCAAACCCCGTATCTCGACGGGTTATACATATAGACAAACAAAAATATTCGAAATTAAGATTGTACAACAATAACACCCATAGGGCCTACTTTTTACTGAGCCTCGGACACATAACGACGCTACTACAATAGTTGAAATAAATGGTTTTTGTCGATTCTAACATTACATTCTCATTGATTTTTTGTTTAATTTTATTTTTTAGCACTTCATCAAGGCCAGATAAAATGACTAATACTTGCTTGACTAATTAAGACTAACTTACATTCGACCTATCTGATATTCATAATAATTAATGTTAATGTATAATATATAATATTGTACGACAATTATGACTAAGAAAATAAAATTCTGTAAAAACATTTTTTTAAGAACTAGGTTCGAAAGTAACAGAAATAAAAACTACAAATGGCAAAACAGTAACAATTATAATTGTTTTTTTTAATTTTGGGATTGATATTTATTTCGGGATGTGTATGCCCTAGAGCGTACAAATTAATCTCTGTTATTAGATATCAATATCATTAAAACATTGTAAAAATAGTAAAAAACAAGACCTTTCCTAATACCGATGAAGGAAGGAACTCTTGCTATTATTATTTAGAAGAAAGTAATCCTGACAATCGTAACCTCAACTCAGAAGAAAGTTTCCTGTTTTCGTGGCTTATAAAACAGACAGCATCGGTGATATTAAATATGCAGCCTGAGTTGGCTTAAGAAATTTAAATTAGCAAACAGTACATGACAGATTTCCGAGGATGTTGAAAAAACGGCGTTTATTACTTAACAATGACTTTACGAATATTTTTGCATGCCTTTTGGACCTAAAACTGCACCTACCACATTCTATCTCAAATATAATGACCCACATTTTGAAGGATCTATGTACTTCGATAGGACCTGTTGTCTGTTTGGACTGCATATTGATATTTCTTCTTGTCACTCTACACTTTCACTTCCACGATCCACACATTGGTTGTTCAAGAGAAACAACCTTACTTAGGAAGAGGTAGAGGACGGTTGTCCCAAAGGGACGTGAGGTCAAAGTGGTGGTTCAGGTGGAAGACACAATGTTAACCGTTAAAGCGCAAATAGCTCCAAAGTTTTCATAAACGTCGGTGAAAAGATTTATCATCCCTAAATGACACCGGAACCGAATTTACAATCATGAAGAAGTCAGTCAAGCGTGAAGCAGGATTGGGTGAATACGAATCTAAAGTGGTGCTTTTAGCTGGGTTCTCTGCTAATGAGCTTCGTAAGCTACTGGGTTTTATTATGGTGGATATCAAAGTTCGCTGCGAAAACTATACGGTTCATTTCCAAGAGAGAAGTCATTTAACAGTGTTAAGACGTGCTAATAATCGTAGTCCCAAAGATTAAGAAAAAACAACGTAATAGGAAAAGTAAAACAAAAACTATTAAATTATATCTTTGCTTTTTATTGTAAGCTGTATATCTTCCCATTAAAGTAGGTGACCAATCTTTATTGAAATAGTTTTAAACATTTAAAAATGACAAATTGTGCGAGATGTGCTGATCCATTACCCCTTGATGGAGAATATGTCACATGCGAAAAGTGTAAAGGAATGTTACACTTTGAGTGTTCTACTATATCGCATAACTCTTACAGGAGAATGTCTTCTCAAGCCAAAAGCTACTGGGAGTGCACAGCATGCAGAGGCAAAGTTAAGTTAAGCAGAGGATAACACCCAGTTGGCAAAGAGATCTCGTACAGCAGAGTCCCCAAAGGCAACAGTAACCAACGGCACCGCTCTCAGAACCGATGAAACAATAAACAAAGAGCTGAAAGAAATTAAACAAATGATTCAAGACTACTCTAAGGCAGTAGAATACACGACACATAAGTATGATGAATTAAATGCTGCCCTTTTAACAAACAACGCTCTTATCGAAAACCTAATGAAGGAAATCGCGGAATACAAACAGCAAATTAACGCAAAGGATGCGCAGCCTCCAACAAAAAGTAAACACTTTAGAGCAGATACATGTTCAAAGAAATATTTAAGTACGAAGCGCTCATAGGGAAAAAACGAAAGCGCGATGGACGTCGTGAAAGCCATTGATGAAACTTTGAACATTGAAATTAAAAATGAAGAAATGAATATATATGCATACACTGATCGATAAAATAAACAAAAGAAAAACATAATTGTGAGCTTTAGCAGAAAAATCTAAAATACACCCTGCTAGAACGCACAAAAACTAAAAGAACTCTTAAATACGTAGAAATTGACCTAAAGAAGGGAACCAGGCATACGCGAATCATAATATTTATAAAAATATTAATATAAAACCCTGTACTTCAAAAAACTAATGTGGCTGTCAAAGTCAAAGGCAAAATCAGCTTGATGGAAATTCGTCTTTAAAAAACTAAGCACCAAAGATGAGTTAATAGAATTTAGTAAAAATAACAATGAGTTAGCATATCTTTTTTTCAAATATAAGATCAATGAGGAAAAATTGGGATAGTTTCGTGCTTCATATAAGCGACATTATATCCAGATTAGATATTATTGTTCTAGCAGAGGCAAAATTGACCTAAATTGACCTATAAGTAAAAGAGGAAGAAAACAATTTGTTCTCAATAGATGGATTCCACGGCGAATTCTCTAACAGAAATAAAATCACGGCGGTCTTTTTTAAAAATAATATAGCTTATGAAAGAACTGAAAGAAATAGCACCAATAACGAAAATATATCCATGAGGATAACACGAAATAAATTCGAAGCCACAATCATTGCAGTATACAGACCACCTAAGACAAAATTTAATTATTTTATTGAAGAACTAGACGAACATATTGATATTTTTGACAAAAAAAAAAGTATGATTGTCATTGGCGACATGAATATCAATATAAAGAAAAAACGGAAATTGACTGTAAGAAACTGCCTTGCAATGATTGCTTCAAAGGGGCTCCAAAATATAATCTTTGGGGAGACCAGAGTTGATTTATCCAGAAATACTAATACATTAATTGATCTTTATCTCATTCGGGTAAAAGAACATGAAATCGATTCGGCAGTCGTTGAAGTAAGCATCTCAGATCACTATGCTATATACTGTGCAATTAAAGCAGAAGGTGAACTAACGCATACAACAACGAAAAAAGAATGCTGCATTTTAAACAACATTGTGGTTAGAAAAGTGGATACACAGCTTAATCATTATATAGATGTCAATGATTACTATAGCCGGTTCATAGAGGTAATGAAGAATATTATTGCGGAATCAAAGACTCCAAAGAATAAAAGGAAGAACGAGCATACCTGGATGAACGTCGAACTAAAATCAGCTTGTAAGGAAAGAGATCGGTTGTATAGGCGATCTAAAAACAACAGGCGAAATGAAGAATTTCAAAATGAATATAAGAAGTTCAGAAATGAGCTAGATAGATAGATAGATAGATCTTTATTTCGTATAGTAAATTTTTACATAGGTTTGTTACCGCACATTTTACATTATACAGGGATTTGATAAACTTATCTTTCCATTGAATTTTTGTTCATATAGCAAAAAAAAAAAAAAATGTATGTTTAGTAAGTCTTTAGTGTTAACAGAAGGAAAAATACGACAAAAAACCTTCTATGTGAGAAAAGGTAGAAAATTACCAGAACTGTAAAATTAAAAAAAAAAATTAGAAAAAATAAAAAAATAACATAACAAATTGTACAAAATAAAATAAATAAATAAATAAACAAATAAGCAAACAAGAAAATAAATAAATAAATAGAAAAATAAATAAATAAATAAATAAAATAAATAAATAAATACAATAAGTAAATAAGTAACTTTATAAAAAAAATAAATAAATAAATAGAAAAATAAATAAATAAATAAATAAAATAAATAAATAAATAAGTAACTTTATAAAAAAAAAAATAAATAAATAAATATATACATATATAAATAAATAGAAAAATAAATAAATAAATAAATAAAATAAATAAATAAATAAGTAAATAAATAAATAAATAAATAGAAAAATAAATAAAATAAATACAATAAATAAATAAGTAACTTTATAAAAAAAATAAATAAATAAATAAATATATATATAAATAAATAAATAGATAAATAAATGATCAAGAGATAAATATATTAATAAATAGATAAACACGTAAGTAATAATTGGATATATATTCTTAATTCACTGAGTGTTTAATGCGTTTATAAGTGGGTTGTCAGCAAAACTACATCGGTCTACAAATTTAGATTTAAGTTTTTCTTACACAAATCAGTTCAACATTCGCTTTTTCGTGTAGATCTAATGTGGAGTATTGCCAAGGTAAATTGAGCATCATTTTTAGAACTTTATTTTGACATATCTGCTGTTTTTTAATATGGCATTTTGCACAGTCGCCCCTGACTTGGCAACCATATAAAAGAATGGCTTGAAAGATGACTTTGTATATTATAATCTTGTTTTCTGTAGACAATAGTGATTTTCGGTTTATGAAGGGGTACAACATTTTTACGGCAACATCTGTCTTTTTAATGGCCCTTTTTATGTGTTCAAGGAATATCAATTTTGAGTCGAGGTAAATTCCTAGATATCTAACACAGGACTCCCAGGGTATGCTTATTCCATTAATTTGTAGCTGAGTGGAGGGCTGGAAGCAACTCTTTCTTTTTCTTGTGAAAAAGATAGCTTGCATTTTATTTTGATTTAACTTAATCTTCCGCTTTGAAAAGTATTTTATTAATACTTCCATCGCATTCTGTAGGTTGTTTTCAATATTCCAACCAAACTCATGCGATGTAAATATTGCAGTATCGTCAGCAAAAATGGCTGCGTCACAGTTATGCAATCTGGGGAAATCAGATGTATAAAGGTTATAGAGGACTGGACCTAACACAGAGCCTTGAGGGACACCAGTATCGAATGTTATTAAATCAGAGACAGCACAGTTGACATGGACCTTAAAACGGCGACTAGAAAGAAAACTTTGAACTATTTTACAAATGTAGGACGGAAAGTTAAAGTTAATCATTTTAAACAACAAACCATTATGCCAGACAGAGTCGAATGCCTTTTCTATGTCTAATAGTACCATTCCTGTCGATTTTCCAACAGAACGATTTTGTTACATATTCTGAGTACCTGATGCGAGGTATTATGGTATTGCCTAAATCCAAATTGTTCCTTAGGATATATGTTATTATCACAGATATGCTTTAACATTCGCTCCTTAAGTACTTTTTCCAGTACTTTGCTAAGACTACTGAGCAGGCTTATTGGCCTATAACTTTCAGGACTTTCGGGTGGTTTTCCTGATTTAAAGACAGGGACAATTTTTGCTAGTTTCCAAGCATCAGGGAAGTACCCTATTTTCAGACAGGCATTAATAAGGAACGTTAGATATCTTATGCCAGATTTTGGCAAGTGTTTAATGTATATATTTCGGATACCATCTATACCTCCGGCTTTCCTGACCTTTAAGTTATTAACTATATGTTGTACATCTTCGTCTACAAGAAAGTTTATTGAAGTCAAGTAAGGAGCACTATCCGAAAAATACGTTTGAATTGTAGTGTTGACTCTATTTTCAGTTTCCCTATCACCTAAGTCTCTTGAGATGTTGAGGTTTTTGGCAAAGTTCACAGCAAGGACATTTGCTTTCTCGACATCTAAAGGTAGGTGTTAACTGAGTCTTTTAAGTAAGGTAATTGCCGTTTTTTGTTTTTGATTACCTTAATGATATTCCAAAAAGGTTTCGCATTTTTTTTTAGAGAATTAGGTTTCCTATTCCAGTCTTGGTTGCGAAAAAGTGATATTTCTTGCGAAATAAGCTTGTTCAGATTAGTTACCTCACGCCTGTAAAAGGGGTCCCGATATCTCTGCCAAATTTTCCTGTAGTAATTCCTTAATTTTATGAATGTCAAGATGTAACTAGGAAGTTTAATACAAGGTTCTTTTACTGGCTTTTTTGGAATACTTTTGTCCGCAGCGCTCAAGATAATTGATGAGAATCGACCTAAGATAACGTCAATATTTTCTTTGTGAGATACTTCTTCTAAGTCTATTGGTGTTTGTCGCAACATGGAATTAATTTCCGATCTAAATCGCGACCAATTTGCATTTTTTATGTCTCGAGTATATTGGAACTGTTTTTCACCTGAGTGTCTAAGTTTACAAAAAACAGGCATATGATCAGAACTAAGTACATTCACAGCGACTGGTTGCGTTACTAGACAGGGCACGTTAGTAATAAACATATCAAGGACAGATGGTTGGCCGCGTGAGCCACAAGGGATATAAGTGGGACTAGGAGGAAACATTACAACAATTGGCAATGTTGCACAAAGATTTGATAAAATATTGCCCCAAGAGTTTGCCCTTAAGCAACCCCAATCTCTGTGCCTACAGTTAAAGTCTCCCCCAACCAGTACTTCACCGCTCAATGAAAACATTCTGTGAAAATCATTCTTTACAGCAATTCTTTTTTCATTATTAACACGCCCTCCAGGGAAATATGCACAAAACACCTTGATCTTTTGCAGATTTCTTAATACAAATTCAACGCCTACGTTTTCTACATATCGAGTTTTTATCACAGGTAAGAGCGAATGCTGAATTGATCGTTTAATTAGAATTGCAACGCCACCACCTCGCCTATCAGTTCTATCACAGAGATAGCATTTATAGTTAGGTGTCAGGTCATTATGTAGCATAGTTTCAGTAATCAAAGCGATATCAATGTTACTACTGTTTAGATGAATTCAATAATTTTGTTACGTATACCTCTGGCATTCCATGTTATAATTCTTAGGTTTCTATCTACCATATTATTTAACATTGGGGTATAGGAACTTAGTTGCTAAATGTGCGATAACGTTGAATTGTTCAATTTTAGTTTTACAAACAGCTAACTTTGTAATCATTTCCATACATAACGAGTTAATTTCTTAAGCCGTGACGAGTTCTCAACCGAACTGTTGACAGGGTTGTTGCTCGTAATATTGCTACTATTGTTGGAGATGGAGATGTCGTTACCATCGAAGACTGGATTACGGTAGTTCATACATGAATTTATTGGGCTTGAATCTTTTTGAGTTTCATTTCCAACGATGATTTTCTTGCGGGGCTGTGGCAATGGAGGGAAATCAGATAGAGACGCAATGGTAACTTGTGAGCGTGCTGGATTTGCAGAAACATATGGTTGACGATGTGCTTTTACAAGATAAGAGCTTTTAAGCTTTGCAGATTTTTGTTTTAACTCCAAATATTTAGTTCTGCTTACACAAGTGGGATCCGACGACTTGTGACAGCCTCTACAATTGGTACATTTCGGAGAAGCTGCATTATCGCACTCATTAGTCTTGTGTGGGCCGGCGCAGATGGCACAGTATGTTCTAACGTGGCAATTTCTTTCCCCATACCCAAACAACTGGCAATTGTGGCATTGGGTGAGCTTACCTTTTAGTTTTCTTTGAAAACTCCAGTTAACTTGCGTGTGAAAAATAGATCGATGGTTTTTTTTTCAAATCGGCTAATTTGACGGAGCCATTTTCGAATGAAACTATGAAAATAAAGTCATTATAGTGTTCATAGGACTTCGTGATTTTTTTCACATCAATGCACTTAAGATCGCGTTTGGTAAGCTCATTTTTAAGTAAATGAGTGTCTATATCATCTAAACCATAAAGAACTGCTTTAAACACTTTTGCACTTTTAAGGTCATGCGTAAAAAATTGGCAGTTTTCCTGCTTTAATTTACTGATAACAGCATTATACGAGAGGAGCGATTCACACACAATCTTAATTCCAATGGAAATTTTTTTAATAAAATAATCTTTGATGTTAAGGGATTTACAAGTGGTGTGCACATAATCACTCGATCTTTGCAATAATTTTATCGGGGGGACATGCACTTTCTTAATAGGTATATTGGGTGCGATCACTTCATCCGTGCCGTGGTGGCTTTCATGCTACCACGAAATTTTTTATCTGAGGACATACAAGTGTCCTCGTCTTCGGGGGATCTTTCGCGTTTGGGAATCTTGTCGATTTTGGGGTTTTTTAATATATGTATGTATATATAATTTTTTTATTTTTTATTTTTATTAACTGGGAAACTAGGAACTAGAGCGAGAGATAGTCAAAGATAACTTGTGCAGGCAAAAGCTCCGAGTTGACTGATTCAGAAATGAGCTAAACAAAAAATTATGCTCACAAAAAAAGCGTACTATATAAAAACAATTTCAAAATGCTGCAAAAGACCCGAAAAGAACATGGCAGCTTGTTAACACTATATTGGGAAGAAAGAGAAGTAACCTTGACGATACACTTAAGAAGAACTTCTCTAATGAATCAGATCTATATAAATTATCAAACAAGTTCGCAAAAGTACTCTCCTCGAAAATCAAGCACGCGGTACATGAATGCCCTTACCGCATATATAAATATTCAGCAAGTAGCGTGAATCGCTCAATATACGTAGACAATGCGAGCGTCCAAGAAGTTGAAAACATTCTCAATTCCCTGAAAATGAATAAGTCCGCAGGAATAGAGCTATATCCTAGGGTTGATACATTTAAAAGTGTTACCGAATACCTGCTGATAATTTAAATCAACAGTAAATATAACGATAAAAAATTTGCGCTTTGGTTGGTTGCTTAAACTGATTTGCATATGCGGTAGAATATCTCTAAGGTCAAAATAATAAAAAGACCGATTTTCCGAATTGTATTGAAAAAGGCACTCCAAAAATTAACCAATTCGGTGACGAAAAAATCGAGCAAAGAGCAATATTTCTATTGAAGGAATAATTATTGCTTACAAAAAAAAAATATTTCAAGCAATGAAAGGGTACCCATCTTCTTCTTTTCCTTTTTTTCCGGCGTCGTTATGGTCAGAAGTGTAGAACCATAACCTTCCCACTTAACTGCATTCCTACTGGTCCGCTTGTGGGGTCCGCCGGTTTTACCTCAGAAAGTAGCGGCAGGCTTCCCGATTTGGGATTACTTCATCGCTGAGGCCAATCAAATGCTGGTGTTTTTGCATTTGTTTGCACCAATTGTTTTTCGGCCTGTCTTTTTTGCGTGTTGAAATTGGAACGTAGATTGATATTGCCTTTTGGACGGCGTTCAAAGGATCTCTCCTTTGAACATGGCAATACCAACTGAGTCGGTCGCGCTCTATCTTTCTTGTGATGGTTTCTTTTACGTGGAGGCTTCCTCGGATCTTTGAACTTCTAATTCTGTCACGCTTTGTTACTCCCGCTGTCATGCGAAGCATCTTCATCTCAGCTGCCGTTAATTTCCTCTCATACTTTTTGTGCATTGTCCAGCATTGTGAACCGTATGTGAGCGCCGGACGTACAACTGAAGTGTAGAGCCTTCCTTTCAGCTTAGGGGGCATTTTTCGATCACAGAAGATGGCGGAGTTTTCCCGCCACTTCATCCACCCTACGCTTACGCGATGGTTGATCACAAGTTGCTTCTTTATTAATCATAGATCCCAGATATTTAAACTTTTCACACTTGGGCAGCACTCTTCCATTCAAGTAAATGTCTGGAATAGGCTGATGAGGGTCAGAGAACGGGCAGCACAGATACTCTGTCTTCTTTGAACTAATACGATACCCGTGTCCCTCAAAAATGTCCACCCACACATCAAGTGCTCGTTGTAGGGACGCCTGATCATCACTTATAATGGCTCCATCGTCAGCAAAGAATAGCTGGTGCACATTGGGGTCTGTCACTTTTCCTTCAAGCAAGCAATCACGGACTGCTATAAAGAGCAGTGGACTGAGGACGCTCCCTTGGTGTACACCGACTTTGATTGCGAACTCTTCGGTGACTCCTGCGGTGCATCTTACTCTTGTCGTTGCTCTCTTGTACATGTCCATGATCACTCGCACGTAGGTTTCTGGAACTCCTTTTTGTCTTAGCGCTACCCATAAAAGATCTCTTGGTTGCCGGTCAAAGGCCTTCTCGAAATCAACCAACACCATATGCAAGTCCTTTGACGAATCACGATGCTTTTCCATCATGACCCTTATACTTTGGATTGCATCTGTTGTTGATTTACCCGAGACAAACCCGCACTGGTCATCAGATAGTCGTATTATTTTCCGCAGTCGGCTATCTAATACCCGTTCAACGATCTTCATGGTGTGCGACATCAGCTTGACAGAATGGTAGTTATCACAATTTCGCGTATCACCCTTTCCTTTGTGCAAAGGAAGAAGATAGCTTTCCCTCCATTGATTAGGCATAGTGTCGCCTCTCATTAGTTTGGAGATAAGAACCATGAGCCATCTAGACCCGATGTCTCCCATCTTTTTCCAGAACTCAGAGGGTATCCCGTCCGGCCCAACAGCTTTTCTTTTCTTGGAGTTTTTAACCGCGTACCGAACTTCTTCGACTGTGATGTCGGATATTTCGGCATGATTCGGGGCGGCTCTTGGAAAGTACACTCGGGGAAACTGTTCGTTCAGAAGTTCCTCGCAATACTGTCACCATCTGTGGAGAATTTTTTCGTCTTCCACAAGGAGTTGGCCTTCAGCATTTTTAATAAACTTTGGGAAACGAATCTCCTGAGCATTTCTTCTTCTCTGGGCGGCTATCTTAAAGATATTTGCTCCTTTGTTCAAATTGCTTTGTCGAAGCTCCTGGGTAGCCTGGTTCCTGTCAAACGCGGAAGACGATATTTCTTCCAACTCCTGATATAGGCCTTCCATGCTTTTCACTTTGAATTCGGCGCACTTTTTCTTCGCGATACCTTTCTATATACCTTTTCACGGCGAGCTTTTTCCTCTCTATTAGTAGAAGAGCACTTTGACCAAGCTTGGAAAGCCATTTTCTTTTCGTGTATCACTGCTTTGCCTTCGTCTGTCCACCACCAGGTTTCTTTTGCGTGTTGGCAGAGGCCTTTAGATGTTCCAAGCAGTGATTTGGCATTCTCCAGGCCAGATTGTTGTAGGGAATCCCACATGTCTTGTGCTCTGCACTCCTCATTACCGACCTCATCGATAATGGAAGAGAGGTAGTTTTTCATGTTGGTAATAAAAGCTTCGCCTTTTCCTTTATCCAGCTTATACCACTTGATTCTCTCGGACACCTTCGTTTGCTGCTTTGACTTCTTACTCGCCTCCATAAAAAATTCAGTCAGGAGGAGACGGTGTTGAGGGGCGATCGCGTCTCCCAGGATCACTTTGCAATCTTTAACTCGTGGCTTCATGAAACTGGATACCAAATGATAGTCTATTTAAGTTTCATTTCCGCCGCTGCTATAAGTGATCAGGTGCCAGCTTTGTGTGATGAACATGGTATTTAGCAAAATAAGACCGTACGACTTGCACATGTTTAGGATATCTTCACCTGAAGAGTTCCTGGTGCCGTATCCCAGCCCTCCGTGGTAGTCTTCATAGTCTTCGCTTGTCTTCCCGACATGTCGGTTTAAATCTCCCCCAACAAACAAAAGCTCTTCCTTTGGGATGATTTTGACAAGGTTGTGGAAATCTAGCCAGAATGCATCTTTTTCTTTTTGTTCGCATCCTACTTGAGGGGCATATGCGCTTACGATGTTCCACACCTCACCATGCATCACCAATTTGAGAGCCATCAAACCGTCGCTGGACTTTGAAATGGTTAAGACGTTGCCAAGTAGCTCTGCCGCAAGGATTATGGCGATTCCGTTTTTTCCTTGTTTTAACGTCCAAGAAACGTGATCGATTACCGGTGTTTCGCCATTTCGTCTCTTGTACGCACAGGATGTCTACTCGCCTTCTAACCATCATTTCTTCAAGCTCATATCTGCGACCACTCATGCTTCCAACTCGCCCATATTCAATTAATTTCACAATATATGAATTGTCTTAATATGCTAGTCAGAATCTGACAAAAGCATTATATGTCACTTGATTATTCTGAAAAAAGGTACGGTAGGAATATTATATATTCTGACCGAAAGAGTTTAATAGGATTTGTTCGTGATTATGATATGACACAAGCGACATAAATTTTATACATATACATTATACTATAATTAATCCAATTTTAACTAATATGTAAACAAATAACAAACTAGCATATTATTTTGTGTACAACTAATCATAGATGATCACTGTACAAAATGCATCATCCAATGTCGAACCATCATCGCGTCACTGCAATTACCATCAGCCCACTTTTCTGCTGGCTTAAATTTAAAACATCGAACGTTTAATGACGTCACAATCGCGCAGAGTGTTGTGCATGCGACCAACAATTACTTAACACACACACACGCGCTGATCTACCCACGCGAGCGCTAATGGTAAGTGCAGATCGATGGGTTCGACACTTGAATGTTGGATCGCCACCCAAGCAGAAGACAATTGCAATAAATACAATTTATAACGTGAGTTCGGTTTTTTTCATTTCGTTTTGCGACCCGTCGTTTCTTTCTAATTTCTTCGGTCGTATTCTGACTAAACCCATTGTTTGCTCCGAACTCGCGTGTTAGTAAAAATTCGAATTCAAAACAGGATTAAACTTATGATTGCAAGAGAAATATTAAGTTTGTCCAATTGAAAATTAGAATAAGCGATCTAAAAAAAAAAATCCTAATGATTCACCAACTACTAATTTTGTAGATGATCAACCTTGTCAAAGCACTGATCGACAGCAAAAACGGATTTGCCATAATTAATATGGGAGAAGGCGAAGTTATAAACCAAACACAACCAAGTTAGCAGATTTGGCAGAATACTGTATAGTATTTTGTTTGTATTGTTGCTGCTCTATTCCACATGAATAATGAATGAATGAATGATACTTTATTGTTATAAATAATGCTATGAAATGATAGTACATACATCTGCAAAGTTCATGGGACTTGTCTACAGAAGACTATTCATCTTATAGTTCTAAGTAAACTATTTAAAAATATAATAACGGTATAAAGACATAGCTTAATATTTTACACATAAATTGTATATAAAGTACAAAAGATATTAATGATTTTTAGTTCATTCAAGGCGTTGGAGGTTTTATTCATTCCGAGCGCCCCTTTTCGCTCGTTGTTGTCATCTTTTATACTTTATATGTCTTTTTAAGATTTGCAAGATTTATGGTAAAAGTTCTTTGTTGTAATAAAAAGTTTTGGCTTCTTTTAACAGTCTAGGTTTTGGCTTTTTTTGAATTCCTACGGGCAATTCGTTGTATATTGTCGTATATTTTTCCGGCGTCCATAAGCGTTGTGGTATCTAGGAATAACGTATCTGTTTTGTTGTCTTCTTCTTGTGTTTTGGTTTTGTTGTGTAGGTATTTTTTATGTGTTGTCATCTTTAAATCGTGGAATAATTTCAAGTTTATTTAATTGATCTATGTATACTCACGAGTCTCATCTCATTGCGTATTTGTTTTCAATCAAGTTGTTGTCCAAGCTTTGATCGATAGACAATCTTTTGTATCCGTAGATGCAAAAGTCGAAGCTCTCGCAGTTGGGGTGCATTTCCCCAAGCTAAGATACCGTACCTTAGATGAGACTCCACAAGTCCATAGTAGCACTGTCTTAAGACTTCAGGTGGACATAAATAGCTTAGGTGAAATATAGCGTATGCTGACTGTCTAAGTTTTCTTATTAGTGCATTTATCTGATAGCTCCATTTTAAATTATAGTCTACTATTACTCCCAGATATTTGTAGGTTGATACATTGTTTATTGCCGTTGAGCATCCATCATCCTGATTTAAATATTTATGATTTCCTGTTCTGTGTAAGCAGTTATAGTCGTGCATCTTGATGTTTATTATATATCTCGGAATATGTGGAGGACGTATTTGCATTACTTTGGTTTTTTTATCGTTTATTACCAGGCCATGGTCATGACACTAAGCTACAATGGTGTTAAACTCGTTTTGCATTATTTTTTCTGCTGTTTCGACATTTGTACGATTGTACATTACCACGATTGCTGTTTCATCAGCGTATGTGTATCCTGTACTTTGTTTAAAGATTGACAGCAAGTCATTGACATATGTATATGATGAAGATAAGTGGACCGAGCTTTTACCCCTGCGGGACACCATATGTAATATTGCCGGTTTCGCTCATGAATTCCCCAATTTTTACTTTGTATTTTCTATTCTTAAGATAGCATTCAAACCATTTTAAAACATCCCCTCGTATACCGATTTTTTCCAGTTTTTTAATGATGTTTTCGTGATTTAAGGTGTCAAATGCTTTTCTGAAGTCAATGAACATTGCAATGATGTTCTGGTTCTTGTCAAGGCCTTGTAACCTACGTGAAGTCGCCAAGTAATTTGTTTGAACTTTTATTTCTTTGAAATCCATACTTATTTATTTTGTAATATTTTGTACTTTTCAACGTATTTATAAAGTCTTCCAGCTACTATTTCCTCTAATGCTTTGTATACAGTCGATAGTATAGAGATTGGCCTATAGTTAGATATCTCGCTTTTAGAACTTTAGGACGCTTTATAAATAGGACGTACGATTGCAGTTTTAAGAGTGGTTGGTACCGTAGACTGGTCTATACTCATGTTCAATAACGTTGCTATTACCTTTTTTGCGTTTGGTCTTGAGATCTTTCGGCCTGATACCATCTATTCCAGCTGACTTGTTATCTTTTGTTTTATTGAGAATATATTCTTCTATTGAGATTTCTCCCATAAATATTAACCTTTGCATGCTATTCGTTGGGCCATCAAAGATTTTATAGCGGCATTCATGTATCATATTTGAGATATCAAATGAAAGTTTTTTCGCAAATTCATTTGCAAGATCTTGTATGTTTAAGTTTTTGCTTGCAAAATCCTTTGTCAAAACATCGTCAAGATTCATAAACTTTTTAGCTTAGGTCGAATTAACAATCTTCCATGTCTCTTTGTGGTTTTTACTTGCCTTTCTAAATTGTTGTTTGTAATATCTTGTCTTTGCGATTTTGATTCTATTGTTTAGATCGTTGCGAAATTGTTTGTATTGTCTTTCATAGTCCTCATTTCTTCTATTGGATTTATATCGACGATATAATCTGTCTTTTTCAATGCATGCGTTTCTAAGATCATTGTTTATCCAGCTATGTTCATTCTTTCCAGTCTTTTTTCCACTTGTCAAAGTAATGCCGTCTGCATTAAATTTGTCTTAATGTTTTAAAATTTATCGTAGAAATCACTTACGTTGGTGAAATCGTTTAATGTTTCCCAACTGTAGTTATTGATAAGTTGTGTAAAGTATTGGGTGTGTATGTATTGATGTATTTTGTCCTTGGTTGTATCGATGGGGCCATCAAGTGCTATGGTGGTGTATATGCCAAAATGGTCTGATACGTTTAGCTCAAAAACCACAGAATCAATTTGTCGACTTTTTGCACGAACTAGACAATGATCTATTAGTGTTTGAGTGCTTCTAGGTATTTCGAAACGTGTTTCTGCAAGTATTGTGTTTATGAGCCTTTTGCCGAAACCATAGAAAGATATTCGTTAACTGAGTGGACATTAGAGTTTTTATAATTATATTCATGCCCCCTATTATAATCAAGGTTTTTTTCTTTCTTTTTGATCTATATTACGACAAAGTTCTTTAATTAGGCGGCTAGGGTCTAATTTGGGTTGTCTCTATATTGACGTTAAAGTAGCATACATAGTTTTACGTTTTATATTTAGAGTCACGCATTCATATGATATCTATAAACATTCTACTAAAAGTCCAATAGAAAAAAAATTGAAGTAGTTCAATGTTATTTGGATTTACAAAATAATCTTAAGCAATACATACGAAAATACTAAGCATTGAACGGCCATTGAAGGAATCGAAAATATTGTCATCGATGAAAATAATAAAAAGATTACGAGTTCCGTAAGCAGAAAAGTTCAAATTGACAATGAATGAATTAATAATAGACTATTCAGAAAATATTAACAATGTGCGAAACGTAGTTAGGAAAGACAGACAAAAGAGAGAACAATGTCAATGAGGGCCAGCAATAACCAAAAACCATTTAAAAAAAAGAAGTATAGTAAACCGAAATATTGGTAAAATTCTAAATGCTAGAAAAACGATTATAGTCAAATATTACCTTAGACAAAATTAATTACTTAAAAACAGGAGTGATGCATTATTAGAATCACACAATTATTATACCTTTAAGATTCCCTATTCAGATATTAAACAAACTGGTATAAATCATCGACTCTATACCAAATAATCGAAGTTCGAAGATAAGTTCGATTGAAGTTAATCTAATAAATATTAAAGATAATATATATGACAAATTAAGAAAGGAAGTTAAGGAAGTAATATCAATTAATGATTGCATAATAAAGAATTATCGTCTCATTGTCATCAGATTCAATGAAAATAAAGAAATTATAAAGCCAACTGAAAGTAAATACTTATTATTCAAAATGATATTGCCCACGACCATTATAATCAACGATGTAAAAAATGATAACAAAAACCAGATACATTTTTATATTTTTTTATGAACTTAACGGAAATAGGAAGAACGACTACTATTGAATTATTAAATTGCCATAGGTATATTGAAAATGTATCTCATTTCAAGCACATCCTTATGGATCCTTTTGCCAATTTTTGACAAGGACACGTGGAGTTAAAGACGGTTTTTGGTTTTTTTACAGATAAGGTGGTGAAGCGACAGCCGGATTGATATTAAATTGTTATTATTAGTTGTGCAACTAAGTTCTGGCTGTTTATCAAAAGATGGCTCCAGTAGAAAGTGCTCTTTTTGGTTGTGTGAAGATGTTTGGTTTTGTGTAAATGTCTCATTTTGTGCCAAATAATCGTCATTTGCGGGAAGTGTTACTTTTCTTCTTTCATTCGAAGGAAACGGCGGTTGAAGCGCATCGAGAACTCCAAAAAGTTTACGGAGATGCTGCTCTAAGACAAGCTGGTTAAAACCTACTTAGAAACGCTCAAATGGGAAGCCCTTCCCCACCCGCCATATTCTCCAGATATTGCACCGTCCGATTATCACTTTTTCCGTTCGATGGCACATGGTCTGGCTGATTAGCAGCTCCATTCATATGAAGACATCTCAAAATGACTTGATTCGTGGATAGTCTCAAAAGACGAACACTTCTACCGTATCGGTATGCGAGCTCTGCCAGAAAGATGGGAAACAGTTTTCGCTAGTGATAAGCAATATTTTGAATGATTCATTTGCAACCGTTTTTTTTCACAATAAAGTTGCATTTTCATCAAAAAACAGCGAGAACTTAGTTGCGCTCTTAATATATATTGCATTGTTCGGTTCAACATACAGATGTTCTAATTAGAACCATCAACAAATATAGCAATTTTTAAATGTAGTCGTAACTTTATTTAATTCGTGTATAAATCGTTCATTGCACTATGGTGGACCACGTGGCAGCAGGAGAACCTGCGATTGGATGTTAGTTACGCGACGACAGCATGCTAAGCACCCATGTCCAGTAAAGTAAAAGACTATAAAAGATATAATCAAATAAGAAAGAATATGTATATTTATATGAAACAGTATGTGGTGTGAATAACTGGATTGCTAGGAGCACATCCAATTTATTTTCGAGAGCAAATATCAATTCGTTGGCTTCGAAGAAC
This sequence comes from Merodon equestris, assembly GCA_958301585.1. Taxonomy (NCBI): domain Eukaryota; kingdom Metazoa; phylum Arthropoda; class Insecta; order Diptera; family Syrphidae; genus Merodon; species Merodon equestris. Next base: position 95,797,108 of record OY284413.1, read on the forward strand.
CTACCCTAGCATGCAATTTAAACCAAGTCGCTAATGTATTCTGGAAGGATATTAACGTTTTGGAACTGTGTTGTTGTTTGTCACAAGTGAGTCGAATTTTAATTGCCGCATTTGCACTCCCATTTTCCATAAACTCTTTCCTCAACAAAACGGGTATTAAAACTTGGGCAAACGCGTTGTAAATATGTATATGCATATAAAAATGTATACATCTATTTGAATTTGTATGTTACTGAGCTTTACGATAATAACGAATAGATTACATTTTATTTGTCTCCTTTGAACATTTGCGATATGTATGTTTTTTTTTTTAACATGAATCCATCCCCCAAACTTCTTCTTCTTTTCCTTTTTCCGGCGTTGTTATGGTCAGAAGTGTAGGACCATAACCTTCCCACTTAACTGCATTCCTCCTGGTCCGCTTGTGGGGTCCGCCGGTTTGACCTCAGAAAGTAGCGGCAGGCTTCCCGGTTTGGGATTACTTCATCGCTGAGGCCAATCAAATGCTAGTGTTTTTGCATTTGTTTGCACCAATTGTTTTTCGGCCTGCCTTTTTTTTTGTGACACGGGCATGCTCCAGATTTTTTTGTTTGATCTTACTCTTACAACACCGGTGATCTCCAGTCGTGTCAACCCACTGATTTGCATGTACACTTGTGGGGCAGTTTAATGGTGGTATATGTGTCCCTAGGCTCACCTTGTTTTCTAAATTGCCTAGATGTGATTTTTGTTTAACTTTGTTTTATTCGCCTTTTACGACAAGCGAGAGGTATCGCTGCAGGGATATTCTTAACCCGTCCCTGCACGGAAATCCATCCCCCAATGATACCAATTAAAATACCAGATGGGGTTAAGGACCTATTCAACCTCAATGGGAACCTGTTTTTATTGTACGATTTGATTTCTAATGTTAAAAAGATTTTGACTTTTATATCAGATATTTGTGGTACGGTTATTCCACCATTTCAGAGCAATTCGAAATATGGCTAATAAAACCCTTAATACGGGGTGCAATGAGACCATTTCATTTTCATTCGATACCCACACACTTAAAGGCAATATAAAAGACAACAGAAAGAAATTAAAAATGCTATCCAAAAACCATTGAACTTTCTTTTTTCTCAAGGGTTGTTAAAAAAATAAGGTGACTTTTTGAGTTCGATTTCTTTTAGTATATTGGTACATATGTCTTTTAATATTGTTGATATTGTTAGCCATTTTGGATATTAAGTTTGTTTCTTACAGATATAAAGGCTTAACGTGTTTTTATGTGTCTGGCTTTGACATACTAGCTATTGAAAATAATGTAACAAAAGTCTGTATTAAATTTACAAATTTACATACTTGAAATCTTTGCTGTGGCAATTGGCGAATCTACTTTGAGCAAAAAAAACATGTTGATTTATGATCAAGCTCATCCGAAAAGGACGAGAACATATTAATGAAGTTGCCCTGAACACTCCAGAACGTCAACAGTGAACTCAACTGATGAAAATGTTGAAGCAGTGAAAAACATTTTTATCATCGAATCACTCTCAGAGAAGTTGCTGAGGATATTAGCATACGCCGTTACATTTTTCAGATATTTTGCTCGTCGATTTTAACAATAAAAACTGTCGCATGAACATCCCCCAGGAGCTGTTGAATGACGATCTAGATTTGTTGAAAGGAGTCGTCACTGGGGATAAAACATGACCAGAAGAGCAAAGACAAAAAAAAATACCAAGAAAACATTCGCTTTTGTGGAAAAAAAATCATGGCCGTTGTATCAGGATCAGGTTTGGAACGATTAAGGCGATAAAGATTTCATCGCTGGAAGAGCTGAAGACTATACCAAAAAGGGCATGTCAGAAGTGCAGTGGAAAAAGCCCTGAAATAAGTGCATTTTACCTGAGGGGGATTACTTTGAACGGGACAAAATAGATATTGATGGATAAATAAATATCATTTTAAGAAAATTCACCTTATTTTTGGATATATTCAAGTATTGATTTATCGTATATATGTATAAATCGGAAAACTGGTTGTCGAGATTATAAGTTATACATACATAAGATTATTCATTGAACTTTATCATCGGAGCACCCGTGAAAGCTAAATCTATAGATGAAAACGATTTTGTCAGAATACATAACTTCTCATTTACACTGTTTTATTTCAAGTGGGAATATTTATGGATTAATTCGCATTGAACACTTATACTAATGCAGTAGATTTATGATATCAAAAATACGAACATAATTTCTTTCAAGAAGGACAGAGCTTGTCATTTTATAACCAAATAGAGCATGAAATAGAAACAAAAGATGAGGTACTCAATTACAAAAATTATTCCCATTTTTTTTAATTTTAAAATTATTTTTATTTAAACATTACATAGAACTATCTTCTTCTCCATTCTTTGGGCGTCTTGTGGTGACGGGGAGCATTAGAGAGCAATGACGGCGAACCCGAAGAATTCGAATGAATGAATAATCAATAGCGAAAATCCGCCCGCGATCTCTTTGACCGGGATTCTGGAGTCTCCATCATTCATTTCGGCAACTCAGAACGATACCGACTCTTGTGGCTCACTATCCGGTCACCTGGTTGAACTCAACATGAGTGGTACAGCCAACAGAGGCAACACCGACGATGGAGTGGCACAGGAAACCTCTAAGGTTGAATGCAACCCAGAATTGGAAGGTACTGTCGAATTTGCTAAGTTCCAAAAAAGAAGGGAAAAGAGACGTGCCCGAAAATTGTGCAAAAAGGCTGATGCAGCCCATGGATGAGGGCAAACCTTTGGAGAAATCCCCTCCCGAAGCCCTCCCGAAACCCACCCAACCCTCCCATCTGCGGTCCCCACCTTTCTCCGCGGCGTGCAGCGCTGTCAACTCTCCAATAAGAGCGTGCCAGGTTATCAAACCGACGGAGCTAGAAGCATCGAGCGCCTGCTATGGCCGGCGCTGCCGCCGAAAAATGTGGTGTAGCTGACTGGCAGAATTTCAACGCAGAGCGCATGAGAGCAGTGTCCGAAGAGAGCAGGAGCTCGAACATAAATAGGTCAGAACGCTCGCAAATTGAAAACGGCCGCCAAGGGCAGACGCGCTGGGAAAAGAGAATGTGATGTCTCCTACTCTGACGTGGCAGTGGGAAATCGAATTCCTAAAGCAGATGCACCGGTCCATAAAGATCAAAGCAAAAATCAGAAGACGAAGAGAACCAAAGACTACTCTTTGGAGGCGGGCACTTCACATAGCAAAACACTTCGAAAAGGAAATGCCATTGACCGTAAAAAGAATATAAGACCGTAAAGAGAATAGCAGCTTTTCTAAAAAGAGAGCCCATCTTCTCTGACAACGTCAGGATAGGGAAAGCTGGGATGACAGTAGAATAACCAGATTGTAAACACTGCAAGGATCGTCTATATATCGTATATAGCCAGCTTCAGTAACTTCTTCTGTATTCAAGCTGAGAGGTCTGCTCTAATGAATGGCAACTTCGTTTTGAACTTATTCTGGATATTTTTCTTCTTCTTAGATGGCGTTAGAGCTCTTGAAGAGAAAGAGCCAAGCTTCTCTCATTCACTTATGTTGTGTGTGATTTGTTTTTCATACAAGTGAACGGGACCTATAGTTTAATGCTGATTCTGAACAGCGGACATACGTAAACATAAAAAATCAATTCATTGATCAGGAGCATTGTGCCGGAATCCTCCCTTATCAGGTAGCCAGCAAAACTAACGCGCACCATCTGCGATTACATGCGCAAAATACGGCACTTGACACAAGGGCATGGAATGTCCATTACTACGAAAAAGGAAAAAGAGCGCTACACTCTGGTTGTGGGAATGGATAACGGTTCTGTTGAGACTCTGAAATCTGCGTACGATCCACATCGCTACTTCGGCTTTGGTAAAACTTTATTCCATGTTGATGTCAAGTAGTCGAATAATGATATGTGTTCTGCAGTTAAAATCTCTGATTAATTTACAGCATTTCATGGTTACTAGCACAAGTCATCACATTCCATTCATTCGGAAACATGGATGGGGAATAACGTGGTATATGTACGTAATGCTTTGATTCTTTATGATGACGATCCGAAAGGTCAAGGGTCTGCCTCTTCATATCGAACGAACCAACTGAATTTGAAAAATTCGGTGAACAAGATTTGATTGCTGCCAGAGTAAACTACAAAACGCAGGGAGAAATTGAATACTTCATCGTTGCGTCTGCTTACTTCCCCTACGACTCGGTACTGCATCCGCTACCGAAGTGAACCCGTAGAGTACTGTGAAGTCTGAAATATTGTTCTCATCATTTGTTGCCATGCTTATGCTCAAAACACTGTTAACTAGGGCAGCAGTAAATGCAATCTGAGAGTAGACCGTCTTTCAAACTTCACGTCCTCGATTTTGGCGGCTAAACTTTTAACTTCTTATTTCATCAAATCTTTTATCCACACTTTCCAGTTTGCGGTTGAATTTGTCCTCGTAGTTTTCGAATTTTATTCCGACGACAATTATTTTGCTCCTCAGGTTGAAGTTAGAGATTGGATCTTTTTCTTCTGCCACTTTAACAGATCAATATTTTGCTCGTCCAGAGCGGTCTTCTGCTCATCTAACTTTATTTTTGGTCCAATCTGTCGCCCAGAATAGCCTTATACTCCTCTAGTTTGCTGTCCAAAAACATCTTCTGTTCACTGAACTTATTGCCTAGAGCGGTCCACAGTTTCATTAGTCACTAGTTGCACTTACACTCACAATCTCCTCGAGAGAAAAATGAACAAGATTTGGTGACACGGTTCCATTCTACAATCGAAGCGTTAATACATTTTTCTGTCCACGTCAAAAGGTTTTTCTTATCTAGCTCTGCTTTAAGCGTGACCAGTGATAGTTGAAAAATGTATGACCTATAAATATCATTAGTAAAACACATTAGCAGACGAACACCTTGTGGCTCTCTTAGCAAGTCCTATCTCCACCTCCTCGTGGTGCCATCTGAAGACTCCCTTTGGGAGTTACTAACGGAGAAGGGCGAATGGCGAGCATCCTGCGCCAGAAAACAGGATTAGTCGGTTGGGCTATGGCTTAGTGAGCTGTACCTGTATAAAAAATTACTCACTACGAACCAACCACAAGCCTCGGAAAATGATGGATACACTGTTGACGACCCCGGCAAACGTATAATTAAGGACTATGATCTTCTCTAAGGACTAGACCACAGCTGATGAACTCGCGGAGGCCCTTGACTGCTACAAAGCAGACATTACCGCAATCCAGGAAGTGCGGTGGAATGGGCCGGCAAAAGGAAGATGAAAAACTACGGCAATTGTTACAGAGGGGGAAGGCAGCGCTTATTTGAATGTGGATTTGTTGTTCGAGGCAGACTAAGGCAAAAAGTCTTGAGCTTCAAATTCATAAGCGAGCGCCTCATAACAATCCGCATCAAGGCTAAATTCGGTAACATTAGCTTGATTTGCGCCCACGCTCGGACTGAAGACAGAGATGACAACAGCAAAGATGACTTCTATGATCTCCTAGAAAGAACATACGACCAATGTCCCCCCTAAGACACGAAGATCGTTCTAGGAGATTTTAATGCACAGCTGGGAAAAGAAGAAATCTTTGCTAGAGTCATTGGAAAACACAGCCTGCACGACAACACATCCGGGAACGGACTCAGGCTCGTGGACTTCGCCTCGGGGCGGAACCTCCCTATAGTGAGTACGCGGCTCCCACACATCAACATCCATAACGGGACCTGGCGGTCCCCTGATCCCCTGATCAATCAACCGTCAACCACATTGCGATTGACGTCAGACACTCCTCCAGTATTCTCGATGTCCGAACGTTCCGAGGAGCCAACATTGACTCGGATCATTACCTTGTTGTAGCCAAGGTAAGAACACGGATATCAAAACAACAAGGGAATCGAGAAAGAACACCACGGTTTGACGTCAGAAAGCTACAATCGCAAACGATCGTTAGGAACTTTGCCGACCGAGTCTCCCAAAAACTCTCTAAAAGTTCGACATCACCTGTGTTGACCATAGAAGAAGACTGGAAACGTTGTCAAAAAGCCATCAAGGAAGCTGCCACTGATGTGCTGGGTTTTACAACACCACCCAGGAAAAACCCATGGTTTGACGACGAGTGCAGACAGGCCCATGCAGCCAAGCAAGACGCCTACAACGCAATGCTGCATCGAACAACGAGAGCTGTTTGTGAGCTCTACGAACAGAAGAGGAGGGAAGAGAACCGGCTTCTCAAAAAGAAAAAGAAAGAGCATAAGAAGCGCGCGGTCGAAGAGATGGAAAGGTGCTACAGCAGGAATGAAGTCCGAAAGTTTTACCAGAAAGTAAAACAATTATCCAGTGGACATAAATTTCGGACTGAAGCCTGTCGATACTGAGAATTTGGAACGATCATTCCTGCAGACTGTTAAACGGCGACGAGGACTCAAATACCGCTGCCAGGCAGAATGTTCCACTCAATTTGGACGACGATACACAAGAATTCCGTCCCCCCGACTTTGACGAAGTCAAGATAGAAATATCGAGACTTAAGTCAAACAAAGCTGCTGGAGCGGACTGATTGTTCTGGTAGGGAGGATGCACCAGCTCATCTGTAAGATATTGTCGGCGGAAAGCATGGAATCTCAGTGTCGTTTGCCCGATCCACAAGAAAGGAGACCCCTTTGACTGCACCAACTACAGAGGAATAAGTCTCCTTAACATCGCCTACAAGATCTTCTCTGCCGTTTTGTGTGAACGCCTGAAACCGTTCGTCAACATCCTGATAGGTTCATATCAGTGTGGTTTCAGGCCAGGGAAGTCCACAATAGACCAAATCTTCACACTGCGGCAGATCCTGGAAAAAACCCAAGAGATGCAGATCGACACTCACCACCTATTCGTCGACTTCAAGGCCGCATGTGACAGCGTGCATAGAGATGAGCTATACAAAGCCATGTCTAGTTTTGACATCCCTACCAAACTCGTCAGATTGTGTCGGATGACGATGGAGAACTCTCGCTGCTCCATCAAGGTCGGAAACGAACTTACCGATACCTTTAATGTCAAAAGAGGTAAGGCGAGGCGCTCTCATGTGACTTCTTCAACTTAATAATCGAGAAAATCGTGCGAAACTCACAAGTCACCACCAGAGGCACGATCTTCCAGAAGTCCGTTCAACTGCTGGCTTACGCGGATGATATTGACGTGATTGGTCGAACACAGCGAGCCGTCAATGAGGCGTTTGCTGGCATTGAAGCGGAGGCGGCTAAAATGGGTCTAGTGGTAAATGAGGGCAAAACGAAGTACATGTTGTCATCAAGAAAGGACACACAACATCGACGTCTCGGACAGAGCGTCACAATGGGCAGCATGAACTTCGAGGTAGTCAAGGACTTCGTCTACCTCGGCTCTGCAATAAATAGGGACAACAACATCAGTACCGAAATCAAACGCAGAATCACTCTTGCCAACCGCTGTTTCTTTGGGCTCAAGAGGCAATTGAGTAATAGAAGGACCAAGTTGGCTTTAGACAATACCTTAATCATCGCAGTCCTGCTTTATGGTGCAGAAGCATGGACGCTGTTGAAAGCGGATGAGAAAGCTCTTGATCTTTTCGAGAGAAAGGTTCTGCGTGCGATCTTTGGTCCTGTTTGCGTGGATGGCATCTGGAGGAGAAGATTCAATCACGAACTATATGGGCTGTACGGCGGCATGTGCCTGGTTAAGCGTCTACGGATACAACGCTTAAGATGGTTAGGCCATTTGGAGCGTATGGACAACACAGCTCCGGCCCGAAGAGTCTTTGAATCCGAGCCAATGGGACAACGCAACAGAGGACGTCCTCGACTCAAATGGCGCACACAAGTGGAAAAGGACCTCAACCAACTCGGTGTGCGTAACTGGAGAAGGCTGGCAGGAGATCGCGCTGGCTGGTGACGCTTGTTAGTTGAGGCCCAAGCCCACACCGGGCTGTAGCGCCACTGAAAGAAGAAGAAGAAGAACACTTAATGTAAAGTGTTAACCTTTCTCTTCTTATTTTCAATATACACACTATCCTTTATTCAATTTTAAAACCACAATTGACAAATCACAACCCTCTTAGGCTCAACAACAATAAATTCAACACCTTATAACTTTTGCAACGATCACATTCCACCTTTAACTCTTCTTGAAATTTCACACAATTGATCTCACTTGAATGAATGAATCCCATCATTAATTTATCAGATTACTTATATCAAAATCATCCAGAAATGACGCAGTGGTAGCATTGATGTTTCGTCATCCAGTTTGTATTACTTGAACTTCTTCACAATTTGCCTAAGGGTGTTTTAGGATATTTAAAAAACTTTTACAGTCTTAACAATACAACTGAAGTTCGTGGTGGAGCAATTTCCGTAGGTTTTTTTTTTCTAAAAAAGAGCAACCCGAACGGAAAGCATAACAGATACATATCATTGAAGCCTAGAATGTCTTCAGAATTTCCATAATTGGAATTCTATTTGGAATATTCAGCTACCATCCGGCTCTGACAATCGCACTTGAAAAGGAATGGTTATTCCACAAATTTCTAGTTGGACTTTAATGGCCGTATCACAATGCAGCGTTTGAGCGCTCGGGCTTTTGACAGCATAGTGTCGGCTTAAATCGTAAATATCGTAAACTCGAGTTCAATACCAAAGTAAAGCTACTTGCTACTCAGTCGTGCGTTTTGACAGCTAACAATGTGTGCGCTGAATGTGTGTATATGTTGTTTGAAAAAACATTGCTTGCATTTTGTCATATTCCTTATTTTTGAACAGCCGAGCGCCTGAAGCCACATTTCGTCGACTTTGGACGCCATGAAATAATTATTGAACTCGATAGCAATGGTGTAAGGGTCTAAAATTTCTGAGGAACCGATTTTAAGAGTAATACGTTTGTTCCTATTTACACGTCGATTAAACATAAAAGTATCATTAATCAATTCAAAGTCCTTTCTTGGATTACCTCTACATTTTTTAAACTTACACCGATAGAATTGGTCACGACAATCTTTTATGTCTTTATTGAGTTTTTTAAAGAGGTGTTCTAAGGATGTTTCGAGTATTAAACTCCAAGTTTATTCTTTAATTTAACCTTCCTTAAAATACTTCTGTTCAACCAAGGTATTAGTCTATTATCAGATCATTTCGGTTTAATAGTCTTACTGGAATCTTTGACGTGGTTGTTCATTGTTAAACACTTTGTTACCCCCTGCCCGCCACCTCGTACAAAAGAGATGCTAACCCTGCTGCGAAGAAGAAATGAGTTTACCAAAAAAAAAAGAAGAAAAAATCGAACCGCAGCTTGAGGATCCGAACCTGTGCCGGAAATAGTCTTAGCTGCGACTTATCCCGCACCGCCAACAGTGACTTTTCCGTTCACCGCCCCAAATCCCCTATGTAAGCGACGCGATATCCGAATCAGCTTATACAACAGAGACACGATGTAACGCCATGTACCGCGATCTTATTTTAGAATTAGCACTTCAGCTAGCCAAATAACTCGCCAAGGATCGTATTAAAAGGTACCTTCGCTCTGGTTTCCTTACGGGTGGCCGTACTGATGGTCTTGCCGTTCTTTCCTTTCCTCCTAGTTTTTTTCTGTCCATTGGGATTAAGGGTACTATCGGGCCTTAACTCTTGCCACGTCCTGTTATCCAGCGGCGGCTCCAGCCAAGGAGGGGGGGAGGAAAACCGTCAACCAAATATTGTTCGAAAAGTTCGAAGTTTTCACCCGCACACTGTAGGAACTATCTTGACACTCGAACTGTTTGGTCGCCTTTCCTCAACTGACGCCCTAATCCACTTAACATACCGACCAGAACCTGCTGCACGCACACTTACTTGTTATTTCCCTTATATAAGGAACATGTAGCGTGATGACCATGCCATGATTCGGGCCTTATGTGTTCTCATCCAAGCAGTTCCCTACATCCGAAAATCACTCTCCGAGTCGTTCGCCTGCACTCCCTTATGTACTCACCCCCCAACCATAAGAAAAAAACATAACATCGTTCACTGGGAGTCGAACCTCACTCGCCCGCATGTCGAGCTATCGTCGCTTCCCGAATCACGCGTCATCTGTGGGGACGGTCCTCCAAAATAGGAAGATACGAACCGCCCACAACCGAAACTGAACGACAATTGACAACCAGATCAAATCATAACAAGCTTTCCTTTAAAAGGTGCAATCTGTTCGTCTATGCTCAGCAATTCTTCGAGATCCAAACTTAGATATCGATTGCGTATAGCGTCATATAATGGTCCAACTTTGTACATAATGTCTTGGCATCCTTCTGCTCGCTCCAGCTTATTAACTATATGAAAATGTGCCCTAAGTTGAAAAAACCTGTTTTTTGTCATATTGTCCAAGAACACATTTAATCCGTTAAACGAGTCCCAGGTAGGTTTACAATTTTCATTTCCCTGCTGCAAAGCGTACATATGTACGTATATTCTGCCATTTTTCCGAACTTCTATTGTTTTATGTATTTAAGAAAGTAATAAATGGGATATTTCTCGAACACATCTGCGGTGTCTGCAGGCTGAATTGGTGAGAAGCTGATATTTGGAGAGTAAAACTGGCGGTGCCTGTACTGCAGATTTGATTTTGTTGTGAGAAAATCGTACTCATTCTTATTTATCACAAGCTCATCACTCAAATCTTCTTTTACCAAAGCACTGTTATCAACTCTTGTATCAATTTCAATATTTCCCACACCTAAGTTCGCGCAACCCAAAAACTCAACGACTTCAATCTGGGTGAAACAACAAATGAAAATAAAAGTTTGAGGTGGGGGACAGTACACAAATACAATAGATAAAGCGTAACACAAAAAAAAGAAAAACTTTTCTCAGCAGTGCATATTAAATGAGATACTAGGTACACTATAAGTTGCATTGAGAACAGTAGGATTAATATTAAACCAAAATATCAAAAAGATAAAATTCTAAGTTATCGTAATTAAAATGAAATAACCAACTTTTTACGTGTTTTAACCCTCATCGGTCCTTTATTTTTTGTAACGTTACAGTTCCTTGTGTGTCAAATTGACACATATGCTGTTTTACTTGTATTTTAAAGAAGCCAAGACAGTTTTTGGTAAATAATTTTTTATTATTTATCACTTCATATTTCAAAATAAAAAAGCAAATGGTTCTTGGTTAGATAATAGTATAAAACAACAACAAATATGTAAAGAAAGACTCAAACATCAATTCTTCCAGCCAGTCTCTTGTGCACATTTTTCGCAAATTTTGAAATAATGAAACGAACATACATACATATTTTACGCATTTATCACACCGCGCAGAGTGGATATTTGAATTCGAGCGTGAAGGACACATGTGACAACGAGCTCTCTTTTTGATAACAGGGTGATGTGTCAACTGCAATGATTCAACTTGTGGCGTTTCCGATGATTCTTGTGGCTGTTAAATCTGTCCTGACCTTGATGTCGACGGCATTATACTTTTGATGCTGCTTACAACAGCAAGCGCATTTGCACCTCAAGGCATTCCTTTCCGTTGTTGGATGTATGGGATACACAACGATTCGCCAAGTTCTACCAAATATAACCTTCTTCTAATATTTTTGTTGACAATATTCCAATCGGGACTCAATTTTGTATATAATGTCACAAGTAACATTTCTTCCATTCAAACCTAAGAGAACAAAGAGATATGTAGTTGGAGTATATGTAAATAAGCTAAAGAACGAGAAAAAGTAAATGACTCGTAAACTTGCACGTTGAATGTATACCACGTTTCAGCATCAGCAACAATCCAAAGTTTCAAACCATATTTGGCTGGTTTCGAAGGCATATACTGTATGAATGGTGATCTTCCCCGAAATGGTACAAGTTGCTCATCAACAGTAACAAAATCGCCAACGCAATACGACGTGTTCAACCTTTGTACCCATTTATCGAGAACTGTTCTTATTGAAGCTAATTTATCCCTTTGTCTTGATCTGGTATCCTTATCATCGAAAGGCAAACAACTGTTAAAACGTTTCAACGGCATTGTTGATGAAGTAATAGTAGAGTAATCTCCAATTGAATTTTAAAAGTGTGTCAAATTGACACAAGGAACCGATGAGGGTTAAAAACATTCCAGGTATTGCTAATGTTCTAATTGACAGCGGGACTTTATTAAATAAGCGATAACAAAATACAGAAAAGAAGTTACGATGTGCAGTGGTTCGGAACTTGGGTATAGATAACATGTTTGAAAAGTTTCCACGTAGATTTGAATTTGTAATTATACGAAAATGCAATTATACGAAAATTACGATTTTTAAAACAGTACAAATGAGGAACAGGAGGAATTTTTAGATCACAGAACAAAGGATAGTTAGGGTATCTGCCAGGTTTACTACAATTTTTTCTTATAACGTATTTATGCATAACAAAACCCCTGCTTTGTTTTATTTTGATATCCCGCTCCCCAACAAGCAGTTCCATATTGCAGCTAAGAATGGAAAATACCATAATAAATAGTGGCTAGAAACTTAGGTGAACACAAGCTACGCAGATAATAGAAATGTCTAAACGTGGAGCGTAAATAGTTACTTGAAAAATCAACGTCAAAATTTCATTCCAGAGTCCAGAATGAGCCCTTAATATCTAAACTCGTCAACATTCTCTATCAAAAAACATTTATCAGTATAATTTTGACTACAACAAAAAGTAGGAATATAAAGACTAGAAGAACATTTACAATTCGATAATCTATATCATGACAATCTGGTGCGTGGAAATATACACTTGCTTCCAATTTCTGCGAGGAAGATAGGTTGGAAAACATTAATTTCGTTTTAGAACTTATTACCAACTTATGCTTAGCAAACCAGTATCTTAATAGATCTAGATCCCAATGGATGTCGCAAACAAGATCTAATATTTTCTAATCTAATCTAAACTAATATTTAAGCCATAAGATAGAGACCTATCTTGGCTGCAAAAACAGTAGGTGAACCTTTAAAATCTAAATTAAATAAAGAATTGATATACACCAAAAATAGAATTGGCCCAAAAGACAAAGCCTTGGGGTACTCCCAGATTTAGGAATCTAAATTCACTTCTCGCCTCATCCAACCCTACTCTCTGACACCTACTCGTATTTGCAAGGTAGGACTTGAACCCTCGGATGCCTGCTTTTTCCAGTTTATGCAAAAGATAGTTGTTGTCAATTATTTTACATTTTTTCTCATCAAAGTTTGACATTATTTGTGAACAAAACTGTAAAAGCGCATCTTTCGTAGACTTTCCTTTTTGAAACCCGAACTGAACAGAATTAAAAAAAATTTATTTTATTTAGAAAATGTACCAATCTATCTTTAATGCGTTTTTCAAAAAATTTACTAATTATTGGAAGGAGTGAGACCTATAGTTCGCAATTTCAGTAGTATATCCTTTTTTATGCAGTGGAATGACATTTGCACATTTAAGGTTATTTGGAAAAACTCCATCAAACACACTGCGGTTAAAAATGTCAACTAAGACATCCACTAAGAAACATGAAATTTTTTTCAGGACAAAATTTGAAATGCCATCAGTTCCACACGGGTTAGATTTATTTAAGCCACCAATAGTTTTTAGTATTTCTAAAGAAGTTATTGGCTCAAAGACAATTGAGCGAAGGTACCGTAGAACCATAAATAGAGGGGCAGATAAAACAAATCTGACAATTATTAAATGCATCAGCAATTTCTGTTTTATTCTCTCACTTCTATGTTATCAGGAAGTGAAAGGCTTTTTTGAGAACGTATTCTTGTTTAATATGCTATTTATTAATTTCCATTCTTTTCTCAGGTTTCCCTTTGCGTTGCTAAATTGAGAACTGTAAAAATTATCCCGGTAAAGTGGAATCTCTTTTCTTAATTCAGAACACAATTTTTTATATTTTTTATTGAGATTTAAACTGCCACTTGCACTTTTTTCTAAGCTTTTTTTTGCTATTACTTTATTTACTAAGATGTTCTATATCCAAGGTTTAAGTCCCTTTATAGATCTTTTTGTAGTCAGAGAGAAAGAACAATTTAATATGTTTTTCCTCAGTGAAACTATGAACATGTTAACAGCAACAGATATATCGAAACAAGAGTCATACTCATAGAGCCAAAACTCATAGAGCAAGCTGTTTTTGAACTTATCAAAGTAAATTTTAGTTTTTTTCTTTGAGAAGATGCCGAAGGTACTATCCGAGATATTTATTAAAAGACCTGTCATAGAATATCGGTTATAATTAGATCAAAACCACAATTCTCACACTCTTTGACCCCAACATTTCTGAAGCGACCATATATATGGTCAAGACAACTAACCGATATAGTCCTAGTTGGCTTTGAAGCTAGTAGTGTAAAGCAATTTGAGACAGTAATACTATCATCTAGACTACTGATATTAAAATCTCCTACAATTATTAATTTTTTTGATTTCTCCCTATGTAACATAAAAGAAAAATCATTCATGAACACTAAATTGTTAAACTTCTGTAGTCACATAAAAAGACATACGCTTCTTTTTTGATTTCAACAGAAACTCTTAAAATATCTGCACTAGGACAATCAACACAAATACGTCAATGATCTTATATTCGTCCTTAATGAAACACCCGACACCAGATGCAGCGTGGTCTTCGTTTGTATTCGCAAAAAAATGTAACCTCGGAATAAAGTAATAATTTTTTTCAGAATTATAAATCCATATTTCAGACACTAACACAATATCTGGAATACACGCAAAAGAATCAATATGTGCGACAAGAGCTGAGAAGTTTTCTCTTAAACTTCTGATATTTTGGTGGACAATGAATAATTTGTTATGGCAATAGGAGCTATTTGTGAAAACAAAATCAAAGCTAGAAGTAGATTGGAATAGGGTAGACGAGCCATCAATTAGATCGCTTTGAAAATTATTTTGAAAGAAAAAAGAAAAAGAAAAAATCCACTAAATAAGTTAATTTTTTGAAATGATTCGTCCACCGTCATCTTTTCTTAATAAAATTTGATTATCCTTGTACTATATATATTTTGCTCCCTTCTGCTTTGCTATCTCTTTCGCCTTCATAAATAGTGCTTGAGTGTAGTGCGTTAGAGAATCATTAATAAATATTCTGGTGCTACTCCCTTTGATGCTGCTGTTGATATCGGTAACATATCCTCTTTGTGCACATAATTCGCTGCTTTGTTGAAAGGCCGAAGAATTTGACACAGATGATTGTTTTCATTTTCGAATTAGATTTGGCTCGTGCCCTATTTACAAAACATCTCCCAATTTGCGAGTCAGGAACATCGATTGACAAGGCATTGTTTAGTGTAGATTATTTGCAGAGTGCATTGACTCTCACTGTTTAGGTTTTTGATAGATGACTCATCAGATGTTGGTTGAGCGTTGGACTCCCGGTTGTTGGACTCGTATTTTACCGTTAATAGTAGCCGAGCGCATTGTTGTTGTTTTGCTTTTTGACGTCTTAACACTGTACACTTATCGCACCAAAATGCACTTCCACTTGATTTGAAATAATCAGCATCACCTTCAGTAATATTAACACAAGTAATGTGGAAAAAATGCTTGCAGTCATTACAAGTTATTTTGGTAGAACAATTACGATCTATTTTTGATTTGCACACTCAGCAATTTATTTTAAGTTCTGTAAACTCTTAGAGATGTAGACCCCACCACTTCAATATACTTGTTTGATTTTCACGAACAAGCAACGTTTGAGAACTATTGAAAATAACTTTTCCACACCCACTTTAATCACATTTGCAGCTGTAACTGGATCTGTGACAAGATCATCGTCATCATCAGAAATATTGAGATCGGATGCTGCCGGAATCAATTAGACAAAGGATGCCCAAGATATTGTCTTCATTGTGAAGTCTGTAGTCCCTTGAAGCTATAAAAAAAAATTAAAAAGAAACTTTTGAGAAACAAGTAATACACTCAGCAATTCCAAATTATTCATTTATTTTAGTGAAGCATACATTCACTATATACGAGTAGATACATTATGCACATACATATGTAAATATACGTAGTACAGTACACGTTACAATATAAAGATTTTTCACTACAAATTTTACATTCAAAATTTTACTTCGAGTTAATTAATATTGTCACGTCGAAACTTTCTATAAACAACAACGGTAAAGACCTGACGTCAAATACCTTGGACAGCAATTACTACTAATTAATAACAAGTGTATACAAAATCCAAATCTCATTTATATTTTTATCCGATTAATAACAACTATAGAAGAAAAAAATATTTTTTATTTCCCTAAATTTAGCAACTATAGAAGAAAAAAATATTTTTTATTTCCCTAAATTTCACAACCATAGAAAAAAAAAGTAAATAATTTACTATGAATTATAATTTAATTATTTTGATAAATAATAATACCTACTTTGAATCTTCTTCTTATCCTTTTTATCCCGGCGTCGTTATGGTCAGAAGTGTAGGACCATAACCTTCCCACTTAACTGCATTCCTACTGGTCCGCTTGTGGGGTCCGCCGGTTTGACCTCAGAAAGTAGCGGCAGGCTTCCCGGTTTGGGATTACTTCATCGCTGAGGCCAATCAAATGCTGGTGTTTTTGCATTTGTTTGCACCAATTGTTTTTCGGCCTGCCTTTTTTGCGTGTTGAAATTGGAATGTTGATTGATAACGCCTTTTGGACGGGGTTCAAAGGATCTCTCCTTTGAAGATGGCAATACCAACTGAGTCGGTCGCGCTCTATCTTTCTTGTGATGGTTTCTTTTACGTGGAGGCTTCCTCGGATCTTTGAACTTCTAATTCTGTCACGCTTTGTTACTCCCGCTGTCATGCGAAGCATCTTCATCTCAGTTGCCGTTAATTTGCTCTCATACTTTTTGTGCATTGTCCAGCATTGTGAACCGTATGTGAGCGCCGGACGTACAACTGAAGTGTAGAGCCTTCATTTCAGCTTAGGGGGCATTTTTCGATCACAGAAGATGGCGGAGTTTTCCCGCCACTTCATCCACCCTACGCTTACGCGATGTTTGATGTCATCATCACAAGTTGCTTCTCTATTAATCATAGATCCCAGATATTTAAACTTTTCACACTTGGGAAGCACTCTTCCATTCAAGTAAATGTCTGGAATAGGCTGATGAGGGTCAGAGAACGGGCAGCACAGATACTCTGTCTTCTTTGAACTAATACGATACCCGTGTCCCTCAAAAATGTCCACCCACACATCAAGTGCTCGTTGTAGGCACGCCTGATCATCACTTATAATGGCCCCATCGTCAGCAAAGAATAGCTGGTGCACATTGGGGTCCGTCACTTATCCTTCAAGCAAGCAATCAAGGACTGCTATAAAAAGCAGTGGGCTGAGGACGCTCCCTTGGTGTACACCGACTTTGATTGCGAACTCTTCGGTGACTCCTGCGGTGCATCTTACTCTTGTCGTTGCCCTCTCGTACATGTCCATAATCACTCGCACGTAGGTTTCTGGAACTCCTTTTTGTCTTAGCGCTACCCATAAAAGATCTCTTGGTTGCCGGTCAAAGGCCTTCTCGAAATCAACCAACACCATATGCAAGTCCTTTGAAGAATCACGATGCTTTTCCATCATGATCCTTATACTTTGGATTGCATCTGTTGTTGATTTACCCGAGACAAACCCGCACTGGTCATCAGATAGTCGTATTATTTTCCGCAGTCGGCTATCTAATACCCGTTCAACGATCTTCATGGTGTGCGACATCAGCTTGACAGAACGGTAGTTATCACAATTTCGCGTATCACCCTTTCCTTTGTGCAATGGAAGAAGATAGCTTTCCCTCCATTGATTAGGCATAGTGTCGCCTCTCATAAGTTTTGAGATAAGAACCATGAGCCATCTAGACCCGATGTCTCCCTTCTTTTTCCAGAACTCAGAGGGTATCCCGTCCGGCCCAACAGCTTTTCTTTTCTTGGAGTTTTTACCGCGTACCGAACTTCTTTGACTGTGATGTGATATTTCGGCATGATTCGGGGCGGCTCTTGGAAAGTACACTCGGGGAAACTGTTCGTTCAGAAGTTCCTCGCAATACTGTCGCCATCTGTGGAGAATTTTTTCGTCTTCCACAAGGAGTTGGCCTTCAGCATTGTTAATAAACTTTGGGAAACGAATCTCCTGAGCATTTCTTCTTCTCTGGGCGGCTATCTTAAAGATATTTGCTCCTTTGTTCAAATTGTTTTGTCGAAACTTCTGGGTAGCCTGGTTCCTGTCAGACGCGGAAGACGATATTTCTTCCAACTCCTGATAGAGGCCTTCCATGCTTTTCGCTTTGAATTCGGCGCATTTTTTCTTCGCGATACCTTTGCAACATCTATATACCTTTTCACGGCGAGCTTTTTCCTCTCTATTAGTAGAAGAGCACTTTGACCAAGCTTGGAAAGCCATTTTCTCTTCGTGTATCACTGCTTTGGCTTCGTCTGTCCACCACCAGGTTTCTTTTGCGTGTTGGCAGGGGCCTTTAGATGTTCCGAGCAGTGATTTGGCTTTCTCCAGGCCAGATTGTTGTAGGGAATCCCACATGTCTTGTGCTTTGCACTCCTCATTACCGACCTCATCGATAATGGAAGAGAGGTAGTTTTCCATGTTGGCGATAAAAGCTTCGCCTTTTCCTTTATCCAGCTTATACCACTTGATTCTCTCAGACACCTTCGTTTGCTGCTTTGACTTCTTTCTCGCATCCATAAAAAATTCAGTCAGGAGGAGACGGTGTTGAGGGGCGATCGCGTCTCCCAGGATCACTTTGCAATTTTTAGCTCGGGGCTTCATGAAACTGGATACCAAATGATAGTCTATTTGAGTTTCATTTCCGCCGCTGCTATAAGTGATCAGGTGCCGGCTTTGTTTGACGAACATGGTATTTAGCACTATAAGACCGTACGACTTGCACATGTTTAGGATATCTTCACCTGAAGAGTTCCTGGTGCCGTATCCCAGCCCTCCGTGGTAGCCTTCATAGTCTTCGCTTGTCTTCCCGACATGTCCGTTTAAATCTCCCCCAACAAACAAAAGCTCTTCCTTTGGGATGATTTTGACAAGGTTGTGGAAATCTAGCCAGAATGCATCTTTTTCTTTTTGTTCGCATCCTACTTGAGGGGCATATGCGCTTACGATGTTCCACACCTCACCATGCATCACCAATTTGAGACCCATCAAACGGTCACTGGACTTTGAAATGGTTAAGACGTTGCCAAGTAACTCTGCCGCAAGGATGATGGCGATTCCGTTTTTCCTTGTTCCAATCCATAGTAAAACATCTTGTAGGCTTTTGTTTTAACGTCCAAGAAACGTGCCCGATTACCGGTGTTTCGCCATTTCGTCTCTTGTACGCACAGGATGTCTACTCGCCTTCTAACCATCATTTCTTCAAGCTCATAGCTGCGCCCACTCATAGCTGTTCCAACTCGCGACTCTTAAATGTGGCTTACGCCGTTGCATTACTTTGCTATCCCCCGGAAATCCTATAGCTCTGACCCGAGCATTGCTGCTCGTCCCAGGATCACGACCATTAGTAGTGCCTGGCGGGGTAGTGCTTTTCCTTTTAGCGTTCTTTTCCATAATGCTACGGTTTGACCGTTTTCTTTCTTCCCTTCCTTTTTGACACGGCATGCTCCAGATTTTTTATTTTTTTTTTTGATTGATCTTACTCTTACAACACCGGTGATCTCCAGTCGTGTCAACCCACTAATTTGCATGCACACTTGTGGGGCAGTTTAATGGTGGTATATGTGTCCCTAGGCTCACCTTGGTGTTTTCTAAATTGCCTAGATGTGATTTTTGTTTACCTTTGTTTAGTCGCCTTTTACGACAAGCGATAGGTATCGCTGCAGGGATATTCTTAACCCGTCCCTGCACGTGGCAATAATACCTACTTTGAATAATAATAATAATAATAATAATAATAATAACAATAATAATTAATATTATTATCATAATTTATGTCTGACATTAAATTTAAGGAACTTACTGCATCATATCCTATGGCTAGATCATCCGCGAAAGCTTTTACATTCCCAGAAAAAGCTTGCTCGAATAGAGAATTTATATATACCAAAAACAGGATCGAACCTAGAAATAATTAACCATATCGAAGGCTTTCGTAATGTCAACAAAGAGTGCACCGCAACATCTTTTACTCTCTTCTGTTGAAAAGCCTGATCTAAAGCCATACCGCAGTGAACTAAAAAAATGTTGGTTTTCAAGAAAACACAGAATTCTATTTTTAATAACTTTTTCAAATACTTTTGATATTGTTGGTAAAAGGGAAATTGGTCTGTAATTATTTCTGTCCTTTTTGTCTCCTTTTTTAAAAAGGGGTAAAATACCTGAAGGGTATGAGGGAAAATACCTGACGACATTCGAAATATCAACTTGACCGCATGAGTTTGAGTTTTTGAGGGAACTTTTTGTCTTCAAAATTTCAGAACCAGAAATGTCTTCAAAGAAGAAGCTATTTCTACTGCAAACACTGTTTACAACACCACCATTTGAACAACAACTACAAGAAACAGACAAATCATTTCCAGATGAAGTTTGGCCCATTGTTACACTCCGTCCCCACTAGCGATAAATTCATCGCAGAAGCCAAAGCAAAGGCAGATAGCAGACAGCAGACGAACTGTCAGATTTTCTTTTAGTGGGTATGTCGCATGCTTTTTCAGTATAGTGGAGAATTGCAACGAATCGGTACATTGAAATCAGCTGAAAGCAATAAATAAAAAGAAGAAGAAATGTCGATTTTGGGTGAATCCTTTTTTGGAAAGGAGAACTCTTCACGACATGGAAGCCCATTTGCTAAAAGATTTATTGTGGGAAGAGGGAACAGATTTTTCAAATTTCTGTAGAATGACAATACATCAATTTGAAGATATCCTTAAACTTGTAAGTACAAAAATAATGCAAACACAAGAAAAAGTAATACTAATTATAGAGAAAGATTGAACAGAAAATCAAGAAAGTCGACACACAAATGAGATTCGCCATTGCGCCCAGAGTTCGTTTGGCCATCACTTTAAGGTTTATTGCTTCTGGTGATTCTTACAGATCGCTAGAATTTTTGTCACATGTTTCACGCAAAACAATGAGCAAATTTATTCCCGAAGTTTTGAATTGTATTGTTCACGCTTTGGAAGGGGACTACATAAAGGTTACCTATATAATTTTGAATCATTTCATACTTATTTCAATTAAGAATTATTTTGTTAAACACCAAACTCTGTAAGTGAATGGATGGAAATATCGAGTGATTTTGAAAATTATTGGCAATTTCCGCATACCCTTGGATCAGTCGATGGGAAGCATATCCGCGTAAAAGCACCACCGTGTTCGGGATCCGATTTTTATAACTACAAGGGATATTTTAGTATTGTTCTGTTGACTGTGGTCGACGCTCATAGTAGATTTACTTATATTGACGTTGGTGGCAACGGTAGAGCATCTGATGTCCTTATTCTTAAGAACTGCAACTTGTATCAAGCGCTTATGAACGACAAACTTAACATACCATCACCAGCCCGTTTAAAGGGGCAAGAAAAGGATACTTCTTACTATTTCATCGGCGATGACATTTTTGGACTCGACTCTAACTTCTTGAAAGCCTACAACAGGAACTCAAATCTATCAACTTCTCAAGAAGTTTTTAATTACCGGTCGAATCGGGCACGGTTGACTGTTGAAATGGCTTTTGGGAGGCTGGCTGCTCGTTTTCGAGTTTTCCATAGACCAATTGAGATATCATTGGATAGTTGCGATATTTTGGTGAAAAAATAATAATTACCTTAAATAATTAATTTAATTAATTTAATTTAATAATTACCCAAAAATTACATCTAATAGCACGGAAATGGGAAGTCAAGCGGCACCGCTTCCAAATACGTTCACATCTTTATCAAAACAGGATCAACATAGATATAAGTATGCATGCCAATTTCGTGAAAATATTTGCAAATATTGTGTCACAGATGGTGACGTTGAATTTCAGTGGCGTAAAATAAAAAAACAAATAATTTCTTAACCACGGCCAGTTTTAAAATAAAATAAAATACATTACTATTAAAGCATTTAATTTTATTGCATACTTTTATCTCAATGGGACAAACTAAAAGTCATTTCCAAAAGAAATTTCAGCATCTTGAAGTACTGATTGCAGTTTGTCATTGCTGTCGCTTTTTTCAGATGATGGCAGCTCTCCCATGCTTGAATTTGAAACTAGTATCGAGTCCAGTACTGCTCTGGAAAGCAAATGGTGTATTTTCTCCATATGCACTGTAGCTGCATACGGTGTCAGCTGGCTTAGTTGAAAAGCAACAGTTTTCCCAAATGCTGAATACACATTTTCTTCTGGTTGTTGCCTTGTCGCATGTTTTACTATTGCATCAATAGCTTCATCAAAGTTCGAGGGAGACGTAGACCTGCGTTGTTTTTTGGAAACCTTTCTCTTAGAAGATGTAGATGCTGTTGATGATGATGTGGTTGCAGGTGTAGAAGGAAATGATAGCGCAGGCGATGGTGTTTGTGTTGGGCGCAAAATATTTCCAGAAAATCCGTCAGGTGCATCTGGCTGGGAGTCTTCAAGGGCTTCTACTGCTTCCTCAATAATGAAATCCTAAAAGAAAACATTAAATAAGTAAATACTAAATTATTTTTAATTGCGTATGTACATACATACATACATACATACATTAAAACTTGAGCTTGTTTTTCTTAAAACAATGACTTCTTCCAAAAATTTGAACTTTTCAAAATAAAACAGATTTGGCCGATAAACACAACTGGTTGAAGTCCCAGATTTTTTGGAACTATCAACTTTTTTTCTACTACGTATGCGTTTCTTAAATATTTTATTTTTCTTTTGATCTCTTCAACACTTCTCCCAAATTCTTTTGATAGCTGAATCCATGCATTTTTTTTTAAATCAAGCCGTTTATATTCCGCACTTTTGTAATTCCACAAGCTTTCAAATTGGGAATAATTGTTTATTAATTTTATAATTTCTTCCTGTGATAACTTCCAATCACTCATCTTGAAAACACAGAAAAAACAAAGAAAAAATAATTGAAACTTCACGAAGCACACGCACAATACGAGTAAATGATTTTTCGGGCTAAACACAAAGGAAATGTCAAAAAGTGACAGCGAAGAGACAGTTCTATTAGAGATATAGTATGCGATAAATGGTATGCGATGAGAGCATACTTTCCATCGCATACCATGAAAATAAAGCCGCCATGACGGTCTACACTGGCGATAATGACAGCCTGATTTAAAGCCTGCTATGGATTTATCTCTAGTGGAGACGGGATGTTACAAAGTGGTCATCAAATAGATTAGCTATTTCTGCAGGGTCGGTAATATCCACGCCACCAGCTTGGATTTTAAGAGTGTTAGATTGCTTTTTGACTTTTCTGTTCATAATATTATTAATAACATTCCACTCCTTTCTTGGATTGCCCGCCGCAATTATAATTTTATTTCGTTAAAAGTGATTGTCACCAGTGTCGCCGGTCCGGCCGATTAAAGAAACGATGTTTATTTTATCTATTCCATACAATTAGTTACAACGATATGTGCGTTACTTACTTGGGTACTCGGCTGGCTGGCGTGTGAACTCGGCGACGTTCTGGCGGCTACTCTACGAAAACAAAGTTCGTTATTGTCCACGGGGTTATTTAAAAATGACAGCAAATGAGATATGTCAAAACGATGTCAAATGAGTGCGTTCACCGAACTCACACCCCAACCAGCCACTTACCCTTTTACATTATTCCTTTTATTTCTGACAGTGATCACGACATAATCTTATTTCTTTGTTTACTTTTCTGGAATATGTCTTGAAACGAAACTGTAAATTTGTGTTAAGAGGATGTTTCTGACATTTGTAACGTAATTTATTTTTAAGAGCAATTTTTCTGAGCAAAGGATAAGATATCCAAGGTTTTAATTTTATTTTCTTACAAACAGTAGGTATAAGTGGAACTGTTGACATAACTTCTTAATCTTTTAGAAAATAAGTTATACGCATTAGAAGGGTTTTCATCCCAGTTAGCATGAAGAAGTTCCTGATTGAGTTTGTTATAGTCAATTTTAGTAACCCTGTGTTCAAGAATAGATTGATTTTACAGTTTAGACTTTTAAGAACTATGCCCGTCATAGAGTGATCTATAATACCCAGATCAAAAACAATACCCAAACAATCTTTATGAGAGATATTAGCAAAACGACCAAAAACATGATCAAGGCAAGTCCCTGTATCAGGTCTAGTGGGTTCATTGGTTAAGGACATTAATCCATTTTGAGACATCAAAAGATTATATGAATCCAGCGTATTATTCGAAGTTAGGAGATCTAGATTCATATCACCCAAAATTATAAGTTTTTCTGCACGTTCATTGCTTAATAAAACAGAAAAGCCATCAAAAAACACCTGCACTGGTTTTGAGTGAAATCTATACAGACAGATAAATTTAAATTGTTCCTCACCTAAGCCAATAGAAACAGTTAAAACATCTGTATTTTTCATGCACAAAGACTCCAACTTCACCCGAAGAATATGAATCATTAGGACACGCACAAAATATGTAGTTAGGTAAACTATACTCATCAACTTCATAAGAAAAAATCCATATTTCAGCAACAAAAATAATGTCGGGCATAGATGTAAAGGATTCAAGATTACAACACAGGATATCGAAATTTCGCAGCAAAGTATGTTTTGGTGTACTATGTACATATACAGATTTAAGATTATTAGGTTTAGTTTCAAAAATTTTATCTGAGCTACTTCGAATGGTTGAAATGGTGAGATCGTTATTTATAAGACCGAGATTGTCAATTGAATTCAACATAAAGAATAAAGAAAAAACTAATTTAGTTTATTATCTAAGTCAGCAAAAGATCTTATAACTATAACCTCATCATTCCCAACTTTTCGAAGCAATTCTTAAACCAAAGATATCTAAATTTGTGTTCTACTTGAATTTTTTTTGCAGTAATAATTAAAGCCCAATTGTATTTTGTTAAGGAATCATTGATATAAATTCTACTTTTTTTATTACCGGCAAATATTGAAGCATTTAATTTGTCCTTCTCTGACTTTCTCCTGGACATCAACTTTTGTTTTACTGCGTGTGAATAGAGTTGAACGAATACAATGTTTCCGTCGTTGTTTGAATTTGACTTTTTTGTTGGTATTGTAGATTTTTTGTATTTCATCGGCGGAGACGTCAACAATCAGCGCTTCACTAAAAAGTGTTTGAACACACGTAACTGCGTTGTCGTTGTTTACCTTAGGGGTACCCACGACTTCCACTGCATTTTCCAGAAGCTTTTGTTCCCTCCAATTCATTTTATTTTCCAGACGTGTTACCTTACGCCTTAGCTCAACATTTTCCTCTCGTAACGCTTGCAGTGACGATAAAAAATCGGAATTTATTTTCTTCAAGTTTATTATTTCCTCATACAGTAATTGCATAATTACAGAGTCGTTGTGTTGTGGCTGCGGCGATGGGTTTGGAGGAGGTTCGATTAACTGCGCGGTTCCTAGCGAACACAAACTTTCGGTTCGAGGTGGTATTGAGTGCTGTTGGTGTGTGCTTTGGTGTAGCGGCTGTTTTGTTGATTTAGGTTGCATGTCCGTAGGTTTGAGTTGCTTAGCAGGTTTTTGTCGCTCTATTTGTGATTGTTGGTGGTTCAATGATGTTGTGTTGAGCGGCACTATTGGTTGCAGTTGTAAAGCTTGCGACGAATTGAGTTCAAATATTCAATGTCAGAAAATTCAATATTCACACACGAAGAATGAAAATTATACAATATGAACAGTCGGCACAAGTAACTTTAGATTTATTACTGCGCTCTATCATTTCATTACAAATTACACAATTCATGATTATTTTTAAAGTATTATTGTGAGAGAAATGTTCATTCAAATAAGTTCGCACCCCACGACCTTACGAATAAAAAACACGTCCGCTCTCAGCGACGACTTGATATAGGTTTTCCAGACTAAGAGAAGTGAACCTCAAGGTGAATTTAGAAAAAACAATTTTTTTGATGACAAGCGTTGAATTTTTGAATTTCATTACTTCTGGAGGTATTCGGCCGGATTCCAAAAAGGTTTCTGCAATAGACAACATTTTGCCTCCCGAAAATCTTAAGGAACTAGAAGGTTTCTTGGACCTCACTTCCTACTATCGGAAATTTATACCTGACTACGCTAAAGTCGCAAGACCCTTAACGAATTTGACTAGGGGTGAAAACGCGCACATAAAAGCAAACCAGTCAAAACGCATTGCTATCCATCGTAATGAAGAAGCCCTTCAGGCTTTCAACGATCTGAAGTGCCTATTGTCCTGAACGGAAATACTTGCTTTTCCTGATTTTGAAAGACCGTTCAGTTTAACAACAGACGCGTCGAATTACACCATAGGAGTGGTACTGTCACAGGGTGAGTTCGGTAAATATAGGCCGATTGCTTACATCACCCGCTTTCTCAATAAGACCGAAGAAAATTATGCAACAAATGAAAAGTAGGTGTAAGCGATAGTATGGGCTCTGGACAACCCTCGTTCTTATGTCTATGGGGCGAAAAAGTTTCTTATCTTTACCAACCATCAACCGCTGACTTTTGCTTTGGGCAATCGGAATTTCAACGCGAAGCTGAAGCGGTGGAAAGCCCGCATAGAAGAGTATAACTTTGAATTGATTTACAAGCCAGGTAAATCCAATTTTTGTGGCTCTCTCGAGACTGAGAACCGAGGTAAACCACTTATCCGAATCTACGTTGCTCGAGAAGGAAACAAGTTCTGAAACACCCGATAATGGTTCTGCCACTGTTACGGCGAGCAGGAGTGTGAGCGACGCGGCGACAGAGTCAGCGATTGAGGAACATGCCGAAACGGCGACGGAAAACGCCAAGCAAGGAACTCCGGGTGGCGACCTTGACAATGCTACAGAGACGGCAAGCGAGGGCGTTTCTTCCCTGCAAACAGCGGATATAAAATACGATAGACATCCCATCTATCTCGAATTTCAACCAACTCCTGTGTACCCATGTGAAATCCTACATCTGAACATAATTGAAATCCAAAATTAGAAATTCCTTAGCTGCATAGACAAGTTTTCGAAGTTTGGCAAGCTGTGTCAAAAAGCCATATCAAAAATAGATCGGTTCTCCACCTGAGGGAAAAAATTATTAAAGTTCTTCATTATTTTACCGTGCCGAAGATTCTGGCCACGGAAAACGAACGCAGTTTCCTACGCCTAATCATTGCAAATTATATAAAAATGTTGAGCATTAAACTCTGCTGCACCCCTGTACGCCGATCGGAGATAAACGGACAGGTTGAAAGATTTCATTCGACTACAATAGAAATCTTCCGTTGCCTGAAGGCCGAGTATAAAGACCTAAGGCTAAGGGAACAAGTGGGGATAGCAGTGGATAGGTATAATAACACGATTCACTCGGTAACCAAGCGGAAACCAAGCGACGTATTAAATAAGGACTTGAGGAAGCAAAGAAGCGCGAACAATGGCAGGAACAAGAAAAGGTCGTCTCCAAGGAAATACAAAACGGGAGACATTATCTTTATAGCTTCCAAAGGAATTAAAGCAAGAAATAAGAAACTCGACCGCAAAGAAACGGCGGCAAAAAACAATAAAGTCACCGTCATAACCGCGTACGGCAGAAAAGTGCATAAGGCACACATTAAAAATATCTAGTTCACATCCGCACAACTCTCGTGTCGCCCCGTATACAACCCTTAGACAATATATTTTTACTTAAAATAAGCCTATTTTTTGTCTTATGAACGTTTTGACGATTTATATCCGTGATACCCGTTTTAATGTTATCTGTAATAAATGTATAAATTACGATGTAAACTTAAATTGATTTTATTCATTCCCTCCGAATGTTCCCAAATCAGATCACTGTATTCCAGACTTATTCCTAAACGCTCTGCATGGACTCAGCCTCTTTAAATATGAAGAACCCATCGTTTCAATCAAGGAGGGCAAGGCAAGGATAAAAAGTGGTCAAGGTGTGAACCGTAAGGTCCACACGACTAACTTCCCAGTGAAAAGAATGAAAGAACAATTTTATTTTTATTATTATTTATTATTATTATAATTTTAAATTTATTTAATATTTTTTTTTTTTATAATTTTAACCGTGGAAGCTTTGGTAAAGGTAAACACCTCCGCCACCTGGTCGTCCTTTACCAAATCCCCGCCCACCTTTCCATACTGTTCCGTGATTGCCTCCACCTCTTCCTTGGCTTCCTCAGCCTCTTCCTCGGCTTCCTCTACCCCTTCGTCGGCTTCCTCCACCTCTGCCCCGAAATCCACCACGGCCGCCACCTCGTCCGTGTTTTCGGACGTGGCCACCGTGTCCCCGGTAACCCTTGTTTTGACCGCTTCCTTTTCTGTCCTCATCGTTTTTCTTTTTTTCTTTCTTTTCTTAGTCTTCTTTTTTTCATTTTTTTCCCCTCGGTAGTGGTGGGAGCCACCATTTCTACCCCGTTCTGAAACAATAATAATAATAAGACATGTTTGATGATTGTTAATTGTAAACATTGTTAATAGCAATTTAGAATTTTATTATCTCCAAAAAACATGTTCATAGTGCCTTGATGAAAAACAAAAAATGGAAACAATCAATGAGGATCTCATGACATCAGTCATCCTATCCACAGCAGCTACAATTGAATAGGACCACGACATATTTCAAAAACTCAACATAACGTAAGACGTATCAGAATATGAAATAACAATATTTTTTAAGTCTAATTCATTAATGACTATAAAACAAAAAAACCATAGAGCTTCACCAAAAGCTATTTAACTGTTAACAACTTCTACTTGCAACCGGGCCTTTAGTCATCGTTTATTTCTCAATTATTAAACGTGCATCATAATAGTAGTTTTCGACTGTTCTTTTCAACACATTTTTTTGTATGAATATAATAATAAATTTTTTGTATCCTATCCATTGCAGACACTTTATTTGAACTATTAAAACTTTGTTTTATTATAAGCAAACATTTATCGACACTATTCTCTAAACGTTATCAACAATATCCAACTGTTACAAGCAATATTAATTTTTTTTCAACTGTATTCAAATTTTATTCACAATATTCGATTGTTATTTATAAAATTCAATTGTTATCAACAATATTCAATTGTTATCAATAACTTCAAATGTTATTAACCTTATTCATTTGTTATTAGCCATATTCAATTGTTATTAACAATATTCAATTGTTATTAACCATATTAAATTGTTATTGGCAATATTCAATTGTTATTAACCATATTCAATTGTTATTAACCATATTCAATTGTTATTAACCTTATTCAATTGTTAGTAACCATATTCAATTGTTATTAACAATATTAAATTGTTATTAACAATATTCAATTGTTATTAGCAATATTCAATTGTTATTAATAATATTTAATTATTAATAGCAATATTATATTATTAATTGCTATAGCCTTACCGATGCTATACTTCCAAACCTGATATAAGTTTAGAGTTGTCCTAGAAAAAAAGTGTTGGTTTTTTTTTTTCTTTCTTTAATGACATTTTTCACAACTCCGATTGCATTTTTGCTAAAATACTCAATCATAACAATGTGAATATGAAGGTATCTAAAATCTGCATGAATAAATTGTGCATTTCATTCATTTTAAAATTCAGCTTGTTTGCCTTTTTTCTTGGTTTTCTCGTTAAAAAAAAAACGGCTCGACCGATTTCGCTGAAAATTCTTTCAGTTCTATGTTATGTAATTACGCGTCTAATGTTAATATCATCTTTGGTTCTCAAGATAATCGAGACGAAAAATGATTACGAACACATACACACATACACACATACGCACATACGTACATACACACATACAGACATCTTTATAAAAACGTTGGATTTGGATTCTGGTAACCTTGAAACGTGGAGATATGTCAAAATTTGGAATTCACAAAATCGGCCCCATTACAAAAACTTCCCACTGGGAAGTTAATAAATGGATATTTTAAACTGGTGCGCATCATCCGGTTCGATGATCTGCTTGAATCAATGAATAAAGTAGCCACCGAAAGTGTGAAAGAAGCCAGAGAAGGGGCCGTAATCGAATTCCATTCAAACCAAATACGAGAAAATGATGAAATGTATATGCATACAGGAGGGAAGTCACCAACTTCAATGGTAAAATAGTGTCTAATAATGTGTCTAGATCTCCTTTCAGTTATACAACTGAACAATGAGACAAATCAACTAAACAACAAAACATTCTTTAGCGTGACGTCCACGAAGGTACAAGCAATGCCTTCTGCCCTCATCAATATCACCAGCCGCAACCAAAAGATCGATTTGGGATACATTCATGATCTTAGCATCAAGAACATAGAACGGCTAAAGGCTAAAGACGATCAACTTAACGCCTCTTTAGCAACAAGCGCCTTGACTTTGATACTGTTGATAATGTTGCCTGCATCATCTGGCGAAAGATCAATGACGGCGTCGTCATCCCCCCGATAACCATACCATCCACCAGCCACCCAGAAGAACACATACCGCATTACGGGACGTAGATATTTAAAAGGGGAGGAGTAAACACCCTGCGCTCGGCCAAGAGCTGTATGCGTGAAAGCAAATCATCCAGACTTGCTTAGTCAACTTTATTCAGGTGTGAACGCGTTTCCACGATAAAATCAAGTGCAAGGGTAACACATGACACGCGCATGAACTACGGCGGACACACGTATCTGGACGAATTGATGACACCGCAGCTTGGAAACGGGACGAATGCCATTCTAATCGAATGCAACTGGGATTAGGGTTTAAGTTTAGTTTGAGACTGACTTGTGAGGAAATAAGAAGCAAATAATAAAAGTAATATCGATTAATTTAACGGGGATTTTTTACAGTTGAGGAGAGACAGAAGTCTCTCCGTCACGGTTTTTTTATGATTTCTCAAAGGAGAAATCCTTAACTATAATAATAATAATAAGTCTTTCTACAATAAATCCTAGAGTCAATGGAATATGTCTGGCCAAACTTTGATGCATATTGTATGGAAAAACGTATTTATTTTACATTTTTATTCGAAAAAAGAAAATCTTTTTTAATATATCCGTCAAGTAATTATTAGTTGTGTTTAGTGCATTATACGAGTATACGAACAAAATAATTTACTACGGTATTTTGTAAAAATATGCCACTACCTGGAGTTTATGACGTATGCAGGCCATTGGATGATTTGAACATTTCGTATTTGATTGTAAATCGTTTATTACCTTCTTCCAGGTAATTAGAACATTAGTGAAATGAATTTATACGTAGAGTTATTAGTTTTGTTCAGTTTATGGGTGTATATGAGAGTGAAGGCATCATTCCAAATAGTTTAGAAGTCCGTTTCTAGAGAGGAACTATGTGCCTATTTTGGTCTATGTCTAGCCGCTGGTGTAAATCACACCGACATGCTGAATACGGAAGAGTTGTGGAAAACCAACGTTAATCCCGTATTCAGAGCAACGATGTCGCTAAACCGATTTTGGGCTGTAAATCAGTTTATAACATTTGACGTTCAAAGGACTCGTGTCGAACACAAAGTGGGACATTCGGGACATGTGGACAATGCTAAATCAGCAATTGGGAACTGCGTATACACCGACAGAAGTTATAACAACAACTATTCCAATACAGTGAAAACACACGATTTACACAATAGATACCACTAAAGCCTGCGAAATACAGAATAAAAGTATGGTGGGGTTATGATTCCAGCAACGGATACCTTTGCAAAGGGATTCTGTATACAGACAAAGAAGATAGTTATGACAACCAAGTATAGGTATAAATCCAGCGGGAGAACTGTTGTTGCGGACAACTTCTTACAAGTTTTGAAGGTATGGAAAAACTCCGAGAATCTGGACTGGCCTTTGTTGGAACTATTGGATTTACGGATACTTTCACAACAGGGTCTTACGTGCTGAGAAAACAGTCATTTTACTATCAACACTTTGCTATGGCACCGAATTGGTTGGAACAGCAAAAAAGGCACAAGCAATTCTGTTTCGCGGAACATAATGTTGGCGTCGACGTCATGGATTAAATGTTAGGAGAATATACATGTAAATGACAGATGAAGCGATCGCCATTGGCTTTTCTCTACAAGTTGGATGTCGCAGCACTAGCATATTTAAAAAAAGAAAATGATATGAGTTCAACGAACAACGAATAAGGATGAACGATCCAAGAATAATAGGAGTGTTTTCGAATCGAATCTTTCTTCGGAGCACCTTTGCAAAAAGGATTCCACAGCCCAGCGCTAGCCAGACATCAATGGGCCAGAAAAAGTCGTGTAGAATTTGCAGAATAAACTATAAAATACAAAGAAAAACAGATTTGCCTTGCTTGCGAAGAGCCTGTCTATGTTAAAAAGTTGAAAATCAACTTGCAGAAATCAGAATCTATTTTATTTAGAATGCCTCTGTCTGCTGTCTCTCCGAAGACCAGAAAAAATTGGCGCATGTTTTCAATTTTTGAACCAGACGGGCGTCCACTGGCCGAACAAAGCGAAGTCAGATACCTCTGGGTCTGGCTAGACCAGTATGCATATTTTGACAAACATATATGTATTTTACTTTTATTTATTATGAATTTATGAATTGACTATCGTATATACACTATTTTTATAACCTGTAAATTAATGTAAGTATAAACTACATTAACCATTAACTAATTAATGGAATATTAACTACCTTATTTTTATAAATAACGAACTACTACCTAACCCACCATTTAAACTATTACTGTTTATTGTATGAATTGATACATTGATACATTGAAATGTAAATGTTATCTTGTGTAAGCCTTGAAACAACGTGGTAATACCAGTTTGAAAAGGTCCCGAAACGCTTTCTGACAAGAGAGCTGTTTCATAGCAGCCAACATCATTCCAGAGTGAAGTTAATTTGCTATATGGTCTTAATCAGGTCCATGATTGCCTATGGATGTCCCATGTGGTTCGACGTGAGAGCGAGCTTAATAGAAAGGATTCAGGTGATTGAGAGACAGTTTCCCAGGGCTTGCCTGGGATTACATAAAACACCCAAATTTTACTCTAACGAGTTCTTATACACTAGAGCTGGGATTTTACGGGTGAACAATTTTGTAATAAAACTTATTCGAAGCCACGTAGGAAGAGCAATAAATTCAGTCAATATCCTGAGGTCCAGTGCTTACTACCCCAATTATTTGTACCACGAGGAAGAATACCTTAATTGCAATCTATGTTTAAACGTTTCATATTTCTATAACTTCTTTTTTTTGCTAAAAAAAATTCTTAGGACTAAATATTTAATGGTAAGGTATAAATATGTACTTATGCCTTATATTATTTTATAATATTTCTAACATCATTATAATTCAATTAAAATGTTTAAAGCTTCACCATGTCGAAACATGACTTCTTTAGAAACCAAAATTAAAATTCTTGATCGTCTATGTAATGGAGAAAGAGTAACAGGGGTTGATAATTCGTATTCCATGAACGAAGCCACAATAAGAAACATCAGAAAAAATGAAAGCTCCATCAGAAAAAGTGTAGCAGCTGAAACTAGTACGAGTAAAGACACAACTTCTGACGTAAGGGATATTGCAATTGAAAACATGGAAAAAGGCGTTAATGGTATGGAAGACCAAGCTCAAAAGCGAATACCAATTGATGCCAATGCCATCAAAAATATGGCATTGCGGATTTATGAAAAAATTAAGGGTGAGTTACCATTTACTTCTTCAGCTGGAAAGAAGTCATCCTTTCAAACCATCCTAGCTTTGAAAGATTCAAACAAAGGCATTCTTTACATAATCTAAGACTAAAAAGTGAACTAGCATCTGGTGACCTAAATGCAACGCGAGAATATCCAGCAAAGTTGGCTGACATTATTGCACCTAATTCATACATTCCTGGTCATGTATTCAATGCTGACGAGTCGGGATTATTCTAAAAAAATGCCAAAAAGAACCTATGTACCTAAAGCTCAGAAATCAGCTAATGGCCATAAAGTAACGAAGGATCCTATAACAGTTGTTTTCTGTAGTAATGCAATGTAGCAATGAAACCATTGGTTATTAACAAATAAAAAAAGCCACGTGCATTTAAATGAATAAATATCAACAACCTGCCGGTTTATTGGATGGCCAATAACAAATCACGGTTTTTAACGAATAGTTTCATAACATGTTTGTCCCCGTACTTAAGTGAAAAAGGTTTGCCTTTTAAAGTGCTTCTGCTAATTGACAATACTCCCGGCCATCCTCAAAATTTACAACATGAAAACGTGCAAGTTATTAAATCACGCGGCGTAATCCGAAGTCTTTATTTTATCATAATCCACATAAGACTGACTCTTATCCAAACAAACTACGATACTTAGCCATACATATGAATACTTAGCCAGAAGCGAAGAGAGACCTCTTGTCATTGCTATTCTCTTAATACTATTATTTACATATCAACTCTTCCTTCCTTACTTTTACAATGTATTCTATTTATGTTTTGATCTTAAATTATATTCCTTTTTATCTGTTAAGAATTGTCCTTTTAACCCACTCTTATTTTCACAATTGTCTTTTTCTGTATTACAAAACTCATCATTTCTCTCCTTGTATTGGCTTTGTATATCTTTTTCTTTACTAGTGCTATCTACTAGGGTGATATGTGAACTAACTTTTAATGTACAATATCTGGGCTTTATTTGATTAATGTGCGCCACCCTCTGTATTCCATTTACGGATATTTTGTATAAGGATTTCGACAATTTTTTTACTACATACCCTGGAATCCATTTTACATGTGATTTAAAATAATTTTTGTAATATATATGCTCGTTTTCCTGAAATTGTATGTTTTTATTTAACCAGCTTAATTTATGAGAACCACTAACCTTATTTTCCCATGTTCTTTTTGTTTTATGTTCGGATACCCAAACATCTAGCAAAGTCTTTGTTTTAAATTTAAAAATCATACTCGCTGGCGTATTAGTGGAAACTGTGGGAGTATTTCTGTATTTAAGCAAAAAATTATCGATCCGGTGACTTAGATTTTTTTTCGAATTGTTTTCTATCAACAGCTTTTGCAAAACGCGTTTAACGGTTCGAACAGCTCTTTCGGCCAACCCGTTCGACTGTGGATGATACGGTGGACTCTTTAAAACTTTAATTCCATTGGTTTCGCAGAATTCAATGAACTCAGATGATTGAAAAGGAGGTCCGTTGTCAGATACAAGTTGCGTTGGCAGTCCAAAAACAGCAAACCAATTGCGTAATTTACAAATAACAATTTCCGCTGTAGTATTTTTCATCTGTGCGATTTCAATCCATTTTGAGAAACTATCTACTAATAATAGAAACCCTAGCCCATTTATCTCAAAAAAATCTATGTGAACTCTTTCAAATGGATAAGATGACCGAACCCAACTCACCTCGTCGGTTAAATTTGTAAAATTTTGTGTCGAGCACAAACTCGGCAACACCTTACAAACTCCTCTATTTCGGTATCTAGCCCTTTCCACCAAACATAACTTCTCGCAAGCATTTTCATTCTTGTCATTCCAACATGCGATTCGTGTAACATTCTAACTACATCATGTTTCAGAGACTCCGGAATAACCACTCTATCACCATAATATATACAACCGTTATTACAAGAAAAATGTTGCTCTCTATCTCTGTAAAATTTCGTAACCCCGTCATAATTAAAATTGTTCCTATCGATAAGCCAACTATACACCTTACTTAAAACCAAATCTTTGCCGGTTTCCATACTAATATTGTCTAGTTTCAGAAGTTTCATTTTATCTGGCCCAAACTTAAAGACATTGATAAAATCTTCCGCAATATTGGTTGATCCGGGCAAAGGCATTCTAGATAAAGCATCCGCATGTCCTACTTGAGAACCCTTTTTGAACTTAACTTCAAAATCATACATTGACAACTGAATGTACCATCTTTGCAATCTTGCTGCCGCTACAGCTAAGTGCCCTTTATTTGCATTAAAAATTTCCCTAAGTGCTTGATGATCTGTTACAATAGTAAACTTATGTCCATAGAGATATTTATGGAACTTTTTGGGACAGCAAGGGTGAAAAGGGGGTGATGGTTGGATACGGAGAAACTGTGAAAGGTTTTAGAATATATTTCTCACAAAGAAACAGCGTAGAACTTAAGAGAGATATAGTTTTTCTAGACAAAGATAAGAACGAAAGGGAAATTAAAGTTGACTACACACACACAGAACAAAGTGAGGAGAACAACAAATCAAGTCAGTGCCACAGTCAACCAGAAGAACCTTTGACCAACTTCGATGAAACTACAGCGACTTCCAATGAATCTGAGGAGTCTGAAAGTGAGTATTTTCCATCAAATGATGAGGATGACAGTTGATTTGAGTCACCTGATATCTCGGAAAGACCTAAACGAGAGCGCAGCATGCGAGTGAAGAAGCCAACCGTCTTTTATAATTGTCAGAATGTTCATACCGCCGATGAACCCCTCACGTATGAAGAAGTCATGATGAGGGAAGATGTTTGCGAGTGGAACAAAGCTATTGACAGAGAGATGCAGACATTAAAAGAAAATCATACCTGGGAGATTTGTAGTGTACCGGTAAGTGAGAAAGTTGTTAGCAGCAAGTTTAAAAAAAAAAGTGTTTAAAATTAAACCAGACATAAATAATATTATGCAATATAAAGCTAGGTTAGTGGCTAGAGGTTATGAACAGGATGATATTTTAGATTTAAATGATCTTTATGCCCCAGTAGCGAGATTGGCAACACTAAGACTCGTTGTAGTGATTGCAACTAAATTAAATTTACCTATCTTTCAAATGGATGTCACAGGTGCATTTTTATACGGTGAAGTAAACGAAAAGGTATATATTAGCTTGCCAGAAGGGGCCTATTCAGGTAATGATAAGATTGTTAAGTTAAATAAATCACTTTACGGGCTTAAAGGCTCACCAAAATGTTGGAATAATAAATTTAGTAATGTTATGAGTAAAGAAGGTTTTGTTAAATCAAAATGTGACTCTTGTCTTTACACAAAGTGCAATGATAAGAGCCAAATATATGTCTTATTATATGTCGATGATCTCTTAATTTTTGGAACGAATAATAGATTAATAATTCAATTGAAAAATGTACTGAATAAAGAATTTAAGATGAAGGACTTAGGATTAGTTTTTACTTTTTGGGCATACATATAAAACAAAACATTGAAAAAGAGGTTACTGAACTGAGCCAAAAGAAATATCTAGAAAGTGTACTTAAACGATTTAAAATGGAAAACTGTAAACCTATTTTTACACCAATAGATCCTAATTTTAATGGCAAAATATTTGAAAACAGTAATAATATCGTAAATAAAAATTATGTAGACAAATTATAGGATGTCTTATGTATGCAGTATCTGGCACTAGGCCTGATCTTTGCTTTGCTGTATCTTTACTAAGCAGATATCAAAAATATGCAAATGATATGTTACTAACAGCATTAAAGAGGGTGCTACGATATGTTAAACATACTATAGACTATAAGTTGATTTACCAATGTAAAGATAATAATTTGGAGGGATATTGCGATGCAGACTGGGCGGGGGATCTAAACGATAGAAAATCGACCACAGGTTACTTGTTTAAATTCTCTAATTGTTTAGTTTCTTGGTGTTCAAAGAAACAAATGTCAGTAAGCCTGTCGTCAACAGAGTCGGAATATGTTGCAATTAGTATGTCAGCGAGCGAGGCCTGTTGGTTAATTAATATGCTAAATGATTTTGGAATTAATAATGTATGTCCAGCGCCTATTTATTGTGACAATCAGTCTGCTATATCAGTTGCCTGCACAGATACTGTTAAACGTTTGAAGCATATTGATATCCGCTATCATTTTATAAAAGAATTGATTAAGAGAAATAAAATATGTTTAAAATACATACAGACTAGTGATCAACCTGCTGACATGCTTACAAAGGCGTTAAATAAAGAATTGATAACTCGTTTTTTAAAGAAATATTGTGTTAGTAACTCATGTAATATGTAGTTCGGATGTTAAGCTTATTTTTTATTGTTTGTTTTTCGTGTAATTACATTGAAAGGGGGTGTTGAAATATGACAATGTAATTACACCTTTATTGAATTCCTTTTATCTTACTCTGTTGGTCACACTGATTTTATAATAGCCATATTGTTTTTTTTACACACTAAGATATTTTCGGTTGTGAGAAGTAACACGTTGAAGTTCAAATAAATTGTTCATTCTAATTCCTAAAATAAAACCTTGTTCTTTATTTAATATAATCAGATCCATTGGTACACACCAGAGAGAGAACAGTCGAAACAGTGGACTTCACCCGGCGAACGTGCTCCGAAGAAGGCGAAGACTGTCCCATCGGCCGGATAGGGGATGGCCACCGTTTTCTGGGATTCACAGGGTGTGATCCACATCGATTACCTGGAGAAGGGCAAAACGGTCACAGGGCTGTACTGTGACCTCCCAAATTGTTCGAATTGGGCTACGAACTGCTGCCCCATCCACCGTATTCTCCAGATTTGGACCCGTTTTGTTTCCAAACTTGAAAAAGTCACTCGCCGGGCAGAAATTTCAGTCGAATGAGGGGATCATCGCCGCCACGGAGGCCTACTTTGCGGACCTCGAGAAAACGTATTTTTCGGACGGGTGCATCGTTGTTGGAGCATCGCTGGGTCAAGTGTATCGAGCTAAAAGGAGACTATATTGAATAATAAATCGCCATTTCTCCAAAATTTTTGTTTTTCTTTTGTAGGCTAAGTACTTATCGGACCACCCTCGTAGATTAAACTGTTGTGTGAAAGTTGTTCTGGCTGGGGAAGATTATGACGCGCTGGGGGATACGGTAGTAGATGTCTCCTTAATTCAAAGGAAAAAGGCTGGTGCTATTGTTGATGAGCTTATAGAATGTTTGGTGGGATTTGGCGGTGGCAAAGCGAAGCGAACGCATGGTACGTGTACAATCAATGTTTTGGTAGAGCTAGATGATTATTCAATTCGGTTTCAAGTTGTCCCGGACGTGTAGATTTCAGATTCAGGTTTATTAATGCTGTCTTCGAAATTTTTTTTGTTGATAATCTCGTTATCCAAGCTAAAAATCCTGAAAAATACCAGGAAAAGCTGCGATCAGTTCTCGAAGTTGCAGTTGAAAATGGTCTAGTTGTCAACTGGAAGGAATGTGAATTTATAGCCGAAAAGTGTTTAGGAAAGATGCGTTTTGTAAAGACTCAATTCTGAAGCTCTATAATCCAGAACTAGAAACTGAACTTCACACCGGAGCAAGCGAAATTGCACCACGACAAAAAGATGCACGCTGTTTTTTACATAAGCTATAAATCATCAAAACCTGAAAGCAACTTAACAAGTTAGCAACTTAACAAGTCTTAGCAATTGTGAAATGTCTGAAAAAAGTTACGACTATATCTGTAAGTTGTACCTTTAAGATTTTCACGGATTCTAAAGCTTTTACAGTGACTGTGAGAAAGAAGGAATTATGTACGAGAGTTGCTAGGTAGGCAATATTATTACAATATTTTAACTGCGAAGTCCTTCACAGAACTGGTTCATCGATGAGGCACGTAGATACTCTTAGTCATTTTCCAGCAATAATGAGAGTTGCAGATGGTTTTTGTTTCGAATAAGAAGAACGCAAGAGACGGATGAATTTTGCTCACTCATAGCAAATATTTTACGTACGGATTATAAAAATTTTATTATGCGAAATGGTGTCCCATATAACTTCTTTGAAGGTGATTATTCACTTGTGGTTCCAAAAAGCTGCAAAAGAAGTTCTGTGAGATATCCATGAGCAAGGTCATATGACTGTCAAAAAAGGCGAAGTGCTCAAAAGAGATTTTTGAATGCTGAGCTTTAATCGAAACTTAAACAAGTCATTGCAAACTTTATTCCATGCATACTCTTTACTAGAATAAGTGGAAAGCAGCAAGTTTTCCTCAATCCAATTCAAAAATTTGATACCCCTCTGCATACGTATCATGTTGATCATCTTGGTCCTATCAACTCAACAACCAAGAACTACCTATTTATTAGTAATGGTCGACGCTTCCAAGCTCACTTGGATATTTCCTGTAAAGTCAACTGGTGCGGAAGAAGTCGTTAAAAAACTTTTACTTCAGAGCGAAACTTTCGGTGATCCAATAAAAATCATCACAGATAGAGGTGCTGCGTTTACTTCCAATATATTTAAAGAGTACTGTGAGGAAAGAAGTATAACTCATTCGCGGATAACTACAGGTGTTCCTCGTGGAAACGGATAGGTGAAGAGAATCAACCGAACCATTATCGAAATGTTGACGAAAATATCCGTTGATTCTCCGGACAAGTGGTTCAAGCATACACCAAAACTGTTAAGAATTATTAATTCGACAATAAGTAGAAGCACGGATAGAACGGCATTTGAGTTAATATTTGCATTTTTTTTTCGTTATTCTTCTTATAACATTGGACAATAAAAGTAATATCAACAAAAAGAAACTTAACGATTATTATGCAATTATAAAATGAATAGCTGTAGTGACATGCTTTAACTTACAGGACACGATGGAGTAAATGTTTCTTAT
The DNA here is from genome assembly GCA_958301585.1 of Merodon equestris. Classification (NCBI taxonomy): domain Eukaryota; kingdom Metazoa; phylum Arthropoda; class Insecta; order Diptera; family Syrphidae; genus Merodon; species Merodon equestris. Next base: position 95,837,832 of record OY284413.1, read on the forward strand.
ATGAGTGGTACCGAAAGGGGGAACAGATGCATAGTATTCAAGGGTGCTTCAATGTTTCAATGAGATGCGTTGAAAATGTCGAACTTAAACAATTAAAGGATAAGTTACTTATTGATATTGCTAAGATTCAAGAAGAAAACCGAAAAGGTAAAAGAAAAAATGATGTAAAGTAAAAGTTAGGTGATCTGATTGCAATTAAGAAAACTCAGTTTACACCGAGAACCAAGCTATATCCGTTGTACTTAGGCCCATATGAAATCGTCAAAGTCAATGACCGATATGAGGTTCATAAAGTTGAATCAAGAAGGATCGAATTCTACTTCATCATCCACCGACTTAATGAAGCCATGGCGCAAGAGCAAAGATGGTAGCAAATGCGATGAGATTGAAAGCAAAGGCGAATATGAAGATGAAGATGATACTGATAGCTAGGAATGACCGAATGTAGGAGGCCAAACTTATTATCATGCACTCTATACAATTTATGTTTTAACGTTTCATTTTCAAAGTTTTGCTACTGTGGAGTTTTTTTTCGCGAGCGTTCCTAAAAGTTAAGTTAAGTGAAAGAAAAATAAAGTTAAGCAGAATGAAGTAAAGTCAAGAAATTTTTTTTTATTGAATAAAAGATTTTTTTCCGAAATAGTGACTTCTTTTATTTTGAATTATTATCTTCCCTTAAGCTCAAAATAAGCTTTTTAAAATACACTTATAGTGAACTTAAAACAGGCTATCGATTAAATCCGGATCTATGCGGAAGATTCATTGAAAATTGGGATCCGTGCCACTGTACGAAGTCGAGACAGGCATTTCAGTAATGTCATATTTCACATATAATGGCATACATGCATCTTTCAAATAAAATAGAATTTTGTTAATACCTCATGAACAGATTTCATTTCAACATCTACCCGCTCTTACCAAAAAACCCTTTAAAAAATTATCTCGGTTCATAATATACAGTACATACTTATTCAAATAATATAACAAATAAGAGGTTATCCAAAAATTATGTAACATTTTTGACCCATTTTTTCCTTGGAGGGATAATTTCCAGTAGTATTGGCGACAAAGGTAGTCCAACGACGAGATGCAGATGACAACCAGTGCAGAACTATTTTTGAATAGCACCAAGCATGGATCCTGACCGATTGAATTGATAGCGAGGAGGTAATCAACGAAAATAAGACAGCACCGCATAGCTCTAGACGAAGAATCGAAATCGGTTTTAAAGGTTTTAGACGCAACTATTTGGAGCTTACATTCGCCATCTCTGATTTTGTTCTGACTGTAAATGGCCCCTGCGTAGACTGCTTACGATGCATCGAAAAACCATGTATTTCAATCTCATCCAAAGAAGAAGAAATCCGTCTTGGAATACGAAGAGTTTCGAAATGATGAAATTCCTATTGATTAGTTATCCATCGTTGAGCTAGCTAGCGAAGGATCATCCCATCCGTGTTTCAGTTCAACTGAGCACAGTTACTGGAGCAGAATTTTAAATGAGATAACCGATGGTGCTAAAAATTCAAGGGGATCAAAAATGCGAGAGATTTCTGAGAAGAGTATCCGCCGGTTCGGTACTGTGGAATAGTCTTGTTTAGGTATTCGAAGCGAATAAACGTCATGAAGTGGATTCTAAAACATTCCTTGGTCCTTGGAGAGAAGACGACTGTTCTGATTCTATAACGGAATATTCGTAATCTTCCTTTGGTAGCGTTCTAAATAAAGGCCAGCAGTTGGAACCCCAATTCCGAAGATGTAGCCCTGCCTGAGATAATAATCCTACCAACTCTGACTGTAAGGCGATTAGTTCTTCTGCTGTATCAGACCCCGTCATAACATAACCATGTAGACGTCTTATACTAAAACCCTCGAAGCATTGGGGAACTCAACCTGATAGTCTTCCGCCAACTGATTTAAGACCGTTACAGACAGGAACGGAAGCTGTACCATACGTAACTTGCGTAGTCGTAAGTGGTTTATGTAGTCAGTAGTACTTTTCTTCCAAACGATTCTTTGGACATCAGTCTACCCATATTTACCGGAACATCTTGACGTCATCTGCAGTAAAAACAAATCGATGTCGCCGGAATCGCAGACCATGATTAAATCACGCAAAATCGGTGGACAATTAAGTAGCTCGTTATTTAAAGAATTTCCAAGGGAATCCTTAGCTGATCCATCAAATACTACGCGTAGTTTAGACTCTGTGATTTACGTACGGCATGATGCGGCAAATAAAAATGTTCACCTGGAGCAATAAAGAATTCCGAAGTGTCATATGACCGAGATCTAGGTACTCCTTCATAGAATTGGAATACAATTCATGTAAATCAGAGTTGTAGCGAAAGCGACGTTCCATTGATTGTAGACGTTTGATTGCTAAAGACAGGGTTTCATCAAAGGCAGGAGATATGGATTTGAATGGTAAGGCGACATACCATACAACATATTTCCCGTCAGATGCACCACTAAATGCTTCGCGAAAATGTCTTTCAGGTGGATCTAGACTATGAGAATTGTTCATCAGAGTACCAACCTCTTCAATTTCCTAAAAGCGTTTTAATAGACCGTCGATGTCGAAAGTTGCATGAAGCGAGGGTATTGAAGTGACTACCGAATCTGTTAGCACTTCTTCCGTGTAAAACCCTGCATACTGTGCAACCCTTTACAACCGATCGGACTAACTGCCGACATTTAACGATCCAGTACGAAGCACACAGCAGATACACCAGCATGAAGAAGGCTTTCGTGGGCGTCAATCACAATTAATCTCGTTATATGAGACATCTTCGGTAAGATTATTGGATGATCCTCTGTTGGTGAAGGTAGCATATGTAATCGCCCACCTACTCTAAGGAACTTGTTGGTTGAATCTAAAAAGGCATTTAACATTAATAATTTGGAATTCATAGCCCCTTTTTTGCTGAAGTGCGATGATTTCCAAATGAAAATGCGACCGTTATACTTCCTTGATCCAATATTTTTCAGCCTCAACGATCTCATTTATACTTATAAATGCTGCATTCTCTATCGACACCCTATTACGTTGCTTCAGCTTGAACAAGCAAATAGCACAAAAACAATATGATGTAACCCTTAAAAGTCGTTTCCAGCTGCTAAATCTTTCACAATCCAGGATTGCATGAAGAATATTTGCAGATTCATCACTTTGTTTTTCATCCTCGATTAACAATGAAAAGGTTGGAAGCGATATAATATTCCCTTCGTTCGCCGGCGGCCAATCACTCTTTTCTTGTTGTAGCCAATGAGGACCAGATAGCCAAAGATCAGAGTTCAATAAAGATGATGCCTTCATCCCTCGTGTTGTCAAGTCGGCAGAATTTTGAGAACCAGGGCAATGTAGCCAACATGAAATCTTGGATAGCCTTCGAATTTCTCTTACACGATTTTCAATATAAGATTTCCATTTTTTCTGCGTTCCTAATATCCAGAATAAGGCGATTTTTGAGTCAGTCCATGAAAACTCTTCTTCAATGTTGATTTGCAAATCCGTACGAAGAAATGCTAGCAACCTTGCTGCAATAAGAGCCGCAGTGAGCTCTAACTTAGGAAGAGTTAATTCGTTAGTATTATGGTTCTTAATGGATGCGGTTCTATTCTTTGCACAAAGAAAACGCACGCAAAGTTTCCTTCATCGTCAACAGTTCTTAAATATGCCACCGCCCCATAAGCCCACTGACTGGCATCTGCGTAAACGTGAACTTGCGTTGAACGTACTTTCTTAAAAACACAGCGAGGAATCATTAATTTCTTAAGCTCCCCAATTTCGTTACAGCAATCGAGCCAAACTTTATCAAACTAGCGTGGAAGCCGTTCATCCCAATTAAATTTTTGACGCCATATTAATTGAAATAAAATCTTTAGCCGGACTACCCATGGACCCAATAAACCGAAAGGGTCATATACCATTGACATGGCCGTTAAAACATTCCGCTTTGTTCCGTTTAATCTTTCCGATTTCATTATTGTTTCCACCGCAGTTAAATCAACTGATAACTCATCAGAGCCTACATACCATCGCATGCCTAAAACCTTTTGCATTTCTGGTGGTGAACACGAAGAAAAGAATTGCCTTCGAACAGACTAACTAACAGACGAACTAACGTTGTTAGTTTTCCATTTTCGCAAATGCATTGAAGCAGATTTCATGATTTTAACTACTGTTTGAAATATATGAGTCGCAGTTGCCTCATTGTTCACGCTAGCAACGAAATCATCAACGTAGAAGCTTTTGCGTAGAATTGAAACAACTTTTGGAAAGCGGTGTTCAACTTCATCCAGAATTTTGTGAATAACATGGCCAAGTAAACTAGGACTAGAGGTAACGCCAAATGTTACTCTAGTCATGCGATATGCCTAAACTACAAAATTCGCACGAGTTTCGTTGGAGTTGATAAGATCTTTAAACCAAAAGAATCTGTGGCTGTGACGATCAGCAGAACTTAAAGAGATTTGAAGAAAAGCCTTCTCTATATCTGCGGTCAAGGCAATTTTCCCACAGCGGAAGTTTAAAAATATAGTTAAAATGTATGGTAATAAGTTCTCACCAACTTCGAGATGATCGTCAAGCGAAAGATGATTAAATGCATGCGCCGAGGCATCAAAAACGATGCGAAGCTTGGTGGTATCTTTATCATCTCTGAAGACTGGTCTATGAGGCATATAATAAAGGCGAGCCCCGTTGTTGGTTTCTTCAGCTGCCTCTGCCACTCCACTATTCACCATTTCTGAAATAGCAGCTTCGTATTCCTTAAGTTTACCATTCACCCCCAGTTTGCGTACTAATGCATGCATTCTGTAAAGAGCTCCATTTCGATTGCCAGGCAACAAGCTTATCCTACCTATCTTTCCAAGGTAATGCCGCCTCATAACGATCGGCAACCCTGTATACGTTTATACTTCCAACTGTACGTAACTTTTTGGTCATTGTTAATTCCAAATGCTTCGAGTCGCCAAAATTGTTTAAGATCCTCACATGAAGAGAAGTTATACTGGTAAAGTTTACTATCGTGCTGCAGTCAGATCTGACTAAGGAACGGCCTTGCAAAGTCCAACCTAAGATCTTATTGATGGCTGCAAGATCAGTTGATATTCGTTTGTATTCTCCTGTAGCCAGCTTCCAATAATTATCAGCTCCAACTAATACACTAATTCCGGACACTAGTTGAACACCGTCAATCGGAACATCTGCCAACAAAAACTCCTTAAATGCATCTGCAGTATTATCTGACGTAGATAGAACATCCATAGAGATTTCCGGAACCTCTATCATAACAATAAGAATCTCTTGGGAATCATACTGACTCTTCAACTTCAGTCGCACTTTATTGCAGAGCATACTTGGCCTTGCTTCCTTGTTTCCAAATGGTATTATGTTCAGATTTTGAACGCAAATAATTGGTAAATTGAGTTGACGTGCTACACTCGACTTTACAAAGGACATTTGGCTTCCTCCATCGATGACTATTCGAACATATAATGAACGGCTGCTATTTTCATCCAAGGCAAAGGCTGTTTGTAAATAAACTTCGCCACTTCGTTGAGAACTACGCTGATGTGTAGTATACAAATTAAGCGATTGTTGATTGTTTGATATTGTTTTTGATGTTGAAGAGGAACTTAAAGAAGGTACCGTGGTTACGTTTTGCGATTGATGAATTATTTCTTGTTTTATAAAAGGGATCACACATTGGCGTCCGTTACACTTTTGACATATGTTTGAGTTTAAAACGTCTTTGGCAATGTTTAGAGTGATGTCCCTTCCTCAGGCATCTGTAGCATCTTCCGCCCTCCTTTAGCATCTTCTTTTTCTCCATAATTGTTTTCGAGCTCTTGCAGTCTTCGAAAGTATGTCCAGGCAATTTACAGAAGAAACAACCACTGTCACCATCCTCGGCTGCAAATAATCCAATTGCTGTCCTTGTCGGTTTGTGCTTGCGACGTGCGAAGGATGAGCTCTGTTCGATAGTTATTTCGCCTCATTTGCTGTGATTCTACCTCTCTTTTTAAAAATTTGACTATTAGTTTCACTTGTTGGTCACCAAACTCAAATGTTGATGAGGATTCAGTTTTTGTTGATAAGCTTACGTTGTCATTCTCAGCAACATCGTGACGTACATCGTTAGCAACATCAGCGTGATAGTGTTGGAAATCTATTCTTAATTCGTTGGGAATGCACCTAAGGAGAGCACAGAGCATTATAAAATAGTTAGATGAAGAAATTCCGTGTGCTTCTAATGATCTTGTGGAAGCCAACACTGAATTGTAAAGCCTTCTTAAACCAATAGAATCAGTTCTTGAATGTATTGGCTCTATAGACAATAAGCACTGCATTGTGTGATTGATTATTTTGTCTGTGTTCCCATATTCATTCTTGAGCAAGGCAATTGCTGAATCATAATTTAGTTCACTTGGAGTTAGACCTAGTAGAGTGCTCGCTGCATTTCCAACTAATGTCACTTCCAAATAATTGAATTTGTCGATTTTCGATAAAGAAGGATTATCGTGTACAAGTGTGCGATACTGCTCTCAGAATGGTATCCACTCTTTATAATCTCCGAAGAACTTTTTCGGAGTGAGCTTTTGCAGCTTGATGGCCAGTACATTGGACATAGAAGAGTTGATGACGTCATGGGTGGACACGCCATAAGGGGGATGATCACCCGATGTAACGGTTGTTGTTGCTAGCTGACTTTGGCGTGGTATAACCTTTGAAGGCGTGTGAGCGTTGCTACAGCTTTGTCGTTGTAATCTGCAATGGCATCTGCTTCCCTTCCAAAGTCTTCCGCTTTAATGCAAGAACGTACATCCGCGTTGGCTTTTCCTAGACTCTCATATGCTGAAGATAATCGGTCAATAAATACACTAATATCTTCTTCAGTAGAGTCTAAAGCACATGAATCAGAGCTCTCAATAACACTCTCACCGTTTAGTTTAAGAAATTCGCTGGCACTATTGACGATCTTAGTAACCTGTCCACGATGCGTTGCGCAACTTGCCAAATCCATTATTAAATATGTACGTTAAATGTTAGAACACTTCCACGTTGTTCAAATCGTTCGTTTTTTTTTTGTGTGTGTTCCCGGGTGTCGGCACCAAATGTAAAATATTACCACAAACACGATCCCCGAAAATCCCAAAAATAACACACTAAGCTTTCGATTTGATTGAGTATTTAATTCAACATCACTTTAACTTAATAAATATTTCAAAAAGCGAATGCATGGAGTGAACAATTATAACTAACTAACTTCAAATGACATTTTAAGTAATATAATAGCGTTAGTACAGCATAATAAGAGAGTTACAAGTGCAAACATTGGCATATTTCAGTATAACACTTTACATACAAGTACGTTTTATATATTTCACCTTTACTTTTCAACAACCTCCTTCACCTTAACCAGTATGGTATAGTCTGCTTTCGAGTTCTTTTAGTTGACAAATTGGTAAGTAGAGGTGAAGATGATCTATTCGAAGAATCCCGCCCTGGCTGTGTGGAGAGTGTTGAATATGACGGCGATTCTTGGGAATCCGCGGGATGTACAAGCGAATGATGTCGCGACTAGCAAGTATGGCACGGAAATGTGGAACATCATTTGTGGGAAGTATGTCCACCCCGAAGACAATTGAAGCATAGCGAATTTCCCATTACAAAATCACGACGTGAGTTGGTGTTTAAAGCGATAAGTTGAGGACACTGCAACAGGTAGTGGTAATCTTTGCATTTTGCACATTTGTGTCTTGTGTCCTCAAGAGCCTGAGTGTGATACGAGCGAACGAAGGTATGAATTTTACCGCGCGAAGACAGACATATGGGTTCACATGATTCTAGCGCATTACATATTTCTTGTAGGAATTTAAGAATTTAAGAAGTTCATCGATTGTACAATCGTCCCGCACACCAATATTCTCTGCCCAAGATTGGACAGAATCTCGATCTAATTTAAAGACAAGGAGGTATATCAATCACGGATCGCGACTGCATTTGTTTATAGCGCTTAACACCCGGTTAACTTCATCTGCTCTATCCACTAATTTCCGTATTTTTGAAGGTTACTTGAGGAAATGGTAGGAAGCGATAGAAATGACTGTAAGAACGAATTAACGATAAATTATTTTTTGTCATATCGCTCTTCCAACCGCGCCCATGCCTCTGCATATGTTGCATCTGATATGAGAATAGGCTTAGTTAAATTCGCCGCTTCGACGTGCAGAAAAGCTTTTAAGTAATGAAATTTCTGTGTTGGAGTAAGATTGGATACAGAAACAACGAAAGGTCTCTTATAATTTTTGGGAGGTTAACCGTTGAATTTGAACTGTTCGAAATGCTAAGTCGTTCAAGAAATGTGGATTGTACCGCAAGTTTTTCTAGGATCGAGTCATTAATGTCTTGCAGTAGTTGAGACAACGGTTTACGATCCGTTAAGGCACGCGATATTGAATCATGTGCCTCATAATACTTGCACTCGTATTCCACCAACTCATTTTCTATTTCAGCGGAATTAACAAGATACTCGTCATTGAATGAGCAGAAAAAAGTCCATGATTCTTCAAGTTTCACTAGACGATGTTTTAGCAGTTCGAGCTGGGTAGCAGAGTCAATATTTTTCTCAAAATTAACAATAAATTAGCAATGTTAACTGTTCAATAATACTTAAGTGAATAAAAAAATTATATTACCAATTTATTAAGGTTTTCAATTTAAATTTCCACATCCAGTTGGAAGACCAGTTTTATATTGAAGAATTGAAATAACAAAAAAGAAGTACCGCCAGTACAACTACTTTTCCAATTTATTTGGACTTATTGATTACGTGTTAAATTCTTCGTTACAAGGTATTATTGACAATATTTATGTACATATAATAGATCAAGTTGTGGAGAAAGGAAATAGAGTAGAAATTCAATTTAATTTGAAACAACCCACTTGAGTGACTATCCGAAGGTTCAGAAAGAGGTTCACATCACATCAACAAAATGTTGCCAGGTGAAAAATATTGTAAATATATCAGCATTATCAAATAAACGGGGTCGCATGTTTCCCATGCTAGTGGATTCGTTTGGAAAGTTCATGAATTAGGTAATGATAATCGTAAACGCTAATCAATCAACTTGGCCTTAGAATAAATCATTTTTATAACAACACTTCCCTGCGCTATATATAAAGGATCGTGTTGTGTTTAGCCAAGGAAAAGAAAGTAAACTCCAAATAATTTAATTATTATACCTTAATGGTAAATTTAAAATTGCGTTCGAACGTAACAGGGATTAATTCACTTTATTATGGGGACCTCATGTCCTCTACTCTGTGCACCGATTGCAGCCGAATTCAATCCACCAAGCCCAAGAAAAGAAGTACTCTCGGTTCACTTCGGAAATGGTTCTCCTATCATCTTTTTATTTCTGGTTGTCAATTTATGGTTTGCAGGCGAAACTTACATATATTTCCATCGTACTTCGTCTACTTTTCTGATGTGCCATTATCATTATCCTGAATGCATGTTACATCAACACAATATCCACTGAAGTGGCTAGAAAATCCACAAAAACGGAGACGAAAACTTCGCAGAAATGACAAAAAGTAAACAAATGTCCTGGTTGACTGGTAGGAGGTTTGTGTGTAAAATTTATTAAATTACCTAGCAAAACCAATTTAGTATCTAAAATGGCAATGAATAAAACATTAAGGATTAATATGCCGGGTGGCAGACTAAATAAACTGGAAAATTCACCCTCCTATGAGGTTGGTCTAATGGATTCTGGGAGGGAACCATTTATTGGTTTATCAAAAAGGCTCCAGAAAGGATTGAGTTAAAAAATAACACAATCAAAGAAAGCGCTATAATTGTAAGTTCTCCGGGAATTGAAACCAATATAGCTGCAAGTGAACACAAAGTAGATTAACAAGTGAATTCAAAAAATGTAGAAACACTATCAGTTCGAACCCAAAAAAAAAAAAAATAACAAAATAAATAATATTCAACTTATTGATCTTCTTTCGCTTTCCTTGCTACTTGCTGACTTCCACTGTTGCCCCTATACAGATGCCTTTTATACCCGCACATCTTCCATCACGCGTGATGGTCGTTCAGTTCATCCGCTAAACCATAATGCCATGGGCGGCCTTGAGTGTAAAGAGGCGCAAGACGCCTACGTGGATCGAATCAATTAATTAGCGAATTAATTATTAGAGGATTATTAATTAAGCGATGGACAAGTAGCTATGCGTAGGAAGAGGTATTATAAAAACAAACAGCTATTTTAATGAATGGCAGGCCAAACTTAAAGCAAGAAAAAAACTTGAAGAAATGAAGACAATAATTGGAAAATAAATGTCAATGATAGTGAAATCACATATGAACTGACGAAATGAATCTCCAATGGCACTCATATGAAAATAAAGCTACTAAATCATTTAGGGTAGTAACCAGAGGTCTTTACCTCTCGTGTGTGATAATGATATTGTCGAAATTTTGGGAATCCAAAAACTTAATTCAAAAAGAAAGAACAAAAGGTAGTGACGGAGAACCAAAGACAAAAACTAGAAAGTGAACTAAATTTATGCTCACCTTTCACAAAATTTCGAAAAGGTACACGCTATAAAATCAATAATAGGTACAGTTAAGATTGAGCCACTTCGAAGAAATCCTTGTTGTCTTAAAATTAAAGGTAGGATTGATATGCTCTTGGGAGAATATTTGATGAGTAACAACTGACTGCATAAGCAATGAGGAAGAAATAGAGACCAGTAAGCGATGGTGTACTTAATAATTATAATCAGCGCTGTCATACATACATACATACATACATTCATATACATACATATACATATGAGAAATCATATGAGTCTAGGCATCATTTTCTTTTACTTTTGAATTGTAATTCATTATTTCATTTAAATATCAAGTTCATTTTCGACATAATATTCGTAGATAAAATCATAATTTTGTTAAATAATTATTAATTTGAGTAGCATTCATCGACTTCCGTAAATGAAATATATTCCGTCGAATAACATTATTATTTTCATTTCTAATCCATTTCTAATTCCCATTTTATATTATGAAGATACACAACGTTTTGACCTTTTCCTAATAGCAAATATTTTCGCGGGCGCCGAATGTTTCCCATTCTTGCTTGTTTTCTCTATAAAAGATAAGGTAAATTGCCTGATATGTTCTGTCCTAACTGTTTGCTATGAATGGGTTATATGGTCCTTAATAATCGTCACATTAGCATTTCGGCACTAGAAAAACCTATACCCGGTACCGGTGTGACTCTTTAGTCTAATAAAACTAGTTCTATATTTGATCCTCCTATTTTCCATAACATACTCTTAAATAAACTGTGAAAATCGTGGGCTTGAAAATATAAAATCGAAACTCATTTCTTTCAAAAATTTAATTAATGTGAATGAATTGACCTGTTGGTTTTTGGTTACTATTATCCTAGGGACACTATATCATTATTTTCTTTGCTCTGTCAACTGTTCTGGTTATACCCATATGAGATTCATGTAACTGTAATAGAATTTCACATATTAGAGTCTTAGGCAACAAAACACGGTCTTCAAAGAAGGCTAAATCGTTCTCAAGGTGGATTTTGTCTTTCGCTTTCCAGAAACCCCTCAAGTTTTTATCGAGCCTATATTTTGTTTTTGGGCTTTTGTTTGAGCTTTCATAAGCTCATCTTTATGAGTCTCCACCTGAAATTTTTCAAATTACTCATATTTATGGTAAGAACGAGGTCTTTGATTGGCCTTTCTGTATCAACAGTCATATAAGGAATTTTTTGTTGAAGGCAATACCTTCCTTTATTGCACTTAATTCAAGCTACATATTTAATTTAATTTAATCTAGGAAACTAAGAAAAAGGGCAATTGAGACGGAGTTCTAGACACGGAGTTCTAGACACGGAGTTCTAGACATTCCGCAACATACGGGAGATAGGTTCATTGGAGCCATAGGCCATAAGAGGTACGAGAGGTGGGAAGATAGAAGAGACGTGGATTTCCTGTATTACGAGGGTTAGTGTTGAAAAAGATCGAGTTGTGTAGGCTGTGAAGCCGAGTGCAGCATTGGCCTTAAGAATTATATCGCTGAAATGTGCAAGAAAATTGAGTTCCTTAGATTTTATTTTTTTATTTATTAACATCATAAAATATAAAATATATATATTGACTTGCGAAGCCAAATGGCTTACCTGCAGGAGATTATTTACGAGATTTCTTAACTAATTATAATCATTCATCAAGTAATAGATTTATATAATTTTATGTGACATATTATTTACTTCAACTTACTAACTTTATTAAGATTCTAAATTTTCTAAATGTGTAACTTTTAAATTTGAAATTATGTGATCGATTCTAGGAAAAAAAGTTTTAATCTTCGTTTTCGTACGTTAACCTGGTTCATATTTCTTAAATATTGTGGTATATTATTTAGTACATTCGGCACAGCATACATAAGTCTTCTCCTGCCGTACTCGTTGAAGAATGATTGGAGATGATACATTCTATCAGTTTGTCTTCTTGTACTAAATTGATTTATTGACTTATTGGTATGCGAAACCAGTGCCACACTCATATTGTATATCTGCCTGACCTTAAGTACTTTTACGTTAGGGACTTTTCTTCTAAGTAGCAATTTGACCGCACTATTTTGAATATTGTGTAATTTTTCTATGTGTGTTTGCGCTGCACCTCCCCACGCCAGTAAACCGTAGCGTAGCCTCGACTCCGCACGTGCTTGTCGTTACTTTGTACTGCAGATAAGCAAGCGCAAACTCAGTTTTCTACGGAGATAGTTTATGTGCACATCCAGATACTTATATGTTTCAACGATTTCAATTTGTTCGCAGTCAGACTTCTAGCACATTTACAAGTCTGCAAAACAACATGTGACCGAGCATACATTGGGCTTCGAATATGCATTAGTTTTGTTTTCGGACCGTTCAATATCAGCCCATTATCATGACACCATTGCTACTTCATTGAGCTCCTCTTGCATCACCTTATTTCATCTTCCACTGACGGACGACATACAACAATTGCCGTATCATCAGCATATGCAAACGGAACACTTTTTCTTAAGCACTTCATTTGCATTTCACTAGTGCACAAAAGAAAAAATAGAGGTAAAAGTTCTGAGCCCTGTAGTACCCCGTATTGAATTTTATGTTTATCACGTTTGCAATTTTTTATTTTCACGCTGAATGTCCTATCTGCAAAATAGTTTATTACCAGTCCGACAGCCTGGTTCTAATTCCTACTTTCTGCAATGTGCTGATGACCTTATTGTGATCAAGGGTATCAAATGCCTTACTGAAATCCAAAAAGAGAACTAGAACATGATGACGTTTGCCGAGAGCTGTATTTATTATATTTGCGAAGTCGCCAAGAAGTTTATTTGTGCCTTTTCTTTTTTGAAAACCGTATTGGTTCTTACAGATCAAATTATGCTTTTTTATAAAGTTCCATATACGATCAGCAACGATTTTCTCCATAATTTTTTTTATGGCAGGTAAGATTGCAATCGATCGTAGTTCGTAATGTTATTTTTAGCCCCTCGCTTATAAATATGTCGCCTCTTTAAGTTTCTTAGGGATCGTTTGCGTATCTAAGCTCAGGTTAATTAGTTTGATTATAATGGGGACAAATATGTCGGCATTCGACTTAATATCTAAGGCCCTGATACCATCTACTGTTCCTCTAAAATAGATAGATCTATTCAAACTTAAATGTTGGTATCTTGAAGTTACTATGTTACATTTGTGAATGATGGATTCGGCTTGTTTCGAAAAAAACGCACCAAATTCATTTGCCAACATAGCCGTGTTCATGTCGGAAGAAAAATGCTTCCTAATAGTTTCATCCAGTGATAATTCACGTCGTCATAACACTTCATTTATTATTGCCAATGTCTTTTTTGGATCACACCTTGTATAATCAAATTTTTCTTTATAATATTGATTTTTGATCATAAATATTTATTACGGTTACGAATCAGTTTGTACTCATTTTCGTTGGATAAGTTTCTGCCGTTGTTTTTTCCACCTACCTTTCCCTTTCCTTAAAACTCAACAGAATGTCTTTTTTCAGGATCTGTTTCTTCAAGTATGGAAGTCCAATCAGTAGCTCGAATTAATTCATTCACTTTCTTTAGAATTATAACGGAGTCCTGTGAAGTAAAGCTTTCGGATATATGCTCTTCGTAAATTCCAAATAACGTACTGTAATGATAGGATATGTTATGTTCTACCACTGCTGAAAACATTCTGACCCCTAATATACTGACCAAAATATGATCGATAAAGATGCTGTTTAGCAATGCGATCGAAAACTAAAAGAACGGCGACGAAAGAATAAATGAAAGGCACAACAACGACTTCGATTTAAATTCTTTAAATTTTAATATTCGTCTTAACATCAACACCGACTGCTTCGAACTGACTCTGTTACCACTCAACAGCAACCATCGACCCAACGACTTAACATCGGATGCTGGTAACAGACATCAGCCGATTTTACGGTTAGTTTACATAAAAAATTAATTTACAAGAATGGGGTGATCCCAATGCGTGGCACCAGATTCCAATTGTACATACATCACGCGAGATTAAAGTACATTACATACTGTAAGATGTATTTCTATTTTACCACAGAGCGAGCATACATTAATATTAGTGGGTTTGCGTGATGCATGTACAGTTGGTCACATCAATTATGGTACAAATTATTAATTGCAATATTTTTAATACAAATATTATATATTTATATAAAAAACACAACTCATTCTTAAACAGATGCAGCTGCCTACATTTAAATCCACTCTGATGGATCTTTTGATTACATTGAAGAGGCCTCTCGAAGCCAGCATATCTAGATAATTAAGGACCAATGTGTTTATATTGTCTCTAGTGTTTATATTAATATTTCCTAAAATTATCTTATCGCTATTTCCTTCTGTCACGTTAGTTATTTTTTAAAATCCTCTAAGAATAAAGATGGGTCTTGCTTCGGTGGTCTATATACTCCACTTATTAGTTTTATTTTTGTAGCCGACATAATCTTCACAGTCAGACTTTCGCAAGCTGTTGTTTTGGTACTCTTTCATATCTGATGCTATTTTTTATAACCATAACGATCCCTCTACCTTTTCTTAATGGCCTATTGGCAAATTCAGCACTTGCTGAAATTACAAAAATCGGCAATGCCTTTTGTTTCGGTTTTTAGTTTGGTAAATTCAGCAATAAGGTTGGTGGAAGCAGATCGTCTGTGGTTGTCTGAGTGATTTGGCTTTTTTGGGGACTATTTATTTCCTTCCGATTTCTTTTGTTTGCATGCATTTCAGGTGTACTTGGGTGCGTCGTAGGTGTAAGTGGACGCCAAGAGGAGTCAAGAGAAGCAATGTATGGATTTTCATTTGCGTTCCTGCAGAATTGACATCCTCAGATTTCTCTTTTTGATTCCATTGACCGCAAAGATCTTTCCGTCACGGTGGCGGTTTGCAAATGCAGCTTTCGGTAACACAATGGGCAGGTGACCAAATCGCCCATTGGAGGCAAATCATCTTTGCAGTTATCGCACACAGGCATGTACTTATTGTATTAAAAAAGTGGTGAAAACAGCAATGTACCGCACAAAAGAAAAATAGAACACTCGATGGAAAATTTTTTTAACCAGAAAAACCAAAAAAAACACTGTATTAAATCACTTTTATTAATACTTCTCAATAAAGTCTTTAAAGTTACTATCTTTTGTTATTATTATCATTATAATTTTTAATTTTTTCTTGTTTCTACGCGAAGATTAAACTTTCTACTAAGCTGGTCTACGCCTGGTCGCATAATACGCCAAGATCGCGGATCACTTGAACAGTAGAAAGAGATTGATTATAGAGAAAATAGAGGCGGGGAGGTGGTTTGATACGTTTGCGAGAGAAAGTAATAGATTGACATTTGGAAATGTTAAGGTCCAGGCAGCTTCTTGGAGCACCAGGAGGAAAAACTATTGAGGTCCGATTGAATAAGGGAAGAGTCATGTTCGGAGGAAATGATCTTGAAAATCTTAGAGTCGTCGGCGTACAGAGAGATGTGGGAGTGTTTGATAACTATTTCAATATCGTTAATGGTAAGGATGAAAAGAAGTGGACCGAAATGACTGCCTTGGGGAACACCGGCGGAAGCAAGGAAGGGGTTAGAGAGAGATCTAAAACGAACGCTGTAGTAGCGATTTTCCAGGTAAGAGGATATTAGGAGGACTTTACTAATAACTATGGGTTCAAATCCAAGGGGAGGCCAAAAGGGGTAGATCATGCGAACATATGTCGACACCAACGTCAACACTTAGCCTCTGTCTACCAACACCTACTCTCACCTCCCCGCGGTAGCTCCCGGGTGCCTAGTGCCTCAACTGTAGATTGGGGTTAGAATCCCCTTTGTAAGGTTGTTGGGGGCAGGAAACGAGAGATTGGGGAGGCGGCGCCCACAGTTCGATAGAGTAGAAATACTTGATGAACACCAAACCGGGCTAGTCCTACATATTGGGAGCTCAGGCCGGTTAGGAACGGCATATGCCGACCCCACGTTCCTGGAGAAAAAGGAACCTGGCCCTCCAGGTCGGGGGTTGTGCTTAGGGCTAACATCCCTATCACGGAAAAAAACAGTTGTTACGAAGCAATCAACAAAAGCCTCGGATACGGACGGATACCATGTTGACGACCCCCATAAACGAAAGGACAACCTATGAGTTTGCACCGGGAATGTAAGGTCCCTTAACAGACCAGGTGTAGGCCAACAACTGGAAAAAACCCTCGACTGCTATAAAGCAGATATAACAACACTCCAAGAAGTGCGATGGGATGGAACAGGCAAAAAGCGAATGAGAAACTGTGAGAAACTACTACGGTGACCGCTACAAGGAAAATAGGCAACGCTTATTTGGATGCGGATTTGTTATTCGAGGTAGACTTAGGCAAAAAGTCTTAAGCTTTCATGTCGTAAGCGAACGCTTCATAACAATCCGCATCAAAGGCACTTTCAACAACATTAGCCTAATGTTTACAATTAATATTACAAAAAAAAATTGTATAATTACTTTGTGTTTAAAGAGACTAAACATTGTATAATTTACCCTACATATTGCTCTCACGTACATTACTTTCTCTCATTTTGTTATCAGTTGTAGTTACTCATGTACCATAATCAATTTTGAAAAATATACTCGTTCTATTGTTTCTTGGACACCGAGCTGTGAAGATCGTTCCTTTCTTCTCGTGTTTTTTTTCGTATTCGCAAGCAATTTTCATTTTTTTGTACTCAACCTTTTTCTTCTGCACACCTAATATGCGTTCATGCTCCTACGGAGGAAAAATATGATCGACTCAAAAATGATTTCTACGACCTCCTAGACCGAACGTACGCACAATGCCCCAGTTACGACACCAAACTCATACTAGGAGATTTTAACGCAAAACTGGGCAAGAGGACGTCTTTGAGTCATTCATAGGAAAGCATAGCCTACATAACACCACGTCCGATAATGTACTCAGGCTAATTGATTTTCTAGCAGAGCATAATCTCAACATTCACAAGGGAACCTGGCGGTCCCCTGATCAATCGACTACCAACCAGATTGATCATATTGCGATCGACACCAGACACTCCTCCAGCATTCTCGACGTGCGAACTTTCCGAGGATCCAACATCGACTCAGATCACTACCTTGTTGTAGCCAAGGTACGAATGAGGATATCGAGAATGCTACGGAGTCGAGTAGGACAACGCAAGTTTGACGTCGGAAAGCTACAATCGCAAGAGATGGCTAGAATCTTTGCCGAGCGCGTTTCCCTCAAGCTCCCCCAAACCCCAAGAACGACGACACTATCCACAGACCAGCAGTGGGAGCATTGCCAGAACGCAGAGACGTTGCCTCTGATGTGCTGGGTTTCAAATCGAGATCGCCTAGAAATCCCTGGTTTGACCTGCAATGCGAACGAGCCCATGCAGCAAAGCAAGGCGCATACAAAACCATGCTGCATAGGCCGACGAGAGCTGCTTGGGAGTCCTACAAGCAGAAAAGAAGGGAAGAACATGCACTTTTCAGAAGGAAAAAAAAGGAGCACGAAAATCGTGAGATCAAGGAAATGGAGAGATGTCATAATAGGAATGAAGCTCGAAAGTTTTACCAAAAAGTAAAACGAACATGTCAGGGCTACAAAGCCAGAGCAGAAGCCTGCCGGGATGAAAACGGCAATCTAGTAGTAGAATCACAGTCGATGCTGAGAATATGGGAGGACCACTTCTGCAGACTGTATAACGGCGATGATAGACAAGATACCGCTGTCAGGCAGAATGATCCATTCGCCACGGACGATGACGTAAGAGAATCCCGTCCACCCGACATAGGCGAAGTCAAAATAGCGACATTGAGACTTAAGTCTAATAAAGCCGATGGCGCGGACGGCCTTTCTGCTGAGCTTTTCAAGGCGGCTGGAGATGTGTTGGTAAGGCGCATGCACCAACTCATCTGTAAAATATGGTCGGAGGAAAGCATGCCCGACGAATGGAATCTCAGCATCGTTTGCCCGGTCCACAAGAAAGGAGACCTCTATAATTTCGCCAATTATAGGGGAATAAGTCTCCTCATTGTCGCATACAAGATCTTCTCTGCCGTATTGTGTGAACGCCTGAAGCCTTTTGTGGATAACCTGATTGGCTGTTATTAGTGTGGCTTCAAACCAGGCAAATCCACAATAGATCAAATATTCACACTTCGGCAGATCTTGGAGAAGAGAATTTCAAATCGATACGCACCACCTTTTCATCGATTTTAAAGCCGCGCATGACAGTGTGCATAGAGACGAGATATACGGTGGTTTTAACATCACTGCCAAACTCGTCCGATTGTGCAGGTCGACAATGGAGAATTCCCGCTGCTCCGTTAAGGTCGGTAATGAGCTAACCCAAACCTTTGGTGTTAAAAAAGGATTTAGTCAAGGCGACGCACTGTCATGCAATTTCTTTAACATCATACTTGAGAAGATCGTACAAGAGTCACTGGCCAACACAAGAGGTACGATTTATTTCAAGTCCTCCCAACTGCTTGCGTGCGCAGATGACATTGACGTGATCGGGAGATCGCAGCGAGACGTCAATGAAGCATTGAGACGGAAGCGGCCAAAGTGGGTCTTAGCGTTAACGAGGGTAAGACCAAATATGTATATGCTGTCATCGAAAAAAGACACATAACATCGACGTCTGGGCCAGAACGTCATGCTTGACAGCTATAATTTCGAAGTAGTCAAGGACTTTGTCTACCTTGGCTCACTTATAACCAGCGACAACAACACCAGCGCTGAGATAAAACGCAGAATAACTCTTGCCAACCGCTGCTTCTTTGGGCTCAAGAAGCAATTGAGAAGTAGAGCCCTCTTTCGAAAGACCAAGATAACGTTGTACAAAACCTTAATCATCCCAGTCCTCCTTTACGGCGCGGAGGCTTGGACTTTAGCTAAAGCGGATGAGAATGCTCTTGGTCGTTTCGAGAGGAAAATTCTGCGTTTAATCTATGGTCCCGTTTATACTAGCGGTGTATGGAGAAGAAGATACAACGAAGAACTGTACGGGCTGTACAGCGACATGGACCTGGTACGACGTCTCCGGATCCAACGTCTAAGATGGCTGGGCTATGTAGAGCGGATGGACAACACGGCTCTGACTCGAAGAGTCTTCGAATCCAACCCAGAGGGACGACTCAGCAGGGGACGGCCGAATCTTCGGTGGCGCACGCAGGTGGAAGGGGACCTTAGCCGTCTGGGCGTGCGGCGCTGGAAACAGCTGGCGAAAGATCGACCGCGGACTGTAGCGTCATATAAGTAAGTAAGTAAATCCAAGGGAAGACAATTTGAAGAGTATTAATCTGTGTGAAAATTTATCAAAGGCCTTACTGAAGTCATTTGAGATAGCATCGACTTCCTTGCCATTTTCTTAGGCTGAAAGGGTGAAGGATACGAATTCAATAAGGTTCGTGGTTGTAGGCCTACCTTTGAGGAAGCCGTGTTGTCTGGGGGAGATTGAAGACTTGCATTGAAAACTTAAATTATCATACAAAATACTTTTTCTGTATAGGTGTTGTAAAAGAGTTTTTCCATTTACGGGGAAATTAAACTTGAGAAAGGAGGAGGAACATTTTTTTGTAAAAATATAGCAGGAATGTCGTCGGGGCCAGGAGTGAATTCATCAATAAGTTGCTTTAATCTTTTTTCGATGATATCGGGGTCGACACTACGTAGAAATGGCCCAAAGGAGAAGTTTGGTAAATAGTTAAAATAAGTAGGATCGGGTGGAAAGAAATAATGGGTGAAAGATTGATTGAAAAAAGTGGCAAAAAGGTTGGCGATGTTATGAGGATCATTGGGAGTTTCATCATTGAAGGAGAGAGAGTTTGGGTAGCCATCAGATTTTCTTTGTAGTTTACAAACAAAGACAAAGAAGTAAGACTTCGAACTGTTCGGACGTGTGTTAAATAGTGTCGTGGGGTGCGCACTTCTAAAGGGTCCGCCAAATAATTTTTTTTTTTTTTGAAAATGCTATAAAAAAAACTACTGAATATTTTCTCAAATTTCTTTTTTTATTTGAAAGTACAATCCTTCCGGTTAATAATGGAAAATAATTTCATTCAAATGGCTGCCTACACGATCGGTCCAATTTTTAAGCACATTATCGATTGTGTGCAGCTGTATTTCACCAATGGCTTCACGAATATTGTCCTTTAAAGCGTCAATTGTCTCTGGCTTGTCGGCGTAACACTTATCTTTGACGGCACCCCACAAGTAATAGTCCAACGGTGTCAAATCGCAGCTCCGAGGTAGCCAAACGACATCAGCTCTGCGGCTGATAATGCGATCTTCAAAAACAGGGCGCAAAACATCGAGTGTAGCTTCGGCTGTGTGGCACGTAGCGCCGTCCTGTTGAAACCAAATGTTGCCAATATCCTCCTCTTCAATTTTTGTGAACAAAAATTCGTTCAACATGGCCCGATAACGATCGCCATTGACTGTAACGGCCACTCCTTGCTCATTTTCGAAGAAAAATGGCCCAATTATGCCTCTGGACCAAAATCCGCACCAAACAGTGGCTCGTTTTGAGTGCACCGGCTTTTCAATGTATGCGTGCGGGTTTTCTGTGCCCCAAATGCGACAATTTTGCTTGTTTACATACCCGCCAAGATCAAAATCTGAAAAGATGATTTTTTTGGCAAAATCGGCATCTTCTGTAAGTCGATCGCAGGCCCACTTAGCGAAGCGAAAACGCATTGGATGGTCAGTTGGCTTCAACTCGTGAACCAATTGGACTTTGTATGGCGTCATACCAAGGTCTTTATGCAAAATTCGTCTCAATGATGTCTCCGAAATGTTCAATTGTTGAGAACGACGGTGAATTGATGTTGATGGCGCTTCACGCACACTTTCTGCCGCAGCAGCAATATTCTCGGGTGTACGCACTGTTTTTGGGTTTTCACGCTTTGGTTTATCGATGAGGATGCCAGTTTCTTTCACTTTTTTCACAAGATAACGAACATACGGAGCTGACGGTGCTTCTCTTCTTCCAAAATCCGTACGCAATTTTCGCACACATTCTGCAACGTTACCATGATTTTCAAAGTAATGTCGCAATATTTCCCAGCGTTGTTCAAGCGTATATATTCATATATACATATTCGTTCAGCGGAAGGATAAAACTAATTATCTGTCAAATCAGACATGAGCTAAGTGTTACCATTCACGAAATAAGCACTACTTGAAAAAAAAAAAACGTTAGAAACAAAGGGTCCGCCCTTTGTTAATAACCAACGCGTTAACATACATTTGTTATCATTTAAATAAATTGTAATATTTCACATCATCATGAATTGCTCTAAATGTAATGAAAAAATTGATCGGTGTGATACATTTAAAATTGACTGCGGTTGTTTTTTTCATGGTGCCTGTGTTGACATTATACAATCAGACATAGACTATATGAACTCTACAAACAACAAGTTCCGATGTGACAAATGCACTGCCCTCAGGCACAAGTCATTACATCAAACACCACTTTCATCAATCTGCCCTCAACCTAAACAACCGAAGTTGCAACAAAAAGTTGCGGGATCATCAAAGCTGCAAACTAAGAAACTGGAGTCACAGACAACAACAACAACAGCATCAAGAAAAATACCAGCATCAACCAGCAAGCAGTCGATAGCGGAAAATGCAAAACATCTATAACTCTCCAAATGCTGTATGAAGAGATTATCTCTTTAAAAAATATGAATGCAGAATTTTTCCAAACAGTACAACAGCTTAGAGAAGAAAATTCGTCTCTTCGTTTGAGAGTTTGTAATTTGGAGAGTAAATTAAACTGGCATGCGCAGAAAGAAATGGAGAGAGTTATTGAGATCGTCGGTGTACCGGAGGTGAATTCCTCAAGTCCAGCAGAGAGTGTGCAGAAAATCTTTGATTCTGCACTTAATCTGCAAGTTAAGCCTGAAGAAATTGAGAAATGTTATGTGAAGAAAAATACACCAAATATTATATGCGCTCATCTGACATCGAGTGAAACTAAAAAGAGAATCATGAAAAGCAAGTATGCTGCGAAGAAGAAACTAAACTCAATATCGTTTGGGGATGGAAACGTTTGTAAGATATATATTAATAATTATTTTACTAAATACACCAGAGCTCTGTTTTTTTGCGGCTAAGAAAGTTAAACTAGAAAAGAAATTCAAATACTTATGGCATAAAGATTCAAATATTTTTCTAAAGAAGGCGGATAATGGTAAAGCTGTTGTTATACGATCCTTTGATGATCTTGAACCACTCAAAGCGTAACACGATGATTGCGAAATTAAACTCAAACAACAACTTTACCACTGAAACCTTAACAAATAGCATACAAAGTTTTCCTTTTACAAGTAATAATAACACATATTTTTATATTGTACATCATAACATAAGAAGTCTACGCAAAAATTTCGATTCGCTTATTTGTAATCTTGAGGGATTTGAAAACTTACCCGACATAATATTTGGGTCTGAGGCTTTATGCAAACTCAAATGACTTATATTCTGCCGGGGGTGTTGGTGTATTTGCTAAAGATTCGTATGGGCCTCTAGTCATTCGTTATAACTTAAAAAGTGCAGATGTCTTAAAAGTTACCTGTACGACCATTAATACTACTCTGAGTTTCATTTGCGTATACCGGCTTCCGAATATACCACTCCAATTGTATATGGACGAATTTTCTGATCTCTTTGGTAATGAAAAAGCGTAAAATCTCGCTATTGTTGGTGACTTCAACATAGATCTAATAAGTGAAGACACTTCGAGAGATATCTATGAATCCCTTATAGCCCAACACGGTTTGATGTCCTTTGTTAATGACTCCACTAGACCAAGTTCAAACACATGTCTTGACCATGTCTTTGGTCGCTTCCTTCATATGGAGACAAATGATTGCGCCGGCTTTGTTTTGGATCTAAAGATTACCGATCATTCGATGACAGGTTTGATAATTAGCGGCCTTGGCGTAAAAAAGGGACCCTCAAAGATATATATTAAACAGACGCACATAAATCATACCATGTTAAATTCAAAACTCCTTAATGAAAACCGGGTTGATGTGCTTTCTGAGGAAAATGCCTCTTTAGCCTATGAACGGTTTTCAAAAACGTTAAGTAAGCACATCAAGAGTTCCAGCAATTCTTTTGTAAAAAAAAGTGATGCAAAACTAAAACCTTGGATGAATTTTTCGCTTCTAAAGCAAATCAAACTTAAACACAAATTACGCCTCAAAGTCTATAAACATCCCGCAAATACTGCTTTAAAAAACCGCTACATCAATTTATGTAAAGAAACTGATAAAAATGTAACATTCTGTCGGGATAGTTACTTTAAAAATAAACTACGTAATGCAAAGGGGAAAACTAAAAAAAGTCTGAAATACAGTAAACGACATTCTGAATCGAAATCAAAAATATCATACTGAATCACCTAAGCTCATCGATAACAATATATGCATTTCAGACCCTTCAGCTGTCGCAGAAATATTTAATCAGTATTTTACCCCTATTTTTTAGGTATGTAATGTAGAATATTAAAATTTTTAAAAAACTATAAACCTATAAAACAGTTTGGCTTCAGAGAAAACTGCTCAACCGAAGATGCACTTCTTGACTTTTCTCAGTCCATCTACAAGGGGCTAGATATCAAAAACTGCTGCGCTGGATTATTTGTAGATATAACCAAAACGTTTGACATGGTTAACCACGAAATTCTCCGAGATAAATTATACTGTGCAGGGTTCCGCGGCTTCGTATTGAAATGGTTTACTTCTTATCTCAAGAATAGAAGACAAAAAGTGAAAATAGGGGATACTTCTAGTAGGGTCGAGATCATCAACATCGGCGTTCCTCAAGGTTCTGTCCTTGGCCCCCTTGTTGTTTTTAATTTATGTTAATTCCGTTTTTTGACTTCCATTCATCGGAAAGTTAAGGGCTTTTGCTGATGACTTTGCATTTGCGTGTCATCCAATCTCTTTACGCTAGTGGCCGACATTAATCATGACATCCATTTCATAAGACTTTGGTTTGCATATCACAAGCTCATCGTGAGTAGTAAGACCAAAATTAATGTTTTCTAGCCTAACATCTATTGAGACTCCGAATGTTGATATTTTATTCCATTCAGCATGTTGTGAAAAATTCAGCTTGATAGAGTGCTCTTTTAATGATGCCATTAAATATAATGCAAGCTGTTTTGGTATAGAAATATTTAAACAATATAAGTATCTTGGTGTCATCATCGACCAAAATTTGAACTGGCATGATCATATCACCCACTTGAGAAATTACTTACTCTCGACTCTACGCAACTTCTACAAACTTAGAAAATACTGTTCCTCCAGTATGTTAAAGAATATTTACGACGGTGTATTTCACTCGAAACTACAATATGGAATTATATGCTGGGGAGGCGCCTATGCTAGCAAAATCAAACCCCTGTTAGTATTACAAAAATACGTCATAAGAAAATCGTCATACGCAAATCGACTAACTAATACTTTTATGCTATTCAACAGATTGAAAATTCTACCACCTCTATTATTTTAAAGTAATAAAAATATTTTTTATAAGGGGAGATTACCTGCAAAGTCCAATAAATGACCACCACAATCTGCGTAGTAATTTTAGTCCGCTGGTCAATATCCCAAACTTCCATACCTCAAGTTACAGAAACTTTTACTCCATCGTGTCTCACAAACTCTATAATACACTCCCTGAGAATATCCGAGTCATTGAATCTTAAAAATCTTTTTAGCTACAGTAAAAGGTTGGCTTTTGGGCTTAAGACTCAATGAAATCAAAATTCTTGTGCACTACACCATTTAGTCTTATGAGTTCTCTTGGAATCTTCTTAAACAATGTGTATATATGTAGTTAGATAGGAATAATGAATTAGTTCACCCCACAACAACTATGAATTGCAATAATTATGTTAAATAAAGTGGCATTAATCTCTATTTTGTATAAATAATAAATGTCACTACTGTTCTCAAAATGAATAGAATTGTTATTAAGTAATGTTATGAGAATTAGAAATAAAAAAAAAAAAAAAAAAAAAAACACTGAAAGAAGGACTTGGGATCATTTATAAGGTTGGTTTGCATCTCGACTATAAAGCTCTATAAAATGTAAGTGCGGAAATAGTTAGATAAGTCATTTGGGGATGGATTGAGAAGGAAA
Organism: Merodon equestris; assembly: GCA_958301585.1. Lineage (NCBI taxonomy): Eukaryota > Metazoa > Arthropoda > Insecta > Diptera > Syrphidae > Merodon > Merodon equestris. Next base: position 95,863,646 of record OY284413.1, read on the forward strand.
GATATCCCGAGCTTGTTTCGCAAAGAACGGAGCCTGCGATTATACCAAGATGGGGGAGTGGAGAAGGTTTTGTGTCGAAAAGAGGGTACGTAAAGGGAGATAGAATTTAATATTTCTTTGTAGAATATAGACATGGCATCATTTACGGTAAGGTTGTTGAAATTAAAATGAACACTATTAAGATTGATTTGACGGAAGTTGGCTTTGTGGAAATCGTGAGACATTTGAACAGTGGGGGAGAGCTCTATATAAGTGAGTTGTGAAAGAACGAGAGAAGAAGGGGGTGGTAGTTGTCGACGGTGGATAGGGACAGCTGACAAGCTGATACTGAGGAGTTAAAGGGGTCAATTGTCTAGTCATGTAATTTAAAATGCCGTTGACTTGGTTAAGGCTTGAATCAGCTAGGCGATCTGAGATGAGACATTCTTTGGCTGCTGTGGGACTAGAGGCAATGTAAGACCATTGGTCGTCTGAAGAGATCCATTTAAAATGAGGAAGGTTGAAGTCACCGAAAACTTGGATCTCGTCTTGGGGATTCTGTAAATCAATTAAATTATCGATTGTATCAATGGCCAATTTATATGGTTCAATAGGTTGTGATGGCAAAATGTAAAAGAAGATGAGGTAGAGCGATTTCCGGGGTAGGACAATCTCAACAGAAAAAAAGTCCAGACACTGCGAAGATGTTATGAGTTAATTGAGTTTGGGACGGCTAGAAGGACACCGCGGCATGGTTAAAGTTTGATGGGAACAGGCCTAGGTTGTTTATATGGGCGATAAGGTTCGTTAAAGTTAAGGCAAAGATTTCAAAAGGTAAGGCATGTGATTGCTGCGGGACTGCCTCAGATTTAGAACGCAGACCTCTTACTTTCTGATAATAAAAAGTAAGAGGGAGGTTTTCGGGGAGTATAAGAGTGGCAGGGAGGGTTCTCTTTGGAACGAAAAAACGTATCATGAACAGCTTTGCTACGCTGAAGGTGCGATATATGCTTTGTGTGTATATATATTGTCTGAAGGTATCAAGATCGTTTGACACTTTTTTGGGTGAGATATTGAAAAACTCGTGATATTTAATGAAAAAGTTCTTGAGGGTAGTGAAGTCGGTGGGCAGACCTTCCTGTTGAATTGAGACCATTACGCTAGTGTTTATTTTGTCTTCATAGCAAACCGAGTCGGATTTGTCATGAAGATAAGCTAAAAAAAGACGATCTTTTTATCTCTTAACCTGAAGAGAAGAAACATTCGTTGGGGTCATTAGATTGCTGGGTAAGTTTGACTGATGGTGGCAGTAGGAGATCAACGAAAGATTGGGAGGGGATAGGTGTTGACAAAATTTGGTTTTTAGATGGTGGGAGAGATGAGGAACTGGCTGTAGCTGAGGTATTAGAGAGGGCGGGTGCTGAGGGATTAAGGATGTGGGAGCTTTAAAAGTTAGGATACTTGGCTACAGACTTAAGGTTGAAATTTGGAAATGAGTTTGGATCCGGGTCGTGTGCTAGGGTTGAAGGTGATAAGGTTGTATATGACCCATTGGCGTTGGAGTTTTGGTGGAACTGAGGGAGAAGGCTGTATGTGCGATATTGATGAGCGGATACAAATTGGAAAGAGTTTGGTTTTGATGCTCCAGTTATCGTGGGGATTAGAGGGGGTTTGTATAATAAACTTATAATTCTTGTTATTAAGTTTAAATGAACAATTAGAGGTAGATTTAGGATGGGAATCATTTTTCCATTCCATTTGGTAAATGTTGTTCTACCGGAGTGAGTGGACGGCCGGAGTTGAGAAAAATATTCCATATTCCGTTGCAATGGATAGCTTTAATTTGTTCGGTCCGAGATGTTGAAGCATTTGGCAGCTCAGTATTGGGATTTTGAATTGCTTCGTACATTTTTGTACCCATTGCTTCTTACCGATGAAGTCCTTCAACCAAAAAAGTAGTAGTATCCTCGTTGCTACTTTGAAGCTTTTGGAGGCGCATTCTCGTAAGCTCCATGTTTGGCCAAAGCGTTCAATACTGGTTTCCACGGCTGGTTCTTCTATTTCAGTAAGTTGGTTTGTTTGGGTACAGGCAGAAGATGTTGCTTTAGGTGGCGGTGGAGAGGCGTGTATTAACGGATCAGAAAGCTTAGCTTCGAGAAGTTCGTCGCGTATAGAAGTGTTGCCAAATTAGACGGATTGGTATGATACTGGCCGGGAAAGTGGATGTCGTGTATTTTATGAGCTGCTGTTCTTAATTCCTCGACTAGTTCACTTAAGGTGAACCTAGTAGTGATAAGCTTACTATTCACGAGAAGGAGGAAAAATACTGGCATTATTCAGCTGGTGCTAAAAGGCATTCCCATCCTGATAGACAAGGAAGCTAAGTATCTGTAATTCATCTTAGATAGTAAGCTTCTTTAGTTGTTAGCATGTTGAGTCCAAAACCACCAAGCGCGGTCTGTTTCAGCTGCACGGGAGCTGCTCTAGATGCTATGATGAATCTGCCACCCCTTGACATATATATCAGAGGGTGCCCACTGAAAGCCATGTCTTGTCTAAAGAGAAATGGTCTTTGGTATAACTCGCATTGGAGTGACAGTGTACTTGCGTCATAAATATCCTACGACCCCTGTCTCATGGATATGCCTTCTGACGCAATAACACCTGCCATCCTACTGCGCTGTAATTTCACAGTCACATGTCCATGGCTTCGGCCAGTCACTGTACCTGGAATTGACTGTCTTCGCATTTTTACAGATGGCTCGAGGACTGGGCAGGGTTCCCCCGCAGAAGTTTTCTTTGAGCGCAAAAACATTCGACTGCACTTCTCGTTAGGAAAATATGCGTCTGTCTTTCAATCAGAGATTTACGCAATCCTAATGGCCATGTACTATGTTGTGAAGCACAGGTGGAAAGGAAAACGCATATGTACTCAAAGCTGTGTCCAACCCTATATCCAACTCCAAATTAGTGCATGAACTCAACACCTTTTTGAACAAAGTGGGAAGACTAAATTCACTTAGGCTTGTATGGGGCCCAGGTCACTCTGGGATCCCAGCAAATGAGATCTCCGATGGATTCGCTAGAAGGAGCTCAGAGGAGAGTTTCTCAGGATCTGAACCGCCTCAGGTCTACCTGCTTCCGCGGTCAAATCTGACATCAACGACTGGGTCTTTAATGCACACAGTCGTAGATGGAGGGAATATTCAGGATGCAGGATGACTAAGCGCGTACGCCCTGATGTCTGCAAGAAGTCCGCAACATTCTTCTTATCCTTAAGGAGAAATGATTGCGTTATTACGGGCTATTACACTTTTGCCAAGCATCTCTACGTGCTTGGCATCAATGAGATGTTTACCTGTGCTGCATGTTGCGAACATGTTGACACAGCAGAACATTTTCTCGGCGACTGTCCCGCCTTCGCTCGCGCATAGTGGCGCACCCTTGGGGCCAACGTGGTGTGTGCCGAATCTCTTAGTTTTACATCACTGAAGCTCCTACTCACTTTTCTCCGGACACCGAGGAAAATACAATAACGAAAGGTGTCTGTCTGGTAGTAAAATGGATCAGTATTTGTGTCTATCATCGTTTAATTTGTTAGCCATAGATTCAAACAGAGGGTCATGTTGATATTGGGAAATGAACGTCAAGTTCGGATCGATAGGAATTTAATTTCTCGTTAATTTTTTTAAAAAGAATAGGGTTAAGGTGAGAGTTGAAAATGGAAACCAAGTCGCGTTTTAGTTTGGCGAAAAAATCAAGCACTCCACAAGGCTACTTAAGTCTTCATATCACCAATAAGTTTTTAACACTAAGTTGTTGTTGTTGGAGGCGGAGTTTGTCATTGTTACATTTGATCGCGAACAGAACATCGGAGAGGGATATCTTTTTGCATTCTTCACAATAGAAGAGGAAATTCTCCGGAAACGTTTTAAAGTAAGTGATGGATATTTTACTAAGCCCAATGCAGAGAAGGTGGAACGATTTGCCGCAAATACCTCGGCAAATACACGATCAGTATTTTTGTTGTCGGTGGCACAATGGGCTAAATCACGATGATTTAAGGATTTTTAAAGATTTTGCACTGATAACACAAATAAAAAAAAAGGGGCGGAGAGTCACATGCGTTTGGATTTGGAGTGGGTCAGTAAATAATCCTCTGGCGACAGAAGTGGGAAGTAGAGAGAAAGAATACGAGTATTTATTTTCGCAGTAGGTAAACAAAAAAATGGGCGAAAAACAATTAACGTTCGGAGTGAAATATCACAGCAACTGCACACAATGGGGGTTGTCGAAGAATGGAATTGAATGTATCGATAATAAATCGGTAATATGGAGGAATTTTCCTGGAACATATTTAACATCCAGTTTATTTTTGGCAAGCTTTAACTTAATTCTCTGTAACCTAAGCGAATGTACTTCCATGATGGCTTCCTTACTCATCGACACAAGAGGTTTATGATCAGTGTGTGATCATAACTTGCCGTCCATGAATATATTTCTGTCTCTGTCAGGCTCTTAGATGCATATGCTACAGGCTTATCATTTTACGTAAGGCAACATCCAAGACCATTTTGTAAGTCATCCGTCTGAATCGTTATTGGGAAGAATGGATCAAACGTTTGTAAAATTGTCCACAAAAACTCTACTTTTTTTTCAACAATTAGCGAAGTGGTGCATTAAGCTTAACAAAATTGGGTATAAAAAAACGTAGATAGCTTAGCGTACCCATTATCTTATCTAGTTTTTTCTTGTTTTGAGGTCTCTAATTTGAAGAATTGCTTTAGGTAGGTTTGGGGTTTGGAACAGTAGTATCATCTGTGAAAATATATCCTTAATACCTTACTCTATCCATGCGATATTGAAGCTTATTTACTCTTGACCTTAGCATGCCGGCTCAAGGAAATGCGCCGTTAAGACCTACTCGGTGTTGTGCCGGGTTTCATGACGAACTTACAACTCTCTGGAAAGTTCCCTGATCATTGAAAAGTATCCCTATTGCATCCAATAAATTTATTCTTAAGATCCTCACTAACTTCGTTTACTCCATAAATAAAATTGGAGTCAAGGCATGCTGTTAATTCTAAAATTGGTTTAGAAGCACTAGATTTCACAACAATATATTCAGCATCTAATTTTTTTCCTTGTATTCTGTTGGCAATGCAATAGAACCCCCGGTCTCTATTTGAAAACCTCCATACCCTTCTGACTTGCCAGTTGAGGGTTTTATATTTTGCATTTGTGCTAATCTTTTTACTATGTCTTATGTTATGAAGCTCACCTCAGCGCCACTATAAAGTTCAAAATCAATGCACAGTTTATCTGTGTCATGCCAACTGTATCTTGAGTTTGTACCAAAATGCAACACACTTATACACTACCGACTTATTAGATTAATTTAAAAAAAAAATTATAATTCATAATTAATACCATTAACTTTTTTGGCATTATGACCTACGGTACGATTTTTTATACAAACTGAAACAAAATGATTAAAGTGTCCGCAGGCCGAACATCTTTTACCATCACATCTGTCACGCTGCCTAATACTTTGTTCACAAATTTTTTTACTACCCATAATTCTTTGCTGATCTCCATCCTTTTAAAAAAATCTATAATGAAATTTGGTGCTTTCTGTTTTATGAAAATGTTTATTGTCTCTATAACCCCGTATTGTAGCTTTCCTTCTTCAGCTACTCTGCAAATTTCTTTCGCCGTCGACAACGTCAAATCATCTATTTTAAGTAGTTGAAGTTTTACAGTGTGATCCATTATCCCGATCACAAAAGATCTCCTATCGTAGACTCTTTTTGTGCTTAATTCGCAGCTTTTGGCTAGTTTTGTGATGTCCGAAAAGAACTGCTCCATTGACTCTCCCTCTCGTTGGGAGAGGGGGAGAAGAGTAAATAACGCTCATATATTACATTTGCTTGGGGCACGCAATATGTCTGAAAGGCTGTGATGACGTCATTATTATTTTTTTCTTTTGTACTTCGTTTAACGGCAGCGTAATAAAAACTTTTATAGCTTGATAACCGAGGCATGAAAAAAATCATGCAACCTTGATATCCTCAGCTTCTTTTATTGTATTTGAAATCATTGTATAAATTTCCCAGTTATTCATGAATTTCCGACAATTTTCTTTTATATTGCTATAGATTATTAATAAACTTAGCTTCTTAAAATGATCACTGCCTTCACTCATGCTTGCATGTGTGCTTATTTCTGCATACACCACGCACAGATATTTTGCTCATGGCCAACTCTATTTAATAATATGTATACCGACTGCGCCATGTTGTATTAAAATGAAACACCACTTCTTGTGGGGTTGATATGATCTTTATTGGATGATTGATGAGTAACAACTATCTGCATATGCAATGATGAGGAAATAGAGATCAACAAGTGATGATGTGCATAATTATATTCAGCGCTGTCATATACATATACAGTATATATTTACCTAAGATAGCGTTCGAGTCTAAACATCAGTCAGAACTCAATACCTCAATATAGACGGTGCTAAGCTTTCGGGCAGTCGCATGTGTAAATCTACAAGAGATTTTACATGTGTTAAATGTGAAGGAAAACATCCAACAAATGGCTGTCCACTAAAAAAAGTTGAGGAAGCGAAATGTATTAACTGCTATGGTAATCACCCAGCTAATTACAGAAGGTTTCCAGTTGCGAAAGAATATCAAGAAAGTTACTAGCAATCACCAACAAAATCTAACTATTGTACAAATAAAAACAAGTAGACCAACAAACAAATAACAAACACGCAGTTGCGAATACGAGACCGTATTCTCAAATTGTAAAGAATACATGCAAAGGCGAAATATCGGTAAAAAAAACTGCTTGTTACTATTATTCAAAGATAATCAAGATAAAATAATTAAGCTACTAAAAAATATGTTTCCATGAAAAAAAAATAAGCAAAATAATAATGACTAATAATCTTAAAATCGCAACCTGGAATGCAAATGGTCTACTCCAACACATCTCTGAATTTCAAGTTTTTGTTTGCAATGAAGACACTAATGCCTAATCCCTGAAACCCACTTCAAACCGGTAAATGTTTCGACTTAAAAAAAGAAATTTAAAGTAGCGGATCAAGCATCCGCAAAGGAAAATCTTAATGACCTTAAACAAAAACTTTATTATTGGAGGTGATTTTAAATCTCCAATAACTATTGTCAAAAGACAATATGAGGATGGACTGCGCGTGCTCATAGTTTCTTTCTCACTAAAAACAGTTCCCTTTAAACGTATTTTAATGCTTAGACTATAACTGAGTTCTTGCACTCATCCAGCAGATTTTTATTCACAAGTCAGAAAATGAAATGATACATTAATTAAAACGTGACAGGTCACTTTCCAGGGATGGTTCCTGCAGAGCTCGCCGACTCACAAAAGTTATTTATTATTTATTATGGCACTAAGTCGAACGGTTTGGTTCTTTACAGACGACGTTATAAATTATCTTCTTCTAAGATTAGAAGTACACCGTTGTTAACGTGTTCCTCTAGTCATCGTTTATGTCTACAAGCAAAATCTCTAACTGCGTTGTCGATTGTTACGATTCCGACATCCCTATGGATATCGTCATTTCGCAGATACCACGGAGCATTAACAATTGCCCGTAATACTTAGTTTTGAAAAGTTTGCAGGATCTCAGCATTACTTTTTTTGGTACAACCCCATATAATAACCCCGTATATCATAAGTCCATATAGGTTTCAGCACTTGCTTCTTTGCAGCAGTTTGCTATGAATACTGAGCTTGGAGTACTCTCCTAATAGCCAGTACAATTTCCGATACTTATGTTCCAGCTCTCGTCGTTTTTTCTTAAGGTGTGCTTTCCAGACAGTGCCTTCTGTCTGTGGTATGTCACGAGCATAAACTAAGTACAACAGCGGGCCTAAAACACTACCCAGCGGTACACCGGCCGTTATCGCTTTTAGCTCGAAATATTAATTTCCGTGCTTAACATGGAAGAGTCTGTGTAATAGGTAGGATCTTAGAATATTATATAGCTGGTGGAACAGATCGTACTTTGTACTCCAAGCCTTTGTGCTGTATCTTATCAAAGGCATGTGAGATAACAGGAAAAAGAGTTGAACATTAACTTTTGTTCTAGCGCTTTTCAATTACATCAGTTATTTGATGTACTTGATCTATGGTGGAATGCTTGCTTCTGAAACCAAACTGATGATCCGTTAAGAGACCTTCAATAATTGTCTTAAGTCGATTAAGTGAAATTCTCTCGAATACTTTGGAGATGATCGGTAGGAGAGAAATTGTTCTATATGACGTAACTTCAGTCGACGGTTTCCCCGGTTTTGGGACCATGCTAACTTCTGCGACTTTCCATTGGCTTGGTAAATGTTCTAATCTAAGTGCCGCATTTACGAGAAAAAGAAGTTTAAGAAGCGCATTCTCCGGCAATGCTTTAAGAATTTCTCCCGTGATAAAGTCGTAACCAGATAATCCAGTAATTTGATTCATTCTCTGAAGTCAAGTTTTGTAAGTAAATGCCGATACGCTCATTCTTGTGTATCGCCCTTTTGAGCGAATTACATAAATGGTTTAATCGGGTTTTATCCAGCGGCGAGTTTGTTGCAACCGCTTCCGCACTTTCCGTTTTTCGTTCACCATTTGTCTTATTTCCGGTGGATACAATACATTTAGACTGATCGGAATTTAATCATAGTATGGAGTGCTGTTCGACGTCGCACTGCTTGGACAAAATAATCAACTTCGACTTCTATTTCATAGGTAGTTCTTAGTGCTTTCCTCAGTGTAGATTCAGAATCTTTCCCAGTTAGTTCTTCTACTAATTAATCTAGATGGTCTTTGCCTTTTAATTAGAGCTGCGCTCATCGTTAGTACAATATAACTGGAGAATAGGATGTGTTTAAGTCGGGACTTTTTTGAACCGACTTGCTGGACAGGGTACGTAAACCTTGACCAGCCGTATACTGCACAAAAGGTTCTTGTAGAAAAATCCGTATTATTGAGCTCTACCGCGGATGGGAAGAACCAATAATTATTAAGTAAGAACACTCGACAACCTTGATTGTTTGAATGATAAAATTCTATTGCCTTACAATACTATTTATACAATAAATTTGCTTACTTAGCTAAAGTCAATATCACACCAAATATATAAAAGAACAAAAAAAACATAACAAAATTAATAGGAATATGATACACATGAAATTGCTGGCCTTCGTGGAAAATTTAATTGAACATAAAAAGAGAATAAAACAGAAATGGAAAACTGCTGACTTCTGCGGGAAATTGAATTGAACATGAATTGAAAATAAAAAATGCAAAAAAAAAACAGAAAAAAAAATGTGAAAAATGTAAATGAAAGAAATCGAAAATAAAGCTGTTGCTGGTATATTTTAATCCGATGGATCAAAATATACATGCTCCGCCCGTTGAACTATGTTCGAAATCATACTATCATTTCGAAGGTAATGTTGCTGGGGTGTTTATCTTTAAGGTCTTCATTTTTGTTGTCGCCGTCACTTCGAATTTCCGCCGGGGTTGTGCTGAAATTTGTTTCATCTTTGGGGACTACTGTCTTGTGCTTACAGTAGTAGACGTATGACCATCGCAACACGCATATGAGGATTATGGTGGAAGCGATTAATCCCACGTAGCCCACCGTAAATTGGTGCACATCATTACGATATGTTACAGAAGGCATTGTCTTAGTAATATTGATGAGCTCTTGCTTGAGTGTGTTTAATTCGTCTACATGTTTCTTGTAGGACAAGGGTTTATGAGATGCTGTAGTCAAATTATCTGGTAGCGCATAATCCGATAGATTTGCTGCCATAGAGAAAGAAAGTCTTGAGATTGTTCTGTGTATAAAGTGGGCACGCAACGTTATGAAGTCATCTTTGATAGTGCAGCCGGGTTCAATTTGCAGGATTCCAGAGCCTTCCATAATGGTTTGTTCCACGGTGTCATTACAAACCACATTTAACGTGGTTCTAACCTTTAAAACATATATCCATGCGTTTGGCTTGTGCAATTGTTCCAATAGGCACCATTATTTGCGCCTACAACGTTGCATGCAGGAGATTGTTGACCATGATTTAAGAAGTTGATTTCGCAGGAGCTCACTTTTGATCCTCGTCTATAAATTGGATGCTGTAAATGGCAAATATGTCTTTCTTCAGTAAGGGAGTAACATCTTTGGAATTCCACTGTTGATAGGGGGTAGTACTGATCACGATGCAAATTAATCATTATGTATTCGGTTGATGGTCTTATTGTGAGAAACTATCCTCCCACCAGGACTGAAACAGGAATCACTTTGAAGAGCTCAAATTCATCCAGACTTAGGAGTGGCAATTCAACCTTAAAGACTATGTGTCTCTTTAGCGCCTTGCCATGAATGCTCATAAGATGATAAAGTTTCGGGATTTCATCTCGTCCTACTGGGAGCCTGACTGCAAAAGGAAGATTTGCTCTTATTTTTGTGATCTCCTGTTTAAGCTGACCAGCGGAAATTAGCTGAGGATTTATTCGTCCATGATGAATGTCAATCATTACGTCTATTAATGAGGATTGAGTCCTTTGAAACTGTGAAGAGACCAGTATAAGCTGCAGCGCGATGGAGTTAAAAAGCTGACGCAATCTTTCCTGTTGGTATCGTTGTCTAATGTCATTTATAACAGCTGTGAGCTGTTCAAAGTTTTCCTCTATCTCTTCGAAACGAAAATTTGTCTCTTGCTCACTTTCTTTGATAATATTTATGGTGGCGTAATTATGGAGGTCTGATTACGAATAAGGCGAACTATGTGATCTTCATTTTGTCTTATTGTGTTGATTGTTGCAGACATGTGGTTGGCGTATTCATCGTCCAGAACCCCAAACAAAGCATTAGCCACATTGCCTACAAAATTTATAGCTCCACGGCGAGCTCTCTGAGTGACCGAGCTTATAGAGAGAAGTTCATTATCCTTTTGTATTTTTGCGTGCAGTCGATCAAATTGGAGCATGGTCCCCTTGCAAGTCTCATTTTTGTTTGGGAATAGTTGACAAATTTCTGCTAATTTTTTAGTATAAGTCATTATCGAGTGGTATTCGGTCCAATAAGGGACCATGTCATAATAGGCTATTATGCTCCAACTGCTTGTAGTTATGGCTGAGGCTCCGAAATTTTCAAAGTAAATTCCTGGCTGTGACTGAAAGGGTTGAACCTTGACTGGTGTACATGTTATAATGGGAGCCAACGCAACTATCAAGAGAATAGCAAGGGTCGCTTTTCCAATTAAAGACTTAAACTTCTTTTTTTGTACTGGTTCATCGTCAGATTTGCTGCGTGAACGTGTCAAAGTTGGTGGGTAGTGAATTGTTCCGATGTCTGTCTTTGGATTGAATTCATCATCTTGAGTTAAAATAGGTAGTGGGGCCAATCTGTGTATGGCACGACGGAATGTCCCCTTAGCTATCCGTACGTCGTCCACTCGAACCAGTCCGTCCTTTCATGTTATTACATTCGTGATGCGCCCAAGTGGCCCTTGTAGACTTGGTGTGTTATCTTCTTTGATTATGACCATCATTCCGGGTTCTGCATTCTGGCATCTCTCCTTCCATATGTACCGGTGTTGTAGCTGATTCAGGTAATCACGTTACCATCGGCGCCAGAATTCATTTTTGAGATGATTTACCAGATTCCAGCGAGCAAGTATCCCTGAATCACTTGGTACGGCTGCGGGATCGACATTGCTGATGAGAGGTTCTCCAATAAGAAAATGACCGGAGGTTAGAGCAGCGAGATCATTCGGTGAATCGGACATTAGAGTTATGGGCCTTGAATTTAATATAGCCTCAACTTGGGTGACAACTGTTTCAAGTTCCTCGTATGTTAAGGATGCTCCTGCCAGAGTTTGTTGTAGCAAATACTTCGATGACCGCAGCCTCCCAAAGCCCACCAAAATGCGGGGAACGTGGTGGTATAAAATGAAAGTCACATCCTTTTGCAACACATGAAGATGTTATTTTTTCCTTTTCTGCTTCAGATTTCATGAAAGCCATTAATTCTGAAAGCTGGTTCTTGGCGCCAACAAAGTTTGTAGCATTGTCGCAATATATATTTCGGCAATGGCCTCGTCTAGCCATGAATCGGTTGTGTGCCCCTATGAAGCCTCGTGCCGTTAAATCGGTTACAAGTTCTAAATGACACGCCTTGGTAGAAAAGCAACAGAAAATTGCAATATAAGATTTTTGAGGCCGTTAGCCTCTTAACTTGTAGTGTGTTGAAACTGGGCCGCAAAAGTCGACGCCAGTGTTGATGAACGGCCTAGCTGGCTAAACTCTGTCTGCAGGTAAATTTCCCATTTGCTGAGTTAAAAGTTTGGGTGTGGAGCGAGAACATGCGACGCACTTGTGTAAAACTGATCGAGCCACAGTCGTTCCTTTTACAGGCCAAATCCTTTGCCTAGCTATTGAGAGCATGGTTTGTGGCCCAACATGATTGTTGTCCTCGTGAATTTCCATAAATAGGATTTTGGTGAACGGATGATCGTATGGTATAAGTATGGGATGCTTAGCGTCGTATGGTAAAGACGATGCTTCTAAGCGCCCGCCTCCGCGAATCAGCCCTTCTTTATCTAGAAAGGGTGCGAGGCTCTTATACGGATTTGTATTTGGAACTTCACCCTCGTCCTTCAGATGGGCGATTTCATTCGTGAATTTATCCTGCTGCATGAGTTGGAATATTTTCTTCCTTGATTGGCTTAGTTCCACCGCTAAGAGAGGACCATTCATCGCCTCGATTTCTGCCAGCCCTAAGCTTCAGCTGACAAATCTTGGCTTTTCTTAATTTTGGTTATTAAGGCCCTTTGCCTTAAGTTGTGGATGTACCTCAATATGTAGGCGACTATTCTTACCGCGTTCTTCAAAGAAATTTTATGGTTGAGGATAGCTAAAATTACCTCCTGATACGGGGGTGTATCACGACCAGCGGTTCCCACAAATGGCTGATCCTCATCAGCAGTACAAATTCCGCACGACGCCACCATGGGATTGGATGTGAGTGTGTACCTTGCCTACTACTGTCCAACCAAATACGGTATTTTGCAAGGTCGGAAGTTGGTCTCCTAAGCTTATTTGTCCCACAACCAAAGTTGAATAAAACATTTTGGCACCGATGAGCAAGTCTGTTGATCCTGGTCGAGCGAATTGTGAATCGGCTAAAACAATATTGCCGGGAATTTTCCAGGCTGATGTAATGATGGGCCTTGACGGCTGTGGTGAAATGATTTCTGGAAGAATATGTGCTTCCAATCTGGCAGAGAACCCGTTGATTTTTGAACTTTTCTCCACATTAATTCTTCGGTGGCCGTTTACCTTGGCCGATGCCTTCAACATATAATGTTTAATAAGTCTCCTTCAAGCCCAGGGAATTGGCTAATTTCTCTGTTATAAGATTGAGATCCGGAATCAAATAAAGCTCGGCATGGTATTGGGCTGCCTGATTGGCTCTTTATATGAACTATGACTGTGCCAAGTATCACGCTTGAAGTTTTGTATAGATTGTTGAAGGTAGAAGAATTGGGTCCCGCTGCAGATGTACAAAGACTGGATGAATCTGCTGTGGACATTATCTTGCCTGTTAATGTTGATGCCTTCGGGTTTTTAGACCTTGCTACTTCATCCAAATGAAGAAGTGTGTTGTGCTTCTTTTGATATTTGGTACAGCATCGGGAAAGACAATCATTTGGATAATGTCCTGGTTTTAGACAGTTTGTGCAATGCTTTGATTTTTGCACTAGACTTAGGCGCTGTTGTGGGCTTAGTTGCAGAAATGTCTGACAGGAGAACAGCTGATGGTTGCCCTTGCAGGAAATGCATGAAGACCCCGATGCAGCTACCGTCGTGAACGCCTTCTTGGGTCCTGATCTTTTGCGTTGGTCTTCCGGACCCCTTCTTGCGTTTGCCTCTAGCGCCTCTAAGGAATTCCAAGAATTCTTTTAAGGAAGGCAGACTCTTGGGATGCCTTAAAGATTACTCCCAAAGCATATATGTATTCTGATCGAGCCGTTTAATGAGTATGTGCATTAAAAGAGGATCCCAGTTTTCGGTCTTTACACCCAGGTTTTTAATGCTAAGCAGGCACTCTCGAGTGATATCCTGCAGATTTTAGATGTTTGATGGAGTCTCTTTGTTACTTGTGGGTTGATCTATTAATTTGTTGAATAAGGCTGTTACTAGTAGTCGAGTATTTTCATAGCGGCTTGTGATGGTTTCCCAACCAGCAATATAATTTGCATCGGATGTGGAAAAATGCTGAATTAATCTTTCAGCTTCTCCAGTCAGAGTGGTCTTCAGGTACCACATTTTCTGACATTGTGGGATTGGTTGAGTGTGTACTAATTCTGTGTATAGATCACGAAATTGAACCCATTTGGAATAGTTCCCATCAAACTTCGGCAGCACTACCTTTGGTAGTTTCGATTCCGTATTGGCTGTTGCTGATACAGATCGATCTTGGTCTTGATCGACTGTAAAGAGTCGTCAGTGCGTCTCGTACTTCAGCCTCTGTTGAAATGTCTACATCATAGACACTTGTATCGGGCTCTTCTAAGAGGTCCCATATTTTGTAATGGAAGCCTTGTACAGCCGCCCAGTGCTTCTCGATGGTCTTAAGCCTTATTGAATAATACTCTTCGGTGTGCTTCTGATTATCTTCGATAAGTTGCTTAAGCGAATTTTTAACGGTGTCCATCATTGACGATTGTTTCCTTATTAGTTTTGATATAGCACTACTAGTTTCCACAATATTATCACTTGTTGGGACCTTTGGTATAGTGCCTGTTCCTTTAGGTCTGATTGATAAAAGAGTGCGTTTAGTCTCTTCGAACATTTGCTCAACCTTGTCATAGGTGTTTGACTGTACGTACGAAATCCTTAATGCTCTCGTGATTCTCTTGAAATTCTCTCCATAGAGCTTCTAATGTCTGTAGTTTTTTCTCCTTGTATTCATAGGTCTTACGGTCAGCACCGTCTTTGCCAATGTTTGTTTTTAGCCTGTGAAGTTCTTCAAAGATTGCCTTCTGACGGCCCACAATCACATAAACTTGCATTTCATCCTTGTTGAACCGTGCGGCTGATTTTTACTTCTTGATTAGAAGGGAACAAGTAATCTGACGATGTCGGGTGCTTGTGTCGATGATATCTGGAACGCTGTTTCCTACAAATGTGTTAAGCCCTGGTAGCGCTTTGGCGGTATAGTGTGTGTATGTGGAATGTTGCTTCCTACCAGTGTTTTAAGCCCTGGTAACGCTTTGACAGTGTCGTGTGTGTATTTGGAATGGTATTTCCTACCAGTGTTTTAAGCCCTGGTAACACTTTGGAGGTATTGTGTGTATAATAGAGGACCAGTGTTTCGGCCCTGGCAACGCCAGGTGAATTTGTCGGATGCTCTTACGTGACGGGATCACGTCGTTGTCACCAATGTTTAAGTCGGGACTTTTTTGAACCGACTTGCTGGACAGGGTACGTAAACCTTGACCAGCCGTATATTGCACAAAAGGTTCTTGTACCTTTGCACACTTGTAGAAAAATCCGTATTATTGAGCTCTACCGCGAATGGGAAGAACCAATAACTATTTAGTAAGAACACTCGACGACCTTGATTGTTTGAATGATAACATTTTATTGCCTTACAATACTATTTATACAATAAATTTGCTTACTTAGCTAAAGTCAATATCACACCAAATATATAAAAAACAAGAAAAACATGACAAAATTAATAGGAAATATGATACACATGAAATTGCTGGCCTTCGTGGAAAATTTAATTGAACATAGAAAGAGAATAAAACAGAAATGGAAAACTGCTGACTTCTGCGGGAAATTGAATTGAACATGAATTGAAAATAAAACATGCAAAAAAAACTGAGGGCTAATGTGAAAAATGTAAATGAAAGAAATCGAAAATAAAGCTGTTGCTGGGTGCAAACACTGAAAATGTTGGTATATTTTAATCTGATGGATCAAAATATACAGGATGAAAAAAGGTGAAAGCTCTCTTCGACTTTTAGGCAGTTTGCACTGATTCTCTTCGTGATAAAGAAGTCAATTAAATAGGGGGTTTTTGCGACATCAACAAGCCATTTTCCATACAAGCTTGGTAGAGTGTTCTATTTTTTGAGAGATATATTGTGAGCCTAAAAAAGGTATGTTTAGCGTTAAAGTCACCACCAATAATAAAAGTTGATACCAGAGAGTTAAACAAACTTTAAAATTCACTTTTATCCAAACTGAAACGCGGTTGGTAATAAATTGATGAAACATTAAAGGAATAATTTCTGTACTTGAATTGAAGAAAAAGCGAAATAAAAACCCTTGGAAAATATATACTCGTAAATGTAAGATACTATAATAAAATGAATAAAGAGGCAAACCAAATACCACGTTACAAAATGTTTTACTGTTAGCCTTCCTTCTTCTGGGGTGTCCAAGATCCAAGTGGACGAGACAAGACCTCAGCGGCAATCATCAACCTTCGCAATCACACAATCACAGCCGTAGTTCTCTCGTTATCACGAGCATAGGCAAAAGAAAAACAAAAACAACTTCCGCAGAAGTGCGGGTAGTCGAAGCAACATATGTTATGTGTGAAAGCCTAGGCTGATGAGTACCGGTGAGAGCACTTTCGGGAGAGACATTGCACACGCACTAGCTAACCAAAAATACAATGGGAGTAAAATATGATATGTTATAATACAATAAAGAGCAAGTTAACAATTTGGATGATAACTACGCACGATGTTAAAGAAACGAAACTGACCAATGCAATTGTGCGTGTGCAGTGACTCACAACAGAGTTATAACAATTATTTACATAGTAAAGGAAATTCATTAACTACGTACATATGTATATTGTAAATCATAATATTTTATCTAGAACATAAACCTTTTAAATCCGGAACAATTTCTATTTCTAACGCGTATGGAACACATTTGGATCGTTTCAAGTTCTTTACTGACTGGGTGAAGTGATCAATATTCTCTTTTATAAACATGGTAGATCCACCCCTTGCCTTTCCTGATGGGTGAAACGCGTAGGCACGAGATACTGTCAACAACGTAAGTGACTTTGTCAGCAACACCTGGTAACGAGTTCAACATAGTTCATTCTTCTACAGTTGCCGATGTTGCACCGACAGCAGAAAGCATGAATGAAATACAATCACCGACGTCACCGGGTTGTTCTTTGATCGGAATTTTTAAAGAATAAAGTCTCTTAGCAAATATCCACAAAAAATGTTTATTTTTTTTCATAGTGAGAAAACACTTAACTCGTGGGAGAATGTTTACCGCTTCTGTTATTATGAAACCTTTGGTTTTCAGGTGCACGAACAAGGAAGACATCTTTGTGCAAGAGGGATGCAGTAACCTAGCTACTACACGGATAGCTCGGTTAACCTTTTTTTCGTACGCGTACCCTTGCACTTTTTCTGCGTTAAGCTTTTGAGAAACGAGACCATAGCTATCCGGCTCGTTGACTTTAATAGTACACGTGTTATTATTTCGCAACATTATTCGATATTTATAATAATCCGCGATTCCGAACACATTTACCGGTGGCGGTGAGGGTTGCATAGATTTTATTTGCTTGGGAATTTGATCGCTGCACGTACCAGGCGCTAACCTAGATCGTACTTCGCTGTTTGACACTGTTATTGAATTGCGCTCTTCGGTGAGTATAACTTTGGGCGATGTCTCCGCCTTCCGTTTTTTTCCCGCTCTTTTTTTTTAAATCTAGTCCATTTCACGACTGCCGAACTGCCGACTTCGGAACTGCTGGTTATTAAGAATTAGCATCACACGCTCTTATCGCTGACCCCGTCGCGTCGGTGGGATCTTGGTATTCTCTTACTTCTCTGAAAAGGGTCTAATACACTAATTTTATTGCAATTCATTATGTTGCTACGAGTAGCGTAGAACGAGTGGTCCGTCTGTCTGGAGAACCGCAAGTAGACGGAAAAGACTCGCTGAAGCGGATGTCGCCAAGTATGCGGGTGCTCCGTTATAGATTGAGCTCTTTTTTTTAGACTGGGCTAATCCAGCCCAGATGTTAGCAAAACTAACTGGATTTTAGTCATCTCTTATGACAGGCATGCCTTACTTCGGATATATTAAAACCCCTACCCGAAGGGGTAGTCAAGATTAATAACGACAAAGGGAAGGAAGCCTTTCAAAGCAGGACGAAATTTTAACTGCGATAGCCTTCATATCGGCTCGACTCAGAAAAAATACCAGACCTAATTGACCTTTCATAAATAAAGGAATTAATAGAAAGGAATTAGGAGTTAAGTGCAATGATGATCTGCCATCGGACACCAGTCATACTAATGATCAATGGCATGTCAATAGAAAACATAAGCAGGTAGAAAACGTAAGACGTATGAACAAAAGAACAAACTGATGCAAATTCAGGGAATGACTCGAAGGATTTATTAGCAAACATATTGATATTGAAGTGGAAGTTAACGTTATCCTTCTCAAGGATAATAAAAAAAACCGCGAACGGGGAGGCAGAGCCTCCCCCCAACTGTTCGCTCGATCATGTTCTTTCATGTATCTGGCGAATGCATGGTGTCTTGTTGCATATGCGAATTGTAGGGAAGTTCAAGGTGACATCTCCCCTTTCCTCTTATCAGGAGAGCGTGGTGTTAACTTGGAACAATGAATTGTCGATATACAACAGGCAGCAGAAGAAAGTACACAAACCTACCAACAGAAAAAAAAAGAATCGATAAAGTATCCTGTTGTGTCTGAATACAAACAGCGTGGGCGAGCGGCTTTAGGGCTCAATTCAGAGGCGGAAATATACATACATTTGGACGGCTAGCCAAGTACTTTTTGTCTTTTGCCTGCAACGTTGTCTTTGGGCCTGCCACGTTGTCTTTCGTTTACCACGTTATCATTTCTTTATTTTTGCTTTATTTTCTATACTTGTACACTGTAATAGTATTAATAATTCTTATACTTTTCGAGTAATATAATAAATAATACAATATACTTCATTGGCGACGAGGATGGCTACCATAGGTTCTATTGAACATTTCGACATAACCAATCCTGCAGCTTGTAGTTCTTATAAACGTCGATTCGAAATGTTTCTGCTCGCGAATTCAATCACTGACAAGATGTTACAAAAGGCAACATTTTTGACAGTCTGCGGCCCAGCGTGTTTCGATTTGATTGAGACACTTATATCCCCAAGGAAAGTGGAAGACGTGGCGTATTTGATTATCGTTGAAGAGCTATCTAAACATTTCACCCCGACACCCTCTGAAATTGCCGCGTTCTTCAAGTTTTTCAAGAGAGATCAGCAGCCCAATGAGACGGTCGCCGAATATATTGCAGAACTTCGTCGACTAATCATTGACTGTAACTTTGACGGTGATTTTATCGACCGCATACTTCGGGATAGATTGGTTTGTGGGCTGAAGAATACGCACTTACAGCAGAGCCTATTAGCAGAAAACAAAATCACACTACAGCTAGTGCAAGAGAAGGCCGTGGCAGTAGAGGCAGCAGCGAAAAATCAACAAGAGATCCAAGGGAGTTTACAGATCATGTCATCCACACAACAAATACATGCAATTCACATGAAGAAAAGGAGGAATGCAGGAGACGGCTCACCAACGTGTAATGGGTGTGGCAACAATCATGCCATAGTGGATTGCCCATTCAAAACCGCAAAGTGTAACAAGTGCGGATAAGTAGGACACATAAAGAGAGTATGTCAAGGGAAGCAGAGTTCGAACAGTTCAAACGCCAAATCGAAATTCAACAAAAACCAGCTAGTAAATTCCATTCAGTCAAACAGCATCGCGATGAAGGTAGCCACAATAAACATCAACAGCGTTGATTGTCAGTTCGAAGTGGACAGCGGGTCGAGCTACACCATTTTGTCTGAGACAGATGCAAACAGGGTTTAGAAACAAAATCCACCGAAAATCGTTGAAACAGGTTTGAGGTTGTTTGACTACGGCAATAACAGAATTCCAATTCTTGGTCTCACGAATGTCGACATTGTGTACAACAACAAGCATGTATGCAATCTTCCATTGTACATTACCGCTGGTAGCCGACCAAGCGTTCTTGGCTCTAACTGGTTTCAGCAGCTGGGCATTGCTGTACATGGGGTACACAATATTCGTTCACCGCTAGCAGTACTACTGGAGAAATACTCATCCCTATTCTCGGGGGAACTAGGTACATACGTGGGGGAGGAGATTCGACTTACGCTCAATCCAACCGTGCTTCAATCAAGCTTCCAGTCAGAAAGGTTCCCTATGCTCAACGGCAAGCCATTGAAGACGAGATCAACAAGCAGGTCAAACAGGGAATTCTCGAGCCGACCGAGTACAGTGACTGGCTAACACCTATTGTGCCGGTTGCTAAGTCTGATGGTTTCGTTCGCATCTGTGGGAATTACAGGTCCACAGTTAACAAGGCACTAACACCTCACTGTTATCAAACACCGTCTATCACGGATATTTTGGCATCCATCCCAACAGGCAAGACGTTCGCCAAAATTGATTTAGCCCAAGCGTATCAGCAAATGGTCATGGATGAAGAGTCCTCAAAAGTTCTCACACTTATCACACACAAGGGTGCATATAAAGTAAAAAGGATGCCATTCGGGATCTCCACCGCCCCAGGGATTTTTCAGAAACGCATGGAAGAGTTGCTGCAAGACGCACATGGGGTAACGGTCTATTTTAATGACATAATAGTCATTGGTGAAGACTTATCGCAACTGTTGAAGAGATTAGACGAAGTTTTCCGATGCTTGAGTTGTGCCGGGCTGCGTCTACGGGAGGACAAGTGCAAGTTTGACTTGTCCTCTATCCCCTTCTTGGGCGACTACATCGATCATCGTGGGATTCGGCCGTCAGATGACAAGATTCGGGTAATCCGGGAAACACCGCCACCTGTGGATAAGAAGCAACTCCAAGCATTTCTGGGCCTCATTAATTATTATCATGCATTCCTGAAGGGTAAGGCAACCATCGCTGAACCACTGCACAGGCTTCTAGACAAAAACACGGTTTGGAAGTGGAATTCACTATATGAAAAGGCATTCAGAGAACTCAAGGGCCTACTTTCAAGTGAGAAAATTTTCTTTAATTACAGCAAGAAACTGCCAATCGCATTGGTTTGTGACGCTTCTCCATACGGGATTGGCGTAGTATTAGCACATATTATGCCGAACGGTCAAGAGCGCCCCGTCTCTTTCAAAAAGTGCCACAACTTGGTCTATGGACGGAATTTTCTGATAATTACGGATCATAAACCGCTGATAGGGCTGTTCAAGCCTACGCCGGTGATACTTTCACCTAGGATGCTCAGGTGAAGTGTTTTTCTGAATGGATGTAGTTTCCAAATTCAACATCGACCTGGAGAGAAGAACAACAATGCTGACGCAGCGACGCACTTAGTCGTTTGCCGAACTTGGCAACAGAAACTGGGGGCATTACCTACCTGAATATGAAACTGATGCACAAATTCTGGAATCCAGTGATATCGCCAAGATGACTTCTACGGATTAAACACTTAAACAAATTCTTCATTGGGCCTGATCGTTTGCTTAATGATGAATTTAAGCCATATTAACGGCATCAGAATGAGATCACGGTAAATAAGAGCTGTTTACTTTTTGGTTCTCGTCTTATAATTCCAGGTGCTGCTCAAAAATACCTTCTTAAAACTCTACATGCGGGTCATCCGGGTGTGGTGATGTTGAAAGCTCTTGCCAGAAGCTACATCTGGTGGCCGAAGATAGACGCAGATATTAAAGAAATCGTGAAGAGATGTATAACGTGTCAACAGTCACGTCCGGAAAAACAGAAAGCTGTTACTCATCCTTGAGAAGAGACATCTAAGACTTGGTCCCGACTTCACGTGAATTTCCTCGGCCCTTTTCAGGGCCAAATCTTTTTCATACTCGTAGACTCACACTCCAAGTGGGTCGAGGTGAAACCTGTTCCTACAAGCAGTGCAGCTGCTGCAATCAACAGTTTGCGATCCATCTTCGCAACTCATGGGTTACCAGACTCTATAGTATCCGATAATGGGACAGCGTTCACTTCAGATGAATTTGGCCTGAAGAAGGAAACCTGATCTCAGACATACTAACAGCACCATTCCATCCATCAAGCAACGGTCAAGCTGAGCGGATGGTGCGAACGACTAAGGAGTACTTGAAGCGCAATACGACTGGCAGTTTACAACTAAGACTAGCAAGGTTTTTACTTCGACAACACACACTACCATCATCAACGACGGGTAAGTCCCCTGCTGAATTGCTGCTTAAAAGAATACCGACAACATATTTCGACAAACTACAACCTGATAACCACCCAGTGCGGTCTACCAAGAAGGCGGCTAAAGAAACTCCTGTGTCACAGCTTGCTATTGACGAACCAGTCTGGGCGAGAAATTACTTTAGTGGGCCATTATGGATTCCAGCCACAATAGCGAAACAAAGTGGGCCCGTCTCATATACGGTTACGACGGAAGAAGGGAACACTATAAGAAGGCATGTGGATCAACTCCGCGGTAGAAGTCAAGACAACAGCGCAGACGTATCCGAGGAACAAAACGAACAGATAGTAGCTGCCCAACTTCGTAAACAAGATGAGACAACGCGATCGTCGAAACCAACTGTTGAACTTAGGCGCACAGAAAGACTTCGTAACAGAAATGCTGTGTCAAGCTAAGTTGGGAGGGGTGTTGTGTCTGAATACAACCAGCGTGGGCGAGCGGCTAAGGGCTCAATTCAGAGGCGGAAATATACATACATTTGGACAGCTAGCCAAGTACTTTTTGTCTTTTGCCTGCAACGTTGTCTTTGGGCCTGCCACGTTGTCTTTCGTGTGCCACGTTATCATTTCTTTATTTTTGCTTTATTTTCTATACTTGTATACTGTAATAGTATTAATAATTCTTATACTTTTCGAGTAATATTGTATAATAAATAATACATATACTTCATATCTCATGAAAATTAAAAACTATACTAGTAAAGAGAAGAGCTCGCAAAAAATGGCATATGATATCCCGGTGATAAAACTATATTTAATAGACCAAATACCATACTTGATAAGGAATGAATTTGAAATCAGAACTCTAAGAGAATAATTTTGTAAACTAACTGCTGACACACCTAGAGATTATTCTCTCTGGAAGCCTGCAAAACACTTCAAGAGACCTCAAACCCCGTTGAAAATGTCTGACGGTAAGTGGATAGTGGACCCATAAGAAGAAGTAAAATTTTTGTCAGGATATTTTTCAGACGTGTTTAAACATTTTCCACCTAGCATGGCAAACAAAACTCTTGAATTCTCTGATAAAGTAGATAAAGGCGTAGTCCCTTATGTTTCGCAAAGAGAGATCAGCGAAGTGATCTAATAGAAAATCACCAGGTAATGATCTTATAACTCCCTAAGTCTTGAAAGAGCTGCCCTTTGTAGCATTATTAAAACTAAAGCTTATAAATAATGCATGTTTTAGACAGAAAAAATATTGAAATTATTGCTATACCTAAACAAGGCAGAAGTTACATCATCAGGGCCGATCTCACTTTTACCGGTATTATCAAAACTTTATAAGAAACTACTCCTCAAAAGACTAGACAGAATCATAGAAGAAAAATAGCTTAACGCCAATATGTTTGAGTTTAGAAATAAGCATTCAACAATAGACCAAATGCATCGTATAACTAATGTTATAGAAAAAGCATTAGCAGAAAAGCAAATTTGTTCTTCAGTTTTCTTGGACATTGCACAGGCTTTTGATAAAGTTTGGCACAGGGGCTTAAAATATAAACTTCATGGGGAGCTACCTAGATAGTATTATGAGGTACTTAAATCTTATAAAGCCAATAGATTCTTTAGGGTTCGCTATGATACTTGGGGGGGCCGTGGTGCAATGGTAATCATCCTCGACTATTGAGCCGAAGGTCTGTCGTTGAAGTCCGTCCATAGTCAAGAACAATTCCTATACAGAAAAACTGTGCAACAACATCTGTTGGGTCAAACACCGAGCATTGGGCTCCATGGCAACACTGTTCATCTTTCTTTTAAACTGATCGATTATTTTTATATAACACATAAATTAGCTTAGACCATATTTTGAATTTGCCGCCCTTTAATTGTAAAACGCCATCTATTAGCAAACATATTGATATTGAAGTGGAAGTTAACGTTATCCTTCTCAAGGATAATAAAAAAAACCGCGAACGGGGAGGCAGAGCCTCCCCCCAACTGTTCGCTCGATCATGTTCTTTCATGTATCTGGCGAATGCATGGTGTCTTGTTGCATATGCGAATTGTAGGGAAGTTCAAGGTGACATCTCCCCTTTCCTCTTATCAGGAGAGCGTGGTGTTAACTTGGAACAATGAATTGTCGATATACAACAGGCAGCAGAAGAAAGTACACAAACCTACCAACAGAAAAAAAAAGAATCGATAAAGTATCCTGTTGTGTCTGAATACAAACAGCGTGGGCGAGCGGCTTTAGGGCTCAATTCAGAGGCGGAAATATACATACATTTGGACGGCTAGCCAAGTACTTTTTGTCTTTTGCCTGCAACGTTGTCTTTGGGCCTGCCACGTTGTCTTTCGTTTACCACGTTATCATTTCTTTATTTTTGCTTTATTTTCTATACTTGTACACTGTAATAGTATTAATAATTCTTATACTTTTCGAGTAATATAATAAATAATACAATATACTTCATTGGCGACGAGGATGGCTACCATAGGTTCTATTGAACATTTCGACATAACCAATCCTGCAGCTTGTAGTTCTTATAAACGTCGATTCGAAATGTTTCTGCTCGCGAATTCAATCACTGACAAGATGTTACAAAAGGCAACATTTTTGACAGTCTGCGGCCCAGCGTGTTTCGATTTGATTGAGACACTTATATCCCCAAGGAAAGTGGAAGACGTGGCGTATTTGATTATCGTTGAAGAGCTATCTAAACATTTCACCCCGACACCCTCTGAAATTGCCGCGTTCTTCAAGTTTTTCAAGAGAGATCAGCAGCCCAATGAGACGGTCGCCGAATATATTGCAGAACTTCGTCGACTAATCATTGACTGTAACTTTGACGGTGATTTTATCGACCGCATACTTCGGGATAGATTGGTTTGTGGGCTGAAGAATACGCACTTACAGCAGAGCCTATTAGCAGAAAACAAAATCACACTACAGCTAGTGCAAGAGAAGGCCGTGGCAGTAGAGGCAGCAGCGAAAAATCAACAAGAGATCCAAGGGAGTTTACAGATCATGTCATCCACACAACAAATACATGCAATTCACATGAAGAAAAGGAGGAATGCAGGAGACGGCTCACCAACGTGTAATGGGTGTGGCAACAATCATGCCATAGTGGATTGCCCATTCAAAACCGCAAAGTGTAACAAGTGCGGATAAGTAGGACACATAAAGAGAGTATGTCAAGGGAAGCAGAGTTCGAACAGTTCAAACGCCAAATCGAAATTCAACAAAAACCAGCTAGTAAATTCCATTCAGTCAAACAGCATCGCGATGAAGGTAGCCACAATAAACATCAACAGCGTTGATTGTCAGTTCGAAGTGGACAGCGGGTCGAGCTACACCATTTTGTCTGAGACAGATGCAAACAGGGTTTAGAAACAAAATCCACCGAAAATCGTTGAAACAGGTTTGAGGTTGTTTGACTACGGCAATAACAGAATTCCAATTCTTGGTCTCACGAATGTCGACATTGTGTACAACAACAAGCATGTATGCAATCTTCCATTGTACATTACCGCTGGTAGCCGACCAAGCGTTCTTGGCTCTAACTGGTTTCAGCAGCTGGGCATTGCTGTACATGGGGTACACAATATTAGAAATAAGCATTCAACAATAGACCAAATGCATCGTATAACTAATGTTATAGAAAAAGCATTAGCAGAAAAGCAAATTTGTTCTTCAGTTTTCTTGGACATTGCACAGGCTTTTGATAAAGTTTGGCACAGGGGCTTAAAATATAAACTTCATGGGGAGCTACCTAGATAGTATTATGAGGTACTTAAATCTTATAAAGCCAATAGATTCTTTAGGGTTCGCTATGATACTTGGGGGGGCCGTGGTGCAATGGTAATCATCCTCGACTATTGAGCCGAAGGTCTGTCGTTGAAGTCCGTCCATAGTCAAGAACAATTCCTATACAGAAAAACTGTGCAACAACATCTGTTGGGTCAAACACCGAGCATTGGGCTCCATGGCAACACTGTTCATCTTTCTTTTAAACTGATCGATTATTTTTATATAACACATAAATTAGCTTAGACCATATTTTGAATTTGCCGCCCTTTAATTGTAAAACGCCATCTTTTTTTTTAATTTATCAATACACTATGTACTAAAAGTTATCTTTATACAAAAGGAAAAATAAACTCTCTCTTCTAATCGAATCGTTGAACGAGAAACATCTTTCCTTGGGCTAGCTCTTGATTTTCTTAATTTTCTCCTTAATTTTTACCGCGAATTTGTGCAATCGCCTCCTTACATCTGGGAGATTTTACGTTGCATATTTTGATGTAACGAATTTCCACACATTTCCAACGTGAGGCCCGCGTTCGTGGTAAAATAGAAAAATTAAAAAAAAAAGACATTGATCCCAGTAAGTGCGTGTTCGCTGTTCTGTTCTCAGTACGCGGGTTCAGCTTTCGGTTAATATATTGTATATATACAACTGTAAGTATATCAATCTAGCGTTGAAACCAGTTCCAGATCCTACCAGGAAAAATCATCATCACCATTCAACCCCATCAGCAGATGTTTCACATGTTCGTCGTTATAAATTATTTGTATATAGATATATGTAAATGGAATGATAAGTACATTCACATTCCCCGCAGGTATGTTTGTCCTATTTTTATTATTCGAATGTGTGTTGGATCACTCCTAGAGTATCATAAAGCCCGACACATAATAAAGGCAAAAATGTGCATGTAACAATATTTTTCGAATATACTGTTCTATAATCTCGAGTTATCGTAAGCTATTATACGAATTGGCTTGTAAACAATATAATAATCGCCCAATTGATCATACCATCCACACAAATTACTCGTACTCGTAGTTATAAACTCATACAACATTGATCTCAATTCCACCAACAACAAAAAGATCTCATCATATCATATCATTCTATTGTACTCGTTTCGCTTTCGTTTCACTTTCGTTTAGCTCGATCGCTAAAGTCTCTCGGTTGCAGACTTCCACTCACTTGATTACAAAAAAAAAAAAATTTACATAAGTCACATTGGCACATAACATCCACATTGCTCTTTGCTAATATCGTAATTTGGTCCAACACTGTCTAGTGGCTTAATAGAAGCGTACTTTTAGGATTCGCATTGAATATTAGTTTTCGTTTTCGTATTCGCTTAAGCAAATTGAAGTTTCGCTTATAAACTAGCCGTTCATAAATAAATAAATTCATACAATTTCATCTTTTTATTTATCGAAGAAAATAAAGTAAATTTTCAAAATGACATCCCAACTAGAGGAATTAAAACAAGCTCGAACTTCAACAAAAGGAAGCATTTCTCGGATAAAAACTTTAGTTGATACTAAGGATCTTTCACCGCCAGATCTGGAATGCCGTCTTGGCATATTAGAATCGTATTTTAAGCAAATTTCAGCGTTTCAAAGAAAAATCGAAGAAATTTCACATGAAGACACCAGCCGAAATGAGTTGGAAGAATTGTATGTTTCCACAAAAGCTAAGATTTTATCACTTATGGGCAATAGTAGACGGAGTAGCACCTTCGAAACTTCATGGACTATTCCTTCGCCTGTTAACCATCTGCCGAAATTACATTTGCCACATTTCAACGGAAAAAATTCAGAGTATAAAAACTTTATCAGTACATTTACAAATCTCGTGGATAATAATCCAACTCTTTCCAAAATTAAAAAATTTAATCATTTATTGAGTTGCTTAAGTGACCGAGCACTTGGAACAATCAAGGTTTTTCAAATAACGGAAGATAAATATCCAAAAGCACTTAACCGCTTGAAGGAACGCTACGATAACGACTGTCTGATTTTCCTAGAGAATAGCTATTACTCAGCTTTTCGAGTTACCAAGGATTACGAAAACATCAACTTGTCAACTTCGCAATTTAGCAGACAACATTAGTGCAATTTTCAGTTCTCTTCTCTCGCTTGGTTCGGAATTTGACATTTGTAATGCTATTATATAGTGATGAGTAAAGTTGATGTAGGAAATCAGTCTAAATGGGAAGAACATTTCGACTACAATAGCTTATCAATTTGGAAACATTGTGCTGACGTTTTAGAGAAGCGTTGTCAATTCCTTGAAGCACGAGAAGGTAAAACTCTGCAAGCAGATAACAGCAAACAACCGTTGGCAAGGCATAAAAGCCATCGCTTCGAAAACCAGCAATCGTCATCTTTTATAGCCAATCAAAAATCGTGTTCGTTTTGCAGGGACAGCGCTCATTCAATTGGTAGTTGCCCACAGTTTACCAAACTCTCTGTTTTCGAGAGTTTCAATAACGCAAAAAAGCCAAGCTTTTGCTTAAATTGTTTGGGAAAAGGTCATAATCTGGCCAAGTGTTCATCAAATTATAAATGTCGAATTTGTCATCAATCGCATCATACGCTACTTCATCGGACAAATCAAACCACAAGTGGCCCAACCTCATATGTTTCTTAATCATCGGCAACTGCCAACTCTGCCCTCGAAGCAGATTGGAAACGTAAGGCTACAGAACAAGTCATTCTGGCTACAGCCCTTGTTCTTGTTAGGGATGCTTCGGAAAGTTTTCAAATAGGACGAGTTTTATTAGATTCAGGCTCACAGGTTAATTTCATCAAAGAGGATTTTGTTAAGTTGTTGAATTTACGAACTCAAAGAAAAACAGTAGATATTATTGGGTTGCAAGGAGACAAAGATAAGTTCTCTAACTCAGTCTACGATTCGATCACGTATCTCGACGTTCGAACTTCCACTTGAGTTTTTAGTCACCCCTACAATAACAGGATACCAACCGGATTCTGCAACAAATATTGTTAACTGGAATCTTCCAAAAAACATACATCTTGCTGACGAAGAGTTTAATCACCCTGGACCTATAGATATGCTCATAGGAGCAGAAACTTTCTTTGATTTATTATTGGTAGGACAAATAAAGCTCGGAGATGGATTTCCGTCCTTGCAAAATACCAAGTTAGGTTGAGTGGTATCAGGAAGATACAAATCACTCTTCCATGATTCCCAGAAAAGACAGTGCGTAATATTTCATTTTTTCATTTCATTTCATTTTTATTCGTATTCTCGATTTTAAATATTTACAAAGTGTATAATTAACATAATAATATAATAACATAATAATTACAAGAGAATAGTAGTGGCATTTTGTAATTTGTAAGACGAAACTAGTGATAAATGCCACATCAATAAGCAATAAAAAAAACATAATTTGGGGTGATTAAAAATAATAACGCAAGTTTAAGCAAAAAGAGAAAACAATTTAGAAATTATATAAACACTATGAATATTGTTAAGTGGTCGTGCATCAAAAAAACAGAAACAGGGAAATTAGCTTAAATAACGGGATCCAGCAAATGTTCGATTTGGTTGTGGTTGAACATGAAAAGCCATGACTTCAATTTATTTACGAGCAATTTCATCGATCTTGTAGATCTTATTGATCCTGGAAGTTTATTAAATAATCTATATGCAACAATAAAACTAGAGTTTCTGTAAGTCGTAGTGCGATGTGATGGAATATTTACATCCATACTTTGATTAATCCGGAGATTATAGCGATCAGATTGTCTACTATTGAGGTAACCACATCTTAAGAAAAAAACTTTCAAAACTTTGTAGTAGAACAAATGCCTTAGAGGAAGGATTCTAAGGCTACTAAACAATGGCATAGAATGATCGTAACGGGTTTTTTTTACAAATTTTCCTTACAACGCATTTTTGCAGATTTAATAATCTTGAAATTTTATTGCTATATCTATTGAAGACAAACTTGAAGAAGTCGTCGAGAGGTTTTGGGAACTCGAAGCCGTTGCGGGGCATAAATCAAAGTAGACGGAGGAGCAATTCAAGTGTGAAACACATTTCAAACAAACATTGGAGGAACTGCCCACGGGAAGACTCATGGTAAAACTACCCTTCAAGAAGGATTCAACCTTACTAGGTGATTCATACCACATCGCTTTTCGCCGTTTCCTATCATTGGAAAAAGGATTAAAACACGACAATGCATTAAAAACATCGTACGAAAGGTTTCTCGAAGAATATGAGGCTCTAGGCCACAGGTCTCTCGTAATTAACCCAGACTTAATTGTACCCCATTATTATCTACCTCATCAATGTGTTCTACGGCCAAATAGTACGTCGACAAAATTACGAGTTGTATTCGACGCTTCTTGTCGCACATCGTCGCAAATTTCTTTAAATGATATTCTGATATCGGGCCCACCATTCAGGATGATCTTTTCACAATTCTTCTTCGCTTTCGCATGAATAGATTTGCTTTAACCGCTGATATAGTGAAGATGTATAGACAAGTTTTGGTACAACCATCCCATAGAAGATTTCAATATATCTTGTGGAGACCAAGCGAAAAGGATGCAATTAAAACTTATGCTTTGAATACCGTTACTTAACATTTAACATTTAACATTTATTAGTGTAAATATTGCTTACAGTAACAAGATAATATACATCTTATAAATGTGCAAGCCTTCAAATTAGCAATTAGTTTGATGTGTGTAGGATGTGAATATTAAATTAAATTAAAGACAAATGGAAAAAGGCATACTGATTATAGTGATTATACGTACCAATTAGTCATTAGTGGTAGTTTCAACGGCCAGATAGCGAGAGAGGGAACGTTTAAAATTGTTAGTACTTCTAATTCTCCTGATATTAATGGGGAGGGAATTCCACAACCGACTGGACAAAACTGACGCTCGGAGTTTAAGCAGTTGTAACTTGTTTGTATAATGTTATATATTTGTATAATGTCCTATATTTCAGTAGATTGTCAAAGGAGTATCCGTATATACATAACAGTTTCGAGTACGAGGAGACGTGATCGTATCTTCTTAAATTAAAAACGAATCGGACGATGTTATTGAATGCGACATTTAGCTTCCGTCTTGAAACATAATCCGGACAGCAGAATATAACAAAACAGGTGCAAGTAGAGTTTTCGCCAATAAGAGTTTTGTCCGAGTGTTGGGTGGTCCAGATAGCACGAAGACCTCCATAAATCTTACCAACTGTTGCATTTATGTGTGAGCTCCACCCAAGTTTTCGATTCAATATCAGGCCAAGGTTTCCAGCGGTTTCAACGTACTCTATAGGGGTTTGTGATTATGTAATTGGTGTAAAATTAGTAAGATCCAAGATTCTTTTGTGTATTACCAGAGCTTTTGATTTATGGGCGTTTAATCGTAGATCGTATTTAGTGCACCAATTGAAAATAAGCTGGAGATCTTCATTCATGAGCGTCACGGCTTCGTTAACACGATCAAGAGGGCGACTCACGTAAATTTGTGTGTCGTCAGCAAACTTATGTATTGAGCAATACTTGATTAGTCGATCGAGTTCATTGACATACATGAAGAAGAGTAGGGGACCGAGAATTGATCCTTGCGGGACTCCGCACTTTACAGGCAAGAGGGAAGAGTGTCACTCGCCAGTTACAACACGTTGTAGTCTCCCATGCAAGTAGGAACTTAAAAGATTCGTAGCGGAGGTTGAAAAATTAAACTCATCTCTAAGTTTCGAACATAGGGTTGTGTGGTGTGTCGAATGCTTTAGAGAAATCGAGTAAAGTTAAGAAAGTGGCATGGTTTTCATCAGAAGCTTTCCTGATGTCATCAACGACCAGTAAACAGCTTCGTTTAGGACTTATGGCACTACCTAGACTCTATATCTCGCAATTCGCTGTCTGCAATGCCTTGGAGAAAAATTCGAGAATAAATTCCCTGTGGGATCTCTAGTCGTACGATTTTTACGTCGATGATATGATTACTGGGACAGATAATTTGGAAACTTTAGCACAGTTAAAAAGTGAAGTCGAACCTGTGCTGCAATCTGCAGGCTTTGAACTATCCAAATGGCATAGCAATCACCCTTTCGTCGTCACAGCCCAAAATAACAAACAACTCAAAATGAGTGAGTCTAACATCGCTCATAACGCTTAGTATAACATGGAATTCGTCAGATGATCACTTCTACTTTTCGTACAATAACAATAGAATATATTTGCCATATTCCAAAAGATCGATATTGTCCTTATCCTCTTCATTGTTCGATTAAATAAGCCCATTGTACTTAATCCTATTTTATTTAGTAAGAGCAAAAATAATTTTACATCAGCTGTGGATAAACAAGAATGATTGGGACGCAGCAATTCCACAACAAATCGATATGGAATGGCGACAATTTATGGCTAATCTGAACTCTCTTTAAAATCTCTCAGTTCCACGATTCGTTCTTACTTTAGACAGACAAATAGTACAGGTTCATGGATTTTGTGATGCATCTATGGATGCTGCATTTATATTCGGTCACTGAATTCGCAAGGTTCAATGACAACTAATTTGTTAGTCGCAAAGTCTCGAGTTGAACCAGCAAAACGGATTTCTCTGCCTAGATTTGAACTTTGCATTGCTCATCTACTCGCAAAACTATCGCAAAAATTAAATCGAGTTTCAAGCAATTTCCTTCAGAGGTTTACTTTTGGACAGATTCCTTAGCTGTTTTGCACTGGATATCCACTCATTCCTCTAAACTAAGCACTTTTGTAGGAAATCGTATAGCGGATTTGCAGGACAAAACTTTTGACGTCGTCTGGAGGCATATACCTACAGAATTGAACCCGGCAGATCTAGTATCCAGGGGATGCACAGTTATCGACATTATGAGATCTAATTGATTTACCGGTCCTGCATTTTTGTTGAGCTCACCGGAATATTGGCCACCGACAAACTACTCATCTATAACTCCATAAATACAAAACTTAGAAAAGCGGAAACCGTTCTATTAAGTGGTAAGCCGACTCAAAATTATGTACTCGATGTAGTCAATAGATTTAGTTCTTATCCAAGGCTCTTAAGAATATTTTCTTTGGTATTTCGATTCTTGGCGAGACTACGGAACAAAAAGGTGGATATAACATCATCAATAAAGCCACTGGAGTTAGACAATGCTCTGTATAAGATCGACGGAATAATACAAGCACATTCATTTTCAGAAGAAATGCAACAACTTCTTACAAACAAAATAATAACAGGCAATCTCAAATGGTTGAACCCTTTTCTGGACACAAGTATGGGCTACCCTATCCTACGAGTCGAAGGTCGCTTGAGAAACGCAAATATTTCCGAGGAACAAATACACCCACTCCTTTTGCCTAAAGATTCTCACTTCGCCAATTGCTTTGTTCGTCACTTACACACAACTAACTATCACGCTGGACCTAAAGCACTCATTGCCTTGCTTCGACAAAAATTTTGAATTGTCAACACCAATTGCGTATTTGGGAAGCAGCAGTCAAGGTTGCCAAAGGTCATCTTTATCGATCGCTCAAAAATGTCAAGCTGTTCTTTGATGAGCTTGCAACTGCTCTTTGTGAAATAGAAGCCGTGATGAACTCAAGACCACTTACACATGAATAACGACCCAAGTGACTTCCAGGCTCTGACTCCAGGACATTTTCTCATCAGCTGTTCACTCAAGGCAATCCCTGAAGCGGCAGATGATTCTCCTAATACAGACCTGCTTCAGTATTGGCGGAGAATCAACAACGTCAAAACTCACTTCTGGAGACGTTGTTCAAGCGAATACGTCACGGAGTTGCAGCAACGCTCTAAATGGTTTTCATCAGAGCCAAATCTACAAATCGGTTCCTTGGTCATCGTGCACGGCGATACTCTGCCACCACAACGGTGGCTGATGGGCAGGGTTCACTACTCCTGAACAAGACGGAAACGTTCGAGTAGCGGAAGTTCTTACGACAAGAGGGCTGATTATCCGAGCTATCCGAAAACTTGCACCTTGTTGAAAGGGGATCCTTTCAAAGGGGGCGGAATGTTCGGTCAAACACCGAACTAGTACGTTGCCATTGGCTACATGGCAACACTGTTCATCTTTCTTTTAAACTGATCGATTATTTTTGTATAACACATAAATTACTTTAGACCATATTTTGAATTTGCCGCCCTTTATTTGTAAAACGCCCTATTTTTTTTATTAAATCAACAATGCACTATGCACTAAAAGTTATCTTTATACAAAAGGAAAAATAAACTCTCTCTTCTAATCGAATCGTTGAACGAGAAAGATCTTTCCTTTGGCTAGCTCTTGATTTTCTTAATTTTTACCGCGAATTTGTGCAATCGCCTCCGTTACATCTGGGAGATCTTACGTTGCATAAGTATTTTGATATAACGAATTTCTCCACAGGGCGATTAAAAAAAGGCTTTAATCGTACAACATCAATTGTGAATGAGAGATGATCAAAAAGTGCTGATGAAAGCACTACACTCACAGTATCATATAGATCAGGGATGGCCAACAAGTCGATCGCGATCGACTGGTCGATCGCGAGGTTGATTTTGGTCGATCGTCGGTCGCTCTCAATGTCTGGAGTGGAATTCTGTATACAATGGATTTTGAAGGGATTGTAGAAGGCAAAACTGCGTTCTGGGAACTTGCCAAGGTCGTCAATTTCTAGAATTCCATGCCCGACACAGTCATGTTTTCGTGTTCAGAGAAAAAAAAATCCTATCCGAAAGTGTTCTGCTTTCTCGGACACGATTTTCTGCACCTACTCTTGAGTCAGAACAGATGTGTGAAAAGTGTCGAAAGCAGCTGTCATTGGACAACTGTGATCTGAAGCTTTCACTAATCTGTGCTGCCTGTCCTGTTCTGTTCTGGTTTCTTCCATTTGTCATTGGACGTATGTGAAGCGTGGACGCAACTGTTAGGACTCGATTCATCGAAGAACACAGTCAGTTAGCTTGAAAATTTGGTAGTGTCAAACGGTAGTTTTTTTTTTCTTTTGTATTAACGGTATTCTTATAAATTAATATTTTTTTATCCTCAGTAACTACGTTGAGTTAAAATTTTTATCTGTTTAAAATGTGAGTACTTTTTTTTTGTTTTAAATTAAATTGCTTTTCTTATACATATGTAAGTATGTACATATGTATCTATGTACTTGATAAGTGAGCGTTCTCGGCAACAGTTCTCTAAACTCTAAATAAGGGACAATATTACAAATATATTAGAAATAACAATAGTTCTATTTGATTTAAAATGTCTGTATTGTAAGCCGTAATAAATATAGTATAACTTTAACATACTTCTTGTAAATTTGAATATACATACATACATACATATGTAACTTTATTAGATTTTATTATACTTGTATTGTTGTGTTCGATCCTAATATGCAGTATTGTTATTATTTCTTTCAATGTAAAGGAGATAATAGCCATAGTTCATTTTCTAGGAAAATATTTAATTCAATGTTTATTCTTTAAATTGTAATATTTCTTTGCATTCTAGAATACCCATGAATATGAGTAGTAAACCGAAAAAATCGAAAACTTATCACTTCAATGAGGAATGGGAACTCGATTATTTTTTTACAATGGTGAATGATAAATGTTGTTGTTTAATATGCCAAACCTCAATAGCCATTGCTAAAAAAGGTAATCTGGAGAGACATTTTTTAACTTTACACACAAAGTATCAAACAGATTATCCATCAAATTCTGAACTGAGAAAACATAAAGTTAAGGATCTTAAAACTCAATTAACAAATCAACAAAGCGTTTTTAAAAAGCTAAGGTCGAAGTCACAAGCAGTAACTACTGCATCATTCAAAGTAAGCTATCTCTTAGCAAAAAAATGTAAGCCATTTTCCGACGGTGAATTTGTAAAGGAAATTTTTTTGGAAGTGTCAGATTCACTTTTTAATGATTTTAAGAACAAGAGTGAAATTGTTACAGCAATTCAAGATCTACAGTTGTCTCGAAACACAGTGATGCGACGAATTGAAAAGATGAGTGGGAATGTAAAAGAGCAGTTATATAATGATATGAATAGATGTTCGTGTTTTTCCCTTCAGTGTGATGAATCGACAGACATAAGTGATACGGCACAATTACTTGTTTTCGTTCGTATGGTTTTTAATGATTTTACATCTAAAGAAGAATTGTTGGGTATGATTTCTTTGAAAGAAAGAACTAGAGGTGTAGACATATTCAACGGCTTTAAAAACTTGCTCAATGATTTGAAAGTACCACTTTTTAAATTAGTCTCAATAACAACGGATGGCGCAGCTGCAATGATAGGTAGCATAAATGGATTCATTGCTCTATGTCAAAAGGAAGATGAATTCCCTGCCTTTTTGAGCTATCACTGCATAATTCACCAGCAAGTGTTAGCTAGCAAGAGATTGAACACAAAAGAGGTAATGGACATAGCATTCAAAATTGTTAATTCAATTCGAGGAAGTTCCCTTAAACGGCGTCTCTTTAAACTGCAGATCGATGAAGGACAACCTGAATTATTGCTACATACCGATATCAGATGGCTAAGCAGAGGTAAATTTTTGCAGCGATTTCGTGATTTATTGCCTGAAATTATAAATTTTCTTCACGAACAAGATCGAAACTGTGAAAATTTAAATGATGAAGCTTGGCTTAGTGACTTAGCATTCCTCACTGATTTTACTTCAATATTAAGTCATTTAAATTTAGAATTACAAGGAAAAAATAAAACATTAATTGACATGATCAGCTGCATAGACGCATATAAAACAAAATTTATTTTGCTAATGCAAGATCTGCAACAAAATAATCTGGATCATTTTCCAAATATGGCGGACAACCTACAAAAACATAAAAATATTAGTTATAAGGTTGACAAATATATCGCTGAAATCCAAAAAGTAGTTCAAGATTTTAAGATAAGATTCCAGGATTTTGATAAAATTAAAGAAATTGTAGAATTTACATCTTTTCCTTTTAAAAAGGATTTAAGTGTGAAACTTATTAGCCAAAAAATTTCAGACATATTTCATATGGATCAAAGGGCATTAGAGAATGAAATTATAATTTTACAAACTGACTTAATCTTACAAGCCCGAAAATTTGAAGAAGATTTTTGGAAATATGTCAACCGAGAAAAATATCCCAGTATCACAAAATGTAGCGAATATATCTATTCTTGTTTCGGATCTACATACCTATGCGAATCGGCATTTTCGTACTTGAAACAAACGAAGACTAAACACCGTTCTGTTCTGACTGATTCCCATACGGAAGATTTATTATTATTATCTTTGTCAGGATATACTCCTAATTATGATTTCTTGGTTAGAGACATGCAAAATCAATCTTCCCATTAATCTTAAGGTAAAAAAGAAAATTCTTAATCTTTCTTTTTCTATACATATTTTGAATGAATAAATATTGTTAATAAATATCCATGATTTTTTAATTTTCCTGGACGTGAGATTTTTAAATAAATATTGTTGTTGTTTTTTACGTAGATCGACGAGCCGTATATGTATCTATATTTTAGTACGAAGTATGCTCAACGAACTATTGATAGATCAGCAAAAAATAAGCCATGATAAAACTTCTCGGCCCAAAAGGTCGCGAAAGTGAAATATGTATTGAAATCAAATTATCATCCATAATGTGCATTTTTATGACAACTTGTTATATTTAATATATTAACGAATAAATAGTACAACAACTCTTATATATTGTAGTTGATATAAAAATTAAATTGCATTTTAACTTTATAAAAATCTATTTTGAAAAAGTTTAGGAAAATCGAATTTTTTAGGTACTGCATGAACGGAATGTGCTTTTAAAAGTTGGGTCTAGAAATTTATTTTCTCTATGAGACTATAGCTCAAAGACTAAGTGATATAAAAAAAAAACAGTTTGGAACATATATTTTACTTATCTACTCATATTTCGCTAGAGCGCACCTTATTGTGAAAAACAGGGTATAAACATAGTACACATTCCACACCCTTATGCCCCATTAGGCTACGTCTATGACAACAAGTCGATCGCAACACACTTTTATGAAAAAAGTAGATCTTATATACAGAAAAGTTGGCCACCCCTGATATAGATCACTTCAAAATTCATACTTTGTGTGTGCATTTCCAATATAACACCTTAATGACATGGAAACAAAAAATTACTAAAAACTTCAGCTGAGAAATAGAATTCAGTCGAATCTCTATTTAGGACAACCACCCGCGGAGAGTAGTGAACGAACATCTTCGACACAAACCATCTGCACTCCGTCCAGGTTGTGTGACAAACTTCATAAGAGTGTACACTCTTGAACCGAATTATAAAAAAAAAAAAAAACCATCTGCGCTCCGTCCAGGTTGTGTGATAAACATCATAAGAGTGTACAGTCTTGAACCGAATTATAAAAAAAAAAAAACTGGTGTTCTACAGGGAACTTTTCCAGAACCCAACTTATATTTAATGTATTCATAAAATAAACCACAACAAAGGATATGATGATAGCCACATTTGGAGGCGTAGTCAAACCAAAAATGTTTAGTTGATGAAATATGTATTGTAATTAAACTCAATGATGCCATATTAAGAGAATTGTATTTCTCAGTTGAAGTTCTCAGTAACGATTAAACATAATGAGTCTAAGTTTATCTACGTCAACTTTACAAACAAAAAATTAACGAATGTTCCTATCGTTATCAATAAACAAGCAGTTATCTATTCTAACAAAGCTTAGCATATATGGTAGGCATGAATCTGGATTCCAAACTAAAATGGAATGAACATGTGAAAAGAAAGCAGAGGAGCTCAAAATTAGATGTAGATATCTCTATTGGTTGTTAGGATATAAGTTGATTATGTCGATTGAGAATAAAATCTTATTGTATAATCAGGTACTAAAACACGTCTGGACAAAGAAAACGAATGCATAAAGGATACAAACTTTTCAAAACAATGCAATAACTTGCATGGTGATTTCCAGATTGGTCTCGTAACAGAAGTGATTAAAAAGAACGCAACTCGTCATAACAATCGTCTGCAGATGCATATTAATTCTGAGATAGCAAGCATCTTAAATATATGTACATAATAATATTCGTAGACTAAGAAGAACTAAACAACATGAACTTTTAATCTGATAAACACGAGAACCCGTATTTAAAAAATAACATCTTCTCAAATGCAACTAAACAATGAAACCAATATAATTTGTCGATCTTATTTCATCGGCCATAGTTATGGAGGCTTTTTTGGTGTACTTAGAGTTCCACACAACTGGTGGGCTTTAAGCCCCTCAGAGTCTTCCGAGAGAAAAAACTATCTTTATTTGAAGTTTTAAGGATAGCTCTACAATCAATTTTTATTAATACAAGTCTCTAGTATAAAAACATAATTTCTTCTTTTTTTTATCATAACTTATAATTTGTAATAAAAAAACATTTTGCTCCTTTTTTATATTTATCTTAATTAATGTATTTAATATAAATATAAATAAAACTGGGGATGTCGCAGTCGCTTGATGTCCCGTTTCGCTGATACAAATATTTGAGCGAGTTACATAATTTTTTGATATTGAATTCATTGAGACATCTGTGAAAACACGCGAAATTATTATGCAACAAAATATGATTCACAAAGTGACAAAATGAAACAACAAACATTTCATTTTATGTTTAGTTTTGTTTACATGTATAGGTACAAAAATAAATTTAAATTAAATTGATGATATCATCTAGAGTAGATTAGATTTTTCCGTAGCGTAACATTCTTCCATCTCATCATCAACAAAATCATAGTTATTTGTAATGTTAATATCTTTTAATGCCTTCTACTGCATTAATTGATTTTATATGATATTCTTTTCTTTAGACAGACTTTGCAATATAATTTTAGTTTCTTGTTCAGAAACACATTCGCAAACATACTTTGCGCCCTTTTCTGCTTTTTAATGCCTTTTTTCAAGTTTTCTGTTTGCATATTCATAGTTAATGCTTTTATTTGAAGTTTTTCACCTAAATCAAAATTGAACATGTATTTCTTCCGTCCTTTTCTTTCTGTTGCCCTTTTGTAAATTGCACCTTTATTGAATTGCAAATTACATGTTTCTTTAAATTTTTCTGATTGTCTTTTCATCGGTGAAAAATTTATCACAGATGTGTTTAACGGGATTTGATGATCTAACCATAGCTTCAGGCTCGTAAAAGTGTAATTCATTGAGTTAAATGACAGTCATATGGCTGTGAATAAATGAAAAAATTAAAATTTATTGATTGAAGCAAAATTTCTGCCAAAATTCATTTCGTCGTCCTGTTTCTATTAATGCAGAAATTTTGAAAATCGGTTAAGAAATGGCTCCAAAACAATATATCCAAGATCGTCATTGGAGTCAACCAATATGTTATATTTGGTAAAGTAGCCCCATTAGTCCTACTAAATGTTAAGTTAAGCCTCGTCCAATAAGAGAAGATAATCCATATAAATATAATAATATGCAACTCTCCATACAATGCCCAGTTCGTTTTCTGCTAACCCACCTTTTTTCATAATTCATAATCACAATTGGTGTCAACTTCTAATGCTTTGCCCAATACCATAAATAAATACGGAAAACTTTAATGCTTTCCAGCACTGCTAAAACCTCCAGCACATACTTGGAGTAATTTGCTTCTTCTCCGGCAGCTTCCTGCCCGAGAATGCAATGACTTCGAACTAAGACCCGGAGAATTTCGAGTTTTTTCTTTTTTTTTTTTTTAATTCATTTTTATTTCATATTATCTTATATCTATCTTACCCTAGTCAAAAATGCTTAAAACTAGCTTAACTATCTTAACAAATGTAACTATCTTACTGGCCCTAGGCGGACACTCTAAAACAAACAGAACAATTGAAACATATGTCTTTCGACGTCTACATGAATTTACTATTACCATTATTATAACTAACTTAAGCTGAGAAAAATGTTTTTTTTTTATTAAAAAACTTAGCCTATGATCATTTTTTTTAATATTTTATATAAAACTTAATCCTACCTTAAACTAATTAAACCTAACTAAACCTATCTTATGCTAACTTAACTAAAATATATATACACAAATATATACATTATATATATTTTATATATGTATATATCTTTTTTGTTCGCATTTTATTTTTATATTTTTTTTTGTGG
This sequence comes from Merodon equestris, assembly GCA_958301585.1. NCBI lineage: Eukaryota > Metazoa > Arthropoda > Insecta > Diptera > Syrphidae > Merodon > Merodon equestris. The sequence continues at coordinate 95,904,957 of OY284413.1, forward strand.
TTTTCAGTTTTATTCTTTTTTTTGTGATTTTTTCATTTTGTATTTTTTTCCCCCTATCCTACCCTAACCTACCTTACCCTACACTAGCCTATGTAAGCCTGCTATCGGTGTTTGGCAGGCTTTGCCTTGAAGAGGCTGCACCTAGTGAAGTGTCCGTTGACGGAGTCCTCTCCAGCCACCAAAAGCGTTGATGCTGGCGGACTACGTCTCCACGATCCCGGCGTGAGACCGATCTACAGAACCTGAGGCGCTCGGGCTCACGGAGCGCGACATCGGGTCCGTAGAGGAATCGCCGTTCCACGGAATTGCGACCCACGTGGAAGATTAGCGGTACCGCCAATCTATCCTGGATCAGACCACATGTATCTAAGTACAGGAATGATTCTGGCGGGACAAAGCCGTTAAGACGCACTCTCTCATGGAATAATTCATTGGGGTAGTAAGCCCCGGAGATCAGGTTATTGACCGAAATCATTGCTCTTGCGACGTGGCTCCGAATCAGTTTGATCAGAAAGTTATCCACCCGTACAATCCTAGCCCTATTGTATAGGACCTCGTTCGGGTAAAATTTTGTGTACTCAGATTCGGGAGTCCTATCTAACCCGAGACAAGTCCTGAGACATTGTCTCTCAAACACCCGAATCCTTTCCATTAAGCTGGCTCTCACATTGAACCAGACGGGACATCCATAGGCAACCATGGGCCTGATTAAGGCCATGTAGCAGATTACCTTCACCCTGGAATCAAGTTGGCTGCTATGAAACAGCCATCTTGTCAGAGCGAAAGCGCCCCGGGCCCTTGCCAGAGCAGCATCTACATGTTTGTCAAAATATAGATACTGATCCAGCACGATCCCAAGGTATCTGACTACACTTTGTCTCGCCAGTGGACGCCCGTCCGGCCCAAAGATAGAGAACCTGCGCCAATTTTTTCTAGTGTCCCGAGAGGCCCTAGACAAAGGCGTTCTGAACAATATAGATTCTGATTTCTGGAAGTTGATTTTCAACTTCCAGTCATCACAATACTGCTGAATTTTTTCGAAGTCACGCTGCAAAAGAGTAACAATGACGTCGATCGTTGGACCTGATCTGTACGCGATAAGGTCGTCCGCATACGCTATTGAGTGGTGAAGAGAAACAAGTAGATCACTCAGGTAAATGCTAAAAAGGATCGGCGAATTCACCGTACCCTGTTGCAGTCCGTTTTTGATTTCAAATGTTTGAGTAGAAGTTACGTTGGCAATTTTCACAACGAACTTTCTATCTGTTAACATGTCAAAAATCATATATAGCAGTGGTTTGCTTATGCCCAGCCGGCTGAGCTTGTAATAAAGACCTTCTAGCCATACGGTGTCAAAGGCTTTTTCCAAGTCAATCAGACAGGCACCCGTGCATTGGTTCTTGCATTTATTCCATTGGATATCCGATACAAGTTTCGACGCGGCATGAATAGTGTCATGCCCCGCTCTGAAACCGAATTGGTTATCCGGGATGATTTTATTGTCCTCAACCCATTTAGACAGGGCTCTATGGACCACCTTCTCGAAGACCTTGCTGATACTCGGAAGAAGACTTATCGACCGGAGATTTGCGGGGTTAGACGTGTCTTTACCCCTCTTAGGGATTGGTTGCACCACCGCTGTCTTCCAGTGTACTGGATAATATGCATTATTCAGTGCATTGTTGAACAGGATGGTGTACCTCTCTACAGCCACTGGTGGAAGGTGCCTAAGCACAACATTGGATATACCGTCAATACCCGCGGATTTTTTCTTTTTCAATGACTGAAAGATCATCTGGAGATCTTCCGTCAAAATGAACAGGGCGATGGCATTGTTTGCCATGAGATCTTCACTGAACCTGGTATAACCAAGATTCTCGGATCGCCAATGATCGAAATCATTTCTAAGGTAGAAGTGATGAAGCAGGACTCTGTTCTCCAGGTCATGGTTCGGGCGAATACTATCATTCACCTTGTACACTTCCTGGAAGACTGTCGCCACTTTCTCCTGAGGATCCTCAATCACGAAAAAGTCGTCATCCAGGATGGCGTTCTCTGGATCGATACTAACTGTTCGTAGCAAACGTTCATTGTCTGACGTTCTCGGAAGCTTTAGATCCTGAATGTCATTCTGATTGTTTCTCCGAAATATTTTATTTATTTGCGGGAACATACTCGCGCTGTTGGATTTTACAGCACGAATTCCAATGCAAAACTTACAGATATTCTGTAATTCTCTCTGATCAACTGTTGGAGATTTTTAATCAGTGACTTCAGTGTCCTGACCTCCGAGTTTTGTCTGTCGGTAAACCGCCTGTACAAGAGTTTGAGTCTTGTCAGGAGTCTACTTTTTTGTCTGTGCAGTGCGTCGATTGTCGCGTTTCGGTATACGTTTGTGGTATCGTGCTGTCGTTGGCGTGGTATCGTACTGTTCATTGTCTGTTTAATGACATCGTCCATTTGTTTGAGGTACCTGTCAAACTCGTTGTTTGACAGGTTCCTATTAGACGGTGGGATGGAGGCGCTCGAAGTGAGCGCTCTCGTCAGGGAATTGGCGAAGCGTGGCCAGCGCGCCCTACTGTAATCGTAGGGGTGCGTGTGGACGTACTCTGCTATTTCCGCGAACTCGTCAGGTACTGTGATTACGGCACATAGTCCGCAATGGTCACTGTCGTATACAATGGTCCGTAGACAGTTAATAGACCATTCGTTCGTGTCTGCCAGTCTCAGTCGAGAGTCTATCAGCATGAGATCCAGATAGGAGCCGCTCCTAGGATACGACGGACTATCCGTTGCGAGCAACTTGACTCTATATTCAATGTTGCGAAGAACCCACCAATGGCGTAGGCTCCCCCTAGTGTTGGGAATGTTATTTCCCCAATCACTATGTTTGGCGTTTAAATCGCCGGCCAGAATGTAGAAGTTTTCTACCGAGTTTAAGCGCAGAGAACGAAAGAGTGTCTCGAGCTCTGCGATAAAAATATTGGGTTGAGGTGCTTCAGGTGCATAGGCCGCTAAAATGTACATTTTCTGTCCATTACGGAGAGGAATGCACACAATGCAGACTTCTAGCACCTGGAACCTCCGCACTTCACCGCTATATATAATTTTATATTATTTTATATTATTTTTTATGAAGATCGCAACTCCCCCGCCTTGAGAAGCGTTGGGTCGGTCTCTTCTAATTATTTTATAAGAACTGTGCCGGATTTTGTGCTTCTGGTTTAGCTTTGTTTCGCTAACCAGGAGTACATCGGGGCTTTCGTCCTGCAACAGGTTAAAGAGTTCGGCTCGTCGCTCGATCCTTATCAGTGAATTTACATTCACCGACAGGATCTTCAAGGGCCTCTCTACCAGCGTACCCATCATGACCTTAGGTGCGCTAGGCCCGGCAAAAGCGAGCAGATACTATCTACTCGGGTCGCCGTTTCCAGGATCTGTTTTTGGAGCTGCCCAATCTGCCCTTGGATTGCGAGCAAGATCGAACAGGCATCCACCTCGGCCACCGGTGCCTTAGAGACAGGCACTGGGGCTTTAGGAACAGCCATGGGCTTTTGTACCGTCTTTCCCGAACCTGCCGCCATTTGGGCGTAGGTCAACTTGGGTGTGACGGCTGGAGCGGATACATTGCAAAATGTTTCCGCTCCTCTTTAATTTTTCCCATGTGACAGTCTGGGATGCTAAGGAAGTAATAGTCCTTAGCCTCTCCAGCTTGCTGTTGGGTGTGAGCTGTACCAAGAAGAAGGATATTACTCGCTTCTCCCTTCGGGAGCTTACCGTGGAGAATGGCTTAACCCCCACGAATTTGAGGTCGTCACTCTCGAACTCTTTGAGCTCTGAGAGCATTTCCTCGGGATCTGTGATTGACTCCACGCCTTTGAGGAGTATCGTCTGCAACCTCTCGGCCTTTGGAGTGAAGGAGAAAAACTCCGAATAAACTAACTGAATAGCATAGCGTTTTTGGCCTAAACATTTAATTTGAAAATTGCCTACACCAATAGCATACTTACAGAGATCGATGGTCTCTCGCAGGGCTGTGGTATAGGTAAAGATGGGTGGTACCTTCTCCTTTTTAGGGCGCTGTTGCTGCATCTGTTGTTGCTGCTGCTTCTGCTTCTGCGGTTGTTGTTGCTGCTGCTGTTTCTGCTGCGGCTGTTGTTGTTGCTGCTGTTTCTGCTGCTGCGGTTGTTGTTTCTGCTGTTTCTGCTGCTGCGGTTGTTGTTGCTGCTGCGGTTGTTGTCCAGCTGCTGTGGACGTAGATGTTGATGGTGTTGGTGATGGCGCCCCTTTCCTCGCCTCGACCTGCAGCTTTTCAGTCGAAGTAGTGAGGGAGGGGCGCTTAATTAAATTGGGCCTTGGGTTGACCCTTCTGCGCCTTTTGATGATGGCGGACGGTGTTGCGAAATCGGATGATAAATCATCCGATTCGGATTCCGTCTGACGAACGGGTCTTCCCCCGCCGTCTCCCGACATGTCTTCACGCAACTGGTGCTACTGCTGTTAGTCGCAGAAGTAGCACGAAAAAAAACGAGAAAAATAGATTTTCCCCGACTCGGGACTTGAACTGCCGGCCTCCGAATTACGAGCTCTGCACGCTACCCACTACGCCAAATTTGGTTCTGCGATTCCTTCGCCCAAACGCGCACTTATACACTTTTTTGTCTGTTTTGTTTTCTTTTTCTTTTTCTTTTTAAACCAGCCGAAACACTTCTTATCACTACACTGGTCTGTGATCAACTGGAGAATTTCGAGTTATCATGGATGAATGGACTACCATATGGATGGAAGTACTCCAGGTGATACCCGCAGTAGCGGAAATCCACCCGCGATCTCCTTGATCGCAGCCGGGGCAATCTCTTTCACTCTCCCCAATAAGAGCGAGCCAGGTTCCCAAACTGAAGGAGCTGGAGGCAAAGCGATTTTGGGTCCCAACAACCCTGAAACTGGCAGAGTTGTTCCAAAGCGGCGTCGCAAGGGAGCAGGAGCTCGAATCGCAAAAGGAAGTCGGCCGCCATTTTTCCATTTTTATGTCAAGTAGTCGAAGGATGGAACGTGCTCCGCAGTCTAAATCTATGATTGTTACTATGGTTATTACAACACACTATCGGCAAAGAAGCATGATCAATTATGTGGACCAGATCTGGCGGCTGCTAGAGTTAGCTACAAAGCGCACGTAGAAATTTACCACTTCGTTTTGGCGTCTGCTTACTTCCCATACGACTCGATACTGCCTCCACCACAAAAGCGGTTTCTGAACTCGTAGAGTACTGTGAAGGCAGAAGGATTGGACTCATCATCTGTTGCGATGCTAATGCTCAAAACACTGTTTGGAGCAGCAGCAAATGCAACCGGAGAGGAGACCATATTTTAAACTTCACTCCTTCGTCTCATCTTATCATCAGCAATGTTGGCTCTCAACCAACCCTGATGACTTGGGACGACAGGAAGTGATTGACCTAACCCCGTCTAATAAGCCTGAGAAGGCCACCCTAACTGGAGAGTCTTACCAGATGTTACGTTGTCAGATCATAGATATATCGAATTCCAATTAAAATGTGGGATCTCCCCCTCGTAGCCCAAGCGGAATCCGAGAAAAGCGGACTGGGTACAATTCAGAAAGGAGCCGCGCTTAAGTTCAAAACAAAGCATTTGGTGGAGGATGCCGTTCATAACTTGAGCAGCCCAATCACCAACGGTTTCGAACTCGCATGTCCTGTCAAAAAACCTCCCAGAAGGAAATTGGTTCCCTGGTGGAACGCTCAACTCCAATGTCTTCGCAGGGAAGCCAGAAGTCACCTGAAAATATGGCTTGAATCGAAGTCGGAAGATGACTGGAATAAATATCGATCGAAGCAAAAGGAATATAAAAAGCTTTTTCGTAAGTCGAAGAATGATTCCTATAAGTCCTTCTGCGAAGAGATCCCATTCACGAGCAACAAGTTGGTTAATGTTCTTAAGCAAGAAAAATCGACAAAGCTGGATGTACTCACAAAGCTTGATGGTATCTTCACCGAGCCTAAAGCAGAAACTCTTAGTTTACTGCTTCAGACCCATTTCCCGAGAAATCAGACTGTCATCGGCTGGTTGAACACTCCCTCATTGGTAACTGCGACTAAAATGATGAAAACAACTCGGCGTCTTTCGATGGCTTCAAGTCGCCGGGCACTGATGGGATATACCCTGTTATGCTGCTAAAAGGTGTAAGACAGCCTCATCTTACTCTGAAAAGAATTTTCACCTACCTATTCCTTGGCACACGGTTAAAATGGTCTTTATTCCCATAGGGAAAGAAGATTACTCAATCGCCAAGAGTTTTAAACCAATCAGTCTAACATCCTTCTTGCTGAAAAGCATGTAGAGACTTGTAACGGTGCACGTGCGCAAAGTTGTCCCCTCTCTCGGAGATGCAACATGCTTATCAGCTCGGAAAATCCTTTGAGACTGCATTTCAAAACCTAGTCAAGAGAATTGTATGCGCTCTCGAAGGGAAAGAGTACGTACTGGGCATTTTCGTCGACATTGAGGGAGCTTTTGATAACACTACTTTCTACAGCATGTGTAATGGTGCTAGACGGCATGGCGTAGATGAAGCACTGGTTTTGTGGATCAAAGCAATGCTTGTGCGCAGATCATTGAATGCTGATACAGGCTTCGAACAATGTGTCAATTCTTGCGTAAACAGGGGTTGTCTGCAAGGGTCAACTCTATGCTCGATGCACTCAATGTCTCTGGAATCTATGCCCAGGCCTATGCGGATGATGTTGCTGTTCTCTCTGTCGGCTTATGTTTAGCGACTGTCTGCCTGAAAGCGCAGGCGGCGCTAGATGTGAAAGAGGACTGGTGCACAAGTAATGTGCTGACGGTTAATCCCTTTAAGACTGATGTCGTTCTCTTCAGGAGAAGGAGGAGAAATACTGGCGTTACTCAACTGGTGCTGTCGGACCCCACAAGTGGACCAGTAGGAATGCAGTTAAGTGGGAAGGTTATGGTCCTACACTTCTGACCATAACGACGCCGGGATAAAAAGGAAAAGAAGAAGAAGAAGAAGACTCAACTGGTGCTGTCATCCCGATATCCAAGGAAGCTAAGTACCTGGGAGACATCTTACATAGCAAGCTTTTGCAAGAAATTCAACTGCAAGAAAGCAACATTATTCTTATCCTTGAGGAGAAATGTTTGCAGAAGGCTCGAGAGCGTCATTACGGCCACAAGCATCTCTACGTGCTTGGTATCAGTGGGATGCAGTTGCGAGGAGGATGACACAGCAGAAGACTTTCGCTGCGACTGTCTCGCCTTCGATCGCGCACGGTGGCGCACCCTTGGGGCCAACGTGGTGTGTGCTCTACATCACTGAACTCCTCACTGTTCTCCGGACTCTCCTAGTAGAAGCGCCTACAAAAACAAAAAAACAGTATGTAGGCAAATACCACAGTCGAGGCATCAGTATGAAATTCGTGGTTTGCCACAAAAGAGGCAAAAAATAAAGATTAAAGCTCTTACAACGCCTTTTGCTGTTTCTCCATCCACATAAAGGGAATGCCTTGGTTGAGCAGGTCGGTAAGAATCGTTAAAATATGAGATACTCCGGCATACATTTCTGAAAGAAACCAGCAAGATCTAAAAACTGTCTCACCTGATGCACATTTTAAGGTTGAAAAAAATTGTTTACTGCCACTGCCTTCTGCTCACTCGATTTTCTCCTTCTCTTCTTTGCATCCAGCCGATTTCCGAAAAACTCAATGCTAACCCTAGAAAACGAATACTTTTCGGTATTGAGAGTCAATTCAAATTGCCTTTTGTCGAGCTTTTGTAGTTCTTATTCAACTGACTCGCTCGCAATAATGAAAGCGTCTACGTAAACTGAGTGTTCACCATGGTCCATGCACGCCCACATTTGTTTCATGTACGTTAGGAATTTTGGGATAGATATTCTAGCTGTCCAGGTTCGCTAGAATCTAAAGTAAAACAATTTCAGAGCCCATCTACCTTTTCCTGTTCTGTAATATCTTTCGTATTAACTGCGCCATTCTTGATTTTGCATCGCACCAGCTAAACTGCGAAGATCAAAGTTTCGCCTCCATCGCTCACAGTACACTCTTTAGAGTATCTACGAGTATATTGATTTCGGCAAACATTATTCTAAGAATTCGACACCCTATTTCGCCGAACCCGTTTACTTCCTGGTATCCAATGTCCCACCTGGGTGCACTTAAAACATCTGAGAGAGCCGTCTGATTATGGGATTCTACCATTTGCTCGTGATGCTCTATATCTCTGCTTTCTTATTGCGTTTCCCGTGCATCTATCCGTTAATGCTGGTATCTCTTGTATTCCAGCACTTGCCGCCCATCGAATTTTTGTAAGAGTCGTTTTCCGCATCCGGGCCAATTTCAATATCATCTCTTTTATTTGGCCCCTGCCGAAGCAATGGCTCACATCTCATATACAAACTCTTCATTGTCCCCATATGGCCGTTTTTTTTCTGCCGTTATATCTTCTGCTAGGAAACTATAGATTAATTCGCAGAGATATCCTTCTAACGATGAGTGAAGAACCCAATTACTAATAACTCGGCAGGGTCTATTGGGTTAAACTCACTAACCTTTTATTCAGTTCGAAAGCTATCGGTTGTAGCTCTGGAACTCACTCATTTTCGTATCTTGCCTGCTATTCAATACTTTCCAACGCTGCCTTCACGAACTTCGTTCGCATCGGGTTAAACTAATTTTCCGTACACTAAAAGTTTGTGTAGCAGATAAGTTTTTTTCGCATCCTTCAAGCGACTTTTTTCAAGCTTTTTTTTTTTTATTATTTACTATTCATACAATTCAAATGCAAGCAACAACCTCTAGCCTCGCCGACTCAATGGGAACTATGTACGCTTTATTTTTAAGCTTACAGCATCACGTGTTAATTGTGTGATGAGTGATGAGAAATGATTAATAAAAATGCTATTAAGATACAAACATCACTTAAGGGGCATTCACGTCAAGCGGACAAGGAAAAAAAAGTGATGTTCTGAAATTTGTTCATATTAGGTCCAGTTGTACTTCTGGTAGATATGAATACTAACACATAATATTTTTTTTATATGATGTGTATTTGTCAAGTTATGGGCTTCTAAAGAATCGTCTATATCAAAATTCGTACATTTTGGAAGAATTTTTTCGTATTGAAAAAAAATACAATAAATTTTCAAATTACTCGATTTGCATCAAAAGTTTCCTACTCTTTTTAAAAAAGAAATCAATTTCGAAAAAAAAAAATTTATTGTTCGAAACCGGAAGTAAACATTTCGAAACAACATTTTGGAAAATTCGACCAATTCCATTTTTATTTTTCTTATTTCAAAATATAGCTTAGAGTATACATACATATAATACACCAGAAGTTTTGAAATGGGATCTGCATTAGTTAAGGAGGTAGGTAAATTAATGTTTGTACATGTAGCAGTAAGTATGATGTTAGGCGTTTTTTATGACGGTTAATATGCGAATTATGAAATTAAAATACGACAGTATTAACATTTATCATCCTGTTCATTTGTGTTGAAGCTCTAACAATAATTAGGGGTAGTTACTTTTAAATAAAAAAAAAATTAATACATTGACAAAATTCATTTAAATATTGTAGAAATATTAGTAGGAAGAAATAAAAAATAATTTTACCTGTAGTGAGGAAACCGTCAAGGCACTAGTAGAGTTCTACCGTAACCGGGCCCTAGACGTTTTTATCCGCGGCCTTAACGGCGATCTTTCGAAGATGCTCATAATACGAGCCCCTAAAAACCTGCCTGACGCATACTCTTTCTGTCTTGAGATGCAGAACGTAAATTTTCGAGCTCAGTCGCTTCACTCGTCGACAGGGCCAAATACGGTAACTGCTCCCATCAATCAAGCGTTCAGAAACGAACTTCGACCGCATTTGCCACCACGGAATCCAATACAAAGGATTCCGGAAAGACCGAAACCACATATTAGTGGTTGGAATAAGGATACTGGCGTCCCTCGGGAGAACGCCACTCCCCCCAAGTTGGGGCCTAAACCTTCCGAAAGAATGGAAATCGATAATTCTGTCAATTCGAGGCAGGTTAATTACATGAATCAGCCTAATCCCTTCAAACGTTGGGCAATGTCCACTAATATCCCTCGGAAGCAGCAAAGGCTATACCACGTGGAAGTTTGCGACGATAACCCAGAGGAGTATAACGAAATGGCAGAAGAAGTTCTAGAAGAGGTAAATTTTATGACGGGCGGCCATCCAGCGTACCATATATAGAATATGTTACGAGGGATGGGGCCGTATTGAAGTTTCTTGTCGACACGGGGGCCAACAAGAATTTTATAAGCCCAACTCTGAAACAGTCCACCGTACGTGTGAAAACACCATTCAATGTTCGTTCAGCAGCAGGGGAGATTAATGTATCGGAATGCGTACAGGGGAAATTTTTTGAAGCGTTTGGTGACGAGAGTCTAACGAAATTTTATGTCCTACCGGGGTTAAAATCCTTCGATGGTATCATTGGTGACGACACACTAAAACAACTTGAAGCAATTATCGACCGGAAGGCCAATGTGTTGAGATTGAAGAACAATGTAAATGTAAATGTAAACTTAAAGAAATGATCTCCAGGGAGGTTAACTTCACGATCGACCCATCACTTTCTGAAACCACTAAGATCGAATTGAATGGGTTGATTGAAAAATACCACTCTCTTTTTGGTCCCATCGACGCCGGAGAAACCGTCGAGACATCAGTGCACGCCGAAATAAGAACCAGTACCAATGAACCCATTTATACGAAGAGCTACCCATACCCTGCGTGTTTGCGGGAGGTTGTAGAAGAGGAGGTGTCAAGGCTCTTAGAGGAAGGAATAATTCGCCGGTCGAAAAGCCCATATAATTCACCAATTTGGGTCGTTCCGAAAAAACCAAAACCAAATGGTGAAAAACAATATAGAATGGTGATAGATTATAAAAGACTGAATAACGTCACCATAGGGGATACGTATCCCATTCCCGACATAAATTCTACCCTTGCCAGCCTAGGAGAAGCTCGATACTTCACAACAATTGACTTAACGTCCGGGTTTCATCAAATACGTATGAAACCATCCGATATACCCAAAACCGCATTCTCCACGATGAATGGGAAATTTGAATTCCTACGGTTACCCTTTGGTCTTAAAAACGCACCGGCTATTTTCCAGCGGATGATAGACGACGTCTTGAAGCCTTTTATTGCTAAAATCTGCTATGTTTACATAGACGATATAATCGTCTTTGGTAAAGACCAGAAGGATCACCTGAAAAATCTAGATACGGTCCTGAGGCGACTTGACGAAGCAAGACTAAGGGTCAACCTAGAGAAAACGAATTTCATGCAGAAGGAAGTAGAATTTCTGGGCTACGTCGTTTCACCTGACGGAATTGGACCTGACGCAAAGAAGGTTCTTGCCATCCAAAAGCTCCAACCACCACGGAATCTAAAAGAGCTTAAATCATTCTTAGGTCTAACCTCCTACTACAGAAAATTTATTCGCGACTACGCGAAGGTCGCCAAACCCCTAACAAATTTAACGAGAGGCGAAAACGCACAAGTGAAGGCCAACCAATCCCGTTGTGTCGAGATAAGCTTAGGCGAGGAAGCGCTTAAGGCATTCGAAGGCTTGAAGACTCTTCTGACATCATCAGAGATTTTAGCCTTCCCCGACTTCCAGAGGCCATTCAATCTTACCACCGATGCCTCGAACTATGATAGGCGCAGTCCTATCTCAGGACATTGAGGGGAGGGATCGCCCAATTGCATATATTTCAAGATCTCTGAACAAGACCGAAGAGAACTATGCCACAAACGAGAAGGAGATGTTGGCCATCGTTTGGGCATTAGATAATCTTCGTTCTTATCTGTACGGGGCCAAGAAAATCCGGATACTGACGGATCATCAACCGTTGACCTTTGCGATGGGAAACAGGAACTACAATGCTAAATTGAAAAGATGGAAGGCTCGAATCGAGGAGCACAACTACGAGTTGGTTTACAAGCCTGGTAAATCGAACTTAGTGGCAGACGCTCTCTCGAGACTAAAAACTTCTTTCTTTCTTTCTAATCGCATTTTATTCCATTATTCATAATCTTACTTACTAGACAAAATGCTTCAATCTAATTTAACATTATACTTCATTTTCTTACTGGCCCTTAACGAGCACTCTAAGCTTATCTGAATCTTAATTTTAACGTCTTTCGACGTCATTTGCATTTATTGCCCTCTAGCTTACATATGGCTTATTTCTAAGAAAATTAGTAAAAAACTTAGATACTATAATTCATTTCTTAACTCTAAACTTAACCTACCTTAACTAGATAAATAAATAAACTTAACCTAAGCCTAAAATATTCTTAAACTATAATTAATGAGATGAACACATGTCCAGTGTGTAAGTCGCATCGGACATGTGTTCATCCCTTTAATTGCACCCTTTTAAGGTAAGGGTCGTTGTTGGCGCTATTATATACGTGCCGCCTATGGATTGATTTCACTTCCATGAGTGGATTGTGAATGCAACCACCAGAACAAACTTTTTTGTCTGATTGCGTCTTCTTTATCCCGAATTGAAGCCGGGGTGCTGTACCGAAAGAACTCAGACCGAGCGACGACATCCGGGTCGTATAAGAGTCGCCTGTCCCTCGCATGGCGTCGGAAGTGGTATATCAGAGGGATACCATTATCATCCTGTATGTAGCCCTTAGTATCTAAATAGATAAATGCTTCGGGTGGAATAAAGCCAGACAGTTTTGTCTTCTCGTGGTATAACTGGTTGGGGTAATAAGCCCCAAAGATCAGGCTGTTATCGCTCATAATTCCTCTTGCAATATGACCCCGAGTCAATTTAATAAGATAGTTATCAATTCTAATCAACCCAGCCTTATCGTACAGAACCTTGTTAGGATAGTATTTGACATACTGTGACTCTGGTGTTCGATATAAGCCCAGGCAACATCGAAGACATTGCCTTTCGTATAAGCGAAGCTTTTCCATATCAAATGGAGCCACATTGAACCACACAGGACAGCCATAGGCGACAATTGGCCTTATGAGAGCCGTGTAGCATCTGACTTTTACCCTAGCGTTAAGTAGACTGCTTTGAAACAATCTTCTCGTAAGAGCAAAGCCTTCTTGGCTTTGTCAAGAACAACATCTATGTGTCTATTGAAATATAAATATTTATCTACATTTCGTGTCGCCAATGGCTGCCCTTGTTGTCCAATGGTGGTCAATTTGCGCCAGTTTCGCCTAGTATCCCTAGAGGCCCTGTTCAATGGTGTTCTGAAAAGAATTGTTTCTGATTTTTGAAAATTGATTTTTAATTTCCAATCATCACAGTATCTTTTAATTTTATCGAAGTCATATTGCAAGAGCGAATTGATGATTTAAATTTTTTTACCCGATCTGTATGCCACTAGATCATCTGCATACGCCAAAGCGTGACTAAGAGAACCAACTAGATCACTTGTGTAAATGTTAAAAAGCAGAGGAGAATTTACTGCCCCCTGTTGTAAACCGTTTTTGATTTGGTAAGTCCTGCTTGAAGTGACGTTGCTATATTTTACAACGAACTTTTTGTCTAATAACATGTCATATATCATATATAACAGCGGTTTGTTCATATTCAGCCTGGTCAATTTTAAGAAAAGTCCATCTAGCCACACGGTGTCGAAGGCCTTCTCAAAGTCAAAAGTTGGTTTTTACTTTTGTTCCATTGGATGTCGGACACCAGTTTCGACGCAGCATGAATAGTGTCATGTCCCGCCCTAAAACCAAACTGGTTTTCCGGAAGAACCTTATTGTGCTCAACCCATTTTAGTAACGCTTTGTTGATTATCTTCTCAAAAACCTTGCTAATATTCGGAAGCAAACTTATTGACCGAAGATTTGCTGGGTTGCTCTTATTCTTCCCCTTTTTGGGAATAGGGTGGACTACCGCCATTTTCCAATGTGCTGGATAATGTGCATTATTCAGCATATTGTTAAAAAGCGTCACTAATATATCGACTGCTACCTCGGGCATATGCCGTAATACTATGCTAGGAATCCCATCAATGCCCGACGATTTTTTGTTTTTCATTGAATCAAGGATGCACATGAGATCATCTCTTTCGACGAACAGGTGGATTGATCGTTCGCTGGCGATATTTCCATTTGCTAGACTAAAAACTCACGTCCACCACTTGCACGATTCCAGCTCAACGGAATCGGCGTCAAGTGGCCGCGCTGACAGACATGAGCCTTCTACGAACAATGATGGCAATCAAGCTAGTACAGTGACCTCCACGACCAAAACTGCACCTTCGGAACGTCCTTCTTCCACGGAAACTGCGGATTCCGGGGACAGCTCCACTACAGACACCGCTTCCTCTGATCTTATTCCCCACGTGGAGGCACCCCTTAATGTTTTCCGAAACCAGATTTGTATTAAAATAGGAAAGGGACTTGTATTCGTTGAAGAACCGCATCCAGGATTCTTTCACCACTACATCGCAATTATGAACCCTAGTGAGAGGAGCATTGCGGAGGCGCTCAAAACTAAGCTCAATCCAGGAGTGATAAACGGCATCAAGATGCCCGAGGAATACCTGGGAATGCTCCAAAGGGTCTATCTCCAATACTAGATTAGAATTGCCCAAAGGGTGGTCGAAGATGTGAGGAACGAAGACCGGAAGTGCGAGCTGATATTGAAAGAACACCGAAGGGCGCACAGAAATGCGCGAAAAAATAAAGAACAACTACTTGAGAAGTACTATTTTCCGCGCATGAATAGCCTTATCATGAAGTACGTTAGGGCGTGCGAGGTGTGCAATACGAGTAAATATGACAGGCATCCGATTCGTCCGGAGTTCCAAGCAACACCCATTCCGACCTACCCCTGCGAAATATTGCATCTAGATATAATCGAGGTACAAAACGAAAGATTCATCAGCTGCATAGATAAGTTCTCGAAGTTCGGGAAACTTTTTCACATCAAAAATCGATCCGCCTTACATCTTAGGGACAAAATTATTAAAATCATTCATTACTTCACGGTCCCCAGAATACTTGTCACTGATAATGAAAGTAGTTTCGTGAGTCCTATCATCGCAAACTTCATAAGCCTACTTGGTATAAAGTTATACCGCACTCCAGTGCATTGCTCTGAGGTCAACGGGCAGGTGGAGAGATTCCACTCGACCATCTTGGAAATTTACCGTTGCCTGAGAGCCGAGTACAAGGATTTGCGATTGAAAGAACTTCTGAACATTGCAGTCGACAGGTATAACAACAGCATACACTCCGTTACCAAACACAAGCCATCCGATATATTTTTCGACAGATCCCAGAGAATTAATTACCAAAGCCTCATAGAGTTCCGTAAAAAAGTAAATCAAGACATGAGAGCTGAAATAAAAAGGAAACAACAAGAGGCCAACCGATACCGGAATAAACTCAGGACGGCCCCTAAGAAATATGCGAAAGGTGAGGTCATATACACGGCAGTCAAGGGCCTTAAGGCAAAAAGTAAACCCCTATTTCGAAAGGAAATAGTGGCTAAAGATAACCGTGTAACCGTGACCACAACCTCAGGGAGAAAAGTTCATAAAACTCATATAAAAAATGTGCGAAACTGCACACTCCCTGCTCCTCGGTAGTATAGTCGGTTATTACACCCATGCAAATTTGAACATGGGGGACCGGGGTTTAATTCCCCGCCGGGAGGGCATAAGCATAAAAAAAAAAAAAAAAAAAAAAAAAAAGGGGAATGGCACGTACGTACTTAGCACCGACACGCACTAACCCCATATACTATATACCACTCAACCTTTGCACCCATCACCCATAGAGTAAAGAAACATATTTCATATATATTTTTTCATATCTTTTTTGACCACTGTATTGTTATGTTAAGCTAGCTAACTAAGTTGTAAAATCATATTGTTACACACTTTTATCTTTCTCTTATTACCATATTAATACTACAACTAATTACAATTACAATTAATCATGATTACAATTAATAGTATTAAGGAAACATTTGTAACTAGGTCCATAAGAGATATGCACTAACAACTTAATTAAGCTATCATATTAACCCCTTTGCTCAGGTTTTTCACCCTCACCGTCGTCACCATAGAGTGATTCACAATCTTCAAGTATGACGCACCCTTAATATCCATCAAAGAAGGGAAGGCCTGGGTAACCAACGGAAACTTCTACCTAGTGCACTTGATCGATTTGGAACAATGGGAACAGCAATTATTGAACCTCACAACCGCAATACAAAGCCAAGTCAAGAACCCAGAGGGAATAAGACTAGCCTCACTCCACCTCTCACAAACAACCGAACGTCTCAGCCTATTACGGAGAAAGCAGCTAAGGAACCAAGATCCATAAATTCCGCCTGGAAGTGGATCGCCGGGAGCCCTGACGCATCAGATTGGGATAAGATCCTCGAGAGTCAACAGGCAATAGTTGAGAACAACAACCAGCAATACAAGATAAACGAGCGCCTTTTTGAAATAGCAGAAAAGGCGGTGACGAAAGCTGAATGGATCATAAGTCGAGCCGCCAACGAAATAAAAACGGACCCGAAGATTCGAACAAGACCTAATCAACCAGGTCCTCATAATCAAGGAAGAGGTGAATGAACTGGTGAGAGCATGTCAGATGGCTAAAGGAGGGATAGTCAACACCAACCTCCTAGACCATGAAGAAATCAGAATGCTTGCCCTACGCTAATGAGATCGAGGCGATCGAATTTGGTACGCCCATGATCTACACCAACAATACGGCGTTGCTATACATCCTATCAATGCCAAAGGTGCGTAGTGAAGACTTCAATTTGCTCCGGATAAAGTCATCAAATCACAATGGGAAGCGGATCAGCAAAAAGTTCGACCGGGTACTAACCAATCAGAAAGAAACATATGGCCTCGTCAAAGATTGTCTCTCAATCAGCAATTCCACGATCTGCAAGTCCGAATCTCTCGAAAAACTACCGGAAACAGCTGCATCCCTAGATTACTGAAGGGAGGCCCCACTACCTGCGAATACCACCAGAATACCGAAGAAGTTATTGAACTCATTGGAAATGACACGATCTTCCTGACTAATTTCGACGGGGAGCTCACCGGAGGAAATTCGACGGAGAAGCTACGGGGAACATTCATTGTCCGGTTCAGTAACGAGACGATTCAGATTAGGGATCAAACGTTCACCAGCTCGTCCTTGACGACCCTACAAGCCATGCCAGCTGTCGTAACCAATATTACAAAACAGGTCCATCTTATTGATCTTCAAACGGTACATAATCTTGGACTACAGAACATCAAGTATCTTACCAATTTGACAGGAAGAACGAACATCTCAACGCTGGTATACGCCTCAATCTTCTCAGCCTTAATCTTTACTGTTTATCGTACGTGGTGCAAAATTAACAACAAATTGGATCTCCCGGCAGTAGGGACAAGGACCTGCTGTCATTGACCCATAGTCACTTACCGGATCTACGGGACGTAGATTTTTGAAGGGGGAGGAGTTAACACCGTCGACCGAGGCCAAGGGCAAAGGTCGAAACGGCACTACGAACGGGACTCGCTGCGTCATCATTTTGTGTGGTTCACATTGCTCCGCATGTTCGTACCTGTTCATACGCGATCGTGTTGATTCAAGTGCACTTGGATCATATTCAGTCTGGTGCAATCGGATGCGCATTGCAACCAGCCTGGGAAGCGGATGCGTGTACACCGGAGAAAAGTCTACGTTGCAGATTTGGGCGAAGCGACGAGGCTTCCTATGGAAGGGGTTTTAGTTGATAAGTTAGTTCTAAGTTGGTCGTCGGACAATAAAGATATTTTATAACGTAACCTGTTTTTGAGACGCGAATTGTAAGTCGAACAGTTGGGGGGAAGCTCTGCTTCTCCGTTCGCGTTTTTTTTTAGGCTCCCCTTATGGGAGTCCTTTAACTGTCGAAGTTTCCAAAATGTTGTTTCGAAATGTTTACTTCCGGTTTTGAACATTATATTTTTTTTTTTTCGAAACTGATTTCTTTTTTAAAAAGAGCAGGAAACTTTTGATGCAAATCGGGTAATTTGAAAATTTATTGTAATTTTTTTCAATACGAAAAAATTCTTCCAAAATATACGAATTTTGATATAGACGATTCTTTAGAAGCCCATAACTTGACAAATACACATCATATAAAGAAAATATTATGTGTTCGTTTTCATATCTTCTAGAAGTACAACTGGACCTAATATGAACAAATTTCAGAACCTCACTTTTCTTTCCTTGTCCGCTTGACGTGAAATGCCCCGTATATCACTGCAACTATGGATGGGAGGAATGGGGTATAACACATTTTTGTTTTATATTTCCCATTTCTTTATTGATATTGCATTTGGCGTAAACTTTTCTTTATATATCTATTTATGTAACATTAATTTAGTGATTCATTCGCCTCTATATATCTCCTTATGGAATACAGAGAGAAGCCCATTCCGTTTCTCAAAAAATAAGTTCACTGCTAGTGAGTTCTTGAAGAGCAGGCTACAACCAGGGTGGTTCTTACCTTTGATTTAGTATTATATCAGATCTTATTTATTTCGTCTTCGGTAATGATTTTATGATGGTATTAAATGAAAAATGTTTAATGATAATATTTTTAACACTTCGTCGGGCAGAATTTTTGCTGTAAATTTTTGTGTTGTGCAAGTGACATTGTTCTCATAGGTGATAATAATAGTAGAGTTGCCGGACGAGAGACAATTTACTATTTTACAGTTTAGCTTGTTTAAATAAAACCAGCTTTGTGCATACTGAGGCCAATGAGGTAGGGTTTCTTGTGCGCATCTGTGGGCTTCAGATTCGTTTTCCGGTACCAAGAAAATAAACGAAAAGTGAAGACTACCTAAGACAAGGGTCTCCTTATTTATATTCAAAGTCATCCTTTCGATATGTTGGAATTCGTGGTGAGGTGAAATATTGAAAATTGTCCTCGTTTGTATTCAGTTAATATGGATATAATGGCTTTAATCGATTCCAAACGACAAATCACAGTTCTAGATATCATACGTTAAAAATTGGCAAGCAAGCATTTAAGCAAACTTTAAAAAATAAAGAATCGTATTATGTGATGAAAAGTTGATAATTTATAATAACGTCAGGCCGTAAGGGCCAAGGAGCGAGTGAGGTGAAACGACTCACAAAAGTGAAGTACGAACGAAACCGACCTTCAAGGTTTATATCCAAAGAAGGTTATGATCTGGATTTGATGAGATTGCAAGGGAATAGTATTCTATGAGTTGCTACAAGACAACGAAGCAATCAATATATTTATAAAATACAAATATTTCCGGAATTAATCCACAGGTTTGTTCAACGGATTGAATCAATAATCTCTTCACGAAAAAAATCAGGACTTTGACAAAAGTAAAAGTTTTAAAGTTTTTCTTCATTAGTTTTAGATTACTTTTAACTACAGTATTTTTTTTTTCATTCGAATTTTGCTTGTTTTTTTTTTATTATTTGTTTACTATATACTAGCTTTTTATTTCGTTATACAGATTTAAAATTTGAATAATACCGCCTTTATAATGCGGTTTTTACGTTTTTATTTTCTCTTGTTTATTGTTACTAAATATAAAAGAAAAAACTATTATAGAATTTATCGAAGAAAAACACCATGTAGCTTAAAACTAATAATATGTATGGTGCAAAAGTTTACAGTTTGTTTATAAATAAGTACTATTATTTTAGTCAAATTTAAAGATATATATTACCGACCAATTGGAACTCAAAAGTTCAAAGCCTCGTTCGGCGGGCAAACCTTCGGCAAGCCTTCTTGTCATAAGTGTGTTCTTTCCAGTTTTCGCTACTCTATCCCATCTCTTTTATGTCTTTTCTTATCGGCCTTCCTATGGTTCTTTTCCCTACAGGTTTCCCACTCATTATTCGTTTGCTTGTTCGTCCACTGTCCATTCGTTCTGTGTTCTGCCCTTCTTAGTCCTCGCGTTCTACATCCATAAGGTGTCACTTATTTTCAACGATTTTTTATTCTGTTTTTAGTGCGGTGTTGTTACGGAGTCTTATTTTATTGATATGAGTGTGCGTAATGCAGGGTCATCAGCTCTACGTGTACCGTTGATTGTACGTGTTGATTGCCTCTCGTATTACTTGCTTCGATGGTCGCACTTCAATATACAATAGTATTTTTCGATAATGCTGATACGTTCTATTTCTTTTATATACCGTCGAAACGTTTTAAGATTTCAGGAAAGTAGTTTAACTGAATGTTAAGAAAGGGAAGTTTGAGGCCAATTTGAATTGTATTATTTATTATTCAAATGTATGATCTCTTGGGTATTCCGTGCAGGGACGGGTTAAGAATATCCCTGCAGCGATACCTCTCGCTTGTCGTAAAAGGCGACTAAAACAAAGGTAAACAAAAATCACATCTAGGCAATTTAGAAAACACCAAGGTGAGCCTAGGGACACATATACCACCATTAAACTGCCCCACAAGTGTACATGCAAATCAGTGGGCTGACACGACTGGAGATCACCGGTGTTGTAAGAGTAAGATCAAACAAAAAAATATGGAGCATGCCCGTGTCACAAAAAAAAAAGCAGGCCGAAAAACAATTGGTGCAAAATGCAAAAACACCAGCATTTGATTGGCCTCAGCGATGAAGTAATCCCAAACCGGGAAGCCTGCCGCTACTTTCTGAGGTCAAACCGGCGGACCCCACAAGCGGACCAGTAGGAATGCAGTTAAATGGGAAGGTTATGGTCCTACACTTCTGACCATAACAACGCCGGAAAAAGGAAAAGAAGAAGAAGATGATCTCTTGGGTTTTCAAGAAGTGCCTTATTACTTTCTTAAATGATACATATGATGCCAATTGAACAGGATTTAGTTTCAGTTTTTTTAATTTCTCTTATATAGTGCAAGTGTGCAAGAAAAAAGTTATTGTTCCCATTATGAAGTAAAATTGAGCGAATAGTCTCCAATTGTATCGCATCGTATGTAATATCGCACATCGGTGCTATAAAGGAACAAAAGTGGGATTGCTTAAGCACTATACCCAAGAGCTGTATGTTCGTACACTAATTACTTTTAACAAATTCCAAAGATAACAGATGAAAAAATTAATCAAAAATACGTTATGTAATTCATCGACATTTATTTTAAGCAGATATCCCTAGAAATTAAAGGCATAGAAGTTAAAACAAACGTAAATCGGAATGATGGATTTTTTCATCGCCAAGGTTTAACGAAAAATCATAAGAGTTGATTGTTTTCGACTCATAACAATCTGTTGTTATTATTTTTCGCATTGTTTTTTATAATTGTAATTTCACTGGTTGCACAGCTTTCGATTTACTGGAAAAAGGGTGTCATCGATCTTTCTTTCTCCCATCACTTAGATCTATGATTTCGTATCTTTCAGAACAATTCAGAATTTAAGTATGAACTTTAACGCATCCATTGATGATAAATGAGAAAAGAGAATTTCCTTGTTAAGAAAACAAAAATCTACTTATAGTTTTTACTAAGTTTAAGTCAACGATTACGAACATCACATTTTTTTGTAGTAGTATTAAATATTTGGAGTAGTTGTAAACATGATTCGCAAAGGATTAACTAAAAAAAAAACAGTTTTGAAATGCAGAATTTGCTATTTTAATACCTCATGAACGTGAACCAAAACAAAACAAAAAAATTGATTCCGGGTCTTTGAAAACAAGTTCTTTAGGTGATTCTATGTTGGAAAATAGGGCGAAGAAACAGACGAATGGTGAAATGAGGAACTTTATTCATCCTCAAACATTAACCAAGTGTTAAAATTAAGTTCGTCTTCGTAATGGGCAGGAAAAGTAGAATGAATAATGAATGGAGAACCCAAGGGAAAAACATCGCCAAGAAGGCTCATAAATAAGAGGACAACATAAAAATCGACCTAGAACAGATGGAACAGAACAAAGAAATATGGTAGAAACACACTCATGACTGAGAGACTTGGCGAACGGTTGTCAAGAAAGTAGTGAACTTCCAAATTGGCCGATAGTAACAATAATAATAATAATTATATAAATAAACTATGACGGCAGTGTTGTAAAATCTTTCATATTTTATTAAAATTCAGTTGGAACAGTTGGTGTTCTTTTGTTGTTGTGTATTTTGAGTTACATCCGTGATAATAAAGATTGATAATTATTTTATTTTTTATTTATATTGTATTTTATTTTATATATTTTATAATTTTTTATTTTTCATTAAATTGTATTTCGTTTAACTGTTTTCTGTGAGTACAAAAAATCACCGTTTTATTGTATAAACAAATATATAATATTTAGCAATGAAAAAAAAAATTATTCAAACGCTTGCAAACAAAACATGTTGATTTATTATCAATTTGAGCATAATTACCGTATATTTCTTATGAGTATGATTACGAAAAACGTTTCGTTATGAGTTCTAAGACAAATTTGGTTTAAATTAACAATCTCACCTTATCACAACGTTCCTTCCAATATTATAAAACGTAGACACGCTTTCTATGTTTTGCAACATTCGCTACGCTTTATTAGAAAATATAAAGGCTTACGTTGCCCATTTGCTTCATTACGATTAATTAGAGATTTTCATTCAAACGCCCAAACAAATACCCCATCTCCTAACATTATAAAAATATCCTCTGTTGCCTGTCGTATAACCTATAATGCGAAATGAATTGTTTTGTCTAGGATAGCAAAGGTGTAAAAATGACTTACACTAAAAAACATTTTTATTAAAATGTGAAAGGCCTTGTATAATATTGAAAATATGAAAATACGATTAAAAAGCACAAACAGAGCGGCTCTTACCTGAACGCGTGACAGTGTTTAAAAAGCAAAAGAATCATATGTAATACAATAAGATAAAAACAAATTGAAGATTTTTTTTTATAATCGATTTGAATATCTCTATTATGCATTTTTTTTTTAATTTCGCGATGCACAAGATATTTAAAACAGTATTTCAAGATGATACACTCACAACATAGGCAATTTCATATACGTACTAAGCGAAAACTACTAAAATCCGCTAGTGAAAGATTTAAGGTTTCCTCTGAACATTTTATAAATAACAAATACTACCCTTTTTCAACCCACATACTTGCATAATGTAAGAACTCTCACAATTGAAATAAGTGTGTCCAAATAATACTAATTTTTTTTTTCATAGTACATTGTATGCAAAAGTATACAGATACTAAGTTTTTGTCTTTCGTAAAGTTTATTTAGCTTTTATTTTTCATTTTTCATCTATTTTAATTAAGTTATTAATTAAGTCGAAAGACATAGTTTTAAGCTGTCTGGTTTAGAGTGCCCGCACAGGGCCAATAAGTTAATTATAATTAATTAAGATAGTTAAGCTAGACCTAAGCATTTTTGTCTTAAATAAGTTAGATATAGAAAAACAAATAAATATGTATTCACCAATCAGCAAAAGTCGCAAAAATACAATTAAACTATGTATATTGCTCTATTTTTTCCATTTTTTTTTTCAATTTAAAATTCAATTTTTAAATAATTCTTATAACTACCTACACTAGACCAAAATGCTTAAAATTAGCTTAACTATCTTAACAATGGTAAATATCTTATTGACCCTAGCGGAAACTCTTGCACAACTTACCTATGTCTTTCGACTACTAAATATAATCTTAGAATTGAACTAAGGATAACTAAAGCTAAGAAAAACTGTTTTTATTTAAAATACTTAGCATATGATCGTGATTTTTTTTATATACATATATGCATATAAAACTTTAGCGTGCCTTATATACCTATTCTGGTTCAGCCCACATCGATTTAAGTATAGGAATGCGTCTGGCGGGACGAAGCCGTTAAGGCGCACTCTCTCGTGATATAAGTCATTGGGATAGTAAATCCCATTTGCTTTTTCAACGCAGATTCGAATTAGTTTAATTAAAAAGTTATGCACCTGTTCAATCCTGGCTCTATTGTATAGGACCTCGTTCGGGTAAAATTTAGTGACATCAGATTCGGATGTCCTATGTAACCCGGGACAAGTCCTGAGAAACTGTTTCTCAAATACACAAATCCTTTCCATTAAGCTGGCTGACACATTGAACCCAACGGGACATCCATATGCAACCATTAGCCTGATTAAACCATGTATAGTAGCACATTACTTTCACCCTAGACTTAAGTTAGCTGCTGTGAAACGCCTCGGGCCGTTTCCAGAGCTTCACCTACATGTTTGTCAAAATATGGAAACTGATCTAGCAAGATCCCAGTGTACCTGATTGCACTTTGTTTCGCCAATGGACTCCCGTTTAAAGAAAAAAAAAAAACTTATGAAAGTCAGAGAAATACATTTTTCAAGCTTCAACAATTACTTTAGTCCCAAACAGTTCGATTTTGGAAATGGAATATCTGCTCGAGATGCTTTACTACAGTGTTTTACCTAACAATGTTCAATCTTGACGATAAAAAGTATACAGCCGATTAGTTCGTTGATATAACCAAGGTCTTTGTCAATCACAATTTGATAATTAGCTTCAAAACAAAAATAATGTTATTCAGTTTGTTATCGGTACACAATTTAGAAGTGAATGTTTATTTTTATGCACCTGAGTGTCAAAAATTTAAACTGCCAAATTGCGATTGTATTTTTAGATCTAATTCTCACACTTTTTGTAGTAATATTTAGTGTTATACTCGAGAAAGTGGATAAAATTAAATATTTTAAATATATTCCAATTTGAGCTTTTCAAGTCACACTAAATGTTTGAGAAAGTATTTCCATTATCACTTATCACTTTTGGTGATAACTGTTATACTCGAGAAAGTGGATAAAATATTTTGAATATACTCCAATTTCAGCTTTTCAATTCACATTAAATCTTTGAGAAAGTATTTCCATTCTACTCTTAGACACCTTTTTTATTTGCGAAGTGTCTGCTTCTCACGCTTTTAAAGGAAATTTACTAGGATATTTCAATAAAAAATAATGTAGTAAGCCTGTAAGTTATCTTAGTTTTCATTCGAACTATTTTTTTTTTTTTTTTATAATTTGCGCACGCAAAAGGGTTTATTACTACCCTTAAGTGCCCGGAATCAAGACACAGCACGGGCCGAAGGTATAGAAGGAGAAAGGGAGAGGAGGTACATGTGCACATGTCCTAAATGTCTGTGGATTGAAGTGAGTTGGAAATATTGGGCTGGGAAGAGCATTCCATAATCGTGTTGTGCGGCTGAAGAACGAATCTCTGAACGTAACTGTACATCCGAAAGCAGGTGAACTGATGAGCATTCCTGGCATGATGAGTATTGAGGGTGAATTCATGGAGGTGAGGAATGTAATTGGCTAACTTATTTGAGCAACGGTTAAAATAAAGATTGCGTTCCGACTAAAAAAGGACCGGGTGGCGTTAAGAAAGAAAGACCGAGAACTCAAATTCAAAAATAGCACCTTTACTACTCAAAGGTTAAATAACGATTAAATTACATACGAGTATAGATAACAAATCATTTCAATTTATAATACAAAGTCTCCACAAGAATTCATTATATGAGCGAGATAGCAAATAATACGCTTAAATAGTATAGGGTAAAGATTCAAATATTTTTGTTTAATATAATTTTGGACATATTATTCAACATAATTTTAAACATCCTCCGGCCAGCGAATTAGGGGTAATTTCAAGTGGGTAGAGCAGCTGAACGGGTCTTCGAGTTCTTGAACCATCAGAGTATCGTATTCCGTAAGCACGAACTTTGCCATCACGGCCTGTGAAAACATCTTCTATAACAGCTAGTCTCCAAGCTATTCGAGGCTTCCCGGAGTCGAACACTAGAACAACATCATCTTTTGTTAGTTGTAGCGAAGAATTACCTCGACTATGGTGATAGGAGCGCAGAAGCTGCATGTATTCGGTGCGCCATCGAACCCAAAGCATACTTGTATATTTGAGTCGTTGTTTCCAAAGCTTCTGAATTTCACGTGACTCATTTACAGCTCGCTGAAAATTCCCCGTGACCGAACAGAAAATGAGCGGGGGTAAGAGGAGCGACATTTTGAGTTTTGCCTTCCCTATGATGACCTTTAAAACGTTCTTTATAGTACGAATCAGCCCCTCCCAAAAACTTCCCCACCATGGGGCTCGTTCAACGATGAACTTCCACCTGATTCGTTTATTTGCCAAAAACTCTTGGAGAACCACATCCTCGAGAATTCGATCTATGCCAGCCATCTCATAAGCAGCTCTGCGAAATATCCGGGCGTTATCGGAGTAGATGGTAGATCAAGCGCCTCTTCGAGATATAAATCGCCTAAATCCCATAAGGCAGCTGTCGGTTGACAAACTATTGACCAGCTCCAGGTGCACACAACGAACAGCAGCACACGTAAAAATCATAAAAAAAACTCTCGCTCATCTCACTTGTTGAACTATCTCAGATGCTAAGTTTTTGTTTGTTGTAAAATTTTCTTAGCTTTTATTATTCATTTATTCATTTTCGTTAATTAAGTTATTAATTAAGTCGAAAGACATAGTTTTTAGAATGTACTGTCTGCTTTAGAGTGCCCGTAAAGGGCCAGTAAGGTAATTTTAATTATGTAAGATAGTTAAGCTAGACTTAAGCATTTTTGTCTAAAATAAGTTAGATATAATAAAAAACAACAACAGAATGCTTTAAAAAAAAAAAAAGTCAACGCCAACACAATCGAAGGGCCTTGACAATGTCAATCTTCCGGCTGGTAGAGGCCCAAATGGTTGAGAGACTGGCTTGCCCCACATCTTTTTGCTAACAATGCACCTTTTAAGACGCTTTTTCACAAGCTGTCGTCCTCTAATAATCCAGAAACGCTCTCGGAGCTGTGATAAGACGACGTTGACACCTCCATGTAAGGCTCTTCTGTGGTGGTCGTCCACGAGAAGCTCAATGAGGTCTGAATTTGGTGGCAATATCAACGGATGCTTAAAATCTGGTGAATCGTGTAAAGATTGAAGACGACCACCAAGGCGCATAAGTCCATTTTCATCCAAAAAAGGGGATAGTTGAAAGATCTTTGAAGTTGTAGGAATCTTGGTACCTTTCTGTAATATACAAATCTCGTTATAAAATTGATCAAATTGTATGTAGCTTAGCCAATATTATTCGGCGATCTAGAGTTCCACAGCGGATAAGCTATTGGTGAAAATTGGCGCACCCTCTCGCTTACATAGCTTGATGAAACGGAAGACAAAAGCCGTCACTCGCAAAAGCCGCATCCAGGAACTGAAGTTTGTGTAAAACAATAGTGGATCGGGACGGGCTCCAGTAGGTCCGAGAGTTGGTGATAACAAGGCCAATCGTGCTATGCTATCAGCAGGCGAAGAAACATTCATCTCTGAATGGTTTTCATTAGAAGAAATGGTAAGAAGATCAGCCGGATTCTCCTTGCCACGGCAATGTCTCCAATCCGCCTCTGATGTAAGACGGCGTATCTCCGCAACTCGACTTTGCGCATAGGGTTTCCATCGAGCAGTCTCTCCTTAAATCCAACTTAGCACGATCTTCGAATCGGTTCACAGGCAGATTTGGTCCGCAAGAATCCTCAGTGAATATTTGATGTAGAAACATAATCGAGCGGATATCAATGCTGCGGTTAGCTCTAATTTGGGCAACGTTAATTCTCCAATTCCATCCGGCTTGAGTGGGGCCACTCTACTTTTTGCACACAGAAATGAAACAGTACGATTATCTGTGGGACTAATACATTTGAGGTAAGCCACTGTTCCGTACGCTTTCAAACTCGCATCTGCAAATACGTGCAGGTGGATGATATATGGTGGAGCAAACGTTATAACGGCACGAGGAATGCAATATTCTTTTAATTGTAACAAATTGTTCATGCTATCTTGTCACTCTGCCATAAGATCGGATGGGAGGAGCTCGTCCCAAAGTAATTTGACCTTCCAAATGGACTGAAAAAGAAACACACAGTTCGTTTCGTATGCTGCGTTGAATTAGAGTTGATAAAAGATTCAACGGATTGTAGAGGCACTGCAAGCTCATCACTGTATACAAACCACGGCAATCCCAAGACTTTCTGTATAGCAGGGACTTGTTCTGAACAAAGTGATTCACGTACTCGTATACTGTTCGAATTCCATTTTCTAAGATTCATGCATGCGTTCTTCATTATTTGTCTGGCCTCGGTTCCGATTCGCTCTCCTTCTTCTTCTGTGTCAACACTCGTTGCGAAATCATCCATATAGAAACTCTGTTTGAGAACTCTGCAAGTGTTAGGGTATTTCTCCTCCTCCAATGTGAAGTGCAAACGTAAGGTGACTGTTAATAAAAACGGGCTACAGTTAACACCGAAAGTTACTCGCGTCATTCTGTATTCCATAAATTCGAGGTTGCTATTCGGTGTTTAACGTGGGGTATACCAAATAAACCTGTGGCTATCACGATCCAGTTCGTTTAATCCGATTTGCATGAAAGCTTTTTCAACGTCCGCAGCATAGCGGCCAAGTCTAAAATTTAATAAAACCTTTAAGACATCCGGTAGTAGATTAGCACCCACATGTAGATGATCATTCAAGGAAGGGTTTTCTTCTGCGCGGAAAAAGGCATCAAACACAATACGCATCTTAGTTGTAGTGCTGTCTGCCTTATACACCGGTCGATGTGGTAAGCAGAATACTCGTTTTGAAATGGTTTTAGAGTCTGGAGTAACTTTCTCAGCAATGCCATCAAAAACCAGCTGTCGAATAGCCGCGTCATACTCTTCGAATTGGTCGGGATTTCTCGATAAGCGCGTAGTCAGCGATCTTAACCGTTTCAGTGCATGAACTTTATTGTTTTTTATTTCGATGTCTGTATTTTTCCATGGTAAAGTAGCCTCGTATCGTGGTCCTTTTCTTGAAATGCATTTGGCGATCAAATCTTCGGCAAGGTATTCATTTTCTGTTTCTTCGCTTCTAATCCCTATGGCTTCTAAAGACCAAAAGGATGTTATGATGTCGTCGTTTAGAGCTGATAGATGCAGGGTAGTGCTACGAGTAGAAGGAAAGCATGAATGTTCGTTTGTAACGATATTCTTACCAAACGAATGTGTTCCTTGTGGCCTCCAGCCGAAGATCGTTTCTACAGCCCTCAGATTGTGAGAAATTCGTTTTTGTTTGCCTGTCACTGCTGACCAATAGAAGTCGGACCCAATTAGTGCACTGAGACCATCAACTGCATCAGTGCTGCCTTGCAGAGTGTCAGCTAGTTTCAGACAATGAAATGATGTACAAGTGGTGTCAGGAGCGTTTAATACGTCGATGCATATTTCAGGGACAACAACAGCTTCAATTTCTACACTTTTGTTGTTAAACTGGTTAGTGATGGACATCTTTACCTTCTGATATCTCTTGAATGGGGATTGTTGTTTGCTTCCAAAAGGGATTAGGGAAAAATTTACTTCGCCCACAGACGCGAGATTGAGCTTTGTCGCCAAATCCTGGCGGATATAGGAGTATTGGCTACCACCATCGATGATAAAGCGAACCAGTAGTTTTTTATCTTGTTCCAGGGCTGCGGCGATGCCCCGAGCTGTCTTTAAAAAGACATTTGAGTTTAAAAACGAATTACATGCGCATAAATTAAGAGCACTTTGAGCTTTCGGCACTGACATATTCGTCGAATTACTCGTAATGTATTGTATAATGGGTCACATAAGGAAGTGAGGTGTTTTCCTTCGCACTTTGTGCAAGTTATCCATTTCGCGCTCCGCCAATTTTTGGAATTATGTCCACATCTTTTTTCAACATTTCCTTTTTCTTGGTAATCGTTAAACTGCTGTCACATTCCCAAAATACACATAGATTCTTCTCACTTACCGACATTAGGCTAGTTGCAGTGCTTATAAATGAGGGAGACGACGGATTTCTTATGTTTGGGATGACAGAGACAAACCTACTTTTTTCCAACGATTCAACTTCCCTTTTTAAAAATTGTATTATGCTTTGTACCTGTTCATCCCCAATTAGCGAATGTGTACTATCCCCTCCCGTTTAACTTATTTCACCAGTCGCCCTGTCTTTCTCGTTCAAACGAAAATAATCGATGCGCAGGTCAACCGGTGAGCATCGAAGCAATATGTACTTGAGCATGATGTCATACTGGTGCGTAGGTACTTGTAGAGCAGTGAGAGTGCGACAGCTAGATGTGATTAAATTGTAGAGATTACGAAAAATAAAAGAAAAGAGATTCCCCTTTTATATAATTTTATTTTCTAAGATTTTGTATTTAAACTATTGACACGCGTTCGCGGTTTGAAGTTCGGGAGTACACTACATACATCGTAGAATTCTGCATCGGTTTATATATGATTCCTTGGGCTTGATTCTCTATGCGTTGCGACTATGTTGCAATGCGTTCTTAAGGGTCGGTCATTAACATAAGTGTCTTTGTCTGGACATCGGCCCATATTTGGTATTTTATGCTTCGATGACATTTTGTCGTAAGTTCCGTATGTGACCGGCATTCGATACTAAGTGCTTGCGTGCTATTTAGTATGAAGTGCTTAGATGTCACTTTCCGTATTCTGTTGTTCGTTCTTCGTTCATCGGAGTTTATTGCTCCATTTGTTTATGTTATTGTTTATATTTGTTACAATGTCAGCTTTTGGGCGGACGTTGTAACAGTTTTCAGTTTGTTTTGTTCCCTTTGTTCGTTTAGCTTGTTTTGTTTATTTTGTTTGTTTTGTTTTCTTTACGATGCAGCAATGCAGGCTTTTAGGCGGTCATTGTACTGATGTCGCAACTTCTTAGTGAGTGTCATATTATATTGGGTTTGGTGTTTTGTGATATAACTCCCCCCCCCCCGTTAGTGTGAGGCTCCGACGAACTTTTTACAATAAGTTTTCTTACAAAATAATTTCTGCATCCTATGATTAGAACTATGACAAATAATGTATATATTACAATGTGTAGGGAAAGGTTTTCAATATTCTTATAGTAATTCTTACTTTCTATTTCTAAAATTTTATCTCTGTTTTCAATACTTTTAAAATGGATTTCTTCTAGTTTTATATTGGGAATTACATGTTTTTCATTTACGTTTATGAGGAAATTTGGTAATATGAAATGGTCAACAATTTCTTTATTTGAATTGGAAAACTTTTTATCCTTTATTCTAATGGAACAGTTTGTGAATTTAACAAGTTTTGTTCCACTTATGTTTACATTTAGATTATTACAGTTGTGGTAAAGTTCTACAGTATTTAAATTTTTAGTTACAATTAGTCCTTCTTTTATCTCTTCTATTTTTTCAGTATCGTTCTCTAATATGTTGCAATCAGCTTCTTTGAGTAGTACAATATTTTTTATGCAAGTGTCTTCTATTTTAATTAAATTATTTTTAAGGTTATCTTTGACATCGTTATCGTATATTTGATTATTTTGATCAACAATTACAATATGATTTTTTATGAGAATGGTTCTGTTATGGATTGTGGGTATGGGCTCAATAAGTAAACGCGAAAAAGTTAATTTTGAAAATTGAGGAATTAATATAATTATTACTATGTGGTTGTTGTAATATGTTACTACTGTTTTAATTTGTTGTAAAACCTCTAAGTCGGAGATAGTATCTAGTTCTTGTGGTGTTAGAATATTTCTCGAAAGTAACCCTAGTCTACTTGTCATTATGATTTCTTCAATGTCGTCAATGTGGTTTTTTAGGAGGTTTATGTTATGGTTAATTTGGTATATTAGTTGGAGAAGGAAAAGTTCATCTTGGAAGTTGTCGAGTCTTTTGACTACGGTGTTACTAAAGGCATTGAGGTGTGTTTCTATTAAATTTTGTTGATTTGTTATGTGGGTGGTTATATTTTTGATTTGGTCAGAAATTTGGTTGTTTATTCTAATTTGTTGGTTGCTAGCTAGTATGATATTATGATTATTTTTCTCGAGTGTATCAAGTTTAGTCATTATTTTGATTTCGTCATCGCTATCTAGAGTTCCTGCTAAGAATTTAAGTCCTTTTCCTGCAATATTAAAAAGGCCTCGTTTTTGTCTTTCGTGAGGTTTCAAAAAACTAATTTTATCTTCTAAAATTTTTAAATTGTGTTTCATTGTGTTTATCATTGGGGTGATCAAGGTTGCGTTAAGTTCCAAAATATCTACACTGCGTTGAAGCTGTTTGCTAGTGATTTCATATTCGGTGATATTGATGATGTGAAGTACCTTTGTATATCCATTTATTAGTCTGACGTTATTGAGTTTGAAAGTTATAAATCCATTATTGTTTGTCAGGTCTTGGATTTCCAGATGTTGTCCGTTGCTTAGGAGAGATAGGAGTAATATTATCCCTAATGTTGGCGTCATTGTTACCTAAGGTAATATGATTTTTGTTATTTGGTATGCACGTTAAACTTAAGGGCGTTATTGTTTTGAAACTTTCTTTTCTTTCTGACATGGGTCTTAAAATATTTGAGATTATTTCTTTTATCTTTTACGTGGTCTTCGTCTAAGGTTTCGCAATCTATTTTCCTATAACGAGGATGGTTTTTTCCTCCTCTTATTTCTTTAATGAAATTGATCCCTGGTTCGATTGTGACGTCTTTTCTAGTTTTGTTAAGTTTAGCAATTGTATGGGACTTCTTTTGAATAAGTAAATCATGAATTTGTGGGTATTCCTCATGTTTTACCTTTCCTTGTATGAAATCTATTGGTTTACGTTTGGTTGTTGAGTGGACGCTATTGTTATAATAACCATTTATTAGAATGAGTTGTTCTTCAATAGGTAAATGTTTTTTTCTGTATTTTAGGAGCCTGAGGTGTTCGTTAATAGTGTTATGTAGTCTCTCGACATCTGCGTTACTAGTGTGGTTTGAATTGGAGGTAAAATGGATTTCAATGTTCTTTTCTGTGAGGAAATCTCGCATTAATTTAGATTTCATACCTAGTTCGTTGTCGGTAATTATTTTCCCTATGTGTCCGTAAACACTTATGTATCTTAATATTGCTTTCCTAAACTCTCGTTCATTTCTTTTTTCTATCTTGGTAAACTTGGCTACTTTGCTAAACTTGTCTATCATTGTGACCAAGAGTGATTTGTTGATTGAATAAAATACATCTAGGTGTATAATTTGGTTGGGGTCTTCATGTTTGGGCAGTAAAAATTTTGTTTTAATTCTTCATATACTTCCTCGATTCCTCTATGGTTGTTTTCAAGGTGTTTATCTTCGATTATTTTATCAAGTTCGTCCGTACCTTCGATATCTTTCAACATTTTGCTACATCTTACTACTTTATATGCGTTAAAGTATTTTTGATGCATTTCTTTTATTTTGTCGAATATTATATCATTTACAAGGATTGCTGTAACTTTATTAGGGTTGAAGTGATTTCTTATTATTTGTTTTATGCTGTCTTCATCAGCTTTCTTCATACCTATAATCTTCCTATTTTTTCCAAAAATTGTTTTTTTTTTTATGTACGAAGATCCTGATGTAATTTCGTTTATTATAATTTGCTATTTATAGAGATTTATGGGCGTTACCGTTTGGGTTATATTACTCATATTCGTTGGGTTTTCAGTGCCATGTTCGTTCTCTGCTGTATCTATATTATTAAAGTCGATTCGACTTAAGAAGTCTGCAACCTTATTATCTTGTCCCTTTTTGTAAAGTATTTCATAATTATATTCGTCCAGTTGCAGTTTCCATCTTATAAGTTTACTATTTGGTTCTTTCATGTTGTTGAGCCAAACAAGAGGTTTGTGATCGGTGTACAGTTTGATTTTCCTTCCAAATACATATGGTCGGAATTGTTTTAGACACCATACTATACTAAGTAATTCCTTTTCGATGACTGAGTAATTTATTTCGTGTTGATTTAATGTTCGAGAAACATAGCTGATGGGTTTGTTATCCTGGGACAGAACGCCTCCAATAGCGTATTGGCTTGCGTCTGTTGTTACTTCAAACGTTTTATTGAAGTCGGGATATTGTAATATAGGTGCGGTAATTAGTTTGTCTTTAAGTGCTTCAAAGCTCTTTATATAATCTTTGTCTTCTAGGTTAATTTTTGCATCTTTTTTCAGAAATTTAGTCATGGGTTTGGCTGTTTCAGCAAAATTTCGAATAAATTTTCTGTAATATCCTGCTATTCCCAAAAATCTTTTTATCTGTTTTTGGGTTTTGGGTATTTTGTAATTTTTTATGACGTCTATTTTTTTTGAGTTTGGGAGGATTCCCTGTTCGCTCAAACATGGCCCAGGAATTCTACTTCCTTTCTTAAAAACTCGCATTTGTCCAGTTGGACTTTGAGGCACGCTTGTTTCAACTTCTTGAAGATCAAACCCAGATTATGTATATGTTCTTCCAGTCCGTTGGAAAAAATTATAATATCGTCCATGTAGACAAGGCATTGTTTACCGATATGCTCTCTTAAAACTTGGTCCATTAGTCTTTGGAACGTGCTTGGGGCGTTTTTTAATCCGAAAGGCATTCTACAGAATTCATAATGCCCGTGATCGACTGAAAATGCAGTCTTTTGGATGTCCGCTTCCTCCATCTCAATCTGGTGAAATCCACTTTTCAAGTCTAAAGTTGAGAAGTAATTACACCTGCCTAACTTGTCGAGTATCTCTTCAATATTAGGTATGGGGTAGCGATCGTCGATTGTTTTCTCGTTCAGTTGTCTATAGTCTATGACTAGTCGCCACTTCGTTTTTCCCGATGCATCGTCCTTTTTTGGAACGATCCAGACTGGACTGTTGTATGGACTGGAGCTTGGTCTTATGATTCCGGTTTCTAGCATGTCTTCAATTTGCCTCTGAATCTCTGCTTTGTGGATGTATGGATATCTATAGATTTTTGACTGAATTGGTTTGTTATCTGTCGTGTTTATTTTGTGTTTTATTTCATTGGTAAAGGTTAGGGATTTTGTATTGTTAAAAATATCTTTATACGAAAGTATAACTTGTTTTATCCTTTCCTTTTCTTCGGAGTTTAAATGATTCATTCGGATATCTTTAAGAAGTTCGTCTTTGTTGATTGCTTCATTGTAATGGGTGTCTTGAGGTTCGAAGCTATGGAAGTCGTGTACTTCCTTGATGTCGATTACCTCAAACGGAGTTGCAAAATTCAAAATCAGGGATTCTTTATTGGTATTAATAATCTTAGCTAATGTTTTATTATCCACGACGTTGTAAACGCCTTCACATAGTTGAATGTGTTCGTTTATTTTCGTTTCAGGTATGAGAACGGTACCATATTTTTGGTTGACTTTGATACTATATATGTGCTCGCCTGGGTCTATTTGGTATATCGTGTTTTCTTTTGTTTGGGAAAAATTTAGGTTGATTTTACTACCATTTATTAAGAGGATTTTTTCATTGAAATCGATTATTGCATTGTTTTTTATTAAAATGTCGTTTCCTATAAGTCCGTCATATATTTGATGAAATGGGTAAACCAAAAAGTCTATGCTACCTGGTATGGATTGAATTAGTTGTTGACCTTGAATGGTCGCTTTTTGTGTAACTATGGTATCTTTGTTTAAGGATCGGAGGACGATTGGTTTTTGAAGATTTCTGATTAAGTGTGGTTGGAAGGTTCCGGGATTGACTACTGAGCTTGAGGCTCCTGAGTCTATTAGGAAATGTTTCGCTTGTATGGTTATGTAGGGGAGGTTGGAGTGGGGTCCTGTCGAAAATTTCCCACTTCTACATGGTTTTGGTTATTTATCTCCATTGGCTCTACAGTTTGGTTTCTGTAGCGTGGAGATGGGTTGGTGCTATTGTGGTTGGTGTAGTTACGGGGATATTGGTTGTTCCTAAATGGGTTTTGTTGGTGGTTAGTGGAGTATTGGGTTTGCATTTGTCTGGGTCGGAATTCTTGATTATAAGAGTTCGGACGTTCAGATCTAGCATTGTATGTGTTTCTGTTAAAATTGTGAGTGTGTGAGTTAATGTTTGCTGGCTGATGTCTGTGGGGCAGATTTTTAGATTTTGGTTCACTCTTTGGCTGATTGTTAGAATTTATATTGTGGTAAGCGTATCCTGCTTCGTGAAGAATGTCTATGGCATCTTCTAAAGTGTCAGGGTTCCTACAATACAGAATCGATTTCATTGGTTCTGGGCATTTCGCCTTGAAAATTTGTAAGGCGGATCGTTTGTTTAATTCTAATTTTTGCTTCAGGTCACCATTTGTAGGAATATGTGTCTGTTTTAATTTGTTATTAAGACGTCTGAGAATGTTTTTAATAGAATTGTAATATTCGGGTGGAACGTACAGGGAGACTTCGCATTTCGTCAAGTAGGTCGTCAACGCTTAGTCTGTTACCGAAATTATTTGTCAGTATTGTTTTCATGTCGTTCCATGTCGTAATATGATTATTAATTTCTAATATTTCCCTTGCCTTGCCTTTGCATCTCGATTTGATGAGGTCCGAGAAGATGCTTTGACCGAGGTCATCATATTTGGCTAAGATTGGGTGTATTTTATCGATTAGGTCAATGAAGTTTTGGAGTTCTCGATAATCTCCTGAGTATTCGGGTAGGTGGGTAAGGTATTTTATGGGGTCGATATTTAGGGTTAACATTTCGGATCCTATTCTAAGACTTTCGACTAGGTTGGAAATTTCGACTGATTGAGCCCTTACACGGTCTAGCCCTACTTCAATGTCTCCTATCATATGTCTGACTTAAATTCGATTTAATATGGTATATGTATATATAAAACAGAACATATGTATATTCAAAAAATTATATGTGTATATAAAATAAGGATACAAGAAGGAAGAGAAAAAAAAAATATTCACTGTGTTTAGAGATGGTGTTGATCTTTGGTGAGTTGTTGATGGTGGTTGATGTAGTTTCGATGCTCCTTAGTTTGGCAATGCCGGATTTTCCCTCAGGTTTTCTCTTCTTAGTTGTTGTTGTCGTGCTCTGAAGAAATGGTCCAGGAATTCGGCAGTGGCTTCGTCGTCGACCCAAGAGTTGGTGTTGTCCTCGGCTTTGGGTGTGTGTGCTTCTTGTGGTGGCACTTCTGCTCCCTTCGGAATGTACGTTTCTTCCGGCAGCATGTAATTTGCACTTTTTCGTAGTACTTTAGTATACTTTGCACAACGCGAACGCGGTAACTTTCGGTGGGTTTGCAAGTTCCCTTAACGATGGGATTGCAAGTTCGAATCACGGATAGAAGTATGTATATCAGATATTCGTTCTGGTATTTGACAACTATCCTACCGACTGCGCCAAAAATAAAAGAAAAGAGATTCCTTTTTTATATAATTTTATTTTCTAAGATTTTGTATTTAAACTATTGACACGCGTTCGCGGTTTAAAGTTCGGGAGTACACTACATACATCGTAGAATTCTGCATCGGTTTATATACGATTTCTTGGGCTTGATTCTCTATGCGTTGCGACTATGTTGCAATGCGTTCTTAAGGGTCGGTCATTAACATAAGTGTCTTTGTCTGGACATCGGCCCATATTTGGTATTTTATGCTTCGATGTCATTTTGTCGTAAGTTCCGTATGTGACTGGCATTCGATACTAAGTGCTTGCGTGCTATTTAGTATGAAGTGCTTAGATGTCACTTTCCGTATTCTGTTGTTCGTTGTTCGTTCATCGGAGTTTATTGCTCCATTTGTTTATGTTATTGTTTATATTTGTTACAATGTCAGCTTTTGGGCGGACGTTGTAACAGTTTTCAGTTTGTTTTGTTCCCTTTGTTCGTTTAGCTTGTTTTGTTTATTTTGTTTGTTTTGTTTTCTTTACGATGCAGCAATGCAGGCTTTTAGGCGGTCATTGTACTGATGTCGCAACTTCTTAGTGAGTGTCATATTATATTGGGTTTGGTGTTTTGTGATATAACTATTACGCAGGCCTAGAGCATCGGTTTTTGATTGTATGGGACGAAGGAAAAGTAACTGCTGCATATTCTTGTCTATTAACCGTTCCGTATCACCATATTGCTCTTGTAAAAGAGCGACCGCTGCTTCGTAACACTTTCCCGAAGCAGTAAATCCCACAATAACCTTTTTTGCGTTTCCCACCAATACTGACTCAAGATAGCTGAATTTGTCGGACGATGTTAAGCTGCCGTTTTCATGTACCGCGGAACTGCTCCCAAAATGATAACTACTCCTGGAAAATACCATCGAATTTCTTAAGCGGAAGTTTGGGGAGTTTGTGTGACCCACCCACGATGGGTGCGTTAAGGGACGTATATTCCGAGTTCGTTGGTACTGGTCCTGGGGCTTGCTTCGCCTGCAGTTTGCGCAGCCGTGAATTCAAACGCGAAAGAACGTTAATGTCAACGTTCAGCCACTTTTTCTAGATCTTTGTCCAGATCTTCGATCTTGATGAGATTTTTGATTTTCACCTCTTGGTTCGTTGTATTGAGGCAGTCGTTAGCAGCCGTTAAACGCTGTATAAATGCCACAAGCTGCTCTTCTATTTCCTCGTAGCAATCTTCAGAGGTCAGTTTAGATTCTTCAGAGTCAAGAAACTCGGAGGCGCTTTTCACGATTTTTGTGAGCTGGCCTCTGTACGCGGACCGCGCGGATAGTTCCATTTTTATCGTTATTGATCGAGCGGAGCGTAGCGGAGCGAGAGCAATCACCCACTTTTTGGCCTAGCGCGTGCATGTACGGGGAATATAGTGGTCCGAAAACGATTTCGGACTAATCTTGTACGCACTAAATGTAGATATCGGCTATAACCACACATGTGTGCAGCATGTCATTCGATAGATCTAGGTCTGTAGATGAGCCATAAATTATCAAATGAAATTGTTTGATTGAAAAATAGTGAGAAATAACGAAGTAAAGTTTAGAAAAGTGCCATGCGGAGCGAGAGCAAGGTTGATAAAACAACAAATTTGCTCGCTCGATCAAAAATTTTCAGTAGCGGAGTTAAGCCCGCGCATACTGATCTGCCTAGTACGCTATTCGATAAACTAAATTAGTACTCGACGTCTCTCGTCCCGGGTTTCGGCACCATAAAATAAAGATTGCGTTCCGACTAAAAAAGGACCAGGTGGCGTTAAGAAAGAAAGACCGAGAACTCAAATTCAAAAATAGCGCCTTTACTACTCAAAGGTTAAGTAACGATTAAATTACATACGAGTATAGATAACAAATGATTTCAATTTATTATACAAAGTCTC
This sequence comes from Merodon equestris, assembly GCA_958301585.1. Taxonomy (NCBI): domain Eukaryota; kingdom Metazoa; phylum Arthropoda; class Insecta; order Diptera; family Syrphidae; genus Merodon; species Merodon equestris. The sequence goes on from OY284413.1 coordinate 95,944,166, forward strand.
CACAAGAATTAAATATATGAGCGAGATAGCAAATAATACGCTTAAATAGTATAGGGTAAAGATTCAAATATTTTTGTTTCACATAATTTTGGACATTTTATTCAACATAATTTTTAACAACGGTTGTTAAAATAGCGATAAAACAGTGACAAGGAAGACACATTACGTCGGTGTTCGAGCGAGTCAATTGACTTTGCGATATTACTGTCTCCTAAAAGTTTTATCGCTCGCTGTTGTATTCTATCTAGTGCAGTGAGGTCTTAGGGGCACCAGACTAGACATGAGCGTTATACTCAAGCTTGGGTCGGATGTAGGCCTAATAAATTGAAGCCAAATCGAAGGGGGTGAAATATTTCTTGCATCGTTTTAGGAAACCTAGACATTTTGCCGTGTTTTTGGCGACTTCATCATTCCAATTAAGTTTGGTATTAATACACATACCTAGGATGGAAAGTTTTTCGGTTTTGTCGACACAAGCGCCATTCATGGATAATGGCTGATTATTACGGGTTCGCTTTAACGACAGTAGACAGCATCGAGTTTTAGAAGCATTGAATTCCACTCTATTATTTTTACCCCAATCGATTATGCTTTCAAGATCGGAATTCATATACGCTGCCATTCCAGTTCTATGGCCGAAGAGCAGGGACGTGAGTCCTGGAACGAATATGAAAAGCTGAGAGTACTGTCATCAGCGAAGGAGTGGATTGGATTAAAAGTAACAGACAAGAGATCATTTATAAAAATGAGAAAGAGAGTCGGAGACAAAATAGAGCCTTGGGGGACACCAGCATTTATTTGGTGAATATCAGACTTGAACCCATCCCAAACAACTTGAATTGAACGGTTCGAAAGGTAGTTTCTAATCCATAGAAGCAGAGATTTATCGATGCCATAAGCACGCATTTTCGATATAAAAGCCTGATGCCAACTCTGTCAAATGCTTTTGAAATATCAAGCGCAACGATCTTGCTTTCACCTAAATTGTGCAAAGATTGGTTCCACTTTTCAGTGAGATATGCCATCAAATCACCAGTGGACCTGTTGCTGCGAAAACCGTATTGCCGGTCATTAAAAAGATTCCGCGATTCAAGATATTTCATAAGCTGACGGTTTATCAGCGTTTCCATGACCTTGGAAAGAAGGGACGTTAGTACTATGGGTCGGTAGCAGGAAGGGCACGAAGATTTGCCCTTTTTGCTGTTTTCCATCTACTCGGAAAGAGACCCGAAGATGGAAAAGCTTACGTAGAGGTTTGGCCAGCGCAGAAGAAAACCCACTCAGAAGTATTGGGGGTATACCATCCGGGCCAGCGGATTCGTGTACGTTGAGATCTTTTAGTACTCTTGCAACGGTACAAGTGCGAAAATGGATTTGTACTGTAACGAGCTTTCTGGGCCGGGGTATACTCGCCGGGCCAGGATCTGTCACATAAATTTTTATTTTGTGACACCGGCAGACGTACTAGTGGCCTGCGCGCTACGCTGTCCCTTCGAGTTGGAACCCGTCCGGGACACTTGGTCGTAGGCGCGCCTTGTCACCTCAAATGTACTGTAGACAGTACTCCGTCGATCTCTCAGCGGGTGAAGACCCGAGTCTGAGCTCCGACGGTCGGTTGAGTCGGGAGCAGTGCGAGACGTAGCCTGTCGGGGTAAGAACCCGGTCGAGGCCCTAGTTGAGATTGACGCGTGCCCTTGAGTACGGCTGTGCCGCCTGATCAACCCCTACGAGTTAAAACCCAAGTCGGGAACTGACCCTACGACACTTACCTCGGGAGTAGACTCTGATAGGTCTTGGTCGGTCTCTCTTGGGTTAAAACCCGAGTCGGAGAGCCGATTTCTGTCCTATTGGTCTCTACTCGCCGGCTTACTCGTCGGGCGGTCGCTCCAACTAATCCCGCACGTTCGTCCCTTCCCTTTGGTGACGGGACCGAAATTATTACCCCAATTATTAACGCTATGAGATAATAATGGAGTCTAATTCCCCCTTGAGAATTTTGTTATTCTTGAAATAATAATATAATAATTTTCTTTGTGTAAATTTTATTATTCTTATTATCTACTTATAATAATGCCTTGTTATTATATATATAACGTGTGTAACGAGTATATTCATATATTTAATGTAGTTAATATATTCATGTGTATAATGTATTATATGTAGAATATAGGTAATTAATATAATCCTTAAAGGCGATGTGATACCGCCTCAATCTCGTTGAATACTCCTTACCTAGTTGTGGTTTTCGAACTCGACTGATCTGTTGACTGTGTCACTTGTCTGAAGAGATCTGCTGTCTAACTGTCACTTGCACTGCGGACTAATTGTTTATTCGCGAACTGAGTGTCTACTCGCTGACTGATCGCCCTTCTGCTAATCGCCTCGGCTTTTTATAGGGCTAGGCTGGGTGACGATGTGAACGGTGCCTTTCCAGTCGTCGTTGGCATTTCCCCTGTTTACGGGACCTGTCAACGGCGACTGTGGCTGCTGCCGTTGTGTTTGGTGTCGTTGACCTCTGTGGTCTTCGGCAAAATGCGAAATATGTATGTTTATGAAATTGTTTATTTTATGTTATTATTATATTTTTTTTTTTTTTTTTTTTTTTTTTTTTTGTGTTTTATTTTGTTTATTTGTTTGGTGTTATATTGATTTCGAGACGTGGTGTTCAGATATGTGTTATTCTGTGGAAGCGGCCTGGTGGTCGGATTTTGTACCTTTTCTTGCGTGAAAAGGAATGTAAACAAATGTATATATGTAAAGAAAAATTTTCTTTTATTTGTTTCTTTGTTCTAGGTAAATTTTCCTTTACATCCCCCCCTTACTTCGGGCGGGTTGTGCGATGATGGTGATGCCATTCGGTTTGATGACTAGGCGGTACCCTGCCTGTTGAAACTTCATCTTCTTTCTGCCTTTGCGAGGGTTGGTGATGAGGTGGAGGTACCGCTGCCGGATGGCGTCCACCATCGTCGTAGACAGGTGTTTGCCCTTCGGGCCCTCCAGCTCTTCCAGTGTCTCGAACTTCGCCAAGACTGGCGTAGGTCCGTTCGCTCCTTCTTCCTCGTTGCTGTGTGTTGGTGAGGAGGATCCCGTCTGCGACTCGACTCGTAGCGTTGGGAATCGATTTGTCGAGCCGGCCAGTGATTGTAGGAGTCTCGCTACCCGGCGGCGCTTTCCCGTCGTTGCGTGGGGGTCGGTCCATCGGGCGCCCGGCCTGATGGAACCTTCTACGCTCCGCAAGGGGCTTGTCACCATACACTCAGCGTAGTGTAGGAGGTGGACACCGCAGTCGTAGGTGTTCCGTTGTCGTGGTACCTCCAACGCGTGTAGAGGGATGGTGGTGGAGGTAAAAATCCGTATTTGGCGGTAGACCCGTTGGTACTCCAGGGTCAGATATAGTCGTAGAGCCCTGGCGACGTCCTCTCTTGGCCGTAACCCCAACGACTCTACTTGTATGATGGTCGGCTCCTGGATTCCTTCGCACCTCGCTTGCTCGATTCCTCCCATCCCTGGGGAGCAAATCAGGAACAGGTACCAGTGATTCTGGAGACTGACGGGGATTGCGACGAATTCCTTTTCGAAGATGTTCGTGGTTTTGGCCCATCGTGCCACCCTCTCGTAGCCTTGGAGCGCATCTTTCCCGCTGAGGAGTTGTGGAAGGAAGTGGGACCCGAAGATGTGCCACTTCATCCGTTGCTCCGGGTTCGCTACCTCTCGTAGGACCCACTGAAAGTAGAGGTCCACAATCGCGTCGTTGAGGAATCTCCCCTCTTCGAGTCGGCGGTAATCTTCTTCCCGGATCTCGATACCACCGGGTCCGGGTGGGTAGGTTACCAGCGGTCGATCTCCTGCCTGGTCGACGTCTTCTTCGTCCGATGACAGGGTAATCAGTTCTGGTTCTTCTGCTTGACTCGGCATTGTTCCTGTGGGTGAAAGAACGGGTGAGTGGATCTTGTGTGCGTTTGGAAGGTGGACGGACACACAGAGAGACTATTAGTTGCGATAAGGTTGATGTTCTTAGTCCTGTTCCCTCGCCCGTCGACTGGTTCTACGGGGTCTTGAGGGTTGTTTTGATTTACTGTCGTTGGTTGGTTGGGTTGTTGGATTGTTGAGTGAGGTTGGGTTGTTTGGTTTGTTGAGTGGGGTTGGGTTGTTTGGGTGGCCTCGATCGGCCTCCCCATTGGTGGATGTTGTGGGGTTGATACCGGGTTTTGACCCTGTATCGGCGAGGATAGGGATTTCGCAGTTGGTCGAGGGTGGTTGTGTACATTCGGGGTCTGGTGGTTCCGCTGTTTGTGTGTGGAACTCCTTAACCTGACCTATGTACACCGTGCGGACTTTCCCTTCAGCGGGATCTTTGATCTGTAAGATCACGGGTGAAGTGAATCCGACGACTTGGTAAGGGCCAATATAGCGTGGCGCAAGTTTGGCGTTGAAGTCGTCGGCGGCTTTGGACTGCAGGTGCTGTTTGACCAGTACCCACTGTCCTATTTGTGGCTTCCAGGCTCGCTTCCGCAGATTGTAGTGCCTGGCTTGGTCCTTGGTTGCCTTCTCTTGATTCCTCTTGACGATCAGGAAAATTTCCCTCAACCGTCTTGTGCGTTCCTCGGTGGTCTGAGGGTTGTTCCCGGTTCCCAGTGCGTGGTCGTCGAAGAGCGCTTTGGGTAGACGGGGTTCCCTGCCTTGCGTGAGGAATGCTGGGGTGTAGCCCGTGGTGTCTGATACCATGGTGTTGATGGCCAACTGAATCTCCGGGAGGGATTCATCCCACTTTCGTTGGTTGTCCTTGGTGAACTGGGCGATGATCCTCTTTACGTTTCTGTTGGCTCTTTCCGTCGGGTTTTCTTGGGGCGTGTATGGCGCGGTGAACTGTTGCCTTACCCCGATTTCGTTCAGGTACCTCTGGAACTCCTTGCTGTTGAATTGTGGTCCATTGTCCGTGGTGATGACTTTCGGTACTCCGTACCGACTGATGATGCGTTCTCGGAGAGCTCTTTTGAGGGTTTCCCCTGTTGCTCTCCGAAGAGGTACGATTTCGGTCCACTTCGAAAACTTATCGAACAGTACTAGGACCATCGTATTGCCACGTGTGGATCGTGGCAGTGGTCCTATGAAGTCTGCGCACAGAATTGCCCAAGGTTCCTCGGCGAGCTGTGTCAGCATCTTCCCTGCGGTCTGCTGTTGGGTCGCCTTATACTTTTGGCAAGACTCGCATCGTAGCACGTACTGGCGTATATCGCGGGACATTCCTGGCCAGTAATATCGGCTACAGACCTTGGCGATCGTCTTCCTAATTCCAGGGTGTCCAGCACAAGGCTCGTCGTGGTTCTCTCGTAGGACTCTTCCTCGCTCGTGTTTTGGCACACATAGCTTCCAGGATGCGCAGTCCTCGTCATTTGACTGGCCTGGTATGTGCCGGAATAGTTGGCCTCCCGAAATAAGGTAGTCCGGGAATTTCTCAGGATTCTTCTGAAGCTCGCTCAGCTTGCTCTTGTACCAGCTACACTCCGCTGTCGTCGTCTCCAACCGGGCAAGGGTCTCCTGGGGCTGTCGGGATAGCGCGTCGGCTACCACGTTCCACTTCCCTTTTCGGTATTGGACGTCGAATTTATGTTGCTGGAGTTCTAGAGCCCACCTTGCGATCCTTCCTGAAGGGCTCTCGATGGAGTTGAGCCACTTCAACGATAGGTGGTCGGTGACCACCGTGAATTCGTAGCCTTCGAGGTATGGTCGCAGCTTCCGTATTCCCCATACGATAGCTAGGCACTCCTTTTCTGTGGGGGAGTAGTTCGCCTCCGCTTTGTTGAGTCGTCGGCTGGCGTAGGCGATTACTCTCTCAGCGCCATCAAGGTGTTGGGTTAGCACCGCTCCCAGACCGTAATCGCTGGCGTCAGTCTGAAGGATGAACCGTTGGGTGAAGTCCGGGCAAGCTAAGATTGGGGCCTCTGTGAGCTTCTGCTTGATGGACTCGAAAGCTTCCTGTTGGTCCTTTCCCCACTTCCAATGCTTCCCTTTCTTCAGGAGGTTCGTGAGAGGCATGGCCAGTTTGGCGAAGTCCGGTACGAACCTTCGATACCAGGATGCGATACCCAGGAACTGTCTTACCTGTCGTACGTTCGTTGGGGGGTCCAGATCTTTCACTGCTGCTACCTTGTCGGGGTCGGTGTGGATCCCTTCGCGGCTCACGACGTGTCCGAGGTATTTCAGGTCCTGTTTGAAAAATTCGCATTTTCCTCGGTTGATTTTTAGCTTCGCAGCCCTCAACCGCCTAAAGACCTCTCGTAGATTCTCCTTGTGTTCCGCCAGTGTCTTCCCAGTCACGATGATGTCGTCCAGGTACGCGAACGCATGTGGTTCCATCTCGGGGCCTATTACCTGGTCAAGTGCTCGCTGGAACGTGGCTGGTGCTGAATGTAGGCCGAATGGCATGACCCGCCATTGGAAGAGACCTCTCCCCGGTACCGTGAATGCGGTGTACTTTTTGCTGTCCTCTTCCATGGGGATTTGCCAGTAGCCGTTCTTCAGGTCGAGGCTGCTGATGTATTTTGCCTCTCTTAGTCGGTCCAAGATGTGCTGGATCCTTGGCAGTGGATATGCGTCCGGGATAGATCGGGCGTTGAGCTGCCGATAATCGACGCAGACTCTCCACTGACCAGTCTTCTTCCTGACGAGAACCAGCGGAGCACTGTAGGGGCTATGTGATGGTTCTATACAGCCCTTCTCCAGGAGCTCGTCGATTTCTTTGTTGATGACCGCCTGCATTGCCGGATTCTTCGGATAGTACCGTTGCTTAATCGGCCGGTCATCCTTCATATTGATTTTGTGGGACGTGATGTTTGATGTCCCTTGGATCTGGTCGAATTTTTGGAGTTCGTCTTCCAGGAATGCGGCGACGGCCCTCGCCTCCTCCTCATCGGTCTCCCGCTTGATGTCCGGAGAGTTTCCCTTCTCCGCCCCCGTAGCACGCTGCTGTGCTGGCTCATCCGGGCAACGCTGTGGTTCCTTGAGTAGTGCAGCCTTGCGTTCGGTCGGTTGCTCGATGAGTCGTCGTGGTACTTCGGGGTCTGTGGGGTGTCCTGATGCTTCGGAGTCGTGGGCGCGCTCGTTGCGCGGTTCGTCGTATGTTCCCTGTGAGGTTTCTTCGCGGTGTTCGCTGGTGTATGCCGTTGGTGACTCATCGGTACCGCCCCGGGATGATGCAGCCTTGCGTTCGGCGGGTTGTTCGATGAGTCCCCCTATGGATGTTCTTGGGTTCTTGTAGTTGTTGTTTCCTTTGCGGAGGGTGATGGACTCGTTGCCGCATTCGATGGTGGTTCCAACCGAGGTAAGGAAGTCTATTCCTAAGACTAGGGGATCGATGGCTTCTGGGAGGACCAGTAGTGGGATCCGACTTACGGACGTACCCAGTCGGATGTCTGCCTCCAGTGCCCTGTCGATGTGCCTAGTGGAACCGTCGGCCATTTTCACCTCGGTGTCGATCCGGATGATCGTTCCTTCCTTGGCGAAGTCGATTGCGGCAGTTTGATTCAGAAAGCTCCTCGTGGCTCCTGTGTCGAGGATCGCCGTCGCTTGCTGTTGGCCTAAGAGGACGGCGGCCGTTATGCGGTTGGCCTCCAGGGCCAGAGGGTTTAGTTTTTGCGGGGGGGTGAGGTTGGTTTTGGCCCCACTGTCCCGCGGTCCGAGTGAGGCCTTGCTCCGTTTCCCGTTTTTGGTCGGCAGCATTCGATGGTCCGTCGGCCCCGTCGCCCGCACTCCCAGCAGAAGATGATCTGAGGGTTTCGGCAGCCGGGTTGCGTGTGGCCCTCTCGGCCACATCTCCGACATGCCTTCCGCGGGTCGATTGGGCCTTCGTTGTTTGCGACCATGTTGTGCTGCTCGAATGTTGGTCGTTGCGGTGGTGGTCGTGTTGGAGGATCGCGTTCTCGCTGGATCCTCTCGAGGTTCTCCGCGTGTCTCAGCAGGTCGTCCAATGTCCGGAAGTCCCCTGGGCGGATGTATAGTAAATAATCCGCTTGGCTATTCCGGTATATCCGGGATAGTTGCTGTTCCGGAGTATAACCTGCTTGCCGCATGATGGTTTGCATCGCTAGGGCGTAGTCCTTGTAGGGTTCCCTGGGACGTTGTTTCCTACGCCGGATGTTGTCCTCGAGGTCTTCCAGGTATGAGCTGGGAAGGAAGAACTGCAGAAAATCCGTCCTGAATGACGTCCATGTAGTCCATTTGCGGTTGTTGTTCCGGTACCACATGAGTCCCCGATCGGTGAGGAGTTCAGGCATGGCCCGTGGTATGAGATCCAATGGGAGCCCATATCCTTCGGCCAGTTCTTCCACCCTTTCCAGGAACGCGATCGGTTCCTTGCCACCATTGTACTTTACAGCCCATTTGCGGGCTTGGTCAATTACGGTGGCGTAACTGGCCGGACCGGTGGTGTAGCTGGTTGAGGCTCGGAGTTCCGGGCCTGGATACTCTCCGAGAGAAGTTAGCCCCTGAGTGGGCATTGATAAGTCCCTCAGAAGATCCTTGTCGCTGGGTTTTCCTGGCGTCGGCGGCTGTACTTGGATGGCGGGGTTGGAGGTTGTCGCTCGTCGGTGACGGGCCTCTAGCTCCGTCAGGCGTTCCTCCTGTGCTGGTGTAAGTTGCGTCCCCGTCATCCACGTTGATAATCGACGCCTCAGTTCGTCGACCGTACCGTCGAGTTCTAGGTTGAACTCACGGAGGTAGAGGAGGAGTTCATCCTTTGTGAGGGTGTAGATCCACCCTGTCCGCACCATGATGTTGAGGTTGGTTAGATGGTAATAACCTTAGTAGTTCCGTCTGCGGCGTCCCTGCTCGGGCGCCAATGTAACGAGCTTTCTGGGCCGGGGTATACTCGCCGGGCCAGGATCTGTCACATAAATTTTTATTTTGTGACACCGGCAGACGTACTAGTGGCCTGCGCGCTACGCTGTCCCTTCGAGTTGGAACCCGTCCGGGACACTTGGTCGTAGGCGCGCCTTGTCACCTCAAATGTACTGTAGACAGTACTCCGTCGATCTCTCAGCGGGTGAAGACCCGAGTCTGAGCTCCGACGGTCGGTTGAGTCGGGAGCAGTGCGAGACGTAGCCTGTCGGGGTAAGAACCCGGTCGAGGCCCTAGTTGAGATTGACGCGTGCCCTTGAGTACGGCTGTGCCGCCTGATCAACCCCTACGAGTTAAAACCCAAGTCGGGAACTGACCCTACGACACTTACCTCGGGAGTAGACTCTGATAGGTCTTGGTCGGTCTCTCTTGGGTTAAAACCCGAGTCGGAGAGCCGATTTCTGTCCTATTGGTCTCTACTCGCCGGCTTACTCGTCGGGCGGTCGCTCCAACTAATCCCGCACGTTCGTCCCTTCCCTTTGGTGACGGGACCGAAATTATTACCCCAATTATTAACGCTATGAGATAATAATGGAGTCTAATTCCCCCTTGAGAATTTTGTTATTCTTGAAATAATAATATAATAATTTTCTTTGTGTAAATTTTATTATTCTTATTATCTACTTATAATAATGCCTTGTTATTATATATATAACGTGTGTAACGAGTATATTCATATATTTAATGTAGTTAATATATTCATGTGTATAATGTATTATATGTAGAATATAGGTAATTAATATAATCCTTAAAGGCGATGTGATACCGCCTCAATCTCGTTGAATACTCCTTACCTAGTTGTGGTTTTCGAACTCGACTGATCTGTTGACTGTGTCACTTGTCTGAAGAGATCTGCTGTCTAACTGTCACTTGCACTGCGGACTAATTGTTTATTCGCGAACTGAGTGTCTACTCGCTGACTGATCGCCCTTCTGCTAATCGCCTCGGCTTTTTATAGGGCTAGGCTGGGTGACGATGTGAACGGTGCCTTTCCAGTCGTCGTTGGCATTTCCCCTGTTTACGGGACCTGTCAACGGCGACTGTGGCTGCTGCCGTTGTGTTTGGTGTCGTTGACCTCTGTGGTCTTCGGCAAAATGCGAAATATGTATGTTTATGAAATTGTTTATTTTATGTTATTATTATATTTTTTTTTTTTTTTTTTTTTTGTGTTTTATTTTGTTTATTTGTTTGGTGTTATATTGATTTCGAGACGTGGTGTTCAGATATGTGTTATTCTGTGGAAGCGGCCTGGTGGTCGGATTTTGTACCTTTTCTTGCGTGAAAAGGAATGTAAACAAATGTATATATGTAAAGAAAAATTTTCTTTTATTTGTTTCTTTGTTCTAGGTAAATTTTCCTTTACAGTACCATGGTGAAATCAACGCTCTTAAGTACAGGCAGAGACAATGTGGAATCTGGCACCGTTGAACTATACGCGAAATGCGCAGCAAGCAGATTGGCCATGTCTAAAGAGCTGACAGCTGGAATGTCACTGTAAATGATCGTGGGAATTGAAGACGAGGCTGAATTCTTTACGTTTTTCACAACGACCAACAGTTTTTGGGACATTGTAGCATTTTCTGCCTCAACTTTTGTTCGTGGAGGAATTTTACACGTCTAATTAATGCATTGCAGTCATTTCTGGCCCGTTTAATTTTTTTCCGGTTTTCCTAAGTAGGGTTGGTTTTGTAGTTCCGAAAACTCAACTCTCTCAACCTGATGGCCTCTTTACAGCTCGGGTCATACCACCCATTTTCTTTGGGTTTGATACTCTTCACTCTGTGAGGAATGAGGATCTCATACCCAGCAAAAGAATGTTCGTGATCATATCAGCAGCGGCATCCACGTCACTATCGAGGAAACATAGTGACCAGTTAAAATTCCTAAAAAAGTCGTTGAGGCCGCTCCAATTGGCTTTCTCGTATAGCCATACTGTTCTTTTAGGATTTGTTCTCTAACTGTGTGGGGTGAAGACGAGAAATTAGCTGATACGACACAGTGGTCAGACGAGCCTAGGGGCGACAATATGGCAACAGAATATTTGTCAGGATGAGAGGTGAGAAACAGGTACAAGGTGTTGGCGGAATGATCTGCAATGTCAGGTATTCGTGTATGCTAATTTATTAGCTGGGTCAGATTATTTACCTCAGCAAAGATCTCTACGTACCGTCCTTCGGCTGTTGTCTGGCATGAATGTCGAAGCCAATTAGAATTGTGTACATTGAAATCGCCCGCAATGGCAATCTCAGTGTGAGGATGTAGAGATACAATTCTTGTGATGGAGTCGGATAGCATATCGAACTCATTGAAAGTTGAATTGCTATCCAGGTTTGAACTTCTATAAATAAAACAGTAGTGGATTAAATGCTTACGCACATGGATTTTTAGCCACAGAAAGTTAAATTCCGTATTGTGGCTGAAGTTGGTTGCTACTTCACTACGAATATAAAGGGCGAGACTGCGGTGGAGAAAGAAAAGGGGCACAAAGTTATATCCAGGCAGGTTCAAATCCGATAAATCGGTATTCTCCCCTACCTGTGTTTCACTCAGTGCCAAGATAGCTGGTTTATATAGGGACAGGTGAACATATATAGCGAAGAGATTCGTTCTAAGGCCACGAATTATTACATCAACCATAAAATTTTCCATAGCACAAAACACGTGCACCAAAGGAACCAACTCCGACTTCCGAAAGGTGGTAAAGCAGAATTGAAAAGTGCAAATTTAAAGTAGCTTCCCAACATCAAATCGATGTAGGTGTTATGCCCATACACCGATTAGAGTTGGTCCACCAACAATTTGCACCCTGGATTCCGCTACGTCAGATGCTACGCACTCTCGGTCATTGCACTGAGTTGTGACCGAGCATGCGCAGCCGTGGCTTGTGGAAGAAGCGACGGGAGAGAGCGGGCCGGATGCACTCGATCCGAATCACTTCACTGCACTTGTTTGCACTTGTTATTGTTAACAAAGCATTGTTATTGTTAACATTGCAAACAAAGACTTGTACACGCGTCGGAGGATGGCACGGTACTGTTTTGCCATTTCGCTTATTGAATAAATTTCCGCAGACGAACAGGCCAATCCCTACACCTGGATTATTTTTAAAAAGGGTCAAGGGTAAGATGGTTGATAATTAATTAATTTTAACATTCTGATCTCAATCTCGTTGTTGATGACATTGCTTTCTCTGATTTTTTTTAGTTTGCATATCCAGTTAAGATTTCTTTCCATATTTATTTATTTTAATACTGGCTGACCCGCGCGGCTTCGCTCGCTTATATATGTATGTATTACATGGATAGCAACTTGGGGTTAAGAATAAGGATGGGAACAAAGATACATGGACTACTGACAAAACACGAAGAATGTGGCAATACATTAGACCGCAGAACTCATTTAACACGTGCCCATGAGATTTAAAGCAATTAGAAACCACAATAAAAGTGCACATATACATAGTACATTTTAAGCAGCCCTATAAGGACCAACAACCGTTATAAAAGTTCAGACATCATACATCTTTAAGCAATTCTTGGGAAGGATAAGCAACCGCAATAAAAGTGCACATGTCGTATATGTATCTTTAACCAGACCGTTGGCTGATGGTTGTTTACAACATTCCCCGAGCAAATAATGCTTTATTATATTACAAATTTGATTTCATAAAAAGGGTTATAGTGAGTCAACCTTAAAAGATATATGTATGCTGCCACAGACTTTTTTTTAGAACTTTTAAAGAGGAACAATTTCGTCGTACATAATTTTTGCGTAACTTTAACCGTTTACGCAACCGTACGCAACGGAAGCTCTCAAGACGAATCATTTTTGGTGTTTTTTGCAACATTTTTCATTGATGCTCGATTCTTATTCTTCGTAGAGTAATGTTACATAGCCTTTATCCTGCTTCGGTAAATGGACCATCCAACAGAAAAATAATTTTTATATATACATAGATGTATAGATCATCACTGTGCTATCAACCTCAAATTCGTATACGAATGGGTATAATTTTCTTTCGCTCCGATCCGAAACCAATAATGAGAAAAGTCATTTCAACCCCTTCTTCTGTTCAAAACCGATTTGTGTATGTATGAATTCATAAATCATAAAGCAGGCATACGATTTCAATGTATTGTTCGGTCAAACAGCGTACTCAAGAATTTACAACAATGTGCCTAATATTCTTAGAAGCAGCTAATAAGCAAATCCATATGTACATACATATGTATGTATGTCCGTGTCATTTTGAGTGTGAGATCTCGGTCGTTGGTGTCTGGTTCCGATCTAACGGAGAAAACTACGCACAATGTTCGTTGAGTGAACTTGCTTTCATTGTGCGCCCACCACCCCAAAGCAGAAGAACGATCAAACAATCGTTTTCGATTTTATGAAAAAAAAATTAATCTAATCGTGTTTTAGTCTCTAGCTCAGCTTCTAGAAGAGGCAGAAAGCTGATGGATGGCTTAAAATGTTAAGGAAAGTGTTAGCTCTGTTACGGATCTTGTTTTTGATCTATTGATCAAGAACTATTAGAGTTATAGCAGGTAAAAGTCAAAAAAATTTAGCAACATTTTTTGGTTAAAACGCTTCCAAAAATTAACCTGGCCAAAAATAATATAGCCTATGTCCTTCCCATAGTCTTAAACAACATTTGAAAAAAAAATCATTAAAATCTCTTCAGCGGTTTTCACGCCATAAGGGACGAAAGAAAAAAAACCCGTGAAAGTGGCGCCATCTGTCGAAAATTGGTCGTACCAACTCAGAAACCTTCGCGGGCTCATGCACAACAATTTTGCCAAAGATCATCATATGATCAAGTGCATAGTTTACGATTCTATAAAGGACATACAGACAAACATTCATTTTTATTTATATATAAGAATTATATAGAAGAAGAAGAAGATAGATTTAATACGTAAAAAAAAAAATACATGTACATGTAAGATGAGTCTTATAAATATGCACATGCTTTAGGAATAATATAATATAATAAGTTAATGCCCCGACGACGCTCAATAGACTTATCCATTTTCATACACAAAGGACACTTGTGTAAACAAAACTACAGTAATGCGTCCGATCACTTAGCGACCAAGGGACACGAAACCAAACAACCCAATACCCAACTACAGTTAATGCGTCCGATCACTTAGCGACCAAGGGACACTTAACCAAACAACCCAATATCCCAGAATTGCGGGTCAGCATTTCAGATCCATCAACGACCAATAAATTATGTTGTCCCAAAATTGTATTGTATCCATCTAGCCCTAAGAATTGACATGTAGCTAGTTTAAGATTCAAAAATGTATTCATTCGTTGTGCAGCGATCGAACCGACCAGTTCGGCATAAATAAAGTGTTGAATATTTTTAAAAAATGTTTTTCATTGAGTGAAAAATATAATTTAATATAATAGAATATAATAGAAAATGTAAACTTAATAATCAATGTAAGGAGAAAAGAAAGAAAGATAGAAAGATAGAAGATAGAAAAAGGAAAAAAAGGAGATTTCCATTAGAATTTATCTGCAACGAATGTAAATAATCTTGTTTTGAAGGCCTTTGTGCTATTCGCTTCCTTGATATCTGAGGGTAGCGTATTCCAAAGATGAATCGCATGGACAAAAAACTGTCTGGATGTTGCTAGATATTTATGTCTAGGGACTATTAATGTTGAAGAGCGCTGCGCTCTTCGAAATCTAATACATTCAAAAAGATAATCTGGTTCCTTATTTTTTATAATTTTGTGCAGCAAAAGCAAGGTGCGAAATTTCATTAGTGCTGTAAGAGAACAAGCCAAGAATTATTCGTAGAATGAAAGATTTTATAAGTTTTAGCATGAAAATAGTAACGGTCCTAACACCGAGCCTTGCGGAACACCGGAGGTGACCGAAATACATGAGGAACATCTTACGGTTGAGATACACATATTGCGACCGATTGGAAAAGTACGAAGACATAAGATGACAAAGAGATCCACCACATAGGAATTGACTTTTCAGTTTATGTATGAGCTTTTCGTGACTCACGCAATCAAAGGCTTTGGAGAAATCTAAGCAAACCATTAGACCGACCATGTCACTGTCCATTCCTGCGCGAATATCCTCACAGACTCTAATTAGCGCTGTTGTACAGTTCCGCTTAGCGCGAAAACCAGATTGGAACTTTGTGATGAGCTTCTTGTTCTTAAGATGTTCCTTAAGTTGGCAACTCACTAAGCTTTCGAAAACCTTGCTTAAGTACGGAAGTATGGCTATTGGGCAGTTAGGAGCTGTTGTTTTCGGCAAGGGAACGATTTTGGCAACTTTCCAACTCTTAGGAAAAGTAGAGGTCGTAATAACGCTATTCATTATGTGAGTAAGCTGGTGTAGGATGTAAGGAAGAAGTGTTTTTATAAATACGGGGTGGATTTCATCCGAGCCCACAGCATTCGATTTTATTCTGAACAAAGTGAGCCCAACACAAAGTTCGTCAACACCTGACAGTGAGAAAGAGTCTGGATCATAACCTAAGCTGGAAACAGTAGTTGAGCTTCGTGGTACACTGTTCAATGACGATTGAACAAAATTGCGATTGAGTGCCTCGATATCAATATCATTTGGGGCTATAGGCTTATTTGAGCAGATACCCATTTAGCGCATATTTTTCCAGAAGGCTGAACTTGTGTTGCTATTAGAGAACTTCGCCGCGTAGTAATTTCGCTTATTCCTACGAATTATTGAGGTTACTGCATTACGTGCGACCCTGTAATCGTTCAGCAAGGCTGGGCAAAACCTTTTTCGAAACTTTTTTCGAATTCGTTTAATTGGAACATGTTTGGTAAAGAGATAACCATAAATTGGCGACCAGTCCAGACTCAGACAATCTATAAATAATAGTGGAGTATTCATTTCGGAGAAATTAAAGCGTGAATGACCGAACATTTGACAATTCCGACATTGTGTCAACTTGTCCCTTTGTTTACGTTGATAACTCCACTTGACTTGAGTATGGAAAATTGATTTCATATTTCTCTTTAATTCATTCAATTTAATTGTACTAAGCAAACTAAATAAAAAGTGTCTGTATATTGAGTCCAAGTCGTAATAATTCGGTTTTTAGTTCATTTGGATCATATTTGTCCAGACCAAACAACAGGACCTTAAAAGCTTTTTCCCTTTTGAGATCATGAGTGAAATACTGGCAGCTATCTGATTTGAGTTTATTAAGTATGGAAAAATAGGATTTTTTTAAACAATAATCATTTATTTTAAGTTCTTCCATTTGTTTGTGCACATAATCACAATTTTTCTGTAACACTTTTATTGGTGGAACCACTACTTTAACGGATGCTTTTGGTAACACATTGTCGTCCATATCATCACCATCGATATCGGTATCCGGCAAACATTGTAGAGGACTCCAATAGTTGGAGTTCTTTTTTGTTACAAACATTTTTGGCACTAATTTAGGGGTTTGTTTCGATTTTTTACCAAGGGACAACAAATGGTTGTCTCCGGTATTTGGGGATCTCGGACGTTTTAGAATGGTTGCGTTTTATTTATACACTAGGTATTGAAAATACCACGGGCTCGCGGATTGAAGCTTTTCGGGTGACAAACAAATCACAACTGATATATTTTATTGTAGTTTAGGGAAATTAAGCTAGTTTTTAGTTAGTTTTAAATTTTATATAAAAAGAAAGTGATCTGATGCTTAGTTTTTCAAAAACAAAATCTTTTCTTAGCTTAACTATTCATTTATCTTAATTATTATAATTTTTTTTCTCATAAGGCCGAAAGGTATAGTTTAAGTTGTTCTATTAACTTTAGAGTGTCCATATAGGGTGTATCATAGAGTGTTGTTGGGGTCACACGACTGTCGAAATCTGTGAAGCTTTTATTTAATTTTTTTATAAGTGGTATCATAAGTAAACTGTATAGTCAAATCAACGAGTTTGCTCTATTGTTTTTTAAATCACTTAAGTGAAATAAATATAAAATGAAGTCTGTAATGTGCAACTTAAAAGTCGATAGACTAAAGGATCTTAAAATTCAATGTAAGAGTTGCAATAATTATGTATATGCAAGTGTGCAAAGTTAGAAAAAAGAGATGTTGAATAATATGAGAAGAGTGAGCTGCAAGTGTGAAACCTGTTGCGGACAACGTCGTCGATCTCTTTCGGTAAATGAGATACCTCCTCAATCTCCTTCCCCACCATCGAATCTCACCAATCAACCAAAACGCTACTCCGGTCCTACTTCACTAAGTGCTTCTTGCTCTGCTGCATCTTCTGTGAACCAAATTTTTACTGATGCTTCTTCCAAAGATTCTGTTGCTGAGAAAAAAAATATAACACTAGAAATGCTTTTCCAAGGGATTCTGAAATTACAACAAATAAATTCAGATGCTCTTGACAAAATCAATTTTCTGGAAGAAAGAAACGCCGCTCTTACGGTCACGGTAAACACATTGGAGTCCAAGATCAATGCACTCGAACAAATAGAAAAACAAAATGCAGTTGATATCGTGGGTATGCCTGATGTGTGTTGTGCTAATGCAAAAGGGAAGGTCATTCAACTTCTAACTGAGAATGTAGGAGTGCATTTATAACCAAGTAACATTGAGCCTTGTGTTTTGAAAATAAATAAGAGTAAAAGAAAAGAAAATGCCTCTAATAATCCATCCATTGTGGCTGTAACGTTTAATTCTCTCTTGCGTAAGAAGCAAATAATGAATACTTTGAGAGAAAAAATAAATTAACCTATTTGCAGACAGCAACAATTCTCGCATTTTCATAAATGACTTCCTCACTGCATACACAAGATCTCTTTTACAGAAAGCCAAGCAGCTTAAACTGCAAAACAAGTTTAAATATGTAGTATAAGGGACTCTTATGTTTTCATCAGAAGGAGAGAAGGTGACAGAGCAATTGAGCTTCTAAATTATGAGGATTTCTCTATAAATGGTTTCTTATTTTCTTATTTCTTAATTATTATTTGCTGAGATTAGTATTATTAATTCTATTTCTTTATTAAATTCTCATAATGATAGTGCAAGAAGTAATACTAGCTTTTCTCGTTCAGACAATAGCACACCGAATTGTATTTGCATTCATCATCCATACATGCTAGCTTAATCAGGCTTTTCAGCAATTCACCAAAACATATAGTCTTCGTAACAAATTCGATGCATTTTTTGCTCATCTTGCTTCTCTCGACCATATTACCAGATTTCATATTTGTCTCAGAAATTTGGATTTGTGAATTCGAAATTGAGAACTTCCATATTCCTAATTTTGCATTCGCGGCATCTTGCAATAATTTTTATTTAGGTGAAGTAGCGATCGTTTATAGGAGTGATACTATTTGTGATGTATTAAAACCCATTCTTTAAGTGTTGTCTTAATGTGCTTACATTTTAAATAATCTGGCGTTCAATACAGTTTTGTTGGAGTACTTATTTTCTGTGAATGCCTTCTTGGTTTAATTTTCTGAGTTTTCAGATACCTCCATATGTAAAGACTGAATCTAACAATTCTGATGCCGATAAATTCTTGGCGATGTTATCTTCCTTTAGCTTTAGCTCCTTGGTCCTACCAGAAAATCATCATGCTTAGATCACATATTTATACGACTACATAGGAACAATGCCATTACTTGTAAAACAGAAGTATATGATGTCAAGATTACTGATCGTAAATTAACTATCATTCAATTTGAAAGTCGCATTTCGAGGCTTAAGCCGATTTGTGGGAGCTCAGTCAACAAAGTTGATTCTTGTGCGCTTAATTCTGACTTGACCTTTGAGTTTTGAAAAGAAGTGTATAATACAGATGATCCTTCAACTGTTTTTGATATGTTTTTAAAGAAACTTCAGTTCCATATTTCAATCAACAGTCGATGTATTTATAATAAAAATCGGGTTTGATGAACGTGCATTTACTCAAGAAAGTTAATTTATAAAACCAATTTCATGCTAAATTGAGAAAACCTCCGTCCTATTCCAGGCTTACAAAATGCTGCGACAACCTTCGTAATGAGCTAAAAGCAGATATTCCGCGATGCAAAGAAAATTATTACAGGACAAAATTAGCGGAAAGCTTAGGTAACTCTAAAAAGGAATGGGGCATAGTAAATCAGATCCTTATTAGGAAAAAACCTCGAGATTGATATTTCTATAATGCATGATAGTTCCTTAATTAATGATCCTACATCTGTGACAAATCTATTTATCAATGATTTTTCAAATATAGATGCCGATATTAATTATACTTCTCAAGAAAAGTCATGTCAATGTTCAGATGGTATTATTGAAAATTGCCTTAACGCTCAAAGCTTTTTCTGTGATGATTTTACTTCATTGAAAGTTCATAATATTATAATGTCACTAAAAACATCTAGTTCCAGCTCAAATGATATGATTTCCAATAATATTTTGAAGAAGATTTCGTATAAAGTTTCTGATATCCTAATGTATATTTTTAACCTTAGTATCCAAAACGTATATTTCCAGCTGCACTTAAAGTATCCATTGTCGTTCCACTGTTCAAAAAAGGTGAAAGCACGAATCTCAACAACTATCGTCCTATTTCTCTTCTTTCTGTATTTGCGAGTTTTCGAGAAATCCATGAAAAAAAGGATGTTGTCCTTTTTAGATAAACTTAATTATTTAAGTGATTCTCAATATCGTTTTAGAAAAGGAAGTTCGACTGAAGGAGCTGTTTTGAAATGTTGTAGTGCATTATATCAAACTTTGAACAACTCCGGGATAGCAGCCACTTTATATATTGATATAGCTAAAGCATTCGATATGGTGGATCATAGCAAGTTACTTCAAAAATGATATAGAATAGGTTTACGACTGGTGTGTTTCTTATGTAAGAGATCGTAAATAGTTGGTAAAAATTAAAAACAGCTATAATTCGGAAAAAAGTTACAAATTTAGGCGTTCCACAAGGGTCTGTTTTGGGTCCGATCCCATTTCTTATTTATGATAATTACCTCTTCGACCAACACTTTAAAGTAAAGAAACAGCTTTTGCTGATGACACATATTTGTCGTATTCCGAATCAAACCTGTTTAACTTGAATGCGTATGATTTAGAAATTCTTCGAAAATGGTATTATTGTCATAAGCTTATTATAAATGAAAGAACAAATTTATGATCTTCAACATTCCAATTACTCATTGAGCTAACATATCATTCGCCTAGTTGCACTAAGTACAATCTGCATTCTTGTTTTCATCAATTTCAAAACATCTCTGTTTTAGTATTAGTGTCAAAGCTCTTTTGCTATATATTATATTATATATATTTACTCCAAAGAACCAAGTACCTACATATGTTATATATCACAGTAATAAAGCACAATTTGAATTGTGATTTCAGAGGCCAAACATCGCATATAGTAATTCCACCACAAAACAAAACATGGTGTCAGGTGACGAATTTTGAATACAAAACGTGATATAAGTATTAAAAGAGAAGTCTCAGAAGTAGTGCAATTATTAACTATGAATATACCGCCGCCAAATAGCATGGTCGTAAAAGGGGGGTCGCAAATTGGATGCTTTTCAGACAACAGTGGGAGAATTACCAAATTACAGCAGATTTATCAGATAAATCAGAAGAAAGGCAGGCAGCTATTGTATATTAAAAGCATGTTTGGGTGACGAATGCTTTAGCATTTTAATAAAACTGGACATATCGGAAAAAGACACGAAAACAACAAAAGGCATACTAGAAGCTCTTCAAACTTATTTCAAACCGTCAGTTAACAAGCGTTATGAAACTCTTATTTTCAATACAACAAAACAAGGAGAGGACGAATCAGTAAATGCATTTGCTTGTCGGCTACGTAATCTAATAAAAAGCTGTGAATATCCAGAAAATCTGTTAGACGATTTTATATGTGATAGGCTTATTCCCGGTATTACTTGTAATGACATGCGAAGAAATCTTTTGCTCGATGGAAATCTAATATTGAAAAAAGTTATTGAAATGTGCAAATTAGGAGAGCAAACGAAAGAGCAAGTTAAAAGTATAAATGACAAAACAGATATAGACAAGTCTACGGCAGAAGAGATTAACTATATTGACAGAAAACGCGGTAAAAACAACCAGATAGAAAGGAATAGAGCGAGCACACAAACTATTGAAAAAAAAAACACTTGAGTGCAGAGTTAATAGACTGCAAGTATTGTGGAAGGAATCACATGCGGGGACGATGCCCAGCCTACGGAAGAAGATGTTCGAAATGTCACAAGCTAAACCATTTCGCGGCAGTATGTAATTCAAGAAATGCACAAAGAAACACTAGTGGTGAGGAAACGAAAGAATCTTCTTTGTACACAGTTGTGAACATTGACTGCATGCATACGGACGAATCTAACATATTAAAACGCAAAATAAAGCTTAAAACCGGCAACAAAAGCATGATGTTTATGCGTGTTATTGACACAGGTGCTTCATCAAATGTCATGTACTCTGTTGCAATAAGAAATATACATTGGAAAAAAGCGATGTGTGATTTAAAGGTTTGGGTTACAATTTAGTTATACCCGTAGGAGTTGCAAAAATAATATGTGAAGTAAATGGCGCTAAAAAAATGGATTTTCAAATTGTTAATCAAAAATGCATTCCAATAATTTCAAATATGGGGTCTCAAGAACTAAAATTAAATTTACTAAAATATATTAACGAATCTAACATATTAAAACGCAGAATAAAGCTTAAAACCGGCAACAAAAGCATGATGTTTATGCATGTTATTGACACAGGTGCTTCATCAAATGTCATGTTACTCTGTTGCAATAAGAAATATACATTGGAAAAAAGCGATGTGTAATTTAAAGGTTTGGGTGGCAATTTAGTTATACCCGTAGGAGTTGCAAAAATAATATGTGAAGTAAATGGCGCTAAAAAAATGGATTTTCAAATTGTTAATCAAAAATGCACTAAAATAATTTCAAATATGGGATCTCAAGAACTAAAATTAATATCAGTCAATCAAGAAAAACATGCCGTACCCAAGATGAGTCAACAGAATAATGTTGTAACAGTAGGTAAAAGAACACATAAAGACGGTATCGAGGAGTTGTAAAATTTATTTACAAAAGGTGTTCCACCACCTACAATTGGAATTGTAGAGATCAGCTTACATCACATGATGGATATCTGTGGAAGTGTGACCGAATCGTTATTCCAAAATCGTTGCGTTAAAAGTATTTACAACGAATACATTATAGTCATCAAGGTATATAGTCGTGCCAGAGGCGGGCAAGAGATACTATCTTTTGGCCTGCGATCTTCTTCTTCTTTTCCTTTTTCCGGCGTTGTTATGGTCAGAAGTGTAGGACCATAACCTTCCCACTTAACTAACCCACTACTGGTCCGCTTGTGGGCTACGCCGGTTTGACCTCAGAAAGTAGCGGCAGGCTTCCCGGTTTAGGATTACTTCATCGCTGAGGCCAATCAAATGCTGGTGTTTTTGCATTTGTTTGCACCAATTGTTTTTCGGCCTGCATGGAGGCAGGGCCGGATATCTTTTGGCCTGCGATATCAAATGAAATTCGAGATACCTGTACTAGCTGCGACATCTGTATGTGAACTTCAGCCAGTCAAGCAAAACTACCGCTCCAAAGCACAATCATTTCAAACTATCCATTTCAAAGGGTCGGTTTAGATATTTGCGAAATTGTAGATGACGAAAAAAAAGGCAAATTTTGATAACTGCAGATTACTACTCGGATTTTTTTGAAGTAGATGAACTTAGTCCAGCAACAGCAGAACAGGTTATTAAAATCTGCAAGAAAAACTTTAGCCGGCACGGAATTTCAGAAGTTGTTATCACAGATGGTGGAACACCTATTGTAAATAAAATTTTCGCTGAATTTGCAAGGCAATGGGAATTCAAACATACAAAGAGTTCACCGAATCATCAACATTCAATGCGTGAAAATAATGAAATCTCTTTTCAGAAAAGCAAGTAATAGTGGTCGCTGCTTTTGGAAGGCTCTCCTAAAGTGGAAAAAAACACTGTGAACGAAATAGGCTACAATACGGTGCAACGTTTGATATCTCGTCGCACAAGATGCCGGCTTCCAGTCACCCTTAAGAGGTTATCACCGATTTTGCAATCAAACGTCAATCAAAATATTACAAGGAGGAGACAAATGGCAAAATACTATTATGATAAGAGATGTCGCCAAATACCAAAGTTGGAATTTGGGCAAGAAGACTGGGTGTAGCTTCGTAATAAGCCAAACAACAACGAATGAACAAAAGGCACTGTTATCGAAGTGCCATCGGATCGTCAAGCAATAGTTAAGGTTAATGATGTTGACTATACCCGTAATCGCCAGCAAATCCGGCTGTTTACTGAACCAACAAATGAAGACAACATTGTGCCTAATCAGCCTGAGGAGAATAATCCGAATCTTACTCAACCAACAAGAAAAATCATAGGAGCACCTACGCTTCATGAGGAAAATATAATTCCTAGGCAGGCTAAACGTCTCCAGGAGAAACAGGGTCACACATTGAATTAGCTACACAGGCCGATGTGAAATTATCTTATTGTATAATTTATGATTTGTTATATTTTAATTTGATATTTACTATTTGAATCTAATGGAATATACATTTTGATTTCTTTTTATACCTCTTTATTTGTCAACATTTTTATTCTGCCACTATTATGATTTTTTTAATTCCAATCAATAATTTATGAATTTTTGAATATCATACCTATGAACTGTTCCCAAATTATGCTTCAGCAAAACAAAGGAAAGAAAGGAAGATGTTTTAGTATTAGTGTCAAAGCTCTTTTGCTATATATTATATTATATTTATTCCAATAAAATAAGTACCTACATATGTTATATATCACAGTAATAAACATAACAATATCTTACAATGCTATTGATTCGTTCGGCTAGTTGCTTTAATATAGAAAAAGTTGAAAGTTTCAAATACTTGGGGATAATTTTGGATGGCAAATTAAGTTGGAAAGATCACACCTCACATCTATCAAATACCTTGATTATGTTTTACGTAAAATTTATCATCATAGTCTATCCCATCTTAAAGCTATTTTATAACTTGTTGTGTTGGTACACGCTGTAATAAAATAGATCCCTTAATTGTAAAGCAAAAGCAAGCGATTTGTATCCTGTTTAAAATTAATTTGTAGGACTCATAGTTTTGTAATATATTTAGTTTTACCTCTTAATCTGAGAAGTGGGAAAATTAGAGAGACCTTCTTGAAAAAATTGAAACGATTTCTTCTTACATTTAATTTTGAGGAAATATTATAGATTCATTACTAAATGTTATATGTAGTTTAAACGGATGTTTTAATGTATTTCTTTCCTTTTATTTTCTGCTAGTTGAACTTTTGAGATCTTGTACATACTCGTATATGTTTGCTTTCATTGAATTTAATTTATAAGTACAATTCTATAATCAAAAATCTTGAATTAACTCTTTTTTCGACTTAATGACCCTACATTCCTACATTAATATAAAATTTGTTCTGATGGATCATTCGCCACATGTCTTTAATTATTTCATAAACTTTTTGTTAATACGTAATTGTACAATTTTTGTTCTTAAGATTTTACGTGAAATAAAGCAAAAAAAAAACAACGGGCCAGTAAAGTACTTGAGTTAGTTAAGTCATTACAGCTAGTTTAAGCATCTTTTTTCTAGGGTAAGATAGTTTTAAGAACTATGAAATAAAAATGAATTAAAAAAAAAAAAACAAACAAATCTTCTTCTTCTTCTTCTTTTCCTTTTTTCCGGCGTCGTTATGGTCAGAAGTGTAGGACCATAACCTTCCCACATAAATGCATTCCTACTGGTCCGCTTGTGGGGACCTCAAAAAGTAGCGGCAGGCTTCCCGGTTTGGGATTACTTCATCGCTGAGGCCAATCAAATGCTGGTGTTTTTGCATTTGTTTGCACCAATTGTTTTTCGGCCTGCCTTTTTTGCGTGTTGAAATTGGAACGTTGATTGATATTGCCTTTTGGACGGGGTTCAAAGGATCTCTCTTTTGAACATGGCAATACCAACTGAGTCGGTCGCGCTCTATATTTCTTGTGATGGTTTTTTTTACGTGGAGGCTTCCTCGGATCTTTGAACTTCTAATTCTGTCACGCTTTGTTACTCCCGCTGTCATGCGAAGCATCTTCATCTCAGCTGCCGTTAATTTGCTCTCATACTTTTTGTGCATTGTCCAGCATTGTGAACCGTATGTGAGCGCCGGACGTACAACTGAAGTGTAGAGCCTTCCTTTCAGCTTAGGGGGCATTTTTCGATCACAGAAGATGGCGGAGTTTTCCCCCCACTTCATCCACCCTACGCTTACGCGATGGTTGATATCATCATCACAAGTTGCTTCTTTATTAATCATAGATCCCAGATATTTAAACTTTTCACACTTGGGAAGCACTCTTCCATTCAAGTAAATGTCTGGAATAGGCTGATGAGAGTCAGAGAACGGGCAGCACAGATACTCTGTCTTCTTTGAACTAATACGATACCCGTGTCCCTCAAAAATGCCCACCCACACATCAAGTGCTCGTTGTAGGGACGCCTGATCATCACTTATAATGGCTCCATCGTCAGCAAAGAATAGCTGGTGCACATTGGGGTCCGTCACTTTTCCTTCAAGCAAGCAATCAAGGACTGCTATAAAAAGCAGTGGACTGAGGACGCTCCCTTGGTGTACACCGACTTTGATTGCGAACTCTTCGGTGACTCCTGCGGTGCATCTTACTCTTGTCGTTGCTCTATTGTCCATGATCACTCGCACGTAGGTTTCTGAAACTCCTTTTTGTCTTAGCGCTACCCATAAAAGATCTCTTGGTTGCCGGTCAAAGGCCTTCTCGAAATCAACCAACACCATATGCAAGTCTTTTGACGAATCACGATGCTTTTCCATCATGACCTTTATACTTTGGATTGCACCTATTGTTGATTTACCCGAAACAAACCCGCACTGGTCTTCAGATAGTCGTATTATTTTCCGCAGTCGGCTATCTAATACCCGTTCAACGATCTTCATGGTGTGCGACATCAGCTTGATAGAACTGTAGTTATCACAATTTTGCGTATCACCCTTTCCTTTGTGCAAAGGAAGAAGACAGCTTTCCCTCCATTGATTAGGCATAGTGTCGCCTCTCATAAGTTTGGACATAAGAACCATGAGCCATCTAGACCCGATGTCTCCCATCTTTTTCCAGAACTCAGAGGGTATCCCGTCCGGCCCAACAGCTTTTCTTTTCTTGGAGTTTTTAACCGCGTACCGAACTTCTTCGACTGTGATGTCGGATATTTCGGCATGATTCGCGGCGGCTCTTGGAAAGTACACTCGGGGAAACTGTTCGTTCAGAAGTTCCTCGCAATACTGTCGCCATCTGTAGAGAATTTTTTCGTCTTCCACAAGGAGTTGGCCTTCAGCATTGTTAATAAACTTTGGGAAACGAATCTCCTGAGCATTTCTTCTTCTCTGGGCGGCTATCTTAAAGATATTTGCTCCTTTGTTCAAATTGCTTTGTCGAAGCTCCTGGGTACCCTGGTTCCTGTCAGACGCGGAAGACGATATTTCTTCCAACTCCTGATATAGGACTTCCATGCTTTTCGCTTTGAATTCGGCGCACTTTTTCTTCGCGATACCTTTGCAATATCTATATACCTTTTCACGGCGAGCTTTTTCCTCTCTATTAGTAGAAGAGCACTTTGACCAAGCTTGGAAAACCATTTTCTTTTCGCGTATCACTGCTTTGGCTTCATCTGACCACCACCAGGTTTCTTTTGCGTGTTGGCAGGGGCCTTTAGATGTTCCGAGCAGTGATTTGGCTTTCTCCAGGCCAGATTGTTGTAGGGAATCCCACATGTCTTGTGCTCTGCACTCTTCATTACCGACTTCATCGATAATGGAAGAGACGTAGTTTTTCATGATGTTAATAAAATCTTCGCCTTTATCCTTTATCCAGCTTTTACCACTTGATTCTCTCAGACACCTTCGTTTGCTGCTTTGACATCTTACTCGCCTCCATAAAAATTTCAGTCAGGAGGAGACGGTGTTGAGGGGCGATCGCGTCTCCCAGGATCACTTTGCAATCTTTAACTCGTGGCTTCATGAAACTGGATACCAAATGATAGTCTATTTGAGTTTCATTTCCGCCGCTGCTATAAGTGCCGGCTTTGTTTGACGAACATGGTATTTAGCACTATAAGACCGTACGATTTGCACATGTTTAGGATATCTTCACCTGAAGAGTTCCAGGTGCCGTATCCCAGCCCTCCATGGTAGTCTTCATAGTCTTCCCGACATGTCCCTTTAAATCTCCCCCAACAAACAAAAGCTCTTCCTTTGGGATGATTTTGACAAGGTTGTGGAAATCTAGCCAGAATGCATCTTTTTCTTTTTGTTCGCATCCTACTTGAGGGGCATATGCGCTTACGATGTTCCGCACCTCACCATGCATCACCAATTTGAGAGCCATCAAACGGTCACTGGACTTTGAAATGGTTAAGACGTTGCCAAGTAGCTCTGCCGCAAGGATGATGGCGATTCCGTTTTTTCCTTTTTCCAATCCATAGTAAAACATCTTGTAGGCTTTTGTTTTAACGTCCAAGAAACGTGCCCGATTACCGGTGTTTCGCCATTTCGTCTCTTGTACGCACAGGATGTCTACTCGCCTTCTAAATATCATTTCTTCAAGCTCATAGCTGCGACCACTCATGCTTCCAACGTTCCAACTCGCGACTCTAAAGTGTGGCTTACGCCGTTGCATTACTTTGCTATCCCCCGGCAATCCTATAGCTCTGACCCGAGCATTGCTGCTCGTCCCAAGATCACGACCATTAGTAGTGCCTGGCGGGGCATTGCTTTTCCTTTTAGCGTTCTTTTCCATAATGCTACGGTTTGACCGTTTTCTTTCTTCTCCTCCTTTTTTTTTGACACGGGCATGCTTCAGATTTAATTTTTTTTTTTTTTTTTTGTTTGATTTTACTCTTACAACACCGGTGATCTCCAGTCGTGTCAACCCACTGATTTGCATGTACACTTGTGGGGCAGTTTAATGGTGGTATATGTGTCCCTAGGCTCACCTTGGTGTTTTCTAAATTGCCTAGATGTGATTTTTGTTTACCTTTGTTTTAGTCGCCTTTTACGACAAGTGAGAGGTATCGCTGCAGGGATATCCTTAACCCGTTCCTGCACAGTCAAAAAAAAAAAAAAGAAAAAAAAAAAAACAAACAACAAAGACCTTTACAATATAATCTACGAAATAGATATTAGTAAAGGGCTTTTTGAGGCAATAAATCACATGCACGAGGATTACTTAAAGGTACGGGTACGAGTATATTTGGAACCTAAGTGCGATATAGTATTACTCAAAGTGAATAAATGTAGTGCAAAGACAATTATCACACCTTATCAACATTTTATATTTTATTTTGTTCTTACGTTTTACACGACTGTTGTCTATAATCCAAGTGACCGAGCCAATAATTGGGCGTGAGCTTACATTGATCTGAACACAATAAATAAAAGAAATAAAATAAATAATTAAAATGGAAAGCAAATTAAGAGAAATTGAAAGATTTTAAAATAATAAAAATTAGTAAGTATACATTTTGGTTTGTTTTCTAATTCTGATAAAATATTACTATTTTAAATTTAAAACAAAAAAAAAAACATTGAGTCGGCCGATAAATTTTTCTTCAAAAAGATGAATGTAACTGCATATATTGACATGTTCGCGCTAATGAAACTTTAATTCAATCTGATCACTCTAACTAAGTATGTTTTAATTACAAAGGATCTAGATGAAAAAAGAAACACTTGTTAAAAATGTTGCAAATTATCATCCCACCTTAAAGATTATACCAGTTATCTTCACTTCATACTTACATTTTATTTTATGTTCATGCCAACTATTATACTATTATAACTATTATGAAATAAGACAATTGAAATCATCTGAATTTGCTGAATATGTTCTGAATTCTTATATTGTATTTTCATCATTCCTATTATATTTTCTCACTCTTCTTGTAACCGTCATCCATGAAGGAATAAAAACAGAGTTTCAAAATTGTGTGTTCGTTCTTGAAAATATTACTCTTAATTGAAGTTAGTTTTGAATTTAAAGTAAAGCCGGGCTCATATTTTCTAAAACTCTACTACACACACTATACAAACTGATTCGAAACTTCTGGCACATCTATCGTAACATAATGCCGGTAAGAAGATTATCAAGGCGACTTAAGTGTTAATCGAGGCCTTTGCTGACAGAAAACTGCAAAACGACTTTAAAAATGGTTGGAAAAAAACATTCGTGGCATGGAGTGCTAAGGTTGAGGTCGAAGAAGGGATTCGAGTTGACTCTTCCGAGCATTCGTAAGATGGGTTCGTTGGAGCCATAAGCGGTACGGGTGGTGGGTACATAGAAGAGACGGGGGTTTCGTACATTGCGAGGGTTAGTGTTGAGAGAGACAGAGTTATAGAGGGTAGCGCAGTCAATGGAGCCTGAGAGGAGTCGATGGATGAAGAGGATGTCAGATACAGTTCTTCTTTCCTCCAAGGTGTTCATGTTAATTAGTTTAAGGCGGTCGTGATAAGGTGGTAAGAGCAAAGGATTGTTCCAGGGGAGACCTCGCAGAGCAAAGCGTAATAACCGGCGTTGGATGCTCTCGATTCTAGAAATGTGGATTTGCTGGTAAGGAGACCACACTTGAGAGGCGTATTCAAGGAGGGGCCGGACGAAGGTTGTGTAGAGAGATCCAAGTGCCCCAAGCAATTTTTGGAACACCACATGGAAAAACTATTGAGATCGGATTGAATAAGGGAAGAGTCGTGATTGGAGGAAATAGACTTGTAGAATTTGGTGTCGTCGGCATATAGTGAGATGTGGGAATTTTTACTCACTATATCAATATCGTTAATGGTAAGGACAAAAAGAAGTGGACCTAGGTGGCTCCCTTGGGGGACGCCGGAGGAAGCTAAGAAAGGATTGGAAAAGGCAGATCTGAAACGAACACTATAATACCGATTTTCCAAGTAGGAAGATATCCACTTCAATAAAATGGGTTCGAAGCCAAGAGAAGACAATTTGAAGAGTATTAGATTGTGGGAGATTTTATCAAAAGCCTTACTGAAATCGGTTGAAACCATGTCGACATCTTTTCCATTCTCTAAAGCCGAGAGGGTAAAAGACACAAATTCAATAAGGTTTGTGGTTGTAGAACGGCCCTTAAGGAATCCGTGTTGTCTGGGGGAGATTAAAGACTTGCAGCGAAAGCTTAAGATTTCGTACAAAATGCTCTCGAAGATTTTGGGTATATGTGACAGTTTGGCAATGGGACGATAATTGTTAATAACATTCTTCGGACCTTTCTTGTGTATAGGGGTTATAAATGAGGTTTTCCATAACTGGGGGAATTCACCTAAAGCTAGGGATAAACTGAAGATCTTTGAGAGAGGGAGAGAGAGGGTTGATGAGCATTTTTTCAGGAATATGGCAGGGAGACCGTCTGGTCCAGGAGTG
Organism: Merodon equestris; assembly: GCA_958301585.1. Taxonomy (NCBI): domain Eukaryota; kingdom Metazoa; phylum Arthropoda; class Insecta; order Diptera; family Syrphidae; genus Merodon; species Merodon equestris. The sequence goes on from OY284413.1 coordinate 95,974,607, forward strand.
AATTCATCATTAAGTTGATTTAGTTTGGTTTCGATGACATCGGGATCAACTGTATGAGGAAGAAAGGGCCCAAAGGAAAATTTCAGTAAATAGTCGAAGTAAGCGGGGTCTGGATGGAAGGAGTCGTCGGCGAATGATTGTTTAAAATAGGCGGCAAATAAGTTGGCGATAGTGTTAGGGTCATTAGAGGTTTGATCATTCAAGGAGAGAGAGGTAGGGTAACCATCAGATTTTCTTTTGTAGTTAACAAATTTAAAGATGGACTTAGGGTCACTTATAAGATTGGCTTGCGTTTCAGCTAAATAGCGTTGATAGAGGAAGTTGTGAAGGGCGGTAAAGTTAAGATAGCTGCCCATGTAGTTAGAAAAGTCTATAGGGGATTGGGTACGAAGGAAGATTGTCCACTGTTTATTTCTTTTGTTTCTTAGGGTGCGAAGTCTACGATTATACCAGGGTGGGGAGGTGGACAAAATTTTGCGTTGGGAAATTGGTACGTAAAGAGAGATAGAGTTAAATATTTCCCTGTAAAATTTGGATATTGCATCATTTATAGTTAGATTATCAAAATTGAAAGGGGCTTTTTTAAGGTATTCATTGATTTGGTGGACATTTGCTTTGTGAAAATCGTGAGAAGGCAAAGCTGTGGAAGGGGTGTTCTGTAAAGGAGAATCGTGAAAAAAGGAAAGGAGGGGGGGATGGAAGTTATCGATGGTTGAAAGAGAGAGGGGACAGAGTGAGACAGAGGAGTTGAAGGGATCAGTTGTAAATATGAGGTCTAGTTGTCTACCCATGTAGTTTAAGATGCCACTAACTTGACTAAGGTTTGAATCCGCAAGGCGATCCAAGAAGAGGCATTCTTTGGCAGTAGTGGGATTGGTGGCAATGAAATGCGATTGATTGTCTGATTGAGCCCATTTAAGATGAGGAAGGTTGAAGTCACCGAAGAGAAGGATTTCATCCTGGGGGTCTCTTAAATCAATTATTTGGTCAATTGTGTTAATAGCCAGTTGATAGGATTCAATGGGCTGTGAGGGCAAGATGTAGAAACATATGATGTAGAGTGTCTTTTGGGGTAAGACAATTTTGATTGAAACATAGTCGAGATGGGGGGAGGACGATATTGCAATGAGGGAAGAGTCAAGGGAGTCAAGGACGGCTAGTAGGACTCCTCGACAAGGGCAACCCTCGGTGGCCTGACTGAGTTCGTCATCGCGATAGATGTTGAAATTTGTTGAAAACAGTTCGGAGCTACTTATGCTGGGGATCAGGTTCGTTTCGGTCAGAGCAAAGATTTCGAAGGGTAGAGCGTGCGACTGTTGAAAGACAGTTTGGGTTTTTGAGCGAAGACCTCTTACATTCTGATAGTAGAAGGTAAGAGGAAGATTTTGACTAAGTGGGGGTATTGATGGGAGAGGGATGGATTTAGGGACGAAAATACTTGTCGTGATCAGCTCTACTACGTTGCAGGTGGGATATTCGTTTTGAGTGAATGTATTGGCGGAAAGTTTCAAGATCTTTTGATACTTTTTGGGGCGAAATATTGAAGAATTCGTGATATTTGATATATAGGTTCTTGAGGCTAGCGAAGTCAGTAGGAAGGCCTTCCTGTTGGATGGAGACCATAACGCTTGTGTTTGTCTTACCTTCGTAGCAAATCGAATCGGATTTATCGTGAAGGTATGCCAAGAAGAGACGAATGTTCTCGTATGTCTTTTTATCCCTCAGACGGGAGAGAGCGTAGCGACTTTGGATAGGGTCGGTAGTTAGCTGGGTAAGTTTAACTGTAGGGGGCAAAAGAGGATCAACGAAAGATTGGGGGGTGGCACAGGGGTGGGGAATTGGGGCAGAGGTAGTTGCTGTGGGGAGAGATGGGGAGTTGGGCGACGGAATGGGATTGGGGGTGTGGGTGGAGGGTTTAGAGGGGTTAAGGATATGTGAGCTTCGGAAATTGGGATACTTGGCTCCGGACGTGAGGTCGAAGTTAGGAAATGGTTGGGGGGTGACAGAGGGGTGTGGAAGTGGGGCAGAGGTAGTAGCTGTGGGGAGATATGGGGAGTTGGGAAAGATAGTATTGGCTAGCTGATAATAATTATATGGTAATAAAATTCCTGATTACCATACGTGGCTATCATCAATTGCCCTGTTTAATAAGGAAATTAAAAAAACTGTTAGAATAGTGTCAAAACTTGCTATTTTAGCCTGAGAGAAGAAGTTTAAACTGACAAATAACAACAAAAATGCCCAAAATAAATTGAAATATCTAAAGTTAATAGAGTAAATAATCGAGAAAATTTAGTAAAATATGCATTGGAAGAGTTTAATTATTTTAGTTGAGATTATTATGAACAGGTTATAAAATTAATCTTAATTCACCTTAGCAGATATACAACCCGGGATTCCCAAACAATATATCGCTTCAGAGAAGTATCAACCCAAGTATGCTCCCTCTAGAGAGTGAAAGTTAAACGACAAAACCAAGTGAAGAAGATGGATTTATTAATAGAATTGCAATAAAACTGAGGACTGCGACAGAGTAATCGCCAATTTGCCTGGAATACAACTGGTAAGGTTGGCTTTGTTGCACGAGTTCTTGATGGTCGATATATCCGACGATTACATTATCGGGGTGGATGTTATAAAAGCACACCGAATCATCTTCGACGTGGAAATGTAGGTGCGTTGACATGTTTAGATTTCTATGGGAAACGCGTTCGAGCTGAATGTGGTCTTTGTAGTTTTTAGCGGAACTGATCCTTCTTCTTCTGATATTTATGTTGTTTCCAGAGCCGCACTCCCAGTTGGTTAAGGTCATTGACGGCTCGCTGTGCTGGCCCAATTACGTCAATCTCATCCGCGTACGCAAGCAACGGGGTGGTCGTAGTGCAATGGTAATCATCACCGACTGTTGAACCGACGGTCTGTAGTTCAAGTCCGTCCATAGTGAAGAACAATTCCTGTACGGAAAAACTGTGTAGCAACATCAGTTGTGAATGGGAGATGATTACACTCGCAGTATATGATCACTTAAAAATGTATACTTTGTATGTGCATTTCCAATATAACAATGACACGGAAACAAAAAAGTTACTCCGGACTACAACCAACGCGACAAATTCAATAGATTTTCTCAAAAATTCCTACTTACGGCAACCACCCCCGGAAAGTAGTGATCGAACAACTTCGACACAAACTATCTGCAACCCGTCCAGGTTGTGTGACAAACACCATAAGAGCGTACACTTGAACCTGTACGAATTATAAAATAAAATTGCTTGGTCTTGAAATAGATCGTACCCCTTGTGTTGGTCAGTGAGTCTCGTATGATCTTTTCAAGCTCGATGTTAAAGAAGTTACATAACAGTGCGTGACCTTGCATAAATCTTTGTTTAACATCGAAGGTCTCGGTTAATTCGCTACTGACCTTAATGGAGCAGCGAGAATTCTCCATTGTCATCCTGCACACTCGGACGAGCTTGGCAGGGATGCTAAAACTATCATATGCGTTCTATTGATAGTCTAGATATTTGGTCTATTGGGATTTACCTGGCCTGAAACCACACTGATATGAAAGTATCAAATTAACCATGAAGGCCTTCAGGCATTTACACAGTACTGCAGAGAAGATCTTGTATTTCTCTATAATTGACGCAAGTTAAGCTTCGAAATAACAAGCTTGATTTCATCTAGGTCAGCTGGACGGTATTCTCTTGTCCGTTGCGAATGGATCATTCTGTCTGACTGCGGTATCAGATCAATCATCGCCGTTATACAGTCTACAGAAGTGGTTTTTCCATATTCTCAACATCGATTGTGACTCTACTAGTTGTCCGTCTTCATCCATACAGGCTTCCGCTCTGGCTTTATAGCCCTGGCATGTTCATTTTACTTTCTCGTAAAACTTAAGAACGTCATTCCTGTGGTAGTATCTCTCCATCTACTCGATCTCACGCTCTTTGTGTATTCTTTTTTTCTATACAGTAGAGGCCGCTTGGAGGCTGTGTGTCACCTTGGATTGAGCAGGGACAGAGATCGAAGCTGGTGATTCCCATGTTAAGCACGATCAACTTCTCTGCTCTTCACTCCCGGAAGTGATTGTGGCGATATAATAAATGGCAATGGCCACAAACTCTTTTTGGAGATATTATAACACGTTCTACGACTAGCAAAAGAAATTTTTTTATCATCACCAGTTTTATTCTACCCATGTTAGATTATTGTTGATTAAGTTTTTTTTTTTATCTAGAGTTCTGAACACTTCCTATTGCACAAGATGTCATTAATGTAAACTTGTTGCGTCGTCTTAAATGTTTTCGACCTCAACATGAAGATAGCAGCACTCGTCAATAAAAGCTAGTGAATGTAGTTACGCATCTTTTGACAGCTACTCACCAAAATTTCAGCTTTTGTGAAAATGGATAAAATTGAGTATCGAGCTGTCATTAAATTTTTTTTTTGAAGGCAATAGGCCTTTGAAACTCAAAAGAGAGTTGGACTCTGTGTATTGGGACTCTACACCATTAATTACTACAGTGAAACAAAGAAAATAAAATAAATTTTTAAATGAAAATAAATTTTACGAAAAAATGTCTTGTATATTAACTCGTTTGCATGTGTCTCGGATATTGTATTCGTGTCTGAGATCTGGATCTATGAGGTTGAAGGAAATGATTACTTAGTTACTACCTAGTTTTAGTTTCTATGCTAAAACAAACGAAAATTGCGCAGCAGGTGTCATTGGCTGCTTTATAAAGAACGCTTTTAAAATCATTAATGCTTCCCAAATTTATTGTCCCAGACGTATTTAAGATGTCCATGGAAATAAATAATGAAATGTTTGTTTTTCTATGTGTTTATAGATTGCAGACGTTTAATGTGACGATGTTTATTATAGATTTTGCTATTATAGGGAAAAATCCAAAAAATTAATAGTTATAGGTGATTTTAATGTGGATTGTCTAGATCAGCGGCTCTCAAACTTATTAAGCTGTGGAACCCTAAACAAGGGCCAAATATATTTCGGAACCCCAACTCTTATCGATATAAAAATGAAAAAAAAAACACAGTTTAAAATAATTTTTTTTTATTTATGGTAAGATATTTTTTACAAAGCTAGTGTGAAGAGCTGTATTCGCATATCTGGTAGCGTTCAATCTCGATCTGTACTTAGTCTTTGCATGAGTATACGCTGAAAAACCTACTTGCAAGAATTCACGTAAAACTTTAAAACATTCAACATTGTTCTTCTGTACACAGGTAAGCTAGAAATAAATTTTTCTTTTTAAAGCCGCCAGTTTACCTCTCGAAAAAAATACTGTTATGGATTTTTCTTGCAAAGCAGTAGCAGTTTCGTTAAACTTTTCAATAATGCCTGCAAGATAAGCTAATTTTGTTATCCATTGCTCATCATGCAATACATCAAAAAGGTTTGGAGATAAAGACATATTTTGGTCCAGTTGGAAAACTTTCAACTCATCACGAAGTTGAAACAATCTAAATAAAACATTTCCTCTGGAAAGCATATTATTACCGTGTGCAGAAAAAGTGATACGTACTGACTTCCCATATCTGTGCAAACTTTTTTGAACAATCTCGACTGGAGAGGACGACTTTTTACGAAATTTACAATTTTCACAGCTTCATCAAGAACTTTTTTCAAATCAGTTGGCATTTTTCTTACCACAAGTACACAACGATGCTAAGTACAATGACTGCTGTTATTTTCTGGCGCAATGTTTTTAATTTTTGACACGATGCCTTTAACTTTTCCCAAAATAATTCATATATCAATTTATGACCTTGAATATTTCTTCATCAGTTGTATTGGTTTCCAAAGGTGTGCAGATGAGCAAATCTTCTTGAATAGATGTGCCAAAGGCATACCTCACGAATACAAGAATTATTCAAATGCCGGTAAAATCCGTGCTTTCATCGAGTTGCATTGCAAACATATCACAAGCATTCAATCTGCGAACGAGTTCATCTTCAATATGGTCAGATATTTTGTGAAACCGATCAGACACAGTGCTGTTTGAACATTGAACTGCTGCTGAAAAAGCTGATGTTTTTCTCCTTTAAATTTTCGTGAACTGTATCGAAATGTCGTTTAAGTTTTGCTGGTGCGAAAGAACTATTAACTAAAATTATTTTGCAAACAAGGCATAATGAATCAGGTTCTTCAGAATTTCCAACAGGTATAAATCCAAAAGACAAATAAGAGTCAAAAATATCGCCGTTTTTTGAGTGAAGTTTTCCTTCATTTACTTGTTCATCTTTTGTTGAAATGATGCCGCGTTTTTTACATCCTAAAATTTAATAATGAAGACAAAATTTGGTTGAATAATTATTTTCAATGATATACCATATGTATGTATGTAGGTACATATATTATACTTATGTGTAAATTGGCTATTGAACGCTAAATAATATTATGAACGTTTTTTTTTTTAAATTATAGAAAATTATAAGGAAACAGAGGCAAAATGTTTATAACACGAAAGCTCCACTTCCGGGAAATAATTGTACCAGTATTCCCAATGCTTGCCCGGTTGTGGTGGAGTCGGTACTTATTTTTTGGTAAGGATTTTTAAAGTTAAAATGTTTTAAAATTGAAGTAAGTAACATAGGATGGTATGGGTGAAGCATCCATAGAACGCACTTCAACAGTAACAAAAATGAAATGAATAAAAAGCTTGAATGAAAAATCAAATTGAAAATTCAAAATAAATCACAACCACACAACAACACAAAGCAAATTCACAAAAAGTAAAAATAACATAGCTTTAACATTACTTGTTACATATGGATTAATTTCCCATAACGCTACTAAATAAGTCATAATCGCCAGTATTCATATAGATTTTTTACTCACCGAACAACCAGCAACAATGTTTACTATATTTTCTGGAAACTTTGCTGTTCCTCTTTCATCAGGCACTGTTTTTGGTTGTTGCGAAAAGTGTCCTGTTATAAGCCAGTTATTCATAATATGTAATTTAAGTTTTAGGAGTCTGACGAAACGAAAACAGAATTAATAAGTGTACAGTTAATTATTTTAGTTTTAATATTTTATTCGAAAAATACAATGTAGTTACATTTATGTATATCAAACAAAAATATTTCGCTTTCACAGTAGTAGTTAATAATTACATATGTAAGTATTTTGGAAAAAAATTAAAGTAAATTTAGCCAGTCACAAGCAATGTGGAAATAAACATTCATAAACATAAGACGCAAAATTTAAAGTTTATTCCAATTTCATTCCAATTATATTTTCATTCATTTTTTGTAAGATAGTAACATCCAAGAAACACGACAAAAGAACTTTATTTGTGTTGCTGCAACTATTCTCGGCTGCGTCCAAAATCGAAGTGACGACGAGACCATGGACTGCAACTGCAAAATTATAGTGTTGGGCAGCGAAATAATATACAGAGCTGTTCAAAATAATAGGGAAAAACGCTGATAATCAATACATATACTTGTTTATTTTGGACCCTTTTTATCTCTTTTTTCAAGACTAATTATTTCCCAAATATACATTACATCTGTCTGGATGACACCTAGTAATTGTTATAAGAGATACAGATGGGGATACAATGATATTTGTGGCCAATGCCTTACAAATTCAGGTTGAACGGAAAGAGTTGTTTAACATTATTATTTATCATACATACATAGTTGGCTTTCTTTCTTTTAAATTTGAAGGTCCACTGGCTTGCGTCTTTTTAATCGTCTATTTGCGTTGATTTACTGTTCTGGTAGATTTCGTAATTCGTTGTTCGAGTGGTAGCATAGTGAGATTTGATGTTTTCTGCTTATTTTTTTGATTTCGTCTTTAACGGTGGTCATGTTGAGATCGCGCTGCAGGTCTTCGTTGGTAATGTACCACGGTGCATTGACAATCGTTCGTAGGATTTTTGTTTGTAGTCGTTGAATAATGTTTAAGTTTGTCATGCAGGTAGTGCCCCAAATTTGGATCCCGTAAGTCCATATGGGTTTTATTATTGTCTTGTATATTAGAAGTTTGTTTTCTGTGGATAGCTTGGAGTTTTTCCAAGAAGCCAGTATAACTGCCTGAATTTATTTTTGATGACGTTTCGTTTGAATATTATATGCTGTTTCCATGTCAGTTTATTGTCTATAATTATTCCCAGGTACTTTGCAGCATTGTCAATGGTAATTTCTTTGTTGTTTAGTTTGATGCTTTGTGGATCAAAGTTTCTTTTTGTCGTGTATGTGATTTGTACGGTTTTGTTTTCGTTTATCTTGATTCCCCATTTGCGGAACCAGGCGGCTGTTCTATCTAGGGCTAAGTTAGCTTCTTGTGTAGCAAGTTTAATGCATTTGTTGGAAGATAGGATAACGGTGTCGTCTGCGAACGTAGCTAGCATGGAGTTATAGGTAGTTGGCCTTGGTATGTCGGATGTGAAGAGAAGATAGAGTGTTGGTCCTAAAACACTTCCTTGAGGGACACCTGCGTCTATTTTGCATAGTTCGGAGCATTCGTCATTGTATTGCACATAGAAGTGCCTGTCCTCTAAATAACTTTTGATTATTGCTAGGTAGTCTGGTAACATTTTATTAAGTTTAAATATGAGTCCTTTGTGCCTTTGTGCCATCGAAAGCCTTCGCAACGTCTAGGTAAACTGCCACACAAAATCGTTTTTTGTCCAGATCGTTTAGTATTTTGTTGGTAACTCGGTGAACCTGTTGAACTGTCGAGTGCTTTTGCAGAAATCCAAATTGGTGGTCCGGTAGGAGATTTTTTTGTCTTACAACTATGTTAATACGGTCAAGTAACATGTTTTCCAAAATCTTCGATATAATAGGTAATAAGCTTATTGGCCTATATGAATTGGTCATTGTTGGGCCTTTGCCTGGCTTGGGTATGGCTATTATTTTGGACACTTTCCAGACTTTGGGGTAATAATTTAGTCGAAGTATAGCATTGAAGATTTGTCTGAGGTATACGATGCCTTTTTCAGGAAGTTGTTTTAGTAGCTTTCCAGTGATCATGTCATATCCGGCGGCCTTTCTTAGGTTGAGTCTATCTTTTAGATAACGTTTTATTTCGTTCGCGTTTATTTTTTTAAAATTTGCGTTGATTGTAGTAGTTATAGGTGAGGTTAAAATGTTTTGTTCGTTGATAGTGTTTGTGAATGTACTTTTGAAGTAGTCAGCCAGGGTTTTAGCTTTGTCCCCAGGGGTTCTGGACCAGGATCCATCAGCATTCATCAATGGTGGCTGGTGAGTGGTTTCGTTTTTTAGTTTCTTAGTTAAATTCCATAGCGAGTAATTAGTTTTGTGAGTTGCTGAAACGTTCATTAAATATTTAGTTAGTTTGCGGTTTTTGTATTCCTTCAGGATTGCTTTTAGTTCTTTCGTCGATTTATTGAGTTTAGCTCAAGTGGTGATCTGGTTGTTTGCCAAATTTTTCTTAGTTTGCGTTTATCTTTTATTTTTTGCCTAATACAGTTTGGCGTGGGTGCATAGTTCTTAATTGGTTGCTTCAGTGTAGGTGTCGATTTCAGTGCAGCAAGGTAGAGCAAGTCGTGTATTATTGCGCTCTCTAGGTTCTCGGTAGATTTTAGTGGGATTTTAATATCAATTTGTTTGTCAATTTATTCGCGATACGCATTCCAGTCTGTCTTGTGGTTTGTTAAGTGCGGTTTAGTTTCGTTCAGTTGGGCTTTTTGGTGGTATCCAATTTGTATAGGTGAGTGGTCAGAGGACAGGTCAAGACAAGATTTTATTGTGAGTAAGTTTAAGTTGATTTGCTTAGTGATACAAAAATCTATAAGATCTGGTTTCTTCTTGGGTCCGTAGGCCAGTATGTAGGTTCTCCAGTGCTAAGAAACTTGCAATTGTAGCTAGTCAATGCTTCCATAAGGTTACTTCCCTTTTTGTTGGTCAGTCTTGAGCCCCAAACCGTATTCTTTGCGTTGAAGTCACCTCCTGCGATGAAGCGTGGTCCTATATGCTTTAAGAATTCTCGATACTCCAGGGTGCTAATTGTATGTTTAGGCGGGCAATATAGTGAAGAAATGACAAGCGGTCCTTGCATATCATGGATTTGAATATTCGTCGCTTGTAGATAATCTTTTTTGTATCCTTCAATTTCATAGCATTTAATATCTTGTCTGATTATGATTGCTGCACCACCGTGAGCTCGTCCGCTGGGGTGGTTTGTGTGGAAAATGTTGTATTTGGGGATATTTAGGAAGCTTTTATTTGTAAAGTGTGTCTCTGATATTAGGAGGATGTCGATCGAGTTGTTTTTGATAAATTGTCCTAATTCCTGTGCAATTTGGATCAGTCCATTTTAATTCCATATGACTATTTTTAGATATGTATTACTGTCCATTGTTTAGTTTAGTCATTAATAAGGTTAAAATGTTCATCATGTTAGAGATCTGCGTTATCAGCTGTTTCATCATTTGTTTGATTTCGGATAGATCGTCTGAAGAATTTGGCAAGTCTTTTTGTTTGTTGTTTGTAGTCAGAATATTGTTGGGCGCTTCCTGGATGGGAATGTTTTTAGTGACGTCAGCGAACAAGACTAATTAGTGCAATTATTTGCACAGCTGCATTACTTTTCTTATGATGCACTCTGGCCAATTATTCGTTCGAGAAATTGACGCTGCGGTGTTATGTTGAAAAAAGGGTATTTTAAAGAGTGATTAGTGTGGATCAGATTTGAGTGATTAGTGTGGGGTACACTTGTGCTGTGCTTATTAAATTCGAAGATTGTTTAAATTAAGTACTTTTTAAATCTATAAAATGTCGTGCAGTATCTGTCAGTCGAAAGTAGAAAGATCAGATCTAAAAGTGGGGTGTGGGGATTGTGGTAGTTTTTTTCATGGCTATTGTGTGAAAATTATCGCCATCGACCTTGATTTCATAAAGAAAAAAGCAAGTCTGTATGGAGGTGTCAATCATGTTCTAACCAACGAAGGGCATCTTTCTCTTGAACATCAAACACCACAACGCAATCAAACCTTCAACCGCCACCGTCATCATCATCGCCTACGCCTTCACCACCGCCACCATCTGCTGCCACGACTCTATCGATTCCTTTGCCTTCAACATCATCCAACCCAACATCGAATATATTTCCATTAACCGCATTAACCAAAGTTGTTTCAATTGAAGAAAATCAAAACAAACAAATTAAAGCACTTTTGGCCAAAAATGAAGAGTGTAAAAAAAAACATTTCTCTTGAAACTAAGGTCAATAACCTAGAACAACAGCTACTCATAAACAGCATAGAGATATTCAACGTTCCTACTATCAATAATACAGACATGTCTTATACTGATGTAGCTTTAAAAGTGTTTCGTGAAGGTTTGTGCTTGAACGTAAATGAGCAAGACATTGACCAATGCTACTTGCAGAAAATTAAGTCAGCCAAACCAACAACCAAAGGCAGACCCACCATCAAAAATATCCTTCACGTACGACTCGTGTCTCATCTATGCAAAGAGAAAATAATAAGAGCAAGGAAAGAAAAAAGAGAGTCACTAACCACGAAATTACTCAATGCCGATGCAAGATTGGAAAAAATGTATGTTAACGAGTGCTTATTTAAACAAGAAAATTATTTAAGACTGCAACAACAATGAAGCCAACGAAAGGCTACAAATATGTATGGACGAGAAATGGGACTGTTTACATGCGGAAAGAAGAGGGTGACAGTTGTGTAAGAATAAATTGTGCTGCTGACTTTCTCAAAGTATGAACGTAGGTAGCTCTCTCCCACATTTAAACTCTAATACATGTACTCTAATACCCAGTTGATCTCGCTAGTTCTGTTGAATGTTGTTTTTGTTTACATCAAAACATACGTAGCTTGAGAAAAAATGTTTCGATTTTCTTAGCCCACCTTGATTCGTTGTTGAATTTACCCCTTGTAATAGTCTTGAGTGAAATTTGGATTTACCAAAATGAACTAGATTTGTATAATAGGTGTTTTTTATTATGCCACATGATCCACTCAGGATCACGAGACATAATACAACACTACAGATCAACGAATAGCCAGCTTGACATTTCGCTTCGTTCAGTCCTGTCAAAGATCTGACATTTGGAAACAAAATAAACAAACAAATTGGAGATGGAAGCAGCTGCTATTGAGGTAAATTGCGTTTATTTGTTGAATATAAATGGTTAATATTTGTATTACAGTGGTTATTGGAAAGTGACATAGACAGTGAAGAAAGCAGCACACCTGAATATTCATTGCTGCATGAAAAAGTAACAGATTTCTCGGTCGAAATTTAAATTAAGTTTACATGTTTACCTTTTTTTGTCCACCTGCTCCATTTCCACTTCACAATAAAAACAATCTTTGAAATTTAAGTGCGGAATTGCCATATCAAAGAAAATGTTTCTTTTCATTCAAATTTGATACGATCGATTTAAATGCTGATGATAATAATTTTTTATCGATATACACCAATCGGGGGTAATATTTCCCCAATAGACTCAAGAGTTTTAGAAATGTAAGATAATACACATATTATAGCATTTTGAGTACAATTACTCGATACGGAAGCGAAAACTGTTTAACCAAATCCTGGCCACAATTTTATATGTTCATCAGGCAATGATTCTCCTAATTTGAATGCGAAACCAGTGGGAAATAGTGTAAACTCACTTCCACTCAAACTCGGATCTTGAAATTGATCCAAATAAAGAGCTGGATCACGTGTTGTTATTGTAATACATGTAAACCATGATCCGGATAAGATCTGGATGGCATAATAAAAAACACCTAATATACAGGATTACACTCTTTTTGGTAATTGTAATGAGTCTTATTCCGCTGGAGGTGTTGCCGTTTATGTGAAAAATGGGTATATGTGTGACTGTTCTTGTCTTAAACTATCTAGTGCTGATGTATTAAAATTATCGTTTGCTTTTGAAAATATTGATTACATGTTGTTGTGCATTTATCGACTTCACTGCTTTACTAAACGTGTGTTTATTAATGAACTAAATAACATTCTTAATACAACTTTAGCTAAAAATTTAATTGTGCTAGGAGATATCAATATTGACATTCTTAATGAATTTAACATTGATACTGAAAGCTACTTGTTTACTATAGCCTCGTATGGTCTTAAGAGTATGATTAGCGAACCCACCCGTGTAACTGATTCTTCTAAGAGTTGTATTGACCACATTTTTCAAAGATCTCATGAAAACAATAAAAACATTTTTAGTGGTAAAGTATGTATACGATTTAAAGCTGACAGACCATAGCATGGTTATTCTAAATTACTCTTCTGTTTACAATCGTTCTGAAAACTTTAAATCCGCTTCTAATAGCGTGAAATATTATGTAGTTTTTTCGATGCTAAAAGAATTTTTAACCTTTGAATGTTGGAAAATGGTTTATTCCGAAACTGATCCCTCTATTGCATTTGACTTATTTGCGGATACTCTTCAAAAACACATTAAATCGAGCACTTTTCAAAGGAATCTGTCGAGTAACAAAAAATATTTAAAACCGTGGATGACTAAAAATCTTTTTAAAAAAGTTACGAAAAAAAAAAAATTAAGCGTGAAATGCAAAAAACATCAAAATAATATAAAACTCAAGAAACATTATGATAACTTCTGTAAATCGGTCAACAAAGAAATCGAGGACATTCGTAACAACTTTTATGGTCATATGTTTGCTAAAGCCGAAGGTAATGTAAGCTAACAAGGTCGTGTGGTTGATAGCATTTTAAGAAAGAATGGAAATTGTGCAAAATTGATAGTTTTGAGGTTGAGGGTAAAATGGAGTCCGATTTAGGCAGGAATTCTAACAAATTTAACGAGTACTTTACTAAACCTTAACCAGGCATCAAACCGTGTATAAATTGCAATTGCTCTTCCCTTTCAGGAATCCTTGTTGATGATGTTCAACCTAATAGTTTTGTGTACGATGCAATTACACCGAGAGAAATTTACCAAGCTCTAGTGTCCCTAAAAAATAAAACTTCCTGCACAAGTGATGGTGTCTCAAGTAGGTTATTAAAAAATATTTAGTATGTCGTTGATGTATTGTCCTTCCTATTTAATAAAACTGTTGAAATGGGTGGATGTCCCGACCATCTAAAATGTGCTGAAATGATAAAAATGTTTCGAATTATAGGCCAATATCACTTCTATAAACCTTTTCCAAAATTTTTGAAAAGTTACTGAAATTTCGAATTGTCTCGTTTTTGGACAAATCCAAATTCTTCAGTAAAAATCAGTTTGGTTTCAGAGCAGGTTTGTCAACAGAGGACGCCATCTTAAGGGTTTGTAGTCAGCTGTATGGAAGTTTAAATAACAACAAATCAACTATTGGGCTGTTTATCGATATGACAAAAGCCTTTGATCTAGTGAACCACGATCTTTTGCTGACCAAGCTCTTTAATGTTGGTTTTCGTGGTAATATTTTCAATTGGCTGAATTCATATTTAAAAGGGTAGAACACAAAAAGTTATTATAAACGGGATCTCCAGTGAACCGAGACAATTAAAGAACGGTGTACCTCAGGGATCTGTACTTGGTCCCTTGTTTTTCCTGATATACATTAATTCTGTTTTCCAACTCAAGTTAAATGGTACTTCAACTGCTTTGCAGACGACATAGTCCTTACATATGAATCTGGAACTATTTTTCAAAGTATCGTGATGATAAATGAAGATCTGGAAATCTTACGGTGTTGGTTTTCTTATCTGCGAAAAAACTAAATTGATGTGTTTTAAGGTATCTGGAAATAGCCTATATGATTTCAATTTATGGTTTCACGCTCACGATTGTAAACAATTTACTTTACCTATACATAAGTGTGGAAATAGCAAATTCATAGCCAATTTGTGTTGCAGCGAAAATTGTTTTAAGATCGAATCAGTTCCTTGTTTTAAGTACTTAGGTGTTGTAATTGATTTCAATTTAAATTGGAAAGATCATATTCAAATGATTAAAGCCTATTTTTGTTTGGTCTTACATAAAATGTATTTAATAAAGCCTTTCTGTTCTCAAAAAGTTCTAACTATGATCTATTATGGTCTTGCACATTCAAAGTTGCAATACGGCTTAACAAGCTGGGGAGGTTCGTATACCAATACCTTAAAACCTATATTAACTGCAGAGAAACATTTAATAAGAATTATTTCTAATAAAAATCGTTACCTGGAAGTTGGCCTCTATTTAAGAAATTGCATATTCTACCAATCAGACATTTATATATTTTTAAAGTTTTAAGAGAATTTTTCAAACGAAGTGGTAATATTCCTAGTAGGAATATTCAAATGTACAATCTATGTGTTAACAATATGAGTTTAGTAAATGTACCCTTTGCACATAAATCCCATTTTTCACGTTTTTATACATATACAGCTCCAAACATTTTCAATAAATTGCCCTCATTTATAAGATATACGCTTTGTTTTGCACATTTCACCAAAAAAGTTAAAGAATGGCTATTAACTTTAAGCTATGATTATACTGAATCTTATGTTTAATTTTTCTATTTTCTTTTGCCATAAAGAGCACAAATACATATATAGTAAATAAAATTAGAAATTTAGTTATATTTTACTGGATTGTTACCCCACATCACATAAAAATTGTATTTTAAATCTATATGTACCACTAACTCTTTAGTTACAGAATGAACACGAATATTCTATTTAAAATTGTCAAATAGTTTTACGTTTATGTTTAATGAATGAATAGAATAAAATGAATGAATGAAAAAAAAAAAAAAAGTGTTCATATTAATAAACATTGAGTAATTTAATAATACTAAACAATAGCTATGCGCGAACTATACTCACACGCATGCATACTTCATGGATTGTTGATCCTAATTGTCTTTGGAGAGTGGATGTTGCTGTACCATTTCTGTTTGCTTTTTTTATCAATTGTTAGCTCACACTTCAATAAAAAGAAAATATCAACGTTAAATTTTTTTTTGCGCAAAAATGTTTGTAACTGCATACTTACAAAAATTATCTTTGTGTTTTACTATTCCTAATTCAAGAAAGTCGCGGTACCCTGAAAACTCTTCCTCGGAACCCCAGGGTTCCACAGGGTACACAGTTTAAGAACCGAGGGTCTAGATGATAGCCTACTAGGCCTGCATCAGGTACTTGTTTAGATCATATACAGTTTGTCGAGAAAGTGTTTACGCAAGTGAAAAAACAACTTATTTTACTTTTTGCTTTGAAATACGAGGACTTATAATAACTTTATTCAATTTTTCTTTTCCAATACATTATTATTTAAATCGGGGAAACGATGCAACACAAAATGCAAATCAAAACAAAAACAACAGCAAGAAACATAATAACCTAAAAAGGGACAAAAACTCTAGTGTCAAGAAAGTGTTTACACATCTGAATGAATTCGAAGGAAAACCTTTTTTTTTCTTATGAATACTTGGTATGGCTATCTTTCGCTTCAACTACCGTCTGTAATTTTCTTTTCATAGAACCGATTAAATTTTTGAGGTCATAATTGATGGGAATTTTGGTCCATTCTTCTTTCACATACTGTAAAAGTTGAATTCGGTTCTTGGACGTGTTTTTTTTTAAGTATGACTATATATTTTCTATGAGGCTAATTGCTGAACTCTGAGCTGGCACTTTGCTGCAATTGTAAGGCAACCATGTTTTTACTGTCAGCTCTTATGTTTCGGGTCGCTGTCCTTGTAGAACTTGAACTTTGGTTTTCTGCCCATCTCCCCATTATTGAATTGGCGCTTTTGAACAAATGACCCTGTAAAATGTTTAAATACTTTTTAGCGTCCATATTATTTTCAATAAAAACAAAGTTGGCAACGCCCTTGGATATACATATGTACACCTTCATAAAATCACAGATAATTTTCTGAATTTTACGGTTGACATAACATTTGACTTGAACAAGGCTTTTAAAGGTTTGCGCCATACTCTGTTGGGACCTTCGTTGTAATACAACATTATCTTAGCTTCATCGCAAAACATGACATCATCGCAATATTTCATGAGCTGAGTACTGTATTCGTTAGCAAACTCTAAACGATTTGCACATTTTGAGTCGGGAGCAATGGTTTTTTCCAAGCAACTCTTGATGAATGCTTATGTTTTAGTAGCACCTGTCTTACAGTTTCATGGGAAACTTGTATGTCATGTTTATGCTATAGGCCCCTTGACAAAGATCTAATTGAGATTTGGGGGTTTTCATATAAATGTTCTTCGTTAAACAACGCTCGTTCCTATTAGTTATTTTTCTTTGTCTTTCTTTTCAAATAATACTTTCCACCCGATTGTCACATTCAGCTCGATTAATAATATTATAGACATTTTTTTTTTTAATAAAATTCAACTATTTCCCCAACACTTTTCCTTTATGATAGTTGTACACACAAGTTGTATACACAAACTGTCTTACATCAAGACATATTCCTTTACCAGACATATGTATTAGGTGTATTTTATTATGCCACATGATCCGATCTGGATCACGAGACATAAAAAAACGCTACAGATCAAGCTTGACATTTCGTCTTGTTTAGTCCTGTCAAAGATCTAACATTTGAAAACAAAATTTAGTTGTCAAAGCCATATCATTTGTCATTTAGCCATATCAAAGCAAATTTTTTTTTCATACAAATTTGATACGATCGATTTACATACATATACATATGCTGATGATAATAACTTTTATCGATATACATACATAAACCAATTGGGGGTCATACACTCCAGAGTTTTAGAAATGTAAGATAATACACACATATGTATATTATAACATTATGAGTACAATTTTATCCGGAAGCTAAAACTGTTTAACCAAATCCTGGCCACAATTTTCGATCAATGGCGCATGGTCTGGCTGACCAACACTTCCGATCTCATGAAGAAGTCACAAATTGGACGTCACAATTGGATTGAAGATGGGAGAAAGTAGTGGCCAGCGATGGAAAATACTTTGAATGATACATGTGTAACCAATTTGTTTGATTAAAGCCTGAAATGTTGGGGAAAAAACGACAGAAGCAAAGTTGTACACCTAGTAGAAAAGAAAAATTTAATAAAGTTATTATAAGTCCCCGTATTTCAAAGCAAAAAGTAAAGTAAGTTGTTTTTTCCACTTGTGTAAATACTTTTTTGACAAACTGTATATGGACGTTTTCGAAAAGTTGCTTCTATGGAGTTTGAATATAATGTTTTTACTTCCTGATTACTGACCATTGCATGGCTGGCGTTCTATTTAACATAAAATGTAAAAACAATAGCCAAACTCAGAAAAGTTTCCACAGCAAGCCAAAAATAAACTTTACAAGGCTTCGAAATATGTTGTGTTTTGAGCCCTGGAACAATGTTTATAACTGTAGTGACGTATTGAATGCATATTCTAATTTCATAACCACTCCGTAAAGCCATGTTACAAGTTGCAGTTCTCTGAACACAAAAAAATCTATATATAGACTTAAGCCTTGGTTATCTAATTATTTATTAAATAAAGTAACAACTAAAAATAAACTTAGAGTAAAGTGCAAAAAGTACCCTAGTACCCTAAATGTTCTCAAAATGAAATATGAAAAGATATGTGCTGATTTGAAAAAGGAAATACGAATTAGCGTTACTCTTATTACCGTGCTCAACTTTATTCAAAAAACTATTGTTCTACGTACTAGTAATAAGGAAATAACAAATAAACATGAAATCACTGACGCTTTTAATAGACATTTTTCAAGCATCGGACTTAAATTACATAGTGGACTAGCTCAGAATCTGTGTTCTCAATGTTCTCTTACTGGTGATGCAAACTCTGTGCACTGTAGAAGTTTTGTTTTTGACCCTATAACCTTTAGAGATTTTAAGTACGATTGGTAGTTTGAATAACTCAAATTCATGTGGTGTAGATGGTATTTCTAATGTTGTCCTTAAAAATATTGCATGTCTCATTGTGAGATGCGTTATTCATAGATATAACTAAAGCCTTTGACATGGTTGACCATGAAATTTTGTTAAAAAAAACTGGAAAATGCAGGTGTGCGTGGTTTCATGTTCGAATAGTTTAATTCATATCTGAATAAAAAATCATAGAGAACTCACTCTTCCACCTCAATCTAAAAGGCTTATCTACTGCATTCGCTGACGATGTTGGGTTATCGTATAGTACAAACAGTCCCTTAGATCTTATCGCTGGCATAAATTGTGATGTACATACTCTAAGACAAATTGTTGCTCGAAATTGTCTATTTTTGTTCAATCACCCCACCCCATCTTATTGTATTCTTCCTTTTGAAGTAGCATTCAACAATATTTGAATGTATAAAATATCGAATGTCACCAGATCTCTCTTGTTTTACTTTGTAATTCCTAACGTATTAAATTTTTTATATGGATTGTGTAGATTGTGTGGATTTTAATATTATATTTATAAGTAATTTAAAAGAAATAAATAGAAAATAAATTGAAATAGAAAAATAATAGAAATAGATTCTATAGTCTCAATGTTTATTTACATAACGACATAAAGATTGAAATAAAACGGGCAATGCCTGCTACTTCGCAATGAAGGAACTATTCAAAAAAACTCTTTTGCCCCGCAATGTCAAAATCCTTATTTATAAAAGCATAATCATGCCAATGCCACTTTGCGGATGTGTAACTTTTTCACTAATTAGGAAGGAGAGAAAAAACTCAAATTTGGCTACCAAACGTTAAAGAGTCGACTGTGAAAGGCCATCAAATCTACTGTAAAATAGGCGCAACGTTTGCACTAGCGAACACTCACTCGTCATCCGTTTTTTGTACACCGTGCCAGAGGCGTTTGCCCACAATCTCAGCAATAATAACTCTTCTAGAATGACCTGATCAATTGACAGTCCTGGATCCGATGGAAAATCTGTTGAAGCAAATCAAGTATGCATATGGGACTACAAATCCTAATCAATGCAAACGTCTAAGAAACCTATACCTGATAAAGCATACCAGAACCTTGTTAATATTTCTCACTTCACAGAAACCAGCTTTTGAGAAATATACTTCCTGAATTTAAAATCACAAATCACAATCAACAAAAATGTAAATTGTTCCAAGCGAGAAAATAGTGGAATGCGACTATCAGATGTTCTGGTTGTTTGTAGTTTAACTAGCTTTAAGCTATCACTTTCACAAGATTTGGATTTGACTTGCGATACCGATTTAAAAACGATGTATTCTTAAGTCAGTAAGTCATTAACTCATGGGTTATTATACCCGGGTGCCCACCATGTTATATTTGCGTGAAAAAAGAATGGAAATTGTACATTAAGCCTCGTTATTAAGCTCCAAAGTAGCAAATCAACAATTTGAGTTCTTTCTTCCCTTTTTTTAATAAGTTTAAAATTATGCCATCGCTGCATTTGCACCCGGGTATCCACAACGGTATTTATACAAAATACGGTTATTAAGGCATGGAAATAACTTTTATTTTAAAAATAGAGAAACATAACACTTATTTCTTTATAGACAATATATTTATTACTTCAATTTTAATGTTCAATATATACTTTATTCTTATTTAATTATAATACAGTTCGATTTTAATGTGTGTTCTCCCTTTCGCTGTCAACAGAAGAATGGCGGTACCGATGACAGCACAAGGTTCCCGAAAAAGCCGCTGAGAGAGCCCAACTACATGCATTTGACGTACGCCGGCCTCACCTATTGGTGGTGCCCAGTGAAGTGATACCAATGTACTCCCATTTCATTACAATTCGGCCCTTCCGACAACTCAATCGTCCACGATTGAACTACTTTATCTAACTGTCCTCTGGATCCGAACCTCAAACTTCCACTTCTTCCCTAGGCACAACCCACCTTTTCATCTTACTTGAATCTAGTACACTTGACATCCTTCTATGTCTTCTACTACATAACGGTCAGTTCCTAACTTCTTTTTCACTACATATGGGCCGCGGTACTTCGGTATTAATTTCTTATTAGTTCCTACTGAAGTGTCTACATTCTTTATTACAACATATTTACCGGTGTCGAACTGTTTTGCCGAGTTATGATGATCGTCGAAATAGTTCAGATTGTACTGTTGGGACCTCTTGATGGCTTCAGAAGCTTTCTCTCGCAGCCGTACTAAATCTACTCTTTCTGTGTCAGTGTACATCTTATCTAAGTACTCTGTCAGCTTGTCGACAACACAACCCCTCTGCTCTACCCCAAACAACAACCTACTGGGGGATAAGTTTGTGCTAATATGGTTTGTATTATTCATTGCGTACTCAACCTCATTAAATTTCTGCTTCCAATCGCTTTGCTCGGGCGACTTACTAACTTTGCTAACATTGCCTTCAGTACTCGGTTCACGCGCTCGACCTGGCCATTCGACTGCGCGGACGCTACGGCGACCTTAACATGCTTTACATTGTGTTTCTTTATGAAGTCGCCAAACTCCTGTGACGTAAAACTAGTTCCGCGGTCACTAATTAATCTACGCGGTTGACTATAATAAATAAAGTACCTTTCCAGTGCAGCGATTGCCTCTTTCGTCCCGGGTTTATTAACGGCATACAGTTTTACATACTTGGTGAAAGCATCTATCACGACAAGAACGTATTTACTTCTTGAATTCGTGGCGGGGAGCGGACCGAACTGGTCTACGTGCAAGGCGTCAAAGGGTTCCGCACATTTCTCTATGCTATACAAGTTTCGGTCGGGGTTCCTACTAGGCACTGAGTGGAAAATACACTTAAGACAGTTTCTTATAAACCTATTTAGCTTTCTCTTAAGGTTGGGAATCCAGTAGTGCTTGAGGACCTGATTAGCACACTTTTCAATGCCTAGGTGTCCACACTTTTCATGGGTTACCCGCATGACATTCTCTTCAAGTTCTCCCGGAACCCACAGCTGACGTCTTTGCGGAAAACTAGCCCATTTTCTAGAATGTAACCGGGAACATCTCCCGCTTCCAGTTCCTCGCGTATTGATCGGATAACATCATCTCCTACCTGGAGAATTTGGATACGTTTATCTAATTTCTCATTTGTTACTGCAGCCGCAATAGGTGCTCGGCTGAGCGCGTCCACGTGCGTCATTCGTTCGCTCTTTCTATGTTGCACCTGGTAATTGTAATTCTCAAACATAAGAGCCCACTTGGCTACTCGCGCATTCACGTCCTTCTTTCTTAATGTTTTCGTGAGGGCTTCGCAATCCGTGACAATAGTGAACGGCAGTTGATCGAGATACGTCCTAAAACGGGCCAAGGCGTGAACGACTGCTAACGTTTCTAATTCGAAACTAATTAACTTGGATTCTGTGTCAGAGATTTTCTTCGAGAAAAACGCCACTGGGTGAAATTTCCCATCATTTTGTTTTTGCATAAGCACTGCACCAAACCCATGTGAGCTTGCGTTACAGTGTAGCTCGGTTTCACGTTTTGGGTCATATGTCGCTAATATTGGTGCTGAAGCTAACTTGCTTCGCAGTGTCTCGAAGGCAATGACACATTCGTCCGACCAAGTAAACTTGGCATCTTTTTTCAGAAGGTTTGTTAGTGGTCTAGCAATACACGAAAACTCGGGAACGAAACGGCGGAAATAGGAAAACAGGCCTACACATCTCTGGACGTCTTTAGTATTCCGAGGCACAGGGTACGCTCGGATGGGCTCGATATGATTATCGTTGGGACGGATCCCTTTTTCACTCACACAATAACCTAAATAATCAATTCTGTCGTAAGCAAACCTGCATTTTTTCCAATTCAACTCTAGCCCAGCCTCCCTTAACAATCTAAGGACCTCAATGAGAATAGTATTGTGCGTCTCTAAGTCGGCAGCGGCAAGACATATGTCGTCTAAATAAACGATTACCAATCGTTCATCAATCAGTGGTTTAAGCGCCAGATAAATATATCTCTGGAAGACAGCGGGGGCGTTCTTCAGACCAAAAGGCATGAATACGTATTCGAACTGTCCGAAAGGGGTAACAAAGGCAGTGTACTTAATGGATTCTTCAGCAATTCTTATCTGATGGAACCGCTCTTTCAGGTCTAAGGTTGTAAAAATATTCTTATTTGAAAAATATTCGAAGCAGTCTTCGATCAGAGGCAGAGGAAAATTGTCTCTAACTGTATGTTTATTTAGGGTTCGATAATCCAAACACATACGCACGTCCCCATTTTTTTCCCGTACTAATACTAAGGCTGAAGCAACACTAAGGGGAATCACTGCGTCTAACTATTCCTTTCTTCAATAACCGTTCAATTATACTCTGTACCTCCATTCTTTCGTAATATGAGAGCCTGCCGGGCGAGCAGTAAATCGGTGCATCTTTGGTTAATCATCGTGGTATAATTATTTGGTTTCGCACTGACCGCGGCATTCAAATATTGTCTGTTTATCGCTGCTTTGATAGCGTTCGCATGAGATCCCCCTAATGTCTCGCATACATCTATATCACTGTTGCATATTTCAGAGGCCCCAACTGCATTAACTAAACGAACTAAATCGGCAAAGTGCATCGTCCCTTTCTCACTTACAACTTCGATTATTTCCTCGCGGGGACTAACGTACTCTATTTCGGATTCGCTTACATTCGACCTAGCCTCTTCGGTTGGAACTTTACACTTATTAGCAATTAACTTCTTTTCACCGACAGCGGACCCATTTACATCACTTCTACAATTCTCGGTTAACATAAGTTTTCTTTGGTCATACGACTTGACATTATCTATCCTACATGGATCCCTTAAAAGATCAAACGCAATAAGTACACTGACATCTTTAAGTAATTCATAACTTTTATTCTTCATACTTTTGTTAATTCTAAGTAAAAAACTACGGTTTTAACTTCTTTTTCTGAATCTACAAAAATGTATATTAAACTTAGGTAAAGCGTCGCGCCCCACTAATACCGGTACAACTAATTCTTCATCTGGAATGATTAGAAAGGTGTGAGTTATAAATCTACCGCGAAACACTACTTTGCAGATTACTTTTCCGCACACGCTAAGGATGCGTCGCACGCTCACGAACTTTTCCCTCTCGCTGCAGCCAAAAATGTTGAATGCATCTTCAACATCGCTGATCCACTTCCGGATGTCATATTGGTCGTCCCCACTGAATGGGTGGACCATGGCTTCGAAAGCAACGAAGTCGAATTTCTGGGAGGCAGTAGTACTATATATTTTATAATTTGTTGAATGTTCATCACAAGCCATATGTTACGTATAATCAAATCATCCGTTAAAAAATAAGAATACAAAATATTTTTTGAAAAAAACATAATAATAACTATTGTGAATTAAGTTTTAATCTATTACAGTTATGTATAATATTATGCTAAAAAACATCAGAGGCAGAAAGAAAGATAACTATTAGTGTAAAGAAACAGAATAACCGTCTCTTAAAAAATAGGATAAAAAAAGAGCCGCACGGATAGTTCGGCTTGAGCACAAATACTTCACGCACGATCATCCGATTATTGTAAAATCCGTTGTTTTCTTTTTATACCTTAAGATATATGTACATAACACACCATTTATTGAACTGTTCGTTACAAGCGACTAAAAACCTACAAAATAGGCTCCTTCTGCGTCAATATATTGGCTCCAGCGAGTGTTCCAGTTTTCGAACGTTTGCGGAAGGCTTCCTCCGCAAAGTCCTTCAATGACGCGGTACAAGCTCTTTTAATTTCTTCTACTGTTCCGAAATACTTGCCTTGGCTGTTTTGAGGCATGGAAACAAAAAGAAGTCGGGGAGAGCTACGTTCGGCCTGTACGCGGAATCGTTGGCACCCCTGCTTTAGCCAGGTAGTCGGAGATGATAAAGGTGGCGTGGGCCGGAGCATTGTCGTGGTGCAAACTTCAGTTATCTAAGATGTCTGGCCGGACGCGTTGAACGCTATGTTTCAGTTTGAGGACTTTCAGATAAAATTTGGAGTTCACAGTTGAACCAGGTTCCTGGCTTTTTTATGTCATGAGGACGCTGACATGTGCCACTCCGAAAATTGCCTTTTCGTTTCCGGGTCATATTCAAATACCGAAGTCTCGTCACCTGTAATGACGTTATCCAAAATGGGTATCACGTTTGCACATGTCGAGGTTTTCTTGGCATGTTTCAACGCGGCGCGACTTTTGGCCCTCAGTGAGCCATCTCAGTGGTGACATCTGAGCCTCAGTGGTATCATCTCAGCGCACACTTTCCACATGCCGATATGGTTCGTGACGATATCATAAAATTAAGTACCTATATTTAAAACATGTGCCATTAAACGAACACTAATCGTCGGTCTGAGTTCAACAGTTCCCTCACTCGCGTAACATTGTCAACTCGTCGTGGATGGCCGTCCGGTGGTTGTCGTCGACCTCTTCCCGGCCCTTGTGCCGAAACACCTTCCGATATGACAGGGCATCTTCTTTTCAAGTTGCGGTCTTTCCAAGTTTCAGCCAAACTTGATCACAACTCTTTGTTCTTACGAGCGCTGTATATTCACTTGAACAAGGTCACAGAACAGGCTCACTCTCCGGATGCTCGGAGCATACTGGGCCACGGAGCGCTGTTTAACCGCTGTTTTAACCAGTCCAATCGGGCTCCAACGTGCAGTTGCGTCACAATAAAGTCACTGACATTATTTTCAGGACATACCCTGTACATTGGTCTTTTGTTTTTCGAAACATTTGAGTGATTCCCCCTTTAGTCGCCCCTTGAGTCGGTCATCTCACATACATATACTATATATATTGCCATACTGCTCGTCGGACATCTCTTCAAATGTCGGTTGCTCATTTCACATACATATAATATATACAAGTATATTGTCATACTGTCCGTCGGTCATCTCTTCACCTGTCCGTTGCTCATCTCTTCAATTTCCGCTGCATCTACTATCTTTCATTGTTGTAGTCTATACATAAAGGATACAAAATGAATTATGGGAAGGAAATTAAGCTTTCTAAAAATACATTGTTAAGCTGATAAGAACAGATACTACACTTTGATCTTAGCCATAAGGCCGAGAGCCGAGTGAGAGAAAGCCGTGGCGCAGTGGGTAGTGTATCGGCCTCTGACGCACGATGAGCGAGTTCGGATCCCGATAATACCAACGCCATCGAATGTTCATTACGCGGCTTCTCTCCTCGGCGGGGAACTGGCAAAACCCCCCGTAGTACACTTGTCTCGAAAAAGCTTCTCGACTCTCGCCGTTCGGAATCGGCATTAAAACTGTAGGTCCCGTTCACTTGTGTGAAAAAAAAATTGCACACAACATAAGTCAATGAGAGAAGCTAGGCTCTGGCTCTTCATGAGCTGTAACGCCATCTAAGAAGAAGAAAAATACATTGTCCATCACGATTTAAGACGTTCTATGGTTCGCCGGAAACAAACCGAACCAAAAATATGGTCAATGGTCGGTAAGCTTTGTTGGAAGAACTCTTCAATCAAGCGAAGGGTTTAAACGACAGGCTGATTATCTCGTCCGATAAAGAAGAAGAGGCGACACGATGCGTGGAAATTCTCGAGCAGCAAATCCGTAAGATTTATTTCACGTTCAAGATGGAGCTATTAGACATTCTCCGTCAAGTAACTACGTCATCATCGGTACCACTTCTGGAGCACATAGAAACAAAATGCGTACCAACATACGGCTGCCCGAGATTGTGCTGTCGCAATTCTCCGGGGATTATGAGAAGTGACGCCAATTTTATAGTGAATTTTTATCTGAACACATTCTTCAGTCAACCCAACATGCAAACCGAAAGCGCATTTGGATTGAAGCGATTGTTGGACACATCGACGCAATGCATCCATTTACTAGAAAACTTCAGGTACTAATGCAACAGTGGGACACCATGCTGCATAAATTGGATCTACAAACACAACAGCGGTGGGAAGATCGTTTAGGTGAAAGTCGTGACGTTCCCTTCTTGGTCAATTTCTGCCAGTTTCTCGAAGCGAGGTTCAGAACGTTAGAAATTGTCGGGCAGCAGAAGCCAAAATCATCCCATGCCAGTACAAAACTGGCGCAAAAACGAACATCAATTTAGAAGAATACGTTTCAGATCCGACAACAGAAATAAACGGAGCAGTTCTTGGTGTGTAGCAAATGCCAACATGCACTGCGAATCTGTCAACGATTCATCGAAATGGATTACACTGAACAACTGCCTAGGTTACAGCACATCACCACATCACAACAAATTATCCAAGCCAGTCTCGGTGCTACTTCTGCTGCCAAATCATCATACACTCCTCCACAATAACCCTGATGTCCACCATTTTCTTACAAATACCTCGCCACAACATGACTGCCCTACTACATCCCAACACATGTACACATCGGCAATGTCAAGTTGCTCGCAACGCATAGTCCGTCTTATCCTAGGAACGGCTCCTATCTGGATCTCATGCTGCTTGACTCTCGACTGAGACAAGCTAACACGAACGAATGGTCTACTAACTGTCTACGGACCTTCGTATACGACAGTGACCGCTGCGGACTATGTGCCGTGATAACAGTACCTGACGAGTTCGCAGAAATGGCAGAGTACGTCCACATGCACCTCTACGATTACAGTAGGGCGCGCTGGCCACGCTTTGATAATTCACTGACGAGAGCGCTCACTTCGAGCACCTCCTTCCCACAGACTAATAGGAATCTGTCAAATCACGAGATTGACAGGTACCTCAAACAAATGGACGATATCATTAAACAGTACGATACCACGCCAACGACAGCACGATACTACAAACGTATACGGAAACGTGACAATCGACGCACTGCCCAGACAAAAAAGTAAACTCCTGACAAGACTCAAACTCTTGTACAGGCGGTGTACCGACAGACAAAACTCGGAGGTCAAGACACTGAACTCACTGATTAAAAATCTCCAACAGTTGATCAAAGAGAATTACAGAATATCTGTTAGTTTTCATTGGAACAACAGAATTCGTGAAAATCCAACAGCGCAACAGCGGAGAAACAATCAGAATGACATTCAGGATCTAAAGCTTCCGAGAACGTCAGACAATGAACGTTTGCCACGAACAATTAACATCGATCCAGACAGCGCCATCATGGATGACGACTTTATCGTAATTGAGGATCCTCAGGAGAAGGTGAATTTCCAATGAGTCTTAACGGCTTTGTCCCGCCAAAAGCATTCTGTGGAAAGTCCATTCCTCTACAGACCCGATGTCGCGCTCCGTGAGCCCGAGCGCCTCAGCTTCTGTAGATCGGTCTCACGCCAAGATCGAGGAGCATCAACGCTTTGATGGTTGCAGGGCAGGGCCTGCCTAACACCAATAGCAGGCTAGGGTAGGGTAAGGTGGGATAGGGTAGGGTAGGTAGAAGTAGGGTAGTATAGCGCAAGAAAAAAAATCACACAAAAAAAAAACCAATAAGAACGAAACAAAAAAAATAATATAATATATTAAAACTCGACAAAAAAAGGTATATTTATTAAATATAAATTAAGTATATGCCTTTATATATATATTTTAATTAAGAATAAGTCAGGTTTAGTTAGGTAAAGGTAGGTTTAAGTTTTATTATATACAACAAAAAAAGCGACATGTGCCAAGTTTTTTTTTTCTAATAAAATTAATTTTTCTTAGCTTAAGATATGACAACATTGTTAAAGATATTATAAATTTACATATAGCCGAAAGACATAGGTTTGTTTGTCTACCGTACTGTTTATTTTAGAGTGTCCGCCTAGGGCCAGTAAGATATTTAAATTTGTAAGGATAATTAAGCTAGTTTTAAGCATTTTTATATAGCGAAAGATAGTTATAATAAAAATGAATTGAAAATTGAAAAAACGAAAAAAAGGGCGTGAGTGTACATAAACATGATGAGTACATAAACATCCGTGCATGCGACTCGGTATGGCATTTACGATGATATAAGATTCAATTACATAGATTAGGTCAGAAATTAAAACATTAATTTCATGTTATAAATTTATTAGTTTTCCTTATTTTCATTTATTTAATCACTTCTTTTATCAATCTCTTTGAAACATGAAATTATTGGTCGATGATAACTGAAATAAAATATATACACCTGTGATTCCAGATTATTTAAATATCTAGTAAATACCGCATCAATTGTTGTTTTTGAATTGGTAGTCGGAATATTTCTATTTGTATTCATTTTTAAATTTAATTTTTCATTCAAGAATAGAATTAATGGTTCAGCCTCATTCGTCGCGAAATTTACATTAAAGTCACCTCCCAGAATTATCGGCATTTGATCATAATTTTCTTGAAGTTCCGCAGATCCGGCAGACGTGTATGGTAGAAGAACAAAGTGTAGAGACTTTATAATTTCGGCAACTCGTTGATTAGGTGAAATATATAAAACTACAACGAGTATCTTCTGACCGTTGGGCATTACACATTCAGCTGCACAAATAGCACGGACTGCCCATGTCATCACTTAGAAATTTGTTGTTTGACGATACATAATATCCATATGTGGTGTAGTGACATGCGCTGTGTTTTGCTTTTGGTATATTGCTACACCACCGTTGACCATCCCTTTTAAACTGTACGCAACAATCAAAATTTGGAACGGATATATGCTCATCATTACGTAGCCAAGTTTCGCTGAGCATTAAGAAAGTACACTCTTCTGTTACCGCATCCGTGAGGTCGTCGCTGTGTGCCCTGAGACTTTGGCAATTAAATACAAGAAAGGACGTCGAGCTTTGTGGCGCACGCAATAATTCTACAATTGTGTCTTGACGCGTACGTAGAGGGTTATTTTCAAGTCTTGTAAATTCGTTTTGGAGTGCAAGTAAGCTATGCCCAGTTCTTCTTCCATGATGAAATGTTCGATTATTATTTGGAGTGACAACGAAAAGTCCTTCAAGACTTGTTACTCTAGAGAGAGCGACGTAGACAAGTTGTTGGTCACGGGACTTTTCATATGAATAGACAACCTGGTCGAAAGTGCCTCCCTGCGACTTGTGAATCGTCATACCACTGGCAGGAATCAGAGGAGAATGATTCCGCTTAGCACTGATGGTTCGATTCGCATTTAAGTAAATCGTAGAATTCCTACGCACGATGGGAACTAAATCTTTCTCTATAATATTATGATGTTGCATATAACCAACAGATAGTCCCTTCAATTTTCGCCCAATTTTACAAGTTCCGGGAAATCTTAACCATAGACGCTTCACTGTACCGTTATCTAAAGTGATGTCATCGTCAGGATTGGCCTCGTTGATGTTATCATCAACTTGAATATTGTTCTCATATTCGATCAATTCCAAAAATCCTATGGCTCCGTTTGCTAAGCTATTTGCTATATTAGTCGTTATAATATACGGCCGGTCCTTCACGAGCGTAATTTCGTAAGGCATTCCACCAGTATCTAAAACAGACTTCTTGTGCAGCTGCTGCCGAACATGTGCCAATTGCTCAGCGCTATTGTAGCCAATGAATATATCGGTCGCCACTGATAAGACTTTTTCCGCAGTAGCGTTGAGAATTTCTTTGTTATAGAGATCGACGTCGTGATTTTTGAAGAACAGTCGTACCCCATTGGGACATTGTTCATCGGCTGTTTCTTTAGTGAAGAAACGAGACTCAATCAGAGCTAGCTCTTGCTCATTCAACATTTGACCATTCCCGATTTTTGTCAACAAACGTGAGAAATTGGCGTTCGCCTCGCGCATAACTTCAGTGAGTTCGTAGAAACTCAAGCTTCGCCACAATGTTGGTCCTGCCATACTATATTTTGTTTGTTTGTAAATGGCTGTTGCACGGACAGCCGGTAATTGTCGTAAATCACCGATGAGGAAAATGTTTTTTCCACTGTAAATGGAATACCGTAAATGGAATCAACAGCAGTAATCTGTTTCAATCGAGAGTCTATTTTTTCATTTAATTCCGCTGAAATCATACTGACTTCATCGACTAAGATGCACTGAATATACTTGAATAAGCTACAGTACTATTGAGCAACATCGAATGACAGTGGCATCGTTCGTCCGATTGTGATTTTGAATGCAGTATGAATCGTTGTCCCGTCAATAGCTACAGCTGCTTTCCCTGTTGATGCGCACGTTAGGTATGCATTACAATATCCATCGGTGTGACAGAAGCGGTTGTAAATTTCTCGGAGTAAGTTGATCACGCACGTTTTTCCGCATCCAGCAAGGCCAGACAAGAAAATTTGTAATGGTTCCTCAGTTTCATTGGTTAAGAGATGCGAAATAACATGCAACATTTCCTCATTTGCTCTGTAATTTCATCTGCGTCATCCATCCTTCTGCGATCTCGAGCCCTTCTCATAGTTTCAGATATTATTTCTGTAGCGTCTTCGTTTGATTGGTTTGAGGTAAGTGCAGTTGCACAATTTTTTTCCAGGATCTATAGTTTCGTGAGCGTGCAGCTGCCAACATCCTTCTTTGCTGCAATCTCTCGAGAGATTCAGTAAGCTCTGGATCTTCAATTGCTGTAGCAGAAGGCTGTGATATCAACTGCTGTTCATGTACGTCCACTTGAACTACGACTGATTGAACTGCATTGCTGCATGAAAGATTAGAGTCGTTCGGATTTTGCAATGTTTTCGATTTTTTGACACCAGTTGGATTTTGTTCAACACCTGTTTGACGTTTTTTTCGAGCACGATAATCTTTCATGTACGCTGCTCTCCTCGCTCGTTTCGTTTCAATAGCAAGATGCTCAGGATCTTCATTCATTACAGCAACTTCATCTTTATTATTATCACCGATATTTTATATTATATATTATTATTCGATTCGAGTCTCTTGTATTTGCCATAGTATCGAAATTTTGTTCTGAATTCTTCTTCCACCAGCACGCCAAATCGAAACTTACTTGTTTAAAAGTAAATGCCCTGAGAGATCAAAATTATTTCAATTATTACTCGCAATTAGAGCATTACTACGATAGTTACAACTTTTCTATTTTATACCATTTTTTCGTGAATATATTTGATTTAACTAGTAATGAAAAATTAACAACCCGTGCAGGGACGGGTTAAGAATATCCCTTCAGCGATACCTCTCGCTTGTCGTAAAAGACGACTAAAACAAAGGTAAACAAAAATCACATCTATGCAATTTAGAAAACACCAAGGTGAGCCTAGGGACACATATACCACCATTAAACTGCCCCACAAGTGTACATGGAAATCAGTGGGTTGACACGACTGGAGATCACCGGTGTTGTAAGAGTAAGATCAAACAAAAAAATCTGGAGCATGCCCGTGTCACAAAAACAAAAAAAAAAAACAGGCAGGCCGAAAAACAATTGGCCTCAGCGATGAAGTAATCCTAAACCGGGAAGCCTGCCGCTACTTTCTGAGGTCAAACCGGCGGACCCCACAAGCGGACCAGTAGGAATGCAGTTAAATGGGAAGGTTATGGTCCTACACTTCTGACCATAACAACGCCGGAAAAAGGAAAAGAAGAAGAAGAAGAAGTAATGAAAAATTAACAATCTCAAAAGCCTAACATATAACCTTATAATCAAACGCTCATTTTTAAATTAGAGAATATTACTCCCGAGCAGATATTGAGTACACAGTTTAATGTCGGTGTTTATATTCGTGGTGTAATACATAACATGTGGTATGAATGCATAAATTACCTACTATATATTTACCTTTATGATGAGCAAAATCACGTAATTTTTTCACGCCGAATCGAAACTGAGTTGTTGAAAATGAGCAAAATCACGTAATTTTCTCACATACAAAACCACTTATTGTTTTCAAAATCACTTTTTTTTATATATGATGATATATAAATTACAAAACTGCAGCTAAAATGTGACAGAACTGATCGAAATCAACACAACTAAATCGCGTGGTGATGTCTCACTCCAAGTTACAAGTGTTAGTTGCGTCTGTGCGTCCTGTTCGCACGCTTGGCGTTTAGACAGGTTTAGGAGTCCCAGTTCCAGTCCAAAGTCCAAGTTATAAGTGTTAGTACAGTACGTCAGTGCGTTCGATGCGCACTCTATAGCGTTCGTGTGTATGTGTGCAGTGTGAGTCCTAGTTCCAGTCCAAAGTCCAAGTTATAAGGGTTAGTACAGTACGTCAGTGCGTTCGATGCGCACTCTATAGCGCTCGTGTGGATGTGTGCAGTGTGGCAGCACGCATACACACAAACGTATTAACGCATAGACATAGATGAATCACAGACAATAGACTTGTGTTTATACCTACTCAGCATACGCACACTGACGTAGTACTAATACTAAGTTCGATTACGCACACCGACACACTAATACTAATTTCGGTTACGCGTGACGGTCATTTCACCCATACCGAGACCTAAGATGTTTACACATCAAAACACATCGACAATGTCAAACAACGCACAACTATCGAAACCGTACAAGCGCACCTGTGCATAACCACAACGCTACACAACCCACCAGGTGCTGCTGGCTACTACTATGGTAAGAGTTAGGACTTCTAGGGGATGATATTTTAATTTGGCCTCCAGGTTCTGAGGCCACCATTATAACAGAATCAGCAGTCCAACTGTTATACATGGGTTCACGTGGTACCCATGTTGAAGTGTCAGGGCTAGGGAAGGTCAGCAGTGGAGCATGCCATCGGTATGCGGATATATCGTTTGGATCACTAGACTCGAGCCTATGTATATAGATCCTTGACTGGATTTCTTCCGGCAAACAAACTGAACTTCGACCAATGGGACCACATAAAGGGATTGGTTCTGGCTGATCATCTCTTCCATCAACCAGCAACGGTGGATATACGACCTTCTTCTTCCTGAGGTCTTAAAGGGAAATGAGGGATCTCTTGTTGCCCAGAAAACCCAGCTAGGCTGGATCTGTAACTGTAAAGTTCTTTCTCCACACGATGGATATCGACGAACAAATACGCCATTTTTGGGAGATCGAGGATGTGCCATTTCAGCAAGTGGCAAAAGAAGAGGACAAACAATGCGAGAAGCATTATGTAAGAACTACGAGGCGTTTGTCAAATGAGCACTACGAAGTATCGCTTCCAATTAAGGATTACCGCAAACCTGCGCTTGGTTAGGGGCCTTGCGTAGGTTTCATCAATTAGAAAGGTAAACTACAGATAGCAAATTACACATAGAGTATAATAAATGTATAATAGAGTACCTGAAGCTAAGCCATATGACCGAGCTTGATGTCAGCAATCCGGTTCTTCAAACTAAATACAACTACTATGTTCCACACCATGCTGTCATCAAAGAGTCCAGCTCAACCACTAAATTGAGGGTCGTTTTCGACACGTCTGCAAAGAACATGGATGGCATGTCCTTAAACGCGTCTCTTCTTTTTGGACCTAAAATGTAAAACAACATAATTAGCATCTAAATGCAGAACGTACAATATAACTTCACTACCGACGTCGAAAAGATGTATCGCCAGATCTGCACGAGACAAGACAATGCCTATTATCGAGTGATCTACTGGCGAAGTACCAATCACGATCCCATCAAACGTTATCGACTGGATAATCACCTGGATCACCTTCGGCAACGCCGGTGCGCCCTATATGACCATACGCACATTCAATCAAGTGAATTGCGATGAAGAGCAACGATATCCTGTTGGTGCGAAGATGGTCAGGGAAAAGATGTACGTCGACGACCTTATCTCTGGAGCATATTCGGAGGAAGAAGCTGATCGGAAGCACGACGAAATAAGAGACTTGCTGAACACCGCTGGATTCCATCTGCGAAAGTGGAGTAGAAACTCAGAGGAAGTTTTACGGGGAATTCCCGTTGTACAGCAAAAGAAAGTTTTTCGCTGCCATTTGATTGTACCGAATATGTTCAAACCTTTGGAATAAAATGGTACGATATGTCATCTTCGATCACTTACCCAACCAACAAAACGTACGATGTTATCTACGATCGCAAGGCTGTTCGACCATTTAGTTTACTTGCACCTTACATCATTAAGATCATATTGAAGGAATTATGGTGTCGTGGACTCTCTTGGGACGAATCCATCCCGCCAGAGCTTGCACGAGAATGGGTATAGTTTCGTATGGAGGTAGGATTACTGGAAAATAACCACATTGCACGATTGATTCATGTCGATCTTGATGATTTATTTATTTATTTATTTCAGTGATATTTAAAAATGGTTACATATATCTGCGAAGCCATAGAGGCTTTTCTGCAGAAGGTTGGGCTTCACATGTTAACAATGTTATGTCAAAAGACACAACAGCTGGTGTGCGCGCGTTCAGCTGCGCACGCGGCTACTCAGTGGAATGGGGGGTTCGGATATTGGGATTCAGGGCGCCACGTAGTT
Source organism: Merodon equestris (assembly GCA_958301585.1). Lineage (NCBI taxonomy): Eukaryota > Metazoa > Arthropoda > Insecta > Diptera > Syrphidae > Merodon > Merodon equestris. The sequence goes on from OY284413.1 coordinate 96,009,883, forward strand.
TTCCGTAAAACTACGAAAATAAAAAAAAAGGATTAAAATATATATAGCAAGTAATATAAATTTTATTGGCTTTTGATTAGGATAACGGGTTGCCCAACATCCACTACGTGGACAACATGGTCGCCTAAAAATAGCGGGAACGGTTCGGATAACCGGGGGAATGTCGAGGCGTAATAAAAGAATAAATAAAATTAGAAAAAAAGAAACTTAGGTGTGACACGTCCTCTTATCGTCGATATGTCTCCTGTATTGTCCTTGGTTTTATCTCTCTCAGTTTATATCTTCCTCAATTTGTGTCCCTTCGATATTGGATGTCCTTCCCATATATATGTACTCGTATGTCTCTCGTTTTCTTTGTCTCTTATGTTCAGTTCTCTTGTACTGCACTGGCGGCCACTGTTTTTCCAGTCTCGCTCAGAGTTATTTTTCAATTGAAATGTTTTTCTTTTGTCTGGCCCGTTCCAACCGGGAACACATATATACACTCACATCACTTTGGCCATTGGAACAAAGGGAATCACCTCCAGAGTTCCAACGCCTCCATATTAACATTTTCGGACCTTCGGACATTCGTCCGGTTGGAAGGGGTTGTTGTCTTAGTTGGGATGGACGTGTTCACCGCAGTATCTTATGGCAATTATAAATAATAAACTTAGCCTAACTATGCATCCCGCGGTTATAGTACACTAAAACTTATGTGGCTAATTCTAATTATGACGTTAAATGTCCCTAGGGGTTATTGGGCTACTCGTTTACATAAATTGGGGAGTTTACAATAAGTATATGTAGATTGACACATATGGCTTTGCGGGGACAACACTTTACTATTTGGGGTCACAACCTTCTTTTTCTTTTTATCAAACAATACATTTTAGGTTGGGCACGCGGCCTTTCGATTTGTTGGGGACCGTCCGTCCCTATCACCCTGTGGGAGCCGTCCGCCCACTGTTGCGAGACCGTCCGTCTCGGTCGGTTGGGGCCGTCCGCCCTTTGCTTCGGACAGTCCGTCCATCCCCTTTGGACCGTCCGTCCACCCCCTTTGGACCACAATCTTTGGACCGTCCGTCAAGCATGGTACCTGTCGTGCGACCTCCTTAAGGTGGTTAGACCAAACCGGGCCATAGCTCTAAATTCGCCAACTAAAAAATTAATTAGTTTACATTTTGGATATTTCAATACATATATCTTATTCGATTTAAATTAATGTTAGTATTTCATATTTTATTGTAATATTAGTGTCTTGATTCACAATTGCTGGTGTCTCTATTTAGCAGATCATTTTTATTTTTTTTCTGGTTTTAGGATTTCGAATGTTTCGTTGTTTTTGAGGAATTGTGTTTAAGATCATGCATGATGCATTTTAATTGTCTTCTACCGTAATTGTTGCAGAATCGAGCTCCGTGGGGCATACCTTCTTGTATTGTAAAGGAAAATTTACCTAAAACAAAAGAAATAAATAAACTCAAATTTTCCTTTACATATATGTATTTGTTTACCTTTCTTTTCGCGCAAGAAAAAGGCCCAAAACCCAGCCACCAGGTCACAAACACAATTTAGTCACAAATAAGCATAAACTAAACACACAACAACTTAAAATAAGCATAAAAGAAATACAAAATATATAACTAAACAAAAACACACGAAAGCATACATTTTGGCATTTTGTCCAGTGAGGTGAGGTCAACGACACCAAAGACAACGGCAACGGCCGCAGTCACCGTTGACAGGTCCCGCAAACAGGGGAAATGTCAACGACGACTGGAAAGGCACCGTTCACATCGTCGTTCAACCTAGCCCTATAAAAGGCCGAAGCAATTGGCAGAAGGGCAATCAGTCTGCGAATAGAAGTGACAATCAATCCGCGAATAGAAGTGGCGATCCGTCTGTGAGTAAAGTGACATTCAGCCTAGTATCAACGAGTGACCAAGACAACAAAGGGAAGACAAAGTGTCAAAGGAGAAGGCCAAGTCATAAGAAGATAAAGAGGTCCGTCAACACAGTGCAACACTCAGGTGACACCGCTGTACATAAACATACGTAGGATAAGACGTTATTATAATTAGACAATAAGAATAATAAAAATTCACAGAAAGAAATAATTTTTTTTTATTATTACGATAATAATAAAATTCACAGAAAGAAATTATTTTTACAATAATAATCGGGTAATAATTTCGGCCTCTTTCACCGAAAGGGAGGGGGGAGAAGGGATGAACGTGCGAAACCAGTTGGGGCGATCGCTCGACGGGTAAAGTGGTGAGTAGAGTCTAATAGGGCGAAAATCGGCTCTCCGACTCGGGTTTTAACCCAAAAGAGACCGACTAAGACCTGTCAGAGTCTACTCCCGAGGTAAGTGTCGTAGGGTCAGTTCTCCGACTTGGGTTTTAACTCGAAGGGGTTTGACCGGGCGGCACAGCCGTACCCAAGGGCACACGTCGACCCAAACTAGGGCCTCGACCGGGTTCACCCCCAGACAAGCTACGCCTCGTACTGCTCCCGACTCAACCATCTGCCGAGACCCAGACGTAGGTTCTCACCCACGAGGGGATCGACCGGATACTGTCAACGCGGCAGTTGAGAGGTGACAAGGCGCGCCTACGACCAAGTGTCCCGAACGGGGCCCAACTGCAAGGGACAGCGTAGCGCGCAGGCCGCTAGTACGTCTGCCGGTGTCACAAATAAAAATTTATGTGACAGATCCTGGCCCGGCGAGTATACGCCGGCCCAGAAAGCTCGTTACATTGGCGCCCGAACAGGGAAGCCGCAGACGGAATTAGTTAAGGTTATTACCATCCAACCAACCTCGAAATCATGGTGCGAACAGGGTGGATCTACACCCTCACCAAGGTCGAACTCCTTCTCTACCTCCGCGAGTTCTGCCTAGAACTCGACGAACTGAGGCGTCGATTGTCAACGTGGATGACGGGGACGCAGCTTACACCAGCCCAGGAGGAGAAACCGTAGGCCGTAGGAGAAAATGTAGGCCCGGAACCCCGAGCCTCAACAAGCTACACCACCGGCCCGGTCAGTTACGCCACCGTGATTGACCAAGCCCGCAAATGGGCCATAAAATACAATGGTGGTAAGGAACCGATCGCGTTCCTTGAAAGGGTGGAAGAACTTGCCGAAGGATACGGGCTCCCGCTGGACCTTATACCACGGGCTATGCCTGAACTCCTTACCGACCGGGGACTCATGTGGTACCGGAACAATAACCGGAAGTGGGCCACATGGACGTCATTCAGAACGGATTTCCTGCAGTTCTTCCTCCCCAGTTCGTACCTGGAAGACCTCGAGGACAACATCCGGCGTAGAAAACAACGCCCGAAGGAGTCCTACAAGGACTACGTCTTAGCGATGCAGACGACCATGCGACAAGCAGGTTATACCCCGGAGCAACAGCTATCCCGGATATACCGGAATAGCCAAGCGGATTACCTGTTATACATCCGCCCAGGGGACTTCCAGACATTGGACGACCTGCTGAGACATGCAGGGAACCTCGGGAAGATCCAAAGAGAACGCGATCCTCCAACACGACCACTACCGCATCGACCAACGTTCGAGCAGCACAACATGGTCGCAAACAAAGAAAGCCCAATCGACCCGCGGAAGGCATGTCGGAGATGTGGCCAAGAGGGCCACACGCAACCCGGCTGCCGGAACACACAGATCATCTCCTGCTGGGAGTGCGGGCGACGGGGTCGACGGACCATCGAATGCTGCCGACCACGAACGGGAAACGGAGCAAGGCCTCACTCGAACAGCGGGAACGTCATCACCAACCCGCAAAAATTAAACCCTCTGGCCCTGGAAGCCAACCGCATAACCGCCGTCGTCCTCTTAGGCCAACAAGAAACAATGGCGATCCTCGACACAGGAGCCACGAGGAGTTTCCTGAATCAGACAGCCGCAATCGATTTCGCCAAGGAAGGAACAATCATCCGGATCGGCACCGAGGTGAAAATGGCCGACGGTTCCACCAGGCACATCGACAGAGCACTGGAGGCAGACATCCAACTGGGCACGTCCGTATGCCGGATCCCACTACTAGTCCTCCCAGAAGCCATCGATCCCCTAGTCTTGGGGATAGACTTCCTTACCTCGGTCGGAACCACCATTGAATGCGGCAATGAGTCCATCACCCTCCGCAAGGGAAACAACAACGACAAGGACTCAAGAACATCCATAGGGGGACTCATCTAACAATCCGCCGGACGCAAGGCTGCATCATCCCGAGGATCATGGGGCGGTACAGATGAGTCACCACCGACACATACCAGCGAAGACTGCGACGAAACCTCACAGAGAGCATGCGACAAGCAAGTCAACGAACGCATCCACGGCTCCGAAGCACCAGGACAATCTACGGCACGACTCATCGAACAATCGACTGAACGCAAGGCTGCATCACTCGAGGAACCACGGCGTTGCACAGATGAGCCGACACCGCAGGGTACAACGGAAGCCGGGGAGGAAAACTCTCAGGACACCAAAAGAGAGGCCGACGAGAAGGACGCAAAGGACGTCGCAGCATTCTTGGAGGACGAGCTTCGGAAATTCGACCAGATCCAGGGGACATCCAACATCACGTCCCACAAGATCAACATGAAGGATGATCGGCCGATAAAGCAACGATACTACCCGAAGAATCCGGCAATGCAGGCGATCATCAACAAGGAAATCGACGAGCTCTTGGAGAAGGTCTGCATAGAACCATCACACAGCCCCTACAGTGCCCCGCTGGTGCTCGTTAAGAAGAAAACTGGTCAGTGGAGACTCTGCGTCGACTACCGGCAGCTCAACGCCCGATCTATCCCGGACGCATATCCACTACCAAGGATCCAGCACATCTTGGACCGATTGAGAGAGGCAAAATACATTAGCAGAAGAGGAAGAGGTGGGAGAGGTGGAAGAGGTCTCTTCCAATGGCGGGTTATGCCATTCGGCCTACATTCAGCACCAGCCACGTTCCAGCGCGCACTAGACCAGGTAATAGGCCCCGAGATGGAATCACATGCATTCGCATACCTGGACGACATCATCGTGACGGGGAAGACACTGGAGGAACACAAGAAGAATTTGCAAGAGGTCTTCAGGCGGTTGAGGGCTGCAAAACTAAAAATCAACCGAGATAAATGTGAATTCTTCAAACAGGAACTAAAGTACCTCGGACATGTCGTGAGCCGCGAGGGGATACACACCGACCCCGACAAGGTAGCAGCAGTGAAAGGCCTAGACCCCCCAACGAACGTACGACAGGTAAGACAGTTCCTGGGTATCGCGTCCTGGTACCGAAGGTTCGTACCAGACTTTGCAAAACTGGCCATGCCTCTTACGAACCTCTTGAAGAAAGGGAAGCACTGGAAGTGGGGAAAGGACCAACAGGAAGCTTTCGAGTCCATCAAACAGAAGCTCACAGAGGCCCCAATTTTAGCTTGCCCGGACTTCACTCAACGGTTCACCCTTCAGACTGACGCCAGCGATTACGGTCTGGGAGCGGTGCTAACCCAACACCTAGATGGCGCCGAGAGAGTAATCGCCTACGCCAGCCGACGGCTCAACAAAGCGGAGGCGAATTACTCTCCCACAGAAAAGGAGTGCTTAGCCATCGTAAGGGGAATACGGAAGCTGCGACCATACCTCGAAGGCTACGAATTCACGGTGATCGGTGACCGATCACCTGTCGTTGAAGTGGCTCAACTCCATCGAGAGCCCTTCAGGAAGGATCGCAAGGTGGGCTCTGGAACTCCAGCAGCACAAATTCGACGTCCAATATCGAAAAAGGAAGTGGAACGTGGTAGCAGACGCGCTATCCCGACAGCCCCAGGAGACGCTTGCCCGGTTGGAGACGACGACAGTGGAGTGTAGCTGGTATAAGAGCAAGCTGAGCGAACTCCAGAAGAAGCCCGAGAAGTTCCCGGACTACCTTATTTCGGGAGGCCAACTATTCCGGCATATACCAGGCCAGTCAAACGACGAGGATTGTGCATCCTGGAAGCTGTGTGTACCAAAACACGAGCGAGCAAGAGTCCTACGAGAAAACCACGACGAGCCTTGTGCTGGACACCCTGGGATTAGGAAGACGACCGCCAAGGTCTGTAGCCGATATTACTGGCCAGGAATGTCTCGCGATATACGCCAGTACGTGCTACAATGCGAGGCCTGCCAAAAATATAAGACACCCCAACGTCAAGCCGCAGGGAAGATGTTGACACAGCTCGCCGAGGAACCTTGAGCAATCCTGATACGGAGTACCGAAAGTAATCGGCACCGATAATGGATCACAATTCAGCAGCAAGGAGTTTCAGAAGTACCAAAACGAAATAGGGGTAAGGCAACAATTCACCGCGCCATATACACCCCAAGAAAACCCGACAGAAAGGGCCAACAGAGACGTAAAGAGGATCATCGCCCAGTTCACCAAGGACAACCAACGAAAGTGGGATGACTCCCTCCCATAGATTCAGTGGGCCATCAACACCATGGTATCAGATACCACGGGCTACACCCCAGCATTCCTCACGCAAGGCAGGGAACCCCGCCTACCCAAAGATCACTTTGACGACCACGCATTGGGAACCGGGAACAACCCTCAGACCACCGAGGAACGCGTGAGACGAATAAAGGAAATTTTCCTGATCGTCAAACGAAACCAGGAAAGAGCAACTAAAGACCTGGCCAGGCACTACAATTTGCGGAAGCGAGCCTGAAAACCACAAATAGGACAGTGGGTGCTGGTCAAGCAACACCTACAATCGAAAGCGGCCGACGACTTCAACGCCAAACTTGCGCCACGCTATATTGGCCCCTACCAAGTCGTCGGATTCATATCACCCGTGATCTTACAGATTAAAGATCCTGTCGAAGGGAAAGTCCGGTGTACATAGGACAGGTTAAGGAGTTCCACGCACAAACAGCGGAACCACCAGACCCCGAATGTACACAACCATCCTCGACGGACTGTGAAACCCCTATCCTCGCCGATGCAGGGTCAAAACCCTGTATCAACCCCACAACACCCACCACCGGGGAGGCCGATCAAGGTCACCCAAACAACCCAATCTCATCCAACAATCCAACCAAACAACACCGACCAGCCAAAACAACCCCCAAAACCCCGTAGAAACAATCAACGGGCGGGGAAACGTGACTGAGAATACGATACCCTTTCGTAACCCTAAAGTCTCTCTGTGTGTCCGTCCACCTCCCAAACACACGCAAGATCCACTCACCCCTTCTTCCATCATAGGAATATAGTACACAGGAATATAGTACAATGCCGAGTCAATTGGGAGAACAAGAGCCGATCACCCTCTCATCCGACGAGGAAGACGTCGACCAATCTGGAGATCGACCATTAGTGACGTACCCAACAGGACCTGGCGGTATCGAGATCCGGGAAGGAGACTACCGTCGTCTAGAAGAAGGAAGGTTCCTGAACGACGCAATCGTGGACCTCTACTTCCAGTGGGTCCTACGAGAGGTAGCCGGCCCCGAACAGCGGAAGAAGTGGCACATATTAGCGTCCCACTTTCTCCCGCAACTCCTCAGCGGAAGGGATGCACTACAGGGATACGAGCGAGTCGTACGGTGGGCCAAAAACATCTTCGACAAAGAATTCATCGCGATACCCGCCAGCCTCCAAAATCACTGGTATCTCTTTATCATCTGCCCCCCGGGACTGGAGGGAGCCGAACAATCAGGATGTGGAACCGAGGGGACCCGGGAGACAAAACAGCCGACAATCATCCAAGTGGAGTCGTTAGGGTTACGGCCGAGAGAAGACGTCGCCAGAGCCCTGCGGCAGTACTTGACTCTGGAGTACCAGTCTACCACCACATCCGGATCTTCACCTCCACCACCATCCCACCAACACTGGAAGTGCCGCGACAGCAAAACACTTACGACTGCGGCGTCCACCTCCTACACTACGCAGAGTGTATGATGACAAGTCCCCTACGGAGCGTGGAAGGTTCCATCAGGCCAGGCGCCCGATGGACCGACCCCCACGCAACGACTGGAAAACGTCGCCGGGTAGCGGAACTCCTGCAGTCACTGGCCGGCGTAACAAACCGATTCCCAGTACTACGAGTCGAGTCACGGATGGGACCACCACCACCAACACACACCAATGAGCAAGAAGGAGCGGATGGACCCACACCAGTCCTGACGAAGTTTGGGACCCTTGGAGGAGCTGGAGGGCCCAAAGGGTAAACAACTACCCACAACCACAGTAGACGCCATACGACAGCGATACCTCCACCTCATCACCAACCCTCGCAAGGGTAGAAAGAAGATGAAGTTCCAACAGGCAGGGTACCGCTTAGTCCTCAAGCCGAGTGGCATCACCATCATCGCGCAACCCGCCCGAAGTAAGGGGGGGATGTAAAGGAAAATTTACCTAAAACAAAAGAAATAAATAAACTCAAATTTTCCTTTACATATATGTGTTTGTTTACCTTTCTTTTCGCGCAAAAAAAAGGCCCAAAACCGAGCCACCAGGTCACAAACACAAATTAGTCACAAATAAGCATAAACTAAACACACAACAACTCAAAATAAGCACAAAAGAAATACAAAATATAATAAATAAATAACTAAACAAAAACACACGAAAGCATACATTTTGGCTTATTGTCCAAGACCAGTGAGGTCAACGACACCAAAGACAACGGCAACGGCCGCAGTCACCGTTGACATATCCCGTAAACAGGGGAAATATCAACGACGACTGGAAAGCCACCGTTCACATCGTCGTTCAACCTAGCCCTATAAAAAGCCGAAACAATTGGCAGAAGGGCAATCAGTCTGCGAATAGAAGTGACAATCAGTCCGCGAATAGAAGTGGCGATCCGTCTGTGAGTAAAGTGACATTCAGCCTAGTATCAACGAGTGACCAAGACAACAAAGGGAAGACAAAGTGTCAAAGGAGAAGGCCAAGTCATAAGAAGATAAAGAGGTACGTCAACACAGTGCAACACTCAGGTGACACCACTATACATAAACATACGTAGGATAAGACGTTATTATAGACAATAAGAATAATAAAAATTCACAGAAAGAAATAATTTTTTTTATTATTACGATAATAATAAAATTCACAGAAAGAAATTATTTTTACAATAATAATCGGGTAATAATTTCGGCCTCGTCACCGAGGAGAAGGGACGAACGTGCGAAACCAGTTGGGGCGATCGCTCGACGGGTAAAGTAGTGAGTAGAGTCTAATAGGGCGAAAATCGGCTCTCCGACTCGGGTTTTAACCCAAAAGAGACTAAGACCTGTCAGAGTCTACTCCCGAGGTAAGTGTCGTAGGGTCAGTTCTCCGACTTGGGTTTTAACCCGAAGGGGTTTGACCGGGCGGCACAGCCGTACCCAAGGGCACACGTCGACCCAAACTAGGGCCTCGACCGGGTTCATACTCAGACAAGCTACGCCTCGTACTGCTCCCGACTCAACCATCTGCCGAGACCCAGACGTAGGTTCTCACCCACGAGGGGATCGACCGGATACTGTCAACGCGACAGTTGAGAGGTGACAAGGCGCGCCTACGACCAAGTGTCCCGAACGGGTCCCAACTCCAAGAGACAGTGTAGCGCGCAGGCCGCTAGTACGTCTGCCGGTGTCACAAATAAAAATTTATGTGACAGATCCTGGCCCGGCGAGTATACCCCGGCCCAGAAATCTCGTTACAGTATTAATCCCATGGTTAATTGAGGTGATGAATCGCCTGTCGTCGTAATACTCCAAGATGTCATCAATCTGAAGAACATTAAAACTTTCCTATTCATCATTTCGACGTGTAGATGCATTTATCTTTTTGAGGCTTGCGGTTTGTAATTTCTGAAGTTTTGTTATAAGCGTTGCTGAAGTGTTCCCCCAGGCGAATCCATATCTTTGTTTGGATTCCACTAGGGCTAAGTACACTTCTTTCAACACATTCTTTGTCGCATGATACTGCAAATGGGTCAGCGTAAGAAGCGTTTGTTTAAGTTCATACGTAACTCATCAATGTGCATATTCCATATAAAATTACTGTAGATGATGACTTATCTAGGAGTCTGTAGCTTTTTACTTATTACAGAAGTACTGCAGGACTCATTCCTGAAGTATATTTGCTTTTGAATTGCTTTAAGCTGCGGATTTCTAATAAGCATCATTTAAGTTTTGAATGCATTGATCGTCAGACCCTAATGATGATACCATTTTACTGCTTTAACGAATTCCTCCTAAATTATTGTTGTTGCCGTCTCCAAAGATCTGTGGCACAATTTGAAAAGAATTGGGCCAACTTCGATCCTTGTGGGACTCAGTATAGAGTGTGTTGTTTATAACTATATGTGTCGCTGATCTTAACACAGTATCGCCGGTTGTGCATGTATTGCTTTTGCCAATCTGCCATTAGCCCTCGTATTCCAATACGTTGTAGAGCTTCAAATGGCTCTGTATGATTAAGTGTGTCCAAAGCTTTACAGAAGTCCATAAATTAATATGACTTGAACGTGGTAACACTTGTCAAGGTTTCATTAACGTGAATAGCAAATTCACGTTGTAGTTTACCTGCGCTCTTTTCTTTCTGAAAGTCATACTGACTTTCGTGTACATATTAGGCAATATTTTCCAATAAAGTTTGCAACTTGTTATTAAGGCACTTTTCGGCAGTGTTGAGATATATTGGTTTAACAATGCAATTTTCAAAGTTTCAGGAATTTTTGCTTGTTTGATGCTTAAGGTGACAAATTTGCAAGAAATTTGAGCAATAATTGCCGCATGTTTCGTAATGTCCGCTGCTCGAATTCCATCGATACCAGGCGACTTATGTTCGCCAAGCAAACTGATTCCTTTTAATATTTTAGATATTGAATTTTTTTGCGCATTCATTAGTGATATTGTTGAAACACATTTGACCATTAAAATTCTTCACTATGGTTTCGTCAACGTTAGGCTTTTTTCTTCTTAATATTTCGTTTATCAAGTTCATTATTTTGCGCGAGTCTAATTTTATCTGATTGAACTTCGCTTGGTAAAAAGTCGATTTTTGTGCTGCTATCTCTTTATTAACTTGTTTTAAAAAGTATTATACCCCAATTCATAAGTCCTATTCAACCTATTGTTCTTTAATTTTTTTAACAAATCATACCTTTTTCTTACATTTATCCTTTGGACATCTAAGGATTGTTTTCTTTTGTTTTGTATTGTTTTAACATATGTCGACTCTTCGTATATGCTTTTCATTTTTTTGACGAGTTTCTGATATAGTCTATTTTCCAGTTTGACACAGCAATTAGTTCATTCACCTTCACATTACATATTAAGGACTTGGTCAACGGTTTTTTTGTTTACATTTGATTGTTGCGCACTTATGAAGTAAAGCGATGGGTAATGATTCGGAATGCAGCTTTCAATCACCGTAGAGTTGATTTGATAGTTCGTTGCATTGGATATTATGTGGTCAATTGTCAATTTTGTTCCCTTTTAACCCATATAAATCCAGATCTTTTACATTTATGTTTACATCGCCCATTACTATAATCTCGTCTTTTTTTCCAAATTGTTCTACAGATAAACCTCTTTTATAAGGAATTCCAATAACCGGCAACCTCTTTTAACCGTAATTTCTTGCAGAATTTTTATATTTAATTTTAACCTCTGCTATCCACAAAACCTCTAATGTTCGGAAATTTGTTCGCGGGTGCTTTATTTGGTTTAAGTGCGTCTGAAAGTAACCATGTCAAAAGGGGCAAGAAAAGTTTTAAGTATTTGTGATAAAATTGATATTGATATCTAATAAATATATAAGGCGTGGGGGAGTCCACAATTTATGATATTAAACGGAATAAAGATACTATTAAGAAATTCCTTGCGGAAAGCAACTCCGTTAAGGAGATGAAAAATCGTAAGACTATGCGTAAAGCAGAAAATCCTAAACTGGAGGACGTACATACTTTACGAATGATTTCTTCAGCGACGCTACGAATATGTGGCCCAATCCTAGTTGAGAAAACGAAGATGTTCCATAAACTCATGAAAATTGAACTTGAGTAAAAAATGCTTAATGATTTGACCACAAAGATTGGATAAACTCTGATTCGGTTTCTCCTGTGTGTTGCGGTTCAACCGACGATAAAATTATTTAGGGTTATAAATCCCCAAGTCATCACTCCTGATGAAGAGAGCGAAGAAGAATTCCAGGTTATCACTATATTAAAAATGTGTGACCGTTTCTGAAGCTATCTTGTTGATTAGAAAGGTTATTAGTTTTGTTGAAGACAAAAAACTCATTCTTGACACAGAAGTCATGCAACTGTATAGGCTGTAGGACACACTTATTAAAGATAAACTTCAAAGTAAGGAACATTACACAACTTCTTCGAAAAATAAGATCTTACATATGTATGTAATCGAAAAGGAACAGTTTTTTCTTTTATAAAAAAAAATATTAATTTGCTTTTATAACATAAATAAATTTTGAATAGATAACTTTAAAGTTGAAATACATATCAAACTAATTATTTGCTTTTCGATTTTATTCAACCTCCAATATCCGGAAAAATCAATTATCCAGAACACCGTTGGTCCCGAGCATTCGGTATAGAAGAGGTTTATCTGTACTTTGTTTCTACATTCTTTGATAAACGCTTTTTACTGTAGCCTGGTGGTCTGTATATTCCGAAAACATGCATTTGCATTCATTGCTTTCTTCTTTACGAATTCGAATATTTTCGTATGACACGCTTTCAGACGTAAGGTGTACATGTTTTAAATCATTTTGAATTAGCATTAATATTCCACCACCCCTGCGTTTATCTCTATTCAGAAACTCAGCTTGAAATCCATCAAGACGATAAAACTTTTTTTCGTTTGTATTCGTATCTACTAAAACAATAACTTTTTGTACATGCAGAATGTGAATTATGTATAGACAAAAGTCATTCCAGCAAGGATCTAATGTAAAACTCTTCGCAGCCTACGATCATTTCTTGGGTTGTCAGCGTACTATAGGCGCTTTATAAAAGACTGTGCCCAGATCGCAAAACCACTTACGAAATATTTACAGGGTGAGTCACATCCGTTTAACACAGCCAAAGAAAGTCAAAATAGATTTAGATGAAGGATCTTTGTCAAGTTTCGGTCGAATCAAGCAAATATTGGCATCAGAGATTGTTTTACTTTTATATCCAGACTACAAAAAACCATTTGATTTAACAACGGATGCGTCATCCAGTGCGCTCGGTGCTGTTTTGTCTCAAGACGGTCGACCGATTACCATGATTTCGTGCACATTATTTTCCACAGAACAGTGTAATGCAACAAATGAAAGAGAATTGTTGGCTATAGTGTGGGCTTTGCAAGAACTCCGGAACTATTTGTATGGTGTAAACAAGTTAAATATCTACACAGTCCACCAGCCACTTATCTTTGCTATTTCGGATAAAAATCCAAACGCAAAAATGAAAAGGTTGTTGAAAATTTCGAAGAAGAGGAACAGTAGAAGCATCATATGTATTATATTTACTCTCTTTATCATACCTTTATGTACCTACACATTTATACGTATACACTCTTTTATATATTCAGAGTAACATCTCTTTGTAAGAGGCAGTTCTCATTCTTACTTAATGGATGTCGGACGTGTCAGCTTTCTTTGCTCGGTTTTAATAAATGTTGATCTGTATAAAGTGAGTCGTGTTTCATTTAACGTATATTTTCAATATTTGGTGCCGAAACCTGGGACGGGCGGATAAAACAAAGTATTCACAATAAAATATGGAAATATCGGTTCGTGGTGCGTACAGATCGCAGTTAACGAAAATTGTTAAGGCTGCGTCTGAATTACTAAGTTCTGAGGACTCCCACGTGAATGGAAAAGTTTAGTGGAATTAGAGTCTCTCGAAGATGAAATTGTGACATTAACGGATCGGTTAAGTGCAGTACTGAATAATTTAAAAACGGCAGATCAGCAAATTCAAATCAAAGGAGTGATCAAAGTCGAAGACCTCGAAAGGGTTTTGAAGAGATAGCTGAATACGAGTATGCAGCGGTATCTGCCATGTTCAGCTTAAAAAATCGTTTGAAAAGAGTTCGCGTTAAACTGAATTACAGTGAAGAAAATCCTGAACAGACATGTACAGTCAAGTCCTCAGTTAAATTACCACAACTAGAATTAAAAAGATTTGGTGGTGAATTAATGGACTGGCTACAGTTTTGCGATCAATTTAAAACAGCTATACATCGAAATGAAACGCTTGCTGGGGCAGACAAATTTCAGTATTTAGCAAATTGCCTATACGGACCAGCAAAACGCACAGTTTCTGGATTTACTACGATGCCGCAATTTCATTGTTGCTGGAACAATACGAGGACACCGGCAAGCTAGTCGACAGCTACATATAAAAACTAATCAATATACGCCCCGTTACCTCTAAAACTGACTGTTTTGGGTTAAGAATGCTCTACAACACCGTCACCACATGCACCCGATCGTTGACAGCCACACCAGACCAATACCAAGTGATGCTAAAGTCGATACTTCTTCGCTGTTTGCCTGCTGACCTACGTGTCGACTATCATCGTAGTGTGAAAGAAAAAACAAAAGGAGAAGACGAGAGCAGGATAGACCAAAAGGACAAGGCGGTATCACATTCAACCCTACATGATGTAAACGATCCATGTGTGCAAAATATCATCAAATTCTTCAAAAAAGAAGTAAATGCACTGAAGAAGAGTCGCACACTTCTACAGAACAGCGTGAGCAAAAAAGTGGAGCCATCACCAACTACGGCCGCGAGTCTCATAGGGATGAACAACAAGGAAGTGTGCGTTTTTTGCAGTCAGTCAGATCACACCACCAGAGACTGTAAGAACGGTATGACGATGAAAGAAAAACGTGATATTTTATTTAAATCAAATAGATGCTTTCGGCGTGCAAAAGTGGGTGGTCGGTTGCAGATGTTAAATGAGGAAATTCATGTTGTACATCCCATAATATTGCCTTCAACGCATCACATCACTGCTATTATCGTCGACGAATACCATAAATTGACAAGTCACGGGGGAACCAATTTGGTATTAACAAAGTTAAGGTCGCGCTTTTGGATTATTCGTGGACGACGGTCATCAAGCGGAGAATACAAAGTTGCTTAGTCTGCAAGAAACTGTTTGGGCCGCCCGCTTCACAGCCTTTCGCACCTCTTCTAATACAATGAATAACGCTTACAAGACCGTTCAATAACGTAGGCATCGATTTCGCTGGACCACTGTACATTTTAATATTGACTTGCGCTACTACTCGTACTGTTCATTTGGAGTTGACAGATGACATGTCTACGGAGTGCTGCATGATGTGTTTAAGGCGTTTTATTGCTCGCCGCGGAGTTCCGTCAACAATCTTATCAGACAATGCCAAAACGTTTAGAAGAGCAGCTTTGGAATTAAACAACAAGACGAAAGGTATATTTAACGATGATTTAATTCTCATTTTTCTTTCAAAGAGGCACATAAAATGGACCTTCATTGTGGTGAGGTGGCTTTTGGGAGCGTCTGATACGAACAGTAAAGAAAACTGTGAAAGTTGTCATTGGGAAGGCGAAGCTTACTTCCGAACAGCTCCGCACAGTACTCAGCAAAGCAGAAGCAGTTACCAACGATCGTCCGCTCACGTACATATCAGACGATCCACTCGATTTAACACCTCTGACGCCAACCAAGTTCCTCTTAGGATGGAGTACTCCGAACCCTGCCCTTGAAAGTCCAAGTTTTTCCGGACATGTTGCACGAGACCTTTGGAAGATGAAATACACCTCAAGAATTGCTAAAAGATGGCAAGCAGAGTATCTGCAACTTTTGCGATCGTTTCATCCCAGCAACACTTCAGAAGGGAAACGTTGTCCTCTTATTTGATCCTGCAACACCCCGAGTGCGCTGGAAGATGGTCGTCATCGAGCAAATTTTTCTTGGACGAGATGGCAAAACCCGATCCTACGAATTACGCTGTGCAGATGGTTCCAAATTAAGAAGACCAGTACAGCTCCTATATCCCTTGGAGCTGAGCAGTTCTCCCCGGTCGCAGGATGTTGAAAATTTCGAAGAAGAAGAACAGTAGAAGCATCATATGTATGATATTTACACTCTTTATCATACCCATATGTACATACACATTTATACTTATACACACTTATACTTGTATGTTCAGAGTAACATCTCTTTGTAAGAGGCAGTTCTCATACTTACTTAATGGATGTCGGACGTGTCAGGTTTCTTTGCTCGGTTTTAGTAAACGTTGATCTGTATAAAGTGAGTCGTGTTTCATTTAACGTATATTTTCAATAAAGGTGGAGAGCCTTTGTTGAGGAGTTTTCGCCTACATTCTTCTACAAACCAGGAAGAGAAAATTATGTTTCAGACGCTCTGTCTAGGCAGCATATAAATGCGTTAGAAGAACGTTTAACTTCACTCTCCGAAACAGTACACAGTGAAGAATCTTTGACGGAGGTAATACCCAGTATTGTGAATGGTTGGCAAAGGTTACGAAAATCATTTTCAAAAGGCAAATTAGACACAAAATTATTGTACATTTAATAATATAGACAATTTGTTCTCCGTCCTTAAAGAGACCGTAAATCCCAATGTGGTAAATGCATTATAGGTATATTGTGACCTTTTCACCTTGGCACAAATTCAGAGTAAACTGGCTGCAACATTTCCTTCGGTAAAATTTCGTCACACCAATAGTATGGTCGCTGATATTTTTAATGCTACTGATCAGTTGGAGATACTCGCAGTCAAACACACTAGAGCTCACCATTCTGTTCAGGAAAACTCACAGCAGGTTCTAAAAGACTACTATTTCGCCGATATTCGAAAAAAGTTAAAAGAAATAATATCTAACTGCAGGATTTGTAATGAAGCCAAGTCCAAAGACATCCATCAAAACCAAAGATAGGAGAATCTCCTATACCATGCTATCCAGGTGAGATCCTTCTACTATAGATATTTATTCAACAGCTGGGACATATTTTCTTACCTGTGTTGATAAATTCTCTAAATTTGCTGTCGTCAAACCAATAAAATCTCCAGCGATAATTGATATAAAAACTCTTCTTTTAGAAATACTTAACATCTTTAAAAACACCAAAACAATTGTATGTTACAATGAGAAATCGTTTACATCTGAAACCGTGAAATCATTACTTAGGGAATATTTTGACATAAAAGTATTTACTACGCCACCTTTCCACAGTTCTACCAACGGACAGGTTGAGAGGTTTCATAGTACCTTGACAGAGATATCGAGATGTACTAAATTGGAACAGGGTATTGGCGATATTTGTGATCTCATTTTACTTGCCACGGCCAAGTACAACAGAACATAATACATTCCATTCCTCCAGCTTTAGAAAATAAAATTAAAGAAAAGATTATGGACACTCAAAGAACGGACCTCATGTATCACAATAAAGACAGACAAAATCGAACTTTTAGACCAGGTGAAAAAGTTTTTGTACGAACTAACAGACGGACTGAAAATAAATTTGTCGAAAAGGTAGTTCAAAAGGACCTAGCCGTTCTTACTGACAACAGAAAGGAACATAAAAGTAATCTAAGACAGATTCACAACCCAGCCTTTAACCTTTTTCAAGTATCTAATTAGAAATTAAAAATTGTTTATTTTACAAAATGAATTTTATATTTATAGCCTTAGTACATTGTACTAGTAATTTCAAAAAATAAACTGTATTGCAATTTGGTTTGGTTCATTTAAGCGAATTGTTAGGTAAGATTAAAATTTCACTATTAATGAAAACTACTAAAATTGTGTAAATTAGAAACTAAGTGAAGCCAGGCACTGTTTCGCTTGAATAGGGGAATAGTTATGAAAGCAAACCTAGCAGAGAATTTTAGCTTAGCAACATTAGCGACAAGTGCTTTTGCTGTTGTTGCCGAATGGACCACTGCTCCCCCCATATATATTGGAAATATGTAGATAGTTTGACACTGAAATTGTTTTTCTCCTCGGTGAGCCGTCAGAGGCGGACTGTAAAGGAGTGAGGTTGCCTTCCTCATAGAGGAATTTGAAATAAATATTATAAAATAAAAAACAGTTGTCTCATTCTGAGTGTTTGGAACTGAACGAGTCGAATTGAATAAATGAATTTTCGTTTATATAGCAGATGTTGCGAACGAAGTTATTCGCGGGCTAGATTTTTTTTTTTTTTTTTTTAGATTAATTTAAGTTTGTAGCAGCAACAAAGAATCCAGTGAATTCCAACTTTGTTTTTATTGAATTTTGTAGCATTATAATATTTACTGAATTTTTAATTTAATTTAACTTATTGATTTATTGAATTATGATGTAATTATAAACTATAAAATGAATTATTGTTTATTTATTGTGAATGACTCTATTGTGAATTTGACATTTGGGAAAAAAGCTTTTGCTAATATTAATTTTAAACTTTCGTTGAAAAGCTTTCTTAAAAGCTTATTTGTGCCTATAAAAACACGTGCAGGATCGTGCACGAGTTGAGTAGTCGCGATCAAGTCAAAAAAGTATTACTCTAAGGCCCTTCCTAGGAAGATGCAATTTCTTTGATTTGATCAAGTGGTACTTGCGTCTATTGAGTGACACAGCCTTGGCGTTTTCCAAAGGCTTGTCATAGACGAAAGCACCGGCGTCTTGTGTATCTTTTTTTTTTTTCTCTTTCCTTTTCTCTTGTATTTGAAGTAATTTTTTTTTTTAGTCAATAAAATTTCGCTAATTCATACAAACGACGAAGGACTTTTATTGCGTCCCAGTTCGGGCGCTACAATTGGCAACCCAACGTGAGGCACGATTTATGTTGGAAGAGATAAGGCGCAGCAAAAGACTAGCTAAAAGTGCAGAAATGGCAAATTTTTCAACCGATCAGTTTAACCAGTTTCTCGAAGTTCTGAGCAGGAATAAGGGATCTGGATCTTTTACCACCTGTACCGCTCGATTTCGAGGGGAAAGAGACGTAAAAAAATTGGAAGAATTTATAGCGGCCATAACTACTTTTAAAGAGCTGGAGAAAATAACCGAAATCAACCGAAAGAAAATCAAGGCAATGCCGATGCTGTTGGAAGACTATGCTGCTTCATGGTGGCTTGGAGTAAAATCCAGCGTAACAAAGTTCGACGAACTAATACAACTTATGCGTTCAGTCTTTGCACCTCTTAGACCCAGTTGGCGAATATTTTTAGATATCATGAATTCTTAGCAATTACCGAATGAATTAATTGACAATTTTATTTGCAAGAAACGGGTCCTATTCTCCGAACTGAAGGAAGAAGTGAAGGAGGAAATACAACTAAATATGATTTATGGTATGCTAAACCAAGAACTTAGACAGCGTGTTCCCAAAGAGGAAGTCACTACGTATGCTAGTTTGCTTCAGAAGGGAAGAGAAGCTGAACGAATTATTGCCGAAAGCAAGCAAATTAGAACTACACACATTGGAAATACAAAGTCAAAAGCGGATGAACCAGAAAAGCGTTGTACGTTTTGTCGAAGGAGAGGACATACCGCTGAACAGTGTTTCAAAAAGAAAGGCATTCAGATTACGAAAGACCCACCAGTCATTAGACCAACTGTTACGTGCTATGGATGTGGAGCTCCAGGTGTTATTAGGGCGAATTGCACAACGTGTTCAAAGGTAAAGGCTGAAAGCCCACAATATTTGAATTTCAATTTGATATCTACCACAATAATTGGAAGAGATGCTCCTATTGCCCGAGTTAGAATATTCAACTTGACCGGCGAAGCCTATTTGGATACGGCAGCAAGAACTAGCGTAGCGAGCCCTAGCCTAAAAAGACTATTGACTCGGAACCGGTGTATAATGCAAAAGGTAAAAGCGGACGTAACTCTGGCAGATGGGACAACAACAAACCAGATGGTCCTTTCAACGATATGCGATATCGAAATCGGTGGGAGAAAAAAGAAAATAAGGTTCATTTCCCTTCCCAACGCAACGAAAAATCGTACGCTCATCGGTGCAGACTTCCTACAACAAGCAGGTATCGTTTTAAATTTGGGTCAAAAATACTGGTACTTTGAGGACGACCCAAAGACTAAATTTGATTTTGAAAAGTCACTGCCTTTAGCGTTGAACAGCATACAATTGGCTGGTGAAAGTGTCCAAAATGAAAATCAATCAGAACCAAGTACTTCGATCGCTTCAGGAAAGAAAAGGAAAAATGAAGGCAGTACGCCAGAAATTATGTCGGAAATCTCAAATTTTGCCCATTGGCTAAAACAACGAGAAAATATTAGTCCAATCTCAGCCACTCCTCAACATAATACAACCGATTTTAGTGAACCTGCCTGTGATTTATTTGATTACAGGAACATAAACAATAACTATTCCCCAGGTTTCACACATGCTGTTTTCAGAGATTGTTTACCGGCTACGATAGAAACACCAAAGAAAAAGAAATCCGAAGAAAAAGAATTGATGAATAACTGGTTTGTCGCATTAAACTCCTTCGAAATTAAATTCCTAAGGCCTACTGATGGTTTAAATCTAGAAGAGTGTCAAAAAGTAAACCCAACGAAGCCCTTTCTGCTCAAGACAGACGCCAGCAGCTACGCACTTGGGGCCGTATTACTCCAGGGGGAGGGAGAGACAGAACATCCCATTGAGTATGCAATTGTATTGATTGTTAACCGACGCTAAGGAAAGGGAAGTTAAGCAACAAGACCGAAATAAAAAGTACGCGGATATAGGTCGCCGCCACCAACCTCCTTATAAAGTTGGAAATAGAGTCCTGGTCACGACCCATGTCTTGAGCAATGCCGCAAAGGGAATTACAGGTAAATTCGTTCCAAAGCGGGATGGTCCATATATAATCACTAAGAAGATTGGATCCAGCAGTTACGAAGTAGCAAAGCCAGATTGTCCTACTGAACCTTTGGGAATATACCATGCATCCTTACTATGGCCAAAACTAGGTTAACCAAACTATGTGTCTAAGAAGAAGAGGACGACCGAAGAAGCTCACTTGAATGTTGACATCACATCGAGGCGATTGCGATGTCAAAGGGGGAGACTGTAGCAGCAACAAAGAATCCAGTGAATTCCAACTTTGTTTTTATTGAATTTTGTAGCATTATAATATTTACTGAATTTTTAAATTAATTTAACTTATTGATTTATTGAATTATGATGTAATTATAAACTATAAAATGAATTATTGTTTATTTATTGTGAATGACTCTATTGTGAATTTGACATTTGGGAAAAAGTTTTTGTTAATATTAATTTTAAACTTTCGTTGAAAAGCTTTCTTAAAAGCTTATTTGTGCACGAGTTGAGTAGTCGCGATCAAGTCAAAGAAGTATTACTCTAAGGCGTTTTCCAAAGGCTTGTCATAGACGAAAGCACCTGCGTCTTGTGTATCTTTTTTTTTTTCTCTTTCCTTTTCTCTTGTATTTGAAGTAATTTTTTTTTTTAGTCAATAAAATTTCGCTAATTCATACAAACGACGAAGGACTTTGATTGCGTCCCAATTCGGGCGCTACAAGTTTTATTATTCACGATATCTGAACAATCAATATAAATTTCTGCGAAGCATTCATTCTCATTCATTGTCTGTAGAAGATTATTTATCTAACAAATTTGAATAATATATTTACAGTGAGCATATTTTATATCAACATTTAGTTAATCAAATAATTCACATTTTGTTTGCTTTATATTAAATTAATTTACATTTAAATCATTTAAAAAAAAAACATTTTATAATTTGCCTTCTGGTTTTAACGTTTTCAGTGTTTAATAAATTCCGGGGTAACTCATTTAATGTTGATGGAGCGCTATATTTCAGCTGCCGTCTTCCATAGGTGTTGCGATTTCTGGGTAATTGGAGCATCCCTTGGGCTCGTCGTCGGGTGTTTGCATCATGGTTAATTGGGCAAATAAATCGGTTATTATCTTGTAAATATGTTCGAACTTCAGAACTTTAAAGCTGGCTTCATGGTATCGTGGAATAGTGCTGTTAATTTGCTTTGACACTGTATTTTGCAACCCTTGTAATTTTCGGATATGATTTGTGGCTGCACTTCTCCAAGCAAGTATACCGTATCGCAGCTTAGACTCCACTAGTGAATAGTATAATTGTTTCAGGATAGGCAATGTGGCATGAAATAGCAAATGAGCTAGGGCGTATAAAGCCTTCTTCAGGTCCTTTCGCAACTTATTTACATATGTGTTTGTCCCAGAGAAAATGGCAATCAATGATGACACCTAGATACTTATAGCTTTCAACCATCTCTATTAACTGTTTTTTGTGAATTGCAACATGCGTCATTGCTTAAGTATATTGATCTTTGTGTTGGTAGGAACTTTGGGCTTCGAATGTGCATCAATTTAGTTTTAGAAGCATTGATCACTAGCCCGTTATCGTGACACAATTCGACTGCAACATCAAACTCCTTCTGCATTGTTGTAATCGCAGTTCATTTGTATAGAATATAAAGAATAGTAGCCCAGTGGCTATTCTCATTACTTAGTACACCATTTATCTTGACGCGGAACTGTCGATTATGATAAGTAATTTCTTAGCCAATTCTCCTTTACTCCTCGTATTCCTATCGGATGTAACGCTTCTAAGAGTTTCGAGTGGATTAATGTATCAAAGGCTTTACTAAAGTCCATGAACAATACGTGATGACTTTTATCAAGGCTTTCATTAACACAGTTGGCGAATTCTCCTAGAAGTTTTCCAGTGCTTTTATTTTTTTTTGGAATCCGTACTGACTTTTATGAATCAGAAAGTGTTTTTCAATAAACCTGCGCAAACGTTTCAAAATAATTTCTTCCAAGCACTTTTCAATTGTTGGTAGAATCGATATTGGTCGATAGTTACATACGTTACTTTTATCACTTCCTTTATAAATAGGTCTCACAATAGCTGTTTTTAGGGTTGAAGGTATCTTTGTTTGTGTCAGGCTGAGGTTTACAAATTTGCACAATATTGGAGCAAAGATTTCGGGATGTCTTTTGATGTCAATTGCTCGAATGCCGTCAATTCCTGGTGACTTGATTTCTGCCATCGCTTTTATAATGCTCTCTATCTCACAAATATTTATATCTTCGGCATACATGGAGCTTTCTAATGATGCGTTTATGTGAACAGTAGTCTTGGAGCAACATAAATGCATTATATTTGTTACTTGTGTAGTGAATGTTTGGGCAAATTCGTTCGTTAATCTTTCTGCTTCGATTGGAAAATTTTTTGTTAACATTTCATCAATATTAAGTTTTCTTCTCCCAAGTATTTCGTTTATTAACCCTCATGTTGAACCCTCTTGTAGAAACGCGCTTTCTCTTCAGATATGCTTTTGTTGAGTTTGTTCCTGAATGTTTTGTATTCAACTTCCAAACTTCTATTTGACGTGTTGTTCTTCCACCTTCTATAAAGTACATCCCTCTGTTTACATTCAGCGAGAAGATTCTTGGTCATCCATGGTTTTGTCTTTCTTTTATTCTTCTTTATTTTGGTGACAGTTGCTTTTTTATATATATTCTCTAATTGATTCACCAGTTTGTGGAAGAGCAAGTCTGCATCGTCAGCACTAGTTATTTCCTCCCAGTCACAATGAGTCTCGATACTTTCGCGTTAGATATACTTATATGTGTAACATCGTCTATTTGGTCCTCGGCTGTTATTTGGACCCTGTAAAGTAGAGGGTTGGGTAGTGATCGCTGATATCGCTTTCAATTACCATGAAATTTATTTGCACATCCGGTCTGCTTAAAAGAGTGTGATCAATTACAGATTTCGTTCCATTACCTGGATCTACTCTCGTATACTCTGTTATGACATTCATTAGTCCTAACGAAGCTAACATCTCTAAGTAATCTTTCACAAAATTTGAATTGGAATCATAAACATTAATATTCATGTCACCCATTACAACTATTTCTTCATTTTTACCAATATGGTCTAACTTCTTTCCAATTTCTTCAATGAAAGCTTTTTTACAAAATCCTGGTGGCCTGTATACTCCAACAACGAACGTAGTAGTTTTTCCCTCTGTGAATCGAATTTTTATATTTTCGTACGATGCGCTTTCAGAAGGTAGACGAGTATAGTTTATTGTATTACGATTTAAACACTCCGCCTCAAAACCATCAATTCTGTAGAAATCTTTTTCTTCATCTTCTATATTTGTCTCTACGAGGACTATTATTTTTAAATGTTTGACTAATTGATTTATGTTTATACAAAAATTATTCCAGTTTTTCCTTAATGACCTTATATTAAAACAAAGGCAACAGCATTTACTTTTTTTTAATTCATTAATGTCTATGCCGTTAAAACCATGTGTTACCCTACAATCTACATTAACTAATAGTTCATTGTTTCTGTTTGTTTTATCCATTTTAGTTAAGCGGCTTTGTGTCTCTTTTGATTGTAGTTTGAGAGTATTATTATATTATATGTTTTATTTTGTCGATGTCATTTGCGGTTGTTATCATAATTTTCCCGCACTCTCCCAAACAAATTTCCTGTTATTTTCTTTTGCTTTCTCCTTTGTCATCCAGAGCAAACGCTTATTTTGTTTCGTCAGCTGATTATTGATACAAACAACAGAGTCAGTGACCCCTGCACTGACTATGCCGGCTTTTTGCATCACTGCATTTCTTTTGACGGGACGAGTTGCGCGTGCTTTCTTTACAAAGGCAGTCTTAGAGATATTTGAAGAAAAAGACACGACAATGGACCAATGGAGTCTGGATTTTTCGTTTTAGTTCTGTAGATGTCGGTGATATCAGTGTCCTTGATTTCGTGATTAACAATTGTGGCTAAGCTCTTAACTATATGGCAAAGGTTTTCATTTGCTGTGGGTTGAATGTTTTTTATGTCAATATTGTTTTTTATTATTTGTTGCTCCATTGAGTTTATTTGCGATTGCATGTTTTCTATTACTGAGTGTCTTTCTTTATTTCTTTCTCTAATTTCACATAATTCTTTTGTAATTGTTTCCAAAAGATTATTGTTTTTTGTCATTATAGTACTTAACTCATCATATTTTAACCGAGGAACTCATAGCTAGCCGCGATTTCTCCCATTTGGGCTCTCAGCAGCCGAATCTCTGCCAGGACAGCAGAGTTACTAGTGGCTAGGGTGGTGTTAGCTGCTCTTCCTGCTGGGTTATCTGGGCTTTTAGCTTGTCGTATCCTCTTTGCTGCTTGTGTTTCGGGAGCCTGCGACATCGTAGAAGCGCTTTGATCATCCCCGACGTTGCGGCATATCTGGCACTTCCAGGCATCTCTTCTCGCCCCCATAGTCCTCCATGACCTCTCTGTGACGGTCGTGCACTCGAAGTGCAACTTGCGGTTGCACATCATACACGTAGCAAAATAGCCATTGTGTGGGAGATTATCACCGCAATGCCCGCATACAAACATATTTGTGGATTGTTATTAAATATGTAAGAGTATATATTGGTTAATAGAAAGACAATGGAAGGGAACTCACGCAAAATAAATAAATTTATATAAGACGTGTTTTTTTTTTTTTTTTTTGTTTTAGAATGTTAATAACTATTTATTTCTTTGAATATTACGTAAAAATATCACTATTATTAACTCGGAGACCACTATAAAAACCAGAGCGCTCAAATACACGTCTTATTACTTCGGCTAGCTCACTAGGAAGGTAGGTACTACATGCATTAGGTAAGAATTGTAGGGATCCCTGCTTAATGTTGATCTTAATATCCAAACTTGATAGCGACACAAAGCAGGCTTGAACGGAAGAATCGGATCTCGTGATGATAGTTCGATAGCAGATTTTCTAACGTTTCTTGAATTGCGATTTGGTGCACTCGAATCGTGCCAAACTCTCAATCTGTCAACTTTCGCGGAAAACAATCAGTACAATTTCGAGCACATGTAACGAAAGCCTCAGATAGCAGTGTTCAGTGTTCCATGTGCCAGGGTAACCATTTCGTATCCAAGTGTAGTCAGTTTTTGGGGTCCGACATTATTACTTGTAGAAACTTCGTTAATACAAAATCCTTGTGTTCCAAATACCTTCGAACAGGTCACTCGTCAAACAAGTGTCGGTCATCGTTTGGTTGTCGCGTTTGTAAATCTCGTCACCATTTCTTAGTCCATCGACACATAGTCAAACATAATATCTCTTCGTTACCTTCGCGATGTTCGAGTCCATCCTCTGCATCATGTTCAGCATTGCCATCCTCATCAACTGCTTCGCACCAACCTGATCCTTCGATAAACCATTCGCTTGAATTTAGAAAACAAACCATACTACCTACCATTCTCGCGAAATTTTAAGATAATCGGGGCCAGTCTCTCGACTGTCAAGTTCTTTTCGATACGGGATCACAATCTTCATTCATTGCTGAATCTTTTATGCAAGGTTAGGTCTTCCAAGAAAGCATTCTCGAATCCCTATAATGGGATTATCATCTAAAGAAGCGGGTTTCACGAAGGGACGCGTTTCTAGTCAACTCTTCTCTCTTTTATTGATACATCATAAGTAGTTTACATTTTGATATAATTATCTGCAAAGCCTTATTGGCTTATCTGCAGAAGATTAGTTGCACAATATTGCTTCGTACATGAGTTGAGCTATGTATGTATATATAAATAATTTTTTAATCCAGTTTTAAATTTTGTATTTACATAAATTGGCTAAAAGCACATTTGTAAATACAGTAAAATCTCCTTATTCGCGGGGTATATGTTCCAAAATTTTACCGCGAATATGGTAACCGTGAATATGGAACGACGATTTGTATGGAAATATAGGGGTTGGGTTCCAAGGTAGAAAAATAAAATAAAATAAATAAAAATACATATTCAAAACATAAAATAACTCTATATTTTATTAATTATTATAACTTTAATTATTTATTTTAAAAATATTGGGTAATTTTTACTTGTTTTTCCGCCTTTAAAAGCCATTTTAATTCCGCTTGATATTCAGCTGAGGCGTCATCGATTTTTCTTTTAAAAACAAGGCTTCGCTCCAAAAATGGATCAATTTCAATGAAGTGATCACACAGTTCACTTGCCATTCGCAAACCTTTGGTCAGATTTTTTAAAGATACTATAATTTTATCATTTTTAGTTGGATCTTCCTCTTCAATGGAGTGGGAAAGTAACATCTCTTCCAAGTCAGCTTCACTTAAATCTTCATCGTATGATTGAAGCAACTCTTGAACGTCATTCGAATCTATCTGTTCAAAACCTTCCTGCCCTATGCAATTAGCGACTTGTACGATGGTGTCGCTTATTGTCTCAATTTGTTCAGATCCCTCATTTTTAGAGATAGGTAGATCAGGCCATAGTTTTTTCCAACATGATTGTAATGTTTGATTGCTTGAGCTCTTGTAAAGATTCTTTTATGTTAACAATAGATTTTGCTATGTCGAATTTTTTCCAGCATTCCATAATACTCAAGTCAGAATCACACTCCATGGCATCTAGAATGTTGATTTTGATATATGTATGCATAAGTGGCGAAAAGGTTGAGTATTGGATAACGAATATCATCTCATTTATAATATATGTATGTATACGTATGTATAATCGGAATTTTCGTATCCGCGAATAACGAAATTTTCCAACGCGAATACAGAAAATGGTCTCAATTTTTTCTTCCGCGAATACTGAAACCGCGAATAACGAAACCGCGAATAAGGAGTTTTTACTGTATGTGTTTATGTATACCATTTATAATTATTTTTTTTTTTTATTCTAAGTCAGAAAAAACTGTTTCGCTCTTTTCAATAAAAGAGGTTTTGAAAGATTTTTAAAATTATTTGGTAGTTCATTAAATATTTTGGGTACTACTACTTCATATTGTCTTCTTCCGTACTCATTCCAATGCCGTGGGATGTTGTATCGTCCTTGTTGTCTTCTGCGTGTGTTGAAGTTATGTAGAGCTGTGACTTTGTAAGTGTCATCGTTCCAAAATCTTGAAATAACTTCCATCTTATAAAGTTGTTCGATGTTAAGCAGTTTCGTATTGTTGTTGTTTTGTTGTCGATTGTAGTGCTGTCCTATCTTTACGCGATGTATCATTTTGTGGATTCTTGCTTGTATATGCTGTAACGACCAAATTTGAGGCGCATTTCCTCATGCCAATATACCATGCCGTAGATGAGATTCCACTAATCCAAAATAGCACTGTCGTAGAACATCTTCCGTACATACGTTACTGAGATGGAAAAGAGCATAAGTTGACTGCCTATGTTTTATTTCAAGTGCTCTTATATGATAGCTCCACTTAAAATTGTAGTCTACGATGACCCCTAGATACTTGTAGGTTGGCACATTTTCTATAAAAGTTTCGCAGCTGTCATCTCTTTCAAGTTGCATAGGGTTTTTTGCATTATGAAGGCAGTTGGTGTCATGTAATTTAATTTTTAATAATACTTTTTGGATATGTGTTGGGCGTATGTGCATTATTTTTGTCTTCTTTGCATTGATCAAGAGACCGTGATCGTGGCACCAAGTTGTAACCACATTGAACTCCTCTTGCATTATTTTTATTGCCGTTTCGGCACATCTGTGATTGACAACTGTAGCTGTATCGTCTGCGTAGGCGTATCCTCTACTCTGACGAAGAACAGAAAGTAGATAATTTACGTATATAGTGAAAAGTAGTGGACCGAGTTTTGATCCTTGCGGTACTCCATATGTTGTTTTTTCTGGATTGCTATAGTTATCTTTAATTTTAACTTTAAAGCTGCGGTTTTCTAGATTTATTTATTTATTTATTTATTATTATTATTTAAAATCCTCAGACAATTAAGATTAACATCTTTTAAATTTGCCGAGCTTAAGAAACTAAAACAATTAAGATTAACATACTTTACTTTACTAAAATATAAAAATTAAGCTAATTAAAAATAAAGAAAAAGAGGGAAGAGACTAAAGAATTAAACAATAAAGAACAGTAAAACAGAGAAGAAAGTGAAGAGGATTTCACTAGTCATTTTCAGCAAGATATTTAAAGCATCTCGACTTGAAGTCTTTTGTGCTTGTCGCTTGCTTGATGTGGGGGGGTAACATGTTCCATAGTTGAACCGCATTCACAAAAAATTGTCGAGACGTTGCTAAATATTTGTGTCTAGGGACAATTAATAATGAGCCACGCTGAGCCTTAGCAAAACGAATACTCTTGTAAAGATATTCGGGTTCTTTGGTGTTAATTATTTTCTGTAATAGTAGCAAGGTACGGAATTTAAACAGCGATTTGAGGGAACAGCCTACTATTTTCTTGGCGAATTCGGAAATATGTTCATGTCTTTTAATGCCGTATATATATCGGGCGCAGCTATTGAACGCCACATTTAACTTACTGAAGGACTCGTAGTCCAATTTAGAAAAAATTTCACATCCATAGAGTAATATAGGCAAGATGAAGGATGTCACAAGCTTTTGCTTAACGTCCGTGGGTAAGTAATTTGTAGTAGGACTAAGGCCTCTAAGAGCACCGTATACTTTTGAAGTTACGCTATTTATGTGCGTGCTCCAGCACAAGCCCCGATCGAAATAGATACCCAGGTTTTTTACTTTGGACACAAATTCAATGGGTGAATTGTTTATTTTTAATGGCGGTAGTTCCAGGGTTGTTCTGCATCTATTAAGTATTATGGCCTTCGTTTTGGATGCGTTGAGTCTAAGCTTATTTGTTGTCGACCAAAGATAGACCCGATTTAAGTCGTGCGAGAGCAACTCCATAGATGAAATACAGTTTGACTTGGGGAACATGGAGTATACTTGTATATCATCAGCATAAATATGATATTTGGAGTTAGAAAAACATTTATAAACGTCATTTATAAAACAAGAAAATAGAAGCGGACCTAATACTGAGCCTTGCGGAACACCAGAATAGACACGGACATTAGAGGAACGTTTATTATTACAGAACACGTATTGAAATCGATTTGAGAGATAGGAGGACATAAGATGACATGCGGAACCCTCACAAAGGAATTGCTTTTTCAACTTTTCTAATAACAGATAGTGTTTTACGCTATCAAAGGCTTTGGAAAAATCTAAGCAAACTAATACACCAACCATATCCTTATCCATTCCTACACGGATATCTTCGCAGACTTTGAGCAGTGCCGTGGTACAATTGTGCTTAGCGCGGAAGCCAGATTGAAATTCAATAGTAAGTTTATTATTTTTTAGATGGGACTTAAGTTGACTACTTACTATACTTTCAAACACTTTGCTTAGAAATGGAAGGATTGCAATTGGCCGAAAATCAGTGCTATTTGGGGAAGATGATTTGGGTATCGGTACAACTTTGGCGATTTTCCAGCACTGTGGGTATGTGGAGGTGGTTATAATAGTATTCATGATATGCGTGACGTGGTGTAGTATACAGGGCAAAAGAGTTTTGATAAAGACAGGATGTATATCGTCCGAGCCTACAGCTTTAGATTTAATCCTTAGTATAGCGAGTCCTACACAAACTTCATCGACACATGCGAAAGAGAAGGAGTTCTGAGCACCCTCTGAGTCAAAAGGAATATGAGTGAAATCACTTTCTCCATACGATGACTGAATAAAATTTCTATTAAGTACCTCGGGATCAAGATTTGAAGGGATAGTAAGTTTGTTCGGACAGATGCCCATTTGACGAATATTATTCCAAAATGTAGAGCTCGAATTGTTGGTGGAAAATTTTCTTGAATAATATTGCCGTTTGTTTCTGCGAATAAGAGAGGTTAAGCTATTTCGTACCGCCTTATAGCTGGTCAGTAAATAAGGACATCTATATTTTCTCCATCTAAAATAAAGGATATCACGTCGTTGTATGAGGTTAAGAATTTCGTCGGTTATCCATGGTGTCATATCTTTGTCTTTTCTAACCTTGATTGGGACATGTTTATTGAATAATAAGTGGATGTTATTATTCAAACAATTTGTTTGCATGTCGACATTGTTGTTATTGTATACCAATGACCAGTCCAGATTTAGGCAGTCCGAGAAGAGTGAAGTAATGTTCATATTATAAAAATCAAAATAAGAAGTGTTGTTATTTATGTTAGTAGGTGACAAGTTGTTGAGTGATATGAATAAGAGGTCATGATATGAGAAGGCGGGAGCGAATATTTGATCATAGAGTGAGACAAGCGCACGATTTGACACCAGACAAACATCTAAAAGAGAAGCACTTCGATTGGGCATAAAGTGGGTCGCCTGATGTAAATTCACAAATCTGAGATGCAGGGATTCTACCATTTCAATGAAGTTACTATTTCTTGCGTCCAACAAATTCAGATTTAAGTCGCCTACGATAACAATATCAGTGTAGATAGGGGCGAGTCTTTCAAATATTTCTTTAAGTAAGGAATAATTGGCAACACTTGGAGGCATATATATGCAACCTACCAGTAGCTTTCTTCCAGATAGAAAAATCTCAACGAAAGAATATTCAAATATATCTGTATATGAAGACTTACAGACAACATTAAAATTGAAACATATTTTTATATAGATGCCAACCCCTCCACCGATTTTACCCTCTCTGTCTGCCCGCACCAATTTGTATCCATTAACATAAAAGAGATCCGAGCACATCTCCGGCTTCAGCCATGATTCCGATAAGCACATAATATCAACCTTGCTACCATCTAACAGGAGGCGTAAATGGTCTATTTTGTTTTTTATACTCTGTGCGTTTAAACCCTCCTTTTGTTTACACAAAATATTTAGCAACGTTTTTGGGTCCTCTGCGAAACCCCCCCGAGTGTTTGTAGTTATAGATGACATGAACTCGTATTAAAACAACAACGCATAACAACACATAACAGGAAGCGATCAGCACAATTGCCAACAATAAATGCATGCCAGAAGGAATAACTCACAACTAGTGAAAGGCTCTTAGTCGAGATAACAAGCATGGATGGAATTAATATTAAGTACAAATTAGGTAAAGAACAGAAAGAAAAGAAAGAACATAAAAAAGTTAAAAAGTAAACAAATGAATTACATAGTTGTCCTTGCAGTAGTGTTGTCATTTTTTGTTTTCGTCTTTGCCTGCTTCAATTCTCGCGGCGATATCGTGCAGTATGTTTTTGTTGTTTATGTTGATGTTGTTGCTGTTTTTACTCAACTTGACGACAACTGTCCCGTGTCTGGTGAACACCGTGGACAGCTGACCTCGACGTTTCATATGCGTGGCGAGTTGGAGGATAGAACGATTTTGGTTGGTGAGACTCTCGTTCATGTAAATATTCTTGCTTGAATCCAGGCCGATGTCGTTGAGGCAGAGGTGTTTACCATGGAGTTTCCGGTAATCAGAAAGAGCTTTCAGGACGAGGTTTCTGTCTTGCGAAGTGTTAAATTTGATGATCATGGGAGGGTCGTTTAATGAGTCCGTGCGGACAGGACGGAAGATGTTTTTTAATGTTGGTGGTTTACAAGCAACGGTATGACATAGTTGATTAAAAAGTGACCTCAGATTTTCCTCTGGTAATTGGGGAACACCAAAAAGAATTGCATCTGCTGCCAACTCCTTCCTTTCCATTGCGTCACATCTATCTCTTAGGTCATCAATTTCTTCTTTAATACGTTGTTGGTGATTCAAATGATCTGCTTCTATTTTGATGATGCGCAATTGAAGGTCAGCAAGGGTCTTGTTGATTCGTTCGATGAATGTTGAGCAACTTTGTTGGATGGTGGAGATTTGTTGCAACAAATCATCACGAAGTGCAGACATGTCAGCTGAGAGGCGGTTTAGTATGCGCTCAGTATGTTGGCCAATGTGCTCGTCTAGTTCAGCAACTGAGAGAGCATTTGGAACAGCAATATTTGCAGTATTGGCGATTGGAGTGCATTTTTGTCGAGGTGTGGAGACATTTATTGCTGCAGTGCTCGTAACTGCGAGTTTTTTCGAACGGGTGTTTACCGAACTTGAGTTGTTTTCGAGTGACATGGCAACTGAGTGCTTTGACGAGCAAAAGTTACTATGGAGCAAATAATTTGAAAAACACCAGAGTCACCAAAAACTGGATTACAATTGTTTTGCGTATGTTTGTTCTATTATGTTGCTTTTGCAAGATCAACACGCTCAGCCGAATATACTGCGCACTATATAAGAACTTTTTTAGCAACAAAACTAGGAAAAAAAATAAGAAAAACGATATGTTCGCCGGACGAGACAAAGAACACGTCAGACTCACTCAAACATCACTTATCCACTAGTGTAGATAGTATATTCTGCACTTCCCTCACAGTCACTTCCTCCAGATACATTGAGCATACTGCACTTGTCGTTGTGCCGATTAAAATTTGCCGACTACACTGGTGCACTATGTTGCTAACCTCTCGTGATAATTGATTTGCAAACTTGTTCGCTAGACCTTCTATGTTCGATTCATTTGCAAAATTTTTGGACAAGGTGTCATCCAGATTCAGAGGTACTCTTCCCAATATGTGGTTAACAAGCTGCCATGTTTGTTTGGGGTTTGCTATTCGAAATTTTTCTTTGTAATATCCGAATTTTGTGGCATTTATCCTCTTGTTTAAGATATTTCGAAAAGTCTTGTAGTCCTTTTCGTATTCTTGGTTTCTTCTATTGTTCTTGTATCTTCTGTATAATCTGTCCCGTTCTTTGCAAGCCTGCTTTAGTTCCCATGTCATCCACTCACACTCGATATTTCTTCTCTTTTGTTTTTTTGTCATTGATGCCTCTTTCATTATGTCCATGTACCTTTTCCTAAATTGTTCATATATTGTATTTCGTTTACGCAGTCATATTCTTCAATTTCATCCCAATTAGTGTTATTCATTCCTTGTGCAAGTTTACGCCTATTAACGTATTGTTGCATTGTTTCGGGTTTACTTTCTGTACTGTTTTGCGTAACAAACCTGCAGATGTAGCATAATGATCGGATATGTTTAGTTCTATAACCGCTGACTCTATTTTTTTGCTTATGGCACGAACTAAGATGTGATCTATCAGAGTACTTGTGTTTCGGGCCAGATCGGTCCGAGTGTCGGATTGTATGACATTGCTAAGCCCTTTCGATGCAATCATTGATAGATATTTTTTTTGCATGGGACTCATTCTGATGTTTGACATTGAGGTTCATATCACCAAGAATCACTAGCATCTCTTTCTTTCCCAATATATCGATGTTTGCTGCCAGTTCATTAATGAATCCGTTTATGTATGTGTGTGGTCATCTGTAGACACAGATTATTGTGGCGTTAAGCTCATCACGCTTAATTTTTAAAATCAGACTATCATAAAAACCAGTTTCTGGCTCACTTCCATTGAATCTTTCCTTAAATTCGTAAGTAATATTTTCTTTTAAAAAATATTCCGTGCCACCACGTCCTGAGTGCCTGTTTGAGTATTCGCTGTTAAAACCATTTATTTTATACAAGTTGTTTTCATCTTTATATATATTAATTTCTATCACTGCAATTAAGTCTAGGTCTTGCAGAAAATCATGAATACTTAGCATAAATGCATTCCAGTTTTTTCTTGCTGATCTTAAGTTAAGATGTAAGCACGAAAATCCATTTCTGTATTTTATATATTTTTTATTTCTGTTTCTGTTTTCAGATTAGTAGAATTTATATTTAAAAATTCACTTAATTCAT
This sequence comes from Merodon equestris, assembly GCA_958301585.1. Classification (NCBI taxonomy): domain Eukaryota; kingdom Metazoa; phylum Arthropoda; class Insecta; order Diptera; family Syrphidae; genus Merodon; species Merodon equestris. The sequence continues at coordinate 96,044,523 of OY284413.1, forward strand.
TTTCATTCATGTGTATGTATACTTTTGGTCGCTAATGTGCTTCACTATATTATTATTTTTTTTTTTTTTATTATGCTCTCATTTTCTCAATATCATCCTCAGTGGCTATTTTGATGACGCGGCCGCCGTCTGTTCTCCTGACTAGAATTTTGTTGTTGGCAAACCAAACATACTTCCAATCAGGGTTTAGACCCCAGAAGTACAATTTCGGAGTAGATGAAGAGAAAAAGCGAAGCAAAACCAAAAGTTGCGGAGTAGATTTGTAAATGCAAAAAAAGAATGAAAAAATCAAGTTTTTAACAAATTTACTTTAACAAAATAAGTAAAAATATTGCATTTATTAGCTATAAGATAATAAAATAAGAATAGAACATAAATAAATTCATTTAGTTAGTATGCACTACTACAATAGGTATCTATTATTAAAACAAAATCAATTATTTTACAATAAATTTACCATGCACAAACTTATATTGTTTTATAAATTTAATTAATTTGTGCGGTGGTTCATAAATATCACCATTATTTTGTTCAATTCATCTCTGAAAACTTTCTCTCGGCTGCTGCGCTGCTGTGGGGTAAAATAGCTAGAGTTAACATGTACTCAGCCAAATTTTTAAACATAAGTTCGTCCATCGTATTTAAAGTTCCCATGAAAGAATACCAAAATTTTACCAAATCTTGTTGGTTTATGTTGCTTATATTATAAATTTGAAATTATCTCCACTCATCATTCAGGACCTCAACTGAGCTTTTATTAAAAGGAAATGCTTCAACTAATTTTAATATTGAATATAATTCCCCTTCTTGAATTTTTTTTGGGTTCAAATATTGTAATAGGCTTAGGTCACTATCTTCCAAAGAAAATCTTGATTTGAGTTGATTGCAAAAAGTTATATAATAGTTTAAAATAGTTCGCTTAATTTCTAAAATACTTTCTTTTGAAAGTTTTTTCTCATTTTTTTCACATTCTATTTCACAAAATATAACTTCAATAGGAACCTGGAAATTCTCATTTTCATAATCAACTTCAATACTTAAAAATTCAGTTTTTATAAAATTGCTAAGCAATTTTAAAAAGTTTTGCTTAATAACTGGAAGAAGAACATGAATCATTGTTTTTTCTGACTGGAAAATTTTATTCATTTCGTTAATTATATTAAGGATATAAGATAAGAACAGTAAATAAAATCTATTTACGTCATTTAACTTTTCTGCTACTGTGTCCACATTATTTTCCCTCTTATCTTTGAAAGATAATAGTAGAAAATAATGCTTTAGAGCTGTCCACTGTTCTAACACCCTATCCACAGCTGCCTGAGCTGATAACCATCGTGTGGAACATGTGTTTAAAATGTTATGCTCAGCTATCTCAAAATACTGCTGAAAGCTCTTAAATGCAGCTAGTCTTTTAGAACTGTTAGAAAAAAAATTGAAAATTTTCTTTATTAATGATTCAACTTCGAGAGGAATCTGTTTTGCTGCTGCTTTTGCACAAAGGTTTAAGGAATGGCAAGTGCAACCCAAATATGATGTGTGTTCAAGGACTTAAGCTGTTGTTTTACCCCATTCAGTGAGCCATTCATAACAGGAGCGTTATCAGTGCCTAAGCCTATTAAATTTTCACTAGGTATCTTTAATTCTAATATATGTATACTGTTTAATAGCACTTGCTATTGAAGTCGCCGATGAGTCCTCTAATTCTATTGAGTTCCAGGTGCCGTGCAACTAAAACTAAACACTTTTTACAGCTAATGTCAGTACTTTCATCAATTATGAGCGAGAAATACTTGTTATTGAGACTTTCTGCTATATTTCTTTGCTATAATTGGCAATAAGTCGAATCAATTCCGTTGTTTTCTTAGAACTACACTTGATTTTATCCGACTCTGATTGCGAAAGTGCGTAAAGCAACTGCGGTAGCGAGTCCATAATAGTAAATGGCAGATAATTCGAAACGCAATATATTACCATTGTAACTTCTTTTTTTAAATGTCTGTCCTTGGTTGCTTTATTGTTAGCCTGTTTTTCAATGATACGTGGTATATATGTTTGGTTTTTGTACTCAGACTCCTTTTTCTTATGATTTTGGGACTTTTCGTTTCGTTCTAAATTGGTGACATTATTGCATAACCTTTTTTTGCACAACTTACAGTAAGCGTTCTGATAAGCTTCTTCTTTTGTCAACCACTTCCTGCATGATTCCCATTCTTTCTTGTATTGTTGGCTATATTGTTTACAGGTTCTATTGTTTTCCGATTCCTCTGAATCCACAACCATAGTTGAAGAGATGTCATTTTCTTAAAAATGCATTTGTGTTTTTCTAAAACCACACACAAAATACACCAATTTGGAATTTAAACTTGACTATATTTTTCAGTCTACTTACACGGCGTCTGAAGTTTCATCCACAGCAACAATCGAAATACTGTTATTCTCAACACTAACTTCTGAAGTATTTTTTCTAAACCCATAAAACACACCCATAAACAACCCATAGTACACACGCTGATTTTGAATAATTGTTTCGTCAACTTACTTTTTTATTAGGTATTTATCCATTTTTTACAACTGAATGTACACCGAAAAACCAAAACGGAAAAAAAAATAACTTCATAAAACTAAATTAAAGCAGATAGAAACGCAGCAACACACCACAACATAACGGAATTGTACTACACTTCTACGCTCAAAATACGAGTATTTCCCCCATCGCTTAGATGACAGATGACAAGAAAAAAAAACTGTATTCCGTTCAAATTCAGGAATGCAGAGTTTCTCTTAACAGATTTTCGCAATGATTAGTTCTTCCAATTTTTCTGTGTGAAAAAATTGGAGTAGATCTTAAGCGTAGCGGAGTGCCGGAGTAGATTTTTATTTCTTTCATAAATCGGAGTACATCTACTCCGATTGGAGTAGGGTCCGAACGCTGCTTCCAATTCACCACTTTTGCTTGTGTTTTTGCTAACCACAGTATTTTCTTATTGTGGGCTGTGAGTAAAGTTTGCTTGGCGTATACTGGGTTTTGTTCTTTGTTCATTACGTCACACACCTGTTCATATTTGCCTTCGATTTTTGCAGGAATATTTGTTTGGTTTGTTTTCGTGAGAACCTAACTGCCATATTCGTCAATTGTTTGATTTTTCTGTCGGGATATGTGCGAATGTCTTCTATATCCGACTCTTTTATTTCGGCATTTATTGCTTTGCCCACCGCAGCGACAATGTCAAGCTTATTATTGTTGTTCTGCATGGGGATATTTTTTATTTCGACACTGTTTTCTATTTGTCTCTGATCTAGTTCATTGACCCTCGCTTGCAGATTCGCGATAATATCGTCTTTGATTTTGTTTTGTCTTTTGTATTGGCTAATTTCATTCATCAGTTTTTCAATTAGTTTGTTGTTTTTTGTCAGTGCGCTGTTAATTTCGTCGTACTTCGTGCTGGTGAACCCAACTGCCTTTGCATAGTCTTTGATCAGTTTTTTGATTTCTATTAATTCAGTTTGTACAGATTGAGATGTTTCCTGCTGCAATGAGTCACTTTGTGTGCTTGTGCCTGCTGTTGAGCGTGGGGATTCCACTGGCCTGGCTTTTTTTGATAATTGGACATCTTCATCACTCCTGGTTTTCCCTCTACATATTCCACATTTTCACGAGTTTTTTGTTTGTGCGGTAATTTTGCTGTATGTAGTGTAGGAGACAGTGGAGCATTCAAAGTGAAATTGCCCCTTACACGCTGAGCATGAAATGAAATCTCCATCAGCGGATCGTTGCACCTAGTACATTTAGCCATAATAAGTTTACCGTTTAAATGTTGAACTGTTAAAAAAAAAAAAGAGTGCAGTTCACTTTCAAAATCATAATTAAAATAAAATCAAAACTGTTGACTGTGTTTAATAATTTCACGGAAAGAAAATTATTCATCATTAAGCTGGACCTTTAGAAAAACACGTCTTAAGCTCACGAGCTCACTATTTACTACCCAACTAATCGTTTTTATGATATTATTCATCATTACGCTTAAAAGCGAATTTGTATTCCAAAGAAATCATTTATACGTGCAAAAAACGAGTTTAGGATTCACTTAATTTGCATCATGTCATTAGTCATTTAAGACCACCGAGTCTGTATCCAATATTTTGCTTTAGGATCGACAAAGTACGAGAACTTTGTTAGGAAAACCTTTAATTTTTTCAATTTCGGGAGTTCACTCGCAAAAAACGTATTTTACTGCGGAATCTAGATGAATGCTGGCGGCAATGCCCAATGGCTTCTCCACCTTTTCTCGTCATAATTCTACTCATTTATCAGTTGACCTTTTCGTGCTTGGTAAATTGACTTCGAATTTGCCATCAAAATCCTTCGACGCATTGGCATGGAAGCACATTCATCCTTACTTCAACATTTCTAGCTCCATCGATGTTCTGCTAGGAGCTGACAAGGTTTAGAATATCCTCCGAGGGGAACAAATTCCTGGACTCGAGGGCAGTCCTATAGCATTCAATACTTCATTTGGCTGGGAAATTTCAGGAGAACTGTCGGATCCAGAGCCCAGCATCCCGGCATTATCCTCGTGTTATTCCTCTCACGACGTAGACGGCCTCTTTCAGCGGTTCTGGGAAATAGAAGAGGTTCCTCCTTTTAATGCGTATGAAATTCTGGACGATTAAGCGTAGCAATATTTTCGAAAAACGATTTCGCGCTCTCCCGGCAGAAAATACGAGTACATTGTTTCCCTTCCATTCAAAACCCCTTCCCCAAGTTTCGGAGATACCTTACAGTCGGCAGTTTCGCGATTACACTCAATGGAACGTAGTCTTCGCAGTAATCCTCAATTACATAAACTTTACTCAAAATGTATGCAGGAATATCTCGAACTGGGACATATGGAACTTATACCTCGCGAAAGAATAAACTTAAACTCGACAAAACAGTTTTACCCACCTCATCACGCGGTACTGAAACCAGATAGTTCCTAAACAAAATTAGTTGTTTTCGACGGATCGGTAAAAGACTCAAAAGGACAGTTCTTGAATAGCCGGCTTTTATTAGGGCCGCCAATTCAGCGCGACTTGGTAGGTGTTTGTTTTGCGTTTTCGGCAACATCGGCTTGTGTTCGCGGCGGATATGGCACCGCCTCGGCTCCATTTTTATCAGTTCGCGTTATGCAGCAACTCACAGAAGATTATCGTTTGTCTTATCCGAACGCAACTAGAATATTATTTAACGACGTTTACGTGGACGATGTAATGACCGGCACCAACTCAATCGAAACGTTACTTAAATTGCAGGCAGAACTAGTCACGCGGTTATCGGTTGCTGGACTTCAGCTTCGTAAATGGAGCTCCAACTGTTGGGCTCTACTCGCTAAACAAAAACCCGAAGATTGCGAATACTCTTTTGTTGATCCCGAAAGTTCTTAACCGCTCATAAAGGTATTGGGAATGTTTTGGAACCCTGGTACTGGCGTGCTCTCATATCGTATCGCGAAATCTACACCGCGTCTCACGGTAACAAGAAGAAGTTTGCTCTCCGAAATCGCGCGTATCTTCGACCCTTTTGGCGAAGAGGTTGTGTTATTTAAAATGATGTTTCAAAGACTTTGGTCTGCCGAACTAAAATTGGGCTGGGATGATCCACTGCCCCATGCCATCGCGGATGAATAGCTGATGTACCGCAAAGAACTTTTGTTTTTCGAGAGAATCCAAATTCCGCGAAATGTGTTCCCATCCGAAGAAACAATAGAACTCCAAGGGTTTTCGGACGCTTCGTCACTCGCTTATGGTGCAGTCGTGTATGTACACACTAAGTCCCCAACTGGTGACATTTCTACCATCATCGTCGCGGCAAAAACCAAATTAGCCCCACTTAAACCTGTCTCTATTCCTCGTCTCGAGCTCTGTGATGCATTATTGCTAACTCGGTTGTTGTCCTTTGTGTAAAAATCGGTAAATACCAATATCGAAAGAACCTTCCCATGGTGCGACTCTGAAATAGTCTTACATTACTTTCTTCAACCCCACGTCGCTGGACCACCTTCGTAGCCAACCGAACGGCAGCTATTTTAGAAACATTACTGCGATACTCTTGGCATTACGTACCATCAGAATCGAACCCTTCAGAATGAACGTCGCGCGGTGTCCTCCCTTCCAATCTATGCACTCACAGCCTTTGGTCCAGCATGGCTTCCCTTATCCGACGAATACTGGCCGAGATCAAAACTTTCCCCAAATCTCTCCGAAAGCGAATAGGTGAAACGGGAAGAAAACCAATCACACGGCATGTGCTTGTCACATCGTTCGACGGCCATATTTTTCGTCCGACAGCAGTACTGGATTTTGGGCAGCAGAAATATCATTCGCCAGGTCTTTCACCGGTGTAAATCATGCTTCATGCAGCAGAAACGTACAACACAGTAGATCAGGGGTAATCTACCAGGACCTCGAATCCAACCAAGCCGTCCATTTTCAAACACAGGGTGTGACTACGCCGGTACACTTAGATTTAGATTTAGATTTATTATTATTATTAACAACTCCTGTTCATATAAGATACAAATCTTTTAAATTTGAACAAGCTTAACATAATATATTATACATTTTACATATTTATAAGAATTAAGTTTAAGATATAATTTTAAGATATAATTTTAAAAATCATAGGTAAGAGGAAACGGATAGTGGAAGAAAGGATATAAATAGGAAAGAATAGATAGACACTGAAGGAAGAAGCATCCATTTTCACTTTTAAACTCTAGAAAAATATTCAAAAAGGATTTTATTAAAACTATTTGTGTTCGTTCTGCTAAGTCGATTGATGGCAAGGGGTAAACGATTCCATAATTGAATGACATGTACGAAAAATTGCCTGGACGTTGCTCTATATTTACGCCTAGGTGGAATAAGTGTAAAAGTCCTATTATTTACTGAAAAACGTATATTTTCGAACAGGTATTCTGGTTCTCTATTATTTATAATTTTTCGTAACAACAACAACGTTCTATAGCTAAGTAAGTCTGGTACCAAAACACCGGTTATTTGTTTTGTATAGCTAGAGACATGTTCTTGTCTGCTTATATTGAAGACATATCTTGCACAGCTATTTAGCGCGACGATTTCCTTTTTGATCATAGTCCAAATTAGAAAATATTTCACATCCATAAAGTACAATGGGCAAAATGTACGACTTTACAATTTTTAATTTCACATTGACTGGCAAATAGTCGGCAGTGGGGCTTAGAGCACGAAGCACACCATATATTTTTGAAATTGTTTTATTAATGTGAAGACCCCAAGTGAAATTTTCTGTGAAATAAATACCTAGATTTTTGAAATTATCGACGTACTCCACGGTCGTTTGGCTTAAATTTATGGCTGGAAAGGTGTCAATGCTCGTACCACAGTTTAATATTAATGCTTTAGTTTTCGCAGGATTTAAGTTAAGCTTATTATTAACAGACCAGTCATGCACAGCCTGCAATTGTCTGTTCATGTCATCTACTGCTTCTTTTATATGTGTCTTCGGAAATGTCAAATAGAGTTGAACATCATCAGCGTAGATATGATGACGACATATTGTCAAGCATTCAGAGATATCGTTTATAAAACAGGTAAATAACAATGGACCAAGCACAGAACCTTGTGGAACACCCAATGTGACTGGAAGGTGAGAAGAACATTCATTATTATGACAAACATACTGTGAACGATAAGAAAGATAGGACATTATCAAGCGACATAAGCTCCCATCAAATAGAAATTGTCTCTCAAGCTTGCTGAGCAAAATATTATGACAAACGCAATCAAATGCTTTCGAGAAATCTAGAAATACCATTAGGCCTAAATTATTGGTATCCAAACCTCGCCGTAAGTCTTTTAGCACGAAACCCTGATTGATATTTATTGATAAGCTTGTTGTCATTTAAATGGATTTTAATTTGTTGACTTACGATTGTTTCAAAAACTTTGCATAGAAAAGGAAGGATTGCTATTGGTCGATATTCACAATTAGGAGTTGAAGCTTTAGGTAGTGGTAATATTTTCGCTATTTTCCAGGGGTTGGGAAAAACAGACGTGGTTAAAATCGTATTTATAATGTAAGTAATTTGGTGAATAATAACTGGTAGTAGAATTTTTATAAACCTTGGGCTTATATTGTCCGAACCTACTGCATTTGATCTAATACCGAAAATAGTGTTAAAGACTTTGGTTTCATCAACACAATGAAGTGAAAATGCATTATCATTATAATGATTGGAATTAAATGAATACGACATTGAAGACGAGTTACAGTTTTGACCAAGTGAAACGAAATTACTATTAAGCTTATTTAAATCGATGTCGATTGGGGGTGCTTCTCTTGATTTGATTTGAATTTGGCGCATTTTACTCCAAAACTGATTACTTGAACTAGCACTAAAATATTTTGTATAATATACTCTCTTGTTTTTACGAATAACCTGGGTAACAGCATTGCGAGCTTTCTTAAAATCTTCGCGCATAACAGAACATCGATATCTTCTCCACCTCGCGTATAATAAATTACGAGTCTTTGTCATATCACAAACTTCACGCGTTATCCAAGGTGTATTATTTTTTCCGTCTTCACTGTTTTCAACAGAACATGTTTTTCGAACAGATATCTCAACATGTTATTGAAATATTCAACCTGGGATGACGAACTACTTGTGTTGTATATTGGAAGCCAATTAGTGGCAAGACAATCAACAAAAAGTGCATTTATGTTTATGTTCTCATACTGATACTGTTTGAAAGTGATTCCTCCCATAATTGGTAATGCCACATTTATTTTAATCAGGATCATATCATGGTACGAAAAACCGGGAGCAAGGATCTGATCGTAATGCGTTAACAATTCAGAGTTTGAAACTAATGCAATGTCTAACAGGGAAGGCGCACCATTTGGAGGAAAGTGTGTAGGTTGTATTAGATTTACAAATGTAAAACCAAAACATTCTATCATTTGTTTTAGTGCTCGATTGTTACCTGGTAACATGTTAAGGTTCATATCACCGCAGATTACGATATTTGCGTAAGATGGGGCAAGTTCTTCCAAAATTTCCCTCAACAGATTTGCGTTGGCGACATCAGGAGCCATATAAACACAACCAACGACGAATTTTTCACAACTACCAAACATCTCAACAAAAATAAATTCAGCCAAATCAGTTGGTAGGGACTTTTTTATTACATTGAAGTTGTACCCGTTTTTAATATACATAGCAGCACCTCCCCCTGCTTTACGAACCCTATCGGCCCTTATAAGTCTCATATTATTGATTTTAAACAAATCAGAACACATTTCTGGTTTTAACCAGGATTCTGAGAGGCACAGGACATCAACCAAGCTATCATAAAAATTGACTTTAATTCATCGATCTTCCTTATCATGCTTTGTGTGTTGAGATGGCAAATATTGAGACCTTTCTTTTGTTTACAAATAATATCTACCAGCAATTTCGACTCAATCATGGAACGACCCCTTGTGATGTTACGAGTATTTATTTTGGTTGTAAGATACATGATGGCGATTGAAGCGACAACCAAAACGAACAAATTCTAAATAAATTATATCTATTTCACATGCAATTAATACATTATACAATGAGTTCAAAATGAAAACAAATAAACAGATATGATAGGTGAAACAAATAGAGAGGAAAAAAGAGAAAAACAGTATGTATACCAAAAGTGGACAAGTAAAATAGACAGTGAGAGAATAGGATGAGAAACAAAAGACTAAGCGGAAAAACATAGGAAAAGAAAATGGAAAAAGAGGGCATTACATTTATAGTAAACGAAAAGAGAGTTAAAGATTTACGAATCGTGTACTGTTGATTCTCCATTGGTATTTAGCGGAACTCCCCCCTGACATCGCGCGGCAATGATGTTTAAGGCTTCCTCATCTTCAATCAAGATTCTTCTTCCGTTTCTGCTCTCTTTTATAACAACAGAACCATGTTTCGTTGACACAGAAAACAGCTGTTTACGATGCTTCATACGGGTAGCTAGTCTTAAAATTAATCGGTTTCGTTTGGTCAAACTCTCGTTGACATAGATGTTACAGGAAGAGTCGAGACCAACGTCACTTAGATTTAGTTGTCGTCTTTTCACCCGGCGGTATTCGGCGACCGATTTCAGCATATTGTTTTTGTCCTGTACGGTGGTAAATTTGATGATGATCGGTGGATCATGTGTGTTGTCCCTTTGTGAAGCTCGGAAAATTGATGAAATCGTCGGAGGTTTGCACTCAATTGTATGACAGAGATGATGGTAGGTGGATTTTAAATTCTCATCGGTTAGCACAGAAACGTATCAAAACTTCGAATTTGAGCAGACCAATTTTCTTCAATACGTGCCATTTGTTGCAGTAGATCGTTGCGTAAGTTGCTTAATTCGGTTGTGAGTCGCTCCATTATAGCATCAGCTTGCATGTTTAGGTGTTTTTCTAATACATCCAATGTGAGTGATTTTGACGTAGCGATGTATACATTCTTCAAATGAGAATTACTGCTTTGTTTTGGTGTATTGACTGTATGATCCGCAATGCTTTCTTGCTTTTTTTGCAAGCGGGTTACAACCGTTGGGTTTGAATTTGAGTTTGAGCTCATTTTGATTTAACGTTTGATGTTAACACGACAGGAAGAATTTTATGAATTTTATAGAAAAATTCGATATCAGACAAAGCTCAACCTTGCGTAAACAACGAACCCGACAATATTTGCAACAAATTCACGTAATTTAAGTTTTATACTTGATTTTAATGACAAGGAAAATAAATATTACACTGGGAGGTAAAACGCACAACCGTTCACATTGACATATCACTCAAAATTTTACTTACTATTCAGTTATCCCGAGGTCGTACGCCGTAAATATCAAAGGCCTATATTGCTCTGTTTGTATGCATGTCCACAAAGGCCATCCATTTGGAGCTGGTGAATGACCTCACCACCGAAGCCTTTATCGCCGCCTTACGTAGATTTCTATCTCGCCGGGGCAAATGCAGCAATATCTGCAGCGATAACGGGACCAATTTCAAGGGAGCTCGTCGATATCTGACAGAAATGCATAAACTTATAATGGACCTAACTCACAACGATGCAATTGCTGCTACGCTCGCCAAGGATGGTATTGCTTAGCATTTTATCCCACCATCAGCGCCACACTTTGGTGGTTTGTGGGAGGCTGGCGTTGTGAGTCAAACTGCATTTACGTAGAGTTATTGGGAGCTCTAGTTTAACATTCAAAGAATTATATACTGTCCTTACTCAGATAGAAGCAATTTTGAATCCTCGTCCTTTGTGTTCTATATCTGACACTGACCATGACCCATTAACTCCCGCGCATTTTCTTGTAGGTGAAGCACTCACAGCCGTTCCTGAGCCGAGTCACTTGAAGACCCCTTTGAATCGTTTGCCACATTGGAATCACCTTCAGATAATGTCCTAAGTATTCTGGAAGAGATGTCATACCGAGTATTTGACGACACTTCAGGAGCGACCTAAGTGGCAGTATTGCACTACCAACCTCAAGCCTTGGTAGGGTAGGGCTTGGTAGTCGTCAAAGAACCACTTCTTTTGCCAACCAAATGGGTACTAGGTCGCATTGAATGCGTCACGCCCGGAACAGATCAACAATTTCGAGATGCCTCCGTAAGAACTGCATCAGGAACAATTGTTCGTCCGATCACGCAAAGCTAGCCCTCCTTCCTGTATCCTGAAAATTGTTTCAGGGACGCCGGGATGTTTGGAACAGAATGAGTCGAATTGAATAAATGAATTTTTGTTTATTATTATACGTATTATAATTATAAATGTGCATATATACCTACTTCAATATTATACAAACAACACTGGGAATCGCTGTACATTCCTGTTTTGCACGCATTCTTGTTCATCATATAGAATTAAATAATGTCTTTGCAGCGAATCCCAATAATTCTGCACACGCAGCTCCCACTAGGCAACTTCACACACTTATCGTTGTTCTGGGTTTTTTTTCTCTCGTCGACTGTTATCTCTCGCAATTGATGAAAACTTAAAACCATCAGTTGTTGAATATTATCAAAAATACGTTCTTCAATATTTTAAGAACTGAACATTCTGTTCCGATCTGTTAGATTTAAGAAGGGAGTTTCAAAAATCGCAACTATTTTCTAAATACGTAACGTTTCTTCCATCAATTTAATATTATAGACGTTTGTTTCAGTATTATTAAACTAGAATTTTTTTTTTTTTAAAACAATATGAAGAACGACAGAAACATCGGTTTTATCTTGAGTCGCACAAAATCGAATACGAAATCGCACAAATATATGATAGTCATAGGTTAAGAGCTATCAACCGTCAAACCAACTATGACGTGAAAATAACATCAAGTATCTCCTTAAAGGGAGCAAAAATTGAAAATGTGATTGTCACTTATCAAAGTAGTTATTAAAATTATTATCAAGTATAATCACAAGTATTATTAAATGCTGTGTATCAATTTATATCTTCTTCCCTGCAAGATAAGGACATGAATGTTCTAGCGGCTCGGAATACCAGTCATAAGAGATGACTAAACTGATAGGATCTTTGCCCCATAAAAAGAATGGCAAAGATAGACGCTGAGCTTCTGACTCTGCAGTACTCACATCTACATAACTACAACAATATACTATATCAACACCACATTCAAAATAACATCCAAAATCATTAAAACATTTTTATGTTAAGTATGGTTGGCCCTCTTTGGATAAAATTTTCCAGAGATAAGCTGCTTCTCCACTCGGATCTCCGGGTGGGAACTATCCAAGGGAGAGCATCCATAAAAAGTTTATTATGAGGCAAATATTTTCCGACAAGCGCTTTTGAACACTATTACGTACACATCACACGGGTGTTGAATGCCGTTCATAACCTGAGCAGCGCCATCACCAACTGCTTCGAACTCGCATGTCCTGTCAAAAAAACTTCCAGCAGGAAATTGGTTCCCTGGTGGAACGCTGAAGATGACTGGAATAAATATTGATCGAAGCAAAAGGAATGTAAGAAGCTCATTCGTAAATCGAAGAATAATTCCTATAAGTCCTTCTGTGAATCCCTGAGCGCGACCAGCAAGTTTGTTAATGTTCTCAAGCGAGGAAAATCGACAAAGCTGGATGTACTCAGAAAGTCTGATGGTACCTTCACCGAGTCTAAGGCAGAAACTCTTAGTTTACTGCTTCAGACCCATTTCCCGGGAAATCAGACTGCCATCGGCTCATTGCACATTCCCACATTGGAAACTGCGACTGAAACGATGAAAACAACTCGGCGTAGCTGGTATGTTGCGTCACGCGTGGCAACTACTGAGGCTACTACTTTGCTGTGGCATCTTCCGATGGCTTCAAGTAGCTGGGCATTGTTATGCTGCAAAAAGATATAAGTCAGCTGCTTCTTACTTTGAAAATAATTTTCACGCTAGCCTGGCACTTGCCTATAAATCTATTCCTTGGCGCGCGGTGAAAGTGGTCTTTATTCCCAAAATAGGTAAAGAAGATTACTCACTCGCCAAGAGTTTTAGACCAATCAGTCTAACATCCTTCTTACTGAAAAGCATCTAGAGACTAGTAGAGTTGCCCTTCGAATGCATCCTCTCTCGGACATGCAACTCGGACAGCGCGGAAAATCCTGCGAGACTGCAGGACCCTAGTTGGGAATGTGCTCTCGAAAGGGCATTTTCGTCGACATTGAGGGAGCTTTTGATAACGCAACTTTCGGCAGCATGTGTAACTTTCCTAGATGGCATGTAGTAGATGAAGCACTGGTTTTGTGGATCAAGGCAATGCTTGTGTGCAGGCCATTGATCGCTGACACAGGCTTCGAACAATGTGTCAAGTCTGTCGTAAACAGGGGTTGTCCCCAAGATGGCTTGCTGTCTCCGCTGTTATGACGCATGATGGTCGACTCTCTGCTCGATGCTCTCAATGCCTCTGGAATCTATGCCCAGGCCTATGCGGATGATGTTGCTGTTCTCTCTGTCGGCTTTTGTTTAGCGACTGTCTGTCTCAAAGCGCAGGTGGCGCTAGATGTGATAGAGGACTGGTGCACGAGTAAAGAGCTGTCGGTTAATCCTATTAGGGCTGATGCCGTTATCTTCACGAGAAGGAGGAAAAATACTGGTATTACTAAGCTGGTGCTAAAAGGCATTCCCTTCCATATCCCAGGAAGCTCAGTACCTGGGAGTCATCTTAGATAGCAAGCTTCTTTGGTTAAAGCATCTTGAGTCCAAAACCATCAAAGCGCTGTCAACTTTTTGACAATGTACCTTTGGCAAAACATGGGGCTCATCGCCGAAAAATGTCCTCTGGATTGCCGTGTAGCAATGATAAGACCGATAATCTCATATGCATCGGTTGTTTGGTGGAGCAGCCTAACACGCAAACACTTTGTAGCCTCTTTCACCAAACTCCAAAGACGGGTGCGTCTCAGCCATTCGGGGGCTTTCCCAAACACACTGGGAGCTGCTCTAGATGCTATGATGATCCACCCTTTGACATATATATCAGAGGGTGCGTACTGAAAGCCATGTCTCGCCTCAAGAGAAATGGTCGTTGGTACAACTCGCATTGAAGTGACAGTGTACTTGTGCGAGAAATATCCTACGACCCCTGTCTCATGGCATTTTCACTGACTGGACTTCTTTGAGCGCGAAAAAATTCGTCTGCACTTCTCCTTAGGAAATTATGCCTCAGTCTTTCAATCAGAGATTTACACGATCCTAATGGTCATATACTATATTGTGAAGAACAAATGGAAAGGAAAACGCATATGCGTCTGCAGTGAAAACCAAGCTGCACACAAACCTGAGTCCAATCCTGACTTTTTTGAACAAAGTCGGAAGACTAATCACTAAGGTCCCAGGTTACTCTGGGATCTGAAATCCCAGCAAATGAAATCGCTAGAAGGGGCTCAGAGGAGAATTTCTCAAGACCCGAATCCGCCATAGGTATGCCTACTTCCGCGGTCAAATCTGACATCAATGATTGCGCCTTTAATGCACATAGGAGGGAGTATCCAGGATGCAGGATGACTAGGCGCGTACGCCCTGATATTTGTAAGAAATCCGCAAAATTCTTCTTTTCCTTAAGGAGAAATGGTTGCAGAAGGCTTGCGGGCGTCATTACGTCCTTACGTGCTTGGCATCAGTGAGAGGCCTACCTATGCTGCGTGTTGCGAGGAGGATGACACAGCAAAATACTTTTTCTGTGACTGACTCGCCTTCGCTCGCGCACGGTGGCGTACCCTTGGGGCCGACGTGGTGTGTGCCAAATCTCTTAGCTCTACATCACTTTTTTCCAGACGACGGGGAAAATACAATAAAGAAAAGTGTCTGTCTGGTAGTACAACAGACCAGTATTTGTGTCTGAGTGCTCCAACAGATAGTAGAATCCTCCAACAAAAAAAAATCCACAAAAATGACAAAAAGATTCATGGAATTTACGAAGCTTTTACAGGCCGGGTGCTTTCCAAACAGTAATCAACGAAATAAATTTACATTGGATATCAGAGCGGTATGATAGTTCAATTGTCTAAGGCAACTGTTAAGGACGGCGATACTTTTGTTTGTGGCGATACGGCTACCCACACTCTTGGAACAGTGTTCTCATCAGCAACAAAACGAAATGGACAACGCCCTTACTCTTGAACCTGCATAGTCCTACGAAAGAGAAAGATGAAGGGTTAAAGGATCCGTCTACGAAACAATTGAGGAAATATCTGACAATCCTTCGACGCCAAAATTGTACTCGCCGATTTTAACGCAAAAATATGAAAAAATGCGATATAAATGCCAACAATAGGAAAAAGTCTCCATGTCCCATCTCCGCTTAAGGAAATATGATCTTGAATGTTTGAGCTTAGTTCTATATTTTATTGGCTCTATAGAAAAAATATAAAGCAATTTTCAAAGTGATGCGTAAAGGCTTTCATAAATATGCCATATTCCGGAAGGCGTTACTAGTAGTAAAAATGTCTTCTCAGTATTCGCGCAGTACTTTATCATTTAGTAGATGGGAGTGCATTTTGGCTACCTTAGGAGAAGTGCCGATTAAACTCTTTTTATTGTTCAAGTTAAAATTAATCCAGCGATGCAGTTATCAGTTATTTGTATATCAGAGTTAAAACCAGTACATAAATAATGTTATGTCCCCAATGTGAACAGATCGAGGCTGGTCAGCAGCTAGCCTAGTTGGTTTATTAATAAACGATTTTAACCCACACTCGGCAATTAAAGCACGATATGTGTCTACCGCACTAACGATCTAGACATGTTTGGCCTAGTCGGCTATCACACGTTGGCTGGTGAGTCATAGCTGTTTTTCGGATTCCTCTTTCAAATGACATATAATCTTTCTACCTAATCCGCTAGTTTGACAGTTTGTTCCATTTTTTTTTTCACTTCCTTTTATCATATCGAAAGTTACCGAAGCAAAATCGCTTCAGAGACTATCAAAGATTGCCGGGTAGGGGTCAGACCTTTTGACTCTATTTAAATACTCCCTACACGTTGTGAGGTACAAGTTTGGATACATCCCATATAAGATATAATGTTGCCTTCCGGGTCCCAACATTGTCCATAATTTTTCTAAGATGCGCACTTTCGTACTGACCGATATTTGCACCACAAGCGACGAAAATTAATAAAAGAAAATTAAAATATGACGAACAAAAGAAAAGAGGAACGTTAAAATAAGCCAGAAACAAAATCGCATGCGACTCACGGGAACTTTATTTTTCATCCCATTTCAGCTCGTCTCCTGTCTCTTTTGCACTCGCTGGAGCCGTGAGACGTGCGGCAAAGTGCAATAGTCGACATAGTGAAATAACAGTTGAAAAAAATGAAAAAAATCTAATAATGACGGAAAAGAAGTGGGTTTAGAAGAAATTTAAGAGAAGTCCAAATATGTGTATGGTCACATACATTACATTGCAAACGAATAAAGACGTGTTTCTTAAAGCGTCGTGGGGTGCGAAACTTTAATCACTTGTTAATCTTCCAAATAGTTAGTTAACTCTATAAAATGAACTTATCGATTTGCAAAGGCAAAATAGATCGCAAAATACAGTGCGGTGATTGAAAAATTTGTCTCACGGTCCATGTGCCAATATTCATCCAGCCGGCATTGAATATCTAACCAGAAACAATCTCACTCATCGTTGCGACAAGTGTTCTGTTTTGCGCCATAAATTACTCGAAACATTACCAGTTCCATACATATAACGCAAAAAAATACAGCCCGCAAAAAATCAACAACGGCACCACTTAAGTTAACACCTAAGCCGATAGTAGCCCATGCCAATCTGGTTTCACTTTCGTCTCAATGCGAAACAGAACCTGCACTTGGCACAGCTGACGATAATTTTACGACAATTCTTTTATCTTCGACCGAAAGTTCAATAACCCTTCAACTGCTCTGCGAAGAAATTTTCAACTTGAAAAAATTAACTTTTTTCTCAGCATAGTCCAAGAGCTGAAAGATGAAAATGAAACACTTCGTTCGAAGGTGGCAAATTTGGAGAGCAGGGTGAACTGGAGGGAGCAGAATCAACTGGAGAATGCTATTGAAATTATTGATGTACCTGATTTAAATAGTTTAAAGGCAAGGGAGAGAGAAATCTTTGACAAGACCTTAAATATCTCCCTATCAACTGAGGACACACAGAAATGTTATGTAAAGCATATAAATAAAGAAAAACACACAAGTACAACTTCCACCTCTAATGATCGCGATAATATTTTTTAAGTACATTCTTCGCTCAACGTCAAGCTGAAAGCGATGGAAAGTAAAAAAAAAAGCAAAGAAGAAACTGAACTCCTAGTTATTTGTTGTCGGAGGTGATGCAAATATTTTTATTAATATTAGGTTATCAATGTATTCTAAAACATTATTTATGGCAGCCTAAAGATAAAAAATGAAGAATAAATTCGAATACTTGTGGTTCCGGAATTCTCATATTTTAATGGGAACATTTAATAATAGTGAGGCTCTTCATATGATCCTTTGATGATCTAGCTTCTCTCCAAGGGCAACAATATGAACGATAACTTATGTGCGACAGCCCCACTATTAAACTCATTAGAAGTAATTTTGATAGTATTTTTAGACGTGGATCTGGGTTGGGAATCTTGAAGCTCTTGTTTACTTCCCAAAAATTATATTTGTATCTGAAATTCGTCTTTATTCTTGTGAAATTATTTATATTATTTAATTATTAATAATTCCTAATTTTAATTTTTTTGCGAATACTAATGATACGTACTCTGCAGGTGGAGCGGAAGATTTTGTATCAATTTTGCATAAGTGTGATATCAACATTTTTAATTTAAAAAGCGCGGATATAATTAAAGTTTGTCGCAACATTTACAATGAATTGTTTAACTTTCTCTGTGTATATAAGCTTCATTCTTCACCACTTAGTTCAGGCACCTGCCTCGACCATGTTTTGCTCGCCTTAAGAATACTTCTATGCACTTTCTTACTGGTATTTCCTTCGATCTTAGTATACTGTATGACGGGTTTCTTTTTTGAAAACATAAAATGTCAAAAGCCTAATGTTTTATTTCAAGCCAGCTTTCATAAAATTAAATTCCGCGATTAGAATAATACTCTACGTTATGAGCTTTGGGATAGTGTTTATGTTGAACGAAATGTCTCTTTAGCATACATATGTTTTATTTCTTATAATTATAAAACATTACATAAGCTCGTCTACATTTATTTAAACAAAGAAAAATCGGAGTTTCGCCTTAAACTGTGAATAACTCGTTCCCTTATAAATAAAATATGTACATCTAAAACACAAATGAAGAAAAAAAATCAGAAATATGCATTGAATAATAACCTAAAAAGTCGTCTTAATAAGCTATGCAAGAAATTTAATAAGGAAGTTAAACTCGCTCGGGATAGCTATTATCATTCCAAAATACCAGAAAGTCGTTAACAGTGTTGTAAGTCGAAAAGTTTGTACCAACACAGATCCCATCGTACTTAAAAATGGTAATACTAACACTCACTTCAAGCCCCTTGGATATAGCTAACGAATTCAGCGATAATTTTGCTTCCTTTGGACACACTGCTCTCGCAGCTCGCAAACTTCTTGTCACTGTTATCCTAAGCTTGGTACTCAAGGCAATGGTTACATAAACATCATCGTTTTTGAGTCCATCACGAGATTTGAATTGTAAAAACTATTAATTCTCTTCCTAATTTCAACTCCCATTTAAATGATGATATTCCGAATTTGCCTCTAAAAAATATTAGGCCCAAGTAGTAGATATTTTATCTTACCTTTGCAATTTATGTATTATGTCTGGAACTTTTCCCTCAGAACTTAAATGCGCTTTAGTGATTCCCTTATTTAAGAAGGGTGAATCAAATTATAGACTAATCTCACTGCTGTCTTCAATTTCAAAATTTTTTGAAAAATAATTAACCAGTTAACTGTTTCGACTTTGTTGGAAAATGTGACCTAATATGTGACTTTAATATTTTTATTTCGTTATTTGTTTCATGTATACATTTATTTATTTAAATAACATAAGTCGGAACCAATAAAAATAAATTGTCACTATCGAAGACGCATGACGAAAACACAAAATAAAAATAACCCAAAATTTTACAATTTTTTCATGACGAATATATTCGTCATAAACAGTTAACTGGCTAAAAAAAATTTTTAGCCTATCTGAACCATATAGATTCTTTTAGTCCCATGCAATTAGGATTTATGACTGGCCTCTCTACTGGGGATGCTCTGTTGAACTTTTGCTCTATTCTATATAAAGGGTTATATAACAACAATTTTTGTGCTGGTCTTTTCATCGATATAACTAAGGCCTTCGATATGGTCCACCATATAATTCTTTTAGATACATTGTTCATTGACATTGATATTGATGGATGAATTGACAACCATAAGGATGGAAGTACTCCAGGTAGCACCCGCGATAGCGGAAATCCATCCGCTATCTCCTTGATGGGAAAAGCAGTTAAGATGATTAGATCGGTGGAGGTAACCCCTACCGAAGTCCATCCGACATTGGCTACTAGCGTCGACGGTTAGTAAAGGCTACTGTAGGAGACACAATTTTTTTAATTTTAGTGGGGGCCAACACCCCCATTTATTGAGGTTAATTCAAACTATCTTAATCTAACTTAATAACTAAGAAGAACGGGTGAGGAGGGCGCGATCCTTAGAAACTAAGATTGGGAGAAGGGAAGGCTATTGAGAAGACGGAGTTTTAGGCATGGATTGCTGTTGCATGTGATGCAACCTGCTTTTGTCTTGAAAACAAGACTGTACCTCTAATATTCAAATAATTCGTCACGGGATAAATGCCGTCGGCAAACCAATTTCTAAGCGAAATATAATTTGGCGTCGGCAGAACAGCAATCAACCATCTCCCAAACGTAGGACGACGTTGGATGCTTTCGATTCTAGATATGTGGGTTTTTTGATAAGGGGACCACACTTGAGATGAGTATTCAAGAAGGAGGCGATCAAAGGTAATACAGGAGGATTGAGTCACGTAGGGATTGGAAAATTCTTTAGATCAACGCTTCACGAAACCGAGTGCAAAGTTGGCTTTAAAAATTACCCTAATATCCCCTAAAAAAGAACCCTTAGTCACATAGTATGCCAAGATCGCGGATAACCTGAACGGTGAAGATGGGCTGATCATTGAGGAGTACAGACGAGGTGGAGGTTTGATTCGTTTACGTGAAAAGATTGATTGGCATTTGGAAATGTTAAGCTCCAAGCAATTTTTGGAGCACCAGACGGAAAGTGTTCAAAACGACGTTGTGGGATACACTCATATCGGGAGCTTTTTCAAATTTAAACCAACAAGTGTCATTTCAATTTTATTATTTAAATAAATAAATAAATAAATTGTTTTGTGTGGGCGTAAAAAATTACCGAAACTGTTCAAACAAAATTAATTGTAGTGATTGCGAACATTGCACTATTCCTGTGTCAATATCACTGATCAAGATGCGGAATACATAAAATCTAGTGGTAATCCATTTTTTTTAATAGGGTTCGTGAAGGTTCAAGAGTGTACGCTCTTATGGCATTTTCCACACACCCTGTTCGGGGGCAGATGATTTGTGCCGGGGATGCTCGTTCACTACTCTCCGGGGGTGGAATTTCTCACGTTGGTTATACATAGTTCACAATAACTTTTTTGTTTCCATGTCATTAAGGTGTTATATTGGAAATGCACACATACGCACAATCCGGTGTAACAAATGCGGAGTGCTAATACGCCGTTTACTTCATTTGGCGACTTCCCAAATAACACGCAAAAAACAACAAAGCTCAGCCAACAACCATCTGAAACAATAAAAAAGGACATTTTGCGAATACACAATCCGCAATACCAAAATCCACTTTGAAATCAACAAACAGCGGTAGTGAATGTACTTTAGAAATTATTTATTTAAAATTGTCGGATTTGGAGGGTAATAATAGCTTCTTCAAAAAATAAATCAATTACGTACTGAGAATGCCGAGTTGAAATCAAAATTAAATACTTTGGAGAGTAAACTTAACTGGCAGCAACAACAACTTCTCGGTAATTCTATTGATATTGTTGACGTTCCTATTCACACATACGCACAATCCGGTGTAACAAATGCAGAGTGCTAATACGCCGTTTACTTCATTTGGCGGCTTCCCCAAATAACACGCAAATAACAACAAAGCTCAGCCAACTACCATCTGAAACAATAAAAAAGGAAATTTTGTGAATACACAATCCGCAATATTAAAACCCACCTTGAAATCAACAAACAGCAGTAGTGAATGTATTTTAGAAATGATTTATTTAAAATTGTTGGATTTGGAGGGTACTAATAATCGCTTCCTTCAAGAAATAAATCAATTACGTACTGAGAATCCGAATTGAAATCAAAATGGAATACTTTGGAGAGTAAACTTAACTGGCAGCAACAACAACTTCTCAGTAATTCTATTGATATTGTTGACGTTCCTATTGGCAACAATAAGTACTCTTTAAACAAGGCAAAGCAAATTATTAAAAAAGCCTTGTGCATTGATGTCACCGATGACGAAATTACTAAATGTTACGTGAAGAAGGTGCAATCTAAAACTTCAAAATTGCGTTCCATCATCTGCGTACAATTTTCAGATCACACAACGAAGAAACGAATTTTGAGCGCTAAAATGATTGAAAAAAAAAATCTCAACGCAATAACGATGGGTGCTGACGACGATAACAACAGCAACAACGGCAGAGTCAAGAGCTCACGCAAAAGCAATAGGATCTACATAAACGATTCTCTCACGTCGTGTACGCAGGCTCTCTTCATGAAAGCGAAGGAGACAGCAAAACAAAAGAAGGCAAAATATGTATGGAACAACAATAAAAAAAAAAATTTAGTCATAAAAGTGGAAGGTGGAAGAGTCTTTCAATTCTATCTTTTAATGACCTTGCACTTATTTAGTAGTGTCTAAGTATGAATAACAAAACTTATTTGACAGATGATTCTTCTATCTCCAAAAATTAAATCATCCTAGGGGATTTTAATCGTAATATTTTGGAAACATTTTAAATTACTAGGCCCTGTTAGCATCACACAGCTTAGCCAGCTTTATTAATGAATCTACTATTCCTGTTTCTGGCAAATGCCTGGACCATATTTTTACTCGATACAAAAATGTTTCTCTGAGCAATTGTGAAAATTGTATTCTAAACCTAATGATACCTGATCATTCAATGGTAGGGTTTGTAGTAAAGGAATTAAATTCCAAAATTAATAAAATTACTAGGTCGAATAGTAAAAAAATGAAAAACAACTTTAGGAAATTGAATACCTGTTTAATGGTTGAATGTTGGGAAACTGTTTTTTTTTTTGTGGTGATGCCTCTATTGCCTTTTTTTTATAATTTGCGCGCGCAAAATGGGTTATGACTACGCTTAAGTGTCCTGAATCAAGACACAGCACGGGCCGAAAGTATGGAGGGAGAAAGGGAGAGGAGGTACCTGTGCACATTGGTCCTAAATGTCTGTACATTGTAGTGAGTAGGCCTGTACGGTATTCATTGATTCTCTAAGACAACATATCTCCAATTGTACAATTTCTGTGACAGTAAAAAATATATGTGTAATATAAAAAGACTTAACCCGTGGCTCTCGAGGAACTTATTAAAGAAAGTAAAATACAAAAACAAACTTAGACTCAGATGTAAATGTTCTCTAATAACTCCTTAGTTGAACACGTTTATGACGGCGCGTACTACCCGTGGCTCGCACTAAACTGTCTCAGGGGGCGGCGCGTAACACCGGTGGCCCACACTAGACTGCCTTATCGGGCGGCGCGTGCCACCGATGGCCCACACTAGACTGCTTCATCGGGCGGTGCGTACCACCGGTGGTACCCATTTGATTGTGCCATAAGACGGTACGTAACTCCAATATTTAGATCTTTAAGTAAGATTCAGAAGATTCATAGAGGATGAGACGAATTCACAGAGAATTTAGCCTTAGTCAATCACATAAAACTTTCCACGATGCTGTTGCCTTTCCCCTTATATGGTCAATGCTGCATAACCCCTGGATTAGCTCCCGTCCAACAGAGAGAAAAGCCTTAAGCCTTTACGAATACAGCCAGAAGTCTATTGCCTTATCCATCTCTAACAACATACATTCTGTGCAAGTCTTCGTACCTTTTGCAATTGCTAAAAGCGATTGGCACTCTAAAAGAATCCAATTCTTGTGATGTACCATAGATAGCATAACCAATCGTTTTGTCAGAAAAATATCTAAAGAGATGTTTTTTAGATGTGTTGGCGTATATTTTTAACTGTTGTGTTTATGAAGGGGTCTTCCCGGAAGCTTTTAAATGTGCAGACATTATACCAGCAAAGGCGCTAGAACTGAAATATCTAATTATAAATCCATGTCGCTTCTTCCAGTTCTGAGCAAAGTTTTTGAAAAACTTATGACAAATAGAATATTAAGCTTTCTCAACTCTACCAAGTTTTTCAGTTATTCCTAATTTGGGTTTCCCAACGGAAAATCAACAGAAGATGCAGTGCTGCAATTTTGTTCCCACGTAATGTCTAACCTAGAATAGAAACAATGTTGTTCAGAAGCGTTTTTTTTTAATGTACTAATATCAAGCGCATAATCTTGATATTTTAATTATATGTGACGCAAACACTTCAACTAGTTCACATTCTAATTGACTGATGATCGAATATTAATGTTAATCAATACTGACATTTATTTTCCATTATTTCACCTCTTTTTTACAATAATATTTATTATCCTAATATTTACAATCAATGCTTAAAACTAGTAATTGGCGGTACTGCAGCGTCAGCATAATAGGTCGTCGGCTTGACCAAATAATGGCGCCAGCACGGTGGTTGTTGTTGACGTGAAGTAGCTGTATTACTTTGCGCAATCGGGCTATGTGCACATTGTCAGCACACAGATAAATGAACTGAACATTCTCCCCCAAGAACAACCAAGCAGTGCTGACAACGAAATCCGAATTTGATTGTGTTGTTGGAAGTGTTGGCTGTGGTTTCTTCGTGATAACTGCTGATCTTGTTGTTTTGTTTTTCCGGACTATGTAGATGATTAATATAATTGACAATGTGAGAGCCAAGTATCCAATTGCGAAGTTGTGATGACTGATAACTTGAAGTTTATGAAGTAGGTCAGGAACATTTTATTGTAAGATAATCCCTTGTAGGTCTATTCGATTTTTATTTTTATTGGTATGGAACTGATTTTGCCGTGGTGAGTGTCCGTGAGTACATCAATAAGCAATGATTGCATTCTTTGAATAGTGTTTATCATTAAGATAATTTGAGAAGATAGGGATGCGACGATCTGAGACATTTTGGCTTGATAGCTTTCCTCACCGTAATCGCGTATCCTTTCTCTTATTTCGCTTAATTGGTTGTTGATCTGATCAAAACCATTTTTAATAATTATTTGGTCTTTATTGTTGATAACTTAGGTTTAATTAATAAGTAATTTTCATTTGTGTTAATTTGCTCTATTTTGTTTGTCATTTGTTCTGCATATTCGGAATCTAATACTACAAATGAAGAATTAACAATTTTTCCAACTATGTTAATGGCTCCTGTTTTAGTTCATTTGATTGGTAACACCATATTTTCCGACTGTACATAGTTCGGCTATTATAAATTGAATTTGATTGTGCGTTTGTGCAAAAGCTCACTTGCTGAATTTCTTGACATAAATTGTTGAGCGTTAATGTTCCATTGGATAATGCCTTATATTCTTCTATCAATGGATTCAGATTGTAATATATGATGAAGTTCCATTCGCTTGTCGCTATTTTTGCTGAGCCAATGTCTTCAAAGTAAATTCCGAGATTTGATTGGAATTTACTGATTTTGATATTTTTACTGATTACCGTTGGAAGGATTAGACAAAGTGTTAATAATGATGCAATTCTGCTGGCGCTAGATGCCCTTCGCTTTTTGGACAGTGTTGTTTCCAGATCCCAGACTTTGTCTTAACATCGACCCCTCGAACAGCACAATTATCACCCTTATTCTACCGAGCGGCCCTTGAAGTACTGGAACCTTGTCTTCCGGGTTGAGATCCTATGACGATTTCTTCCATTTGTAGCGGCTTTGTAGTTCGGTAAGGTATTTCTACGACCATCTCTTCCAGAATTCGTGCTTGAGATGTGAAACCAAGTTCCAACTAGTCACAAGAGTTTGTTTCATCGGGACTGCATGCGTGTTGATTGGAGCGGTAAGAGGTGACGACGAGTGCATCTTCTAGCTCCCTTGGCGTCAATAGTATACCATTTTGTCGTTGGGCCTTGATGCATCGAGAATGATTACAAAAGCGAAGAATGTATCCAGTTATCCTTTGAAGAGTTTTAAAAGAGAAAGTGGTGGTTAATAGAAACGAAAATCTGTTTGAAATAAAACGAGATTTTCTTTTAAAAAAATTATTTTATTTTCTTATTCACGTCTGGATCGTCTTAGGTTCGGGAACACAACACACTTTGGGAGAGTTCTGTTCTGGGCTTCAATGCTGTGCGATGACATCGAAATGCATGGTGTGGGGTCATGTGTTGACTTAAGTGTTTATGTCTGTGTTTTATGCTTGCGTGTTACTTTCGTTGCTCCGTAAGTGTACGTTCAGTGTTTTATGATTACGTGTTACTTTCGTTGTTCCGTGAGTGCTTTCTGTTTTGTGTAGGGTAATGCGGAACAACAGACAAACGGACATTGGCCTATATTCAGTATTTTGTGGTTGTTTGTTTTACTGGAGTTTGTTGCTCCACTTATTTACGCAGCATGTAATCTGTTTTGTGTGGGGCAATGCGGAACAACGGACATTGGCCTATGTTCTGTATTTTGTTGTTGTTTGTTTTGGTGGAGTTTGCTACTCCACTTGTTTACGCAGCAATGTCAGCTTTTTAGGTTGGCATTGGTACTCATATGTCGCAACAATTTGGTATAATTATATTATGTTGGGTGCAGTGTGCTTGGATGTAACTCCCCCCTCGTTAGTGTGAGGCTCCAACGAATTTTGTACGTTCTTTGAATTTTTTACATTTAAATTTTTCATATTATTGATTACGTGTTCTTTTCCTTTTTTTTAAAATTTATTGTAACGAAAGATATATAATAAATATACTAATTACTATGATAAGCAATGCATAAGAACTCCAACTAAATATATTGTATTTCTTATTTTGAATAGATATTTCTTCAATGGTTTGTCTGTTTTCAATTTGCTTTAGGTGTATTTAAAGTGTTGCTATTTTGGTGGAGTTTGCTGTGTTTAATATTTTTTGTGACAACCGTACCAGTGGTAATTTCTTTTATCTCTTCTTGGTTATAAAAGGACATATTACAAATTGCTTCTTTGAAGTTTACAATGTTACTTATACAACTATCGGTAATTTCTAGTAAATTCTTTTTTAAATTGTCTTTTATATTCGGATAGAAGATTGCATTATTTGGTCTGTTAAGATAACATTAGTTTATAATTGTATTGCCATATTTTGAAGATTAGGAATTGGTTCTATTACTAATTTGGAGTATTTAGTTCCTGTATACTGAGGTATCAGTAATATGATAACCATTTGTTTCTCATATATTGATTCAACCGTTTTAATATCGCTTGAGTTTTGGAAGTCTGGTAACAAGTCTATTTCTTTGGGTTTAATTTTTGGGTTTGATTTTTGGTTAATATGACTAGTTTACTAGTTAGTTTTATTTGTTCTATATTATCTACTTGATTTTTTATAAGGCTTATGTCATATAGCCTTTTGGTAGATGTTTTGCATGAATCTAATATTATCTTTTAACCTGTTTAGTTCATCTTTCATCTTGCTGTCGTAAATATTTATGTATTTACCTACATTTTCTTGTTGTTTCGTTATATGTGTCGTAATATTTTTAATTTGGTCCATGAGGTGCTATTGATTGATAACTGCTTGTTATTTTCGTTCATTAGTTGTTGGTTGTTTGCTATGAGACAGTCTAGTTTTCTTATGATTTCCTTTTCGTCAGTGCTGGTACCTTCAATGAATTTTGTTTTTTTTTCTAATCGTATTTTATTATATTATTCATATTCTTACTTGCTAGACAAAAATCTTGAATCTAATTTAACATTTTACTTCATATTCTTACTGGCTCTTAACGAGCACTCTAAGCTAATCTAAATCTTAATTTTAGCATCTTTCGACTTCATTTTTATTTATTGCCCTCTGGCTTACATATGGCTTATTTCTAAGAATATTTAATAAAAAACTCAGACACTATAATTCATTTCTTAACTTTAAAATTAACATACCTTAACTAGATAAATAAATAATCTTAACCTAAAATATTCTTAATCTATAATTAATGAGATGAACACATGTGCGGTGTGTAAGTCGCATTGGACATAAGTTCATCCCTTTAATTGCACCCTTTTAAGGTTAGGGTCGTTGTTGGCGCTATTTTATACGTGCCGCCTATGGATTAATTTCACTTTCATGAGTGGATTGTGAATGCAACCACCAGAACAAACTTTTTTGTCTGATCGCGTCTTCTTTATCCCGAATTGAAGCCGGGATGGTGTACCGAAACTACTCAGACCGAGCGACGACATCCGGGTCGTATAAGAGCCTGTCCCTCGCATGGCGTCGGAAGTGGTATATCAGAGGGATACCATTATCATCCTGTATGTAGCCCTTAGTATCTAAATAGATAAATGCTTCGGGTGGGATAAAGCCAGACAGTCTTGTCTTTTCGTGGTATAATTGATTGGAGTAATAAGTCCCAAAGATCAGGCTGTTATCACTCATAATTGATCTTGCAATATGACCTCGAGTCAATTTAATAAGATAATTATCAATTCTAATCTACCCAGCCTTATCGTACAGAACCTTGTTAGGATAGTATTTGACATACTGTGACTCTGGTGTTCGGTATAAACCAAAGCAACATCGAAGACACTGCCTTGAGTATAAGCGAAGCTTTTTCATATCAAATGGAGCCACATTGAACCCCACAGGACAGCCATAGGCGACAATTGGCCTTATGAGAGCCATGTAGCATATGACTTTTACTCTAGGGTCGCAATGAATCCTAACATGTCCGGATCGTAACATGTTGATTAAACCTCTTTTAGTTTTACGGTGTAGTTTACCTCGTTTTCCATCTAATTAAAGCTGTGTTTTATGGTATTATACATCGGGCCTATTGTTTCTGATTTCGGTTGCAAGTCTTGAGTATTGTTTTTTATGGAGTCTTTGGCAACTTAAAATTCAGTTACGTTGATACATGGAGTAGTTTCTTGTAGTTCCTAATTAATCGAATGTCCTCTATTTTTATCAGCAAATATCCATTGTTGTTGTTTAAATTTTAGATAGAAATTTAGTGGGGTACGACGTTCATGACACTGATCAGTATAAGAATTATTGTCCTCATTCTATCCTGGAATTGGTAATTTATTTCGTTTCAGTTTTTGAATCTAGTTTTTGTATTATCTTGGTATTTCTTTTTCTTCCTTACATAGGTTTTATAATATTTACATCCTGACTTTTTGTCGTCTAAATGTTCATCATCGATTAGATCAGAATCTATTTTCCTATACTTAGAGTGTTTTTTTCCAACACGAATTTCTTTTTATCTGGAACGCTAACGGACTAAGTCGCCATACCCTTGAACTAAAACAATTTCTATATAACAATGATATTGACATTCTTTTAGTATCAGAAACTCATTTCACAGACAAAAGTTTCCTACGAATCCCACGCTACAATATACACAACACAAATCATCCTGACGGAACAGCACATGGAGGTACGGCAATTCTGATAAAGAATAAAATTAAATACATTGAACTTGACAAATATTGCTGTGAACATATTCAATCAACCACAGTTCAACTACAAGACAAACATGGACCATTTTCAATAACAAGTATCTATTGTCCCCCAAAACACAACATTTCTAGTGCACAATATGATCATTTTCTTAAATCACTGGGTACCAGATTTATAGCTGGCGGAGACCTGAATGCAAAACATACTGACTGGGGATCGAGGCTATCAACCAAAAAAGGACGAAACCTATTAAATGCAATTCGACTAAACAACTGCAAGCACCTTAGCACAGGCGAACCAACCTATTGGCCAACTGACGTCAACAAAATTCCGGACTTAATTGACTTTTGTATAGTCAAAAACATACCCCAGAAAAAACCTTAAAATTAAACCACGCTACGAACTATCATCAGACCATTCACCATTCCAACTGGACTACCTAAATAGTGTCAATAACCTTCAAACGTATCACCACATATACAACAATAAAACGGACTGGGACACATTCCGGGACTATATTGAATCAAACTTAACAGTAGATATCCCACTAAAAATCAACAATGACATAGAACGGGCTGTAGTGCACCTGAATGACATAGTTATTGCGGCAGCTATAACTGCAACACCACTCAATAAACGCAAACATTATGACTATCACACACCTCCAAATTTACTAAAACTCATAAAGGACAAAAGAAGACTCCAGAAAATATGGCAAACTACCCGCTCTCTTGTTGACAAAAGCAGACTTAACAAAGCCGCTAAAGAACTCAAAGAAAAATGACTTACCATTCAAAATAACGGCATAAGCGACTATTTAAAAAAACTAACACCTACTTCTGAAAGTAACTACTCTTTATGGAGAGCCACAAAAAAGATTAAAAGTAGAACACTACACCAACGTTCCATAAAAAAGATCGATGACACATGGGCTAGAACAAACTGGGACAAAGCCGAAACACTAGCTAAACACTTTGAGGAAGTGTTCACAAATGACGGAAATACAGACTCCTTACCATCATTCGACAACGGAATAAGCCCCAACACAAACATAAAAAAAATAACTATTAAAGAAATAGAGCATACTATTAAAAGTAGAATTAAGCATAAGAAGCTCCTATATAAAGGGTCCGCCATCTAACGTTTTTTTTTTCAAGTAGTGCTTATTTCGTGAATGGTAACACTTAGCTCATTTCTGATTTGACAGATAATTAGTTTTATCCTTCCGCTGAACGAATATGGTTGTGTATACGCTTGAACAACGCTTCGCTAAGTGGGCCTGCGATCGATTTACAGAAGACGCCGATTTTGCCAAAAAAATCATCTTTTCAGATGAAGCTCATTTTGATCTTGGCGGGTATGTAAACAAGCAAAATTGTCGCATTTGGGGCACAGAATACCCGCACGCATACATTGAAAAGCCGGTGCACCCAAAACGAGCCACTGTTTGGTGCGGATTTTGGTCCAGAAGCATAATTGGGCCATTTTTCTTCGAAAATGAGCAAGGAGTGGCCGTTACAGTCAATGGTGATCGTTATCGGGCCATGTTGAACGAATTTTTGTTCACAAAAATTGAAGAGGAGGATATTGGCAACAGGAAGGCGCTACGTGCCACACAGCCGAAGCTACACTCGATGTTTTGCGCCCTGTTTTTGAAGATCGCATTATCAGCCGCAGAGCTGATGTCGTTTGGCCACCTCGGAGCTGCGATTTGACACCGTTGGACTATTATTTGTGGGGTGCCGTCAAAGATAAGTGTTACGCCGACAAGCCAGAGACAATTGACGCTTTAAAGGACAATATTCGTGAAGCCATTGGTGAAATACAGCTGCACACAATCGATAATGTGCTTAAAAATTGGACCGATCGTGTAGGCTACTGCATGGCCAGCCGAGGCAGCCATTTGAATGAAATTATTTTCCATTATTAACCGGAAGGATTGTACTTTCAAATAAAAAAAGAAATTTGAGAAAATATTCAGTAGTTTTTTTATAGCATTTTCAAAAAAAAAAAGAAGTTATTTGGCGGACCCTATAGTTCTATAATAAGACTAAAATATTTCCCTAAAACCTGGAAAGTGGCTCAGATTATAGCTATACCTAAACCTGGCAAAGACGCAACAAAGGCAACATCATACAGGCCTGTCAGCCTTCTTCCTATTTTATCAAAAATATTCGAAAAGCTCTTACTCGACCGAATTGAACCACTACTAATCCAAAATAAATCAATACCTGACCACCAATTTGGTTTTCGACGACATCACTCCACCGTACAACAAATTCACAGAGTTGTCAACAAAACTTCAACTGACCTGGAAGAAAAAAGATACTGTGCGAGCGTATTTCTAGACGTTATTATGATTAGGCCTGGTAAAGGTCTTCGCTATTCCACACACCTTGGATTCGACCTAATAAATAAAAAAAAAAATACCATGCTTCTCAGCCGAGAACTCTGGGTTCGAATCTTGGTAAGAACGCGAATGTTCCTCCTCTGTTTTCATTGTTTTATTTTGTGGTGGTTTTCTATTAGCGTCACCAAGGGAATTTTCTCCTACGTTCTCTTTCCATGTGTTCCACCTGGCCGGAAAGTGGTCCGATCCCGGAACAAACGGGGTGAGTGGACCGGAAGGCTTGGTAAACGAAATCGAAAGGGCGAGCCGGGAACTCGGGGAGTCTTTTGGTGAATGTCGAAGCGGGAGGTTGTGCGCAGCATTGTTCCTGGTGCGGTTTTGTTTTTTTTCTTTTTTTTCTGTGACAGAGTTTGGCTTGAACCGTGGATGTCAAAGCGCAAGGGTGGGCGTGATCTTTGGTCGGTTATTGTTTTAGGGGTTTTTGTTTTTTTTTAATTGGCGAACTATGCGTCGTTGATTTAAATTCGAAATTTAGGAAAGAAGAAAAAAAAAAAAATGTCCAATCGCGATTGATAAAAAAAAAAAAAAAAAAATTGGAAAATAACAAATTAAAAGAAAATTTTCGAAATTTCGCGCGCGTTGGATAGTTATTCCGATAGCGGGCGAAAATCTTCAACGCGCGTCTGATTCCTTTAAGGCCATTTATTGTCCCTTAAAAATAACAAAAAAAAAAAAAAAAAAAAACAGCAAATCCAATTGTGAGAACAAAAAAAAAATAATAAATTAAAGTCGAATGAAACATTTAAGTAAAAATAATAAGACCGAAATACAACAATAAGAAAAAAAAAACAAAAAAAACGGTGCGCGTTTAAAGCAGTGCATAAAAAAAAAAAATCGAGAGACGACGGCGTAGGTGGTCAAGCCGCCGACACAAAACAAAAAGTTCCAGCGGAGTTCCAGGTTCCGGTTTCAAGACCAGCAGTTCTGTGGTTTTCCTTATTTTTCCTTCTTTTTTTGGTTCTTGTCTGTATTATTACTTTTTGTTACTTATCCTTATTATCTTTGTAGAGTTAAGTTAGTTTGAGGTAGGTTAAGAGTAGCTAGGGTAGTTAAGGTATCATAAGAATTTTAGCATTAAAAAAAAAAAAAGAACAAAGAAAAAGACGGGTTTATTATATTCGTTTTGGTATTCGATATTTTCTCTGAACGGTCCTGGGAATCAGGAGTGGGTCCAAAGCGGGCTCTAGTACCTCGTCGCGATTCTCGGTATTAGAGTAAATCGTCCATAAGGCCAAATCGCGTGGCGCCCTTTCACCATCTAAATTCACGACCTCTCTCGCAGAGTTGGTTGGGCGGCCTTGCGGACGATAGCGCGGAGGGTGGCGGGTTGAACGGTAACATTTTGGCGCCCAACGTGGGGCCTGATTATACTAAAAAGGAAAACGCCAAACGTTACAAATCCGTTTAATTACATATATTTTTGTATGTGCGCGAACAACGTAGATCTACTATTTTCGGGTGGGGGGGATTCGAATATTAGTTAAACAAATAGTAAGTGGATTAACGGAGTGGTTAACAGGGGGAAAAACAGGTAGGATACAGGACGATGGAAATTAATAGACTTAGCGCTGAAGACCTTGCCTATGAACTCGCTGTTCGGGGGTTGAGTGGTAACAATGTGGAGGAGATGAGGAAGCGCTCGGCTCTCAAACGGGATACTAGCTTTGTCTTGGAGGAATATCCTTTCAGCACGCAGGAAGATTTTGACGCTGTTTCAGATAAGCTCGGAGAGATTAGTAAGTTAGTTGAGGCGTTTTGCGGACAGGAGCACTCAGGGGACTTTAAAAAGATAGTCGCCAAATGCGAATGGATTCTGCGGAGATTAGGTAGGACCGATGTGAACACACCAGATGAAAGGGCCTTCGTAGGTGACGCTAGGCAAAAGGTTGTCAGTCTGCTGGTGCAACTTGATTTGAAAGTTGAGAGAGAGACAACCGAGGAGGAAGAGGAGGAAGAAGACAAGCCCGTTCGGAGAGAGGTACAGAAGCCGCCGATAGGAGTTGATCTGAGCACGGTTCCATTGCAGGCCCCGCAGCCGCGGGCACATTCATCTCCCATATCGGTAAAGCGAGTACCGATTATGAAATGGGGTTTACGTTTTAGCGGGGACCAGTGCCAATCACTGAATTGCTTCCTGGAAAAGGTGGAAGATCTGCGCCAGGCGAGGGGTTTCTCCGTCGAGGAAGTGTATGAGGGGGCTTACGATTTATTCGAGGGTAGGGCAGCCATATGGTTCAGGGCGAATAAGCCGCGAATTTCGAGCTGGGTTGAGCTTGTGTCCAGGCTTAGGGCCGAGTTTTTGCCACCAGGGTATGATGATCGCTTATGGGAGGACATTCGCAAGAGGACTCAGGGAAGGACGGAGACCATGGGAATGTTTGTGAGCATGATGCTAGGGCTATTCTCGCGGCTCAGCGAGCCGTGTTCCGATTTGGAAAAGCTGAAATGGATCAGAAGGAATGTTTGTCCATTCTACCAATCCCAATTGACCCTGGTTGAGCTTAACTCCATTGATCAACTGGTTGAAATAGGCAGGAAGATGGAAGCTACTCGGTATTTGGTGGAAAGCTTCGTTCCACCTCCTCCAAGACGGGGTCAAATTGCTCTGGAGCCAGACTTAGCCTACGTGGGGGCCGGGGAACCGAGTTCGGGGCAAATGGAGGCTCTGTCACTCCAACCCAGTCCGCAACCCATATCATGTTTTCGATGCCGGCAAACGGGACACGTCGCAGCGCGTTGCCCCCAACCTGTGCGGTGCTATGGGTGCAATAGAGTGGGCGTAACCAGAAAGCAATGTCCACAATGCTCCCCACCAGGGATTTCGGGAAACGGATCAGCAGCTCAAGGACAGGCGGGTCACTGAGCTGTTAGGAGAAAACATCCCCGCCACCGCGTCGCTTTAAGCGCTCTCTCCGACCACGGAGGAGTCGTAAAGGGAGGTCATCGCTGGATTTTGTTCTGGTAGATAAGGAGGCGGATAGGCGACCGTATATACAGGTTGGCATATATGGGGTTAGACTAGTAGGCTTGTTGGATTCCGGAGCAACGCGTTCAATTCTTGGTGGGCTAGGGTGGGCAGCATTGAGCTCTTTGCGTTGTTCCTTGGTTAAGTCAGGTATCGAGCAGGTCACGGTGGCAAATGGTAGTGCCGTGGAGGTTATGGGGGTGGCGAACGTTCCAATTGAGGTGGAAGGTGTCGTACGGGTGATGGAGCTATTGGTGGTTCCGAAGCTGTCCCATTCCTTGATCTTGGGTACAGATTTCTGGGAGCGCTTCTCTATAATCCCAGACTTAAAGAAAAGAGAATGGCATTTCTCAGAGGAGATTTGCGGAATTGAGGGAGGGGAAGGGATATCGAAGGACCAACAGAACCAATTGAAGAGTCTAGTGGAGGCGGCGTTTTCAAGGATGGGAGAGGGCATAGGCTGTACTTCGCTGGTTGAGCACGTTATACGAACGGCAGCGGTCCCTATTAAGCAACGCTACTATCCTGTGTCTCCTGTGGTCCAAAAACAGATAAATGAGGAAGTTGACGACATGCTGAAGGCGGG
This sequence comes from Merodon equestris, assembly GCA_958301585.1. Classification (NCBI taxonomy): domain Eukaryota; kingdom Metazoa; phylum Arthropoda; class Insecta; order Diptera; family Syrphidae; genus Merodon; species Merodon equestris. The sequence goes on from OY284413.1 coordinate 96,079,879, forward strand.
GGTTATTGAACCATCCTCAAGTCCCTGGTCCTCCCCGATTCTCCTTATCAAGAAAAAAGACGGCAAATTTAGATTCTGTGTGGACTTCCGGAAACTAAACCAAGTCACCGAGCGCGATGCTTACCCTATTCCATACGTCTCCGCGACTCTAGACAAGCTTCGGAATGCCAAGTGCTTGTCGACGCTTGACATCAAGTCGGCGTATTGGCAGATACCATTGGCGGAGGCATCAAAGAAGTACACAGCGTTCACGATTCCCGGGAAAGGACTGTATCAATTCCGCCGCATGCCTTTTGGGCTGCACAACGCTCCAGCGACCTGGCAGCGGTTCATTGATACAGTCATTGGAGCCGACCTCGAACCGAACGTTTTTGTGTACCTCGATGATGTCATCATTGTGTCCGATAGTTTTGAACACCATCTAACCATTCTGCAGGAAGTACTCGACCGCATTGAGAAGGCCGGCCTTGTCCTGAGCAGAGAAAAATGCGAGTTCTGTAAACCCGAACTGAAGTACCTGGGGTACATCATCAACGGGAAGGGCTTACTGGTGGACCCGGACAAAGTACGAACCATGGTAGAGTATCCGCGGCCAACTATGGTGTCGGGGGTTCGACGTTTTATAGGACTCGTCTCCTGGTATCGTCGGTTCGTGGAGAATTTCTCCTTCCTTATTGCCCCGATTACCGAGCTCCTTAAAAAGAAAAATAAATTTCTGTGGAGCGAGGAGTGTGAGGCGACCTTTCGAACATTGAAGGAAAAACTGGTACGGGCACCCATTTTAACATGCCCAGATTTCAACTTCCCGTTTACGGTTCATGCTGATGCGTCCGGAGTAGGAATAGGCGCGGTACTCACACAGGAGCTGGAAGGAGAAGAGAAGGTAGTTAGTTACCTCAGTCGGACACTTTCCCGGACGGAGAGGAACTACTCGACAACTGAGCGCGAATGCTTGGCAGTACTATGGGCCGTCGAAAAACTAAGGCCGTACTTGGAGGGAAGTATTTTCACTGTGGTGACGGATCACCACTCCTTGGTGTGGTTGAACAACTTGAAGGAGCCGCAGGGCAGGTTGGCCCGGTGGGCAGTACGACTCCAACAGTTCAATTTCACCATAGTTCACCGGAAGGGGAACGAACACCTGGTCCCCGATGCTCTCTCCAGGATACCAGAGGGTCAACAGGTTTTCACGGTGGATGCCCAGGATCCTTAGTATATTGACATGAAAAACGAGGTCTTGAAAACTCCGGGAAGGTTTCCTGATTGGAAGATCGTCGACGAGGTTCTTTATCGGCATATGGCTCCTCGTTATCCACAGCTGACCACCGAGGGGGAGCAGTGGAGGCAAGTAGTTCCTAGGGAAGGTCGGTTGGAGATTTTACGTCGTTGCCACGACGACATTCTAAGCGCGCATGGGGGTATTCAGAAGACGCTGGATAAGGTCGCCCGACATTATTATTGGCCGAAGTTAAGATCGTGTGTGGCCAAGTATGTGCGCTCCTGCCGCACCTGTCAGACGGTAAAGCCGAATCTGCAAAAGCCGGCAGGGCTACAGGTCTCTCGATCCCAAGTGAGTCAGCCCTGGGAAATGCTGTGTATTGACTTTGTGGGTCCCTTGCCGAGATCAAATAAGGGATACACATACATACTGACCGTGGTAGACTACTTTACAAAATTCCCTTTGTTTTTTTTGGTACGTTCTGCTACGGCAAAAACAGTTACTACCATTTTAGAGGAACAGGTGTTCTTAGTCTTCGGTGTCCCGCGCTGGATAGTATGTGACAACGGTGTCCAGTTCAGAAGCAAGGAGTTGACGAAACTGGCCGAGACATACAAGGTGACCCTTAATTATACGGCTTTTTACCATCCACAAGCCAATCCAGCTGAGCGATACCATCAAACGCTCAAGACCAAGTTGAGGGCGTACATTGCCGGCAACCACCGAACCTGGGCTGTACTCCTACCAAAGGTAGCGTGCGCCATTCGCGATTCAACCCATGAGGTGTTGAAAGCAACCCCCTACTTTGCCCTGTTCGGACGAGAGATGCGTCTCCAAGGGGACGAAAGCTCGATAGATCCAGACGGCATCAACGTGAACAGATCTGGCAACCCTTCTGACCGGTCTAACGCACTATCGCAAGTGATGAAGGACATCCGAAGTCGTATCTGCGCGTCGAACGAGGCTGCTAAACGACACTACAACTTGAGGAGGAGGGATGCCCAGTTTTACCCGAATGATCTGGTCTTGCGAAAGAATTTTGTTCTCTCAAATGCGGCGCGGTATTTCACTGCCAAACTAGCTCCTAGATATGTAGGGCCGTTTAGGGTGAGGAAAAGACTGTCCCCATGGACTTTCGAGCTAGAGGATTTAAATGGGAAGCTGGCCGGGGTATGGCATGCCAAAGACCTGAAGGCGTTTAGGGATCGGACTGACTTGGAGTAAGTCGGGGTTATTGGCTTAGCGAAGACCGTTAGAAAGAAAGGGGGGAATATTATGATTAGGCCTGGTAAAGGTCTTCGCTATTCCACACACCTTGGATTCGACCTAATAAATAGAAAAAAAAAAATACGTGGAAGTTCCTATCAGTTCCGGCTGTGGCGATGAAACACTAATTGGCCTCGTGGTCTGACATATAGCACCCATGCTTCTCAGCCGAGAACTCTGGGTTCGAATCTTGGTAAGAGCGCGAATGTTCCTCCTCTGTTTTTATTGTTTTATTTTGTGGTGGTTTTCTATTAGCGTCACCAAGGGAATTTTCTCCTACGTTCTCTTTCCATGTGTTCCACCTGGCCGGAAAGTGGTCCGATCCCGGAACAAACGGGGTGAGTGGACCGGAAGGCTTGGTAAACGAATAGGAAAGGGAGAGCCGGGAACTCGGGGAGTCTTTTGGTGAATGTCGAAGCGGGAGGTTGTGCGCAGCATTGTTCCTGTTGCGGTTTTGTTTTTTTTCTTTTTTTTCTGTGACAGAGTTTCGTACTTTCTATGTAAGGTATAAAGGCGAATCTTCGAACCTTCACCAGACGAAAGCAGGAGTTCCCCAGGGAAGTGTCCTAGGTCCAACTCTATACCTATTATATACTGCTGATATCCCAGTTATGATATAATCAATGATAGCGACTTTTGCGGACGACACAATAATCCTGAAATCCCATCCAAGCAGGTTTAAAGCCACTAGGCAGCTACAGAACACACTGGACCAAATAATTAAATGGTTTGATGATTGGCGAATTAAAATTAATGAAGACAAAACTATACAAGTCTAACACTAACAGACCAAATGATCAATCCCTACCACTAAAAATAAACGACAAAATTATCCCTGTGGACAACGTAGCCAAATACCTAAGAATGCACCTAGATTCAAAACTGACATGGAAAAACCACATATTAAAAAAGAAACAATAGGTATTGATAAAATTCAGACAACTTTACTGACTTCTTAATAAAGACCCTAAGCTCACAATAACCAACAAATTGCTGCTATACAAATCAATAATTAAACCCGTTTGGACATATGGCATTCAACTATGGGGAACATCAAAAAAATCGAACATAGACATAATTCAAAGACAGCAATCAAAAATATTACGCACAATAGCCAACGCAGAATGGTCCGTGCAGGGACGGGTTGAGAATATCCCTGCAGCGATACCTCTCGCTTGTCGTAAAAGGCGACTAAAACAAAGGTAAACAAAAATCACATCTAGGTAATTTAGAAAACACCAAGGTGAGCCTAGGGACACATACCACCATTAAACTGCCCCACAAGTGTACATGCAAATCAGTGGGTTGACACGACTGGAGATCACCGGTGTTGTAAGAGTAAGATCAAACAAAAAAATCTTGAGCATGCCCGTGTCACAAAAAAAAAAAAAAAAAAGGCAGGCCGAAAAACAATTGGTGCAAACAAATGCAAAAACACCAGCATTTGATTGGCCTCAGCGATGAAGTAATCCCAAACCGGGAAGCCTGCCGCTACTTTCTGAGGTCAAACCGGCGAACCCCACAAGCGGACCAGTAGGAATGCAGTTAAGTGGGAAGGTTATGGTCCTACACTTCTGACCATAGCAACGCCGGAAAAAAGGAAAAGAAGAAGAAGCCAACGCAGAATGGTACATAACCAACGCTGACATCCACAGCGACTTGGGAATTCAAACTATCAACCAGGAAATAACGAAGACAAGCAGACAACACCACATAAAACTATTACTACACAAAAATGACGAAGTGAACCCCATCCCCTTTCAAGAAATCTCAAGTAGAAGACGATTTCATAGAACCGATTTGATTCTCTAACAAAACAAGATAACAATTGATAAAGAAATTTAATGTACTTAATGTAAAAATAATGTAATTTTGTAATAACGATTTGAATGGTATCTACTGTCAGTCCAAGTGAAAGTACAATAACTTATAATTATTGTTAAATGTAGTAAAAATTCTTCTAACTGTATAAATGAATGGGCTAAATAACACTGGTTACAAAGCCTATTATAAAATGTACGAAGTGTCCCAGGACAGATGTATGCAAATTTGGATATAAAAAAAAAAAAAAAAAACCAATTTCTTTTATGTGGTTTATTCCTGGCTCTAGTTTTACGTTCTATTCCTATTTAGTTAACTGATAACTTTTATCTTTTTGGTTAACATTGCTTTGTATATCGTTTCGAAGTCTTCTTCTTCAACTTTACCTAAAACAAAGTCGATGGGTTTTCGCTTTGATGTAGTGTGTATGGTGTTGTTGTAATATGTGTTTATTAAGATTAATTGTTCTTCAATTGGTAAGTGTCTTTTTGTGGGTTTAACCCTTCTGTCGATGAGTAGGTCTGGCCAGACCTTTTCCATTTTCGAGACCATTTCTTCATAAAGCTATTTTTGCCAAATTTCCTGACTTTATCAGCCTATGTATTCTTAATGCTTAAGTGTGGGCAATAAATTTAAACTCTAAGTAGGGGAGAAAAAAAAGCAGTATTTCTGAAACAACCCCTAGAGTCAATGGAATAGGTCCGGCCAGACCTTTCTACATATTGTACGGAAAAACCTATTTTCCCACATTTTATCCGAAAAAAAAAACAACTTTTATTACCATCGACGCCAGAGACCAACACACTATTTACTTTTAGTAAAGTTTAGTTAGTTTATTTTACAGTTATTAGTTTTGCCCAGTTCATGGGTATGTAAGAGAATGAAAGTATCATTGTTGTCAATCAGTAATCATTAGTTGAGCGAATTAGAAGCATATTGGGAAAACATACTTATACGAAGGTATTAGTGAGGTATGGGTGACGAAATAAATGCATTCAACTGGAGCCACATGAGCGAAGAAGAACGGGAGAAGATTTTAGTGGCGATGGCGATGAGGACTATGTTCCCCATGGAGATGATTCCGATGCGGAGACGGTCTTAGTAGTAGGAGGAATATCAGATATAGAAGATACTGATGATGACGAGATGCTAGAAGAGTTGCAGGCAGAAAATGATCCAGTTCATCAAGCGCAAGAAAGACAATTCTCCGAAGAATACTATTTGGCCCGTGATGGAACAAAATGGTGCCAACAACCACCAGCAACAGCTCGTCTAAGAGCACACAATGTCATTCCTCGTAGTCATATTGGTATATTCAAGACCATTATCATTATGCGAGAAACTAACAGAAGGGCCGAAAAAATCTAGAGCAGTTATTTTATTGTCAGCAGTTCATTATGACACCGAATTGGTTGGAACAGCAAGAAAGCCACAAGCAGTTCTGTTTTACAACAAACATAAAGTTGGCGTCGACGTCTTGGATCAAATGTTGTGAGAATATACGTGTAACCGACAGACGAAGCAATGGCCATTAGCTTTTTTCTTCAACATGTTGGATGTCGCAGCATTAGCATCTTTTATAATTTACAAAAAATGAAATGTACGACGAACAAAACCAATGCACGTAGACAGTTTTTAACACAGCACTCAGCTACATAAATGCCATAAATGTGCACATAAAAAAAACTTTATATTAATAATAAAAATAATAACATGTCCAAAAAGACAAAAAAAACTTCAATTATTTCAATGAATTCCTTTAATTTTCATACAAAATATGTGTAGGTCCAGCCAGACTATAATATGGGAAGGTTTTAAAACACCCATTGACAAAAGGGTTAAGGAGTCTTAGGTGTTCATTAATAGTGTTGTGGAGTCTTTCTACGTCGGAATTGCTATTATGTTTGGAATTAGAAGTGAAGTGGATCTAATTGTTTCTTTCTTGAAGGAAGTTCCTAATTCCTTTTGATTTCATATCTACCATAGTTCGTTGTCAGTTATAATTTTACCTATTTTCCCATATGCCCTGATGTATTTGAGTATGGCTTTCCTAAATTCTGTACCGTTTCTGTGATTTATTTTAGTTAGTATGGCTATTTTGCTAATCTTACATGTCATAACTACGAAGAGTGATTTGTTAATTGAATAAGAGACGTCTAGGTGAACTATTTCATGAAGTTTGCTTGGTGTTTCTGATATTTTAACATATTTCTGCAGCATGCAAGTCTCACAGTTCTTAATAAATTCTGTGATTGCTAATTTTATATTGGGGCAGTAATATCCTAGTTTGAGTTTTTCATAGAGTTCATTAATTCCGCGACGTTTGTTTTCTAGATGTTTTTCGGCTATTAACTTTTTTAAATCCATCTTGTTCGTTATATCCTTTAATAGTTTCTTACATATTATAATCTTATACTTTCTAAAGTGTTCTAGTTGGATTGAGTTTAGGTTTGAGAATATTTCGTTGTTGTTGACCATAATGGCGTTTGTCGATTCGGGGTTAAAATTACTTTTAATAATTTGAATGTTTATCAACTTGCTTTATGCCTATTATTTTCCGTTGTTTGTTGAATACCTTTTCGTTTTTTATATATAAAGATCCTAAATTTATTTTGTTAATGATGATTTGATTCTTATAAAGGTTAATAGGAGTTACTGTTTCAGTGATAGATTTTACATTTTCTAATTTCTCGTTGGTATTTGTTTCTATCCTACTTAAGACGTCGGTAACTTTGTTTTCTTTCCCTTTTTTGTAGAATATTTTGTAATCGTACTCCTCTTGTTGCAGTTTCTTTCTGATAAGTTAGCTGTTTGGTTAGTTGTGATTGTTGAGCCATACTAAGGGTTGGTGATCTGTAAATAGGTTCATTTTTTTACCAAAGATATATGGCTGGAACTGTTTAAGCACCAAACTATTCCAAGCAGCTCTTTTTTATAGTAGAGTAGTTGGTTTTCGTCAGTGTTCTGGATATATTTATAAGCTATTGGTTGATTTTCTTGTGACAGTACGCCTCCTATTGCGTATTGGCTAGCATATGTAGTGACTTCAAAGGTTTTATTAAAGTCGGGATATACTAGTATCGGTGCAGTAGTTAGTTTGTTTTTTAGTGTTTCGAAGCTTTGAATGTAGTTTTCGTTGTTGATATCGATTTTAGCATCTTTTCGCAAAAACCGGGTCATTGGTTTTGCTATTTCAGCGAAATATTTTATGAATTTCCTGTAGTATCCAGCTATTCCTAGAAATCTTTTAATTTTAACTTAATTATCGTTTCTATTTTCTTTTGGTTGGGTGTTATACTCTTTCCGTTGACTGCGTGCCCTAAGAACTTAACTTCTTTTCTTAAAAATTCGCATTTATCTAATTGGACCTTGAGTCTGACTTGTTTTAGTTTATTAAAAATCATTCTAAGGTTTTTGATGTGTTCATCTCATTCGTTCGAAAATACTATAATATCGTCCATATCGACCAAGCATTTTTACCTACAAGCCACTTCTCGTGGCTAAAGTACAGTTTTAGTTCTTTGTTGTTGATAGAAATTGTTTTTGCTTTATAGTCAATGATGCTTGCATTTTTCATAAGGAAGTCGTTGCCTAATATACCTGTGCAGGGACGGGTTAAAAATATCCCTGCAGCGATACCTCTCGCTTGTCGTAAAAGTTAGTCGCCAGTTAAGGTAAACAAAAATCACATCTAGACAATTACCGGTAATCGGGCACGTTTCTTAGACGTTAAAACAAAAGCCTACAAGATGTTTTACTATGGAATGGAACAAGCAAAAAACGGAATCGCCATCATCCTTGCGGCAGAGCTACTTGGCAACGTCTTAACCATTTCAAAGTCTAGTGACCGTTTGATGGCTCTCAAATTGGTGATGCATGGTGAGGTGTGGAACATCGTAAGCGCATATGCCCCTCAAGTAGGATGCGAACAAAAAGAAAAAGATGCATTCTGGTTAGATTTCCACAACCTTGTCAAAATCATCCCAAAGGAAGAGTTTTTGTTTGTTGGGGGAGATTTAAACGGACATGTCATGAAGACAAGCGAAGACTATGAAAACTACCACGGAGGGCTGGGATACGGCACCAGGAACTCTTCAGGTGAAGATATCCTAAACATGTGCAAGTCGTATGGTCTTATAGTGCTAAATACCATGTTCGTCAAACAAAGCCGGCACCTGATCACTTATAGCAGCGGCGGAAATGAAACTCAAATAGACTAACATTTGGTATCCAGTTTCATGAAGCCACGAGTTAAAGATTGCAAAGTGATCCTGGGAGACGCGATCGCCCCTCAACACCGTCTCCTCCTGACTGATTTTTTTATGGAGGCGAGCAAGAAGTCAAAGCAGCAAACGAAGGTGTCTGAGAGAAACAATTGGTATAAGCTGGATAAAGGAAAAGGCGAAGCTTTTATTACCAACATGAAAAACTACCTCTCTTCCATTATCGATGAGGTCGGTAATGAGAAGTGCAGAGCACAAGACATGTGGGATTCCCTACAACAATCTGGCCTAGAGAAAGCCAAATCACTGCTCGGAATATCTAAAGGCCCCTACCAACACGCAAAAGAAACCTGGTGGTGGACAGACGAAGCCAAAGCAGTGATACACGAAAAGAAAATGGCTTTCCAAGCTTGGTCAAAGTGCTCTTCTACTAATAGATAGGAAAAAGCTCGACGTGCAAAGGTATATAGATATTGCAAAGGTATCGCGAAGAAAAAGTGCGCCGAATTCAAAGCGAAAAGCATGGAAGGCCTCTATCAGAAGTTGGAAGAAATATCGTCTTCCGCGTCTGACAGGGACCAGGCTACCCAGGAGCTTCGACAAAGCAATTTCAACAAAGGAGCAAATATCTTTAAGATAGCCGCCCAGAGAAGAAGAAATGCTCAGGAGATTCGTTTCCCAAAGTTTATTAACAATACTGAAGGCCAACTCCTTGTGGAAGACAAAAAAATTCTATACAGATGGCGACAATATTGCGAGGAACTTCTGAACGAACAGTTTCCCCGAGTGTACTTTCCAAGAGCCGCCCCGAATCATGCCGAAATAGCCGACATCACAGTCCAAGAAGTTCGGTACGCGGTTAAAAACTCCAAGAAAAGAAAAGCTGTTGGGCCGGACGGGATACCCTCTGGGTTCTGGAAAAAGATGGGAGACATCGGGTCTAGATGGCTTATGGTTCTTATCTCCAAACTTATGAGAGGCGACACTATGAATAATCAATGGAGGGAAAGCTATCTTCTTCCTTTGCACAAGGGTGATATGCGAAATTGTGATAACTACCGTTCTGTCAAGCTGATGTCGCACACCATGAAAATCGTTGAACGGGTATTAGATAGCCGACTGCGGAAAATAATACGACTATCTGATGACCAGTGCGGGTTTGTTTCGGGTAAATCAGCGACAGATGCAATCCAAAGTCATTATGGAAAAGCATCGTGATTCTTCAAAGGACTTGCATATGGTGTTGGTTGATTTCGAGAAGGCCTTTGACCGGCAACCAAGAGATCTTTTATGGGTAGCGCTAAGACAAAAAGGAGTTCCAGAAACCTACGTGCGAATGATCATGGACATGTACAAGAGAGCAACGACAAGAGTAAGATGCACCGCAGGAGTCACCGAAGAGTTCGCAATCAAAGTCGGTCTACAGCAAGGGAGCGTCCCCACTGCTCTTTATAGCAATCCTTGATTGCTTGCTTGAAGGAAAAGTGACGGACCCCAATGTGCACCAGCTATTCTTTGCTGACGATGAAGCCATTATAAGTGATGATCAGGCGTCCCTACAACGAGCACTTTATGTGTGGGTGGACATTTTTGAGGGACACGGGTATCGTATTAGTTCAAAGAAGACAGAGTATCTATGCTGCCCGTTCTCTGACCCTCATCAGCCTATTCCAGACATTTACTTGAATGGAAGAGTGCTTCCCAAGTGTGAAAAGTTTAAATATCTGGGATCTATAAAGAAGCAACTTGTGATGACGACATCAACCATCGCGTAAGCGTAAGCGTAGGGTGGATGAAGTGGCGCGAAAACTCCGCCATCTTCTGTGATCGAAAAATGCCCCTTAAGTTGAAAGGAAGGCTCTACACTTCAGTTGTACGTCCGGCGCTCGCTCACAACGGTTCACAATGCTGGACAATGCACAAAAAGTATGAGAGCAAATTAACGGCAACTGAGATGAAGATGCTTCGCATGACAGCGGGAGTAACAAAGCGTGACAGAATTAGAAGTTCAAAGATCCGAGGAAGCCTCCATGTAAAAGAAACCATGACAAGAAAGATAGAGCCCGACCGACTCAGTTGGTATTGCCATGTTCAAAGGAGAGATCCTTTGCATCCCGTCCAAAAGGCGTTATCAATCAACGTTCCAATTTCAACACGCAAAAAAGGCAGGCCGAAACACAATTGGTGCAAACAAATGCAAAAATACCAGCATTTCATTGGGCTCAGCGATGAAGTAATCCCAAACCGGGAAGCATGCCGCTACTTTCTGAGGTCAAACCGGCGGACCCCACAAGCGGACCAGTAGGAATGCAGTTAAGTGGGAAGGTTATGGTCCTACACTTCTGACCATAACGACGCCGGAAAAAAGGAAAAGAAGAAGAAGAAGTCGTTGCCTAATAGACAATCAAATTTGTCGTGAAATTTGAATAGATAAAATTCTAGTTTATGGTTTGATGGTTGAAATTCTTCGGGTTTGTTACTAAGATTTTTCTTCTATCTTGGTTAACTTGTTAAGCGATCTAAGGTAGATTGGTTTTTTAAGTTTTATTATGGGACTTTCCTTGAAGACACCTGGGTTTACTACGGAATTCGAAGCGCCAGTAGCGATTAGGAATTTAAAATTGTTAATGGTTATGAAGGGGAGTTTGTTGGATTCTGTTCCATAAAATTTCCTGCATCTATTTGAGTCTGGCAGTTGCATTTCATTGGTTCAACGGGTTCTGTGTTGGTTTTGAAAGAGATTTGATTTGGTTGATCTTGAACGTTTCCAGGTGGTTTATGATAGTTAGGGTTTGGGTGATAAGGTATTTGGTTCTTGGGATAATTGTTTTATGGACTCTTATTGGTGGAATTATAGTTTGAATAGGAATTCCCATTGTTTTGTCTGGGTACACACACCTTGCCTCTATTTTGAATTTATTTAAAATTTTGAAGAAAAACGCTCTTTCTCCTTTGTGACGGGTTAGATCTTTTCTTTATTCTTTTTTTCAATATATATATGGGTAACAAACAAAGAATTGGGAAAATAATTACAACAACAACAATTTCCCATTTTATTGTAAATTAAGGAAAGAGACTCGTTTGGGATATGTTACATCGTGTTTTAGAGTAAAAAATATAAATAATAGTTTTAATAAGTTAATGGTCATGTAACACCCATGGCTCCGATTTTGTAGTTATATGGGCTTCTAGAGTGGATATTGAAGATTTTTCGATTTCTGTACTCGTTATTCATTGAACCGTTGTTCTCTGAGCTTTAATAGCGAGAGGAATTGGCGAAGGTTTTTTTTTTTTTTTGTTGGAAGCTTCTACTAACTGTTGGAGCACTCAGACACAAATACTGGTCCATTGTACTACCAGACAGACACCTTGTCTTTATTGTATTTTCGCCGTTGTCCGGAGAAAAGTGAGGAGGGGTTTCACTGATGTAGAGCTAAGAGATTCGGCACCCACCACGTCGGCCCCAAGGGTGCGCCACCGTGCGCGAGCGAAGGCGGGACAGTCGCAGAGAAAGTGTTCTGCTGTGTCGTCCTTCTCGCAACATGCAGCAAAGTAGGCGTCTCACTGACGCCAAGCACGTAGAGATGCTTAGCAAAAGTGTAATGACCCGTAATGACGCTTGCTGGCCTTCCGCAATCATTTCTCCGCGCTTAGTCATCCTGCATCCTGGATATTCCCTCCATCTGTGTACGTTAAAGACCCAGTGATTGATGTCAAATTTGACCGTGGAAACAGGTAGACCTAAGGTGGGTTCAGGTCCTGAGAAACTCTCCTCTGAGCCTCTTCTAGCGAGTTCATCGGACATCTCGTTTCCTGGGATTCCAGAGTGACCTGGGACCCATACAAGCCTAAGTGAATTTAATCTTCCGACTCTGATCAAAAAAGTCTTGAGTTCAGGCACTAATTTGGAGCTGGATAGAGGGTTGGACACAGCTTTGAGTGCAGCTTGGCTGTCACTGCAGACGCATATGCTTTTCCCCTCCACCTGTGTTTCACAACATAGTGCATGGCCATCAGGATTGCGTAAATCTCCGCTTGAAAGACAGACACATATTTTCCTAACGAGGAGTGCAGTCGAATGTTTTCGCGCTCAAAGAAAACTCCAGCGCCGGATCCCTGCTCAGTCCTGGAGCCATCTGTGAAAATGCGAAGACATTCCATTCCAGGTTCAGTGTCTGTCCAAAGCCAGTCCTGATGCCATGGAAATGTAACTGTGAAGTTACAGCGCAGTAGAGTGGCAGGTGTCATTGCGTCAGAAGGCATATCCATGAGACAGGGGTCGTAGGATATTTCTCCTGCAAGTACACTTTCACTTCAATGCGAGTTGTACCGAAGACCATTTCAAGGGGTGGAAGATTCATCATAGCATCTAGAGCAGCTCCCGGTGTGCTGGGGAAAGCCCCCGTGCAGCTGAGACAGACCGCTCTTTGGAGTTTGATGAGTGAAGCCACAGCGTGTTTGCGTGTTAGCCTGTTCCACCAAACAACCGATGCATATGAGATTATCGGTCTTATCATTGCCGTGTAGATCCAAAGGACCTTTTTCGGCGATAAGCCCCATGTTTTGCCAAAGGCACCTTTTCATTGCCAAAAAGCTGACAGCGCTTTGGTTTTTTTTTTTTTTTTTATTCCCATTTATTCAACACCTGTTTTAAATTAACATTTAGTTGAAGCTTTTACAGTTTGTCAGGGTTTACGTACAATGTAGGACCAATGATCCTTTACAATTGTGTTTTTATTCGTGTAAAGAGTAGTTGGCACAAGTGGGATTTAATCATTTAATCCACCCGAAACGTTGAAGGTTTTGTTCGCACCGGGCGCCCCTTGTCGCTCGTTGTTGTCGCCAGATGTTGTTTTATTTTCGTGATGATGTACCCAGTACTTACCCGAACCGTTCAATTAGGTCTGTTGGTCTGTATCGTTTAAGTCTTCGTATTTGTGTTTGTTCGTCATTTGGGATATTGCGTATTTCGTCGTTTGTATGTTGTAAAATCTTACTTTGCTATTTGACATAGCACTTTTTTATTTCGTCTGCAACAGTTGTTATGTGAAAGGCTTTATGAATTTCCGTGTTTGGTACGTACCATTCTGCGTTGGTAATTGTTCTTAAGATTCTGTTTTGCGTACTTTGGATTATTTGGATGTTTGAGGTTTTGGAAGTGCCCCATAGTTATAGCCCATATGTCCAGATAGGTTTAATCATAGTTTTGTATATAAGAAGTTTATTGTCTATTGACAGTCTAGAATTTTTACCAAGCATCCAGTAGCATTTTCGGAGCTTGTCTTTTATTTGTTTATTCTTTTCTACAATGTGTTGTTTCCATGTTAGTTTACTGTCAATAACCATAGCTAGATATTTGGTGTGATCCTGGTTTTTATGTTCTTATTGATAATTATTATAGGAGGTGGACTGTCAATTTTTTTAGTGGTGTAGATAATCTGGATAGTCTTATCTTCATTTATTTGTATACCCCATTTTGTGAACCACAGCATTGTATTGTTTAAATGGTTTTGTAGTTTGAAATTTGCGTCATTTGTGTCTTTGTCAGATTGCAGTATGATAGTGTCGTCTGCAAATGTTGCTAGCATGGAGTGTTGCGATGTCGGGGTAGGTATGTCTGCAGTGTATATTAAGTAGAGTAGTGGCCCCAAAACGCTACCCTGGGGAACGCCAGCTTGGACTATGTGCAAATTAGAGTATTCTTCCTGGTGTTTTACATAGAAGTGTCGTTGGTCAAGATAGCTTTTAAGTAGCTGGTAAAAGTCTAATGGTAAGGCTTTGTTAAGTTTGTAAAGTAGTCCCTTGTGCCAGACTTTGTCAAATGCTTTAGATACGTCAAGAAATACTGCTGAGCAGTATCTTTTATTGTCTAAGTCGTTTGATATTTTGTTTATTACAACTATTATGTTGTATAGTTGAGTGATGTTGTCTGAACCCGAATTGGTGATTCGGTACAACATTGTTGTTGTCAAGTATTGGTTGTAGTCTTTTCTGTATGATTTTTTCCAAGAGTTTGGATAAAACTGGTAAAGGCAAATGGGTCGATTGCTTCTAGCTTTTGTTATGTCTTTTCCTGGTTTGGGGATGGCGTGTACTTCAGCGCCTTTCCATGCTTTTGGGAAGTATTTAGTTCGAATTATAGCATTGAATATATTCCTGATATAAATAATAGCGCGTTCAGGTAGTTCTTTTAAGATTTTCCCGTTTATCATGTCGTAACCAGGGCATTTATTAGTCTTGATACTATTCTTAATATGAAAGCCAATTTCATTTTTGGTAGTCAATTTGATTGGAATTGCTTCATTCGTGTTTTGGAGGTTTAAATATTGTGGATTATTGTCTTTTTCGTTTGTGAAGCAGTTCGCTAATGTTGCGGCTTTTAGTGCGTTTGTCTTAGACCACGATTTGTTTTCGTTTAACATTGGAGGTTGATGTGAAGTCGTCTGTTTTAAATTTCTTGTTGCTTTGCAGAGAGAGTAGTTCGTTTGGAAAGTCGGCGTCAGGTTTTTCAAATAATTGTTGAGTTGTTTGTTTTTACGCTTTTGCAATATGTCCTTTAGTTCCTATATAGTCTTATTTAGTTTGGCCTTTAGCTCAGGAGAGCGATTCGCTTGCCTTAGTTTTCGAATCTTGCGTTTGTGTCTAATTTTGTTTAGGATATATTGGGGAGTATAGGAGTCACGTTCACCTGGGGCAAGTTGTGGCGTAGAGATGCTAAATGCATTTATTATAGTGTCGTTAGGGTAAATTATTGCACTATCTATGTTGTCAGGGCGTTTTAAGGAGATTCTGTGTGGCAGGTCTCTTGTTAGGATGTCCTTAAATGTTTGCCAGTCAGTTCTTTTGTTGTAAATCCTTGTATTGTGGAATAGCGCGGTAGCTTTAGTCTCGTAGGTGATTATGATTGGGGAGTGGTCGGAAGAGAGGTCAAGGGAAATTTTTGCGGTTAATCTTGTCCTGGGTATACTTTTGTGTATACAGAAATCTATAAGATCAGGTTTCTTGTTCATATCTGTGGGTCAGTATGTTGGTTCTCCTGTGTTGAGAAAATGCACGTTAAATGATTTTAGAACTCTTAGAAGGATGCCCTCCTTTCTGTTTGTTAATCTGGAGCCCCAGTCTGTGTTTTTCGCATTAAAGTCGCCTCCTGCAATGAATCTTTTACCTAGCGTGTTAATGTAATTTTTGTATTGGTCTGTCGATATATTAAATTTGGGTGGACAATAAAGTGCCGAGATTATGAGTGGTCCGTATGCGTCTTCAATTTGTATGGTCTTGCTTGGATATGCTCAGCTTTGTAGCCTGCAAGATCTATTGATTTGATTGTCTGTCTTATTATGATAGCAGTGCCACCATGAGCTTTGTTGTCAGGGTGATTTGTTTGATACGCATTGTATTCGGGTATTTTGAAAATGTTTTTGTCTGTGAAATGTATTTCTGAAATCAATAAGTTGGTTCTGATAAATTGTTTCAGTTCGTTGACGTGCTGCTGCAGTCCGTTAGCATTCCAAATAACGATCTGTAGGCGGTCTAACTTCCTATTTAGTTACTCAGTTTGGTTATTAGTACTGTTAGTGTATTCATCATGTTAGCGATTTGTGTTACTCTTTTTTTTAATTCAGTAAGGTTGTGCTTGCTAAGGTGTTGTTAATATTATGGGAGTATGTTGGTTAATTGGGGGAGGTTCAGTAGGTTGATTTCGTTTAGTCTGTATTAGTGGTTTGGAAGTTTGGCGTACAGACTTTGCAGCTTCTGCGTAAGTGACAGTTGTCTTGAAGGCAGTAGTATTGTTTGTGGTAGTAAGGGATGTAGGGGGTGTAGCGTTTGGTTTGGTTATTGGGATCTCTTTGCTTCTAAGAGATGGAAACCTTTGTAGCTTCAGCGTCTTATATATTTCACAACCTTTGTAATTTGCTATGTGGTTGTTTCCACAAAGAGCTCAACGTATGTCGTTTGTTTTTTCTTTTATTGGACAGTCAATAGTTTTGTTATTTTTTTGCGCATTTGACGCACACTGGGGAGGATGTACAATAATTTCGCGTATGGCCGTATTTTTGGCAGTTGCAGCATTGGGGTATATCTTTTCTTATATGAGGTGGTTCAAATATTATTTTGCAGTGTAGAAGTGTATTTATATTATATTATATGGCGGACCCTCCATCTAACGTTTTTTTTTCAAGTAGTGCTTATTTCGTGAATGGTAACACTTAGCTCATGTCGGATTTGACAGATAATTAGTTTTATCCTTCCGCTGAACGAATATGGTTGTGTATACGCTTGAACAACGCTGGGAAATATTGCGACATTACTTTGAAAATCATGGTAATGTTGCAGAATGTGTGCGAAAATTGCGTACTGATTTTGGAAGAAGAGAAGCACCGTCAGCTCCGTATGTTCGTTATCTTGTGAAAAAAGTGAAAGAAACTGGCATCCTCATCGATAAACCAAAGCGTGAAAAGCCAAAAACAGTGCGTACACCCGAGAATATTGCTGCTGCGGCAGAAAGTGTGCGTGAAGCGCCATCAACATCAATTCACCGTCGTTCTCAACAATTGAACATTTCGGAGACATCATTGAGACGAATTTTGCATAAAGACCTTGGTATGACGCCATACAAAGTCCAATTTGTTCAGGAGTTGAAGCCAACTGACCATCCAATGCGTTTTCGCTTCGCTAAGTGGGCCTGCGATCGACTTACAAAAGATGCCGATTTTGCCAAAAAAATCATCTTTTCAGATGAAGCTCATTTTGATCTTGGCGGGTATGTAAACAAGCAAAATTGTCGCATTTGGGGCACAGAAAACCCGCACGCATACATTGAAAAGCCGGTGCACCCAAAACGAGCCACTGTTTAGTGCGGATTTTGGTCCAGAGGCATAATTGGGCAATTTTTCTTCGAAAATGAGCAAGGAGTGGCCGTTACAGTCAATGGCGATCGTTATCGGGCCATGTTGAACGATTTTTTGTTCACAAAAATTGAAGAGGAGGATATTGGCAACATTTGGTTTCAACAGGACAGCGCTACGTGCCACACAGCCGAAGCTACACTCGATGTTTTGCGCCCTGTTTTTGAAGATCGCATTATCAGCCGCAGAGCTGATGTCGTTTGGGTGCCGTCAAAGATAAGTGTTACGCCGACAAGCCAGAGACAATTGACGCTTTAAAGGACAATATTCGTGAAGCCATTGGTGAAATACAGCTGCACACAATCGATAATGTGCTTAAAAATTGGAACGATCGTGTAGGCTACTGCATGGCCAGCCGAGGCAGCCATTTGAATGAAATTATTTTCCATTATTAACCGGAAGGATTGTACTTTCAAATAAAAAAAGAAATTTGAGAAAATATTCAGTAGTTTTTTTTATAGCATTTTCAAAAAAAAAAAAATTATTTGGCGGACCCTTTATATGTCTTTGTTGTTCTTGTTGTTCTCTAGTTCTAGAGAGAACATTGATAGAGGTTCTCTAGTACGTTTTTTTGTTAGGTTGTAAATGTTCGTTACGGTATGTCTTTTTCAGAAAGTTCATTGCTTCTTTGTCAGTAGAGGGGTGCATGTTTTTTAGTATGACCTTGAAGTCTCTTTGGTCTTTAGGTTTGTACGTATAGTACCTCGTGTTTTTTTGCTGTAGCATTCTTAAGATCGTTGTATAGTGCACCGAATCTATAGGTTGGATCTTAACCTCTTCGTTTTGGAGAATCCGCATGAAGTAGTGATTCTGCGCTACTTCATTTAGGGCATTTGTCAATACACCTATTGTTTTTACTCCCTGGACAAATATTGGAGGAGGTTTGGTGACTTTTGCTGGCTTTTCTGTAGCGGGTTTATTTGGGGAGAAAGGGAGGTTTTGGTTGTCTTCGTCGGGTGAAAGGAGGGCAAATCTATTTTGTGTGTTATTGTTTATGTCGTTTAGCCAATATGTCGTTAGTTTGGTTTGTGTCTTGTTTTTTTTTTTTTTGTTTTTTGTTGTTGGTATTGTTGTTTGTTTGTACTGGGGAATTTGGGTTTCTTTTTAATTCATTGGGAGTAGTCTCATACCTGATCGACGGTTTGGGTTTTGTACTGGTAAATACAGTAAAAATCGGTTATAACGATATCGAAGGTAACACTGAATTTTTTCATCGTTATAATCGTTTCATTGTTATATCCGATACGATGAAAATAAAATTTAAAAAAAAGAAAATATCATATCAAATACTTAAGGAAATTGTTGTGGAAAAAAATCATTAATTTGTGATTGTTTTGTACATTTTGTTGAATAAAACAGTTTTCTAAGAGAATTGTCCAAATCTTGGATTCCAACGTTTCGATTCGAATTCGATTTGGCCCATACACAAATTCTTACACCACTTTCAATTCTTGAAATAATGTCGTACTTTTGAGCAATGGAAATTGATTTCCGCTTATTTATTGTTGCCATCTTAAAAATGATCTTCACGCACCACTTATTTCAAATAAGAACCAACACTTACTGAACTCATCAGGAAATGGAAATCGAACAGGGCATGTGGTGAAATTGCGTTGGCATGTAAGAACATGCACGGACCAGTCGAAAATGAACAATCGTCTGCATCCTCATATATGGTATACATGCATACAGAATTTCGACGCATATTTAAAAGAAGTATGAAATCATCAACTCCTAGAAATGTAAGAACATTTTTTTTCCATTGCTATAGACAGCTTTTACACTTAAATCGTGTGCGTTTTCATCACTATAACCGATTCCATCGTTATATCCGGCATCGTTATAACCGATATCAAATTATTCTGACTTAAACGCAGTTTTGCCGGGACTTTAAAAATATATTGTTATATCCGGTTCATACTAGGGTTGATGTTTCGGGTGTTGATGCATGAGATGCTGGTGGTGGTTGTACCTATGTATGATGGTTGTTGTTGTGCCAGTGATGGTTGCGGTTGTGGGTGTAGTTGATAAGCTTCTTGTCTTACTGAGGGACATAAAGCTTCCTGGTGATGACATCGCTGTTGCTGACGTCAAGTTTTATGGTGGTGTTCTTAGGACACTCATGGTGAGTGCTACTGACGAGCAGGTGGCGTTGTCGTCAGTAGGGATCACTATTTTACAAGCTTTGGCAGGTGTCACTTGTCAATTATTTGCTTGTTATTATTTTGATTTCGATTAACTGCTCGGTATAACGCGTACGCGCACAGTTTTATTTGTGGGTTATTTTCGTTTATTAAAAAACGTCCGTTCGCTTTCGGTGCTAAAGTAACGCTTTGGTGGTTTTGGACTCAACATGTTTTGACCAAAGAAGCTTGCTATCTAGGATGACTCCCAGATGCTTAGATTCCTTGGATATCGAGATGGGAATGCCTTTTAGCACCAGCTGAGTAATGCCAGTATTCTTCCTCCTTCTCGTGAAGAGAACGACATAAGTCTTGAGAGGATTAACCGACAGCCCATTTCTCGTGCACCAGTCTTCGATCACATCTAGCGCCGCCTGCGCTTTGAGACAGACATTCGCTAAACATGAGCCGACAGAGAGAACAGCAACATCACCCACATAGGCCTGGGCATAGATTCCAGAGGCATTGAGAGATCGAGCAGACAGTCGACCACTGTTGAAAATCCCGATAATCACGAAAAAAAGACGACTCCTTTATAACTTGAGGAAATTAACTTTTATTTAAATGATCGGTACAAACTCAAAAGCAAAACTGCAAGTCTGCTCGGAGGCAGAGTATATACATATATATAAAAAAGGAAGAAAAAAAAAACAAAACGCGTGATTTTAATAAAAAGAGAGAGTTATACATATGGTATAATGAATAATAAAAAAAATGTAGTGTACGTATATTTGACTTGCTCTATTTTTTAACACCCTCCGCCGGGCCAAGTTCCAAAGGGTATAATAATTGAACTGGTCTTCGCAAAATTTTGCCATCGCCACATCGGATTTCACAGGATCGTATGCGCCCATCTCTACCAGGAAAGGCCCTTCGAGTCAAAGCTAACTGCCAGTGAATTCTCGGTCTTGCGTTGTCAAACAATAGAACGACGTCGCCTTCATTTAATGCTGTGGAGCCTTTTGTTATCTTTGTGTGAAACAGCCGCAACGTCTGCAAATATTCGACTCCATCGCTTGCATAGTTTGCTGGTGTATTTAAAGCGTTGTTTCCAAAGAGCTTGGATGTCACTGTTCGTCTCGGAAGCGAGGCTATTGGCCTTCTTCGCGCGAAATATAAGCGATAAAAATGTTGAGGGTGAAAGGGGAGTTAAATCCAAGGGGTCAGAAGACATATAAATGATTGGCCTTTCATTGATGATTGCTTCGGCTTCGGCGAGGAAGGTTCGGAGTTGATCAAAATTAAGATTCGCTCTCCCGATTACCGGCTTCCACGATGTTTTTTATCGTGCGAATAAATCTCTCCCAGAACCCACCCCACCATGGCGCTCTTTCGACAATGAAGTTCCATTTTATACGTTTTTGGGTGAGAAAGTCTTGCAACATATCATCATCTGCCTACCCCACGGCCTCCTTTAACTCCAACGCTGCTCGACGAAATGTTTTCGCGTTGTCAGAGTAGATAGTCGATGGAACCCCTCGTCGGGCAATAAAACGTCGAATTGCCATTAAACATCCTTCGGTTGACATGCTAGCAACGAGTTCTAAGTGAACCGCTGGAACTGCTGCACACGTGAAAATCATCAAGTAGGATTTCTGCATAACCTTGTTGGAATCTATAGCATCTATAGAATAATGGACCCGCAAAGTCGACGCCGACGTTGTCGAACACTCTGGTCAATGTAATCCTCTCTTTCGGCAGTGGAGCAAATGGTTGAACAGCTGGTGCGCCAAAGAGCTTCTTACAAGTGAAACATTTTTTGATTACCTTTTTGATGAGTTGCCGACCCTTTAAAATCCAAAATTGCTCTCTTAGCTTAGCCCAAACAGTGTTAACACCCGTGTGTAGCATTCTTAAATGGCAGTCTTCAATAAGCATCGTAACAATTTTTGAGTCCGATGGAAGGATCTTCGGGTGTTTTATATCGAATGTGTCATCCAAAAATTGCTGGCGACCACCCAACCTCAAGAGTCCATTGACATTCAAAAAAGGACATAATTCAGCTAATGGAGACTTGCGACGTATACACTGGCCTTTCTGTAAATATTGAATCTCGTTAGCAAAAGCATAATTTTGGACATACCTGATCCAATAATGTTCGGCTGAGTCAAGCTCTTCTGCTGTTAACTGCGCACACCTTTCTCTGGATTTCCTTTGGCAAGCTTTGGCAAAACGTTGGATCCAAGCGGTTATTCTTAATAGTTTCATCCAACTATTAAATTGTTCAAAATTCATTAGTGGATCATTTCGTTTAGGAACATCCACATCCAATTCCGTGAATAATGCCGTTTGAAAAGAGGGACTTTGTGTTGCACTGATCATCCGATAATTTATGCAGCCAGTCAGGTCCGCGAAGCCAGATAGGAGTTTTCAGTAGTTTGTCACCTGATATGCCCCGTGTAATTAGATCTGCCGGATTTTCCTTTCCACGACAATGCCCCCAATCGACCAATCTGGTTTTACGTCTGATTTCCATCACCCGACTTTGTATGTAGGGCTTCCAACGTTGGGAGTCGCCATAAATCCAATTAAGTGCTACTTTGGAATCTGACCACAGAAGGAATTTCTGTACAGTCACCTTAAGAGTTTTCCTTAAATAGTCGCAAAGCCTAGCTGCCATCAAATTGGCGGTAAGCTCTAGTTTTGGCAGAGTTAATTCTCCGTCGTTGTTGTCCTTCAATGGTGCAACCCTACTTTTCGCGCATAGAAATGAAACATTTACTTGACCTTGTTTATTGATACATTTTACATAGGCCACGGCACCATATGCCTTTAAGCTAGCATCCGCGAAAATATGTATATATATAATGTTTGTTCCTATCATTGGTATTGCGGACCTCGGTATGACCATATCCCCTAATTGTAGAACCCCTGTAATTGCCTCCTTCCACTCTGACAAGAGATCAGTCGGAATCGCCTCGTCCCATCCCAACTTCCTTTTCCAAATTGATTGGAACAAATCAATCGTATAATTGTGGGTGAAACAATTCCTAAAAGATCATAAATCCGAGCTATTACTTGAAGCACATTCCTTTTGCTCGCTATCATTGTATTCAGGTGCAGACTTTCTAACGATTTTAAGGGTACATGCAATTCGTCAGTATAAATGTGCCATATAAGTCCGAGAACCTTCTGACTACTCCTTGGCTCTTCATTTTCAAACATTGAATGTACTTTTTTGCAATTCGATTGCCATTTCCTTAGCGGCATGGAAGCTTCCTTCATGATTTTCAACGACTCGGTATAAAGAGCTTGACCCTCCTCTTCTGTGTTGAAACTTAGGACCAAATCATCCATATAAAACGCGTTTGGACTGCAGTTTACTCCAAACGTGACGCGGGTCATTCGAAGGTCTTGGTAGATACGGTCTTTGATGGAGGAGAACCAGATAAAGCGATGGGAATCTCGGTCCTCTTCAGCGAGTAAGATCTGGAGGAAGGCCTTCTCTATATCAGCTACAATAGCGAACGGCCCCATTCTGAAGTTAAGCAAAATTGCATGCACATCAGCCAACAAATTGGTTCCGGTTACCAAAAAACTATTTAGAGATGGGTGCTTATCTGTGTGAAACGAAACCTGTAATTTGTTCTGCTATTCCGTCACTGAGTAGCTTTTGAATAGCGGCATTGTATTCAGCCAATTTCTTCGGATCTTTCGAAAGTCCCCGTACTAGAGAATCAATGCGCTTGATGGCTTCCTTTCTGTCACCACTGAAACTGGACCCGTATTGGTCTTGAAGCAATGCTATAGCTGCATCGTAGCAACTTTCGGACGCTGTAAATCCCATTACAACCTTTTTGGCGGCACCTACCAACCATGACTCCAGATAATTAAATCTTTCGATAGCAGATAACGATGAATTTTCGTGAACAGATATCCGAAACAGTTCCCAAAAGGGAAGCCACTCCTTTATGCTACCATCGAATTTTTTGGGAGTGAGTTTGGGCAGACTGACGTTGCTTTGAGTTGGCCTCTGATGTTGCGTTTCCTCGACCTTGCTGATAATGGGCGTTGGACGACTTTTTGCAATTAATCTTTTTAATCTGCTCTCTAAGCGCGACAAAGTTGTAACTGCAGAGTCTTCATACTCAGCCGTCCTAGTGATCTCCTGTTCAAGCTCTGATTTAATGAGCTCCCTTTCGAGGATCCTTTGATTGACCGTGCTCAAACTATCATTTATTGCTTTTAACCGGTTCATGTACATGGTCAATTCCTCTTCGATTGCGTCGAAATCTGCACCATCATTTAGTTGCGATTCTATGGAAGTTAGATAATCAGACGCCGCCTTTATAACTTTGGTTAATTGGCCTCGATAAGCAGCACGTGTTGCCAATTCCATTGCGGTATCGTAATTATGACGCGTTTCGAACTTCAGACACGATTTCGTTAACTTCCAATGAGCCGTCTCGGGTTTCGGCACCAAATGTTGAAAATCCCGATAATCACGAAAAAAAGACGACTCTTTTATAACTTGAGGAAATTAACTTTTATTTAAATGATCGGTACAAACTCAAAAGCAAAACTGCAAGTCTGCTCGGAGGCAGAGTATATATATATATATAAAAGAGGAAGAAAAAAAAAAACAAAACGCGTGATTTTAATAAAAAGAGAGAGTTATACATATGGTATAATGAATAATAAAAAAAAATGTAGTGCTCTATTTTTTAACAACCACCATGCGCCATAGCAGCGGAGACAAGACGCCACCTTGCCGTCAGCCCCTGTTTACTCCAGACTTGACACATTGTTCGAGGCCAACATTAGCAATCAATGTCCTGTGCACGAGCATTGCTTTGATCCACAGAACCAGTGCTTCATCTACGCCATGTCGTCTAGCAGCGTTACACATGCTGTCGAAAGTAGCGTTATCAAAAGCTCCCTCAATGTCGACGAAAATGCCTAGTACGTACTCTTTCCTTTCGAGAGCGTATTCAATTCTCCCAACTAGGTTTTGAAGCGCAGTCTCGCAAGATTTTCCGGGCTGATAAGCATGTTGCATGTCCGAGAGAGGATGCATTTGAAGAGCAACTTTGCGCACGTGCAACTCTACTAATCTTTCCATGCTTTTCAGCAAGATGGATGTTAGACTGGTTGGTCTGAAACTCTTGGCAAGTGAAAGAATACTTTCACCGCGCGCCAAGGAATAGGCATGTAGGCAAGTGCCAGGCTAGCAGTGAAAATTCTTTTCAGAGTAGAAAGCAGCCGTCTTATACCTTTTTGTAGCATAACGGGATATATCCCATCAGTGCCCGGCGACTTAAACCCATCGAAGGATGCCACAGCAAATTCAATGGCCTCAGTAGTTGCCACGCGTGACGCAATAAACCAGCTACGCCGAGTTGTTTTCATCGTTTCAGTCGCAGTTTCCAATGATGAAGTGTGCAACGAGCCGATGACAGTCTGATATCCCGGAAAATGGGTCTGCAACAGTAAACTAAGAGTTTCTCCTTTAGACTCGTTGAAGGTACCATCAGACTTTCTGAGCACATCCAGCTTTGTCGATTTTCCTCGTTTGAGAACGTTAACCAACTTGCCGGTCGCGCTCAGGGCTTTGATCTCTTCGCAGAAGGACTTATGGGAATCATTCTTCGATTTACGAATAAGCTTCTTATATTCCTTCTGCTTCGATCGATAGTTATTCCAGTCATCTTCCGAGTTCGATTTAAGCGATCTATTCAGGAGACTTCTGGCTTCCCTGCGAAGATATTGGAGCTCAGCGTTCCACCAGGGAACCGGCTTCCTGCTGGGAGGTTCTTTGACAGGACACGCGAGTTCGAAACAGTTGGTGATGACGCTGCTCAAATTATGAACGGCATCCTCCAACAATTGATTCGTTCTGAGTTTAGACAGGGCTTGAGTGGATTTATCAAGTTCCTCCCTGAATCGCACCCAGTCCGTCTTTTTCGGATTCCGCTTGGGCTGCGAGGGGGGATCCCACACTTTAATTGGAATTCGATATATCTATGATCTGACAGCTTAACATCTGGTAAAACTCTCCAGTTAGTGTTGGCCTTCACATGCCGATTAGACAGGGTTAGGTCAATCACTTCCTGTCGTCTCGCCGTCACAAAGGTTGGTTGGGAGCCAACATTGTTGATGTTAAGGTCAGACGAAAGAATGAAGTTTAAGAGATGGTCTCCTCTCCGATTGCTGCTGCCCCAAACAGTATTTTGAGCGTTAGCATCGCAACAGATGATGAGTCCAATTCTTCTGGCTTCACAGTACTCTACGAGTTCGGAAACCGCCTTAGGTGGCGGGGGCAGTACCGAGTCGTAGGGGAAGTAAGCAGACGCCACGACGAAGTGTTCAATTTCTCCGTGCGCTTTGTAGCTAACTTTCGCAGCCACCAGATCTTGACCACAGTATTGACCAAATTTGGTTGCCGATAGCGTGTTCGATATGATGATGCAGACCCTGGGCCTTTCGGATCGCTCATCATAAAGGATCATAGCATCACATATACCACCAAGACCACACAGGCGTTTGTTCCACACCCATGGTTCCTGAATGGATGATTTGTACTACTGCATGCAATTCTGCTACTGAGAAGAGCAGTAGCAGCCTTGCAATGCTGCAGGTTAATCTGAGTGAAAACCGAAGGACTGGTTTCACGAATTCTGATAGGAATTTTATTTGTGGTTGGGATGCTTATTATCTAGATGGTTGTTTGTATGAGGAAACCTGGGTTTATTTGGGTTAGTGGAGGTGTTAATGTTCTGGAAAGCATATCCTGCTTCATGCAAGATGTTCATAGCTTCTTCCAGGGAGGATGGGTTTCGGCAGTAAAGGATTGATTTTATGGGTTCTGGAGACTTGGAATTGAATATGTGAAGTGCGATTTGCATATTCGCAAGAGTGTTAGTTTGGAGTTTTTCGATATCTGTTTCGAACATTTGTCCGGTCTTATTGTTGTGTCTTCTTAGGATAGTTTTTAAGGTGTCTTCGTGATAACTGCTGTTCTTGTTGTTTTGTGTTTCCGGACTATGTAGATGATTAATATAATCGACAATGTGAGAGCCAAGTATCCAATTGCGAAGTTGTGATGACTGATAACTTAAAGTTTTTGAAGTAGGTCAGGAACATTTTATTGTAAGATAATCCCTTGTAGGTCTGTTCGATTTTTAAGTTCGGTATCATAATGCGTAGTATTGAATTCTTGGAACAATGACATTTGGTGCTCTGGTATTGAAATTTCCGATATGTTTCCAAAGCTTGTATAGGACCCTTTCAAGTTGGTGGAGAATGTGTTATGACCTCGGATAGCGATAAATTTTTGTCTCAATACACATCCTGGCTGCAACATTAGGATTCCAAAACCTTCTAAGAGCATTTGCACATTTTCTTTCCGTAGATCGCAATAAGTCGAGATAGGGTGTTTGTAGCATACAATCATTGATTTTTGTGCTCGAGTTGAATCCAAGTTGAATTTTTTGCAGATTTGTGTAATATACAAGTATGTTAGGTTTTGTTTCGTTAGAGAAACTCATTTCGCAAGAGCAGACCTCTGCTCCTTCGCTGTATCTTGATTGTACGTTGAAACATAAATATTGTCCATCACTTAAATTGATGCAGCCTTCTAAAGTGGCGGACTGAATTGGAAGTATATGGGTGCACAGGAGGTGATTGCTAACATAGTGTTTGTTTGGTATAGGTGTCATCCTAAGCAGCTCGTGGTGTTCTTGGTCTACTAATGGAAGTGTGATACAAAATATGGCTTGGTTATCCCATCTGCTCTCATCAATTTGTAGGGCTTTAAGATCCTCATCTACAATAAGCTGGTAGTGAGTGTTGATGATTTTCAGCTCCCTTTTAAGTTGATGCGTTGACAATAACAGTGAACTGCTTTTGCCGTGGTGAGTGTCCGTAAGTACATCAATAAGCAATGATTGCATTCTTTGAATGTTGATTATCATTAAGATAATTTGAGAAGAGAGGGATGCGACGATCTGAGACATTTTGGCTTGATAGCTTTCTTCACCGTTATCACGTATTCTTTCTCTTATTTCGCTTAATTGGTTGTTGATCTGATCACATCTATTTTTAATAATTATTTGATCTTGTTTTACTATGTTTATTGTTGATAACTTAGATTTGATTAAAAAGTGAGTTTGTCATTTGTGTGCATATTCGGAAATCTAATACTCCAAATAGAGAATTAACAATTTTTCCATCCACCGTATTCTCCAGATTTGGCCCCGTGCGACTTCTTTTTGTTTCCAAACTTGAAAAAGTCACTCGCCGGGCAGAAATTTTAGTCGAATGAGGAGGTCATCGCCGCCACGGAGGTCTATTTTGCAGACCTCGAGAAAACGTATTTTTCAGACGGGTTAAAGAAGTTGGAGCATTGCTGGGTCAAGTGTATCGAGCTAAAAGGAGACTATATTGATAAATAGATCGCCATTTCTCCAAAATTTTGTTTTTCTTGTGTAGACTAAGTACTTATCGGACCACCCTCGTAAATACGCCAGGAGAAACAAACCTAGAACTAGAGGAAAAAATGAAAAGTAAATGCACCTCAATTTACACTACATATCTCAACAACTTACCTGCAAATGTAGCTCAAATCGTTTGTGATCATGCAAGTCTCAACAAAGAAATCATCGAACGATTTTCAACATTAAAGCGCTTTGTCCACAACCTGCTACGGGTGGGAGGAAGGATAACAAATGCACCACTCACATATAATCAACGGCATCCAATAATTCTACACGATGCACACCATTTCTCCAAGTTGATCGCAGTCGAAACACACCTCAACACACTTCACTGACAGCTAACAGTGGCGGAAATCAGAAATACATTTTCGATTACAAACATAAGATGTCTCGTCAAATCAACAATCCACAGATGCGTACGCTGCCATCGATACAACTCAAAGGCCCAAGAACAAATTATGGGAAACTTACCAGCGCAGCGGCGCGAGTGACAATGGCCAGGCTATTCACCAATACCGGTGTAGATTACGCCGGACCGATCGAAATCAAGCTA
Source organism: Merodon equestris (assembly GCA_958301585.1). NCBI lineage: Eukaryota > Metazoa > Arthropoda > Insecta > Diptera > Syrphidae > Merodon > Merodon equestris. Next base: position 96,108,485 of record OY284413.1, read on the forward strand.
GTTAGATGTACAAAAACAAATAAGGGATATATCGCGGTCTTCGTATGCCGTTCTACGAAAGCCATACACATCGAACTAGTAAACGATTTAAGTACAGCCGCTGCACATAGGCGATTCTGTGCTAGGCGAGGAATGTGCGCAAACCTTTTCAGCGACTGTGGCACCAACTTTAAGGGCGCAAACAATGAACTCAAAAAAGACAGTAAGTTCATTTCAGCGGAATGGTCAAAGGAAGTAGCAGAGACTTTAGCTACACAAAACACAACATGGCACTTCAACCCTCCTGCCTCTCTTCACTTCGGAGGATTATGGGAAGCAGGAGTCAATAAAACACCATCTTCGACGAACCATTGGAAACTCCAGATTAACATTTGAGGAGTACACCACGCTTCTCACACAAATTGAAGCGTGCTTAAACTCTTGACCACTCTGCCCAATAACTCTGCCCAAACGATCTGACCGTACTAACGCCGGGACACTTCTTAATTGGCGAACCAATTCGCGCACCACCGGACAGAAACGTACAAGAACAAAACATAAACACTTTAGAAAAAAGGAATTACATACAACGACTCGCCCAGAAATTCTGGAGGCAATGGAGTTCAGCATACATTCGTCAATTACAGCATCGACCTAAATGGAAACAAGAACAACAAAACATCAAAATTGGAGACATCGTCATAATAAAGGAACAAAACTTACCACCAACATCATGGGTCTTAACGCGAGTGCTGGAACTACATCCGGGTACAGATGGTCTGACGCGCGTGGAGACCATAAAAACAGCCAAAACAACATTTAAACGTCCGATAAAGAAAATATCCCCCTTGCCGATCTCGTCACCTATGAGTATAGCAACGCAATAACTCTCGCAAAGAACTTAAATAAAACATCAACAAAAAATAAACCAAATAAAACCAAATAATACCCCTTAGCCCCTATGTCTGATAAACAAAAACAAATAAAATAAACAAACTCACCTGAAAATCAATGTTACGTCAATTGGTTGTCCCTACATGTTATGTGTTATTTCTCGAACATCTACTAGTGCACAATTTTCGATTTATTTTTTTTACAAAACAAACATAATATCACATTCAAACACATGAGATGAGCCACCAACAACACACCAAGAACAAAGCTGTAACAACAACACACCAAAGACGAAGATGTAATAACAACAACACACCAAAGCCGAAGGTGTAACAACAACAACACACCAAAGATGAAGCCACAAACCAACATAACATCTAAGATGAAACTATCATACCGCCAGTCACCGAAGAAACACATCGAGTCCACAAGCTCCAAAACCGATGGCAGAAAACATCCAAATACAGCAACCAGACAATCCATCCATCCACCCATCCATCCTCGGGCCCAGAGCATGTAGCTGCACAACAAAACAAAACACAACACCTTGCACATTTGAAGTTCATGTTTGGAAATATATAAATTAATATAAATGGTAAAACGCACATGCCCACCTCAATTTAATACATCTCACAAACAATCAAACATTTAAGTTAAACATAAAACACAAAATATAAAAATTAACAATCACGTCCCTTCACACCATATGAACACTTTGTAAACAAACACGAACTGTCAAATGTGCAAGGTGAAGTCACAATAACAAACCAAAAGAAAGTCTACAACTACAGCATTGCCAACATCAAGCTGCAGCAACATTGCATTATATAGAGTCACTAGGGATATGGGTCATCAACCCAATCCAAACACATAATGTTGTGCAACATACATTGTATATAACAAAGCTGGAAACCAGCTGACCGGAGTGAAATTTATTGGGAGCCAAAAGAAATAAAACTCTTTGACACTTTTTCTTCTACTTTATTTTTTTATTTTTACTTCTTTTCGTCTTCACAGTCCAATCCAGAATGAATCGAAAACAACGCTCTTAGCCTAACCGATAATAACAACATAATCCAAACTTAAAAACAACTCCAAATACATAATTTAGAAAAAACAAACAACAGAGATACATAAAAGGTTCGAAACTCACATAGCAACAAGATCGTCGAACAAAGTGCATGTTGCTGGGTGATACAAAGTATATACATATATGCCATTCTTGTCTGCAGATGATGCACAACACAATTTCGGTCATCCATGATCTTAACCTGGTTCGGTCATCCATGATCTTAACCTGGTTCGGTCATCCATGACCTTAACCTGGTTGTTGTATGTGCAATACGCAAATCTTGACCATATGGTAAGGGTTTGGATCCAAGTATGTGACTCCTCCCCTCGAAGAATGGACACAAACGCTTGGGTAAGTGCGATGTCCATTTGTTAAGATGGTGGTAAACGCAAATAATATGTACTTTGCAACTTGTTGCATTCTCTGTTGACTGTGTCGTATGAGTATCTTTGCCTTGCTTTACGTTATCCCTGTGTTACATAAATTCGTTTCTAATAACTTTGTTGTAACTTACATATTTCGTAATTCTAATTTATTTAAAATAACTTACAGATATGTATAAAGAACTATATAATAACTTATTTAAATTATACAGGGTGTCCCACGAGCAGTGTGCCAAAAAGCTAGAGCGTGTAGGTCTAGTCAAGACAAGAAAAAAATCGTACGGGAGGGGGGGGTCTATTTCCCCCCGTTTAGCCGGAAGGGGCGATTTTCTAAAAAATTGACTTAATTTGGAAAAAAAATTATTAAAAATCAACAGTTACATCCACAATGCCGTGATGTACCTTTTTGTAAAGCCAGAAACCTCTTCTTTCATCCTTATTTTAAATTTTTGTCACAATCATTGTCACAATCAAGTCATCAAGTGCGCGTGCGTAATTTTTCGCTCCTACTTCTTTATTCTTTATTTTTAAATTCTCATTTCATTTGAATTAAGTTTCAACCTTGATTTGTTTTTATAGTCTTATCGACTTGTCTAGTAGTTTAAAGCTATAAAACTGTTCTTCTTATATCTATTTTCTTTTAAATCTTAAAAGTAAAATCAATTTATCAATAAAATAATCAAATATAATACATATACAAGCATTTGAGTGTAATCCCTGCTTAGCTCATTTTTTTCCCGGTGAGTCTACAATTTTGAGTGATGTTCTGCCTTTGAAGCAATACTGTTGTGCTCCACTGATCTCTCCATATGGTTCTCTTTTCATACGGCAACTGAATCAACGTGTTAAATTGAGTGTTTTAATCTACCATACTCATCTTTTGGAGAATACCAGCTCTTCCAACGTCTACATACGCCTTTCTGGTTGCTGTGCCGACTACAAGAAAATCGCTCTGGTTGCTGTACTTGCTAAAAGCAGAGCTGCCATCGTACTTCGCACATATCGTCGTATTGAATTAACACTACTAGTCATATAATGAGTAACTCCGATTGTTACATTTGTAAAAAAAACACGAATGACATTAATGTCTCGTGTGGAATTTGTCTTGCAAGTGTGCATGCAAAGTGCATAGGCCTTAAAGGGAGGGATGTTGATAAAATCATTACAACTCCTGGTTTATGCTTTTATTGCGAAAAACATCGAAACATTTCACCAGAAGTTCTTCATTGGAAAATAATTAAAGCCCAAAACTGTTTTAAAACAATCGCAACCTTACTCTCTGAGCTTCAAGTAGTGTTCGACTTTGACACTGTTAATGCTCAAATGTTGCTTGAGAGTTTTAAAAAAATTGACAACATCTTTCAACAACCGGCTCCTAATCCTGCTATTCAAAGTGAACAACTGATGGATATTGATGTTTCTCAACATTTCGATTCCCGTCCTCAACAGCAAAATCCGAAAAGTTTTAAGAAATCGGACAAATTACCAACCAAGCCACCACAACCGATATTAAATGCTGATGAAGCAGTTCCTCCTGCTGCCGAACAAATATCCATTGAGGCTACTCAACCCAAAAGGATTTTACGTTCCAACTCAACAACAACGGCTGACACACTTACTGTGAATACTCAATTAGACAAATCCTCTTCAATCAGCTCCGATAATCTCCCGGCAATACATACTGAAGCCGTAATCTCGCCCCATAATACTAGCAGACTTATAAATGTTCCTCCATCCCTCAGCGATAATCAGGATTGCTCTCTTAAGGTTGTTTCGCCACCTTTAGCAGTGTTTCTTTCCCGCCTTCAATACGGAACCAAGCCAACTGATATTCTAAATTACATCAAGAATAAAGGTGTCGATACCGAAGCAATCAGATGTCATAGCCTAACAGCTGACAACATGCCGGAGCGGATATCTGCATCTTTTAAATTACTAGCTCCTCTAGATATTGGTAACGTTCTATTGAACCCAAATTTCTGGCCTATGAATATGTTGGTCAAAGAATTCACAAACCGTCCTAGAAGAACAAATAAGAAATCAAAAAACGAACAGAGCTTTCCTTCTTCTACCAAAACGTAAGAGGGCTGAGAACAAAATGCACTAAATTCCTGCTTAATGTCTTCAGCTCCCCATCGGATATCATTGTCATCACTGAAACGGGACTAGATGAAAATTTTCCCAATGCTGTTATATTTCCTGATTATTTCTATGTTAAACGCAGTGATAGGACACCTGTAAATAGTATTTTTAAAAGATTTGGTGGTGTTCTTATAGCAATAAGAAAAGAACTAAATCCGAAAGAAGTTAACCTTGACATCTTCTCTGATATTGAAATCTGTTCCTGTAAATTTGACATCGCCTCTTCAAGAGCTTACATCGTATGCGTTTATATACCACCTAAATCACCGCTGTCAGTGGTGACTAGATACTTGGATGCAATTCGCCTTGTTGAAAGTCATCTGTCTGCATCTGATAAGTTATACATCTTTGGCGATTTTAACCAAAGCAAGATCAATTGGATTCCCGGAGATTCGGATTGTACGTATCTTACTCCCGCAAATACGTTATCCCCTATCAGTGCGGAAATCATTGACGCCTTTCAATCACTTGGTTTGTTTCAAATCAATCCTATTAAAAATCACCAAAATCGGTGCTTGGATCTTATATTTACTAACTACATCGATGAAAGCTTTGTTACCAGAAGTTTAATTCCGCTCGTTCCTGAGGATATCTATCATCCCTCACTATACTTATTTTGTCATTTTGATCTCATCCCTCTTAATGTTCTAAATTGCTATAAATTCGATTTCAAAAATGCTAACTATGTTAATATTTGTAATGAGCTTAACAATTTTGACTGGAGTCCTTTTTTATCATTAGAAATTAATGATCTTTGTTCAGTATTTTATCGCGTTATTAATAATTTAATTTTTGACTACGTTCCCATTATACAAATGAATAACACTTTTAATTATACTTCTCCCTGGGACAATGAAATTACGCGCAGACTTAAGGTGCTCAAAAACAGAGCTTATAAGAAGTGGAGGTCTAGCCTTTTGAATGAGGATTATACTGCGTATCGTTTAATCAGATCTGAATTTAAAACCTCTTTATGTCATGCCCACTCCATTTACATAAATGATGTTGAAACCAACATCAAGTCGTCACCTAAAAACTTTTGGAATTTTGTAAACTCTCAAAAAAAAGGTGATGGATTTCCCCCCTCTTTTCTCTTTGATGGTCAATCGATTGACAATCCTCGTGATATCTGCAATACCTTTGCCTCATTTTTTCAATCTGTCTACTCAATAACTGATTCAACTATAGATGCGAACTTTTTCGATTATTTAGGTGCTATTCCTACCCCTGCTTTTAACAACATTTTACTGTCTACAGAAAATGTTCTTAATAAACTAAAGGGTGTAGAATCGAATTTCAATCCCGGCCCAGACGGAATCCCCTCGGGATTCCTAAAATTATGTGCGGTTCCACTACGCGATATACTATGCCATATTTTTAACTTATCATTAAATAGTGGCATTTTTCCTTCCATTTGGAAAAACTCTTTTATTATTCCAATATTTAAGTCTGGTAGCAGAAGCAAAATTGAAAACTATAGAGGCATCTGCAAGCAATCGTCCCTACCTAAACTGTTTGATTCCTTAGTAACTGAAAAATTGAATTTTTTTTGTAAAAGTCTAATTTCCAATAACCAACACGGCTTTGTTAAAAACAGATCGGCAGTTACTAATCTCCTCCTTTTCACCAACTATGTTATTTCTGAAATTGGTAAAGGTAACCAGGTTGATGCAATTTACACTGACTTCAGTAAAGCATTTGATAGAGTGAACCATAAGCTTTTGCTTTATAAGCTTCAACGACTAGGTTTCCCTAACATCTTTCTCAGATGGCTATCATCGTTCTTAGAAAACAGAGTCCAATTTGTAAAGTATCGTAATCATACTTCCGTACAAATTCAGGTAACATCAGGTGTCCCACAAGGTAGCCATATTGGACCGCTCTTGTTTATTCTATTCGTTAATGATGTTGTGAAATTTATACCCCACTGCAATATCCTAATGTTTGCCGATGATTTTAAAATTTTCTCGGCATGCAAAGATCCCACTAGCTTTCATCGTTTAAGTGGTCATCTTCAATTATTTGCTTTGTGGTGTTCTAGAAATAAATTGTCTCTCAATGTTAGTAAATGCTCGATTATTACTTTTTCTCGGAGTTCTTCTCCCTATATTTATTCTTACTCCCTTAATGGTAGTGCAATTCCACGTATTTCTTTAGTTAAAGACTTGGGCGTTATGTTGGATTGTAAACTATCCTTTAATTCTCATGTTGAGTTCATCACTAATAAAACTAACAGAGCATTAGGAATGTTAAAACGTTATGCTAAAATGTTCACCGATCCATATGTTCTAAAAACCTTATATGTATCGTTTGTTCGATCTCTGCTTGAGTATGCATCCATCGTTTGGTATCCCTACTACCACATTCATATTGCGAGATTAGAATCGATACAAAAACGATTTTTAAGGTTTTCTCTCAGGCGACTTCCTTGGTCAAATTTTAATAATTTGCCTCCATATCAAGATCGATTGAAACTTATTAGGCTCGATTTACTCGAAACGAGGAGAAAGGTGTCAAGAATAATTTTTTTACACAGAATCCTTATTGGTGAGATAGACTGTCCTGAAATATTGGGTCTCTTGAATATTAAGGTTCCATCTGTCAACTTTCGTATCAATCGATTTTTCTCCATAACCCACTATCATACTAACTACGGCCAGTCCTCGTCTTTAAATGGCTTGCTGTTATTATATAATGAATGCGCGTCGTCAATCGACTTTAATATGTCGATACCATCCATTAAAGCTAATTTAATTAACCATTTCCAGACATAATTGTTAGCTCAAAGTTATTGTATTTATTATATATTATATATTATAGGTCTAAGAAAGTCTATGTACTTTATTGACTAAATAAATAAATAAATAAATTAAGCTGTTTTAAGGAGAAGTATTTGAGAAATTAATTTTCAAACTCAAAATTTTGAAAAAAAATTGAAAAAAAAAATGTTTGAACTACTTTTTTTCAAGATTGTATGTAATTAAGTAGTAAGTTTTTTTCAAAAATTCAATGCTCTTATTAGTTTTTAGTTAAAAACAGAAAACCGGATGCAAAAATGTCTTGTAGTTTTTGAGAAATTAAAAAAAAACCCGAACCATTTTTCTAGAAAAACCTTTTTTTTTTTTGTTTTAACGCGGCAGGACTTGTAAGCAAATTAATGTATGAAACATTGACCTCTTTTTTTATTATTTTTAAAAAATTCGGAGTTTTATGAGGATACAATAAAGTGACACAGTATTGGAATAACCCCGGATTAATCATTTTTTTCATTGATAACGCCTGAAAACTGACCTGCGAATTTCGTCTGGGTACGCCCGCCGCCGATGGGTTCTACCCGAATTTTGGATTTGGTCCGACGCAATCTCTCCCTTAGTACAAGGAGGATGGCTATTATGCTTGGAGTGCCCAAATCTAGAGTATGGAGAGTGCTTCATACCGAAAACTTACACCCGTACCATTTTAGGCCAGTTCAGGGACTCACCTCCAACGGAAAGTTTTTGAGAGCAGAATTTTGTCGATCATTACTGCTTCGAGATGAAACTGAACGAAACTATTTTGCAAGAATCTTCTGGACGGATGAAGCACAGTTTACCAGAGATGGGGTTACTAACTTCCACAATTTGCATCATTGGAGTAGCACCAATCACACAACAAGAAACAAAATAAATCACAACACCGCTTTAGCTGTAATGTTTGGCTTGGTATTGTTGGACAAACTGTAATCGGGCCCCGGTTTTTGAATGCCGTTATTAATGGAGAATCATACCTGCAATTCCTACGAGACCTTTGCCCGAATTGATGGACAACGTTCCTTTGGCCATAGCAGATAATTTAATCTACCAGCAAGATGGAGCACCAGCACACTAGAGCTTACGGGTTAGAAACTGGCTGAATGATCATTTTAGTGACCGTTGGATCGGAAGAAGGGGCCCCACGGAATGGCCACCTAGATCACCAGATTTAACTCCTCTAGATTTTTATGTGTGGGGATTCATGAAAAAGTATGTTTTGCGAAGTGGAAATAGTATCTTTGGAACAACGGATTGAAGTCACTGGAGTCAAATTGCAGGAAAATTTGTCAAGCATAGACTTATGTGCAGCCATTAGAAGGAGATATAATCTTTGCCTTCTAAAAAATGGGGATCATATTGAAAATTCATTATAATAAAACTCCGTTTTTTTTTAAAAATAATAAAAAAGAGGTCAATGTTTCATACATTAATTTGCCTACAAGTCCAGCCGCGTTAAAACCAAAAAAAAAGTATTTTCTTAGAAAAAATGGTTCGGGTTTTTTTTTAATTTCTCAAAAACTACAAGACATTTTTGCATCCGGTTTTCTGTTTTTAACTAAAAACTAATAAGAGCATTGAATTTTTGAAAAAAAAATTACTACTTAATTACATACAATTTTGAAAAAAATTAGTTCAAATTTTTTTTTTTTCAATTTGTTTTCAAAATTTTGAGTTTGAAAATTAATTTCTCAAGAACTTCTCCTTAAAACAGCTTAATTTAAAATCAAGATGAAAGAAGAGGTTTCTGGCTTTACAAAAAGGTATATCACGGCATTGTGGATGTAACTGTTGATTTTTAATATTTTTTTTCCAAATTAAGTCAATTTTTTAGAAAATTGCCCCTCCCGGCTAAACGGGGGGAAATAGACCCCCCCTTCCCATACGATTTTTTCCTTGTCTTGACTAGACCTACACGCTCTAGCTTTTTGGCACACTGCTCGTAGGGCACCCTGTATAATACAACGTGTCTTAAATTATATAATACAACTATCTTATAATTCATAAATATAAGTTACTTTTGGGTAGACTTTACAAGTTTTTACTCTTTAATTTTTGTTTTTTTTTTTTTGCGCTTTGAATAATCTCTGCCAGTAAATTTTCTCTCAAATGTAATGTTTTCGATAGGTTTTTGGTATTTGTAAGATCTTTTAACAAGTTGTCTGTCACGTTTAGTACCATTCTTATCTCTAAAATATGTGGGACCTTATTCTTCCACATCCTTAATAATATACCTAGGCAAGTGTTTTATGTTATGAAAACCTACATTTTTGATTAATTCTCGCTCTTTAAATTCATTTGGCTTCGTTCGTTTTTCATTAAGTTTGTTTATACGTTTTTCTTAACTTTCATGAATTTTTTTTATAAGACTTTTCCATTCGTTCTCATTTAAATTTGCATGTAGAAAGTCATTAGGCTTGTATTTAGTTGCGGAGTGAATCGTGTCATTGTAGATTTCAACAGCCTTATAAACTAAGTTACCATTTGAAATGTTCGCATTTTCCTTGTCAAGTTTTAATAGCCGCATGTGCTCATTAAGTGTTAAATGTAATCGTTCTATAATTGAGTTACCCGTATGGGTATTGGGGGATGTAAAATGATACAGAACCTGTTCTTTATTTAGGAAGTTCCTAACATAAGCCGTATTGAATTCGTTGTCGGCTACTATTTTAGAAGGTTTGCCTAATACTGCAAACCTTTGCCTTAAAATATCAACTATTGTTATGGAATTCCTATCTGACAAGAAATGAATGGACGCGTGTTTTGTTAACTTGTCTACACAAGTAAGAAACATAGTGTTTTTGTTAAAAAACCATATGTCTATGTGTACGATTTCATTTGACTTTTGAGGTGTTTCAGATACCATGAAATATGGCTTTATAGGGTTCCTATCATATTTACACATATTACATGTTAAACAATTGTTAATATATTTACATATTTCTAGTTTGAGGTTTGGAAAATAAATAAGGCGTTTAAGCTCAGAATAAGTTTCATCTATTCCTCTATGATTTTTATTTAAATGGGTTTTTTCAATAATACTTAACAGCTGTTCGGGACAAGTAATATCTTTGAGAAAGTTAGTGCATCTTAGGATCCTCATAGACTTGGAACAGGAAAAATATCTAACTAAGGTTTTCTGGAGTTCTATAAACCATTTATCATTTTTGCAAAAAATTCCGAGGACACCTTTAATTGGTAAAATTTCTTTAAGGGTTTTGAGAACATATGTCTCATTGTATGTGGGTAAAAATATCGTTGTTCGCCTTTTTTGCCTATACAAGATTTTGTTTGCGGAGGAATCTGATTTGCCTTCTTCTAAAACTAATTGATAGCGAAAAATATTCAATGGTCTTTCCGAAATATAAATATGATCATCGAGATTTTCCTTACCACTCTGCACTGTTGCAACATCAGATTTAATATCTTCTTCCTTTATATTGTTGATATCTAAACGACTTAGAAAGTCTGCAACATTATTCTCCTTCCCCTTTATATACTCAACTTCAAAGTCATATTCATTTAGTCTTATTTTCCAGCGCTGTAATTTGGAATTTGGTTCTTTTAATGAATGTAGCCACACTAACGGTCGATGGTCGGTTTGAATTTTAAATTTACGGCCAAATAAATAGGGTCTAAAATACTTTGTAGCCCATACGATAGAAAGAAGCTCTTTTTCGATGGTACTATAATTTAATTCGTGCCGATTTAAAGTTCTTGAAGCAAATGCTATCGGATGTTGGTTCTGCGATAGCACTGCTCCTAATGCAGCATTGCTTGCATCGGTGGTAAGAGTGAACGGCTGCCGAAAGTCGGGATATGCTAAGATTGGACAACTACATATAAGTGTTTTAAGCTTGTTAAAAGACTCTATATAGTGCCTATCTGAAATGTTGATTTTCGAATTCTTCTTTAAGCATTTTGTCATCGGGAGGGCTACTTTTGAATAGTCCTTGATAAACTTTCTATAAAAGCCCGTAATACCGAGAAAAGACTTAATTTGTTTTGCCGTTCGAGGAATTTTTATTTTTTGAATGATTTCGATTTTGTTGGGGTTTGGTTTGATGCCATCCTTCGAAATAATATGCCCGAGATATTCAGTTTCGTGTTTCAGAAAATTGCACTTATCGATTTGAACTTTAAGGTTATAATTAGAAAGCCTTTTGAAAATTTTGTTCAGTGAATCGATGTGCTCCTGTAATGACGTTGAAAAAACTAGTATATCGTCTAGATAGACTACGCATATTTTATTTATATAGTCCTGCAAAACTTCATTCATCATCCTTTGAAAGGATGTAGGCGCATTTTTTAAGCCGAACGGCATGCGTGTAAACTCGTAATGACCGTTTGATGTCGAAAAGGCTGTCTTATGCCTAACTTCTTTGCAAATGGGGATTTGATGAAACCCTTTTGCGAGGTCAAGGGTAGAAAAATATTGCGCATTTCCCAATTTTGACAAGATATCCTCAATATTAATGCGAAAAATATTGCGCATTTCCCAATTTTGACAAGATATCCTCAATATTAGGAATCGGGAACTTATCCTCTATTGTCATGTCGTTGAGCTTTCTGTAATCAACAACAATGCGCCATTTTTGTTGACCAGAGTTGTCAAGTTTTTTGGGGACCACCCAAATTGGAGCATTATATGGACTAGAGGAGTTCACAATGATACCAGAATCGAGCATTTCGGAAATTTGCTTATTTACCTCATGTGTATGTGCTTCGGGGTACCTATATGTTTTTGAAAATATAGGGATGTGTTGTTATTTTGTGACTATATTTAACCACCGAAGTCAAATTTTGACCTTCGAGGTAAAAGACCTGCTTAAATTTCTTAATAGTTGAAATAAGAGACTTGATTTCCTCTTTGTTGAGGTTGTCTAATTTCAATCTATCAATTATGCAATCTATATTAACTGGTTTAAAGTGAATATCCTCCATATTTTCTTGTAGATTTTTAATTCCATCTTCGGTTGGTTTTGCTTCAGAAACACTAAATATCAAAGGAATAGATGCTTCTTTTGTAATGAGCTTTGAGTTTTCGAAATCTATTTTGGCTTGTAATGGCTTCAAAATATTGCATCCAATTATTCCATCAAAATCGCCAGTTATTTCGGTTTCAAGCATTTCTATTGTACTCGGTCTATTAAATTCCTTAAAAAGAGGGATAGTAATTTTGGAGGAAACTAAGATATCTGAATTTACTGATTTTAGAAGGAGTGGATTAGTTAAATGAGTTTTAAATGTTTCATGGAAAAGATTTTGTTTAATTATTGAGGTGCTCGGTCCTGAATCAATTAAGAGTTTAATGGGATTTGGTGTTGTTTGGACTACTATACAGGGAAGTGGTCGGGGCCTGATGATTGAAAATTTTGTAATCCAGAACAAGTAGGCAAATCTGTAGATTGTAGATGATCAACATCCATCATTCTACTCTGTTGGCTACTCGTCAAAATTTCCGGATTATTCGTGTTTGATGAAAAAGGGGCCTGATGTTTCTCAAAGTTTCCAAAAGAGGTTCTATTATCAAATTTGTTTGGATTTGTTTGCCGAAACGGGTGTGAAAATTTCTGAAATTTCCTTGCGTTGGTATTTGGAATATATTGCGAATTTTGAAAACTAACTTCGTTATATTGTTTAGATTGGTTTTGTCTGGGAAAGCGTCGTATAGAACTGTCATAGTGTCTATCTGTGTATTGGATATTGAATGTGTCAGTATCCACAAGAATTGTTCGGGCTTCGCGTAAATTTGAAGGATTCCTAGCGTTAAGAATAAGTTTTGGTTCTGTTGGCAACTTGCTTATAAGGAGTTTGAGAACCATTTTTTTTCATTTTCAGCACAACTAAACCAAGCCGGATTTTCTAAAGTTTGACATTTTATATTAAGTTTTGTTAAAAGATTGACACTTTCTTCAAACAATACACTTACAGATTTTTCAAATTTTAACATTTTTATTTTAGTGATGATATTTTCAACGCTTTCGTCAATACAACAGTTTGTTAATAAAATTTCTCTAATCTCAGGCCAATGAGTTGGATTATTATTATTAATTAAAATTAAATTCGCTTTTCCTTTAATTTTTTGCCTTATTCTTAAATTAATAAAGCCTTGAGAATTTGCATCTAAGTTAGTACTAAATGTGTATATATAATCTATATGTTTTAGGAATAAATCGAGTTCTTCTGGTAAACCCGTGAAATCGGGAACGTCTTTTATCATATCTAATAAACTAAAACTAGCCATACCTCTCATAAATTTTATTACTTTATTTACTTATTTTTATATATGTATATATGTATGTATAAGTTAAGTCTTCTTTTTTCTGATCTGGTTCTTCTTCCGCTGGGTTTGAATTTTTTTTCTAGTATTACTTACTTTATTTGGATATATTAATCACGTGACAAAGTTTATTTTTTAAATTACATCAACTTAATGTTTGTTTTCTGTGTTGCACTGATCTATACACTGCCACTATAACTGCTATAGTTAGAATTTTAAATTTTATTTGAGTTCTTTTTTTTTTCTGGTCTTTTAATGCACTGAGTTTAATTTTTTCACTTTTTATCAGTTTAATTTCAAGATGATTTTTTTTTTGTTTTTCCGACTGCGCCAGTGAAATTTATTGGAAGCCAAAAGAAATAAAACTCTTTGCCACTTTTTCTTCTACTTTATTTTTTTATTTTTACTTCTTTTCGTCTTCACAGTCCAATCCAGAATGACTCGAAAACAACGCTCTTAGCCTAACCGAATTCCTAACACATAATCCAAACTTAAAAACAACTCTAAATACATAATTTAGAAAAAACAAACAACAGAGATACATAAAAGGTTCGAAACTCACATAGCAACAAGATCGTCGAACAAAGTGCATGTTGCTGGGTGATATAAAGTATATACATATATGCCATTCTTGTCTGCAGATGATGCACCTGGTTCGGTCATCCATGATCTTAACCTGGTTCGGTCATCCATGACCTTAACCTGGTTGTTGTATGTGAAATACGCAAATCTTGACCATATGGTAAGGGTTTGGATCCAAGTATGTGACTCCGGGGGCTCGCATTAAAAGACCCAATAATTCACTATAAAACAAACAGCCAAGTAAGGCACACTTATAACGTGGACACACAATTAATTACATAACAAAGAAAAAAAGAATACCAAGATCCAATTCGTTTTACATATAACGATTAATAATAAAGGAACAAAGAACATTGTTACAATTAGTTCAACATAGCTAGTACTTACCGACAATAAAGAACAAATATTCGTAACAACTAACGTATAACACAGAACAAATTGAGTTTTTTTCTCTATCAAAGTGTTAATAATAACGCAATTCCACTGGCGCTAGCTGTTATTCGCCTTTTGGCCGTTGTTGTATACACTGGTTCTGGTACTTGAGTGCTATGTACTGACTGTTCATCTACATTCCAGACGAGGTGTCATCGTTTACTTCGTTCTTAATGGGTAGTGGTGCTAATTTGTGAATTGGACGTTTCCAGATCCCAGACTTCGTCTTAACATCGACCACTCGAACAGCACCATCATCACCTTTATAAATATTAATGATTCTACGGAACGGCCATTGAAGTGCTGGAACGTTTTCTTCCCTTACAATGACCATGTTCACCGGGTTGATATTCTTAGACGAATTCTTCCATTTGTGGCGGCATTAAAGTTCGGTAAGGTATTCCTGCGACCATCTCTTCCAGAATTCGTGGTTTAGATGTGAAACCAAGTTCCATCTAGTCACAACAGTTTGTTTCCTATCTAGGACAACTACCCCCGGAGAGTAGTGAACGAACATCTTCGACACAAACCATCTGCACCCCGTCCAGGTTGTGTGACCCTTGAACCTGCATGAACCCTATAAAAAAGAATGTAAATTTCTTAAGAAAGAGTCTTCGAAACACTCTCAGATATTTCTTTTACCTCAGTAAGATCTGCTCTAAACAACTCCTTAGAACGATAAACTACAAGATCTTCGATTCTAAGCTAAAATGCGGTATCGTGTGCTGGGGAGATGTCTATTTTCATAGAATTAAACTGATATTATTTTTGCAGAAAAATGTGTTAAGAAAAATATGTCGGAAACCCAATAGATACTCTAGTTATTCATTGTTTTGTGACGTAATAATTCTTCCTGATCGTCATTTATATTGCTTTAAGAACCTTCTTTATGAGGTCGGGAAATCACAACTACCGTTTAATTTCGGTTTATAATTTACGTGGAAATTACACACATTTGTTACCTGTACCTACCAACTTTTCATACCACTACTTATCGTAATTTTTATTTCATCTCATCTTATAGGTTATTTAATAAACTCCCTTTAGTCTTAACTATTGACGACCTATGAGAAAATCTTTGGTCTAAATGTAAATCATTCCATTTTGTCAAAACTAATAATTTGTTGCTTATTCTTTAATTCATTTCATATAATGTAAATTTTCATATCTGGTTTCACTCTATTATAATTTAATCGTGCAATTATTTTAAAACATTTGTTACTTATTAATTTTATCATTTGTTTTGATGTTAGCTCTAGTTTTAAATGACGATAGTTCAGTTTTTCAATATGGCTATATTTTTGATCTCTTAGATGTCATCCACAAGTTCAAATATCTTTTAGTTCTAATCACCATGAAGTGGCATTCGACACTATTTTTAATTACTTGTAATCAAAATACAGAATGTCACAAATTTTCCTCTTCTTATGTCGTTCTATAATAAATTATTGTAATCTTTATTAAATGTTCTAAATACAAATACAAAAAGTTATTGGGATCAGATTGAATAAGAGAAGAATCTTGTTGGGAGGAAATGGTCTTGAGGAACTTGGTGTCGTCGGCGTAGTCACTCTGGGAATGTTTGATGACAAACTCAATGTCGTTAATGGTAAGAATGAAAAGAAGAGGATCTAGGTGGCTGACTTGGGGAACGCCGGAAGAAGCTAAAAAAGCGTTAGAAAAGCCAGATCTAAAACGAACACTGAGTAACGTTTTTTTAAATAAGAAGATATCCACTTCAACGCAGTGGGTTCAAAGTAAAGGGAAGACAGTTTGAAAAGTATTAGTTTGCGGGAGATTTTGTTGAAGGCTTTACTGAAATCAGTTAAAATTACGTCGACTTCACTTCCACTCTCTAATGTTGTGAGTGTGAAAAACACAAATTCGACAAGGTTTGTGGTTGTAGACCTGCATTTGAGGAAGCCATGTTGTTTAGAGGAGATTAGAGATTTGCAGTGGAAACTTAGAGTGTCCTACAAGATTCTTTCGAAAAGTTTGGGTATATGAGACATTTGGTGATAGAGCGGTAGTTGTTAACATCACTCTTCGGACCTTTTTTGTGAATAGGAGTTATAAAAGCGGTTCTCCATATCTGGGGAAATTCTCCAAGAGACAGGGATGAGCAGAGGATTTTTGAGAGCGGGACAGAAATAATGGAGGACATTTTTTTTAGTAATATGGCAAGGAGACCATCGGGCCCAGGAGTAAATTTATCATGAAGTTGATTCAATTTATTTTCAATGATATGGGGGTCAATAGTACGTAGGAGAAATTTGGTAAGTAGTCTAAGTAAGTAGTGTCCGGTACAAGCGGCGAGTCATCGGCGAAAGATTGTTTGAAAAATATAGTTTTGGGATCATTCGCGGTTTCGCAATTGAAGGAGAGTGAAGTTGGGTAGCCATCAGATATCCTTTTGTAGTTGACAAACTGAAAGAAGGAACGTTTATAAGATTGGCTTGCGTTTCGATCAAATGACTTTCAAAAGAAATGTTATGAAGCTCGGTAAATTGCAGATAAGTACTAATATAGTTAGGAAAATCATTGGGTACGAAGGTAGATTGCCCACAGTTTGTTTATTTTGTATCTTAGAGAACGGAGCCTGCTATTATACCAAGGAGGGGAGATAGATAAATGTTTTGATCGGGAAAGGGGAACGTAAAGTGAAATAGGATTAAATATTTATGTTTAGCAAATGGATATGGCGTCATTTATTGTAAGGCTGTCAAAATTGAAGGAGGCACTGAAGACCTCGTGATATTTAATAAAGAAGCTCTTGAGACTGGTAAAATCAGTAGGGAGACCTTCCTGTTGAGATCATTACGTTTGTTGAGCCACACATTTCCCACCGTTTTCTAAAATTAAACTTGAGAGTTTTTTTTTTTTTTGTAATAAAAATCACACTAACTTCGTTTCTAACTTCTTTGTTCGACGTTTATTTCATAAGTGTACATACATATATCTCTTTGTGTTTTTAATATTACTCAAAATGAACATTACAACGACACTACAATGAATATTACAACAAGAACAATGCAAATTTCCTTTTAGGGTGGGATTACAATTACTATTATTATATTACAATATCAATTTATTACAATTCAATTATTTATCATTTATCGGGTTTGTAGTTGAGTCAACATACTACTGTGAACGCAGTTCGCAATTTCATTTTCCTCATTTGTCATCTCTGGTGCTGGGCTGGACTGATTGACTTAACTTCGCCAGTGCCATCTGTGTTAAATTTGCTTGAAATGGAAAGCATTAGTGTTTGAACAGAAAGACAACACAAGAAATGACAACAGAAATTGCAGAGTAAGTAGTAGTGGCACGAGTGTGGGTATTGGGTTTTTTTTTTTGATATTTTAATTGCGAGAATGTGCTTTATTGACAGTGTGTATGTACATATTTTTTTCGGAATGAGTGTGGTGTAGTGGGGGGTATCATGGGATTAGGTTTTGGGTATTTGGTGTATCGTGTTGTTTACTTTTTCATTGTTAAAGTGTTGTGTAATGGAACGTTTGTCGGCATCAGAAACCACCATTGAGACGTACCACTTAAAATAGCTGCCGACGTTTGCCTACAAGCTCGGGTGAGCACGTGGGTACCTCAAGTGCTGTCAAAATTTTGTAAACAATCACGCACATTGTTATAATTCCAAGAGTGTGTGTGGCGGGAGTACACTGCGGTAAAATGAAATGAGCTCACACGTATTCACGGATAGAAGCTCGTTTGTAACGGGTTTTGTCGCTACGAACCTGAACTTCTTTCAAAATTTCAGGGTGTCACGGGGGAAGACGTACGAAAGACGCACGTCTCATTCTGGTTTCTGGTCGGCATTATCGCGGTGAGTACTCATATTATTTTTGTATTTTTATATTATTGTGATATGTTTTATTATTATTATTTCTTTTCCTTTTATTATTGTTGTTATTATTATAACTTTTGTTTTAAATTGTGAGAAAGGTGTGTGTATAGTGTGAAGATGAGTGAGTTACGCATGGCCGGGACATTTTCGTGGAATTGTATGCATGATGTGTTCTTGCATTGTTTTTAAGTTGTACGACGTGAACGTTTGGACGTTTGTTTACGTTTTATAGTGTCGAGTTTGTTTGTTTTGTTTTGTTTTTGTATTGTTGATTGAATAGTTTTGTTTTATATTATTGTTTCTTATGCAGTGATTTTATTGCTTGGTAGGGAGCATATTTTTGATATTGGAGTTTTAAATTCGCGGTTTTTTGACGATGTTGCTGTTTTGACCTTGACTATCCTCGTTATGTTGTCCGTGCCGAAGTGTAGTTTTGTTACTCGCGCTAAGTTCCACTTTGCCGGGGGAAGTCGTTCGTATTCTTTGGCCCTTTGTGGTTCTGTTTTGGTCCAATTTGGTCGCTGTTGTAGACGCGTGAGGTATTCGGTGCCCCATCTTCTCCCAAACGTCTGGGTCGGAGCTTGCACCCTTTGCCATCTGTCGCAATGCCTGGTCTTGTCAGTTTCGCACTGGGGTTGTGGTGGAGTGACAAGTGGATCCCCAATAAGAAAGTGACTCGGAGTTAAGGCTTGCAGATCGTTAATGTCTTCTGATATAGGGCACAACGGTCGGGAATTTAAGCAAGCTTCTATTTGGGTTAATAGTGTGCTGAGTTCCTGAAATGTTAGAAGCTGGTTGCCGGCGACTCTTTTGAGATGGAACTTTGTGGATTTCACTCCGGCTTCCCACAATCTTCCAAGGTGAGGGGATGCTGATGGATTGAAGTGCCATTCCGTTCCCTCGTTTGCCAATTGTTCAGCGCATGTCCAATCCAACTGTGCGGTCTTGAGAAGCCTTTGGAGTTCTGCATTTGCTCCGACAAAATTGGTACCGCAATCCGAGTAGATGTGGGAACACAACCCTCTTCTGGCTGTGAATCTTCTGAAAGCTGCCAGAAATGCTTGTGTCGTAAGATCGCTGAGAGTTTCAATGTGTATTGCCTTTGTAGCTAGGCATACAAAAATGGCCTTTCTGCTGTTTAGCATTTTTTCCTCTCCATGTTTTAATGTCGATCGGGCCAGCATAGTCGACTCCTGTATGTGTGGATGGTTTCGAAACTCTTACCCTAGGAGCAGGTAAGTTCCCCATCAGCTGCGCCATCAGCTTTGGTTTATACCTGAAACATATAGTACATCCGTGTACGTACTTCTTGACGGCATTTTTGATGCTACAGATCCAAAACCTTTGACGCAGGTAAGGAAACATTTTGTATACTACACCGTGTAGTGTTTTCTCGTGTGCTTCCCTGATAATTAAATTTGTGTAGTGATGTGTAGCCTTAAGAATTATTGGATGCCTTTGGTCAAATTCAAGGTCGGCGTGTTGAAGTCTACCGCCGACTCGTAGAATCCCCTGTTTATCGACGAATGGATTCACTACACATCCCTAGTCCGGTTACTTCGATGAATGTGCGTTTGGCCCTTAGATTCAGTCGTTGTGCTGCTAATCCTGTGATGAAGTTAGCTTCTGAACCCGGATCTATTAACGCGTGCAGATGAATGTGGTCTCCAAAAGCTGATCTTACCTTCACGATTGCGGTTGCCAAAAGAACTTGTGCGTTTGTGTGGTGTTGAGTGTGGAAGGTATTCAGAGTGGAAGTCGATGTGGAAGGTTCAGGGCTGATGGGAGTTTATGTGTTGAAACGCCGGTGCGTTTGGGTTGATTGTCGTATGAGTGTGGGGTTGAGTTGAAACGTGGTGTGTTTGGGTATATGTGTGGGGTTGGTGAGCTTGTGTTTGGTGTTGGGGTGAGGTGCGGGTGTATGATGTATGAGTGGACTGTATTATATTGTATGGTGTTGATTGGGAAGGTATTGTGTGAGACTGATTATTGTGTTGTGAGTTAGGATTGAGGTTTTTGTGTAGAAAAGCGTGGTGTCTTTGGCTGCAGAAATAGCAGCATATGCGGCTTGGACACTGTTGAGTGCGATGACTGTATGCTAGACAGTTTTCGCAAATGTGTAGCTGTCTTACCACGTTGATACGTCCATCCACTTCCAAAGCCAGAAATTGGTTGCAGTTTCGTAGCGCATGCTGCCCTTTCCTGCAAACTACACAGTTATATTGCTGTTTCGGTTGGGGTCTTGTTGTGAAGACATTCTTTTTTCCTTGCTTTCCTTGGCTCTCAGTTTTATGACTGGGTGTTGGCATTTGTTGAGCGAGGGCCTCTAAAGTTCGAAATCTGGCTTCCAGGAATTGAACGAATTCCGCAAAGGTAGGAAGCTCCTTTTGAGAACCGAGTTTTTCTTCCCATAGCTGCTGAGTTAGAATTGGTAATTTTTGCAACATAACATAGATCACGACCACATCCGAGTTGTCCGTCTTCACTAGTAAGTTCCTTAGAGCGTGCAGACACTCAGTGGAGACATCTAGAAGTTGTTTCAGGTTCTCTGATGTTTCAACCCTGGAGACTGGCTGGTTGAAGAACAACTTCAATTGAGTGTTGACCAGTAGGTGATCGTATTTATTTGTGAGTATTGTCCATGCTGTGTTATAGTTACCTTCATCTAAACTCAAAAGTTGTAGTAAGCGCTCCGCCTCACCAGTAATGCTGGATTTTAGGTAATGCAGCTTTTCGACTTCTGATAGTGTTGGGTCACTGTTGATTATATCAACAAAATACAAATTTATTTTGTAGTGCTTATTTTATTGCTTAGTTTGTTATTTTTGCTGTTGTTTGCCTTCGTCGATGACATCAACACACTTATTGCTACAATGTTTAGGTCAACGTTTTTCGGTTAGCAATATTTGTTATTTTGTTATGCTGAGGCGGGCTTTTTTTTGGTATAAAGTACAAGAATAAAATGTTCATGGCATCAGTCCATTCAATTCAAGAAATCAAGCATTTTGAATTTTTTACATGGTCCTTCGAGCCGGATTAGCCGGAATAGTGGAAAGTGATTAGTTAAAAGTGGTACTAGATCAATATATTCAAACAGTGGAAATAGAAGATAGCTCGTACTCCATTACGCAGTAAACATGAGCGAAATCGAAGAAATCGCACTAAATCAGACGAGAATCACGGAAGAAGTGCATCGATTGTGGACAAACTTAAAAAGGGATGGAGAATCACGGTACTCTGTGGAGTATTTCAAGACACGGCTCGAGAAACTGGAGCAGCACTGGATTGACTTCCAAATAAACAATGGGTACCTAGAAGACTTAAGGAAGACGAACCCGCATCATGAAAGCCAAAAAGTATTTTAGCCAGTTCGAATCAAGGTATCATGACATTAAAGGTGCCTTGAAGTCAAAACTGGATCAGTGGTCAACGAACAGGCGAGCCGATATTCTAGAATTACCAGCCAGTTCAAATCCAGCTACAGTAGTTCAGCCACCAAGGAGCACATCATCAGATAGAACGGAAGATTCAATTGGAAAGACGAAGTCCTCAATCCAGTTCACTAAGTTGAACCTCGCCAAAGGGAGATTTTTACGCCTAATTGACAGTCTGGATTTCAGCCAGAATTCCGTCTATCTCAAGTTCAAGCTGAGTCAATTACAAGAATGCTGGACAACGGTACGAACAGTTAATGAGGAAATTATGGTGTCAATGGACAAAGCGGATTATGACGAGGAATTTATTGAGTTGGAGCAGATGTATCAAGATGCATATATTCAAATTAAGGAGACAGAACAGACACAGTACCAGAGGGAAGCTGTAGTAACACAGCCTGAGAGGCATCGGGAAATTAAACTTCCACAATACCAACATTCAGTGAAAGTATGAGGAGTGGACACAATTTTGGGAACTGTTCGATCGTTTAGTACACCAAAACAGAACCTTAAGCAATGTCGAACGAATTCAGTATTTGAAGGGTAATCTAGCCGGAGAAGCAGCAAGGATTGTCAACCATCTATCACCTACTACAAGCAATTATGCAACAGCAATAGAATTGCTAACCAAACGATTTCAAAATCCAGCAGCGTTGGTCAACAACTTTATTCAAAAACTGCTTACTTTGAAACCAGTTCGAAATGAAAATGCTCTGGATCTAAAGACTATGATGGACAGGGAAATCCTGTACGGAATCAGCAACTTGGGAGTGGATGTCAGTTCCTGGGATCCATTGGTGATACAAATCCTATATCCAAAACTAGACAATGAATCAAGAAGGCTGTACCAACAATCAAAAGGAACATCAACAGAAATTCCAAAGTTAAATACATTTTTTTGTCTTTATTGAGGGCAGATTCAGGGGATTGGAGGGCAGTCGCGAATTCAGCAGAGAACACCAATCGCAAGCGGTAAAACCCAACTCTACAAAAAGCCACTTGACTACAGTTACGCAGCCAAAATGCGCTGTTTGTGGCGAGAATCATCAGGTATTCAACTGTAAGAGATTTTTAAGTATGAAACCAAAAACCCGACGGGAAGTGATCCAGAAGTCAAGGCTGTGTTTCAACTGTTTGTGAGATGGACATGCCGCTAAGGAATGTTTGTCAAAGAAGGGTTCCAAGATATGCGCACAACAGCATAATTCTCTTCTTCATCCCCCTCAAAGTGAAAAGGCAGCCGCCTTAGTAACAACGCGAATCGTCGCTGCATGTCAAGCTAACAGGACGGTACTACTAGCCACAGCCATGGTAAATGTGTGCGTTGGACGACAAGTGAAACTGATACGAGCTCTGATTGATCAAGGATCTCAATCATGCTTCGTGACAGGAAAGTTAGCGCATCAGTTAAGGGCACCGTTGGATAAGTATGAGTCAAGGATAAATGGAATCAATGGTCAGGCCACACAAGTTATCGCAGCATGCCGCCTTTCCATTCAATCAATTCATGATGAAGGAGTCAACATGGAGGCGAACGCTCTGGTAATGCCTGTTATCACATCAAGATTGCCATTACAACAATTTTCACCCAACGATTGGCCAAATATTCAAGGCTTGATCCATGGTACGGACAACCAAAGGATATCGAATTGCTGATAGGATCAGACATTTTACCACATTTCCTGACCCATGGATTGATCAAAGGACCACCTAATACTCCAATGGCACAAAATACAAGGTTTGGCTAGATATTGTCTGGACCGGTAGTGACCAACTTAACATCAAAACCGCAAGCACAAACCAAAGTCCTTACTTCATGTATCAGTGTGTGCAGCGAAGATGAAGGATTAAAGAAATTTTGGGAACTAGAAGAAATACCCGTCGCAAGGGTCAGGTCTGCAGAAGATGAGAAATGTGAAATTCACTACCTATTGACACACAAAAGGGATAAAACAGGACGATATATCGTCAAGCTATCACTGCTAAAGGATCGCATAGTCTTAGGTGATTCACGCAAAATGGCGTTAAAGCGAATCTTTTTGTTGGAGCAGAGATTCGCAAGAAATGAGAAGCTTCGGCATGACTATTGCAATTTCATGCAGGAATATCTTGCTCTTGGACACATGGAGGAAGTACAAGGAGATTCCTCAGAAAAAACGTGTTATCTTCCACACCATGCGGTGATAAAAAATGACAGCTCTACTACCAAACTGAGGGTGGTGTTCGATGCCTCGGCAAAAACAACATCTGGGGAGTCGCTAAATAGCATCATAATGACAGGCCCCACGATTCAAAGGGATTTATTTTCCTTACTTCTCCGATGGAGGTCGTTTCCAATCGTCTTCACAGCTGACATCGAAAAAATGTATCGTCAGATTTTACTCGACCAGGAGGATCAAAGCTTACAACGTATTTTGTGGAGAGAAAACTCCAAGGATCCAATCAAGGAATACGTTCTCAAAACCGTCACATATGGCACATCATCCCCACCATACTTGTCAATTAAAACTCTATGTCAGCTAGCTGAAGATGAAAAGCAAGAGTATCCACTAGCAAGCAAAACATTGCTTGAAGGATTCTATGTAGACGATTGTTTGGGAGGTGCAAATTCCTTAAGAGAATGTCAAGATCTGCAAAGGGAATTGACGCAACTACTTCGGAAGGGAGGTTTCAACTTACGGAAGTGGACATCAAATAATGCAGCATTCATAAAGGCATTGCCAAGGGAAGGAACTGAATTTGAGCCAGACTATAACTTTGATAGTGATACAACGGTTAAGATAAGTTAAGATTTTGGGAATAAAATGGTGCCCAAACACAGACGACTTCCAATTTAAGATCAATGTCTCATCAGTCAGCACAAAGGGTACCAAACGAGCTATACTGAGTGACGCTGGCAAAATCTTCGATCCCTTCGGTTGGTTATCGCCAGTAACTATCAAGGCAAAGATTCTTATTCAAAATCTCTGGCTTTTGGGCATCGATTGGGACGAGGATGTTCCAATGAAGATTAAAAATGAATGGAATGAATTCAAGATAAGACTATCATCACTTCAAAAGGTGAGAATTCCACGATGGACGCAGCAAAGGGAAGGCGCCCACATAGAGTTACACGGATTTGCAGATGCGTCAGAATCAGTGTTTGCAGCGGTGGTGTATCAGAAGGTTATTTATCGCGGTTCTGCTACAATAAGCCTCATTGCATCCAAAACAAGGGTGGACCCTTGAAGCCAGTTTCATTGGCAAGACTGGAAGTATGTGCAGCAGCGTTACTTACGAAACTAATGAGGTACATCAGAGAGCAATTGGACATCAATTATACCAAGGTTTTCGCATGGTCCGACTCTACCATAGTATTGAACTGGTTAAAACAACATCCAGTGAAATGGAACACATTTGTCGCCAACCGAGTATCATGTGTGCAACAACACTTTAAGGGACAATGGAGGTTTGTACCCGGAAAAGAGAATCCTGCGGACATTCCGTCCAAAGGATCATTTGGAGATACCTTAGCTGAAAATTCAATATGGTGGACCGGTCCAGGGTGGTTGAAGAAAGATCAACAATATTGGCCAGCTGTCAATTCCATAGTGGAAGTGCAAGAAATGCCTGAGATTCGAAAATCTCACGCTTGCCTAGCGATACATCCCAGCAATCCTTCACACAAGGACGGCATTTATCTAATGTTTTCATCATTATCAAAACTTCAACGCGTAAGTGCATACTGTCTGCGGTTTAAATCCAATTGCCAACGGAGTAAGAGACATGAACCACTACTTTATAGCAGGTTAACCATAAAAGAACTACTGGAAGCAGAAAGAGCGCTGGTTAAGGGTGCTCAACGAAGTTTTTCTGAAGACATAAAGAGCCTTATTGCAAATAAGGCAATCAAAACGAACAGCAAGATATCATCACTGAATCCGTTCATCGACGCCAGTGGGATATTGCGAGTGGGAGGTCGGTTGAAACATGCTCACTTATCAGTTGATCAGAAGCACCCTATGATTCTGTCATCATCACGCCCGTTGACAAAATTAATCATAAACAAGACCCATATCGATACACTTCACGGTGGAGTGAAACTAACTCTGAACCACATTCGGAGAAAATTTTGGATAATCCGAGGAACAAACACTGTCAAGGCAACAATAAATCAATGCATGAAGTGTTGTCGATTCAAGGCTAAGGAATCAAATCAACTTATGGGACAACTTCCGGAGGCTCGAGTAAGGTTTTCACGGCCATTTACACATTGTGGGATAGATTACGCTGGGCCAATCAACATACGATGCTCACAAACTCGAGGTGTTAAATCGCACAAAGCCTACATAGCGCTGTTTGTCTGCATGGCAGCAAAGGCAGTGCATATCGAACTCACTTCAGATTTAACTACGGATGAGTTTATGGCAGCATTGCGACGTATGATCAGCAGAAGAGGATCTATAAACCATCTAAACAGCGATAATGGAACAAATTTTATTGGGGCAAAAAATATTATTGACGCACTACAATCCACGCTAGCCGAAAATGCGATCGAGTGGCATCTTATTCCACCGGGAGCTCCACATTTTGGTGGACTCTGGGAAGCAGGAGTTAAATCAGTTAAATACCACCTGAGTCGCATCATAGGAGAGCAAAAATTAACATACGAAGAGATGAATACCATTCTGGTGTAAATAGAAGGATGCTTGAACTCAAGACCACTCTGTCCACTAACAGATAACATTGAAGATCTAGATGCGTTAACACCGGGTCACTTCATTATTGGATCACCACTGATAGCACCACAGCATGAAGTCATTCTGGACATGGCAGAGAGTAGTTTAAAAAGGTGGAAGCTAATTCAAAAACTTAAACAAGATGTTTGCAAACGTTGGTACGAGGAATACATAAACAAGATGCAACAGCGATACAACTGGAAGCAACCCGAAGGGAATTTGGAGCCTGGGCAAATGGTGCTGTTGAAAAATGAGCTTCTGACACCAACGAAATGGCCTCTAGAAAGCATAATTGAAGTGCACAGCGGAATTGATGGGCTTATCAGAGTAGTAACAGTAAAAACAGAGAAGGGATCATTCAAGCGGCCAATAGCCAAGGTGTGTTTACTGCCAAACGAAGAAAATAACATGAAGTCTGATAGTAACATATTACATTCCTCGAATCATTCATCCAGCAGGCCCAAGAAGAAGCTGAGAGATAAAACCCAAACATCAAGCCTCTCTACTGCTCTTGTGATTCTGTCGTTACTCGCATCCGTCATGCCGGGGTCTACAAATTATACAATAACACATCCAGAGACTTGATTATTTGTGGAACAAATTGGAACAGTCAAAATTCAACGAGGAGCGCTACGTACAAGCGTTCGATTTCCAATCACAGACATCTTACGGGATCAAGTTAATATGAACAAGACGAGAGATCAAATGGCTGAGTTGTGCAACAAGGCAAAATCATTAACAAAGGAGAGTCAATGCGATGAATTGATTCATCACATGGAAGACGAATGGAAGAACGAACTTTCAATTTTCAATAGTCTCCAAGTAACACCTTTGCGAAGGCAAAAACGAGGACTACTAGGAACCATTCTCACCTCAATATTCGGAGTAAACGATGAAGTATACCATGACATCGAGGACCTAGATAACAACCAGAAGGCAGTAATAAAAAGTATCAAAACAAATAGTAAAATCATGTTGTCTACAATATCCAGTGTGAACGAGACGGAAGCTAGAATCAACAGTAAAATCAACAGCTTTACAAAAAAGCTGAATGCTGGTCTAGAGGAGATTAACAAGATGGAATCTTGGTACAGCGTTGACAAGAATAAAATAAATATACATGTGATGAACGCATATCTAATTGCACTTAGCTACATGCGAGAAATCGAAACGAAATACAATAAGTTGCTAAATGCATATCTTAAACGTAGTCATTTGTTCGAGTTCTTATCACACAAGAGCATGGAGGAAATCATTAAGAAGTGCGCGGAGAGACTTGGCCCAGAGATGGAGGTATTACCAGATCCAATGGACAAACTAGAGATGTCCTCGACTTCAACAGAGATTTTAATAGCTGTATACTTCATGATCAGTGATTCCAATGAATATGACCTGATTAAACCTAACACTGTTCCCGAAAGGATCGAGGAGCAGATATTTCGAGAAGTACAATTACAGCAGTCGGTGCTTGGAGTCAACTATAATCTACAGAGGTATTTCGAAATACCACTGGAAGATATAAGCAAGGCATCAACTCTCAATGAAACAACATACATCCCCCGGCCATCAATATTTCACAGTATTGAGCAGAGTGAGGATTGTATTGTCCAGCAACTGTATAAGAAACTAGCTTTCAAGCAATGTTCATCTAGGACGCTAAGAATATCACACACTGTATGGAAAGAATTGTGGACACGCAATACCTGGATGTTCATTACACCCGAAGCAACTACTGTTTTTGTAAATTGTGGACCTACTCGAGAAGAAGTGTTTGTTAATAACACGGGAATTGCGTCATCTAATCCAAATTCATACGATTGGAAGCGAAATTAATCAAGGAAAGGAGAATAATGATGCACTTTAGCAAATCAATTACTACTATAAACACATCCGTATCACCTCAAATTCCGGTTTATTTTACAAATGAGACCGTTATCCCAATTAACAAAGATGTGACTGAAATTTCCAATTTCAATTATCAAGAAGCAGTCGAGGCACTCAACCGACTACACGACCGCAACTGGAAGACCATCAAAGAGCATCGGTATTGGACAATTGGGCTTTGTTCAATGTTTGCAGCGGCCACTGTTATCATTTGCCTATTGGCTGTGGTCCTTAAGTACGGCAAGTGTCCAACTAAAAACTCTACCAACATCGAACTGGAAGATCAAAACCACATTCGGAGTAGTAATTTTGAAATCAATTGGGCAATAACGTCGGAGGAGGGAAAATGTTGATTACATCAACAAAATACAAATTTATTTTGTATTGCTTATGTTATTGCTTAGTTTGTTATTTTTGCTGTTGTTTGCTTCGTCGATGACATCAACACACTTATTGCTACAATGCTTAGGTCAACGTTTTTCGGTTAACAATATTTGTTATTTTGTTGTGCTGAGGCGGGCATTTTTTTGGTATAAAGTACAAGAATAAAATGTTCATGGCATCAGTCCATTCAATTCAAGAAATCAAGCATTTTGATTTTTTTACCAGCGAGTGGAAAACGTCATGAAAAGATCTCCAGTTTTCATAACTACCCGCAAAAGAGGGCAAGTTTATCTTCGGAAGACGCAGCTCATGCCTCTTTCCGGTATGTGGTACATTGGTATGTTGTCGAGGGCTTCTAGCAGTGACGAGCGGTAAGTGACATACAATTCTCTAATTTTGTCATATATTTCATAAACTTTTTTAGCCTCGTCGACTGCTGCATTGGAGTTCGCTGTAACGCTGGCTTGGAAGTTGGACTCAAGAATGGCTAGGCGTCCCTGGAGATAGTGTTTGGATGCCTTCGTCTCTTTGTTTGCCTTCTTAAAATTGACCTCGTCCTTTGTCAATTGGGCTAACAAATTCTTTAGCAATTTACTCATTCTACTTTCGTTATTTTTATTTTGTACAGATTTTGAATTATATGTAATATGTTATAATGTGGAGCCTACTAATTACTCACTCACCTGTAATCGGTATATGTATATTTTTTTTGGTATTACACGACGCGAGAAATTGAATTACGCGAAATTGTTTTATGCGTTTTTTTGTTGTTTTACACGTCGCGTGATTAGATAAATTTGCACCAAACTCGCAATAAATTGTTTTTTTTTTCTTTATTATAAAAATCAGTTAGTTTATATATGTATATATATATGTAATATGCACTTATGCACTTGATTCCTTTTTTTTTGTTTTTAATTTCATTTGTTTTTGATGATCCGGCTCGAAGGACCAGTTGTTGAGCCACACAATTCTCACCGTTTTCTAAAATTAACTTTGAAAGTTTTTTTTTTTTTTGTAATAAAAAACACACTTGAGGTATCGTTTCTAACTTCTTTGTTCGACATATATCTCTTTGTATTTTTAATATTACTCAAAATAAACATTACAACAACACTGCAATGAATATTACAACAAGAACAATGCAAATTTCCTTTTAGGATGTGATTACAATTATTATTATTATATTACAATATCAATTTATTACAATTCAATTATTTATCATTTATCGGGTTTGTAGTTGAGTCAACAACGTTAGTGTTAGTTTTACCTTCTTAGCAGACCGAGTCTAGTTTATCATGAAAATAGGCCAAAAAGAGACGAACGTTTTTATACGACTTTTAATCCCTTAGACAAGAGAGAGCATTGCAGCATTCAATGGGGTTACTAACTTGCTGGGTAATTTTTTTGCATCTATCTCGCTTTGATAAGAGTGTTGAGGAAGCCAACGTCATCTCCTTTGTTGCAAAGAAATTAAAAATTCCGGAAAATGCAGTACTCTGCCGGAAACTGATTAAGAAGGAAGTTAATATTGCATCGTTACATTATGTCAATTTCAAACTGGGGGTTCCTGCATTGATGTTTGATCGAGCTTATGATGCTGAATTCTGGCCAATTGGAGTGCAAATAAAACCATTTGTATACCAGCTAAAAAACGAAGAGACCGTAGTGAAGCCTGTGCTAATGTAACTTCAATTCTTAATAAAAAGTCATTTGCTATCTATTATCAAAATGTAGGTGGTCTCCGAACCAAATTAGAATTACTTCGTCAAGCCCTCTGTAATGATACGTACGATTTTATATTTCTAACTGAAACATGGTTGTATGAGGACATTTTAACTTCCGAATTTGCTAATTTGAACAACTATACCATATTTAGAAAAGATAGATGTAAGCTTACTACCGGTTTTGAGAGAGGTGGTGGGGTATTAATTGCAGTCAGATCCTCCTATCCATGTCATGAACTAGATCTTCCTTCTGTCAACCTACTGTCGCTCTCAAAATTGGACGTAGACCAATTAATTATTAAGATTAAATTCTCACTTAATTTAAGATTATATCTTATCGTTAGTTATATTCCTCCTGATAGTCATATTGATCTATATAATTTGCATTTTAACAACTGTTTGAATATCTTTGATAACCTATCCAATTCCGAACGCGTAATTTACACAGGAGATTTTAACTTACGGAATGTTAAATGGCAATTCGACCCAGATGAACAATGTCTTATTCCTACGAACATTAACTCAGACACTGAAATACTGCTAACTGATTTTTTTAGTCAATTTAATTTAATTCAATTTAATGATATCTTAAATGAATTCGACAATACACTTGATCTTGTTTTTGTGGATAGCGAATGCTCAGTCTCTGTCGAAAAATCTCAGTTACCAATGTTTCGTAATTCCGTGTTTCATTCTGGGCTAGATATTAAATTAGATTTTTATAATTATTCTAGATCCTATGGGTTCAGTTCAACTCCCGTATATAAGTATTGTTTCGGTAGAGCGAATTATAGCGATTTGAATTCCTGTTTGGATAAAGTAATATGGAAGAACATACTTAACCCTAGTAACTTAACGGAAATGTATAAATCTTTTACAGAAAATCTTAATTCCTGCATTGAGAGATTTGTTCCTAAGAAATTGGCAGTGATTAATTCAAATCCTATTTGGTTTAATAAGAGACTATCTTGTCTTAAGAATCAAAAGAACAAAGCCTTCAAGAGATTGAAAAACAATTTGACCAGTGTTGAATATCGTTCGCTGTATATGAAACTTCAAAAAAAATTTGATTATCTTAATCGCTTCTTATATAATCAATATATACTTTCTATTCAATCTAATTTGAGGCATAGTAGTAAACACTTTTGGAGACATATTAATCTAAGACGAAAGTCCTGTGGAATCCCCAAATGTATGAAACACTCAGGAGTTACATCGAATGATATGTCCACTACCTGCAAGATGTTTGCTAATTATTTTGAATCTATTTATTGTCCGGATTCGTATCAGCTAGTGTTACCCAGGACTGCTGAATTATTTCAAATTGGTTCCATTCAAATTAACAAGTGCGAAGTGTACAAAGCGTGTTCTAATATTGATACTGAAACATCTCCTGGTCCTGATGGGCTACCAGCTACTCTTTTAAAAAAATGTGCAGCCTCATTAGCTGAGTCATTAACATTGATTTTTAACATGTCTCTAAGTACTGGTTATTTCTTGGAAGAATGGAAACTATCTTATATAACGCCTATTTTTAAATCCGGTTCCAAATGTGATATAAAAAATTACAGGCCCATCTGTAAGATATCACATATTCCCAAAATCTTTGAAAAAATAGTTTATGAAAAACTATTCTTTCAAGTTTCGAAGTTCATTACACCTTTTCAACATGGATTTATGTCTGGTAGATCCACCACCACTAATCTTTCGGTTTTTTTAAATACCTTAATCTCAAATATAGAAAACAGCTCTCAAACAGATGTAATATTTACTGACTGCGAAAGCTTTTGACAGGGTCAATCACAGAATACTCATCTGTAA
Organism: Merodon equestris; assembly: GCA_958301585.1. Taxonomy (NCBI): domain Eukaryota; kingdom Metazoa; phylum Arthropoda; class Insecta; order Diptera; family Syrphidae; genus Merodon; species Merodon equestris. The sequence continues at coordinate 96,140,874 of OY284413.1, forward strand.
ACTATCCCAATTAGGTATTTATTCACTCCTCTTAAACTGGATCGAGTCCTATTTGATTAATCGGACTCAAAAAGTGAAAATTGAAAACTACATATCCGAAAGTATATTTGTATCTTCGGGCGTCCCACAAGGTAGTCATTTAGGCCCACTTTTATTTCTCCTATTTATTAATGACATCCCTTCAATATTTCAATCATCTAAGTGTCTACTTTACGCAGATGATCTAAAAATTTATAGGAAAGTAACATCCATATCGGACTGTCACCAATTGCAGAACGATCTTAACCGGTTAATACATTGGTGTAACTTAAACTCCTTGGAGCTAAATGTCTCAAAGTGTGTTCAGTTCTCATGTTATCGATCAAATAATCCAATACAATTTGACTATTCCCTAAATGGGATTGGTTTGAGAAGGGTGTTTCAAATAAAAGACCTAGGAGTGATATTAGACTCAAAGTTAGACTTTTCTAGTCACATTGACTTTGTCATAAGTAAGGCTAACCGAATGCTCGGTTTTATTAGAAGGAATACAAAGGAGATTTATGATACATTTGCCCTAAGAAATCTTTACTTCGGATTAGTTAGATCATTACTGGAATATTGCTCCATAATCTGGAATCCTTACTATTCTAATGCTATTAACAGGATTGAAAAAATTCAACGCAAATTTACAAGGTACCTGTTTCTTAAACTAAATTGGAACATTGAAATGCCACCCTACAAAACAAGATGTCTTTTATTTAATATAAGTCCACTGCATATACGTCGTAGATACTTCTCCTTGATGTTCATTCGTGATATCCTTAGCTCTCGAATCGATTGCCCCTTTCTTCTAAGTCAACTTAACTTTTGTGTTCACCCTTTGCATACTCGTTATCGTATGCTTTTCCGTATTAAAATCCAACGTACAAATTATGCACTAAATGAACCTATATCTCGCTGTATGCGCGAAGCTAACTTAGCCCATAACGATCTGGATTTTTTTGATAATGTCACAAGAGATATATTTAAAAGAGCAATATTTCTTTATCTTGCAAATATCGATAATTAACCCAATCTGAATTGTTATAAGTCTTATAGATGTAATCTACTTGATGAATAAATTAATATACTAAAACATAGATAGTCTAGTAACTAGTCAAGATAGATAGTTTATAATGTCTAATTAAGTTATTTATTGGTTTGTTATCCTAGTCTCGATGGATTCATATTTCGAAAAATCTTGTTAATATAATACAATTAGTTACTACTAATGTTTATTATATAATTTATAGTGTAAATATTTTGCAAGTAGTCTGTAAGAGAATTGTTTATCTCTGCTTGATGAAATGAATATAAATAAATAATTTTGACTGAGACTTTAGGCCGCAGGGGATCAATAAAAGATTGGGTGGAGTTAGGAGGAGACGTTGTTAAAAACAGAGTTGAAACTGTTGGAAGAGAAGTCGAATTGGCTATAGTGTGAGAATGCGAGTATTGTGTAGATGTATTAGAAACGGCGCGGGCTGAGTGGTTCAGGACGTGGGAGCTGTGGAAATTCGGATACTTAGCTCCAGATTTGACATCGAAATTTGGAAAAGATTAGATTAATTAATTACTTAGAATTAAGAAGAACAAGCAGTTGGAATCAGATTGAACGAAATTTGCTGACGTGGCAGTTTTGGTGGTGCAGAGGAAGGTCTGTATATGGGAGATGGAGGGGTGGGTTAAAGATCGGAAAAGCTTTGTTTTGAAGCTCTAGTTATGGTGGGAGATAGTTTGAGGTTTATGGTGCTTATCACAAATGTTAGGCTTATTTTTAGGTTTCTTAGAGCTAGGTACATAGATTTCTCTTTTATTTGTTTTATGATTAGATTTATTGAGCGGCTTGGGATGGATATCGTTCTTTTCTTTCCACTTGGTAACGGTAGTTTTACCAAGTGTGAAAGGGCGGCCGTCGAGATGTGTAAATAACCACTCGTATTTTCAGTGGTCATTTCAGTTCAATTTGAACGATCTGGAGCGTGGAAGCGTTTGGCAACCTACTATTCGAATTTTAATTTCCTTTGTGTAATAAGTAATAAAGGATAAGTAATAAAGGTAGAAATTCTTTCGTTGCCTTTTTTCAGTTTTTGGATTCGCTAGTTCCATTCACTTAAACTCCATATCTGGCCGATCTTGGTTTCAACAGTTGAGTCTTCAAAAGTTGAGCCTTCAGTTTGCGTGTTAACTGAGGATGTAGTTGATGGTGGCAGCGGAGACACCGTCAATTCGTGTGTGGCAGACACATTGGCTTCATGCAATTCATAACGTATGGAAATATTGGGAAACGATGGGTTTGTATGGAAGTGGCCGGGGATGTGGATGTCGCCAATCTTGTTAGATGCTTTTCTCATTTCGTTAATTAGATCGCTTAAGGTAAACCTGGAAGTGGTGACTTCACTGCTAACGTTATTCAGTTTGTTTGCTATAGCTTCAAGCAGAAGGTCGGGTTGAGAAAGGAGTGGAGCACTTTTATTACATGAGTGGCTAAAAGGAATGTCAATGTCAGACCGAATGGAATTTAGTTAATGGTCTCACTGTTACACTTCATCGCGAACAGGACACCAGAGAGGGATATTTTTCTGCACTCTTCACAATAAAAGAAGAAGTGCTCGGAATATTCCTGTATATACCTGATCGACCTTTTGCTTAGGCCGATGCGGGGAAGGCGAAACGATTTGCCGCAGATACCCTTGCAAATAACCCGGTCAGCATTTCTGGTATCGGCGGCACAGTGGGCAAAATCACAGTGATCCATATTAATTAAGGAGGTAAGTAAGCTGGGGCAAAGCGGGTCACTCACGTTCAGAAAGTTTTTTTATTGTTAAGGTGTAAATTGGGAGGATTCGCGTTGTTTCACTCCGTCAGAGAAATTCGATTGGGGAAAGACGGGTCACGCGCGTTTTAATATTTTTTTATGAGGTAGAGGTTTGTAATAGTTAAGGTGACAAATTGGGAAAGACGGGTCGTTTTGATGAAAAGAAAAACAATTAAGAGAGGAGCGATTTAAAATGCGACTGTAGAGACTAAAGTTCGGAGATGAACTTCAAGCAAGCATGCCAGAACTTTCGGCATGCGCCGCTAACAATTCTCCTCTTATTGGTGACGATCAACTCCCCAATGGGAGCGTGCCAGGCTCCCAAACTGAAGGAACTGGAGGTGTTCAGCGTCTTGCTATGGCCGGTGCTACCGCCGTGATGCTGGCAAAAAGACTCTGACCACAGAAGCCAAAGCGGATTTGTGTCCCGGAAGGGAACAGGAACTCGAACCGAAAAAGTTAAGAGCGCTCGCAAACGAAAGATGGCTGCCTGGGCGGCGGATTATCGGAGCCCGAATGCAGATGCGGGGATCAACAAAGATCAAAAACCTGAAGACGGAGAGAACCAAAGATTGCTCCTCGAAGGCAGGCACTTCACACAACAAAACCCTTTCCTCTGGAAAGGAAATGCAAGGTACCGTAAGGAGTCGAGACAAGCACCTCTCCTACAAGAAGGCAGCCATCTCCTCTGCAAAGGTTAGGATAGGGAAAGCTGGAAGTGACAGCAGATTGCCAAGACTGCAAGGATCGTCTACTGGAACTCGCTTCAGTAACATGCTTTTGTATTCAAGCAGAGAGGTCTGCTCTGATGGATGGTAACTTCATGGTGAGCTGTTCCTCCCGGCAGACATCTGCCTGGATCAGGAGTATGTTGTTGAAAATCGCTCCTCTGTGAACTATTACCTATCAGGAAGTTAGTGAGAAGTTTTATCTCACGGAGACAACTTCAAAATGAAAAAAAAAAGTAGGCGCTCGGCTCACGAATGTATGTCGAAAGAGGAAATTGAAAAAGACGTATGATTCATCTGAGGCTGGCGTCTCACGGAATTTAAATTGAAGGAGAAGATGGAAAGTGGGTCGTGAGGCTGCATGTGATAGCCGACTTATAACAAAAAAAAAAATTAAAATAAGGTCCTGAATAAGTTCCGGCAACTTAAGCCCTACAATGGAATGGATGATCCTTCATCCTTCATCAAATCTGTGGAGGCAACACTACAGCTATGTGGCAGTAATGAGGAGCTCTACAATTATGCTGTTAATATAGTTACAATTGAGAAAATATCAGGGAAAGCTGCAGTGTGCATTCGACTACTGGGACATCATGCTACATGGACAGCGGTGAAGGACCAGTTGCTACAACATTTCCGACCATTAAATTTTTTGCCGATATGTCAAGGTTAGTAATTTAAGAGAACTTTTCAATATATTTTATAATGCCAATCTTGAGTTTGATGAAATTGACGACTATGATGAACTAAAGCCAGCTTTATATAATCCTAGTCGTATAGAAAGAGATCTTAAAGAGATTCTCTTAGAAAAAATGGATGGCATTATTAGATTACATATTGAACTAAACCATAGTATAATAGATATATGTATACAATAAATATTCGAAATTAAAGTTGTTAGATGACGAGAGAACAAGAGATATAAGGCACAAAAAAATTAACAGTAGAAATATAATACATCAAAATAAAACTTTTCCTTGTAATTGGAACTATAACTTAACTCTATCAGGTAATAATATTCCTAGTAAAAACATGCTAAATGATGGCCAACAACGACAATCACTACAAGATAACTTTCACACTTACTATGGAACCCCCAACCAAAGATTTTCGGGAGCCAGTCCCTATGTTCGAAATAAATTTTCAAACCCAAACCATGCAATTATTTTAACTTAGATCAACAATCCCATAGTACTAACAAACCCAGGGAGTCCAATGAAAATTTTCAAATACCGCCTCAAAACAAAACCTACCGATAGTTAGGGTAACATTAGGAAACCAAACCATAAAATGTTTAATTGACATAGGATCAACAACTAGCATAATAAAGCCAAATATTTTACGTAATTATAAGCAGGAAACCCAACCCTAAGCACTATTCAACTCTTAATAGTTTTTTGTAATTACCGCAAGCATCAAAACTCCTGCCCTTCCGAATTTGGAAGTTCGGGTATTATAAATTGGAACGTTTTCAAATTAAATAGTAAGGAGTATGACGGAATTTTAGGTCTGATTATTCTTCTCCCATATCAAGTCAATATTTACTTGAATCAAAAATGTGTTGAAATTAAGGGAAAACAATTCAAATTTATTACAAATAATTATCCCTTTGATCGAAATAGTTTGCTCGCTAGAACCTATAGATCCTTGGTTAGATCACGTTAATGTCGATTACCATAAGGGAGAAGAAAAGGTTGAAATTAAGAAACTACTTAGCGAATATAAAAACCTCTTTTATAAAGAAGGCGATAACTTAACATTCACTCACGAAATTACTCATGAGATTATTACCACAACAAGTAATCCAGTATATTCTAAAATATGTCGGTATCCAAGAGTACACGAAACAGAAATACAGCACCAAATAAACGAGATGCTACAACAGGGTATTATAACGGAAAGCAACTCTCTTTGGCCATCAAGGAAAAAAAAGTGAGGTTCTGAAATTTGTTTATACATATTAGGTACAGTTAGATATGAATACGAACACATAATATTTTTTTTATATGATGTGTATTTGTCAAGTTATGGGCTTCTAAAGAATCGTCCATATCAAAATTCGTATATTTTGGAAGAATTTTTTCGTATTGAAAAAAAATACAATAAATTTTCAAATTACCCGATTTGCATCAAAAGTTTCCTGCTCTTTTAAAAAAAGAAATCAATTTCGAAAAAAAAAAAAATTTAATGTTCAAAACCGGAAGTAAACATTTCGAAACAACATTTTGGAAACTTCGACCAATTTTATTTTTATTTTTCTTATTTCAAAATATAGCTTAGAGTATATACATATATAATACACCAGAAGTTTTGAAATGGCATCTGCATTAGTTAAGGAGGTAGGTAAATTAATGTATGTACATGTAGCAGTAAGTATGATGTTAGGCGTTTGTTTATGTCGGTTAATATGCGAATTATGAAATTAAAATACGATAGGATTAGCATTTATCATCTTGTTCATTTGTATTGAAGCTCTAACAATAATTAGCGGTAGTTACTTTTAAATAAAAAAAAAATAATACATTGACAAAATTCATTTAAATATTGTAGAAATATTAGTAGGAAGAAATAAAAGAAATATTTTGTCAAAAACTGCAGTGAACTTTCACAAAACATCCAAGACGAACCATTCATTCCCGAAGACAAATTCAAACATAATTCAACTCAAACTGACACAGTAATAGATAACCAAGACATTTTGAAGCAGCTAAAGGAGAAATTTAATGATCCATCTACTTCTGCTTCTATGAAAACTATGATCCTGACCATAGCACCTAAGTCCTGGAGTGAAAATAGTCTTGCAGAAGAGTTTGAAACATCCAGGCGACAAGCGAAAAAAGCAAAGCAGCTTGTAGATCAGTTTATTATTTTGTCATCTCCGAACCCACGTGGTGGTCGTAAACTACTACCCGAAACCGAAAACTTGGTTAAAAAATTTTATCTCCGAGAAAACATTAGACGAATAATGCCCGGTAAAAAAAATTTTATATCTGTTAAACAGCATGACGGAAAAAGAACTCACATACAAAAACAACTTCTGATGTGCAATATTGATGAACTTCTTCAGAAGTTCAAGGAAGAATATCCAGACGTACAAGTAGGTTTAACAAAGTTTTTTACTCTAAGACCCAAACAATGTATCCTCGCTGGCGACCCTGGAACACATATGGTATGTGTTTGTACTTACCACCAAAATGTAAAGCTAATATTCAATAGTGGAGACATAGCTAATCTTACAGCTGGAACTGCTATGGAACTTTCATCTTATAAGGATTGCCTTCGCAAGATGATGTGTCCCAATCCAACAGAGACGTGCCATTTAATGACTGCAAAAACAACGCCAATTGAATGTTGTAAGTCTTGTCCTGGCTTAAGTGCAATTCGTATTCGATAATTAGAAAATCATATTCGATAACAATCAAGTGACAGAAGTGCAGTTTAGAAAGTGGCTTGGCACAGACCGATTTACATTATCTACTCTAGTACTATGTTCTGATGATTTTGTAGATAGCTTGTGTGATGCCTTGGATACTCTGAAACCTCATGCTTATATTGCATAGACACAGGCGCTTTATTTTAAAAACCTTAAGGAGACTATCAATGAAGGAGAAATACAATGTGATTTTGCAGAAAATTATAGTTTCTTTGTCCAAGATGCTGCCCAATCTTTTCATTGGAATAACGACCAAGCAACACTTCTGACTTCGGTGTTTTATTATAGAGACGGAATTGAAATAAAACATGGCAGCATTGTTATGATTTCAGATGACTTAAAACATGATACAGCCACTTTTTACGCTTACCAAAAAATACTTCACAAACACTTTTTTGAAAAGCAATAGTTGTGTCTAAAATTATATATATAACCGATGGTGCCTCTCAACATTTTAAAAATACATTCAATTTTGTGAATTTATTTCATTATAAACATGATTTTAATACGAATGCAGAGTTACATTTTCACGCAACGTCTCATGGAAAGGGGCCATGTGATGGTCTTGGGGGAAACCTCAAACGTTTAGCGACGCATGCAAGTCTACAATTACCTGCAAGTAGATCAATCGTTTCACCAATACAGTTATATAAATGGGCAAAATCATCTTTAAAACAAACAGCGATTTATTACTGCTCCAAAGATGATATTAATCTTGAAAGAATTTTTTTTACAACCCCGGCTTGATTCTGCAATAACCATTTCAGGAACTAAAAAAAGACATGCCTTCATTCCGACAACGGAAGGTATTCTTGTAAAAAGAACAAGTTGCGTAGATGCTCAAGGTATAATTGTAAAAATTATACAGTAAATTCGTTCTGAATTTATTATTACAGCCACTTTTTACGCTTACCAAAAAATACTTCACAAACACCTTTTTGGAAAAGCAATAGTTGTGTCTAAAATTATATATATAACTGATGGTGCCTCTCAACATTTTAAAAATACATTCAATTTTGTGAATTTATTTTATTATAAACATGATTTTAATACGAATGCAGAGTTACATGTTCACGCAACGTCTCATGGAAAGGGGCCATGTGATGGTCTTGGGGGGAAACCTCAAACGCTTAGCGACGCGTGCAAGTCTACAATTCTTATATTTTCTTGTAAAAAGAACAAGTTACGCAGATGCTCAAGGTATAATTGTAAAAATTATACACTAAATTCGTTCTGAATTTATTATTACGTTATTTCATTACATTATCATTTAATTTCACAGCAGTTTTAAGTAGTAGTAGTAGTGGTTTTTAGTAGTTCTGGAGATAGATTAGGGTAGGGTTAACCTAACTAACAAACAAACATTATTTCTTTATAATATTAGCACTAAAATACTAATTACACTAATACTATATGCTAATTTCTACTAATACTATTATACATACTAAATACTATACAAACCACAATAATACTAACTCTATTCTCACCAACCGGCCGACATACACAAACGCCTAACATCATACTTACTGCTACGTGTACATAGATTAATTTACCTACCTCCTTAACTAATGCAGATCCCATTTCCAAACTTCTGGTGTATTATATACATATATACTCTAAGCTATATTTTGAAATAAGAAAAATAAAAATAAAATTGGTCGAAGTTTCCAAAATATTGTTTCGAAATATTTACTTCCGGTTTTGAACATTAAAATTTTTTTTTTTATTCGAAAATGATTTCTTTTTTAAAAAGAGCAGGAAACTTTTGATGCAAATCGGGTAATTTGAAAATTTATTGCTTTTTTTTTAATACGAAAAAAATCTTCCAAAATATACGAATTTTGATATGGACGATTGTGTAGAAGCCCATAACTTGACAAATACACATCATATAAAAATAATATTATGTGTTCGTATTCATATCTACTAGAAGTACAACTGAACCTAATATGAACGAATTCCAGAACCTCTTTTTTTTTTTCCTTGTTCGCTTGTCGTGAAATGCACGTATACGTGAGGATGCCATTCGGCTTAAAAAATGCAACCTCAACGTTTCAAAGGTTAATGAATTCTATTCTTAGAGAGTAAATTAACCGGATTTGTGTTGTGTATTTAGATGATATACTCATTTTTAACACGTCACTCCAAGAACACTTAACTAATATTAAAAAGATTTTTGGAACACTTAAGAAAGCGGGACTCAAAATTCAGATTGACAAATGGAATATCTTGGCTAAAGAAACGGAATATTTGGGCACATACTTACTCCAGAAGGAGTAAAGCCTAACCCTGACAAAATGATCGTCATCCGAAACATTAAGCTTCTACAAACCCAAAAACAAATTAAATCTTTTATCGGGTTAACTGGTTATTATAGGAAATTCGTCAAGGATTATACCAAAATCGCATACCCAATGGTGAAAAACTTGAAAAAAAATTCTAAAGTAAACGTTAATTATCCCAATTATATTTCCGCATTCGAGAAACTAAAAGACATTATTACTGACTACCCAATATTAAAATATCCCGATTTTAAAAAACGCTTGAAATTAGTAACTGATGCAAGCAATTTTGCATTGGGTGCCGCCTTAATGCAAGATGGACACCCAGTTTCGTTTGCTTCTCGTACTCTTAATCACCCCTATTGCGATAGTCGTTTTTATTGAACGACAAATGTCACTTATAGAAGTCGGTATTCCGATAGTCATTATCTTGTCGTTTTGCTTGTCGTTAAGTGGAACGTATTTTTCTGATCGACAGATATCACTCGTCGGTATTGTAACTCTCGTTTAAGTACTACGACACTTTTTGGCGATCAAATGTAAGTTTTCGTTTTTTTTTCTTTTTACTTTTGTTAATTAGTTTTGAATTAATTTTTAATTACTATAGGCCGAAGATAATAAATAGGGAGCAATTTGAATTGTTAGTGCAATAGATGGAAAAAAACCCTGCATTAGCTACCAACTTTCGGAGAGAAGTTTCGCCAACGGTTGAAAAATTTCAAGAATGGGAAGCAATTTCCATTCAACTTAGTTGCTTAGGGCCGCCAATTAGGATCGCGAAAGAATGGCAAAAGGTAAATAAATATGAATTAAATTGATATCATATGCATACATGTATCCTTAAAAATATATTTACAGATTTGGTTCGATGCAAAATTCAGAATAAAGCAGAAGCTCGTCTACAATAAGAAGCAGATGGGAATAACTGGAGGAGGGCCTTCTAGGCCAAAATATTTAAGCGACACGGACAAATCTATTGCTAATCTCCTCCAGTTAAATAATGTAGTTGATCCGGAAGGTGTTGCATTCGAGGGTGCAAATATTAAACAACCTCTCGTTTCAGAAAAGATTGACCCATCTGTTGAAGATCCAAAAATTAATGACGCACTTGACATGAGTGATACAACGCATGAGACACCAAAAGAGAAATGCAAAAAGGCTAATTCCACCACAACAGGTCTGAATTTTAACGAAATGCTGCAACGGTAAACGGAGGTACAGGAGGCCTTGTACAATGAGGTGAAGCTTTCGTTAAAAAGAATTGAAGACAATATGAAGGAAAGTGTGAGATACGCGAGGAAAGGTTTTTTTTTGGAAGAGGAGAAACTGAAAGAATATAAAAAAAAAATGAGACGGGAAGAGCAGCAACAAATGAAGGATAACAAAATAAAGTTGATTGAACTTGAAATAAAAAAAAAGGAATTGTCGCTTTTGGAAAAAAAACTAAATGCATGTGAAGAGAATAATTGAAAATAAATAAAAAAAAAATGAATTAAATTGAAATAAAGATCATTTATTTTGTTAAAATACGTTCAAGTTTCTAATAATCTATTTCTTATATTTATGGTTATTTGATTATTTTCTTCGTTTGCCAGATCTGGAATTGATGGATTTTCCGAGATAAGAGGTTCTATCGGTGCCTCACTTCTGTAATTTATACAAACGTTGTGCAGCGCTATTTGATTATTTTCTTCGTTTGCCAGATCTGGAATTGATGGCTTTTCCGAGATAAGAGGTTCTATCGGTGCCTCACTTCTGTAATTTATACAAACGTTGTGCAGAGCTTAACACACATTCACAATTTGTGCTGATTTCCTTGGATTATAGTGAAGTAGTCTAGCACCAAGAAGACATCGGAATCGGCTTTTAAGAACAACAATTGTTCTTTTAATAATATTTCTGGATTCGGAATGTCGTTGATTGAAATCGCTTTGACTACTTTCTTCTTGAGCCGATCTGAATGGTGTTATCAGCATCACCTAAAAGTTCGATAAGTTTCAAAATGTATTTTTGTAAACAAATACTACACTTACCTAGAAACCAAGCATTTCGTTCGCCGCTGTCAAAATTTCTTTGTAGAATACTTCGAAGCTCTGAAGTATTCCAAATAAATGAGTCATGACTGGCTCCGGGATGCCTGGCATCTACATATCTGATACGCATTTTATGGTCACAAACCTTAAATAAGAGTTATGTATATTTAGAATTTTTTAAAATATGTCATACTTACAAACATAGCGTTTAAGCTATAGAAGCCTTTCCGATTGTAGTACAGGTTTTGTTCCTCTTTTTTTGGAGCTTGAATTTTGATGTGGCTACCGTCTACACACCCAATTATTCCAGGAATTCTAGATTTCTGATAAAAATAAGCCTTCGCTTCTTTTTTTTCCTCATCTGAATAGGATGCATTTATCCAACGAGGACAAACAAATGCTTCCATAAGCTCGAGCATCTCTTTTTAAAATGATGCTCATTGTTGGTTGAGCAATACCCAAATTAAAATCATTGCCTACATACTTCTGATAACTACTATCAGCGAAAACTCGTAAAGTAGCTGCAAGTTTTATTATTGGTGTTACTGATAGCAGGCTTCGTCTTTTTCCAATTTTATCCTCAAGTTCTTTTAATAAATAAAGAAATGCGTCTTTATTTAACCTAAAGTACATTACGAATCTATAAATGTAACAAATAAGAATGATTTGTTCTGAAAACAATTCTCGTACTTACATACTTCGAATCTGGCAAATCCAAAGGATTGGACTTCGATCTTAATATTATCCTTTCTCTTATTAATTTAATTCTTTCCTCTTCTCTCCTCTCATCTTCGTTAATATTATTTACCACAAAAAATGCAATACTATTCATTATTTAATATTCCCAATTCACAAATTATAAATTTGAAAGAACCAACGAATTTTTTTGACATATATGTCAGTTGTTTATGTGGAATGCATGTGGATCGGAACGTATGGCGTTTAAGTATTGTAATACCGACACTTGAACGACTAAAAAGTGACTCGACAGAAAAAGTGAGAAGTGTCGTTCAATAAAAACGACTATCGCAATAGGGGTGAATGATCACGAAAAGCATTATTCAACGATCGAAAAGGAACTGCTTGCAATAGTTTGGGGAGTTAAATAACTTAGGTCATATCTCTTTGGGAAAGAATTCGATTTGTGTACTGACCATCAACCAATACGCTGGTTACTTTTATCCAAAACTTAAGATTTTCATTAATAAAGTAAAAAATAATGGTGACAGGACAGCTGCAAAATATGACAGAAACCCTATTAAAAAGAAATTACAGCTAAGCGAAACACCTACTGATCTTAATCAAATAATCCATATAGATACTTACGTTAATTCTAAGCATTCATTCCTAAATTTCATAGATAATTTTTCTAAACATGCGGTCAGCTTTTACCTTGAAGATAGAAACAGTAGGACCTTAATTGAAAAAATACGCCAATAGATTTCCATCAAAGAAAAAATGACAAAGGTAGTTTATAAATTCATTTTTATTTATAGTTTCTTAGATCTATCTTATCCTAGACAAAAATGCTTAAAACTAGCGTAACTATCCTTACAAATTTAGGAATCTTACTGGCCACTCTAAAACAAACTGTATAATTTTAACATATGCCTTTCGACTACTATATATGTAAATAACTTACAATTAACATTATTATGATTAACTTAAGCTAAGAAAAATTTGTTTTTCAAAAACTTAGCATATGATCATTTTATATATATTTATATAAGACTTAAACCTACCTAAACCTAACTAAACATATCTTATTCTAACTTAACTAATATGTATATATTTTTTTTTTTTAATTTTTATATGTTTATACTTTTTTTTTTGGTTTTTATTGTTTTTTTGATTTATCCTACCCTAACCTACCCTACCCTACCCTAGCCTATGTAAGCCTGCCATTGGTGTTAGGCAAACCCAGCCTTGAAGAAGCTGAAGCCATTGAAGTGTCCACTGACGCAGCTCCCCCCAGCCACCAAAAGCGTTGATGTTGGCGGACTACGTCTGCTCGATACCGGCGTGAGACCGTGAGCTCGGGCTCACGGAGCGCGACATCGGGTTCGTAGAGGAATCGCCGTTCCACGGAATTGCGACCCACGTGGAAGATTAGCGGCACCGCCAATCTATCCTGGATCAGCCCACATCTATCTAAATAGAGGAATGCTTCTGGCGGGACAAAGCCGTTAAGGCGCACTCTCTCGTGAGGTCAAAGGTAATTTGCGATAATGAGTTCAACATCGTCAATTTGAAGAACTTCTTTAAAGAAGAAATCATAGAGGTTCATTTTGTAAAACCAAACAGCCACACCGGAAACGGCGACGTCGAACGACTTAATAACATACTAACGGAGCGAATACGTGTTTTGAATTTAAAGAATAAGATAATATTTAAAGCCGTAGAACTTTACAACCGTTATTTTCAGTCTATCCAGACCACGCCTCTTGAGGTTCAAAATAATAGAATTGATAAGAATATAATAAGCGATAGGTTAGATAATTACAAAAGAAAGGTTTTTACCACTAGGAACAGGTCTCAAGAAGAATATAATGAAGTGGGACAAGAAGGGTTCATAAAGAATTATACAAGTGTTAGACACAAGGAACAACCGAAGTTTAGAAAATACCCTTTGAATAACGTTCACGAGTCAAATATTAAACGTCCCTTTAAATTTGTAGGTGGTACTTCTTCATCTGTTACTCCTGGCTCTGATTCCCATGTCACTCCAAACCCTGCAAATTGAAAAAATCGATTCGCACCTCGGATACTCAGAGATAAATATTGGTAAAGTAGAAAGAGTTTGTAATTATGACAAAATTTTACATATAATAGATACTGACGAAATACTGGATACACTCAAACAATTCACTAAAATTCTAGACCATATTGACGTAGACAACGACCGTAAAAATTTGTTAATAGGAGAAGTAGAAAATATTAAGGGTAAAGTTTTAACTATAATCCCACATAGGTATAAAAGGAGTCCCTTTAATTTCGTAGGCAGCGCCTTCAAATGGCTTTTTGGAACACTCGACGATGAGGATAAACAAAATATAGAAAAACATTTTTCGGTTACAGATGAAAATAACCATGGGATCATAAAATCCGTAAACCAACCGATTAAAATAAATGAAGATTATAACGAGAGCATTTCAAAATTGAAACAGACAATCGAAACCGATAGACAAAGAATTTTAGAAAAGTTTAACCAATCTCTGCAAGGCTTCACGCTGAAACCTTTTTCAGCGAACAAATGTTTAAGCTTGGGGCTGTCAAGGAAAAGGTTGAAATCTTACAACAGAATATAGCTTCAGGAAGATTAGATGTTCTACATCGTAACCTGTTAAGTTATGAAGATATCGTAACCCACTCTATCGATTTTAGGAAACTCTTAAATATTCGAACAGACGTCGCTACTTTTAATAATAATAAAATAATTTTTGCCATTAAGCTACCAGCTAACTTTACGATCACTAATAAAAAAATTTTAATGCCCATGCCGAACAAGAACAACATCGAGATAGTTTCTGATTTCGAAATTATAGTTGAAACAGAAGGAATAGCCTATACATTCGAGGAAAACAAATCCTTAGAGAATTAAAAAAGAGTAAAAAACTGCATTTTCCAAGAAAAGTGTCCCCTTAATACAAATGTTTTGGAGCAAATAATAGAAATTGATAGTACAACATTAATTTTAAAAAACATGAAAGATAAACGATTTCAAAGCAATTATAACGAAAAAAATTTTGCACTCAATGAAAATTACTTGTTTTCCTTTAACAATTGCACAATCTCATTTAATAATTTTCCAATACTGTATTCGAATATAAAGATAGTTTTGTTCTTCTTCTTCTTCTTTTCCTTTTTCCGGCGTTGTTATGGTCAGAAGTGTAGGACCATAACCTTCCCACTTAACTGCATTCTTACAGGTCCGCTTGTGGGGTCCGCCGGTTTGACCTCAGAGAGTAGCGGCAGGCATCCCGGTTTGGGATTACTTCATCGCTGAGGCCAATCAAATGCTGGTGTTTTTGCATTTGTTTGCACCAATTGTTTTTCGGCCTGTTTTTTTTTTTTTTTTTTGTGACACGGCATGCTCCAGATTTTTTTTTGTTTGATCTTACTCTTACAACACCGGTGATCTCCAGTCGTATCAACCCTGATTTGCATGTACACTTGTGGGGCAGTTTAATGGTGGTATATGTGTCCGTAGGCTCACCTTGGTGTTTTCTAAATTGCCTAGATGTGATTTTTGTTTACCTTTGTTTTAGTCGCCTTTTACGACAAGCGAGATGTATCGCTGCAGGGATATTCTTAACCCGTCCCTGCACGGAGATAAAGATAGTTTTGTTGTTCCAAATAAAAACCAAATACTCCCTATTGAAAAAATACTGACATTATTTGACGACATAGTTCTAAAACAAGAAAGTAATATTAAAGCCATCGATGAATTAAATTTCCACAAAAGTTTAAGTTATAGCTTCGTAAGTGTAACTATTTTTATATTGATTGTCATTATTATAGTAATAAAAATAATACACCAAAGGCAAACTAAATTAAAATTACATTTACACATTAGTGTTAGTGAGATCAAGGAAAAAGGAATCATTCTTAACGACGTACATATTTGTTCTATCAATGAGATTAAAGAAAAGTATGGAAAAAAATAGAATATAAAAGCAAAAAAAAATGTTTAAATTATATCTAATATCTAATATGTAATATGTAATATATAGTGAGATCCAGAAGTATCTCACAGCTAGGGAGGGAAGTGTTACGTCAATGCCTACAATGCATTCAAAGGCATTGACCGAACCCCGGTGCTCGCTACTCGTACTTCCACACAAAAGGTTTATTGCTTATCGACAATATCAAGTTCGATGCGCTTTGGCATATTTGCATTCTCTTTCGGCCGTAATTTCCGCTTGTCCAAATTTCGCAATGGAAGTAATGAAAATTCTGTGCTGAACTTGCCAATAGGTATTTTTAACTAGGTCATAAGAAATTTCATTGTAGAGATAATAAAATAAAAACAGTCTTAAGACAGAACTTAAAGAAACCACAGTGTTTTATTTCATAACTCGCGTGGGGAATGATCTTGGCTGTGTATTTGATTATATGTAGGGGTGAGGGTTGAATGTGGGAGAATGGTAGTGGAGTACCTGACGTAACTCCTCCCCCCTTTAAACTCTTCTCCGGAGAATCCAAGTTATTTATTTCAACTTAAACATTTGCTTTACTATCTTTATTATAATATCTTTATTGTTTTTCCTATAAATTGATAAGATTATCGCGAATAATGAGGGTGATTATAAAAATTAGTCCTGAATTTATGCGTTCGTGTACAATGTTTCTCGATTTTATTTCTTCGATTCATTTTCTGTTTTCCAAATGTTTGACATGCATCTGGACAGGGGTCGTAGGATATTTCTCGCGCAAGTACATATTCACTCCAATGGGAGTTGTACCAGAGACCATTTCTCTTTAGGCGACAAATTGCTTTCAGTGCGCACCCTCTGATATATATGTCAAGGGGTGGAAGATTCATCATAGCATCTAGAGCAGCTCAGGGTGTTTGCGTGTAAGCCTATTCCACCAAACAACCGATGCATATGAGATCATCGGTCTTAACATTGCCGTGTAGATCCAAACGACCTTTTTCGGCGATAAGCCCCAAAGGCACCTTTGCACTGCCAAAAAGCTGACAGCGCTTTGGTGGTTTTGGACTCAACATGTTTTGACCAAAGAAGTTTTCTATCTAGGCTGACTCCCAGATACTTAGCTTCCTTGGATATCGGGATGGGAATGCCTTTTAGCACCAGCTGAGTAATGCCAGTATTTCTCCTCCTTCTCGTGAAGAAAACGACATCAGTTAAGAGGATTAACCGACACCCCTTAATCGTGCACCAGTCTTCCATCACATCTTGCGCTTTGAGACAGACAGTCGCTAAACATGAGCCGACAGAGAGAACAGCAACATCATCCTCATAAGCCTGGGCATAGATTCCAGAGGCATTCAGAGCATCGAGCGGAGAGTCGACCACCATGCACCATAACAGCGGAGACAAGATGCCACCTTGCGGGCAGCCTCTGTTTACTCCAGACTTGACACGTTGTTCGAGGCCTGCATCAGCGATCAATGTCCTGTGCACAAGCATTGCTTTGATCTAAAAACCAGTGCCTCATCTACGCCATGCCGTCTAGCAGCGTTACACATGCTGTCGAAAGTAGCATTATCAAAATGCTAGGCACGAAAATGCCTCTTACGTACTCTTTCCTTTCGAGAGCTCATACAACTCTCCCAACTAGGTTTTGAAGCACAGTCTCGCAGGATTTTCCGGGCTGATAAGCATGTTGCATGTCCGAGAGAGGATGCATTCGAAGGGCAACTTTGCGCACGTGCAACTCTACTAATCTTTCCATGCTTTTCAGCAAGAAGGATGTTAGACTGGTTGGTCTGAAACTGTTGGCAAGTGAGTAATCTTCTTTCCCTATTTTGGGAATAAAGACCACTTTCACCGCACGCCAAGGAATAGATATGTAAGCCAGGCTAGCAGTGAAAATTCTTTTCAGAGTAGGAAGCAGCTGTCTTATATCTTTTTAAAGGTATACTCAGCTACGCCGAGTTGTTTTTATCGTTTCAGTCGCAGTTTCCAATGAGGGAGTGTGCAACAAGCCGATGACAGTCTGATTCCCCGGGAAATGGATCTGAAACAGTAAACTAAGAATTTCTGTTTTAGACTCGGTGAAGGGTTCCATCAGACTTTCTCAGTACATCCAGCTTTGTCAATTTGCCTCGTTTGAGAACGTTAACCAACTTGCTGGTCGCGCTCAGGGATTTGATCTCTTCGCAGAAGGACTTATAGGAATCATTCTTCGATTTACGAATAAGCTTCTTATATTCCTTCTGCTTCGATCGATATTTATTCCAGTCATCTTCCGAGTTCGATCTAAGCGATATATTCAGGAGACTTCTGGCTTCCCTGAGAAGACATTGGAGCTCAGCGTTCCACCAGGGAACCGGCTTCTTGCTGGGAGGTTTTTTGACGGGACATGCGATTCGAAACAGTTGGTGATGGCGCTGCTCAGTGGGCATCTTCCACCAATTACTTTGATTTTGTTTTAGGTAGGACTTGAGTCGATTTCTCAAGCTCCTCTCTGAATCGCACCCAGTGCGTTTTTCTCGGATTCCGCTTGGGCTGCGAGGGGGAGTTCCCACACTTCAATTGGAATTCGATATATCTATGATCTGACAGCGTAACATCTGGTAAAACTCTCCAGTTAGTGATGGCCTTCACATGCCTATTAGACATGGTCAATTACTTCTTGTCGTCTCGCCGTCACAAAGTTTGGTTGAGAGCCAAAATTGTTGATCATAAGGTCAGACGAAAGAATGAAGTTTAAAAGATGGTCTCCTCTCCAGTTGCTGCTGCTCCAAACAGTATTTTGAGCGTTAGCATCGCAACAAATGATGAGTCCAATCCTGGATTCACAGTACTCTACGTGTTCAGAAACCGCCTTAATTGGCGAGGGCAGTACTGAGTCGTAGGGGAAGTAAGCAGACGCCACGACGAAGTGTCCAATTTCTTTGTGCGCTTTGTAGCTAACTTTCGTAGCCACCAGATCTTGTCCACAGAATTGACCAAGTTTGGTTGCCGATAGCGTGTTCGATATGATGAGGCAAACCTGATCGCTCACCATAAAGAATCGTAGCATTACATATACCACCAAGACAACACAGGCGTTTATTCCACACCCATGGTTCCTGAATGGATACAATGTGATGATTTGTACTACTGCATGCAATTCTGACACTGAGAAGAGCGGTAACAGCCTTGTAATGCTGTAGACTAATCTGAGTAAAAATCATAGATTTAGACTGCGGAGCGCGTTCCATCCTTCGACTACTTGACATCAAAATGGAATAAAATCCTAGAAAGGCCGAAGTAGGGACGTGAGTCGTTCGCGGATTTCAGGGTCTCGACAGAGCCGTTGTCCAGTCCACAACCAGAGTCAAGCCCTCCTTTTTCAGAGAGCTCTTTTTTTCTTTGTAGGAATAGACAGTCCAGGCCCTCGTGTCGAGTCCCAGGTTCTGCGCACGTAGTCGCGTCAGCACTTTCAGCTTGTTTCCAGGGTTTCCCGGAACCCAGCAGATGGCGCGCGTTAACTTTGGGAGACTAACTACCTGATAGGTAGTAGTTTCCAGGGGAGGGATTTTCGGCAGATGTCTGCTATTAGGAACAGCTCACCACGAAAGCACCATTCATCCAAGCAGACCTCTCCGCCTGAATACAGAAGCCTGTTGCTGAAGCTAGCTCCAATAAATGATCCTCGCAGTGTTGGCAATCTGCGCTGGTCATTCTGCTGTGACTGCCAGCTTTTCCTATCCTGACCTTTTCAGAGGAGATGGCTGCCTCTTTGTAGGAGAGGTGCTTGTCTCAACTCTTTACGGTCACTTGCATCTCCTTTCCAGAGGAAAGGGTTTTGTTGTGTGAAGTGCCCGCCTCCGAGGAACAGTCTTTGGTTTGAGGAGACATCACGTTCCCTCTCCCCAGCAAGGTTGTCCCCGGCGACCGTCTCCCGTTTGCGAGCGCTCTTACCTTTTTCGATTCGAGCTCCTGCTCCCTTCCGACGCCGTTTTGGAACAGCTCTGCCAGCTTGAGATTTGTTGAGATCCAAAACCGCTTTGCCTTCTGCGATCAGTGTTTGTCTGTCAGCATCATCATCTTTTTCGGCGGTGGCGCCGGCCATAACAGGGCCCTGAACATCTCTAGCTCCGTCACTTTTGGAACCTGGCACGCTCTCAGTGGGGATTTGACCGTCACCAATAACATGGGGTGTGTTTGAGGCGCATGCCGAAAATGCTGGCATGCGAGTGCCTCCTGCAGCAGCTTTTAGTAGCCCCCGACGCTTTCTGCGCTGCGCGCCGACAAAAAGTGGGGCTGCAAATGTCGGATGGGTTTCGGTAGGGGATACCTCCGCCGATCTAATTCCTTGACTGCTTTCCCCAGAGGTTCGCCTTCAACCTTCGGCTGTGCCAACCTCTTTCCACGATTTTGGGGCATGCCTCTTTCTCCTTCTTTTTTGGCACTTATCAGTTCAATCTACACTACGTCCCAATTTTGGGGCTCGTTCAAACTCAGCGGTTTCGCCTCTGTTGGTTGCACCACTCATGCTCAGTCCAACCAGGTGGTCGGACAATGAGCCGCAGGAGTCGGTGTCGTTCCGGGCTGCCATAGAATTAAGAATGAGTGGTGGGGCCTCCAGAATCCTTGCCGCGGCCGGGATCAGGGAGATCGCGGGTGGATTTCCGCTATTGCGGGTGTCACCTGGAGTATTATCATCCATTTGTTTGTCCATTCATCCATGTAAAACTCAGTTCTCCGTGTTCTATTATACTCAGGCTTTCGGTCCATAAAGTTAGATTCACACTGTGGAGTATTTTTATATAGTTAGTCACTACCTGGTGTCATTCATCTTATATTGTCACGTATCCATGTCCCCTGTTAAGGTCTTGTATGTCGATGCGTTGTGCTTGGATTGCCAAAACATCAGTCAGTAAGATCGGTATCTGAAATTAATCTTTTCATATTTACGAAGAGCAAAACGGTCACAGGGCTGTACTATGCCAAATTATTGGACCGATTCGACGCCGAATAGAAGAAAAAACGGTCCCACTTGGCGAAGAAAAAAGTGCTCTTCCACCATGATAACGCACCGGCTCACACGTCCGCCCTTGCCACGGCCAAATTGGTCGAATTTGGCTACGAACTGCTGCCCCATCCACCGTATTCTCCAGATTTGGTCCCGTGCGACTTCTTTTTGTTTCCAAACTTGAAAAAGTCACTCACCGGGTAGAAATTTCAGTCGAATGAGGAGGTCATCGCCGCCACGGAGGCCTACTTTGCAGACCTCGAGAAAACGTATTCTACAGACGGGTAAAAGAAGTTGGAGCATCGCTGGGTCAAGTGTATCGAGCTAAGTGGAGACTATATTGAAAAATAAATCGACATACATTTACATTTACATTTATTTATTTATTAATAGGGATGTAGTACATTAAGATATTTATCTTTTTTTGTACTTATAACTAATTGTAATATACATACATATTTATGAGGTATTGGAATTGAGGTTCATTGTTGATGAGTAGCAAAATGGTGTAGGATTGCACTTTTAAAATTGTACGGGTTTGAAATTGATCTTATATGATGTGGCAAAGAATTCCATAATCTAACTGTATGAATGAAGAATAAACGCGAGGAGGATAAGAAATTACAACAATATGGAACAATGTTTGTGGTTCTGTTCTGTGAGAGTGAGTGAAGTTAAGTCTGTTATACAAATACGGCGGACTATGACTATTAATTACTTTGTGTAAGAACATGCAATTTCTAGCATTGATGTACTGCTGCAAGTTGCAACCCAGCAAGTCTCGAGTGTACGCAGATATATGTTCATACCGCGCAATACCATAGACGTAACGCACAGCATCATTGAAAGCTACTTGTAACTTTCGTTGAGATAGTGAGTCAAGGCTACTATATACAACTTCAGCATAAGTTATGAGTGGTAAGATTAAGGTAAGCACTAGCTTCTTACGTGTTGCCAGCGGAGTAAAATATGCAAAGAGCCACAATTTTCGTAGACATCCATAAATACGGCCAATGATCATGTATGTGTGCTTGTAGCCAGATAGATCTCGGCTTATGACATATCCAAGACTAGTAGTAGACTCGACTGCCTTAATCTGAGAGTTATTGAGGTATATGTTCGGTAAAAGATCTATATGAAACAGTTTTTTTGATATTGGGATTACTTGCGATTTTGACGGGTTTAGTAGTAATCCATTATTAACTGACCAAGTGTAGACTCGCTTCAGATCGTCATTCATTTGGTGAGCAAGTTCATGTAGGTCGGAAAACGGTTTAGATAACAGTAGCTGGACATCATCAGCATATATATGTACCGAGGAGTGTTTGCATACAGAAGGAAGATCATTGATAAACATACAAAACAGTATTGGTCCTAATATCGAGCCCTGCGGAACGCCTAGCTGAACATCCAAAAGGGACGAGCTATGTCCTCCCAAAATTACCCTTTGAGACCTATTTGAAAGAAAACTTCTCAATAAGCAAACTGTCCTTTCGCTAGAACCGAAATTGTTCGTTAGTTTCCAACATAAGATATCATGGTTTACTTTATCAAAGGCCTTCGAGAAGTCAAGCAAGCAGAGCAGAGAGACTTTGTTCTTGTCAAACGGTTGTCGAACCTCTTCAAGCAGGTTTACAAGAGCTGTAGAACAACTGTGGTTGGCTCTGAAACCCGATTGTTCAGCATACAGCAAGTTATTAACTGATAGGTGTTTGGTAATCTGATTTGCTATTATTTTCTCGAAGAACTTAGATAAGCAGGGCAGAATGCTTATTGGTCGAAAATCGTTTGGAGACGTTGGAGAAGTTTTCTTAGCGATCGGCAAGACTCGGGCCACTTTCCAAGGTTGTGGAAAAGTGGACGTGATCATGCACCAATTTATTACGTGAGTAAGATGGGAAACAATTAGGGGTAGAATGCGTTTAACAAAACGAATTGGTATGCCGTCTTCACCAACGGAGTCAGAGTGGATCGCAGTGACGCATCGGGCAATTTCATCTTCTGTGGCTACCGTAAATTCCAAGATAGGAAGTGAGGGTACAGGCTCTGCAGTCTGATTTAAAAAGAACTCACTTGCACAAGGATTTTCTTCTAGAAAAGCTCGATTAAGTTCATTGGGATCAAGCACGTATTTGGAATTGTCGTTACTGCTAGGTAATCCAACTTTGCGCAGGTTGCTCCATAGTTTTTTCGGGGGGAGAGAGGTATGTAGTTTAGTGGCGAAGTAAGTTTTCATAGAATTACGTACAGTAGCAGTGGCGTTGTTGTTTGCCTCAGTTGGTTTGCGCTTCCATTTACTATATAACCTGTTTCTCCTTTTAATAGAGTTGACGACCTCAGTAGTAAACCAGGGACACGCACGGTTTTGAATTTTGACCGTTTTTGTTGGCACATTTTGATTTTATAATTGAAACAAGATCTCGTGAAAAATCTGAACTTTAGAATTCGGATCGGCGGAGAGAGTAGCTATTTGAAGAGCGTTTTGGTCTATAGCATTAAAATCTCTAAAAGTGAATGAATCAGGAATAGCATTTCTTGATAAGTTAGCATTTTATGTACAGAATAAAATATCATGATCTGAGACATCAAACGATAATTGATCAAACAGTAGTACAAGTGATGAATCGGAGACGAAAATTAAGTTTAGAAGACTGGGTGGACAATTGGGCGCAAAACGAGTAGGGTAAGTAGTGTTAACTATCTCCATGCCAAAAAAGAAGACTAGGTCTCTCATTTGGAAAGCAATCGAGTCACTTTTCATGAGATTTTTATTAAAGTCTCCGCAAATTATTATGTGCTGGTAAAGTGCACTATAATCAGCAATAACTGAGAAAAGACGTAGGGGGGAGCTTCTTCTATTGTTATTATATGCACAGCCGACCAAACATTTGGTATTGCTGTCATATATTTCAACTATGATATATTCAATCCCGCTTCCACTTGACGACGAGATAATTTTGCAACTTAAATTTGATTTGCAATATATTGCAACTCCACCGCCCTGAGTATTGGTCACTCGAACATTTCTATAAATTACGTAATTAGGTATATTATACGAAGAGTCTTACTTACGAAGAGTACACTCGACTTGAACCAGGTTTCACTTACACAAATGACATCAACATACGACTTAGAAAACAAAAACTTTAAGTAATCGAATTTGTGATCATTTAACTTGCGCGCATTTAAATAACAAACTTTCAGTCCATCATATCTCTTGGACAGAACATTAATCATGGTGTGCGTTGAGTTTTCATTCCTACTGTACTGATATTCTAACCTGGTGTTATTCATTGAGAAATGTGCAAAGTGCAAGTGCAAACCAACAAGTGCAAGAGATGTGGAATTCAACAAAGGTTATGAATGCGGGGGGAAGGAACAAGACAGAGGAATGAAGACAACAGAAATACTATTGTAATAATAACCTTTGATGATCATTGATGCGTCGCAGCCATAAAGTGTGGTACACACCTTCGATCAAAAGTGACGATCAAAAGTGACGTCAGTTTTGAGTGAAGTGCCTCATGTACACACTATAGATTTTGTTTGACACGCAAAGCGTCATTCAAGTGTGTAACTTCGAGCAGTAGCTATGGACAATCACGAGAAAGCCTGTGTATTAATTATTTTAGCGCTGTGCACAAAAAAGAGGGCGGTGGGTCCTACTGACGAAAGAGTATCCGCTGGCCTCTCTATACACTTTAAGAAATTTAAACTATCGAACCACCAGATACTGGGAACATAAACACTGTCTACCTAATGAATCAGACAATTTAATTTTCTTCAACTCCCGGCGGTAACCACTCCGTAACGTATTGATTTTTCTCCTCACGTCATTTACGTCACTGTTTTTTTTTTTTATATTTTTGCATTATATTTAATAAATCACCGTATGCATCGTCTTTTTTCTCCCGACGAATGTAATCTGCGCACGTTAAATCCCATAAACAACGATGCGTTTCATACGCACCAATAAACTCTTCCAAAAACTGTTTTATTTTATTTTATTTTAATTCATTTTTATTTCAAATTTCTCATATCTATCTTACCCTAGACAAAAATGCTTAAAAATTAGCTTAACATTCTAAATATCTTACCTATCCTATATCCTAGATGGACACTCTAAAATAAACGTAACAACTTAATTTTATGTTTTTCGACTACTACATATATTGACTTACAATTACTATTTTATAACTATCTTAAGTTAAGAAAAATGTTTTTGTTTTATTAAAAAAAACTTAGCATATGATAATTTTTTTTAGTATTATATAAAAAACTTAAGCTTACCTTAACCTAACTAAACCTAACTTTTTCTAACTTAATTGAAATATGTATATAAAAATATATACATAATATATATTTAATATATATATATTTTTTTTAATTTAATAGTATATATTTTTATTTTTTTTTATCCTATGCATATTACTACTGCGCCTACTCTACCCTACCTCACCCTACCCTAACCTATGTAAGCCTGCCAATGGTGTTAGGCAGGCCTTGCCTTTAAGAGGCTGCTGCTCCTATCGAGCTGTCCGTTGACGGAGTTCTCTCCAGCCACCAAAAGCGTCGATGCTGGCGGACTACGTCTCCTCGATCCCGGCGTGAGACCGACCTACAGAACCTGAGGCGTTCGGGCTCACTGAGCGCGACATCAGGTCCGTAGAGGAATCGCCGTTCCACGGAATTGCGACCCACGTGGAAGATTAGCGGTAACGCCAATCTATCCTGGATCAGCCCACATCTATCTAGATAGAGGAATGCTTCTGGCGGGACAAAGCCGTTAAGGCGCACTCTCTCATGATATAGATCATTGGGGTAGTAAGCCCTGAAGATCAGACTATTGACCGAAGTCATTGCTCTTGCAACGTGGGTTCGAATCAGTTTGATCAGAAAATTATCTATCCGTACAATCCTGGCCCTATTGTATAGGACTTCGTTCCGGTAAAATTTCCTGTACTCAGATTCGGTAGTTCTATGTAGCCCGAGACAAGCCCTAAGACATTGTCTCTCAAACACCCGAATCCTTTCCATTAAGCTGGCTCTCACATTGAACCAGACGGGACATCCATAGGCAACCATGGGCCTGATTAAGGCCATGTAGCAGATTACCTTCACCCTGGAATCAAGTTGGCCGCTATGAAACAGCCATCTTGTCAGAGCGAAAGCGCCCCGGGCCCTCGCCAGAGCAGCATCTACATGTTTGTCAAAATATAGATACTGATCCAGCACGATCCCAAGGTATCTGACTACACTTTGTCTCGCCAGTGGACGCCCGTCCAGCCCAAAGATAGAGAACCTGCGCCAATTTTTTCTAGTGTCCCTGGAGGCCCTAGACAAAGGCGTTCTGAACAATATAAATTCTGATTTCTGGAGGTTGATTTTCAACTTCCAGTCATCACAATACTGCTGAATTTTTTCGAAGTCACGTTGCAAGAGAGTGACAATGACGTCGATCGTTGGACCTGATCTGTACGCGATTAGGTAATCTGCATACGCTATTGAGTGGTGAAGAGAAACAAGTAGATCACTCAGGTAAATGCTGAAGAGGATCGGCGAATTTACCGTACCCTGTTGCAGTCCATTTTTGATTTCAAATATTTGAGTAGAAGTTACGTTGGCAATTTTCACAACGAACTTTCTACCTGTTAACATGTCAAAAATCATATATAGCAGTGGTTTACTTATGCCCAGCCGACTGAGCTTGTAATAAAGGCCTTCTAACCATACGGCGTCGAAGGCTTTTTCCAAGTCAATCAGACAGGCACCCGTGCATTGGTTCTTGCATTTATTCCATTGGATATCCGATACAAGTTTCGACGTGGCATGAATAGTGTCATGCCCCGCTCTGAAACCGAATTGGTTATCCGGGATGATTTTATTGTCCTCAACCCATTTAGACAGGGCTCTATGGATCACCTTCTCGAAGACCTTGCTGATACTCGGAAGGAGACTGATCGACCGGAGATTTGCCGGGTTAGAGGTGTCTTTCCCCTTCTTGGGGATTGGTTGAACCACCGCTGTCTTCCAATGCACTGGATAATATGCATTATTCAGTGCATTGTTGAACAGGATGGCGTACCTCTCTACAGCCATTGGTGGAAGGTGCCTAAGCACAACATTGGATATGCCGTCGATACCCGCGGATTTTTTCCTTTTCAATGACTGAAAGATCATCTGGAGATCTTCCGTCGAAATGAACAGGGTGTTAGCCCCCTCACTGGCGTTGGATTGCTTGCCATGAAATCTTCATTGAACCCGGTAAAACTAAGATTCTCAGATCGCCAATGATCGAAATCATTTCTAAGGTAGAAGTGATGAAGCAGGGCTCTGTCCTCCAGGTCATGGTTCGGGCGAATACTATCATTTACCTTGTACACTTCCCGGAAAACAGCTCCCATTGTCGCCACCTTCTCCTGAGGATCCTCAATCACGAAAAAGTCGTCATCCAGGATGGCGCTGTCTGGATCGATGCTAACTGTCCGTAGCAAACGTTCTTTGTCTGACGTTCTCGGAAGTTTCAGATCCTGAATGTCATTCTGATTGTTTCTCCGAAATATTTTATTTATTTGCGGAAACATACTCGCGCTGTTGGATTTTACAGTTGTTCCAATGCAAACTTACAGATATTCTGTAATTTTCTCTGATCAATTGTTGGAGATTTTTAATCAGTGACTTCAGTGTCCTGACCTCCGAGTTTTGTCTGTCGGTAAACCGCCTGTACAAGAGTTTGAGTCTTGTTAGGAGTCTACTTTTTTGTCTATGCAGTGCGTCGATTGTCGCGTTTCGGTATATGTTTGTGGTATCGTGCTGTCTTTGACGTGGTATCGTAATGTTCGTAGTCTGTTTAATGATATCGTCCATTTCTTTGAGATACCTGTCAATCTCGTGGTTTGACAGGTTCCTATTAGTTGGTGGGAAGGAGGCGCTCGAAGTGAGCGCTCTCGTCAGGGAATTGACGAAGCGTGGCCAGCACGCCCTACTGTAATCGTGGGGGTGCGTGTGGACGTACTCTGCCATTTCCGCGAACTCGTCAGGTACTGTGATCACGGCACATAGTCCGCAATGGTCACTGTCGTATACAATGGTCCGTAGACAGTTAATAGACCATTCGTTCGTGTCTGCCCGTCTCAGTCGACAGTCTATCAGCATTAGAACCAGATAGGAGCCGCTCCTAGGATACGACGGACTATCCGTTGCGAGCAACTTGACTCTATATTCAATGTTGTGAAGAACCCACCATTTCCATAATCACTATGTTTGGCATTTAAATCGCCGGCCAGAATGTAGAAGTTTTCTACCGAGTCCAAGCGCAGAGATCGAAAGAGTGTCTCGAGTTCTGCGATAAAAATATTGGGTTGAGGTGCTTCAGGTGCATAGGCTGATGTACTTTCCATTTCGGAAAGGAATGCACACAATACAGGCCTCCAGCACCTGGAACCTCCGTACTTCACTGCTATATATGACCTTATGTTTAAGATTATTTTTAATGAAGATCGCAACTCCCCCGCCTTGAGTAGCGTTGGGTCGATCTCTTCTAATTATTTTATACGAACTGTGCCGGATTTTTTGCTTCTGGTTTAGCTTTGTTTCGCTAACGAAGAGTACATCGGGGCTTTCGTCCTGCAACAGGTTAAAAAGTACGGCTCGTCGTTCGATCCTTATCAGTGAATTTACATTCACCGATAGGATCTTCAAGTGTCTCTCTGCCAGCGTACCCATCATGACCTTAGGTGCGCTAGGCCCGGCAAAAGCGAGCAGATACTATCTACTCGGGTCGCCGTTTCCAGGATCTGTTTTTGGAGCTGCCCAATCTGCCCTTGGATTGCGAGCAAGATCGAACAGACATCCACCTTGCCTTAGAGACAGGCAATGGGGCTTTAGGAACAGCCACGGGCTTTTGTACCGTCTTTCCGGAACCTGCCGCCATTTGGGCGTAGGTCAACTGGGATGTGACGGCTGGTGTTTGGAAGCGACCCGAGGGACGCTCCTCCTCGACCTTCTGCTTACGGGCCAGGTTTTCTTTCTTGTTGTCCTAGAACTTAGGACATCCCCGATAGTTTGCAGGGTGTCCTCGGTTCCGACACAAGACACACTCGAGCTGCTCTCTGTCCGCCACCTTGTCTTTCCCAAGGTCGCATTCCTCGTTCTTGTGATTCTTTGCACACTTAACGCATCGAGGCTGCATTTCGCAGTTCGACGCGGCGTGCCCGAATCTTTGGCAGCGGATACATTACAAAATGTTTCCTTGCCTTTTTAATATTTCCCATGTTACACGCTGGGAAGCCAAGGAAGTAATGGACCTTAACCTCTCCAGCTTGCTGTTGGGTGTGAGCTGTACCAAGAAGAAGGGAATCACTCGCTTCTCCCGTCGGGAGCTCACCGTGGAAAATGGCTTAACCGCCACGAATTTGAGGTCGTCACTCTCGAACTCGTTGAGCTCTGAGAGCATTTCCTCGGGATCTGTGATAGATTCCACGCCTTTGAGGAGCATCGTCCGCAACCTCTCGGCTTTTGGGGTGAAGGAAAAAATCTCCGTCGTTGACTCCTTCAATAGGCTTTTAATACGCTTATGCTGCTCAAGTGTCTTGCACTGAATAGCATAGCGTTTCTGGCCCAAACATTTAAATTCAAAAAAATTCGGTTGTTGTTGCTGCGGTTGTTGTTGCTGCGGTTGTTGTTGCTGCGGTTGTTGTTGCTGCTGCTGTTTCTGCTGCTTTCGTTGTTGTAGTTGCTGCTGTTTCTTCTGCGGCTGCTGTTGTTGTTGCTGCTTCATTTCTTCGGCGGCTATTGCCTCCTCTCTCGACTTCTGCAACGCCTTAATTTTCTCTACTACGGCCTGCAGCTGGCCGCGTAGGAAGCGTTCTTGCTCCTCCAGTGCAATGCATTCATCCTCCGTAGCCGAACTTAAGAGGGCCGCGAAGGGGTTGTTGTCCCCCATGTAGCGGCCTTCTCTACCATCGGAGAGGTATTCGACCTCTGCTTCCACGGGGATGACACGCTGTTGTTGTTGTTGTTGTCCGGCTGCTTCGGACGTCGATGGTGGTGATGATGGCGCCCCTTTCCTCGCTTCGACCTGCAGCTTTTCAGTCGAAGTGGTGAGGGAGGGGCGCTTGATTGGGTTGGGCCTTGCGCTAACCCTTTTGCGCCTTTTCATAACAGCAGCCGGTGTTGCGAAATCGGATGATAAATCATCCGATTCCGACCCTGTATGAGGTACGGGACTTCCCCCGCTATCCCCCGACATCTCCTCCCGCTACTTCTAGCTTTCTTCAGAAGCCGCAGTAAGGAAACAGGAAAAAAAAGAACGCAAACAAAAAACTTCCTCTCCCGCCTGACGATTCGAACCGGCGACCTTCCGATTGCGGGTCAGGCACTATACCTCTACGCTAATTTGGGTCCCGCGAGTACTTCGCCTAAACGCGCACTTATATTATTTTTCTTTTGTTTTCTTTTCCACTTTAGCCGAAACACTACCTTCTGCTTCACTGGTCTGTGATCAACTGTTCCAAAAACTGTCTGCTATCGTCCATGTTCAACGCTTGAATGACACAATGCATGTACACATTGTCGATCAAAATCCAACATGGCCGCTGATCGTCACTCAGTAGCAGAAAATTTTGCAACTCATCACTTTTGATCGACAAACCATCATTCACATGTACACATTATTACTTTTGAGTGACACTCAACGAAAACGTCACTTTTGATCGAAGGTGTGTACCTCGCTTAAGTAGATCTTCAGAGCTTTCGATGAGAAAGCTTTTTTCATTCGCCGATTTTTTTACATACACAGATCCAAGTTTTGTGTATACGGAAAGTAATTGTTTTTTCCGACGAAGAGTGAGAGCGCAGGTTAGCAGATGTCGTGCTCTTTTTGTTAAGCTCTCATTAAGATAGATGCAGTTATTCAATTTCAAGCCCAGGTCGTGGAGACGCAGTTCAGTTGAATGCTGCTTGCGAAAGCTCGCTGCACACTTCAGAACGGTGTTTCTCTCTTGTGAGTTGCTGAATTTTAAAACGATGGGAGATGTATTTGAGCTGTTGTTGTTGTTGTTTCGTCGTTTCGCCCGAAAGATGTTACACAGGATAGGCGGCTTGCAGTCGATGGTATGACAGAGAAGGTTGAATAAACTTTTTAGATTCTCATCTGGGAGTTCTGGTATCCCAAAGAGAACTGCATCGTTTGCAATCTCTTTCCTTTCGAGGGAATCACATCGCCGTTTAAGAGCAGCTATTTCTTCACTGTATTGTTGTTTATTCATGTTGACGCTTAGTTCAAGAGTATCAACGCGTTCAACTATGGTGGTGACTCTATTGTGAAGTTCTACTAATCGTTGCCCCCATGCAGTTTTGAGTTCATCAATTTTGAGAATGAATTCGTTTTGCAGTTTGGAGATCTCATTTGCAAAACCAAGCCGCATCGTCTCCGCTTGCTTTGTTAGGTGCTCCTCCAAGATTTTCACAATAAGAGAGGTATTGTCAACGTTCGCCTGCTTTACTGCTGGAGAGGATGGCTGGCCTACTCTGGAGCGCAAGTTCGGAGGAGACATCTTCGAGCGGGGATACTAGCTGTTCGACGTAAATACAGCAAATCACAAAATAAAAAGGAAAACAATTTCTTATTGTACGTTGTCGTGAGATGGAAAAATGTCTTTTGAATTTGAACGCGCGGCACTGGTTATATGACTACTACCGCTTTACACAATTTAGATTTATTTTATTTCGGCTTACACCCTTTTAAACTTTGTATTGCTGGACGAAAAAAAAAACACGTCTACTCGACACTCATTACGACAAGTCATTATGTAATATCTCCAATAATTTTTCCCTCGTCCGTTAGATCTCCTAGGAATTTACTACTTTTTATTACTTTCGCAAGTTTATTTTTGCAGAAATATTTTAGATAAACACTTTGAAATTTGGCGAATAAATGATCATTGTTGCAAAAGATTCCTACCATACCCTCCGCTGGAAAGAATTTTTTCATGACTTCTAGAAAAAAATTTTCTTTAGGATTCTTTAATTCGATAACTATCCTTCTTTTGCCAAAAAGGCTATATATTTTGTGGCAATTGATTTTGTCTGTTGTGTTTAGGATTATTTGAGTTTTGTACAAATTGACTGGTGTATTTACTATAGGGATGTGGTCGCTACTATCCTCATTTGCACTGTTAATAGTGGCCACGATGTCTTCCATGCTGTTATTATTTGGTCGGGTGTTGTGGTTATCTCATTTTCGTTGAGGTAAACCTCCATTCTTGACAGTCCGTCTGCTACTTGATTGTCCTTACCTTTGACATATTCGAAATCGAAAATATATTCTTCTAATTTTATCTTCCATCTTTGCAGCTTAGCGTTTGGTTCTTTGAGCGAACTCAGCCAAACTAGGGGTCGATGGTCGGTCCTAATCGTGAATTTTTGTCCATACAGTTAGCATCTAAAATATTTTGTGGCTTCTATGATCGCCAGTAGTTCTTTTCAATTGTAGAATATCGGCTTTCGTGTTCGTTAAGAGTACGGCTATAGTAGCATATCGGGTGATTTTCTTGGCTCAAAACCCCACCAATTGCATAATTGGATGCGTCGGTAGTAAGGGTGAATTTTTTTTCGAAATAGGGGTATCTAAGTATTAGTACAGATGTTATTAGGGTTTTCAAGTTCTCGAAACTTTCAATGTAATCCTTGTTTTCAAGTTCTCCAAATTTTCAATGTAATCCTTGTCTTTTAAGTTTATCTTAGCATTCTTCTTTAAAAAGGTTGTCATGGGTTTTGCCACTTTGCCGTAGTCTTTTACAAACTTGCGGTAGTAACTTTTGATACCCAAAAAAGCTTTTATTTGTTTCGTTGAACTAGGCAGTTTATAGTTTTGAATGGCCGCGATCTTATTAAGGTTAGGTTTTATATCCTCTGTGGTCACAATATGGTCCAAAAATCAAGTTTTTTTTTAGAAATTCACTTTTGTCCAGTTGAACTTTGAGATTTACTTCTCTGAGTGTGTTGAGTATTTTCGGGAGAGAGAGAATATGCTCCTCTAGGCTGGTGGAAAAGATGATTATGTCATCCAAATACACCCAGCATATCTTTCCTATAATTTCGCTAAGAACTGAATTCGTTAGCCCCTGAAAAGTTTCCGGCGCGTTTTTCAAACCAAATGGCATACGGACGAATTCGTAATGCCCTGTGTCGGTTGAAAAAGCCTTCTTCTTTATATCCTTCTCAGCGATCTCGTCCCTCAGCGAGTTTTGTGAAGTACATTGACCTTCCCAATTTGTCGAATATGTCCTCCATATTTCGTATTCCGTATTCGGAATTTGTCGTCTACAGTAACCTCGTTGAGCTTCCTGTAGTCGACTACAATTCTCCACTTTTCTTTTCCAGATGCCTCCCTCTTTTTTTGGGACGATCAGTAGGAGCAGAGTATGGTGAATCGCTTCGTCGGATAATGCCTTGGTCTAGCATTTCCTTGATTTGAGATTTCACCTCATTTCTGTATATTTCAGGGTATCTATAGTTTCTAGTATATGTGTAGATAGGTATATCATTCACTGTTTTTATCCTATGCTTAATCGCATTGGTGAATGATAGGTCGCTCCCTTCTTGGTAAGATATTAACGAATATTGCGAGATAACGTGAGATATTTTCTTACTCTCTCCTTCGTTTAGGTGATTTGTCCTGATTTGTTGGTAGATGGGGTCCTTACTAGGTTCCGTATAATAGGTCTCTAAATTAGGTGCTTGTTCTTGGTACGCGTAATTTAGCTCTTCTTCGTCTCTATTGATAAATATTGAAATATTTCGTTTTCTGCTACTACTAATAGCTTTCTTTTGTAATTGAGGACTTATTCCAGGGGTAGTAAAATGCTATTCCCTATCAATCCGTCGAAAACTTTGTGAAATTTAAATTCTAGGAGTTCTGCAGTTTTGGTTGGTTTGCCGAATTCTTGAAAAATTGATATTTTTAATTTAGTGTTTATGTTTGCGTTACGCAACGTGAACGCCGTGGCGCAGTGGGTAGTGTGTCGGCCGCTGACGCAAGATGAGCAAGTTCGGATCCCGATAACACCAACGCCATTGAATGATTATTTCGCGGCTTACCTCCTCAGCGGGGTACTGACAAAACCCCCCGTTGTAAACTTGCCTTAAAAAGCTTCCCGGCTCTCGCCGTTCGGAAGCGGCATTAAGAAGGCAAACAAACAATTCCGTTGCTCAGAGTGGTCCGTCAGGGTCAAACACTTCTATGATGAATGCTAGTGCGGCTACTTTTCAACCATCGAAAGGAGACACAACTCTGATAAATCCCGATGTCAACGCCTTTTACACAACTAACCAACTAACTCAAGTTTGTTAGCAACGGCCTTAGTCAAGTTATACTCCGTGACGGGGGAATCATTTTCATTGCGAGCCTTGCCTAGCCTCAGTCTAGTTCCGAAGCTAGTTTTATAACTACATCAGCCGTTCAGATGCTTCGTCCCCCGCTAAAGTCAACCTCTGTCAAGGTATCTGGGTTGGGTTTGGTCAGCAACGGCACAAGATGGTTGATCTCACTTTAGCATCCCATCACTCAACGTTTAGGATCTCCACGCACCCTCGTTCTCAAGTCGTTGTCTGGGCATCTTCCCACCCACACCTTGAACACGACAGGTTGGGAACACCTAAGAGGTCTGACTTTAGCGGACCCCAATTTTTTTCAGTCAGCCAAGGTAGATTTATTGCAAGCTACGGATGCCCTGGCTGATATTTTGATGTAAGAAATGGTCAAACAAAGCGACAACAATCTACTTCTTGCCCAGAAAACTAAACTAGAGTGGATCCTATTTGGTAGAGCTCCCATCGTATCTTTTCGAGTGAACAATTTTCTGCAAACATGTAATCTCGACTCTGAACTCCGTAGATTCTGGGAGTTAGAAGAGACTCTTTATCAACCATGTGAAGAGCCAGAAGACATCGAGTGTGAGACCCATTTTGCCAAAAATGTGCGACGGCTACCGGGTGGTCGTGTCCAAGTGGCTCTCCCGTTCAAAGGGGCAGTCCATCCAATGCTGGGTAGGTCACGAGGAGGAGCTCTTACTCGCTTTAAAAGCTTTGAACGCAAACTGGAAAACGATCGAAATTTACGACAACAATATAAAAACTGTCTGGAAGATTACTTGATCCTTGGCCATATGGAGGAAGTAACCGAAGATTCTGTTCCAGACCTGCACCACTATTATGTGCCACATCACGCAGTTTTTAAGGAAGGGAGGTCGACTACCAAACTTAGAGTGGCATTTGACGCCTCGTTTAAGACATCTGACGCTGTCTAATTGAATGACCAGTTGATGACAGGCCCGGCACTTCAGCAGAACATCACGGAGATCATTTTCAGATGGAGATTCTATCAGTACACGTTTACCGGAGACATAGAAAAGTTGTACCGACAAATCAGAGTATTAGAACGTGATTCCGATTATCAGCTGATCCTATGGCGCAAGGATCCAACCGACATCTTAAGGACATATCGACTCATAACTGTGACCTTTGGCACATCACCTGCCCCATACTTGGCGATACACACACTTCGGGCCTTAGCAGAAGAGGTTGGTGAGTTGCACCCCAAAACTGCTGATATGATCCGAAATGAAATGTACGTGGATGACTTAATTTCCGGAGCTGAGACCCTGCGATAAGCAAAAGAAAGAATTGTCGAAGTTATTGAGATTCTATCCAAAGCTGGGTTTCACCTACGAAAATGGACAGCCACCCGTAAGGAATTGCTTGACAATGTGCCCAGGGAAGATCCTTCTCTCTACCCACTGAAGGGACAGACCAGTTAAAAGCATTGGGTATACACTGGCTCCCACTGAATGTCGAATTCTCGTTCAGCTATACACCCTCGGACTGTCAGCAGCCAACTTAAAGAAATATATTATCTTCGATAACTCGCTTCTTCGATCCTATGAGTTGGATCGCGCCTTCTATAATACTGGCAAAAATATTAATGCAGCTTCTCTGGGTCCCTAGACAAGCTTGGGATGATACGGTTGACCCGGACCTTCCTGATGAGTGGAAGGCGATATACAATGATTGGTCGGCGATCAATAACTTAAAAGGTTTCCACGGTGGCTTCGCACTACTCTCATCCATTTGCAAGGTTTTTGCGATTCGTCGGAACGGGCGTATGGAACAGTAGTGTAACTTCGGGTGGAAGATGAAGGCGGCAATCTGCATCTGCTCATGGCCAAATCGAAGATCGCACCAGTGAACCCAGTCTCTCTTCCGAGATTAGAGTTATGCGGAGCTATCACACTCGCGAAACTAGTTCACCATAGCACACAGACTCTTGAGGGGAGAGATATTTCCACTTTCGCATGGACAGACTCCATGATCACTTTGTGCTGGATACGTGCAGAACCCGCAAAGTGGGAAACCTTTGTCCGAAACAGAGTCGGCGAGATCCAACGTCTAACGAAGGCCGATATTTGGTACCATGTGCCTACGCGTCAAAATCCCGCCGATTTGGTCTCGAGAGGGATGCTCCCATCAGCACTTGTTCAATCTACTTTGTGGTTTAATGTGCCCACATTTCTTAGATCTACGTGGGACTTTGAATGTCCAGTACAACCACTTGAGTTACATACTGACGAAGAGAGGAAGCCCACCAGAGTTCATCATGTCGATACCGATCCTCAAATCTTAACCAGCTTACGAGAATAACCGCGTACTGCAGAAGATTTGGGACCAACTCTCGAACGCAAGGCACGGAAAGAACGAATGGCCCATTAAATCCCTCGGTGGAAGACTTAAAAATGCAGATCTTTACTTCGATCAACAACACCCGATAATCATGGAACCGACGACTTCCGCGCCTTAACTCCCGCACATTTTTTAATTGGTCATGAGGTCATGATTGTCCCGGAACCGGATTTAGTATCAGGAAAACTAAGTTTAAACGACCGGTGGAAAACGATCCAACTTCGTATGCAAACATTTTGGCAAACAATGGCAACAGGAGTACTTAATACGGCTGCAACAGAGACCGAAATGGCTGAATCCTAAAGGACGAAAGACTTGCTCCATCAAAGTGGAGCCTAGGACGCATCGTGGACACTTATCCTGGAGCCGACAATAGAACAAGGGTGGTTAAGATCAGAACCCAGGCTGGCGAATTCAAAAGACCCATCACTAAGCTT
This sequence comes from Merodon equestris, assembly GCA_958301585.1. NCBI lineage: Eukaryota > Metazoa > Arthropoda > Insecta > Diptera > Syrphidae > Merodon > Merodon equestris. The sequence continues at coordinate 96,178,015 of OY284413.1, forward strand.
TGCCCATACAACTCACAATGAAGACATCGGCCTAACCCACCAGATACCACAATAAAGCTTTTCATTTCATTCAACTTCCGTTTCCTTGCACTTCGGTGTTCCGTGGACAATGATCGTACCCATTGACAGAACACGTACATATACAGTCCACTTACAACACACAAGCCAATGTTTGCCTTACGCAATGTGACGACACGTCCGGAAGGTGGAATGCACTCAAGGGCAAAATTCCCACAGAAATATGAAATAGGGATATTTTAGAGAATTTCCCTGGAAGAGAAATGTCAATTCCATGATAACATATAAAAACATTTAAAATGAACAACAAAACCACAGTTTACCGGACCATTTTCCTTTTTTCGTCTCTTGTGGCAAAATCGCCGAAACAGTCTATATACAAGGGTGCACTAGTCGTTATGAGTTGGATAGGTTTCTGTAATCTAATTTGCCATTTAGGATGACATATCCTTGTGTTGTTGTGATCTCGAAAAATACAGTCGTGTTGTGAACGGTGCTCTCAGTTCAGAGGAAGTTTGGACAAATAAACAATTAAATAGCGAACACAAAACGAAACAAAACAAAAGAAACTAATAATCAATTGAACAGAAATTAAAAGTGAAAAAAGGACATTCTGTGTCATAAAAGTGAAATGTTTCACGAGTGACTCAAACATTTGCTCGGGGCGGGTTTCCATTAGGAGCAGTGAGCAATTCTTTTTTTTTTTTTCCTGGTTTAAGATGGCCTAAAAAACATAAATATCATATTTTTTTTTGAGGAAATAAATTTTTTTTTTATTAAATTTTTTTTTTTTTTTTTTTTTTTTTAATTTTTTTATCAAACAATGTTTATATGCCCATAGGGGTTTAAGCTTGTTTGCTAAAATCTCCATATACATGAACCACCCCTTTAAGCAGCTCTTCAAAGGGATCTAATTTTTTTTTCACAATTTCCCTTCTCCACTGGTACTCAACTATCCAATCAGCGAAATTATTGGAGTAATTGTCGTTATAAAATTCCCTTTTGACGACACGCCACTGGGATTCTATTCGTTGGGTATGTTTGCCATCAGGACCAACGAAAGGATTGTCAGGATCACTGTGGTTCACTTTTTTGTGAATAAACCCATGGGCACCTAAACAATCATACGCCTTCCAGCAATCGGTGTGGATGATCTTTCCTGGATTCACGTGTTTTTTATTAACGGCACTAACACTTCAGCGCTGCGCTCGTTTCCTGGACAGATTTCGAGTCTTAAGTCTTCGGACCCATCCTCAATCAAACCGAGAACCCAGTGGCCATCCACGCGCCTTCCTTTATTGTATTTTCTTTTACCAAATTTACTTTCGTCGATTTGGACGATTCTGCCTGGCCCGCCTATCTTTCCTTTCGCCTCAAATGTTTCCAAGAATTGTATTACTATTGTCTCCCGGCAATAATTATACCAGTCGGCAATAGTTCGTTGGGACAAACATTGAGACGAAGTAAAATCCTCGATCTTGACTGTTTCGTAGGAATATTTCCTGGCGAAGCAGTACATCAGATAAAAGCATCTGGGCAAGGGCATTCGAGCTTGCTCAAACCAGCTGCCAACACCGCGACTTTTTCTAACTGCACAGCCTGATTTTGTGCACCTGAACTCGCCAATAGGTTTTCCGCGCATGAAAATCTTCATTGGAATCCTATGAACCCGGCACAATTTAAAATTTGGCAACAGCCCGCGTGTCACAGCGAATTTCAGCGCTTGCTCATCTTGACCTATCCGAAGTATTGGGTTTCGAGTCTAACGTACTTTCTAACGTATTTTCTAAATTTCTCTCGGACATCGCACTGATATCAAACCACTATATGGAGTGAAGTCGATCGTAAAAATGTAGTAAGAATTAGCTCTGTCGATCATGATAATTAACTGTTACAACAGTTTACAAAAGCAGACCGTTACATTTTTCGCATGTTTTTCATTTGTTTATAGTAAAAAAGAGTGTTGCCAGCTTAAGTGAAAATCACTTGACGCTTTAAAAAAAGTTTCATAGTTGAATAAGTGTAGACCAAACTCTGTCAGGCAGACGCCTGTAAGAAAGTCTGGGGTATTTAAGTTATGGGTGGGTGGCTCGCTTCGCTCGCTAACAGGTTTTTAACTCTTTCTTCCGCAGAGCTTAGCCGCTCACGCGACTTCGTCGCTCCACTAAGGGTATGTCAACAACTGTCAGGCAGGGGCCTTATATTTACTCAGGGGTATTTAGCAGTATAATATTTTGGCACGATTACGATATCCGTGGCGCCGGCTTTTGAAAGTCTTTTTCTATAGAACTCGGTGATCTAAGCAAAAAATAAAAAGTAAATTTTTATGATATTTTGCTTAGTTTTAGAGATAATGAGGTTTAAAATTCATTAATTTTTCGGTTTTTTCACTGGAATTTTGATGTATAATTTACGTAATTTTGTTGAAGGTGTTGCCTACCTGGCAGTGATTAATGGAAAAACATGTTATAAATATTGCATCATTGTTTGCTTATCTAAACGCCTGCTTGGCCACATAGAGGATTTGGGGTAAGTGCTAGTTTGGGTGTATTCAATTTTCTTTGTATCCATCTTTTGTATCGTGTGAAGAAACTATGTATATAGACCAACTTCTCCTGATGAATACATAAGCCATAAACTATGCAATATTTATAACATGTGTTTCCATTAATCACTGGCAGGTAGGCAATACCTTCAACAAAATTACGTTAATTATACATCAAAATTCCAGTGAAAAAAAACCGAAAAATTAATGAATTTTAAACCTCATTACCTCTAAAACTAAGCAAAATATCTAAAAAAATTACTTATTATTTTTTGCTTAGATCAACGAGTTCTATAGAAAAACACTTTCAAAAGCCGGCGCCACGGATATCGTAATCTCCCCAATATTTTCAATCAAAAAACAAGAAAATATCAAAAAAGGCAAAATTAACTTTAAATTATTTTAACTTTGAGACATATGGCAATACCTATAATATTTTTCAACATTTATTGTGAATTCTAATTAAAGGTTTTCGCTGAAACATTTTGAGAACCACAGGATAAAACCACCGCGGAAGACCCTCTACCCAGTGGAGTGCAGTGGGTGTTGTTGTCTTTTCTTTTTTTTGTGTGCTACTCTACCACGCGGAAGGGAGGCGGGGCGACGGTAACACATTCACTGCACCCACCATCCCACCCATCCCCCTCTTCCGCAACAGAAAACCATTTGTGCTTGTATTTGTATATAAAATACACGAACTTTTCTGTGAAAAGTGAAAACTTACAAAAAAAAAAAAATATTGAAAAAAAAGTTTCCGCAGAAAAATTATTTTACAGTACATCTTAGGATAAGTTAATTGAAAAAAAAAAATATACAGGGTGTCCCACGAGCAGTGTGCCAAAAAGCTACAGCGTGTAGGTCTAGTCAAGACAAGAAAGAAATCGTATGGGAGGGGGGGGTCTATTTCCCCCCGTTTAGCCGGGAGGGGCAATTTTCTAAAAAATTGGCTTAATTTGGAAAAAAAATTATTAAAAATCAACAGTTACATCCACAATGCCATGGTATACCTTTTCGTAAAGCCAGAAACCTCTTCTTTCATATTTATTTTAAATGAAGCTGTTTTAAGGAGCAGCTTTTGAGAAATTAATTTTCAAACTCAAAATTTTGAAAAAAAATTGAAAAAAAAAATTTCGAACTATTTTTTTTCAAAATTGTATGTAATTAAGTAGTAATTTTTTTTCAAAAATCCAATGCTCTCATTCGTTTTTAGTTAAAAGCAGAAAACCGGATGCAAAAATGTCTTGTAGTTTTTGAGAAATTAAAAAAAAACTCGAACCATTTTTTTCTAAGAAAAACCTATTTTTTTGTTTTAACGCGGCTGGACTTGTAGGCATTAATGTATGAAACACCGACCTCTTTTTTATTATTTTTAAAAAATTCTGAGTTTTATAATAATAAATTTTCAATATGATTCCCATTTTTTAGAAGGCAAAGATTATATCTCCTTCTAATGGCTACACATAAGTCTATGCTTGACAAATTTTCCTGCAATTTGACTCCAGCGACTTCAATCCGTTGTTCCAAAGATACTATTTCCACTTCGTAAACATAATTTTTCATGAATCCTCACACATAAAAATCTAGAGGAGTTAAATCTGGTGATCTAGGTGGCTATTTCGTGGGGCCCCTTCTTCCGATCAAACGGTCACTAAAATGATCATTCAGCCAGTTTCTAACCCGTAAGCTCTAGTGTGCTGGTGCTCCATCTTGCTGGTAGATTAAATTATCTGCTATGGCCAAAGGAACGTTGTCCATCAAATCGGGCAAAAGGTCTCGTAGGAATTGCAGGTATGATTCTCCAATAATAACGGCATTCAAAAACCGGGGCCCGATTACAGATTGTCCAACAATACCAAGCCAAACATTACAGCTGAAGCGGTGTTGTGATTTATTTTGTTTCTTGTTGTGTGGATTGGTGCTATTTCAATGATGCAAATTGTGGAAGTTAGTAACCCCATTTCTAGTAAACTGTGCTTCATCCGTCCAGGATATCCTTGCAAAATAGTTTCGTTCAGTTTCATCTCGAAGCAGTAATGATCGACAAAATTCTGCTCTCAAAAACTTGTCGTTTGAGGTGAGTCCCTGAACTGGCCAAAAATGGTACGGGTGTAAGTTTTCGGTATGAAGCACTCTCCATACTCTAGATTTGGGCACGCCAAGCATAATAGCCATCCTCCTTGTACTAAGGGAGGGATTGCGTCGGACCAAATCCAAAATTCGGGTAGAACCCATCGGCGGCGGGCGGACCCAGACGAAATTCGCAGGTCAGTTTTCAGGCGTTATCAATGAAAAAAAAGAATTAATCCAGGGTTATTCCAATACTGTATCACTTTATTGTATCCTCATAAAACTCAGAATTTTTTAAAAATAATAAAAAAGAGGTCGGTGTTTCATACATTAATGCCTACAAGTCCAGCCGCGTTAAAACCAAAAAATAGGTTTTTCTTAGAAAAAAATGGTTCGGGCTTTTTTTTAATTTCTCAAAAACTACAAGACATTTTTGCATCCGGTTTTCTGCTTTTAACTAAAAACTAATAAGAGCATTGGATTTTTGAAAAAAATTACTACTTAATTACATACAATTTTGAAAAAAAATAGTTCGAAATTTTTTTTTTCAATTTTTTTTCAAAATTTTGAGTTTGAAAATTAATTTCTCAAAAGCTACACCTTAAAACAGCTTCATTTAAAATAAATATGAATGAAGAGGTTTCTTGCTTTACAAAAAGGTATATCACGGCATTGTGGATGTACAACCCTTTGGACTTTTTTAATGATTCAAGCCTTCGCGGCATACTTTCAGATAATTTTTGTATGATTTCCGGAGAAATTGCGTACAATTCTTCCTGCACCCGGTCCTACAGTTCTGTCATTCCTTTGGGTGCATCTTGGTAACCTGCAGGTTGGCTTTTTAACTAAGCCCATAAGTTTTCGATCTGGTTCATATCTGGACTCTGTGCCGGCCACTCCATCGTAGCAAATTTTTGGAGATCTAACCAATTTTTCACGAGTTTGGAAGAATGTTTCGGATGCAGAAAAATGATCCGATCTTCCTCCAATCCCATCATATCGATAGCAACTGGCAAATTCTGCTGCAAAATATCGAAGTATTGTTCTTTCTTCATAATACCATCGATTTTGACAACTGGACCAATACCGTTAGGCTTTATGAACCCCCAAATCACCAAACCACCTCCTCCATGCTTCAATGTTTGTTTAACTTCCTGAGATTTAAGTGTACCTGTGGAGTTTTTCCAGTACCAGGAATGCCCATCTGATTGAAACCGGTTGATTTTGGTCTCATCAGACCAAATCACCTAAAAACCAAATATTGATTTACAACGTAAATGACAAGGCAAATACTACTTAAGTATTACCCGCTTCCAGTCATCAAAAGTCCAGTTTTCGTGTCTTCTTAAAAAGGTTTCCGTGATGAAATATTTTTGGTTGACAAGGCTGGCTTTTCTTCTTCTCTTTAGCTTTGTAACCAATTCCATGCAACGCCCGACCAATGTGTCTCGTCTCCCTATCCGCAATTTTTTTTGGTCTTCCTCCTTTATTTATTGTACATTATCTGTTTTTAATATTTTTGCAATAAGCCTAGTAGATTTTCCTTCCTTAAGTGACTCTACCACTTTTTTCTTTATTTCGCTACTCAATTCTCTCATTTTAGCAAGTATATACCTTAACAGTACCGATCACTTTTAAAGAACGCAACCAAATGATCTATACACAAGAAATATGTATTTTTTATTTTCTGCAAAAGTGCAAAATTGTACCAAAGCAATCGTGGAACTTTTAACTTTGCGATTTCTATACCGTTGATCGCATATGCAAAAAAACTGTCAGAATTTCTACAGAAACTCTCGAACTTTGTTCTGAGAACAAAAATATGTACATATATATTTGTTAAAGATTTACGCCTACTACGCGTTTTTCATTTTGATGCTGTAACAGTTTTACACTTTTGCTCTTCAGACATATATGTTCTGCTATGCTATTTGAAGCACTTTTAGACACTACATATGTATGTATAAATTAATTATTTATTAATTATTTTATTTAAAAAAAATTTATTTTATTGTTTCCAATCGGGCAGCGTGGCCTCTTACACTTGACTTAATACTCTACCACAATGAATTCTTACACTACCTTTAATACTAATCGGGTGCAGCACTTGCATGCATTCCTTCCGGCGATGGGTACTCAGGTGACCGCCGCGTTCTACTCTAGCGTGGGTGCTCTCAGGTGACCGTCGCATTCTTCTCTATCGTGGGTGCCCGGGTGACCGTTGCCTGTTGACTCTCTGCTGGACGTGTGAGTCTCCCAGACGCTGCGTCGGCACATTCTCTCACGTAGATTTGATTTGTCGTACGTTAACTCCTCCCCCCTTAAGTGCAAACGTCCCCGTTTGCTTAAAAGGATTAGAACAGTGGAATTTTGCTAACTTGCGTGACCTTGGATGGTGACGTCTGGGGTTGCGCGGCCTGGGTGGCATGTTCTGGACCTTGTTGTTCTATCTTTGCAGGTTCCTCTTCTTTGCTAATGGTAACCACTACTTCACTTGGCTTCCACATTCTTCTGATTCTTATGACTACGAGTATTGCGGAAATTATAATGAAAAGTATGAGGATTAGATTGACTGTATTACCCCACATATTTCTTTCTTGCAGTAGTTCGATGGTCCGTGTATTTTTAACACTTAGCTCGTTGACCATTTCTAAGGAAGGTAGTTCTCCCGCATTAGAGTTCGAGGTCTCTGGTAGTAGTAGGCGTGACTTTCTTGTCTCGTAAGAAGCGAATGTTTTCCCTTGAACTGTTATGGTCGTGTTCTTGTACCGGATGATGAAGGTACCGTTCAGTTGGAGTGGGTCGTCGTTGATTTTAATCGTACCATTGAAACCGTTAAGTAGCAATGTGCCGGGAATGATTTCCTCTACGTCCTTGGCGCGTTCTCTACTGGTTTTGCTGCAGTTGCTTGGACGACTTTGAAGTAGGTTTGGAATGCATGCTGTACATGTTATGTCTACTAGATTATTACTATTACATATGGCTATATTGTTATTAGATTTACAGTTGTTAATTATTCCAAAAAACTTATTTCTACAATACAGAATTTTTTCGTATATAATTTTTAATGTAAAATCCAATTTTTTTAAGGGTCTTATAGTTAATAGTTTACATGTTTCGTTATTTGTCTTAGGAATATTAACAATATATATTAGCATCGAGCCGTTTGAGGCAATTCTAGTTTCAGCAAAATCGGCTGCCTGTTCACTATTAATAAAATCGATATTTTCTTTTTCTAATATATTCTTTATAAAGTTCAATTCGTCATTACTTAAAATTAATGGGTTTACAATTCCTGCCTTTGAAAAATGTATGGCGTACATTATATGGGTTAACTCTTCTTTAACTATGTTTAGCTTATACTTTATTCTGTTTACAAAATCGTTATTGCAACCAATTGTGCGTTTGAATAGTCTATAACGTCCGTTTCTGTCTTTGCGGGACTAAGCCGAAGGATCAGGCTAGAATGAAAAGTTAAAAGTGTTGTAAAAAGTGACTTTAGATGTCAATCGGTGATATTTTTGATGTGAGTTTTGTGCACTGTTCTTCCCGATTGGGTGAGGACGGTTGTTGTCTTATTTTCAGCCACAATCTCTTTCTTGTACCTTGGAGTGAGTTTCGTACCTAGTCGTTTATTTTGTCTGACATAAATTACATCTCCTGGTGCGTAGTCTTTCGGTGGTTTCCTATTTTTGTTATGAAAATGTAAGTCGGCAGCCTGTTTGTTGGCAATTTTCTGTATCGTCTCTTGTCGTGCTTCTTCATAGAGCACGGGGTCTAGGCTTACCCTACGTCCGAAGAATACGTCAACTGGTCTCTTCTTCGTGACGGAGTGTATGGACGAATTATATTCCTGAACAGCTCTCTCTAGTAGTTCCGTGAAGGAACGATGAACATTTTCCGTTTTCAGACATCTCATTATTTCGATGAGTGTCGAATGGAATCGCTCGACTTGGCCATTGACGCTGCTCATATAGGGAGGTGTTTTAAAGACCGTGATTCTGAGTTCGCTTTCCATCATGAAGGTAATGGATGCCGAATTAAAAGACTTCTCGTTGTCTATCACGACAATTTCGGGCAACCCAAATGAAAAAAGTATCTCGCGAAGCGGCTGTCTAATGTCTTCTGTGGCCTTGGACTTTAGGATTCTAACTGAGGCATATTTCGAGAACTTATCAATTGAAGTGAGGACGAGGTTTCCTGCGGTTGAAAAGATATCGAGGTGGACGATATGTCCTGGGTATTGTGGTATTGGGGTTGCTTCCAGCTCCGGCCTATTCGGATGACGGTCGAACTTGTTTTCTCTGCAGACCGCACACAATCTGACTATCCGTCTTATTTTTCTTCTCATTGCTGGGAAGTAATATTCCCTGAGAATTTGGATTCTGTTTTCTTGCTCGTCACGATGGGCTCTTCTGTGGGTTTTGACGATCAAGTTCTCCTGCTCCTGCTCATTGGTAATGTCTGTAACCTGGGACTGAGCGAATCTAATTTTGTAATTTGAAAAATTGGATGGATACAATTCCTGAATGACGCCCATGAGGTTCTCTTCAGTTGTTGCTGCACAACAAAACACCAATCAACACAAACACCTTGCACATTTGAAGAACATATTTGGAAATATATAAATTGAGGTGGCATGGCGGCAGAATGCTATACCAAATGGTAAAACGCACATGCCCACCTCAATTTAATACATCTCACAAACAATCCAAACTTAATTAAACATAAAATCACAAAACATAAAAATTAGAATGCACTTTAACTTTCACATCACAGAAAAAACTTGTAAACAAACGCGAACTGTCAAGTGTGGAAGGTAAATTCACAATAACAAAACAAGTCAACAACTGCAGCCTTGCCAACATCAAGCTGCAGCAACATTGCATTATATAGAGTCACTAGGGATATGGGTCATCAACCCAATAAAAACACATAATGTTTCACAACATATATTGTACATAACAAAGCTGGAAATCAATGCTGACCGAAGGTTTGCATTAAGCAACCCAAGGTACAATAAAGCATTATTACACAATCAGCCAACGAAGGCGCATTTGTAACGTGGACACACAATTAAATACATAACAAAGAACATTGAACTCACAATAGTTTCACATATAACGAGTGGTTTCACATATAACCAAACAAAGAACATTAACTACATTCAGTTTAACATATAACATTAGTTTAACAAATCATCAACAATAAAGAAACACCAACAATTAACGTATAACACAAAAAAGTGCGTTTTTCTTTTACACAAGTTTGAAAGTGCATATTTCGTTCAAGCCGGATCAAAGAGATTTCGCGCCACGAACATTGGTCCTTCGAGCCCCGAAACCAACCTCCGATCATTCAATTCGCGTGTGGTCCCCATTACGAATCGTCATTCCTAACAATGTCGAAACTCTTAAAATCGATCGAGTCTCAAGACATTCTCTTAAAGGAACTCCAAGGAGACTTGGAGGAACTCCAGAGAGACTCCGCGTCGCGACAGTCAAGGGGGTACGTGACTGCCTACCTATCGGACATAGAAGACATGTTCAAACGAGCCAAAAAGGAACATTCTTCTATAGTTGGTAGTTCCGCGGACCCTTTAAAAGATAAATATTTAACTGACGAAATATATTGCAAAATTAAAAAACTATACTTCACTCTTGTCAGTTTACTTAGCGATGATCTTGACAAATTCGAAGAAGCACCCAGTCGCATATTCGATTCTTCTCGTCTGAATCAAACCCGATCGTCGAATTCAGATATTCGACTTCCTCGCATCCCAATCAAGCCCTTTTTGGGAAAATTTGAAGAATGGTGTGAATTCCAAAATTTATTCCACAACATGATAGATCAAAATCCAGATCTTTCAGACATTCAAAAGCTCCAGTTCCTTAAGAGCTTCGTTTCCAATGTTAATCCAACATCTTCCAATTGATGGCAAAAATTATACATCAGCTTGGGAAATTCTAACCGAAAGGTTTCAAAATAAAAGAAAATTAGTAAGCACACAACTCCGTATACTAATGGAGCAAAATATACTCACCCATGAATCCGCCGCGAATCTGAAATCATTGCACGATACCAGCACCGAATGCATTCACGCACTCGCCAACCTCGGTGTTCCCATCGAAACTTGGGATGCAATTCTCATTTATATAATTTTCAAAAAACTCCCAACTCAAACCCAGATAGATTGGGAAGGTAGTTTAGGAAACTCCAAGGCACTCCCTGACCTGAAGACTTTCCTTGCCTTTATCGAAGGTCGTTTTAGCTCACTCGAGAACATACTCGAGCTGAGCAAACCACAACATCAACCACAAGAACAACTACCATCACAAAAACAACAACAGCAAATACAATTACAATTACCAAAACAACCACGGCCAACATTCCGTAAAACTAACACTTATCACACGAAGCCCAAATCATCCACACAATTTCTTTGCCGGCTTTGTGGAGGTGCGCACGCTATCCGCATATGCGAAAAGTTCCTCAACATGGACATAAAAACTCGCAATGATCTGGTAAGAAAAAACGCAACATGCGCAAACTGCCTCGGCTACGATCATCATTCGTCAAGCTGCAGCAGTAGCAATCGTTGCCGTAAATGTGGTCTTAAGCATCATACTTTACTACACATAGAGATGCAAAACAAAACCAACACGCCTCATCAAGGTCAATATCAACAACAAGCGCAAACCACATCACAAATAAACACTGCAAATCATCTCATCCAGAATACTACGTCATTGAACCCAGCAGCTAATCCATTCAATGGTGGACCAACTTCTGACGTCACCTTCAACACTCATTTTAATCAAACGAAGAGTAACATCCTACTTGCAACCGCAATAGTAAAAATAGCCGCATCCAACGGATCACATCACACCTTTAGAGCCTTAATCGACCCAGGTTCCGAAGCATCATTCATTACAGAGCGCGCAACACAACAGCTCAAACTCAAAAAACAAAGGACGTTTGCCAGGGTAACCGGATTGGGACAGACATCAACGGGAACAACCCAACTTCAAACACAATTTACCCTATTCTCAAATACAAACACATTTTTCCATACAAATGTTAGGGCATACGTCTTCCCTCATTTAACTTCCCTATTACCAACCCAACAACTACAAAAATACAATTGGGATCATCTAGCCAACTTACCCTTAGCAGATCCATCCTTCCATACTCCTGGTAAAACTGATCTCTTACTAGGTGCTGATGTATACTCATCAATCATCTTAGAAGGATTATTAAAGGGTCACCATGGATCAACAGTCGCACAGCAGACTCACCTCGGGTGGATCCTTACAGGAACTACTGACACCAGCCAACAACCACCTAGAACAATCATACAGAACCACCACAGCTCGCTTAGAATCAACTCACCGAGATCCAAGATCTTACATATACCGCAATTTTCATGGAAACATGTGGGAAATAGGAAAATCCCGCCGACACCGCTTTACAAGGTCTACACCAAAATACGAGTACATCATCAACAACAGGATGTCGGGGCATGGGCCGAATTTCTACTCACCAAGTCATCCACAGCTAAATACGCCAGCAGAAACAAACCGGGAACTAAAGAAAAAAAAAATAATAAAAACTCAAATCGTTTGTCATCATGCAAGTCTCAACAAGAACTCATACAACGATTTTGAACATTAAAACACCATCTACGACGAACCATTGGAAACTCCAAATGAACATTTGAGGAGTACACCACGCTTCTCACACAAATTGAAGCATGCTTAAACTCCAGACCACTCTACTCAATAACCCAAGATCCAAACGATCTGACCGTACTAACGCCAGGACACTTCTTAATTGGAGAGCCAATTCGCGCCCCACCGGACAGAAACGTACAAGAGAAAAACATAAACACTTTAGAAAAATGGAAGTACATACAACGACTTACCCAAGAATTCTGGAGGCAATGGAGTTCAACATACATTCATCAATTACAGCATCGACCTAAATGGAAACAAGAACAACAAAACATCAAAATTGGAGATATCGTCATAGTAAAAGAAGACAACTTACCACCAACAGCATGGGTCTTAGCGCGAGTGCTGGAACTACATCCGGGTACGGATGGTCTGACGCGTGTGGTGACCATAAAAACAGCCAAAACAACATTTAAACGTCCGATAACAAAAATGTCCCCCTTGCCAATTTCGTCACCTACGAGTATAACTACGGAAGAACTTAAATAAAACATCAACAAAAATAAACCAAATAAAACCAAATAATACCCTTAGCCCCTTTCTCTGATAAACAAAAACCAATAAAATAAACAAACTCACCTGAAATCAATGTTGCGTCCATTGGTTGTCCCTACATGTTATGTGTTATTTCTCGAACATTTACTAATACACAATTTTCGATTTATTTTTTTTACAAACCAAAACATAATATCACATTCAAACACATGAGATGGGCCACCAGCAACACACCAAGAACGAAGCAGCAACAACAACACACCAAAGCCGAAGATGTAACAACACCAACTACACACGAAAGATGAAACCATAAACCAACAACACATCTAAGATGAGACTACACATCCGCCAGTCACCAAAAAACACATTGAGCCTACAAACTCCAAAAAACGATCGCAGAAAACATTAAACACAGCAATTAAACTATCCATCAATCCACCCATCCATCCTTGGGCCGGGAGCATGTTGCTGCACAACAAAACACCAATCAACACAAACACCTTGCACATTTGAAGAACATATTTGGAAATATATAAATTGAGGTGGCATGGCGGCAGAATGCTATACCAAATGGTAAAACGCACATGCCCACCTCAATTTAATACATCTCACAAACAATCCAAACTTAATTAAACATAAAATCACAAAACATAAAAATTAGAATGCACTTTAACTTTCACATTTTACACAAGTTTGAAAGTATATATTTCGTTCAAGCCGGATCAAAGAGATTCCGCGCCGCGAACATCAGTTTTTATGGCGTTAATTTACAGAGGGGTTGAAAAGTTTTTTCAAAATTGCTTTCAGTTTCTCCTCGGTAAACTCTGGCTCGGTACCTGTGTGCCTGTGATAAGTGGGGAAAACAATTTCGAACTTTAGGTTAGGGACTTCGCCAATTTGGATTAAAATTTGGTTCTTAAACACGTTGATGGGGACATCGACACTAGGGATGAGATTGTGTGAAGAGCTCTCATCGCTATGCATTGTAGGCGTGAGGGAATTTATTTGGGACGCTTGAGGAGGTCTAGAAAGCGCGTCCGCTACTATGTTACTTTTACCAGGCTTGTACTGCAATTCGTAATTATACTCCTCAAGAATTGCTTTCCACCGTTTCATCTTACTGTTGTTGTTTTTATTACTCAACGCAAAAGTAAGAGGTTGGTGGTCGGTAAAGATTCGGACGTGAGCGGAGCCGTAGAGAAGGTTACGCAGAGAGCCTAAGGCCCATATGATTGCTAACATTTCTTTCTCGTTAGCTGCGTAATTTTCCTCGGTCGAGCTAAGCGTTCGCGAAATAAACGTGATTGGTTTCTCATCCTGCGACAGGACTGCTCCAATGGCGTAGTTAGAGGCATCGGTTGTTAGTTCGAAAGGTTTGTTGAAATTTGGATATGTTAGCAGGAGATCTTTAGAGGTAAGGGTATTCTTGATTTTGTTAAGACAGTCCAAAGCTTTGGAGTCGAGGAAGATTTGTTTTTTCGCGGATTGGTGTTTGGACACACGTCCATCCTCCCCTCTTAAGAGGGCTGTCAGGGGCTTCGCAAGCTTTGCGTAATCCTTGACGAAGCGGCGATAGTAGCCTGACAGGCCAAGAAATGAACGCAAATCCTTGAGAGTCTGTGGAATGGGAAAATTTTGAATGGTTTCGACCTTTGCAGGATTGGTTTTATCCCTTCCGACGAAATGAGAAAGCCGAGGAATTCTACTTCTTGCTTGAAAAAATGACATTTATCAAGCTACACTTTCATGTTAGCATCATAGAGAGTTTCAAAGACCTCCTCGTTCTTGCTAAATATAACTATATCGTCGATATAGACATAGCAAGTTTTTCCAATATAGTCTCGGAGGATGTCGTCAAGAGCTCTTTGGAAAATTGATGGCGCGTTCTTGAGGCCAAAAGGAAGTCTGGTGAATTCATATTTCCCGTTGTTAATGGAAAATGCGGTCTTTTCTATATCGGATTCCTTCAATGGAATCTGATGAAAGCCGGACTTAAGGTCAAGAACCGTAAAGTACTTGTTCTTGCCTAGTTGGGCAAGGACCTCATTTATATCGGGAATAGGATAACGATCGGCTATAGCTACGCTATTAAGATACCTATAGTCGATCACCATTCTGAACTGCTTATAGGGCGACCTGGATGGCCTGATGATGCCATCTGCTAAAAGGTTGGAGATTTGCTTTTCGACTTCTTGTTTGAGTGATATGGGAAATGGGTAGTGCTTGCTATAGACTGGTGAATCATTTATGGTTCGGATTTCCCCGATGACCTTGGTTGTAAAGGTCAATTTCTCATCGGGTTCAGAGAATAGATTTTGGAACCGACTAACGACTGTATTTAGTAGTTTTTGTTGAGAGGTTGTCATATTATCTGTTTTGACACATAACGCGTTTACTGTTGGAGAGCTTAACTGATGCAATTTTATCCTAATGGTCATATGGTTATCTTTGGAATGTATGACAGCTGACAATTCCCTTAGACTGTCATTTCCTAGGATTCCATGGAAGGTATGTAAAGTTGGCAATAAGAAAAATTTGAGACTTACATTTTTTAAATTAAAGAGATTGATTAGTGTATGGAGTGATATTTTAGTGTCCCCAGCTATGGATTTGGCTAGAAAGCACTTTTCATTTGGCAATGGTTTTTCGACGAGGGATGGTTGTATGTAGTTCCTTGCCGAACCGGTATCTAACAAAAATTTAAGTACCTTACCGCTCTTCGTCTTACACTCTATGTGTCTTTCTTACGGCGCCTTGACCAGCGTGTATGACGTTTGCTCTGAAGCTTTGGTTCTCGAGCTTCAGGCAGAGATGTAGTGCCTGTGGTAGATCGGCAGGCTCTCTTATCCCTAATAGCCTCGGTATAAAAGGCTTGTATTGAGTTACCGCCTTGCACGAGGGAAGACATTTGATGTTCCAGTGTGCTAACGTCGCGCTTCTCAGCGTAATGCATTGTTAGACACTGACAAATACTCTCCCAATTAAGGGGAGTATTGTATGACTCCAATGCATTACATACATACATTAAGGATACCGTAATATTTGGGGGTGTCCCTAGTGTGCACGTAGATCTGGAGAACGCGGTCGACGCTCTTCTTCCAGGAAGAAAACTCTCCAGCGTCTCCAGAAAAAGTCCTAAGGCATCGGACCACATCCGGAACCTTATCGAGGTCTTCCAACTTGTTACGATGTTCGGGAGAGATGGTTTGGTCTACGCCAAAAATTTCTTTTCTTTTATTACTAGTTTACTAATTCAATTTTATTTATTGGCTTCTACCTTCACATTTACTACAGGGTCCGCCATCTAACGTTTTTTTTTTTCAAGTAGTGCTTATTTCGTGAATGGTAACACTTAGCTCATGTCTGATTTGACAGATAATTAGTTTTATCCTTCCGCTGAACGAATATGGTTACGTATACGCTTGAACAACGCTGGGAAATATTGCGACATTACTTTGAAACAGAAGATGCCGATTTTGCCAAAATAATCATCTTTTCAGATGAAGCTCATTTTGATCTTGGCGGGTATGTAAACAAGCAAAATTGTCGCAGTTGGGGCACAGAAAACCCGCACGCATACATTGAAAAGCCGGTGCACCCAAAACGAGCCACTGTTTGGTGCGGATTTTGGTCCAGAGGCATAATTGGGCCATTTTTCTTCGAAAATGAGCAAGGAGTGGCCGTTACAGTCAATGGCGATCGTTATCGGGCCATGTTGAACGAATTTTTGTTCACAAAAATTGAAGAGGAGGATATTGGCAACATTTGGTTTCAACAGGATGACGCTACGTCCACACAGCCGAAGCTACACTCGATGTTTTGCGCCCTGTTTTTGAAGATCGCATTATCAGCCGCAGAGCTGATGTCGTTTGGCCACCTCGGAGCTGCGATTTGACACCGTTGGACTATTATTTGTGGGGTGCCGTCAAAGATAAGTGTTACGCCGACAAGCCAGAGACAATTGACGCTTTAAAGGACAATATTCGTGAAGCCATTGGTGAAATACAGCTGCACACAATCGATAATGTGCTTAAAAATTGGACCGATCGTGTAGGCTACTGCATGGCCAGCCGAGGCAGCCATTTGAATGAAATTATTTTCCATTATTAACCGGAAGGATTGTACTTTCAAATAAAAAAAGAAATTTGAGAAAATATTCAGTAGTTTTTTTTTATAGCATTTTCAAAAAAAAAAAAGTTATTTGGCGGACCCTATATTTGCAATTTATACTTTTATTCTTTTCTTTTGTTACTGGTTTACTAATTCTACTTTACTGGTTTAACCTTTTATTCCAATTTTTTTTTATTTACATATAATTTCACACTTTATTGATTCTTAATTTTCCTTTTAATTGGTAATTCTTACTTATTTATTTATATTTTATTCTTTTCTTTCTTTCACTTTACACATTTCTAATTTATTGAAACAGCTTCTTGCTTTTTTTTGAATTTCTATTCCATATAGGTATACTTATAATTATATATGTATAATTGTCAAATTTCTTATACTTCTACAACTTACTAAAGTAAAATCAGCAATATCTCCATGTCGGTGTCCTGGAATTGTTTCTTTTTATCCTGGGTGACTCGGGTTCCGCAGACGCACACTTTACATGGGTTACTAGAGGAGTTCTTAGTTCCTTATAGCTGCACTAGAGAGTATATTTCTGTCTCTTTTCTTCCCTAGCGGATTCACTGATGCACTCCTTATTATATTTTTTTTTTATTTATTATATTTATTATTTTCCCTTTCTCTTTAAATTTTATCTATGCGTTCTTCTCACTAACTGCTTTTTCCTTTTCACTTTGTCGTTTTTCCTTATACCATATGTTCACTGGACCAGCGGGTGGTCATGAAGTGTCAAGTGTTTAGTGCTTTCTCGAGCACTTTTTCCCGTACTTTCTGTTTTTCGGAACGCGTACCGACACTATTCTCGAGCTACTTGAGGTCAACTGTAAAATGCGGTAGCGAGCGCGTAATGGCCTTGGCGTCACTGAAAGTCGGTCGCGAGTGGTTGATGGCACTGGAGCTAATTTTTTTTCATAGGCCGCTGGCGGAACACTTTCTCTAATTATTATTTATAACACTTCTACTTCACTTTACACACCGCGGGTCCCTGCTCGGGCGCCAATTAATTATTTATTAATTATTTTATTTAAAAAAAATTTATTTTATTGTTTCCAATCGGGCAGCGTGGCCTCTTACACTTGACTTAATACTCTACCACAATGAATTCTTACACTACCTTAAATACTAATCGGGTGCAGCAGTTGCATGCATTCCATGACCGTTGCCTGTTGACTCTCTGCTGGACGTGTGAGTCTCCCAGACGCTGCGTCGGCACATTCTCTCACGCAGATTTGATTTGTCGTACGTTAACTTATACAATTGCGTTCACCTCTTTCTACGCAAATCGCCAAACGAGAGAATAATTCGACCAAATCGCTAACACTGTCATCTGTACATACTTAAACAACGACCAACCAGAATTGCTTCAAAGACACCGCCATCTACCCAGTAATTTATACAATTAAGGATTGCATCGAATACATCATCTTATATAGCCAAGACACAAACCTAGTGAAAACCATCGAACTAAGTTATCCTCCGCTTCCTTTTCTTACTCCGTCCAGATTGCATATCTACAGGATCTAACAAATAAATTGAAAAATGGAAGAAAAAAATTGAACTAATTATGGAAACATTAAAAACTATGAGCTCGGATAAATACTAAACTAGACGAAACAAATAGAAAGCTAGATAAAAAAATTTAAAAACTGGCGACAGATTTAAATGAAAAAATTGACCTAATCAAACAAAAAATTAACCTGCTAGGTCGATAGAAGAAAGAGGAACATAATAATCCAAAACGTTCCGGAAGTTGAAGAAAATAAAGACGAACTTTACGCAGCCCTGTTGGAACTAATCAACAATCATTTACAAGTACCAGGAGTAATAAAAGGGAGCCAAACAATCACCAAATTCTTTATTTAATCTTTATTCTCGTAAATCTCGAACAGAAGTGTCTCTTAAAACTAGCTTACCAATTTATATATCTTAACTTAAATGAGTAAAAAGGTATAAGAGGGAAAGAGAGAGGGAGAGAGATAACGCGCTGGCTTGTTTACATGCATGAACAATTTGGGGAGGTGACCAATCCTTTAGTAAAAGGCCTTCCCCTATTATGTGTGTTGTGACATCCGATGTGTGAGCTGATTTATAAAGCCGTTAGCTTGAAGCTTGGGTTTGGTAGTTTGGCTTGTTTGTTTCTGCTGTATACATGTCATACGATCTTGGTGGTTTGAAAAAAAACAGCGTGAGTATGGCCTGATTTATAATCATCTGATGGTATGACTTGGCTTGGCTTGGATTTTAGAGCATCGGTACAGTGTCTCTATAGTATGTTGCATGCATGTAACTCCTCCCGCCTTAGTATCGACGTTCCATCGTCCATCGTTACTATTATCTCGTTAATATGACAAGTTAGTATGACAATAGGTCATATTAATTTCGAAAATCTGGGTCGTATACGTAACATAATTTCTTTCATTTCATTGCTGTTTTAATGCACGATCTGAATGCAGTTTTCGATATATGTACATATATACATATACATTTTAATTTGATTTCATTAATATATGCTTACATACATAGTATGTACATTTCCTTAAGTATTAACACATATTTTTTTTGTTACAGATAATGTACTTCAATTTTGTGTGTTTTGTTTTTTTTTTTTTTTTTTTTTTTTTTTTTTTTTTTTTTTATGATTACATATGTACAACCCTTAAATTTATATATACTTAAACTTACAAATTCAACTATTTTAGAATATATATAGAGCTAAAAAACATACATAGGTAATCTTGTGGCATCTAATTCTATAGCCACATTTCATTGTTGAATTATTTCATTTAAATTATTTTTTGTTGGTTTTGTACTTTGTTTTCAAGATATTAATATAAACATTTCACAACATGTATTGCAATACAAACCAAAAAAAAAATCAAACAAATTCACATAAACATATTATATTGTTGAATTTGAACATTTTAAACTTACTCTTAGTAATTCTTTTTCAAAGATTTATAGGTACGTGTCTATAAAATTAACTTATTTTTTTATGTCTGAGTTACTTGCGAGTAAGTAGCGAATCTTGCGGATAATCTCCTATTTGGTCTTTTTGTTTCTATACGTATAATCTCTACCCGTTAGTTTCTTTTCGAATTCAAATTTTCCTATTGGATTCTGATATTTATATGTTCTTTTTATTACCTGCCTATCGCGCTTTAATCCATATTTATCCTTAAAATAAGTCCTGCCTTTTTGCTTAACATCTTTGACGATGTAACGTGGTAAATGTTTGATATTGTGAAAACCTAATTTTTTTACTAGTTCTCGGTCTTTAAAAGGTGCTTGTTGAACCCTATTTTTGTTCAGTTTATTAATATGTTTTTCTTTATTGTCCTGCAACCGTTTTTTAATGTCTTCCCATTCTTTTTTAGTAATAGTAGAATGAAGAAGATCATTAGGCTTATACTTTGTACTAGAATGAACAGTATTGTTGTATAATTGAACTGCTTTGAAAACTAACGTTTTGTTGTCGATATCTTTGTTTTCTTTGTTTAGTTTAAATAATCGCATGTGTTCATCTAAAGTCAAATGAAACCTTTCTATTACAGAGTTCCCGGTATGGGTATTAGGTGATGTGAAATGAAATAGAATATTTTCGCTGTTTAGAAAGTTTTTGATATACGCCGTGTTGAACTCATTATCGGCCACGATCTTATTTGGCTTTCCTAAATTTGCGAATCTTTGTTTGAGGATATCAACTATTGTAATCGAATTTGGACACATGTTTTGTAAGTCTGTCTATACAAGTCAAGAACATATCATTTTTGTTGAGAAACCATATGTCTACATGGACTATTTCATTTGGTTTAGTAGGTGTTTCGGAAATCATAAAATTAGGCTTTACTGGATGCCGATCGTATTTGCTCATATTGCATAAGATACAATTATTTATATATTTGTGAATTTCGAGTTTAAGGTTTGGAAAGTAGTATGAATCTTTCAGATCTAAGTAAGTTTCATCAATCCCCCTATGATTTTTAGAAAGGTGTGCTTTCTCAATAGTATCCAACAAGTTTTCTTTACATGTTATGTCACTAAGTAGTTTTGTACACCGAAGTATTTTCATATTGAGTGAGTTGGAAAAATATTTCACTATCGTTTTTTGGAATTCGATAAAAATATTGTCTTCTTTGCAGTAAACTCCTACCGTCCCTTTCAATGGGAATAACTCTTTAAGTATTTTTAGCACATAATCCTCGTTATAATTTTCTAGTGAAATTATTGTTCTTCTTTTCTTTTTGTACAGAATTTTGTTTGTGTATCCATTTGATTGAGCTTTGCTGATCACCACCTGATTTTTATATATATTTAAGGGAGTTTCTGTGAT
The DNA here is from genome assembly GCA_958301585.1 of Merodon equestris. NCBI lineage: Eukaryota > Metazoa > Arthropoda > Insecta > Diptera > Syrphidae > Merodon > Merodon equestris. Next base: position 96,199,334 of record OY284413.1, read on the forward strand.
ATAAATATGGTCATCAGAATTTTCTATACCACTATGTATTGTAGCTAAGTCTGATTTGATGTCTTCACCTTCGTCCTCTATGTAGTTTGTTTGTAAACGACTGAGGAAGTCAGCTACATTGTTTTCTTTCCCCTTAATGTAGTCGATGTCGAAATCAAATTCATTCAGTCTGATTTTCCAACGTTGCAGCTTGGAATTAGGCTCTTTTAGTGAGTTAAGCCACACTAATGGTCGATGATCAGTTTGGACCTTGAACTTGCGACCGAATAAATATGGTCTAAAATACTTTGTGGCCCATACAATACAAAGGAGTTCTTTCTCAATTGTACTATAGTTGGTCTCATGACGATTTAAAGTCCTAGAGGCAAAAGCAACAGGATGACAATTTTGTGAGAGAACTGCTCCCAAAGCTGCATTGCTCGCATCAGTTGTTAGGGTAAATACTTTAGAAAAGCCAGGGTAAGTTAATACTGGACATGTACATATAAGTTCTTTAAGCTTGTTAAAGGACTCAATGTACTGTCTGTCTTTTGGGTTAATTTTGATATTTTTTTTCAGGTATCTAGTCATTGGTAGGGCTACTTTCGAATAATCCTTAATAAACTTGCGATAAAACCCTGTAATTCCTAGGAATGACTTTATCTGTTTAACTGTTTGTGGGAGTTTAATTTGATTTATGACATCAATTTTATTCGGATTGGGCTTGATACCATCTTTCGATATTATGTGACCCAAGTATTCTGTTTCGCGCTTGAGGAAATTGCACTTGTCGATTTGAACTTTTAGATTGTATTCGTTCAGCCTTCTAAATACCTTATTTAGCGAATCAATGTGCTCTTGAAGTGAAATTGAAAAGATGAGTATGTCATCAAGGTATACCACACAAATTCTGTTAATGTAATCAGACAAAACCTCGTTCATCATCCTTTGAAAGGATGCGGGTGCGTTTTTAAGCCCGAACGGCATGCGAGTGAACTCATAGTGCCCATTCCCTGTTGAAAATGCCGTTTTGTGTGTGTCTGTTTCGCATATCGGGATTTGGTGGAAACCTTTCGCCAAGTCGAGCACGGAAAAGTATTGAGCGTTTCCTAACTTGGAGAGTATGTCATCTATGACTGGAATAGGGAATTTATCCTCAATAGTTATCTCGTTCAGTTTTCTGTAGTCCACTACGATGCGCCATTTTTGCTGACCTGAATTGTCTGACCTTTTCGGTACGACCCAAATTGGAGCGTTGTATGGACTAGTAGACTTCCTGATTATACCAGATCTAAGCATCTCTGAGATTTGTTTATTTACCTCATCGTTATGCGCTTCTGGGTACCTATATGCTTTAGAAAACATAGGTATATCATGGTTTGTTGGAATTCTATGATTATATTTGAGGACTGTGGTGAGATTATCGCCTTCGAAGAAAAAGACTGTCTTGAACTTTTGAAGAGTTGCAATTAAATGCTTTATTTCTTCTCTATTCAGGTTATCAAGCCGAAGTTTCTCAGTAATTGATGCCGTATTTGGCTTTTGAAAATTAATTTCCATTACATCCCTGGTTAATATATTAATTTCTTCTTCACTTGGTTGTTCTTTGGAATTACTAAATATTAAGGGAAGGATAGCACCTTTAGTAATGAGTTGTGATTTTTCAAGATCAATTTTAGCTTGCAACGGCTTTAGAACGTTACAACCAAGTATACCGTGGAAATCACTATTTATCTCAGTCTCTAGCATTTCTATTTTTGTCAGAGGTCTATTAAATTCCTTAAATAGTGGAATTGTAATTTTTGAGTTTACGGAAATGCCTGAGTTTATAGATTTAAGCAAGATAGGCTTATCCAATTCAGACTTAAATGAACTCGGAAAAAGGCCTCTTTTTATTAAAGATGTCCCTGCCCCCGAATCTATCAGTAATTTAAGTGGAAGTAAATTGGTCTGGACAATTATACAGGGAAGAGTTCGGAGGTGCCTGACGGAAAATTTTGAAATCTTGATTCATTGGAAGGTTGTGCGGTTTGGGAAGATTCATCAATAGTGGGATTTTGTTCTTGCAGGTTATCTACTTCCATTGACTGACGAGTTCTTCTAGATAAACCTGACCCAGTAGCCATTTGTCTATTATTAATAGAATTGTTTCTAAAATGTGTGGAATTATTGAAATTCCGACTTTGTTGTTGAAAGCCATCTGAATATTGAGGGCGAAAGTTTGGAAGTTGATTTGGATTGTTTTGACGAAAATATCTAGAGTCTGAGCTTTGGAGGTTTCTGAAATTTTTATTGTAATTTGGTGTTTGTCTATATAATCGATAAGTTGAATTAAATGAACCATGAAAATTGTCTGTATCTACTAAAATCGCCCTAGCTTCCCTAAAATTCTTTGGGTTCCTAGCTTGTAAGATAAGCTTTGGTTCGCTAGGCAATTTGCTGATAAAAAGCTTAAGTGCCATTTCTTCATTTTGTGCGCTGTTGAACCAAGCAGGAATATCCGCAGGATTCGAAAGAGCAGACTTAATATTCAACTGAGTTAAGACACTTTGCATTCTTTCATATAAATCTTCGACCGAGTTGTGGAATTTTAACATTTTAATTTTATTTATTAAATTTTCAATGCTTTCATTTACAGTGCAGTTAGATTTGAGAATCGATTTGATTTCCGGCCAAGATGTCGGATTATTGTTATTAATTAATACAATGTTGGCACGATCTTTAATTTTCTGCCTAATTGCTAAATCTAAAAAACCCTTTGACATTTCATCTAAATCATGAGTGTAATAATAAATATAATCGATATGCTTAATGAAGATCTCTAGTTCTTCGGGAAGTCCCGTATAATTATTTATACTTTTGACTAAATCTAATAAATTTAAACCCGCCATACCTGATGTACTTCTTGGTGTAGTAATTGATTGATTAATTTACGTAGTTTGCTGTTGGTGGACTTGTAATTTGCTTCCGATGCAGTTTGCTTGCACTGTTGCAGTTTGCTTGCACTGTTGCAGTTTGCTTGCTCTGTTGCAGTTTGCTTGTACTGTTGCAGTTTGCTTGTACCTTTGCAGTTTGCTTGCACTTCTTAACTAACACCTCACACAATCTTTTCACTTAATCAAATGTTGTTTTTTCGTTTTTGTTTCCCGACTGCGCCAGTAATAAAAGGGAGCCAAACAATCACCAAATTCTTTATTTAATCTTTATTCTCGTAAATCTCGAACAGAAGTGTCTCTTAAAACTAGCTTACCAATTTATATATCTTAACTTAAATGAGTAAAAAGGTATAAGAGGAAAAGAGAGAGGGAGAGAGATAACGCGCTGGCTTGTTTACATGCATGAACAATTTGGGGAGGTGACCAATCCTTTAGTAAAAGGCCTTCCCCTATTATGTGTGTTGTGACATCCGATGTGTGAGCTGATTTATAAAGCCGTTAGCTTGAAGCTTGGGTTTGGTAGTTTGGCTTGTTTGTTTCTGCTGTATACATGTCATACGATCTTGGTGGTTTGAAAAAAAACAGCGTGAGTATGGCCTGATTTATAATCATCTGATGGTATGACTTGGCTTGGCTTGGATTTTAGAGCATCGGTACAGTGTCTCTATAGTATGTTGCATGCATGTAACTCAGGGTGGTCCAGTTCCTATCGTGTGGTACATTCTAATAGACGGCTACTGTCGAAATTTCAGCCGGATCGGACTCGTAGTTTTGTCGGTCGGTGATTCGATTCTTGTTTTTGGAAGGGAAATCAAAGAGCGTTTGGATGCTGTGTATGGTGACTCTTCTTCTTCAATGGCGACCATCAGAAATTGGTTTAACGACTTTCAACGTGGTCGCACGTCGGTTTTTGATGAGCCACGTCCAGGTGCCCCGAAAACGGAGGTGCTACCACGGAGGATAACGTGACAAAAATCTACGATCTCGTATTGGCAGACCGCCGATTGAAGGTGTGCGAGATAGCTGAGACAGTAGGCATTTCAAAAGATCGCGTGGGTCATATCCTGCATGAAATTTTGGGCATGGGAAAGCTGTCGGCGCGATGGGTCCCGCGTTTGCTCACTCTGGACAACAAGCGCTACCGTGAGACCACTTCAGAGCAGTGTTTGACGCTGTTTAAGCGGAATCCGTCTCTGCGTCGCTTCGTGACAGTCGACGAAACATGTATCCACTGGTACACACCAGAGACCAAGGAACAGTCGAAACAACGGCCCCATTTGGCGAAGAAAAAAGTGCTCTTCCACCATTATAACGCACCGGCTCACACCTCCGCCCTCGACACGAACTGCTGCCCCATCCACCGTATTCTCCAGGTTTGGCCCCGTGCGACTTCTTTTTGTTTCCAAACTTGAAAAAGTCACTCGCCGGGCAGAAATTTCAGTCGAATGAGGAGGTCATCGGCGCCATGGAGGCCTATTTTGCAGACCTCGAGAAAACGTATTTTTCAGACGGGTTAAAGAAGTTGGAGGATCGCTGGGTCAAGTGTATCCAGCTAAAAAGAGACTACATTGAGAATAAATCGCCATTTCTCCAAAATGTTTGTTTTTCTTTTGTAGGCTAAGTACTTATCGGACCACCCTCGTAAAGTTTCTATTAAATGATATTGATTTTTTATATCGACTCGGCAAACATAGGGAGAATAAAACCCGCCCTTTACTCCTAGGCGTAATATCTCTTCGTTTAAAACAAACTATTATGAACAACAAATACAAACTAAAAAACCTTAAAGATACTAATATATACCAAAAGAAATCTCCGACCACAATAAAAAACTAAAAAACTAAGGAAAGTGGTTACAGAACTAAAACAGAAAAACGTAGATGCTAAAATTGTAAGTGGAAGAATTGTATATAATGGAATTATTCTAAGCGGAGACCAAATATCAAAAATAATCAACGACAACGGAAATTAAAAAAAGGAAGTAGATCGGAAGATGAAGAAAAAAACGAAACAACAGACTATAAGAAACTTGTCAACAACCGAGCAACCAATTCAAACCCAGCACTACAAAAGAAAAACTATTATAAATAAGAAAAATACAGCAGTAACACCAACCTCAATTACAAAGTTTTTTGGAACCACTATAAGAACCGTGGACTTAAATATCTGCGAGCCTACAACCAACAAGGAATAGCAGATAGAGAATCCCATAGTTAACAAAAAGACGGACCGGACCACGAAACCAGATTATACGCAACATCTAATGAACTTTAATGCAAGAAATATTAATAACTCCTCAAGCCGGCTGATCCCCGTGAGTAGTCATGATCAAAACAGCCCAAATCCACCACATGCAACAGATAAAACAAAACAATGAAATACACGTTTGCACAATTAATGTACGCACCTAAAAAGAAAAAGACCATCAGATTGAACTAGAAAAAGCACTCGAGAAAATAAATTGGGATATAATAGGTCTATCAAAGACAAGAATACATGGAGAAAAGCTAATTGAAAAGAAAAATGGAAACCTCTTTGGTTACAAAGGTGAAACAAAAGGCCTCTATGGAGTTGGTTTTTTAATAAAGAATAAATGGAAGAATAACATCGTGAAGATAACTTTTTATAATGAAAGAGTAGCAGCTCTAAAATTGCAAACTCAAAATTCTTGATAATCCAAGTCTATCAACTGAAGTACTAGAAGTATTTTATAATAATTTAGAATCAGCATACAAAGAATATAAGTCTGAGTTTTTGTGCATAATTGGCGACTTCAATGTGAAAATAGCGTTGAGAAAAGAAAATGAAGAACTAATAATGGGCAAATACGGATATGATGAAAGAAATGAAAGGGGTGAAAAACTAATAACCTGGATATGGCAACATAAACTATGAGCCGGAAATAGCTTATTTCCAAAAAATAAGAATAGGAAATGGACATGGCAATCACCTAACGGACTTGTTAAAAACGAAATTGATTTTATTATCATCGACAAAAAGTCATTTCTCAAAGACGTCTTAGTCATAAATAAATTTGAATATGACAGCGACCACCTACTTGTAGGAGCCACATTTAAAAAGCAAACAATACCATAAACAGGATCCATTAACAGATATTCCAAAAACTCTAGATGACGAAAGCATTCAATTATATCGTGATGATCTAGAACAAAAATGCCGATGGGATGTTCTCGACACATCTAGTATATAAAAAGGGTACGAGCAGCTCGAATCTGGAATATTAAGCACAGCTTATAACTATATCATGAAGATCAAAAACCTAAAAGAAGACGAAATTACAAAAACAACAAAACATCTAATTAAAAGAAAATTACGACAAAAGGAACAACTGACAAATATGGAAAGAATCAAATTATATTCATTCATTCTTTCATTCATTTTATATATAATATCATTAAGAAAAAAATGTAGAAAAGCTGCGAGAAGAGATATTGAGGACTAAAACAACAGAATTATAAAACCAACCATAGAAGAAACAAAGTCAATAAAAGATACAATACAAACAAAAAGTTAAACATAGGAAAAGAATGGATACTAAAATAAAAAAAGAACAAGAAGTCAATACAAAACAGCAAATCAATAAACAATATAGGCACAGAATTCTACGAAACACTTTTCACCTCTAACTTGAGGTGTACAGAATTACAAAACGAAACAATAGATATAACCAATGATGACGAAGAAATCCCAACCTTCCTACCGACCGAAATCGAAGCTTCAATTAGAGAACTATCAAACGGAAAATGCTGCGGAAATTATGGAATAAAAGCAAAAATGCTAAAAATTGGTGAATCAAAACTAACAACCAGTCTAACGAATTTATTCAACATGGTCTTAGAAACTGACACGTCCCAACACAATGGAAAGAATCAACCATCATGTTGCTTCATAAGGAAGGTGACATAACCAATATGAATAACTAACGACCCATAAGCCTAAATCAGTTATATATAAAGTCTTTGCAAAATGTATCTTCCGGCACATACGTAAAATCCTAGATGAACAACAATCAAGAAAACAAGCCGGCTTTCGCCAAGGTTTCAGCACAACAGACCACTTACAAACAGTCAACCAAATCATTGAAAAAAGAAACGAATGCCAACAAAATTTAATATTAGCTTTTATTGACTTTGCTAAAGCTTTCGATACAGTAGAACATGCTACAATCTGGAAAGCACTGAAAAACCAAGGTATATCCAACAAAATAATAAGAACTAGCAGACATAGAAGCTTGAAATTTAGAATACAATTAGTGTTTAGTGTATAAATCAAGGAAGAACTAAAATATTTTGCAATTTCGGTCCAGTTTTCTAGATACACCAAATAGGTATTATTGCTAATAGGATAGTGCCTGTATGTATCCTTTTTCAATTTATCTAGATGGCGATTAACTCCTAAAAATATGCAATGCAACAATCAATTGGCGGTTGGGGAATTGGGTTTAGTGGTCAATGTGGTTCATGTATTTGACGGAATATAAAATAAACTACATAAAGGAATATTTAATTAAATCCGGTTTAAATCACTCCAGCATTAAGTTCTTGCTAAATTTTATTACATAGTGCACCACTTCAGACAAATACCTTTCCAACGGTGTATCGCACTTGATTTTGCGACTTTTAGTTTAGGAGGAGAAGCGTCTTCACTGGCGTATTATATATATAGATACCCAAAGTCCTATACACGAATGGTACTGCTAGAATTTCATTGGAAAACAAAGGTAGAAAATTTAATATAGGTCGAGGAGTTAGACAAGGAGACCCCGTTTCTCCTGCATTCTTCTCCGCCGTCCTAGAAGTTATTTTTCGTTCAATGGACTGAGCTTTATTAGGACTAAAAATAGACGGTGAATACCTGAACAATCTAATATTTGCGGATGATATTGTACTTATGGCAAAAACACTAGAAGTCATGAAACAGATGATACAAGACTTAGTAAAAGAATGCGCCACTGTAGGTCTAACAATGAATGCCGAAAAAACAGAACTAATGAGTAAAGGCGAACTACAAGAAATTATTGTAAACAATAGGATATGTCAAGAATATGTTTACCTAGGGTAGCTAATCTCACTCGAAAACAGAGAAAAAAGAAATAGACCGAATAATTTCAAATAGCTGGAAGCAATTTTGGAGGCATAAACATATCTTCGATTCAAACCTTAGCTCAAGCTCCAGAAAATATCTATTTGACGCGACTATACTTCCAGTTATGACTTACGGCTCCCAAACTTGGAATTTGTCTGCCAAATTAACTCAAAAACTGAGAATAATTCAAAGAGCAATGGAAAGATCTATTTTAAAAATATCTAGAAGATAACGAATACGAAATGAAACCATTAGAAATGTGTGCGAGACAACAAAAATAGAACTGGGCTGGACATATAGCAAGGATGAAAGATTTGGACCTCTAAAGCAACAATATGGATCCCAACAATCGTACAATCGGAAGACAGATCAAACATTGGAGAGATGATATATGCCAAATTTGGAATAGGTGGGAAAGAATGGCCAAAGATAAAAATGCTTGGAAAACATTGGGGGAGGCTTATATCCGCCCTTGAATTATCAATTAAAACTTAATAAAATCTATATACACATATTATATTATTAAATGTTTATATAAAATGAATTATACTTCTAGTCACTAAGAAAGAAAGAAAAAAAAAGGATTAATAAAGCTTATAATGATAATGATGATGATGATCCCTGTGTTGAGTATACTGTTTTTAAACCAGGGTCTATTAATATTCTTAGTGGGCGTTTATAATTTTTTGTTTTAACCACTATATAAGGTAGTCTGCCGCAGAGCCTTCTACCCGGAAATCTGCATCGCTTTCTAATTTGTTAATTTTCCTACTCATTGCTGAAAGCGCATCCATGAGTTCCGTGCCATTATTATTGTGAGAACTATTATAGTAAGAACTATTATTGTAAGAACTCTTATTGTAAGAATTCTTATAGTGTAGTAAGCAATTATGTAGTATCAAGTAATGGCAACGCCGTCTGATGTTTTTACCAGTAAGGCCGTCAGATGGCGTGGATAGCGATAAGAAGAAAGAGGAAACAAAAGAAGAAGGGTATCCATTTTTGTTTTTTTGCGTATGTAACAATTGAAGAGACAGCAGAAAGTTAAATATTACAGTCGTGAATGTAACAATCGAAAAGAAAAGACAATAAAAGTTAAATATTACAGTTCAGGTGTGGGGTAAAGAAAAAAAAAAAAAACTTCGAATACGTATATATACTTTCCGTAAAAACTTTCCGCAAATTGATGAAGTGTGCCTCACGTGACGAATCAGAAGATCCACGTAATTCCGAACCATCCGCGCACAAAATAGTTAAAGGTGCTACGAAATTATTCCGGGAAGTTGCAGGCAAGTTACGGACAGCGTGATGACCGACAATCGTCGTTGCACACGCCAACAAATGGCTGATTTGTGTACGGAGAAGGGGCCGTCGAGGGATGACGCTTCTGGTTTGCTGCAGACCGGAGGCCTTATTACGGTGAACAGCGTTACCGACCTGGCACAGGCTAGCGATCACGCCATGGCTCAAGTGAAGGATCCTGTCCCTATTGCTCAAGTCATTGTCGAACCAGAACCACACAGTGAGGACCTTGAAGACGCACTATTGGAACGGCTGGCTCGCCTAGAGCGCCGCCGAAAAATTGCGTTGTTGGAGAGGGAGCTTGCCGAACTAGGGGAACGAAACCCGGAAAGTCAGAACCGGCGGCACACCTTTGCTGACATCGAGCACACAATTACTCCGTTCACTGGTGGGGACACGTATCCGATACGCAAATGGATCTCGGACTACGAGTGCATCGTTGCATCGATGAATGAGGGTGATAGTTTCGCTTTTATTAATGCAAGCCGCTTAATGAAGGAAACAGCTGCTATCTATTTAATGTCATCAGTAGCACGGAATTGGAGCGAGCTTAAAGCGGAGCTGATCCGGGAGTTTGACCGGGTATATACGCAGCAAGAAGTTTTCCGCCAACTTGCTGATCGAAAAAAACAACCGAACGAGAAGCTGAGCACATACGTAATCATCATGCAGGAGATGGCCCGATCTAACAGCGTGTCGGAAGCAGATTTGCTTGAGTTCATAATTAGTGGACTGCAAGATTCATCATCGGCTGCATCAGTGTTATATACGGCCACAACTGTCCGACAGTTCAAGGATCTAATACCGAGGTACGAGAGTCTTAAAGCAATGCGTTCAACATCGGGAGCGCCATCATTCAGCAGCCGCGTAACTTCTGGCACCAACACCAATAAGAAAACCCCGCCAGCATCCTTCGAGGTAAGGTGCTTCAACTGCTCGAAGGTGGGCCATATTTCACGGGACTGCACTGCGCCGCGGCGGGCCATTGGATCATGCTTCCGTTGTGGGTCAACACAGCACATCATTCGAAACTGTCCAATCAGAAGCAGCCAGGTTGCGTTCATCAGCAGCTCAGCCCAGTCATCGGACACCACCGCGCAGGAATTGGTCGAGGAATTAAGCGAGGTTCAATTGGTAAGTGTTGCTTTTTGTGGAAAGGGTGTCGAAAGTGCAAAATTTAAAACTGTCCATTCTCTTCTCGACACTGGCAGTCCGGTTAGCTTTGTGCATCGGTCACTCGTTCCTGACGAAATTTGTGGAAATAGATTGCTTTACTCAAACTATTGTGGATTAGGCAAAACCAAGTTATTTACATATGGCAGAATAGCAGCAAAGATTCAATTTAATAACCAGTCGAAAGACATTTTTCTTTTTGTAATTGCAGACGATGTGTTACCGATGCCAATTTTGTTAGGCCGAGACACTTTACGATTATTTAGTATACGGTTATGTATCAAAATGAAGTCAATATTGTCACTAACCGATATAATAAATGAAATAAATAAAAATACGTTATTAAAAACCAATAGGTTTTGCACTTCCGACCCTGTTTCAGGTGTACGTTCTATTGTAAGCGACGATATTGTCTCGGATCACCAACCGGATAATAAAACAGAAATAAATTCAGATAGAAATAAGTGTCAATTGCCATACATATTTGCTATTGAAGCGATACATACACCAAGTGAAATCGAAGTTTGGGGCGGGTTAGAACCAGAACAATCCGAAACATTGAATGGCATAATACGCGAAAATTATTTGAATCGTGAAGAAATTCCGGCAATTGATCACACGTATAAGATGAAGATTAGGCTATGTTCCGATATTCCATTTTATTGTCCACCAAGACGGTTATCGTATCATGATAAGGGTGAGGTAAGCAAAATTATTTCGCGTTTAATCGAAAAAAGGGTGATTAGGCCGAGTAGTTCCCCATACGCGTCACCAATAGTACTCGTGAAGAAAAAAAGCGGCGAGCTCCGTATGTGTGTCGACTACAGAACGCTAAATAAGTTAACGGTGCGCGATAATTTCCCATTACCACTAATCGAGGATTGTTTAGAGTACCTTGAGGGTAAATGCATTTTTAGTACGCTCGATCTGAAGGACGGTTATTATCATGTGGAAATGGATGAGGAGTCCATTAGTTTGACTTCCTTTGTCACCCCGCAAGGCCAGTATGAATACTTGCGTATGCCTTTCGGTTTAAGGAATGCACCAAGTGTTTTTATGCGATTTATTTCGAATATTTTAAGAGACTTCGTGGAGGCCGGGGAAATTATTGTTTACATGGACGATATCCTGCTGGCAACTAAAACTCTTAGCGAACACTTTGACATTCTTAAGCGCGTATTTTATCGGTTGAGCGAATATCGTTTGGAACTAAAGTTATCTAAGTGCAGATTTTGCTATCCAGAAATAGAATACCTCGGTTATTTAATTAATAAAAGTGGTGTCCGTCCGAGTACTAGCCATCTAGAGGCGATCCGGCATTATCCAATGCCGAAGAGCGCTAAGCAGCTTCACTCATGCCTTGGCTTATTCTCCTACTTCCGTCGGTTTATTTCGTCTTTCTCACGCATTGCACAACCATTGCTGAAGTTATTGAAGAAAGATGTTCCTTTCGAATTTAATGATGAATGCGTGAAGGCATTCACAACGCTGCGCGAACAGTTAGCATTGGCCCCTGTGTTAGCAATTTATAGTCCTAAGAGGGAGACGGAGCTGCACTGTGATGCTAGTTCGCAGGGTTTTGGAAGCGTTTTGCTACAACGGCAAGATGACGGCAAACTTCATCCGGTAGCTTACTTTTCAAAGAGCAGTACGGTACCGGAATCAAAGTATCACAGTTACGAGTTGGAGGCTTTAGCCATCATCTATTCCTTAAGACGATTTCGTGTTTATTTGGAAGGAATTCCGTTCCGCATTGTAACGGACTGTAATTCGCTAGCCATGACCCTTAATCGAAAGAGTGTCAGCCCGCGTATCGCGCGTTGGGCTCTCGAACTAGAAAACTACAACTATTCTATCGAACATCGAAATGGATTAAGGATGGCTCATGCTGACGCCCTCAGCAGATGTCACCTTGTTGCTGCGGTCAGTTCGGATGATGTCGATTTAAGGTTGCAGGCCACTCAGAACCGCGACATTGATATAGTTAAATTGAAGGAAAAATTGGAGCAAGGGTCATTGAAAGGGTTTGAGCTAAATGATGGACTAGTTTACAAAATGCATTCAAGTGGTAGACTCATGCTGTATGTACCAGATGAGATGGTAGATAACATTATTCGGATAGTGCATGAGAAGATTGGCCATCTTGGCATCAATAAGTGTATGGATCAGTTACAACGCCACTATTGGTTTCCACACATGCGTGAGCGTACTGAGAGGTTTATTCAGAACTGTATTAAGTGTCTCATATACTCGGCACCAGCACAGATTAACGCTCGTAACTTGCATAGTATTCCCAAGAAATCGGTACCCTTCGACACTATTCATATAGATCACATGGGCCCGCTGCCATCGCTTTCTTCGAAGCGGAAGCACCTATTGGTCGTAGTGGATGCATTCACTAAGTTTGTAAAGCTGTACCCCGTTAATTCAACGAGCACAATAGAAGTCTGTGCTTCGCTTAATAGATATTTCGAATATTATAGCCGACCGCGGCGCATTATTAGTGATCGCGGAAGTTGTTTTACGTCATCTGAATTCGGGTCCTTTTTGTTAGATCGTAATATTGATCATATTAAGGTAGCGGTTGCTTCACCACAAGCGAACGGTCAAGTCGAAAGGGAAAACCGGGTTATAACTCCGATGCTAAGCAAGTTAAGTGAACCCATACAACATTCCGATTGGACCAAAATATTGTCGCAAGTAGAGTATGGGTTAAATAATTCGGTACATCGCACCACAAAACAAACGCCTAGTGTATGTTATTCGGGGTAGATCAACGTGGTAAGGAAGTGTATTGGATATCGGAGTACCTGGATGAAAAGTTGCGCCCTAATGAACCTCCCGCGTTAGATTCATTACGTCAGCAAGCCGTCTTAGCTATAAAAAAGTCCCAGCAATATAATGAGCAGTATTACGCGTTGAAGCATAAGCCCGCGGAACATTTTAAGGTCAGTGATTTTGTAATGTTACCCAACGTCGATACCATTGTCGGTACGAACAAAAAACTTATCCCCAAGTATCGCGTACCGTATCAAGTATGTAAGGCACTGCCGAATGATAGGTACGTTATCCGCGATATCGAGAATTGTCAAATCACGCGGATACCCTATGAGGGCATAATAGAAGCATCTAGGCTGAAACATTGGGTTGGTGGGAGAGAAAGAGACAAAGGCTGTCGCAAGACGTCGTTCAAAAAGTAACACTTGTAGGTAGTTCACCAAAACACATTATTTCTTATATTTGTTATTTGTATTATTTTTTTTTGGTCGAGGCCGACCATTGTTGTCAGATCGGCCGAGTTGTAGTAAGCAATTATGTAGTATCAAGTAATGGCAACGCCGTCTGATGTTTTTACCAGTAAGGCCGTCAGATGGCGTGGATAGCGATAAGAAGAAAGAGGAAACAAAAGAAGAAGGGTATCCATTTTTGTTTTTTTGCGTATGTAACAATTGAAGAGACAGCAGAAAGTTAAATATTACAGTCGTGAATGTAACAATCGAAAAGAAAAGACAATAAAAGTTAAATATTACAATTGTAAGAACTATTATGTCCTGACTGGTTGCAGTTATTGTTTCTGGACTGGTTCTCTAGTTGGGTTATGGTTACTGTTAGTTCTGAATGCGTCTACATTGTTTGCATGAAACTGTCGTCTGTAATTTCCGCTGTTTCGATCGTTCGTACGAGTATTTTGAGGTCGTGTATTCCTAAAGTCATTTCGTTGTCTCACATTATTCTGTCTATTGTTGTTTATTTCTATTGCCTCTCGTGCTTTGCCTGTTAGTTTTTTTTTTTTTTTTTTTTGTTGAATGCTTTTACTATCTGTTGGAGCACTCAGACACAAATACTGGTCCATTGTACTAGCAGACAGACACCTTGTCTTTATTGTATTTTCCCCGTTGTATGGTGAAAAGTGAGGACGGGCTTCAGTGATGTAGAGCTAAAAGATTCGGCACCCACCGCGTCGGCCTCAAGGGTGCGTCACCGTGCGCGAGCGAAGGCGGGACAGTCGCAGAGAAATTGTTCTGCCTTTAGCGAGTTCATCGGAGATCTCATTTCCTGGGATCCCAGAGTGACCTGGGGCCCATACAAACCTAAGTGAATTTAGTCTTCTCACTTTGTTCAAAAAGGTCTTGAGTTCATGCACTAATTTAATAGAGGGTTGGACACAGCTTTGAGTGCAGCTTGGCAGTAACTGCAGACGCATATGCTTTTTCCCTTCCACTTTTTTTCACAACATAGTGCATGGCCATTAGGATTGCGTAAATCTCCGACTGAAAGACACGCATATTTTCCTAACGAGAAGTGCAGTCGAATGTTTTCACGCTCAAAGAAAACTCCACCGCCGGATCCCTGCCCAGTCCTGGAGCCATCTGTGAAAATCCGAAGACAATCCATTCCAGGTTCAGCCAGTCCTGACGCCATAGAAATGTGACTGTGAAATTACAGCGCAGTAGGATGGCAGGTGTCATTGCGTCAGAAGGCATATCCATGAGACAGGGGTCGTAGGAAATTTTTTCGCGCAATTACGCTTTTAATCCAATGCGAGTTGTACCAAAGACCATTTCTCTTTAGGCGAGAAATGGCTTTCAGTGCGCACCCTCTGATATATACGTCAAGGGGTGGAAGATTCATCATAGCATCTAGAGCAGCTCCCGGTATGCTGGGGAAAGCCCCCGTGCAGCTAAGACAGACCGCTCTTTGGAGTTTGGTGAGTGAAGCCACAGCGTGTTTGCGTGTTAGCCTGTTCCACCAAACAACCGATGCATATGAGATTATCGGTCTTATCATTGCCGTGTAGATCCAAACGACCTTTTTCGCCGATAAACCCCATGTTTTGCCAAAGGCACCTTTGCATTGGCAAAAAGCTGACAGCGCTTTGGTGGTTTTGGACTCAACATGCTTTGACTAAAGAAGCTTGCTATCTAGGATGACTCCCAAGTACTTAGCTTCCTTGGATATGGGGATGGGAATGCCTTTTTGGCTCCAGCTGAGTTATGCCAGTATTTTTCCGTGAAGAGAACGACATCAGTCTTAAGAGGATTAACCGACAGCCCATTACTCGTGCACCAGTCTTCGATCACATCTAGCGCCGCCTGCGTTTTGAGACAGACAGTTGTTAAACATGAGCCGACAGAGAGAACGGCAACATCATCTGCATAGGCATGGGCACAGATTCCAGAGACATTGAGAGTATCGAGCAGAGAGTCGACCACCATGTACCATAACAGCGGAGACAAAACGCCACCTTACGGGCAGCCATTGTTTACTCCAGACTTAACACATTCACGCCTATTACCGAAGTCGTCTCGTTTCTACGACAACACTCGTTGTTAAAAATTATGTTAAACATCAATATTTGAACCTTTACCCTATACTGTTTAAGCGCATTATTTACTATCTCGCTCATATAATGAATTCTTGTGGAGACTTTGTAGTATAAATTGAATTGATTTGTTATATACAATATATGTAATTTTTTAATCGTTACTTAACCTTTGAGTAGTAAAGGCGCTATTTTTAAATCAGAGTTTCTCGGTCTTTCTTTCTAAACGCCACCCGGTCCTTTTTTAGTCAGAACGGAATTTTTATTTTATGGTGCCGAAACCCGGGACAGAAAGACGTCGAGTACTAATTTAGTTTATCGAATAGCGTATAACGATAGAAATGGAACTATCCGCGCGGTCCGCGTACAGAGGCCAGGTCACAAAAATCGTGAAAAGCGCCTCTGAATTTCTTGACTCTGAAGAATCTAAACTGACCTCTGAAGATTGCTACGAGGAAATAGAAGAGCAGCTTGTGGCATTTATACAGCGTTTAACGGCTGCTAACGACTGTCTCAATACAACGAACCAAGAGGTGAAGACCAAAAATCTCATCAAGATCGAAGATCTGGATAAAGATCTAGAAAAAGTGGCTGAGTATCAAGACGTTGCCATTAACGTTCTTTCGCGTTTGAATTCACGGCTGCGCAAACTGCAGGCGAAGCAAGTCCCAGGACCAGCACCAACGAATACGGAATATACGTCCCTTAACGCATCCATCGTGGGTGGGTCACACAACCTCCCCAAACTCCCGCTTAAGAAATTCGATGGTAGTTTCCAGGAGTGGTTATCATTTTGGGAACAGTTCCGCGCAGCAGTGCATGAAAACGGCAGCTTAACATCGTCCGACAAATTCAGCTATCTTGAGTCAGTATTGGTGGGAAACGCAAAAAAGGTTATTGCGGGATTTACTGCTTCAGGAAAGTGTTACGAAGCTGCGGTCGCTCTTTTACAAGAGCAATATGGTGATACGGAACGGTTAATTGACAAGAATATGCAGCAGTTACTTTCCCTTCGTCCCATACAATCAAAAACCGATGCTCTAGGCCTGCGTAATCTCTACAATTCGATCACATCTAGCTGTCGCACTCTCACTGCTCTACAAGTACCTACGCACCAGTATAATATCATGCTCAAGTCCATATTGCTTCGATGCTTACCGATTGACCTGCGCATCGATTATTTTCGTTTGAACGAGAAAGACAGAGCGACTGGTGAAATAAGTGAAACGGGAGGGGATAGTACACATTCGCTAATTGGGGATGAGCAGGTACATAGCATAATGCAATTTTTAAAAAGGGAAGTTGAATCGTTGGAAAAAAGTAGGTTTGTCTCTGTCATCCCAAACATAAGAAATCCGTCGTCTCCCTCATCTACAAGCACTGCAACTAGCCTAATGTCGGTAAGTGAGAAGAATATATGTGTGTTTTGCAAATCTGACAAGCACGCAACAAGGGAATGTGACAGCAGTTTAACGATTACCGAGAAAAAGGAAATATTGAAAAAAAGTGGCCGGTGTTTTCGATGCGCAAGCCGTGGACATAATTCCAAAAATTGTAGAAGCGCGAAATGGATAACTTGCACAAGGTGCAAAGGAAAACACCTCACTTCCTTATGTGACCCATTATACATTACGAGTAATTCGACGAATATGTCAGTGCCGAAAGCTCAAAGTGCTCTTAATCTATGCGCATGTAATTCGTTTGTTAGCTCAAATGTATTTTTAAAGACAGCTCGGGGCATCGCTGCACACCCGGAGCAAGATAAAAAACTACTGATTCGTTTTATCATCGATGGTGGTAGCCAATACTCCTATATCCGTCAGGATTTGGCGACAAAGCTCAATCTCGCGTCTGTGGGCGAGGTAAATTTTTCCCTAATCCCTTTTGGAAGCAAACAACAATCTCCATTCAAGAGATATCAGAAGGTAAAGATGTCCATCACTAGCCAGTTTAACAACAAAAGTGTAGAAATTGTTGTCCCTGAAATATGCATCGACGTATTAAACGCTCCTGACCCCACTTGTACATCATTTCATGGTCTGAAACTAGCTGACACTCGGCATGCCAGCACTGATGCAGTTGATGGTCTCAGTGCATTAATTGGGTCCGACTTCTATTGGTCAGCAGTGACAGGCAAACAAAAACGAATTTCTCAAAATCTAAGGGCTGTAGAAACGATCTTCGGCTGGACGCTACAAGGAACACATTCGTTTGGTAAGAATATCGTTACAAACGAACATTCATGCTTTCCTTCTACTCCTAGCACTACCCTGCATCTATCAGCTCTAAACGACGACATCATAACGTCCTTTTGGTCTTTAGAAGCCATAGGGATTAGAAGCGAAGAAACAGAAAATGAATACCTTGCCGAAGATTTGATTGCCAAATGTATTTCAAGAAAAGGACCACGATACGAGGCTACTTTACCATGGAAAAATACAGACATCGAAATAAAAAGCAACAAGGTTCATGCGCTGAAACGGTTAAGATCACTGACTACGCGCTTATCGAGAAATCCCGACCAATTCGAAGAGTATGACGCGGCTATTCGACAGCTGGTTTCTGATGGCATTGCTGAGAAAGTTACTCCAGACTCTAAAACTATTTCAAAACGAGTATTCTACTTACCACATCGGCCGGTGTATAAGGCAGACAGTACTACAACTAAGATGCGTATTGTGTTTGATGCTTCTTTCCGCGCAGAAGAGAACCCTTCGTTGAATGATCATCTACATGTGGGTGCTAATCTATTACCGGATGTCTTAAAGGTTTTACTAAATTTCAGACTTGGCCGCTATGCACTGGTTGCGGACGTTGAAAAGGCTTTCCTGCAAATCGGATTAAACGAACTGGATCGTGATAGCCACAGATTTATTTGGTATACCCCACGTAAAACACCGAATAGCAAGCTCGAATTTACGGAATACAGAATGACGAGAGTAACTTTCGGTGTTAACTGTAGCCCGTTTTTATTAACAGCCACCTTACGATTGCACTTCATATTGGAGGAGGAGAAATACCCTAACACTTGCAGAGTTCTCAAACAGAATTTCTATATGGATGATTTCGCAACGAGTGTCGACACAGAAGAAGAAGGAGAGCGAATCGGAACCGAGGCCAGACAAATAATGAAGAACGCATGCATGAATCTCAGAAAATGGAATTCGAACAGTGTACGAATACGTGAATCACTTTGTTCAGAACAAGTCCCTACTATACAGAAAGTCTTGGGATTGTCGTGGTTTGTATACAGTGATGAGCTTGCAGTGCCTCTACAATCCGTTGAATCTTTGATCAATTCTAATTTAACGCAGCGTACGAAACGAACTGTGTTACAAACGATTGCTAGAATCTTCGATCCATTGGGCGTATTTGGCCCCGTCGTAATTAAAATGAAAATTCTTTTTCAGTCCATTTGGAAGGCCAAATTACTTTGGGACGAGCTCCTCCCATCCGATCTTATGACAGAGTGGCAAGATTGTATGAACAATTTGTTACAGTTAAAAGAATATTGCATTCCTCGTGCCGTTATAACGTTTGCTCCACCATATATCATCCATCTGCACGTATTCGCAGATGCAAGTATGAAAGCCTACGGAACAGTGGCTTACCTCAAATGTATTAGCCCCACAGGTAAGAGTACTGTTTCATTTCTGTGTGCAAAAAGTAGAGTGGCCCCACTCAAGCCGAATGGAATTGGAGAATTAACTTTGCCCAAATTAGAGCTAACCGCAGCATTGATAGCCGCTCGGTTATGTTTCTACATCAAACATTCACTGAAGGTTCCTGTGGACCAAATCTGCCTGTGGACCGATTCGAAGATCGCGCTAAGTTGGATTCGAGGAGAGACTGCGCGATGGAAACCCTATGTGCAAAGTCGAGTTGTGGAGATACGCCGTCTTACATCAATAGCGGATTGGAGACATTGCCGCGGTAAGGAGAATCCGGCTGATCTTCTTACCAGAGGAGTCGGCGCTCAAAATTTCAAAACTTCTGTGTGGATTCACGGACCGTCTTGGCTCGAACTTAATGAAAACCATTCAGAGGTGAATGTTTCTTCATCTACTGATAGCATAGCGCGATTGGCCTTATTATTACCAACTCTCGGACCTACTGGAGCCCGTCCCGATCCACTATTGTTTTACACAAACTTCAGTTCCTGGATGCGACTTTTGCGAGTGACAGCTTTTGTTTTCCGTTTCATCAAGCTATGTAAGCGAGAGGGTGCGCCAAATTTCACCAATAGCTTATGCGCTGTGGAACTCGAGATCGCCGAGTCATATTGGCTAAGGTACATACAATTTGATCAATTTTATGACGAGATTTGTATATTACAGAAAGGTATCAAGATTCCTACAACTTCAAAGATCTTTCAACTATCCCCTTTTTTGGATGAAAATGGACTTATGCGCCTTGGTGGTCGTCTTCAATCTTTGCCTGATTCACCAAATTTTAAGCATCCGTTGATATTGCCACCAAATTCTTACCTCGTTGAGCTTCTCGTGGACGACTACCATAGAAGAACCTTGCATGGAGGTGTCAACGTCGTCTTATCTCAGCTCCGAGAGTGTTTCTGGATTATTAGAGGACGACAGCTTGTGAAAAAGCGTCTTAAAAGGTGCATTGTTTGCAAAAAGTTGTGGGGCAAGCCAGTCTCTCAACCATTTGGGCCTCTACCAGCCGAGCGATTGACATTGTCAAGGCCCTTCGATTGTGTTGGCGTTGACTTTGCCGGCCCGCTTTACTATCTGGATAGTTCAACAAATGAGATGAGCAAGAGTTTTTTTATGATTTTTACGTGTGCTGCCGTTCGTTGTGTGCACCTGGAGCTGGTCACGAGTTTATCAACCGATAGCTGCCTTATGGGATTTAGGCGATTTATAGCTCGAAGAGGCGCTCCATCTACCATCTACTCCGATAACGCCCGGACGTTTCGCAGAGCTGCTTATGAGATGGCTGGCATAGATCGAATTCTCGAGGATGAGGTTATCCAAGAGTTTTTGGCAAATAAACGAATCAGGTGGAAGTTCATCGTTGAACGAGCCCCATGGTGGGGAGGCTTTTGGGAGAGGCTGATTCGTACGATAAAGAACGTTCTAAAGGTCGTCATAGGGAAGGCAAAACTTACATACGAGCAGCTCCGAACAGTGATTGCTGAAGCAGAAAGTATAGTGAACATCCGTCCTCTTACATATGTGAGCAGTGATTCTTCAGATGTCACTCCTCTTACCCCCGCTCATTTTCTGTTCGGTCACGGGGAATTTGCCAACATTCAGCGAGCTGTAAATGAGTCAGGTGAAATTCAGAAGCTTTGGAAACAACGACTCAAATATACAAGTATGCTTTGGGTGCGATGGCGCACCGAGTACATGCAGCTTCTGCGCTCCTATCACCATAGTCGAGGTAATTCTTCGCTACAACTAACAAAAAATGATGTTGTTCTAGTGTTCGACTCCGGGAAGCCTCGAATAGCTTGGAGACTAGCTGTTATAGAAGATGTTTTCACAGGTCGTGATGGCAAAGTCCGTGCTTGCGGAATACGATACTCTGACGGTACAAGAACTCGAAGACCCGTTCAGCTGCTCTACCCACTGGAAATTACCCCTAATTCGCTGGCCGGAGGATGTTAAAAATTATGTTAAACATCAATATTTGAACCTTTACCCTATACTGTTTAAGCGCATTATTTACTATCTCGCTCATATAATGAATTCTTGTGGAGACTTTGTAGTATAAATTGAATTGATTTGTTATATACAATATATGTAATTTTTTAATCGTTACTTAACCTTTGAGTAGTAAAGGCGCTATTTTTAAATCAGAGTTTCTCGGTCTTTCTTTCTAAACGCCACCCGGTCCTTTTTTAGTCAGAACGGAATTTTTATTTTACTCGTTTTCTCTGTCGTGTCGTTTTTTAAACGGTATTCCATATTTTTTAAACGATAAAAACGTAATAATCATCTGTCAGAATTAAAAGAAATTGAAACAATTCAAAATAAGAAAGCAATGCATTTATTATCGAACCGGTTTCCATTATTCTTTATTAGTAAACAAAGCGGAAAACATAGTCAAAATGATAAGTGTAGAAATGTATTTTAGCACAAGCAGTGAAAGCAACCAGGATGAAGAAGAAGAAATGCAAAATTAACAATTAATTATTAAAACAAAACAAATTAGACAATAATCAAATCTGTTTGATTTGCCTGATTCAAAGTGAGTTCATTCTATATACAAGCACCTATAAAACTATTGATTTTACAGATTCCAGCAATACTTTAGATTATCAAAAGAAGGTTTTAAGTATTTTAAGTATTCGCTCTTCGGGCGCCTTGTCGCGGCGGAGGGGCTTAAGAGGTCAATTACCTCGAACTAAGACCCGGAGAACCCCGAGTTAGTCATGAATGAATGGACAACCAGATGGATGGAAATACTCCAGGTGGCACCCGCAATAGCGGAAATCCACCCGCGATCTCCCTGATCGCGGCCGGGGCAAGGATTCTGGAGGCCCCACCAGTCATTCTTAACTCTCCGGCAGCCCGGAACGACACCGACTCCTGCGGCTCATTGTCCGACCACTTGGTTGGACTGAGCGTGAGCGGTGCAACCGACAGAGGCGACACCGACGATGGTGCGGCACGGGAAACCGCCAAGGTTGAACGAGCCCCAGAATTGGGACGTGCAGTAGATTGCACTGCTAAGTGCCCAAAAAGAAGGAGGAAGAGGCGTGCCCGAAAATCGTGCAAAGAGGCTGGCACAGCCGAAGGCACGAAGATTGAGGGCGAACCTCTGGGAAAGGCAGGTAAGAGGATCAGATCGGCGGAAAGGTGATGATGCTGGCAGACAGACTCTGATCGCAGAAGGCGAAGCGGTCTTGGATCATAACAACTGTTATGTGATCGCACATTATGTAACCGCATTACTGCACTTAACAACAAGTGCCTTCGAATATGCTGAGCTTGCAATTACAAGTGCATTTGCCTGATGACCTACATACGGCAGCACAAGCAGCTAAAGCAAAACAAAAATAAAAACAACTTCGAATATGCTGAGCTTGCAATTACAAGTGCATTTGCCTGATGACCTACATACGGCAGCATAAGCAGCTAAAACAAAACAAAAATAAAAACAATGAAATGACAAACGTTTCATATGGGATAAGTAACGCCCATTCAAATAGAACTTACTCCAATTGATCAAGGCCAAATCCATAACACTGAATGGAATTTGAATTGAAGCGAAATTGGAAGAAGAAAGGAAGCACCGTAGATTTTAGGATAAGTTAGAATAGTAATAATATATTGTCTCTATGTATACACTTAAAATGTTAATGGACGACTCGGGATATAAAAGCCCGAGCAGGCCACAATAAAATTTAGAATTAATTAGACAGCCAAACAAACATCGGCAGTTTTAATTCTCTTGCCTTAAAACGGCAATAGGTAAAAGAGGAGTGCCATATAAATAGGCACCCTGTCTGTCCAACGGCGTTCCACGCCGGACACAAAAGTAAGGTCGACCTTTCTCTCTGGGAAGTTTTTCTTCCACCTAGTCTGAAGATCCTGCCTACATAACATGGCGATCCTGCCCACACATAACATGGCGATCCTGCCAACATAACTAGGCGATCCATGCCAAAACATAACACTGCTGTTCGAAAGCGGCGTCGGAAGGGAGCAGGAGCTCAAACCGAAAAAGGTAAGAGCACTTGCAAGCGGAAGATGGCCGCCGGGGACAATCTTGCTGGGGAGAGAGAACGTGATGTCTCCTCCTCTGATATGGCGGCGGGAAATCGGAGTCCAAAGGCAGATGCGGCGGTCAATAAAGATCAAAGCAAAAACCTGAAGACGGAGAGGACCAAAGGCTGCTCATCGGAGGCGGGCACTTCACACAAAAAAACCCCTTCCTCTGGAAAGGCAACACAAATGACCGTAAAGAGTCGAGACAAGCACCTCTCCTACAAAGAGGCAGCCATCTCCTCCGAAAAGGTCAGGATAGGGAAGGCTGGCAGTGACAGCAGAATGACCAGCGCAGATTGCCAACACTGCGAGGATCATCTACTGGAGCTAGCTTCAGCAACAGGCTTCTGTATTCAAGCGGAGAGGTCTGCTTTGATGAATGGTACCTTCGTGGTGAGCTGTTCCTCTCAGCAGACATCTGCCTGGATCAGGAGCATGGTGCCGAAAATCCCCCCCCTGGGAACTAGCACTTATCAAGTAGTTAGTCTCCCGAAACTAACGCGCGCCATCTGCTGGATTCCGGGAAAACCCGGAAACAAGCTGAAAGTGCTGACGCGACTACGTGCGCAGAACCCGGGACTCGACACGAGGGCCTGGACTGTCTATTCCTACAAGGAGAAAAAGAACTCTCTGAAAAAAGATGGCTTCACTCTGGTAGTGGGAATGGACAATGGCTCTGTTGAGGCCCTGAAAACCGCGTACGACTCACGTCCCTACTTCGGCCTTGGTAGGATTGTATTCCATTTTGATGTCAAGTAGTCGAAGGATGGAACGTGTTCCCCAGTATGAATCCATGATTTTTACTCAGATCAACCTACAGCATTGCAAGGCTGCTACCGCTCTTCTAAGTAGCAGAATTGCATGCAGTAGTACAAATCCTCACATTGTATCCATTCAAGAACCATGGGTGTGGAACAAACGCCTGTGTGGTCTTGGTGGCATACGTGATGCTACAATCCTTTATGATGAGCGATCCGAAAGGCCCAGGGTCTGCCTCATCATATCGAATACGCTATCGGCAACCAAACTTGGTCAATTCTGTGGTCAAGATCTGGTAGCTGCGAAAGTGAGCTACAAGGCGCACGGAGAAATTGAACACTTCGTCGTGGCGTCTGCTTACTTCCCCTACGACTCGGTACTACCCCCGCCACCTAAGGCGGTTTCCGAACTCGTAGAGTACTGGGAAGCCAGAAGGATTGGACTCATCATCTGTTGCGATGCTAACGCTCAAAACACATTTTGGGGCAGCAGCAAATGCAACCGGAGAGGAGACCATCTTTTAAACTTCATTCTTTCGTCTGACCTTTTCATCAACAATGTTGGCTCTCTACCAACCTTTGTGACGGCGAGACGACAGGAAGTGATTGACCTAACCTTATCTAACAGGCATGCGAAGGCCATCACTAACTGGAGAGTCTCACCAGATGTTACGCTGTCAGACCATAGATACATCGAATTCCAATTGAAGTGCGGGATCTCCCCCTCGCAGCCCAAGCGGAATCCGAGAAAAACAGACTGGGTGCGATTTAGGGAGGAGCTTGAGAAATCCACTCAAGCCCCGCCTAAACTCAAAACTAATCAATCGGTGGAGGATGCAGTTCATAACCTGAACAGCGCCATCACCAAATGTTTTGAACTCGCATGTCCTGTCAAAAAACCTCCCAACAGGAAGCCGGTTCCCTGGTGGAATGCTGAGCTCCAACGGCTTCGTAGGGAAGCCAGAAGTCTTCTGAACAGATCGCTTAAATCGAACTCGGAAGATGACTGGAATAAATATCGATCGAAGCAGAAGGAATATAAGAAGCTTATTCGAAAATCGAAGAATGATTCCTATAAGTCCTTCTGCGAAGAGATCAAATCCCTGAGCGCGACCAGCAAGTTGGTTAAAGTCCTCAAACGAGGAAAATCGACAAAGCTGGATGTACTCAGAAAGTCTGATGGTACCTTTACCGAGTCTAAAGCAGAAACTCTTAGTTTACTGTTTCAGACCCATTTTCCGGGAAATCAGACTGTCATCGGCTCGTTGCACACTCCCTCATTGGATACTGCGGCTGTAGCGATGAAAACAACTCGGCGTAGCTGGTATGTTGCGTCACGCGTGGCAACTACTGAGGCCATTGAATTTGCTGTGGCATCCTTCGATGGCTTTAAGTCGCCGGGCACTGATGGGATATACCCCGTTATGCTGCAAAAAGGTATAAGACAGCTGCTTCCTACACTGAAAAGAATTTTCACTGCTAGCCTGGCACTTGCCTACATACCTATCCCTTGGCGCGCGGTGAAAGTGGTCTTTATTCCCAAAATAGGGAAAGAGGATTACTCACTAGCCAAGAGTTTCAGACCAATAAGTCTAACATCATTCCTGCTGAAAAGCATGGAAAGACTAGTAGAGTTGCACGTGCGCAAAGTTGCCCTTCGAATGCATCCTCTGTCGGACATGCAACAT
The DNA here is from genome assembly GCA_958301585.1 of Merodon equestris. Lineage (NCBI taxonomy): Eukaryota > Metazoa > Arthropoda > Insecta > Diptera > Syrphidae > Merodon > Merodon equestris. The sequence goes on from OY284413.1 coordinate 96,225,335, forward strand.
GCTTATCAGCGCGGAAAATCCTGCGAGACTGCGCTTCAAAACCTAGTTGGGAGAATTGAATGCGCTCTCGAAAGGAAAGAGTACGTACTAGGCATTTTCGTCGACATTGAGGGAGCTTTTGATAACGCTACCTTCGACAGCATGTGTAACGCTGCTAGACGGCATGGCGTAGATGAAGCACTGGTTTTGTGGATCAAAGCAATGCTTGTGCACAGGACATTGATCGCTGATACAGGCCTCGAACAATGTGTCAAGTCTGGAGTAAACAGGGGCTGCCCGCAAGGTGGCGTCTTGTCTCCGCTGTTATGGTGCATGGTGGTCGACTCTCTGCTAGATGCTCTCAATGCCTCTGGAATCTATGCCCAGGCCTATGCGGATGATGTTGCTGTTCTCTCTGTCGGCTCATGTTTAGCGAATGTCTGTCTCAAAGCGCAGGCGGCGCTAAACGTGATCGATGACTGGTGCACGAGAAATGGGCTGTCGGTTAATCCTCTTAAGACCGATGTCGTTCTCTTCACGAGAAGGAGGAAAACAACTGGCATTGCTCAGCTGGTGCTAAAAGGCATTCCCATCCCTATATCCAAGGAAGCTAAGTATCTGGGAGTCATTCTAGATAACAAACTTCTCTGGTCAAAACATGTTGAGTCCAAAACCACCAAAGCGCTGTCAGCTTTCTGGCAATGCAAAGGTGCCTTTGGCAAAACATGGGGCTTATCGCCGAAAAAGGTCCTCTGGATCTACACGGCAATGGTAAGACCGATAATCTCATATGCATCGGTTGTTTGGTGGAGCAGGCTGACACGAAAACACGTTGTGGCTTCACTCACCAAACTCCAAAGAGCGGTCTGCCTCAGTTGCACGGGGGCTTTCCCCAGCACACCGGGAGCTGCTTTGGATGCTATGATGAACCTTCCACCCCTTGACATATATATCAGAGGGTGTGCACTGAAAACTATTTCTCGCTTAAAGAGGAATGGTCTTTGGTACAACTCGCAGTGGAGTGAAAGTGTACTTGAGAGAGAAATATCCTACGATCACTGTCTCATGGATATGCCCTCTGACGCAATGACACCTGCCATCCTACTGCGCTGTAACTACACAGTCACATTTCCTTGGCGTCAGGACTGGCTTTGGCCAGACACTGAACCTGGAATAGAATGTCTTCGCATCTTCACAGATGGCTCCAGGACTGATCAGGGATCCGGCGCCGGAGTTTTCTTCGAGCGCGAAAACATTCGACTGCACTTCTCGTTAGGAAAATATGCGTCTGTCTTCCAGACGGAGATTTACGCAATCCTAATGGCCATGCACTATTTTGTGAAACACAGATGGAGGGGAAAGAGCATATGTGTCTGCAGCGACAGCCAAGCTGCACTCAAAGCTGTATCCAATCCTCTGTCCAACTCCAAACTAGTGCATGAACTCAAGACCTTCTTGAACAAAGTCGGAAGACTTAATTCACTTAGGCTTGCATGGGTTCCAGGTCACTCTGGAATCCCAGGAAACGAGATCTCCGATGAACTCGCTAGAAAAGGCTCAGAGGAGAGTTTCTCAGGGCCTGAACCCGCCTTAGGTCTACCAGCTTCAACGGTTAAATCTGACATCAATGACTGGGTATTTAACGTACACAGTCGCAGATGGAAGGAATATCCAGGATGCAAGATGACTAAGCGCGTACGCCCTGACGTCTGTAAAAAGTCCGCAACATTCTTCTTATCCTTAAGAAGAAATGACTGCAGAAGGCTAACGGGTGTCATTACGGGCCATTACACTTTTGCCAGGCATCTTTACGTGCTTGGCATCAGTGAGACGCCTACCTGTGCTGCTTGTTGCGAGGAGGACGACACAGCGGAACACTTTCTCTGCGACTGTCCCGCCTTCGCTCGTGCACGGTGGCGCACCCTTGGGGCCGACGTGGTGGGTGCCGAATCTCTTAGCTCAACATCACTGAAGCCCCTCCTCATTTTTCTCCGGATAACGGGGAAAATACAATAAAGACAAGGTGTCTGTCTGGTAGTACAATGGACCAGTACTTGTGTCTGAGTGCTCCAGCAGATAGTAGAAGCCTCCAACAAAAAAAAAAAAAAAAAAAAAAAAAAAAGTATTTGTTGGATGTAATCAGTGACGAAATAACGATATCGCAGCGTTCATCATCGATTCTGTTAAAAATTAATTAATTGAAGTACAAATTAAATACATATTAAGCTCTCATTATATTATCCTTAAATGGCAACACTGAAATATCTTATGTCTTATCTTATGTAAATGTCAATTTTAAACCACTCTTGAATTATACGTTGAACGAAGAACTTGTCTTTTTATTTCTAAGAGGTTATGGGCCCAGGATTTCCCGCGTGTTTCTTATCATAATTTTTTTTTTAAACAATAGTAAAATGTCGAACTCGATCTATCAAATTGAGAAATTGGGCGAACACAATTATGATTCGTGGAAAATATTAGTTAGAAGTATGTTAATACACAACGATTTATGGAACTTTGTTTCTGGTAGTTCTATGAAACCAGACCCAGAAAAACTTGAGGAAGTAACATTATGGTGCTCAAAGGATGAAAAGGCTCTGGCTACTATATTGCTGTGTGTAAAACCTTCGCAGATCAACTATATAAAAAATTGTAAGACGTCGGCAGATGCTTGGATAACTTTGGAAAAAATCCATCAACCCAAAGGACCGGCACGGAAAGTTACGTTGTTCAAGCAACTTCTTCAATTAAAAATGGAAGGTAACAATATTCAACACCATATTAATGCCTTCTTCGATTTAGCAGAAAAAATCAAAGAACTTAATATCGAACTACAGGACGAGCTTTTGGTTATAATTTTGCTATCCAGTTTACCTAGTGCTTACGAAAATTTTATCATTGCAATCGAGTCACGTGATCAACTACCATCGGTCGAAAATTTAAAGGTTAAACTACTCCAGGAAGGGCATCGTCGGCATCGTGGAGAAAATGAAATAAACGATAATTTTTTCAGAACGAGCACTATTCATACGCAATCGAAAAAATAAGTTTCCTCATTAAAATCCAGCGTATCAACAACATACCCACGGAACAAGTTCGACAGACAGGGCAATTTTCAAAGGAAGGTGTTATCGATGTAAACGTCAGGGCCATGTGGCGTCAAATTGCCACGAAAGGCAAAGAGATTCTCCAAGTGCGGTCACATCAGCGTTTGCTTTATTAAATTCATTCTGTGTCAATGAATTTGACAAGAACACATGGATTTTAGATAGTGGATCAACGAGCCACTTATGCTGTGACAGAAAAAAGTTTTCTTCCTATAGCGACCATGTGGAAAAAATTGAATTGGCTGGTGAGAAGTATATTTGTTCAGCGGGAATAGGAGATGTACCTCTAATTGCGAACAGCAAGATCGTTTTAAAAAATGTTTTATTTGTACCCGAATTACAAATGAACTTTATTTCAGTGAGTAGAGCAACGAGCGCTGGAAATAAAGTCGTTTTTTCAGAAAATCGTGCCGAAATTATTGATGGTTCAACCATTAAGCTGCTGTACGCGACCAAGTACAACAATGTTTATGCTTTCAAAGAAAAACAATTTGATAAATTCGTTGCTGGTGTAAAAGGTGATAGTGATGTTAAGGCTTCTGAAGGTGTTGTTGGAGCTGATGAGAGAGACAAAGTGCTTGCACTGTGGCATCAAAGGTATGGCCATTTGAATAGTCAATGCTTACACAGCTTGTTCTATAAAAACATGGTTCGAGGTGTGAGCTCCCAAAAAATCAAAAAGGCGAATATTAAGTGTGAGATCTGCTTAAAAGGGAAAATTTCATCTGTACCATTTGGACGGTCGGAAAATCAGAGTAAGTCTGTGCTTTCAGTTATTCATACGGATATATGCGGACCGATAAGAAATGTATCAAACGGAGGCGCTAAATACTTTTTGACGTTTATTGATGACCACTCACGTATGATTTTTGTTTATTTTTTGCGTCAAAAAAGCGAAGCCTTAAACTATTTTAAGATATTCAAAACTATGGCAGAAAAGCAGACGGGTAATAAAATTAAAATTTTAAGAAGTGATAATGGAAAAGAATATGTTAACAAAGATTTTAAAAATTATCTAGAACATTATGGTATAAAGCATCAATTAACTTCGCCTTATACCCCTCAACAGAACGGCTGCGCCGAAAGAATGAACAGGACGCTGGTTGAAATGGCACGCTGCATGCTGATTTCTTCTGGCTTAAAGAAAGGTTTTTGGGCTGAAGCGATAAATACACTGCATATCTACGAAATCGATCACCAACGAAATTATTAGATCATAAGACACCATTTGAAATTTGGTTTGGGTATAAACCGAATGTATCACATCTTCGAATTTTTTGATGTAAAGCGTTCATGCTCATTAAGAAGCCAGGTAATTCTAAGTTTAGTCCTAAAGGCATAGAATGCTTAATGATAGGTTATTCTGAAGAGGCTAAAGCATATAGATTATATGAACGAAAAACGGGTAAGATTCACATAAGCCGGGATGTTCAATTCATTGAGAATCCCTTAAAAATGTGTCCTACGAATTCAGATTTTATATTAATTGAATCCTTAAAAGAAGATGAAGATGATGACGCCGAATTCAAGAGTGTACTCTGTGGGTGCTGTGGCTGGTGTTCGTGATGAAGGTGAAGCTGGGAATGGTAAAGAAGATTTTAAACTTGAAGATGATAATGCGGCTGCAGATGAGGACTATTACGAAGATTGCGATGGCGAAAAAGTAAAATCCAATTCCAGCGAAAAACCTTATGGAAATCAGGTTAGTGAAAGTATTCTTAGAAATGGTAAAATAAGAAACAGAGACAATGTGAATAGAAACAGATCAAATTCGTTAAGTTTTATGCATAATATTAACAATATTTGTCGGAATATACCAAATTCCATTGAAGAGGAGCTTCAAGGTAAAGATTCCAAAATGTGGCAAAGAGCTATGGAAGAAGAATATCGTTCACTTCTGAAAAACAGAACTTGGGAACTTGTAGATTTGCCAGCTGATCGCAAAGCCATAAGATCTAAATGGGTTTTTAATATAAAAAAGGATAAATATGGTAAGATTGAGCGATATAAGGCAAGGCTTGTAGCTAAATGGTGTAGTCAAAGGTATGGCCTGGATTTTACTGAAACCTTTTCGCCAGTCACCAGGTATTCTACAATAAGACTTGTAGTTGCATTAGCAGTGAAATTTGAATTGTTATTACATCACATAGACATCACCTCCGCATACATATCTAAATAGTGAACTGGAACAAAGCATATATATGGAGCAGCCCGAAAATTTTGTAAATAAAACATATCCAAGGAAAGTGTGTAAACTCCAGAAAGCCCTTTATGGACTCAAACAGTCTGGAAGGCAATGGAATCAAAAATTAAACAATGTCTTGTTGAAATTGGGTTTCGTGCGGTCATCCTATGACAGTTGCGTTTATACTTTTAAACAAAGTGGAGTCATTAATATTTTGGTGGTATATGTAGATGACATAATTCTTGCTTTTAAAGAAAAAAGCGTTTTAAATAACATTAAGTTAAAACTTGCTGCGGAATTTAAACTAGAAGACAAAGGACCTATCAATTATTTTTTGGGGATGGAATTCGAAAGAGAAGGAGATAGAGGTTTAATTAAATTGGGGCAGCAGAAAATGATTGCAGATATTTTGGCTTCTTTTCAAATGACGCAATGTAAGCCTGTAAGCACACCATTGGATCCAGGATCGAAGTTGGAGAAATGCGCACAATGCATGAACTGTACAAATAAGGTCGATGCAAGGATGTTTCAATCACTTGTAGGATCTTTAAACTATATAAGTCTGACAACACGGCCGGATATATCTCATTCTGTGATCAAATTATCGCAATTCAATACGAATCCCCATAAAGAACATTTTACTGCAGCAAAACATTTGCTGAGATATTTAAATAAAACAATAAATTTAAAGCTTATTTTCAGAAAAACCGCTAGTGAATTGATTGGTTATGCTGATGCTGATTGGGGTGGAGACTCTGACGACAGACGGTCTTTAACGGGTTTCGTATTCATGCTTGCTGGATGTGCTGTTTCATGGGAGTCCAGAAAGCAACCCACAGTGGCTCTCAGCAGTACTGAAGCTGAGTACATGGCCCTCTCCTCTGCTTCCAAAGAGCTTTTGTACTTACGTAACCTACTTGATGACATTGGATTTGGTCATATTGCTACAAGTCCCATTGTGCTATATGGGGACAACCTAAGCGCTCAGCAGTTGGTACAAAACCCAGTTTATCATGCAAGAAGCAAACACATAGATATCAAAGTACATTTTGTAAGAGAAATATATGAAAAAGGTTTTGTTAATTTAAAGTATATCTCAACGAATAATATGATTGCTGATATTTTAACGAAAAGATTAAACAGAACTAAACACTTATATTTTGTTAACTTATTAGGCTTTAATTATGAAATTTAATTTGAGGAGGTGTGTTAAAAATTAAATAAATTGAAGTACAAATTAAATACATATTAAGCTCTCATTATATTATCCTTAAATGGCAACATTGAAATATCTTATGTCTTATCTTATGTAAATGACAATTTTAAACCACTCTTGAATTATACGTTGAACGAAGAACTTGTCTTTTTATTTCTAAGAGATTCCAATAATATTATGACTTGCAGTTACTTTAAGAATTCTTGCTGAAGGAAGCTACCAGCACGGCGCAGGTAACGACTTCAATTTAGGATTGGCTCAACCAACAGTTAGCCAGTTTTTTTAAGGAAATGATTAATGCTATGGAACTGCATGTTTGCCCTAAATGGATTAGATGACGGAAAAAAAAAATCTGAAGCGAAAGCTTTCCTTTTTGAGAAGACGAGATTTCCTCATTGAATGTGTTGATAGCACACATGTAAGAATTTTCACGCCCAAAAATGAATACCAACACTTTTACTATAACAGAAAAGATTTCTACAGCCTCAACACGATGTTGGTAAGTAATACTGCATTTTTGCTGAAACATATTTTATTTAAATTTAAAATTTAGATTTGCGATCGTAAAATGCGTATTCTGTATGTTGATGCACGACAACCAGGAGCAAGTCATGATGCATTTGTTTGGAATTCAAGTGAAGTAAGAGTAGTGTTGCAAGCTAATTTTAACGGCGGTCAAAGAAATACGTGGCTTTTAGGTGGGTGAGATTCTTTTATGTTAAATTACAAAAAAAAATCATATGTACATTCCAAAAATTGGTGACGCAGGATATCCACTTGAGCCCTTTTTAATAACTCCATTTCGAGCTACACAAGAAAGCAGCCCTGAAAGTATTTTCAACGTAAAGCATGCATCGGCTAGAAATATCGTTGAAAGAACTATCGGGCGTTTTGAAGAATCGATTTCGTTGTCTTCTCATCATATATCTGACGATGTAAAAGTGGAAGACAGTATTCAGGAAGCAGATGAAAGTAACTCTACTGGAGCTAGAATAAGAAACAAAATAATGAATGCAATTGTCAATTCATAACTTTTCTTTTATATGATATTTTATCAAAAACAAAATAAACATTTTCCAAAAACATAAAATAAATCAAAAACAAACAACACGTTATTTAAATGCTATCTTCTTTTCTTCAATTTCAATTTGTCCCTCTTAATTTCCAATTCCATCATCTTAATTTTATTATTTTCTTTTCTTTGGGCTTCTTTCCGTTTCTTTCTTATAAATTTCTTTTTTATAAATTACAAGCTTATCTTCTTGAATTCTGAGACGTTTGGCATCTCTCCTGGCGGTCTCTTCCTTTAATTGAAATTACTTTCTTAGATACCTCTGTATTTCTTTAATAGATCCTTCAATTTGTCTCAGACTATGTTCTAAAAACGTAAAAACTCAGTTCTTTCTGTTTTTAAGGCCACAGAGTGTCTTCGTTTTCTTCCAGCAGACACCAATGCTTCACTTTGTTTTTTCTCATGTGATTGCACCACCGGAACTTTATCTTCAGATTCGAGAAAACAATTATCCAAGATTATATCTTCTAACTCTTGAAGTGAAGCCGCTGTAGCCTGCATTTTTGAATTTGAAGGAGTTGGTACGGTAGTTATTAAGAGATTTGAAAGAAGATTTATTTGGCTCTGATATTCCAATGGCTTTCCCTTTGCGTTTACCACTATCTCAAAATGGAGCAAATTTGCTACAGCTTCTTCGAGTTGGGATAGTATTTTAAGCTGGCTTGGGCCTCCTCCTGTTGCCTTAAATTCTTTTGAATTATACATAGTTTTTTTTAACAGTATGCTTCATATCTTCCCATACCTTGTAAAACAGTTTTCTTTAACAAAATATATTTCAAAGAAAAAAAACAATTCAAACCTTTTGCCACCCATCTCCATCTCTAAATGGGGGACCCTTGATTTTGATTGGTGAGTTTCAACTACAAATGTAGAAAAAAAAAAATGCATTTAACAAAATTGCTTACTGTTTTGCGGCCTTCCATTCTTGCCGTCACCAAAATTCTCGACGAGAAATCTCGTCGTTTTTTTTCAGCTTTATCACTTTGTTTCAACTAACGGAAAACAAGCGCATTCAGCGACGTTTGAAGTTTACACACGACATCAAAACGAGATAGGAGATTTAAAAAGAACTTATAGAATGCAAATTGTGTCATGTCGTTTCGTTTGCTGTCGTTTTCGACTTCGGTAATAGGGGTAATTGTTCGAGGCCTGCATCAGCGATCAATGTCCTGTGCACAAGCATTGCTTTTATCCACAAAACCAGTGCCTCATCTACGCCATGCCCCCTAGCAGCGTTATATATGCTGTGGAAAGTAGCATTATCAAAAGCTCCCTCAATGACGACGAAAATGCCAAGTACGCACTTTTTCCTTTCGAGAGCGCATTCCATTCTCCCAACTAGGTTTTGAAGCGCAGTCTCGCAGGATTTTCCGGGCTGATAAGCATGTTGCATGTCCGAGAGAGGATGCATTCGAAGGACAACTTTGCGCACGTGCAACTCTACTAATCTCAACAGGCTTTTCAGCAAGAAGGATGTTAGACTGATTGGTCTAAAATTCTTGGCGAGTGAGTAATCTTCTTTCCCTATTTTGGGAATAAAGAATACTTTCACCGCGCGCCAAGGAATAGGTATGTAGGCAAGTGCCAGGCTAGCAGTGAAAATTCTTTTCAGAGTAGGAAGCAGCTGTTTTATACCTTTTTGCAGCATAACAGGGTATATCCCATCAGTGCACGGCGACTTGAAGCCATCGAAAGATGTTATAGCAAATTCAATGGCCTCAGTAGTTGCCACACGTGACGCAACATACCAGCTACGCCGAGTTGTTTTCATCGTTTCAGTCGCAGTTTCCAATGAGGGAGTGTGCAACGAGCCGATGACAGTCTGATTTCCCGGGAAATGGGTCTGAAACAGTCAACTAAGAGTTTCTGCTTTAGACTCGGTGTTGCCTGTTAGTTTGCTTTATACATATATACATATATATATATATATATAAATATATATATATCAAAAAAGATGGCAGTGGCATCACACTGTCCTAAGGTTGGGAAAACCCTATTTACTAGATCGGTAAAAATGTGTAAGATGTCCCTACTTCCATCATACGTTGATAAGTTGTTAAGATATCTTATTGGATCTATGCTTAAAACTAGGGGGCTTAGTGCTGGTGAAGTTGCATTGTGGTCTGTCGTCACCATGTCTTCTAAATTTCTTTGTAGATCGAATAGTTTTGATCTCCTCCGCACAGCTTTTGCAGTATGCACTAAGCACTATATTCACTAATTTTTGAACAGGTTTTTCGATTCTTTACGTGTGTTTAATAATTGAAATTAACCGCGAGAATTTTATTTTTCTTCTTGCGTACACACCAGTATCGACTGCGCCATTAACGTTCATTTTACCGCGTAGGAGGAAACAAATATATATTTTTCGTTGCTTACTCGCAAACAAAACAATTTCTTTTTCTCTTAGTAGCGAACGGGAACTTTATTAGCTTCTAACTTCAACAACTCCAGAAACCACCACAAGCTCGGGCGAGCACGTGGGTACCTCAAGTGCTGTCAAAATTTTTTAAACAATCACGCACATTGTTATAATTCAAAGAGTGTGTGGCGGGAGTACACTGCGGTAAAATGAAATGAGCTCACACGTATTCACGGATAGAAGCTCGTTTGTAACGGGTTTTGTCGCTACGAACCTGAACTTCTTTCAAAATTTCAGGGTGCCACGGGGGAAGACGTACGAAAGACGCACGTCTCATTTTGGTTTTTGAACAACTCTCTGCTTAAGACTCACTTAGGAAACTACTTGTTATCGTAACTGGGGGGTTATTTTGTATCACTTTCGGATTCGGAAATGAAATCCGATCCGAAAATCAGTTCGTATTTTATGTCACTTTCGGATTTAGTTTTAATGCTGCCAACGAATTAGTAGTCGTTTCCGTAAATTGTGCTGTCAAAACAAAACAAATCAAAGTTGAAGGCAGTCAGCCAATAAGAAATTAAAAATAAATGAAATAAAAACTGGACCTTTTTCTTTGATACCGAGCAATATCCTGGTAGATTTATTTATATCATATAGCACTCGTGTGATTTTTTCATAGAACTTGCTTTGATTTCTTACTTGGGTTTGTAACAAAGATGTTTTTGATGTTGTTGGTCGATCATCATTACTGCTGTATCATCATGAGCAGAGCATCTCTTTACAGTCCTTTGTCTGTGTTTGTTTCATGATATCCTCGTCCATTAGCTCCAAATCCTGGTGGGGCATTAAGGAAGCTATTCCAAACGACAAGGTATTGGGCGTGCCACTCACAGCAAAATTGAGATCTAATACATACCTCAATTATTCTTTCCTCTTATGGCATTAGCGGGACACATTTGTTTTGACCACCGCCAGTTGCTTGCATACTGGTACGATTTGACCGCAGCTTGGACTTGGCATGGTTTTTAAAATCAGACCATACCTAGAAATACACAATTTGTAAAAAAATCATAAAATATTTTTTTAAACATACCTTTTTCCAGCCATTCACATTGCGAATCGGTGGACTTTTTGAATTTAACTCTTCTGCTAATTTGGTCCAAAGCTGATTGGACTTCTGCCTTGCAGCTGCCGATGGGAGATAGCCTTTTGCAAGTTCCGAATGTTTACACATGAAATCCACTAAAACTTCAAACTGTTGGGGCTTTGTATTTCCCACCTTTGTGCCCTGCCTTTGAATAATTACAGTCAAGAGTATTTGACAGAAAAAAAAAATGTACTCACATGTTTTAAATACAATACGTTGATTATGTTGAAAACGCCTGAAACCACTTCAAAATTTCTTTAACTGAAATTGTTAAAATCGCTTGTCGCGCACAATCCGTTAACGAAATAGTTGCAAAAAAGAATGCAAATCCGCAAGAAATAAAGATTTTGACATTCACTTTCGGAATACAAAGTACCGAATTTCCGCAAATGGAAATTGTTGGTATTACTTTACATTTCCGAAAGTTCATATTTGCTATAGCCATACAAAATACCGATTTTCGATTTTCGAATACATTTCCGATACTATAGCAATACAAAATAACCCCCCTGAACTTCACTACGAGTAGATGTCGAATTTTGTTGACACAGCTTTCTAGTGACGATGGATTACCTGTGGGAATGGATTGCGAAAATGTAAAAGGGTATCGGGTTGTGATTCTCGGGAGTAGCGTGAAATAAGTTTGTATTAGCAAAAGTTGTATGCGTATCATGCACCTTGCGCTTAGGGAATGATCTGATCATATGTAGGGGTGAGGGTGAATGTGGGAGATTGGTAGTGGAGTGTCTGATGTAACTGTCACCCCTTTTGTTTATCACAGCCTTGGACGCTGTTTTAGAAACGGTTGGCACGGAGCGGTGGGGTATAGACTGGGGCCTGCGGAACAAGCTAAGTAGCCTTGAGTACGCTGATGACCTTGTCTTTATTTTAAATCTGCACTCTAATATGCAGGCCCAAATTACAGCTGTGGAGAAGGAATGCTGATCTAAAAATTAACATGGCCAAAACTAAATCATTGAGGAAAAATGCCAATAATAATGCACAGTTTATTATAATTAGCAAACATATGGATTCAGTTCGAATATCTCAGAAGTGTGGTTGCTTCGGATGGGGGCGCTGCTGTTGAAATTGATCACTGGCTTCGAAAAGCTAGATGTGCATTTGCCAAGTCACTGCAAACCTTTGTTAATAGATGCTTGCAACAGATATTAAGAATTTGGTGACCGAGAAGAATAAGCAATGGGCGCTTATGGGCCATCACAAATCAACAGCCAGTAGATAAACAAATAATAAAACGAAAGTACAGTTGGTTGGGTTACACACTTCGTAAGCCTGTAAACGAAATTGTTCACGCTGCCCTGGAATGGAATCGAGCACGTCCAAAATGTACTTGAAGAAGGACAATAGTCAGAGAGACGAACAAATCTTTCAGCGAATTAAGAGCTTTAGCACCCGAAGAGATACATGGAAGTCTTTGGTGAATAAACTAAGTTCTTAAATTGTAAATTTGTAGAACATGTCAATAATAATAATATGTCAAGTAGTCGAAGGAAGGAACGTGCTCCGCAGGCATAATCTATGATTTTAACTCATATCAATCTATAGCATTGCAAGGCTGCTACCGCTCTTGTCAGTAGCAGAATGACATGCAGTACAACAAATTATCACATTGTATCCATTCAGGAATAAACGGGTGTGAAATAAACGCCTCTAAGGTTTTGGTGGTATACGTGATGCTATGATTCTTTATGATGAGGGATCCGAAAGACCTAGGGTTTACCTCATTATATCGAACACACTATCGGCAACCAACATGGTCAATTCTGTGGATAAGATCTAGTAGCAGCTAGAAATAGCTACAAAGCGCACGGAGAAATTGAACCATTCGTCGTGCCGTCTGCTTACTTCCCCTACGACTCGGTACTATCTTCGTCACCGAAGGCGGTTTCTGAACTCGTAGAATACTTAGAAGCCAGAAAGATTGGACTCATCATTTGTTGCGATGCTAAAGCCCAAAACAATATTTGGGGCTGCAGCAAATCCAACCGGACCATCTTTTAAACTTCACTCTTCACTACGTTGTCAAGCCATAGATATATCGGATTCCAATTGAAGTGTAAGATCTCCCCCTCGCAATCCAAGCGGAATCCGAGAAAGACGGTCTGGGAACGGTTTAGAGAGGAGCTTAAGAAATCCATTCAAGCCCTACCTAAACTCAGATTGATGAAGGATGCCGTTCATAACCTGAGTAACGCCATTACCAACTGTTTTTAACTTACATGCCCTGTCAAAAAACCTCCCTGCAAGAAATTGGTTCCCTGGTGGAAAACTGAGCTCCAATATCTTCGCAGGGAAGTCGAAACTCGGTAGATGACTGGAATAAGTATCGATAAAAGCAAAACGAATATAAGAGGCTTATTCGTAGATCGAAGAATGAGTCCTATAAGCCCCTCTGCGAAGAGATCAAATCCCTGAGCGCGACCGGCAAGTTGGTTAATGTCCTCAAGTGAGGAAAATCAACAAAGCTGGATGTACTGCAAACTTTACTGAGTCTAGAGCGGAAACTTTTAGTTTACTGCTTCAGACCTATTTCCCGGGAAATCAGACTGTCATCGGCTCGTTGCACACCCCTTCAATGGTAACTGCGACTGAAATGATGAAAACAAAACGACGTAGCTGGTACATTGCGTCACGCGAGTTAAATCGGGAGTCGAGCCGTTTGTCTTTTTAAAAAGAAACAAAAGTTGCTCTATTGAGTGCTCTTTATTGACTACTGATATATTTTACATTTTTAGTTTTCGTTGCTTCGCCAATGCAGCGGCGAATTGCTGACCCAGCACAGTGTCAGTCGCTGACACAGGCAAGGCGTCGTTCGCTGGTCGATTTCCAAGTATCAGCGGTAGCTATGTATCCGGCCTAATTACCGGTATTGGTTGCGACGAGACATCCGGTATGTTTCCCGGAATTGTTGTGTGGAAATGTTGCTTTGGGGCAGCCGCTGGGTTCTACGTAACCTCTCTCCCCTTTGGTTTAGAACTCCCCTGAGTTTTAATTATTTTGCTTCTTAACTTATACATTTTAAAATATATTAAAATTACCATAATTATGATTACAAAAATAATAAGGGAAAGTATGCAAATGTTATATATTACATGGGTTTTTCCAGTGTATTTAAGCTCTTTAATATTTTTTATATTTTCTATTTGTTTTAACAAAATTTCGTCAAATGTTAGTTGGCTTTCTGTAGAATTTAATATATCTTCATATGGTATAGAAAATTTAATTTCAAAATTTTATTTTTCATTAACAAAGGTTTCGTTTCCAATATATAATTTACAATTGTTAAAGTTAAGTAGATAATTTCCAGTTGTTTTTAATATTCTTTCGTCACATGTACTGGATATATCAATGTTCTTATAATTTTTAAGTAATAGCAAGCCATTTTCGATTTCTATAAGTTGAGCCTTAGTACTTTTAATTTTTTTACAAGTCTTAGAATAAATACATAAGTTTGTTGGCTTCAAATTTTTATAATCTACATTTTCTTTAAAACTGTATTTTGTTCCATTTATTTTTACAATTGATTCATTTTCTATTATTAATTCATTTGATTCGATATCTATCATAACAGTAACAAAATACTTATTGGTTTCTGTTATTTCTCTTGGTATCTTAATTGCAAAAATGATTCTATTATTCGTATATTTAGCTGTATCCATTTTTATTATTGTAATCTTAGATTATCAAAATCTATATGATATTTAGTAATTTCTTCTTTACTTAATATACTGATGGTCATTATTCCTACTCTACTTGATGCGATATTACCCTGTATATGTGTTACCGTTCGACCCGCCACCCTCCGCGCTATCGTCTGCAAGTCCGCCCAACCAACTCTGCGAGAGTGGTCGTGAATTTAGATGGTGAAAGGGCGCCACGCGATTTGGCCTTATGGACGATTTACTCTAATACCGAGAATCGCGACGAGGTACTAGAGGCCGCCTTGGACCCACTCCTGATTCCCAGGACCGTACAGAGAAAATATCGAACACAAATCGAATACAATAAAATAAACCCGTCTTTTTCTTTGTTCTTTTCTGCGTTTAATGCTAAAATTCTTATGCTACCTTAACTACCCTAGCTGCTCTTAACCTATCTCAAACCAACTTAACTCTACAAAGGTAATAATGATAAGTAACAGTAGTGAATAAAAAAAATGAATTTTCGAACAATAAATAATAAAGACAAGAACCAAAAAAAAGAAAAATAAGGAAAACCACAAAACTGCTGGTCTGCTCGAGACACTTTTTCGTTCTCTGCGCTTAAATTCGGTAGAAAACTTCTACATTCTGGCCGGCGATTTAAACGCCAAACATAGTGATTGGGGAAATAACATTCCCAACACAAGGGGGAGCCTACTAAGCCATTGGTGGGTTCTTCGCAACATGGATAGTCCGTCGTATCCTAGGAGCGGCTCCTATCTGGATATCATGCTGATAAACTCTCGACTGAGACTGGCAGACACGAACGAATGGTCTATTAACTGTCTACGGAACTGTGCCGTGATCACAGTTCCTGACGAGTTCGCGGAAATGGCAGAGTACGTCCACACGCACCCCTACGATTACAGTAGGGCGTGCTGGCCGCGCTTCGCCAATTCCTTGACGGGAGCGCTCACTTCGAGCGCCTCCATTCCACCGTCTAATAGGAACCTGTCAAACAACGAGATTTAATGGACGATATCATTAAACAGACAATGAACAATACGATACCACGCCAACGACAGCACGATACCACAAACGTATACCGAAACGCGACAATCGACGCACTGCACAGACAAAAAAGTAGACTCCTGACAAGACTCAAACTCTTGTACAGGCGGTTTACCGACAGACAAAACTCGGAGGTTAGGACACTGAAGTCCCTCATTAAAAATCTCCAACAGTTGATCAGAGAGAATTACAGAATATCTGTAAGTTTGCATTGGAACAACAGAATTCGTGCTGTAAAATCCAACAGCGCAAGTATGTTCCCGCAAATAAATAAAATATTTCGGAGAAACAATCGGAATAACATTCAGGATCTAAAACTTCCGAGAACGTCAGACAATGAACGTTTGCTACGAACAGTTAACATCGATCCAGAGAACGCCATCCTGTATGATGACTTTTTCGTGATTGAGGATCCTCAGGAGAACGTGGCGACAGTGGGAGCTTTCTTCCAGGAAGTGTACAAGGTGAATGATAGTATTCGCCCGAACCATGACCTGGAGAACAGAGTCCTGCTTCATCATTTCTACCTTCGATCATTGGCGATCCGAGAATCTTGGTTATACCAGGTTCAGTGAAGATCTCATGGCAAACAATGCCATCGCCAGTGAGGGGGCTAATACCCTGTTCATTTCGACGGAAGATCTCCAGATGATCTTTCAGTCATTGAAAAAGAAAAAATCCGCGGGTATCGACAGTATATCCAATGTTGTGCTTAGGCACCTCCCACCAGTGGCTGTAGAGATGTATACCATCCTATTCAACAATGCACTGAATAATGCATATTATCCAGTGCACTGGAAGACAGCGGTGGTGCAACCAATCCCCAAGAGGGGTAAAGACACCTCTAACCCGGCAAATCTTCGGTCAATAAGTCTCCTTCCGAGTATCAGCAAGGTCTTCGAGAAGGTGGTCCATAGAGCCCTGTCTAAATGGGTTGAGGACAATAAAATCATCCCGGATAACCAATTCAGTTTCAGAGCGGGGCATGACACTATTCATGCCGCGTCGAAACTTGTATCGGATATCCAATGGAATAAATGCAAGAACCAATGCACCGGTGCCTGTCTGATTGACTTGGAAAAAGCCTTCGACACTGTATGGCTAGAAGGTCTTTATTACAAGCTCAGTCGGCTGGGCATAAGCAAACCACTGCTATATACGATTTTTGACATGTTAACAGATAGAAAGTTCGTTGTGATAATTGCCAACGTAACTTCTACCCAAACATTTGAAATCAAAAAACGGACTACAACGGACTGGGTACGGTAAATTCGCCGATCCTTTTTAGCATTTACCTGAGTGATCTACTTGTTTCTCTTCACCACTGAATAGCGTATGCGGACGACCTTATCGCGTACATATCAGGTCCAACGATCGACGTCACATACTCTTTTGCAGAGTGACTTCGAAAAAATTCAAGAGTTTTGTGATGACTGGAAGTTGAAAATCAACTGCTTCAGAACGCCGGTTCTTAGCGCAGGTTTTCTATCTTTGGACCGGACGGGCGTGCACTGGCGAGACAAAGTGTAGTCAGATACCTTGGGATCGTGCTGGATCAGTATCTATATTTTGACAAACATGTAGATGCTGCTCTGGCAAGGGCCCGGGGCGCTTTCGCTCTGACAAGATGGCTGTTTCATAGCAGCCAACTTGATTCTAGGGTGAAGGTAATCTGCTCCATGGCCTTAATCAGGCCCATGGATGTCCCTTCTGGTTCAATTTGAGAGCCAGCTTAATGGAAAGGATTCGGGTGTTTGAGAGGCAATGTCTCAGGACTTGTCTCGGGCTACATAGGACACCCGAATCTGAGTACACGAAATTTTACCTGAACGAGGTCCTATACAATAGGGCTAGGATTGTACGGGTGGATAACTTTCTGATCAAACTGATTCGGAGCAAAGTTGCAAGAGCAATGACTTCGGTCAATAACCTGATCTCCGGGGCTTACTACCCTAATGAATTATTCCATGAGAGAGTGCGTCTTAACGGCTTTGTCCCGCCGGAAGCATTCCTGTACTTAGATAGATGTGGTCTGATCCAGGACAGATTGGCGGTACCGCTAATCTTCCACGTAGGTCGCAATTCCGAACGGCGATTCCTCTACGGACCCGATGTCGCGCTCCGTGAGCCCGAGCGCCTCAGGTTCTGTAGATCGGTCTCACGCCGGGATCGAGGAGATGTAGTCCGCCAGCATCAACACTTTTGGTGGCTGGAGAGGACTCCGTCAACGGACTCTTCACTAGGTGCAGCCTCTTCAAGGCAAAGCCTGCCAAACACTATTTTTTTTGTTTTGAAGTACTATTGACTTGAACTTTTCGACAAGAGTATAGGTTGAAGCTTTTGGCGTAATTATCTCGAATTCATGGTCGTTTACTTCGCTGTTTCCTTGCGCTTTTTGCTGGTTTGTCTGATTTCGCGTTGTAACGGGAACAGTTGTTGTTTTTTCGGATTCTGGTTGTATCCTACTTAGCGCGTCTGCATTAGCGTTGCATTTACCAGGTTTATATTTTATTTCATATTCTAACGCTATTCGCCAACGGTCCAGTCTAGAGGTTGGATCTTTAAGATTTAATAACCATTGGAGTGGCCTATGATCGGTGAGGATGGTAAATTTTCTGCCATAAACGTAAGGGCGGAATTGCTTTACGGCGAAGATTATTGCTAGCAATTCCTTTTCTGTAGTTGAGTAACGTGTTTCTGCCGAATTTAGTGTTCGAGTAACGTAATATACAGGCTTGTCTTCACCTATTTTCCCTTGGGACAGTACTGCCCCTATCGCGTGTTCACTAGCGTCAGAAGTTATTAGGAAGCCTTCATTGAAATTTGGATAAATTAAAATTGGAGCAGTGATTAGTTTGTCTTTTAATTTTAAAAACGATTCTTCGCAAAGTGCGTCCCATTTGAAAACTTTATCCTTCTTTAATAGATTGGTAAGTGGTTTTGCTATCAACGCGAAATTTGGGATGAACCTGCGATAATAACCTATAAAACCTAGAAATGCCTTTATATCCTTAGCCCTTTTAGGTCTAGGGTAAGTTCTGACTACTTTTATTTTTTCTGGATTCGGTTTAATTCCGTCGTCACTTATTACGTGCCCTAGATACATTAATTCCCGTTTCATAAAATGACACTTATCGGGTTGTAACTTTAGTTTATGATCCCGTTATCTTGTGAACACATTTCGTAATTTACTGTTGTGTTCCGCCAAATTGGCACCGTAGATGACAATATCATCAACATACACAAAACACTCTATACCAATCATTCCCATTAGAACGTTGTTCATAGTTCGTTGGAATGTGGCAGGTGCGTTTTTCAACCCAAACGGCATTCGGTTGTACTCGTAATGACCGAAAGTTGTGCTAAATGCTGTTTTTTCTCGATCATCTTTGTCAACTAGTATTTGGTGAAAACCGTTTGCGAGATCGAGCGTGCTGAAGTATTTGACTTTTCCCAACTGGTCCAGAATATCGGTGATATTCGGGAGTGGAAATGCATCGCCAACTGTGACATCGTTTAAGCGCCTGTAGTCTACTACTACTCTCCATTTCTTGTTCCCTTGCGCATCTGGTTTCTTAGGAACGAGTAATAAGGGCGAGTTCCATGGACTATAGCTTGGTCTTATGATATCACTTTCCAGCATCTCTTTCACTTGTTTGTGTATCTCGGTTTTGCTCATTTCTGGTAATCTATAAGGTCTCACGTATATGGGTGGTTTTCCTTCTTCTGTTACTATTTTGTGTGTTGATGCATCTGTGAAAGTTAATTTATCTCCTGGCAAAAAGAATAAGTCGTTGAACTCACGACATATTTGCATTATAGAATCTATGCTTAATTGCTTTTCAAGGTTCTCTAACCTTTTGTGAACCGAATCGTTTTCTGGGTGTGTCTTGATAAGATCAAACTCTTCTAAGTTGTCCCATTCCAAATCAAGATCTTCTTTATTTAACCCTTTCTTCATTTATATTCAATAATATGATTTTGGACCGGTTTTTGTTCGACTTCCCTATGGAAGAGGCCAAAAAGACCCCAGGAGAAACCTGTTTTTTCCGAAACACTACGTCTTTTTGACTATTAAAGGTAATCTCTGTAACTAGCTTGCTTCTAGGTGGTATGTGGATTTCGTCTGAAAATTCTTCTGTTTGAAATGATTCCGCGGTGATAACTTCCGGATGTGGAATCGTAGCTTCGGCCATTTCCCCATGGTTATCTGCGATTGAATCAGTCTGTTCAGAGTGAACTACAGCTGAATTTATTTCCTGCTCTGACTCTGCGTTGACGTACTCCGGTTGAGGAGGATTTTTCTCCCCGGACTTACGTATTGGACCCACAGAATTCTTTTCAGTGCAGAGACGGATTCCCAGAACATTATCTTTGTAGTCAATTAAGCAGGAGTATTTCTTTAGGAAATCGTTACTAATGATCCCATCAAAATTTGAAAAAAAAATGTTTTTCAGTACGTGGAAGGGATGTTTAGTTTTTATTATTTTATCTACGTCTTTGAAAACTAAGGTTTCTATGGTCGAGTATGCACTAATGGTGCTTTCACCCGCCATTGTCGTTATGACCATATTTTTATTATCGTTATTAATCTTGAGGTTGGTATAGTTTTTAATCAAGGAGATTTCTGCCCCTGTGTCTATTAGAAGGGTTTTAATTACACCATTTTCGAAAGGGATGCGGATCATACTTAAATCGTTATGCGGGACGAGGAAAATTTGTATAGTATAAGTTGATTCTAATTTTGTTGTGTCCCGACTTGGATTTATACTCGGGAAGGGGCACCGGAATTTCCTTCTCGAGGTCGCTCGTTTCCCGAGAGGTCAGTCGCGTTGTTCTGATTATGCAGACGGTCTTGGTCTGGTAGTTGGTGTAAGTGTATTTGTCGGTTATCATTTATTCGGTGTTCTTGGTCCGGGCGGCCATAATTACGCCTGTCGTTATTGTTTCTACCCGATTGGTTTTGTCGTACCTGTGCTAACCGAGACCTGCAGTTTTGGTACGTATGGTTGGGTTTTTGGCAGTACGTACACGTAAGTGACTGAACTTCCCTTTTTATAGGTGTTGAAAATGTAGGGAAACTCGTGTTTCGATAGCATGTTTCGGCGGAATGTCCTACCTTACTGCATATCTGACAGGTGGGTTTCTGTGTGTTAGTATAAGTACTGAGATGTGAGGTAGTTTTTTCCAGTCTAAATGACTGTTCCACGGCGTAGGCTATCGCGCTTCTGAGATCATCCGCCCTGTAGGCTTTTACCAAAATTTTTAGGCTGTGATTTCTGAGGTTGTCCTCGAACGTTTGTAGTGCTAGCTTGCCATTTTCTTTGACTAAATAGTCTCGGACGGCTCTTTCGGAGATAACGGTTTGTGTGGCTAAGTCCAGGACAGTAAGTAGTTGTGAAAGTCTATCACCAAAATCTTTCACACTCTCTTTTAGTTCTTGTTTGCAGGATATTAACTCGTTTTGAGTGGAGGATCAGGATCTATCTTGCCTAAAGTGTCTCTCGAGCTCCTTTACTAGGTCGCACCATCTTGTAAACGAGTCGAACTGTGTCAGTTCGAATGCACCCCCAATAATCTTGTCCTTATAATGTCAAGATATGTTCGGTGTTGATCTTCCGAAACAGAAGAGAAAAATGTGTTTCCACAAGCTATAAATTTATTTAGATCTCGAGGATTTCCGTCGAAGGTGGGTACGATGTTGAACAAGTCAGCTATACTTATTTTGATCTCCATGGCGCGGTTGTCTTCGAAATAGTGCGGTAGAAATTCGAATAGCTCCGCAATCGCTTTATTTCGTCGCGTGAAAATTTTGAGGGTTTTTGTTGTTTTTATAATAAGTTACCGAAGATCTTACGGGACCAAGGAGGAAGCAGTGTCAAAGGGTGTTAGATATATTCACAATATGTTACTTATATTATAGTATGTTAAATATATTTTCTTATAAATTTAATAAATACCGCTGCTGCTGCTGCTGTTGTTATCGCTGCTACTGCTGCTGTTGTTATCGCTGCTACTGCTTCTGTGTCTTCTTCTGCTGCTGCTGCTGCTGTTGTTTGCCAGGTAGACTTCACGCCCTACAGTTGCTTGCTACCCCTGGTCTTTTTCACTGCCCAAACTTTGCCTCCGGCATCCACTTAGGAATTCAGGTCTTACGTTCTTAGGTCTTTCACACTTTTCACTTTTTTTTTTTCACTACTGGTGTTTTAGCCCCAGTACGCTATCTTTTCGGTTTTATTTTTTTCTTGGTAGTCGGGACCTTTCTGGTATCCCACCGCTGCCACCAAATGTTGCAATTGGCGCCGTGCTTCCTTGATTATTCAAGGGAAGAGCGTCAAAGGGAGAGTCAAATAAATTAGACCTTTTGTTTAAAATATTTTTTATTGGTTTATTAATCAAATTCGAATAGACTCTCTTGACTATCGATCTTGTTGCCTCTAGAGTGACATTGGATTGACTCTCGTTCTTATTGACTCTGTTGAATTGACTCTCTTGAATTGACTCTGCTATCTTATTGACTCTGTTCACTCTCGATATCAGCTACCCTTTTATATAATATTTTAGTATGCATCTTATCCCCTCTTCTTTTCCTACTCACGTCAGATATCGGTTTCTGCAGTGTAGGTGTAAACACTCCGAAACTCGACCCCGCTTGTACTTTGCTCCGTCCCATTTTCGCTTTCATACATGCTGGCACTCATTCACAATATCCCTTAATCGCGTTTAATTGCTTTTCTTTCGGGTATTGCTATGGCCGTGCACGATTTGGTGTTTACCCAATGAACTGCATGTAGTGCATATGAATGGCCACACTTCAAAGGTATCATGTGTCTTCGTCCGCTTCAAGGGTTTCGTATGTCTTGATTCATTGTTGGACTGTACTGACCCCACTTGAGTTTGTCGTACTGCACTGACCTATACCTTTGAAATGGGCACACTTGTATCGTATGTCTTGATTCATTGCTAGCGTTGTTGGTGGTGAGCAATTATCGATGGGTATCGAATAGCGATGTTGACGGATATGGGTGGAAGAAAAGAAGAGAAGTGTGCATTCGCTGAGTGGGCGATGCGTGCGGTCATGTTGTGTGGATCACAACATCCCACCCTCCTTTGAAAAAGAAAATTTTACCTAGAAGAGGATAGAATTTTCGTGGAAAGCAAGTCGGGTCGCTGCTGATATCGAAAATAGGTGTACTCTATGATCTTAACAATATGCACATAGATAACAGTGTTTTTCTTATATAATGGTTATAAGCTTTATATAATACTTAGATAATTGTTAAAAATATTGTTTAAAATTATTAGACACTAATAGAAGTTTTATTTCTTAAATTTATTTGTTACATGTTTTTCATCAAAAATAATTTTTTTTTTGTTTATGTATAAAATTCTTTGTTTACATTCTATGATTAAATTCCTGTTGTCAATACAAATTTAGGACTAGGGGTTGGAAGTGAGTGTTTAGGATTAGTGGTTTCTTCCGTTTTCTCTTTATTATAAATATTCTTATGTTTACGCGGGAGAGGGATAGAGCAAGGAAGGGATTCCTTTGGTTCTTCGGTGACTCGTATTTTTAAACGTTCGTTAATGAGATATACTGCGACTATTAGTATTATCAAAATGACGTAAGTTGATATATAGTGGTGGATATTATGGACGTCTATAGGTGTTAATTGTTTTTTTTTTTTGCCGGATGGAGTTCATTTAAACCTTTAGATACATGTTGGAGTTAATTTTGACTGGAGTATTTTATGAACACTAGCTTGTTTGTTTTGTTAGGGTACGTGTACGAGTAGTTTGCCAAAAAGTGCGAAATGTTTAGAGGATAATTTTTCGTTATATGCACGGATGATCAAATTTTTAGATCTTAAGGAACAGTTCCTGTTATTTCTATTGTAGCTGGATCTCGTATATACGTTGATAGGTTGTCCTTGGAAATTTCATCTATTTCGTAGTCGTCTAGTGATGCGAATAACCACTTGTTGTTCTGGGACAGTTGTGTCCATATTGTTGAAAGATTTGTTTGTTTTATGTTACAAGAAGCGGGAAAGGTACCGATTCTACGAATTAACTCTACTTCACACAGTGTATGTTCTGAGTTTGTGTTGAATAAAGGGTGAGTTATAGGTCATAGTAATTGGTTGTCGTGAGTTTTACAATTAGTCAGGTCTTCTTTACTTAACCTGGTGTAATGTTCCTTATTGTAGTCGATTAATAGGTATTCTGTAGTTGTCGTTAAATTTTGTCGGTAGGGGAATAATTTTGTAAATGTGGTAGCTTTTCACTTAAGGAAGTGGAATTTTTATCTCGTAAATAACCGAGCCTTGATAGTAGAGGTGTTGTATAGGGAAAGAATGTTGTCAGTCATTATTGAAGAGATTTTTATTCCACCAGTCAGTTCTTGTTTGATTACGGCTGGGTGAGGTTTTCCATTTTTGGCGTCTGTCACTAGATCTATAATGTCGTTAATGGTGGTCTCGTAACTGATGATGTTTAGAGTGATAAGACTTGTTAGTGACTCAATCTCAGTGAATAACCTCTGTTCGGAATCTTCTGTTCGGTTCAGTCTATACGCCATGTCTTTCACTGCTTCTAGCTTTGAATTTATTACGGATAATTGGTTTTCTATATCTGCCTCCGATGTATCGAAGATGTTGGCCGTAGTTTCAATTATTAATGTTTGGTTTTGACCAACGTGAGTAGATAGTCTTCGTTGGTTTTCAGTTTTTCTATTTGCCTATCGTAAAAACTAGCGTCCTCGTTATTGAGAGTGCCGAATATGGATTTGCTGATGATTCCTACCACGTCGATGAGTGCTCTTTTGTGTCGGTTATTGTTTTTTAGTAAGTCGTATTTATTTGTCATGTCAGTCACCAGACGGTTAAGTTCGGCCCTGGTGCTATTGCATAAAATGTCGCAACTCGTTTTCCCTTGTAGTTGTGTGCATAGATTATGTATTTCGGAGACATACTGGATGGCTTGTTTTGAAGCTTCGGTTAACTTCCTTAAGTCATAATATACCACTAGTTTCCATTCTGTAAAATATATTTCGGCCTTTCCTAATTGCTCGAAATATATCCCCGGGTTGTCCCGTATAGAAGTTATTTGTAATAGTCCGTAGACAAGAGGAATTATAGTGAGTATTAGACAACGCATCTAAAAGAAAAGAGTCGTTTAATACTATCAAAACGGGTGTTTGTGTTTTGTGTTTTCTTTTTCCACAAATGGTTTCATGTTATTGTTGTGTATGACTTTGGGTTCATTTCCGACTTTGATTTCCGAGTTTTCTTTGGACAACATTTATGTAATTTCATATGGACCTTCCCAAAGAGCTGCGAACTTGTTTTTTCTTGTTTGTTTTTTTAAAATATCTTGTCTCCTATGTTGTAGCTTATGGGCTTGGTTCCATGATCGTAATTTTTCGAGCCCTCTTTATTTTTTATTAGAATGTTTTTAGCGGCCTGATACTCATGATGTAAGCGTGCTTTTAATTCGTTGGCATAATTGTCTTAATTATACGAGATCTGTGGCTGTCTATTCAGAGAGCTGGGAATCCGTGCATGAAAACCGTATAATAATTCGTATGGGCTGAAAGCTGTACTGGTATGACGTGTGGTATTATATATAAACATTGAGTAAGGTAGCCATGTGAGTGGATCTTGGTTAACGTAGTGTCTAAGATACTCGGCTAAAGTTCGATGGCTACGCTCAAGTGCGCCATTTGTTTGGGGATGATATGGAGTCGTCTGTATCTTTTTCACCTTGAGAAGTTTACATACTTCTTTAAAGAGAGCACTTAGGAAGTTGGTTCCTTGATCCGTGAGGATAGATTCTGGAATTCCAAACCGACATATTAGTCTTTCAACCAATATTCGTGCTACGGTTGAAGCTTCTGTATTAGGAATTGGAATGGCTTCTGTGAATATAGTAAGATCGTCTTGAAATGTCAAAATGTATTAATTGTTATCGTGACTATATATCTAGTGCTACTCGTTCGAAAGGACTTGAGCTTGTCGTAGTTAGTATACGATAAGTTTTGCTGAGTTTATTCCTCTGGCAAGATTCGCATTTCGAAATGTAAGCTTTTACATCTTTTGTTAAAGTTGGCCATATGTACTTCCGCTTGATTCGCTTTATTGTGCGGGAAATGCCCTGGTGACCTCCGAAAGGAGAGTCATGGAAATCAGTTAATATTTTCTCAATTTCGAAACGATCTTTTAGATAAATTCTTGAGTCAGAGTATAGAAATATTTTTATGTTGGAGTTTGAAAAGGTTTCAATTAAAATGCTTTTTAGGTCTTTGTATGAGTTCGAATAATTCGGTATAGAAACGTCTACGCTATTAGTTTGGTTGTCGATAAAATTGGTTTTTATGTGTTTTAATATTTTGAGGATTTTTCCTTTGTTACCTTCCTGCTGAGTTGGTAAAGGTATTGTAGCAATAATATACGTAATAGGTATTGGTTATAATACTTTATTTCTTCCAATTTTGGTCTGGTATAGTTCTTTATTTTCCTAAATAATTGTTCCTCTTCAGTTTCCTCTGGTGCTAGAAGGAAGATCTGGTGTTTTTCTGGCTTGTTTTGAAGTACTATTGACTTGAACTTTTCGACAAGAGTATAGGTTGAAGGTTTTGGCGTAATTATCTCGAATTCATGGTCGTTTACTTCGCTGTTTCCTTGCGCTTTTTGCTGGTTTGTCTGATTTCGCGTTGTAATGGGAACGGTGTTAGTTGTTTTTTCGGATTCTGGTTGTATCCTACTTAGTGCATCTGCATTAGCGTTGCATTTACCAGGTTTATATTTTATTTCATATTCTAACGCTATTCGCCAACGGTCCAGTCTAGAGGTTGGATCTTTAAGATTTAATAACCATTGGAGTGGCCTATGATCGGTGAGAATGGTAAATTTTCTGCCATAAACGTAAGGGCGGAATTGCTTTACGGCGAAGATTATTGCTAGCAATTCCTTTTCTGTAGTTGAGTAACGTGTTTCTGCCGAATTTAGTGTTCGACTAACGTAATATACAGGCTTGTCTTCACCTATTTTCCCTTGGGACAGTACTGCCCCTATCGCGTGTTCACTAGCGTCAGAAGTTATTAGGAAGCCTTCATTGAAATTTGGATAAATTAAAATTGGAGCAGTGATTAGTTTGTCTTTTAATTTTAAAAACGATTCTTCGCAAAGTGCGTCCCATTTGAAAACTTTATCCTTCTTTAATAGATTGGTAAGTGGTTTTGCTATCAACGCGAAATTTGGGATGAACCTGCGATAATAACCTACAAAACCTAGAAATGCCTTTATATCCTTAGCCCTTTTAGGTATTGGGTAAGTTCTGACTACTTTTATTTTTTCTGGATTCGGTTTAATTCCGTCGTCACTTGTTACGTGCCCTAGATACATTAATTCCCGTTTCATAAAATGACACTTATCGGGTTGTAACTTTAGTTTATGATCCCGTTATCTTGTGAACACATTTCGTAATTTACTGTTGTGTTCCGCCAAATTGGCACCGTAGATGACAATATCATCAACATACACAAAACACTCTATACCAATCATTCCCATTAGAACGTTGTTCATAGTTCGTTGGAATGTGGCAGCTGCGTTTTTCAACCCAAACGGCATTCGGTTGTACTCGTAATGACCGAAAGTTGTGCTAAATGCTGTTTTTTCTCGATCATCTTTGTCAACTAGTATTTGGTGAAAACCGTTTGCGAGATCGAGCGTGCTGAAGTATTTGACTTTTCCCAACTGGTCCAGAATATCGGTGATATTCGGGAGTGGAAATGCATCGCCAACTGTGACATCGTTTAAGCGCCTGTAGTCTACTACTACTCTCCATTTCTTGTTCCCTTGCGCATCTGGTTTCTTAGGAACGAGTAATAAGGGCGAGTTCCATGGACTATAGCTTGGTCTTATGATATCACTTTCCAGCATCTCTTTCACTTGTTTGTGTATCTCGGTTTTGCTCATTTCTGGTAATCTATAAGGTCTCACGTATATGGGTGGTTTTCCTTCTTCTGTTACTATTTTGTGTGTTGATGCATCTGTGAAAGTTAATTTATCTCCTGGCAAAAAGAATAAGTCGTTGAACTCACGACATATTTGCATTATAGAATCTATGCTTAATTGCTTTTCAAGGTTCTCTAACCTTTTGTGAACCGAATCGTTTTCTGGGTGTGTCTTGATAAGATCAAACTCTTCTAAGTTGTCCCATTCCAAATCAAGATCTTCTTTATTTAACCCTTTCTTCATTTATATTCAATAATATGATTTTGGACCGGTTTTTGTTCGACTTCCCTATGGAAGAGGCCAAAAAGACCCCAGGAGAAACCTGTTTTTTCCGAAACACTACGTCTTTTTGACTATTAAAGGTAATCTCTGTAACTAGCTTGCTTCTAGGTGGTATGTGGATTTCGTCTGAAAATTCTTCTGTTTGAAATGATTCCGCGGTGATAACTTCCGGATGTGGAATCGTGGCTTCGGCCATTTCCCCATGGTTATCTGCGATTGAATCAGTCTGTTCAGAGTGAACTACAGCTGAATTTATTTCCTGCTCTGACTCTGCGTTGACGTACTCCGGTTGAGGAGGATTTTTCTCCCCGGACTTACGTATTGGACCCACAGAATTCTTTTCAGTGCAGAGACGGATTCCCAGAACATTATCTTTGTAGTCAATTAAGCAGGAGTATTTCTTTAGGAAATCGTTACTAATGATCCCATCAAAATTTGAAAAAAAAATTGTTTTTCAGTACGTGGAAGGGATGTTTAATTTTTATTATTTTATCTACGTCTTTGAAAACTAAGGTTTCTATGGTCGAGTATGCACTAATGGTGCTTTCACCCGCCATTGTCGTTATGACCATATTTTTATTATCGTTATTAATCTTGAGGTTGGTATAGTTTTTAATCAAGGAGATTTCTGCCCCTGGGTCTATTAGAAGGGTTTTAATTACACCATTTTCGAAAGGGATGCGGATCATACTTAAATCGTTATGCGGGACGAGGAAAATTTGTATAGTATAAGTTGATTCTAATTTTGTTGTGTCCCGACTTGGATGTTTACTCGGGAAGGGGCACCGGAATTTCCTTCTCGAGGTCGCTCGTTTCCCGAGAGGTCAGTCGCGTTGTTTTGATTATGCAGACGGTCTTGGTCTGGTAGTTGGTGTAAGTGTATTTGTCGGTTATCATTTATTCGGTGTTCTTGGTCCGGGCGGCCATAATTACGCCTGTCGTTATTGTTTCTACCCGATTGGTTTTGTCGTACCTGTGCTAACCGAGACCTGCAGTTTTGGTACGTATGGTTGGGTTTTTGGCAGTACGTACACGTAAGTGACTGAACTTCCCTTTTTATAGGTGTTGAAAATGTAGGGAAACTCGTGTTTCGATAGCCTGTTTCGGCGGAATTTCCTACCTTACTGCATATCTGACAGGTGGGTTTCTGTGTGTTAGTATAAGTACTGAGATGTGAGGTAGTTTTTTCCAGTCTAAATGACTGTTCCACGGCGTAGGCTATCGCGCTTCTGAGATCATCCGCCCTGTAGGCTTTTACCAACATTTTTAGGCTGTGATTTCTGAGGTTGTCCTCGAACGTTTGTAGTGCTAGCTTGCCATTTTCTTTGACTAAATAGTCTCGGACGGCTCTTTCGGAGATAACGGTTTGTGTGGCTAAGTCCAGGACAGTAAGTAGTTGTGAAAGTCTATCACCAAAATCTTTCACACTCTCTTTTAGTTCTTGTTTGCAGGATATTAACTCGTTTTGAGTGGAGGATCAGGATCTATCTTGCCTAAAGTGTCTCTCGAGCTCCTTTACTAGGTCGCACCATCTTGTAAACGAGTCGAACTTTGTCAGTTCGAATGCACCCCCAATAATCTTGTCCTTATAATGTCAAGATATGTTCGGTGTTGATCTTCCGAAACAGAAGAGAAAAATGTGTTTCCACAAGCTTTAAATTTATTTAGATCTCGAGGATTTCCGTCGAAGGTGGGTACGATGTTGAACAAGTCAGCTATACTTATTTTGATCTCCATGGCGCGGTTGTCTTCGAAATAGTGCGGTAGAAATTCGAATAGCTCCGCAATCGCTTTATTTCGTCGCGTGAAAATTTTGAGGGTTTTTGTTGTTTTTATAATAAGTTACCGAAGATCTTACGGGACCAAGGAGGAAGCAGTGTCAAAGGGTGTTAGATATATTCACAATATGTTACTTATATTATAGCATGTTAAATATATTTTTTATAAATTTAATAAATACCGCTGCTGCTGCTGCTGTTGTTATCGCTGCTACTGCTGCTGTTGTTATCGCTGCTACTGCTTCTGTGTCTTCTTCTGCTGCTGCTGCTGCTGTTGTTTGCCAGGTAGACTTCACGCCCTACAGTTGCTTGCTACCCCTGGTCTTTTTCACTGCCCAAACTTTGCCTCCGGCATCCACTTAGGAATTCAGGTCTTACGTTCTTAGGTCTTTCACACTTTTCACTTTTTTTTTTTCACTACTGGTGTTTTAGCCCCAGTACGCTATCTTTTCGGTTTTTTTTTTTCTTGGTAGTCGGGACCTTTCTGGTATCCCACCGCTGCCACCAAATGTTGCAATTGGCGCCGTGCTTCCTTGATTATTCAAGGGAAGAGCGTCAAAGGGAGAGTCAAATAAATTAGACCTTTTGTTTAAAATATTTTTTATTGGTTTATTAATCAAATTCGAATAGACTCTCTTGACTATCGATCTTGTTGCCTCTAGAGTGACATTGGATTGACTCTCGTTCTTATTGACTCTGTTGAATTGACTCTCTTGAATTGACTCTGCTATCTTATTGACTCTGTTCACTCTCGATATCAGCTACCCTTTTATATAATATTTTAGTATGCATCTTATCCCCTCTTCTTTTCCTACTCACGTCAGATATCGGTTTCTGCAGTGTAGGTGTAAACACTCCGAAACTCGACCCCGCTTGTACTTTGCTCCGTCCCATTTTCGCTTTCATACATGCTGGCACTCATTCACAATATCCCTTAATCGCGTTTAATTGCTTTTCTTTCGGGTATTGCTATGGCCGTGCACGATTTGGTGTTTACCCAATGAACTGCATGTAGTGCATATGAATGGCCACACTTCAAAGGTGTCATGTGTCTTCGTCCGCTTCAAGGGTTTCGTATGTCTTGATTCATTGTTGGACTGTACTGACCCCACTTGAGTTTGTCGTACTGCACTGACCTATACCTTTGAAATGGGCACACTTGTATCGTATGTCTTGATTCATTGCTTGATTCATTGGGTGGAAGAAAAGAAGAGAAGTGTGCATTCGCTGAGTGGGCGATGCGTGCGGTCATGTTGTGTGGATCACAACAGTATGTATGTGTATCCCCTAGTTGATCTCGGCAAGGGACCCACAAAGTCAATACATAGCATTTATCAGGGCTGACTCACTTGGGATCGAGAGACCTGTAACCCCGCAGGCTTTTGGAGATCCGGCTCTACCGTCTGACAGGTGCGGCAGGAGCGCACATACTTGGCCACACACGATCTTAACTTCGGCCAATAATAATGTCGGGCGACCTTATCCAGCGTCTTCTGAATACCCCCGTGCACGCTTAGAATGTCGTCGTGGCAACGGCGTAAAATCTCCAATCTTCCCTAGGAACTACTTGCCTCCAAAGCTCCTCCTCGGTGGTCAGCTGTGGATAACGTGGAGCCATATGCCGATAAAGAACCTCGTCGACGATCTTATAACCAGGACACCTTTCCGGAGTTTTCAAGACCTCGTTTTTCATGTCAATATACCAAGGGTCCTGGACATCCACCGTTAAAACCTTTTAACCCTCTGGTATCTTGGAGAGAGCATCGGGGACCAGGTGTTCTTTCCCCTTCCGGTGAACGATGGTGAAATTGAAATGTTGGAGTCGTACTGCCCACCGGGCCAACCTGCCCTGCGGCTCCTTCAAGTTTTTCAACCACACCAGGGAGTGGTGATCCGTCACCAAAGTGAAAATACTTCCCTCCGACCCGCCTGTCCTTCAGTTGCTGATCCGTTTCCCGAAATTCCTGGTGGGGAGCATTGTGGACATTGCTTTCTGGTTACGCCCACTCTATTGCACCCATGGCACCGCACAGGTTGGGGGCAACGCGCTGCGACGTGTCCCGTTTGCCGGCATCGAAAACATGATATGGGTTGCGGACTGGGTTGGAGTGACAGAGCCTCCATTTGCCCCGAACTCGGTTCCCCGGCCCCCACGTAGGCTAAGTCTGGCTCCAGAGCAATTTGACCCCGTCTTGGAGGAGGTGGAACGAAGCTTTCCACCAAATGCCGAGTAGCCTCCATCTTCCTGCCTATTTCAACCAGTTGATCAATGGAGTTAAGCTCAACCAGGGTCAATTGGGATTGGTAGAACGGACAAACATTCCTTCGGATCCATTCAGATTTTCCAAAATTTTCTCGCTGAGCCGCGAGAATAGCCCTAGCATCATGCTCACAAACATTCCCATGGTCGTCGTCCTTCCCTGAGTCCTCTTGCGAATTTCCTCCCATAAGCGATCATCATACCTTGGTGGCAAGAACTCGGCCCTAAGCCTGGACACAAGCTCGAAATTCGCGGCTTATTCGCCCTGAACCATATGGCTGCCCTACCCTCGAACAAATCGTAAGCCCCCTCATACACTTCCTTGACGGAGAAACCTCTCGCCTGGCGCAGATATTCCACTTTTTCCAGGAAGTAATTCAGTGATTGGCACTGGTCCCCGCTAAAACGTAGAGCCCATTTCATAATCGGTACTCGCTTTACCGATATGGGGGATGAATGTGCCCGCGGCTGCGGGGCCTGCAATGGAACCGTGCTCAGATCAACTCCTATCGGCGGCTTCTGTACCTCTCTCCGAACGGGCTTGTCTTCTTCCTCCTCTTCCTACTCGGTTGTTTCTCTCTCAACTTTCAAATCAAGTTGCACCAGCAGACTGACAACCTTTTGCCTAGCGTCACATACGAAGGCCCTCTCATCTGGAGTGGTAACCTCGGTCCTACCTAATGTGGTAACCCCGGTCCTATCTAATCTCCTCAGAATTCATTCGCATTTGGCGACTATCTTTTTAAAGTCCCATGAGTGCTCCTGTCCGCAAAACGCCTCAACTAGCTTACTAATCTCTCCGAGCTTATCTGAAACAGCGTCAAAATCTTCCTGCGTGCTGAAAGGATATTCCTCCAAGACAAAGCTAGTATCCCGCTTAAGGGCCGAGCGCAACAGCTTCCTCATCTCCTCCACATTGTTACCACTCAACCCCCGAACAGCGAGTTCATAAGCAAGCTCTTCAGCGCTAAGTCTATTAATTTCCATCGTCCGACTAGTAAATGCTTGTGAATCTCGACTGTATCCTACCTGTTTTTCCCCCTGTCAACCACTCCGTTAATCCCTTACTATTTGTTTAACTAATATTCTAATCCCCCCCCACACGAAAATAGTAGATCTACGTTGTTCGCGCGCATACAAAAATATATGTAATTAAACGGATTCGTAACGTTTGGCGTTTTTCTTTTTAGTATAATCTGGCCCCACGTTGGGCGCCAAAATGTTACCGTTCGACCCGCCATCCTCCGCGCTATCGTCCGCAAGGCCGCCCAACCAACTCTGCGAGAGTGGTCGTGAATTTAGATGGTGAAAGGGCGCCACGCGATTTGGCCTTATGGACGATTTACTCTAATACCGAGAATAGCGACGAGGTACATACTAGAGCCCGCCTTGGACCCACTCCTGATTCCCAGGACCGTACAGAGAAAATATCGAACACAAAACTAATACAATAAAATAAACCCGTCTTTTTCTTTGTTCTTTTCTGTGTTCAATGCTAAAATTCTTATGCTACCTTAACTACCCTAAACCAACTTAACTCTACAAAGGTAATAATGATAAGTAACAAATGTAATAATAAACGTGATAACAAAACAGTAGTGAATAAAAAAAAAAAGAATTTTCGAACAATAAATAATAAGGACAAGAACCAAAAAAAGGAAAAATAAGGAAAACCACAAAACTGCTGGTCTTGAACCTGGAACCCCGCTGGAATTTTTTTTTTTGTGTCGCCGGCTTGACCGCCTACGCCGTCGTCTTTAGATGGCACGCTGGGTATTTTTATGCATTGCTTTAAACGCGCACCTTTTTTTTGTTGCTTCTCTTATTATCGTATTTCTGTCTTATTATTATTTTTATTTCACTAATTTCGTTCGACTTTAATTTAATTTTCCTCTTTTTTTTTTTTTATTGTTATTTTACTGTTCTCACAATTAGATTTGTTTTTTTTTCTCAAAGGGAAAATGAATGGCCTTAAGGGAATCAGACGCAGGTTAAAGATTTTCACCATCCAACGCCCGCGAAATTTTCTTTTATTTTGTTATTTTCCAAATTATTTTCTCAATCGCGATTTGACATTTTTTTTCCTCTTTGAATTTCGAATTTAATTCAATCCGACGCCTAGTTCGGGAATAAAAAAAAACCACTAAAATAATAACCGACCAAAAATCACGCACACCCTTGCGCTTGGACATCCACGGTTCAAGAAAAACTCTCCCAAAGAAAAAAAAAACCGCACCAGGAACACCGCTGCGCACAACCTTCCGCTTCGACATTCACCAAAAGAATCCCTCAGTCCCCGGCTGTCCCTTTCCTTTCCGTTCACCAAGCCTCCCGGTCCACTCGCCCCGTTAGTTCTGGGATCGGACCACTTTACGGCTAGGTGGAACACATGGAAAGAGAACGTATGAGACGCTAACAGAAAACCACCACAAAAAAAACAATCAAAACACAGAAGGAACATTCGCGCTCTTATCAAGATTCGAACCCGGAGTTCTCGGCTGAGAAGCATGGCTGCTATGTGTTAGACCACGAGGTCAATTAGTGCTTCATCGCCACAACCGGAACTGATAGGACCTTCCCCGTATTTTTTTTCCTTATTTATTGGGTCGAGTCCAAGGTGTGTGGAATAGTGAAGACCTTTACCAGGCCTAATCATAATATACATATGTTCTACATTATTTTTAATAAAGTTTCAAGAAGCAAAAATTTTGTAGACAGTCTGCTTATTCTACCATCTGTTGAATTAAATGTATTAAGAATACGTTCTCTGTCTTCTTCTATTGCTTGCTTAATCCTAGAAAATGCTTTGTTAAAGTGTTCGTTAACTAATATTTGATTGTTATTTTGAGTAATAATATTGTGTAAAAATATGTGTTTTCGTCAGCAATTCTTAGGTGTTCTTCAATGTTCCGTTTGTCATCATCATCCATAGTACCATATAACCATTTCATACCAGTACCTATGATGTTAATAAGGCCTCATTTGTGTTTATGGGGAATGATTGTCTGTATTTTGTGCACGAGTGATTCGAGTTCATTATAAATTAAATCTTTTCCATATTCGAACTGTACGTTTGATAGGTTTTCTTCTAAGCTTTGTATCACATTTTGAATTTCGATTGGATTTATTATGTGTAAAATTATGTCGTTAGATTTATTCTTATCTAGTTTTATTTCTGAAAATCCGCTGTTTGTTCTAATTTGTTCAACTGTTAACGACGCTTGGGTCATTGTCAATATTAGTAATAAGTTCAAAATTGTCTGTATCCATTTTACCTAGAAATTTGTAAGGTCGTTTTATATTGGTCGGATATAAATTTGAAAAATTTAATTTACGATATTTTGGTTGATTTTAATGCCTAAGTGCTTTATAGTTTTTTACATAACCTGTTTCTCTTTCTTCCTCATAGTCTTCTCTATTCTCATTTTGTTTTGATATAACTCTAACCTTTTTGTTTTGCGTATTTTCTCTAACTAATTTCTAATTTCTTTATCGATTTTACCATATTCTATTGATAGAGGTTTGTGTTTTGTTGTAGAATGCATAGATGTATTATACCATTCTACGCATTGATACATCTTTTCTTGGATTGTTAATCTTGATTTTTCTGCTGTAAGAACTCTCAGCGTTTCTCCTATCGTGCTATGGAACCTCTCAATGTCCGAGTTCCCGGTATGGCTGTTTGGTTTTGTGAAGTGTACCTCGACATTTTCTTCTCTTAGGAAATCTTTAGTGTTAGTATTATTGAATTCGTTATCCGAAACTATTTTAGCTGGTCTTCCTTTAATAGAAAAATACAATATTATTTTTTCTCTAATGGT
Source organism: Merodon equestris (assembly GCA_958301585.1). Classification (NCBI taxonomy): domain Eukaryota; kingdom Metazoa; phylum Arthropoda; class Insecta; order Diptera; family Syrphidae; genus Merodon; species Merodon equestris. The sequence continues at coordinate 96,261,291 of OY284413.1, forward strand.
AACACTACTCCTATCTTCTAAGTGGAACATCGTTGCATGTTTTGAAAATTAAATCAAATTATGCTTATTATATCGGATAATTTGTCTTGTTGTACATCAGCTGGGCTGATGTAAATCTTTCTTTTGTTGTTGACTATTTCGATGTCTCTAGATTTGTTATTAGTGAGAATTATTTGAGTATAAAACCTATTGACTACCGTATCTAGAATTGGGAAGTGATCGTTTGCTTCTTCCTGTTGGGAATGGATTATGTTTGGATTATGCTCTCATTATCAATTTCGCGAACTTCTTGGGTTACGGGATTGATCTCTCCCTCCTCTTGTGTGATCGTCTCGTTCGCATTAATTTCTCCTGTGTTTGCGTTAATTCTACTTAGGAAGTCAGCTGTTACATTTTCTTTTCCCTTGATATAGGCGATGCAAATATTATATTCGCCTAGCTTTAGTAGCCATCTTTGTAGCCTTGGATTAATATCCTTTCCTTTAAGTTTGGCTTGTAGCCATTTTAAGGGTTGATGATCTATCATGAGGTCGAAAGGTCTTCCGTAAACGTACGGTCGGAAGTAGTTTACTGCCCACACAATCGCTAGTACCTAACTCTTTTTCTGTGGCAGAATACCTTTTTTTCATGTTCATTAAGCGCTCTGCTTGAGTAACAGATTGGATGTCCGTCTTGTGTTAAAACTGCACCAAGAGCAGAGTCACTGGCATCCGTAATGAGCTTGAATTTTTTCAAAAAGTCTGGGTATTTAAGTACAGGTGTAACGGTTAGAATAATCTTGAGTTTCTCGAATGCTTCGATATACAACGGGTCAATTAAGTTTATTTTAGCGTTCTTCTTTAAATATTTCGTGATAGGGTATGCTATTTTGTCGTAGTCTTTGATGAATTTTCGATAAAAGCCTGTCATACCTAAAAAAAAAATTATTTTTTAGCTCTTTGCAGCAGCTTCAGTTTCTGTATAGCTTCGATTTTATTCATATTTGGCTTAACGCCTTCAGTTGTAAGAACGTGCCCTAAATATTATGTTTCCCTAGCGAGGAAGTTGCACTTATCTATCTGAATTTTTAAATTATTCTCTCTAAGTCTGTCAAATATATTTTGTATATTAGTAATGTGTTCATTTAAAGTAGTGCTGAATACAAGTACATATATCATTCAGATATACCACGCATATCTTATTGATGTATTCTCTTAAGATGGAGTTGATTAATCTTTGGAAAGTTGCGGGGGCATTTTTGAGTCCGAAAGGCATCCTTACGTACTCATACTGCCCTAGGGGGGTAGAAAAACTGCTTTCTTTCTATCCTCTTCCTTGACCAAAATTTGGTGAAAACCCATGGCAAGGTCCAGGGTTGTAAAATACTGCGCTCGTCCTAATTTCTCCAATATACTATCTATATTGGAAATAGGAAATTTATCATCGGTGGTCACCTCTTTCAACTTTCTATAGTCGATGACTATGGCCCCTATTGTGAGTGTCGATCAGCGATCGATTGCGTCGATTAATTCTGGATTTGGTATTGTGTAACTCAATCGATGGAGAAGTAGACTATTGTGAATAATTACGTCAATATTGTGAATAAAAACATGAATATTGTGAATATTTCGTTTTTTGACAGTTGTTTGACTATCGTTTATTTATTTCATCAAAGAAATTCAATACTCCAAATTATTCCAATAGGACTTTTGTTTTTCTTAATTTCACACATTATTCCCATGAACACATAGGAGGTCTATAACTATTTAGTTTGTTATATAGGAATTTGTAGTTAGGAATGTTGAAGCTTCTGGCAACACTTCATCCCACTCACATCCCCACTGGGAAGTTTATTTCCCATTATTATGTACTTGTCAAATTAAAGATCAATAAAAAAAAACACTTGTTCACAAGCCATTAAACAAAATAGACACTTTTTTTGTTCCGAATACATACATATGTATGTCTATACGATATTACGGATTTTTCTTTGTTCCGGAGAATACATATAGACGATACTCATACATATCTCGCTGTTCAACGAACAAGTGCAAAAGTGGGGATTTCCAGCAAACGTTTACGTGTGTGCAGGAAACGCCTTTTTAACGAAAGACCGCCAGTAGCTTCCGAAAATAAAGAAGTGCCCTGCAGTCCAACATCGAGTGAACTTTCACAAAACATCCAAGACGAACCATTCATTCCCGAAGACAAATTCAAACATAAATTCAAAATACCAAGACATTTTGAAGCAGCTAAAGGAGAACTTTAATGATCCATCTACTTCTGCTTCTATGAAAACTATGATCCTGACCATAGCACCTAAGTCCTGGAGTGAAAATAGACTTGCAGAAGAGTTTGAAACATCCAGGCGACAAGCGAAAAAAGCAAAGCAGCCTGTAGACCAGTTTGGTATTTTGTCATCTCCGAACCCACGTGGTGGTCGTAAACTACTGCCCGAAACCGAAAACTTGGTTAAAAAATTTTATCTCCGAGAAGACATTAGCCGAATAATGCCCGGTAAAAAAGATTTTATATCTGTTAAACAGGATGACGGAAAAAGAACTCACATACAAAAACAACTTCTGATGTGCAGTATTGATGAACTTCTTCAGAAGTTCAAGGAAGAATATCCAGGCGTACAAGTAGGTTTAACAAAGCTTTTTACTCTAAGAACCAAACAATGTATCCTCGCTGGCGACCCTGGAACACATATGGTATGTGTTTGTATAGGGTCCGCCAAATAACTTTTTTTTTTTTGAAAATGCTATAAAAAAAACTACTGAATATTTTCTCAAATTTCTTTTTTTATTTGAAAGTACAATCCTTCCGGTTAATAATGGAAAATAATTTCATTCAAATAGCTGCCTCGGCTGGCCATGCAGTAGCCTACACGATCGGTCCAATTTTTAAGCACATTATCGATTGTGTGCAGCTGTATTTCACCAATGGCTTCACGAATATTGTCCTTTAAAGCGTCAATTGTCTCTGGCTTGTCGGCGTAACACTTATCTTTGACGGCACCCCACAAATAATAGTCCAACGGTGTCAAATCGCAGCTCCGAGGTGGCCAAACGACATCAGCTCTGCGGCTGTTAATGCGATCTTCAAAAACAGGGCGCAAAACATCGAGTGTAGCTTCGGCTGTGTGGCACGTAGCGCCATCCTGTTGAAACCAAATATTGCCAATATCCTCCTCTTCAATTTTTGTGAACAAAAATTCGTTCAACATGGCCCGATAACGATCGCCATTGACTGTAACGGCCACTCCTTGCTCATTTTCGAAGAAAAATGGCCCAATTATGCCTCTGGATCAAAATTCGCACCAAACAGTGGCTCGTTTTGGGTGCACCGGCTTTTCAATGTATGCGTGCGGATTTTCTGTGCCCCAAATGCGACAATTTTGCTTGTTTACATACCCGCCAATATCAAAATGAGCTTCATCTGAAAAGATCATTTTTTTGGCAAAATCGGCATCTTCTGTAAGTCGATCGCAGGCCCACTTAGCGAAGCGTTGTTCAAGCGTATACACAACCATATTCGTTCAGCGGAAGGATAAAACTAATTATCTGTCAAATCAGACATGAGCTAAGTGTTACCATTCACGAAATAAGCACTACTTGAAAAAAAAACGTTAGATGGCGGACCCTTTACTTACCACCAAAATGTAAAGCTAATGTTGAATAGTGGAGACATAGCTAATCTTACAGCTGGAACTGTTATGGAACTTTCATCTTATAAGGATTGCCTTCGCAAGATGATGTGTCCCAATCCAACAGAGACGTGTCATTTAATAACTGCAAAAACACCGCCAATTGAATGTTGTAAGTCTTGTCCGTACTTAAGTGCAATTCGTGACAATTTGAAAATCATATTCGATAACAATCAAGTGACAGAAGTGCAGTTTAGAAAGTGGCTTGGCACAGACCGATTCACATTATCTACTCTAGTACTATCTTCTGATGATTTTGTAGATAGCTTGTGTGATGCCTTGGATACTCTGAAACCTCATTGTTATATTGCAGAGACACAGGCGCTTTATTTCAAAAATCTTAAGGAGACTATCAATGAAGGAGAAATACTCGTACACTGTGATTTTGCAGAAAATTATAGTTTCGTTGTCCAAGATGCCCAATCTTTTCATTGGAATAACGACCAAGCAACACTTCTGACTTCGGTGAAATAAAACATGGCAGCATTGTTATGATTTCAGATGACTTAAAACATGATACAGCCACTTTTTACGCTTACCAAAAAATACTACACAAACACCTTTTTGAAAAAGCAATAGTTGTGTCTAAAATTATATATAACATATAACCGATGGTGCCTCTCAACATTTAAAAAATAGATGCAATTTTTTGAATTTATTTTATTATAAACATGATTTTAATACGAATGCAGAGTTACATTTTCACGCAACGTCTCATGGAAAGGGGCCATGTGATTGTCTTGGGGGAAACCTCAAACGTTTAGCGATGCGTGCAAGTCTACAATTACCTGCAAGTAGATCAATCGTTTCACCAATGCAGTTATATAAATGGGCAAAATCATCTTTAAAACAAACAGCGATTTATTACTGCTCGAAAGATGATATTAATCTTGAAAGATTTTTTTTACAACCCCGGTTTGATTCTGCAATAACCATTTCAGGAACTAAAAAATTGCATGCCTTCATTCCGACAACGGAAGGTATTCTTGTAAAAAGAACCAGTTGCGTAGATGCTCAAGGTATAATTGTAAAAATTATAAAGTAAAATCGTTCTGAATTTATTATTACGTTCTTTCATTACATTATCAACTAATTTCACAGCAGTTTTAAGTAGTAGTAGTAGTCGTTTTTAGTAGTTCCGGAGATAGGTTGTTAGAAACTAACAAACAAACATTATTTGTTTATAATATTAACACTAAAATACTAATTATACTAATACTATATGCTAATTTCTACTAATACTATTATACATACTAAATACTATACAAACCACAATAATACTAACTCTATTCGCACCAACCGCCCGACATAAACAAACGCCTAACATCATACTAACTGCAACATGTACATACATTAATTTACCTACCTCCTTAACTAATGCAGATCCCATTTCAAAACTTCTGGTGTATTATATATATACTCTAAGCTATATTTTGAAATAAGAAAAATAAAAATAAAATTCGAAGTTTCCAAAAAATGTTGTTTCGAAATGTTTACTTCCGGTTTTGAACATTACTTCCAAAATATACGAATTTTTATATAGACGATTCTTTAGAAGCCCATAACTTGACAAATATACATCATATAAAAAAAATATTATGTGTTCGTATTCATATCTACTAGAAGTACAACTTGACCTAATATGAACAAATTTCAGAACCTCACTTTTTTTTCTTTGTCCGCTTGACGAAATGCCCCGAGTGTCAAATCGACAACTGTCGATCACAATCGACATCCACAATACCAACATCTGCAATCGATGATCGATGATCGATAAATGGCGATCGTCGATCGCTGATCGATATTCGCAATAGGGGCATATACGGTATTTTTTTATTCCGGAATTGTCCATCTTTTTAGGGACAATCCAGAGGGGGCGAGTTACTTTCTACTATAATCCCTTGCTTAAGCATATCTCGGATTTGTTTTGTTATTTCCGCCTCATGGATTTGTGGGTATCTATAGATTTTTGAAAATATTGGTTTGTCTACAGTCGTTATTATTTCGTGTTGGACTTTTTCAGTGTGTTAGTTGTTGCCCTTCTCTGTAAAACAAATCGTTATTTTTTTTTCAACAAAATTTCTAGCTCTTTTTCTCTTCGCTACCAAGATCTTCTCTAAAGAGTGATTGTAGTGGTTGTTCTGCGGTTTCTAGCAGGTTAATATCATTATAGTTGAATGGACAAGCATTCTTGAATTTAATCTTATTTCTATATATTCCTGTTCTAGGTTAATAATTGCTTGTGAAGGTTTTAAAAGATTTTGTCCGATGAGTCCGTCAAAGTCTTTATTGTTAAATGTTGTCAATTTCCAGCTCATGTAAGCTTTTTCACAGAATTCTTTAGGGAGTTCGGTTATGATTTCCGTGTCAGTATGTATTCGTCCAGAAAGAGTGTTAAATAAAATTTAGTTTTTTAATGGGATTCTCTCATACGATGTTAGTTTGGATTTGTCTAGTAATGTCGTTGTTGATCCTGTGTCGATTAAGCATAGCAGTTTGTCGTTACCTATTGTAAGTTGTACTATTGGTAAGGCTGAGAACACACCGGATAAAGCAAAACGTTTTTGATTCGTTAGTCAAAAAAACATTATTTATTTAAACACACACCAAGCGAAACAGAATGTAACAAAGCAAAACGCTTTGTTTTCTTGTTTCGTTTGGTGTGTGTTACAGTCCACTTCGCGCTCTCGATTTGATTCGACCTATTTTGTGAATTGCTTACGCGTGCGTCTAATAGATGAATTTTATGTGAATTTAAATGTACTATTAATAAAAACAAATGAATTAAATCTGAATAATCCTATAATTATTTGTAGTTAATAATCGTGAATTTATCGATTGACTAGCTCGCACATTTTTATGGTCCTTCGAGCCTACAAGAGCTCAGCTATTATATCATCGCCAGTGTTATCGTTTTTTTTTTCTTCTTTTGTTATTGCGTATCGTCTCGTTACAGCTTCGGAACAATTCAATAAACAATTATCGTGGGTTGTGATTATTAGTAGAGCCATTGCACTTCGAATTTCAATTAAATTTAAAATTTCGACCAGCGGACACCAATAACAGTAGCGGTATTCTACATTATATACCATTGTGAAACCGGTGGGTTTCATCACGTGACAATTCAAGGGGTACATTTTAACCTTTAAGAGTGAAAAAGACAAACACCATTGCCTGCGTTAGTGAATATTTCTCTTGTTGTGCAAGTGTCTGCTACTACATAATACATTTGACAGTGCATACAGTTAACCGGTATTCGTTTCGTTTCGTTACATTGCAATGGAGATGTTGGAAAATTTACAATTCTGGCAAATACCCTAGTGCAATCAATTAAAGAATCGCGAACAATTTCCAAAGAGGAAATTCAATTGCATTTAGAGCAGCTCATAGACAACAAAAAAAAGTACGAAGGCATTCAATTAAAAATTGTAAACACAACCGAAAATCCTACGCTCACAGATGATTTTACTCACGAAGAGAACTTTGAGGCTAAGTTTATTGAATTAAAATCAAATTTATTGACTCGGTTAAACGCGATTAATTCGAATCGTTTTACGCCTTCACCCCATCGGCAATCGCCCGAGGAATATAATAGTACAATACTCGACACAAACACTCAATTTTCACGAATTCTAGAACAACAGAATCGAATTCTCGAACAATTTAATGATACGGTGTTACAAAGGACAACATTTTCTACGTCGGATTTAGAACACAAACTACCCCCGTTACATATTCCCACCTTCGGTGGACGATATGAGGATTGGATCTCATTTCACGATTTGTATGTGAGTTTAGTGCACGCCAACGATAGGTTGTCAGACATCAAGAAGTATCAATATCTCAAAACGCTTGTGAAAGACGATGCTGCAGCATTATTGAAACACACATTGGTATCCGATGCGAATTATCAAGAAGCGTGGGAAAAACTTAAACAACGTTACAGTAAAAAAAATACCCATCATAGCAAAACACATTCAGCGTTTCTTAGATCAACCAGTTATCAAAGAACCTAACAATGCGGCGGCGATACGTCGTTTGTATGATACATCTGACGAAGTTGTTAGAGCTTTAAAATCATTGAAGGCTGAAGACCGCGATCATTGGTTGGTTCATATTGCGCTACAGAAATTAGACAGTGACACTAAGCGGCTATGGGCTCACGAAAATGGAGAAAGGGAATATGATTGGCAAGTTTTTATATCCTTTTTAGAGAAACAATGCGTTACCTTGGAATCTTCGCAGCAGTCTAGCGGTAAGAAATACCATTTTCCTATTCAATTTAATTCGCAAAATAGTGCTCAAAAATTGGCAGTGTCTAAAACACTTGTAACTCAACCCGTAAAATGCAAAATGGGATGCTCGGAATCACATGGAATTTATCATTGTCCAAATTTTTTATCTTCTACAATCGATGAACGCATTCAATACGTTAAAAAACTAAATTTATGTCTTAATTGTCTTAGAGAATCGCATAATGTTAATATCTGCAGATCACGAAGTTGTAAGTACTGCAGCAAAAGATACAGCAGTCTTTTATGCTTTTCGCAAAAAAAATTCGTCTCGGCATTGTCAACTCAATCATTTGATACTACAGAGAACCATGACGATTCCAATCATATTTCAGTCGCCGGGACTATGCTTTCCAGTACTTCTCAAACTCACGTTTATTTTATCCACGGCAGTTGTTTTGGTTTACGACAGTAAAGGATCGCCACACCCTCATCGTGTTTTATTAGATTCAGCTTCACAGTCTAATTTTGTAACCAAATCACTTATCACAAAATTGGGATTACCCACACTCGACATTACGCTCTCGATACAAGGAATCGGTCAGATTTCAAAGCCTCTTACAAAGAAATCCAAGATAATAGTTCGTTCTCGTGGATCAACCTTTAGTAACAGCATAGAATTCCTTGTAATAAACCACATAACTAATGACGTTCCACAATCCAGAATAAATATCCATATTTCAGTGTGCCTGATACCATCAATTTACTGCTAGGCGCCGAATATTTCTACAAAGTTTTGTTACCCGAACGTGTAGATTTGGGAATCGAGAAACCTGTCCTGCAAAACTCGGTCTTCGGTTGGCTTGTTACTGGTAGATACAATCCCAATTCCATTAAATTTCAGGGTGCTACCCAAACTTGTATGCTACTATCCAATGAAGATCTGGATAAGCGTTTATCAACATTTTGGGAGATAGATTATGATCTAGATGACAAAAAATCCTTATCAATGGATGAGCCTTTATGTGAACAACACTTTCTCCAAAGTACGACTCGTGACTCGGATGGCAGATTTGTAGTTTCACTCCCATTTAATGAAAGGAATTCATATCTAGGATCGTCCAAGGAACAAGCCATAAAACGTCTACATAATTTGGAAACCAGGTTCACACGCGATTCGAATCTAAAATTAGAATATGATAAATTTATCCAGGAGTATATTACGCTCGGGCATATGAAATCAATAGGAACTCTTCAGCAAAACCTCGCAGAAGATGTTTACTATTTAGCACATCACGGTGTGGAAGTTATCGAGCTCGACAACTAAACTAAGAGTTGTATTTGATGGTTCCTCAAGGCCCACAACAGGAATTTTCCTAAACGAGGCCCTAATGGTAGGTCGTCAGTGTCAAGATACTCTATTTAATATTATTATCCGTTTCCGAACCTATAACATTGTTCTAATGGCCGATATCGAGAATATGTTTCGTCAAGTCTGGGTAAAGAAGGAAGATAGACGTTTTCAAAGAATTCTTTGGCGATTTAATAAATCAGATCCGATAAGCGTCTTCGAGATGAATACCATTACCTATGGACTCAGCTGTTCTCCGTATCTATCAACGCGTTGCCTACTCAAAATTGTAGAGGACTCAAAGTTATTTTCCCGAGCTAAACGTGTACTGCTTACTCATGTCTATATGGATGACGTACTGACTGGGTGTAAAACCGTAAAACCGGTTGTTACAGCGTGAGTTGAAGGGGCTTCTTCGGCAGGGTGGTTTTCATTTACGAAAATGGGTCTCTAACTCGCAAGACGTTCTCGATGAAATACCCTTAACAGACCGCGAAATATCTAACGTAGATTTTAACTTAGATGAGGAAATCAAAACGCTTGGCCTGAGGTGGCACCCATTGAATGACAACTTCCAATTCACAATATTTAAATCATCCCGAACACCCACGAAACGAATTGTACTATCTGAGATTGCTAAACTTTTCGATCCATTAGGGTTACTTGGTCCCACGGTCATCACCGCAAAACAACTGATGCAGGAGTTATGGAAAAGAAAACTTTCTTGGGATGATTGTTTACCAGAGGACTTATCGAAGCAGTGGGAGGCATACCAATCAACGTTCATCCAGTCGACAAAATGTGTAATACCTCGAAGGGCTATAGAATTCTCGTAGTTTTCGCAACTCGAACTGCACGGCTTCTGTGATGCAAGCGAACGGGCTTATGGGGCAAGTCTGTATATTCGTGCAGTCAACAATAGTGGTATTATCTCGTCTCGATTATTGTGCTCTAAATCACGTGTGGCTCCAATCAAACGAATTTCCCTTCCACGACTCGAATTATGCGGTGCTCATCTACTTGCGTTACTAATAAAACAAATTATGGAATCGATAAAACTCAACTGCTGATCTGATTCTACGATTGTACTCGCTTGGATCTCAGGCGATCCTTCTCGATGAAAAACATTTGTCTCAAATCGGGTAAATGAAATCGTCGCCATTTGTAATCCGTCTATTTGGCATCACGTTGCAACTGAATTAAATCCTTCCGACTTACTTACGCGCTCAAATTATTCGTCAACACTTGTAAAAAATTCTTTGTGGTGGCACGGACCATATTTCCTTCTCGACTCGACATTGGATTCTTCTACACAAACGCCTAAAATATCTAATTGCGATAGGAAATTAGTAGACCTCGAACTTCGACCGGCAGAACGAACACTTTCGCATTTAACCGTAGATACGGATTCGTTTCTCGACTCGTTAATTAATCAAAATTCACGTTACTCATGGCTTATTCATGTTCTGGCATATTGTCTTCGCTTCATAAACCAAATTCGTAAAATTGCTCAAAGGGGTCTCATGTTAGAATTACATCCTGCGGAACTGGAATCAGCTTTACTCGTTATAATTAAATATATTCAATTTAAACATTTTGCATCGGTCATCGATACCTTAAAATCTAATCGCAGAATTAACAAACAACTTCATCACCTCAGCTTATTCATCGATGCCCACGATGGTGGATGGTCGTGTTTCCGGTCGAAATCCAATCCTACTACCATCGAAGGAAAGATTCACGCAGTTACTCTTTGATGGCGAACATCGGAGATTCTACACGCAGGACCACAGTTGTTGCTAGCATCAATCCGATTAAGATTTTGGCCTCTCAACGGAAGGGACTACGCTCGACGAACTACTCGTAAGTGTATTGAATGTTTTCAAGCGAAACCATCTAGGGTCACACAATTGATAGCAGACTTACCAGAAGATCGTATTCGAATGAATACGGCCTTTAGGAGTCGATTATGGCGGACCTATCAGCATTCTCCAGTCGAGGAAAAGGGGTGCGAAAACAACGAAGGCATATATAGCACTATTTGTGTGTCTTACGACCAAGGCCATTCATCTTGAGGTCGTCAGTGAGCTTACCACATCCGCCTTTCTTGCTGCTCTACGACGATTCATTTCACGGCGACGTTGTTGCTCACGAATTTACAGCGACAATGCTACCAATTTTGTTGGCGCCAAAGAAGAGCTAAAAGAATTGTTCCAATTATTTCATGACCCCGGACATAAAAGGAAACTACAAGAGTTTGCGACAGACGAAGGGATCGAGTGGAAATGTATTGCGGCAGGCTCGCCTCATCAGGGGGGTTTATGGGAAGCGGGAATAAAATCTACGAAGCATCATTTGCGACGCGTTTTGAAAACAAACAATATGACGTTTGAGGAACTCAACACACTCCTTGTACAGATTGAAGCTTGCCTAAATTCACGGCCATTAACACCGTTATCATCGGATCCAAATGATCTTCAACCGTTGACTCCAGCCCATTTTTTTATTGGAGAGCCGTTGACAACTATTCCAGATCGTGACCTTACTGAGACAAGGCTTAGTCGATTGACGAGATGGCAGATTATTCAACAATGCGTGCAACACTCCTGGAAACGTTGGTCCCAAGAGTACCTATCTACGTTGTATCTTCGCTCTAAATGGCATGTAGCGACAGAAAATTTAAAAATTGGTGACATGGTGCTGATCAGGGAAGAAAATCGTCCTCCGATGCAGTGGAGTTTGGGAAGAGTGTCGGAAGTTTTCACTGGATCAGATGGACTAGTTCGTACGGCTCAACTCAGCACAAGGGGAGGAATTATCAGCAGAGCTGCCCACAAATTGTGCAAACTCCCATTGGAAGACAGTAGCGAAATTAATCAAGATTAATATGGTGGGCGGAATGTTAAGGCTTCGCAATCTACTACACCTACTACATCTACACATCTACTACCTTCCTTCTTCTTCTCCTACTCCACGGTGACCTATATACCATTACAGTCCACTTCGCGCTCTCGATTCGATTCGACCTAATTTGTGAATTGCTTACGCGTGCGTCTAATAGATGAATTTTATGTGAATTTAAATGTACTATTAATAAAAACAAATGAATTAAATCTGAATAATTCTATTATTATTTGTAGTTAATAATCGTGAATTTATCGTGATTACCAAAAAATTTCGTCTATTTGACTCTGTCACATTACTGCCTCCCAATAAAGTGCAAATAATTACATTAGCCGCTTGCGCCTTGCATAATATGATTAGGGAACGCGAAGGCTTGCTTCAGGAAATATATGTTGAGCGTGAAGCTATGGAATACGTACCTCAAGAGGAAAAACATGAAAATATTGGAAAAGCAAGACCATCAAATGCTGCACGTAACATATGCAATCAGTATGTTCAATACTTTAACTCCTCTACAGAGGCAGTTCCTTGGCAATACAAGTATGCCATCTAATTTTGTTTATATGATTTTTTAATGCAGTACGTTAAGTATAGTAGTAAAACGAGTCGTGGGGTGCGCATATCTTTTTAAGCTTCGTAATTAAAAACTTAATTTAAAATGTTGTGTAACGTGTGTTCAGAAAGGGTTGAACGAAATTCAACACTTAAAATCTCGTGCGGTGATTGCAATGGATTGTTTCATATAGCATGCGTGAACATTCAAGAACAAGATGCTGATTATATGAAAGCAAGTGGAAATTCTTTCCGTTGTGATAAATGCAGTGCACTAAGGCGTCGATCTTTTCATTTACCGGAATCAGCACAAGTACAAATAAGCAATTTGAAACGAAGAAAGCGGTTCAACCTACTAAAACGGCTAACAGAAAGATCGCTAAGCAAGCTCTGTTGCCGGTTGGAACCCCTAAATCGGATGCTGTTGAAGTTGAAGGTGAATTTACAAACCAAATGATTTACCAGAAACTAATGCACTTGGAAGAGTTGAACAAAGAATTTCTTCATTCTTTGTCTGTGCTACGCGAAGAGAACGAAAGTCTTAAATCAAAGATCAACTCTCTTGAGAGTAGACTTAACTGGCAACAACAGAACTCTTTGCAAAACTGCATCGAAATTGCTGGTGTTCCTGAGGTTGAGGATTCCAACGCAAAGATTATAGCGCAGCAAATTTTTCACAATTCATTAGGAGTTGACATAACAGACTGCCAAATCGAAAAATGCTACGTCAAGAAAATCCACACCAGAGAGAAAGGCAATCAAGATAGTCGCTCTTCACCAAAATCTGTAATTTGTTTGCGGCTCTCCGATTCCTCTCTTAAACGACGGATCATGAAGGAGAAGGCGAAAAGGAAAAAGAAACTCTCATCGGGCATTACGAGCAACAGCAGTGGGAGAGACGTCGTCGTTTATATTAATGATGCGTTAACAAAATACAACCAGGCGCTCTTCATGCAGGCGAAAGCAGCGAAGAAAGAGAAAGGTTACAAGTATTTGTGGTTTAACAATAACAATTTTTTAATGAGGAAATCTGAGGGTAGTAGTATCATCGTTTTAAGATCTTTTGATGATCTTAAACGCATATTATAATTTTCAAATTTTTAAAACTTTTCTATTATGAATTTAAATTACACTTTAGATGATGATGATGATACTAGTACCTCAAATTTTAATAGCTTTAATCAAGATAATGTTTTCCTTTCAAAAGATTTCTGTAAAGATAAACTTTTCTTCATCCACCAAAATATTAGAAGTTTAAGAGAAAATTTTTCTGAGCTCGTTTCCCAATTAGATTCATTTGCATGCATTCCTGAATTTATATTTGTGTCAGAAATATGGATTTATAATTTCGAAATTAACGATTATAGTATACCGGGTTTTAATTTCTTTGCAAATTGTAACGATAATTATGCAGCGGGCGGCGTTGGTTGTTTTGTAAGGCATGAATATGATTGCAAATTTAGATTTCAAAAGTGCCGATGTCTTAAAACTATCGTTTATATTTAATAATGAAGACTATGTCGTCTACTGCGTATATAGATTTATAAAATTCAGCGCCTTGATCTTTATTGAAGAATTTTCCCATCTTCTAAGTAATGAAAAATCTAAAAATGTTATTTTTTTTGGCGACTTTAACATAGACATCTTAGATCTTAACAACGATTCTGTAGCAACATATTTAACTTTACTAGCGTCCCATGGTTTAGCTTCTTTTATAAACGAACCAACCAGATTGCAGTCGGGAAAGTGTTTAGACCACATCTATGGACGCTTCTCAAAAGTGTCTCCAAGTTTTTATGAGAAATGTGTCTTTGATTTAAATATAACCGATCATTCTATGATAGGATTGTTGGTTAATGCCTCCACTAAGAAAGAAGTTAAAGGGTCCCAACGCGACATTATTAAAATTGATTTCTCACAGCTCAGATCAGCTCTTTGTCTTGAGTTTTGGGAGGAAGTATATACTAAACAGGATGCCTCCGAAGCTTATGATATATTCATTCTATCTCTTATTGAACATATTAATCGATGCACTATCAGAATTAAACCAGTGAAATCTAAGAAAAAATTAAAGCCATGGATTTCTAGTTACTTGGTCAATAAAATTATCCTAAAAAATCGGCTTCGAATTAAAAGTGCAAAGCATCCTAACAACTTCGCTCTTATCACAAGGTACAAGAAACTGTGTGCTCAATTAAAAAGGGAAATACCTTTATGTAGGGATAGATTTTATAGTCAAGAGTTTAACTCTGTGCGAGGCAATCTAAGAGGTGAATGGAAAGTTGTTAATTCTATACTAAATAAATCCACATCATCCAAAATGCCAACTATTATTCGTGTTGACGAATCATCAACCTCTGACAAATTTGAAATGGCTAATTTGTTCAACGAATATTTTGCTTCCATCTCTTGTAGCTCATCCTCGCGTAACAAGTCGCAATTGCATCATCCTCACTGTACTTCAAATTACTGCCCCGAGCATATTCAGGACAATAGTTTTGTTTTCGAGCCAATAACCGCTTTTGAGGTCCTGAAAATTATAGGCTCTTTAAAAAACTCAAACTCATCCGGCAAGGATGGTATTTCAAATCGGACACTTAAGGAAATTGGATGTCTTATAGTTGATGTCCTTGCACATATATTCAATAAAAGTATATATTCGGGTATTTTTCCTCAAGCCCTGAAATGCGCGGATATTTTGCCTCTTTTCAAAAAAGGGCAAAAAGACAATATCTCCAACTATAGGCCTATTTCACTCCTACCTTCAATCAGTAAAATTTTTGAAAAGGCAATAAAAACTCGGGTTTCGAAATTTATGCGCAAAATTAATTTTTTTAATCCTATTCAATATGGCTTCCAGAAGGATAAATCAACTGAAGATGCCTTACTTCGCTTTTGTTCTCATATCTTTGCAAATGTAGATAAAAAACTGTTTTCAGCTGGTCTGTTTGTTGATATAACCAAAGCCTTTGACATGGTTAACCATAGAATTTTGTTGGCAAAACTCGAAAAGGCAGGCTTTAGAGGTTTTATGCTTAAGTGGTTTCAATCTTATTTGGAAAGCAGATCACAGTGCGTTAAGATTGACGATGTGAGAAGTAATTTGGAACATATAAACCTAGGGGTGCCCCAAGGATCTGTACTCGGTCCTTTGTTATTTTTAATTTATATTAACTCCCTATTTGAAATGGAGTTTAAAGGTATTGCCACAGCGTTTGCTGATGATGTTGCTTTTGCGTACGGTTCGGATAGTCCCTTAAACTTAATATCTGACATAAACTTTGATCTAAACTTGCTGAGGATTTGGTTTGCTAAGCATAATTTATTGATTAGCTCTAAAACCAAAATTATGCACTTTAGTTTAGCAGCACAAAATAGTTTTGGGTGCGATGTTTTCTTTCATACTCCTGAGTGTCCCAAATTTAAGTTCCACTGTACCTCCTGTTGTTCTTCCTTAACCTTTTACGATAATATGAGCTGTAGTGAAAAATGCTTTCCAATTGAGGTAGTTAATGAATTTAAATACTTAGGAATAATCATTGACAGCAGATTAAATTTTGTCAACCATGTTGCTGTACTAACAAATTATTTTCGGTCTACGCTTAGGAACTTTTTTTACCTGCGTAAAGTTTGCTCTAACAAATTGTTGAAAATAGTTTATTATGGTATTTTATTACCTCTATTGCTTTAAAGTGCTAAAAGATTTTTTTCTAAGATCAGGAAATATAAACTACAAAGTATTTGATAGTCACCGCTTGCGAAGCAATTTTTTATACCAAGTACCTATACCCATTTATCGTACAACTGCATTCCGAAATTTTTACTCTGTAGTTTCGTGTCACTTATTTAATAAACTGCCTATCAACATAAAAATAGTACATTCATCTGGCACATTTGTTAAACTTTTGAAATGCTGGCTTTTTAAGTTTGAATATAATAACCTGGAGTCTATTTTAACCAACATGACTTAGTCCTTCTGATATTTTGCGAATTGAAGATTAAAGTTTTCTCTTGCTTTCGTTTTAGTAGTTAAAACTCTTTCTTTTTAAAAGGGTCACCCCACCCATATTTTTAATATATACTATCGTATCACTGAAATGACATTTAACTCTATTTTGTTATAAATACCAAATGTCATTAATATTTCTCCTAAATTTGTATCATATTTATATTTATATATATGTATTGAGTTATGCAATGTTATGAATGAGAAATAAATAATTTAAAATACAAAATACAAATTACAGTAATACTGTATCATACTATGTACATTAATAAACATTTATAAAAATAAAACAAAAAAAAAAATTATAAAACTTACCTTTTCAATTCATTTCAGTTGCTATTTCTATCCACAACATATCGATACTTAACTTATTGGCATGTTCCTTATCCTTATAATTATAGATAGGGCTTCTTGCCTCAATTAAAAAAATCAATTTTTCTCCATCTACGTCCATGTTTGCTAAAACTTCCGCACAGAGTAAACATAGAAGCAGAATAAAGCTTCAAAGTGCAACGAAAGAAGATAGCAAAAACAACGGAATCAAAATTTGTTTTGCCAAAACAACAGGTCGGCTATCGGCAACGAAACATGTTTTTCTGTTTTGCTTTGCTTTTTGTATTTCGCTTCATTTGGTGTGTTTTGCGCCATAAGAAAGACGGCAATTATCGTCAACGACGCTGGCTCGAAACAGTTTTGTTTCATTCGGTGTGTGTTGCTCGTATACACTTCGAAACAAAAACGTATGTTTTGTTTCGCTTTATTTGGTGTGTGCAGTCTCATAAGAAACAATGTTCTCTTGTTTCACGAAACAAAAAAAAAACGTTTTGCTTTATCCGGTGTGTTTTCAGCCTAAGTCTTGTCTGAGGCTGTTAAACGAAAATTTACTTCTTCGTTTTGTTGCATATGGTCGACTTCCATTGGTAATGGATCGTTGTTATTTCTGTTTTGTCTTTGGAAATTGTTTCGAATTTGTCCAGAATTATTGAACGTATTTCGCTGTTGTTTAAATTGACCTGAGCTATTACCAAATCTATATTGTCCTAATCTGTTCCTAAACTCACCTGAATAGCTACTTCTTTCGTTATGTGGTTTCGTGTTTGTGTTTTCTGGTTTGTTATTTTTTGGTTTATGATTATTATACCTATGTATTTTGTTTAATTTGTAAAAAATGATTCCTCTATATTTTCCGATTTATTATTACACTTGCTAAATTTGCTTCTATGCCATTTAAGAATGTATTGAGAACCATTTTTTCATTATTTTTAGGTATAAATTCAGGAGGTTTGTATTTACAATTAAGCTAATCTAGTATGAACTTAAATTTATCAAAGTATTCACTTACATTGTAATTTCTAGTTGATATTGCTTGGTAGCTTTCCCTCACTCTGAAATTTCTTACACGCTCTTCTTTTATCTCCCTCCATGATGGGTTTTCTCCTAATGTTCTTACTGCTTCCAATGCTTGGCCCTGGATTTTGTTGATGACGTTCCTTTGAAGGAAGTAGTTTTCCAACGGTGTATCGTTGTAGCAGGGTAAAAATAACTCCACTTCTCGGATAAATGACGATAAAGAATAGTCACTAGTCGAATTAAATTCTCTTATTTTCGATGACTCTCTCAGGATTTCATTCACAGGTAGAGCTATTGGTGTACCTGTGCAGGGACGGGTTAAGAATATCCCTGCAGCGATACCTTTCGCTTGTCGTAAAAGGCGACTAAACAAAGGTAAACAAAAATAACATCTAGGCAATTTAGAAAACACCAAGGTGAGCCTAGGGACACATATACCACCATTAAACTGCCCCACAAGTGTGCATGCAAATCAGTGGGTTGACACGACTGGAGATCACCGGTGTTGTAAGAGTAAGATCAAAAAAAAAAAAAAAAAAAAAAAATATCTGAGGGGAAGAAAGAAAACAGTCAAACCGTAGCATTATGGAAAAGAACGCTAAAAGGAAAAGCACTACCCCGTCAGGCACTACTAATGGTCGTGATCCTGGGACGAGCAGCAATGCTCGGGTCAGAGCTATAGGATTTCCGGGGGATAGCAAAGCAATGCAACGGCGTAAGCCACACTTTAGAGTCGCGAGTTGGAACGTTGGAAGCAAGAGTGGTCGCAGCTATGAGCTTGAAGAAATTATGGTTAGAAGGCGAGTAGACATCCTGTGCGTACAAGAGACGAAATGGCGAAACACCGGTAATCGGGCACGTTTCTTGGACGTTAAAACAAAAGCCTACAAGATGTTTTACTATGGATTGGAACAAGGCAAAAACGGAATCGCCATCATCCTTGCGGCAGAGCTACTTGGCAACATCTTAACCATTTCAAAGTCCAGTGACTGTTTGATGGCTCTCAAATTGGTGATGCATGGTGAGGTGTGGAGCATCGTAAGCGCATATGCCCCTCAAGTAGGATGCGGACAAAAAGAAAAAGATGCATTCTGGCTAGATTTCCACAACCTTGTCAAAATCATCCCAAAGGAAGAGCTTTTGTTTGTTGGGGGAGATTTAAACGGACATGTCGGGAAGACAAGCGAAGACTACCACGGAGGCTGGGATACGGCACCAGGAACTCTTCAGGTGAAGATATCCTAAACATGTGCAAGTCGTACGGTCTTATAGTGCTAAATACCATGTTCGTCAAACAAAGCCGGCACCTGATCACTTATAGCAGCGGCGGAAATGAAACTCAAATAGACTATCATTTGGTATCCAGTTTCATGAAGCCACGAGTTAAAGATTGCAAAGTGATCCTGGGAGACGCGATCGCCCCTCAACACCGTCTCCTCCTGACTGAATTTTTTATGGAGGCGAGTAAGAAGTCAAAGCAGCAAACGAAGGTGTCTGAGAGAATCAAGTGGTATAAGCTGGATAAAAGAAAAGGCGAAGCTTTTATTACCAGCATGAAAAACTACTTCTTTTCCATTATCGATGAGGTCGGTAATGAGGAGTGCAGAGCACAAGACATGTGGGATTCCCTACAACAATCTGGCCTCGAGAAAGCCAAATCACTGCTCGGAACATCTAAAGGCCCCTGCCAACACGCAAAAGAAACCTGGTGGTGGACTGACGAAGACGTGTATCACTATACACGAAAAGAAAATGGCCTTCCAAGCTTGGTCAACGTGCTCTTCTAGTACTAGAGAGGAAAAAGCTCGCCGTGAAAAGGTATATATGTAGATATTGCAAAGGTATCGCGAAGAAAACGTGCGCCGAATTCAAAGCGAAAAGCATGGAAGGCCTCTATCAGGAGTTGGAAGAAATATCGTCTTCCGCGTCTGACAGGAACCAGGCTACCCAGGAGCGTCGACAAAGCAATTTGACCAAGAAGGGGCAAATATCTTTAAGATAGCCGCCCAGAGAAGAAGAAATGCTCAGGAGATTCGTTTCCCAAAGTTTATTAACAATGCTGAAGGCCAACTCCTTGTGGAAGACGAAAAAATTCTCCACAGATGGCGACAGTATTGCGAGGAACTTCTGAACGAACAGTTTCCCCGAGTGTACTTTCCAAGAGCCGCCCCGAATCATGCCGAAATATCCGACATCACAGTCGAAGAAGTTCGGTACGCGGTTAAAAACTCCAAGAAAAGAAAAGCTGTTGGGCCGGACGGGATACCCTCTGAGTTCTGGAAAAAGATGGGAGACATCGGGTCTAGATGGCTCTTGGTTCTTATCGCCAAGCTTATGAGAGGCGACACTATGCCTAATCAATGGAGGGAAAGCTATATTCTTCCTTTGCACAAAGGAAAGAGTGATACGCGAAATTGTGATAACTACCGTTCTGTCAAGCTGATGTCGCACACCATGAAGATCGTTGAACGGGTATTAGATAGCCGACTGCGGAAAATAATACGACTATCTGATGACCAGTGCGGGTTTGTCTCGGGTAAATCAACAATAGATGCAATCCAAAGTATAAGGGTCATGATGGAAAAGTATCGTGATTCGTCAAAGGACTTGCATATGGTGTTGGTTGATTTCGTGAAGGCCTTTGACCGGCAACCAAGAGATCTTTTATGGGTAGCGCTAAGACAAAAAGGAGTTCCAGAAACATAGGTGCGAGTGATCATGGACATGTACAAGAGAGCAACGACAAGAGTAAGATGCACCGCAGGAGTCACCCAAGAGTTCGCAATCAAAGTCGGTGTACACCAAGGGAGCGTCCTCAGCCCACTGCTCTTTATAGCAGTCCTTGATTGCTTGCTTGAAGGAAAAGTGACGGACCCCAATATGCACCAGCTATTCTTTGCTGACGATGGAGCCATTATAAGTGATGATCAGGCGTCCCTACAACGAGCACTTGATGTGTGGGTGGACATTTTTGAGGGACACGGGTATAGTATCAGTTCAAAGAAGACAGAGTATCTGTGCTGCCCGTTCTTTGACCCTCATTCCATTCCAGACATTTACTTGAATGGAAGAGTGCTTCCCAAGTGTGAAAAGTTTAAATATCTGGGATCTATGATTAATAAAGAAGCAACTTGTGATGACGACATCAACCATCGCGTAAGCGTAGGGTGGATGAAGTGGCGGGAAAACTCCGCCATTTTCTGTGATCGAAAAATGCCCCCTAAGCTGAAAGGAAGGCTCTACACTTCAGTTGTACGTCCGGCGCTCACATACGGTTCACAATGCTGGACAATGCACAAAAAGTATGAGAGCAAATTAACGGCAGCTGAGATGAAGATGCTTCGCATGACAGCGGGAGTAACAAAGCGTGACAGAATTAGAAGTTCAAAGATCCGAGAAAGCCTCCACGTAAAAGAAACCATCACAAGAAATATAGAGCGCGACCGACTCAGTTGGTATTGCCATGTTCAAAGGAGAGATCCTTTGAACCCCGTCCAAAAGGCGTTATCAATCAACGTTCCAATTTCAACACGCAAAAAAGGCAGGCCGAAAAACAATTGGTGCAAACAAATGCAAAAACACCAGCATTTGATTGACCTCAGCGATGAAGTAATCCCAAACCGGGAACCCTGCCACTACTTTCTGAGGTCAAACCGGCGGACCCCACAAGCGGACCAGCAGGAATGCAGTTAAGTGGGAAGGTTATGGTCCTACACTTCTGACCATAACGACACCGGCAAAAAGGAAAAGAAGAAGAAGTAGAGCTATTGGTGTGTGTATTGCCTGTTCTGGATTAGCCATTATTTTTCTCTAATTATGTTTTTTTTATTTCGTATATGTAGCACTTAACAATTTTTCTTTCCTCTTTTGGAGTTTCAGCTTTTTCCTTAAAATTTGGTTTCACTTTTTTTCCTGAACCTTAAGCAATTGCTGACCCAGCACAGTGTCAGCGGTGGCGATATATCCGGCCAAATTCCCGGTATTGGCTGCGACGAGACATCCGGTATGTTTCCCGGAATTGTTGTGTGGAAATGTTGCTTTGGGTCAGCCGCTGGGTTCAACGTAACCCGCGTGGCAACTACTGAGGCCATTGAATTTGCTTTGACATCTTTCGATGGCTTCAAGTCGCCAGGTACTGATGGTATATACCCTGTTATGCTGCAAAAAGGTGTAAGGCAGCTGCTACAGTCAGCTCCAAAGAGCAGTCTGTCTCAGATATACGGGGGCTTTCCCCATCACACCGGGAGCTGCTCTAAATGCTATGATTCCACCGCTTGACATATGTATCAGAGGATATGCCTTCCGAAGCAATGACACCTGCCATTATATTGCGCACACTCAAATTTCCATTGCGCCAGGACTGGCTCTGGCAAGATACTGAACCTGGAATGGACTATCTTCGCATTTTTACAAATGACTCCGGGACTTGGCGGGGAGTATTCTTTGAGCGCGAAAGCATTCAACTGCACTTCTCGTTAGGAAAATATGCATCTGTCTTTCAATCAGAGATATACGCAATCCTACGTACTATGTTATGAAACACATGTGGAAGGGAAAAAGCATATGCATCTGCAGTGACAGCCAAGCTGCAATCAAATTAGTGCATGAACTCAAGACCTTTTTGAACAAAGTCGGAAGACCAAATTCACTAAGACTTGTATTACTCCCAGGTCACTCTGGGATCCCAGGAAATGAGATCTCTCATGAACTGGCTAGAAAGGGGCTCAGAGGAGAGTTTCTCAGGACCGGAACCCGCCTCAGGTCTACCGGCTTCTACGGTCAAGTCCGACATCAACGATTGGGCGTTTAATGCCCACAATCGGAGGGAATATCCAGGATGCTGGATGACTAAGCGCGTACGCCCTGATGTCTGCAAAAAGTCCGCAACATTTTTCTTATCCTTAAGGAGAAATGATTGCAGAAGGCTAACAGGCGTCATCACGGGCCATTACAGTTTTGCCAAGCATCTCTACGTGCTTGGCATCAGTGGGATCCCTACCTGTGCTGCATGTTGCGAGAAGGATGACACAGCAGAACACTTTCTCTGCGACTCATCACGGTGGCGCACCCTTGGAACCGAATATATTTTGGCTCTACATCACTGAAGCTCCTCCTCATTTTTCTCCGGATAAGGGGGAAAATACAATAAAGAAAGGTGTCTGTCTGGTAGTACAATGGACCAGTATAAAGAATACGAATACGAATACTCGACCGACTTGGATTAATCCAAACCTCTCACCTGACTGTGTTCAATAAAACTTGTAAAGATCGAAATAAATAAAGGGCAACATGTGTGCCACACTTTTTTTTCCCGCAATATCTAAATCCGTATTTATAAAAGTTAAACATTGTCAGTGACACTTTATTATCATTATTACGTCTTCTTCTTCTTTTCCTTTTTGGCGTTGTTATGATCAGAAGTGTAGGACCATAACTTTCCCACTTAACTGCATTCCTACTGGTCCGCTTGTGGGGTTGCCGGTTTGACCTCAGAAAGTAGCGGCAGGCTTCCCGGTTTGGGATTACTTCATCGCTGAGGCCAATCAAATGCTGGTGTTTTTGCATTTGTTTGCACCAATTGTTTTTCGGCCTGCCTTTTTTTTTTTTGTTTTGTGACACGGGCATGCTCCAGATTTTTTTTGTTTGATCTTACTCTTACAACACCGGTGATCTCCAGTCGTGTCAACCCACTGATTTGCATGTACACTTGTGGGGCAGTTTAATGGTGGTATATGTGTCCCTAGGCTCACCTTGGTGTTTTCTAAATTGCCTAGATGTGATTTGTTTACCTTTGTTTTAGTCGGCTTTTACGACAAGCGAGAGGTATCGCTGCAGAGATATTCTTAACCCGTCCCTGCACGGGTCATTACCATTATTACGTAAAACGGATAAACAGTGGATGAAAAGTCGAAAAAAAAATGAGTGAAAAATCAGAAATTAAATTAAAAATGATTACCTACTGTTTTTTTTGTTTGTATCGCCGGGTATTATTAATTATTGTTGGTGTACAACACTTCGTTACCTAACATTTCTTAATCTCTTACCGCGAAGAACAAACTAGCCACCAGTTGTTACACTGCCTTCCAACCGTTCAGACGTGTTTCTTTTTCGTTTAAATTTTCGCTTCCCAATCCGCTGTTTACTCCCCTCAACCACAATAAAAAAAAAAAAAAAAAAAAAAAATATACATATATATATACAGCTGCGGTAAAAAAAATAGCACCGCTATGAGAAAATATTTTCTTTGAGAAACAAAATGTAAATAAATTTTCTGGAGTAATGTTTGAACTTATAGAAATGCGAAATCAAGTTCTGGTTGATCAAAATATTCAATGGTCAAAATATTCAAAAGTAACTTTTGAATATTTCGAAAAACTGATGAATAAAAGATGAAATTCTTTTCAAAAGTTTTGTCTTGACTTGATTTCGGATTTCTGTAAGTTCAAAAATTACTCCAGAAAATTTATTTACATTTTGTTTCTCAAAGAAAATATTTTCTCATAGCGGTGCTATATTTTTTACGGCAGCTGTATATGTATGTATATATACAGGGTGTCCCACGAGCAGTGTGCCAAAAAGCTAGAGCGTGTAGGTCTGGTCAAGACAAGAAAAAAATACGTATCCCGTTTAGCCGGGAGGGGCAATTTTCTAAAAAAATTACTTAATTTGGAAAAAAAAATATTAAAAATCCACAGTTACATTCACAATGCCGTGATATCCTTTTTTGTAAAGCCAGAAACCTCTTCTTTCATCTTGTTTTTAAACGAAGCTCTTTTAAGGAATAGTTTTGAAATATTTTAAATTTTGGAATAGTTCAAAATTTTGAAAAAAAAATTTAAAAAAAAATTTCGAAATATTTTTTTCCAAAATTGTATGTAATTAAGTACTAATTTTTTTTTTCAAAAATTCAATTCTCTTATTAGTTTATAGTTAAAAACAGAAAACCGGATGCAAAAATGTCTTGTAGTTTTTGAGAAATTAAAAAAAAACCCGAACCATTTTTTTCTAAGAAAAACCTTTTTTTGGTTTTAACGCGGCTGGACTTGGAGGCAAATTAATGTATGAAACATTGACCTTTTTTTTATTATTCTTAAAAAAATCGGAGTTTTATTATAATAAATTTTCAATATGATCCCCATTTTTTAGAAGGCAAAGATTATATCTCCTTATAATGGCTGCACATTAGTCTACATTTGCTTGACAAATTTTCCTGTAATTTGACTCCAGCGACTTCAATCCGTTCTTTCAGTTGTTCCAAAGATACTATTTCCACTTCGTAAACATAATTCTTCATGAATCCCCACACATAAAAATCAAGAGGAGTTAAATCTGGTGATCTAGGTGGCCATTCCTTGGGGCCCCTTCTTCCGATCCAACGGTCACTAAAATGATCATCCAGCCAGTTTCTAACCCGTAAGCTGTAGTGTGCTGGTGTTCCATCTTGCTGGTAGATTAAATTATCTGCTATGGCCAAAGGAACGTTGTCCATCAAATCGGGCAAAAGGTCTCGTAGGAACTGCAGGTATGATTCTCCATTAATAAGGGCATTCAAAAACCGGGGCCCGATTATAGTTTGTCCAACAATACCAAGCCAAACTTTACAGCTAAAGCGGTGTTGTGATTTATTTTGTTTTTTGTTGTGTGGATTGGTGCTACTCCAATGATGATAATTGTGGAAGTTAGTAACCCCATCTCTGGTAAACTGTGCTTCATCCGTCCAGAATATCCTTGCAAAATAGTTTCGTTCAGTTTCATCTCGAAGCAGTAATGATCGACGAAATTTTGCTCTCAAAAACTTGTCGTTTGAGGTGAGTTCCTGAACTGACCTAAAATGGTACGGGTGTAAGTTTTCGGTATGAAGCACTCTCCATACTCTAGATTTGGGCACTCCAAGCATAATAGCTATCCTCCTTGTACTAAGGGAGGGATTACGTCGGACCAAATCCAAAATTCTTTCATCTAAGATTCCTCATCCATTTGTAACTGATCTTTCGCTTCTTCGATGCTCTAGCACTCCGTGCTCTCGCAAACGTCGGTGGATTCTTGAAAACATGCTACGACTGAGACACCTCCGATTGGGATATCTTTCAGCGTAGTCTTTCGGCTTCACGATCTCGACCATTAGCTAAACCGTAGCAGAAGTGCATGTCCGTTAATTCTTCTCGAAAGAATGAGTTTGACATCGTAATGTGTTGATGAGTTAACAGCCAATTTGGAAATGTTTTTTTATTAAAAATGCGATGCCTTTTATTTACATTTGGGTTGCAAATATTTTGTTTTTCAATAAAGAAAAATTGCGGTTTTATTGTCTTAAGGTCCAAGCGGATAGAACCCATCGGCGGCGGGCGGAGTCAGACGAAATTGGCAGGTCAGTTTTCAGGCGTTATCAATGAAAAAAAAGGATTAATCCAGGGTTATTCCAATACTGTGTCACTTTATTGTTTCCTCATAAAACTCCGAATTTTATAAAAATAATAAAAAAGAGGTTAATGTTTCATACATTAATTTGCCTACAAGTCCAGCCGCGTTAAAACCAAAAAAAAGGTTTTTCTTAGAAAAAAATGGTTCGGGTTTTTTTTTAATTTCTCAAAAACTACAAAACATTTTTGTATCCGGTTTTCTGTTTTTAACTAAAAACTAATAAGAGAATTGAATTTTTGAAAAAAAAATCGTACTTAATTACATACAATTTGGAAAAAAATTAGTTCGAAATTTTTTTTTCAAAATTAATTCTTCAAAAACTTCGTTTAGAAACAAAATGAAAGAAGAGGTTTCTGGCTTTACAAAAAAGTATATCACGGCATTGTAGATGTAACTGTTGATTTTTAATATTTTTTTTTTCCAAATTAAGTCAATTTTTTAGAAAATTGCCCCTCCCGGCTAAACAGGGGGGAATAGACCCCCCCTCCCATACGATTTTTTTCTTACCTTGACCAGACCTACACGCTCTAGCTTTTTGGCACACTGCTCGTGGGACACCCTGTATATATAAAAAAAAACGTATATAAATAAATGTCACAGTGCGCTTATGAAAATTGTATTCTCAACGATACCAATGCCGATTTATTGGCCTGTAATGGTATCTGGGGTAACTCGTTTCACCCCTTATGTGCCGGTCTCAGCAAACGTGCTAGTGTTTACCTAAAAGACTACTGCAGTAATTTTTTGTTTTACTGCAATGAGTGCAAAAACATTTCACTTTCGCACATTATGCTCGCGATTAAGTGTGTCAGCGATTCCATTGCCTCACTCACATCAGACAATAAATTATGTCATTGTTAAGGAACGCTTTATATTTTCTTAATTTTCTTTACACTGTATAATTCGTTTACTACTTTAAAATGTTTTATTTAATACTTTGTTATCATTACTGTTCAACCCACTTGTGTACACTGGTGCAATGGTTATTGCTCTCATTAACTCCCTTTCTACTTCTCACTGGAAGCATTGCTACCGCAAGCAGAGCTAGCGGCTTCGTCATACGATGGCGATGCCGCTAGATCTACTGCTTGTGGGAGTAATGCTTCCATGCTTGTTCTCACTTTGCTAACAACCACCGCGCGTTGCACATCGGGTTAACCATTGCTCCGGTAATAGTTTTGAAGAGGAAGAATTACCTATATAATATACAGTCTGTGAATAAATTGTAATTGGTTTTTTTTGAAATTAACTTTCTCCTTCAAAAGTGGTCCTTCGAGCCGGATCGGGTTTAGATCGATCGATTAGCGTTTTGGTTTTTTTTTTTGGTGGTTGTTAGCCAACACATTAACTCGGCTAGACAAGGTAACTTATTATAATTTATTTGCTGCAGTTGGTTGTCCAACGGTTCTTTGCTGCGTTATTGGATTGGTACGCTGAGCTGCTTTCGTGCATTATTTGGATGTGATTTGTTGGAGCAGGGTTCTGAATCAGTCATCGTTTGGGTTCGTTCTCACACGCTCATGGATATGCTTAAGCAGTCTCGTAGTCACTTAAAGGGTGCTATCACTAGGATTTACAACTTTGCTTCGAGTATTTCTGCGGATACAACCCTCGACATAGTGGAAGTTCGGTTGGAGCGTTTGGATGAAGTTTGGCAAAAATTTTGTGCAAACCATCTTGAACTTCATCAGTATTGCCAGGAGGAAGATGGTGGCGATCAGGAGATAGAATTTGAATCAGTTGAATTAAAATATATTACCGCGAAAGCTGCACTTCGAAGATTTGTTCGCGAAAATCAATCGGTACCGGATAATTCGGATATTGAAACGTTAGGCGGTCAACAAGCTGCTAGTACCTTAATCGAACATCTTGAAAAATGTGCTATTCGTCCCGGGACGAAGGGGTCTGTTGACATCGAATTACCGGCAATTAAGTTGGCACCGTTTTCGGGCGATTACCGCGAGTGGCCGGGTTTTCGTGATATGTTTCTGGGGAGCATCGATTGTAAATCTAATCTGACTAGTGCCCAGAAACTTCGATATTTAAAATCCTTTTTGCGAGACGATGCTGCGAAATTGTTAAATCATGTGCCTATCTCGGACAGTAATTACGCCCAGGCTTGGGAAAGACTTGATCGTCGGTACAATAGACCCGCGTATATCATCAGCGCTTATATCGAAGGTTATTTGAAATTGCCCTCAATGACAAATGCGGATAGTGGTCACTTACGTAAACTATTGGACGGTGCGGACGAAGCTATTCGTGGCTTAGCAGCAATGAAAGCTGAGGGTAGGGATCCGTGGGTGATTTACTTATTGCTCAACAAAACAGACAGCGATACGCGTAAAGCATGGGCCTTGCAAAGGAAGGCCTCGGAATCGGTTACCATTCAAGAGTTGCTTGACTTTTTAGAGCTTCGGTGTAGTGCGTTAGAGGCTAGTGATACGAAATCGCGCTTAATAAAAAACTCGCCGCGTAACCATACTTCCGGACCTCTTAAAAGCCTGTCCGTCTCTAAGATTATGTGCCCGAAGTGTAAGGAAAATCATTCCCTACACCAGTGCCCGCAATTTTTGTCGATGTCGATTAATCATCGACGCGATTTCGCTAGAGACAATAAACTTTGTTACACTTGTTTGGGAATAAAACATTCGTCGTCGAAGTGTCGTGTGCGCGCTCGGTGTTCTCATTGTCAGTCGCGGCATCATACTTTACTTCACTTAGAGAACTCTGTTATAGCTGAGAATAACGCGAGTTTCGTTGCACCAGTTAGCGGGGAGACTCCAGACACGCAATCATCGTTGGTGAGTAACTACACGAAACCTTGCAACCAAGTCAGTGGTATTCTACCAACTCTTGTCGTAAACGTTCGAGATGCCGCAGGTAAGATTCAATCAGCTCGTATTCTTCTTGATACAGGATCCCAAGTGTCGTTCGTCACGGAACGCTTGGTTAAAAGATTGTGCCTTCTTCGTCGGCATGCGCGTTTGCCTATTTCCGGTATTTCTGCAGTTGGCGCTGGGGTGACACAGGGAGTGGTGACTCTTACCGTGCAGTCCCGAGTTAATTCCTACGAAATGGATTTGGATGCATACATTTTGCAAAATATTACCTCATCAATACCTTCCTATCCGTTCGAGGTGTCATTGGTAGACTTGCTATGGGCTGATCCTGGGTTCAACAGACCAGGTTCTGTTGACATTTTGCTAGGCGCAGATGTGGCCTGGAGTATTCTTCGTGACGGTAGAATCCATGATGCAAGAAAAAATGTTGTGGCTCATAATACGGTTTTTGGTTGGGTGGTTACGGGTAGCGTACCGAAAGAGGATATAATTTCGCTTAGAGCAGGGGCAGATATTGATGTACTCTTGAAATCCTTTTGGGAACTGGAGGAGATCCCTGCCCAAACATCTCCCCACTTAGTCGAAGATAGTGCAGATAAGTTGTTTGCTAATACTTTTTCACGCGCTCTTGATAACAAATACATTGTTCGTTTGCCGTTTAGTAAGGACGAGGTTCAGTTTGGAAGAACTCTCTCAGGTGCGTTGGCCAGATTGTTTGCTTTGGAACGTCGTTTCCAACGGGATGAGGGTTTACGGGCAGAGTACTGCCAATTTATGAGAGCTTACGAGGAACTAGGCCATATGGAACGAATCCCAGAGGATGAAATTGAACCCACGTGGGGAAAGGTGTTTTATCTTCCACACCATGCAGTTGTGACCAACAAAATGAGGGTGGTGTTCAACGGATCGTGTAAGGACAGTAATGGGTTGAGCTTGAATGACTTATTGCATGTCGGAACTCCGTTGCAACGTAGTCTGCTTAGTGTGTACCTGCACTTTCGCTTATACCGATATGTCTTTTGTGCAGATATTGTCAAGATGTTTAGACAGATTTGGGTCGATGTTCGAGATCGTGATTTTCAGCGGATTGTTTGGAGAAATTCGCCGGGTGATCCGGTAGCACATTTCCGTCTGAAGACAGTCACATATGGGACCGCAGCGGCGCCGTTCTTAGCTATTAGAGTGCTAAGGCAATTGGCAAAGGACTATGAAAGTCAATATCCCCAGGCGTCCTATGCTATTTTGCATAATTCCTACGTCGACGACTTTGCCGTGGGATCCGACTCTGTTCCCGGCTTAATTGAATTAAAGAATCAGCTAGTGCAGCTGTTGTCTCACGGAGGTTTGGAATTAAGCAAGTGGGTCTCGAACTGCGGAGATATCTTAGAGGCCAGAGACACCGGAGCTGTTTCTTTGGATTCAGACAACGCTACTTCTTGGAAAAGGGTCTTAGGATTGGTTTGGGATCCACATCTAGATAATTTTGCATATCGTTTGTCATTGGGTAATGGGATACCATCTACGAAGCGCAATCTTCTCTCGGAAGTCTCCAAGATCTTTGACCCTATGGGCTTCGTAGCCCCATCGACCATATTGTTGAAAATTCTATTTCAGGACTTGTGGTTGGACCGAAATAAAATAGGATGGGATGATATGCTGCCGTCAGAGGTGCAGGAGAAATGGGCTGACTATAGATCAAATTTACCTTATCTCGAGCAGCTTAGGATTCCTAGGAGATTTTGTCTCAACTCACGAAAATTTGATCTAATAGGTTTTTCAGATGCCTCGCAGAAGGCGTACGCGGCCGTAGTATATGCCCGTAGTATGTCTGAAAGGGGAGTAGTTAACGTTCATCTAATTGCAGCCAAGACCCGGGTGGCCCCCATCAAACAGCTTTCTATTCCTCGGTTGGAGCTTTGTGGAGCGCTTCTTCTTAGTCGGCTCATTAATGCTATTCGTTCGTCGTTTGATGTCCCGCCAGAAAATATATTTGCATTCACAGATTCTAAGATCGTACTCGCTTGGTTATCATCTATTCCTCGCCGCTGGAATACTTTCATCGCTAATCGGACGTCGGAAATATTGGAAACGTTACCCTTATCGGTTTGGAATCACGTTAAGTCTGAGGACAACCCTGCGGACTTTGCCTCCAGAGGAGTAGTACCCAAGCAGTTGCTCCAGTTGGAGTTGTGGTGGATGGGTCCTACCTGGTTGTCCATGGCCTTCCACCGTTGGCCATCAAAGTTAGACCTCAATTTCAGTAATGTACCGGAAGAAAGGAAGCCGTCTCCCACTGCACTCGCGGTTACGTCGGTGGATCACTTTGTTAATACTCTTCTAACTAGAATCTCTTCGTGGACGAAATTAGTTCGTGTTGTATCTTTCGTTAATCGCTTCATATATAATTGCAGATGTCAGCAACTGGAAAGAAAAGGGAGCTACTTATCTTTCGATGAACTCCAAACTGCCAAACGGATGTGCCTTCGCCTGGCTCAGGAGGAGTTTCAACCAGAGATCGAGTCGCTGTTAAGGAATCAGTCGGTGCCCAAAGGATCAAAACTGTTATCTCTTTCGCCTTTTATCGACGAGTTCGGTTTACTTAGAGTCGGGGGAAGAATCGCCAATGCCAAGGGAGTACCCTTTAATATAAAACATCCTATTTTATTACCTAAGGCTCATCCAGTATCACAATTAATACTTGCAGACGCTCATATTAAGTTTCTCCATGCTGGAGTTTCCGAATTATTTTCCTTAGTTCGTCAAGAATTTTGGATTATTGGAAGAACCTCGATTAGAAAAATTGTTCATGGCTGTCTAAAGTGTTTTCGCCTACGCCAAGCAACTGCTTCGCAAATCATGGGAAATCTACCATCGTCTCGGCTGTCTCCGTCCTTCCCCTTCGCTCACACGGGCTGTGACTACGCGGGACCGATAACTCTACGTTCGTCAAAATTACGGAAATCAAGGCTGACAAAGGGATACTTCGCAATATTTCTATGCATGACCACTAAGGCTATGCATTTAGAAGTTGTTAGCGATCTTTCCACCGAGGCATTTTTGGCTGCTTTGAGGAGGTTTGTTGCACGACGTGGAAAGTGTAGTGTGATTTACAGCGATAATGGTACCAACTTTCGCGGAGCAGCGCGTCACCTTTCGGAAGTACATCAGTTGGTATGCTCCAAGGAACACAACGAATTGATATTGACAACGCTTGCTGCAGAAGGTATTAAATGGGCATTTATACCCCCACATAGTCCTCACTTCGGAGGTCTTTGGGAGGCGGGGGTAAAATGCGTTAAGCAGCATCTTCGTAGGGTTGTAGGGAATAATCTACTTACGTTCGAAGAAATGGGCACTCTACTAGCTCAAATTGAGGCCTTATTAAATTCTAGGCCACTTTGTGTAATTTCCGATACAGATCTTAATCCTCTCACTCCTTCCCATTTCCTCATAGGTAGACCCTACACTGCTCTACCTGAACCTAGTACTCTGGAGATGGATGCTAATCGATTGGGCCGTTGGGAACTGGTACAGAACATGGTCCAGGGTTTTTGGCGCAGATGGCATGTCGACTACCTCACATCTCTTCAACAACGACCTAAATGGCAGCAAGTCAGACGAGACTTCAAGGTGGGGGATATGGTGCTCATTAAGGAGAACAACGTACCTCCATCGCATTGGGCTTTAGGGCGTGTAATGGAAGTCCATAGCGGCCAAGATGGACATGTGCGGGTTGTAGCGGTTCGCACACAGCGTGGTATTTTCAACAGACCAATTACCAAACTCGCTCTCCTACCAAGATCCTGAAGATACTTCAGCGGCGGCGGAATGTTAAGGAACGCTTTATATTTTCTTAATTTTCTTTACACTGTATAATTCGTTTACTACTTTAAAATGTTTTATTTAATACTTTGTTATCATTACTGTTCAACCCACTCGTGTACACTGGTGCAATGGTTATTGCTCTCATTAACTCCCTTTCTACTTCTCACTGGAAGCATTCCTACCGCAAGCAGAGCTAGCGGCTTCGTCATACGCTTGTGGGAGTAATGCTTCCATGCTTGTTCTCACTTTGCTAACAACCACCGCGCGTTGCACATCGGGTTAACCATTGCTCCGGTAATAGTTTGAAGAGGAAGAATTACCTATAATATACAGTCGATGAATAAATTGTAATTTGCTTTTTTTGAAATTAACTTTCTCCTTCAGTCATAAAAAAACATTTGCCCAACTTTCGAGTTACGGTGACCTAAATAAGGGTCTCGATGACCTTAACACCAATTTAGAAATGTCTATTAGTGCGCTGAGATCCAAAATCAAAGCCTTGGACAAACACCTGGAACTTATCGACGTTTCTCTGAACAAGCCTCCAAGTGAGCCCAACTTCTCCCCCCTTGCGACCTTTACGTCTGATATTAAATCTATTCTAGATTCGTGGTTTGGTGTTCTGTGTACTGACCTTTCTTTCTTTGGACTCACACGTACCGGTTATGAACTGCTTAAAATCACTGCGATCTGACCTGGAAATCCATTTCCAAAACTCCAGTAGTGACTTTCGCTTCTTGGATCTAAACCATAAGCTTGATGATATTCGAAAAGATGTCGCTGCTAATCGGAAAATACTAAGCGATTTGATTGAAGAAGTCAAATACTTGCCTATTTGTTCTAACAATACCCCTCAACCTCAATCATACGATACACCGATGAATGAAACCCCACGGTCTCAAGCTCCAGCCCCATCAAAAACCTTACCATCAACGACACAACCCTTGGATAACGTAACTTCTCAACCAGCTCAGTTACCGACCATTCAACGATTTGGCACCTACTGAACTCAATCTGAGTGGAACAACAGACTTCAAAAAATCAGCGACAACAACTCCGTCAAACTCACAATCGACGGTACGCCCGAAAATGCGGATACTGCTTGGTTTAGCTAACTGTTTTAATAAGAAATATAACATAATTATAACTAACTGTAAAAAAATACCTAAAAAGCCCAATTCCTTTCAATTCGATATCCCCCTCAAATACAAATGGCTTTTCCTCACCCCCTCTGGTAAAACCTTACATTTTAATAAAATTTTTCCTAAACTTAAACCCAAAGTAGCTAAAAAAAACAAGCTGCTATCCCTCAAAAAATTAATAATTCTCAACCCAAGTCCAGTAAGCATCCCAAAGTTCCCCCCAATTCCTACCAAAACTGGAGTTTCAAAACTAACCTATTTCCTACCTTTACACATCCATCCATTTCTCATTTATATCCGTCTCGCACAGCTCCGCCAAAACCCCAACATCAACGCGTTTCGTTCAATTTGACTCCAACAACTACAACCATGCCTCCACCCCGATCACCAGTCCCGAATTCATTTCCTAACTTCGACGTCCGGAGCCAAGTAGCCTAATCCCATTCCGTCGCCCAACTCCCCATCTCTCCCCTCAGCAACTACCTCTGCCCCACTTCCCCACCCCTCTGTCACCCCCAATCTTTCGTTGATCCTCTTCTGCCCCCTACAGTTAAACTTACCCAGTTAACTACCGACCCTATCCAAAGTCACTACGCTCTCTCCCGACTGAGGGATAAGAAGACCTACGAGAACATTCGTCTCTTCTTGGCATACCTTCACGATAAATCAGACTCGATTTGCTACGAAGGTAAGACAAACACAAGCGTTATGGTCTCCATCCAACAGGAAGGCCTTCCTACTGACTTCGCTAGCCTCAAGAACCTATTTATCAAATATCACGAATTCTTCAATATTTCGCCCCAAAAAGTGTCAAAGGATCTTGAAACTTTCCGCCAATACATTCACTCAAAACGAATATCCCACCTGCAATGTAGTAGAGCTGATCACGACAAGTATTTTCGTCCCTAAACCTATCCCTCTCCCATCACTACCCCCACTCAGTCAAAATCTTCCTCTTACCTTCTATTATCAGAATGTAAGAGGTCTTCGCTCTAAAACCCAAACTGTCTTCCAACAGTCACACGCTCTACCCTTTGAATTCTTTGCTCTGACCGAAACGAACCTGATCCCCAGGGGCGGTATCGGCTAAGGTGATTTGTGATAAGTGACAGTCACATTCTCGTTTTCGGTATCGTGTAAGGTGATAATCACTGTGATTGTCACATTTTTGTGATAGTTTTCTGGTGACTGCTTTTTAGCTATCACTTTCATATGTTTTGTGTTTGAAGTGACTTTGTTTTGTGCTTTTGTATATTATTAAAAATAAAACAGTCACAGTCTAACCACTGACCCAGCAACATCCAACCAGTATATTGTTCCCCTACGGTTATCGACATCTCTCTCGCGCTAACGCACCACCATCTCATCCGTTCGCCTTTTAACCCGTAACCAACGTAACAACAACAGTTAAAACTATAAAAACTAGTAACAACACAGTGACCCCTTATGGCCAAACAGAATCACGTGTTCAAACCTCCTCACCCACCAACACCTACAGCGATTCCGCCAACACTATCAAGCAAACAATATCAACACACACCAACTCATCAAGCTCAACAGTCACACAAACAACATCATCTTCCAACCAAAAACAAACAATATCCACCTCACCCCACAAGAAAACCACCGCAACACCAACTACTCCACTCAATCTGACAACAGAAAACCACTCAAAACCAGACTCTCATAAGCTCCCACTCCAAATCACCAACGCCACAAGATCTCCAATTACTGACCTCACTCTTAAACTCATACGTGAAAACAAATACTACACTCAACCACCACAAACACAGTCCCCTCTTCTCAATAATCTAAACACCAACGACCAGCAAAACAACAACAACAACAACCACATCACATCCACACAGATCAACAATGATGAATCATCTTAACCTGCCACCCAACAACACACCTACCGACCCCGCCATCCACAGACCATCCATGCTGAGCCCATCCTCAGGGCCACAAAACACTACCGCAGGATGGCGGGGTCGCACCAAATCTACCAACTCAACAGTCACCGCCAACAACTACCAACCCGCAACTTCTGAACTAAAAATAATCCAATGGAACATAAAAGGATACCTAAATAACTACAACGAACTACTAATGCTAATCAAAGCTACCTCACCCAAAGTAATAGCCCTTCAAGAAACCCACCTAACATCAACTAACACAACCCCCACTCCCGTCAATTACCAACTTATCTCCCATAACTCCTCCCAGAACCCTTATGGCGGAATTGCCTTCCTCATCCACTCCTCCATAGAACATACACGACTAACTCTCAACAATGACTTCGAAGCATTAGGCATCTCAGTCGTGTCCAAACGAACTCTCTCCATAATAAACGTCTACATCCCATCCTCACACAACCTAACCTGCTCCCACCTGGAAAACGTCCTCCTCCTCCGACGCCAATCCTCCATAATATTAGGCGACTTCAATGGCTGGAACCCCAGCTGGGGCTCACCCAAAAGTAACCCCCGCGGCAAGACAATCTCTAATTTCATCACAAAATCAGACTATCAACTGCTCAATGACGGCTCTCCCACACATTTTAGCACCCACTCCACCCTCACCCACATCGATCTCTCCTTCTGCTCTCCTAATCTAACTCCGTTCACTAAATGGGAAATCTCCGATGATCTACACGGAAGCGACCATTTCCCTATCACAATTTCTATGTTCCCCTCACCACCTCCTCCTACCAAAAGACGCCCAAAATTCAGAACTGACAAAGCGAACTGGAAGTTATACCAAAACCTAGTAGACATATACACTCAGAAATACCCCATTAGCGACAACCCTAACAAAGAAGCAGCCCATATCAACAAAATCATCCTCCAAAGTGCAAACCAATCCATCCCCCAAGCCCATCCATCATCAGGCAAGCACAGAGTACCGTGGTGGAATAAAGAACTAGAACAACTAAAAAAACATAAAAACAGAACGTGGCAACTCCTAAAACGTAACATTTGTCCTACCAATATAATCAACTACAAAAAAGCCAATGCCCAATACAAAAGAAAAATTAAAGCCGCAAAATCCGAATCCATCCACAAACTCACCTCAGAAATCCGCCCCAACACTCCCAACACCAAAATCTGGTCCTCCATAAAAAGGTTCTGTGGCACAATACCGCAACCTCCCATACACACAATTACCCCCGAAGACCAACAAAACCTTAACATTACAGGCCCCACCAACCTCGCCAACCATTTTGCCAACTTCTGGTCCAAGGAATCCCATGACTCTAACTTCCCCCAACTTAAAAGTGCAACGACCCCATCAGTCTCCTACACCTCACTAAAAAGTGCCAAAACCATAGAAAGTAACATCACTCCAATAGAACTAGACCAAGCATTAAGCAAACTTAAAGCCAAGACTCCAGCTACAGACAGAATATCGTACCCCATGATCTCAAACCTATCCCAACCCCTTAAAACAAGACTCCTCAACCTATACAACACCATCCTTCATTCAAATATCCCACAGCAATATAAAAATAGCACTATCATCCCCGTCCTCAAACCTAACTCTAAAAAGACCCTTACTAACTCTTACAGACCCATCTCCCTTATCCCCTGCTGCGCCAAAGTACTCGATAAAATAATAGCCAACAGACTCTGGTGGTTCATCAACCACAACAAACTCCTTAGCAGTCACCAAATGGGATTCAAAAAAGGCAAATCCATAAACGAAACGCTACTGTTCTTAGACCACCATATCACAAATTCCCTAAAAAAAAAAGGCATATCTCCCTTGTGTCCCTAGACTTCGCCAAGGCATTCGATAAAATAGGTATCCATACTATCATCAACCAACTCAAAACCTGGAAACTTGGCCCCAATATCATCAGATACATCTACCAATTCATGAGCAATAGGAAAATGACTGTCCGCGTAGACGGTTCCCTCTCCGCCCCACATCCCCTCTACAACGGCATTCCTCAAGGTTCTCCTCTCTCTGTACCCCTATTCCTCATAGCTTACAACAGTCTCTGCCAAACCCTCTCCCGCCACAAACACATAAGCTTCTGCGCATACGCTGACGACTTCACAATAATTAAAACCCTCAACAAAAAAAACTTCCCATCCAATATTAACCTGAACCCCATCTTCCAAGATATTCTCTCCTGGGGCGAATACTCGGGAGCTCAGCTGTCCCCCGAAAAGTGCAAACACCTACACATCTGTAGAAAACACAAATGCTCCTGTGATATCCTAACCAGCAACATTACCCTGCAAAAAGTAAACAAACTTAAAATCCTAGGTATCGTCTTCCAGAAAAATTACAGGTGGAACGCCCACATTGATTACCTACGCCCAGCCTTAGAAAAAAAACTAAATATCATCAAAATCCTTTCCAGCAGTAGGTACAACTGTAACCCTCTTTCACTAACTTCCATTACCCAATCAATCATCACCAGCAAAATCCGGTACGGTCTCTTCTTATACGGCTACTCCTCCAAGTCCCACTTAAACAGAATCAAAACCATCTACAACACCGCTATAAGAAAATCACTCAACGCCTACCGCACCACTCCCATCACCCATTTACTACTCGAAGCCAACATGCCAACAATTGAAGACATTCGCCTCCACTCCACGCTAAAAATATTTCAACCCATCTTTCGGTGCAAAGACTCTCCCCTCTATAATATAACAAACCCGACCAAGCAAAAAAAACACACAAATACACTGTCCTGCATACACCGTGCACAAACCCTCTGTAACGAACACCACATCCCCTACAAACCCCTCCATACCCCCACCCGTTCCCACCCCCCCTGGCTCTTCCCTACCTCCTCTGTTATCCAAACCTTACGCTCCTACAAGAAATCCCACACTGCCCCAGAAATTTTTCGAACCCTCTTCTCCGAAATCAAAAACAAATTCAACGACCACCACTTCATTTACACTGATGGTTCCAAAACAGAAGACAACGTCAGTTTCAGCGTCACCACAGAAAACGAAACAATTTTCTCCTTTCTCCTCCCTTCCTACACATCATCCTACTCTGCTGAAATCATAGCCATCCTAACTGCCCTACAATACACTAACACCTCCAAACCAAATTCGCCATCTGCACCGACTCCCTATCATCAATCGACGCCATCACCAACACGAACAACCAAAGCTATTACCCCTCCCTAATCCGCAACCTCCTCCACCAACAGTTCCCGAGAACAACACTAATATGGATTCCAAGCCATATCCGAATCCCTGGCAACGAATTCGCCGACAAGACCGCCAAACGAACCCTTCGTACCCCCTCTCTCCACTCCCCAAACTTCAACACACAAGATATAAACAAATATATTAGAACACTTCACTGCCCCGAACAACAATCCCTATTCAACAAATCATCCCACTGGTACCGGACCATAAACAAAGACAGACTCTCTATCAAAAATTACGCCGACGACCCTCGACACCCAATCACACCCAGAAACGACCTCACTAAAATAATCCGACTACGCCTTGGACACACCAAAGTTACCCACGAACACTACCTCGACAAGAACAAACCCTCCACCTGCACCTACTGCAACCAAACCCAACTCAACATCCACCACATCCTCAATCAGTGTTCCGCCCTCCACTCATCCAGACTCCCCCTCCATAACACCCTAATCAACCTCCTTTCTAACCCTAACACAAAAAACATAAAAACTGTAATTAATTTCCTCAAAGCCACAAATCTATATAAATTCATATAATCTTTGTAATCAAGATAGCCGAAGGCCCTCGCTGCTCTGGCTTACCCCAGCTAGCTTGTAATTTTATTCATTACATTGTTAGCCTTATCAAATAAATAAAAAAAATAAAAATAAAAAATACGTTTTCGTTTTTCGAGCTATTTTTAAGTGAAGATGAGAGGTCAATGAGACATTGATGAACGTTAGAATTCTGAGGAAGAATTTGAGAAATCGGTCTAACATTCACGAGCTTGCAGATGACATGTAAGTAGGAATAATTTCGCAGTTCATATTGTTAGAAGTATGTTAAATTATTGTTTTTTTAGATTCATGTTTGTGTTGCGCTGCACAAGATTTGCTGTGAATTGCAGGTGCCGTTGAATGAAAGTGACCTACCCCAACAACCAACCAATCTTATCCACCAATCCAATATGCTGAAAGACCTTCAACCATCAAACAGAGAAGCCGAAAATGTGTGATGCTGTTAGAGACACTCTATTATAAATAAAATAAAGCAATTATTTTGCAACAAATTCAATTTATTGCTGTTTTTAATTTTTGAATTTTTTTCTTGAATAATTTGACAACTCTTATCTGTCATCAACTCCGAAAAAGCAAGTGTTGCTCCTTTTCTGAATTTTTTTGTGATAATCCTACCCGATACCGAAAGATGATGATAGTCACAAATGACTGTCACCAAAGTGACTATCACTTATCACCTTAGCCGATTCCACCCCAGCATAAGTAACTCCGAACTGTTTTCAACAAATTTCAACATCTATCGCGATGACGAACTCAGTCAGGCCACCGAGGGTTGCCCTTGTCGTGGAGTCCTACTAGCCGTCCTTAACTCCATTGACTCTTCCCTCATTGCAATATCATCC
The DNA here is from genome assembly GCA_958301585.1 of Merodon equestris. NCBI lineage: Eukaryota > Metazoa > Arthropoda > Insecta > Diptera > Syrphidae > Merodon > Merodon equestris. The sequence continues at coordinate 96,302,193 of OY284413.1, forward strand.
TCCCCCCATCTCGACTATGTTTCAATCAAGATTGCCTTACCCCCGAAGACACTCTACATCATATGTTTCTACATCTTGCCCTCACAGCCCATTGAATCCTATCAACTTGCCATTAACACAATTGACCAAATAATTGATTTAAGAGACCCCCAGGATGAAATCCTTCTCTTCGGGGACTTCAACCTTCCTCATCTTAAATGGGCTCAATCAGACGATCCACCAATCCCACTACTGCCAAAGAATGCCTCTTCTTGGATCGCCTTGCGGATTCAAACCTTAGTCAAGTTAGTGGCGTCTTCAACTACATGGGTAGACAACTAGACCTCATATTTACAACTGATCCCTTCAACTCCTCTGTCTCACTCTGTCCCCTCTCCCTTTCAACCATCGATAACTTCCATCCCCCCTCCTTCTTTCCTTTTTTCCCGATTCTCCTTTACAGAACACCCCTTACACAGCTCTGCCTTCTCACGATTTCCACAAAGCAAATTTCCACCAAATCAATGAATACCTTTAAAAAGCCCCTTTGAATTTTGATAATCTAACTATAAATGATGCAATATCCATATTCTATAGGGAAATATTTTACTCTATCTCTCTTTACGTACCAATTTCCCAACGCAAAATTTTGTCCACCTCCCCACCCTGGTATAATCGTAGACTTCGCATCCTAAGAAACAAAAGAAATAAACAGTGGACAATCTTCCTTCGTACTCAATCGCCTAATGACTTTTCTAACTACATGGGCAGCTATCTTAACTTTACCGCCCTTCACAACTGCTGAAACGCAAGCCAATCTTATAAGTGATCCTAAGTCCTTCTTTAAATTTGTTAACTACAAAAGAAAATCTGATGGTTACCCTACCTCTCTCTCCTTGAATGATCAAACCTCTAATGACCCTAACACTATCGCCAACTTATTTGCCGCCTATTTTAAACAATCATTCGCCGACGACTCCTTCGTTTCAGACCCCGCTTACTTCGATTATTTACCGAAATTTTCCTTTGGACCCTTTCTTCCTCATACAGTTGATCCCGATGTCATCGAAACCAAACTAAATCAACTTAATGATGAATTCACTCCTGGACCAGACGGTCTCCTGAAAAAATGTTCATCAACCCTCTCTCTCCCTCTCTCAAAAATCTTCAGTTTATCCCTATCTTTTGGTGAATTCCCCCAGTTATGGAAAACCTCATTTATAACCCCTATACACAAGAAAGGTCCGAAGAACGTTATTAACAATTATCGTCCCATTGCCAAACTGTCACATATACCCAAAATCTTCGAGAGCATTTTGTACGAAATCTTAAGTTTTCGCTGCAAGTCTTTAATCTCCCCCAGACAACACGGATTCCTAAAGGGCCGATCTACAACCACAAACCTTGTTGAATTTGTGTCTTTTACCCTCTCGGCTTTAGAGAATGGCAAAGATGTCGACATGGTTTCAACCGATTTCAGTAAGGCTTTTGATAAAATCTCCCACAATCTAATACCCATTTTATTGAAGTGGATATCTTCTTACTTGGAAAATCGGTATTAAAGTGTTCGCTTCAGATCTGCCTTTTCCAATCCTTTCTTAGCTTCCTCCGGCATCCCCCAAGGTAGCCACTTAGGTCCACTTCTTTTTGTCCTTACCATTAACGATATTGAAATACTGATTAAAAATTCCCGCATCTCACTATATGCCGACGACACAAAGTTCTACAAGTCTATTTCCTCCAATCACGACTCTTCCCTTATTCAATCCGATGTCAATAGTTTTTCAATGTGGTGTTCCAAAAATTGGTTGGAGCTTAACATTAGCAAATGCCAATCAATCATTTTTTCACGTAAACGTATTAAACCTCGTCCCCGTCCTACTTCCTCAATAATCAGCCCATCTCCACCGTTCAAACTATCCGCGATCTTGGTATATTATGTGACCAACAGCTAAATTTTCGCGCACATATAGACGAGAAAATCCTTAAAGCTAATTCAGCACTCGGGTTCGTGAAGCGATGGTCTAAAGAATTTTCTAACCCTTACGTTACCCTATCTCTCTACACAACCTTTGTCCGGCCCCCCCTTGAATACGCCTCTCAAGTGTGGTCTCCTTACCAGCAAATCCACATTTCTAGAATCGAGAGCATCCAACGCCGGTTCTTACGTTTTGCTCTGCGAGGTCTCCCCTGGAACAATGCTTTGCTCTTACCCCCTTATCACGACCGCCTTAAACTAATTAACATGAACACCTTGGAGGAAAGAAGAACTGTATCTGACATCCTCTTCATCCATCGACTTCTTTCAGGCTCCATTGACTGCGCTACCATCTATAACTCTGTCTCTCTCAACACTAACCCTCGCAATGTACGAAACCCCCGTCTCTTCTATGTACCCACCACCCGTACCGCTTATGGCTCCAACGAACCCATCTTTCGAATGCTCGGAAGAGTCAACTCGAACCCCTTCTTCGACCTCAACCTTAGCACTCCATGCTTAAAAACCCTTCTTTTTCATGCCCCCCTCTCCCCTACCCCTTAGCTAGTTTAAGTTAGGTTAAGTTAGATTAAGTAAGATCATGTGCTTGAATTAAGCTTAATAAATGGGGGTGTTTGCCCCCACGAAAATTAAAAATTAAATTAAAAAAAATTAATTAAAATTAAATTATTTGTGTAGAAATGTACCTATCCAGAGTCCATCATAAATGTAATTTTATCTTAACAGATGGTACTCCCCTTATTCATTACAGACAAAAGCAATGCACGTTATAAATAAGAAATAAACACATTAATGTGACAATTTAAAATAGTATTTTATGTTTACGTTACATTTATTTCCACTTTACAATTAAACCGCTCGATTTATCTATGATTTTAAGAGTTCAAAACAGTTTTAGTTCCGGTTTATTTTTCAGCATGTACCTATGAAAAAAATGATTGAAAAGAATATAGAACTAATTTAATAAACAAGACAATTTATACTTCTCCAATTTTTCCCAAAATGACATCAAAATCGCCCGGTCTAAATGCCTTTTTGTTTGTGATAGATTTAAAACATTAACGGCCCATTTAGCTACATTTGCATCAAGCTTCATTTCATTAAACCTTAGATGAAAAGCACAAACTAAAAATGTAAAAAAAATAATAAAAATAATTAATAATAAATTGTGTAAGCAAACATATTATACATAACCGATAGAATAACAATGCATAACTCTTTATAACTTTGTTTACAAATTTTACAATCTTTTTTTATTCTTCCAAATCCATACAGTCCCCTTCCAACAAAATACCCTTACGTCATTGTGTTTTTTTATCCAATTCTCGAAAATCGTTAAACTTGCTTTCCGAAATAGCCTTATCTTTTCTGTGGATTCAAATTGGAAAACTCAGAGCGGCATTTTTAGTTATTGGAAAAGCCAGAGCTCACCGAAACTATTAGGACATTGAATAAGTTATCTCCGTTTATCTGTAAAAGTTAATGCGTTATTTAAAATAAATTAAAAAGCCACGTCTTTTGAAGCTATCCAATCTATGCTGTCTAATTAAGTGTTGCTGTGTAAGTTGCCACTGATTTTGCAAGCGGCCGAACGTTGTCATGTAGCAAAATCACCTTGTGTCTCTGCTCGTAAAGGATCACTCTTCTTTCAATGCTAAAGGACATCAATTTCAGCCGATAACGGAGCTGTTGTGTCATCAACTTGCAATGACTCTTCAAGTTCAGCGCCTGACATTAGTCTTCATGAGGTAATGCCTCAAATTCTTTTTCATCTTCAACATGAAAACCATTATTTTTGACGTGTCAACACCAGTCTATGAGTGTCGATTCCGATAGAGCAGTAAGTCTCAAAAAGAAGCCTGTGTGCTTCAAGTGCAGAGTTATTTACATAGATCGCCAAGCCATAAATACTGAAACACCCTGTATTATGTATATATTTGCGAGAACAAGTACCGTTATGTTTTTTTCCAGCAAAATGTGAAGTAGCTCTTCTACTTGTAATAATTATTCAGTCGAAGACACATTTTTAAAGTGTCAATATGGAAAATAGAATTGCAGTAATTGCGTTGAACAAACGTGGGCTAAATGCGAAGTCAATTTTAAAAACTTTGCTACAAATTAGTCGTGTATTTGTTTATCGTACCATCAAAAGATTTTCAGAAAATCCACTTCGGAAGCAGAAAGTGTTGGTTGTCCTGTGAGAATCATTAAAGATGACCTTGGATTTGGAGCGTACCGCAGATCAACAGGACATCTGCTTACAGTGGCATTAAAAAAGATAGATAACGGAAGACAACAAAAAAACTGATATCACGGCACGCGCGAAAAAATATCGAACATTTTGTTTACCGATGAGAACATTTTTACGGTTGAAGAAAAATTTAACAAAATATAATAAAAAAAAAACTCAGAAATATTAATTTATTTTCATTTTATTGCAATTTTAAGCCGTTTAAGTATTTATGGCTAGGCTTTCTTTGGCACGATACTCAATATGTTTAAAACTAAGGAAAAAAAGTTGTTTACACTTCGGCGAAGTAACATACACGGAAGCTGAAGCTTGCCTACAATACTTTCTTGTACATGTAGATGTGTTACCATCTTAAGGTTCTGGTTATGTTATCCGTCGGTAAACAACGAGAATTTATTTCTCTTCATTAACAAAAAAAAAAATTTGTGGACGATGATTGGACTTTTATTTTTGATGTAATTAGGGCATCTTGGCAGTAAAACCGGCTCAGATTCTCTCTTATGCCTTCACACTTACTCTTCGCAACCGCTCCCGACTATCCTTATTGTGCGCGCGACGTATTTTATTCACATACGCCTTATGTTTGGAATATATTTTAATATGTTTTTCCAGGATTTCCATATAGATTCCACTAGTTCCTTTTAGAAGTTTGCGGTGAAAACCGCTTTGGATTTTTACTTTTTATGTGTTATACTATGCATAATTACAAGAAAATTGGAGGCGAGACTTTTCTGAACTTCAGCCATTGCTTCAATTGGAATAAAAGTGCAACTGAAGCGCATTAAATGCTTGTGGAAGTTTATTGTTTTAAGGGGTAACACCACTTTTTTTCAAAAATTCGATTTTTTTTATTTTGCTTAAAGTATACTTAAGGACTTTAAAAAACATATCCAATTGGTTTTATATTAAAATTCAATGTGGAAGGGGTCTAATTCTTAAATCTGCCGCAACGCCTCGGAGCGCGCACCGAATTCTATTGCTTATGGGCATAGTGGTTTATGAGAAGTCCACCAGGGTTCAATGTTTTTCTCGTTTTTCTCGAAACTGTTTTTTTTCAAATCGGGCGTACTCGTAGCTTCAAAACTATTGCATGGGTCGACTTCAAATTTTCACAGTAGTTTTGATATTTTGAAAATTACTTATTTTATTAACAATTTACTGCTCTTTTTTTAGTCGAAAATTCATACTTTTTGTTCAGATATGCACAGTTTCTACAAAAATTGAAAAAAAAAAAGAAAAATCCTACGTACTTCGATAGCTATTAGTATGTAGTTTCAAAAAAATTTTGGATTTTTGTTCCAGCTCTCACGGTTGCCGAGGAATGGGTACGCCCGCGGAGCGTCTTCAAAAAAAACTTGTATCGGAGATCCGCTGTGGCGCCGCCATTTTGCACGAAATCGATAATAATTTTTTTTTATACTTCAATATATGTTGAATAAACCCTGTAAATTTCAATACAATCCCTTTTCCCATAATCCCATGAAAAATCCGCAAAATTACACCTTTTTTTCGGCCTCTAGAGTGGTGTTACCCCGTAAGAATGGTGATTTCAGCGTTGAACATCAGCCTCTTGACGGCCAAAAACATTCGAAGACAAAGAATTTTAGGCATTACCCGATGAAGATCCGAGTCAAACGCAAATGTAGTTTGCAGATTAATTGGGCCAGCGCACACGGGAGTATTTCTACCGTCTGAATGGATACCGGATTTTATGGGAGCTTATGTGTGCAGTATGAAACGGAGTAACTCAGAAAGCAGTTTTTGTACGATTAAAATCCATGGGAATGATTTAGAAGCAAGACAATTGGGTTTCTCATGAATTGAAACCGGCAGATGTTGAAAAAAAATGTCACTTGCGAGAAACTGATTCAAAGACAAAAAATTAAGGGTTAATCCAGGGAGAAAAAATTGTATGCTAAGCATGATGAATCATTCAACATCAACACCAAAGTAAAATTTAAGTTTAAAAGTTATGCTGTGTATATTGTGGGACCAAAACGTTGTTGTGTACTGGTTCTGGCGCCCGTAAATTTAAGGCACTTCTAGGATTTTTTTAAAGGGTGAAATTACTGAAAAAACGATAATTAAACTATTTTCGCTTAGTAACCCACTCAATACTTATAGAAAAAAATAAGTATTGGGTCTATAACTTAATACGTGCGGTTTGCTAAGAGATGGCGTAACTTGTATTATTCCATTGGAACATGCGTTGGAAAGCTACTGTCATTGTACGTCATTTCAGTATGAAATTTGAAGCGTAAACAACAATAATTTTTTTCCACTCAAATATGTCGAACTTTGTGCCTGAAAAAGTGTTTTTGCGAGGAGTTCTTCTTCATTACTTTAATATGAAGAAAACTGCTGCCGAAAGTCATCGTATTTTGGTGGAGGTTTATGGTGAACATGCGCTAGCTGAGCGAACGTGCCAAAAGTGGTTTGCACGATTTAAAAGTGGTGATTTTGGCTTGGGAGACAATGAACGTCCTGGGCAGCCAAAAAAGTTTGAAGATGAAGAACTGGAAGCATTACTCTATGAAGATTGTTGCCAAACACAAGAAGAGCTCGCAGAATCTTTGGGTGTCACTCAAGCAGCCATTTCAAAACGTTTAAAAGCAGCCGGATATATTCAAAAGCAAGGAAATTGGGTTCCACATGAACTCAAGCCGAGAGACGTCGAAAGGCGGTTTTGCATGTCCGAAATGCTGCTGAAACGCCACAAAAGGAAGTCATTTTTGCATCGGATTGTTACTGGTGATGAAAAATGGATCCATTACGACAACCCCAAGCGCAAAAAATCATATGTGAAACCCGGCCAACCAGCCAAATCAACGGCAAAGCCGAATATCCATGGCGCGAAGATAATGCTCTGTATTTGGTGGGATCACAAGGGTGTGCTGTATTATGAGCTCCTAAAACCGGGTGAAACCATCAATGGACAACGCTACCGAACACAATTAATCCGTTTGAAGAGAGCAGTAGCCGAAAAACGCCCGGAATATGCGACCAGACACGAGGCAATAATTTTCCATCATGACAACGCTCGGCCCCACGTTGCTATTCCGGTTAAGAACTATTTGGAAAACAGTGGATGGGAAGTTTTACCCCACCCGCCTTATAGCCCAGACCTTGCCCCTTCTGACTACCATTTGTTCCGGTCGATGCAGAACGCCCTCACTGAAATACGGTTCACATCAGAGCAGAATATCAAAAATTGGCTTGATTCATTCTTGGCTGCCAAGCCGGCGCAGTTCTTTTGGGATGGGATCCACAAATTGCCAGAAAGATGGGAAAAAGTCATAGCTTCAGATGGGCAATACTTTGAATAATACTGTTGTACATGTTTTTCTTAAATAAACGTTCAAATTTTGAAAAAAAAACAGCACGAATCTATATATATAATACGCCAGTGAAGACGCTTCTCCTCCTAAACTAAAAGTCGCACAATCAAGTGCGATACACCGTTGGAAAGGTATTTGTCTGAAGTGGTGCACTATGTAATAAAATTTAGCAAAAACTTAATGCTGGAGTGATTTAAACCGGATTTAATTAAATATTCCTTTATGTAGTTTATTTTATATTCCGTCAAATACATGAACCACATTGACCACTAAACCCAATTCCCCAACCGCCAATTGATTGTTGCATTGCATATTTTTAGGAGTTAATCGCCATCTAGATAAATTGAAAAAGGATACATACAGGCACTATCCTATTAGCAATAATATTTGGTGTATCTAGAAAACTGGACCGAAATTGCAAAATATTTTAGTTTTTCCTTGATTTATACACTAAACACTAATTGTATTCTAAATTTCAAGCTTCTATGTCTGCTAGTTAAGTTATATACCCAGTATTATTACAAAATATAAATAGAATTATAACAAAAAAAATAGACTGGGTTGGCGCAGGTAATTTCAGCTCTTCTCTTCCTTTTTCCGGCGTTGTTATGGTCAGAAGTGTAGGACCATAACCTTCCCACTTAACTGCATTCCTACTGGTGTCCGCTTGTGGGGTCCGCCGGTTTGACCTCAGAAAGTAGCGGCAGGCTTCCCGGTTTGGGATTACTTCATCGCTGAGGCCAATCAAATGCTGGTGTTTTCGCATTTGTTTGCACCAATTGTTTTTGGGCCTGCTTTTTTTTTTTTGTGACACGGGCATGCTCCAGATTTTTTTGTTTGATCTTACTCTTACAACACCGGTGATCTCCAGTCGTGTCAACCCACTGATTTGCATGTACACTTGTGGGGCAGTTTAATGGTAGTATGTATATGTGTCCCTAGGCTCACCTTGGTGTTTTCTAAATTGCCTAGATGTGATTTTTGTTTACCTTTGTTTTAGTCGCCTTTTACGACAAGCGAGTATCGCTGCAGGGATATTCTTAACCCGTCCCTGCACGGAACTAATTTCAGCTCTTCACATGTCTAAATAAAAAAAAAAAAAAGAAAGATTATTAACAACCTACATATATGTGTCGCTATCTCCAGAACTAGAAAAAAAAAATAAACTATTGGACAAAATGTCGCGCTCTTAAAATGTACTAAAAATACGACGGAGAGTACGATAACTTTGGCGCCAAAAATTGATAATGGTTTTTTGTAGAGGGGTCAAAGCAAGCATTTTTTACTATGGGAGGGGGACGCGCCGTGAGAAGCACGCCGTAGACAGGGTTGGACATGATACTTCATCTCCTTCCCCTGGATCTATTCTTTAAAGGCTGCGCTGCAAAGAGCGCTCTCAGACTAAGGGATTCCTCTCTGTGGAAGGAAGCCAACTGTGGACATGCGGCCATACTAAGAATAATAGACGACCTGGGAAAGAAACATCGTTTTAGTAGCCTCGCAGCTACGACCGACTATATTTCCCCCCAAAATGACTTCTCTCTCAGAATACCAATCCTTTTCTCTGTCGAGAAGAGTGGCTATCAACGCTGTGATCAACGACCACGAGATCACTCTCTTCACCGACGAATCGAAAAATGACACAGGCACTGGCGCCGGGTTCTACTCTGATACCCTCCACAAACAGGAATCATTCAGACTCCCTGATCTGTGCAGCGTTTTTCAAGCAGAAATCCTGGCAATAGAGAAAGCAGTCAAACACCTACAGGTAACCGATATCCCACCATCGGATATCACTATCTTCTGTATAACGAGATCAAAGGCTGTCATGAAATGTCGCGACTCACTGAAGTCCATCAGAAACCACAAGGTCAAACTCTGCTGGGTTCCGGGTCACAGCTTAATCGCAGGGAACGAAAGAGCGGACGAATTGGCCAGGCATGGGTCTGAACTGGACATCAGCGAAGCGGACACGTCATTGCAACCACCGATCAGCGCTTTATACCGGATCATAAATGACACAATCATCAAAGAAGCCAACTCGTCTTGGCTAACAAGAAACGACAGTTACACGACAAGATCATCGTGGCCAGTGCTCAATATCGGAAAAACAAAAAAGCTCTTGGCGCTGGACCGAAACTCGATCCGTGTGCTCGTCGGAGTGATCACAGGACACTGTCCCATTGGAGCAATGCTCTGGAAATGGGACTCGGGATCCAGCGATCTCTGCCGGAGCTGCGGCGATGAGGAAGAAACTGAGACGATCCAACATCTGCCTTGCCACTGCCCAGCTCTCCAGAATCGACGCCTAGCGTCGCTGAGCCAAAGAGATCGCGGATGTGGCAAATGCAGATATATCGGATCTTCTAAAATCCATAAAGAGCACGGGGTGGTTTCAGCCACCACGTGATAGGGACAGGTTAATTATAAGTGTACCCCACAAATGAAGGGAATCACAATGGTTCTTTTGGCCTCCGAGTGGAAGTGATGCTTAACCATCACACTCCCCTTCTTTAACCTAATCTAACCTAGTTAAATATGTATATTATCTAGTGCCTTCCATAGATGCTCTTTTTCCAGTTGATTCTATTTCCCAGAACGATTCTTCTGATTGAAAGTTAGAAGTGAAGGAGCGTAACTTATCCATATTTTTTTAGTTTTGTGGCAAGATCTATACCAGAAACCTGAATGAGACCTGCATCTTTCGTACGTCTTTCCCCGCGAAACCCTGATATTTTGAATGAAGTCCAGGTTTGTAGCGAAAAAACCCGTTACAAATAAACTCTATTCGTAAATATGTATGAGCTCATTACATTATACCGCAGTGTACTCCCACCACACACACTCTTGGAATTATACCAATGAGATTGACATAATTTGGAGAAAACCCCGGATGCCCACGTGCTCGCCACAGCTTGTAGGCAAACGTTGGCTTCCATTTTAAGTAAACTCACTAGGTCGGAAATAATCCCGATTTGAATCCGATCTAAAATTGTTTGACATTCAAAAGACTATAACAGTATCCATGGTTACTCAGAGCAAAGAATTTAATACAACAATTAAGGAAACCTAAAATATTGAGATCGAATGACTTCTATGTTACGTAAAATACAAGTTTTAATCAAGGCTCACAATGGTCACACAAAGTACTAATCACTTCGTCATTTTTCAATTACGTACTTCTGACTTAAAATCTTAATAAAAATAAATTGCTTGTCGGATTTCAATCAATTTTGTTTAAAGTAAAATACAATTTGTTTGAAGGCAAAAAGGAATCAATAAACCATCTGCAACAGCATTTAGTAACGCCTCCCTTTAAATTGAAGATTAATAGGTGTATACAAATATATTATTATATTATACTTGAATGATAGCTTGCAAGTAATGTATATATTAATAAACGCATTATTTAAAAAAAACTGATATCTTGCAAACCTGCATACTTTTTGAAAAGATTTCCACTGGATTACCGTCCCAAGGCCATCCTTTGAACTGCCAAGCTGGCCCCATGACAAATACAGCTACAACTCTGTTCCAATCTTGTGGAGACAATTTTTGATGATTATCAATTACACGAAATGATATTGTTGTATTATTTTTCTGTCGCTAATTATAAAAATATGTAATTAATAAACAAAAAGAAACTGAATGATTTATCGGAATACTTGGACAAGAACTTCGTTGTTTCTTGAAAAACCATTTTGTTTTTTTTCATCTGTAGAAACGTATCTCAGGTCTTGAAGTATATCTTTTACATTATACATAGTAATTAAACTAGAATTTGTGGATGGTATGATGATTATTGGTGTTCTTGAGGCACGTTTTGAAGTATTGGACGGGAAAACCCTTATTTTTTGCGATACCTCTATAAATGTTAAATTAACTTATATAAAACAGATAGATAGTTGTAACATTTAACATACCTTGAGATATACTTGCTTTTCTATAAGCAAGTGACCCTTCTGTAACTGATTTTAAGGACATACCATGATAGGTTCCCATTGTATCGATTTTGAAACCATCCGTTTCTTAATAGATTTAATGAAAGAGTATAAAATAAATATATTAGAATGTATGATATTGATCTACTAAAATAAAAACATGAATGAATGGACAACTAAAAGTATGGAAGTACTCCATATGACACCCGCAATAACGGAAATCCACCCGCGATCTCCTTGATCGCGGCCGGGGTAAGAATTTTGGAGGCCCCACCACTTATTTCAAACTCTTCGACAGCTCCGAACGACACCGACTCCTGCAGCTCATTGATCGACCACCTGGTTGGACTGAGCATGAGTGGTGCAACAAACAGAAGCGACAACGACGATGGAACGGGTAACGGGTAGATTGCATTTCTAAGTGCCAAAATAGAAGGGGAAAGAGGCGTGCCCGAAAATCGTGCAAAGAAGCTGACACAGCCGAAGGCAAACTTCTGAGGAAAGCAGCTAAGAGGATTAGGTCGGCGAAGGCATTCCTTACCGAAGCCCATCCGACCCTCTCATCTGCGGTTCTTCTTGGCGGCGCGCAGCGTAGAAAACGTCAACGGCTAGTAAAGATGCTGCGCCTCTAACATTTGTCCTCTTACTGGTGACGATCAACACCACAAAAAGAGCACGGCGGGCTCCCAAACTGAAGCCGGAAGCGTACTGGGTCTTTCTATGGCCGGTGCTACCGCCGAAAAAGGCGGTGATTCTGACATACAGACTCTGAGCGCAGAAGGCAAAGCGGTTTGGGGTCCTAACAACCCTCAACCTGGCAGGGCTGTCCCAAAACGGCGTCGGAAGGGAGCAGGATCTCGAACCGAACCGAAAAAGGTAAAAGTGCTCGCAAACGAAATACGATCGCTAGGAACAGCGTTGCTGAGTAGAGAGACCGTGATGCCTTCTCCTCCGACGTAAAGGCGCGTAATCGGACTCTGAAGACGAAAAGAACCAAAGATTGCTCCTCATAGGTGGCACTTCACACAACAAATCCCTTTCCTCCGGAAAGGAGATACCAATGACCGTAGAGTCGAGACAAGCACCTCTTATTCAGAGAGCCGACCAACCCCTCTGAAAAGATCAGGATAGGGAAAGCTGCCACTGACAACAGAATGACCAGCGCAGATTGTAAACACTGCGAAGAACATCTACTGGAGCCGGCTTCAGCAAAAGGCTTCTGATGACTTGTGTGTTAGACTTGGAAGTGTTCAGACGTGTCAATCAATCGCTTAAAACAATTTATTATTCCATTTGATCTCCTCAGATTCAACAGAGAAATACTCTAAAAAAAAATTTTAAAAAAACACTCTGTGATAAGTATATTTTCGATTTAACAACTCCATTCGTAATGAACTTCACACGATGTAATGATCCACTCCCGGTAGATGGAGACTTAATTTAAATGTTTGTGTAAAGGAAGTTACCACTTCGAGTGCTCAACAATGGAAATGCAGTCCTTATAGGAGCAAAGAAAAGGCTCGAATCAAAGAGATTAAGAACACCGGATTTGCCCACCTCAAAAGCAGGCGATGCATTAAACGTCAACATAAGCAACATCAAAACACTGTTGAAGGAATATACACAATCGGTAGATATGATGAACTAAACAAGATTTAGATAAAAAACGAGCTCATCGAAACAAAATGAAATTAAAGATGAGGAAATAATACGATTGCAAACAAGAATAAATACAATGGAACAAAACCAATTTTTGAAAAAAACATTGATATAAAAAATATCCCAATTATGAAAACAGAAAATATTTTCAATACGTTAAAAGCAATAGGAGACGTTATAAATGCCCCTATTAGTGAAAATGAAATAGAACATATACACTCCAAACAAAAAAAAAATATATACACCATCACCGTAAGTTGTTTAAACAAAAAAAAAAAACAAGAAAAGCTTCATGAAAATAGCGAAAGAGAATTATTGACTTCTGATATCTGCGAAAAGCTCAACGGTCCAATGACACATGAAGACAATATAATGAGACCGACACCAATTTACAATACATCAACAACCAACTTACTCCATTTTTCCGACATTTATTTTGGCTAACAAAAACAAGAGCAAAGACAGCTGGTTGGGCATACGTTTGGATAACAAAGTTCTTTCAAGAAAACAGGATGGCGAGAAGGTTGTTGAAATTGTCTCCGACGATGATGTCAACAAAATTGCTTGAACATAATCAACCACTTGCATGAGACATATGTACGTACTGTCATGACAGAAAAAGTGATAGAAGTAGAATATGAAACTATCCAACAAGTATGTTTTCAAGTAGTAAATTCATTTAAGGAAATAAAAATGAAAAACCTAAAAAATAAAATTGAAACAAAATGCACATATCTAAATATAAGGTCATTGAGGAAAAATTTGGGAAAAATTGGGATGCCTTAGAGAGTATAAGCGAAATAATTGAATTTATCGATATAATAGTTTTAAATGATTTTAACATTAGGGAGAAAGAAAATTCATTTTACACAATCGCAGGTGATAATACCGAATTTAATAACTGGGGGAATAGTTGTGTTTCTGAAGGGAGAAATCACATACGAAAGAGTAGATATGATGACTACATCTTACGAAAGTATTGCATTAACCCTTTAATGCATACTGTTGCATATCTGTATCATACTCACATATGTGCTCTTGTAACAGAATATTAACCGCTATCTTATATTTTTTTTGTCCTGTTACCTCTCTGACTGTTTCTACGATCCGTTTCAATTCCTGGAAATAGTTTGAGTTTAAGTTTTAGCGCGTAAATTCACATTCCAAGTCATAAAACGAAGTGCGGTGAAAGTGAGCAGATGTTGTCAGTTTTGTTTATAAAAAAGTACAATAATTAAGTGTTTTAGTTCATGTAAGTAAATTTTTTATTGTTTTCTGTATATTCAGTTTGACGTCTGCATAAAAATTATAAACAAAGAATGGTTGAAGACAGACTTTTTCTTGTTATTTTACGTATGATGCATATCTGCAACATTATGCATTTACCGTATGTGAAACATGGTCTTTGGATATGTGAACTACATACTTTATCTAGATTCTTTTTTCGTTTTTCAGCATGCTGAAAGGTTTATCCGATAGGGAATTAGAGAAAATTTTGGATGATTGGGTGGAAAGCGAGGATGATTTTGAGAGTAATGGACCTTTGGTTCATATGTTAGACCCAGAAGATTTTGTAACAAGCACAAGGCGGGACACTGTAGAAGAAGACGGACTTAATGAATTGTTGTTGATAGTTTGGCTGTTCATATTTTACAGGATAAGCAAGAGGAAAATAACTGCATCAACATGCCAATGGAATTTTAAAAGCGAAATTAAAAAACTAAAAGAAAAATATAGACGAATTACATGGAAGCGTAAGAATTTCCAGTTTGATGAGGGATTATATTCATTTAAAGGAAAGACTTCATTACATGATGCTGTTCTGAAACTATTGACACCATTAAACCACTTTGATTACTTTTTTTCCGCTGAATTGATTGATATCATAGTTGCGGAATCAAATTTGTATTCTCTTGAGTTTACTCCACAACGTCCTGCATTATTAACAAGCACCCATATAAGAAAGTATCTTGGAATTTGCATCCTTATGTACGTCGTTCATATTTCAAATATTCGGCGATATTGGGCTCCGATAACTTTTAATGGCATAATAATGGGTACCATGACAATCAATGAATTTGAAAGAATTCGCTGGTACTTGCATTTTAATAAGAATAGCCACATGCTGCCAAAAGACAGTCCAGATCACGACAGGCTTCACAAAATACGACCTATAATTACTCACCCTACCAACAAATTTTTAACGATTCCTCGCGAAGAGTGTTTAACTCTTGATGAGCAGATATGTGCCACTAAAGCAAATAGCTACATGAAGCAGTATATGCCTGCCAAGCCGCATAAATGGGGGTATAAATTATTTGTTTTAAGTGGTGTGTCGGGATTTATGTACAATTTCGAAATTTATACGGGTAAGGAAAATACTAATGCAATTTTACCAACAGAGTTAAACTTGGGTGCATGTGAAAATGTCGTTATAAAATTGGCTCGAAATATACACTACAGTTCCGTTGGCTGTTGAATTTGCAAAGAAAGGTATATACACTGTTGGGACAATTCGGCGTAATAGACTGACGAATTGCAAGCTTACGAATGATAAGCAAATGTCCAAGGAACTTCGAGGAAAATCGTTTGAATTTTTCGCAAACATCGACAACATTGATATTTGTACGCTTTGTTGGAAAGACAATAAACCCGTAAACTTGTTGTCTACATTCGTTGGCGCACTGCCTATTGAAACACTTAAAAGGTACGACAGAGCCAAATCACAGCGCATTGACATTAATTGTCCAAACATTGTAAAGCAATACAATAAACATATGGGCGGCGTTGACCTTACTGACAGTTTAATTGGACGAGGTAGAATTAAAATTAAATCTCGTAAATGGTACATGCGGATCTTTTACCATTTGGTCGATATCACTGTCGTAAACGCATGGATATTATATAAGCAAAATTGTGAGATTCGCAATGAAGTCCAAATCAGTTTATCCGAATTTCGGGTAGATTTAGGTGAATCTCTTTGCCGAAGTGGAACTCCGTTTCCAAAAGTAAGAGGAAGGCCATGCGGCTCACCATCAGCTCTTCTTCATGAACGCAAAATGAAGTTTCCAAAGTCGCATGTTCCATCGACAAATGTTAGAAAAGACGAAATCTCGCATTGGCCAGTGTTTTTGGAAAAAAGGGTTCGATGCAAACTACCTAATTGTAGTGGATACACATTTGTGAAATGTGAAAAATGTGATACAGCCCTCTGTTTAAATAAAAACAATAACTGTTTCAGGAATTTCCATATTTAGCTTATTTTATTTCCTCACCTCCTATTAAAAAAAAAAATAATAATAATAATAATAATAAATATGACAACTAAAGTAAGTAATGAACATAAATATGTATGTTTGCTTTGAAGACTTATATATGTGTGGACCTTTTTTTATAAAAATTAATTTTTATTTCTGTTTTATGTAAATGTGTTTTTTTAGTTCGTAATGGTTGTTTTATTGTATTAATAACTTTTTTTAATAAAAGTTATAAAAAAAACGTTTTAGTTCCCAAAAAAAGGATTGGTTTTAATTTTCATGAATTTATACTTGCTCTTGTATACGTACCCTATATGCATAGCGTTGCATATCTGCATCATAGTGAAAATTCGATTTTCCAAGAAAATCAATCGTCAGATTTATTTATGCAAGGAACAATTTTTTCGATTATAGACCACCTTGCTTCAATATTTTCATCAAAGAATTTGGTATAAATATTGATCATTTCAATCGAAGCAAAAGGCTTGTTATCGTGGGTGACATGAAACTTAATAATCGAATAACACCTCCCTAATGTCTGCTGTAATAGAAACATATACAATGTCGGACATAAATGAGAACAGAACATAAATGATGCAAATTCAAAAGTTAAGTAAATATTACGAAAAATAGATTAATTCAATGAAAAAAGCTGCGACAAAACTAAAGCACCAAAGCACATCTGTTCCCAATATTTTTTTTTTCAGTATTTTGTGGCAAATCCATTATTTTTTATAATTGCTTCACATCTCCGGGGCATCGATTCAATCAAATTGCTTGCAATTTCCGCGGGGATACTCTTCCAAGCAATTTGGAAGATTTTCTATGGGATTCAGATCTGATGATTGTGGTGGCCAATTCAAAACGTTAACTTTATTTTCAGAAAGCCAATTCTACACAATTTTAGCGGTATGCTTTGGATCGTTATCATGTTGGTATATCCATTTTAAAGGCATCTCTTCTTCGGCATATGGCAGTATCACGTTCTGAAGGATATCCTTATACCTGAAACGATGGATTATTCCATTTATTTTATGAATTGGGGAAATTCCCTGACTGGAAAAACATCCCCAGACCAAAAATTTCCTCCACCATGTTTTATTGCGTGGATTTAGCCGTTTGCCTTTTGGTCTACGCATTTGTTTCATTCTATCTAATACCCGTTCAACGATCTTCATGGTGTGCGACATCAGCTTGACAGAACGGTAGTTATCACAATTTCGCGTATCACCCTTTCCTTTGTGCAATGGAAGAAGATAGCTTTCCCTCCATTGATTAGGCATAGTGTCGCCTCTCATAAGTTTGGAGATAAGAACCATGAACCATCTAGACCCGATGTCTCCCATATTTTTCCAGAACTCAGAGGGTATTCCGTCCGGCCCAACAGCTTTTCTTTTCTTGGAGTTTTTAACCGCGTACCGAACTTCTTCGATTGTGATGTCGGATATTTCGGCATGATTCGGGGCGGCTCTTGGAAGGTACACTGGGGGAAACTGTTCGTTCAGAAGTTCCTCGCAATACTGTCGCCATCTGTTTAGAATTTTTTCGTCTTCCACAAGGAGTTGGTCTTCAGCATTGTTAATAAACTTTGGGAAACGAATCTCCTGAGCATTTCTTCTTCTCTGGCCGGCTATCTTAAAGATATTTGCTCCTTTGTTCAAATTGTTTTGTCGAAGCTCCTGGGTAGCCTGGTTCCTGTCAGACGCGGAAGACGATATTTCTTCCAACTCCTGATATAGGCCTTCCATGCTTTTCGCTTTGAATTACATTACCAAGCTTGGAAAGCCATTTTCTTTTCGTGTATCACTGCTTTGGCTTCGTCTGTCCACCACCAGGTTTCTTTTGCGTGTTGGCAGGGGCCTTTAGATGTTCCGAGCAGTGATTTGGCTTTCTATAGGCCAGATTGTTGTAGGGAATCCCACATGTCTTGTGCTCTGCACTCCTCATTACCTAGCTCATCGATAATGGAAAAGAGGAAGTTTTTCATGTTGGTAATAAAAGCTTCGCCTTTTCTTTTATCCAGCTTATACCACTTGATTCTCTCAGACACCTTCGTTTGCTGCTTTGACTTCTTACTCGCCTCCATAAAAAATTCAGTCAGGAGGAGACGGTGTTGAGGGGCGATCGCGTCTCCCAGGATCACTTTGCAATCTTTAACTCGTGGCTTCATGAAACTGGATACCAAATGATAGTCTATTTGAGTTTCATTTCCGCCGCTGCTATAAGTGATCAGGTGCCGGCTTTGTTTGACGAACATGGTATTTAGCACTATAAGACCGTACGACTTGCACATGTTTAGGATATCTTCACCTGAAGAGTTCCTGGTGCCGTATCCCAGCCTCCGTGGTAGTCTTCGCTTGTCTTCCCGACATGTCCGTTTAAATATCCCCCAACAAACAAAAGCATCCTTCCTTTGGGATGATTTTGACAAGGTTGTGGAAATCTAGCCAGAATGCATCTTTTTCTTTTTGTTCGCATCCTACTTGAGGGGCATATGCGCTTACGATGTTCCACACCTCACCATGCATCACCAATTTGAGAGCCATCAAACGGTCACTGGACTTTGAAATGGTTAAGATGTTGCCAAGTAGCTCTGCCGCAAGGATGATGGCGATTCCGTTTTTTCCTTGTTCCAATCCATAGTAAAACATCTTGTAGGCTTCTGTTTTAACGTCCAAGAAACGTGCCCGATTACCGGTGTTTCGCCATTTCGTCTCTTGTACGCACAGGATGTCTACTCGCCTTCTAACCATCATTTCTTCAAGCTCATAGCTGCGACCACTCATGCTTCCAACGTTCCAACTCGCGACTCTAAAGTGTGGCTTACGCCGTTGCATTACTCTGCTACCACCGGAAATCCTATAGCTCTGACCCGAGCATTGCTGCTCGTGCTTTTCCTTTTAGCGTTCTTTTCCATAATGCTACGGTTTGACCGTTTTCTTTCTTCTCCTCCTTTTTTGACACGGTCATGCTCCAGATTTTTTTTTTTTTTTTGTTTGATCTTACTCTTACAACACCGGTGATCTCCAGTCGTGTCAACCCACTGATTTGCATGCACACTTGTGGGGCAGTTTAATGGTGGTATATGTGTCCCTAGGCTCACCTTGGTGTTTTCTAAATTGCCTAGATGTGATTTTTGTTTACCTTTGTTTTAGTCGCCTTTTACGATAAGCGAGAGCTATCGCTGCAAAGATATTCTTAACCCGTCCCTGCACGGAAAACTCTGTTTTTCGTTATATTCGTGTTTTCTTAACTGTTGCAGTTACATCATTTGTGTTCCAGTATTTTGAGATCTATTGTTAATCAATGTAACAGAAAAAATATTCATTTAAATCTATTAAATGTGAGCAATTTTATTTGACAACATACATATAACCAAGTGCCATTGGGTGCTATTGTCCACTATGACCTCTATGTCTTATTTTGGGGATCCTCATCCACAAAAGGTTAACAGAATATGTGAAATGAAAAGATATCTAAATTTCATTTCAAGTTACAAAGCCACGCAGAAAATAACAGAGTTCAACTCGGAAGAACTAAACAAAATAACAAATATAAAAGAGTACTACGAGTATTTTAAAAAAGCAATTGCTAAAATGCTCTCGCAGGAAAAAAACAGACTATCAGAAAAATCGAAAACCAATGGGTCACGAATGAAATTTCAAATGCTTTCAAGTGCAGAGATCTGTTAAACAGACGGCACAAAAATAACAGGAGAAACCGTAAATATGAAAAAAAAATACCGAAATAATAAATAAAATGATACATAAAGCAAAATTTAACTTCTATAAGCAACAATTTAAAAAGATCAGAAACAGTCCTACTGGGAAAAAAACGTTGTGATCTGGTAAATTTTTTTTGAAAAATGTCTCTATAGAAACGAATCACTAATCAAGCCAACAAATTTGCAAAAAAATATCACCTCGGAAATTCTTCAACTTATACATAAAACTCGTACACTAACCGTCATAAGTCTACGCTCCTATGTGTGTGGTATATAAAAACGTTTAAGAAATAAGAAATTAATTTATTCAGTCTTTCTCCTTTATTAATAATTAATAAGGTACTTCAACAGACTCATTACTTGTATTACCATAATATTTACAGCTATGATTTAAAAAAATATTTTTTGGATTTGTACTTCAGAAATGTACGTGTCAAAAGTCTACGCTCATACACTAAAAGTAATTTAAACAACAAAGTTATATAAATAGTAATTAAAAGAAAAATATATTAGTAACTTGTTGAATATCCACGAAGTTTAAGCACTTCTCTGAGTCGTTCTTCGTCGTCAGCAGTAATTTTATTCCACTCTTCTCTGATCACTTCTTTCAACATTGTTTTACTCGTAATAGTGTGTTTCCGTATATTATGCTCCAATAATGCCCCAAGGTGCTCGTTTGGATTCAAATCCGGTGATTGTCGCAGTGTTGGTAACTGTTTAGCAACATTACATTACAAACAAATTACAATCTGACGACCTCGGCCGTATGTTTGGGGTCGTTGTCTTGTTGAAAGTAATACTCATTTTGCAGCAGGTTTTCAACACTTTGTCATAGACTGAAAAAAAATAGAAAACGATTCGATACTGAAATAAACCCGAACAATCTTGACTTGATCGATTATATATATTTTCTTTTATTCCGCTCATTATAAATGTCGAATTGGAACTGACTTTTATATTTCATACTCATAATTATTATATAAAATAAGAACTAGAAGAAAACGAAAGAGATAAACCATAGATTTAAAGATATACAGTTCATTTCACATTCAGGCATTTAGAATTCATATTATCACAACAACAACACATCGAATTACAAACATATTTACAAAATGGAACAATCACTACATATTTTTAACATCCTCCGAGCGGGGCGAAGGAACCTCCATTGGATACAACAGCTGGGCGTCTGACGGTTTGACCATCTGCAAAACGAACCTCGCACGCTCTTATCTTATTATCTCTTCCCGGAAAACATCTTTGTACTACAGCTAACTTCCAGTGTAAACGTGGTATGGCTGCATCGTGGACTATAACCACACCTCCTGTCTTAATCTCTGAGCAGGTGTCCTTGCCTGAATGATGAGCCGATCTTAAAAGTCGAAGATATTCAGTATTCCACCTTTTCCACAATCGGCTTATGTAAATAGTTCTGGATTTCCATAATTTACGTAGTGTAACTGTAGAAAAAGGAGAGAAATAGCGCACGTGGAAATAAGTAAAAGAAGACTTATTCGAATCGCTATGTTGAATCGCTTCAACAGATTTATTCAAAGTGTGGTAGGAGTTGTGACAGCCAGCAGATGGGTTGTCACCAATGACGTTGCCAGACTCTTAAAAATTCCGCCTCAACCCATTTGCTGTGTGTTATAGTAACAAAAATAAAATAACAATTATTCATTGAATACGTTATACAATTCAAAGTAATAATGAAAATTCATGGGTCGATACAATTCAAAATTTAAAAAAATCATTCAGTTCAAAATTTCAATTTCATCGAGTTTGAAAGGCACTCGTGTCGATCCTTGGTCAAGTTCTTCGTTAATATATCCGCTACGTTATCCTCTGACGTTATGTATTCGATGTCGATTTCGTTCTCCAGATACTTGTCCCGAAGATAATGATAACGAATATCTATGTGTTTGCTTCTCTTATGCACAGTTGGATTTTTCACGGAAAACTGCGCACTTTGGTTGTCGCACATAATTGTTGTTGGATTCTTGGTGTATTCATCGAAGCCCATTTCAAGCAGCAAACTTCTATGAAATACTACTTCCTTTGCACCAGCACACATAGCGATGTACTCGGCCTCCATTGTGCTGAGAGAGACACCCTTCTGTTTTTTGGACTCCCAGGCAATTAGGTTTGTACCCATGAACAAGGCAAAACCACTGTATGATTTTCTATCCGTACTATCGGAAGCCCAATCAGCATCTGTAAAACATACAAGACTATTGTTGTTAGGATAAAAAGACAACGTACCTCGAGGCTTAGTTTTAAGGTATCTAAGCACCCGTTTTGCAGCCAAAAAATGTTCTCTGTGTGGATGCCCATGGAACTGTGCCAGCTTAGAAACTATGTGCGCTATATCTGGTCTCGATATAGTAGCCAAATAAGTTAAACCACCAATGAGCGATTGATAGTTTTTCACCTCGTAGCCTTCACAATCTTGATCGGTGCACTTTCCCAACACTGTGCCGCTTGCAAACGGTGTAGATACTCCTCTACACCCTTCCATGTGCCATTTCTTAAGCATTTCAGTAACATATCGATGCTGATGTACCAACATAGGCCCGCGGAGACCATCACGACAAATTTCCATCCCCAAATAAAGGGTCCGCCATCTAACGTTTTTTTTTTCAAGTAGTGCTTATTTCGTGAATGGTAACACTTAGCTCATGTCCGATTTGACAGATAATTAGTTTCATCCTTCCGCTGAACGAATATGGTTGTGTATACGCTTGAACAACGCTTCGCTAAGTGGGCCTGCGATCGACTTACAGAAGATGCCGATTTTGCCAAAAAAATCATCTTTTCAGATGAAGCTCATTTTGATCTTGGCGGGTATGTAAACAAGCAAAATTGTCGCATTTGGGGCACAGAAAACCCGCACGCATACATTGAAAAGCCGGTGCACCCAAAACGAGCCACTGTTTGGTGCGGATTTTGGTCCAGAGGCATAATTGGGCCATTTTTCTTCGAAAATGAGCAAGGAGTGGCCGTTACAGTCAATGGCGATCGTTATCGGGCCATGTTGAACGAATTTTTGTTCACAAAAATTGAAGAGGAGGATATTGGCAACATTTGGTTTCAACAGGAAGGCGCTACGTGCCACACAGCCGAAGCTACACTCGATGTTTTGTGCCCTGTTTTTGAAGATCGCATTATCAGCCGCAGAGCTGATGTCGTTTGGCCACCTCGGAGCTGCGATTTGACACCGTTGGACTATTATTTGTGGAGTGCCGACAAAGATAAGTGTTACGCCGACAAGCCAGAGACAATTGACGCTTTAAAGGACAATATTCGTGAAGCCATTGGTGAAATACAGCTGCACACAATCGATCATGTGCTTAAAAATTGGACCGATCGTGTAGGCTACTGCATGGCCAGCCGAGGCAGCCATTTGAATGAAATTATTTTCCATTATTAACCGGAAGGATTGTACTTTCAAATAAAAAAAGAAATTTGAGAAAATATTCAGTAGTTTTTTTTATAGCATTTTCAAAAAAAAAAAAAGTTATTTGGCGGACCCTATAGTATTTCAGGGGACCCTTATCAACGGGCATTATATCCCGCCTGCATGGCGTCTTTCCATTCGCGATTGTTTACCAAATCGAATGCTTCTTCGACCGTTTTAGGATTTTCAATTACCGCGTGCAGATAGTGTTTTTCACTTCCAATCACTTTTTTACATTTACCGACTTTATTCGAATGTAACCGATTATGTTTCTTACGTGCCAAAACTCGACTTGCGATCGATTCGATATCTTCGTATTCACTGTCGTCACTGTTTTCACTATTCTTAACGCTTTGAACACATTCTTCAATTTCCTTTTTATTTGATGTTTCATTCTCATTGTTTTTAATTTCATTTCTTTTGATATCGAACTCATAAAAATGTTCTTTTGTTTCAGTTCCGCATGACGTTTCCGGTTTATAAAGATTCTCTTAAAAAAATATAATGTCTCTTGCAATCACTATTTTTCTTTCTTTTAAGTTAAAAAGTCTATAGCCCTTTGTGGTCGACGCATAACCAACGAACACCATTTTGACTCCTTTAGCTTCGAACTTAGATTTTTTGTTGCGTTTGTCAAGCACTACCGCTTCACAACCGAATGTCTTCAAATGACTCACATATGGTTTTTTATCGAACCATCTTTCAAACGGCGTTTTATTTTTAAACACTTTTGTACACGAGCGATTGCGGATGTATGCGGACGTATTTACTGCTTCAGCCCACAAATACTGAGGTAGTTGTGACATTTCCAGCATGCACCGAGCCATTTCCACCAACGTCTTGTTGGCCCTCTCCGCTGTACCGTTTTGCTGAGGGGTGTAATTGACAGTCGTCTCATGTACCTTTGAGGTTTAAATAAGTCTTAAATTCGGAGCTTAGGTACTCCGAGCCATTATCACTCTGTAATATTTTAATTTTTTTACCAGTTTGTCTTTCCGCTTGATTTAAAAATGTTTTAAACGCACTAAAGGCATCAGATTTTTTCTTCAAAAAATCAACATGAACGTAGCGCGAGAAATCGTCTATGAAAGTAATAAAGTACACCGCGCCACCTTGAGATGGCACCCGCATTGACCCACAAATGTCACTGTGTATGATTTCTAATTGTTTTTTGCTACCGACACTTGAGTAACTAGGAAATGATTTCCGACTTATTTTGCAAACGGCGAACGTATAGCAGTTCATCTTTTTAGGCAATTTCTCCGACATATCAAAGCCACGCACCATTTCATTCTTTGACAATTTCAACAAATCTGTATAATTTAGATGACCGAACCTGTGATGCCACTTGTTTATTTCATCTTCTCTCATTGTCATTAAATGCTCTGTGTCGTGATCTTTACGTTTTCTGCACTCAGATCGAATATGACCCCTCTTCCCGCATGCATAACACTTCCCTTTACTTTTCTGTCTGTCATCAACTCGCGATTGCTGTTGTTGTGAATGCTGCTGTTTTTTAATGCCTTTACCATACGTCTTTGAGTTCATAGCTAAAACGGTTTCGCCGGTTATGTCGTCTTTGTCACCTCGCCGATGTTCTTCTTCCAGTACTTTGATTTTAAGTTTTTCCAAATTTGGTAAATCATCTCTGCTTTCGATTGCAACAACAAAACTTTCCATGTCGTCCGGTAAACTACACAAGAACAAAATTGATAGCAAGTCATGAGGCACCTTGACGTCAATTTCACTCAAATTGTCCACCACCGAGCAAAATTCATGTATTTGAGGCGCGAATTTTTCGGAACTATTTAGCTTGAATTTAACCAATTTTTTAAAAAGATTCACCTTTCTGGCTGGTCCATCTGCGTTGTACAAAGAAGTTAATACCGTCCACGCTTCCTTAGCTGTTTTACAATTTTTTATGTGAAGCAATTCAGAAGGTTTCACACATAGAGTAATCGTAGCCAAAGCTTTTAAATCAACGGCTAACCACTGAGCCCTCTCTTCCCCTGTTTGTGGACAAGTTGAAATGATGGGGCTCCACAAGTCCTGAGTGATGAGGCAGCTTTTCATCTGCAATGCCCAGGTGGAGTAATTTTCGCCGTTTAGCTTTTCAAGCTGCATTGCACTATGACTCATGTTTAATAATCTGTTCTTTTTATTCTTTATTATTATTTTTTTTTTTCGCGAATCACGTTACGATCTTACTTTTCCACGTGGCCACCTGGGCCCATAACCTTTGTAGAAAAAGGAGAGAAATAGCGCACGAGGAAATAAGTAAAAGAAGACACGACCGTTCGCTTCAACAGATTTATTCAAAGTGTGGTAGGAGTTGTGACAGCCAGCAGATGGGTTGTCACCAATGACGTTGCCAGACTCTTACAGTAACACCGTCAATCAACTCTGTGGGTTTCTTTGATAAATTTTCAAAATGTCGTTTTAATCGGGCTGCAATCAAAGAAGCGGTAAGTTCCAACCTTGGGAGACTCCTCTGATCTGCATTTCCATCTTTAAGTGGAGCAACACGTGCTTTCGCAGAAACGAAAGCGACCGTCATACTACCGTGAGCATCTTCTATCCGCAGATATGCAACTGCTCCGAAGGCTTTAGTACTTGCATCTGCAAAAATATGCATTTCAATAGTCTTAGCATTAGTATAAAACCCTATCCATCGTGGTATAGCGATACTGGCAATTCTATCTAAATTCTTAGAACATAGACTCTATTCTCTCATCATCTCAGCCAGGAGCGGCTCATCGCAATCTAATCTAAGCCGTCATAAAGACTGAAATAAATTTTTTAAACGAATAACGACAGGACTTAGTAAGCCTAAAGGATCGAAAATACAGCCAATTATTCTTAAAATACTTCGCTTTGTGGGTAAAAGGTTTTCTAGTACGGACGGATTGAAATTAATACCCAACTCGTCGCTGTGGATATTCCATTTAAGCCCCAATACCATTACTGGATCTATGTATATCTCCGCCATCGAAGTACTCTCTAAGTTTCATGTCATTACTAGCCCATTTCCTTAGATGCATATGTGCCCGTTTCATTATTTCTACTGCTTCTTGATGAAAACATTTAGCTTGTGTTTGACTTTCAAGACTGACTAACACATCATCCATGTAAAATGAATTTTTCAATAGAGCGCATGTACGCGAAATTCTTTTATAGCAGGCAAATTAGAGGCTGACTGAATTTCTTTTTCAAACCAAAGAAACCTATGACTATCACGGTCTTCTATAGCTAGGTTTATTTGTAGAAATGCCTTTTCAATATCTGCTATGATTGCTATTCTACAAAGCCTAAATTTCAGCAATATACAAAATATTTCAGGGAGCAGATTGGATCCAGTTAATAATACATCATTCAAAGAAAACATACCTTCAGCCCTGGAAGAAGCATCAAAAACAATGCGCAGCTTGGTGGTGGCTTTTTCTGGTCTATAAACTGGTCGGTGGGGCATGTAATAGAGATTGCCAATAACCTTTGAGCTTGCCGTCTCCGCAAAGCCAGCAGCAATAAATTCCCTCATTGCAGCGTCGTACTCTGAAAGTTTATATGGATCTCTTGAAAGTTTTCTTACCAGGGAATAAAGCCGACTGATGGCATTTTCCTTATTGTGTGCAAGTGTGGTGTTAGAATTCTTCCAAGGTAGTGTGGCTTCATATCTGGACGAAGTTTTTCGCATACAGCTACGCTTAAGCTCCTCCGTATGCATATCCGCTTCACCCTTGTCGCTTTGAATTCCCAGTACGTCCAAACTCCACATATTTTCAACTACAAGACTGCAAAGAGATATCTCGTAGTTTCTGCTTAATTTGTCTGCCTTGTAAGAGCCTTGAATGGTCCAACCAAATATGGTAGATATGGCGGCTAAATGTTTGGATGCCCGGCGATGTGCACCATCGACAACAGATCAATAAAAATCCGCACCTATTAAGAGTCCCAAGCCTTCTTCTTGTATATACCCACTATCATTCGAATCTGCCAAATTAAGATCGTTGAAATAAACATCATTGACATCTGGTGCCATCAAAACATCTTGGCAAATATTAGGCACGATCACTGCCAGGATTTTAGTCGATTGTTGATTAAATTGGCTGCATACAACTAGTTCAACCACATCAAAGGTATTAGCTTTGGATACTTTTGCACCTCCAAATGGTATAATTGATAAATGTATCTTATCAACAAGAGGTAGGTTTAACTTGTCAACAACATCCTCCCTTACATACGATCGTTGACTTCCGCCATCAAGAACCGCGCGTACAAACAACTTTTTAGATGCCAATGGAGCCTTCAAAAAGACTCGAGCAGTTTGCAAAAAAAAACATTAACTGCCTTTTGATCGTTGGTGAACAAATTTAGCACTTCACTGCTTGTAGGGCTATGTCTAGCATTCACATCGGGCTTCGCGATTTTATTTCCCTCACAAATTTTCTGGGAACACACGGCTGTAGCATGTTGTCTTTTGCACCGGTGGCATCATATTTTAACACGGCAGAATTTAGCTGTAAGCCGCTTTTGCGTACAGCGAAAACATCGACCATCATTTTTTAATAACGTCTTTTTTTTTTTTGATAGCACATTCATTATCACATTCTTTAGTTGAATGCCTTGAGGACTTGCATAAAAAACATGATGTGTCATTAGCACTGACAGTAAACAAACCTGCTGCAGTTGTCAACGTTTGATGTTTAATTCTACCAGACAAGGATGACATTTTGTTGACAGTGGCCCTTTCAATTGACTCTACTTCTTGTTTAAGAAAGAGCAAGATATTTTTTAGACACTTGTCGCCATCAATTGTAAGAGAAGAACCGCTCTCTACAGTAGTATTATTTCCGTCTTCCTCTTTCACCAGATCGGCGACAATTTCCTTTTGTGTACGATGATATTGTATTCTCAGATCATCTGGCATACAATGCAAGAGTATTGACTTTAGCATTATGTAGTAGTGTGACGAAGGAACATTAAGAGCCGTGAGAGACCGACTTGTTGATGGGACTGTATTATATAATTTCCTTAACCCATGGGAGTCCGTTTTATTACGGACTGGTATTAAATTCATTAACTGTTGCATCAGACGATCTATCAGCTTTTCTGAATCACCGTATTCTTCCTTTAAGAGAGCGACAGCACCATCATAGCACGCATCCGATGGGGTAAAACCTGATGACCTTTTCAGCTGCTCCCGTTAAAACTGACCTCAAATAATTAAATTTTTCTATACCAGAAAGGGAATGGTTTTCATGGACAGCTGTTCTAAACGTTTCCCAAAATGGTATCCAATCGGCGAAATCTCCGGAAAACTTCTTCAGTTCTAACTTTGGTTCCGGGTTTGAAGATCGATGGTTAGTCGCATTCCTACAAGGATCCAATCTCTCGTTTACCCTTGCCAAACGCACTTCGATGCGACCTATTAAACCCACAGCAATGTCTTCGTATTCTGCAATCTTCTCAGGGTTCTTATTTTCTAACCCTTTAATCTGCACTTCTTTACTGGCGGATATGAGGTTTTGATGAGCTGTAGTTAGTCGAAGAAGCAAGGAAGATAATTCTTCCTCTACACTATCCAAGGTATCTGGATCATCCACAACTTTTGCATTCGGAGAATTCAAATAATCCGTCGCTTCTTTAATGATCTTCGTTATTTGACTTCGATAACCAGCGCGCACTTGTAACTCCATTTCTTGTATTTTAAGTTTAGAACCAAACGACGTTCAAGAAAAGAAATAAATTTAATTACACTCAAGCAAGAGTCTTAATGTCCGCGACACTTCCCGGGTTTCGGCACCATGAAAAAAAATAGAAAACGATTCGATACTGAAATAAACCCGAACAATCTTGACTTGACCGATTATACATATATATTTTCTTTTATTCCGCTCGTTATAAATGTCGAATTGGAACTGACTTTTACATTTCATATTCATAATTATTATATAAAATAAGAACTGTAGGTAAGAGATTCTCTTTAGTGCTGTATCAGATTTTCTCCATACAATTTTCCGTCCTTTGAAGCCAAATATGAAGAACCTCGTTTCGTCAGAAAATAAAACTTTCTGTCAAAACTCTGGAGGCATGTTCACGCATTGATTTGCGAATGCAATGCGTTTTTGACGGTTTATCAGAGAAATAAAAGGTTTTTTTTCGAGCTACTCAACCATGATAGCCTCTTTTTTTAATTCTTCGGACTGTGCAAACACTTATTTTCTTTTGGTACATTTGTTGAATATTCTGGGTTTTTTTGGAACTAAGTTATTTTAGGATTTTTCTTAACTTGCGACACAATACTTCTTGCTTCCCTTTGGGTTAACTTTAGATGTCGGCCGGATCTTGGTTTGGAAGTTGTGACTCCTGTTCTTTCAAAATTATTAACAACTGTCCGTACTGATGTACACGCTCTTCAACGGTTTTAGCTATTTGGCGGTAATTTTGACCTTCTTGATGAATTTTTATAATAACTTTTCTTTCGCCTACGTCTATTTACTTTCGTTGTGACAGCATTGTTAATAAAAAAGAACCTACCCCGATAGTGAAAGTGACAGGAAAACGAAACAAAATGCTAGATTCAAATATATTGTAATGTACGCAGCAGAAGAAAATCTGAAATCGAATGATGAGCGCACACTTTTGACGTCTGCAATTTTGGATCGCATCAGTTAAAAGTGCCGTTATCTCTGCCTGCGGTCGAGTCTGTTTCAGGAATTTTGGTGCAGGCATTTTATATTTGCCGATGAGTCCTTAAAATTTAATTGATAAACATTTTGAAAGGAGCGTAGACTTATGGCGCCTGGTGTATGTATATTATGGAACAGCCGATGTTTGCGAGAGCAGAAACTAATGTAGAAATGTATAACATACTAAGAAATCTCAAAGAGAAC
Organism: Merodon equestris; assembly: GCA_958301585.1. Lineage (NCBI taxonomy): Eukaryota > Metazoa > Arthropoda > Insecta > Diptera > Syrphidae > Merodon > Merodon equestris. The sequence continues at coordinate 96,332,691 of OY284413.1, forward strand.
AAATCAGCTGGAATAGATGGCATACGACCTAAAAATTTAAAGAAAAATGCTTTGGTACTAACGCCAATTATCACCAAACTTATAAATATGTCTATAGAACAACCTACGGTGCCTGAAAGGCTTAAAATAGCGATTATACGGCCAATCCATAAAAGCGGCAAAAAGAATGATGTAGCAAATGAAGCACCCAGTGCAACAACCAGATGACGCCACTTTTTTGTGAAATGTTTTTTAATGCAGAAATACAAAAAAAAATCCTGCGTCGTTCGGTAGACAAAAAAGATATCTATGTACGTTGACTCTTGGATAAGGAAATTCGTTTTTGGAGTTATCGCTGTTTTCAAAACGGAGCAATAATAAGACATCTTCTGGAGTTTTCCCAACATTTCAAAAATTGGAGTTATCTGGTTGTTACGCTGGGTGCTTCAAATTATAGAGACATCTCCATACTATCAGTGATGGACAAAGTCTTAGAAGAAATTGTATATTCATATAACCGGGTGTACGAGTATGGGGAAAAAACAGCATTTTAAACAATAACCAGTTCGGATTCAGGAAAAATAAATCCGTAAACCGATTATTGGGAGATTTTACAGACAGAAAAAATAAAAATCATCACGTACATGTTCTGTTCCTGGATTTCAAAAAAAAACATTGACGCACTGTACCACAATAAAATTTAAAGAACGATAAATGCAGCAGAGTAATTGATATCGTATCTACATATAAATGTCCTTTGGACTACAATTTTAACTGGAATCATCATATTACTTATCTTATAAAGAAGATGCCGAAAGCAATCTAGGTGTTCTTTCACCTAAACCAATATTGTCCATTCAAAGTGTTGATGCAAAGCTACTTTGGTGCAGTGGAATCATACTCACTCTATGGTATACTAACATGTGGGAGAGGCTCAAAAATAACAATGCTGCAAGCAGTCCAAACAAGAATACTCCAGCTACTTTTGAAAAAAAAAAAATGCGGAAGGAACTCAAAGGCACCAAATCGATCACACAAACTCAATATCCTAAATATAGAATAACTGTGCAAGATAGCTATAGTATCAAAATTCGCAAATGATACCAACTTAAAAATCCATCAATACCAGGCTCAGTACTCACGATTCTGGAACGAATATGGGCGAAGACAGTATGCTGTAACAGTACCACGAATTTTTAACCAACTACCAGTAGGGTTTCAAAATATTAACCGTCCTAAGGAACTTGTTAAAAAAGTTTCGAAACACTATTCAAACAATAATTAAATATCTATCCTTTTTCTTGTTTTCTTTTTTAATACTGTATACTAGTGAATTTCTCTGAGTGAACTGAGCCTTCAACACTCTAAAACTCTAAGCATATGTAATATCTTGTAATCAATCATCTGCCGACAAGCCTTTGTAGATAGATACGTAGCATAACTTTACGTAGTTGTAACTTTGAATAATAATAGATTGAATTAAATTGAATTGAATACAAAAAACAAAAAAATGCCATCTACTGGAAATCTGTATACGATTCACCTCCCTACTTCGGCCTTGACAGGATTTCCAGTACTCGAAGTATGAAAAGAGCTCTGAAGTCTAAATCTCTGATTTCTGCTCAGAGCCGTCTACATCATTGCAACGCTGCTACCGCTCTTCTCACTAGCAGAATGACTTGCAGTAGTGGATCCATTAAGGAACCATGGGTGTGGAATAAACGCCTGTATGGTTTTGCTGGTTTACGTGATGCTATGATTCTTTATGATGAGTGATCCGAAAGGCCCAGGGTCCGCCTCATCATCGAACACGCTATCCGCAACCAAATTCGGTCAATTCTGTGGAAAGAACTCTGCGAGAGTTAGCTACAAAGCGCACGGAGAAAGTGATCGCTTAAATCGAACTTGGAAAATGACTGGAATAAATATCGGTCGAAGCAAAAGAAAAATAAGAAGCTTATTCGTAAATCGGACAATGATTCCTATAAGTCCTTTTGCGACGAGATCAAATCACTGAGCGCAACCAACAAGTTGGTTAATGTTCTTAAGCGAGGAAAATCGACAAAAGCTGGATGTACTCAGAAAGTCTGATGGCACCTTCACCGAATCTAAAGCAGAAACTCTTAGTTTACTGTTTCAGACCCATTTCCCGGGAAATGACTGTCATCGACTCGTTTGCTTTCCCTCATTGGAAACTGCGACTGAAACGATGAAAACAACTCGGCGTAGCTGGTATATTGCGTTACGCGTGGCAACTACTGAGGCCATTGAATTTGCTATAACATCTTTCGATGGCATCAAGTCGCCGGGCACTGATGGGATATACCCTGTTATGCTGTAAAAAGGTATAAGACATCTGCTTCCTACTCTGAAAAGAATTTTCACTGCTAGTCTGGCACTTGCCTACATATCTATTCCTTGGCGTGCGGTGAAAGTGGTCTTTATTCCCAAAATAGGGAGAGAAGATTACTCCCTTGCCAAGAGTTTTAGACCAATTAGTATAACATCCTTCTTGCTGAAAAGCATGGAGAGATTAGTAGAGTTGCACGTGCGCAAAGTTGCCCTTCGAATGCATCCTCTCTCGGACATGCAACATGCTTATTAGCCCGGAAAATCCTGCGAGACTGCGCTTCAAAACCTAGTTGGGAGAACTGAATGCGCTCTCAAAAGGAAAACTGGGCATTTTCGTCGACATTGAGAGAGCTTTGCATGTGTAACGCTGCTGGACGGCATGGCGTAGATGAAGCACTGGTTCTGTGGATCAAAGCAAAGCTCGTGCACAGGACATTGATCGCTGATGCAGGCCTCGAATAATGTGTCAAGTCTGGAGTAAACAGGGGCTGCCCGCAAGGTGGCGTCTTGTCTCCGCTGTTATGGTGCATGTTGGTCGACTCGATGCTCTCAATGCCTCTGGAATCTATGGCCAGACCTATGCGGATGATGTTGCTGTTCTCTCTGTCGACTCATGTTTAGCGAATGTCCGTCTCAAAGCGCAAGATGTGATCGAAGACTGGTGCACGAGAAATGGGCTGTCGGTTAATCCTCTTAAGCTGATGTCGTTCTCTTCACGAGAAGGAGGAAAAATAAGGAGGAAATTACGTAGCTGGTGCTAAAAGGCATTCTCATGCCGATATCCAAGGAAGCTAAGTATCTGGGAGTCATCCTAGATAGCAAGCTTCTTTGGTCAAAACATGTTGAGTCCAAAACCACCAAAGCGCTGTCAGCTTTTTGGCAATGAAAAGGTGCCTTTGGCAAAACATGGGGCTTATCGGCGAAAAAGATCCTTTGGATCTACACGGCAATGATAAGACCGATAATCTCATATGCATCGGCAGTTTGGTAGAACAGGCTAACACGCAAACACGTTGTGGCCTCTTTCACCAAACTCCAAAGAGCGGTCTGTCTCAGCTGCACGGGGGCTTTCCCCAGCACACCGAGAGCTGCTCTAGAAGCTATGATGAATCTTCCACCCCTTGACATATATCAGAGGGTGTGCACCGAAAGCCATGTCTAATGTCTCGCCTAAAGAGAAATGGTTTTTGGTACAACTCGCATTGGAGTGAAAGTGTACTTGCGCGAGAAATATCCTACGCTCGTCTCATGGATATGCCTTCTGACGCAATGACACCTGCCATCCTAATGCGCTGTAATTTCACAGTCACATTTACATGGCGTCTGGACTGGCTTTGGCTAGATACTGAACCTGGAATAGACGGCGCTGGAGTTTTCTTTGAGCGCGAAAGCATTCGACTGCAAACCTATCTTACGCGCTAGACAAAAATGATAAAACTAGCTTAACTAACTTATACAGGGGGTCCCACGAGCAGTGTGCCAAAAAGCTGGAGCGTGTAGGTCTGGTCAAGACAAGAAAAAAATCGTATGGGAGGGAGGTCTATTCCCCCCCGTTTAGCCGGGAGGGGCAATTTTCTAAAAAAAATTTACTTAGTTTGAAAAAAAAATTATTAAAAATCAACAGTTACATCCACAATGCCGTGATATACTTTTATGTAAAGCCAGAAATTTCGAACTATTTTTTTTCAAAATTGTATGTGATTAAGTACTAATTTTTTTTTCAAAAATTCGATTCTCCTATTAGTTTTTAGTTAAAAACAGAAAACTGGATGCAAAAATGTCTTGTAGTTTTTGAGAAATTAAAAAAAAACCCGAACCATTTTTTTCTAAGAAAAACATTTTTTTGGTTTTAACGCGGCTGGACTTGTAGGCAAATTATTGTATGAAACATTGACCTCTTTTTTATTATTTCTAAAAAATTCGGAGTTTTATAAAGTGCAGTATTGGAATAACCCTGGATTAATACTTTTTTTTTTTTCATTTATAACGCCTGAAAACTGACCTGCCAATTTCGTCTGGGTCCGCCCGCCGCCGATGGGTTCTACCCGCTAGGACCTTAAGACAATAAAACCGCAATTTTTCTTTATTGAAAAACAAAATATTTGCAACCCAAATGTAAATAAAAGGCATCGCATTTTTAATAAAAAACCATTTCCAAATTGGATGTTAACTCATTAACACATTACGATGTCAAACTCATACTCTCGAGAAAAATTAACGAACATGCACTTCTGCTACGGTTTAGCTAATTGTCGAGATCGTGAAGCCGAAAGACTCTACGCTGAAAGATATCCCAAGTCGTAGCATGTTTTCAAGAATCCACCGACGTCTGCGAGAGCACGGAGTGCTAGAGCATCGAAGAAGCGAAAGATCAGTTACAGATGGATCAGGAGTCTTAGATGAAAGAATTTTGGATTTGGTTCGACGTAATCCCTCCCTTAGTACAAGGAGGATAGCTATTATGCTTGGAGTGCCCAAATCTAGAGTATGGAGAGTGCTTCATACCGAAAACTTACACCTGTACCATTTTAGGCCAGTTCAGGAACTCACATCAAACGACAAGTTTTTGAGAGCAGAATTTTGTCGATCATTACTGCTTCGAGATGAAACTGAACGAAACTATTTTGCAAGGATATTCTGGACGTTTGAAGCACAGTTTACCAGAGATGGGGTTACTAACTTCCACAATTTGCATCATTGGAGTAGCACCAATCCACACAACAAAAAACAAAATAAATCACAAAACCGCTTTAGCTGTAATGTTTGGCTTGGTATTGTTGGACAAACTGTAATCGGGCCCCGGTTTTTGAATGCCGTTATTAATGGAGAATCATATCTGCAGTGTCTACGAGACTTTTTGCCCGAGTGGATGGGCCATAGCAGATAATTTAATCTACGAGCAAGATGGAGCACCAGCCCACTACAGCTTACGGGTTAGAAACTGGCTGGATGATCATTTTAGTGACCGTTGGATCGGAAGAAGGGGCCCCACGAAATGGCCACCTAGATCACCAGATTTAACTCCTCTAGATTTTTATGTGTGGGGATTAATGAAAAATTATGTTTACGAAGTGGAAATAGTATCTTTGGAACTGAAAGAACGGATTGAAGTCGCTGGAGTCAAATTGGAGGAAAATTTGTCAAGCATAGACTTATGTGCAGCCATTAGAAGGAGATATAATCTTTGCCTTCTAAAAAATGGGGATCATATTGAAAATTTATTATAATAAAACTCCGAATTTTTTTAAAAATAATAAAAAAGAGGTCAATGTTTCATACATTAATTTGTCTACAAGTCCAGCCGCGTTAAAACTAAAAAAAAGGTTTTTCTTAGAAAAAAGTGGTTCGGGTTTTTTTTTAATTTCTCAAAAACTACAAGACATTTTTGCATCCGGTTGTATGTTTTTAACTAAAAACTAATAAGAGAATTGAATTTTTGAAAAAAAAAATTAGCACTTAATTACATACAATTTTGAAAAAAAAAATAGTCGAAATTTTTTTTTTCAAAATTTTGAGTTTGAAAATTAATTTCTCAAAAACTATTCCTTAAAACAGCTTCGTTTCTGGCTTTACAAAAAAGTATATCACGGCACTGTGGATGTAACTGTTGATTTTTAATGATTTTTTTTCCAAATTAAGTCATTTTTTTAGAAAATTGCCCCTCCCGGCTAAACGGGGGGGAATAGACCCCCCCCCCCCCTAACGATTTTTTTCTTGTCTTGACCAGACCTACACGCTCTAGCTTTTTGGCACACTGCTCGTTGGACACCCTGTATACCTTACTGGCCCTATACGGACACTAAAATAAGCAGATTAAATTTATATTATTCAATTATACCTTTCTGTAAAAATAAAAATTATATATAATATAATATAATATTATATAATATAATATTAAAATAGGTAAAAACTTAAGCTAAGAAAATATGTTTTTTTTTTTAAACTTAGCATCTGATTTTTTTAAATTGTTTTATATAAAACTTAAACCTAACTAAAAACTAGCTTAACCTACCTTAACTACAATATGTATACAAAAATATATACATAATATATGTATATTATATATGTGACCTCGTCCGAGAAAAGGGACCTAGTGTGCGAAAACGTAGTTCCGACATAAACGCATTCTTAGTGTGAATGTTCATAAGTTAGTTTTTTACATTTTTATGGTATAAATAAATTTTTGTCATGAATCTAACCCATTTCATGTTATTCTACACACTTTTAGGTACCAGAATCCACTTTTAACTCAAAACACCTTTTTTGACACACTAGGTCCCTTTTCTCGGACGCGGTCACATATACATAATATATATTATATATACATAATATATATTATATATACATAATATACATACATTATATATACATAATATATAATATATATACATAATATATATTATATATACATAATATATATTATATATACATAATATACATATATTATATATACATAATATATAATATATGTATATACATAATATATATTATATATACATAATATATATTATATATACAAAATATATATTATATACATATACATAATATATATTATATATACATATATATCTTTTTTTTATTTAGTTGGTTTTTTTTTTTTTTTTTTTTATAATTGTTTTTGTTGCTTTTATAATTAATTTTTTTTTTCTAAAATCAACCTAACCTACCCACCGCCATGCCTTAGCCTACCCTAAACTACAATAACTTATGAAAGCCTGCCAATTGTGTTTGGCGGGCTTTGCCTTCAAGAGGCTGACCTATCAAAATTTATCACAGATGTAGACCGATCCAGCCACCAAAAACGTTGATGGTGTCGGACGACGTTCTCTCGATCTCGGCGTGAATTCGACCTACTGAACCTGAGGCGCTCGGGCTCGCGGAGCGCAACGTCACGTTCGTAGAAGAACCGTCGTTCCACGGAATTTGAGGCCACGTGGAAAATTAGCGGTACCACCAATGTATCTTGGATCAGCCCACATTGATCTAAATAGAGGAATGCCTCTGGTGGGACAAAGCGGTTAAGGCGCACCCTCTCGTGGTACAAGTAGTTGGGGTAGTAAGCCCCGGAGATCAGGTTATTGACCGAAGTCATTGCTCTTGCAACGTGGCTTCGAATCAGTTTTATCAGAAAATTGTCCACCCGTAAAATCATGGCCCTATTGTATAGGACCTCGTTCGGGTAAAATTTCGGGTACTCGGATTCAGGTGTCCTATGTAACCCGAGACAAGTCCTGAGCCACTGTCTCGCAAACACCCGAATCTTTTCTATTAAGCTGGCTCTCACATTGAACCAGACGGGACATCCATAGGCAACCATGGGCCTGATTTAGGCCATGTAGCAGATTACCTTCACTCTGGAATCAAGTTGGCTGCTATGAACAGCCATCTTGTCAGAGCGAAAGCGCCCGGGCCCTTGCCAGAATAGCATGTACTAGTTGTTAAAATATAGATACTGATCCAGCACAATCCCAAGGTATCTGACTACACTTTGTTTCGCCAGTGTACGCCCATCTGGTCCAAAAATTGAGAACCTGCGCCAATTTTTTCTAGTGACCCGAGAGGCCTTAGACAGAGGCGTTCTGAATAAAATAGATTCTGATTTCTGGAAGTTTCAGTCATCACAATACTGCTGAATTTTTTCGAAGTCACGTTGCAGAAGAGTAACAATAACGTCGATCGTTTGACCTGTTCTGTACGCAATTAAATCGTCCGCATACGCTATTAAATGGTGAAGAGAAGCTATCAGATCACTGAAGGAAATGCTGAAAAGTATCGGCGAGTTTTCCGTACCCTGTTGCAGTCCCTTATTAATATCAAATGTTTGGGTAGAAGTCGGCAAGTTGGCAATTTTCACTTTCTACCGGTTAACATGTCAAAAATCATATATAGCAGTGGTTTACTTATGTCCGTGGTTTACTACTAACCGACTGAGCTTGTAGTAAAGTCCTTCTAACCATACGGTGTCGAAAGCTTTTTCCAAGTCAATCAGGCAGGCATCCGTGCATTGGTTCTTGCATTTGTTCCATTGGATATCCGATACGAGTTTCGACGCGGCATCAACAGTGTCATGCCCCGCTCTGAAACCGAATTGGTTATCCGGGATGATTTTATTGTCCTCAACCCATTTAGACAGGGCTCTATTGACCACCTTCTCGACGACCTTGCTGATACTCGGAAGTAGACTTATCGACCGGAGATTCGCCGGGTTAGAGGTGTCTTTACTCCTCTTGGGGATTGGTTGCACCACCGCTGTCTTCCAGTGCACTGGATAATATGCATTATTCAGTGCATTGTTGAACAGGATGGTGTACATCTCTACAGCCACTGGTGGGAGGTGCTGAGCACAACATTAGATATTCCGTCCGATTTTTTCTTTTCAGTGACTCGAAGATCATCTGGAGATCTTCCGTCGAAATGAACAGGGTGTTAGCCCCTTCACTGGCGACGGCATTATTTGCCATAAAATCATCATTGAACCTGGCAAAACCAAGGTTCTCCGATCGCCAATGATCAATATGATTTTGAAGGTAGAAGTGATGAAGGAGGACTCTGTTCTCCAGGTCGCGGGCGAATGCTGTCATTCACCGTATACACTTCCTGTAATACAGCTCCCACTGTCGCTACCTTCTCCTGGGGATCCTCGATCACGAAAAAGTCATCATCCAGGATGGCATTCTCTGGATCGATGTTAACTGTTCGTAGCAAACGTTCATTGTCTGACGTTCTCGGAAGTTTTAGATCCTGAATGTCATTCCGATTGTTTCTCCGAAATATTTTATTTATTTGCGGGAACATACTTGCGCTGTTGGATTTTACGGCACGAATTCTGTTGTTCCAATGCAAACTTACAGATATTCTGTACTTTTTCTTGATCAGCTGTTGGAGATTTTTAATCATTGACTTCAGTGCCCTGACCTCCGAGTTTTGTCTGTCGGTAAACCGTCTGTACATGAGTTTGAGTCTTGTCAGGAGTCTACTTTTTTGTCTGTGCAGTGCGTCGATTGTCGCGTTTCGGTATACGTTTGTGGTATCGTGCTGTCGTTGGCTTGGTATCGTACTGTTCATTGTCTGTTTAATGATATTGTCCATTTCTTTGAGGTACCTGTCAATCTCGTGGTTTGACAGATTCCTATTAGTTGGTGGGAAGGAGGCGCTTGAAGTGAGCGCTCTCGTCAGGAAATTGGCAAAACGTGGCCAACGCGTCCTACTGTAATCGTAGGGATGCGTTTGAACATACTCTGCCATCTCTACGCACTCGTCAGGTATTGTGATCACGGCACATAGTCCGCAATGGTCACTGTCATATACGAAGGTCCGTAGACAGTTAGTAGACCATTCGTTCGTGTCAGCTAGTTTCAGTCGAGAGTCAAGCAGCTCCGGAAGTCCGTGACGGGATGTGTACAACGTACAACGTAACGACCGCCCTCCTCTCGAGTATAGTTTTCCAAAAACTTCCGCTCACATTCGTCCTGATCCAAATTATTTTCGGGCATCTCTTCCAGTTTGCAGAAATTACGCACTCTTCCAGTTTACAGAAATTACGCACTTAGTCTTCCAATTGATCATATTCACACAAGCGCAGAATGCATGGGGTGGATGCATGTTGGTTGGGAAGGTGCATGCCGGTCCGTAAACCACTCGTCCTGAACGCGTGCGTTGAGCGCAGGGCTCGACTGGTTTCCCATCAATAATTCCACCCTCGACCACCCGACCCTTGATATCGGCACCAACTAATACGTCTATGGATCCAGGTGACGCAAACTGCACGTCAGCGAGGGTGCAACCGCATAGATGAGTCCACTGGCTTGTGTCCAGGAGCACTGCGGGGGCCACAACCGTTATCGACTGAAGAATTATTTTCACTTCAAAGTCGAAGTAGATAGATCGAATCGTTAGCATACCCCGTGTGGGAGTCTGAGTGAAAGCGCGGATTCCTTCTACTGCTACATCATACTTAATCCTAGGAAGGATAAGCTGATTGGGCAAACGTTCAGTCACAAAACTCACCTGTGATCCAGTGTCACAGAGGATTCGACATAAGCGCTGTTCCAAGTTGGTTCGTACAAAAGCTCACGCTGTTACTAGCAACACTGTGTGGTCATCTAGTCAGAATGACTGTAGTGTGGTTACTACACTACTAGTGGCTGCGATGATGAAGACGAAGAAGATTCTCGGCAGAACATGGTGTTATGTCTTCAGCCACAACCCCGACAACCACCTGCAAGCAATATGCTGATGCATGTCCAGTCCATAGGCCAGAATTCTTCAAATCAGCAAATCGTTTGGTCGGAGTTTGGCTCAACAGACGTTGGCAACGTGTGATTCGATGCGGTCCCTTACAGAAGGAACATCCGTTTTGGCTTGGTGTAGCTACGTGGGGTTTCATCAAAGACTGAGCGCGAGAAGAACGCGAGGTTGCCGACACGCCTTCTTGACCTGCTGTTCGAATTACCTGCGTCGCAAGAATTTGAGCGCGCCTTTGAGTAGATTGAAAGCTGCCATATATGTATAATTCAGATAATTCCTCACAGGAGTTACCAAAATGTGGATGAGAAAATTAAAAACACAACCGTGCTAGTTAAACTATTGAAGCGTTTTATCGTCGGGTGATCTTTGGAATAGTTAACCATGTCCCAAACGGTTAAGTCAAAAGAGAAGAAAAGAAAAATGTACAATAAGTAGAGTTGACAACTGTCGGGATCAGGGTGGTTACAACATCTCCAAAAGAGGTCTTCTACGCAGAAAAACAATTGGCCCTTGTAAAGGATGCTAATCGAAAAGTGATTGAAGAGGTTGGACCCGCAGGTTTCAGATTCTGCAAATGCTGCCATAGACTGCAACATAAAGAAACGCCATGTTTATTTGGCCACTGCAATCTCCAATATAATTTCGTCCCGTACTCCTTGCCGTGTCCCATTAAATTCTGGCTTACAACTAATATATATCCATAAGCGGTATTGGAGGTCACCAATGTGACAATTGAATCAAGAACTTCATCATATCAATAATTGAGGCAAGCATCATGTGAATACCAAGCTAGTCAAGATATAGACGCAATGCATTGGAAATTACCGCTGCATGTGCAACGTATTTCAACGCCCAACGCATTGCTATGCTCTTGCGAGCAGAAGTATTTTTTGATTTGTTCATACCAGGTGTCAATATCAAATAATCTTCCAGCATTGTGCAATTCTATATTGAGATGGATTGTGGCTGGAAGTGCGTCAGCGGGCGATATAACGGCGCGGCGCACTGTCATGTGGCCACAAAACCTTCATTATTTTCTTTAGATAAGCTCGCACGAAAGTTCTGGGTAGCAGACGATCATGATTCCCCGGTAAATACAATCAGCACAGATCAGCGAGAACAACTAGTTTGAAGACTATTGTCATTCAAGGAGGATCCAGGAACGTTTTTTGTCATTGGAAAAAAGACTAGACAAAACCAGTGAATTGAAGTCTGCATTCATCCGATTCATGCAGGAATATGTGTCCCTTGGTCATATGAGTCCAATTGATGACAAGAAGAAATACAAGGCACATATTTTAACACATCATTGCGTAACGAAACCTGAAAGTTGGTGAACGAAGCTAAGAGTATTATTCGATGCTTCCACATAAAGTACATCCGGATATTCACCTAAAGATACTTTAATGGTTGGTCCAACCAGATCTATTTTCCAACTATTTCCAACTTTCGAATAAATAGATATGTTTAAGTAAGATGTACCGAAAAATATTAGTAGACTATATGGATACAATGATGCAATTAATCTTATGGAAATCACAACATGACCATCCATTATGTATCAGCTTAATACTGAAATGTATGGCACAGCCATGATCTTGAGAGATTATATGAACGTATCTGCAAGCGAACTGTATTTGCTAATCTTGCCCGGTTATTTGATCCATTGGGTTTACTTGGACCTGCAATAGGTCTTGGGAAGCTTTTTTTGCAACAACTATGGAAAACAAAGTTATCTTGGGATGATCAACTTCCTGAAGAGTGAGCCAATAAATGGCATCATTACCTGAAGTGTTGATGACAGTGGATGTATCTACTCACAATTGTTATGCTCGCAGTCGAGAATTGGGCCCCTCAAAGCAACATCCATAGCACGATTGGAATTACAAGGCGCTGTGCTTATGGTTGAGTTGGTAACAAGACTGCTGCAACTGCTAACCGTTAATATAAATAAAGTGCGTTATTACACCGACTCCACTACAGTACTAGCATGGATTAAATTAACTTTTTACGCACGGGAGACTTCCGTCGCAAAGATCCAAATAGAGTAGCAAGAACAAACACGGATATACTCGTACAACAGAACTACATAAAGTAAAGCGTCAATCCAGCTGAAGCTGACAAACGCTTCTTAAAACGTCTGCCTGGTTCAATGATTTTAATTTTCTTTCCGAAGATGAGAGTTTGTAATATTACGGAGTATAAGTAAAACACTTGTGCTCTCTGTCTTCTTCTTCTTCTTTTCCTTTTTCCGGCGTTGTTATGGTCAGAAGTGTAGGACCATAACCTTCCCACTTAACTGCATTCCTACTGCCCCGCTTGTGGGGTCCGCCGGTTTGACCTCAGAAAGTAGCGGCAGGCTTCCCGGTTTGGGATTACTTCATCGCTGAGGCCAATCAAATGCTGGTGTTTTTGCATTTTTTTGCACCAATTGTTTTTCGGCCTGCCTTTTTTTTTTTTTGTGACATGGGCATGCTGCAGATTTTTTTTGTTTGATCTTACTCTTACAACACCGGTGATCTCCAGTCGTGTCAACCCACTGATTTGCATATACACTTGTGGCGCAGTTTAATGGTGGTATATGTGTCCCTAGGCTCACCTTGGTGTTTTCTAAATTGCCTAGATGTGATTTTTGTTTACCTTTGTTTTAGTCGCCTTTTACGACAAGCGAGAGGTATCGCTGCAGGGATATTCTTAACCCGTTTCTGCACGGAATAGACTTGTGCTCTCTGTACTTGTCGATAATTTAATGGATGACGTCTTGACTCATTACTATATGCTATATGAGTTGTCATATTAACGAGATGCCAAGTTAATGCACATTCATTTGGGTGACGGTCACATTAATACATATACCATCTCTCCTTTTCCAAGAAGTTGGTTAAAACAAAATGAACTTGGTCTATAGATTTATATACGTTTACACTTAGTTGTTCGTATTGTAAATAACGACAATTACAGTATACATTACTTCATTAATAAAATTCATTGGTAATTTAAAAGTAAATTGAAACCACTATAAATAATATAATAATAAACCACAGTGAAATTGAAAATGAATACTTGGGCTGCATTCAAATACCTGCTTAATAGAATCTCGTTTGGTTAACCACGCGACCTATTTGGTTTTATAGTGTTCTTGCGGAAGCGACTGCAACTGTAACTGTGATAATGGTCTTGATTATGATTAAAACCTGCATAACCTGCAAAACTGTACCTTATATTTCAAAGGCAACACTTTTCGTCACACTTGTGTTTGATCATACAAGTTTGACAGAAAAGGTTATTCCAGTGCTCGTCTCTATCTCTGTCTTTTCGAGAAGACGGGCCAAGTCAGTCTTTCACGAGAATTGGACCAATAAAGACATTCAAAGAAGATTCAGTGTTCTTTTTTTATTTTCCATTCGTTCTGGCACGATCAAAGTGCAACATCACTGGCGCAGTCGGTAAACGCGGGTACATAATCAGAACAAAATCTAAGAAGATTTTGATCGCATAAATAAACACGAGTAATACGAGTATAAACAAATAAATAAATAAATAAAAAAGGTTAAGTGAACAAATGAACAAATAAGAACAAAAAAAGCTACATATTTGAAAAAAGCAAAGTACAGCGAAATGCACAGTACCGAAAAAGGACGCAATTAAAACAACAGTTAAGTAGTACCACCAACCTACATATACTAATACAAGTAAAAAAAAAATTAAGAAACCGTATGCAATAGTATACATATCTATTGACTATTTAAAATATAGTTATCAGTATTCATATAAACATCGTCACCTTAATTTGAATTACGGGGAGCAGATGATAAATCAAACAATTAATCAGACAAATTCAATATTAAAAAGAAACAAAAAAAAGTACAGTCACTAAGTTGAACATTTAGTTATGCTTACTAACACACGCATACATCACATACATCATATAATATCAACAATAAATTCATCATCCAGAACTTTCTAGAACAACCGAAACTAGTTCATGAAATTTAATTGTTTTTAAAAACATTCATTGTTTAATTGTAACGCTATATTTTTGTAAGTATTATATGAAATAAATTAAATTTAATTATCCACCTATTATAATATTCATAAACACCGGAGCACTTGATTACTCTCACCTAAACTTTTTATCGTACAGGTCGGGAATAGAATCGGAAAAGGTTATAACTTAGCGATCCAATCAAAAACATAAATGTGAAATGAGAGCCAAGTTCAATATTATGATATATGCCTTGGCTATTGACTTCAACGATAAAAGAAGTGAGATCTAAATGGGTGCCAAGTTCAATGGTCAGTCCTGAAATCTATTTATAACAACATAAAATGTTTTATAACAACTTAAAATATATTTGTTCTTATAACTTAGGATAATATATTGAAGCCTAAGGTCTGACTTGGCTAGTAGTATGCTGTTATAAAATATTTTATGTTGTTTATCATAATATTGAACTTGGCTCTCATTTTACATTTATGTTTTTGATTGGATATCATTACTTTTTGTACAGAAATTATTATTAGGTACTTATTTATAATAAAAATAATACCATTGGTTTTTGTTAATCTACTGTATTTTCCTACGTTTACGGGATATAATTGTCTTTGTTGTCTTATTTTCTATATTTTCTTCTACCTTTGAGATGTTCGAGTGAATTGCCAATTCAGTATCCTGAAATTTTTTTAAGCGTTTTCTGTTTATACTTAATTTGGCCAAGTCGGGGCGGTATAACGTGCGCACGCGGTTATTTTCTACAATAGAGCTCTTTTGTGCCTTGATTTGACTTGGATCTAAATTGATGAGATGTACTCCATCTAAGGTTTTAACTCTGGAGAGTCCAACGTAAGCCTGCCCTTTACTGAATAGAATGTCAAGAGCGCTGTCAAGACTAAGGCCTTGTAATTTGTGGATAGTAATAGCATATGCTAAACAAATCTCCTACAACAATCAGGCAAGAAATATTACCATTCCGGCTGTTTTCGTATAACAATCAATCGGACGTTAAACATCACAAAATGTATACACTACACACACAGTGTCCGTTCTCAGCGCCCGGATTTTTCAAACAATATCTATTACATGATCCATCTGATACAGAGTTCTTAAGATTGCGATGTTCACATGTAAGTGATAGATCCCCAATCTGTATTTGCATTGGCTGTAGATGGACCATCTACGAGTGCTCTGCACACCTCATCAAAACTACCGGACTTTTCCCTGTCTTGTAGTATAAGGCATTACACAATGGTGTGTAACTACTGACATAATATTATCGGAGCAGCCACTTGAAGGCAGTAAGCTGATCATGGCATTAAGCATTTCTTTGGAGGGAACCGCTTCGCAATGGCTAACGCAAATCTCCTATCCCGGCATGAAAAGGAAAGAGTTCCAAGAATTGTTCCTTCAACATTTCGAAAGCGAGGAGACGCCAGCGGCCATGTGTTTAAATTTGCTAAACAGCCGCCCGACTAACGGTGAATGTCATGCAGTCTATGCGAGTCGGTTGGTGACATCATTGACTAAAAAGTGGCGAAATATGGATGTTGAAGAAATAACTGTTTCAACTGTGCTTGCGCATATGGCAAATATTGACAGTCGCTTGCAACGAATTATTTTTACATCAGACGTGCAAACTAGAAGCAAACTACAGTAGGAATTTAAGGAGTTCACATTTGAAAAGAAACGTCATGCCGGCTGTGATGATAGTGTTGGACCTGACCATGAAAGAAGAGCGTTATCCATAGTGTGTCATTTCTGTGGAAAACCAGGCATAAAATTGCAGAATGCCGAAAAAAAATGCGACAAGACGGGGAAAAGAAACGGCAAACCAGAGCATTTTTCAAACCAATGCTATGTTGCAAATTTTAAGTGAAGTAAATATTAATGAAAATGTTATAGAAATATTATTTCATGTAGTTCAGAATAAACAATTGCACAACGATATTGTAATTGAGAGGGAAATTCTCAATCAGGACTTCAATGTTATTATTACGCCAGATAAGTTTGAAATTGTAAAATCAAAAACTGTCAATATTTGTTCCGCTAGTGAGGAAACATGTACCTTAAGTGACTTTGATTCCGAATTGGTGGCTGATGATAGAGATAAATTAATTAAAATATTTGAAAAATATTCAACCCCTTAGTCGGCTATCACATGCGGCCTCACGACTCACGACTCACTTCTCATCTCCTCTTTCAATTTAAATTCCGTGAGGCGAGCGCTATTACATGCGGCCTCACGACTCACTTCCCATCTCCTCTTTCAATTTAAATTCCTTGAGCCGAGCGCCTACTTTTTTTTTTCATTTTGAAGTTGTCTCCGTGAGATAAAATAGAGCTCTACGCATTTTCTGCAAGCAACATCCGACATGATTGCGTCCGTTCCCCACAAAGTACGAATAGAAATGAAATGGAAATGAAAAATAACGAACAAAGAGAAAGAGAAACGTCAATGTGAGTCGTGAAGAATTTCGCCCGCGACTCACCGGGAATTAAATTCTCCATCTCATTCGCACTCATCTCCTTTCTCTTTTAATCTTATGTGAGTCGTAAGTCGTGAGGCCGCATGTGATAGCCGACTTACGCGGGTTAGCACAGGTGAAATGAAAATTCATTTACTCGACCCTAGCAAAACGGTTCTGCGGCGGCCCTAAAGAATCAGTCCCGAGGAGAGAGAGATAGTTCGTATTCAGATAAACGAGCTGATGAAGTGTAATATTATTCGTCCTAGTTGCTCTCCCTATGCTAGTCCTATGTTGCTGGTCAAAAAGAAGAACGGCTCAGACCACCTCTGTTTAGATTATAGAGAGTTGAACTCGAATACGATTTCGGACAAATACCCGTTGCCGCTCATCAGTGACCAAATTGCCAGACTTCGTGGGGCAAACTTTTTTACGTGTCTAGACATGGCAAACGGTTTCCACCAAATTCCAATTGACGATGACTCTGTCGAATACACCGCGTTCGTGACTCCGGATGGTCAGTATGAGTTTCTGACCATGCCTTTCGGACTTAAAAATGCTATTTTCAGTGCGCAATTATGAATGCACTGAGAGATCTTGCCTACTCCCACGTAATCGTCTATATGGATGATATTATGGTGGTATCACCAACAAAGGAGTTGGGCTTAGAAAGACTAAAAATTGTTTTGGAAGTTCTCACGAAAGCTGGGTTCTCCTTTAATATTGGTAAATGTAGTTTTCTGAAAACAGTTGTACAGTATCTAGGATATGAGGTACAAATATAAATATAAAAATAAATAAAAAATAATTGCATTGACCTCATTGCCTCCATCTCAAACTGTTACCGGTGTGAGACAATTTGTTGGTCTAGCGTTTTATTTTCGCAAATTCGTGCCTAACTTTTCTCAGATAATGAAACCGCTATATTATCTTTCTTCAGGAAAGGGTAGTATTACATGGAATGCGGAATTGGAAGAAATAAGAAAAAAAATTGTATCTATTCTCACGAAAGAGCCACGAACTCTATTGAGTTGCACATAGATGCAAATTCCCTTGGGTATGGCGCTATGCTCTTACACCGAATCCATAAGACCCCTCACGTAGTGGAATATTTTAGCAAAACAACATCTTCTGCGGAGTCCAGGTATCATTCCTACGAGTTGGAAACTTTAGCAGTTGTCGGAGCCGTAAGAGACTTTCGTCACTATTTGCTTGGTCGCGAGTTTGTGGCTTATACAATACAAACTGCAATTCGTTGAAGGTTTCGCGGACAAAAATGGACTTAACCCCTCGGGTTCATCGCTGGTGGTCCTACTTACAATCGTTAAATTTTGACATCCAATACAGAGAGGCGAAACGTATGGCTTATGTCGATTTCCTGTCCAGGAATCCACTGCCCTCAGAATAAATTTAGCTGAAATTTCAAGCGATTGGCTTCTCGCCGAACAGCGATTAGATCCTGATATAACTGAAATTGTCACTAAATTAAACTCTAATGAGTTTCCTGAAAATCTGGCCAAAACATATAATTTACGGAAAGGCGTGTTACATCGTATAGTTCAAAGAGGTGGCAAAACACGTTGTCTGCCGGTTGTGCCACGAGCATTCAAATGATCAGTAATAAATAAAGTGCACGAATCGATTATGCACTTAGGATGGCAATAGAAACTCGATAAAGTTTATCAGTATTATTGGTTTGATAAAATGAACAAATACGTCCGTATAACTTGTAGGAATGCCAAATCACCTTCCGGGAGTGTCCAAGCTGAGCTTCATCCTATCCCGAAGGTCAGCATACCTTGGCATACAGTCCACGTTGACATAACGGGAAAACTGAGCGGCAAAAGTGATTTGAAAGAGTATGTCATCGTTCAGATTGATGCTTTCACAAAATTCGTTTACTTGCATCATACCCTAAAGTTAGATGCTGAGAGTTGTGTTCTTCTTCTTCTTTTCAGGCGTCGTTATGGTCAGAAGTGTAGGACCATAACCTTCCCACTTAACTGCATTCCTACTGGTCCGCTTGTGGGGTCCGCCGGTTTGACCTCAGAAAGTAGCGGCAGGCTTCCCGGTTTGGGATTACTTCATCGCTGAGGCCAATCAAATGCTGGTGTTTTTGCATTTGTTTGCACCAATTGTTTTTCGGCCTGCCTTTTTTTTTTTTTTTTTTTTTTTTTTTTTTGTGACACGGGCATGCTCCAGATTTTTTTGTTTGATCTTACTCTTACAACACCGGTGATCTCCAGTCGTGTCAACCCACTGATTTGCATGTACACTTGTGGGGCAGTTTAATGGTGGTATATGTGTCCCTAGGCTCACCTTGGTGTTTTCTAAATTGCCTAGATGTGATTTTTGTTTACCTTTGTTTTAGTCGCCTTTTACGACAAGCGAGAGGTATCGCTGCAGGGATATTCTTAACCCGTCCCTGCACGGAACATGCTGAGAGTTGTGTTAAGGCTATGAAATCTTCCATTTCATTATTTGGTGTACCGAATCGCATCATAGCCGACCAGGGCAGATGCTTCGCCAGCTCAAGGTTTTCTGAATTCTGCTCTTCGCAAAAAATAAAGCTTCACTTAATTGCAACAGAAGCGAGCCGTGCAAACGGTCAAGCTGAACGTGTAATAATCACGCTTAAAAATTTACTGACTGCATCCGAATCGAGTCAGCGATCATGGCAAGATGCTCTCGGTGAGGTTCAGCTTGCATTAAATTGTACCATAAGTCGTGCAACTGAAGCAAGCCCACTGGAAATGTTGATCGGGAAGGAGGCTCGATCCCTAGGATTGGTTCCACCATGCGAAACTGAATGTGAAGTAGACTTGACGAGCATCAGGGCTCACGCTACGGAATCTTTGGCCTCTTACGATAAGTCAAGGTTTGATAATAGCAGAGCAACTGTTGTTAGACACAATGCACGAGTGTGATCCGATAAGTACTTAGCCTCACCGTCAGATGGCGCCAATATCGCAAGAGTAACTTACCATCGTGTAGTACGTTCTAGTAGACGGCTACTGTCGAAATTTCAGCCGGATCGGACTCGTAGTTTTGTTTTGACCGCGTGTGGAAACGAGAGTGTCCGCGGATTTTAGAAAAATGGAAAAAGAGCAATATCGGTCGGTGATTCGATTCTTGTCTTTGAAAGGGAAATCGCGCAGCGAAATCAAAGAGCCTTTGGATGCTGTGTACGGTGACTCTTCTCCTTCGACAGCGACCATCAAAAATTGGTTTAACGAGTTCCAACGTGGTCGCACGTCGGTTTTTGATGAGCTACGTCCAGGTGCCTCGAAAACGGCTACCACGGAGGATAACGTGAAAAAAATCCACGATCTCGTATTGGCAGACCGCCGCGCCGATTGAAGGTTCGCAAGATAGCTGAGACAGTAGGCATTTCAAAAGATCGCGTGAGTCATATCCTGCATGAAATTTTGGGCATGAGAAAGTTGTCGGCGCGATGGGTGCCACGTTTGCTTACTCCGGACAACAAGCGCAACCGAGCATCGCTGGGTCAAGTATATCGGGCTAAAAGGAGACTATACTGAAAAATAAATCGCCATTTCTCCAAAATTTTTGTTTTTCTTTTGTAGGTGTTAAAGAATGAAATGTAACAAAAAACAAAAAAAAAATTAAAATTGAATTATGCATATATTACAACATTGTACAAAACGTATTGTATCACACTGTACATGCGTGAGGTGAATTGTGGTCGATTGTCCTATAAGCTATAAACTTGTCCTATGAACTTGTAAGCAACGTATTGTATGACCTTCATTACAATAAGCGGTCCTCTGAACGCCTGATGCATGTACGGTGTTTCACGGATAGTCACTAACACCACGGCTTACGCACAATGATTCCGGTAACATCACATGATGTCTGCGTAAAGCCATGGCTTAGTGGCTGGCGCTAAATTAAATTATTGTAAGTTTAGTTTTGGTCGTTGACGAGGTCGGACGGTAACAAATAAATTGTGTTTCTCGTGCTTAACAACGTTTTATTTCTATACATAAAAAAGTGGTCCTTCGAGCCGGATAACTTTCCGGACTAATTTAAATTAAAATAAGTGGGTGAAACTAAATTAGGATACGTTCGACATGGAATTCGTAAAAAATCGTCGGTCGAATGCCAAAGGGCAAATTACGCGTGCGGTTAATTTCGTGGACACAATCGATGATACTACGCCTCTCGAGTTGTTGGAAGTGCGGTTTCGAAAGCTGGAAGACGCGTGGACTACGTATTGCGAGCTGCATGATGAATTTTTGAAATTCGTTGATACTGATAGCATTTCTGAGGAAGAGCTAGGTTTCGGGGACTATGAGTCCAAATACTTTCTTGCGTATTCGGGTCTTTCTAGTGCTATCAATAATCGTCGCAGTACAGTACACTCCGATCCAAATGATTCAATCTTGGGGAAACTCGCGGATCAGCAAACCACGTTTCTGGAACGATTGAATTGCTCATCTAACACCTGTTCCAATGTAAGTTTGCCTAAAATTGTAATTCCACCATTTTCAGGACAATATGGCCTTCGTTTCGCGATTTATACATCGGTTCGGTGGGTAGCAAAACAACCTTGACCCCAACTCAAAAGTTCCATTATTTTAAATCCTTTATGCGTGATGAAGCTGCAGATCTAATTAAGCATATCCCTATTAGTGACGTGAATTATAGCGAAGCTTGGGATCGATTGCAAGCGCGATATAATCGTACGTCGTTAATAGTAACATCGTTTATTCAGTCCTTTATATCGCTTCCCTCGGTAAATGTGAAAGGTGTTCATGCGTTGCGGAAAATAGCGGATGGTGCGGATGAAGTGGTCCGTGGGTTGAAGGCCCTAAATCAGAACGGACGTGATCCTTGGCTGATCTATTTGCTTCTTAATAAATTATATCAGGATACTACTCAGGCGTGGGCAGAGCATATCGGTGCAAGGGAGGATTGCACAATCAACGACTTATTGAATTTCCTACAATCTCGGTGCCATTCTCTCGAGTGCTGTTTGATAAACAGTCGTCCCATTCTGTCGTCACGATCTAAACCTTCCGCAACCGGGACCCTTCGTGCGCATATTGCTGAAACCAGTCAGTTCCAACCCAAACCGCAGTGTCCTAAATGCAGTGATCGCCACTTCGTTTTTCAGTGTCCAGAATTTTTACATCTTGATATTGATTCGCGTCGTAAATTCGTTAAGGCACAATCGCTATGCTATAACTGTCTTCGGTATGGACATTCATCTAAAAGTTGTCGCTCACCATTTCGTTGTCGCGTGTGCAAGGCCCGCCATCACTCTTTGGTCCACAGTGAAGACTCCAGCAATAGAACATCCACCCTCGTGTCTTATTCACTACTTAATTCTGAGCCCACATCTTCTCCGTCTACGTACCCCGATCCTAAACAAAGTTCGTCTTCTATCGCTAACAATCTATCGATCGAGTACCCCGCATCGGCGTCAGTTTCTAATAATAAACCCTCGTCACCTATTGTAAACAATCTGTCGCTCTATCGGAAACAAACTCTGCTACCAACCATTTTAGCAACAGTGAAGGATATCAGAGGAAATTGTATAACTTGCAAAGCGCTGTTGGATTCCGGATCACAGTGTTCATTTGTCCTTGAATCTTTCATTCAACGAATCGGTGTTTCGCGGTCACATGCTCGCCTTCCTGTGCTTGGATTTTCGTCGGTTGATGCCGGCATAACAAAGGGGCGTGTTTCGATTGAACTGTTCTCACAAGTAAACTCGAAATCGTTAGTTATAGATGCTTACATTTTAAGTAAATTGTCGTCTCGGTTACCATCGCAAGATATAACAAATTCTCAGTGGTCACGCCTGAATGGCTTGCAACTCGCTGAATTCAATCTTTCTCGTCCAATTGACATTTTAATTGGGGCCGATCGGGTCTGGGATATTATCAATGCAGAACAAATTCGTGGCTCGAAAGGTGTACCACTCGCCACAAACACTACGTTCGGTTGGGTGGTAACGGGAGAATTGGTAGACGAGAACTCTTCAAATCGTGAAATGATCTCTTCGCTTCATACCAAACTTGACATTGACGTGCTGCTAAAAAGGTTCTGGGAACTTGAAGAAATTACGCCCAAAACATCGTATCTGGAAGATCCAGCTGAAACTCATTTTCGTTAAACTTTCGGTCGTGCGTCTGATGGAAGATATATTGTTTCTTTGCCATTTAAAATAGAAAACCCAGTGTTCAGTGAAACGTATTCCTTAGCGGTGTCACGATTAAAATCAATGGAACGTCGGTTTCGATCGAACCCGGAGTTGAAGCGTTTATATTCTGACTTTATGGCTGAGTATCTACGCCTTGAACACATGTCGGAAGTCCCAGACAATGAAATTAAAACTGCTCCGGGCAAGGTCTTTTATCTTCCTCATCATGCGGTGTTAAAACATGATTCTGCGTCAACCAAAATCCGTGTAGTGTTTGATGGTTCCGCTAAGGATTCAAATGGACAATCTTTGAATGATCTTCTCATGGTGGGCCCTCCCATACAACGCGATTTGATCGGAGTGTGTTTGCGATTTCGCCAACATAAATTCGTCTTTACCGCGGATGTCGTGAAGATGTTTCGTCAGATATGGATAAAGGACGCTGAAACGGACTTCCAACGAATTATCTGGCGAGAAAATTCTTCAGTCGATTTTAAACATTTTCGTTTACGTACAGTTACATACGGAACTGCATCCGCGCCTTTTCTTTCGGTTCGCGTGTTAAAACAACTAGCGCTAGATCATAGCAAAGAATTACCAACAGCCGCAAGAGTTCTCCAGGAGGACGTATATGTCGACGACATAATGACCGGTGCCAACTCCGTTGAGAATCTTCTGTTATTAAAGAATGAGCTTATACAGCTATTATCCAAGGCTAATCTAGAGCTTCGTAAGTGGAGTTCGAATTGTGGTTCTTTGCTTGCACAACTATCTCAGGATGATTGTGAACACACGGGCTTTCATCCCGAAGGGTTTCAACCAGTCGTTAAAGTTTTGGGTATGTTTTGGAACCCCCTAACTGACAGCTTCTCATATAAAATCTCACCCAAAACTTATTCACCTGCACCAACGCGGAGAACATTACTATCAGAGATAGCTCGCGTATTCGACCCGCTAGGGTGGTTATCGCCTTCGGTCATTCTCTTTAAAATTATGTTCCAGGAGCTGTGGTCCACTGAACTAAATCTCGGATGGGATGATCCCCTGCCATCTATTTTACAACAACGTTGGATAAGCTATCGTAATGAGCTTAATTTTTTTCAACAGCTGCAGATTCCAAGGCATATCTTTACTGAGTCTGACGACATCGAGTTGCACGGATTTTGGGATGCATCATCGACTGCTTATGCTGCAGTAGTTTATAGTCGAACCAAAACCAAGAACGGTGACTACAAAGTCATTCTCGTTGCAGCAAAAACTAGGGTAGCACCCCTCAAACCGGTTTCCATCCCACGATTAGAGCTCTGTGGAGCTGTACTTCTAACCCGTTTAATCACGCTTATTACATCTTCGTTGTCTCCTCGGTCGTGCAAACTCTTCGCTTGGTCTGACTCAGCTATCGTTCTACATTGGTTGTCACCCCCCCCTCGTCGATGGACAACATTCGTCGCTAATCGTGCAGCTACAATTCTGGAATCGATTCCCCGCCAATCATGGAACCATGTCGCCTCGGAATACAATCCCGCAGATTGCGCTTCGAGAGGGTTAACCCCCTCGCAACTCCCTACTTTTGACCTCTGGTGGAAGGGACCATATTGGTTATCGAAAGATTATCAGCACTGGCCGAAAAGCAGTGTTTCCTCGCAAGCGATACCCGAGCATCATCTGGAAGAGAAAGCAATATCGATACCACACGTGTTCGCCGCGAACATTAAATCGAACAAGGTGATTGATTCTCTTATCGAAAATGTTTCGTCTTGGTCTCGAATGCAACGGATTCTCGCGTTTTGTGTTCGGTTCGGTTATAACTGTCGGTCTTCTCTCTCTAATCGCCATAATTCACATTTGTCTTTGGCAGAAATTCAAAATGCAAGATTCTTAATACTGAAGCACTCCCAATTAACAGCATTCAGTGCGGATATTCGGTGTCTCGAAGAAACTAAAACGTTGCCCGTGAAATCGCGGCTGTTGAGATACTCTCCATTTATAGACAATAACGGGCTTCTTCGTGTCGGTGGTCGACTAAAGCATGCGAACGTGTCATACTCTATGAAACACCCGATTATTCTTTCTAATCATCATCTTATTTCAAGCCGCATCATTACAGATATTCATATTCGATACTTACATCCTGGAGTAACAGAAACATTTTCTATCGTCAGACAACAATTTTGGATCTTGGGCAGTAGAAACCTTATCCGCAATATTGTTTTTCGCTGCAAACCATGCTTTATGCAGAGGAAGAGAACGACAGAGCAATTAATGGGTAATTTGCCAATACACCGTATTCAACCTGGACGGGCCTTTATCAATTCGGGATGTGATTTTGCGGGACCAATTACCATCAAACTCTCCAAAACGAGGAACGCGAAGACGTCGAAGGCTTACATTGCCCTGTTCATCTGTATGGCTACTAAGGCCATGCATCTGGAGTTGGTAAGCGACCTTAGTACTAACGCCTTTCTTGCAGCTCTGCGTCGCTTTGTTGCTCGTCGAGGTAGATGTTCAAATATTTTTACGGACAATGGCACAAACTTCCACGGAGCCCGGCGCTGGTTGACGGAAATGCATCGATTATCGCTTGACCAAACAAGAAATAATATAATCGCGACAATGTTGGCAGAAGACGGGATCACTTGGCACTTCATTCCTCCCTCTGCTCCACACTTTGGTGGGCTATGGGAGGCAGGGGTGAAATCAGTCAAGCACCACTTACAACGAGTCCTTGGATCCGGTGTTCTCACATTTGAGGACTTGTATACGGTTTTGTGTCAAATCGAAGCAGTTGTAAACTCCCGTCCTATGTGTTCCATGTCCGACTCTGACATTAACCCACTAACGCCTGCACATTTTCTTATAGGGGAGCCACTAACCACTGTTCCAGAGCCATCTCTAATTGACGTACCTCCAAACCGATTAAAACACTACCAACATCTTCAGGCTATTGTTCAAGGGTTCTGGAAGCGATGGCATGCTGAATATTTAACATCACTACAAGAGCGTCGTAAGTGGCAAACAGTCACACCGAATTTAAAGCCAGGCGATCTTGTAGTTCTTAAGGAACCAAATCTTCCTCCATCCAAGTGGGTCATGGGCCGAATCCTAGACGTCACCATGGGATCTGATCAACATGTTCGTGTCGCAACCGTGAGAACAGCCAATGGGACCTTCGTGAGACCTGTTGCAAAACTAGCACCTTTACCAATTTCCTGAAACGTGTTCAGGGGGGCCGGGATGTTAAAGAATGAAATGTAACAAAAAAAAAAAAACAAAAAAAAAATTAAAATTGAATTATGCATATATTACAACATTGTACAAAACGTATTGTATCACACTGTACATGCATGAGGTGAATTGTGGTCGATTGTCCTATAAGCTATAAACTTGTAAGCAACGTATTGTATGACCTTCATTACAATAAGCGGTCCTCTGATCGCCTGATGCATGCCGCACAATGATTCCGGTAACATCACATGATGTCTGCGTAAAGCCATGGCTTAGTGGCTGGCGCTAAATTAAATTATTGTAAGTTTAGTTTTGGTCGTTGACGAGGTCGGACGGTAACAAATAAATTGTGTTTCTCGTGCTTAACAACGTTTTATTTCTATACAGTAGGGTAAGTACTTATCGGACCACCCTCGTAGGTGACTATGTTTTATTAAAAAGTGAGGAGAGGCGCCAAACTAAGTTAGAATTTTGGGGGCCGTTTTGACTGTATTGTATATTGAGTATTGTAAGGTGAAAGGTACATGTTAAAGTTGTTAAAAAATAATCGATTGTACTAGTATTGATATGAAGATGTTCGGAAAATGCCAGATAGTCGGATACCTATTGAATTGGATATTGAAAATGAAGAGTTGAACCCGCCAATAAGTCCAGTCGGGGCCAAAAGCGATCCGTCCAAGTGAGACGATGGTTATCCGTCAGATGTGACGATGTGTTTCTTATCCGTCTGAGCGAGACGACGAGTTATCCGTCGAATATGACGATGAGGTATCCGTCCAAAAGAGACGATGAATTTGATTTGGTACAGCGAAGATGGTGTTGTGGCGGAAAAACCGATGTATAAAAAACTAACAAGATAATGCTAACAATGTTGATTTAAGTTATTGATATCCAGGCAGTAATTTAAGAAAATCTGAATGAAATTATAATAATGAAATGAATTTTGTTTGTCAGGATAGCCATGTCGCATCATTGTGATAGTGTGTGTTGTTTTGCTCACTTTTCATCTTCGTTTTGTGTCCTCTAATTCGTTATCCGATCCCTTTTGTTGCACTATTCCTTCTTCTTGCTATGCACGTGTAAGTTTGAGCGCTTGCAAATGATTTTACTCAAAGAATCTTGAGTAAATGAGACGAGGCGTCCTCTGTCGCTTAGTGTGAGCGGGATAACAATATGGTCACTTTCCGAGTGCGAATTTGGAATGGCGAAGATCAGGGTTCAGAAGCTTCAGTAATAAAAATAACCTCAAGATGGATAGAACGGAGTCGACCACCCATTCCTGCGCGACTCGTGGGATCACACATGGATAAAACGGATAAAAACAGTAAAATGCATCCTCTGAAGAGGCAAACAGCGCAGGTTGCCACCGCCGAAGGCGCGATCGATGCAGACAGCGTAACCGGGGCTCTCCTTCAAGGACTACATATTGGTACCGCTACCGACGATGAATCCTTGGCTTCATCACAGGTAAGCAACACCATGCAAGTTGACTCTGAAACCGAGGCCCAGCTGCTGGAAGAAAAGGTCGCCCCTAAGGCCACAAGCAAACCTGTAGAAAAGAGCAAGATAAAAACACCGGCCCAAAAAGCAAAGAGTAGCTATAAGAGGTCGGTGCAATATATCAGGAAAATTAACGCAAGAGAACCCTCAACGCTCTCCGAGCGCGAAAAAGTCCTGATCAAGAAGCACAAGAAAGAGGTAGCCAAATTCGAGAAGAAATCGGCTCCCACCTCCACCCACCCTTCGAAAAAGAACACAGGGCGAGATAAAAAGCCATCGAACACGGCCCCTATCAAACCCAACGTCCCAAAATTGACTCGACAACTGCCAACACAACCGGCCACTGTCGAAAAGAGCGCACAGCAACCGGGCACCTCCATGAGACACACTGCCTCAGGATCGAAGCAGAACGTCAAGAGGGGGCGCTCCGGAGAAGAAACTCTTAGGGAAGGGAAAAAGGCAAAAACATCAGCCAGCTTCAATTTTCCCTTGAGTCTACAAGTGGCTATTGTCGATCGTTCCAACCCGGATGGGAAGATTACATCCGACAATTGGCTAACGGTCGAAGCCAAAATATTGGAAGCGATGCTTGTCGCGGATAGCAGCGATGAGATTAACTTCGACGGTTGGCTGGCAGAAAGGAGTCAAAGTTGTCGGTTGTGACAATCAGAGGTCCCTAGACTTTTTAAAGCGCACAATCGACAACTGCGGCGAAATCTGGCAGAACGCTAAACTCGAGGTTATCCCTCGTTCGATGCTTCCGCTTCGCACGTTGGCTTCAATATGGATACCTCCACCGATTCCTGAAAAGGACGAATCCATCTTGAAGCTAATTGACAAGCAGAATAAAGAGCTTGATACTCCCAGCTGGAGAATAATTTCTTCAGCCAAGAGCAAGAACGGAGTGGGAAAGGACCTCATGGTTACCATTGACCAAAAGTCACTCGACCACATCCGCAGCAGATCTGGCAGCATCAAGTTCGGGCTGGGAACCCTGAAGGTAAGGCTCCCCAATGAACGCGGCAAGTCAAAGGAGGTTGCTAGTGGTGCAAATTAATTTACCACCGACGACTGGATGTTGTACATGCTGCAGGAAGATGTGGATATAGCCTTAATCCAAAAACCTTGGCTGCTTAGGAACAAAATTCAAGGATTAAGGTCTAAAGAGTATAATTTATACTATCCACATACCGAAGGTAAGCTAAGAACCTGTATAGTCCCCAAGAGATACTTAAACATGTTTCTCCTAGGTACGCACAGCAACGCAGACCTCACGGTGGTAACGTACGAACAACAGGACAAATCAATTTTGCTCCTATCGTCCGCTTACTTACCATACGATGAGGAGGATCCATCTTCAAACGCAGTCCGAACACTCGTGCGACACGCCAAGTCACGCGGACTGCGTCTATTGATAGGCTGCGACGCCAATGGACACCACACTCAATGGGGAAGCAGCGACATCAATAAAAGGGGTGAGTCCATTTTCGATTTCATTATCTCCACCAAAATCAATATTTGCAACAAAGGTAATACACCCACGTTTCGCAATCGGGTTAGGGAAGAGGTAATTGACCTCACCTTACTAAGTGAGTCCGACTCCATCCGAGTAGAAGATTGGAGAGTGTCCACTAACTGTTCCTTTTCCGACCACAGCCGGATACTCTTCAACCTTAACGCCATTAAGGAAAAACCGAAACATTTCAGAAACCCTCAGAGGACAGACTGGAATCTTTTCTCAAACCTAGTTGCCAACAGGTTAGAACCGCCACAAGACACCACTAATCCTGATCCAACTTACATTGAGAATTCAGTCGAAAATCTTGTGAGAATTCTGAAAGCGGCTTTCAACAAATCCTGTCCTTTGCAGCGTGCTCGCAGGAAGACCAGCGCAGTCTGGTGGACCACAGAGCTAAAGCAACTCAGGACCAGGACCCGAACTCTATTCAATAGAGCAAAGATCTCAAACAGAACCGAAGACTGGGATAATTACAAATCCAGCTTCAATGAATACAAGAGCAAAACAAGAGCAGCAAAATCTAAATCCTGGCGGGAGTTCTGCGAATCAATAGAAGATCTGAACGAAGCCGCAAGGCTCAGGAAGATCCTATCCAAGGACCCCTGCGTCCCGGGATTCATCCTTAAACCAGATGGTTCTTGGACAGAATCCAGTCGGGAATCTTTAGAACTGCTGACTGAAACCCACTTCCCAGGCTGTAAAACCCCTGCAACCACAGTCTCCTTCGAGACGACGGTTCCTACGGTTCACACAACCGAAGAAGTGATAAACAAGATTATCACAGCGGATAAAGTATCATGGGCAATAAATTCGTTGAAACCCTTTAAATCTCCGGGCCCGGACAATATCTTGCCAGCGATGCTTCAAAAAACACAGATCCACACTGTACCCCATCTCGTAAGCATTTTTTCCAATTGCCTGCGAACGGGGTACATCCCAACACAGTGCAGAGAAATTAAGGTAATTTTCATACCTAAGGCAGGTAAACCATCTCATACTGCCGCAAAGGACTATAGGCCAATTAGTCTCTCGTCGTTTCTTTTAAAAACCTTGGAGAGACTCCTTGACCTATACATCAGAGGACTCTTAAATTCACGCAACTTATGCAACACTCAACACGCCTATCTCAAAGGCAGATCAGTGGAGAGTGCTCTGCATAGTGTTGTCCGTGAAATTGAGGGCTCGCTATACTTAAAAGAGTTTACAATGGCAGCCTTCCTCGACATAGAGGGGGCCTTCAACAATGTAAACACAGAGGCCATAACAACAGCTCTTGAGGACATAAAAGTAGACAAATCCATTGTAATCTGGATTGAGAATATGTTGAAGAACAGAATCATCAATGCAGACATTGGACACAGTTCTATAAGGAAAGTGACAACTAGAGGCACACCACAAGGAGGAGTTCTCTCCCCACTACTGTGGCTTCTTACAGTCAACAAAATCCTCAAATTCTTTATGGAGAAAGACACAAAGATCATAGCGTACGCGGATGACCTGGTTATCTTGATAAAAGGTAAATTTCTACCAACTATCAGTGAACTAATGGAATCTGCGCTGAGAGAACTCTCCTCGTGGGCAAGACAGAACGGTCTGAGAATAAACCCCGAGAAGACCGAGCTGGTCTTGTTCACCAGGAAAAGGAAAATTCCGATATTTGCTCTCCCAAAGTTAGAGGGTACTCCACTCAAATTTAAAGCGGAAGCAAAATATCTAGGCATCATTCTTGACTCCAAACTCTAATGGAAAAGGAACCTGGAGGAAAGGATGTTTTTTGTTTTGGAGGCTTCTGCTATCTGTTGGAGCACTCAGACACAAATACTGGTCCATTGTACTGCCAGACAGACACCTTAGATGGCGTTAGAGCTCAAGAAGAGCCAGAGCCGAGCTTCTTTTTATTCACTTATGTTGTGTGCGATTTGATTTTCACACAAGTGAACGGAACCTAAATGCCGATTCCGAACGGCGAGAGCCGAGAAGCTTTTTCAAGGCAGGCATACAACGGGGGGTTTTGCCAGTACCCCACCGAGGAGGGATGCCGCGAGGAGGAAAGGATGAAAAAAGTACTGAACGCTTTTTATGCATGCAAAAAGACTTTCGGAAAAATATGGGGCTTGCAACCGTACATCATTCATTGGATGTACACAGCAATCATCAGACCCATTTTAACTTATGGGGCTCTAGTCTGGTGGACTGCTAGCAGCATAAAAAGCTATATGAACATGCTCAACAAAGTACAAAGGTTAGCAGCTGTTTGTACAACGGGAGCCATGAGAAGCACGCCGCAAGCAGGGTTGGACATGATTCTTCATCTCCTCCCCCTGGATCTATTCATAAAAGGCTACGCCGCAAAGATCGCTCTCAGACTAAGAGAGTCCTCTCTGTGGAAACAAGCCAACTATGGACATGCGGCCATACTTAAGATAATAGACGACCTGGGAAGGAAACATGGTTTTAGTAGCCTCGCAGCTACGACCGACTATATTCCCCCCCAAAATGACTTCTCTCTCAGTATACCTATCCTTTTCCCCGACAGAGAAGAGTGGCTATCAAACGCCGTAATCAACGACCATGAGATCATCCTCTTCACCGACGGATCGAAAATGGACACAGGCACTGGGGCCGGGTTTTACTCTGATACCCTACACAAACAGGAATCATTCAGACTCCCTGATATGTGTAGCGTGTTCCAAGCAGAAATCCTGGCAATAGAGAAAGCAGCCAAACACCTACAGGTAGCCGATATCCCACCATCTGATATTACCATCTTCGTAGACAGCCAGGCTGCACTGAAGTCAATAGAATCCTGTATAACGAGATCAAAGGCTGTCAAGAAATGTCGCGACTCACTGAAGTCCATCAGACACCATAAAGTTAAACTCTGCTGGGTCCTGGGCCACAGCTCAATCGCAGGGAACGAAAGAGCAGATGAGCTGGCCAGGCAAGGTTCTGAATTGGACATCAGCGAAGCGGACACGTCATTGCAACCACCGATCAGCGCATTATACAGGATCATAAACGACACAATCATCAAAGAGGCCAACTCGTCTTGGCTTTCAAGAAACGACAGCTACACGACAAGATCATCGTGGCCAGAGCTCAACGTCGGAAAAACAAAGAAGCTCCTGGCGCTGGACCGTAACTCGATCCGTATGCTCATCGGAGTGATCACAGGACACTGTCCCATTGGAGCAATGCTCCGGAAATGGGACTCGGGATCCAGCGATCTCTGCCGGAGCTGCGGCGATGAGGAAGAAACTGAGACGATCCAACATCTGCTCTGGCACTGTCCAGCTCTCCAGAGTCGACGCCTAGTGCCGCTAGGCCAAAGATTCTTTACAGAGATTGCGGACGTGGCTAATGCAGATACATATATCGGATCTTCTAAGATTCATCAAAAGCACGGGGTGGTTTCAGCCACCACGTGATAGGACAGGTTAATTTTATGTGTACCCACACAAACGAAGGGAATCACAATGGGCCTCTTGGCCTCCGAGTGGAAGTGATGTCCAACCATCACACTCCCCTTCTCTAACCTAACCTAACCTACATATACAACATAATTGTGTTGTGATCCACATGGTATTATTTTTTCTTTATCTTTTTTCTTCTTCTTTCATTTTAATTGTATATGTGAACATTCTTTCATTGTGTTAGTGACGAATACAATTGAAGCGCATCACCAGACAAAAAAACGTGCAGACTGGAAAAATAAAGAGTTGTGTATGTGTTACTCCGTTTGATACTTCAGCTCTGTCTGTCATAAAATCAATTTTAAATAAAGACTATTTTTTTTTATGATTTATGTAATTGCAAATGTATCATTTTCCAATTTTTTCCTGTACTTATACAGTGAAGGAAATATGAATATGATGTTTTTTTGTAAAAATAAAAAATGATTTTCCTGATTAAATTATTTGTTTTATTCACTGATTTGGGAACTATTGAACTTATTAAAAATTAAGAAAAGAATAAGTTTGAATAGCTCCTTACATAGTTGTGCGCAATAAAGTGCAGGAGAGTTAAAATTTAACGGAAATATGGTTAGCCTCACTA
This sequence comes from Merodon equestris, assembly GCA_958301585.1. NCBI lineage: Eukaryota > Metazoa > Arthropoda > Insecta > Diptera > Syrphidae > Merodon > Merodon equestris. The sequence continues at coordinate 96,366,203 of OY284413.1, forward strand.
TAGAAAACAATGAAATTCTCTTATCTGTAAGATAAGTAATTTTTATTTTGATCATTTTTATTGTTTTTTAGTACTTGGTGTGCTTGCCTTAGTTAGAAATAACTTGAAAAATTCGGTCATTCATTGAATTTTTCAATTTTTCGCATGAAACTTCATTCCAGGCTTCCCTTATCTTGTTTTTTTAATTCGGGAATTGTCTGCACAATCACAATGAACTTTCCGGGCAATAATCCCCATAAGTTTTCTATCGGATTTAAGTCCGGACTACATGCCGGCCACTGGAGTACTTCTATATTATTCTCTTGAACCCACTCCCTTGTTATTTTCGATGAATGTAAGGCAGCGTTGTCATGCTGAAAAATAAAGTCTTCCCCCATTAAAACCTCAGCATGGTCAATTAAACAAGTCTCCAGCAAACTGACATAATTTTCCGAGTTCATTCGGGGTGTAATCCAAGCTAATGACTTCCCTTAAAGGAAAAAGCGACCCAAATCAAGACTGTTTCACCTCCGAAATAGCGGCTTACTCTCGTTTCTGGTTCTTTTCTCAAATCATGCCAATAACTTTGAAAACCATCAGACCCATCCAGATTGAACTTTTTCTCATCACTAAAAAAGTCATTTTGCCATTCATGAGTCCATGACATGTATTTTCAGGCAAAGTCGAAACGACTTTCGCAATGTCGCTTTATTAGTTTGGGCTTTGGTGCCTTTCTTTCTTTTTCGCCATTCTGTTTCAGGATGTTTTTGCAGAATTTGTCGAACACGTCTGGAAGTTACTGGCAACTCCAGACTTGCCTTAATTTCAGAGGCCGTCTGTGATTGTACACGGCGCTACTAACAATACGACGAATCATTCGGCTGTTGATTCGCGTATTTCCTCCCGTTACCCAGTTTTTACCGTAATTTTGTTGCAATTTTAAATAATTGTTAACAACTTTGGCAGATCTTCCAATTTTTCGGCCAATTACACGGTTGGAAAGCTTACCCTCCTTGTAAGGCTTAATTGATGCAATTTCTTCGGGGGTAAGAGATTTTCCACGTCCCATTTAAGAAAAAAAATTAAACTAAGAACAAAATACGTCCAAATAAAAAACCGAACCAAACAATTATTTTTTGTAAATTACCTGATCAATTTTCACTCAATTAATACGAGTAAATAAAAATTATGAGGCTAACCAAATTTCCTTCAAAAACTCAACCATGCGAGTAGGAAGACAACTCAGACGCTAATGAAATTATTTATTTGTCGGAAACTTCTCTCAAAGTGTTCAACTGACTTATAAAAATACCGTTTTTTTTTTTAGGAAACCGAAGAAATAAGAGAAAAAACACAATTCCTGCGAAAAAAGTGTATGAGGATATCCATATTTCCTTGACTGTAGTATATGATGATATTACTTGCCAAATTTCATAGTTCTAGGTCATCTGGAACTGGGTTAGAGTTTTGATCTATAGGTCAGTGATAAAAATGACGACTTTTGGATGTTAATATCTAAATAACCGTTTGAGGTGTGTTTTTGAAATTTGGAGTACATATGTATTTCGCAAGTCTCAATATATGAGTCAAATTTGACATGTTTAGATGAAATAGTTTTTGAGTTATGAGGGGGTCAAAAGTGGCCCCAAATGGTTCGTGTAATATTACACATGGTGCTGCTCACCAGTTCTGTTCGCTTGAACTTGACTTGACACGCTACCGCGTGCCTAGATAATTTACAGTCGTACATGAGTAACCGAATGATGTATTGCATTAACCAATATCTTAGAACTACCAAGCTGGGAAGAAGTGTTTTTTCTAAGAAAGGCATGTAAACCGGACCACATGATCACTCTCACGTCAGAATAGAGCAAATTTAAGTTGCTTTCAAACCTACATATTTTTTTATAATCTCGAAAATTCTATCTGCTAAAAATACGTGCAAACTTAATAGATAATCTTCAGAAAGTTCGCCCCATGTCTTTTGAATCGCTGCAATAAGTATATTTTTATTACCGTATTGCTTGCCTTCTGCATAAACCTTTCTTTAGAGATATCCTCAGACGTTCTCTTTTGTATTGAGATCAGGTAACAGGGCGAGCCAATCTAAAACTTTTATATTTTCAGCCGAAAACCATTCGGAAACAACCTTTTCCTTATGTACATATACTAGCGTTATCCTGCTGAAATATCCAGTCTTGTTCGCCAAAGAGATCTCTAATTTTTTGTACTTCACTCTCCAGAAGTTCTTTATACTTTAAAGCATTTTGTCTGCCAGAGATTACTACTAGATTGACAGGTCCACGGCAGGATATCGCAGCCCATACCATAACTGATCCAATGGCGCTATGTCGACGTAATAAGACCTTCTCTTATTTTCTGAAATCATGGAAATAGTAGGACCAAGCATCGGGGCCATCTAGATTAAACTTTTTCTCCTCAGAGAAAATGCCCATTTTCCATTCTTCCTTCCATGACATGTGACGTCGCTCCAAACGATCCGTTCGATGGTGGGCTTGCTTTTAAGGTAAGTTTTCTCTTAAGCTTCTTCCTTTTCAAATGCGGAGCGCTTTTGATAATGCGTTGAAATGTCCAAACACTAGCGGTAGTACCAATTTCCAACCCAATCTGTCTTGCTGTCTGAGTAGAATTCGATGCAATTTGTACAATTTCGCGTCGCTCTCTAGGAGTTGTTGCAGTTTTTGTTCTTCCTTTCATATTTTTGCCGTAGTTGTTTGAGTTCTTCAGGAAGCTGTTTATAATCCAAGAGTTTCTCTTCAATCTTACGGCAATTTGGCGGTTGAAGTCTCTTTCTTCCTTCAGAGTTTTATTTTGGAAATCTCCGTTTAAAATTTTCCCTCGACCCATATTCTCACCGTGTATTCTATATTGAGAAAATGTAACAAGAATTTAATTTTTAATAAACAACGATTGAAAATATACTTCGTTGCACTATCTTACCTTCGACTACCACGGTCCCATCAACAACTAATAACTACACCTACTCAGTTACAACCGCACCAACAACATCAATTATAAACTCAAAAACCAGTACAAACATACTCAACACTCCAGAAGAGGCAAGAACTGATACACCTAACCACAACTACAAAACTGGACCATCAAAAAGAAACAGATCATCCCCAGATGAAAAAAAAACGTAACCCATAATATCAACAAAAAAACCGAACCACCTCGCCCAAGGAAAGACATTGCCCAGTGCCTAAATTGTCAAACAAAAAATTATTGCACTAACAATCCTGTGTGTGTTAAATCTGCTGGTAGCCATAAAACCGTAGATTGTAGTATTACAAGTCCAAGTGCCAAAATAAAATGCGCACTGTGCGGCAAAGGACATACAGCCAGCTACAGGGGATGTGAAATCTACAAGGCTCTCAAGATCCAGCGTTTTCCTGAACCTAGAAAAAAGGAAATAATAAGAGATGATGATGGGACAACAAACCATGTTCAAGACATATCCACAACCCAAGAACAGACATACGCTAAAGTCCTACGCAACAACTCTAAGGAGGACAAACCAACAGAAAATATACCAAAACAGCAGAAAATAAAACCTGGAAACCCAGTTCTACACATAGAAAATCAAGAACTAAACAAAAAACAACAACAACAGTATATCTCGCAACCCAACAATGACATAGCTGAACTTAAGGACATGATAAAGCAGCTCGTCACGCAAATTAGTAACATGATGAACATACTCACGCTATTATTAACTAAATTCAATGGACAGTGTTAACAAAATTACGATAGTAGCATGGAACTCAAATGGACTTACACAGCACCTATTAGAACTAAAACAATTTATAAAAACCAAAAAAGTAGACATAATGCTAATCTCCGAAGCACACCTTACAAACAAAAGTTATATCAATATCCAAGATTATAACATATTTCACACCAACCACCCAGACGGAAAAGCACATGGTGGTTCAGCGATCATAATCAGCCGAAATATCAAATGTACTGAACTTAACAAACATGAAAAAGACTACATCCAAGCGACCACAGTGCAAATAGAAGCCACTAATGGGGCCTTAGTAGTTTCGGCATTCTACTGCCCACGTAAACACGTAATAAGCATAGACCAATTCCAACAATGCTTCAAGACACTGCAAACTCGACATCGCCTAAAAATGCCAAACGACCTTGAAGAAGCCATAATTCACCTCAATGACGTGATCCTCGAAGCTGCTGAAGTATCAACACTATCGCAAATAAAAAACACCATTCCACGCCCACGCAAATTAAAAAGAAAATCAAAGAAAAAAGAAAACTTAGAAAAAGATGGCAAATAACAAGAACTCGTGAAGACAAACCAGGACTTAATAAATCCATAAAAGAGTTAAAGGAACTACTAAAAGCTAACCAGAATAACAAGATTAACAACTTCCTAAGGAACTTATCATCAATTAAAGCGACAAGCTACTCACTATGGAAAGCCACAAAAGATATCAAAATCTTTTAATGCAATCTTTACTTTAAAGTACTTCCCGAAGGTTTGGAAAGTAGCCAAAGTGATAGCAGTTCCAAAACCTGGAAAAGACGCAACTCAAGTCGCTAACTACAGGCCAATTAGCTTACTGCATATACAGCCTTGGCCAAAAGTATTGGGCACCCTTCAGTGCATTAACCCGTTATTACACTGTAAAAGTGTATTGGTGACCTTCCTTAAAAAAATAAAATTCGTTTTCAATCTCACATAATGACGACATAAACCGTAATATTCACAGGAATAACTCCCGAGAAATGTTTTGACAGCAAAGAGAAAAAGAGAAGGGTGCCTAATACATTTGGCCAAGGCTGTAGTATCCAAGCTATTCGAAAAAAATCCTTATAAGCAGACTACAACCAATAATAGACTCAATTAACATAGTTCCCAGCCATCAGTTTCGATTTAGACTCAAGCACTCAACAGTACAACAAATACACCGAATAACTAACAATATATCGAGATTTAGACGAGCTAAGTTATAGCACTGCAGTTTTTCTTGACATTTCGAAAGCGTTTGACAAAGTCTGGCACAAGGGACTTTTATCCAAACTACAAGGCCTACTTCCCACTGATTTCTTCCTAATCATTAAAAGTTATATTACAGATCGCTACTTTTATGTACAAAACAGAGACGAGCCCTCAAACCTACATAAGGCAGAAGCCGGAGTTCCTCAAGGAAGCGTCCTAGGACCTCTATTATACCTCATATACACATCAGATATTCCCAACCTCAGACAAGAAACGCAATGATCACTACCTTCGGAGACGACACAGTAATACTTACCTCACATAGAATTCTTGAAGAGGCGATCTGGTTCAAAAATTGGCGTATACACATACATAAATGAAGACAAGACAGAACTGGTTATATACACAAGAAAGATAAAAAAATCCTCCAACAATTAAGCTCAATGACAAGACAGTAACTCAAGCGAAGAAAGCTAAGTACCTGGGAATGCACATAGACCAAAAGTTAACTTGGAAGCAACATATACTCACAAAACGCAATCAAATCAAGGACAAATTTAGACAACTCTATTGGCTTCTGGGAAGAAATTCGATTCTATCGATAGACAACAAATTGCTCATATACAAGACAATTATTATACCAGCGAGTAAATCGAATATAAATAAAGGGTCCCCAAATAATTTTTTTTTTTTGAAAATGCTATAAAAAAAAACTACTGAATATTCAAACCCAAACCGATTTGAAGAGAAATTTGAAATTTCACCCTTAACAAAAAAAAATGTACACTAAATCGTCATAACAGACCCAACAAAAATCGAAATTATTATCACTTACATACATAATATATCCATCACTGAATCAATTAAATTCGATAACAAAAAAAAAAAAATACATATCAATACCATACACCAGGCAAGCCCGCCTGGAGTCATCGCACGGCGAAAGTCCTTCACCCTTCATACGGAATTCCAGTCCATAAACCATCTGCCAGTGGACAACCGGTCACCCTTCACCTGAAGTTCCAATCCACCATCAACACCAGAGTAAAACGAGAGGGAACAACAAATCATTACAAACCCATTTCACTCACCGGACGTTCCAGTCGTATCAGCAGTACAAAAAAAAAAGAGAATAATAATAACAAACCAAAGTCAAGAGAGCGGCGCAGAATAATTTCCCTATACTCGATGACTGAGCGTTTATTAACGTTTATCTATTGTCCTTGTCATATCCTATTTATAAACAAATGCACTAATAAGTTTCTCTTTTCATGTATTTCTGACATTATCGATGCATGTATGGGGGGGGGGGGGGGGGGGGGGAATTTCCCTGGAAGGGAATGTCACTTCCACAAACCATATATAAACATTTTAAAATGGAAAATAAAGACTCAGTTTTTATTTATTTTATATTCCGAAAACAGTTTTTGCCGCAGACCGTTTTTTTCTTTCTTTTCTTTTTGGCAGTTAAAAAACACATACTAAAGAAATCACCACGCATTGGTGCAACGAGAAAACTTTGATGAAGAAATCTCGAAGCTAACCAAGGGTACAACGGTCCCAAAAGGAAGTAAACTATCATGACTTTCTCCAATAATAGACGGGAATGAAATCTTACGTGTTGAAGGTCGATTTGAGAACGCTGATCTACACTGCACGGAGGGCAACAACTTCTAATGGCAACGCTTCGAACAAATTATTGGATCTTACACCTGAAATCCAATGTCAAAAGGTGTATTTATAAGTGTTTAACATGCTACAGACACACCGCTACACAAATGAACCAAAAAATGGGGAATCTATCCAGCACGACCATTTCAGACTTCAGGAGAAGACTGTACAACTTAAGGCTTGGAAGGGCGGTTGCAATAAGGTAACTAAAGCCTATATCGCAGTATTTGTATGTTTTTGCACAAAGGCAGTTCACCTTGAGCTTGTCAGCGACTATACTTCAGCTGCCTTTATAGCGGCGTTTAAGCGCTTCACAGCCTGCCGCGGGATATGCGCCAATCTTTACAGCGACTGTGGAACTACTTTTCAAGGAGCGGCAAATATGCTTAAGGCGGAAAAGAAGAGGTTGACGAAACATTGGACTGATGACATAGTGAAAATGGTGCAAGCTAATGGTACCACTTGGCATTTCAACCCTCCTGCGGCTCCTCATTTTGGTGGACTCTGGGAAGCCGGCGTAAAGTCAATGAAGTACCACCTGAAACGAATCATACTCTAACGTTTGAGGAACATGCAACGATTTTAGTTCAAGTAGAACCCTGTCTAACCTCGCGACCACATTGTCCAGTGACTGATGATCCAAATGACTTCTCAATTCTAACACCAGGACATTTATTAGTTGGTTCAGCCTTAAACACCTTACCCGAAGACAATTTAAACAACATTAATCCGAATTATTTAAGCAGGTGGCTACTAATGCAAAAAATACAACAAGATTTCTGGCGGAGATGGAAGGCGGAATACCTCGCTCGACTCCAACAACGACCAAAATGGCTGACCTCTAACGTCCAACTGAAGATAGGAGATCTTGTCCTCCTACTAGATGATCAAACGCCTTCTGGCGATTAGGAAGGATTGAGGAAACGCATCCAGGTACTGATGGAAAAATTCGGATTGTCACAGTCAAAACATCAACGGCAGTAAATGAAAAGAATATACACCAATAACGACTCAGGTTCTCTTACTCACTCACACAAATGAATTCATCAATTAAATTTTTAACATAATAAAATAATAATTATAACCCAATAAAGCCACACACCATGCACCCCCTTTATCTTTTCCAATCTTTTATATTTCAACTACGAGCAAACATGGGACGATGAATTTATCTCGCAACAGAAGCAGATCAACACGCAAGTCTGATGACGGACGGCCGGTAGGATGTTGCAACGCAACATTATTTTGCTTAAAAGTTTGCCAAACGCAATAGCCGAAATTTGCATTCGGGCTGAAATTCGGGATACCATGATTAAACACCGAAATCAGAGGTCTCAGTACGAGAAGCGCCCACATCAATTCTTTCTTAATGCAAAAAAAATGCGATGTTTTTGGTTTTGCTGGCTCCTCCCACTTACGCATTCACACATGTATGTGTGTAGCAAACTAGCCAAATCCAAGCCTAGATGAAATTGCCGTGCGGGGGAGTAGAGAGAATTACTCGCCCAACAAAAAAACGGTCGCCATCAGCTGATCCGACGGGAATCTCCTGCAGAAACCAGCTTGCGCAAAGAAGCGAGTGTACTATGGCGAGTGTACATATACACCATGATTGCAATTTATCGAAAACTTCTTGTACAGAACTGAGATCGAAATAAATCCTTTGTTCATTTAAACCTTTATCGTTTTATTTTCCTGTTTTCGTCCGGAATAAATTACAATCGGTAATTGGATTAATCATTTCCATTTTTATAATCGCTAGTGTCCGCGCGACACAGGCGGTGATTCGATTCTTGTTTTTGGAAGGGAAATTGCGCAGCGAAATCAAAGAGCGTTTGGATGCTCTGTACGGTGACTCTTCTCCTTCGATGGCTACCATTAAAAATTGGTTTAACGAGTTTCAACGTGGTCGCACGTCGGTTTTTGATAAGCCACGACCAGGCGTCCCGAAAACGGCTACCACGGAGGATAACGTGACAAAAATCCACGATTCAGTACAATTTCAACCATGAATCGCTTCACACCAAAAGAACGCGCGGAAATAGTTTCAATCTTCTTCTTTCTTCTTTTCCTTTTTCCGGCGTTGTTATGGTCAGAAGTGTAGGACCATAACCTTCCCACTTAACTGCATTCCTACTGGTCCGCTTGTGGGGTCCGCCGGTTTGACCTCAGAAAGTAGCGGCAGGCTTCCCGGTTTGGGATTACTTCATCGCTGAGGCCAATCAAATGCTGGTGTTTTTGCATTTGTTTGCACCAATTGTTTTTCGGCCTGCCTTTTTTTTTTTTTTTTTTTTTTTTTTTTGTGACACGGGCATGCTCCAGATTTTTTTTTTGTTTGATCTTACTCTTACAACACCGGTGATCTCCAGTCGTGTCAACCCACTGATTTGCATGTACACTTGTGGGGCAGTTTAATGGTGGTATATGTATGTGTCCCTAGGCTCACCTTGGTGTTTTCTAAATTGCCTAGATGTGATTTTTGTTTACCTTTGTTTTAGTCGCCTTTTACGACAAGAGAGAGGTATCGCTGCAGGGATATTCTTAACGCGTCCCTGCACGCACGCGGAAATAGTTTCAATGTTCATTAAAAATGAACGTTCGATTGTGCTAACTCAACGTGCGTATCGTGCAAAATATCGTGATCATGTTGCGCCCAAAAAAGATACAATTCGTCGTTGGGCCTCGAATTTTTTTCAATTTGGTTCTGTGGCAAGCCCTCGTGAGCAACCTATGCCACGTCCGCGGCGTTCAAACTCATTTATTCAGTCTGTGAAGGCCAGTGTTCAAGAAGACCCAAGTTTGTCATATCGGCGCCGTTCGCAGCAGTTAGGCGTCAATGGGACCATTTTGCGGAGAATTTTAAAGGATGATCTTCACTTATTTTCATACAAAGTGCAGCTAACTCAAAGAATGTTGTCACAAGATGAGCCACGGCGCTTGGCATACGCACAAAATGTCGATGCAATGATTAATGCTGAGCCGGAGTTCTGACAGCAAATTCTAATGACCGATTAGGCACATTTTACGCTCTCTGGCTCAGTTATATCATCAAAAAGTTACTATTTGGGCCGGTGTATGCGCTAAAACCATCATTGGACCGTATTTCTTCAAAGTTGGTGATACTGTGGATGGCGATCGATATCGGTGGATGTTGGTCCAATATGTGGTCCCAAAAATGCGTAAAAAAGGCTTATTTCACTTTTGGTTTCAACAAGACGGCGCGACATGCCATACTGCGGGCAAAACAATGAACCTTTTGCGTAAGAAGTTCTGTGGAAGATTGATGTCAAAAAAGGGCGATATTGACTGGCCTCCGAGATCGCCGGATTTGACTCCTCCAGACTTTTTTCCTTGGGGATACTTGAAAAGCCAGGTATATGCTTACGGCCCGAAGACAATAGAACAGCTGAAAAGAAACATTCCTGCGGGAATCGCAGAAATTTCGACCGAAATGCTCGAAAATGTCATGGAGAAAACGAGCCCATTTTTGCATCGGCAATAAAGACGGTAAAATTGAATAAAAGTTTTTGAATTTCCAGAATCCGTTGAGAATCGTTGAAATTATTTGAAATTTACATCGACCCATATGAGATGGCGCACCCTGTATTATACATGAGTGTTAAACAAGGATAAGTTGTGAAATAAATCAGTTGCTATTCAGCCTTCAATGTGGACAGTGTTTCCTAATTTTATTGTATTATATACATCCAAAGAATGCTTTTCTCTTCGGTTTGAAGATGTCCCTAAAAGTATGACTTCGTTTTAACCAGACGGTTAAGCCGGGATATAATGCTTATCACTATTAAGCATGCAGCCATGCGCAAGAGGCCAACAAATTCAGCCGGTGTCAAATTTCACGATGTTATGTACGAGTAAGAAAGTGTAAGATTTTGAACTTTAATTCCACAGAATTGGCCATCGAAACTACGTGTGTGTTTGGGATGTGATCCATTGCCGCTGGTATGCAGTACCTAGAGACAAATGTCAATCATTGGTTGATTCAATGACACGGCCGGCGTTGCATGGCAGTAATTTCCAACAAAGGTCATGCGAAAAAATATTAATTATGTCATGCATGACCTATTGTTTTAAATAGAAATAATTGCTGCAATCAAAATTATTTTGAGTTTTCATTTTGACCCCATGCTTCTGATGGTGGTATTTTTTTTTACCGGCAACAAATTGAACCATATGAAGAAAATATTTTTTCGAAAATTATATTTGTAGATATTTGATTAGTTGTTCTCAGATTAAAATTTAATTGGATTTGCTATAGGGTTATATAGATTTTCGCAACAGTAGTTATATTAATGCTGCGTAAACGTTTCTTTTTCATTACATTGAGAGTATCGCTCACATAAAAAAAAACCGTTTCGTTAAGACGAAACACAGATCCAGGCACGGTTACTCACTTATGATTGATTTTCTTTACGCCGTGCCACGCACAATAAATACAGAATATGGAGACATCGATTGATAACAAATTCGAGAAGCTGAAGAGAGATGAGTTGAGAAAGTGGCTGTGACTACTGGGAAAAAAAAACTTCAGGTACCAAAGATGACTTGTTACGACGCCTACAGGAAATTCCGATTGCGGAACGAGGGATCTGGCCATGGGAAGGCGTCTGCGCTATAATGGACGAAGATGCTGAGTGCAGTGATGAAAACAAGCTGAAAACTGTCACGGGAACGGAGCTGAGGATCGTCGAACGTGAACGGAAAGGTGACAAAATAACGGGTTAGTCTGTCTTTTACGTTCCGGAGGAAATGGAGCAGACCATTTTGCCTAAATATCACGGCAATATGGAGCATATAGGAATAGATAAAACGATATATTCTATTCAGAAAACGCATTTGTTTGTCCAAATGAGGCACCTAGAGAATTGCTTAACATGCGTCGCGTATTCCCCGAAAGGGAAGAACGAAGAGTTCCTGTATAATATACCCAAAGGCGACGTCCCGTTCGATACCTTGCATATCGACCATTTCAGCCCCATCGGGCTAAAGAAGTTCAAAATGAACATGTATTTTTTAGTGGTGGATGCGTTCACCAAATACGTCAAGTTGTAGCACGGGCAGGAAAGAGGTTCTGGCGGACATGAAAGAGTATTTTGCCGCGTATAGCCCACCCAAGAACATAGTGTCGGACAGGGACTGCGCTTTCACGGGGCGCGAATTGGGGAGTTTTATGGCGGATGAACAACAAACATATTAAGGTGGCTGCGGCTTCTCCGTAAGCTAACGGGCAAGTCGAGCGAATAAATCGGAATCTGGGGCCCATGATAGCAAAAGCGGTTAACTTTGACGCAACTAAGAGCCTAGAAAACATGCTAGATATAGAATTCGTGATGAATAACACGGTACACAGAAGTGTGGGGGGTAGTACCTAGCGAGTTGTTATTCGATGTGGGGCAGCGGCGCAGTATAATAGATCGGTTAAAAGCGGGTCTAGAAAGAGTGATGGGATCGAGGTTAGAACCAGACTTGAGTATAAAGAGAGCAGAAGCGGTAAGGAAGCAAACCAGAGTGCAAGAGTACAATAAAAAAAGTACGGCGGTAGGCGAAAGTCGACTCAGGTTTACAACGTTGAGGAAAAATTGTAAGCACACCGGAGGCCCTGAAGAAACTAGTGCCTAAGTTCAGGTGATCGTGGATCGCGAATATGAGGCCGTACACCAAAGAACACCAAACGAGAGTCAAAACCAAGGAGTGGAATCGAGGTCGAATGCAAATCGAATGCAAAGAGTGGTAACCCTTGCATGGGAACATCCAACAATATGCATAATATATACTGCTCCATCTCACATTAAGTTCTTGTAAGACAATAAATGACGGGAGAGTAGTTGATCTTCCACAGATGAACGAGACAAACGTGCGGTATTTTTCCGCTCCCTACAGTAACATAATATATGATACACACAGTATCTGTTTTGTGGAGATTAAATAGTAGTTACGTTATTCTAACAATATGATTAGCAAAATATTGTAATACAATTCAAAATTATACATAGCATCAATACCTTCCTTTTGGCGATTAAATCTTTCCTGGTCATATCGATTATATTGTGCAAGATGTTGTTGTGGCTTTGGTAATCGGACTGGTTCTATTGTTTTTGAGTTTTGTAAGGGTTTAGAACGCCCGTCTTCTCTCGCCCTAATGCCTTGAAGCAGAGCAATTATATTTTTGGCGAATATTTTCCCTGAGCTTTGTAATATAGTTGACCTGTTCCTCCACTGCCGTTCTCTACTTATTATGTCCTTCGTCGAATCAACATCAAAATCAATGATAGCTCTCAAATCAGTGGGTATATTGTCTTCGTTGTCATGCCTTTTTATTGTAGTCCTTTTATTTGCGAGCCTTTTAGCTTTAATTGCTGCAATCTTTTCTACGGACATTGTTTCAGATAAGGATTTAATGCTGTCAACATTAACAGTTGCTTCCTTTCTACTAATAGACCATCGAGCAGCCAATTGTTCTCGAACCTTTTGAACTTGTACGTCCTCATACCGAATTTTTTTTGAAAAAAAATCTGCGCCTGCAGAATCACTTTCAACAGGTCGCTTAATTTGAATTGGTATTTCCAGAGGAGCACTTTTATCGATACTTGCACATGTAGTGGTTTCTCCATTAAGATAAGCCAAAAGTTCCTTTCTGTCCGGTCTATTAACAGCAGGAATGTCTTCAGCCTAAAAAGAAAGAAAAAATATATGAGAAAACATTAAAATTATTATCCGCTTCAAAAATGGTGAAAATGTATTAAAAAAAAAAGGTTAGTTTTTCCGATCAATCAGTGTATTCAATGAAATTCTACAAATCAATTTTGGAAATGCAAGAGATCTATCCAGAATTTTCAGAAAATATAGTGCTGTATGCCATAGAACGAATCGTTTCTAGAACATATGCTTAAAATCGGCTTCAAAGAACATCAAATTTTATATTATCTATAAAAAGGGCTACAAATGTATTAGATCCCGTAGAGGTCATATTGTTACATAATTAATGAAGAGAAAGATGAACGACTCTAAGATGAGAACAATGATCTCCTAGACAGAACATATCCTCGACGTAGTTCTTTGCTGTTACGTTGAGTTACGACAAGAGCACAACGTGGTTTGAATTGAAGTCTTTCTACTTATCCGGTAATATTATTGTTTTCAATTAGGTTTCCCAACAACATCAGACAATGCTCGATGGCCGATGTCACATCTGATGTTTCCGAAATACTGCACGTACTTGCCGGTCTGAACGTACAAGATCTTTATGTACTATATAGAAGTCTGAAATTGTTCTTGAATAATCGAATGATAGAAAGAAAGTAAAAGATAACCCTTAAAAAACTTTTCTATCAGACGCGTTTTATTTCCTTTCTGTCACCGTTGATGTTAGGGTACGATTTCATTTTAATTCCTAAGGTGTGATTTCATTTTGGAATATTCACGAATATTCACACACTGGAGATGTCGCTGTTCGTAGGTGTATGACACGAACAAGATCATCGGCACCGGGTTTCAGTTCGATAATGCGAGCCGACAGCTATTTGCACGGTGGAAAAAGATTTGATAGAATCAGACACAAATCTCTTACCTTTACAGTCGGCTGACTGGTACGCCACTTCGGCCGCTGTTGCAGCTCGTGAATGTATTCAGATGACCATCTGCTCCAGAAATGATCATACATCCGTCTGAGTAACTGCCATTGGGAGTTCATGTCCAATATTGATGGTTCTGGTATTGTGAGTATTGATATTCCTATAAGGAAGTGCCCGGGTGTAAGACCATAGAGGTCTGATCGATCGTCCGTGAGCGGTTGCAACGGGCTTGAATTGAGGCATCGTTGGCAAAAAGTTGGGCGATTCTCTTACCTTATGCGCTGGTTTGCTGGAACAGTATGCGTAACTCCTTATCGGCACCTATGAAGTTCGTTCCGCAGTCATTTGGAAGGGTAGCACATACTACAGCAACAAAACGTCGATAAACGAAGATTGAGGGGACCTGCGAAGTCGATCCCAGAATGAAGAAACGGCCGGCATCGCCGAACTCGTCTGAAGGTTAGGTCTTCCATTTATTGAATAGCCGGTGAAGGTGGTTGCCTCCAACATCGAAGACACACAAAAATTATAGACTTGATTAGTTGCCGACCCCTTACGATTCAAGACCTTTCCGCAAAATACACAGTTAGCTGTGCACCACCATGCAAAGTTTTTTGGCGGGCATCCCACGTGAGAAGTTTTGTAAGGTAGGACTGACGGGGAAATTTTATAGGGTGCATCTCATCAGGGTGGAGAAGTGCATGTCGTAAACGTCCACCAATGCAAAGATCACATTATCATAGGGCTAGTCCTTGGTGGCAACGGTTTCTTTTTATAAAGGCCCCGTAGTTCCTCGGAGAAATGTAGTTTCTGAACTTATGAAACCCAGAACTGTAGAGCATCGGCTAGCTGGGCTGGTGTTAAATTTGCTATTGTTTATTGATACTGTCCGAGGACGTTGGTGACGCAGATTATGGATGAATTGTTGACAACGTGACGTGACTCTCAATAGTTTGCTAAGGTAACCGTAACGATTTAGGAGATGAACTTCTTGGCAAGAGGGTCGCAACAACATAGCAGCTCGTAGTTCGATTCTCTAGACAAGTCTCGGAAACATGCAGGTTATAGAGATAAAGATTCTCTTAACTGTGGTAGTCCATGGAGCCAGAGTGGCGACTCGATCATTTCTTGAGAAGATATTCCTCGAGTAGCGAGGGCTGCAGGATTCTTGTCACCTGAAATGTGGTGCCAATATGCATTTGGTAGGCTTATCTGGATTTCGGAGACTCAGTTAGCCACAAATGTCTTTCATGCTGATGTTTTATAATATTAAGCTCTGTCAAGTAGCAAGGTCATGAGTTGCTAGCAAGAAGATCAGGTCCGCCAAAATTCAAAATAAAGCCGTTAATAGTGTTCTTTAAATTGTTAAGTCCGTCCCAAGCACATTGGCTATCTGTCTCGTACTTTTATTTCATCGTCTTTTTATTTTATCGTCATTGTTATTAAATTAAAACCCAAAAAGTGAAAATTAAATTAAACCGACTTTTCTATACAATGGTCGATACACCAAATTCTGTTGAATCTCATCGAAGATCACGCCGGTCCGTTAATAAATTTATATATAAATAAATCTTGTGACGTCCCTGCTCTTGTGTCTGTTACCAATAATGCAGCTACGCATTCGCTCTCTACCACCAGCAGTTCAATCGTTGCTGATGTCGAAGGCAGGTCTGCTCTTGGAGATGTCATTGGGCGTGTTGCTGAAACAAATTTGTTGCTGTGACTTTTCTGGTGAAAATGTTTCAGCTGTCAGAGTTGCGATTTATCTTTTGTACTTTAATTTAATTTTTATCATTAATGTTTTTAATTTATTTTGAATTTTTGGCAAAATATTCTATGCTTAATTTGCTATTTCATATTACTATATGGAAAACTGTTCGCTAACTTTTATTTTTACTTATTTTAATTTGCTGTTGCTTATTAAAGACGGTCTTCTTCTTTTCCTTTTTTCTCCGGCGTTGTTATGGTCAGAAGTGTAGGACCATAACCTTCCCACTTAACTGCATTCCTACTGGTCCGCTTGTGGGGTCTGCCGGTTTGACCTCAGAAAATAGCGGCAGGCTTCCCGGTTTGGGATTACTTCATCGCTGAGGCCAATCAAATGCTGGTGTTTTTGCATTTGTTTGCACCAATTGTTTTTCGGCCTGCCTTTTTTGCGTGTTGAAATTGGAATGTTGATTGATAACGCCTTTTGGACGGGGTTCAAAGGATCTCTCCTTTGAACATGGCAATACCAACTGAGTCGGTCGCGCTCTATATTTCTTGTGATGGTTTCTTTTACGTGGAGGCTTCCTCGGATCTTTGAACTTCTAATTCTGTCACGCTTTGTTACTCCCGCTGTCATGCGAAGCATCTTCATCTCAGTTGCCGATAATTTGCTCTCATACTTTTTGTGCATTGTCCAGCATTGTGAACCGTATGTGAGCGCCGGACGTACAACTGAAGTGTAGTGCCTTCCTTTCAGCTTAGGAGGCATTTTTCGATCACAGAAGATGGCGGAGTTTTCCCGCCACTTCATCCACCCTACGCTTACGCGATGTTTGATGTCGTCATCACAAGTTGCTTCTCTATTAATCATAGATCCCAGATATTTAAACTTTTCACACTTGGGAAGCACTCTTCCATTCAAGTAAATGTCTGGAATAGGCTGATGAGGGTCAGAGAACGGGCAGCACAGATACTCTGTCTTCTTTGAACTAATACGATACCCGTGTCCCTCAAAAATGTCCACCCACACATCAAGTGTTCGTTGTAGGGACGCCTGTTCATCACTTATAATGGCCCCATCGTCAGCAAAGAATAGCTGGTGCACATTGGGGTCCGTCACTTTTCCTTCAAGCAAGCAATCAAGGACTGCTATAAAAAGCAGTGGGCTGAGGACGCTCCCTTGGTGTACACCGACTTTGATTGCGAACTCTTCGGTGACTCCTGCGGTGCATCTTACTCTTGTCGTTGCTCTCTCGTACATGTCCATAATCACTCGCACGTAGGTTTCTGGAACTCCTTTTTGTCTTAGCGCTACCCATAAAAGATCTCTTGGTTGCCGGTCAAAGGCCTTCTCGAAATCAACCAACACCATATGCAAGTCCTTTGAAGAATCACGATGCTTTTCCATCATGATCCTTATACTTTGGATTGCATCTGTTGTTGATTTACCCGAGACAAACCCGCACTGGTCATCAGATAGTCGTATTATTTTTCGCAGTCGGCTATCTAATACCCGTTCAACGATCTTCATGGTGTGCGACATCAGCTTGACAGAACGGTAGTTATCACAATTTCGCGTATCACCCTTTCCTTTGTGCAATGGAAGAAGATAGCTTTCCCTCCATTGATTAGGCATAGTGTCGCCTCTCATAAGTTTGGAGATAAGAACCATGAGCCATCTAGACCCGATGTCTCCCATCTTTTTCCAGAACTCAGAGGGTATCCCGTCCGGCCCAACAGCTTTTTTTTCTTGGAGTTTTTAACCGCGTACCGAACTTCTTCGACTGTGATGTCGGATATTTCGGCATGATTCGGGGCAGCTCTTGGAAAGTACACTCGGGGAAACTGTTCGTTGAGAAGTTCCTCGCAATACTGTCGCCATCTGTCGAGAATTTTTTCGTCTTCCACAAGGAGTTGTCCTTCAGCATTGTTAATAAACTTTGGGAAACGAATCTCCTGAGCATTTCTTCTTCTCTGGGCGGCTATCTTAAAGATATTTGCTTCTTTGTTCAAATTGTTTTGTCGAAGCTCCTGGATAGCGTGGTTCCTGTCAGACGCGGAAGACAATATTTCTTCCAACTCCTGATAGAGGCCTTCCTTGCTTTTCGCTTTGAATTCGGCGCATTTTTTCTTCGCGACACCTTTGCAACATCTATATACCTTTTCACGGCGAGCTTTTTCCTCTCTATTAGTAGAAGAGCACTTTGACCAAGCTTGGAAAGCCATTTTCTTTTCGTGTATCACTGCTTTGGCTTCGTCTGTCCACCACCAGGTTTCTTTTGCGTGTTGGCAGGGGACTTTAGATGTTCCGAGCAGTGATTTGACTTTCTCCAGGCCAGATTGTTGTAGGGAATCCCACATGTCTTGTGCTCTGCACTCCTCATTACCGACCTCATCGATAATGGAAGAGAGGTAGTTTTCCATGATGGTAATAAAAGCTTCGCCTTTTCCTTTATCCAGCTTATACCACTTGATTCTCTCAGACACCTTCGTTTGCTGCTTTGACTTCTTTCTCGCATCCATAAAAAATTCAGTCAGGAGGAGACGGTGTTGAGGGGCGATCGCGTCTCCCAGGATCACTTTGCAATCTTTAGCTCGTGGCTTCATGAAACTGGATACCAAATGATAGTCTATTTGAGTTTCATTTCCGCCGTGATCAGGTGCCGGCTTTGTTTGACGAACATGGTATTTAGCACTATAAGACCGTACGACTTGCACATGTTTAGGATATCTTCACCTGAAGAGTTCCTGGTGCCGTATCCCAGCCCTCCGTGGTAGCCTTCATAGTCTTCGCTTGTCTTCCCGACATGTCCGTTTAAATCTCCCCCAACAAACAAAAGCTCTTCCTTTGGGATGATTTTGACAAGGTTGTGGAAATCTAGCCAGAATGCATCTTTTTCTTTTTGTTCGCATCCTACTTGAGGGGCATATGCGCTTACGATGTTCGACACCTCACCATGCATCACCAATTTGAGAGCCATCAAACGGTCACTGGACTTTGAAATGGTTAAGACGTTGTCAAGTAACTCTGTCGCAAGGATGATGGCGATTCCGTTTTTTCCTTGTTCCAATCCATAGTAAAACATCTTGTAGGCTTTTGTTTTAACGTCCAAGAAACGTGCCCGATTACCGGTGTTTCGCCATTTCGTCTCTTGTACGCACAGGATGTCTACTCGCCTTCTAACCATAATTTCTTCAAGCTCATAGCTGCGCCCACTCATGCTTCCAACGTTCCAACTCGCGACTCTTAAATGTGGCTTACGCCGTTGCATTACTTTGCTATGCCCCGGAAATCCTATAGCTCTGACCCGAGCATTGCTGCTCGTCCCAGGATCACGACCATTAGTAGTGCTTGGCGGGGTAGTGCTTTTCCTTTTAGCGTTCTTTTCCATAATGCTACGGTTTAACCGTTTTCATTCTTCCCTTCCTTTTTGACACGGGCATGCTCCAGATTTTTTATTTTTTTTTTGATTGATTTTACTCTTACAACACCGGTGATCTCGCTTATTAAAGACGGTATATACTATATATATAAATCCTCATCCTATGGGTTTGAACCATTCTGATAATATAAGGACCGTTCTCAATGCAATCTGTCAATCAAATCAGGGTATCAGAATTTGTCACATTAATGCAGAAAGTAAGACTCACGTTGCCAAACCCGTTAAAACCTACTTAGAAACACTCAAATGGGAAGTCCTACCCCACACGCCATATTCCCCAGATATTACGATTATCACTTGTTCCTTTCAATGGCACATGGTCTGGCTGATCAGCAGTTCCATTCATATGAAGACATTTCAAAATGGCTTGATTCGTGGATAGCCTCAAGACACTTCTACCGTGACGGTATGCGAACTCTCCCAGAAAGATGGGAAAAAGTTATCGCTAGCGATGGGCAATACTTTGAATGATTCATTTGTAACCGTTTTTTCACAATAAAGTTGCATTGTCATCAAAAAAAAATTATGTCAAATGTATAAATTGATAATTTATTTCGATATTTCGATGTAATATAATTATTTTAATTATTTTTCTGTTAATACTTATACATTAAAGATGCCGGAAATATATACATAATTAGACTAATGGCACAAAGTCGTATTTACTAGTGTGATTAAAGGATTTTTTTTATGCGTACTGGAAATAACCGATTATCATTACTTTTGGATAAAACCTCCGTCCATTCCTCGCGTAAGAGGCACGATCTCCACAGTTAGTTTTACTAGTGTCAAATAAATGAATAAAAAAGTGATTTGCTCCATACCTAATTGGAACTCAATGAGTTATAGTTAATGAAACTATCTTGGTCCTCTCAGTTGCCACTCCATCCGGCCGTGGTCCGCCATTTATAACATATCTTCACTTATCTCATAAGCTGGGGCGGAATCGGCTAATGTGATTTGTGATAAGTGACAGTCACATTCTCGGTTTCGGTATCGTGCAAGGTGAGTCACAGTGATTTCACTTTTTGTGACAGTTTTTTGGTGACAACTATTTAGCTATCACTTTCATATGTTTTGTGCGTTGGATGTGACTTTGTTTTTTTTTTGTGTGTTTGTAAAATAAAAAATATGTTTTCGTGCTTGGAGCTACTATTTTTAAGCAAAGATGACGAGGTCAATAAGACATGATGGCAGTCTGAGAAAGAATTTCAGAAATCGGTCTAACATTCACGAGCTTGCAGATGACATGTAAGTAGGAATAATCTCGCAGTTAATATTGTTAAAATTATGCTAAATGATTGTTTTTTTTAGATCCATGTTTGTGTTGCGCTGCACCACATTCGCTGTGATTTAAAGGTGCCGTTCAATGAAAGTGACCTTCCCCAACAACCAACGAATCTCATCCACCAATCCAATATGCAAGAAGACCACCAACCTTCCAACAGAGAAGCCGCGAAAATTCGTGATGCTCTTAGAGACACTCTATTGTAAATAAAAGAAAGCAATGATTTTGCAACAAATTCGATTTATTGCTGTTTTTAATTTTTGAATTTTTTTTTGATAATTTGACAGCTCTTTTATCTGTCATCGACTCCGAAAAAGCAAGTGTTGATCCTTTTTCGATGGTGATCAAGAACAACTTTTTCATTCGGGAAACCAAATATTAATATGGATGATATCGTTCAAACATACCACAATTTTCGTGTTTCGGAAACTTGCAATGGAATTTTAAGTGTGTGTCTACCAAGCTTCGCTACGTAGCACTTTTGGATTTCAGTTTGCAAATTTGGGTAAAAACACTGACTTTTTAATTCTGGGAATATTTCGTTGATACTTCGAAGCTGTTTTGCTAAATTTTCTTGCTTTATAATATTTAATACATACATATGTACATACAGCTCTGTGAAAAAAAATAGCACCAACCACTTATTGTAATTTTAAATGAAAGATTTTTTAAACAAATGTCAATTTGAATTTTATTTTATATTTTAATAACAAAAGTGAAGATAAATTAACCTAGAAACGTAAACACTCATCCATTATAACTAAAATTAAATAATTTATGCTCATTAAAACAAGAAAATATCATTTTTGGGGTGTGAAAAATAATAGCACCAACAATGGAAATTCGTAAAAAAAATAAAATTATGGGTAAAATTAATAAGGTATTGTCTTGGAATGTTATCAATTTATTAATATTTAGTCTTATAACCCTTACTTTTAAGTACAGCGGCGCAACGTCGTGGCATGGTGTCGACTAATGCTTGACATCGCTGAAGTGGAATATCCCTCCATGCAGCCTGCACAGCTTCCCATAATTGCAATGTGTTTTTCGGCTTGGCTTGAAATACGGCTTTTTTAACATCTGCCCAAAGATTTTCGATAGGGTTCAGGTCTGGCGACTGAGCCGGCCATTCCATAACCTGAACCCTATTCCTGGCGAAAAACTCTTTTGCTAATTTACTCGTATGTTTAGGGTCATTGTCCTGCTGCAGGACCCACTTAAGAGGCATATTCCATTCAGCGTAAGGCAGCATGACTTCCCTCATAATGTCAACATAAATTTTAGCATTCATTATGGGTTTGATCCAAAATATGGGACCAGTGCCATTATACGAGAAGCATCCCCATATGTTTATTTTTGCGCCACCGTGCTTAATTGTTTCAATGGTGTACTCTGGCTTGAACTCCTTGTTTGTTGGCCTGCGGACAAAAGTTCTGGTACCAGGCGTCCCAAATAAAACAATTTTGGACTCATCGGTCCATAGTATATTACGCCACTTAATTGGCTCCCAATCCAAGTGATCTGTTGCAATTTTTTTCCGTTTTTGTAAATGGGCCTTTGTCAATAAGGGTACCTTCCTGGGACTTCTCGCAGGTAAATTTTTTTTTATAAGCTTTTTCCTTATTGCCGAAGTGGTCACACATAGATTTAATTCCTCTTTTATTTTATTAGAGGTAATAAATGGATTTTTTTTAACCAATCTCGTTATGCGTCGTTCATCGACAGGAGTCAATTTCGGTTTTCTGCCTCTTTTTTCATTTTGGTGAACATACTTTTTTGCATTTGAGATCATTTTATTAGAACACCCAACTAGTTCTCTAATATATTTGTATGTTTTCCCCTCAGAAATTAATTTTTTTATTAAGGAACGTTGTTCTGGAGTACAATGTCTACCGCGACCCATTTTAGCTGGTAAACACATAGTATTTATGAGATATTAGTTTTAAGTTATTTAAATATCTTACCTTGAAATGGTTAAATGTAAAAAAATTGAAAACACGAATATACACTACCAAAACTCTCAACAGAATGACATGGTGCTATTTTTTTTCACACATTTGCGTTTCCACAAATTTACCCTCTCAACGGTTAACGGGAATTTTTATCTCAAATCAACGGAAACATTGAGAGTTTTAGATAAATTTCTCTGTTCATACATAATACTACTGAATGCAATAGGGATACTTTTCAGTAGATGCGTTGTGTTATCATCAATAGAGGAGAACGCAATTTGCAAGACAAGTACAGAATTCAACATGGTGCTATTTTTTTTCACAGAGCTGTATATTTCATTTCTATCGACGATATCTTTCAGTTTTATATTTGATTTAACTATCCTTATGCTCGAGTTTATCGAAAAGGGATTCACATATACGAGTAATTCTTGAAAATTGAGTGCTAAATAGAACAAATATTTCAATATTTTTTCTTTTTTTATTTGAGAGATAAATTTGATTCTTAAACACATACAATGGTCTTTCAGATATACAGTCGTGTTAAAAATAATAGGGACACCCCTTCAAAATGATTTCAAAAGCTTCCAGCTAAGTAGAACAACCGCTAAATCAAAGAAAACTAACAGGATCTAAAGCTTGTCTTCTTCTTATGGTTCCACTCCGTTCGGAGGTTGGAAATCATTGATGCAAGTGTTTGTTTGTTTGTCACTCCCCTAAGTATATCTACGGTTGAAATATTGAGCCATTCTCTTAAATTTGATAACCATGTCAACCTCTGTCTTCCTACGCTCCTTCTTCCTTCAATTTTTCCTTGTATAATTAGTTGGAGCAGTTGTTATTTGTTGTTTCTCATTATGTGTCCTAAGTATTCGAGTTTTCTTTTCTTGATTAACATAGTTATTTCCTTTTTTCTTCCAACTCGTCTTCAAACTTCTTCGTTTGTAACTCTCTCAGTCCATGAGACCCGTAAGATTCGTCTGAATATCCACATTTCGAAGGCTTCTATTTTCCTTATTGTTGCTCTTTTTAATGTCCATGTCCCTGCTCCGTATAATAAAACCGGCCAAACGTAGCATTTAACAAATGTTAGTTTGAGATTTAAATGTATTTCTCTACTTAGTAGCACTTTATTTACTTTGCAGAACGCTGCCCTTGCTTGTTCTATTCTGCACTCGATTTCTTTGGAGGGGTTTGCATTGCTACTAATTAATGTTCCCAGATATTTATAGGTGTTTACTCTTTCTATTTGAATGCTGTTAATTTTCAATTCATAATCTTGAGTTTCATGGCTTTTTTTAAACACCATGAATTTCGTTTTGCTTGTATTTATTTTTAATCCGTATTTATTACTTTCCATGTTTAGTTTATTCATCATTGTGTTTAATTCATTTATACTATTTGACATTATTACCGCGTCATCTGCATATCTGATGTTGTTGATTAGGACTCCATTAATTTTGATTCTTCTGTTTGAGCCTGTTAATGAGTTTCTAAAGATTTCCTCACAGTACATATTAAACAGGAGCGGTGATAGTATGCAACCTTGTCTGACTCCTTTGCAGATCTCTATCTCCTCCTGCTATAGCTATTTTTGCTTTTTGATTCCAATAGAGATTTTCTATGACCCTAACATCATTTCTGTCTATGTTTCTGCTTCTTAGTATATCCGCCAACGTGTCCCAAAAATAAAAATCTCGTGTCCCAAAGTCATTTCTAAATCCGAATTGAGATTCGCTTATACCTTCTTCGAGCTTGTTGTATATCCTTTTATGTATTATTTTCAGAAAGATTTTTAATGTGTGGTTCATCAAGCTTATTGTTCTGTAATCAGAACACTTTGTTGCTTTATTCTTTTTCGGTAGTGTAACAAATGTTGATCTCAACCACTCATCTGGAATTTTGCCGTGTTTGTAGATAGCGTTGAAGAGCTTTACTAATATTTGTATGTTTTCGTCCTCAATCAATTTGAGCAACTCACTCGGTATTCCATCCGGTCCTGTCGTTTTCCGTGTTTTCGCTTCTTTTAACGCCTTTTCGACCTCTTCTTTTACTATATCCGGTCCTTCCGGTCCATTATATGGCTCTAGTTGGTCTTTTTCTTCCCAAAAAAGGTCCTCGATGTATTCCTTCCACTGTTTTAATCTTTCCCTCGTACTTACCAAAAATCGCCCTTCATTGTTTTTTAGAGTGCTAGGCACCATTTTGTGTTCTGCACCGGAGATTTCTTTTATTTTTTTATGCAAGTTAAAACTATCATGATTTCTGTTGTGTTGCTCTAATTCTTCTTGTTGTTGAAGGTAACGGTTTTTGGCTTCTCTAATTTTGTTCTTGATTAATCTATCTAGTTCTATATATCTGCTTTGGATTATTTTGGCTTTTCTTCTTTGGTCCATTAGAGATAAGATTTCGTCAGTCATCCATTCTTTTTTCGGTTGCTGGTTCCCATTGTTGAGATGCTTTTTGCTCGTTTCTATTATAATTTCTTTGATCTCTGACCATGTTGAATTGATATTTTCTTCGACTATTCGGCTTCTGTTTAATTGATTGAGTTTTTCCTTCATCTCCCTTTTAAGATTGTTTTGTATTACTTGGTTTTTTAGTAAATTTATTTTTAACTTTTTTTGTGAGGAACTTTTTTGGACCTTTTTTTTTTTGACTTTCGCTATAACTGGATTGTGATCTGACCCTATGTCAGCTTGTACTTTTTGCAAATATTGAAAAGCGTGTTACGACCAAATATTCAGCATGCACATCAAATTGTATGTTCAGTTTACGATAGACTTCGTCTTCTGCCTGTGCGAACAGATTGGGACAGTGTGTGTGGGATAGTCATGGAGTTATCTTAATCGATTATCTACGGTTTTAACTGCTTGACTATCCGCCTTAATCGCCATATCTAGCCAAAAGCGACTTCTTTTTGTTAATTAATTAAAATCGGAGGACAAAGATTTTCGTCAAATGAGGAGGCAATCATTTGACAGTTATTTTGCAGAAAAAAACGCCGAGTACTATTTGGACGGGTTAGGTGATGGGAGCATCGCTGGGAGAAGTGGGGTTATACTATGTAGAAAAATAAAAATAAATTTTAAGAAAAAAATGTCTTGTACCTTTGTCAAGTAGGAAACTTTTCAGGCCACCCTCGTAAGAACTGATTGCATGCGAGATTGAAAATTAAGATCAAAGCATTGCAGTGCAATGTAAAGAGTTTAAATCAATAACCTCCATAATAACCGTTTCTCTTAGAGAAAAATTGGGGAAATTGTTGGGTGCACAAAGGGAATGGTAGAGAACGTAATAAAATTAACGGCAAAGCCCGAAACTCGCATATGAAAACAAACAGATTCCTTAAAAAAAATGATGTTAAGGTTTCAAAAAAAAAGGCTCTTTGTCCCATCTGGAGCCATGAAAAGGGAATTCGAAATGGATGTCGACCCTTCAACGATTCGAGAATGATTATTAAAACATAATTTAAGAGCTAGATGGGCCAGAAAAGTACCGCTTCTTTCAAAAGCTGACTAGACTGGTTTATTGAAAGAGGTCTTAACGTTCTGCCTATGCCTTCTCAATCTCCGGATTTGAATCCGATATAGAATCTTTGGCGAAAGATCAAGATAGCGTTTAGCGACAAAAAAACCAAGTAATAGGAATGAGCTGTGGTTACATCTCAAGGCTGCCTGGACAATACACGGAGAAACCTGTCAGAAACTGGTTGATGCGATGCCCGCCGATACTCAGCTGTGATTAACAATGAGGGTTACTAAATCAAATATTAGCAAAAGTAATAGATTAAACATTTCATGTTCTTATTGGTTGCATGTTCATGTTAAATTTTCGTTACTTAGGACCCGGTTGCAGTTTAAGTCTTATTTTAAAACAGTCCCGCTGTTAAAATAGCGTTTGTAATTTTTATCTTTTCTTTTATACATGAATTTTTGTACTGGTTATTTTTTTGTTACTAACATATATTAATCAATAAAATAAAACCAAAAGTCGGCTTTAATTTTACAGCTTACAGAATTTCGTAAATTTTATTAAAATTTCTTTAGTGTTCCTATTATTTTTCACATGATTGTATAGATATGTTAACTTGAATCCTCATTTGCACTATGTACAGTTGGAGATTTATATTTGAAACTGTTGAAGTAATTTCCTATAACTCGTTGGGCTACTTGATTGATTAAGAAACAGATCCGAAATGTCAAAATGGTCATTTGTATCCGTCATATTTTCATCAATACTATGCCTTTGTTCCTCTGCTATATGACTTTACCTGCCTTTTAGATACGCGACGCTGAAGTCATATTCGTTAAGAAACACCTTCCAACGTTGAAGGTTTATATTTGGCTCCTTCAAAGAACTAAGCCAAACAAGATATTTGTAATCTGTACGCAATAGTGTTGCGTTACTCATACAAGATGCACTACAAACGTCCCATATATCACTACAAAAATGTCCCAACACCTCAAAAAAATTACTTGTCCCACTTCAATTCTTGCCATAGTCAGAGGCACCTCAAGTGCTCATGTCCCATACACCACAAAATTTTATTTTTAATTTATATATTATATACCAATACATATTTATGTGCAAACTAAGTTAGTATTGCTAACTTAGTTTTATTATTATGTATGTAGCTGTAGTCCTTTACGGTGGTTTTTGTGAAATTTGTTGTTGTAGCATTCCAGATAATGTTTTGGCCGTTGATAGGGGAAGCTGTTAAGAGGTGGCATTTTCTTTATACTTATTTGTCTTAATTGTATTTTTTGCATTTCATTACTTTACAGTTGTGAACATAAAAATAGTAACGGGCAAAAATATGTGAAAAAAATTGAGTAAACTGAAAACAATTTTTTTTTTAATAACAACTTAAAAATACATTAGAATTCAAACACATTTCAATTATAAAAACAATATTTACAGAAATAAAAAAAAAAACTAAATTTTGACTCTTAACAAAAAAATAGTAGCGCCTTCAAATATTGTGACATTTTTGTTATTATTAACATAATGGAGATTCAAAAATGATTTGCTTCTTCAATATTTAGTTGAACTACCTTTATTAGCTATAACCGCCTCACATCTTCCTGGCATGGAGTCAACAAGGCGCTTACAGCGGTCTGGTGATATGCCATACCATGCATTTCGTACAACCTCCCACAATTGGTTGTTGTTCATGGGCTTATTGTTGAAGACAGCTTTTTTAATGTCGACCCAAAGATTTTCAATGGGATTCAAGTCAGGAGATTGGGCTGGCCATTCCAAAACTTGATTTCCATTGTCGCTGAACCACTCTGTCGCTCGCCTGCTGGTATGCTTAGGGTCGTTGTCCTGTTGTAGGACCCATTTTAAAGGCATTTCCCACTCCGCATACGGCAGCATTATATTTTGCATGATACCCACATAAACATGTTGGTCCATTATCCCATCAATTCGATAAATTGGTCCGACACCGTGGTAGGAAAAGCAGCCCCATATCATTATTTTGGACCCTCCATGTTTAATGGTTCCACCAAAAAGAACAATTTTGGACTCATCAGTCCACAAAACATTTCGCCATTTGGATGTTGGTCAATCAGCATACTTTCTTGCGAACGCAAGCCGTTTTGTCATGTGTTTTTTTGATAGAAATGGCTTTTTTCGCGGACTACGTGCAGATAAATCAGCTTCCAGTAGTCGTCTACGTATCGTCATCGCACTTACAGTAAGGTTCGTCTCGTTTCTTATCTGCACGGCTGTCTTGAGAGGATCCTTTTTGCTTAAGTTAACGATCTTACGATCGTCTTGTGGCGTAGTTTTTCTTTTTGCTCCTCTTTTCTCCGGGTTTCGTTGGTAGTTTATCGCATTTAATATCTTCGGAGCTGAGCATGATAATGTGCGTTGAATTTCCCGATAAGACTTGCCTTCATTGCGCATTTGAAGAATTAATTTTCTTTCCTCAGCGCTACAGTGCTTGCCGCGGCCCACTATTACATTAAACAACTCACTTCTGTTTTTATTTTGCCTAATTTGACTTCACAAATTTGATTTTTTTTCCTAATAAAATAGAAATGATGCGAGCGCTACTATTTTATTGTTCGCGATGAAAAACCACATTAAGGATAAAAATTTACCGTTAGCATTTTCTTTGACAGGTGATCTTGTTCATCCCCTGCATTATCTTATCTACAATGTGTGAGGTTGCTCTGAAGGCATTAATTTCGATGGTTGGATTCAGATACGAACACAAGCGACATTTAAAAACAATTATATGTGGTGCTACTATTTTTATGTTCACAGCTGAAAGTCTATTTCGTTTGATACAGGTTAAGAGCTACACAGCGCAATATGGAAAACAATTTGCAGGGAATCAAATTTATTGTATATAGATATGCCTAGTCAGATTAATCTTGCCTATTGCTATGTGTATAGATGCTTTCAAAACTTTCCGTTTGTAGCTGTACATACGTCACTGATACTTTTATGCAGTCACTGAATTTAAAAAATACTAACAGCTTTCTTTTATGAATTGTATATTGGTGTTATCAGCAAGGTACGATTCATCTCAATTATTATTAGTAGTCGTAACGGGATACATAAACAAATCAAAAACACACCGGGGATTTACTGCTTTTACCTGTTTCAATAATATTTTAAAATACGTTCTTTTACAATAGTATGACGGATGACAAAAAAAAACATCAAAAGCATGACAGGATTTTACTGATCTTAAGAACTATAAAGCAAAGTGCAATTTTTGTGGTCAAATGATGTCATTAAAGGTGGTGGTCCACATAACTTAATTCGCCATACAAAAGCCCGGCATCCAAGCGTTTTTGCAACGATTTGTCACACACCTAATGCGTGTGACGACTTCCATTCCATCATCCTCAGCTTTCTGTAACCAATACAAGAAATTCGTCAAGCAGTATCACTATTGTAGAGGGCATGTGACAGGTGATTCCAGGTAATACGTGCCCAATTGGGCACGTTGGTCTTAACTCACAAAAAAATTCAAAAGGTGTGTTTGTATGTAAGAAATTTTTTTTATTGAAAATAAACGAAAAAAGTTGTATGAATATGATTTAAACAAAAAAAAGAAATTTTGATCAAAAGCATCGGGGGCGGATCTCATGTCGTGTGAAATTCCACGAAATACTTCTTTTCTCTGCTGAGGCACAGATGAACTTGAGATTTCCGGCAAATAAATCGAGTTTGTGAGTCGCAGCCAAGTTTTTTGCATCGATGTCGAGTTGTAGCGTGCTTCCGCACGTGGCCGAGTGTCCAGGCACTTACGCAAGTGGCCGAGTGTACATCCTTCGGTGGCAGAGGAGCAACATTCACTCGACCCCGCCTGGCTGCGATTTCCGGTTCCAAATTCGATGGGCGACCAGGTTTTCGTGCCAACGGTATGCCGGGTTTCGTAAGACAAGTGGCCACTTCCATGATAAATTCGTACAATTTTAGTGGCTTCGTAGTTTGTACCGTACAATCCAAGTGGCGTCGATATAACATCCAAGGGTTCATGATGGCCATATCGCACGTGTGGTAGAAAAGGCCATTTGCGTGATTTGATGCAGATTACGACATCGACCCAAGCTCGTGTCCATTAGATTGACGCCGCACATGTATTTGCTGTATTCGTGTATGACGTTGGGGCACTCAACTGATTCATTTCGGCTTTTTGCTGAAACGTTGAACAGTTGGAGCTGTTGTCGCTGCCGTTTCATCGGGCGATAAATATGGTTTGATTCCAGCCATCGTGGAAGTCATGATCACATCTTTGTTGTCGTTCCATGCGACTGTGGAAACATCGATGCTATCACCACGATTGTCGAACATTTGCGGAAGTTTGCTCTATGGAATGCGCTGGCGGCGAATCTTTCCAAGCGAGTATATGCCTTGAGTGCGAGGTAAACAAGAAGCAGAATGAATGTGTAGTAGTTACATACCACAAGCGTGGTATGTCGCGAGCCAAACGAACAACTATATTGGCTGAAGCGCCTAAATTGGGTTCCCCATCATTACGGTAATCTTCATCACCCGAATATATCTCAAAACAATAACAAAAGTCATTGTTGTCACATAGTAGGAGGAGCTTATCGCCCCATGGGTGAGACTTATCTGGCATGTATTGGTGGCACACATCTGCTCATCAACGCATAGTCTTCCTTCAATTGGAACTTTTTTGAAGTTTCGATTTAACGCATCTATCAACGGGCGCAATTTGTATAGCCGCTTGTATGTTTGATCGTTTTGTGGAATTGAACCGTGCGTTTTGATGTTGCGTTATCGCATCTCAAGACGGTTTTCCGATCGCCTCTGTCGATGTCGACGGCTCTGGGCTTGAGGTCGTTGCCCGTTCATTCGATGGCTGTTGTGCAGTCGATGGCCGATTTCGATTTCTCGGTTAATTCGCAATGTAATTGAAGTTATGACGAATCTCTTCGTATCGATTTCGTGGCATGCTTTCGCTTATCGGTTAGAAAAAGGTGGCATCACTCCAGTACATTCGTGAGCTAGGATATCTTACCACCGACATGAAATAGTTGATTCCGCGAAATCGCTTCATTTCATTTGTTGTTTCAGCCCTTCGGATTGCATTCGATCGGGAATAGAGTTAGCTATCGTAACTCGCACACATAACACATTTTATGGCCTGAGGGACCAGCATGCCATTTTGGGCACGAACAAAAAATAAAAAAAGATGAAAATTTTCTAATTTTTTATTTTAAAAACTCACATCACTTTCTGGACCCAAACGAAGGTATCTGAGAGAATCAAGTGGTATAAGCTGGATAAAAGAAACGGCGAAGCTTTTATTACCAGCATGAAAAACTACCATTATCGATGAGGTCGGTAATGAGGAGTGCAGAGAACAAGACATGTGGGATTCCCTACAACAATCTGGCCTGGAGAAAGCTAAATCACTGCTTGGAACATCTAAAGGCCCCTGCCAACACGCAAAAGAAACCTGGTGGTGGACAGACGAAGCCAAAGCAGTGATACACGAAAAGAAAATGGCTTTCCAAGCTTGGTCAAAGTGCTCTTCTACTAATAGAGAGGAAAAAGCTCGCCGTGAAAAGGTATATAGATATTGCAAAGGTATCGCGAAGAAAAAGTGCGCCGAATTCAAAGCGAAAAGCATGGAAGGAGTTGGAAGAAATAGGAACCAGGCTACCCAGGAGCTTCGACAAAGCAATTTGAACAAAGGAGCAAATATCTTTAAGATAGCCGCCCAGAGAAGAAGAAATGCTCAGGAGATTCGTTTCCCAAAGTTTATTAACAATGCTGAAGGCCAACTCCTTGTGGAAGACGAAAAAATTCTCCACAGATGGCGACAGTATTGCGAGGAACTTCTGAACGAACAGTTTCCCCGAGTGTACTTTCCAAGAGCCGCCCCGAATTATGCCGAAATATCCGACATCACAGTCGAAGAAGTTCGGTACGCGGTTAAAAACTCCAAGAAAAGAAAAGCTGTTGGGCCGGACGGGATACCCTCTGAGTTCTGGAAAAAGATGGGAGACATCGGGTCTAGATGGCTTTTGGTTCTTATCTCCAAACTTATGAGAGGCGACACTATGCCTAATCAATGGAGGGAAAGCTATCTTCTTCCTTTGCACAAAGGAAAGGGTGATACGCGAAATTGTGATAACTACCGTTCTGTCAAGCTGATGTCGCACACCATGAAGATCGTTGAACGGGTATTAGATGGCCGACTGCGGAAAATAATACGACTATCTGATGACCAGTGCGGGTTTGTCTCGGGTAAATCAACAACAGATGCAATCCAAAGTATAAGGGTCATGATGGAAAAGCATCGTGATTCGTCAAAGGACTTGCATATGGTGTTGGTTGATTTCGAGAAGGCCTTTGACCGGCAACCAAGAGATCTTATATGGGTAGCGCTAAGACAAAAAGGAGTTCCAGAAACCTACGTGCGAGTGATCATGGACATGTACAATAGAGCAACGACAAGAGTAAGATGCACCGAAGAGTTCGCAATCAAAGTCGGTGTACACCAAGGGAGCGTCCTCAGCCCACTGCTCTTTATAGCAGTCCTTGATTGCTCGCTTGAAGGAAAAGTGAGGGACCCCAATGTGCACCAGCTATTCTTTGCCGACGATGGAGCCATTATAAGTGATGATCAGGTGTCCCTACAACGAGCACTTGATGTGTGGGTGGACATTTTTGAGGGACACGGGTATCGTATTAGTTCAAAGAAGACAGAGTATCTGTGCTGCCCGTTCTGTGACCCTCATCAGCCTATTCCAGACATTTACTTGAATGGAAGAGTGCTTCCCAAGTGTGAAAAGTTTAAATATCTGGGATCTATGATTAATAAAGAAGCAACTTGTGATGACGACATCAACCATCGCGTAAGCGTAGGGTGGATGAAGTGGCGGGAATACTCCGCCATCTTCTGTGATCGAAGAATGCCCCCTAAGCTGAAAGGAAGGCTCTACACTTCAGTTGTACGTCCGGCGCTCACATACGGTTCACAATGCTGGACAATGCACAAAAAGTATGAGAGCAAATTACCGGCAGCTGATATGAAGATGATTCGCATGACAGCGGGAGTAACAAAGCGTGACAGAATTAGAAGTTCAAAGATCCGAGGAAGCCTCCACGTAAAAGAAACCATCACAAGAAAGATAGAGCGCGACCGACTCAGTTGGTATTGCCATGTTCAAAGGAGAGATCCTTATGGTCCTACACTTCTGACCATAACAACGCCGGAAAAAGGAAAAGAAGAAATAAAAGTTAATAATATTAAGTAATATGTACATATGTAATTTTAGTAAAGGTAAAAAAACGTTTCTCCATAAATATAAAATATAAGAAAGAAATACTTCGATCTATGTACATATATTTGTTTTATTAATCCTTTCCTGCAGAATGTAAAAACAGTATTGCATTTACATTCTCCCCCTTCATATTACTTCTCCTCTCCTCTAGCACTCTGTTCGCAGTTACCCGGGTATGCGGTTATCAAGAGCTCTACTGTTCACGATTCACGATACCTACTCGCTACGATGCAGTTCTAACGATTATTACTCATAATCATTATGGAAAAGGAATCGGCGATGCATTCGGAAACGATGCCGAGTACGTAATCGCATCGTTTGGTGCTATACTCGGCGATTATGTCTCCGAGTACTTCTTACTTACTCGTGCAGTGCTCTAGTACATACAAGCAAAATATATAACCATGGTTTGATAAAAATTGCCAGAAAGCTAGGATAGCATCGTTTGCTTGGCTAAAACTATTCCGTACATTCAACACAGAGACACTTAAAAAGTCTTATCTCAAAGCCAATCAGGAATTCAAGGACATATGCAGACAAAGAAGGCGAAATTATTACGAATGCGAGGCGCGTAGACTAGGACGCTGTAGGAATTCATCGGAATTCTGGAAGTTAGTGAAAAAACTCAACGGAAACAAGTATGTGATCAACAGAGGTCTTGCCCCGAACATACTCTATGAATATTTCAAGAATTTGTTGAACCCGCCATTGAGCCGATCTAATTTCGAATATGCGATACCAGACATCCGGAACAACATTTTGGATGGGCGGTAACCAATCAGGATCTTAATGCAGTGCTTCTCTCCCTGAAAGATAAGAAAGCAGCGGGGTCGGATAGTATACCAACCGAATTCATTAAGTGCAGTACCAACGGTCTAAAAGATAACCTTGTTCGCTTATTCAACAACATTTTGGATCATGGAATAATACCGCAATGATTCAAAGAAACTCTGATTTTCCCTATACACAAAAAGGGGATACATTGGATCCAGCTAACTATCGGGGCATATACTTCCTAAATGCATCCTACAAAATTTTCGCAACAATACTGCAGAGGCGACTAAATACATGGACAGAATCCAACAACCTATTAAAAGAATTTCAAGCCGGCTTTAGGTCTGGTTATTCAACTATTGACCATATTAATATTTGTATCGAATAGTATAGCAAATACATACATATGTATATGAATCGAAATAAGAAACTCTACGCATTTTTTGTGAATTCTAAGGCTAAGGCCACGCACTGAGCGGCAAGGGGCAGAGCGGCAAAGCGGCAAAAAGCTGAGCGACAAACTTAAGCGGCAAGTGGCCATTTACTGAGCGGCAATTTTCTGAGCGGCAACTCACTGAGCGGCAATTCTTAGCGATTAGTTCTGCAAATGTCGTTAATGAGTGCTGTTCGCCGCAATATTTTACAAGAAAGTCGTTTTAACATTTACAGAGTTATCTCAAGCTTAAAAAAAGAAGATTTGGAGTTCATCCAATAAACCGAAAAAGATCAGGTTATGGCGAATTTCACCATTTGTATAATAATCTTCGACAACACGAAGACCGATTCAGACAATACCTACGTATGTCAATACAATCATTTGATTTGCTGTTCGTATTTCTTAAATTTGCCATTATTCCTTCTTGCCGCTCAGCACTACCCTAAAATAATAGAACAGAATTGAAAGCTGAGCGACGCCGCTCTGCCGCTCAAAAACGTCGCTTGCCGCTCAGAGACTGTGTGGCCACAGCCATACGATTTCATGTGTTTTAAATTTTTTTTGCCGCTCAGCTTCTTGCCGCTCAGCTTTTTGCCGCTTGCCGCTCAGTGCGTGGCCTTAGCCTAAGGCGGCCTTCGATACAGTGAATCCAAACGCCCTGTTTTGTAAATTATATGGAATGGCAATGTCATCGAAATTTGAAAGAGTCGTACAAAATCTATACGAAAATACTATGGCAGCTATGTGGAACAGTGAGGCGTTATCAGAATGGTTCCAGACAAAGATAGGAGTAAAACAGGGATGTCCGTTGAGTCCCAACCTATTTGCCCTTTACATAGATCATATTGTGGACTTTCTGCCTGGAGGAGTTGAATTTGCAGGAGTTACCTTTAAAGCCCTTCTGTTTGCAGACGATATCGTGTTGCTTGCAAACTCACCGGAATCCCTGCAATTGTTGATTATTCGTTTATATGAGTACTGCAAGCTATAGAGTTTTATCGTGAATTTGGAAAAATCAAAGATAATTGTTTTTAAAAAAAGGTAGGTAGATCTGCATACAACGAAAAATGGAACTTCAGCGGAGAAAGAATAGAAGTACTGAAAAAGTACAAGTACCTTGGAATCCTGTTATCAAGTAACATTAATATGAAGAGGCATCTCCATGAAAAGCTTACGAAATCTAAGAACGTCATTAATGTAGCGTGGAAGAACTGTTTCAGCAATATAAATATTTACCACAGCAGCAAGTTTAAGGTATTTGAAGCCGCATCTGAGGCAATAATGCTCTACGCGGCTCAGGTATGGGGATATAGGCCGTATGAGCGATAGAGAAACTACAACGGTATTTCATTAAAAAGATTTTCCACCTTCCTCCCAAGACACCGAATTAAATGCTTTTGCTGGAAACAGGCTTATCTCCACTATTTGTAAAAACACTTAAACTGCACGTCAACTACATACATATTAAGGGTGGGGAAAATGCCACCCTTCTGACTACCTAAGATTGTGGCCCTACAAGCAATTCTTAACAAATCTACATGGTACGAAGCGTGGTTGGAATTAGCAGGTGGGTGTGAAGGAGTGCTGGAAGCGGAAGACAGGAACTGGGAAAATTCATTATACAAATTAATAGAACAAGTTGACTTCCAGGCCAGAAGGAAGTTTTTAGAGGAAGCGGCGGAATCATTACACCCTAGTACGTACAGCTGCTAAATCACAACCTAGAGGGTAGAAACTATTTTAAAGACATTCATACTATCCAGGAAGTTTCAACAATGTTCAAACTCCGAGGAGAACTTCTAAGGCTCAATTTCGTGCCCCATAGGGAAGACCTGCCTATACTCTGTAGTATGTATGTGTAATTTAAAAGAGAGAGAAGATACCTTGCATTTCTTGGGCAAGTGCCCAGTTCTAAGAGAAACTAGGAGAAGTGTTTTCGAAAAGGACTTTTTAGCTGAAAGTGATACGATATCACTTCTCAATGAAATCGACGTCACAAAGCTATTTGTATATTGCAAAATTGCATTAAAATATAGAGAAAGCATATTAACAGAAATCCTTTAAAATCGCAATGCCATGCATATTGATTTTGTTATACATTAGGCTAATAAATTAAATGGAAGAATAAAATCTAAACTAACAAAAAAAATTAAATCTAAATCTACTAGGAATTTCGATCTGAATTTTTCACAGCATATTTTCGATAGGTTTTACTATCGAAATATGAAAAAAAAATCGATTTTTCGAAGGTCACATGAGACTATCCCCTGCATTTCGAAAACCAGCGAGATAAGGTAAGTGGGGGAGGCATCGATCGATGCGCATTTTTTGCAGATTTATTGATCGCCATGAATCATTGGCCGGGATCACACCGCGCATTCGCGGTTGAGCAATAATTGAAGACGGATGAATCGTTGGTTCGTGCGCGTTGCAATTTTTGTACTCACTTCAATTTATGCAGACTGAGTGAGCATGCAACTTATCTGGACATGGGTGCAAATTTTTGGACAAGGGACAATAGTGAACAGAACTCCTCCGGGACCATCAACATCAGCAGCGACGCCGGAACATGTCGCCCAAATTAGGCGAGAATTTACGCAAAATCCGAGTAAATCCATAAGAAAGATTGAGGCATCTAATGAAAAATTCAACTTTGAAAAA
The DNA here is from genome assembly GCA_958301585.1 of Merodon equestris. Lineage (NCBI taxonomy): Eukaryota > Metazoa > Arthropoda > Insecta > Diptera > Syrphidae > Merodon > Merodon equestris. The sequence continues at coordinate 96,403,474 of OY284413.1, forward strand.
AAAAAGAAATAAATGTATGTTCCAGCCATACAAAATCCAAATCGTGCAAGCTCTAAAGGAAAGTGACTATCCTTTGCGAGAAACATTCACAAGAACAATGTTTGAACGTTTTCGAACAGCACAGACGCTTGGAAACATATTGTTTAGTGATTGAAGCATAGAGAATGCCATCAAAAACGCTTACACTAACCCAAAACGACGGTATTTTGTGCCATTTCCGCCCAAGGGATAATTGGCCCCTATTTTTTTTAACCAACAAGAGACAGTCGCTGCTTAAGTATACATATTGCCGAATGATAAACGAGAGATAAAGAGTGAATAATAAACGGGCACGACCAATAGAACGCTATTTCACGAAGACAAATTTTGCATTTTCCCCAACAAATTGATCAGCAATTATGGAGACATACCTTGGCCACCTCGCTCTCCGAACCTCACACCATGCAACTTTTTCTTGTGGGGATACCTCAAGTCAAGGGTTTACGATAACAATCCTCGAACAATTCAGACCCTGCAAGAGAATATTCGTCAAACTGTGTGAACAACTTTGTTCACGCGTTATTGCAAATATGAGGGCTGCAAGAGTACCTGGAAAGAAACGGGTGGATATTGTTTTTAAAAAATTAAATCCACAACATGACTACATTTCCCCAAAATAAAGTATGTATTACCTATATTTTCAGCTTTATATTTATTTTATTTCAAACCTGAAAATTTTCCACTGGACACCCTTTATGTTTTTATCATAGATATTATTTTTTATTATTATTATTTATTATATGACCGTGCAGGGATGGGTTAAGAATATCCTTGCAGCGATACCTCTCGCTTGTCGTAAAAGGCGACTAAAACAAAGGTAAACAAAAATCACATCTAGGCAATTTAGAAAACACCAAGGTGAGCCTAGGGACACATATACCACCATTAAACTGCCCCACAAGTTTACATGCAAATCAGTGGGTTGACACGACTGGAGATCACCGGTGTTGTAAGAGTAAGATCAAACAAAAAAAATCTGGAGCATGCCCGTCACAAAAAAAAAAAAAAAAAGGCAGGCCGAAAAACAATTAGTGCAAACAAATGCAAAAACACCAGCATTTGATTGGCCTCAGCGATGAAGTAATCCCAAACCGGGAAGCCTGCCGCTACTTTCTGAGGTCAAACCGGCGGACCCCACAAGCGGACCAGTAGGAATGCAGTTAAGTGGGAAGGAAAAAGAAAAAGAAGAAGATCATTTTTTATTATAAATTAACAATGAAAAAAATTGGTTTTTATAAATTAAAAATAAAAAACTTAGTTATTATAAATTCTTAAAGTGTGTTATTTTTCGTAAATGATATTGTGATATTTTCGTAACCCAAATGCATCCTCGGTTTTCCAGGACAAGTGTCACAATACTCACTCTTAAAAAACAATATGAAGATGCATATTGATCGGCACGATTCACTCCACCCACTTATTCTGCATAGTCTAATACAGCAGTGTGTCGGCCTCTGACGCACAATGAGCGAGTTCGGATCCCGATAAAACCAACGCCATCAAATATTCATTACGCTGCTTCTCTCCTCCGCCGGGTACTGGCAAATCCCTCTGTAATACATTTGGTTTTGAAACGCTCGCCGTTTGGAATCAGCATTAAACTGTAGGTCCCGTTCACTTGTGTGAAAATCAAATTGCACACAACATAAGTGAATGAGAGAAGTTTGGCTCTGGCTCTCCGTGAACTGTAATCCAAGAAGAATACATTTCCTTATGTTTATCGAAATAACAACATTTGGTTTTCCTTTTATTATAATACAACCATCCTTTCCTACTTGATTTGATTTGATTTGACGCCCCCATAGGGGCACTTTATTTGCTTAATGCAAGCCTTAACAAAAATCTGATAACTTAACTATAACTTATTAACTAGGTGGCGGCGTGGAGACGATTAAGGAGAGTGAGAAGGGTGGTGGTATAGGGCAATTCTAAGGCTGGACTTATTAAGGTGAAGGTCGAAAAGATTGGTGTTAGCTTTTCGAAGCATTCTGGACATTGGTTCATGGTAGCCATAATTTGTGCGGTGAGTGCTTATACGGAAAAGGGGTGTGGACCGAAGGTTACGCGGGTTGGTGTTAAGGGGAATCATGTGTAATAATGAAGGGCTGTCAATGTTACCACTGAGAAGGTCATGGATAAATAGAATGTCTGCAACATCACGTCGTTCTTTAAGGGGTTGGAGGTTGATTAATTTTAAGCGATCCGTATAAGGTGGTAAATTAAGGGGGTCGGCCCAAGGAAGGCCACGAAGGGCAAAACGGATAAACCTGCGTTGAATGGATTCAATACGCGTAGTATGGGATTCATAAGAGGGGGACCAGACTTGGCTAGCATATTCGAGAAGGGGCCTAACGAAAGTGATGTATAATGATTTCGTAACGTAAGGATTCGAGAATTCTTTGGACCAACGTTTCACGAAACCGAGGGCAGAGTTAGCACGTTTGATAATATTGTCGATATGGAGGCGAAAGTTGAGTTCACGGTCACAAATAACCCCTAGGTCAACCAAGAAGTTGACAGGGGGAACGGTTTCATTACGAATAATGTAGGTTCTAGGTGGTGAGGAAGGCTGGTGTAGTTCCTATCAGTGTACATGTGAGCGGAATTTTTGTGCTTACTGGTAGATATGGCAGATTAAGTTCTTCTATAGCGATGGTGCCGAAATAAGGAAGAATATTATACATGTGTTTATCGCGTATCTGAACCTGCCAAAAAACATACTGATTCCCTATTTTGTTAGCTTGTTTGATTTGTATGTAAAGAAACAAATTTTCCTTTGAATTTTACCACTGATCATCACAAATGTTTTATCTGGGATAAAATATTTTGAAATTGTCCCATTTATACACATATACTCCAAAAAAATACTGGCATTTTGTCTTGTTCTCAAATTGTTGTTGTCAAGATTTGTTTTTAGATGAACCATCCAGAATATTTAATTGAACCCGTCCCTTTTAAATACCTGGGAGAAGAAAGGGATCATACTATTGTTTCTTTTGGAATGAGGCATTGTTCCTATGTTCATAATTAAGCCCAGAAATGCCCAAAATTGTTGTTCTGAGTACTGAGTGTCCGTATAGGGCCAGTAAGGTATTTTTAGTTGAATTATTTAAGCTAGTTTGAAACATTTTTGTCTAGTGTAAAAAGTAAAAAATGAATAAAGATGAAGTTAAAAAATAAAAAATGCCCAAAATCTTGAATCTCAAGATCACGCCAATTCTACCAGATTGAACGTGAAGATAATTCCCCGGATTCTAATTTTGTTCGAGCGTATACATATATTTGTTTCCTTTACAATTTCACTGACACTTTTATCAGCAAAAAACAATTTAAAGAATTGTACAGGTTCTGCTTTTAGTTGAAGATTCTGTGGACCCGTCTTATGTAAGCCAATATCGAATTCTATTATGTCCAAAAAGTTGTCCTTTTGGCCATATCCACCCAATCCTCAATTTGTACATCATCCTCTTGTACATTTACGTCTGAAGTAATATAACTGCTACTTGTTACCAAAACATGCGGTTTTCTATAATTAATAAATTCAGTCACTTCTTGAACTGTCATGTCGTATTGAAATATCGATTACAGTCATTTTCACACTCAAAAACAAATTCATCTTCACGGCTTCTGTCCTCATACATTTTTACTATGGCATAAACTTACCCTAATAAAATAATGTGAATTTACTATTATGAAGCAAAAAATGTAGCGAAACGCACCTTTCCAATTTTATAAAAGAATAATTAGAGTATCAAACCCAATAAAAAATGTATAAAAGTTCCGTCATATTTAAGAAAATTTTTGAGAAAGAACTAAGGAAAAGATAATCTGCAATTTTTGGTTAAAAACACATCATGATTACAATAATATGTTGCATGTAAAAATATAAATCTTAAGTACCAGCAAGCACCAAGCTGAAATGTAATAGATCTGATGCATTGAACTCTCAGTTTCACAAACAAAAAGAAAGTAGCCGCGGAAACTTGATGTTCTTTTGTTGGCTCTCGTTTTACTTTCAGATATTTGTGTTTTTTTACCATTGTGCAGTTTTATTTAACTTTTATGTGAATAATAAAATTATGTTTACTTTTGATTAAGGAAGGATATGATCATATTATTTTGTTTATATAGAATTAGTTACTGGAAATAATAACGCCTTTTTTTTTGCAAATATGGAGGGTTTAACATTCGTTATGGTTAATTGGTCGATATTCAGTAATTACAAAGTAAATAACTGCATTGAAAATATTAGGAACAAGTACCCGGTTATTGGTGAGACACTAGTGAAGGGTATACATCAGCAGTTAAATAAAACATTCCTACCAAAATTCTCACAAAGAAGTCATGCTGCGTCACGGAATAAGAAAACTTTTTTGGTGAAGAACAAAGAATGGCTCAAGGGGATTTTTTCTATCGCTTCAGATCCCATAGATACCGTTATGGAATCGGACCAGAATCCTCCAAACGAATTCGGAGTGGGTGTCCAGAAAAGTCATTTGACGAATGCAGCCATAGAAACAAAAGGTGTAAGGTTTCAATTTTGTGCAACAATGTCTTTGAAGAAGTAATTACCTTTGCCGCCAACCAAATTCAAATTCCACCAGAGAAATGTGCTAGATTTAGTCCAGAAAAAGCGTTGGCCTTATTGCTAGATGCTGCGTTATCAGTGTGAAGTTCTAAGAAAAGCAGCTCAAGCAATAGGTTGTGATATTTTTCTAGCATATCAGAAGCTATTGGAATATAAAAAGCAGTGCTGTCCATCTGACATCAAAATTACCGAAAGTTGTTTTCAAAAATTATTAGATCACACCACCATGAGAATTTTGGAAACAAAAACAAAAGAACTTGGAAACGAAAAATAAACATTTTTTTTTTAATTGGAGCTATGATGGTTCCTCTAGACATAGTGAATATAAGCAGACTTTCGATAAAGACAACATCACAGACTAATATGTTTTTAACATCTCTGGTTCCTCATAACTTGCTTGAAAATTGAAATAATTCTTTAGTGTGGAAGAACACAGCGTCTTCTTCTATTAGGTTCTGTAGACCTATTCAGTTCCAATTTATAAAAGAAACAGCGGAAACACTAAAGCCGAGGTCGCAAGAATGCAATTGGAATTCAATCTACTGTGACATTACATAACAAAACCTACAAAGTGAATCATGAATTATTGTTTACTATGATTGATGCTTAAATTGCACAAACAATTACCGATACGCCATCAATGGCAGTGTGTTTCGTATGCAAAGCAAAACCATCGGAAATTATTAATTTGGATATCTTAAGACATAAACCAGAGACAACAAACACTTTAAATATGGCCTTGTCACCCGAACTTTGCATATAGAAAGTTCTTCGAAAGTAGAGAACAGACACCGGCCCGAAAAGGCAGAGAGAGGAAGAGAAAAAAAGAGTAAGGCTGAATCTATACCAAGGCCGACAAAACGTTTTTTTCTTGTCGTGTACGACAAGAATACATTGCATCTTATGAGTCAGCCCACACCAAATGGGACGCAACACGACAAAACGTTTTGTTCGGCCGCGCTCCTTGCTCCGACGTCCATTTTATACAGCATTGCATACAGCAAACCCACACCGATCGCAACAAAGTGTTGCGAACACGTGTCGTTGCCGAAAATTATACACTTCCTTAGCAGCCAACCCACACCGGACGAAACAAACAGAGCACAACACGACAAAACAAAAAAATAATGTCGAAATCTGTTCGGTGGTATTTTGTTTTTCTGCGACAAAATCGATACATTGCGAATTTGTAAAGCGAAGATGGAAGTTGACGCGGAGAAGCTATTATTTTTAATTGAGCAAAGGAGCGCAATTTATAATTATACTTGTAAAGACCATGCAAATAAAAGTTTAGTGGGTAAGCTGAAGAAATTTTGGAACTTATCGGGATACTTTTTTAATTCTAATAATTATATTAAAAATAATTCTTATCGATTGTAAGGATGAGCCCACCATGATCTTTTCTTTTTATTACGCTCACAAGCTTTAATAAAAGTAAATAAAACTGAAATAGCTTCTTCGTCCGAATTTGACGACATTTCAAGAGACAATGCTTGAATTTGTTTTTTTCAACCCACACCAAGCGCAACAAATTGTTGGAAACATTTGGCTTGTCGGTACGTGTTGGGGTTGGTGTGGGTTAGGATGAAAAACATTTTTTTGTCATGTGACAAAAAAACATTTTGTCGCCCTTGGTGTGGGTTCAGCCTAAGAGTATTAAAAAACCGGACTAAATAAAAAGGCTTCTTGGTTAAATTTATCGTACATTTATTTCTCTTTCTATGCGTGTTTAAACAATATTCACCAATATTCACCAACTAACTCTTAAGGGTGACAAACGAATTTTCATATGATAATAACGGGGTAGTTAACAAAGAATATGGAAATATGTAAATAGAAATTCTTGTAGGTGTGTGTTAAAGATAAAACAATAAAATAAATGCGTATTAATTTTCAACAAAGAGTAAAGAAGTGTTTCATAGAAAAATTGGACTCAAAGTTGATGTTGTTAAACAAGGCATGGGTACTATTAATGATGGAAACACTTCCAGAAGGTTTTTTAATAATCCTAGTTTAACAGCTGAAATAACTGGAGTGGATGAAAATTTGATTTATTGTTTCTTAGTTATACTGCAAATAATAAATGTGGTGGTGCGATCGATCCAGAAAAGTTCGGCAATTATTCTATTGAGACTACGGAGCTATACATTTCGTTGTATAGCTGGTACAACATGCCGAATATAGATCACAAGGTTCTTTTACACATTAGCAAAATAATAACATACGCTATGCTACCAATAGGTATGTTGACAGAGGAAAGGTCGAAACAAAGACTACCGTCGATATCGGTGTAATCATAAAAGAAATTGTTCACGTGTAAATGTTCATGTTCAACAAATGCTGACGTCAAGCATATGCTACTTGCTTCTTCTGATCCGCTTATAAATAACTTTAGAGAAGAGACGAAAAAGAAAAAATTGAATTAAATGACGATGTTAAGGAGTTATAGTACTATTCTGAAACAATTCAGTTAAACAAACACAAATATGAATATATGTGCATATAATGCTTATTTTGTCTGTTTTATTTCATTTAATTTTTTTTCACGTTAGTTGTTCATTTTCTTGAAAATTTTTAAATAATTTTAGCTAATACAATTCACATTTAACTACCCAATAAAAAACATTGATTGTTTAAAGAACTGTTTACACTTTGGTGAAAATTGCATTAAAATTGTTACAGTATTTCAAGAGATAATGAATTATTTCGGCGTTCCCATATAACCTGACCACTGTATGCCGCTGCGACGTCATACGAGTGAAATTAATAGTTTGTGTGTTACCACGGGGGCCCTAACGAGTGTAAAGGGTAAACACTATATCACTCGGTGGTCATCGGCAAATGAAAGAAACCGAGAAACCGAGCTCAGACTCCGAGCTTCGTCTTGAAGGCGATGAAAAAGAGAGCTTAGCGAATTTGTCAAAGTCGTGCTGTGAGATTTGGTAGTAAATGCCAAATATAGTTTTGCAAAAGATTAAGTTCTTGTTCATACCATTAGGTGTATTTTATTATGCCACATGATCCGGTCTAGATCAGGGGACATAATAAAACTGTACAGATCAACGAATAGCCAGCTTGACATTTCGTCTTGTTCAGTTCTGTCAAAGATCTAACATTTGAAAACAAAATTAAATTGTGGAATTGCCATATGAAAGAACATTTTTCTTTTCATACAAATTTAATACGATTGATTAAAATGCTGATGATAATAATTTTTATCGATATACACCAATTGCAGTTAATATTTCATCAAATCACTCAAGAGTTTTAGAAATGTAAGTTAACACACAATTTATAGCATTATGAGTACAATTATTGGGGAGAGTACGATAACTTTGGCGCCAAAAATTGATAACGGTTTTTTGTAGTGGGGTCAAAAACAAGCATTTTTTACTATTGGAGGGGGGGTCTATCTCGCTCCGTATAGGAGGTAGGGACAATTTTAGAAAAAATTGACAAAAAAAAAAAAAAAAAAAAAAAAAAAAAAACAACGGCAACACTTACAATTAAGTCCTGTAATGGTTTGGAAAGCCAGAAACTTGTTCCTTAAGGCCCCGGCCCATAGAATCCGTCGATCCGTCACTCCGTTGATTTCAACTGAGTGAAAACGTATTGGCGAATAGAGCAGGCAAGCATCGGCCCATAGAATCCGTCAATCCGTTGACAGTTGTCGATGACATTTATTAATTGATGGAGTACGTTCATCTGAGTTATAAAATGAATGGCACGGATGGCCTTTGATCGCCTCAATCAGTTCTTCCTCGAACATTTTATAACATTTTTTTCCTAGAATAATGTTCACTTCTCGCACACTAAACGACCCTCACCAAACGAATCGTACTTTGAATGTCAACCGAATTTGAAGTTTCTCTCAGTACGAGAGAGTTCCCAAGCATTCTCTCAATGCATCCACCAATGAACGTGCTTACTCTCAATTCGTGCATGCGTGAACCTCAGAATGTAAATGTGTAAGCTCCAATATGTGAATGTATGAGCTCTCAACGGAGCGAAAAGTAGAAAGTAGCTCTACTTTGTCCGTTGAAGTTCATACATCCGTCGGTTATGGGCCACCTCCCATAAGAATGTGTATATTCTACTTTTCACTCAGTTGAAATCAACGGAGTGACGGATCAACGGATTCTATGGGCCGGGGCCTTTAGTCTGAAATTGAAGTTAAATTATTTGTATAAATAGTTTTTGAAAAATTCGCATGCACTCAAAAATTTGATTAACAAATTGGAAAAAAAAGTTTAGACCTTTTTTTTTAAATGATGAATATAAGTGCTAAATTGGCTTTTTATGGTCAATGTTCATATTAATTCTAAATTGATCAGAAAAAACCGAATGGTTTTACGTTTTCTAGTTTTTGAGAAAATCGAAAATTATTAAAAGTACTATCACAGAATAAATAGTATACAGAAGTCGCATCCCGGCCTGCGATGATTTTTCACTTTATGGTGCGGGCGGAACAACTGAAGGGAAGATCAAGCAACGAGAGAGCAAGCATGATCAGAGAGTAACAACCAGAGAGCAGCCACGATCAGAGAGAATCAACGAGAGAGCAATCTTAAAATGTTTATGTGTGTGTGTGTATTGTGTTGCTATCCAACGTCGTGAATGCACGTGGTGTTGACAAAATTTTGTTTCAAGTTTTAGATTTCTATATTTAGTTTTCTTCAGTTGAAAGTTGCGCTTGGTATTCGTACGCGTACTTTTTCGATGTAAACTAAAAGGGCCGGGTAACACCAATTAACGTTATTCCATTATTTGGGATTTTTGTGCAAATTTCAATCTGATATATGTATGGAAGAATAACCCAAAAACTTTAGTGCGACAGGATTTTAAGTTTGCGGGCTTTAGTAAAATTTTTTTTTCTCTGAAGCCCACGAGCAATGCTTCCTCAAGAGTACTAAGATCATGAAGTCCAATATTATTTCCTTATGATCAGAACATGTGGAAAACCATTGCGGTGTGGCATTTTTGCATTTGGTATCACTCAGCTCTTCACAGTTACTATAAGAACTCAACTGCACTATATTTGCAGACATTAAGCGTGCTAATAAAGTGTTTATATCAGCAACTGAGGGGTTAATATTATTTCCACCCTTTTGTCTTAGAACCGAGAACATATTTTCAAGGTATTCAAGGAAGAATTTTATATATTCGTGTGATGGACTGTTAAGTTGAACTGCAGACTTATAACAATTCTTTGAAGATAGCGTACCACTATTTAGGCAGTCAAATATTTTGTCAATATTTCCTATGAAGCATGCCGTAGACAAACAAACTTCTTTTGAGCAACTTTTAAAGCCTACTGTCTCAATAACAGTTTTAATTGCTGCTTGAACAGTCCTACTAAAAATTTGGGTGGCTAGTTTTACTTTCATTTTTTCGAAAGAGTTCGGAAATACATATGTGCTGGCTTGTAAGTTTAAGACACATTTTTGTATTAGATTTGCACTCCATTTCCCATAGTTCCTTAACTACTTTAAAACTAGCAACTCCATTTGGTGTTGTAAGGTCACATTGAAGCCAACCATTTCTTAATGATTTGATTAGATGTGGAAAATCATATACACAGAAAGTTTTACTACCATTATACATAAAATAGGGTTTTTCTAAAGTAGCTCCCAATTCCAAGAAACACTTCCTGTTAGAGGACCCTTGGTCACAAATTACAACTTTAACTATGATGCCAAAACTGTTCAAAATTGCTAAATTTCGTAATATTATCTTTTTTAGTAAATCGGCAGAAAGTCCATTTTTTGAAACAAAGTAATTAAATGTAAGCGCCCAGTTGGAAAACATTGATTTAATCATAAAAACGCACAATTGTTTACCAATCTGGTTCGTTCTTTCAACCCCATTTTCCTCAAATCCATCCACTAAATCTAATTTGGAATTGTATCGCAATTCCCTTCTAATCGCCATTTCATCCATCAGCAGAATCATATTATTCTTTTCGTACTGGTTCAAATCTAAGCACTTCTTTTTTAATAACTCTAAACCGTTATTTTTAAAACCTGGTTGTAGGGAATTTACAGGGGCCCATCGATAAACAGTAGAGATATGTGGCAAATTTAGATGCAATTTATTCTTCAAAAATTGGTACGTTGACTGTGAGACATAATAAATGTTTTGAACCAAATCTTTTACATCTTGCTTATATTCTTTAGGTCGTGGACGGCGGACCCCACAAGCGGACCAGTAGGAATGCAGTTAAGTGGGAAGGTTATGGTCCTACACTTCTGACCATAACGACGCCGGGATAAAAAGGAAAAGAAGAAGAAGAAGAAGATTCTTTAGGTCGTGGACTAAGAAGAAGTTTGCAAAATGTTTTTGACTCCTTGCTTATTTGAAAAGAGTCGATGGTTTGAAATACGCTTGATTTTGTTGCTATTTGTTTGCGGCTTTGGAGATTTTTATATTTTGTTACCATGTCGTAATATTTTTTTCTGTAAAAATTAGCTGATTTCAGATATTTTTCAGTCATTACAACATACATCTACGGAGTCACTTGTTCGGCTCTTTTTAGCTGGACAATCAAGCTCCAACGACTTGTAATCTTCCTCAAAACTTCTAAGTTAAATACCGGAACAGCTCCGAATTTCAACTTTTTTTTACCAATGTCAGAACTTGAGAAGTGATTGGCGCAAATCAACAATTTTTTTGTGTAATCTTTTGTTGGAATATTACATTTTTCTCGCCAAATTTGACCCATAGCTGAGTCATAGGGAGGAAACTTAAACATTCTTATCTTTTCACCATATCGCCTAGATTTACCGCATGTTTTTATGCAGCATCGAATGCCGGACTTTTGGAAAATTTTACCAACAGTCGGTACAGAATCCATTTTTCCTATTCAAAATCGTATGACAACCCCTCAACAATCAATATATAATAATAAGTCCAAAGAATAATCCAAATCGTATGCAAAGTTGTCAACAATTATAAAAGCAACAATTCAAAATCAAAAATAGAGTTAAATATCAAAATACAAAGTAAAAATGGAGTCGATATATAAGCGCACAAAAACACAACCATTCGCATGAAAGTACAATTCCCAAGTGATTTCGAATCCAATCCACACAATCGAAAACAAGAGCAGCAATACAACACCATGCAAGCTTACTATAGAAGAAGCTATCAATGCATACACACGCACACACACTTGCATACACATCGTAAGCTGCTTTGCTCTCGTAAAAACAAAACCACCGAAAACGCACATGCTACTCTCTTTCGCTCGCACCAGCTTCTCAATTTTTTGTATACTCTCTTGCATGTTCTCATGCTTGTACTCTCTGTTCAATAGGGTGCCAATATTGGAACCCTAGAACAAAATTTGCTTTGTATGAGATGCAACTTCTGTATACTATTTATTCTGTGGTACTATTTTATGGGATATTTTGTTTTCTGGTATTTACGGTGATATGGGGGAAGGGGGTGGATATGCTGCCCACCTTCCCTGTGGTAAAGCGTGTAGTTATTGATATTTACAAATGTCATTCTGTGTTAGTGCGAATCGAGTGATTTTTTTCTGATTAAGTGATGGCGGCTAAGCATCCTCTAATTCATCCAATATTACCAAATTTCTCAATATTTTGTTCGTTCGCGGATTTGGTGTCGATCAACAAAAAAAAGCATTGCGTTTTTAGAAGAAATTGGTAATATTCCTTCTAAAATTTCAACTTCCCCACTGTGTTGCAACTTACCGATGAAGGTGGAAATATGTAAAAACATTCAGTTCGATTGGATGTGGCGGTGCTCAACAAAAAGCTCTAAAAAAAAGGTGACAAAAGTTGTAGGAATACAATCAACCTATCTATCGGCACATTTTTCCATGGGCCTCAATGTCGGTTAGAGCTTCGCGAGGTGCTTGGGATAATTATCTCTTTTGTCATCAAAATGCCTGTGGTCACGGTTTTCCAGGTAAATTAATTAAATCTTAATCTAATTTTTTTTTTAAATATTATTGTAAATCATTATTTTAAAATTAGCATTAAACCGTTTGGCGCCATCACGACAAAAAAAGCGAACTAAGTAAATCTACTTTAATAGATTACTTTAACTATTGTCGTGAAATAGCCGAAATAATAGCGTCTCACGTTGATGTCAGTATTGGCGGCGAAGAAAAAACTGTGCAAATCGACGAGACGTTTTTACAAAAAGAAAATATCACAGAGGCTGTGTTACCGAACAAATGACAAAAGAAGATAAGGTCGGACGGTTGTTTAAAGAAGATAAGGTCGGACGGTTGTTTAAAGTAAACTCTAAATGTAAGGAAGATTTATGGCCTTTTATCCATAAATACGTTAACTCCAACACCAGTCGCTGTACCGATAGTGCACGCCAGTGTATAGGTGTTGAGAAAATGTTTTCTAGTTCTACGACCCATGAAGTGATGAACCACAAGAAAGGGAAATATGTTGATAAGACCGTTGCAAGTTCCGTGCAGGGACGGGTTACGAATATCCCTGCAGCGATACCTCTCGCTTGTCGTAAAAGGCGACTAAAACAAAGGTAAACAAAAATCACATCTAGGCAATTTTGAAAACACCAAGGTGAGCCTAAGGACACATATGCCACCATTAAACTGCCCCACAAGTATACATGCAAATCAGTGGGCTGACACGACTGGAGATCACCGATGTTGTAAGAGTAAGATCAAACAAAAAAATCTGGAGCATGCCGGCGGACCCCACAAGCGGACCAGTAGGAATGCAGTTAAGTGGGAAGGTTATGGTCCTACACTTCTGACCATAACGACGCCGGGATAAAAAAAAAAAGGAAAGAAGAAGAAGTTGATAAGACCGTTGCAAGCAACACTATTAACGATCTGGAGAATCAGAACAAGCTTCTGAAAAAAATCTCTTTTATGCCGCAAAACTACGCACCACCTTCACCAGGCACTTTTCTTTTATCGAAAGTACTGTCTTGAAAAAAAAATATAAGGACGACTTGGGCTCCCAAATCATGGAATTTTTACTAGACGCCAAAAAAAGTGTTTCCAGGTTTTATCGATGGTGAAGAAAGTGTGGGTTTGCAACTAAAGGAATTCGACCCTCCCACCGTTCATAGTGAGAACCTAGAGGCTATTTTACCGCCAGAACAACTTCGGCTTCTCACTATCAGCGATGAACTCAACGAACTCGACTGTACCACCAGTACGGACGATGACTTCGTTGACGAGACTCACATACCTTTTTAATACATTGAAAATTGACTTAACTAATTTTAACTAACTTCAGACTTACTTACACCCCGACTGATTAAGACGTGGAATGCAATGCAATTCTACCTCCTTGTGGTGCATTCTGGGTAACGTTAAAGGAATTGCCGTACTTTATTTACAAAGATGAACCCATCATCAATATATTGATATCGAAGTCTTGCATGGGTTCAATGGAAGTATATACATACATACATTGGGCCAAGCAGGGGGGTTGCATACATATTATCACCGTAAATACCAGAAAACAAAAAATCCCATAAAAAAGTACTTTTAGTAATTTTCGATTTTCTCAAAAACTAGAAGACATAAAACCATTCGGTTTTTTGTGTTCGATTCAGAATTGATATGGGCATTGACCACAAAAAGCCAATTTAGCCAATTTATACTAAAAAAAAAAAGTCTGAACCTTTTTTTTTCAATTTTTTAGTCAAATTTTGCGAATTTTTCAAAAGCTATTTATACACATACATAATTTAACTTAAATTTAATATTAAAGAACAAGTTTCTGGCTTTCAAAACCGTTAGAGTACTTTATTGTAGGTGTCGCCGTTGTTTTTTTATTATTATTTTTTTTCATTTTAAGTAATTTTTTTCTAAAATTACCGCTACCTCCTAAACGGGGCGAGATGACCCCTCCCCCCCTTCCCCATAGTAAAAAATGCTTGTTTTTGATCACTCTACAAAAAAAAAATTTATCAATTTTTGGCGCCAAATTTATCGTACTCGTGCCCATTTATTTTATACGGAATGTAAAACTCTTTAACCAAATCCTGGCCACAATTGTGGGGAATAGTGTAAACTAATTTTCGGGTCTTGAAATTGATCCAGATCAAGAGCTGGATCACGTGGTGTTATTGTAATGCATGTTGTTGGATAAGATTAGGATGGCATAATAAAATACACCTATTGTATAACAATATGTAAACATTTTTAAGTTTACAAATGGTTAACTTGGTATACTACAATATATATAGCGAAAATGGGATGTTAAAAAAATCCAACCTGAATTATTAATGTTTGTTGTAATGTTAATATATTATTAATATAACCTTACCTTAAGATTGTTAAATGTTTCCTTATACATGTATCAGAAAAGCAGATAACAACCCCAGAGCCTTATAAATGGATGCGCTGATATCCAAGACTAGGCGTTTCCGGAACTTGCCGAGGAAAACGCGCATCTTCTTCTTTAAAGAATAGAAGATAAGATAGAACTGTACGCCGACATATACTTTTGACTGTATCGAACTTTAAAGATGAATTTCGATATATGGCGAATAGAACCACTGCTATAGCCTGATGAGGATATTTTGAAAGAATAACTACTTGTTTGATTCTTCTTCTTCTTCTTTTCCTTTTTCCGGCGTTGTTATGGTCAGAAGTGTAGGACCATAACCTTCCCACTTAACTGCATTCCTACTGGTCCACTTGTGGGGTCCGCCGGTTTGACCTCAGAAAGTAGCGGCAGGCTTCCCGGTTTGGGATTACTTCATCGCTGAGGCCAATCAAATGCTGGTGTTTTTGCATCAATTTTTTTCGGCCTGCCGTTTTTGTTTTTTTTTTGTGACCCGGGCATGCTCCAGATTTTTTTTGTTTGATCTTACTCTTACAACACCGGTGATCTCCAGTCGTGTCAGCCCACTGATTTGCATGTATACTTGTGGGGCAGTTTAATGGTGGTATATGTGTCCCTAGGCTCACCTTGGTGTTTTCAAAATTGCCTAGATGTGATTTTTGTTTACCTTTGTTTTAGTCGCCTTTTACGAGAAGCGAGAGGTATCGCTGCAGGGATATTCTTAACCCGTCCCTGCACGGAACAATAACTACTTGTTTGATAATACAATTTAACGTCTTTTGTTTGATAATACAATTTAACATATCACTATTTCTTTTTAGAAATAAAACTAGGACTGTTGCAAAAACTCTTTTACGAAATAAATTAAATTTGCATAAAATAAAGGGTGGTCCAACCATAATGCACGATGTTAATTGTGAGTCACACCTTAACGTCAAGTTTTTTTGCCCAACTTAATTTGACATTTCTTTGTTTCAGTATTTGACAAATTCAACCATGGAGAGGTACAAAATTGAGCAGCGCGTTAAGATTGTTGAAGCCTTTTTCGAAAATGGGCGTTCAAATCAAAATGCATTTCGTGCACCTCGTGATTTTTTTGGTCAACATAATCGACCAAATGTATTCACAATCGGTAGAATTGTGCGCAAATTTCAGCAAACCGGGTCTAATTTCTCTAAGTGTTTTACGTGGACTCCTGCCTTGTTGGCTTAATTCCACGGTGGGCCATCCCACATGGGGTTGATTTTTTGGACGACAACCAACGTCCTTGCTCACAGACCTGTAAGTAAGTACCAATCGAATCATGCATAGGTACATAGTCCCCCCTTGGTACAAGGCGAGGCCTAACTAAAACCTCTTGCCGATTTGAGGTCGACCACCTCCGAACTTCCACCAATGTCTCCACTAATGTTTCCACTAATTTTATCGTTCGTTTTTTCCCGCATTTGGGACAACCACAGCCCCCACGATACTCCCACAAGGGGGCCTACCGCAAAGACAGGCCGGGACTGTCAATCCGATATCTGACATTACTGCCATTTACCAGTCTGACATTATTGTCCCGGGGGCACCCATCTCCCGTGGTCCCGGAATTAGGCCTCCGGTCGAGCCGTTACTCGCCAGCTGTGTTCTCCTATACATCAGCTGAGAGCCTTATGTTTGCTAATGGCCGAATGGCAGACCATAGTTGCAATACATATGCCTTCCCAATCGATTATCAGTCACTACGACAGCATAACCAATCAGTTATCGGCATTATGCGTTCAAGTTAGCCATAAACAGCTAATCAGAGCCTTATGTTTGCTAATGGCCGAATGACAGACCATAGTTGCAAAACATATGCCTTCCCAATCGATCAGCAGTCATTACGACAGCATAACCAATCAGTTATCGGCATTATTCGCTCAAATCAGCTATAAATAGCTATGTTGGCCGAGAACCTCGTGGCCCTATAATGTTGCCCCCCAGGTACGTGAGCCGCATATAGAGGATGCGACCCGGTGTAACCCACGGGGCGTAAGCAAACCGGGTCTGTAGGAAATGTGAAAACACCTGTGCATCTCGCCCAGTTCGTTCTGCGGAAAACATTGCTATTCTTCGCGATAGTGTGGCAGTAAAGCCGTCAACCTCGACTCGTCATCGGGCCGTACTTCTTCGAAAATGAGGTCGGCCAAGCAGTTACTGTGAATGGTGATAACGGACTTCTTGTGGCCAGAAATTGAGGATATGGACCTGGACGATATGTGTTACCAACAGGATGGTGCCACTTGCCACACAGCCAACGAAACAATGGCTCTTTTGCGCGAGAAATTCAATGGCCGTGTTATCTCACGTCGTGGCGATGTTCGAACGATCATGTGATTTGACACCGTTGGACTTCTTTCTTTGGGGACATTTAAAAGAAAAAGTGTGCGTCAATAAGCCAAGAACAATTCAAAAGCTAAAGGATGAGATAATTCGGTACATTAACGACATTGAACCTCAATTATGTCTCAGAGTCATTGAAAATATGGACTATCGGATAGAGGTATGCCACCGAAGCCGTGGCGAGCATTTGGCCGATATTTTGTTTCACACATAATTGTCATAGATCCTTCTATCATAACAAAAAATACTAAGATAATTCTCTGAAACCTTTTAGTTTTATTTACAATTATCATTGTGCGTTTTCGTTGGACCACCCTTTATAATAATTTTTATCGAGCATAACATGACGGAAAAATATGTGCGTATGCATTTTTGCTTTGTCTTTTTATATTGATAATATACAGCAGTGGCGCATAATCACACAATCTCCGCGTCTGCATAAAATTACATTTCCAATTAAGAATGATGGAAATATGAGGAAAAATTAAACGGTAAATTCTCAGTGTCATCATAATAATCATCGAGTGCAGTGTAAAGAATTAGCTTTGCACTGTTTACTTTATCTTTTGTTATGAACATCTTATTTTTGTAAATTTTGTTACTTAATTCATCAAGAGTCTCCATTTTGGTAGTGTTCTGATAAATACATTCACCACTTGTTATTATGCAATTTAATGTATCTTTACTATTGCATATCGTATCAACCAAATTATGTCAATCCTACAACCATGGAAATACGTTTATCAGAAATATTTAACACTTTTTTTGTGATTGAAAGCAAGTTATTCATTTGAAAGTCAACGGTTCAATTAAATCAAAGTACATTCATTTTTGGCAACATTAAATATCAGATGTACCTAGAGATTCGGGATGGCTTGAAATCATCTGCACGCAAACGCTCCAACATATTTAACATATAAACGCATTACTGAAATTGCATAATAACCTTTGCCGAACAGGATATTTCACTATTATAACGTTTGATGAGTGATAAGGAATCTATAAGCAGTTCTCGCCTCGTGACCAACTATCTAAGCAATCAAAATACGCCAGCAGTTTCCCAAGCTAAATCCTATATGTATATATACACGGCTCAATTTATGCGGTTAGATAGTTTTACAAGCGTATATAATTCTTTCCTTAAACATTTTGATCTCGTATCAAATATAAGAAAAAAGTACTTTGTTTCATTATTTGATGAAATACGCATTACTAATATTATACATACCTGTAATGCTAACTAGTACAAAAAAGCAAACAAAAAATAGAGCGAAAACTTACTGCGCATTGACGAACGTACACCGAGTGTTGCAGTTGAACATTCTTTAACAGATAAAGCAAGCATTCCAAAGTATAGTATTCTTTTGGGGAACCATTTTTTCCGGACCTAAATACAAAACAATTGACTTTCAATGCAGAGATTTTCAGCGAATGTTCATTCTTACCCATATTTTAGATAATTCGTTTTAACAGTTTTATGCCACGAAAATTCTCCAAATACTATTTGATCCCCATTTTCTAAAACCTCCTTTTTATTTGTCGTGTATTGCCTTAGCAAACTAAGAGGATCCGCCATCCCATGTATTAAAATATTAAACTTTAGACCAAACAGGCACGAACAAGCCAAACAATGCTTGCAAAGATCAATAACAACCAGAAACCAGAATGAGACATCCAACTTCCATACGTCTTTCCCTGAGAAAAAAATTTATTTATATGTGCCTGTTCACATTGGCGCAAGAAGGACAAGCGCAAGAAGGCAAATAGTGTTCACATTGGTGGAAGCACACTTGAATTTTTGACAAGTGGAACGCATGAATCGGGTCATTTTCATTCAGTCGCCTTCGTTCAAGTAGTCATTTTCATTCAGTCGCCTTCGTCCGAGTAGTCATTTTTGCAAGCCAAATGAACTTGTCTGTCCAACAGTCACGAATAAATGAAGAAAAACTGTCAAAAATGGAATGAATTTAGAATGGAACGGTTTGCTTCACCCGAAAATCCAAATTGAAGATGGATTTTCGGTGCAAGCAACCCTTCTCGTTTCCACTTACTAAAAATCGTTCCCTCTCTTTCAAGCAATTTGGTGCGCTTCTACCAATGTGAACACGCACTATTGTTGTATTTGTTGCTATCGCGACAAACAAACAAATGTTCACACTCGCGTGAGAAAGTACATGGGTGGCCATCAACGTCGTGTTTACATGGTGGAAGTATAAAAGAATTTTTGACAAGTCAAACACAAAGTCCGGCTATTTTCATTTTTTTACTAGCAAACAAATGGAGAAATAATACACATGCTAAAATTTAAGCGTGCCATATTTAAGTTTCCAAAATGACCTAGAGATGAGGAAAAAATGTCAAAAATGGAATGAAATAGGAAAGAATGGTTTGCTACATAAACCAGAGCGAGACGTGCACCTTTCGTACGTCTTCCCGTTACACCATAAAAATTGTAATGACGTCCAGGTTCGTAGCAACAAAACCCGTTGTAGGCCGTAGAAAACAAACGCAAACTTTAAATATAATTGGTTTATTTCTTCATACCAAGAAAAACAAAGATAAACTAAAATTTAACTGTCTTCTAACTGTCTAATTCAACGGTTTTGGTTTCAAATCCTCATCTGACAGCTGACATCTCACTCGATGGGTACGTTCGTTTAAATGGTTTTTAGACGTCTAGGCACTGTCAGCAACACCCGTTACAAACAAACTCTATTCATGAATACGTGTGAGCTCATTTCATTATACCGCAGGGTACTCCCACCACACACACTCTTGGAATTATAACGATGTGCGTGATTGTTGACATAATTTTGACAGAACCACGGGTTCTCACGTGCTCGCCGCAACTTGTAGGCAAACGTCTCCCGCTATTTTAAGTGGTACGTCTCATTGGTGGTTTCTGGTTTGCTCCACCAGAGATTTCAATCTGAAAATTTCGGTGCAAGCAACTCTTCACCTCCCAATTGTTAAAACACGGTCACACTTCCGAACTATTTAGCATGCTTCCACATATTTGAACATGCACTTAAAAGCCATGACCAATTTCATGATATGTACTTCAAATTAAAAATGGCTCTCGTAAATACACATATGTATGTATTTATTATTTTTCTTAGGAGAATAGAATTAAATTATCAATTCTGGCTAGAAAATATGTTCGGAGGAAGAGAAGTTGGTCGAAATACCACAACCTTGGCTCATACTCGTATATGTCCGAGCCAGATCCACTTTTTTCCTTTTTTTCAAATTTCTTTAACTCTCATGAGGATCGCTTCTTTGAGATGTGGATCTTTTTTTTATCATATCGATATTCACCGAAGGAAAATCTCTTCGGAGACTATCGAAGATTTTCTAGGAGCCAAATCTTTTAACACTGTTTAAATAATCCCTATACGTTGTGACGTACAAGTTTGGATGTATCTCATACAACATTATGAGATATGATGTTGCATCCCGGGTTCCAACACTGTCCATATTTTTTCCAAGATACGCGCTTTCAAATTTCGTGTTGACTCCGCAAAGAAACGTCAAAATGAGCCAGAAGCACAATTGCGCGCGACTCAATTGGAACTTTATTTTCCTTTCCATTTCAGCTAATCTCTGTCATTTTTGTACTTGTGTGAGCCGTGATGCGTGAAGCAACGTGTGATAGCCGACATATAGAATCCCGCCATTGATGTTCAAAAGGTATTTTAAAATATAATGGTGAGTTAATTCCCAAGTTCGAATCAAAAACGCACAACCAAATTGAATTCCGAAAATGATAATATTATTGTACATTAAATTTTTTTTTCAAGTTTACCTTACTACCAAAAAGACAAATTTACACGCGACGGCCATAAATAACAAAATAAAATTATTTACTTGTCAAATCGTACACAAATATTTTTCCTTATCAAAAGCGAAGGTGTAATCAGTCAAAAACACATTATTTTCCAAGCCAACGCAGCATAATTTCTAAAATACGGTATATATACAATATCTATGTACATGCAATGTTATTATAATGAATTTATTGACTAACATTGACAACATATCGCGTTTAATGTAATAATTTTTTTTGAAATTCTTTATAAGTAAAATATGTGAGTGAAAATCAATCTGTGGGCGGCTGAGTTCATAAACGTCAAAAAACTGCGCATCGCGTACGCAACACTGCGTTTGTGATGCGAAGCAATGATTCTTTCATTGTGCGTTGCATCACGATGCTTTTAATTTTGTTGACGTTTTTGAACGACAAGTTTGTATAAAAGAAAATGTCAAGGAAAGTAGTAGCAACTCTGCTTTTAAATAATTTGCTAAATAATTTAGGCAATTATAGTGGAAGCATTTCCAAATATATTGTCCACATAGCAAGAAGGACAGAGTCCAGGCGCAGAGTTATTTGCTCTCTCTTAAATAAAACATGCATTCCCAAGTGTAAATCGTTTTTCGGCACGAACTTCAACTGTCAACTTTCATCGCATCACGATAATCTATGATGCGTAGGTTGCTTTTGTTTGCGCAGCGGTCGCTTTAATGTTGCGTTTTTGAACGCGATGCATTGCATCATTGCCGTAAGTTTGCAATTATGAACGCTTGACGTTGCAGTATTGCGCTGATACTGCGTTTATGAACTCAGCCGGCCTTAAGTCGGAGTTTCAACATAGGGCGAGTGCCAGCATTTGTATCAGAAACCACCAATGAGACGTCCCACTCAAAATGGCCGCCGACGTTTGCCTACAAGCTCGGGCGAGCACGTGGGTACCTCAAGTGCTGTCAAAAGAGCATGTGAGTACCTCAAGTGCTGTCAAAATTTTGTAAACAATCGCGCACATTGTTATAATTCCAAGAGTGTGTGTGGCGGGAGTACACTGCGGTAAAATGAAATGAGCTCACACGTATTCACGGATAGAAGCTCGTTTGTAACGGGTTTTGTCGCTATGCACCTGAACCGCTGTCAAAATCTCGGAAAAATTTCAGGGTGTTACGGGGGAAGACGTACGAAAGACGCACGTCTCATTCTGGTTTCTGATTTGTATTTTGGAATTAAGTTGGAAATAAATGATATACATTTTAGGATTGTTCTTTTAAATTCTCTTCCATTAGTTCCCAGACCTGTTTTCCAATGGCAATAATTATTTAAATAGTTATGAGAATAAAGAAATGTCGTGATTTATCGATTCTGAGAGATAAGTAAGTTAAAAGGAAAATAACATTGTGTAGTTTTTAACATGTGCTACTATGTAAATATTTTGGAGAATAAAATGTTCTTGACCAGTCATAACTTTCCTACCTTTTCCTTTTGTAATGAAGCTTGCTTCAAAGCGAGTTTAACAAATCGCATGAAAGCTTGCCTCTATATATTGTATGTAAGTCTCGCAGGGAATCGGAACCTAACATGCTCTCCTTCGATCGTTAAATTAAATTCAAGCACAATAATAAAAAGAGTTGTTGGATATTAGAAAAAGTTCATTAACGTAGGAAGGATATACTGATATATGCGAAGTTTATTACGGATTGTGTTATGTTTTATCTGTAATTTATGAAAAAATTAAAAGTTTTATTGAATGTAAAGAAAAATAAGTGGAGAAATGGTAATAAAATGCATGGGTGTATGTGGTAAAAGTTACCATCTATCTCTATCATACAGCGGACTTGATCGGTACGGTAATCATATAAATATTTGACACTTCCCCCATTTTGCGATTATGTGCGATAACTGTATATTATTTATGTATGCACGGGTATATCCAATGTTGACATGTTATCAAAAGTCATGCAAGAAGTCGTTCAAAAAAATGGTTAAATATTTGGAAGAGTACAGGGGCGAGTGTGGCAATACTCTTAAGCAAAATGAAGAAGAAATTAAACACTTATTACTAGCCATAGAAGCTGCCTCTATGACTAGACTTAAGGCAACGAAAAATCCACAGGGGTCATGGGAGTTCGAGTTTTAAATAACGAGCGTAAGAGCGTGCGACGACATGAGACAACTATCTAGTGATAACCAAATTCTGTTAGAAAGTATGAGCGAAATAATAGTGCGACAAATGAAAAATAACGGGAAGAAAACAGTGTCAAAAGTCTCACATGCATAAATACTAAAGAGACCATTAGAAAAAGTAAGCAAAAAAGGAATCAGTTGTTATAACGAGTATTTAACCTAAAAGAAAAACAGCAATCAGTAGTAACACGCAAAGAGTTGAATAGTCTGTCCAATGAAGCTGTTCTGGACTGTTCCGGACAGAAAACGGACATTTTTTGAAAGCTTATAAGTACGAAATAAATGAAATTCAGTTTATCGATAGTGAGAAAAGTGATAAAACGGTTATTGCAAATAAATTAAATTCCTACTTTGTAAAAAGCATAAATAATTTAAGTAACTCCATCCCCCAATGATAATCGACTATAGTGCTTTTCAAGAAACTTAGCCAGATTTTAAGTTTAGCCAAATAACCATGAATGATCACTATATTATCTGTAAAAAAAAAAATCAAGAATAAGACGGACCATACAAACTTAAATACTAAAATCCTTCTATACGATGTCGTGGAATCGATTTTAGTTATTATTATCAATGGATCTTTCAGTAGTGGTTAATTCCCACGCAATTTAACAGAAACAACAGCAATTTCAATACTTTGACAAACTGACACACTAAACTGTGAAAGACTTAGACCAATAAATATGTTGCCATTGCCGAAAAAGTTATTGAGAAGTCGACGTATGACCAATTTCTTAAATTCATACTGAACAATAATATTATTTCAGAAGACCAGTTTGAATTCTGACCTGGTAACTCTTGTGAAACATTGCTTAATTGGCTTATTATGAATTTTAAGGAGCAAAGACACGAGGGTAATAAACTAATAGCAATATTTCTGAATTTTCAAAAAGCTTTGGAAACTATCGACTGCGGAATTCCGCTCAAAAAACTATCAAAGTTGATTTGAAAGAGGCGGAACACGGGTGGTTTAAATCATATCTAAATACTAAAGGGTCCGCCATCTAACGTTTTTTTTTCAAGTAGTGCTTATTTCGTGAATGGTAACACTTAGCTCATGTCTGATTTGACAGATAATTAGTTTTATCCTTCCGCTGGACGAATATGGTTGTGTATATGCTTGAACAACGCTTCGCTAAGTGGGCCTGCGATCGACTTACAGAAGAAGCCGATTTTGCCAAAAAAATCATCTTTTCAGATGAAGCTCATTTTGATCTTGGCGGGTATGTAAACAAGCAAAATTGTCGCATTTGGGGCACAGAAAACCCGCACGCATACATTGAAAAGCCGGTGCACCCAAAACGAGCCACTGTTTGGTGCGGATTTTGGTCCAGAGGCATAATTGGGCCATTTTTCTTCGAAAATGAGCAAGGAGTGGCCGTTACAGTCAATGGCGATCGTTATCGGGCCATGTTGAACGAATTTTTGTTCACAAAAATTGAAGAGGAGGATATTGGCAACATTTGGTTTCAACAAGACGGCGCTACGTGCCACACAGCCGAAGCTACACTCGATGTTTTGCGCCCTGTTTTTGAAGATCGCATTATCAGCCGCAGAGCTTTAAAGGACAATATTCGTGAAGCCATTGGTGAAATACAGCTGCACACAATCGATAATGTGCTTAAAAATTGGACCGATCGTGTAGGCTACTGCATGGCCAGCCGAGGCAGCCATTTGAATGAAATTATTTTCCATTATTAACCGGAAGGATTGTACTTTCAAATAAAAAAAGAAATTTGAGAAAATATTCAGTAGTTTTTTTTATAGCATTTTCAAAAAATAAAAAGTTATTTGGCGGACCCTATAGAACCTAATGAACAAAGATAGGTTGTACTCTTTCAACAAGGGCACAGACGACTTCTGAAGTACCTCAAGGTAACGTATTTGGTCCCCTCTTGTTTCTACTATATATTAATGAAATCATCAAAGTACTCAAATACAGCAGATGACGCCTTATGATTCGTGTGTGGTAAAAATTTAAATATGCTTAAAGACAACCTTGTTTCTGACCTGAATAATCTGTGTAAATGGCTCTAAATCAGGGCTTCTTAAACTTTTTTCATTCATGACCCCATTTATGATTGCGAGTTTCCTGGCGACCCCATATAAATATAAAAGAAAGATAAATAAATATTTTTTGATGATTTATTTATTAGGTAACAATATACATATGAAAATATATAGTTTTAGAATTCATTTAGAAACAACCAAAAATCTAAAATTAAAAATTGCACAAAAAGTTTTAAAATTGTATTTATTATAGTTACAAAAATGATATGCCCTAGTTTTCATCAAAATTGCATTTTTTGCAATAACATAAATAAAAGGGAATTCTGTCCGTCTTAGTTCGCTCGAATATATTCGAACGCAGTCGTTGAGTGGTAAGTATTAAATTAAAATGAAAGGCAAAAATTTAATGAGATGGGTGTGCCTGTTTTTTATTGCATAAAAAATTAAATCTTGGTGGAATGTTTGACACTGCTGGACGTAAGACCTCTTCAACATTTTTTAGCGATGAACGATATTGGGATTTAATATGCGTTAAAGCTGAGAAAATAACTTCACATAAATATGTGGTGTTGAATGGCAGAAGAACATATAACGCCAAATCAGCGATTGTGGGAAATCTAGTTCTAGTTCCGATCCAGAATTCAGTCAAGGGCTTTTTTGGAAATTGTAGTTTTAAGTTTGAGTCACTCGAAAGCTCAGCAAATTCCTCTTGAGCTTTAAGTGGCAAGTGATCAATCTCACTGAAGCCAATTCAAAACGGCTTTTGAATCCAAACTACCTTTTTGAAATCAATATTTAATATAAAATATGTACGGAACTGTGTTTCTAGCGCTTTTAAGTGATCTACAATAATTTTTGCAGTTAAAGTTTTACAATGATTTTTCTCGATTATAAAATTGTCGACACTGGAAAACATTTCGAACAAAAATTTTTTTCTACCCTACTTTTCCAAATGTTGATCTTTTTAATAAAACTTTCAATTTTATCATTCGAAGTAAATATATCGCAATTTCTTCCTTGAAGAGACAAGTTGAGATCGTTTAATTTCGCAAAGATATCTGACAAATAACACAGCTTGGATATCCATAAGTCATTTTTAAAAAAAGCAGCAAGTTCACATTTTCGTTCGGTTAATAATATTTCGATTTCTTCCTTTAATAACAATAATCTTCTTAAACTTTGACCTCTTGACAACCATCTTACTTCTGCATGTAATAATAAAGTTGTGCAGTTGGAATCCGTATCCTTACAGAGATTTGAAAATAAGCGGCTGTTAAGGGCATGGCTCTTAATAAAATTTATAATCTTAACAGCATCCTGAAGCACATCGTTCAATTATGGTGCTAATTTTTTTGCTGCAAGGGCCTCTCGGTAAATAAGGCAGTGAGTAAAAGTTATATGATCATAATGAGCAGCTTGAAAAAATGATTTAAAACCAATATTTTGGCCCGTCATTGCTCTTGCACCATCTGTGCATATTCCACTGCAATTCTTCCATTCTAAACTTTCAGTTTTTAGAAATTCGTCAATTTTACAATATATGTCTTTCCCTGTAGTATGGTCTTTCATAGGACGACAAAATAACATCCTCCACGATTTCTTTATAAGCGTACCTGACATATACTAACAACATAGCCAATTTAGTAATATCAGTTGTTTCGTTCAACTGAATTGAACATTTTGGGCTTTCTTTAATTCTTGTAATAAGTTGCACTAATTGGTCCTTATTAATATCAGAAATTCTATTCGAGACAGTGTCATTCGACACAGGAATTTTTCGAATATCATCGCCATATTTACTTCCATGTAGTATTTCTACCATTTTAATAGCAGCAGGTAATACAAGATCTTCTCCAATGGTGAACGGCTTTTTATTTTTAGCAATACAGTATGAAACTTCATATGACTTCTTTTATTATTCTTCACTTCTTTTTATTATTCTAACTTCATTTATTATTTAAAGATTTATACAGTCTTTCAAAATATTCTTTTGGTTTCTTGACATACGAAACATGCTTTGATTCAAGATGTCTTTTCAATTTTGATAGTTTCATACTCTCCGGAGCCAATAATTCATTGTAGATCAAACAAAGAGGTTGTTCATTACCCTTACAATTTTGAAATATAAAACCAAATTGAAGAAAAGACTCATCATATTTTCTTTTTCGCACTTGATGCCTGTTTTTCAATACTTTGTCCTGCCTGAGGAGAGTTTGTAGCATTATCATCTGTGCCATTACTATTCTTATTTAAGTTCAGCCATGGCAAAAATTATTTTGATCCTAAAATATATTGCATATAATAATTAGTTAATTAATTACCGAATAAATAAAAAAACTAAAATCTCGTTACGGTGGAACACTGACAATTAACTATACTAGAAGAGCGTCAATACCAGAAACCACCAATGAGACGTACCACTTAAAATGGCCGCCGACGTTTGCCTACAAGCTCGGGTGAGCACGTGGGTACCTCAAGTGCTGTCAAAATTTTGTAAACAATCACGCACATTGTTATAATTCCAAGTGTATGTGTGAGTGTACACTGTCACACGTATTCACGGATAGAAGCTCGTTTGTAACCTGAACTTCTTTCAAAATTTCAGGGTGTCACGGGGGAAGACGTACGAAAGACGCACGTCTCATTCTGGTTTCTGGTCAATACTACACTAGTTCACATTACAGTCAGTGGGCCAGCGCACACAGGAGTAATTCTATCAGAAGAAAACTGGTGTAATGCTCTACTTTAAACGCACACGGGATGAATTTACTCCGCAGAAGAAATTGTATATGAGAACCTCGTTTCATTGTGCTAGTGTTTTCGTCTTTCTGACATTTAATTTGACAGAGATATCTGACAGAGACGTTTCGGGAAAAAAAGAAAGTTTGGTGGTCAATAAGACAAAGAGTCTCCTCTTTTGTCCACGCACTTAACATTTGCATTTTGTTTTTCCAGTGTTGACTGCTTGAAGAACGAATTACAATTAAAGCGCTGTTATCACACACACTCATTGCCACAATACCATAAACATTAAAAATACACTTATGGACACCTATCAGCTAACACACGTCACACTCACACTCCAGAAAGACTCATACAATAACGTCACATACCAGTTGCATGAAATATAAAAGTATAAATGATCTATATAATAAAGTCAGTTCCTATCCAAAATTCAAACTGTGCTGTTGTTTGTTATAATGGTCGCCCAAAGGCTTTGCTGTCACAGAAACCCCGAATTAAGTTTTCTACAGTTTTTAAAACGGATAAATGCAAATGTAAAATTTGAATTTTATCATTTATTAAAAATTAAATGGCAGTATTGTTACATACCTGTACGAATGAAATGTCACTACGACTGATGTTCCTAGCAGTTTGTAAAGGGTGGTCCAACCATAATGCACGATGTTAATTGTGAGTCACACCTTAACGTCAAGTTTTTTGCCCAACTTAATTTGACATTTCTTTGTTTCAGTTTTTGACAAATTCAACCATGGAGAGGTACACAATTGAGCAGCGCGTTAAGATTGTTGAAGCCTTTTATGAAAATGGGCGTTCAAATCAAAATGAATTTCGTGCAGTTCGTGATTTTTTTGGTCAGCATAATCGACCAAATGTGTCCACAATCGGTAGAATTGTGCGCAAATTTCAGCAAACCGGGTCTGTAGGAAATGTGGAAACACCTGTGCGTGCTCACCCAGTTGCGGAAAACATTGCTGTTGTTCGCGATAGTGTGGCAGAATAGCCGTTAACATCGATTCGTCGTCGTGCCCAACAATTGAACATCTAACGAACATCACTGATGCGAATTTTGAATAAAGATTTGAATTTACACGCTTACAAGGTTCAATTGACTCAAGAGCTGAAGCCTACTAACCATTTCAAGCGACGTCAATACGCCGAATGGTTGGTTGAACAGACAGAAGTGAATGGTGACCTTACAAAGAAAATCATTTTCAGCGACGATTCACACTTTCACCTCAGTGGATTCGTTAATAAGCAGAATTGCCGCATTTGGGAAAATGAGAATCCACAAGTGATTGTTAAAAAGCCGATGCATCCACAAAGAGTGACTATTTGGTGCGGTTTATGGGTTGTCAACCGGCGTCATCGGGCCGTACTTCTTCGAAAATGAGGACGGCCAAGCAGTTACCATGAATGGTGTTCGCTATCGCGAGATGATAACGGACTTCTTGTGGCCAGAAATTGAGGATATGGACCTGGACGATATGTGCTTCCAACAGGATGGTGCCACTTGCCACACAGCCAACGAAACAATGGCTCTTTTGCGCGAGAAATACAATGGCCGTGTTTTTTCACGTCGTGGCGATGTTAATTGGCAGCCACGATCATGTGATTTGACACCGTTGGACTTCTTTCTTTATGGATATTTAAATAAAAAAGTGTACGTCAATAAGCAAAGAAATATTCAAGAGGTAAAAAATGAGATAATTCGGCACATTAAGGACATTGAACCTCAATTAAGTCTCAGAGTCATTGAAAATATGGACCATCAGATAGAGGTATGCCACCGGAGCCGTGGTGAACATTTGGCCGATATTTTGTTTCACACATAATTGTCATATATCCTTCTATCACAGTAAAAAATATTAAGATAATTCTCTGAAAACTTTTTGTTTTATTTACAATTATCATCGTGCGTTTTCGTTGGACCACCCTTTATTTATGTATACTTTTGCAATTTCACATTAAAATGGTCATGCGTTATAAATCTGTTTTTATTATTTTTGCCAAATAACAAGTGCAAACATTTTAAATTCAGTTTGCCAGGGGCTTAAACTTGAAATTGAAAAAAAAAACAAGAAGGAATGTTGCAGCGAAGTATGAAATATCAGTTTGCACATGATATTAAAGGAATGAAACAAATTTCAGGAAATCGCACGCGAAAATGGAAATGTGAGTAGAAAAGGATTTAAAGAGGGAAATTTTGAAAAGATTGAGGCAGTCATCTCCATTTGGTATAAACAAACTAGATGCAAAGGTTGCCAAATATCAAATCCAATGATACTTGAGCAAGCAAAAAAGTTCGCAGTCAAATTAAATACAGATTTCGAACCAAATCAAGGCAGGCTATCTCGCTGGAAAACTGAAAACAGTGTCCATTTCTACGAAATTCATGGCGAGAAACTAGTTCCTGATCAACACTCAGCAACACGTTGACTGCTGGCTATTCTTCCTGAATTTGTAAAGGAGTTTGAAGGAAAAGATATCTAATGCTGATGAAACGGCACGTTTTTATCGAGCTGCACCATCTGGTACGATGGCATATGGAGATGAAAATCCATCAGGAATAAAGATGCAGAAATCCAGAATAACGCTCCTTTTGATATCCAACATGGATGTCAGATGGTCAGAAGTCACGCTGCTTCCGGAGAAAAGAGATTCCAACAATCCTACCATAATACCAAGGCATGGATGACGCAAGATATATGGCACAAAATCATTAAACACTTTGATTGCAATATAGCGAAAAAAAAATAGGAAAGTTATCCTTTTTATTGATAATGCTGCATTTCACAAATAATCGGATAATTATATACCTGTAGGATTTTAAAATAAAACGCACTGAGTTTTCCCCTTTTGTAAAACAGATATCCTTTATTATACGATTTATTGCTACTCTCGACGTTTGACGACGCCCGTTTTACTCTGAACTTAAAAGAATGATCTGCCCCGGTTGACGGCCGTTGAACGAATGCCCTGTGTTGTTTTTTAACCCCCGACGCAAAAAGAGGGGTGTTATAAGTTTGACGTGTCTGTTTGCTGTGTGTCTGTTTGTCTGTGTGTCTGTTTGTGGCATCGTAGCTCCTGAACGAACGGACCGATTTTGATGATTTTTTTTTTTTGAAAGCTAACGTGATCGAGATGGTTCTTAGCTACAATTTATGAAGATCTGTTCAGGCGTTTCAAGGTTATTACCACTTTTTGTTAGCTGCGGTAGGGATCTTAGACACAATGGGTATTTACATTACTTTCAAACATATCTGCGACTTAACATTTGAAACACCCATTTCTGCTGGTACCCCCGACGCGGCGACGTCATCTTAAAAATATTTATAGGTTCTTTTAATGAAGTCAAAAGGCCGAGAGAAAAAAAATTATTTTTTTAATTTTTGGAGTTTTTTTTTGTGTCGGGGGTTACTTAAAATTTTTAATTTTTTTTTTTTGTGTTCGTCTTCATCTGTTTCGTTTCGTTTCGTTCCGTTTGTGAATGTTGTGCGCTATGTGTACTGTGTGTGTTTTATGGTCGGTGTCTGTACCGCAGCCTAGTCGCCTGATTATTACCCGTAATACCCCGTCTCCACGAGACATCAGCGATGTCAAGACATGAATCATGACATCAAAATGTCTCGTGTAGACCGGTAGATATCGGACTAGACATATGTCTGGACATAGATGTCAGACATTTTTACCAGACATCTTTTTCGGACATTTTGTCAGACTTTTTTTTGACAGCGTTTGTCAGTGAAGATAAAATTACCGCGAAACTGCAAAATAAAAACGTCTCAAAATGTTTCTTAAGCAAATGTTGTTCCAATTCGTGAACCTCTCTCAATTCCAAAAAAGGATTCACCCAAAACCGATGTTTTCCTTTTTCCATTTCTAATTTTTCCAATTCTTTTAAAGCAATTCATTTTTTTATCAAAGATAATTTTTCCCTACTATTCTTAGCGTCATTTTCTGATCTACAATTAAATTTAGAACCGCGAACATATACAACCCACTCATCTTATGTAAACACGAGGAATGAAATGTCAAGACATAATTTGCCCACCTATTCGCCAAAGATAAAATGTCAGACTGAATGTTCAACAGTTAGTCTAACATATTTGTGTCTAGTGGAGACGCGGGTAAGGTCGTCCGTTCGTGTGGCGTGATGTTGGTCGCCGCGTGCTATCGCGCTCCTATCCCATATACCTTCTAACGTCAAAATTGTATGTCTGCATGCAAACATCACCGCACTTATTCAACCATTACATCAAGGATTAATTAAAACATTCAAGGTTTGTTACATAGTATTGCTAACTTCAGCTGCATATGCATTGACTTAGAAAATGCTTTTAACAGATTTATTACCTATATAGACAGTAAATTGTCCGAAAGTAAATTTTAGCAGTTGAAAAAAGGTATGGTTTTGTGGGAGTTCACCAAATCGATTTCGCTTTTGGATGCACTTAAAACAGTGAAAATAGCTTGGTGGCTAGTCACACCAACGACTAAAAGAAACTGTTTTAAGAAAGCGGGATTTGTTAAAATTGTGACGGAATTGCAACAAAATGAAGAAGTTCTACACGTGCCAAATAGTATAGAGAAAGAGTTTCATAGCTTGATTGAAATTGAAGAAAACGAAGAATGTTATGGCGAGCTGACTGAAGATGTGCTGTTCATGCAATTTAGGACAAACGCGTTAGATGCCTTATATCAGAAGAAATTGATGACGAAGATGATGATCCAAGCCAATCAGAAGAAGTTCCTATTACTCGCCGAGGAGTTGTTCGTTCTCTAGATATTGTAAGATCTTATTTGGATCAACATAAACTGAGTAGTGCAAATATGGACGAAATTGAAAATCAAATATTTGTTTCGTTTAGTTCGTTAGTTCAAACTTAAATTATAAATTTATTCTCTTAATTGAGATACATACTATTTACATAGCTACATATATATATAAGAGGGAATATTAATCTTTACTACTAATAATAATAATACATGAATTAGTTTCTGCAAAATAGAGTTTGAGGTTTAATTCATTACTATGTACAATTTACAATACAAAAATACCTGCAAAATAGAGAAACGACAATTCAAGTTTATTACTATCACTCTTTTTTCAATCTGTTCGTTCGGTCAACATCCGCCATTTCATTGTTCATTGTTCCCTCTAGTGGGGATTAATTGAAGGCTTGTGTAAGCGCGGCAGATTCAAGAAAGTCTACTTTCTTTACATATATAAACTATGTACGTACATAGTATGCTATAAAAACGTTATAATTTATGTGCAAAGTACCACTACGGATGTGATATTTTTTAGGTTGTGTTGCTTTTGTTAATTTTTATTTTGTAAATCTGTTCAATAAATTAATTCCAAGAAGTATATAAATTCTTTGTTCTTAATGGGCAGATTGACATCAATGAATTTAATATTCAACTTAGCAAGTAAGTATACATAAGTGCAAAAAAGTGCACTTACGGATATGGGCAAAAATATGACTTACGAATAAGTGTATAAATTTTGTGCATTTGAAGTCCGAATGCACTTTATCCGCAAGTGCACATAGTGCACTTATCTGTTCTTATCAGTACATGCATCGATAGAAACGATGTTGTCCGCCCTACAATGGATGAGCATTAACCATCGAATACAATTCAATGCAATTGTGTTTATTTTGAAGATGAAGAACAACTTATTACCTAACTACCTGGCAACGAATCTACAGTTTATTCAAGAAGTAAAGTTCTATAATTTAAGGCCAAATTTAAATTTTAACAAAAAATATGTTAATGTAACCTTAACAATCTTTATTTGATTTAATTAAAAAAATTAACTTTATTTGTCGGTAGCTGAACTTGGACTAATTTACAAAATATTCTTACTTGTCCTTATCACCTAATGCGGATATAGATGGGATGATGGGACCATTTAAGAACGTGAAAGAAGATGGGTTTTGGCTTGTGATGTGTTGCGCGTAGCATTTTGTGAGACGTGTGCAAACATGTTGAGAGTCTTGTTGTGTCGTGTCTTGACGTGTCGTTAACTCTTCCCTCCTTAGGATCAAACGTCCTCATTTGATCTTTTTTCGGAATAAGGAAATTTGACTCACCCGGGATAGTTTCGACGGTGGTTGTTGTTCGAAAATTTCTACATGGAATGCACGTAGGGCATTAGGGCTGGTAAGGATGTTCTTTCGACCATTTCTTCGTCGACTGCAGCTTTTCCTCTTGTTGAAAATGTACTTTGCTAGAGCGATCATGATGATTGTGATGGTTATGACTCCCAGGCACAAATTTACGATTGAGTTAAATTTAGGTTTTTGGTCCAAGAGTTCGATGGTTTGGGTATTACTTACATGAAGTTCTTTCAGCATCTGTAACGAGAGCCCTGGATAGAATCGGGTTGTGCGATCGCAGGCAGGGGCTTGATGAGTTCCGGTGAGATTCGCGTTCTTTTCGTTGACTCGAAATGTTCCGTTATACTGGTTCAACATCCGAATGCCCCTTGAAATTTCTTCTATGGAAGGTATGTGATAGGAATTTGTTTTGGTGCCATTTGGAGTGGTGCTTTTAAGGAGATTGGGTATACAGGTGGTGCCGCTTATGTCTACGAGATTACTCTTACTACATATAGACAAATTATAATTAGTCTTACAATCCAGAACAATTCCCAAAATACTCTTAAGACATTTTATGATTTTCTCAAAAGGAAGCTGTATAAGATTATCATTTTTAGTGGCTTTTAACAATATCTTATCGCAAGATTTCTTAAGGGTACTCGGTAAATCCCAAATATATAATAAGGTGCTAACCTTGATAACAATCTTTACCGCGGCAAACTCCAATGCTTCATCTATATTATTGGAAGTAATATTTTCTTTCCTTAAAGTATCTACTATAAAATTGACTTCGGCATCTGACAACATAATATGATTAATGATTCCCCTATTAGCCCAGTGGATGGCGTATCCAATATTTAATAAAATTTCTTTAATTAACTTAGCTCTGTACTGAAGATCCTCTACAATATAATCTTTAATCACATTACTAATCTTTAAGTCTTTTAAAATTCCATTGGTAACTTTAGTCAATTCATTAATTTTTTCTATTGAAAGCTTATTTATTATTGCTGTTTAACGCAGCTTTTTATGACGTTGGTCATTCCCTTTTTAATCAATTCGGGGTCGTCGTGGTCAGGGATACATGATATCCATCCTATAAATTTGAATGACCTTCTTTGCATTGTCGGTGTTAGTCTGTGTAGGATGTTTTGGATTTTGGTGATCAGGTGTGAAAGTAAGGGATGGGAATGGTGGCTAGCCCTCGCGTTATACTCGTACTTAAGGGTAAATATGATGTCGTCAATCGATTTCTGGCAGGTCTCTAGGTGGATTTCGTCGATTATTTTAATATTTCCCTGTCTAGTAAAGTTTTCTTAATCACTGCGCCTGCTCTTGCGACGATTTGAGATATAATCCAAAACTCGAATGTTGCCATAGCTCGCGGTGATTCCAATGACGAATAATCTAAAAGACAGGCTTAACATTTAATGTTACATTTGTGGACTACTCTATTTGATTCAGTTAGTATGGTTGTATTGTAGTTTTTTTTACTATTTCTTCTTAAAACCGAGGGGTAAGTTTTGATCCTAGTCGCTTATTTATTCGCACATATATTTCTTCGCCTGGAGAGTGAGTTCATATGGGGTAACGCTTTTCGTTACGGCTCGTGATATGAGCCTCTTGTTTTGCTCTGAGTTTCTCGATGTTTTCTTGACTGCTGTTCCGGATTTAAGACGTTTTTGTTCTAGACAAAATATTATGATTTACAATATACATATGTATTTAGTTAATGAATTTACTATGTAAATAATTGTTATAACTCTGTTGTGTGTCACTGCACACGCACAATTGCATTGGGCAGCTTTCGTTTCTTGCACATCGTGCGTAGTTATCATCCAAATTGTTAACTTGCTCTCTATTGTATTTGTATCATATTTTACTCCCATTGTATTTTTGGTTAGCCGGTGCATGTGCAATGTCTCTCCCGAAAATGCTCTCACCGGTACTCATCAGCCTAGGCTTTCACACATAACATATGTTGCTTCGATTACCCGCACTTCTGCGGAAGTTGTTTTTGTTTTTTCCTTGCCTATGCTCATGATAACGAGAGAACTACGGCTTTGAATATGTGATTGCGAAGGTTGATGATTGCCGCTGAGATCTTGTCTCGCCCGCTTGGATTTTGGACACCCCAGAAGAAGGAAGGTTAACAATAAAACATTTTGTAACCTGGTATTTGGATTGCCTCTTTATTCATTTTATTATATTATCTTACATTTACGAGTATATATTTTCCAAGGGATTTTTATTTCGCTTTTTCTTCAATTCAAGTATATTCTGGTCCTTCGAGCCGGATCGAGTTTTTTCCGGTGTAAATTAATAAAGGCTAAATAATGGAATTGATTTAACTCAGACGGTCGAATGCTAAGGGACAGCATACGCGCGCGGTCAATTTCGTCGACGTTATCGATGAATCTACCCCGGTCGAACAATTAGAAGTGCGGTTAGAGAGACTAAATGAAGCGTGGAATAGTTTTCGTACGTTGCATGATGAATGTTTGCGATATATTCCGACTGGTGAAACTTCCGATGAAGTAGAACGGGAATTCGCGGACTATGAAACTAAATATTATCATGCTCATTCGGGACTTTCTCGCGCGCTTAAAATTCGTCGTCAATCGCCGTCATCGGACGATGCAAATGAATCTGTTTTACAGCAGATGGCAAGCGAACAAATGAGCTTTCTGGAGCGGTTAAACTGCTCATCAAATACGTGGTCCAATGTTAGTCTCCCCAAGATAATTATCCCTTCGTTTTCTGGCAATTATAAGGATTGGTCATCATTCAGTGACCTCTATCTCGGATCGGTCGGCAACAAGACAACCTTGACGCCGACTCAGAAATTTCAATATCTCAGGTCAGTTTCACGGGATGATGCGGCCAGTCTTATAAAGCATATACCGGTCAGTGATGCGAAATATGTTGAAGCATGGGATCGTTTAGAGTCGCGATATAACCGTCCACAAGTAATTGTGCAATCCTTTATCCAATCGTATCTTTCCCTCCCTTCAATAAGCACCAGCAACATTCAAACACTGCGAAAAATTAGTGATGGTGCAGATGAGGTAGTGCGCGGCTTAAAGGCTTTAAAAAAAACCAACCGTGATCCGTGGCTAATTTATTTGCTCACCAAAAAACTTGATCCTGAAATCAACCAAGCTTGGGCAGAGCATATTGGTTCTCGTGATGGTTGTACCATTGACGAACTCCTCAACTTTCTCCAAGTTAGATGTGACGTGCTCGAATCATGCCAAATAACTCCGCGTTCTTCATTTCCGCGGCCAAAATCAATATCGTCGTCAGGTTCCCTTCGCGCGCACGTGGCTGAAACTAATAACAACATTCAGTGTCCTAATTGCAAGGAATCCCATCGTCTATCTCGGTGTCCAAAATTTCTATCGTTAGACATCCAATCGCGTTGTCATTTTGTTAAAACGGAATCGTTATGTTTTAATTGCCTAAGGAATCGGCATTCGTCGGGCAAATGCCATTCAACTTTTCGCTGTCGCGTGTGTAGATCGCGTCATCATTCTCTCGTCCATTCCGATGAATCAAGTCCGGACAAATTGGCTTCGTTACAAACCGCTACGGATTCAACTTCGTCACTATGCTCGTCTTCGCTTCGACCAACTTCGAATTCAAATTTGACTCCTAAATCACCAATCATCAACAACATATCGCTCGATTCGTTTCATCGGAAGCAAACTATCTTACCAACTATACTTGCGTCAATTCGAGACTCACTGGGCAATCTTATAGTCTGTAGGGTATTGCTCGATTCGGGTTCCCAGTCATCGTTCGTGGCTGAGTCGCTGGTTCAAAAACTCGGTTATCCTCGTACTCATGCTAAAATTCCAATTCTCGGTCTCTCGTCGGTAGATGCAGGCTATACAAAAGGTTGTATTTCGGTTCAACTACTATCGAAATCGCTAGATGCATATTGTTGGCCCCATCTAGAAGGTTTAGCCTTAGCTGATCCAAACTTTGGTGTGCCCTCTCCTGTCGAAATAATTCTCGGTGCTGACAAACTGTGGGGAATAATCAAGGGCGATCAAGTAAGTGGGCCGGCGGGTTCTCCAATTTCCCTCGATACTTCATTCGGTTGGGTCGTGACGGGAGAAGCCTTTAAATTTGCTGATGCCCATATCAATTCTCTGTCCGCCCTGCATTCGAACGATGCCTATGCTGACATTGACTACATGCTACGTCGTTTTTGGGCGATCGAAGAGGTGCACCCTTTCAACCCAAACACTCTTTCGTCGGATCCTGTAGAGAAACACTTTCGCGAAACCGTCGGGCGTACTGCGGATGGGAAATATATCGTATCGCTTCCGTTTAAGGTAAAAAACCCCTCATTTAGTGACACTCTTACGTCCGCGGTCGCACAGTTAAGGTCACTGGAACGTCGATTTCGCTTTAATCCTACCCTAAAACGCTTGTATTCGGAATTCATGAGTGAATACCTTCAACTCGGACATATGAATTTGATTCCTCCCGATGAAGTGAATTTGAACCGCGGTCGGCAGTTTTACCTCCCTCACCACGCTGTTGTGAAATCGGACAATTCTACCATGAAAATTCGCGTCGTATTCAACGGTTCGGCAAAGGACTCTACCGGGGTTTCACTCAATAGTATGTTGTTAGTCGGTCCACCAATTCAGCGCGATTTGCTGGGGGTTTGTCTTCGGTTTCGGCAGAAGACGTTTGTTTTCACCGCAGACGTGGTTAAAATGTTTCGCCAAATCTGGGTCGATGAAAATCAAACAGACTTTCAACGCATCGTGTGGCGCGAAAACCCGCTTCATCCTATTCAACATTATCGTTTGCGCACCGTTACTTACGGTACTGCTTCTGTTCCGTTTCTTTCCGTTCGCGTGTTAAAGCAACTGGCCGAAGACTATCAAGCCGAATACCCCACCGCGTCTAAGATATTGTTAGAGGACGTATACGTAGACGACGTAATGACAGGTGCAGATTCCGCAGATGAGATGATCGCGCTAAAGTCGGAGTTAGTGTTGTTGCTGTCTAGGGCAAATCTTCAACTCCGCAAATGGAGCTCGAATTGCTGGCCCTTACTTTCTACGCTGCCACCAGACGATTGTGAATTCTCTGCACTGGATCTCGAAGCATCGAACTCGCTTATTAAAGTTCTTGGTATGTTTTGGAACCCCTCTAGTGACGAGTTCTCCTTTCGCATATCCAAACAGGATTTATCCATGTCAGCGGCACGGCGTACTTTTCTCTCGGAGGTGTCCAGAATATTCGACCCCCTTGGATTGCTGGCTCCGTCCATAATCCTCTTTAAAATATTCCAAGAACTTTGGTCAACAGCCCTGAATTTGGGATGGGACGATCCGTTACCTTCCACTTTGGCCCAATGTTGGATGAATTATCGAAAGGAACTTTACCACTTTGAAGAAATTCGAGTTCCAAGGCCTATCTTCGCATCATCAGATGAATTTGAGCTCCATGGAATCTCGGACGCGTCGTCGGTAGCGTACGCTGCTGTTATATATAGCCGGTGCAAGACCAGTGCAGGAGAGTATCGTATTAATATCATCGCTGCTAAGACCAAGGTGGCTCCACTAAAAACTATTTCCATTCCGCGTTTGGAACTCTGTGGGGCCTTGCTTTTGACTCGTCTATTTCGTCTTATAACTTCGTCCCTCACCCTTAAGCCCAGCCACATATTCGCATGGTGTGACTCGGAGATGGTCTTGCATTGGCTGTCATCTTCCCCTCGTCGTTGGGCGACCTTTGCCGCCAATCGAGTATCTGCCATCTTGGAGGACATTCCCCGACATTGCTGGTTATATATTTCATCCGAATCAAATCCAGCAGACTGCGCTTCTAAAGGCGTACTTCCATCGGCTCTCCCTTCTCATCACCTCTGGTGGACTGGACCCTCTTGGCTCTCTGCTGACCGTAGTTCCTGGCCTCAATCGAAATTCAACATAGAGGATGTTAATATCAACGACCTTGAAGAGCAATCGCATCCCAAATATTCGTTGATCGCGTCTATCCAAGAAACAAAATTCGACAACACACCAGATGATGACTCGGAAAACAACCTGGACTTCGAATTCGTTAACTCTCTATTTCGTAAGTACTCATCGTGGTTGCGCTTGTATCGTGTAATTGCTGCATGTCTCCGGTTCCGCGCCAATTGCCGCCTCCATAAACTTGGGATCGATCGTTGCACCACACCCTTTTCAGTCCAGGAGCTCCGCGAGGCAAAAAACTGTATCATTAGACTGGCTCAAATAATTGATTTTGGAAACGACATCAGATCTCTCAAACGGGACAAAATTCTTTCACCCAAGTCTAAGTTAGCAAAGTTAGCTCCATTCATTCCGACTTCGACATTCTCATCTTTCCGTTAATATTAAACATCCAATTATTCTTTGCAGCAAACATATGATCTCCACCCTTATCGTAACGGATTTCCATCCTCGATATCTACATCCAGGAGTCTCGGAAACCTTCTCAATCGTCCGTCAACAGTTTTGGATATTGGGTAGCAGAAATATAATCCGTAAAATCATCTTTAGGTGCATGACATGCTTTAAGCAACAGAAGGAAACTAGTCGTCAACTGATGTGTGATTTACCATCGTGTCGGATCCAGCCCTGCCGCCCTTTCACGAACACTGGTTGTGATTACGCAGGGCCAATCACCATAAAGCTGTCAAAAACAAGGAACGCCAAAACATCAAAGGCCTACATCGCGCTCTTCGTTTGTATGGCAACAAAGGCTATTCACCTGGAGCTAGTGAGCGATCTCACTACGGACGCATTTCTAGCTGCCTTACGGAGATTCATCGCTCGCCGTGGGAAGTGCAGCAACATATATTCCGACAACGGCACTAACTTTCAGGGAGCTCGCCGTTGTCTCTCTGAAATGCACAAGTTGGCCTTGTAGCAAGCCCACAACAATCTCATTGCAGCTGAGCTTGCTGCTGACGGAATCACATGGCATTTTTCTCCACCCTTGGCTCCACATTTTGGTGGACTATGGGAGGCCGGTGTGAAGTCGGTTAAATTTCACCTACGTCGCGTTATTGGATCCGCTGTTCTCGTGTTTGAAGACCTTTGTACCATTTTATGCCAAATTGAGGCTGTATTAAATTCTCGACCACTATGTTCTATGTCAGACTCAGATTTAGATCCATTAACGCCCGCACATTTCATTACAGGCGAGCCATTAACCGCAGTTCCAGAGCCGAGCTATATGGACGTCCCAAGCAACCGACTAGATCACTATCGTCACTTGCAAAGCTTGGTGCAGGGGTGTGGGCGACGGTGGCATGTCGAGTACCTGACTTCTCTTCAAGAGCGAGGCAAGTGGCAGAAATTGACAACCAAAGGTCGGTGACCTGGTGGTACTGAAGGAGCCAAACTTACCACCCACCTATTGGGCCATGGGTCGTATAATCGATGTCCATCTGGGCCGATACAACATATGTTATGTGTGAAAGCTTAGGCTGATGAGTACCGGTGAGAGCATTTTCGGGAGAGACATTGCACATGCACCGGCTAACCAAAAATACAATGGGAGTAAAATATGATGATGATTTCCTTGCCTATGCTCGTGATAACGAGAGAACTACGGCTTTGAATGTGTGATTGCGAAGGTTGATGATTGCCGCTGAGATCTTGTCTCGTCCACTTGGATTTTGGACACCCCAGAAGAAGGAAGGTTAACAATAAAACATTTTGTAACGTGGTATTTGGTTTGCCTCTTTATTAATTTTATTATATTATCTTACATTTACGAGTATATATTTTCCAAGGGATTTTTATTTCGCTTTTTCTTCAATTCAAGTACACTGCATTTTCCAAATAAGGCTGGGTAAGTGCTTACGTTCCGACCGAAAAGTATTTCAGTTGGCCTTTTCCCCATTGTGAAGTGATTGGAGAAATTATATTCATAAATGCCGCGTTCCAATAACTCTTTGAAACTGCTGCGAATGCGATCTGTTTTCAGTTAGCGCATCAACTCTGTAAGGGTGGAGTGCAGCCTTTTCACTTGCCCATTGACCGTACCAGCGTATAGACGCATCTTGAAGATTTGTATTCCCAACTGATCATGCAACATAAATTTAATTGATTCAGAGTTTAACGATTTCTCGTTATCGAAGACTATCAGTTCTGGTTATAATATATAAAATAATCTATCTCTCAACGGTTGGGTAATATCCTCAATAGCTCTAGACTTCAGAATTCTTGCTTGAGCCTATTTCGAGAATTTGTCGAGTGCTGTGAGGATTAGTTTCCTAATACTTGTGTATTGTGTATAATCGTGCTTTTGTTTCTCACATACCACACATTGTCTTACTAAATTCCTTATTTTTACACTCATTTTCGGAAAATAGAACCGTTCCAATAGCTCCATTTTATTTTGGAGTGCATTTTTATGCGCACGGCTGTGGGTTTTAAGAATTGGCTTCTCTTGTTCGTTTCCACTATCCACTATCTACCACTATAATTTGCGTGTAGCGTACTTTACATTTTGTGAAATATAGGGCATTCAATTATTGTATTGTACTTTTCCTATAGTTTCCTCCTTCGGTTGAGTTAAGAGCGCGAGAAATGAATGTAATTGGCGTTTCATCCTGGGAAAGAACAGCGCCAATGGCATAATTGGACGGGTTGGTGGTTAATTCAAAAGGTTTGTTGAAGTTGGGATATGACAAAATTAGGTCGTTGAAGGTAGGGGAATTTTTTATTTTATTAAACGAATCTATAGCAGTAGGATCAAGAGAAATTTGAGTTTTTGTAGACTGTGTTTTGGATGTACGTCCCATTTCCCCAGTTAAAAAGGATGTCAGGCTTCGCTAGCATAAACCTGAACGAAGCGACGACAGAAACGTGACAGACCGAGGAATGATCGCAAATTTTTAAGAGTTTTTGGTATAGGAAAATTTTGAATTGCCTCGACCTTTGCGGGGTTAATTTAATTCCTTGTGAAGAAACGATGAACCTCAAAAACTCGACTTCCTGCTTGAAAAAAAATGGCTTATCAAGCTGCACATTCATATTAGGAGTAGCATCATGTAGTGTCGTGAAAACTTTTGCTATGTGCTGGGCATGTTCGGCTTCTGTTTTGTTAAAGATGATTATATGGTCGATATAGACATAGCAAATTTTAACGATGGATGTCATCGAGGACCCGTTGAAAAATTGATGGCGTGTTCTTAAAGGGAAGTTAAATTCATATTTACCGTTGTTTATAGAGAATGCGGTTTTCCCAGAGTCAGAATCTATCAGAGGAATCTGGTGAAAACGACTTCTAAGGTCGAGAACCGTAAAGAATTTGTTTTCACGAAGCTGAGCAAGCACCTCGTTAATTTCCGGAATGGGAAAGCGATCAGCCATAGTAACGCTGTTCAGTTTCCTATAATCGATCAACATTCGAAATTGCCTTGCTCTCGATGAATCGGGCATTTTCGGCACCAAACTGGTGAGTTGTAAGGAGACCGTGAAGGTATTATAATGCCATCATCTAGTTGTTTTTGCACTTCTTTCTCTATTTCTCCCTTGAGTGACATGGGAAAGGGGTAATATCGGCTATTAATTGGATCGGATGAAGAAGTTCTTATTTCTGCAACTACATTTGTAGTATAGGTCAATTTCTCCTCAGGTTCGGAAAATAAGGTTGCGTGTTTGCTACTGATTGCATTCAACGCGTAGACGTTAGGTGTTCGATTTTAGTGGATACTAGCTGGATGTCCCCGCTTTGCTGACGCCTTTAATAGATTTTTTTATAGGGTTCGCGCAGATTCAAGAGATCTTATGGTGTTTGTCATACAACCTGGACAACTTGAGATTCGACTGAATTTGTCGCGTTGGTTGTAGTTCACAGTAACTTATTTTATTTCCATGTCATTAATGTGTTATATATATATATGCGGATAAAGTACGTGCATTTGGAACAAAATAGCAAACAGACAATAGAGAAAAACAAAAAAAGGTCCGTCAAGTGCGCGTAAACATGTA
This sequence comes from Merodon equestris, assembly GCA_958301585.1. NCBI lineage: Eukaryota > Metazoa > Arthropoda > Insecta > Diptera > Syrphidae > Merodon > Merodon equestris. The sequence goes on from OY284413.1 coordinate 96,447,630, forward strand.
CCCAAATCCCATATTAACTGTTATATTACTGACAGCGGAAACTCGCGAGTGAATGTCATTTTTGGTTGATATAGCTTGTGCTTGCTATTCCAGTTGCTGTTCCATTGAAACAGCGCTCGGGCTTTTGACAGCGTCAGTGGGAAGTAAGTATACGGAGTAACACGGAATGCAACCTCAGGCGCTGCCTCGGCTAATATCGTAAGCTAGAGCTCAAGAGCCAGGGTAGAGCTACTGGCTATTCGGTCGTGCGTTTCGACAGCTGACAATGCTTATATATGTTATTTCGTATACATATTTGTAACTATAAAAAAGGAAAAAAAAATTAAAAAGTAAAATTTCAGTGTTATTTTCTGTCATATTCCCGATCTTTGAAAACCCGAGCGCCTGAAGCCAAATTTCGTTATAGAAATTCCTAGGTCGCGCGTTTGACATGGGTTTATCGTAAGTCACTCTCAAAAGCCCGAGCGTTCGAATGCCGCATTGTGATACGGCCATTATGTAAGACAAATATTAACATAAGAAACCTACAATAGTCCAAAGGAAGAAGATAGAAGAAAAAAAAAAAACTTATTACTTCCGTTATAAAAATCACAGAATAATGATTGATACGTCAATCTCTTCACCAGGAAATGTACTAATAGAGGAATAAAGTCATGTTCAAATCTGTTCAGCCATTTTGTTGTAATATAAGTATAAAATAGGCTCTTTTTCCAGTTAAAAATTAATATAAAATGGGTTTTAAAACCCTAAGATACTAAAAACCATCCTATGTAATACGGCTAATCACGACAAATCGATTGATATACATATATACGATGTTGTTCGCTGAGCGTTTTCAGCTAATCAAAAAATAATTCATACAATTAATTAATCCACTTTATTAAACTTCTATTTATCTATCTATTTATATACATATATAAAAAAAGTAGTATTTAATTTCGTTTTCGACACGTCTGCCTTGGTTGAGGTCTCGAGGGAGAGTGCCAAGTGTTTACATAATTGTCGCCCCATACATGCGTGAACAGATGTAGAGAAAAGAAAAGAGAAAAGAGAAAGAAGAAGAGAGAGGAAAAAGAAAGAAAAAAAAGAGAGAGGGGGACTGTACATTTCAATGACCTACGCATATCTGTAGGAAAATTTCAATCTCAAATAACTACATTTTTGCTTATTACTTCCGTCATAAGAATCACAGAATAATGATTGATACATCAATCTCTTCACCAGGAAATGTACTAATCGAGGAATAAAGTCATATTTAAATCTGCCATTTAAAAAGCCATTTTGTTGTTATATGTGTGCAAACTATAAAATGGGCTATTTTTTCAGTTAAAAAGTCATATAAAATGAGTTTTAAAACTCTAGGATACTAAAAACCATCCTTTGTAATACGGCTAATCACGACAAATCGATTGATATACAGGGTGTCCCACGAGCAGTGTGCCAAAAAGGTAGAGCGTGTAGGTCTGATCAAGACAAGAAAAAAATCTATTCCCCCCCGTTTAGCCGGGAGGGGCAATTTTCTAAAAAATTGACTTAATTTGAAAAAAAAATTATTAAAAATCAACAGTTACATCCACAATGCCGTGATATACTTTTTTGTAAAGCCAGAAAGGAAGAGTCCTTCATTTTGTTTTTAAACGAAGCTGTTTTAAGGAACAGTTTTTGAGAAATTAATTTTCAAACTCAAAATTAAAAAAAAAAAAAATTTCGAACTATTTTTTTCAAAATTGTATAGGGTCCGCCAAATAACTTTTTTTTTTTTTGAAAATGCTATAAAGAAAACTACTAAATATTTTCTCAAATTTCTTTTTTATTTGAAAGTACAATCCTTCCGGTTAATAATGGAAAACAATTTCATTCAAATGGCTGCCTCGGCTGGCCATGCAGTAGCCTACACGATCGGTCCAATTTTTAAGCACATTATCGATTGTGTGCAGCTGTATTTCACCAATGGCTTCACGAATATTGTCCTTTAAAGCGTCAATTGTCTCTGGCTTGTCGGCGTAACACTTATCTTTGACGGCACCCCACAAATAACAGTCCAATGGTGTCAAATCGCAGCTCCGAGGTGGCCAAACGACATCAGCTCTGCGGCTGATAATGCAAAAACAGGGCGCAAAACATCGAGTGTAGCTTCGGCTGTGTGGCACGTAGCGCCTTCCTGTTGAAACCAAATGTTGCCAATATCCTCCTCTTCAATTTTTGTGAACAAAAATTCGTTCAACATGGCCCGATAACGATCGCCATTGACTGTAACGGCCACTCCTTGCTCATTTTCGAAGAAAAATGGCCCAATTATGCCTCTGGACCAAAATCCGCACCAAACAGTGGCTCGTTTTGGGTGCACCGGCTTTTCAATGTATGCGTGCGGGTTTTCTGTGCCCCAAATGCGACAATTTTGCTTGTTTACATACCCGCCAAGACCAAATTGAGCTTCATCTGAAAAGATGATTTTTTTGGCAAAATCGGCATCTTCTGTAAGTCGATCGCAGGCCCACTTAGCGAAGCGTTGTTCAAGCGTATACACAACCATATTCGTTCAGCGGAAGGATAAAACTAATTATCTGTCAAATCAGACATGAGCTAAGTGTTACCATTCACGAAATAAGCACTACTTGAAAAAAAAAAAAGTTAGATGGCGGACCCTTTATGTTATTAAGTATTAATTTTTTTTTCAAAAATTCAATTCTCTTATTAGTTTTTAGTTAAAAACAGAAAACCGGATGCAAAAATGTCTTGTAGTTTTTGAGAAATTAAAAAAAAACCCGAATTACTTTTTTCTAAGAAAAACCTTTTTTTGGTCTTAACGCGGCTGGACTTGTAGCCAAATTAATGTATGAAGCATTGACCTCTTTTTTATTATTATTAAAAAATTCGGAGTTTTATTATAATAAATTTTCAATATGATCCCCATTTTTTAGAAGGCAAAGACTATATCTCCTTCTAATAGCTGCACATAAGTCTATGCTTGACAAATTTTCCTGCAATTTGACTCCAGCGACTTCAATCCGTTCTTTCAGTTGTTCCAAAGATACTATTTCCACTTCGTAAACATAATTCTTCATGAATCCCCACACATAAAAATCTGGAGGAGTTAAATCTGGTGATCTAGGTGGCCATTCTGTGGGGCCCCTTCTTCCGATCCAACAGTCACTAAAATGATCATCCAGCCAGTTTCTAACCCGTAAGCTGTAGTGTGCTGGTGCTCCATCTTGCTGGTAGATTAAATTATCTGCTATGGCCAAAATAACGTTGTCCATCAAATCGGGGAAAAAGGTCTCGTAGGAACTGCAGGTATGACTCAAAAACCAGGGCCCGATTACAGTTTGTCCAACAATACCAAGCCAAACATTACAGCTAAAGCGGTGTTGTGATTTATTTTGTATTTTGTTGTGTGGATTGGTGCTACTCCAATGATACAAATTGTGGAAGTTAGTAACCCCATCTCTGGTAAACTGTGCTTCAAACGTCCAGAATATCCTTGCAAAATAGTTTCGTTCAGTTTCATCTCGAAGCAGTAATGATCGACAAAATTCTGCTCTCAAAAACTTGTCGTTTGAGGTGAGCTCCTGAACTGGCCTAAAATGGTACGGGTGTAAGTTTTCGGTATGAAGCACTCTCCATACTCTAGATTTGGGCAATCCAAGCATAATAGCTATCCTCCTTGTACTAAGGGAGGGATTACGTCGGACCAAATCCAAAATTCTTTCATCTAAGATTCCTGATCCATCTGTAACTGATCTTTCGCTTCTTCGATGCTCTAGCACTCCGTGCTCTCGCAGACGTCGGTGGATTCTTGAAAACATGCTACGACTGGGACACCTCCGATTGGGATATCTTTCAGCGTAGAGTCTTTCAGCTTCACGATCTCGACCATTAGCTAAACCGTAGCAGAAGAGCATTTCCGTTAATTCTTCTCGAGAGTATGAGTTTGACATCGTAATGTGTTGATGAGTTAACATCCAATTTGGAAATGGTTTTTATTAAAAATGCGATGCCTTTTGTTTACATTTGGGTTGCAAATATTTTGTTTTTCAATAAAGACAAATTGCGGTTTTATTGTCTTAAGGTCCTAGCGGATAGAACCCATCGGCGGCGGGCGGACCCAGACGAAATTGGCAGGTCAGTTTTCAGGCGTTATCAATGAAAAAAAAAGGATTAATAGAGGGTTATTCCAATACTGTGTCACTTTATTGTATCCTCATAAAACTCCGATTTTTTTAAAAATAATAAAAAAGAGGTCAATGTTTCATACATTAATTTGCCTACAAGTCCAACCACGTTAAAACCAAAAAAAAGGTTTTTCTTAGAAAAAAATGGTTCGGGTTTTTTTTTAATTTCTCAAAAACTACAAGACATTTTTGCATACGGTTTTCTGTTTTAACTAAAAACTAATAAGAGAATTGAATTTTTGAAAAAAAAAATTAGTACTTAATTACATACAATTTTGAAAAAAAATGGTTCGAAATTTTTTTTTTAATTTTTTTTTTCAAAATTTTGAGTTTGAAAATTAATTTCTCAAAAACTATTCCTTAAAACAGCTTCGTTTAAAAACAAGATGAAAGAAGAGATTTCTGGCTTTACAAAAGAGTATATCATGCCATTGTGGATGTAACTGTTGATTTTTAATAATTTTTTTTCCAAATTAAGTCAATTTTTTAGAAAATTGTCCCTCCCGGCTAAACGGGGGGCAATAGAACCCTCCCTCCCATACGATTTTTTTCTTGTCTTGACCAGACCTACACGCTCTAGCTTTTATTGTTAAGTACCTACTCCCTATTCGCGGAAAAACAGAAAAATGTGTTCTCTTTTATAGATGTAGAGATTACGTTAACGGATTGCGCTTGGAGTTATTTTACACGGATTCAGACTTTATTGAGGATAGTCATGTAACTATCCCTGCTATGAATGACCGCTAATAGTTCTTTCAAGCTCTTATTGCCCAATATCCGATCAAACGTTTTCAAGGTAGGTAGAAAGTGAAATTTTATATTAACATTATCTAGGCCAAAAAGATTTATTAATACGTTGACTGCCAACGACGAATATACTCGTAGTGAAGCGTCTGCTTCAGGACGCCACCTACGAGTATACTCGTTATTTGTAGATGATTTTTCATCTTCGATTTTCACAATTATTAACAATATATATTAATACGAGTTAACTTCTAAGCCAGCTACGAGTATTCTCGTACATAAATATATATATATATATATATATAAGTGTATATATATAAATAGAATCAAGACACCAACTTACATAAAGGAAAAAAGGAAAAAATGTAAAAATATCGCATTAAAAATCCTAATATTTCATAGAAACAGAGTTGGCGTACAGTGTACGCACTAGTTAATCTGCCGTGGCAGTCAACGTTATAAGGTAGAATGACTTACTTTAATATCACCGGCTATTGACATAGCGTAGAATATTTGCTCATTTGGGATTGGTTTTTTGACTAAGTTGGGTTTTATATAATTTTTACTAGACCCGATGTCGATCAGAAATTTCAATATATTGCCATTCCGCGTTCTACACTCAAAATAAGGTAACGAGGAATTCGTTAATCAAAAAAATTAATATCGCTGTAATCAAGGGGCTGTTCGATTGGATATGGTTGTTCTGTTCGAGTGTGTTCAGGTGAGGGCTCGTCAGGGAACTGCTCATAATGATGAAACTCCATTTTGAGTTTATCCGTTTCCTGAACTTGAGCGGATGTCGATGGTTATTCCGAGTTGTCGGGACAAGTATATATATAGAAATTAGGTTGCCTCGTCCTTTGAGAGAAACGAGCATGTTGGAAGGGCACTTTCGGTTGGGATGAATTAAAATAGTAATTGGTTGCTGTGACGCTGCGTTAGTGGTTCTCATGAAAGTTCTGTTTGGTTGCGGAAAGTTAGAACGAAAACCTTGGTTCGGTTTTGGTGGGACGAGGCGAAAGTTTGGTTTTTGGTATTAAAAAAGATAATTATTCATGAAGCCAAAAACCGTGAGATGGAAATGGCTGTGCTTGGGGTGTATAGGAATGATATGCTGGCCTAGGAATGGCATTCAGTGGCCTGGCTGGAACTGTATTTTGAGGTATCGGATTATGGGGCCGTGGATGTTGTGGACTGAAATTCATTCTGTTCATTCCTTGGCTGGCTTGGATGAATTGCGATCTGAAGTTTTGGTTCTCATATTTCAGACAAAAGTGCACAAAAGTCTGCGTTAGGAGATGCTTGGTTCGGGACTAATGCCCATGCAAGAAATTTTGTTGATTATAAGGGTTAATTGGGAGCAAACGGCTTGGTAAAAGTCTGTAACGCTCCTATTCCCTTGCACTAAATGCAACATCTGATTCTCCAGCGTCGTAATTTCGCGCTTGTCAGCGTAGTGCATGGTGATACAAGGCACTATACTGTTCCAAACAAGAGGCGTGTTATAATGCTTCCAGAGCTGCATCCTCTTGCCCGACGATCTTATTGTGGATGACGTTGAGTATCCCATAATATTTGGTAGTACCGTAGACATGCTCGTAGATCCCGAGCACACGCTCGTTGTTTTTCTTCCAAAAGGAGTATTCGCTGGCGTCCCCCGAAAAATGTCTAAGACATCGTTCCAAGACAGACGGCATCTGGTATTTTCTCTAGGTCCTCCAGTCGGACCTGATACTCGAGTGAAATAGTCTGGTCTACTCCAGAAAAAAACGATGTGCGTTCGGGCTTAGAATATTTTCGACTATGATTTTTTCTTGCTTCTCAAGGACACAACTGATGATAGAAATAACGAGGGTATCTAGTTCTGGGGTGGATCTCACGCACTGATGTTCAGGTTGAGTTGAACTTGTTTGGAATGAATTTTTAAGATCTTGGGGCAAGAATGACGGTTGAACACCAATTTGCGGATTTGTCTGTTTCTTATAATCGGCATTTTATTTATGTATTATTGTGGGAAGAATACTATGAAGGTGAAATAAGGCTTAAGCAGGTGTGGAATACAAAAATAAAATATTTTTCCCTCTTCAAATTATCGATTTGAAAGAAGGAAAACTTTGGAATAATTCTATATTGAGGATTTATCTTCGTTTCACTTATATGGTTCGAAATTCTTTTATAAATTTCTAATTTTAATACTTCATATATTGCGTTTTATCTGCTTTTAAAATTTTAACTGTTACTACGTTTTTTCTTTTCACATATGTCTTTTCTATTGAAGTTCAACTAATTAAGTTCAAAAAAAATTATATTTTTAAAAAACAAAAAAAAACTATTTTTTATATTAATATTTCCTCTTTTGTAATACTTAGTCTAAACTTATATTTATAATACTATTTTTACTATCTTTTTTAGACTTAATTAAAAAAAAATGAGCTTTATTTGTCGGCAACTAAACTTAGACTAATTAACAAAATATTCTTACTTACACTTATCACCTAATGCGGCTATGGATGGGATGATGGGGACATGTAAGAATGTGAAAAAATGTGGGTTTTGGCTTGTATGGTGTCGGGTGCGGCTACTTGCTTGTGGGTGTATGTTGGGGTTCGTGTAGATGCAGGTGGATCGCTCGTATCTCATGGCTGTGGCGTGCAAGGGTTGGATGACCGGGTGGTGATGAGTTGGACGTTGCATTTTGCGAGACGTGTGCAAACATGTTGAGAATCTTGTTGACGTGTGGTTAACTTGTATAAAATATTACAAATGTTTAACGTAAATCCTAATGAAATAAAAAAATCAGAGTACCTTTAGAATTTTCACAAAATTGTTGGTTCATCACATTAAATCTCATATTTCATAAATCTAAATTGCCGAATGTAATTAATGTAAATTATTTAATGTAATTATTTTTGAAGTATTTTATGTAATCATCGTTAACTTATTTATTTTGATGTACTCAAAATCCCATCCCATATTTCATAAATTTTAATTATCGAATGTAGTTAAGGTAAACTATTTAATGTAATTATTGTTGAAGTATTTTATGTAACCATCGTTAACTTATATAGAAATAAATAGCGTCGTCCTCTTTTCTTGGTTGAATGGAAATCATATCGAAGTCAATATTGTGTTTTTGTAATTGCTCAATTTAAAATTTATTCACCACTTATTAATGGAATATTAATTACAATATAATTGAAGGATACAAATGTTTGGAGTCGTTTTACATACAAAAAAATACAAACACTCATTTAATTAGCGGGAGCGCTAAGTACTGTAACTAGCTAATAATTGATAAATTCTTGTAATTGTGTAAATGTTTAAATGTTATTATCTACGACGTACGTTTTGTTAGCTTATCGCAGAAACTGATGGGGAAGATAACCTAACCATGAAAGAGTTCTGGAAAAATTATAATATCATGATGGTTATCGAAAATATCAATTTGTCATGGATAGATATAAAAAAATCAGGTATGAGCTGAAGTTGGCGTCAAATATGGCCAAAATGCATTAGTAAAGATATAGCAGAAGTTGATGATATACTAACCGTCCGTAGAGAGCTGACCGAATTAGCAACAGCAGCTAACTTTGAGGGTATGGAGGAGCGCGATATTGACGAGTTATTGATATCGCACGATGAAGAGTTTAATAACCAACATTTGATTGGTATGAACTTGAACACGCTTTGGAAGATGATATTGTTGCACTTGATTGTTGTTGAAGAAAAGGAAATAACAACTGTTCTTATTTCGAAAGCGATGCAACTTATTTCACAGGCAATGTAAATTTTTTCTGATAATGATCCTGATGAAAAACGTAGTTTAAAAGTAACAAATTCTATGACAGACGCGATCAATTGTTTGAAAGAAATTTATTTCGATAAAAAGGCAGTGACAATGCAACAAACTATGGACCAATTTTTAATAAAATCAACACGACAACCAAATCAGTCAACAGAAATATCCATTGAAACTTTAAAATGAATTAAATGTCACTACTTTTGAAGCTATATTTTCTTTAAATGTTCGCGGCGTGATAAGCTCGAACGAGATATTAAGTGTTCTGATACAAACATTTTTTTTTCTTTTCTTAAATTTATGCAAAGGAAACGCACTCTTTTGTGTTATACGTTGATTGTTGTTTTTTCTTTATTGTTGATAATTGTTAGTTATATGTTAAACTGGTTGTGTGTTAATGTTCTTTGTTTGTTTATATGTAAAACCACTTGTAATGTTCTTTGTTTTATTGTTATGTAAATAATTAATTGTGTCCTCGTTATAAAGTGTGCCTTCGTTGGCTGTTTGTATAATAATGCTTTATTGTACCTTGGGTTGCTTGATGCAAACCCTCGGTCAGCTGGTTTCCAGCTTTGTTATGTACAATATATGTGTTTATATATTTCCAAACATGAACTTCAAATGTGCAAGGTGTTTGTGTTAAGTGTTGTTTTGTTGTGCAACAACATGCTCCGGGCCCAAGGTTGGATGGGTGGATGGATGGATTGTCTGGTTGCTGTATTTGGATGTTTTCTGCGATCGGTTTTGGAGTTTGTGGATTCGATGTGTTTCATTGGTGACTGGATGTATGATAGTTTCATGTTAGATGTGTTGTTGGTTTATGATTTCATCTTTGACGTGTTGTTGTTGTTACACCTTCGGCTTTGGTGTGTTTCTGTTGTTGCTTCTTCGTCTTTGGTGTGTTGTTGTTACCGCTTCATTCTTGGTGTGTTGCTGGTGGCCCATCTCATGTGTTTGAATGTGATATTATGTTTGTTTTGTAAAAAAAAAAATCGAAAATTGTGCATTAGTAGATGCTCGAGAAATAACACATAACATGTAGGGACAACCAATGGACGCAACATTGATTTTCAGGTGAATTTGTTTATTTTATTTGTTTGGACAAAGGGACTAAGGGGTATTATTTGGTTTGTTTTGGTTTATTTTTTGTTGATGTTTTATTTAAGTTCTTTACGAGGGTTATTGTGTTGCTATACTCATAGGTGACGAAATCGGCAAGGGGGATATTTTTGTCATCGGACATTTAAATGTTGTTTTGGCTATTTTTATGGTCACCACGCGCGTCAGACCATCTGTACCCAGATGTAGTTCCAGCACTCGCGCTAAGACCCATGCTGTTGGTGGTAAGTTTTCTTCCTTTACTATGATGATATCTCCAATTTTGATGTTTTGTTGTTCTTGTTTCCATTTAGGTGGATGCTATAATTGATGCTGTATGTTGAACTCCATTGCCTCCAGAATTCCTAGGTGAGTCGTTGTATGTATTTCCATTTTTCTAAAGTGTTTATGTTTTTCTCTTGTACGTTTCTATCCGGTGGTGCGCGAATTGGTTCTCCAATTAAGAAGTGTCCCGGTGTTAATACGGTCAGATCGTTTGGATCTTGGGTTATTGGGCAGAGTGGGCTGGAGCTTAAGCATGCTTCAATTTGTGTGAGAAGCGTGGTGTACTCCTCAAATGCTCATTTGGAGTTTCGTCGGAGATGGTGTTTTAATGTTGAAAATCGTTGTATGAGTTCTTGTTGAGACTTGCATGATGACAAACGATTTGAGTTTTTATTTTTTTTTTCTTTAGTTCCAGGTTTGTTTCTGCTGGCGTATTTAGCTGTGGATGACTTGGTGTGTAGAAATTCGGCCCATGCCCCGACATCCTGTTGTTGATGATGTATTTTGGTATAGGCCTTGTAAAGCGTTCTTGGATCTCGGTGAGTTGATTATAAGCGAGCTGTGGTGGTTCTGTATGATTGTTCTAGGTGGTTGTTGGCTGGTACCAGTAGTTCCTGTAAGGATCCACCCGAGGTGAGTCTGCTGTGCGACTGTTGATCCATGGTGACCCTTTAATAATCCTTCTAAATGATTGACGAGTAAACATCAGCACCTAGTAAGAGATCAATTCTACCAGGAGTATGGAAGGATGGATCTGCTAACGGTAAGTTGGCTAGATGATCCCAATTGTATTTTTGTAATTGTTGGGTTGGTAATAGGGAAGTTAAATGAGGGAAGACGTATGCTCTAACATTTGCATGGAAAATGTGTTTGTATTTGAGAATAGGGTAAAATGTGTTTGAAGTTGAGTTATTCCCGTTGATGTCTGTCCCAATCCGGTTACCCTGGCAAACGTCCTTTGTTTTTTGAGTTTAAACTGTTGTGTTGCGCGCTCTGTAATGAATGATGCTTCGGAACCTGGGTCGATTAAGGCTCTAAAGGTGTGATGTGATCCGTTGGATGCGGCTATTTTTACTAGCGCGGTTGCCAGTAGGATGTTAGTCTTCGTTTGATTAAAATGAGTGCTGAAGGTGACGTCAGAAGTTGGTGCACCATTGAATGGATTAGCTGATGGGTTCAATGACGAAGTGTTCTGGATGAGATGTTTTGCGGTGTTTATTTGGGATCTGGTTTGCGCTTGTTGTTGATATTGATGAGGCGTGTTGGTTTTGTTTTGCATCTCTATGTGTAGTAAAGTGTGATGCTTAAGACCACATCTACGGCAACGATTGCTACTGCTACAGCTTGACGAATGATGATCGTACCCGAAGCAGTTTGCGCATGTTGCGTTTTTCTTTACTACATCATTTCGAGTTTTTATGTCCATGTTGAGGAATTTTTTGCATAGGCGGATAGCGTGCGCACTTCCACAAAGCAGGAAAAGAAATTGTGTGGATGTTTTTGGCTTCGTGTGATAAGTGTTAGTTTTACGGCATGTTGGCCGTGGTTGTTTTGGTAATTGTAATTGTATTTGCTGTTGTTGTTTTTGTGATGGTAGTTGTTCTTGTGGTTGATGTTGTGGTTTGCTCAGCTCGAGTATGTTTTCAAGTGAGCTAAAACGACCTTCGATAAAGGCAAGGAAAGTCTTCAGGTCGGGGAGTGCCTTTGAGTTTCCTAAACTACCTTCCCAATCTATCTGGGTTTGAGTTGGGAGTTTTATGTAAATAAGAATTGCATCCCAAGTTTCGGCTGGAACACCGAGGTTGAGGAGTGCGTGAATGCATTCGGTGCTGGTGTCATGCAATGACTTCAAATTCGCGGCGGATTCATGGGTGAGTTTATTTTGCTCCATTAGTACACGGAGTTGCGTGCTTACTAATTTTCTTTTATTTTGAAACCTTTCGGTTAGAATTTCCCAAGCTGAAGCATAATTTTTACCATCAATTGGAAGATGTTGGATTAACCGAGAGGCTTCATTGGAAACGAAGCTCTGAAGGAACTGGAGCTTTTGAATGTCTGAAAGATCTGGATTTTGATCAATCATGTTGTGAAATAAGTTTTGGAATTCACACCATTCTTCAAATTTTCCCGAAAAGGACTTGATTTGGGTGCGAGGAAGTCGAATATCTGAATTCGACGATCGGGTTTGATTCAGACGAGAAGTATCAAATATGCGAGTGGATGCTTCCTTCAATTTGTCGAGATCATCGCGAAGTAAACCGACGAGAGTGAAGTAAAGTTTTTTGATCTTAGAATAAGTTTCATCACCTAAATATTTATCTTTTAAAGGGTCCGCAGAACTACCAACTATAGAAGAATGTTCCTTTTTGGCTCGTTTGAACATGTCTTCTACATCCATTAGGTAGGCAGTCACGTACCCCCTTGACTGTCGCGACGCGGAGTCTCTCTGGAGTTCTTTCAAGTCTCCTTGGAGTTCTTCTAAGTCTCCTTGGAGTTCTTTCAAGTCTCCTTGGAGTTCTTCCAAGTCTCCTTGGAGTTCTTCCAAGTCTCCTTGGAGTTCTTCCAAGTCTCCTTGGAGTTCTTCCAAGTCTCCTTGGAGTTCTTCCAAGTCTCCTTGGAGTTCTTCCAAGTCTCCTTGGAGTTCCTTTAAGAGAATGTCTTGAGACTCGATAGATTTTAATAGTTTCGACATTGTTCGGAGTAGCGCTTGTTAATGGGGACCACACGCGAATCGAATGATCAGAGGTTGGCAAGCTTGTGCTTTTAATAATCCTTGATAAATGTCAGACGAATGTTATTTAATTTTTTTTTTTTTTTTCAGGTCACGCACAAATGTTTAGATGGGCACTGAGGTGTATTTAAGAGGGGCACACAAAGAAGACACACAATAATGTTAAATAAAATTGCGAAAAATGTTTAAAATTGAAAATAAAAAATTAAATTAAATTTTGAAAATGTTAAAATTTGAATATAAAATAATAAATGTTAATGTAAGAAAAAATAAAAAAAATATATGTATGGAAAAGTGTTTGAGTCGCTATACACTCTATGTACAATAGATAATTGTTGCTAGGTTTAATGTGTTTCTATTAACAATTACACTTTTCTTTTATTTAATAACACTTTTATGAACACTTTCAAAATGTATAAAAAAAATAAAATAAATGTTTGATACTCAGCATTTCTTTGTTCTCCTCTTTGTGTCCTTATACATATATATCCTTTGTGTCGTACCGTTGAAGCTGCACCGTTGGCGCTGGATCGTTGGAGCTTTTGCGGTTAATGCCGAAGCCGTTGATGCTGGTTCCGTTGGCTGGGTGTTCTCCTCCTTTGTTCTCAATGTTGTTTAAGTTCTCTTTGTTGAAATGTTTTTGGGTTTTTGTTAATGTGTCTTAATGTCTTTGTTCCAAAGATTTTTGTTCTTTTACACTTTTATCACTTTCACAATGATATAACCGAAATGTTAGAAAACCACAATTTAGTGGTTCGAAGGACCAATGTTCACGGCGTGATAAGCTCGAACGAGATATTAAGTGTTCTGATGCAAACAATTTTTTTCTTTTCTTAAATTTATGCAAAGGAAACGCACTCTTTTGTGTTATACGTTAATTGTTGTTTTTTCTTTATTGTTGATGATTGTTAGTTATATGTTAAACTGGTTGTGAGTTAATGTTCTTTGTTTGGTTATATGTAAAACCACTTGTAATGTTCTTTGTTTTATTGTTATGTAACTAATTAATTGTCTCCTCGTTATAAAGTGTGCCTTCGTTAGCTGTTTGTATAATAATGCTTTATTGTACCTTGGGTTGCTTGATGCAAACCCTCGGTCAGCTGGTTTCCAGCTTACAATTAGTTATGTACAATATATGTGTTTCACAACAATGTTTATTTGGATTGGGTTGATGACCCATATCCCTAATGCTTCTATATAATTCAATGTTGCTGCAGCTTTATGTTGACAAGGCTGCAGTTGTAGACTTTCTTTGGCGATGCGATTGTGAACTTACCTTGCACATTTGACAGTTCACGTTTTGTTTACAAGTGTTATATGGTGTGAAAGTTAAAGTGTTTTAATTTTTATATTTTGTGAATTTTATGTTTAATTAAGATTTGATTGTTTGTGAGATGTGTCAAATTGAGGTGGGCATGTGCGTTTTACCATTTGGTATAGCATTCTGCCGCCATGCCACCTCAATTTATATACATATTTCCAAACATGAACTTCAAATGTGCAAGGTGCTTGTGTTGAGTGTTGTTTTGTTGTGCAGCAACAGTAAAATTTATTGATTTTTAACAAATTTATATAGTTTTATGAAATATTTATGTCCCCATTATTTTTTTTTTTTTTTTTTTTATTTCCCAAATATACATTAGGTACATCTGTCTGGATGACACCTAGTAATTGTTATAAGAGATACAGATGGGGATACAATGAAATTTGTGGCCAATGCCTTACAAGTTCAGGTTGAACGGAAAGAGTTGTTTAACATTATTATTTATCATACATACATACATAGTTGGCTTTCTTTCTTTTAAATTTGAAGGTCCACTGGCTTGCGTCTTTTTAATCGTCTACTTGCGTTGATTTCCTGTTCTGGTAGATTTCGTAATTCGTTGTTCGAGTGGTAGCATAGTGAGATTTGATGTCTTCTGCTTATTTTTTTTGATTTCGTCTTTAACGGCGGTTATGTTGAGATCGCGCTGCAGGTCTTCGTTGGTAATGTACCACGGTGCATTGACAATCGTTCGTAGAATTTTTGTTTGTAGTCGTTGAATAATGTTTAAGTTTGTCATGCAGGTAGTGCCCCAGATTTGGATCCCGTAAGTCCATATGGGTTTTATTATTGTCTTGTATATGAGAAGTTTGTTTTCTGTGGATAGCTTGGAGTTTTTTCCAAGAAGCCAGTATAAGTGCCTGAATTTATTTTTGATGACGTTTAAATTATTAAAATTAACATTTTGGTTGCAATGAAATTAAAAATAGCATATTACAAGTAATAAACATTTGGATTCTTAATGATATATTTTATTCTGTAATCAGTTAAACCAATTGTTGTGAAAATACCTGGGAATCGTTAATTCGACTTGCGTCGTTTCGATTTGCGTTGTGTTTTTCCGGTCCCAATTAACGACGGAAAGCGAGGTTTGGGTGTACTTGAAAACTTAAGCTAAGAAAATATTTGGTTTTTTTTAAACTTAGCATCCGATTTTTTTTTGTTTTTATACAAAATTTAAATCTGATTAAAAACTAGCTTAACCTACCTTAACTATAATATATATAGAAAAAATATATACAGAATATATATTACATACATATATACATATATATCTTTTTTTTATTTATTTCGTTTTAAGATTTTTATAATTTTTTTGTTGCTTTTGTTTTTTAATTTAATTTTTTATTTTTGTTATTTTTTTTTTTTTTTTTTTGTTATTTTGAATCTGAATCTAAAATCTAAAATTAACTAAATCTACCTACCACCATACCTTAGCCTACCCTAACCAACCCTAAACTACGGGTTGGCGGGTTTTGTCTTGAAGAGGCTGTCCTATCAAAATTCACCGTTGACGTAGTCCGCTCCAGCCACCAATAATATTGATGCTGTCGGACGACGTCCTCTCGATCTCGGGGTGATTTCGATCTACTGAACCCAAGGCGTTCGGGCTCGCGAAGCGCGACGTCTCGTTCGTAGATGAACCGTCGTTCCACGGAATTTCGTGAAAAATTAGCGGGACCGCCAATCTATTTTGGATCAGAATACATTGATCTGAATAGTGGAAAGCGTCTAGTGGGAAAAAGGCGCACCCTCTCGTGTTACAAGTAGTTGGGGTAGTAAGCCCCGAAGATCAGATTATTGACCGAAGTCATTGCCCTTGCAACGTGATTTCGAATCAGTTTTATCAGAAAATTGTTCACGCGTAAAGTCCTGCCCCTATTGTATAGGACCTCGTTCGGGTAAAATTTCGTGTACTCAGATTCAGGTGTCCTATGTAACCCGAGATAAGTCCTAAAACACTGTCTCTCAAACACCCGAATCCTTTCCATTAAGTTTGCTGCTATGAAACAGCCATCTTTTCAGAGCAAGAGCAGCATGTACATGTTTGTCAACATATAGATACTGATCTAACAAGATCCCAAGGCATCTGACTACACTTTGTGTCGCCAGTGGACGCCCATCTGGACCAAAAATTGAAAACCTGCGCCACTTTTTTCTAGTGTCCCGAGGGGCCTTAGACAGAGGTATTCCGAATAAAATAGACTCTGATTTCTGGAAGTTGATTTTCAACTTCCGGTCATCACAATACTGCTGAATTTTTTCAAAGTCACGCTGCAGAGGAGTAACAATAACGCCGATCGTTGGAGCTGATTTGTACATTCAAAGAAAAAGCCGAACAATAGTGCATAGGATCAACAAACTTTGAAGTAAATATTTTCTTCTTTTTTTTTTTCTTTCAAATTCAAAACAAATACAGAAAATGCATTGTCTTTGTGCGAAAAAAGTTGATCGTAATGACGTCAAAATTGAGTGCAGTGATTGTAAAACTCTCTTTCATATAAAATGTGTTACCAGTTGATTTCGACTTCATGAAAAAATCTCGTAAAACCTGGAGATGCTCTAAATATGAGCAATCACGTAGAAGCTCATTCTCTCTAAATAATCCTCTCCCTCACATCGAGAGGAAAACGGCTGATGAAGAAAAACAACAAAGTGAGACTATAACAATTGAAATGGTATTCGTAGAGTTAATAAAATTAAATCATGAACTAATTGAAATAATGAAAATAAATCAAGAGTGTTTATTAAATGTTAATTTGCCAAAAAACGAAACTAAAGAACTAAAGGGGACTGAGTGCATTGCGGGAACGCGTTAATTTCTTAGGGCCGGCACAATTAAACAACACAATTGAAATTTATAATGTGCCTGATGCTAGTAATTCTAACGCAGTGCAAGCTACACTACAAACTATGCGCGAAGGACTAAGCTTAGAGATAAGTGAAAACAACATTAACTCTTGTTACGTGAAACAAATAAAAAATAAAAGAGCATCAACTCAGACAAATCCATAAACGTCATTTCAGTAAATTTTACTCAGCAACTAACAAAAGGGAAAATTTTGAAAGTGAAAAGTGCAAAGAGATAAAATTTAACGACGAATTTATTAGGAAACAACAATGACGGCTCACATATTTTCATAAACAACAGCTTAACAGCTCATATGAGATCTCTCTTTAATGCAGCAAGAAAAATCAAAAAAGAGAAAAATTTTAAGTATGTGTGGATGAGAAAAACATAATATTTCTACGTAAGAATGAAGTTAATTCAGCAATTAAAGTGAGGTGTTTTGATGACCTCAATAAACTTTAAATTTAAATTTAATCATTTTTTATTTAATTTAAAATGAATAATAATAACTCAACTTACGTAGAAAAATATGTTATTTCCATCAACCTATACACTATTATTTCACATCAAAATATACGTATACGTGAGAGCAAATTTCAATTTGTTTTTAGCACATTTAAATGCTTGTAACTCTGTACCAGAAATCATTGTATTAACTGAAGTTTGGTTATTTGACTTCGAACTATCCAATTATAAAATATCTGGCTATGATCAATATGAAAACTGCAATAATATACAATAGATCTGGTGGTACTTTAATATATATAAAAAACGAATGTCAGTGTGAAGTAACAGAATTGAAACTGAACAATGCCGACGTTTTAAAAATCAACTGCCATATACTTAACGAACGATTCACTATTTTTTACCGGCTAAGGGCATTTTCATAGATGAACTGAACACGTTACTTAAAGATGTAAAGAGTAAGAATTTATTAGTCGTGGGTGATATTAATATAGATATTTTGAAAAATACTTGTGACGCAGATAATTATATGCTTCTAATGTCATCTTATATCTTAGAACCTTTAATAATGGAACCAACTCGTATTACAGTTAATACGCGGATTTGCATCGACCACATGTTTGCAAGATTACGTAATAATTTTCTACACCGTCTTTCTGCTGAGGTACTATATCTGATCATTGCATGACCAATTTAAACGTAGAAAGAATACAGTTGAGTTCTCCATATAAAATATGTTCCATTTCCTACAATTCCCAAAATAGAGTTTGGCAAGTTAATTTCAAATTTGATGTTTGAGCTCTGGGAGCCAGTGTATGCAGAAAAAAAATCTTCAATGGCCTATGATATTTTTCTTAATATCTTACAAAAACATATCACAAACTGCACACAACCGTCTTCAAGCACTTGTAAACTGAAACGCTAAAAACCAGCAGGAAACTTTTAGGAAAGATAACGAGGAAAAATAAAATAAGAAAAAAGTGCTTTCATCAGCTTCATAACAGAAACTTACAAAAATATTACCTCAAACTGCGTGAAGAGGTAAAAGAGCAGGACAATTATTACTCAAATAAATTTCACAAATGTAGAGGAAATGTTAAATAAGTGTGGAAAATGGTAAATAGTATACTTGGAAGATCAACAGCTAGGAACGAAATTTACAAAATAGAAGTCGATGGTGAAATAACTGATTCATTGGCTATTGCAAATCATTTTAACAAATTCTTCGCATCAATCGCTTATATGTAAGTCGAAACCTGTTCCATCTCCAAGTAATTGTAACTGCAATCAATATGCGGACATATTTGATGATGAATTCGAAAATAGAACGCCCGCTTTTACACCATTTACAGGTATAGAAATACATAAACAGATTATGCACCTGGACAACGAAAACTCCGTTACGACAATATTACAAACTGCCTTTTAAAACGTATTTCGCTATATTTCGTTGATGTACTATGTCACCTATTTAATATGAGTGTATATTGTGGTGTTTTCCCACCTGCTATGAAATCTGCTGAGGTAGTTCCTTTATTGAAAAAAGGTAACAGAAATCTAATTTCTCAATATAGACAATATCGATACTTCCCACATTTTCTAAGGCATTCGAAAAATTTATGAAAGTCCGTCTAATATCTTTTTTTGACAAAAATAACTACTTCTGCCAGTACCAGTTTGGATTCAGAGAAGGCAAGTCAACTGAAGATGCAATTCTTATACTATGTAAAGAGATCAGTGAATGTTTCAACAATAACTGCACTCCCTCCGTTCTTTTCATAGATATGACAAAGGCATTTGACAAATGCGGACTGAGAGGAGTAATTCACAAATGGTTAACCTCCTATTTAGCTAATCGAATTCGACGGGTTAAATTGAAAAATGTATACAGTACAGAATCAGAAACTTGTAATGAAGTGCCCCAGGGATCAGTTTTGGGTCCACTTTTATTTCTAATTTACATTAATTCCTTATTTTTCCAAAATCTTAACGGTTGTATCACAGCATTTGCTGATGACTTTGCACTATCGTATACATATGACTCTTTATCTAACTCCTCAATAAAGATTCTTAATTATATACATATATATTCTACGTCAATGGTTTGCCAGGCATAAACTGTTAATTAGTGAAAAAAACAAAATTAATGTTTTTCGACTTAATAAGCCCTTGTGGCAATGACTGTGTCATTTCGTTTCACACTGCTGCTTGTAAAAAACTGTTTTTATCTGTTCATACATGTAGAAAGCTAGATTTTTTAGAAAAATATGCTTGTTGTTCCAGTTGTTTTGAAATTGAAAATGTAGAGAATTTTAAATATTTGGGAGTACAAATTGATAAAAATTTAAATTGAAAAACATGTCGAGGAATTAAAAAAATATATGTTAGCTGTTACGCGTAAAATGTATTTGTTACAGCCGTATTGTTCAAAAAAGATTATGCTGATGATATACTATGGGCTTGCCCACTCCAAACTATAATATGAGATTACAAGTTGGGGAAGTGCCTAGAACTCGACAATAAAAACTCTAGGCATGGCTCAAAAACATTTAATGAGAATAATTTGCAGGGCAAACAGATTTATAAACAGTTGGCCTCTGTTTAGTAATCTTAGAGTATTACCTCTAAATCATCTCTATATCTTTAATGCACTTAAAGTATTTTTCTTGCGAAGTGGTTATAGTTCAACCACCAATTCGGTTATCCGGAATGATTTTATTGTCCTCAACCCATTTAGACAGGGCTCTACGGACCACCTTCTCGAAAACCTTGCTGATACTCGGAAGTAGACTTATCGACCGGAAATTTGCCGGGTTAGAAGCGTCTCTTGGGGATTGGTTGCACCACCTCTATCTTTCAGTGCACTGGATAAAATGCGTTATTCAGTGCATTGTTGAACAGGATGGTGTACATCCCTCCGTCGAAATGAACAGGGTGTTAGCCCCTTCACAGGCAACGGCATTCTTTGCCATAAAATCATCATTGAACCTGGCAAAACCAAGGTTCTCCGATCACCAATGATCAATATCCGTTTGAAGGTAGAAGTGATGAAGTAGGACTCTGTTTTGCAGTCGTGGTTTGGGCAAATGCTGTCATTCACCGTATACACTGCCTGTAATACAGTCAGTCTACAGTTTTAGTCTTGTCAGGAGTCTACTTTTTTGTCTGTGCAGTGCGTCGATTGTCGCGTCAATTTCTTAGTTTGACAGGTTTCTATTGGACGGTGCGAAGGAGGTACTCGAATGCGTTTGAACATACTCTGGCATCTCCGCGAACTCGTCAGGTACTATGATCACGGCACTTAGTCCGCAGTGGTCACTGTTGTATACGAAGGTCCGTAGACAGTTAGTAGACCATTCGTTCGCGTCAGCTAGTTTCAGTCAAGAGTCAAGCAGCATGACATTCAGGTAGGAGCCGCTCCTAGGATACGACGGACTATCTGTTGCGAGTATCTTGTGTCTGTACTCTATGCTCTGCAGAACCCACCAATGATATAGTAGGCTCCCCATAGTGTTAGGAATGTTATTTCCCCAATCACTATGCTTGGCATTTAAATCGCCGGCCAGAATATAAAAGTTTTCTACCGAGTTTAAGCGCAGAGATCGAAAAAGTGTCTCGGGCTCTGCAATGAAAACTTTGGGTTGAGGTGCTTCAGGTGCATAGGCTGATACAATGTATATTCTCTTTCCATATCGGAGAGAAATGAACACAATAGAGGCCTCTAACACCTGGAACCTCCACATTTCACCGCTATATATAATTTTATGTTTAAAAGTGTTTTTGATGATGACGTGTGGCGTTGGGTCAGTCTCTTCGAATTATTTTGTAAGAACTGTGCTTCTGGTTTAGCTTTGTTTCGCTAACCAGGAGTACATCGGGACTTTCTTCCTGCAATAAGTTAAAAAGTACGGCTTTTCGCTTATCAACTTTATTTGCCACAAATGTTTATAATGATGACGATGTGATAATAATGAAATCGTGGGTGCATTCTTTATGCTTAAATCGGTTGTATAATAAATCAAGCCGTTAATATAGCGCCTTAAAGTGCAGCACATATTACTAATCGCGGTAACTTTTCTTTCTTCTGTGCAACAACTCGTGATTTTGAGCACAGTAATCCTTTCATTCTTTCCAAGACACCAATTTCGATAGTGTAAAGTAGTGTAAAGCGACTCGAACAGCCTTGAGCACGCAATGATGAGGGATAACATAGTTTGATACTGCCAAGTCGTTGCATATTCATCCACAAATTGAACATATTGTTCTTGCATTTCCTTGCTGACAGTAAATATTCTTCGAGCGCCAGAAAACTGTTGATTGTAATTTCCTTAGATGCAAGTTGGGTTCCCATTAAACCGTAGACAAAACATCTTTCACTCATTTTCGCGGACACTCGAAAATACACAGAACAATTTAAACTATGAGTGGTTTTCTTTTACTACACCGGGTTTTTTGCGTAAAATACCCATCCCTCGTGTATATGTACATATATATGTATGTAAATATTGAACATGTTAATCAAAGGTGCAACAAATGAAACTAAACGAGTGTACTCATTGCGATTATTCAGTACAGATGCCCCAATTTGTCGCCCAAGCAATTCATCAACAGTCCAGCTTCCCCCATACAATCCACATGCTCAATTCTCTCAATCCACCCCCATCGATACACAACAGAATCTACCTAATCTCCTCCGATCTCCGCAAACTTCAACCGATGCACAACTTCCTTTTTAACTTGTAAACGATCTACAGTTCCACTTTTCATTTTCTTCTCGGTAGAGTGTCGGCCGCTGACGCAAGATGAGCGAATTCGGATACCGATAACACCAACGCCATCGAATGATTATTTCGCGGCTTCTCTCCTCGGCGAGGTACTGGCAAAACCCCCCGTTGTACACTTGCCTTGAAAAAGCTTCTCGGGTCTCGCCGTTCCGGATCGGCATTAAGCTTTAGGTTCCATTCACTTGTGTGAAAAAACAAATTGCACACAACATGTGTGAATAAAAAAAAGCTTCGCTGCGGCTCCTCATGAGCTGTAATGCCATCTAAGGTGTCTGTCTCCAACAGATAGCAGCAGCCCTCAACAAGAAAAAAAAAGATCCATTTTAGAAAGATGATAGTTGCACAGGGACATGCCCTGGTAGTGCATCACATAGCTTAGATCAACTTTATTTAGTTCTAGAGCTTTTTTGGTACGTTTGAGATTGTGATTCTGTTCCATGAACATTCTTGAGTGTTTAATACCCTCCTGTCTGTTCCAGAATTGGTTCTTTTGTTTTATGATCCATTTATGGTTTATGTTATAGGTTTATGTCTGAACTGTATTTAAGCACCTTTTTTGGCTTGTATATCAGCCTTTTCATTGCCTTCATAGTTTTCATGACCTGGTACCCAGCTCTACTTTAATCTGTTGTTTACAGCCAGTTTGTTTAGGATGTTGTGACATTCCCAGACATCTTTAAGAACCGTTTGGCCTTCTGAGAATATAGTTATCCTTGCGTAAGTGAGTCTCCTGTCGCTGATGCCATGTGCAGCTTCATTGATTGCAAATAGCTCGGCCTAAAATATATTTGACTCATTGCAGAGGGGAATGTGTAGGCTACATTTTGGTCCTATTACACCAGCCCCTACCTTGTTTCCAGATTTCGACCCATCTGGGTACTATTTCTCGGCT
Organism: Merodon equestris; assembly: GCA_958301585.1. Lineage (NCBI taxonomy): Eukaryota > Metazoa > Arthropoda > Insecta > Diptera > Syrphidae > Merodon > Merodon equestris. The sequence continues at coordinate 96,470,775 of OY284413.1, forward strand.
CCATCCTTCATCCACGGGGGGTTGTTGTTCCATTCCTCTCCTCTTGGTTTGAGTACTTCGTAGTTTTTTTTTAAAGTTTAACTCATGGGACTTCAGATCACTCACTCGGGTTAGTTCCCAGATATTATCCACTTTCTTTAGAGCTTCTAGATGTCCAGCAAGGTCTCCTTCTTTGTATTTATAGGTTCTCTGTAAGGTTAAGGCTTGTTTAGCAGCTCCAGCCTGTATGGCAGTGTGTAATTGTGGGATGTTTAGAATTGCTGCCATCCCTGTAGTCGGAGTCGTTCTCATTGCTCCAGCAGTGCAGATACACGTTAGCCTTTGTATTTTATTGATTTTATTCATGGCGCTTTTTTATTCACAATATGTTTGGTTTAGACATTGGATTGTATATCCAAAGACTCATTTTTGGGTTTAGCCCTCATGTTTTGCATACGAGTTGTTTTAGGGCCCATAGAGCTTTGATGGCCTTTGAGTATATTTCGTTTACTCGTATGTGTGCATTGTGCATTCCAAGACAGTTCTTGGTCCAGTATTATTCCTAGAAACTTTACCTCTTCCTTTTGTGGAATGCAGGTTTCTTTAATTTTTACAGTTTCAAGATTATTTGTTCTTCTTTTAGTGAAGTAAATTATGTGTGTTTTGCTGGGACTTATGGAGAGTCCTACTTTCTCGCACCAGTTCCAGGTTATTTCTAGGGCTCTTTGTATGAGGTTTCTTATGATTTCCTCATGTTTTCCTTTTATGATTATGGTTATATTGTTAGCATATCTTCGTGTACTAGAATTTACCATAGTAGTAGGGATAAGACACTCTTCTGTGGACAACCTCTAATAGTTTTGATCACTACCTCTTATGTGTCTAATTTGGCTGCTATATGCCTTACTTTTAGCATCACATTTATCCATTTAATAAGTAAAGGGTCTACCTTTCTTCTACAAAGTGCATTTGTTAATGATGAATGATTTTAATTACCAAATGCTCCTTTAATATCCATAAAGGCGCCAATCGCGACTTCATTTGCTTTCAGGGATTTTTCTATTACACTGCCCGTGACTTTGTGAAGGGCGGTTATTGTAGATTTTCCTTTTGATATGCAAATTGCAGTTTGTGGGGCGGTGCTTTTTCCAGTGTTGATCTTATGACAGGTGTTATCAGTTTTTCTGTCATTTTTAGTAAAAATGAGGAGAGACTGATTGGTCGGTAGGATTCTAGGTTTCCGTGTGGTTTGTTCCATGTTTGGAACTCTACTATTCTCCACTTAAGTGGTGTGTAATTTGTTATAAGGCTTGTTCGGATTATTTTAACCAGAACAGCCTTTAGCTTGTTGGGAGAGTGTATTGAAACTGCAGTGAAAATAACATGCGGCCCAAGGGCTTTGAACCGTTTGAGGCCCGTTAATAGCCCATTCAACTATTTTATACCTTATATGTTTGCTTACGTTGGGTTTTTTTATTATTATTATTATTTATTTCATTATTCTCTTATAAGCTTCACAATTCTTAGCTACCTTTACTTTAGTTAAGGCACTAGAGAATAGTTAATGACATTTTTTATTCTGCTACTAATAGCTATAAATAATGTTAAATGCCATTTTATACAAAAATATGATATATATATATTTATATTTATAATTATTGTGGGGTGACAATATTTAATATGTTATAATTTAAGTACAAGCTGAATGCAAAGTGCGTAAAATAAAAAGTACCAGAAGGTACGTACCATAGGATCCTATGCGATTCCATAACATGCGCTATTATAAAAGGTAAGTAAGCAAAAATTCAAGCTCATTATGGTCAAAATCTAGAAGCCACGATTTAACTTTCTTTACAAATTTATCCTGATTTTCTATAAGCCTTATATTAATAGGAAGGCGATTAAAAAGTTTACAAAATACAACTGGGTAGGAGTTTCGGTAGTGAGTCGTACGAAAGGCTGGAACTTCAACAACATAGTGCTGCGCAAATTAAGATAATCAGATGTTGGACTTTGCAAGTAACCACCTCTCATAAAAAAATATCTTACAGACTCTAAAATAGAATAAATGTCTTAATGGCAGTATTTTTAAAGCCCGGAACAAAACCAGCCAGCCGGTGAGCATTACTTATCCTTCTTACGACACACTTTTGCAAAACGGCGAGTGGTTTTAGATTGGTGATGTAATGGTGATTCATCAGTTTCGCATGAAAAATCCCATGATAGACCGTTTTAAGAGTTTGCTTAGAGCAACATTTACTAAGACGATAAATGCATCGTAGGGAGGAGCGCAAGTACTGTTTTAATACTGAAATATGTTCTGTCCAACTCATGTTGGGGTCGATAGTAGCATCGAGGTACTTAAAGTTCGCAACTACTTCAATTTGAAAGCAGTTGGAGTTGCAGGTAGCAATTTCTTTAAAATATTCTTCTTCGGTGCAAGCACAGTTAATTAAGTTGAAACGCGGACAATCAAAGGAGTGAAAATTGATATTAACATCTGGAGGCACGAATGAATTCAGTTTAAAAAACATTAATTTGGTCTTATCACTCACAACCAACCTATGTGCAGCAAACTATATTCTCATCATATGAATATCATGATTGACTTCAGCTAACAGATTCAGAGGGCTCGTTGAGCCATATACGATGCCAAGGTCATCCGCAAAGGCCTTAACTTTTTTTTTTTTCAGTTGATCACAGACCAGTGAAGGAGTAGGTAGTGTTTCGGCTAGCAAAGTGTAAAAACAAGTATAAACAATATAAGTGCGCGTTTAGGCGAAGTATTCGCGGAACTCGAATTAGCCCAGTGGTTAAGTGCCCGACCCGCAGTCGGAAGGTCGCCGGTTCGGATCCCAAGTCGGGAGGAAAGTTTTTCATGTGCATTTTTCGCTGTTTCTTTCTGCTGCTTCTCAGTTAGTTGAAGTAGCAGGAGGAGATGTCGGGAGACGGCAGTATTTTTAAAGCCCGGAACAAAACCAGCCAGCCGGTGAGCATTACTTATCCTTCGGGGGAAAACCCGTACGTCGTACGGAGTCCGAATCGGGTGATTTATCATCCGATTTCGCAACACCGACCGTCGTCATGAAGAGGCGCAGAAGGGCCAACAAGAAGCCCGATCTAACTAAGCGCCCCTCCCTCACTGCTTCGACTGAAAAGCTGCAGGTCGAAGCGAGGAAAGGGGCGCCATCACCAACACCATCAACGTCGAAAGCAGCCGGACTACAACAACCAAAACCAGCGATCCCCGTGGAAGCGGATACTGCCTACCTTTCCTATGGTAGGGAAGGCCGCTACACGGGGGACAATAACCCCTTTGCCCCCCTTTTATATTCGGCTACGGAGGAAGAGCGTAGCGAACTGGAAGAGAAAGAGCGTATCCTACGTACCCAGCTGCAGGCCGTAGTTGATAAGCTGAAGCAGATAAAGAAGAGGGATTTAGAACAGGCAACAGCCGCCCCACAGCAAAAGCAGCAACAACAACAGCAGCCGCAGAAAAAGCAGCAGCAACAACAACAGCCACAGCAGCAGAAACAGCAGCAACAACGACAGCCGCAATAGCAGCAGCAGAAAGAGCAGCCGCAACAGCAGCAGCAGCAACAACAACAGCAGCAACGTCCTAAAAAGGAGAAAGTGCCACCCATCTTCACCTATACCACGGCCCTACGAGAGACCATCGATCTCTGTAAGTATGCTATTGGTGTAGGCAATTTCGAAATCAAATGTTTAGGCCAAAAACGCTATGCTGTTCGGTGCAAGACACTGGAGCAGCATAAGCGTATAAAAAGCTTATTAAAGGAGTCCGCAACGGAGTTTTTCTCCTTCACGCCGAAGGCCGAGAGGTTGCGGACAATGCTCCTTAAAGGCGTGGAGTGGATTGCAGACCCCGAGGGAATGCTCTCAGAGCTCAAAGAGTTCAAGAGTGACGACCTCAAATTCGTGGGGGTTAAGCCATTCTCTACGGTGAGCTCCCGACGGGAGAAGCGAGTTATTCCCTTCTTCTTGGTACAGCTCACACCCAGCAGCAAGCTGGAGAGGTTAAGGACTATCACCACCTTAGCGTCCCAGACTGTCACATGGGGAACATTAAAGAGGAGCGGAAACATTTTGCAATGTATCCGCTGCCAAAGGTTCGGGCACGCCGCGTCGTACTGCGAAATGCAGCCTCGATGCGTTAAGTGTGCAAAGAACCGCAAGAACGAGGAATGCGACCTTGGGAAAGACAAGGTGGCGGATAGAGAGCAGCTCGAGTGTGTCTTGTGTAGGAACCGAGGGCACCCTGCAAACTATCGGGGATGTCCTAAGTTCCAGGACATCAAGAAAGAAAACCTGGCCCGTAAGCAGAAGGTCGAGGAGAAGCGTCCCTCGGGTCGCTTCCAAACACCAGCCGTCACATCCCAATTGACCTACGCCCAAATGGCGGCAGGTTCGGGAAAGACGGTACAAAAGCCCATGACTGTTCCTAAAGCCCCAATGCCTGTCTCTAAGGCACCGGTGGCCGAGGTGGATGTCTGTTCGATCTTGCTCGCAATCCAAGGGCAGATTGGGCAGCTCCAGCAACAGATCCTGGAGACGGCGACCCGTCCGAGTAGATAGTATCTACTCGCTTCTGCCGGGCCTAGCGCACCTAAGGTCGTGATGGGTACGCTGGTAGAGAGGCCCTTAAGGATCCTGTCGGTGAATGTAAATTCACTGATAAGGATCGAGCGACGAGCCGTACTTTTTAACCTGTTGCAGGACGAAAGCCCCGATGTACTCTTGGTTAGCGAAACAAAGCTAAACCAGAAGCACAAAATCCGGCACAGTTCCTATAGAATAATTAGAAGGGACCGACCCAACGCTATTCAAGGCGGGGGAGTTGCGATTTTATTAAAAACAATTGTAAACATAAAGTCATATATAGCGGTGAAGTGCGGAGGTTCCAGGTGCTAGAGGCCTGTATTGTGTGCATTCCTCTCCGAAACGGAAAGGGAATGTACATTGTATCAGCCTATGCACCTGAAGCACCTCAACCCAATATTTTTATTGCAGAGCTCGAGACACTTTTTCGATCTCTGCGCTTAAACTCAGTAGAAAACTTTTACATTCTGGCCGGCGATTTAAATGCCAAACATAGTGATTGGGGAAATAACATTCCCAACACTAGGAGGAGCCTACTAAGCCATTGGTGGCTTCTTCGCAGCATTGAATATAGAGTCAAGTTGCTCGCAACGGATAGTCCGTCGTATCCTAGGAGCGGCTCCTATCTGGATCTCATGCTAATAGACTCTCGACTGAGACTGGCAGACACGAACGAATGGTCTATTAACTGTCTACGGACCATTGTATACGACAGTGACCATTGCGGACTATGTGCCGTGATCATAGTACCTGACGAGTTCGCGGAGATGGCAGAGTGTGTCCAAACGCACCCCTACGATTACAGTAGGGTGTGCTAGCCGCGGTTTGCCAATTCCCTGACGAGAGCGTTCACTTCGAGCGCCTCCTTTCCACCGCCTAATAGGAACCTGTCAAACTACGAGATTGACAGGTATCTCAAACAAATGGACGATGTCATTAAACAGACAATGAACAGTACGATACCACGCCAAAGACAGCACGATACCGCAACCGTATACCGAAACACGACAATCGACGCACTGCACAGACAGAAAAGTAGACTCCTGACAAGACTCAAACTCTTGTACAGGCGGTTTACCGACAGACAAAACTCGGAGGTCAGGACACTGAAGTCACTGATTAAAAATATCCAACAGTTAATCAAGGAAAATTACAGACTATCTGTAAGTTTGCATTGGAACAACAGAATTCGTGCTGTAAAATCAAACAGCGCGAGTATGTTCCCGCAAATAAATAAAATATTTCGGAGAAACAATCAGAATGACATTCAGGATCTGAAACTTCCGAGAACGTCAGACAATGAACGCTTGCTACGAACAGTTAGCATCGATCCGGAGAGCGCCATCCTGGATGACGACTTCTTCGTGATCGAGGATCCTCAGGAGAAGGTGGCGACAGTAGGAGCTGTCTTCCAGGAAGTGTACAAGGTGAATGATAGTATTCGCCCGAACCACGACCTGGAAGATAGAGCCCTGCTTCATCAGAGAACCTTGGTTTTACAAGGTTCAATGAAGATTTCATGGCAAACAATGTCATCGCCAATGAGGGGGTTAATACCCTGTTCATATCGACGGAGGATCTTCGGATGATCTTCGAGTCATTGAGGAAGAAAAAATCCGCGGGAGTCGACGGTATATCCAATGTTGTGCTTAGGCACCTTCCGCCAGAGGCTGTAGAGAGGTACACCATCCTGTTCAACAATGCACTGAATAATGCATATTATCCAGTGCACTGGAAGACAGCGATGGTGCAACCAATTCCCAAGAGGGGTAAAGACACATCTAACCCGGAAAATCTCCGGTCAATAAGTCTCCTTCCGAGTATCAGCAAGGTTTTCGAGAAGGTGATCCATAGGGCCCTGTCTAAATGGGTTGAGGACAATAAAATCATCCCGGATAACCAATTCGGTTTCAGAGCGGGGCATGACACTATTCATGCCGCGTCGAAGCTTGTGTCGGATGTCCAATGGAATAAATGCAAGAACCAATGCACGGGTGCCTGTCTGATTGACTTGGAAAAAGCTTTCGACAACGTATGGTTAGAAGGACTTTACTACAAGCTTGTGTACACCAATTCTGGGGCGGTATCGGCTAAAGTGATTTGTGATAAGTGACAGTCACATTCTCGTTTTCGGTATCGTGTAAGGTGATAGTCACTGTGATTGTCGCATTTTTGTGATAGTTTTCGGCTAAGGTGATATGTGATAAGTGACAGTCACATTCTTGTTTTCGGTATCGTGTAAGGTGATAGTCACTGTGATTGTCACATTTTTGTGACAGTTTTCTGGTGACAGCTATTTAGCTATCACTTTCATATGTTTTGCGTTTGAAGTGACTTCGTTTTGTGCTTTTGTCTATTATTTAAAAAAAAAATTGGTTTTCGTGTTTCGAATTATTTTTAAGCGATGAAGAGGTCAATGAGACAGTGATGAACGTGAACGTTGGAATTCTAAGGAAGACTTTGAGAGATCGGTCTAACATTCTTGAACTTGCAGATGACATGTAAGTGGGAATAATTTCACAGTTCATATTGTTAATATTGTTAAAATTATGCTAAATTATTGTTTTTTTAGATTCATGTTTGTGTTGCGCTGCACAACATTTGCTGTGAATTGCAGGTGCCGTTGAATGAAAGTGACCTACCCCAACAACCAACCAATCTTATCCACCAATCCAATATGCAAGAAGACCTCAAACCATCAGACAGAGAAGCCGAAAATGTGTGATGCTGTTAGAGACACTCTATTATAAATAAAATAAAGCAATGATTTTGCAACAAATTCAATTTATGGCTCTGTTTTTAATTTTTGAATTTTTTTCTTGGATAATTTGATAACTCTTATCTGTCATCAACTCCGAAAAAGCAAGTGTTGCTCCTTTTCTGAATTTTTTTGTGATAATCTTATCCGATACCGAAAGATGATGATAGTCACAAATGACTGTCACCAAAGTGACTATCACTTATCACCTTAGCTGATTCCATCCCTGGTTTCTGATCAGTAATGAAACGTTGGGAATGCATTGTTTTATCAAAAAGGTAGAAGGCACAGGCATCAAAAGTAGAAGCAAAGAAGCAATATTATCCACATCGTCATTTGTCATAAATACAACACGATTGTGTTTTTAAAGACGATTCACATTTATAAAGTGTATGTTACATAAAAAAACCTAACCCCTCAGGGATTCGTGGCAATTGGGAAAGCTTATTGTTAGTTTCTGTGCAAGAACCAACTCGAGCTGCAGTGCTCTTGAACGCTTTTCGCAATTTGCGTACAGATCAGTAATGTTCGAAAAATTATCGAATTCAAAATGCCATACAATCGCACATGTTCTGCATTCCACTTTTAGTAAATTCAACCACCAAAAGTGGAATTAGGTGTTCTGCATTTCGAACGAAATTATCAATTGTGAATTGAATTTTCGAAAGTGAATGTTTTGGTGTTCTGCATTTCACTCGAAATGACAACTGTGAATTGGTTTTTCGAATGTGGAAATTGGTGTTCTGCATTCCGAAAAACCTTTGTTTCATGTGAATTGAATTCACTTGAGTTGTATGTTGTGAATTAAATTCACTGTCTTTTGTGTAACCTACTGATGTGGATCGACTATCAAATCGCTGCGATAAAAAAAAATAATTTTAACAATGTAAGTAAAATAATTGTGATTTTTCGATTTTTCAGTACTGATTGACTTTTATAGGGAAAAACATAAAAATCAAAGGCAGGAGGCTATCCTTTTAAATTATATATAGGAAAATGTAGATTTGGCCAAGAGTTTTGTCATGGGAGACAAAGGCCGCTATTAGGAATTGTGGAGAAAACTGGTTCAACAGTTAAACCGTGAAGGTCCTCCAATTAAGAATGTAAATGGATGGAAAAAGGTAAAAAATCGTAATTACATTAACAACATAAAACAACTTCTCATAATTTTTTCTAGGTTTGGGTGGACTGGAAAATTAATATCACAATAAAAAAGAATCAAGAAGTACCGGGGGTGGGCCCAATAATTTTCAACCTACATACATATATCGTCAACGGAAGATGCCATCGTTAAATTTACAGGCATATATGACGTTATAGATGGAATTAAGGGCACAACAGCTTTCGGTACTGACAGCATTTCCGGCAATTCTACCATGACCGAAGATTGTGATTCCAAGCGAAACTTCAACTTCACAAGGCTTAAGCAATAAGGAAAATATTAGGCAATCTGCACATAAAGACCACACGAGAGATAAAGGCCATGGATGTACAAGAAACCACACTGAAACATATATCCGATCAATTGACACAATCTACAGACATCGGGAAAAAAAATGGGTCTAGTTTGAAACGAATATATCGTTCGTTAGACAAAATTGTAGGCACGATAAAGGAGCAGGCGGACGAACGAAAGCGGCATAATTTGCGTTGAGCAACTTATAATAGATAAAAATGAAATAGAGGAGATAAAATTAAACAATCAAATTGATTAAATTAATTTGTGTTTTTAAATGAGTTACATATGTGCCTTATTTAATTTTATTGAATATTTATGTTATTACTTCTTTCTTTAAAAAAATAAGGGAAATAAAGGTCCTTTTTAAATTAATGTTTTTATTCCCAGAGACTTTAAGCTATAGAATCTCGAATTCTCCTTGCTTCACCTACATTCTCACCAAGCTCTTCATTTTCGAAGTCGGCTCCTATGGGCTCTTCTATTTGGTCTACAATTTCTACGCCTTCTTCTAGTTCTAGATTGAATTCTTTACAAATATTGTGAAGAGCACAACAAACATTAAAAATTTTAACAGCTTTACTTGGTTCATAACTCAAAGTATTTAGCAAGCACCTGAACCTAGTTTTTAAGTTACCAATTGTCCTTTCAACAACGTTTCTAGCTAATGCGTGTTTTTTGTTAAAATTTTACTGCATTGTTTGTGGTTGGGCGAATTTGTACGGTGTTAATACGAATGGTTCAAGACTGAAACCAGCATCACCAAGTAACCAAAAGCCGCGTCGCCCACTTTCATGTTTTTGAACGAAATGATTCCTGGCGTCACTAATTTGCCATATTATAGCATCATGGCTCGAACCAGGGCGAGTTGCATCGATAGCTTTCAACTTCATTTTGTGGTCACAAATCTAAAATTAACACTTAATTTTGTACAATACATCATTAACTTATATGTAAAATCTACCTACAACTAATGCATTAATGCTAAAATATATTTTTCTATTATAAAAAAGATTGCCACAATTAACAACCAATTACCCCTGGGATTCCATATTTTTGGTAAAAAAAAACAACTTCGCATCTTACTCTTCTTCTGGCGTACTTTGAAGTTTTATCCATTTTTAACATATCTTAAATTGCAAAGCGTCTAGTACCTCAGAAAGCACTTTACTGACGGTATGTAGATCTGTCTAATCCTATATCAAAATCCTTTCCAACTGACCTCTGATAACTTCCTTCAGCTAGAAAACGAAGTGTTGCAGCTAATTTAAGTGTTAAAGGAATTGAAGATGATTTTATCACAGGATCTACTTCTCTCAAGATGTACACAAATGCTTCTTTGCTCAGTCTAAAGCTTCTTTTGAAACTGCAATTATTCAAGTTAACTTATGATTCCCCACGTTGCATTTATACATTTACATTGTTTCTGGAAGATCTAAAATGTTGGCTTTTTCGAGTAAGACTTTCCTGCGAACTCTTTCTCCTCGATTTTCCACTCTCTTTTCTCTTATGACTGACATTAATATTAATCCGTCCATATTAAAAAGAAATGTGTGTTTTAAGGCCCCGGCCCATAGAATCCGTTAATCCGTCACTCCGTTGATTTAAAGTCCAAGGGGTCAAATCGCAGCTCCGAGTCGGCCATTTGACATCGCCAAGGCGGCTGATAACACGATTTGGGAATTTGGCTCGCAAAATATCGATTGTGGCATGGGCTGTGTAGCATGGCGCGCATGATTCAGACTCAGTCCAAATCCATGTCTTCAATTTCAGTAAAAAGAAAAAAGTCGGTTAACATGGCTCGAAACGCCCATCATTGACCGAAACGTTGTTCTCAGCCTCATTTTCGAAGAAAAATGGTCCAACGATGCCACCACTTCACAATCCGCACCAAACTGTCACTCTCCGTGGATGCATTGGCTTTTCGACAATTTTGTATGTTAACGTAGCCGCCGAGAGAGATGCCTCGTGCAGGGACAGGTTAAGAATATCCCTGCAGCTATCGCTTGTCGTAAAAGGCGACTAAACAAAGGTAAACAAAAATCACATCTAGGCAATTTAGAAAACACCAAGGTGAGCCTAGGGACACATATACCACCATTAAACTGCCCCACAAGTGTGAATGCAAATCAGTGGGTTGACACGACTGGAGATCACCGGTGTTGTAAGAGTAAGATCAATCAAAAAAAAAAATAAAAAATCTGGAGCATACCCGTGTCAAAAAGGAAGGGAAGAAAGAAAACGGTCAAACCGTAGCATTATGGAAAAGAACGCTAAAAGGAAAAGCACTACCCCGCCAGGCACTACTAATGGTCGTGATCCTGGGACGAGCAGCAATGCTCGGGTCAGAGCTATAGGATTTCCGGGGGATAGCAAAGTAATGCAACGGCGTAAGCCACATTTAAGAGTCGCGAGCTGGAACGTTGGAAGCAGGAGTGGTCGCAGCTATGAGCTTGAAGAAATGATGGTTAGAAGGCGAGTAGACATCCTGTGCGTACAAGAGACGAAATGGCGAAACACCGGTAATCGGGCACGTTTCTTGGACGTTAAAACAAAAGCCTACAAGATGTTTTACTATGGATTGGAACAAGGAAAAAACGGAATCGCCATCATCCTTGCGGCAGAGTTACTTGGCAACGTTTTAACCATTTCAAAGTCCAGTGACCGTTTGATGGCTCTCAAATTGGTGATGCATGGTGAGGTGTGTAACATCGTAAGCGCATATGCCCCTCAAGTAGGATGCGAACAAAAAGAAAAAGATGCATTCTGGCTAGATTTCCACAACCTTGTCAAAATCATCCCAAAGGAAGAGCTTTTGTTTGTTGGGGGAGATTTAAACGGACATGTCGGGAAGACAAGCGAAGACTATGAAGGCTACCACGGAGGGCTGGGATACGGCACCAGGAACTCTTCAGGTGAAGATATCCTAAACATGTGCAAGTCGTACGGTCTTATAGTGCTAAATACCATGTTCGTCAAACAAAGCCGGCACCTGATCACTTATAGCAGCGGCGGAAATGAAACTCAAATAGACTATCATTTGGTATCCAGTTTCATGAAGCCACGAGCTAAAGATTGCAAAGTGATCCTGGGAGACGCGATCGCCCCTCAACACCATCTCCTCCTGACTGAATTTTTTATGGATGCGAGAAAGAAGTCAAAGCAGCAAACGAAGGTGTCTGAGAGAATCAAGTGGTATAAGCTGGATAAAGGAAAAGGCGAAGCTTTTATTACCATCATGGAAAACTACCTCTCTTCCATTATCGATGAGGTCGGTAATGAGGAGTGCAGAGCACAAGACATGTGGGATTCCCTACAACAATCTGGCCTGGAGAAAGCCAAATCACTGCTCGGAACATCTAAAGGCCCCTGCCAACACGCAAAAGAAACCTGGTGGTGGACAGACGAAGCCAAAGCAGTGATACACGAAAAGAAAATGGCTTTCCAAGCTTGGTCAAAGTGCTCTTCTACTAATAGAGAGGAAAAAGCTCGCCGTGAAAAGGTATATAGATGTTGCAAAGGTGTCGCGAAGAAAAAATGCGCCGAATTCAAAGCAAAAAGCAAGGAAGGCCTCTATCAGGAGTTGGAAGAAATATTGCCTTCCGCGTCTGACAGGAACCAGGCTATCCAGGAGCTTCGACAAAACAATTTGAACAAAGGAGCAAATATCTTTAAGATAGCCGCCCAGAGAAGAAGAAATGCTCAGGAGATTCGTTTCCGAAAGTTTATTAACAATGCTGAAGGACAACTCCTTGTGGAAGACGAAAAAATTCTCCACAGATAGCGACAGTAATGCGAGGAACTTCTGAACGAACAGTTTCCCCGAGTGAACTTTCCAAGAGCCGCCCCGAATCATGCCGAAATATCCGACATCACAGTCGAAGAAGTTCGGTACGCGGTTAAAAACTCCAAGAAAAGAAAAGCTGTTGGGCCGGACGGGATACCCTCTGAGTTCTGGAAAAAGATGGGAGACATCGGGTCTAGATGGCTCATGGTTCTTATCTCCAAACTAATGAGAGGCGACACTGCCTAATCAATGGAGGGAAAGCTATCTTCTTCCATTGCACAAAGGAAAGGGTGATACGCGAAATTGTGATAACTACCGTTCTGTCAAGCTGATGTCGCACACCATGAAGATCGTTGAACGGGTATTAGATAGCCGACTGCGAAAAATAATACGACTATCTGATGACCAGTGCGGGTTTGTCTCGGGTAAATCAACAACAGATGCAATCCAAAGTATAAGGATCATGATGGAAAATCATCGTGATTCTTCAAAGGACTTGCATATGGTGTTGTTTGATTTCGAGAAGGCCTTTGACCGGCAACCAAGAGATCTTTTATGGGTAGCGCTAAGACAAAAAGGAGTTCCAGAAACCTACGTGCGAGTGATTATGGACATGTACGAGAGAGCAACGACAAGAGTAAGATGCACTGCAGGAGTCACCGAAGAGTTCGCAATCAAAGTCGGTGTACACCAAGGGAGCGTCCTCAGCCCACTGCTTTTTATAGCAGTCCTTGATTGCTTGCTTGAAGGAAAAGTGACGGACCCCAATGTGCACCAGCTATTCTTTGCTGACGATGGGGCCATTATAAGTGATGATCAGGCGTCCCTACAACGAGCACTTGATGTGTGGGTGGACATTTTTGAGGGACACGGGTATCGTATTAGTTCAAAGAAGACAGAGTATCTGTGCTGCCCGTTCTCTGACCCTCATCAGCCTATTCCAGACATTTATTTGAATGGAAGAGTGCTTCCCAAGTGTGAAAAGTTTAAATATCTGGGATCTATGATTAATAGAGAAGCAACTTGTGATGACGACATCAAACATCGCGTAAGCGTAGGGTGGATGAAGTGGCGGGAAAACTCCGCCATCTTCTGTGATCGAAAAATGCCCCCTAAGCTGAAAGGAAGGCTCTACACTTCAGTTGTACGTCCGGCGCTCACATACGGTTCACAATGCTGGACAATGCACAAAAAGTATGAGAGCAAATTAACGGCAACTGAGATGAAGATGCTTCGCATGACAGCGGGAGTAACAAAGCGTGACAGAATTAAAAGTTCAAAGATCCGAGGAAGCCTCCACGTAAAAGAAACCATCACAAGAAATATAGAGCGCGACCGACTCAGTTGGTATTGCCATGTTCAAAGGAGAGATCCTTTGAACCTCGTCCAAAATGCGTTATCAATCAACATTCCAATTTCAACACGCAAAAAAGGCAGGCCGAAAAACAATTGGTGCAAACAAATGCAAAAACACCAGCATTTGATTGGCCTCAGCGATGAAGTAATCCCAAACCGGGAAGCCTGCCGCTACTTTCTGAGGTCAAACCGGCAGATCCCACAAGCGGACCAGTAGGAATGCAGTTAAGTGGGAAGGTTATGGTCCTACACTTCTGACCATAACAACGCCGGAGAAAAAAAGGAAAAGAAGAAGAAGAAGAAAAGATGATTTTTCGCTCAAAATCGTTGTCTGCGAAGCGGATGGTTGCGCGCCTTCAATTGCTGAATCAATTGAACCTTGTTAGCGAATAATCCGAAATCTTTGTGCAGAATTCTTTTCAGGCTAGTGCGTGAAATATTAAGCTGTTGAGATCAATGGCGAGTTGATGTTCGTGAACTGAGTCTCACACTCTCAGCCACAGCAGCCACATTCTCATCTGTGCGCACCGTACGACGACGGGGATCATGAGTATTATTCACTACCATTATTATTATCCACATACCAGTCTCACGAACTTTTTGCACAAAACTGCATTCAGCAGTCGCGGTGGGTGCTTCATTTCGACCAAAACTTCTTTTTAAAAAAACGCACTCACTTGGAAATAAGTTTTCAATATTTCCCAACGTTGTTCAAGCGTAAAGCAAACTCATTTCATTCCGCGGAGGTATGATACTGACTTTCTTTCAAGATATCGAGGGAGAAACAGCTGTTAGTGCCAAAGTGCCAAAATAAACTATGATTTAAAAAAAAAAAACACTAGGTGGCCTTTATTGCGCTGGCGGCTGGTTGACGTCTTTGTCTCTGCATCTATAAAAGAGAACACATTTTCCTGTTTGTCCGCGAGTAGGGAGCAGGCACGTAATGACACCTCAACAACATAAACATACATATATATCGATCGATTTGTCATGATTAGCCTTATTACATATAGTATCATTTTTTTTTAGTTTTTAGTATCATAGGGCCTTAAGATCTCATATGATTTTTTAACTGGAAAAAAATACTTCACACACATCTTACTACGAAATGGCTGAACAGAGTTGAATATGTCTTCTTCGGTTAGTACATTTCCTGGTGAAGAGATTGATGGATTAATCTTTATGCTGTGATTCTTACTCCGGAAGGTAAAGGCAAAAATGTGATAATTTGAGATTTACACATTTCACAGATATACGTAGGTCATTGCAACAACAGTCTACCAGTAGAATGCAGGAATATTCATGTTTATCAAAAAAAACTTTTTCCTCTCTCTTTTTCTTTTGGACTATTGTAAGTTTCCTATTATATTAATATTTGTGTGACATTATTGTTTCAATGGAACAACAAATGGAGTAGCAAGCACTAGTTGTATAATATTGTACAGGGTGCGCCATCTCATATGGCTCGATGTAAACTTCGAATAGCTTCTACAATTGTCAACCGATTTTCATTTGTCAACATAAAATGCATTTTGGAAACGTTATTCAGTACAATTTAAACCATGAATCGTTTCACACCAAAAGAACGCGCCGAAATAGTTTCAATGTTCATTAAAAATGAACGCTCGATTGTGCTAATTCAACGTGCGTATCGTGATCGTGTTGCGCCCAAAAAAGATAAAATTCGTCATTGGGCCTCGATTTTTTTTCAATTTGGTCCTGTGGCAAGCTCTCGTGAGCAACCTAGGTCACGTCCGCGGTGTTCAAACTCATCTATTCAGTCTGTAAACGCAAGTGTTCAAGAAGACCCAAGTTTGTCATATCGGCGCCGTTCACAGAAGTTAGGCATCAGTGGGACCACTTTGCGGAGAATTTTAAAGGATGATCTTCACTTATTTCCATACAAAGTGCATATAACTCAAAGAATGTTGCTACAAGATGAAGCACGGCAAAAATGTCTTTACAATGATTAATGCTGAGCTGGAGTTCTGGCAGCAAATTTTGATGACCGATGAGGCACATTTTACGCTCACTGGCTCAGTTAATAAACAAAATTGTCCCTTCAGGGGGTGCCCCTGAAAATCCTCACATTATTCACGAAGAGCCGCTTTATGATCAAAAAGTTACTGTTTCGGCCGGTGTATGCGCCAAAACCATCATTGAATCGTATTTCTTCAAAGTTGGCGATACAGTGGATGGCGATCGATATTGGTGGATGTTGGTCCCAGAAATGCGTAAAATAGGCTTATTTCACTTTTGGTTTGAACAAGATGGAGCGACATGCCATACTACGGAAAAACAATGAACCTTTTGCGTAAGAAGTTTCCTGGAAGATTGGTTTCAAAAAAGGACGATATTGACTGGCCTTCGAGATCGCCGGATTTGACTCCTCCAGACTTTTTTCTTTGGGGATACTTGAAAAGCAAGGTGTATGCTAACGGCTCGAAGACAATAGAACAGTTCAAAAGAAACATTCGTGCGGAAATCGTAGAAATTTCGACCGAAATGCTCGAAAACGTCATCAAGAATGAGCGAAAGCGAGTCCATTTTTGCATCGGAAAAAAGGCGGTCATTTAATTGATATTGTTTTCAAAAATTAATCAGAACAAATTGTAAAGGTCTGAATTGAATAAAAGTTTTTGAATTTCCAAAATCATTAAAGAATTGTTGAAGTTATTCGAAATTTACATCGACCCATATGAGATGGCGCTGTATCCATATGTATCCCTGTATATCCATATGTACGTACTTTATGTACATATATATGTATGAATCTATTAAAGGACCCCACAAAACGGGTTCTTCCATCTGGTTTTTACAAAAACAATTAGTCACAAACGAGTTCGTGGACGTTACGAGTGTAATCCGTGTTTAACAACAAAACTACCAAGTCAACTGCGGTCATACGAGTGAAATTAAAGTACAGTTGAGCGTCTTCTATATTTCGTTCATTTAATAAATTATAGAAGTCACCAGCTTTCCGTCTTCTTAAAATCCAATCTCGAACCCAAGTTGCTCTTTTTTTTTTTTAACAATAAAAATATTATTGCAGCTGCTAAACGTTGACGTCTTCTTGCCATCATTTACAATTTTATGTAAATAACTAAATTTCTCATTAATGGCTTTCCTGTAAATACCACTACAATAAATTGCAACAATATGATGCGCGAGATTCTTGCAAGATATTTATTGCAGAAAAAATTACAAGAATTCATATGACAATGTAAATGCTACTGCAAGAAACTTCTTCAGGATATCCGTGAGCAGAAACCAGAATGAGACGTGCGTCTTTCGTACGTCTTCCCCCGTAACACCCTGAAATTTTTCCGAGATTTTGACAGCGGTTCAGGTGCATAGCGACAAAACCCGTTACAAACGAGCTTCTATCCGTGAATACGTGTGAGCTCATTTCATTTTACCGCAGTGTACTCCCGCCACACACACTCTTGGAATTATAACAATGTGCGCGATTGTTTACAAAATTTTGACAGCACTTGAGGTACTCACATGCTCTTTTGACAGCATTTGAGGTACCCACGTGCTCGCCCGAGCTTGTAGGCAAACGTCGGCGGCCATTTTGAGTGGGACGTCTCATTGGTGGTTTCTATCCGTGAGTTTGCTTGCAAATGAAAACGTGGCCTTAGACGCGTGTTAAATTAAAAAAAAACAGATTGAAATATCAAAATAATGTGATATTAATTAATTTTTAAAACTGTGTTATTCTTATTCATTTCGAACTAGGGTGTTAAATCTCCATTGTGTTTCCAAATACCTTTTGAACGTTGATAGCGGAATTCTATAATATGATTGCAATACAATAAGCGAAACCCACCTTAAGAAAAGAATTCTGAAAGTCATATTTTGCCCACACCTAGAATGTTACAAAAACCCACCACATCGTTTATGAACTAGTTTAACACACGTTTAAAATGCTTGTTAGACTAAAAGCAACATATCCCTAAGGGAATCGGTAGTAAGAAGTTCGAAGATAAGGCTCTTTACTAGCTCCTGATCAGCGTACGTGTTAGTGGTTGTTCAAGATCCTGTTCAGTTTTATTCCGTGTTTTTTCGTCTGTATTATTGTTGGTTCAAGCTCGACATTGCAACCATGGCGGATTTTAAAGAAAAGTTGATTAAGGATAAGATATGTGCCCTTATTTTAGTTGGGGGTTATGGAACGCGTCTTAGACCGCTAACATTAAGTATACCTAAGCCACTTGTTGAATTTGCAAATAAGCCAATACTGCTACACCAATTAGAGGCTTTAGTTAATGCAGGTGTAACACAGGTATTTTTTTTTGTTTTTATGAATTAATTGTTAGTAATTACTACTTAAATGTTTACTAATTTAGGTTATATTGGCAGTATCTTATAGAGCCGATCAAATGGAACAAGAACTTCAACAACATGCGGAGAAATTAGGGGTAGATCTAATTTTCTCTCATGAGACTGAACCCCTAGGAACTGCTGGTCCTTTAGCTCTAGCAAAACCGTTTCTTCGTCAAAGCCAGAATCCGTTTTTCGTGTTAAATTCCGACGTAATCTGTGACTTTCCATTTCAAAGTCTGGAGTCGTTTCACCGACAACATGGTAAAGAAGGCACGATTTTAGTTACAAAAGTGGATGAGCCATCTAAATATGGAGTGGTTTTATATGACGATAGTGGAAATATTAAAAGTTTCATAGAAAAGCCTCAGGAATTCGTTAGTAATAAAATAAATGCGGGGATATACATGTTCAATATGTCAATTTTAGACAGAATTGAATTAAAACCTACGTCTATTGAAAAAGAAATTTTTCCAACAATGGCGGCTGAGCGGGAACTTTATGCATTAGAGTTAAAGGGCTTCTGGATGGATATAGGACAACCAAAAGATTTCTTGAGTGGTAAGATCTTTATTTTCTCGTTTTCTCTGTTTTCTTCGCTGGGCTTTGTAAAGGCCCGTGCCCATAGAATCAGTTCATCCGTCACTCCGTTGATTTCAACCGATCGACGGATTCTATGAGCCGGGGCCTTAAGAGTATGACACGTATCACATATTGCTAGAATTTTTAAGTGGTCAGCCAGGATTGGTAACTAATAGATAATTTTAACATTGGTATTAGACATGAGTGGTTTATAAATCGTTTGTCAAGTTGATATAACTCCGAGGTAAAAGAAACGCGACCACGAGTAAGCTAAACATATTAGGACAATGGAAACTACTAAACATTCATGTTATTTATAAAAGCCATTGTTAGCAACAATTTATTTACCGAACCATAAATGCCGTGCAAGATTTAATTTAGATTTAAGGCATTTATTTTGTGTGTATTAATGTTATTAATGTGTGTAAAGCAAAAAGGTGCTATGGTAAGTCGGTTTCCAAGGGCCATTCCCCGTGATATTAAATAATATCGGTCAATCAATATTATTCTTATTCACAATGGTAGACCATTCCATAACTATTTTAGGGTGGAGTTCCGAATAGTACTCACCCCCGATTTTTTTCAATTTTTTTGTACGTATAGCCTAATGTATCAAAGTTAAAAATCCAAAGCGGTTTTTGGCGCAAATGACTGGAAAGGACTAAAAGGATGTGCTAAATTTGAATATCCTGCAGAAAATATCTTGAAAGTTACAACAGCTATATTTATAAGTGATATCGCAAATTAAAGCAGAAATTAAGTGCTTTTAACTGATAATAAAATTATAGTATATAGTTTACAAATATTGAAGATATGAAGTATTTTGGAAAAATAGGTCAATATTTTCAAGGAAACATTTTTTTTTGAAAGAAAGTGTATTATGAAGGCATATTTTTTTTTTTGGAATTATAAAACTACATTCGAAAACCTTTTCAACGATACCAAACATGCTATACTTTTCGTTAAACATCACCTTAAGAGAGGAGTTTTTTTCTTTAGAAGTGACATTAATCAAGCTTGGGTGAGCCCTGGGAGTAACATTTGTATAAACAAATGTTTTTCCCCTCGTATAACGGCGATAACGGACCCAAGTAAAGACAACCGATGATGAAAAAGCTTTTCGTCTCGTGTTGAGTAGAAACTGTCCACAAAGGTAGACCTAAATTTTCCGCGATTGTTCATACTTTGTATTTTGCAATGGATTTAACGTATAATTTATTTCAATTAGCAAGTATTTTAAGTGATCATTCGAAAACTTTGCAGTGGTTATGTATATGGTAAAGGGTATTCTAATATTTTGATACACATATGTATGCACAACCTCATACTTTGCACCTACCCCAACTTTGCACCTACCCCAAATCCTACAGTGAGCCCAAGCAGGGGGGTTGCAGGGGGGCAGCATGCCCCCCCATAGGTATTTCACTGCGATTTACTTATAAAAACGGCGACGCACATATATACATATGTATTCATGGCAGAAAAAAGAGCATTTTTCATTCCTTTTAGCCATTATCTTGTAAACTATACTTTGATGAATGTTACTTCTGAAGAAATAAACTGTTCGCGTAAGGTAATATTTTGTGAAAAGCATGTTTGGTATCATTGAAAAGGACTTCAAATGTAGTTTTATAATCCCGTAAAAAACATATGCCTTTATAATACACTTTCTTTTTTAATTTTTTTTTTCCTTGAAAATATTGACCTATTTTTTCAAAATTCTTCATATCTTCAATATTTGTGAACGGATTACTATACTTTTGATGTCAGTTAAAAGCACTTAATTACTGCTTTAATTTGCAGTATCATTTACAAACATAGCTGTTGCAGTTTTAAAGATATTTGAGTTTTATTTCTGCAGGATATTCAAATTTAGCACATCCTTTTAGTCCTTTCCAGTCACTTGCGCTAAAAACCGCTTTGGATTTTTAACTTTGATACATTAGACTATACGTACAAAAAATTTTAAAAAAATCGGGGGTGAGTACTATTCGGAACTTTATCCAATTTCGCCCGCGACTCACCGGGAATTAAATTCTCCATCTCATTCGCACTCATTCCTTTCTCTTTTAATCTTATGTGAGTCGTGAGGCCGCATGTGATAGCCGACTAACAGATAACATAGAGCACTGCGACCTGTGTCGTCCTCGACCTCAGTAGTCATGATTTCTTGAGGAGGATACGCTTCCTCAGATAGCAGAGGGCAGCAGGTTCCAAACTTTTTTTTTTCTCTTAATTTGCTGCTTAATTTTTACCCTATTCCCAAAACTCGTCAAAAAATGAAAAGATTAAATCTAACGATGGAAATTTGCATAGTGGCTGAGTTACGGTTGGAACGTAAAGTAGGTAAAGTGGTTTGGAGTGGTAAAAATAAGAAAACTAGTATACAATGCTGTGCAAAAAATTTGCAACTAGCGAAAGAATAGAATATAAAAACCATTTAAACGTTTTCAAAGCGGCAAAATTAAAAAAAGTCATATCATTTTAAAAGCCCCAAATGCTATAATTTATTAACAAAAAGGAAATATATGTTGACTTAATTACACAAAAATTTACATCCAAAAGAAATCGAAATATAACATTTCTGGCTGTGCAAAACATTTGCAACTGTTCAAATATATTCTCAAAAAATTCAATGCTTCTTAATATTTGCTGGCTTATTTTTAATAACTGCTGCACATATTTTGGGCATGAAAGCAATTAAATTGTAAACAAAAGTTTTTGGGGTATTTTTACACTGTTTTTGTGAATAACTGAAAATATCATCTTTGTTTTTGAACATTTTTTTTCCAATGTTTCATTTGATTATCTTTCGTAAGTTCTCGATCGGGTTGAGGTCTGGTGATTGCGGCGGCCGTTGTAAAACGTTAATATTACTTCCACTCGCCGGATCGGACCGATACCTTGAGCTGAGGAACACTCCCAAACCATCACGCTACCACCGCCGTGTTTAACTGTCTCTTTGGTGAACTCCCATTCTGATAGTCGCTCGCCTTTTGGTCTCCTCATGTGTTGTCTCCCATTAGGTCCATGCAAATTGAATTTTGACTCATCCGAAAATAAGACTGTCTTCATTGCTGTGTAGACACTCCAGTCCAAATGAGCCCAAGCAAAATTGAAGCGGGCTTTGATGTTCTTTTTGGAAAAAGGGTTTTTTTTTTCGCTGGCTTACAACTTCGTATCGCAGCCGCTAAAGTCCTTCGTCTTATTGTTGATGAGTCAACATACAATTGCAATTGTAGCTTTATTTCTTTAGAGGAGGATGGGAGATATTTCTGGACAAAATTTAATATTTTCCAGTTATGCATTTTTGTTGTTTTGCGCGATCGACCTCCTCTGTCACACGAGTGCACATTTCCATTCTGGATAATATTGACTTGTGGATTTTATAATTAATTGAAATTTCCTTTTGAGTGATCCTATTGCTAAAGTCACTTAAAATTCTTGATCGCATTTCACAACAATACTTGTTTCTGCCCATTTTGGCATAATCTGTTCTAAGATCACTCTTTTAATACTTCACACTATCGCTCCAAAGAACAAAGTGAGTTACAAATCGCAGGAAAGCAACAAACGAAGTGAATTCAAGGCATGAATATAGTTTACCGTTATGAAAACACATCATATGGTAAACTTAAATGGAAAGATGTCAACAGTTGCAAATGTTTTGCACAAGCAAATCCGTTACTTTTTTCGGCATTAACAGATTTTTTTTTTTAATAACTACAAGATGTACAGAATGTAAAATGATGTGAGTCATTTCAATATTCTCTATTTTACTAGGGGGAAAACATTATTTATTTACCTTGTGATGTTTTGCACAGCACTGTATTTTCTGTTTATTGTACTTGATGGATTGACGGCAAATTATCAATATTTGTAAAGAAATATTGTATTTTCTGTTTATTATGTTCTATTTATTAAAATAATACGATTACAGACTTCATAAAGCTAAAATTAAACATTAATAACGCATCGTAACTTCAACAATACAAATCAAAAATTAAAAAAAATAATAATAATTTTAATGGGTGAGATGTACTTGGTGGATTGACAGCAAATTATCAATATTTGTAAGGAAATCTCCGCAAATCTGCCCGTTCTGTGATGTTCATTCTGCTCCTTTTATTTGTCAATAAGTTTCTAACGACACTAAAACTTTTTTTAACAAGGTATGACGAGGGAAACGCTATCAAAAGTTTCCTTTTCCATAGCCCAGGATATTTTTCGGGTATTTCTGCCTGCAGCCAAAATGTTTGATAGTATTTTTTAAATTTCACCTTCAGCTCCTCATTGGTGCTCGAGTAGCTCCTCATGTAATACCACATTCGACATTTCCGTTTCATCAAATGGATTTATGATCCATGGCGGTATTTCGATTGTGAGAATATCTTCAAATCTGTTTTTGAAGTCGTGACCGTACATGTATCTGAATATCCACATCAAGACATTCTGCCTGTGATAAGTTTGGAAAATGGGAGAATTCGCGCCGACTATAATTTTGCTTCATAAATTTCAATTTTCCAAGAAAAGCCGAAATTAAATTTTTACTAAATTTAGGCTGTCCCCTTGTAACTGCAAGTTAATGTCATTTAATTTTTTGAATAAATCTGTCAAACACGCGATGTCTGTCTTCAATTTTATCAGGATTTCTTTTAAATCTGGATCTTTATTTTCCAGAAACTCTAAGACGGATTCAAAAAGTGAGTAAAATCTTGTTAAGCATGCACCTTTCGACAACTAGCGTACTTCAGTATGTAAGAGTCATCGAATCGTTGGAAGTCTTCATCATTTTCGTCGCACAATTGTGCAAACAATCGGATATTCAACGCATTGAAGCTTATTTTAT
This sequence comes from Merodon equestris, assembly GCA_958301585.1. NCBI lineage: Eukaryota > Metazoa > Arthropoda > Insecta > Diptera > Syrphidae > Merodon > Merodon equestris. The sequence continues at coordinate 96,494,488 of OY284413.1, forward strand.
TAACTGCTTTAATCACAAATTGAAGCGATTGGTGCAATCCATCACTCAAATTATTCGCTACTAGGTGTTATTGATGGATGACACGATGATTTGGCCGATGTTTTCACTCCTTTCTCGCAAAAATGGAGCTTGGTAACGCCATCGTAGCTCATACCATTACAGACGCGCGGTGGTAGCCTCTTTGAACCCCCGGGATGAGCTGGGATGCTTCTCTGGATGACCGAGCATACACACGATCGTTCTGTTTATTGAACGGTGAAGCGAGGCCTTGTCTGTGCAGTCGACAATTACCCCATGCATGAAGTGCATTTCGCGAAATTTTTTTAAATATTAATTCGTTTTCATTTGGCATCGATTTTTCTGTGTACCAGTATTTATGACTTGACTAGGTAATATTAACGCTTCATTACCAGGTAAAGTTGACTCGTCCAGTTGAATAGAAAAATGAGTTGTTTGCAGATAATTACACAAGAAGCTTTCAATATCAGAGCTCATTTCATCAATGTGTCGTTGTACAGTTTTATAACTCAAAGGAATTCTTTTGAGTACGTCAAATGGAGATTTGTGCAGAACAGTTTTTAAAACCTCTTCAACGGCGGGTAAAATTAACTGTTCTCCGATGGTGTGCGGTTTTCCAGATTTCGCTATAAGAAATGAGATATTGTTAGATGCCCCCGCAAGCCATCATCGTTACTATGAGACGTTGAGGTGACCATACTGTGCACGTTGGGGTTCTGTTCATATTTTTCCTTCAATGTAAATATTTTAAATCTTTGCCTATTTTATCAGAACGACATCTTCTTAAATGATCTTCGAGCTTCGATGGTTTCATAATCATTGCTCAAAATTTTGTTAAATAAAAGGCAAAGTATGTATATGGCAATCGTTTGTCTGTATTTAATAGAAGAAAACTAAATTTCAAATAATCAACACTGTACTGTCGACATTTTTTCTTAGATTCAGCCATGTTTCATATCAGTTACCTACCCGTAAAGAAAAAAAAAGTTTGTTTTAGTAATCATTAGGCGATTTTAACAGGATATGGCTTTCTTAACAGAATAGGAATAGGAGCAATAAACCGTTAAGACCCATAAAGAGGTTCTCACAAAACTGCTGGAACTATTTTAATGTAATATAAAACATTTATTGATTAATTATTATATGTATTTTGATACATTTCCGTTAATTCGAGAGCAAATACCTATGTACTTTTAAAGAATATTTCGATATCATAACTCCACGAATTCAATGATTTATTTATTACCTTGATGTACGTTACGAGTGGTACCTACATACATGAAGAAAAGTATAATTTATGAAAATATTTTTAGTCATCTAGTATTAGCAACTACGAGGGCTATATCTCTCCTTTAGTGAATCGCCACAGTCGGGCAAATAAATAATTTTATAATAAAAACTATAATACTAAAAGTTCAATTTCTCTCGGCTTTCTCTTCTTTTAAAGAAGTATCGAATAATGGCCCTGTCCAGTATTTAATTTTTATTACGTACGTATTACACGCAAACAAATATAATATTATTACAATATAAAATAAGGTACTTACCTTTTCCGGCACTGGCAACACTGACATTTCATTTACACTTTACTTTTCAAAATTCAGAAAACAAATGAGCGTTTGTCTTGCATTCGTATTTATATTGGTGAGGAATCAGACAAGTTCATGCAAGATTGCAAGCACAGCACAAGTCGTATTTCGTCCCTTTGCACGCCTGAACAAGCGTTGCACTGGTTATCAAATATACAAGTTTCTACAAGTAGCAGTCGCTGGTCTTCTTAAAAAAGGGAATTCATGCTAAATAAACAGGCTATCTGATACATATACCATCCCCTGGGGGTCCACCTGGACTACTTTGGGAATCTCTGATCTAGACAGAGTCGACACTCGGTTTATTTTGTTAAGATGATATCAAACGACTGTCTTCTGATGTTGACTCTATTATATTTGAGAATATTGAATGAGTGTTTGTTCCGTGTGAATCTCTTTGATTCTCGGAGTCATTGAAGCGCAGGTGTTGCGATTTTTCCCATTCGTCCGAGAGAAAATTAATCTTTGACTTGGCGATTCCGCAGAAAGGTTCGGCACCCGCGTACCTTTCGCTGGAACCTTTCCTAGCGAGTTAGGTCGGCGATGTCGTTGCCTTTTATGCCTTTATGCCCGAGACATGCTAGTTTCTGAAGGCGTTGAAGTTTAACCATTGTAGTTTTCTGTTTAACTTTTGTCCACCATAGAGCAGACGTATAAGTGGTGATAGGTCTTACTATCGCAATACACAACAATAATAACCAGTGCATTATCTTCAATCTATCTATCTGGGGTTCAATCCCCAGGTTTTACCGTAGGTGCGTTGACAGGCCTACAGTGCTTTAGTCGCATTTGCAAGTTTGCTTTTGATGTTGGAGTTCCAGTTAAGTTTGCGATCAAGGTCTATACCTAAATACTTGACTACGTCTGAAAATTCAATGTTTGTGCCCTTTAGAGACACGAGGCAAGGTTGTATATTCCTCCTTTTTGTAAACAGGACTAAGATTGTCTTATCCGGCTTTACCGATAGACTCTCTCTGCTACACCCGTCAGAGGTAATTTGAAGCTATTTGAGGAATACGAGGGACAATCAAAAAGTAACGATAAACTTGTATTATTGCAGGGCCTGATTACGTGAAATCTATTGTTTTCACCCACGTATACCCTCAGTAGTAGCGAGCAAAAAAATCATATAAATAGTTCACCTTTTCTGGAAGATACATTCATTCAAACACGAGCAGTCGAAGAGATCACATCAAAATGGAGAAAAATGAAGTAAGAGCCGTCATTAAGTACCTCTGCCTGAAAAAAATGTCTACGAAAGAAATTCACGCTGACTTAGTGGAAACATTGGGGGACTCTTCTCCTCCATATTCCACAGTTGCAAGGTGGAGTAAGGAGTTCAAACTGGGCAGAACGTCGACTGAAGACGAACATCGCTCCGGGCGTCCATCCACATCCCGCACCGAGGATAATATCAAAAAAATCCAAGACATCGTGCTAGATGACCGACGAGTGACCATCCAACATTTAGTTAAGATCACAGGGCTCTCATTTGGAAGCATTCAAAGTATCCTGACAGATGATTTGAACATGAAGAAGGTCTCCCCAAGATGGGTCCCAGGAATGTTGACCGACTAACAAAAAGAGAAGCGACTTCGCATTTCAAGAGCGAATCTTGAAACATATCAAAAGGATCCGGCGGCTTTTTGCACTCGTTTTGTAACGATGGATGAAACCTGGGTACACCACTTCGACCCCGAGACTAAACAACAGCCTATGGCCTGGAAAAGACCTTCACCGACCCCTAAGAAGTTCAAGGTTTCAAGCTCGGCAGGCAAGATTATGGCGTCTGTTTTTTTCTGATGCCGAGGGAATTATCATGATTGATTATTTGAAGAAGGGAGCTAGTATTACAGGCTCCTACTATGCAGAACAAATAAGAAAGTTGCGGGAAGCCATTAAGGAAAAAAGGCGGGGCAAACTGTGTGCGAAGGTGTTGTTTCACCAAGACAACCCACCCTCTCACAAAGCTCAAGTTGCATTGGATGCCATACGGGAAGCGCGCTTCGAATTGGTTGAGCACCCTCCCTATTCTCCAGACCTAGCCCCCAGCGACTTCTATCTTTTCCTCGCCTCAAGGAACACTTCAGGGGCCAGAAATTTGCCGATGATAGTGAAGTGATGGCTGTCGTACAAGCGTTTTTCGAGGAGCAAGATAAAGATGGAATTCCAGCTTTAGAGAAGTAATGGACTAAATGTATAAACATATTAGGAGACTATGTAGAAAAGTAAATTTAATTTGAAAGAATAAATGTTGTATTATACATTGATCATAATTACTTTTTGATTGCCCCTCGTATATTCCAAGAGACAGGTCCTAAACAGAGATATCAATGGTGCTAGAATGATATCTAGGCCTCTCTGGAGGATATACACCGTCTTTACCTACCGACACCAACTTTGTAGGGTTTAAAAGAGCTAATTGCACATTTAACTCTATCAGGACTGAAAAGTCTGCCAGAGAGGCTATTTGTTCTACTATAGATGTAATTTGTGACGCTCGTTAGAGCAACGATAGGTGTTAGCTGGGTAGTAGAAACAGGGAAATGTACCTTAAGCAAAGTCTCCAGGGTTTCCCTGCGATTGATAGTGAAATTGCCGTCTGATTTGCGAAGCAACCCGAGTTAATTTGTGTGCTCCTGGGATAGGGCTTTATAGAGTCGTGCAGCGGTTTGTAGCGAATCTACGCTTCCGCAATGTTTCCTCCAAAACCTTCTCTTGAATTTCCTCAATTCGGGGTTGTATTTTGTTAGAGCAGATCTATAATCAATTGAACTCTTCGTTCTTTTAGCTCTGGTGAACAGAGAACTGTTTCTCAACGTTTTGAGCGGTACATTCCACCAAGTTACGCACCACTTGTGTGTATCTATCTTGGATGTCCAGCTGCTTCGCTTAATTGTCAAGCCGCTTCTTCAATGTCATCCGTCGACTTGATGGATTTGAGAAGGGTGTCTTCCTTGCCGGCAAGTTGAGCCTGGAAGAGACCCAGTTGGTTCATTTGGACTGATATCTATGGCCAACTTCTACAGCCTCACCAGTGATGTTAAATCTGATATGTTGGTGATCAGATTGCGAGGCCTCATTTCAGATGTGTCAGTCACAAATTATATTTGAGACAAAAGAAGTGAGGTTTCGGGAAGGCGTCTTCTTCCACAAGTTTGAGATCAAGTCCTCTTTTTTTCTTTATAGCCGTGAAGTTGGACCTTATTCAATGGTCCGGACCTCACCTATGTGTCGACCCCTTGACGCGTGGATTTGTCCCCTTCCATGTGTTGTGGATCATTGGGGACAATGTCGAGTCTTGTTTTTCCAGCTACACTGCTGTAGCTTTCTTTTTCGGCTTTTGGTTTGCGAATTCTCCTGCGTTTGGCGGCAATGTTTAGCGGAGTGTTTTCGGCGAAACGAACACGTTTCGGTTTCGGACCCTTAGTGCCACGGGCAGATTTTGTGTGACCTAGAGTTTCATTCTTAGTTTCTCCCTGCTTAATGGCAGCCATCATGGTAGAGACTTATACTCCTGGTTTCGTTTCCTTCAGCATCTGGGCTTTCATCTGAGAGCATACTCACAAATTCTTCACACAGCGTGGAGCCGGAGTCGGAGAGTGAAAAAACATCTGCTTTCCGTCCGGCGGCAATGACAGCAAAAGATATCGACGTTGTTGTTGTTAACACAGGCTCCCAAGCCCTGGCGGGCGATCTGAGAGGCATCACTCTCTTTGATGATTTTTAATTTAAAAATTATTTTTCCACGAGCACACGGGAAAGAACGGTCACTGCAGCGGAGCCCGAGGCGCTGCTGTTAGCCAGGCATCCATGGGCGTGTGCTGTTTCACCTTAGCGTTAGGGGAATGTTGGATTGATGGGTACGGGGGAAAAGGAAAGGTAAGGAAGGGTCAGTAATTGCTTCTTGCCCTCGGGTTCCTCTAGAGACAGGTCTCGAGAGTCATTACCTGTACAAAGACTCCGCATCGCGGCAAGGTGAGCAATTTTCGCGAATGTCAACCGGCACTAAGTATCGCATAAGTTTCATTTCATTTCAACGGTTTTGTTAGTCATAAGGAACACTGATAGAGATTAATGAAACAAATCGAATTATTCGTTTATCAAGTGAATTACGAGTATACATATTTATTTACGGATATTTTTAATTTCATTTTATTTAATTTTTTATTCATTCCTTGAATCTATTTAACAATTAATTCATTACATAAATGGAAGTTCATTAAGGAAGAAGATAATCATTCTATAACTATGGGTGTAAGTGTCGAATGATTTAATAATTATATAAAACATAATAATCTTCTTTTTCTTCTTCTTCTTTTCCTTTTTTTCCGGCGTCGTTATGGTCAGAAGTGTAGGACCATAACCTTCCCACTTAACTGCATTCCTACTGGTCCGCTTGTGGGGTCCGCCGGTTTGACCTCAGAAAGTAGCGGCAGGCTTCCCGGTTTGGGATTACTTCATCGCTGAGGCCAATCAAATGCTGGTGTTTTTGCATTTGTTTGCACCAATTGTTTTTCGGCCTGCCTTTTTTTTTTTGTTTTTGTGACACGGGCATGCTCCAGATTTTTTTTTGTTTGATCTTACTTTTACAATACCGGTGATCTCCAGTCGTGTCAACCCACTGATTTGCATGTACACTTGTGGGGCAGTTTAATGGTGGTATATGTGTCCCTAGGCTCACTATGGTGTTTTCTAAATTGCCTAGATGTGATTTTTGTTTACCTTTGTTTTAGTCGCCTTTTACGACAAGCGAAAGGTATCGCTGCAGGGATATTCTTAACCCGTCCCTGCACGGAAGATATAAAACATAATAATATAATAATAAATACATAATAATAATCTAAGAGCGGGAGAAAATACATATTACACAGTAAAAGTTCAAAACAACTTTAGACCGCATAAGTTGAGAAAATAAGAGTAGTTAGACTTCCGTGCGCATATCGATATATAGATACAATGTTTTCATAGTCAATATTGAATAGCCGATCCTTTATTTAGAAATACATGAAAATCATTAGCTTCCCTTATCACAATAGGTAGTTTATTAAAACATCTAGCAGTAGTAACAGTAAAAAAGGGAGCAAATTTGGCTTTACGTACGGCATGAACCAAAGCTTTATTATTGACACGTGAGCAGTAATAATTTGATGCCCTATTCAAAATGTTGCCACTGCGCTTGGAGAATTCTCTAAGAACTTTAAAGATGTATAATTTTCGTGGGGGCAAACACCCCCGTTTATTGAGCTTAATTCAAGCGGACTTAATCTAAATTGATAACTAAGAAAAACAGGAGCGAGATTTGTCTTCGTACCGAGCGGATGCCAAAAAAAATAAAACATATATTTCTTGTTTATCCAACACGTTGCTTTATTAATTCATAGGAGACTTTTCTTTTACAGTATATCGTTTTTCGTGGCTGTACGGGTCGCGGTCAACAGAAAGACTCCCCGACACGATCCTCTACACTAGACTTTATCGTATGCTGACTGCTTAGTCAACATTTACATTTCTTTATTGTTCACACGGGCGATTATTATTTCAAATGTGCAATGCAATCTGACTCCTGTTATTCAGGTAGTGTCATATTTGTCAGTGGGGTATGCTGACGTATACATAACTAGCGCGATTCTTAAAACTATGATTGCAGAAGGGAAGGATATTGAGAAGGCGGGGTTTTAGGCATGAATTGGTTGGAATCGTTATTCGAATTAAAACTTCCCAGCATACGGGAAATGGGTTCACTGGAGCCGTATGAGATGCGAATGAAGAAGATGTCAGATACCATTCTTCTTTTCTCCAACGTACTCAAACTCATTAGTTTAAGACGGCCTTGAAAGAGCGGTAAGAACAAAGGATTGTTCCAGGGCAGACCTGGAAGAGTGAAATATAGGAACCGACTTTGGATGGTCTCAATGTGGGTTTGTTGATAGGGGGACCACACTTGAGATGCGCATTCAAGAAGGAGGCCAACAAAGAAAATATAGAGGGATTGAGTCACGTAAGGATTGGAGAATTCTTTTGATCAACGCGTAACGAAACCGAGTGCAGAGTTGGCTTTACATATCGCCGATATATGCGCGAAAATTTAGCTCTTTGTCACATAATATGCCAAGATCGCGGATAACCTTAACGGTGGAGAAGGGCTGACTATTGAGGGAGTAGAGACGAGGAGGAGTTTTGATTCGTTTACGTAAAACAGTGAGTGATCTCATTTGGAAATATTAAGCACTAAGCAATTTTTGGAGTACCAAACAGATAAGCTGTTGAGATCCCTTTGAATAAGGGAAGAATCTTGTTGCGGGGAAATGGTCTTGGGGAACTTTGTGTCGTCGGCGTACAGTCAGAGGTGAGAATGCTTGATGACTAACATTATGTCGTTAATGGTAAGAATGAAAAGAAGTGGACCTAGGTGGCTGCCTTGGGGAACGCCGGAAGAAGCTAAGAAAAGGTTAGAAAAGGCAGATCTAAAACGAACGCTGTAGTAACGGTTTTTTTTTTTTTTTTTAATAAGAAGATATCAACTTCAACATAGGTTCAAATCCAAGGGAAGACAGTTTGAAGAGTATTAGTTTGTGCTAGATTTTGTCGAAGGCTTTACTAAAATCAGTTGAAATGACGTCGACTTCATTCCCAGCCTCTAATGCTGAGAGAGTGAAGGACACAAATTCGATAAGCAGCTGTTAGCATCACTCTTCGGACCTTTTTTGTGAACAGTTATAAAAGCGGATCTCCATATCTGGGGAAATTCTTCATGGGACGGGGATGAGTTGAATATTTTTGGGAGCGGGACAGAAATAATGGAAGATTCCATTGGGCCCAGGAGTGAAATCATCATTACGTGGATTCAATTTATATTCAATGATATGGGGGTCAATAGTACATGGGAGAAATGGTCCAAGGAAGAAATTCGGTAAGTAGCCCAAGTAAGTAGTGTCCGGTACAAAGGCTGTTTGAAAAAGTTGGCTATAATTTTGGGATCATTCGAGGTTTCGTCATTGAAAAAGAGTAAGGTTGGTTAGCCATCAGATGTCCTTTGACATCTTCAGTTGACAAACTGAAAGAAGGATTTAGGATTGTTTATAAGATTGGCTTGCGTTTCGATCAAATGGCATTCGTAGACAGAGTTATGAAGCTCGGTAAATTGCAGATAAATATCAATATAGTTAGAAAAGTATTTGCGGGATTGAGTACGAAGGAAGATTGCCCACAATTTGTTTCTTTTGTTTCTTAGAGAACGAAGCCTGCGATTATACCAAGAAGGGGAGATAGATAAAATAGGGTAGGTTAGAGAAATAGAATTAAATATTTTTCTGTAGAAAATGGATACGGCGTCATTTATTGTAAAGCTGTCGAAATTGAATGGGGCGCTATTGAGATATTCATTGGTTAGGTTGACGTTTGCTTTGTGGAAGTCGTTTGACTACTGAGAGAAGAAGGGGAGGTTTTAGTTGTCGATGGTTGATAAGGAAAGGGGATAAAGTGAAACAGGGGAACTAAAGGGTTCTGTTGTCAAAATCAGGTCTAGCTGTCTACCCATGTAATTTGAGATGCCACTAACTTGGCTGGTTTGAATCAGCTAGGCGATCTAAGAAAATATAGATGTCTTAAAAGAAGAATATGTCAATCTTTAAATAGCGGCCAACAATGAGTTAAGCGATTTCTGCCGCAACTTATTCTAATTAAACTTTTTGGAGTTTTAAATAAGGAATCAAAAGTGCTCTCATAAGCCCCTTCTTGTATTACCATATTGCAGCTTAGAGTTTGCTAATGCATAATATTTCATAGACACTATTTGCTTAGAACAGTATGGTTTTAAGTGATACAATTTTCGTATTGCCAGCATCATATTTAATTACAATACATACATATGTATATGAGCTTTCCAATTCAAGTTTGAATCAATTAATACACCCAAATACTTATATTCACTAAAAGATTTTAAAACACTTATCTGAACATGGATGTTCATCATTACAGTTTGCCAGACCACAACTATTAACTGGTAAACTTTCTGCAGTAATGTGTGTGAAATACCATGTTAAGATCAATATGAAATTAGTTTAATTTTCTTCCGTGCAGGGACGGGTTAAGAATATCCCTGCAGCGATACCTCTCGCTTGTCGTAAAAGGCGACTAAAACAAAGGTAAACAAAAATCACATCTAGGCAATTTAGAAAACACCAAGGTGAGCCTAGGGACACATATACCACCATTAAACTGCCCCCCACAAGTGTACATGCAAATCAGTGGGCTGACACGACTGGAAATCACCGGTGTTGTAAGAGTAAGATCAAACAAAAAAATATGGAGCATGCCCGTGTCACAAAAAAAAAAAAAAAAAAAAAAAAAAAAAAAAAAAAAAAGAAGTTGAAGTTTAACCATTGTAGTTTTCTGTTTAACTTTTGTCCACCATAGAGCAGACGTATAAGTGGTGATAGGTCTTACTATCGCAATACACAACAATAATAACCAGTGCATTATCTTCAATCTATCTATCTGGGGTTCAATCCCCAGGTTTTACCGTAGGTGCGTTGACAGGCCTACAGTGCTTTAGTCGCATTTGCAAGTTTGCTTTTGATGTTGGAGTTCCAGTTAAGTTTGCGATCAAGGTCTATACCTAAATACTTGACTACGTCTGAAAATTCAATGTTTGTGCCCTTTAGAGACACGAGGCAAGGTTGTATATTCCTCCTTTTTGTAAACAGGACTAAGATTGTCTTATCCGGCTTTACCGATAGACTCTCTCTGCTACACCCGTCAGAGGTAATTTGAAGCTATTTGAGGAATACGAGGGACAATCAAAAAGTAACGATAAACTTGTATTATTGCAGGGCCTGATTACGTGAAATCTATTGTTTTCACCCACGTATACCCTCAGTAGTAGCGAGCAAAAAAATCATATAAATAGTTCACCTTTTCTGGAAGATACATTCATTCAAACACGAGCAGTCGAAGAGATCACATCAAAATGGAGAAAAATGAAGTAAGAGCCGTCATTAAGTACCTCTGCCTGAAAAAAATGTCTACGAAAGAAATTCACGCTGACTTAGTGGAAACATTGGGGGACTCTTCTCCTCCATATTCCACAGTTGCAAGGTGGAGTAAGGAGTTCAAACTGGGCAGAACGTCGACTGAAGACGAACATCGCTCCGGGCGTCCATCCACATCCCGCACCGAGGATAATATCAAAAAAATCCAAGACATCGTGCTAGATGACCGACGAGTGACCATCCAACATTTAGTTAAGATCACAGGGCTCTCATTTGGAAGCATTCAAAGTATCCTGACAGATGATTTGAACATGAAGAAGGTCTCCCCAAGATGGGTCCCAGGAATGTTGACCGACTAACAAAAAGAGAAGCGACTTCGCATTTCAAGAGCGAATCTTGAAACATATCAAAAGGATCCGGCGGCTTTTTGCACTCGTTTTGTAACGATGGATGAAACCTGGGTACACCACTTCGACCCCGAGACTAAACAACAGCCTATGGCCTGGAAAAGACCTTCACCGACCCCTAAGAAGTTCAAGGTTTCAAGCTCGGCAGGCAAGATTATGGCGTCTGTTTTTTTCTGATGCCGAGGGAATTATCATGATTGATTATTTGAAGAAGGGAGCTAGTATTACAGGCTCCTACTATGCAGAACAAATAAGAAAGTTGCGGGAAGCCATTAAGGAAAAAAGGCGGGGCAAACTGTGTGCGAAGGTGTTGTTTCACCAAGACAACCCACCCTCTCACAAAGCTCAAGTTGCATTGGATGCCATACGGGAAGCGCGCTTCGAATTGGTTGAGCACCCTCCCTATTCTCCAGACCTAGCCCCCAGCGACTTCTATCTTTTCCTCGCCTCAAGGAACACTTCAGGGGCCAGAAATTTGCCGATGATAGTGAAGTGATGGCTGTCGTACAAGCGTTTTTCGAGGAGCAAGATAAAGATGGAATTCCAGCTTTAGAGAAGTAATGGACTAAATGTATAAACATATTAGGAGACTATGTAGAAAAGTAAATTTAATTTGAAAGAATAAATGTTGTATTATACATTGATCATAATTACTTTTTGATTGCCCCTCGTATATTCCAAGAGACAGGTCCTAAACAGAGATATCAATGGTGCTAGAATGATATCTAGGCCTCTCTGGAGGATATACACCGTCTTTACCTACCGACACCAACTTTGTAGGGTTTAAAAGAGCTAATTGCACATTTAACTCTATCAGGACTGAAAAGTCTGCCAGAGAGGCTATTTGTTCTACTATAGATGTAATTTGTGACGCTCGTTAGAGCAACGATAGGTGTTAGCTGGGTAGTAGAAACAGGGAAATGTACCTTAAGCAAAGTCTCCAGGGTTTCCCTGCGATTGATAGTGAAATTGCCGTCTGATTTGCGAAGCAACCCGAGTTAATTTGTGTGCTCCTGGGATAGGGCTTTATAGAGTCGTGCAGCGGTTTGTAGCGAATCTACGCTTCCGCAATGTTTCCTCCAAAACCTTCTCTTGAATTTCCTCAATTCGGGGTTGTATTTTGTTAGAGCAGATCTATAATCAATTGAACTCTTCGTTCTTTTAGCTCTGGTGAACAGAGAACTGTTTCTCAACGTTTTGAGCGGTACATTCCACCAAGTTACGCACCACTTGTGTGTATCTATCTTGGATGTCCAGCTGCTTCGCTTAATTGTCAAGCCGCTTCTTCAATGTCATCCGTCGACTTGATGGATTTGAGAAGGGTGTCTTCCTTGCCGGCAAGTTGAGCCTGGAAGAGACCCAGTTGGTTCATTTGGACTGATATCTATGGCCAACTTCTACAGCCTCACCAGTGATGTTAAATCTGATATGTTGGTGATCAGATTGCGAGGCCTCATTTCAGATGTGTCAGTCACAAATTATATTTGAGACAAAAGAAGTGAGGTTTCGGGAAGGCGTCTTCTTCCACAAGTTTGAGATCAAGTCCTCTTTTTTTCTTTATAGCCGTGAAGTTGGACCTTATTCAATGGTCCGGACCTCACCTATGTGTCGACCCCTTGACGCGTGGATTTGTCCCCTTCCATGTGTTGTGGATCATTGGGGACAATGTCGAGTCTTGTTTTTCCAGCTACACTGCTGTAGCTTTCTTTTTCGGCTTTTGGTTTGCGAATTCTCCTGCGTTTGGCGGCAATGTTTAGCGGAGTGTTTTCGGCGAAACGAACACGTTTCGGTTTCGGACCCTTAGTGCCACGGGCAGATTTTGTGTGACCTAGAGTTTCATTCTTAGTTTCTCCCTGCTTAATGGCAGCCATCATGGTAGAGACTTATACTCCTGGTTTCGTTTCCTTCAGCATCTGGGCTTTCATCTGAGAGCATACTCACAAATTCTTCACACAGCGTGGAGCCGGAGTCGGAGAGTGAAAAAACATCTGCTTTCCGTCCGGCGGCAATGACAGCAAAAGATATCGACGTTGTTGTTGTTAACACAGGCTCCCAAGCCCTGGCGGGCGATCTGAGAGGCATCACTCTCTTTGATGATTTTTAATTTAAAAATTATTTTTCCACGAGCACACGGGAAAGAACGGTCACTGCAGCGGAGCCCGAGGCGCTGCTGTTAGCCAGGCATCCATGGGCGTGTGCTGTTTCACCTTAGCGTTAGGGGAATGTTGGATTGATGGGTACGGGGGAAAAGGAAAGGTAAGGAAGGGTCAGTAATTGCTTCTTGCCCTCGGGTTCCTCTAGAGACAGGTCTCGAGAGTCATTACCTGTACAAAGACTCCGCATCGCGGCAAGGTGAGCAATTTTCGCGAATGTCAACCGGCACTAAGTATCGCATAAGTTTCATTTCATTTCAACGGTTTTGTTAGTCATAAGGAACACTGATAGAGATTAATGAAACAAATCGAATTATTCGTTTATCAAGTGAATTACGAGTATACATATTTATTTACGGATATTTTTAATTTCATTTTATTTAATTTTTTATTCATTCCTTGAATCTATTTAACAATTAATTCATTACATAAATGGAAGTTCATTAAGGAAGAAGATAATCATTCTATAACTATGGGTGTAAGTGTCGAATGATTTAATAATTATATAAAACATAATAATCTTCTTTTTCTTCTTCTTCTTTTCCTTTTTTTCCGGCGTCGTTATGGTCAGAAGTGTAGGACCATAACCTTCCCACTTAACTGCATTCCTACTGGTCCGCTTGTGGGGTCCGCCGGTTTGACCTCAGAAAGTAGCGGCAGGCTTCCCGGTTTGGGATTACTTCATCGCTGAGGCCAATCAAATGCTGGTGTTTTTGCATTTGTTTGCACCAATTGTTTTTCGGCCTGCCTTTTTTTTTTTGTTTTTGTGACACGGGCATGCTCCAGATTTTTTTTTGTTTGATCTTACTTTTACAATACCGGTGATCTCCAGTCGTGTCAACCCACTGATTTGCATGTACACTTGTGGGGCAGTTTAATGGTGGTATATGTGTCCCTAGGCTCACTATGGTGTTTTCTAAATTGCCTAGATGTGATTTTTGTTTACCTTTGTTTTAGTCGCCTTTTACGACAAGCGAAAGGTATCGCTGCAGGGATATTCTTAACCCGTCCCTGCACGGAAGATATAAAACATAATAATATAATAATAAATACATAATAATAATCTAAGAGCGGGAGAAAATACATATTACACAGTAAAAGTTCAAAACAACTTTAGACCGCATAAGTTGAGAAAATAAGAGTAGTTAGACTTCCGTGCGCATATCGATATATAGATACAATGTTTTCATAGTCAATATTGAATAGCCGATCCTTTATTTAGAAATACATGAAAATCATTAGCTTCCCTTATCACAATAGGTAGTTTATTAAAACATCTAGCAGTAGTAACAGTAAAAAAGGGAGCAAATTTGGCTTTACGTACGGCATGAACCAAAGCTTTATTATTGACACGTGAGCAGTAATAATTTGATGCCCTATTCAAAATGTTGCCACTGCGCTTGGAGAATTCTCTAAGAACTTTAAAGATGTATAATTTTCGTGGGGGCAAACACCCCCGTTTATTGAGCTTAATTCAAGCGGACTTAATCTAAATTGATAACTAAGAAAAACAGGAGCGAGATTTGTCTTCGTACCGAGCGGATGCCAAAAAAAATAAAACATATATTTCTTGTTTATCCAACACGTTGCTTTATTAATTCATAGGAGACTTTTCTTTTACAGTATATCGTTTTTCGTGGCTGTACGGGTCGCGGTCAACAGAAAGACTCCCCGACACGATCCTCTACACTAGACTTTATCGTATGCTGACTGCTTAGTCAACATTTACATTTCTTTATTGTTCACACGGGCGATTATTATTTCAAATGTGCAATGCAATCTGACTCCTGTTATTCAGGTAGTGTCATATTTGTCAGTGGGGTATGCTGACGTATACATAACTAGCGCGATTCTTAAAACTATGATTGCAGAAGGGAAGGATATTGAGAAGGCGGGGTTTTAGGCATGAATTGGTTGGAATCGTTATTCGAATTAAAACTTCCCAGCATACGGGAAATGGGTTCACTGGAGCCGTATGAGATGCGAATGAAGAAGATGTCAGATACCATTCTTCTTTTCTCCAACGTACTCAAACTCATTAGTTTAAGACGGCCTTGAAAGAGCGGTAAGAACAAAGGATTGTTCCAGGGCAGACCTGGAAGAGTGAAATATAGGAACCGACTTTGGATGGTCTCAATGTGGGTTTGTTGATAGGGGGACCACACTTGAGATGCGCATTCAAGAAGGAGGCCAACAAAGAAAATATAGAGGGATTGAGTCACGTAAGGATTGGAGAATTCTTTTGATCAACGCGTAACGAAACCGAGTGCAGAGTTGGCTTTACATATCGCCGATATATGCGCGAAAATTTAGCTCTTTGTCACATAATATGCCAAGATCGCGGATAACCTTAACGGTGGAGAAGGGCTGACTATTGAGGGAGTAGAGACGAGGAGGAGTTTTGATTCGTTTACGTAAAACAGTGAGTGATCTCATTTGGAAATATTAAGCACTAAGCAATTTTTGGAGTACCAAACAGATAAGCTGTTGAGATCCCTTTGAATAAGGGAAGAATCTTGTTGCGGGGAAATGGTCTTGGGGAACTTTGTGTCGTCGGCGTACAGTCAGAGGTGAGAATGCTTGATGACTAACATTATGTCGTTAATGGTAAGAATGAAAAGAAGTGGACCTAGGTGGCTGCCTTGGGGAACGCCGGAAGAAGCTAAGAAAAGGTTAGAAAAGGCAGATCTAAAACGAACGCTGTAGTAACGGTTTTTTTTTTTTTTTTTAATAAGAAGATATCAACTTCAACATAGGTTCAAATCCAAGGGAAGACAGTTTGAAGAGTATTAGTTTGTGCTAGATTTTGTCGAAGGCTTTACTAAAATCAGTTGAAATGACGTCGACTTCATTCCCAGCCTCTAATGCTGAGAGAGTGAAGGACACAAATTCGATAAGCAGCTGTTAGCATCACTCTTCGGACCTTTTTTGTGAACAGTTATAAAAGCGGATCTCCATATCTGGGGAAATTCTTCATGGGACGGGGATGAGTTGAATATTTTTGGGAGCGGGACAGAAATAATGGAAGATTCCATTGGGCCCAGGAGTGAAATCATCATTACGTGGATTCAATTTATATTCAATGATATGGGGGTCAATAGTACATGGGAGAAATGGTCCAAGGAAGAAATTCGGTAAGTAGCCCAAGTAAGTAGTGTCCGGTACAAAGGCTGTTTGAAAAAGTTGGCTATAATTTTGGGATCATTCGAGGTTTCGTCATTGAAAAAGAGTAAGGTTGGTTAGCCATCAGATGTCCTTTGACATCTTCAGTTGACAAACTGAAAGAAGGATTTAGGATTGTTTATAAGATTGGCTTGCGTTTCGATCAAATGGCATTCGTAGACAGAGTTATGAAGCTCGGTAAATTGCAGATAAATATCAATATAGTTAGAAAAGTATTTGCGGGATTGAGTACGAAGGAAGATTGCCCACAATTTGTTTCTTTTGTTTCTTAGAGAACGAAGCCTGCGATTATACCAAGAAGGGGAGATAGATAAAATAGGGTAGGTTAGAGAAATAGAATTAAATATTTTTCTGTAGAAAATGGATACGGCGTCATTTATTGTAAAGCTGTCGAAATTGAATGGGGCGCTATTGAGATATTCATTGGTTAGGTTGACGTTTGCTTTGTGGAAGTCGTTTGACTACTGAGAGAAGAAGGGGAGGTTTTAGTTGTCGATGGTTGATAAGGAAAGGGGATAAAGTGAAACAGGGGAACTAAAGGGTTCTGTTGTCAAAATCAGGTCTAGCTGTCTACCCATGTAATTTGAGATGCCACTAACTTGGCTGGTTTGAATCAGCTAGGCGATCTAAGAAAATATAGATGTCTTAAAAGAAGAATATGTCAATCTTTAAATAGCGGCCAACAATGAGTTAAGCGATTTCTGCCGCAACTTATTCTAATTAAACTTTTTGGAGTTTTAAATAAGGAATCAAAAGTGCTCTCATAAGCCCCTTCTTGTATTACCATATTGCAGCTTAGAGTTTGCTAATGCATAATATTTCATAGACACTATTTGCTTAGAACAGTATGGTTTTAAGTGATACAATTTTCGTATTGCCAGCATCATATTTAATTACAATACATACATATGTATATGAGCTTTCCAATTCAAGTTTGAATCAATTAATACACCCAAATACTTATATTCACTAAAAGATTTTAAAACACTTATCTGAACATGGATGTTCATCATTACAGTTTGCCAGACCACAACTATTAACTGGTAAACTTTCTGCAGTAATGTGTGTGAAATACCATGTTAAGATCAATATGAAATTAGTTTAATTTTCTTCCGTGCAGGGACGGGTTAAGAATATCCCTGCAGCGATACCTCTCGCTTGTCGTAAAAGGCGACTAAAACAAAGGTAAACAAAAATCACATCTAGGCAATTTAGAAAACACCAAGGTGAGCCTAGGGACACATATACCACCATTAAACTGCCCCCCACAAGTGTACATGCAAATCAGTGGGCTGACACGACTGGAAATCACCGGTGTTGTAAGAGTAAGATCAAACAAAAAAATATGGAGCATGCCCGTGTCACAAAAAAAAAAAAAAAAAAAAAAAAAAGCAGTCCGAAAAACAATTGGTGCAAAATGCAAAAACACCAGCATTTGATTGGCCTCAGCGATGAAGTAATCCCAAACCGGGAAGCCTGCCGCTACTTTCTGAGGTCAAACCGGCGGACCCCACAAGCGGACCAGTAGGAATGCAGTTAAGTGGGAAGGTTATGGTCCTACACTTCTGACCATAACAACGCCGAAAAAAGGAAAAGAAGATGAAATTAGTTTAATTTTATCGCTGAATACTAACTTGTACAAAACATAGCACTGTTTTAACTTCTATACATCTTCATTGGTACTGGCAATACAATTTAATGAATTAGATTCTTGATACGCAAAAGCTATATCATCTGCAAATGCGGTGGGTTGGCCATCAAAATATTGTTGAAACAATGAATTTATAAAAATCAAAAACAACGGAGGATCAAGGACAGTACCCTGAGGGACACCATTCTTAATAGTAAGAGAATTGCTGAAAATCCCTTTTTTTTTTTACTCTACTATCTTTACTCTTCCTATCTTTGAGAAAGTAATGAAACCATTTTAGTACAACTACTCTAAAACCTGATGCATACAATTTATCTAAAAGTAAATTGTGATCTCCTAAATTGAAAGCTGTAGACATATCGATAAACAACGCCATAGAAGTTTCCGAGTATGTAATTGAATCCCTCATACAATTTTGAACACAACATAAGAATCGCAACTTCCGTGGATTTTCTGAGAATGAAATCATACGTGATTTGAAAAAGTTTCTTGAACAGTTTCGAAAAGGTCGGAAGTAGAGATATTGGATGATAATTAATAATATCTCTGAGATTTTTTTTTTTTTTTTTAAAGAGGTATAACTTCTGCACACTTTAAAGATTATGGGAAATAGCCTTTATAAAGGGTGTCTCAGTAAGATTGCACTTTTTAAAATTGGAATATTTCTTTTTTCATCAAATGGCAACTCGGAAATTTGATAGCTGTCACCTCTGTTTATTCCGATTATTGAAAATGGAGCGCTTTTCGAAAGAACAACGCGTTATAATTGTGAAAACTCATTACAAAAATGGGGAAAGTTCCGCTGAAACCGCTCGCAAACTTCGCCAAATTTTCAGCCGAGAAAGTGCACCTAATGTGTCAACCATTCGAAGAGTGGTCAAAAAATTTGAAGAAACTGGGTCAATTATGGATAATAAGAATCCTTTGCGTCAACGTACCGATCGGTCTCTTGAAAACATTACTGCTGTAAACGAGAGTGTCGCCGAAAACCCGAAAACATCAATTCGACAGCGTTCTCAACAACTGCAAATTTCACGAAGCACTACGCAGCGAATTTTGACTAAAGACCTCCACTTTCATGCGGACAAGATTCAGTTAACTCAGGAGCTCAAACCAGCAGACCACGGAAAGCGCCGGCAATTCGTTCAATGGGTAATGGAGCAAAGTGAAGTGCCAATTTTTGGAAAAAAGTCATTTTCTCCGATGAAGCGCATTTCCATATGAATGGCTTCGTGAATACACAAAATTGTCGAATTTGGGACTCAGAAAATCCTCATGCAATCCATGAGAAACAAATGCACCCACAACGAGTAACTGTCTGGTGCGGATTTTGGTAGGGCGGCGTGATTGGACCTTACTTTCTTGAAAATGAGGCCGAAATTGTAGTGACTGTGAACGGCATTCGTTACAGGAATATGATAACGGACTTCTTGTGGCCTCAACTGGACGGCATGAATCTGGACAACATGTGGTTTCAGCAGGACGGCGCAACCTGCCACACCGCGCATGAAACAATCGACTTATTGCAGCAACGATTTCCAGAACACATTAACTCACGAAATTCTGATGTCAACTGGCCACCAAGATCGTGCGATTTAACGCCGTGCGATTTTTTTCTTTGGGGTTTTGTGAAATCTCGGGTTTATGCGAATAAACCCGAAACAATTCCTCAGCTCAAATCGGAAATCCAACGCGTCATCGGTGAGATACAGCCACATCTCTGTGCAAAAGTCATCGAAAATTTTATGAAAAGAGTAATGGCCTGTCATCGGACCGTGGGGGTCATTTGCCGGATATTTTATTCCATACTTAATCGGAACATGTCTTCTTTACAATACAATAAAAATATCACAACTCTGCCATAAAATACTTGTTTTTATTTTAAAATAAAAAAGTGCACTCTTACTGAGACACCCTTTATATAGGTACACTTTGATGAAATAGGTAGCACAGAATATCAGCTATATTAAATACAATTTTCTTTAACAGTATGTTAGTAATACCATCACTTGTTCATGAACTTTTGTTTTTGTGTGGCATTATAAGCTTGAAGATTTCTTCAGAAGTAATAGGAAAAAAAAGGAAGCTGTTCGATTGTATTTTATCCGCAAGCACTGAATATGAACAATACAGTACATGTACTGTTCGATTCTATGGAAGGTTTTAGGGAATAAGAAATTTCAATGAAGTACTCATTAAAATTGTTAGCTATACTACCCGCTTCAAATAAATAACCTTCATTGACTTCCAAAACATCTATTGATTTCGACTGTCGATTTTTACTTAAATTTCATCAACAATTCTCCATTCTTCTTTTCAGCATCTTCTGGGTATGATAATTATTGCGCATATCAAGTACTTCTTTATCAATGTCATTACATAACCTGCCATATTATTTGTTTAGCCTTAAGTTATTGTCGAAAAAGTCTTTGGGAGATTAGAAACAACGTGATTTAAAAATAAAACCGAACTTTCATATGTACAAATTGAACTTTATTTTGCAATGGAATATGTATGAAAAGTAACCGCACGTTAACCAAATCGCTGAAGTATCGAAGTCGACTGATTGACGAACCATTGAACTGGAGTAAGGAAAATCAGTGTTGCCATTTCATAATTTTATTTTCAACATCCTCCCGGGCCGGAAATCTCGAGCGGATATAAAAGCTGAATTGGTCTTCAGAGTATATTTCCATCTTGCATTCGGAGCTCGCAAGATCTGACTTTGCCATCTCTACCAGGAAAAACAGTCTCTACCAATGCCAATTTCCAAAGCAAACGTGGGAACCGTTGATCGTAGACGATGACAACATATCCTTCCTTCACATTGTAGGAAGACCCTTTCTTCAAGAAGTGATCAGCACACAGCAAGTGGTTTAAATATTCTAATTTCCAACGTTTCCAGAAGGATTTTGTTGTACGCAATCTACTGTTCCATTTGTTACGAAGATTGTTATCTGAGATTGAACCTACGTTGTTGAAGGGAAAAGCAGAAAATTTACCTTTTAAAAAATGAGCTGGCGTAAGTGGACATAGATCCTTCGCATCATCACTTATATAAATTAAGGGACGACAATTTACAACGTCTTCAACTTCGGTGAGAATTGTATAAAGCTGTTCCTCGTCTAGGACAGAAAGTAAAATAGCGCCTGTAAGGGCGTCTTTAACCGAATGAACCAAGCGCTCCCAAAACCCGCCCCACCATGGAGCCCGCTCGACGATAAATTTCCATGAGATCTTGTGCTCGGCTAAAAAGGTCTTAAAATCAATGGATTCAGATAGTTCACCGAGTTTTGAGAGTTCAGACGAAGATCGCTTGAAGGTCTTTGCGTTATCCGACATAAACATTTTTGGAACACCTCTACGTGCAATGAACCTTCTAATGCCCATGAGGCAACTTTCAGCAGAAAGATTCGGTGTTAGCTCTAGATGAATTGCTCGCACTGTGGAACAGGTGAAAAGCATTATGTAATACTTCTTACTATCTTCCGCCTGTTTAACAAGCAACGGACCAGCATAGTCTAGCCCTCTAGTTTCAAATGGCCTTGAGCTCGAAAGGCGTTCGATGGGTAAGGTTCCGGTGTCCTGATTCGCTGCTTTAGCTCTCAACCTCTTGTAAAGCACGCACGATTTCGTTATGCTTTTAATGAGCTGTCTGGCTTTTGGTATCCAATATCGCTTACGCAACTCTGCCATTAACATGTTTGTTCCAGCATGCAATCGTTGAAGGTGTAGTTCATATATCATGAGTTCTGACCAACGGCATTTATTCGGCAAAATTATTGGAAAAACTTCGTCATACGAATGTCCCACCTCTAACGTTAATGCAGCAAAACGGGAACCAACTATCAAAATTCCGCTTTCATCATTTATTGGATTTAAAGATAAAATTGTCGAGGATCCGTCAACAGCAAGTTTATTTTGCAAACGCTCAATTTAAGCCGAATAAAACTTTTCTTGTTTTTATCTCTTCTGCAGTAAGAACCAACTTGTTAGATGGTAAGGCAAATGCTGTAAGAGATCCAAATTTCCCTCGTACCATCACGATTTAACGATAATTCTTAGCAATAGGTGATAATTCTTAAAACCTTTCGAATGCTGCTGTATTTCTCCAACTGTATTAGAGGCTCTCGTTTCAAGATATCTCGCTGTGAGGTCTCGGTACCGGAAACGACTCAAGAAAGGAATTATTTATTTGAAAATCGTGTTGATTTACGTTTCTGTATTATTTTTTTGACGTTGCTTTAACGTTTGGTCGATGTTTGATACGCTGGTATTGCTGACTCTTTCACACACAGAGCTTACATGACGTCCACTGCAGTGAATACATTTTAAATTACTCGTTTTGCAGTCCTTTGAGCAGTGACCTTTCAATGTGCAACGAAAACATCGGCGGTCTCTTTTTAGCATTTGTTTTCTCTGTTTAGGTTTAGGTTTGATTGCTGTCGCAGTTTCGTGTAATGTGATTGTGTGCATGACAAAAGTAATAACTATTGTTTTCCGTTTTTGCCGTCACTAAACTTGCAGCTGTATGCGCCGTTTTCGGTATTTCACTGGATCGAGATAACACGTTTGATCTATCTATATCTTTCTTCAAGAACTGCAGAAGCCGCTTAACTTGCTTATCGCCTTTATAAGTGACAGAGATGGAATCACTGGTGGATGATGCCGTCTCGATGTTATCGTTTGCAATCTCGTCGGCATTATCGGCATTACGATGGAATTCAATTCTTAAATCCGTAGGCATGCATTTTAGAAGAACGGTTTTAAACATAACGCAATAGTGAGAAAATGGAACACCCAAAGAAGTAAGAGGTCTCGTTATTGAAATGACAGTATTATACAGGGTGTCCCACGAGCAGTGCTAGAGCGTGTAGGTGTGGTCAAGAAAAGAAAAAAATCGTATGGGAGGGAGGGGTCTATTCCTCCCCCCCGTTTAGCCGGGAGGAGCAATTTTCTAAAAAGTTGACTTACATAATTTGGAAAAAAAATTATTAAAAATCAACAGTTACATCCACAATGCCGTGATGTACTTTTTTGTAAAGCCAGAAACCTCTTCTTTCATCTTGTTTTTAAACGAAGCTGTTTTAAGGAATACTTTTTGAGAAATTAATTTTCAAACTCAAAATTTTGAAAAAAAAAATAAAAAATAAAAATTTCGAACTATTTTTTTTTAAAATTGTATCTAATTAAGTACTAATTTTTTTTTTCAAAAATTCAATTCTCTTATTAGTTTTTAGTTAAAAACAGAAAACTGACCCGTGCAGGGACGGGTTAAGAATATCTCTGCAGCGATACCTCTCGCTTGTCGTAAAAGCCGACTAAAACAAAGGTAAACAAATCACATCTAGGCAATTTAGAAAACACCAAGGTGAGCCTAGGGACACATATACCACCATTAAACTGCCCCACAAGTGTACATGCAAATCAGTGGGTTGACACGACTGGAGATCACCGGTGTTGTAAGAGTAAGATCAAACAAAAAAAATCTGGAGCATGCCCGTCACAAAACAAAAAAAAAAAAAGGCAGGCCGAAAAACAATTGGTGCAAACAAATGCAAAAACACCAGCATTTGATTGGCCTCAGCGATGAAGTAATCCCAAACCGGGAAGCCTGCCGCTACTTTCTGAGGTCAAACCGGCAACCCCACAAGCGGACCAGTAGGAATGCAGTTAAGTGGGAAAGTTATGGTCCTACACTTCTGATCATAACAACGCCAAAAAGGAAAAGAAGAAGAAGTTAAAAACAGAAAACCGGATGCAAAAATGTCTTGTAGTTTTTGAGAAATTAAAAAAAATCCGAACCATTTTTTTCTAAGAAAAACCTTTTTTTTGGTTTTAACGCGGCTAGACTTGTAGGCAAATTAATGTATGAAACATTGACCTCTTTTTTATTATTTTTAAAAAATTCGGAGTTTTATTATAATAAATTTTCAATATGATCCCCATTTTTTAGAAGGCAAAGATTATATATAATGGAGATAAGTCATAATCATACCTAAGTCTATGCTTGACAAATTTTCCTGCAATTTGACTCCAGCGGCCGTTCTTTCAGTTGTTCCAAAGATACTATTTCCACTTCGTAAACATAATTCTTCATGAATCCCCACACATAAAAATCTAGAGAAGTTAAATCTGGTGATCTAGGTGGCCATTCCGTGGGGTCCCTTCTTCCGCTCCAACGGTCACTACAATGATCATCCAGCCAGTTTCTAACCCGTAAGCTGTAGTGTGCTGGTGCTCCATCTTGCTGGTAGATTAAATTATCTGTTATGGCCCATCAAATCGGGCAAAAGGTCTCGTAGGAACTGCAGGTATGATTCTCCATTACAGTTTGTCCAACAATACCAAGCCAAACATTACAGCTAAAGCGGTGTTGTGATTTATTTTGTTTTTTGTTGTGATGCAAATTGTGGAAGTCAGTAACCCTATCTCTGGTAAACTGTGCTTCATCCGTCCAGAATATTCTTGCAAAATAGTTTCGTTCAGTTTCATCTCGAAGCAGTAATGATCGACAAAATTCTGCTCTCGAAAACTTGTCGTTTGAGGTGAGTTCCTGAACTGGCCTAAAATGGTGTAAGTTTTCGGTATGAAGCACTCTCCATACTCTAGATTTGGGCACTCCAAGCATAATAGCTATCCGCCTTGTACTAAGGGAGGGATTACGTCGGACCAAATCCAAAATTCTTTAATCTTAGATTTCTGATCCATCTGTAACTGATCTTTCGCTTCTTCGATGCTCTAGCACTCCGTGCTCTCGCAGACGTCGGTGGATTCTTGAAAACATGCTATGACTGGGACACCTCCGATTGGGATATCTTTCAGCGTAGAGTCTTTCGGCTTCACGATCTCGACCATTAGCTAAACCGTAGCAGAAGTGCATGTCCGTTAATTCTTCTCGAGAGTGACATCGTAATGTATTGATGAGTTAACATCCAATTTGGAAATGGTTTTTTATTAAAAATGCAATGCCTTTTATTTACATTTGGGTTGCAAATATTTTGTTTTTCAATAAAGAAAAATTGCGATTTTATTGTCTTAAGGTCCTAGCGGGTAGAACCCATCGGCAGCGGGCGGACCCAGACGAAATTGGCAGGTCAGTTTTCAGGCGTTATCAATGAAAAAAAAGAATTAATCCAGGGTTATTCCAATACTGTGTCAATTTATTGTATCCTCATAAAACTCCGATTTTTTTAAAAATAATAAAAAAGATTTCATACATTAATTTGCCTACAAGTCCAGCCGTGTTAAAACCAAAAAAAAAGTTTTTCTTAAAAAAAAATGGTTCGGGTTTTTTTTAATTTCCCAAAAACTACAAGACATTTTTGCATCCGGTTTTCTGTTTTTAACTAAAAACTAAGAGAATTGAATTTTTGAAAAAAAAATAGTACTTAATTACATACAATTTTAATTAGATACAGTTTTGAAAAAAAAATAGTTCGAATTTTTTTTTTTTCATTTTTTTTCTTCAAAATTTTGAGTTTGAAAATTAATTTCTCAAAAACTATTCCTTAAAACAGCTTCGTTTAAAACAAGATGAAAGAAGGGTTTCTGGCTTTACAAAAAAGTATATCACGGCATTGTGGATGTAACTGTTGATTTTTAATAATTTTTTTTCCAAATTAGGTAAATTTTTTTAGAAAATTGCCCCTCCCGTACGATTTCTTGTCTTGACCAGACCTACACGCTCTAGCTTTTTGGCACACTGCTATTGGGACACCATGTATAGCCGTCTCAATCCGACTATGTCAGACTTTGAGCCTACGGATTACCATACTCTTCTTATAACAGGGAAATTGCTGCGTCATAGCAGTTCTGGGATGGTGTAAAACCAGAGATGGTCTCTTTAGCTTTTCCCACTAATGCCGCTGGAAGATAATTGAACTTATCCGATCCGCTCAAGTTTTTATTGTGATGCACCGTTGTCCGAAACTGCTCCCAAAAGGGAAGCCATTCCTTATGGTCGCCATTAAATTTCCTTAACTCGAGCTTAGGCAATTTTAGGTTATGCGATGGTTCTGCATTGGGTCTTGTTTTATAATGATTTTCGCCACGAGTTTCTCGAATTTTGGATAATCGATGATTTATTCGAGCCATTGTACTAATGCTCTTGTCTTCGTACTCTAAACAAATCTCAATTTCCTTTTCTCTGTTCTGTTACCTACCTCTACGTTCGTTTTGGCGAGATTTTCACGTGCCGCTAAGATACGTTGCAAAACACGCTGAGCTCCTCCTCTATTGTAGGAACATGTTCCTGGTTCTGTGCATTTAGTTGGGATTCTGCATTCGCTAGATACTCGTTTGCTGCTTTGCAGAGTCGCGTAACCTGACCCCGAATAACATCACGGTTTTGCAATTCAATTTCACGCTAAGCTCACGCTATACGATTGTCTTTTTTTTTTGTTTTTTTTTTCAATAAATAAACCCTTTTCCCGGGTTTCGGCACCAATGTCGAAATAGTCTTTAGGAGATTAGAAACAACGTGATTTAAAAATAAAACCGAACTTTCATTTGTACAAATTGAACTTTATTTTGCAATGGAATATGTATGAAAAGTAAGCGCACGTTAACCAAAATCGCTGAAGTATCGAAGTCAACTGATTGACGAACCATTGAACTGGAGTAAGGAAAATCGGTGTTGCCATTTCATAATTTTATTTTCAACAGTTATTTTGATATTTTTTACACTTTAAGAAAATGTACTCTTTTTTTAAATTTTGTATAACAAGTTAAAAGTCACCCAAGGTTTTATAGGCTTATACTTCCTATTTCCAATTATAAGTGAAGACTCAGAAGTGCAGCTATTTATGTGTTTTTTTTTTAGGACCGAAAGAAATAAGTCATAAGCAATTGATTTTGAATTAATATTTAAGACGTTCATTCAGCAAGGTATATTTTTTTCTAAGAATTTGACGCTGTTGGCTCTGAGTATTAATAGGTTGAGTGATCTGATAGGTGCTTAAAATTAGCCAACATATCTTATTCTTTGTTTTCTTAAATGGCGGTACAGCTCACGGAGAGCCAAGGCCAAGCTTTTCTCATTTACTTATGTTGTCTGCGATTTGTTTTTCACACAAGTGAACGGGACCTACAGTTTAATGCCGATTCCCAAGGGCGATTTGACGAGAGGAGCCGCGAAATGATAAATGTCTATATTTAAATCTCCTACTACAATGAAATTCTTCAATCAAGATATCATTTCACATTTCATATAATGTGTATATGCACAGTATCAAATACTTTTTGTTACCATAAGTAACCGATAATATCACTATGTCTGCACTAAGTCTGCATAAACCGAATAACCTGGAATATTATACAGATCTAGTTCATTATGATAAATCCAAATCTTACTTAAAACAACAATTATGGGTAATTTGGCTCAAGACTTGGTATATGATAACAGAGATTGAAAGTTTTTACTTAAGCTGCGAACATTTTGATGTAAACAAAATACATGAAAGTCATTGACAGTCGAGGACTAGGTGCAGTTTATGCGATGAGAGAAAGAGATAGAGCTGTTTACGTTAAAGAATTCATAACTTATCCAATGCAGCAATGGTATTTATTTTAATTGAATTATCACCTTTTTTCATTCGCAAATAAACGGACCCACTCCTTGCATATAAATATTTGTAACCTTTGGAGTTTTTAATTTCAGTGACAGCCCTCTTGTTGTGTCAAATACGATCTGCTTTGAATAACATACTCCTCTGCAACGCAGCACTCTTCTTATAATTGAAGGGTTGTAAGTCTCAAGGGTCTAAGTGCCAAAAAATCAAAAGTCAATATTTTTAGGAAAATACACTTAGATTGTATTAAGCCTAATAATATCCAAATGGATCAAGTGTCCTTTTCTTTATAAAATTTTACCCACACACAAATAAAGTTGTGGTGGGGTCTAGGTGCCAAAGAACTTTCGCTCAAAAGGGTCTGTGCCTGTGTGCGTTCAGGGCGAATTAGCGTTCAGTTCTGTTTTGTTCTCCCTTTTCCCCTTCAATATTCGCTCTTTGCAAGAGCGTGAGATAAGTTTTACTTTGAGAATGTTTATTTTTTTGTTGTTGGGCCACTCATTGGTTTTGTAGTTATTTTTTTCACGTGATGGAAGTCAATGTCTTTTTCGTTAACATCAACATGCAAATCGTCACGCAGAACTTTCAAAGCAATATCGGTATCAGAAACGTTGGATATGTGAGGAACGTTGAAAACTTCAATCGTGTTAGCTATATTATTCTCATCAATTTATAATAATTACATGTGTATATAGGTACATACATATAATTGATCAAAGTCGGTCGCGACCCGAAGTACTTCATGAGGTGATTGCTAGCGAAGAAGTGACGAGAGTCACCCCGATCAGTTGCGGTAGTCTGTATTGACAAATTCGGGATATGATACTTGGGGCAATGGCATGAAACGTATGACCCTGCCGTTAGGAACAGGCATTATACCATTTATGCATTATACAATACATATGTAGTTAGTATTATTCGTATAACAATAGAAGAAATTATAAAAGTTCCGCTTGTGCTAACGCTTACAATTATAACAATATTTACAATTTTTCATGTACATATTATAATTTTAATATTTAATTTTCCAAAAAAAATTTAATATAAATCATAAATTCAGGTTTGGTTACAAACTTAAAAATTGATTTCAGGAAAATGGTAAGAGTGCTAGTTTTGTAATTGGGGCTTCAGAATGATGTTTTTGCTGCGCACTGAGACCACTCCGCTGAACCTCTTCAACTCTTCCTAGAGGCCATTTTGTAGGCGCTAAATCGAGGTCCCTTATTACGAAGTCTCGAGTGATTTTTTTTTGGTCTTTTGGACGTTGCTGAAACGATGTTATATAACCCGAATGCCATCAAATTATGCAAAAATGCTTGTGTATATGTTGTACGGCCGAGTCGATTAGGTGAGAATTCCAGGTAGCTAGGTTCGGCCGGCGATGTGCAAGGTCTTCCTATAAGTAAAGCAGGATCGCATAGGACTAGTCGTGTTACGGGATGGGCTTTAGGTAGAATTGTTTAATGCTTCATACTGAAGGAAACATTTTGAGCATTCCCTACTCTCCCACCAACTTGAAACTACCCAACTAGATCAAGGAATGGCGATAAAGAAGATATTTTGGATCTGTTTGTAAAATGTTGGTTGAAGTTTAATGAATGAATTTCTGGACATTTTCGAAGCAATGCAAGTCCTTCCAGTACGACCAATTTTCTCCTTATGAACCCACAACTGGTGAAACATTATTTTGCAAAATAGTAGAGGGGGCCAAGAAAACCATAGGTTCAAAGATCCTTGCAACTTCTGACAATAACTATCGCCTAGTGAAATTCGTGAAATTTTGAAAGTGAAAATATCACGAACAGGATTCCATAACAACACCAAAACGTTGGTCGTGTTTATTCCATCTAAATCTGCTAATTTGTGAGTTACCCAGTTACCAATTAACCATTTTCATCTGAACGATGTCCATCACTTGATATAGTCCAAGCCGGATCCTAGTAAAATATTGATATTTCCAGTTTTGTTGAACCCGGGATCGGCAACGTGAAACTCGTTTGATAGAATGGAATCCAAAATCAGAGGGTAACATAGGAGTTTGGGATGTTATATTTTTTAATATAAAGGCCTCAACTTGGAGAGTATCCGAGTCAAATGTAGAATACAACTTAAGTGCAATGATACCCAGCTTCGAGGGACTAAATTCCAGGAATTGGTAAGCGGGCACGGCAACGACGAAGGCCTAAACGTTTTACAGAGCAGTCAGTGACAAACAGCACTCCGTTTACGCGTCTGCAAAAATAACAAGAGAAAAAATTGGAGAATGCAGCAGATGCAACATTAATAGCCCCAACTCCGCCAAAGGAAAATGCCGCATCAAACAGTTTTTGATGTATAAACATCTTAGGTCTCGGTATGGGCGAAATGACTGTCACGCGTAACCGAAATTAGTATTAGTGTGTCGGCGTGCGTAATCGAACTTAGTATTAGTACTACGTCAGTGTGCGTAGGCTGAGTAGGTATAAACACAAGTCTATTGTCTGTGATTCATCTATGTCTATGCGTTAATACGTTTGTGTCTATGCGTGCTGCCACACTGCACACATACACACGAACGCTATAGAGTGCGCATCGAACGCACTGACGTACTGTACTAACACTTATAACTTGGACTTTGGACTGGAACTGGAACTGGGACTCCTAAACCTCTCCAAACGCCAAGCGTGCGAACAGGACGCAGAGACGCAACTAACACTTGTAACTTGGAGTGAGACATCACCACACAATTTAGTTGTGTTGATTTCGATCAGTTCAGTCACATTTTAGCTGCAGTTTTGTAATTTATATATCATCATATATATTTTGAAAACAATAAGTGGTTTTGTATGTGAGAAAATTACGTGATTTTGCTCATTTTCAACAACGCAGTTTCGATTCGGCGTGAAAAAATTACGTGATTTTGCTCATCATAAGTGCAACTGCACTTACCTCAAACCAATCAAACGAAGACGCTACAGAAAAAAATATCTGAAACTATGAGAAGAGCTCGAGATCGCAGAAGGAGGATGAAGCAGATGAAATTACAGAGCAAATGAGTTCAGGTGGTCAATCAGCCCTGGTGACAGCAAGTCCAGAACCAGTTGAACTCACACCAAACCACGAAGCTGAAGAACACATAACACAACAGCAAAGTATTCAACCTACTGTTAGATATAGAGTAATTTCGGGTATTGTGATATGGTCGGATAATGTGGTGTACCACAATATTTTCTGAAATACGCAATTCTAGATAAAAAATTTCTTATCAACATAACTGCAACGGAAAAGGACACATGCTGCAGTCTTATGGGTGCACGTATTCGTTCTGGTTGCAGTCAGTATGGTGAAATATTTTTAGCGGTGCGGTCGAATTTTTTTTGCGTTCACTTTTTGTGTTGGTTAAATCCAAAGTTACCAATAATTGTTAAAAAAAATAGTAAAGTTTATTCGTGTGTGAATTAAGTTAGCTATAAATTAGGTAAGTTTTTAATTTGCTAAGTGTTTTTTTTATAAAAAATCGTGATTTGTTTTTAAATCTAAATTCTGCTAATGTGATATGGTCAAAACTGGGTAAAGTGATATACTATATCACAATGCCCGCATACCATACCACATTACCCACTTAATCATAAGTTATTAATGATAAAATTAATTATTTCCAGATCATGCCAAAGAAAGGTGAGATACGCAAATGGGATGCTGAATCAATGAAAAAGGCTATTCTGGCAGTCAGAGGAGGAGGAATGGGCATCCTTTTGGCGTCCAAGACTTTTGGAGTACCATTTGCAACATTGCAAAGGGCAGCTCGCAGTGATAAGCCAATTAGCGTTATTTTAGGCACGCCTTTGGGACGTAAACCAGTTTTTAGCTTGGAAATAGAATTGGAGCTTGTTAGTTACATTAAGGAAATGGAATCGCGCTTTTGGGGACTAACTCGCAGTGATATTCGCTCACTAGCATTTCAAGTGGCAAAAAGAAATAACACTGCGAACCCATTTTCAATAATAAAAGAATGCGCGGGAAAAGACTGGTTATATACATTTCTAAAAAGGCACAAAACAGAAATTAGCCTCAGGAGTCCAACCGGAACGTCGATTGATAGAGCCAAAGGCTTTAATGCTGAAAATGTGGGCAGATTTTATACTTTGCTGGAACAGGAATATGAAAAATTTAATTTTCCTACAACTCGTATTTGGAACGTGGATGAGACAGGAGTTTCTATTGTGCAAAGTAGGCAACCCAAAATCTTAGCAGCGAAAGGAAAAAGGCAAATAGGTTGCATGACTTCTGCAGAGAGGGGCTCCCTTATAACTGTTGTCAGCTGCATGAGCGCAGGTGGAGCTTTTGTTTCACCATACTTCATTTTTCCTAGAAAAAAACATTCTCCAGTTTTGATGAAACATGCTCCTCCCGGCTCCGATTCTGCTTGCCACATATCTGGGTGGATACAAATCCCCATATTTTCAAAATGGTTTGATAATTTTTTGCAATTTACAAGTCCTTCAAAAGAAAACCCTGTGCTGCTGATTTTTGAGGATCATTACAGTCACACCCGAAATATTGAGGTACTCGAAAAGGCTCGAGAAAATGGTGTTATTATTATGTATATCTTAGCCACCGCACTGTACGCATATAATGCAGCCTCTGGATAGAGCATTTATAGGGCCTCTAAAGACATACTATAATGACGAAATCAGAAGATTTATGCGAGAGCAAGGCCGAAAAATAACCCAATTTGATGTTATCGAACTTTTTTCCAAGGCCTACCTCAAAGTTCAAACAGCACAAATTGCAATTAATGGATTTAAATGTACTGGTATTTATCCATTTGATAAGAAAAAGTAAAGATTTATTTAATACCGATAAGGACACAAAGTAGGTAGCAAAGTGTATATGTACTTTCCCAGTATGTAGCACCAAACTAATTGCCTCTGCGGCTGATAGCGTCGTCAGATGTTCGATGTTAAACAAATGGAAACAACAATTGTATTTTGGGTTAAAAACTCTTCGGGTAATATGATATGGTGTATCACATTATACGAACCTTGTATATCACTTTACCCGCCAATTCTATTAAGTGGAGTTACAGTACTTCTTTTAATTTTGTTGAAATAACTCTGAATTGGCTTACGCTATAGAATTTTAAATTCGTAATATACTGCGTAATACACCAAAATGCAAAAAGGAATAGTGCAGTATGAGATATGTTATAAAAATTACGAATAGTTGTTAGAAAACAAATGCCTATATCACATTACCCGAAGTTACTCTAGTCATCATTCAAGAAACGCTACAGCCCATGCAAAATTCAAAGAAATGTTTTTAGACAATAATTTTGGAGCTGCAGACACTACATCTGTGATAGATTGTGGTACGAAAAAAGTCTTAAAACTGTACCGAATAATTCGTTCACTATTCTCAGCTGAGTTTCCTGACATCGATTTAAACACAGCGCTTCCTTGCGGAAAGAGAGAATTCCGAACTTTTCAACATCACACGGATTTAAATATCCTCCACGGCCACACGATTTACCAGAGCTAGATTTGATCACTGAACGATTGGTGCCTTCCGTTTATGCAAATCAGGAGGCTTAGGCATGGACAAGGTCAATGTGGGATTTTAAGTCAAGTTGTGAATGTACCAGTTTCAGTTAACAATATGGTTACTTGTCTCCCACGAGAACTCGATGGCGACTATTGTATTAATGTTCATATTAAACGCAGAAAAATAAGTCAAGTTACCTGATCGTCTTTGTTAAAAAACGCGTTGTCAAGCGGTGGCTCCAGTTCTTGATAGAGACACCACTCTATAAATTCTATAACATAAAGATGAACGATTCCTTCTTCGTACCGAACAAAGCACCAGCTCATTCCACCGAAGAATTAAGTGAAGTAATCGATATTGAAGATAGTCTGCACACTCAACAACAAACGTTTTTATGGAATGAAGATAGATATTTAAGAATAGCTCCAGAAGAACACGAAGTGCCCGTTAGTGTTCTTTTTGATGAACACTGCGAAGAAATGGCGTTTTCTTCAATTTATCTCGGTCAATTTCGTGTCTTTAAGGAAGGACTGACTGTAACGCCATTCATGATGGCAACCAGTGAACTGCGAAGAGCGGATAGACGTGGTGTGACTCCTCAGCACTTGTTATACATGGCAATGAAGATTTTACGTATCCGAACACGCGATGCA